>AP028271.1:6680268-9265268 GCA_030269945.2 Trilocha varians | reverse complement strand
AATAAGGCCAGTAAATAGCTTATAATTGCCAGTTAAATCACACACCAGCTGGAATTGAACTGCCTTAGTAGAGACGCAAACGAAAACTAATATGTCCATGTATACCTACTTTCTCCAGCCTACATCCACGGCTTTAACGACTAGCACATAATATTGACCAAAATAATTTGAATCTGTTGTTTCAAAGGGACAACCTAGAATAAATCGCTGCCATGGTGAGTTCCCCATAAAAGGAATCATTGCGTTCCCTGGAATCCTACGATAACGTAATTGATAAAAAGCATGTATTTACAAAGTTGCGAATCTAATCGAATATCCGTAATAGAATCATCGAATAATTAAGATCGCATTCATACATCAATTTCTTATGCTTATTAAATAATAATATATAAAATTCATGAGTGGACTGTATTAAAATATAACATAGGGTATTAAAATAATTAATAACTAAACTGCTTCAATTTTAATATGTACAACAGTACTACTTAGTGAAACCTCTAAATTTCGAGCAGTTCTTTAACCTATGCTCCAAGGAGAAGAAACATTTAGTCCTTTTAAAGGAATCTCCTGGAACTGACGAATCTTGTTTAAGAGGTATACGAACATTATATCGGCCGTTACTTAACCGTGTCGTATTGAAATAATCCCCACTTAAGTTTTCTTTAATATTACAATTATTAATCTTAGTAAAATAACATTGATTATTATTTGATCGTGATACAGAGTGATCATAACTCATCGGACCAGCGACAACCCAACCCAATCTTGTTTTATAAAGTATGGGTTTACCAACACCTAATTTGATTCTTTCCGATAATAACAAGTCCCAAAAGAGATCAGCACCGATTAATAAATTTACATCACTGGGCTTGTTGAAAGTTGGATCGGCCAATGATATATCTGATGGTAAGTTCAGGTCAGCAATATTAATTTCACAATATGGCACGGTACTTGTAATTGATGGCAAAATGAAACAATGAAGCTTGCAGTTATAACTATCATTTAATGATGTCATGCGTACATGACACATCTTGCCTACGTGAGAGGACACGTTATTTATGCCTAGTATTGACCTGTCTACCTGATCTGTATTTAACGATAATAGCTTACATAGCTTTTCAGTCATAAAACTCGAAGTGCTTCCACTATCAAGTATTGCACGAACTACATGAGCTCGATGATTAGCATCATATAATTTAATTAAAACAGTAGGCAACAAAACATCTTGATGTCTACGCTTTCCACCACACATACTAGCCGATAATACAATATTATTTGACTCCGAGGCTGAGGATGATTCCGATGATGGAACGTCAGGTTCATTCTCGCTATTACCATTCACAATACGTTTAAAATCCGATATATGTACAAGTGTGTTATGCTTACGTTTGCATATTTTACAACCAGATTTCCTGCAGTGATTCGCGAAATGACCTTGTTTAAAACAATTAAAACAAACCTTATACTTAGGAATTAACTTAAATCGCTCCTTAATATTTAATGCAAGAAATTGCGGACAGTCTTGTAAAATATGATCACACGCACACTTCGGACATACCTTAGGTATTAACTCTGAGCCTACATTATGAGAAGTTTGCGTAATTAACATTGACTTAATCTTAGGAAGAGGACTAGTACCTGACTTGTTTGACTGACTAACCTGAGCCTGATTACGAGACAATTCTATAGTTTCTATCAAGTTAGCGCGGGCACGTAAGAACTCTACGAACTTGTTAAATGTTATTGTGATATCCTTATCTAACCGACCCTTATACTCTTCCCACTCGCGATACGACTTCTGATCAAGTTTACGAGTAACTATGTAAATTAAAAGAGTATCCCAATAAGAGACCGGCTCACCCAATGACTCAAGAGCTCGTAGATTTTTATTGAGCTGATCTATGAGGCCCTTTAAACTAACAGAACTCTCCTTATTAATGGAGTCTAAAGTAAATAGTTCTGAAAGATGGTTTTGCACTAACACTCTTTTATTATTAAAACGATCACACAACAACTGCCAGGCTACGTTATAGTTGCTAGCAGAGAATTCAATAGAATTAATAACCACGGCAGCAGACCCTTCCAAACACGCCCTCAAATAATGAAACTTGTTAACTTTGTCAATATCATCATTGCAATGGACGAGGCTGGTAAAAGTATCATGGAATTCCAACCAGTTACAGTAGGAACCACTAAATTTAGGCAACTGTATGGTAGGTAACTTAACTGGCTTGTGAATGGTACGCGGAGGTTTAACACTGACGACAGATTCAGTATCTTTGTTAAAATTACTTAATAAAGTTTGTGCTCTAGACACATATTTATAATACGAGGTCTCAAACTCAGAACGCTCGTTCGATTGTACCTTAATATCATCTGTGATGCACTCCAACCGTAACTGTACCTCATCATATTTCTCGTATAACGCTTCCATTTTCCCAATACGTAACTGTAGTTCGGTCACATCATCATTGCTTAAAGCTCCGTCACTCAGTTGATCGAGGTAATTCATAAACATAGTCAAGCGACCCTTGAAACTTGCACGCTTCTTAATAAGATCTCTTGTCTCGGCCATTTTGGGAAGGGAGTGTCGTCAATATGGAATTTATACAAACCAAAATTAGTACAAGAAATACACCAGTAATACTATTAACAGAGAATTAATAATAAAGTCTACCTATTAAAACAATAAAATAAAAACTAAGTTGAAAAGTTACGTTATCAATAAACTTAACACATTTAATGAAATAACTGATTTACTGCGGTAATTACTAATAGGTCACATATACCAATGTGTTAACTAATAATCCTACTAGTATTATACAATTTAACATGTACATGAGTACTGATACAGTAAATCAAATTGCAAACCTTTTAGAAATAGTTTAGTGTTCAATAAATAACCTATATTAATATCTTAACCCTAACTTCTCACAACGTAATTATGATAGGCAGTATTAAACAAGATGTGATCTTGAGATTCTTAAATAAAGAATTAATTTATACAACCTTTTGCGAGTGCTGGGTAAATATTCTAATGATATTAATAATAGATGACACCACAAACTAGATCTTCAATCTTCACATCCACGATGCATCAACAGCACGGGTTTCCATTGGTATTCAATCTTAACTTCTTGAATAACTCCCAATAAACGTAGATTAATAGTTTCCAATATTATCCGGTTCGATTATGGACCATCATGTGGGAGTAAATTGCAGAAATACCAATGGAAATAAATAAGATGTGGTTTTTTAGGTTTACAATAATTATTTTATTAATTTTACATTTGGCGCTTAAAACAATTCTGACAGCTAACACTAACTTTTTAATTTTTTGAATTTCGAACACCAAGGAGGTTTTATGCTCGAACAACTATGTAGGTCAGACTTTTTAGGAAATTCCTCAATATACTTTCTAACATACATTAAATTTTCAAAAATGTATTGGGATGGTAGAGTGAGAACTTTAATTTCTTTAAATTTTTCCCTCAGGGATTCCCTTGAGTGCATATTATAAATAGCGCGTATAGCTCTTTTCTGCAAGATAAAGATCGTTTCTACATCGGCTGCATTGCCCCATAGCAAAATGCCATAGGACATGACACTATGAAAATAACTAAAATAAACTAAACGAGCCGTGTCTACATCAGTAATCAGCCTAATTTTTTTTACCGCGTATGCTGCAGAGCTGAGCTTACTCGCTAATTTATTTATGTGGGGTCCCCACTGCAGCTTGGAATCCATTGTTATACCAAGAAAAACAGTTGACTCAACAAGCTCCATTGACTCCCCACCAACAATTATATTACTATGTACCTGTTTTACATTTGGTAAACTAAACTTAATACATTTGGTTTTTTTTGCGTTTAGTAAGAGATTATTAACACGAAACCAATGGACCACACAAGAAATCGCATCATTCACTTCGTCATAAACGATCATTCGTCGTTTAATTTTAAATAATAAAGATGTATCATCAGCGAATAATACGACATCATGTCGGGTCTCAATAAAACTAGGTAAATCATTTATATATATTAGAAATAGAAAAGGACCCAAGATGGAATCCTGAGGTACACCCATACTCAATTCGGCGCCGGAAGATCGGTTTCCTTTAACATCGACTATTTGTGTTCTGCCCGATAAATAGGATTTAATAAGCGCTAACGTACCATCCCTAATACCATAGTGATGTAGTTTCCTCACCAATGTTTCGTGGTCAACACAGTCAAATGCTTTGGATAAATCACAGAATACTCCAAGAGCATCCTGAGACTCCTCCCAAGCTTGAAAAATATTTTTGACTAGATAAACACCTGCATCAGTAGTAGAGCGACCCCTCGTGAACCCGAATTGTTTGTTGTGTAGCAGGTTATTTGACTTAAAATGTTCTAAAAGTTGTTCTAATATTATTTTTTCAAAGATTTTACTCAATGTTGGTAGTACTGATATAGGTCTGTAGTTAGAGGGGTCATCAGTACTACCAGATTTAAAAAGGGGAATCACTTTACTGTGTTTCATTAAGTCAGGAAACACACCACATCTAATACAATCGTTAAATATACTAGTAAGATGAGGAGATATAACATCTATAATACATTTCACGACCTTTACTGATATTCCCCATAGATCAGCTGTATTCTTAACATTAATACTATGGAAACTCTTCATAATATCTTTTGAGTTAATATTCTTAAATTTAAATACTACATTACATATATTAACATGTTTCCTTAGTAATTTTTCAGCTTCTATTGGGGATGAATTTAAAGAGGAAGTAGTTGAAACTGGAATGTCAGAAAAAAACTTTTTGAAGGCATTAGCCACACCTTCGTGACTAGTTATCAAGTTATCATTCATTCTCAATGAGAATTCTTGGTGGTTATTTCTGACTTTACCAGTTTCTTTACCAATGATGTTCCAAGTCATCTTTATTTTGTCAGAGGCATTTCTTATTAAATTACTTAAATGTAAGGATTTTGCCATTATGCAAACTTTCCTGAATAATTTTGAATAATTTCTGACGTATTGATGAAATGATTCATCATTGTTATAAGATTTTTCATAATAAAGGTCATACAAAGTCTGCCTACTTTTATAAATTCCAACTGTGGCCCACTCACTAAAACGTTTTTTATTGTTAATAGTAATCGTTTTAGGAATAAATACATCTTTGAACGCTAAATTATTTTTTTCAAACATATTCTGGTATAACATATTTGGTTCTCGGTTATAACTAACTTCTGAAATAGTTTGTATAATTTTATTTCTAAAATTTTCTATTCTTTTATCATTTACAGGAACAAACTTAACAGTAGGTTTGACTTCAGGAGCCACATAATATTCAAAAGACACTAATTGTCCCAAGTGGTCAGATGTTAACTGGTTTATAACATTTTTTTGTAATGGATTAAAATTTGTAAAAATGTTATCTAAACAAGTTGCCGATGAACTAGTTATCCTAGTGGGCTCTAAAAATAAGTTTATAAGATTATATGATTTCAACAATGTTTTAAATCTAATAGTGATATTTGTGTTTTCTAGTAGATTAATATTGAAATCACCACAAATTAAAATATGTTTGTTACAAACAGTAATTTTCATCAAAACATTTTCCAAAATATTTTCAAAGGAATCATATAACGCATCAGGTGGTCTGTACACACATACAACAATGAGGTGCTCAAGCTCAACACAGGACATTTCAATAGTTCTCTCTACAGAGAGGGCCACTATATCCTTTCGTTCCTTACATTTCAAACATTTTCTAACTAGAATTAAAGAGCCACCGCGAATCGCGTGCTCTCTGCAGAAAGAACTTGAGACCTGGTGATCATTAAAATTAAATAATAATTCATAGTTTTTAAACCAGTGCTCAGTTACACAGAATACATTAACATTGTTCAGATTTAAAAACATTTCAACCTCTAGTTCTTTACCCATCATTCCTTGTAAATTTTGATGCACCAGGTTTAGTATGTTATTAATTGAAACATTAACATCCTTTGATGGGTACAGTCTAGATTTTTTATTGTTAATCGGTTTATAAATGCAAGAGTGTAACTCCTTTGTCTCGTTAATTAATTTAAATTACTTGGAACACAGTCCAAATTATCATATGTCACAATTTTTTTCTGCTCAATAGAAGCATTACCGAGTTTTAAATAAATATTGTTAGTACTAATACTAACATTGTCATTAATATTATACGCTACTAAAGTAGCTAAATGTCGTTTTGTAAATTTGGATACATACATAGTATCTTTTGTCAGACTGAATTTATTAACAAATTTATTAATGTCCATTAATAAGATTCCGCTACAATGATGTGTAGCATTGTACATGAACATATTTATATTGAAAATACACTGATTGTGTACTTTGTCTAAATTAGTACAATATGGGAATGTACATAAAATAATTTTACATTTTTTTTCCGATTGCAAATCAACAAGAAATCGGATACTGTGGTCCAGTGATTTTTTGCTAACGTTGGCATGACTACCACCATTATTACAATAGTAGTTAGAGCGTCACAATGAATTGACTTCAATTTATCAACTATATTACAGAAGGGCATACCTGGGTAACACACATTAACAACCTTTTGCTTAAGGCTCATTGATAGCATTGGACCAAAATTGACACCTATCTTATCTGATAGCACTACAGTCTTTCTACACGATGTCGACGTCGGAGTACCGGTGACAACCGGGACCACTTCCTGTTGCGTCAGAGGGGAGCATGGTGCCTCCTCTGCTGTGATGTGGCGCGCAGGCGATGTAGGGCGAGGACACGCAGCCGGTGCTTGCGCGGGGGGCCGCGCGTCCTCGGTGTCGCGAGGCGCCGACGCAGGTGTAGGGGAGGCGTGGCGACGGCGACGGCGAGTGCGACGGGAGCGACTCGCTGCGGGACGTGCTTCGTCAGCCGAGTGTGACGTTGCCACGCATTCCAAGTGATTAGAGGCGGTCGGGATGGTGTGATCCTTCGTCTCGTTAGAATCATCGTTGATTTGCACTGTGTAAGTGATATCAGTGCAGTCAACATTTGTGGTTTCGGCGACACTGGTCCTCATCGACTCCAGTCTCGTAGTGTTATTGTCAATGAGTTGATCCATTTCCAAGCCCAGATCATGTATTTGCATCATTGATAAATTGAACTCATGTAATTCGGCAGTCAACTTATCAATGTCAGCCTTGTCTTTGTCCCAGTCTCTTTTGTTCTCTTTAATTTGCTGTTCCAAAACTTTTAACTGTTTTTCTAAATAGATTTTATTTTGTTTCAGCTTAGTGTTTATAGCATGATGTTTGTTTTTTTTTATTGAGTGTCTGGTCTTCTTTATAATTTTATTTATTTTTGCTATTGATTTTTTGCTAATATGGCCTTGCTCTTTTGTTTTAGCATATATTTTGTCTGCATCCGTCCTCAATAGACCCAAGTCCATGTTATCTAATTCCTCGTATAAACTCGTCCTCATAACAGGTGGCTCAGTAAGTTGCTGTGCTTGTTCTGCTTGCAGTCTTTGCATGTCGTTGTAGGCATCAGCAAGTTGATGTTCAAGGTGACTTATTTTTTGCAGAGCTTGATCGTACTGACTGCTGAACTCGTCGTAGTGTTCCAATATATGTTGCAACTTGTCTCTCTCCTCTCGGACACCTTCAAGTTGCTCATCAAGTTCAGTCAGGGTACTTTTCAACGTCAAATAGCGGTTGTTGATATTTTCAATTTCCAGCTCACTTTCGTCACGTTCTTCGAGGAGCCTTTCATTCAGCTCTCTGCTGGCTCTGAGGTCCTCCATTGTAGTTTTCAATTTTAGCTCCAGCTCCTGAACGTGCGTCTGACGAGTTGTCACAGGCATGTTGCTTGTTTGAGAGCTGAAACACAAGGAGGAATGAATATCCACAGTACAGAAAACAAGTTCAGAGAGGAAAATTAATTTTGGTTTAATGCACAATAATAATGTTTCGTTTATAATGTACTTAGTATAATAGAGAACAAAAGAGATTAATATAAATTATTAATATATTTAAAGAAATAACAAAAATAACACAAATTATTTAATTAAATTAGTCAATTTTAACACAAAAAACTAAACGAATTAAAAGATAAAATTTAATTTGTCAAAATTAATTAATCTTTAAATTATGGTCTTGCTATTGCTATTTATATTTTATATAAGATTCAGTGTTGAGAGTATAAATAAGTATAGTAAATTTAAACTTATAATAATAACATGTAGCTGCCAATTCAGAAACACTAGAATACTGGGTCCCCACAAGTAGCACCCGTTCACGAGTTAACGTGAGAGTCAGCCATCACCTTCCTCAACCACTATAGAGGGAAGTAGGCGACCCGGCTCCCAACGCTACCACAAGCAAAGACCGTCCAGTGAGCAAACCAATGTCTCCGTCTCAACAACCACGCAACAAAAAAAAAAAAATTTTTTTTTGTTTATACGAACAACAGCGGTCAACGTAATAGTTTAGTTTTACAAAAATATTATGTAATTGTGTGGATATAATAGTAACGTGTAAATTATAGTGTTTCTTACATGTATCTAGATTATTTATTTTAATACACACTAAGATTTAATAAAATGAAGCAATAAGTTAGAAGTAAATAAAATAAGGACTAGATTAAAAGTAGCATACAGATAGGAAAAATGAAATTAAATTTGAGAGAAGTCTGAGTAGAAAGTAGGATTGGGGCTAGATTGAAAGTGTAATACTCAGAGTGTTTTACAAGAATATAACACAATATGGCTATTTAGTGTTCTTTTAACATAATAATGCAATTACGTTTTAACAATTCATAACGATTTTTTTTTTCTACAAAAATGAAGGTAGATATTTTTTTTTCTAAACTGTATTTTCGTTTAAAAGTTATTTGAAACACTTAATATTTACATAAATACACGAAAAAGCCACTAATAAATAATATTATATCCACTACTTAATAAAATAAACAAAATACTCCCCCGGTTTATGAAGTCTTCAATTAAAAACCGGTGATCTCCAGGCGTACACCGTTGATGTATTTCACATTCACTTTTCTTCATAAAATTACGCTCCAACATCAAAGATAATAATTACTTGCACTTAAAAACTTCTTATTTATTTATTAATATAATTTAATAACACTTGGCAATGGTAAAACTTAATAAAATTGATTTAAATTACGGAGCGATTCTACAACTGTGTTAACTCAACAAGCGCCACCTAGCGGACCAATCGATATTCAAAAAATCACACCCTGTATTAATAAAGTTAGTTTTTATTTTATTTTCTTGTAAATGTTTTTTTAAAAATAGAATGTAAAAAGTAAGTGTATAAATGAATATAATAATAAAAGTTAGTAAATTTAAATACCTTGTGTTGTCCAGTTCCTGAAGTTCATGAACCATAAGAAGTCTCGTCTGACGGACCTGTTCCGGAAGATGGACAAGGACAACAACGGACTTATACCGAGAAACGAGTTTATTGATGGAATCGTTAATACTAGTAAGTATATTTTTATGAACCAGAAGTGGTTTTACTTTTTAAAAAGCATTCATTAATGGTATGCAAGGAACCATAATAAAAATAATAGGCATCTGAATCCAAAGCAAGTCCAACGTATCTTTTTTCACGACCTCCTCAAATTGGCGCCAATCCCAGAACCCGCTATAAGCTGCGCAGTCTATCAGTTCCATAGACAATATATGGGTCGGGTCCGGGTTACTGAATCTTTTCGCTTGACACTCTTAAGAATATAGATATTATCATCGATGTAATATTACTAGATACAGTGTAACGAATGAAACAGTAGGTACAAAACAACACTAAACGTCAAGTGTTTTGCAAAACGTCTTAAAGAGTCTTCACTTTAAGTAGATGTGCTATTTTAAAAAGTTTCTAAATATTTATCCACTCAACTGGTAACGTCACTATTCGCTAGATGGTGAAACTGGGAACTTCGTTCGGAATCAATACCGTGTTTGAGCCCCTTTTTAAAAACATTTTTTTCCAATAATTTTAATTTAGATTTTTAATAAAACCTTATATTTTTGTAAATCTTTATTACTAAATGACGCTGTATTGCATTTTCAGCGAAAATATATCATCTCCGTAAAATATGAGACGATTAAAAAATGTAAACAAACCAAGTTTTAGAACTGTGCTCAATTTTGGCTCCTGCCACAGACTTGGCAAAAGTAAACAAACCAATTTGGTTGCCGATCCCAGTTGAGTGATTATGTAAAGCCTAACTCTTGTCCTCAAAATACTCGAAAACATAGAGGTCAAATATTGTGTTTTTCGGAAAAAAACTGGAATTTTATAGGACTACCTTCTTGTTTGTGTCGTATCTATCGTTTAGTATGATAAGTTTTTTGTTAAACTAAAATATTGTTCTACTAGCTTTTGCCCGCGACTTCGTTCGCGTGGACTTCAGGTTCGTCCCGTCTAGCCCGTCTAGTTCGCGACGTCTATAATATAGTACTATTATAACGCAAAAAATGTGTTTTTTTACGACCTCACATTAGAAACCTCAAAAATTGTAGCCTATGTGTTATTCTGATGTATAAGCTATATTGTGGTAAAGTTTCATTCAAATCCATTCAGTAGTTTTTAAGTGAAAGAGTAACAAACATCCATACATCCATACTTAAAAACTTTCGCCTTTATAATAGTAGTAGGATACATTCAATTAAACACATATGTTTTAGGTATGTTAATAAGTATTTGTTTTGTATAGAATTCGACACATCTCGTCTTGAGATGGGCGCCGTGGCCGATCTGTTTGACAGGAATGGCAGCGGACTCATTGATTGGGAGGAGTTCATCGCTGCATTGAGACCTGACTGGGTTAGTAACATTGAAAGAAAGAAAATACATTTAAACTTACGCACTAAACATTTAAAATATACACTAGTTATTATAATTAAAATAAAAAATTGGTTGCCTGTAAAGTCGGTATACGGGCGAAAGTTTTACGTGACAACGACTCGGGCATGGTTAGCCCGCCTAAGAGCGAGAGAAACAGACATAAAAAGTGACGCGGCACGCGTGCCTCTCACTCGCTCTCATTGTGAGCGCATAACGTGAGCGGAGCGTAACGCAGTGAAGTGAAGTGTCACCCGGCAAACCAATTTATAACACGTTGTCACGTCAACAAACTAAAAAATATGGATTAGGTGTGTGCAAGGTCAGTGCTGAATGGGCGACCAGCTCAGCTATATTCTACAACTACATTAACATTTCTTTAACCAAGACCAGTAGATTTGCGCACGTTAAATTAGCAGGCACACAATGGAATTTAATGTTTTTCAATATGTAAAAAAAATGTGCTTAAATAGTGCTAAATATAGACCCATACAAGATAAATAGTGCTACTGTACTTAAAAGATATTTGATAGCCAATACGTGTGCCAACTTCAAGTCAAAGTTAGCAGGTAGCATTGTTTCAAAAAAATAAGCTTAACTAATAGATACAATTTTTCACCAAGCTAATATCTCCTCTATAATCAACGGATTAAGATCTACAATCCTTCACAGGTCGAACGTCGTGGACCCCCCACTGATGCAGACAAGATCCACGATGAAGTGAAGAGACTGGTCATGCTCTGTACTTGCAGACAGAAGTTCAGGGTGTTCCAGGTCGGAGAAGGAAAATATAGGGTGAGTTTAGACGATAAACGATGTTATGTATATAAGAATAAGGGTTAGATTTGCATTTAGCGTTTTTTAAAGTTGAAGACTATTTTTACTAAAAAATTTAGGAAATTTGTACACGATTAACATAACGAGCCTTATTGTTACCATATTATACAGGGTGATTTTTTAGAGAGGGTACATATTGCAGGAGGGTGATGAGTACTCTGTTCTAATACGGAATATTACAAAAAATAAGTAAAATTACAAAATATTTTTTTTTTAAATCTAAATTCGACTAAACTACCTCAAACATAAACAATTTCGGCTATAAGAGTGTTGACTAACGACCTCTAGTGATCTCGCGCACCCCACACCTCCGCCACACCCATCAGCTGTCGAAAAACCATCATTTTGCAAGAATTTTAGATATTTTTAAGTTGCGATTACTAAGGCATTAAGCCATATTCTTTGGTAATAATATTTTTACTGGTCGTATATAACCATCAGCTATCATGACCTTCAATATGTACCCTCACTAGGAAATCACCCTGTATATTGAAAAAAAAAATGTTTATATATTCCAAAAATAAAATTAGTTCCAACTTACGTTTCAATTTGTAAATGTTTCAAAAAACACGCTGTATAATGCTAAATGTAAACAAGTACAAGACCTATGTCCAGCCAATAATCATTGGGCATACTCCACCAACATTTGACTCAACGAAAGTTCGACAAACATCCTATGAGCTCATTATCCGGTACAGTTCGGAGACTCTCAGAAGCTTCGCCTAGTCCGTATCCTCCGGTCCACGGTGATGGTCCGCGTGGGAGGAGGCTGGGTCGCCCTCGACGAGTTCCTGCTGAAGAACGACCCTTGCAGAGGTAAGGATAGACGTTGGACGAACATGATTTACCATTGGCCAACGTTTTGGCCAGTAACGCCAAGTTGTGTTCGATAGTTACATGATTTACCATTCGCAAACATTTAGGCCTTGTAAGTTTTATTGCGATTTACTATGTTTGGCCAATAACAACTAATCTAAAATTAGGTGGTAAATGAAACTGTTATATTATACTGTTTCTTTAATAATTATTCTTGCAATTAACAAAAATTTTTATGTAATAAATTTTGGGGTTTGTTTGAAAATTTTATTAGCTCAATTAGTACCTAATATTAGTTGTGACATCACAAATAACGTCTTAGAAGCTGGCTGATATTAAAACGTAAATTTTATGTTTCATGTTTTTATGTTTTGAACATCGTAAATTTGATTTTAATTTGAAAACAGCCCAGAAACTCATATTATATCTATAACAGTTAAACAATAAATATAGTTTAATAATGTAAATCATTAATACAGTTCAATATCTGTAGATCATAAATTACGAATAATCTTTTTTTTCTACAGTAATTAAAAATGGTAAATCATGATATCTGCTATTCAGTTTTTTTAGTAAAAAAAAAAAAAAATACAAAACAATGACTTAGAATGTTTTTCTCTTCTATTGATTTCATTAAACATAATGAAGAACTGAATAACAGATAATAATAATTAGTAATAAATCAAGTAATATAACGAATTGTAAAATGAATTACATACTTGAAATAAAAACCTAAAATGTGCGTCTATTACATTACATTATTTAAAAAAAAAAATCTTTACTTGAATTCATTTTACAATTTACGAAAACCAGGTTGGGGTTAAGTATTCCCGTATTTCAAAATATTAAATAAGTTCCTAAAAATATCTTTTTGACCCAACTTGGATTTTACTATGACTTTTGCCCTGCTTTCTCTATGAAAGCATTGAAAAAGTCATATTTATTAAAAACGGTACTATCTATATTCCAATGTGCCGAAATATTCAAAGTGTCAATCTAAATATCGGGAGTGTTAACAATATTATACGTGGGTTACTAATACCTAAATAATTTAAATGACTAAATATATTATGTGTTAAAATAACAAAACAAACAGTACTTTAAAACATTTATTACGGGTATAAATGGTTAAATACTATAAAAACTACAAACTTACAAATTAATTAAGTAGCTGGCAACATTCTATTACTAGCAATACTGATTTGTAAATGCATTAAAAAACCTCAATCATTAAAGTTGTTTAGGCTAATGGCCTTGTAGCCTATGCCTTAAATAAATAAAAAATGCATTAATAAACCTTATTAAGATGGCAATCGGAATACATTCATAGAAAATACGTAAAACTTAAGTACATTTAGCAGACCTAACATATCACAGAAAAATAAATTTAAAGAACACGCCTACACAAGCTATTTATGGAAATATTTAGTCTACACTAAGTAGGTTGAAAACCTGTTCATGATCTCAGAATGAGTCATCCCAAATTAGACATACTATACTTCTAAATATATGATAACTAAGGTTAACAAAGCAAGATTATTTGATTACAAATCTAGAGAGACTAAACTAAGTAATAAAAGGTTTTATTAAGCTTAAGTTCGATTATAAATAGCAAAAATAACAAAATATCAGTCATATTAAATCACAAAGTAAATGCATAAACAATGCTGTTATAATTCATTCAACATTAGTTTTTCTCAAGAAAGAGGTTAGAGACGATATCTCGCTGGAACCTTCTTGCAGTGGTGAGAATTCTATCTCTTCACTCAGATTCTGTGTGTCTGGAGTATTTTCCACCGCTGGCCAGTGTTTGTGGCTTGGTGCATAAAGAACCAATAAGGCAAAAATGTAGATATTCCACATTCCATAGACACCAGTAAAGAACGCAGAAGTATATTCCAATTCAATGTCTTCATCCCACTTCCACTTGCCTTCTGCAACTTGTCCCAGTATGAATCCGATGACGGTCAGAGCAGCACATAGTAAAGTAGCCAGCATCAGGAATTTGAAGCGATATATTATGCCTTCATAGTGGAGACGCCTGACTGAACACATAGTTGGCAGCGATTGTCTCTTCTGAGATATATTGATGAAAACTTTCCAAATCATGTAGCATAAAAACAAGAAGTAGACTCCAGTAGAAATGCCAGCCAGTATTATGAAAGTCAGAGCCAAGTTGGTGCCAATATCTGTCATCCAAATGGAGTAGAACGGGTTCCTAAGTTGAACGCCTCTCTCGCACATGTCAAATATAAACAGAGAAGCACAGCCTATGGCAACTGCACTCAAATGACGCCAGTATTGTTTGAGAGTGCTCTGTGCAGATGAATCTTGTATCAGCATGTGTTCTCCGGCAAAAACCAACCAAAATGAGAACAACATTGAATAAAACAATCCTTGTCTTATGTCTCCCAATAAAAGCATAAATGGTAAATCAAAATGAAGAGTGAAGTATTCCAGTGGCATATTTAGTAAGCAGAGAGCCAATCCTAAACTCAATAACATTTTCTCCAACAAAACAGGTTTCCTTTGTAACATGTGTATCCTTCTCCAGAACCAAACGAGTATAGCAATTATACTCGGGAAGAATACAGATTTAAGTGACACCCAGACTTTGGTAAAACCTCCGTTCTGATTAATAACTGTGAGCCACAAGTCCTGGATGTGCCCGATGTGAGAATTCATATTCGGGTTGTCAACTGGAAGTCTAATATTCAATACATAGTAATCATGGAACAAAGAGCCTAGTTCAAAAAGTGGTATAGTCGTACAATTATACAGATAATGTTCGCTTTTTACTTCAATTTCGCAATCTAGAACACGTTTCTCAACAGACTGAGTGTAGAGACGCCATTTATCTTCAGGATCCTCTTTGTTTCTATACGCCATGCGCGCGTCGATAGTTATAATACTACGAGGCTGTATTTCCATCTGAGAATGGTATCTAATGTCTGCTTGGAGCACGCCGATCAAGTTTTGCTGCCATCGCGAAAAGTCTAAATTCATGTGATCTCTCGGCATCGGCATTTGAAACGCGAAAACAATGTCGGTCTCGCGAAGGTCATGATTCGGGTCATGGAGGTTGATACCGCTACAAGCACCTTTCCCGCGATTGTAGAACCACTTGGTCGTGTCGTTTTTAGATGTCGTCGTGTCCTTGCAAACAGTACCGAGTATTGTTTGTACGTTCGCTGGCATGGGCGCGACCAAGCCTCCGATCAGGAAACATGTTAATTGACATAGAAGTAGAAACGAAACTAGCACTGCCAATTTACGGCCACTTAAATTCTCGATTATCGTCCCAGTCATTTTTGTTAACTTCTTCGAACACTTATGAAAACGTTTCTGAAATTCCGCTTCAAAATCGACCGGCGCATTCCATTGTTCGTGTTTTCTTTTTTCGACGCTTCGATTTTGACATGCGCGAAAACGATGTTGCCAGCAATTGCCAACTATTCACATTTCACAGATTAATATTAACGGTTAAAATAATTAACAGTCTGCGATTTTAATATAGCAGTTTCGTTATTCTAGTAAAATGTGACTAAATTAAATAATTAACAGTCTGCGATTTTAATATAGCAGTTTCGTTATTCTAGTAAAATGTGACTATAGATAATTTAATTAATGAAATGATACCTCAAAATTCCCACATAAAAAAAATTCTTTCCTTTGATTACATTACATCACATATGAATTCACTTTTTTGTTTATTACATTGCAATTAATAAAAAGCTAGTTTAGCCAGAGTAAGCGTTGCGTCAACGACAATGGATTGAATGTTGCTACTAATTTACTAATTCGTATTTGCTTTGTCCAACCTTATCCCACGACCCTTTTGAAATTTATTTAATTTTTTTTATTTATTCCTTGGAAACCTCCCTTACATAAAGTAGTGTCATTAGTGCTACCGTTGCCTGATCCGAGCAAGCCAGAGCAGCATGAAGCTTGTTGCCCGCTCGGTAAGAAATACAAACTGCTTTGGAATTTTATAAAAGCAAAAATTTTAGTTAAATATTGTACAATCCATTGCAGTTCTGTATTTTTCGGTGTGGCTTTTTATTATTTAAATTAGAATTAATTATATGCTACTATTTGAATTTATGCAATTATACACATTTTTGACAATTTATATAAATAGCCTTTGTTATAAATCTTTTTAGGATTAAACTTTATTAAATAGATAATTTTTATTAACTTAGCTTATTGGTTATGCTGGCATGATAATGGAGTTTATTTGCATATTTTTATATATTTTTTTAAATAGTACTAATAACGCAGTATGTATGAAGTAACGGCAAATTAGATGTTCAAAATACAACGAAAATCTACTGTGACTAAATCATCAGAACTTTTATAAGGATAGTCTACTAAATTGCCTTTGCTCAATACTTAAAAGCATATTTGGTGTGAGAATATACTAATTGTATTTTACAATCCTATTCCTAACTGCACACAATTTTCTATTCCCAATTTTTGTTGTTGTTTATGTTTGATGTTTTCTGATTTGTTTGTTGTTTTTTTTCTTTTATCCTTTACCTTTGCACGCCATCCCATAATTCAACACTTTGGTGTTCATTTCCGTTGTCCTTTTACTAAATGGTTTTCTTCAATCCTACTCCATCCTACATCCTTTGCAAATCTCCACATGCAGCCAAAGGACGCACCAACATCGAACTGCGAGAACAATTTATTTTGGCTGATGGAGTATCTCAAAGTATGGCAGCGTTCAGACCGCGCACGCCTCGTTCTAACACAAATACTCCTCCATCAACCGGACCAATCACGAAGGTAAGTTGTATAACCGCTAAATTTTTATTTTTGCCCCACTATATATTATATTATTTTCTACAGGATAGTTATTAGATTTAAGTCCACACCAGTACCATAGAGTGCACCGTAGTTGTTGTTGGAGGGCGCAATCGGTTTGGGATTATTTTTTTGCTTTATTTTTTGCACTTTTATGTGAATAATTACTATTTACATAAGAGATTTATTTCGTGAGTACGCATGTGTTGAGCTCGTAGCGATATGTCGTATTGCATTGTTGTTGTCATGCTATGCATCGAAGCACAGGCTCGTGTAGTTTGGTGTTGTTTGTTAGTTGTTCATTGATTCACTGCATTGGAGAGGTTGCACAACATGGCCTACGAACGGTAAGGTATATTATCCTATCCCACGGATCCTTCCACCCCTCATAAATAAATTGCGTTTCGGTTGCGTATGAGAAAAGTCGTTTAAAAGGACATTACGGTTTAAATATCACGCGTTCCGAAGAATACGATTGGCACTATGAAGGAATAAAACGTTTAGTTCTCCTTACGGATCTATTCGTTGTCCATAATGAGCGTCCTGGTTTTGTATTGGTACGTTTAGCTGAAGAATTTATGGAGCAGTTGAGGCCTATATTTGAGGCTTTAAGACAGCGGGAGGAGCTCCCATGTTCTTATCCCCTTCACGTCGGTTCTACACATGGCACAAAGCAGGCGTTCATTTACGGCCATTCAAGATCTCAGGGCTCCACGACGCCGGGTGCCCATCATTATACACATCATCACGGATATCAGCCTTCTCCAGGATATCATTGGGTAATAATTTCGTAACATGGAAGTGATATGATTGATTTTAATCCATCATTCACTAACAAGTCGATTAAAGGTTTTGTTTTCCTGTGTGTGTACTCCTCTGTTTTGTTGTAGTAATTTAAACATAGAAATGTCTATTGTGAAGTGATTTAGTTAGCATGCACTTATGTATCAATCGATTTATTGTGTCTCATTTGAAACTTGCTTTCATTCGTATCATACACAAATTAACGTATCTATTCAATTAACAATTTAAAATTTTACCGTCATTGTTTCTTGCTATAGTTTGTTTTTTTTTGTCACTCAAATAAAACAGCATAATTAATCGCTTTGGTATGATTCAGGTGAGAGAAAGAACTGCTCGGTCAGTACCTATGTCGACTGGAGGTGGGGTAGCTGGACGAGCCTCCAGATCTTCATTAAGCGCGGGAACGCCTGATTCACTCAGTGACAACGAAGCCGCAAGTGGACTTGGAACGAGATACAGAAAACCCAGTGTCCCAAGGTTTGTAATCAAACGATAATTGACAAGTAGATACGTTTTTTAATAATGAATTTATGCGGATAAATCTAATGATGCAATTTAATTTAACAGGTCTACTTTGACTCCTGGAACATCGCGACCTGGCTCCCGAGCTGGATCAAGAGCAGGTTCAAAACCACCTTCAAGACATGGATCGAATTTATCTTTGGATAGTACAGGTACCGAAAGTTGTAGGAAATTATAGGACTTTTTTTAAAACGTGCATACAAACATGCATGTATTAATTTTCTTTGTATTTTATTATTTCTGTACTTTTATTAGATGACGCGACAACACCATCCCGCATACCAATGAGGAAGGTTACAAATACTAAAGCGTCGCTTGCCCGAGCTGCTGCGACAGCAAACAAACTCGGAGTCAGCACACCAAATGGTTCACGACCACGAACACCTACTGGTTACCTCACGCCAGCCAGTGGAAGGTACGTTAACACATTCTAAATTAATTTATAAGTTAAAATTATTAAAAATCCCCTTAGATAGTCTTGACTATACGAAACAAGTGCTAACCACACTTGCTCAGCTGTGATGTCTTCTCTATCTGAAGAGGTTTATATTCTATAATTACTAACTATTTTTTATGGTGTTCAGAAAATATAAATTAGGTTTTTATTATACCGAAATTTGATATAACTGATGGGCCCGGACAGGTATTCTAGCGGAGGGATGTACCGCACGTCAAGTATACCGACACTGACAGTCGTGCCGCCGATAGTGAGGTACAGAATGAGTTTGACGCACCAATTATTATGTGTATCGTTTACGACCGAAATTTAATGCTTTATGTGAATTTGTCTTTTGTCTCTTATATTTTTCATGTTTGTGATGTCCTCAATTGTGACGTCAGAGAAATTATATCGTTGTAAAGTTAAACACGTTAATTTCTATCACTATCCTTAAACTCAGCAACGAATTTAAAAAGTTTAGTCAAAATTTCTTTTAGCTTATTTTAAATTGGTATTGACGATATTTACTGTAAATAAATTGTAATTTCTAGAGACAAAAGTAACATAAATTACGGTTGTAGTTTTTGAGATACACAGCGTTGGAAAAGCACGTTTGCTTACGAGGTGTTCAGGGGAATGTTGTGACGTTTGGAATGTGCGTCTTTATGATATTGGGAAACACTTTGAAGGCTCTGGACGATACGAGTATTATATCGTATAAAAAAAGAAATGACTTGTCCTCAATCACTGGTGTTGGTTGCTATTGCGATATTTATCATCAACTGTTGGGTTAAGGCTACGAAAAATCAAGCATGTTTTAGTTTAAAAAACTACCTTAAGTATACAATAACACTTGGCTTGGATTATTTCGTTTGATACTAACTATTACTTGTATCTTTCGTTGAACGTAGACTTATTTTATTTTTTTCTTCCCCCATGCGATACGAAAATGGATTGAAAATATAATAGCCCACCACATTCCCAGCCATCTTCCATTGCCTCTGAGCTTCCTAAGTCATTATCCCACAACCACCCTGCATTCCAAACCCAAGGATCCACTAAAATCCCTGTTTACATCGGTAATCGATCTCAAAGAAGTCCTTCTGTAGAACGACGTTTGAAGTTGTCTAGAAAGTCCAACTCCCGTGAAAATTCCCAAGAACCCAGTCCTACTTCCTTCGATCCGACCAGGAAGTCTGAGCAGAGAAGTCCGGAAGATGATTCTTCATTGCTCAGCATATCGGGAATGACAAGTGACAATGAATACGAAAGTAATATAAGCGAGTCGAGCGGCGAAGCATCTAAGCCAACCCAACGAGGCATTAAAGGGTACAAGCTAGTAGAATGCAAGCTTCCGGTTTTTGCTCGATATTTGAATTGATGTTAAAAATGAGTTTTGTTTTGTCATTCCATGTGTTTCATAATTAAACTCCAAGACTCATCAAATATTTCATGTATACTGAAACACTTCGGTTGCCTCTAATATTACAATCTGAATCATGATCATCGAGGATTGCTTTGCTTGAAAATCAGTCAATGGAAGCAACATTGAATACACCAAGCTATTTTTCATAAACCACGGTCTAAAATGCTATGAAAATAATGCGATTCACTTACACGCTTTGGATACTCTTTCATGACCACTCACATAAATCACGAATCATTTTGTGATGCTTAAGCAATAAACGATGTATTAAGAATCATTACATTACTGATTTTATTTAGAGTTCAATTTTCGTAATTATTCAATTACCTAATTTTTTTAAATACCGATTTGACGTCTTAATACATCGTAAACAAGAATAATATTTTAAAATCTTAAAAATTAATGTTTTATTGTTTGTTTACCTTTTACGTTGTTGTGGCACATGATATTTATGTTTAAATAATATATATAGACGCTTTTGTTTTATTTGAAACTTTTGAATTTATTAAATTAACAAGTTACTAAAAACAAAATATCAAGTGCAATAACAATACTCTTTGTACTGTCCTATCGTCTTGTAACTAATTTTCTGTGTCTGTCTGCTCGCTAACATCGTCACAGGAGTGGGTCGTTTGCCTCGAACGACGGACAAACACCTGGACGAAGTCGCATCCCAGTACTAAAGGATCACCATACTAACAGTACTATAAATAGGTAATTAACTTTTGTAGTGCTTGTCATTACTTATAGGAGTAACAAATCTTAAATTATAGATGAAACTCCAGATTAGACTATATTTGTGAAATTTCAGGAATTAGGCATACACGTAGTATTGGTTGAAGTTTGTTTTGTAGTGTCTGCATGGGTTTTAGTTTTGAAAATTAGAGCACGTTTTGATTGTTGATGTTTAAACAGGCAAAGAACACCATCGGGTAGCACCACGCCGGTTCGGTCAGGACAACAGACAGCTGTGTCTCGTTTACTGCGGAAATCATCTGATGCGTCTGACACCGGCACTCCCACGACACCTGCTAGCCGACGCACTACAGCTACGAAAACTACGGAGAAACGCGAACCATTCCGACTATAGACGAAAATAAACACTGTATCTCATTTCTTAAACTTATAATTCCTTTGAATTATGAGATGAGAAATGATATACAATATTATCTATGCAATGCAAGTCGCTTTGATGCTTTGAAGCCGTTCAGTATCCGGGATTATTCCGATAAGTCAATAAGGCTTTATGCGATCACAGAGCGGCTGGCATCGGCATAGTAACAAGTGCCGATTCATATTTGTATTATTATTAATTATACTAACATTTATTAACCGATTCGCGAATTAAGCCAAGCTTAATAAAAATGAATTTGCGGATGTGGCTTTTAGTTAAGAATTAATAGACGTTAGTAGTAAAACTTGAAGTCTGCACTCGTTGCCTTGTATTACTTATTTTTTTCTACTTTACGTGCATTTTTTGCACCACAGGACTTTTTTATTATTTTTGTTTTGTGCTGTCATTTTTGTTCAATATAATTCAATGTTTTGATACATTATTTTGTCGATGTGTATAATAATTCCTTTTCTCCTATTTATTGTCGACGTTGCCATAATTGTTAGTGTATGTTTTTGTAATACGTATCAGTCTCTTTATGGAGATGTAAAGAAAAGTGTGATTTCTGTAAAACTTTTAAATATTTTTTAGGGACCATTTTGTTAATTTGAGATTAGGTAATTAGCGATTAACGTTTTTTTAGGTCTATTTCATACGCGCGATAACGCCAGATTGCGTGTTGTGAAGGACTTGTTAAAATTTTAATCGTCAATTGTTAAGTTGATAATAGAATTTATTTATGAATATTTTACATTTTCGTAATGCACAATCATGTTTCTCTTCATTTCATATAAGTTTAATTTAAGGATAATTCATCAGTTTGTATATTATTTCGTATATTTTATATGCGTTTATGGCACAATCAAATCTAATACGTATAGTCGTACAAACGATTTACGCCAGAATCGTGTTACAATTTGGCTAGCGTATTATTTCTTATAATAAAAATTGAAGTACACTTCGTCTCAAAAGACAATTGCTAAGAAATAGCTTATAGTTGTGTTAAATATAAAAATAAACGCTTTAATATTATTTAATCTTTTCTCATTTATAATGTTAACCGTCGCTTACATAATATATTTGTTGATTATAATCTGACTTAATTAAGTCTATTAGAGATGTAAAACTATTAATCTGGTCATTTTATTTAAATCATAATTGTATCTGTTAAATTTAAAACAACATGAAAGCTTTTATTTTGTTGTATAAAATAACTACCCAGAAAGCTACAGTTTAAAAATGTAAAATCTCATAATTGATTTCAGAACATTAAATAAATACTTAATAACAAAGTTCATGAGTTTTGTTGATTTCGTAATCCTTGATCTTGCTTCATAAAATTTTGGTCTGAGCATAAAGCACATGACATAAAAAAGATCCTCTTCTAATGTGGTTTTCGGAAACTGAAATGTAAATATAGATTCGTCATCATTAATCCGTCGATGTTCACCACAGTAAGTTCCCGTGGTTGCTGAGATTATGTAATAATTATGGATCTCATTATACTAAGAAAAATCATCGCTGACCCTATTAGAAAGAGATAATGTTGGCTAAATAATTGTTGTGTATTAACAAGACCATGTCCGTTTGACAACTCTCATTTATTAAAAACCAGCCAGTACCGTATACTACATCTTCCCCTTTTACAGAACTCAAATAAAACTTAAAATTAACATAAAATTGAACCGCTCTAAAACAACTACAAAATAACAAACTTATAACATTACAACTTACAAACCAAACAAAACCTTATGTACGATATTTACTGCGAGTTGTAGGAGGTGAGTAAGATAAACCAGTGATATCAGCTTCACTGGGTTCATAGTCAGAAGATTCCTCTCCATCATCCCCTTCACTCAAATTATCATCCGATTCAGCTACAGATCTTCGACAATCGTTTGTGTTTGATGCAATTTTGATTAAATGCCGGCGATTACGCCGATATACACCTTTTTTATTTTGAAGAAAATACGAACGTGGTGTAGACGCTTTACCAATAATTGTACCATGAATGCGATCTTTGTTATTTTCTACCATAACTACGTCATCGCCAACATTTAATTCAGCTAATGGTTTAGATCCCTTATCATAATACATTTTACTTTTGTTCTGTTTTTCTGTTAGTATTTTATGTTGAAGCAACTTATCACAGTTTGTCGGCATAAGCAAGTGAGGATGAACCGGCAATCTACACCTCAATCGCCGACCCATTAATAATTGTGCAGGAGAATTTAAATCACCACGCGGTGTATTCCGTATCGTCAAAAGACCTAATTGAAAATCAGTATTGCCTTCTATAGATTTCTTTAACAATTTTTTTACTGTTTGTACTGCTCTTTCGCTTTTCCCGTTAGACTGCGCATAATACGGAGATGACGTTACGCGCTCGAATCCCCATTCTGCAGCAAAATGCTTGAAACTTCTACACGTAAACTGTGGCCCATTATCACTAACAATAGTTTCAGGGATCCCGTAACGCGCAAAATTTTCTTTCATTATATTTATTACTGTAATTGAAGACATATCTTTTAATATTGCCACCTCTATAAATCCAGAAAAATAATCAACTAAAATTAAATAATTTCTTTTTGCAAACTCTAAAATATCCGTTCCAACTTTGTGCCACGGCAAAGCTGGAATAGGTACTGAAATTATGGGTTCTTTGCTGGGTTTATTTAAATTATCCTGACATATTCTACATTTTTTGACAAATAACTCTATATCCTTTGATATTCCAGGCCAAAATAAAACTTCACGTGCACGTCTTTTACATCTATCAATACCCGGGTGCCCTTCATGGATTATCTTCAACATCTCAGTTCTTAGTGAACTTGGAATCAAAACTTGCTTATTCCTAAATATAACCCCGTCCACAACATACAATTCGTTTTTAATTGACCAAAAGTAACTTAATTTTTTTTCCAAATGATTTTTATGTGAAGGCCAACCCTTATTTATGTAGTTTATTAATTGAATTAATATTTTGTCTTGTCGTGTTTCATTCTTGACTAATGTTAATTTATTTTGTGATATTGGCATGTTATTGATTACCAGTTTAAGTTGATTTAAAATTGATATACTAATTTCATTAGAATACAAGTCAGGCAGAGGCGCACGTGACAATGTATCAGGTAAGTACATGAACTTTCCCGGCTTATATGTAATAATTAAATCATATCCCTGTAATCTTAACATCATACGCTGTAAACGAGCTGGAACTGCATTGAGAGCTTTTTTAAAGATACTTTCTAACGGTTTATGATCTGTCTCCACTATAACATTCTTTTTACCATAAATATATTGATTGAATTTTTCACAAGCAAACACAATTGCCAACATTTCTTTTTCAATTTGTGCGTACCTTTGCTGTGTCTCCGTTAAAGTCCGCGACGCGTATTCGACCGGGCGACCGCGTTGCATGAGAACCGCACCTAGCGCTGTGCTACTTGCATCTACAGATAGTGTGACGTCACCACTAACATCATATAATGACAACACGGGAGCTTCACATAATATTTTTTTTAATTTATTTATCGCATTTATATGACCAACTTCCCAACACCATAAAACATCTTTTTTTAATAATCTGGTTAGAGGAAATGTGATTTCAGAATAATTTGGTATGAATTTTGATAAATAATTGACCGCACCTAAAAATCTTTCAAGACTTTTTCGATCTGTAGGCTCTGGCATATCAACGACAGCTCTAACTTTTTCCTTGTCAACTTTCATTCCCTCTTTGCTAAATACATGACCGAGATATGTTACCTCAGTTACACAAATACGACATTTATCGGGGTTAAACTTCAAATTTATTTCCCTTGCTCTATTAAACAACTCTTTTATTCTTACATCATGTTCATGTTTAGTTGACCCCCAACATATTATGTCATCAATAAAAGATTCTACCCCGTCTAAACCTTCTAATAATTGTTTAATTTTTGCATGAAATACCTCAGGAGCACAGGATAACCCCATTGGTAGTCTCAAATACTGATACCTTCCAAACGGCGTGCTAAAGGTACATAAATCAGCACTTTCACTATCTAACTTGACCGACCAAAACCCCGAATAAGCATCTAATACCGAAAAGAACTTAGCTCCTTTCATTTTTGTAGCCAATTCATCAACTGTAGGTAACTGAAAATGTGCTCGCTGAATAGCTTTATTGAGAGGTCTTGGATCTAGACAAACACGCAAACTACCATTTTTTTTAGCCACTACAACTACAGAACTTACCCATGGCGTAGGATGAGTCACCTTTCTAATAACTCCTAATTTTACCATTCTGTTTAACTCATCTTGAAGTTTATCCCGAATCCCTAGCGGTATTTTACGAGGCGCACATACAACCGGAGGCACATTGTTATCCACTGTTATATGATACTCACCCGGTAAGCAGCCTAATCCATCAAATAAATCTTTATTTTCAGACACTTTTAAATCATGAATACGCTTAATTAATCCTAAGTCTATACAACTCTGCAGTCCCAGCACGCTTTGACAATTTATTTCAGCAATCACAAATTTTAAATTAAATTCATTATTCTTAAACCACCACCTTAAATTACAAACACCTTTTATAGGTATGACATCGCCAGAATAGGATTGGAGCTTAATATTAGGGTTTGTAATAATACTTTTGTTTTTATAGCCTAACTCTAAAAATCTATTATATGAAATTACATTTACATCTGCACCAGAATCCAACTTAAACTTTTCAGTACCATACTCACCCTGCAAAACCTCAAACCAATCCTGCGATACAATGTTAGATACATTATTAACAATCGATACAGTAAACGATTCACAGCGTTCATTACATACGTCACTGTCATTGCAGATGTTATACATTTTTTTCACACTCTTCTTTGCATTACACATCCTAGCAAAATGACCGAACTTTTGACACACAAAACATTTCACTGAAGCTGCAGGACATTCAGAATGTTCATCGCAATGACCTCCACACCTACCACATGAAGATGAATGTCTCGCGGGCAGTTGGTAGGAGCGTGTCGTACCACCAGCACCATCCACTTGAACCGGCGCAGATGCCTCACCTCGCACTTCCAGCATACGGCTACTGTCCATTGATATTTCTTCCACTTGCCCTATTTTTATGGCTTTCTCCAGAGTTAGATCTTCTGCACGCAATAGACGATCTCTAACATTGACATTGCGAATTCCACAAACAATGCGATCTCGAATGAGCTCTTCCTCCAATGTTTGAAACTCACATTGTTTGCTTAACAATTTGAGCGCAGTAACATATTGGTTTATTGATTCACCAAGTTCTTGATTTCTTGTAAAAAAATTATATCGCGCCAACGTAATATTTCTCTTTACGCCAAAATATTCGTCGAATTTTTTCAATAATATAGCGACGTCATCTTTTTCTCTGTCATCGACAAATGTAAATGTTTCGTACACGTCAAAACCTTCTGGACCAATTAAGTTTATCAGCAAACTAGCTTGAACACCTTCTTCCTCTTTATGCACCCCCGATGCCTTCAAGAATAAAACAAATTGCGTTTTCCAACGTTTCCATGCGTCAGCCCGGCTGACGGAGCTGCCATCCAGAACTAGTTCTGGCGGTGGTCGCGCGTGTTCCATAACGCTGCGATAAACTCACTAATAAATAACTGTTTTCACGTGATGAAACCCTCACTTAGTCTTTTTAAAACAATTTTTTATGAATTTTTTTCACCGCTGTCACCATGTTGTGTATTAACAAGACCATGTCCGTTTGACAACTCTCATTTATTAAAAACCAGCCAGTACCGTATACTACAATAATGAAAGAATATTGATTTATTTAACATAATAAAATTCATAATTTCTAAAAAATAAATCTTAGTAATAACCAATGAAATAACGTGTTAATTAAAACGTTATAACAGTGAATGAATAAAATGAAAAGTTATCGAATCTGCTAATCTTGTCATGGCAACATTCTTGATCGACACGTGCACAGGCTATTGAACTAAACAAGTCTTTAAACTCTGTGATTTAATATCATTGCCTCAAGAAAACTGTCAAAATATTCATTGTTATATCACAAATGTCAATTGTCAAACTAGAAAATAAACAACATTAATCTGTGCAGCAATGACAAAAATTTCCAACAAAATAGAATTTCTGTAACATTGGATAAAAATATTAACATTAAATATTCAAAATTCACTCACAACAATGGTTGGCTATAATTTAGATCCGGAAAAACGTAAATACGTCATGAAACTAATGGAAGAAAAGGATCGTATTGAACACCTCATTCGAGATCAGTACGTTGTTTTGGAAACCAATAACGTAGGATTACAGGGTTCATTGGTGGATGAACTAGGATTCCCGCGATCTGATATAAACGTTTATGAAGTAAGACATGCGCGCCATAAGATAATATGTAAGTGTAACAAACTGCAAGTCATTATCGAAAAACTTCAAGAGATTTTTCTTTGGACTGTTTTTACATGAATATCATGACGATCATGAATCTAAGTTGTTAGTAAACTTTGACCATACAAAATAATACTCGAGTCTTCTTTCTGATTGGATCCTTAAAAACAAACTTATCAGTTTTCTCTAAATAAAAAAAAACAAAAAATTTGCAGGTCTTCAAAACGACCACAAGAAAATAATGAAATTGATTGAAAACGGTATATCTAGTGTATACGAGAATTTGGTTGATAACCCCGATGTTAGCAATGATGAGAGGATGGCCAGTATCTCTGGTCTCCATCACTTTAAAGGGGAAGATACCGTCAATCACCCAACGTTTGCAATTGTAACATTGGTCGATGTTGGATCACCAGCTGAAGAAGCTGTGAGTTATATTGTAGATTTAATATTTTTTTTACATTAGCATATTAAGTACTGCGTAATCTTTATAACGAAAAATACATTACATTTAAAGTTGTTACTACAATTAAACAAAGCTGTGTAGGTGGGTGTTTAGATAAACTAGCCAAATCTCCAGGCGTTGCTAAAAGGCTAAAAAGTATACCGAGGGCAATCTTTTGCATTTTCCATCATCAGTTTTGATACTAGATTATTGTCTTTTCAAATCTTAAATCATTAGTCAGATAAAACTGAAATGTGTTATGAAACATTACAATTTTTCAAAGTACAAATACTTCAACATTACTTCTGATTAAGACAACAAAAAATAACAAACAATTATTTTCAGGGACTCCGTGTACAAGATGAAATTGTTGAATTTGGTTCCGTATCCCACAAAAACTACAAGGACATCACACAAATCATGAGGATAGTGTCTCATTCCGTCAATAGTACTATCAGAGTGGTTGTGAGGAGAGAAAATGCGGATTTGACCTTTGAACTGGTCCCCAAAACGTGGGCTAAACCGGGCCTGCTTGGGTGCAAAATACAGTCCAAAGTAAATTAATGTACTTGTTTGAAAATAATTTAATTATAATTCTCGTAAAAATTGTCTCTAAAACTTCATTACATATTTCCTAAGAATTTTATTCTTATGAAATGTTTAAAATGATCTTGGTTGCTGGTCATAAATAAAACACTGTGATAACTTGTAAAAAAATTAAAAAACTAAAAGCACAAAAAATTTTCATTTAATAAAAAAATATCAAATAAAAAAAGTTTAACTGTATGTTATTTATTTTATTTTATTCCTGTTTTTTTAACAATTTTTATAAAAATTACAAATATCTGATCTGTGACCACATGACGCAGACGAAATTTCACTGATCAACTAAAAACTACGAACTAAAAAAACAATTCTAAAAATAAATCTTATGATTAATGACCATTGCCTTAGATTTTTTCTTAGGCAGTTTGATTTTTACCGTTTGCCCCTTGCAAACAACCTTGGTTTCTTCGACAGTTTCATCAGTACGATTACCCTCACATTTAGGAGTTTCGTCTTCATCGAACATGTATTTCATGGTCAGATCGAAGTATAACTTACTGTCCACCATTTGGTAGTCCGGTTTGGTCACTGTTCCCCTTTCACAGTCGTGGTAGTGACATACTGTCTTTTCTTGCTCGTATGTTTCGCAGGAACCTGGCCATAAGAATAGAAATAACTAGTTTGAGTACTATTTACCTTTTGTTATTTATAGTACATAATATTAAGTTTTGCTAGGTTTAATTAGTTATTCTTCGTGTTTTTTTCCTGTAGTTAAACTGTTATTTTTATTATTATTATTTTTTTAAATTTTAGTGTTACCTTATACACCTAGTCGAATAAGCTATATTGTAATGGTGTGTCCCTTATTTGTGTGTCGATTAAAGCTTTCTTTTTTTATTTTTCTTATAAGAAAATATTTTTTGTTCCTGGTCAAGCGAGGTTTTCAATACGAATAAAAAAAAATATAAATCTCTTTCTATTAATTGTGGGGAGTTGTGGAAAAAATGTCATACATCGATGTGTAGCATCCGCCATATTGTTTTTTTTTAATTTACAATAGTTCGCATTCTGTCCATTTGAAAAAATATTATGCCATTCGCAGTTTTGTAGCGGTTACCATAAATTTTCATAAAACAGCTAACAGCTTTTTCGTTGTGGGTTAAACAGTATGTCTGTTTGCCTCTAATTCCTAAGGTTTATGAGCAACTGTAACCACTTGAATCATAATATTATTCTAACGACAGCATTAAAAATACAATGCTTACCTGGTCTCTGTACCCTAACGGTAAGCACCGCTCGTTCCGGCGCCATGTTCTTGAAATGCACGAGGTAACACGCCAGCATTGTGCCGGTGCGACCTCGCCCATGCCGGCAATGTACACCTAAAACCTATGTAGATAAGGATTACTTTTGATTGACAGAAGACCGAGAGTCGAAGCTCTGTGGTCATAGCAGAATGTTTAATACATGGTCGCTACTGAATTGCGAAAATAAAATTTCACAGAACACAGTTATTAGTAAAAGTTACTACACATCTTTTGAACGATGACAGTCCAACAAATGCTACATTGTAGCTTCCACATATTTGTGTACATATTTAATTTATTAAATAAAAATATGCGGTACATAGACCAGATAAGAACCGTCCACATTTATGCTGGAAAAGCATCCAGTTTAAAGCAGTAAAGTATTTCATTTACAAAACGTATACCCAACTCAACGTGTCGGCTTAAATAAAAAAAAGTCGTGTGAAAATGCGATGCGGTTAATGCGCTTCTTTAAACATACCTCTCCTCTTATTTCAGCACGCTCACATATCTCAATGAACTTCAAGATCTGCTTCAGAGATGGCGCTCCGAACTCCTTAATTCTTATTTCTGACCACCTCAGTTTTCTTTCGCAGTCCAAAATCGGAGGCAATTTCTCAGGAGACAGGGTGATCAAATGATTGATACCGACTTCAGCCAAATAGTTTAGATTTTCGACTGTTTGCGGCCATCCCATTGCCGCTATTTTGCCTTCAATAAACCACGAAAAGTTATAAGGTTGGTAGCACTCATATTGTTTTTCCTTTTGCACTACTTCCGGTTTTATTTCTTCCGGCTTCTGTAAATCTGCGTACTTGTAGAAGAATTTAGCTAATTTAACGTTAGGTCGTTTCGACACTGTACTCATATTTATTTTGTAAACACAGAACTTACTCGTTACAACTCTCAACGTAATCAAAGTGAACTATTCCCAGTTCGGATCGAATGACGACGAACATTCGCATATAACCTAAAATCTTTTTAGTTTTATACGGTATAGGTACTTAACCTACTAGATTTTCAACTCTTTATTTACATTAGTTTCTGAAATGGCTGTCACATTACATTTTATTGTTATTTTTCTAATTATTTTTGTTATTATCTCGGCCTTACGACGCCAATCAGTCTGAGTTGCTATTTTAACAGCAAGACATTTAAATTGGTTGCGCGCCAACTTCTAACCATTGGCACTGTGTATTGGCAGGTAATACCTGTAGGTATTTAGAATATAGTGTCATGGCGGCATTTATTTTAACGTAATCCGTTTGTGAGTGAGTCTTTGAACTGAATGAAATTATTTATGACGTACTTTAGTTGTATCTTCTCATTTTCCTACTAGTCTATAAATGGACTGGACTGTGATGTTTTCAAATAATTAGCATGAAAACTACTGTAAAGCAATAACCACGTGTCATAGTGATCATTTAATCAAAATATGCATCCACATTCATAGTTTTGTTATTAAATTACCCAATAAATCGAAAAAAAGACATAAAATTCAAAATCAACACATTTATTAACACTTAAAACTTATTAGATATATATCACAGATAATACATTAGTTTAGGACTTTCTTAGTGGCCTCCTTTGCCTGTTCGATGAACTCTTCCATGACGTCACCACTGACGCCAAACCTGAGAGGATTGTCTTCTGTGAGATACTCGAAGTATCTACCCACTGCTTCTTCGTGGTCCGGGAAGTCGCATGAACCTGGGAGTTAAAGAAGTTAATTTTAGGATTAATTTTAGCGGCTTCAGTGGCTTATAAATGTGTAAAAAAATTGAGATTCCATATTCAAAAGTTCGGTTACTTAGTGACTCCGTAGGTAGTGAAATCATCGATCATAGTTAAAATATCAAAATTATCAAATAAAACAGTACAAAATAGTGTCTCCAAACAACATTATTCGTATGAAACATGAAGTGTTTAACAAAACGTCTTGAAGAGTCTTCAGTTTATATTTTATTAAAACAATTTAAATCTCAAGTTACAGGGAAGCCATATAATGTAGAGGTGTGCGAATATCGTTCGAATCGAATCGAATCGAATAATTCGAAAAGTTTCGAATATTCGTCGAATTTCGAATAGTATCGAATTTGACTAACACGATGCATCGGAAATAGCACAAGTGTTGGAGCATGTTTTAATAGCAATTTACTGTTCCTGATAATTTATGTACAGCCTAGTCAATTTTACTATTTTTATAATTGGGCATAACATGAGTGTAACCCCTTGCATGAAAATGAAAAAAAAAGAAGAACGAAGATACCGTTCGAAATTTTGAATTGTTCGAAACTTTTCGAACTATTCGTAACCTTTCGAACTATTCGAAATTTTTCGAATATTCGACGAATTTCGAATAGTTCGAAGATTCGAATTGTTCGATTCGAGTTTCGAATCGAATATTCGTATTCGATTCGGAACGAATAATTCGTGAGTTCGAATTATTCGCACACCTCTAATATAATGCACTTTATGCCGCGTTTCCACATTGTTTTGCCAATTTCCAACTTTCATATTGATAGGCATTAACCGTCATTTGTTTTATTCGAGAGTTTGACAAGCTTATGTGGAAACGCGACATCTGATGCGTAATTTCTAAAAATTTTCATCGCTAACTATACACATTATGGTGCGTTTCCACATTGGCTCGCCAACGTCCAACTTTCATATCCATGGACGTTGTTGGACGTTGGAAACTCAATGTGGAAAAGCGGCGTTAGATTTTGGTTCAGTTTATGCCATTTTTTACGTTCTAATTGTGTACCTTGTTAGAAGAGGGAAACAAAAAAATATAATATTTACCCGGCCGTATCATTCTGATGACATTAACAGCTTGGTCGGGCAGAAAGCGATGGAAATGTACCAAGTAGCAGGCCAGCATTACTCCTGATCGGCTGCGGCCTTGCCGACAATGGATGCCCATTACCTACATCAACATAATAATTTTAATCCACTTTCGAAAGTTTAAATAGAGATATGGAGTTTAGTTTTTCGATCTTTCATAGTAGAAAATCGAATTTTATGAAGTACATAGTTAAAAATATTTTCGCCTTTCAAATGATTGAGAAATATACGTCGTGTGTAATTATGTGCAATCTGACATTATACCAATTACCATTACCATTATAGAAGCCAATGCACCCACAAAGAGTTACGGTTTGGTGTGGGTTTTGGTCCGGCGGCATCATTCGAAAATGAGCAAAGAGCCGCCGTTACGGTCAATGGCGAGCGTTACCGTGCCATGCGAACACGAATTTTTGTTTCCAAAAGTTGAAGAGTATGAGATGGACGACATTTGGTTTCAACAGGATGGCGCAACATGCCACACAGCCAACATGACAGTCGAACTTGTGGAAAATGCAAACTTTATAAGGCCCACCCGCTACTATTATACGAGTGGATGTGTAGAGTAAACTATGTAAGTACTATCAGTAAGATAAAAATAAATTACCGGCTTTTTTGTGTATTTTAGTTATTATTGCAGAGGCCTATGAACGACGGTTACCATTTTCACTTACAGTCAGATGAGCCATCGGCTTCACAGGTTAATAAAAATTTTAACCGTCACTATCGACCGTCCCTACTTATTGGTTTAGAAAATAATGCCTTTAATTGAATAAAATAAATTCAGTGATTTAGGGATTCTTTTGACTTGTTTATTTCAAAAAAATGTTCAATCAATTTTTTTTGCACAGGAATTCCATCAAACAGCCTACGTACTATAACTTAAAAGCCAACCTACCTCTCCATTTCTCTCAGCCCTTTTGCACACATCTATAAACTTTTTTATTTGTTCAATGGAGGGCAACTCAAACTCTTCAACGGGTACCTCAGTCCACCTCAATCTAGGAATGTCATCTACAGGAGGTTTTTTTCCAGCTGTCAAGGTTACTAAATGCGAAATACCTTGATTCACTAAAAATTTCAAATTCTCTTTGTTTCTTGGGAAAGCCATAGCGGCGACCTTTTTTGGTATAACCCATGAGAACTTTAAAGGGGGATACGCATCCACTTCGATGTCCGGAAAGGGATTCTCAGGTATAATGACCGTCAATTCATTCCTTATTTCCTTTGTAGCACCAGCTAAATGCCTGTCGTCTTGTTCTGTAATTGCTTCAACCCTGGTCACTATGTGATTGTATTCGTCGTCAGCCATGGCTGTATGTTTAGGTTATCACTGCCACGAAAAAATAAAAATGTTTTTTTTAAGACTGGCCTCTTTAGCCCGCGAACTCCGCGTGTTGACTGGCCGTGTTAAGGGCGGGAAATTTTGGCACAGACATCAACTGGAGCGTAATATTTATTTCTGGAGATTTTAAAGATTTCGTAAAAACTAAATCTTTCTACGCGTTATTTATGTATATACACGTGTAAAATAAATTTTAGTGCTAGACGAAACGCTTGACAAATCCAAGGCGTCAATTATTTAAGATCAATGGTAGACTGTCTTCCCCAGTACAGGAATTAACCTAGATTTTACGCGTGTGCAATGTTTGATCACCTAATTATAAAAACTACGTCATTATGACGCTCTCAACTGATTCCGTAAACATCAGTAAACATCTAAAAACCAAAATAGACTGGAATAAAATTAAAATTGCAGTAGGAAACCATAGGACATTAAGTTTTGTATGAAACATTTTACGAGCGTTTTGTTATTGAAATGAAATGAAATGAAATTATTTATTCTCAACGTTAATGAAATTTTCATGCTTGTTGATGTCAAAAGGCTACCACCAGTTCGGAAAAAGAAATAGCCACTGTCCTGAGAAGAACTGGCAAGAAACTCAGCGGGCATGTCTTTTTTTTTGTATTATTTTTCTGTTTTTTTTTTATCTTTTCAACTCAATATTACAATTTTTTATTACAATGTTGACCTAAAACGAAAGCTTCATTCCCACTTAGTGCAGTCATCTAGAAAATCACTAATTGTATAATAAGCTTTACTGCACAAACGATTTTTCACAAATTTTTTAAATGTATGCGTATTTAGGCTTTGAACGTTAAGTGGAATCTTGTTGTAAAGGCATATCGACAAACTCACAAATGATTTATTGATTTTGCGTAACCGAGTTGCTGGTAAAGCAAGCTTGTGTTTGTTCCGGGTATTAAAGTTGTGCAAGTCTGAAACTTTGGGGAAATCATCAATATTTTTCCTTACAAACATTACGTTCTCTAAAATGTATTGGGATGCAAACGTTAGAATATTTATTTCTTTAAACTTGTCCCTCAAGGATTCTCTTGGGTGCATATTATAGATTGCTCGAATGGCTAACATGTGTACAGAACATTTTACATTTTTGATGTTCATGAAGACAAGAGAATATTATCAATGCAATGCATCTAGTACCTGTTTCACAGAATTGTATAATAAAAAAACTTGAGAGGTGTCAAGGAACACCCGGATGGAACGAAGTTCCTTTCGATTAATTACTGAGGGAATTGTAATATTTTTTTTATTTTTTTGAGTTATAATAATTACTAATTATTATAACTTAAATAAAATATTTTTTTTAGCGCCATCTAGCATTAATCATACACAGGTGTACAACTTTGCTTCCGCCGTTTTTTTCCGAAATTTGAGGCTTTATTGTAAAAAACTGGTTATACATTTATGATTCAAAGTATTGTCCATCGGTGGCCACTACTTTCTTCTATATTTCGGCAGCGTACGAATCCCGCGTTGAAAAAACTGGTCATCTTTTGAAGTGATCTACGAATCGACTCAATTTTTTACTTCTTCATAAGATCGGAAGTGCTGGTCAGCCAGGCCGTGTGCCATTGATCGAAACAAGTGATAGTCCGAGGGAGCAACGTCTGGAGAATACAGCGGGTGGGGTAGGACTTCCCATTTCAACGTTTCCAAGTATGTCTTGACCACTTTCGCATGGGGTCGAGCATTGTCGTACTGTAAAATCACTTTATCATGTCTCTCGTTGTATTGCAGCCGTTTGTCTTTCAATGCTCGGCTCAAACGCATTAATTGCGTTGCGATAACGATCGCCTGTGATTGTTTCAGTCGGTTTCTTCGACTTCAAAATCACCGTTCTTGAAGCATTGAAACCACTCTCGGCACGTTCTTTCACTAATAGCGGCCTCATCATAGGTATTTTAGAGCATTCGATGAGCCTCAGCCGCAGATTTCTTCATATTAAAGCAGAAAATTAAAACCTCCCGCAAATGACGACAATTTGGCTCGTAAGCTGACATGTTTAATCGAGAATAACTTTATGATCCAGATACAAATCGACTAATATTTCGATGGCGTTATGTTTACAAATGCCTAAGCTTATTGTATGACATCTACGATCTATTTATTTCCACTACCACTTACCGCTACAGCCATCTATGCAAAACGACGGAAGCAAAGTTGTACACCTAATATAAAACAAAATAAGGAATTGTTTTAAAAGATTTTAATCACAGCGCCATCTAGCGATAATCATCTAAAACAAAAAATTGTCGTGACAACTTTTTCATAAGAATTTCCGTCTAGCCATTTCGATAACGCGCGATAAGGAACTTCGTCCCTATTGATTTAATAATTCTTTGCTAATTTTATACTAGACTGTATAGTTTACAGTGTACACTATGCATGTATAAGTTACCTGACGTTCCATTTTTCAAATACCGGACTATTTCGACATTTTACTTCGTAACGCTAAACTGCATTCAATAGTGATGAACTTTGAGCAAAATTTAGTAAACTCATTATTTGGAGTAATTTTTGTGGCATTTCAAAATCCCACTTTGTGAAGAATTAATGTTATATAATGGTATGTGTATACCATTTTTAAACGGTTTTATTTAGCTCACCCCGTTTGTTTTATTATTTACTAGCTGCTGCCCGCGACGTCGTCTGCGTAAACCCTATGACCCGTTTTTTTAAATTCTTCCCAGCAACTATTCGATTTTTTCTCGCCGTAAAAACCATCCTTGAACTTCAACGAACATTTAAAAAAAAGATTTGGCCAAATTGGTCCAGGCGTTGTTGAGTTATGCGCTTACCAACACATTTTGCGATTCATCTTCTTCTAATATATAAAATTCTCGTGTCACGGTGTTCGAACTTGAACTCCTCCGAAACGGCTTGACCGATTTTGTTGAAATTTTTTGTGCTTATCCGGTATCTATGAGAATCGGCCAACATCTATTTTTCATCCCCCTAAATGTTAGGGGTAGTCCACCCCTAATTTTTTTTTTATTTTTTCGACGCAGACGAAGTTGCGTGGGGCAGCTAGTTTTTATATATAAGATTCTTGTTCAGGAATAACACAAAAATACCAATAAGATCTTTATCAATTTAAGTAACCATTTATGTAAGTAGTTTATGTTGGCACCTATCCTATTGGTCTGTGTCAGTATTCAGCATTATGCTGAGTCACGGCTGGTTTGTGAAAAAAGAAATTAGTTTTAGGTAATTGCTTGTTATTTTCTTTTTTTTATTGTATGTTTCTTTTTTTGCAAATAAAGTATGTCTATGTCTAACCAAAATGATTTGTTCGATTAAAAAAAAAATACCCTACGACGACCATCACCTCTTATCTGAAACAAGAATCATCCAATCCATCCAAACTAAAGTTACGAGGGAACAAACCTCAAAAATAAATAAAAAATTGAGTACCTCCTCCTTTTTGGAAGTCGGTCAAAAACACTAACGTTTGGTTTTTTACGCATAAATTCTGTTCTTCCGTTGTATTCCCTACTTAAAGGTGCTGGAAGTCCTTTCCCTGTCAATATGGACTTTTTACTAACCTTTCCAAATAAAAAAGTAGTCCAGATATTAGCTAACTTCATTAAAAATAACAATATAAAATTATAATTATCATACTAATACTTTAATATCTAACTACATTGACGCAATCACAAACAGCTTTACTATTGTAATCGTACAGCTCCTAAAATTACGTTATTTGTCTATAATTGTAAATGTGATTCCCTTTGACTTGACATTGGCAATGTTGTACCTTAAAGGCGAAATTGCCAAAAAACAAAAATAAAATTAAAAAAAAAATCTGTTCTTTTCCGTATTCCATTTATTTGGTAAGTTGACCCTCACCTACAACTAAAATAGTTTTAAGGACGCGTTGAACTTGATACTTTTTCAAACAAATTACGACATTAACCTTCTCATTTTATAAATAACGTGAAGGTTGGACCTGTTTTTTTTATTAGGCGCGGTCATGGATTTCATTTCGATCGATGTTTCTCTGAGTCAAAGATTAATGTACATTTTATTATCGCCAAACCAGACTTCTTTTTCAAGAATAACACAATTCATTTAATTTATATGCAATTTAAAGTATACTAGCTGACCCACGCAATTTCGTCTGCGTTACAAAGGGGTTCAAACAGTACTCGCAATGCCGTCGAGTTATTATTTTCGCGGCCCGCAGTGCCCCACATATTCATTGCGTTTTATACTCGTAATAACTTCTAAACGAAAAGTCGATTGGAATAAAACAAAAAGTAATTTACTTCTACATTAATACTCTTGATAACAAAATACTTAATTTGGATAAGGGTTAATATAACGATACTCATTTAACGTTAAATTCAATCTTGAGACGAAAAAATATTTTTTATAAACATAAAAGCGGTTATTGTGACTAAACTATGATAGTTAGATATATGCTGTCGCGGACTTTTTCGTTTGTCTTCAAAAGACCTATAAACCCGTAGTACATCATTTTGTTCTATTGTCAATAGTTTTTGCAGCGTACGCATAAATAGGTTTTTGATTTTTCACCTTTTGTTACATATTCGATATTTTCATGCGGATCCCTAATTTTTTTGAAAATAAAATATAGCCTATAACCTTCCTCGATAAATGGACTTTCCAACAGTGAAAGAATTTTTGAAATCGGACCAGTAGATCCTGAGATTAGCGCGTTCAAACAAACAAACAAACTCTTCAGCTTTATAATATTAGTATAGATATATATAGTATATGCTTTCTAACGAAAAAGAACCATATGAATCGGTTCATCGAGAAATTAGGTAATTATACGCAACGAGCACAGCAAATCTAGAAGTTTTGTCCGTGGTTAGTGATTCTCACTACAGAGAACTGAGAAGTCAGTGGTCCAAGAAGTAGGGGTGTGCGAATATCGTTCGAATCGAATCGAATATTAAATTTCGAATCGAATTTTAATATTCGATTCGATTCGATTCGAAGTTCGACGAATATTCGAAAAATTTCGAATAGTTCGAAAAGTTTCGAATATTCGTTGAATTTCGAATAGTATCGAATTTGACTACGACGATGCATCGGAAATAGGACAAGAATTTGTATTTAGCAGATAATATCTTTAATGGGCTAGATGTCTACAAAATAGTCGTAGTCGTCGTAGTCGAATTCCATACTATTCGAAATTCGACGAACATTCGAAACTTTTCGAATTATTCGAAATTTTTCGAATATTCGGCGCATTTCCAATAATTCGAAGATTCGAATTATTCGATTCGAGTTTCGAATCGAATATTTACTTTCAGTAGTTTACTTTCATGTTAGGTACACTCAATTTTATGTTATATTTATTCTTGTCAAGCAATCAACTTTTGTTTGAGTGGACCGATTTTAATGATTCTTTTTCATCTGATAGGTTTAGTACATATAAAATTGACTGTCGCGGGCTGTAGTTTGAAGCCCCTGATTTAACCACTTTGATAATATTATTTTTGGTATGATTTCAGTAATTAAAACAACATGACTTAATACTTAGTTTTTACTAAATTCAAAATGGATGGATTACTGAATACTTATGATATAATTTTGAGTAAATTTATTGTCTAAAATTATTAAAAGTAAACATAAAAATCATAACAGTTATAATTCATGAATAAAAGTTGTTTTACCTATAAAACAAAAATACTTCTTAATTGGAACGAAGTTCCTAATCGCGCGTTGTGAAAGGGGGCTAGACGGAAAAATTCTTACGAAAAGTTGTCACGACACTTTTTTGTTTTAGATGATTATCGCTAGATGGCGCTGTGATCAAAATCTTTTAAAACACGTTCCTTATCGCGCTTTACGTTAGGGAAAAAAAAAAGATATCTTTTAATCGAAAGGAACTTCGTTCTATTCGGGTGTCCCATGACACCTCTCAAGTTTTTTTAATATAAACAGAAACGAGGCTTAAAGAAAGTCCTTAAAAGGTAGGCCGTAGGTAGCGGCCTCGCAGTGTCCGCTGACATTGCAGAGGTCCATGAGCGACGGTAACCGCTTGCGATCGGGTGGCCCGTTGGCTCGTCTGCCTACAAGGCAATAAAAAAAAAAAAAAAAAAAAAACAATTTTTGTAAATAGTCTTCTTTATTTTATGTAAAATGGAATGTTTCTGAGATTGCAGAACACAATATAAAGGCACTTCATGATTTTTACTATATTAAATGTTTTTAAAATAATATTCTCACACCGGTTTCTTACAACAATTTTTATTCTCAATAATTCAGTATTACAAGCGCCATGATCACGGGACAGTACTGCGGGTAGATTACAATTTGTGTACTTTTGAAGTACCTACCATGAAAATAATATGTTAGAATACTAATCAGCAATTTTACCACCGAATTTAGTGCCAAAAGCGCTGTCCTGTACTAACCCATTACTGCCCACTGTTGGGCTCAGGTCTCCTCAGAAGAGAGATTAGGCATAGTCCACCACGCTTGCCCAGTGCGGATTGGGGACTTCACATATCTTCAAGGGATTTTTAGAACCCTTTTCCGACATGCAGGTTTCCTCACGATGTTTTCCTTCACCGTTTTTAGTTAGTGGTGTTGTGAAAAATTGCACATAAATCTTTTTCACATTTAGATTTAGAGGTACAAGCCGGCCGGATTTGAAACCGCGACTTTTTCCAAAAGTGCTAAGACATGTTAAATTCTGATGGTGCCGGCATACGAACGAGAAAGAGGGTAGACAGATTTGTCTGCTCTTAAATCTACCCGCAGTTACTCAGTCTTCCCGTGATCATGGCGCTTGCAACAGTGCTGAAATATGCGGATCGCTCAATTAATAAAAATCGCTTTAAGAACCCGTTCAATATTTATGTAAAATATTGACAAATTCTCTTCAAAAGTATTTGATAATACATAACAAAGAAAATCATAATTTCATAAGTAACTCACAGTAAGTAATATTCAGTTTCAACAGAATGTATGTATAAACAAATTTGATGTAAAATATGATTTTAATAATTTTTACTTCATAATTTTATTTTTACTTAGCATATAATTTTAGTATGATATGTTATTTTAGGTCCATTGTTATATAAATATACATATATTTTTGTTTTTTGATTGACACAGAATACATTATTATATATCCATAGAATCATTACATCTGAATTAACTTCATGAATAGAATGAAGCCAATTGAAAGTACGCCAATCGCGCGTAACTACTCGACTATTCATTTAGCACATTTTGTTATTCACGATGTAATAATTCTATGTACTTTTTTTTTTTTAACTTGCACTGGATGTAACTATGTAAGTTCGGTTGGAATTTTGCAAGTTAAATTTGACAAACTTCCCGGTATCCGATTGAGCTGACATTTTACACGCAGATGTATATCGCGTGACAATGCAATAATTTTACCATGGAGCTGATCTGATTGAGTCGGGAGGTCATAGGAACTCTTGTGCTAAACAAGATAGACCCGTCGTGTTTGGGCTCGTTTTACTTGTATTAGCAAACATTCTACTGCTAATACTTTCATGCATTTTCAACGGGTTCTTACCACGATATTTAATTAATTGAGTCATGCTCAGAGTCTTGTAGATACAGTGAGTGTGGTGTGTCGTGATGTGAGTTCGAGTTCCAGTGGTACTACACAAAGCGAACGAGTGCGAGGGTAGACAGATTAGTTTGCTCTTAAATCGACCCGCAGTATCCAGTCTTCTCGTGATCATGACGTTTGCAACAACGTTGAAATATCGAGACAACTCAATTAATTAAATATCGTGGTAAGAACCCGTTGAAAATGCTTGAAAGTATTATAGAAAGATCTTAAAAGCTTGTATTTAAAGTGTTATATTTAAGTATTTTGTGTTTTCCCTTCAGATACAAAATGTAAGAATACAATTGAATGAATTCATTCATTCACGAACGATATAGTTCATTCATTACGTTCAATTAAAACTAATATTAATATACATTTTTACTTCATAACTTTTATAATAATACAAAAAAAATACTAACGTTTTTCTAAATAATTGTGACGGCTAAATTTTATCTAATTTGACACTTATCGCTTATATAATAAGGCATATAACGGAATGATTAAGTACAAGGCATAAATTATTGTCTTTTAAGTTTTGGAATCGCTTTTTGACACTCGATTTGACGGAATTTGAGTCTTATTTCTCAAGGAATATAGACTACAGGCCCATGAAGAAAAATTATGGGTCATTTGAAACACCAGGTGAATTATCTAAAACGAAATTCTAGCATAAAATAATAAGATTCAGTACTATGCCGTCACTTGTAAGCTGTCCAACTGAGTGCAGGTGAGCATTCAGGGGATTGCAACCATCGTTTTTTCCCCTTGTCGCATGCTTTTTGTACGGCGTTGAGGAATAATGGATTAGAAGCAGTATTTAAATAGTATGATACAGATGCCGTACAAAAATGTTGGGCCACAATGTCGGTTTTTTTTTTTTTATTGCCTTTTAGGCAGACGAGTCAACGGGCCACCTGATAGTAAGTGGTTACCGTCGCTCATGAATCTCTGCAATATCAGGGGACACTGAGAGGTCGCTACCTACGACCTAACTTTAAGGACCCTCCTCAAGTCTCGTTTGAAGAAGGACAAGTCATAGCGCTCAGGGAATACCGATTTTTTTTAATTTTCCGACAATTACCGGGGTATATTTAGTCATTTGATTTTGTACGGCAATGTTCACCTGCACTCAGTTGGACAGCTTACAAGTGACGGCATAGTACTGAATCTTATTATTTTATGCTAGAATTTCGTTTTAGATAGATCACCTGGTGGTTCAAATGACACATAATTTTTCTGCATGGGCCTGTAGTCTAATAGAGATATTTTTGCAAACAAATTTTAAGTTTAGGCCGTTAAGAGATTCTTAGCGCTATTTTTCAATAAAATATCTATTGATCCCATTTTATATGACTTTCAAACGACGTTTCAAAGTGTATTTTTGAAAAATTATGTTAAAATTTTTCTTTTCCTTACTGAAAATTCCGTGATAATTGGTACAATAACAGCCTCTTTGGGGCAGTGGCGTGCAGTTCTTTGAAGAAAATACGCATTTATAGTATTATAAACCTTTCAAATTGACAATCAAATTCGATAAAATGTTGTATGTTTAAACAAAATACATGTCTCATCACTATTGAGGTGTATTTTGTGCGTAAAAGTTAAATAAAATAAATTTTAGAACGTTAATATACAGGGTGTTACAATCCGATGAAACAATACTTTCACAGCAAATAGTATACTTGATGTAGAAGCCATCCACCAAGTCTGGGTTTTCTAGGCATAATATATCATAAGTTATAACTTATCAAAACTACGTGTTAATTAGTGCGTGATCAACCCTACCGTACTGACCTACACCAACAGCTAAAGACTTAAGCCGGCTAGTCACCTCCTGTATCATAGAACATTGTAATAATACACGGGAAAAAAATCACATTCTAAACAGGATACATGCGCTTGTGTTCGTGAAAATATATATAGCACGCTGAATGTAGGTCAGAATAGGGTTGTCAAAAATAATACAAAATAATAATTTTTCAACTTTGTATGGGAAAATAAAGTGATCATCTACGTTTCAAAAGTATGTGTATATGATTTGAAATGTGATATAAATTAAGCCCTCAAAGTATTGTTTCACCGGGCACCAACACCCTGTATATAAAATTAATTACCTTAAATATCCATGCATGCCACTGCTTTAGTCAAAACAAACAGACAAACAAAAATATGTCACCAATTTGAATACACTTTGACACGCCACAAATTCGCAACTTTTATACAGGGTGTACTTTGAAACAGCTGATGTGGGGTGAACGACCTGTCAGAATACAACTTAGAACCACTTTTATTTTTGAAATTGGTCCTTTTCTTTTCAATATTATATGGTGAGAAGTTAAACCGATTTCAAATAAAAAATCACTATTGTATTTACACAGGACATTGACCCTTGTTGTAAGTTAGTCACACCCTGTATATCGAGTGTCGCAACGCCCTGTAGTTGTTGATTATGTACTAGAGATGTAGAACCTGGCCGTCATCTTGGGCTGGAGGAGGTTGTTCTTGCAGGGTCACCGCTGTGAGGTCCACTATCTCGTCTTGTTCGTCTTGGTCGAACCTGGAAAGTGATTACATGATTATCTGGGATCGGCATCAAAATTGGTTTGTTCACTTTTGCAAATTGGGGATATCTACATATGGGGTTTTCACGTCAAGCGGACAACGAAAAATATGTCAGGTCGTGAATATTGTTTTTTTTTTTTTTTTTTAGTTGGAGGAAATCACCGGATCCCCGCCCGCCCCGCGGGCGGGGTATGTGGGAGTTGAACCGCACTAAAACCTCCAACCGCTCACACTCAGCGTCCGAACCCCGGCTGAGGCCAGAACCCAGCACGGGGTTATGAGGGACGGCGCGACGCGTTACGCCCAAGGCACTCTTTCCCGTCGCGCCGCCCCCTCCGGACGCCGAACCGGTAGCCGCCGGCAATACGGCCACCGGCTCTCTCGGTCGGCGGGCTCTCCGAAGCCCGCCAAGATGGGACCGCGTGTAACCCTCCCACGGAATACCCCGCTGGGTCAGAACCAGCGCGGGTCGGGGAGTACGCGGTCTACCATCCCCCGGATGCTCTAACGCTAAGGGCGTGCTGAGCGAAACACGGCACCTTCTTGGGTCCCCGCTCGCACTCGCATGCGTTGGGGACCCGAAACTCTTAAGGGGCCAGAGTCCGGGCGAGATTCCGGCTCCGGTTCTGACCCCTTGCTCGACGGCGGCGTCGGGCAATCGCTGGGCGGAGGGAGGAATAAATTCTCTCCCTCGCCCACGACGCCGCCTGCTTCTGCGAGATGGTGGACTCGCAGAAGTCGAGCATCGCCTTCCAGGACTCGTCGCTCTCGAGCATCGACGCCACGACGCCCGGGAGCGACAAGTCCGGTCCCATATACAGGGTGGAACTTTTAAACGCAGGCTACTAAATACTTAAAACAATGATAAATTTTGCTGAAAGGAAACATTTCTTTATGTTTGAAACACAACTGTATTCGTAGCCACCAGCCGTAAGTAACTCAGCATAATACTAAACGCTGAACATTGACACATACCAACAGGATAAGTGTCAGCGCTGGTTTTTGGTGACGTTACTAAAGTAAGAAGAAACTTTACAAATTTTAATAGTACATCAAATATCTAATATACAGGGTGTTAAAATCCGATGAAACAATACTTTCACAGCAAATAGTATACTTGATGTAGAAGCCATCCACCAAGTCTGGGTTTTCTAGGCATAATATATCATAAGTTATAACTAATCAAAACTACGTGTTAATTTTCTATTAGTAGGAGTTTATTATAGTACGGAACTCTAAAATTGCGATCGGATGCGCCTGTGTGCTTGAAAATGGCATATAGATATAGCACGCTAAATGTAGGTCAGGGTAGGGTTGTCAAAATTAATACAAAATAATATTTTTTCAACTTTGTATGGGAAAATAAAGTCATTATCTCCGTTTCAAAAGTATGTGTATATGATTTGAAATGTGATATAGATTAAGCCCTTAAAGTATTGTTTCACCGGGCAACAACACCCTGTATATTATAAAGGCGAAAGTTTGTAAGTATGGATGTATGGATGTTTGTTACTCTTTCACGTAAAAACTACTGAATGGATTTGAATGAAACTTTATCACAATATAGCTTATACATCAGAATAACACATAGGCTAAAATTTTTGCGGTTTCTAATGTCGTAAAAAAATTTTTTTTTTTTGCGGTGTAACAGTACTATATAGACGTCGCGAACTAGACAGGCTAGACGGGACGAACCTGAAGTCCACGCGAATGAAGTCGCGGGCAAAAGCTAGTATTAAAAATATAAATACCTGTCATCATCGGGTTCAGCGGTGGGCGTGGCGGCGCGGTGCGTGTCGAGCGCGGCGGTGCGCTGGTTGGCGGGCCGGACCGTTATGATCAGGTTGGACGAGTTTGCTACCATCATGTCCGTTACCTGACAACAATATTACATCTTTAGGTTATTTCTTCAACAAGATTTATGTATTTTTCACAACACCACTGGCTAAAAACGGTGAAGGAAAACATCGTGAGGAAACCTGCATATCGGAAAAGGGTTCTAAAAATCCTTTGAAGATATGTGAAGTCCCCAATCCGCACTGGGCAAGCGTGGTGGACTATGCCTAACCCCTCTTCGAAGGAGACCTGAGCTCAGCAGTGGGCAGTAATGGGTTGTTACAGTAACTATAACAGTATGTATGTTTTTATTGCCTTATGGCAGACGAGCTGATAGACCACCTGATCGTAAGCGGTTACCGTTGTTCATGGTCCTTTGCATTGTCAGGATGATTAACATTACTTACTTTAATTTGTTAACTAACCATAATAAAAAAAAAACTTAAATTAATAAGTGCAGAGTTCATAAGCAACGAAAACAACCTACGATCAAATGACCCTATATTTGGAAAGAATTCTAAAAATCCTTCTATGATATGTGAAGTCCCCAATCCGCATTAGGCAAGCGTGGTGGACTATGCCTAACCACTCTTCGGTGGAAACCTGAGCCCAACAGTGGGCAGTAATGGGTTGTTACATCTCATGAATCATGTCATTAAAATTACGCTATGGAAAAATACATTGAATCTCTATATTAATATGTCAAGTTTTTTTTTAGTTGGAGGAAATCATCGGATCCCCCCGCCCGCCCGGGATATGTGGGAGTTGAACCGCACTAAAACCTGCAACCGCTTACACTCAGCGTCCGAACCCCGACTGAGGCCAGAACCCAGCACGGGGTTATGAGGGACGGCGCGACGCGTTACGCCCAAGGCATTCTTTTCCGTCGCGCCGCCCCCTAATATGTCAAATAGAAGATTTTGTTTGTTTGAACTCGCTAATCTTAGGAACAGCAAAAAAAAAATCAGTGTTGGATTTTCCATTTATCAAGAAGACTACATTATAATGAAAAAGAGATCTAAGTTGTATAAACTGATAGAGTAATAAATTTAAAAAAAATATTCACAATTTTTTACCATTCATAAGTTACAACTATCAAGCCATTCATAAAAACCTTTTAAAACAAAAAAAAACTTGAGAGTTGTCAAGGGACACCTGGATGGAACGAAGTTCCTTTCGATTAATTAGTGAGAATTATAATAAAATATTTTGATCACAGTGCCATCTAGCATTAACCATATAAAACAAAATAAGGAATTTTAAAAGATTTTAATCACAGTGCCATCTAGCGATAATCATCTAAAACAAAAAAAGTGTCGTGACAACTTTTTCATAAGAATAACCCCCTTTCGATAACGCGCAATAAGGAACTTCGTTCCAACATCACAATTTTTTTTAATACTCAAAGCGACTTAAAACAAAAATTTTGTACCTATAAAAATATGACCCTTACCTGATCCAAAGTTTTATTAGACACATCGATCCCGTTGACCTCAAGGACCTCATCGTTGACCCCAAGTAAACCAGTAGACTCAGCCAGACCTCCCGGTACTAATCGCGATATGAATATACCGGGTGATCGTTCTACCCCGTTCGGTGTAACACGGACTGAGGTACCATCCCTAGGAAAGAAATATAATGATGGGTTATACAGGGTGTCCCAAAACTATGCGACATGAAAACTACCTTAAATATTAGGGATAGGATGTTTTGCTGTAAGGAAACATTATATTATTTTTGATGTTCAATAATACTGCAATCACAGATTTTTCGTAAATTGCTTGTTTTGTCTGAAAATCGAAGTTACAAAATCGGCAAAAATCAACACCCTGTATTTTTATGATGATAATCGAAAGAACAGTTAATAACGAAATATCATTGCTAACAAACACAGTATCTTAAACAAAAGGAAGAAGGTGAAATGTTTGATTCAACATGGCAAGAAACTCAGCGGGAACTCCCGGGAACTTCAAACCGTCGCCACGTCAAAGAGCAATCGCTTTCATGTTCCAATTTTATACTACTTTAATCGGACTTAAATTACATTTAAATTGATCGTGTAAATTCTGCTACTGGTCGTTATATAATAAGGGGTGGGCCATATAAAGTTTGCATTTTTCAAAAGTTCGACTGTCATGTTGGCTGTGTGGCATGTTGCGCCATCCTGTTGAAACCAAATGTCGTCCATGTCATACTCTTCAGTCCGTGTTCGCATGGCGCCGCACGGTAATGTGACGGTAACGCTCGCCATTGACCGTAACGGCGGCTCCTTGCTCATTGTCCAATGATGCCGCCGGACCAAAACCCACACCAAACCGTAACTCTTTGTGGGTGCATTGGCTTCTCAATGGTGACGTGTGGATTTTCCGACCCCCAAATGCGACAATTTTGCTTATTGACATAGCCTCCGAGGTGAAAATGGGCTTCATCTGACACACACACACATTTCTTACAGTTTGGACTGAAGACTCACCACTTTGGAAGTAACTTTTCAATATTTCCCAATTTTGTTCAAGCGTATAGCGTCCCATTTCGTAAATGTCAAACCTTTAACTAAATTATGAACACAAATTGAATGACATTTGAGCTGTCATTCTCTAAATAAACAGTAGTTCAAAATGCAAACGTTAGATTGCCAACCCTATATTAGAAAAATTATAATAATATAATTGAAAACTAATTACCTTATAAAAAATCCGAGTGGTCTATCAGAACCATGCTTCAGTAGTTTCACTCTTCTACATGTTTCCGGTACTATATCCACGTCAATAATAGCTGAGACCTGAAATTAAAAATATTTCTTACAATATAGCACTCAAAAAGCAATGGAGAAGGCTATGAAACGAAAACATCCGAAAAAAAACCCAGAATAAATGACAAAGCCCGAAGAATAACGTCTTTGATGTGGCAATGGGCAGGACACATTGTAAGTAGAATTAATGGTCGATGGGGCCAAAAAGTTTTGTTCGGGAAAGGTAGAACGACCTGGTCAGGTTCGCGGAAAACCGCAGATAGCGCAAGACTGGCCATTTTGGTGACGTTTGGTGGAGGTCTATGTCCAGCAGCGATAGCCTACAAGCTGATGATGATTAATTATTAATGATTAATATAGTAGAAGAGTCACCAAAGAGTGGTGTGGTAGTCGTTGAAGTTTTACGTACTGTTATGCGGCTAACCCCAAAGTCTTTTTAAAAAAAAAAACGCGATTCACAATTCACACTTTTTATTATAGTTTTATTACACTTTTACTAATTTGTATGACTCCTTAGACTTCCAGATTATGACTAACTTATTGTCCAGTGAATTCGCTTTTATACGTCGTGTTGCGAATTCACTGGAAAACTCCATTCAAATGAAATTTGTATACATTGCAATTTAAGCTTTGATTATAGGGTTGTAACAGTACGGAAGGTCGAAGGTTCAAACCGTCTTGTACAACTAAATATTAATTTGTAAAAAGACTACTAGCTTAAAACCGTGGAGGAAAACATCTGCGTATTGCAAAATAATTCAAAAAATTACAATATGACAAGTCCCCAATCCGCATTGTGGTCGCGTGGTGGACTATGCCCGATTCCTCTACAGAGGAGACCTAAGCCCAGTAGTAGATTTGTGCTAAAGATAGACCCGCCTTGTTTGGGCTCGTTTCGAAAATGATACCCAGAATCTTAAAAGCTTGTAAAATTTTCTTTAAAATGTATTATACTTTTACGAAGTCGTGGTGGCCGAGTGGTCGAAGCGCTTCCTTCCGAACGGGAGGTCGCGGGTTCAAAACCAGCCGGCTTGTACCTCTAAATCTAAATGTGAAAAAGATTTATGTGCAATTTTTCACAACACCACTGGCTAAAAACGGTGAAGGAAAACATCGTGAGGAAACCTGCATGTCGGAAAAGGATTTTTTTTTTTTTTTTTTTTTTTTTCAGTTGGAGGAAATCACCGGATCCCATGATCAGTATGTGGGAGTTGAACCTCACTAAAACCTCCAACCGCTCACACTCAGCGTCCGAACCCCGGCTGAGGCCAGAACCCAGCACGGGGTTTGGAGGGACGGCGCGACGCCCCCTCCGGACGCCGAACCGGCAGCCGCCGGCGTTACGGCCACCGGCTCTCTCGGTCGGCCGGCTATCCGAAGCCCGCCAAGATGGGACCGCGTGTCACCCTCCCGCGGAATACCCCGCTGGGTCAGAACCAGCGTGGGTCGGGGAGCGCGGTCTACCATCCCCCGGATGCTCTAGCGCTAAGGGCGTGTTGAGCGAGACACGGCACGTGAGGAAACCTGCATGTCGGAAAAGGATTCTAAAAATCCTTGGAAGATATGTGAAGTCCCCAATCCGCACTGGGCAAGCGTGGTGGACTATGCCTAATTCCTCTTCGGAGGAGACCTGAGCCCAACAGTAATGGGTTGGTACAGTAATACTTTTACGTACCATCCTGAAGTCGTGCGGATTTGAAATGGCTAGTCCTTTGTTCTTGGCCGGTGTTCCGCTTAATATAGATGATATTATGTTACGGGGTCTCATCGTACCATAGCCGTTGAGCTCTTCCAAACTGTCACCTAGAATAGAATAGTAATATATTTTACAAAAATGAGAAGACTGATTTGATTGCGTGTTCATATCACGTCGGGGTCACCAGGTGTGGGTATATACAGTGGACTTATGGCCAAAGGGAGATCTCCTTGCGGGCGAGGTAGTGTATGGTGGTCAGGCCGAAGCCCGCTGTAGTAGATTTCAGATGTCGTATATATGAGAAGATTTCTGCAAATGTCGTAACCACGATTCAGGATCTCGCGCGTTATTATTGGTCGCCACACCATTATATAGGTAAAGCACAAAAAGTGGCTATCGGATTTCCAATTTTTTATGTAAGTCTAAAGTTACTACCAAAACAGAATCATCGAAAGCGATGGACCAGAACAGAATTATGGGCAACAACGTATAGCAAACCGAGAAATCTTGTCTGTTTAAAAGAACATTTTTTTAAACATAGCTCTTTTAGAGTCCTTGTTCCATTTTGAAAAAAAAAACCGATCGCACCACGACTATCACCTTTCATAATAACATGGAAAAAAGTCAATTTAATAACCACTTGCTTTTGACCTCAAGAATGATTATTAAGGTAATATCAGCCTCTATAATACAGATTATGGCTTTATTTGGTAACTTAACTAGACAACTATAGACCTTTAGACCTCATTATAGTAAATGTATTTAAATGTTTACTAAGTGACATTTTTTTTTTCTATATATTAATATATATATTTCTTGTGTGTGTCTGTATGTGACTGAACTCCTCCTAAACGACTGGACCGATTTTGATGAATTTTTTTGTGTGTGTTCGTGGAGATTCGACAATGGTTTAGATTCATACCCGGGATTTTTTTTTCTTTTTGACGCAGACGAAGTTGCCTCGGGCAGCTAGTTTTTTTATATAACACTAGAGTAAAAATATAAGAAAAATATAGACGAAATAATAAATAATCTACTATGCAAGTTAATTATATTATTATATGAGGCAAGTGGAGCAAGTCTACAATAAAATCGGGCAGGTTCAACCACGCATCATTTGTGGTTCTTGATGCGTGAAGTTTACATAAAGACGCGAGAGGAAGCGTTTACTACAAAACATATGTTAATAATCTATTTTTACAATTTTTTTTTTATTGCCATGTAGGCAGACGAGCCAACGGGCCACCTGATCGTAAGTGGTTACCGTCGCTCATGAACCTCTGCAATGTCAGGGGACATTGAGGGGTCGTTACGCTTAAGGACCCTCCTCAAGCCTCGTTTGAAGAAGGACAAGTCATAGCGCTCTGGGAATACCGAAGAGGGGAGCACATTCCATAGCCGGATGGTGCGTGGCAAAAAATTCTGTTTATAATATTAAATTAACCGCATGTAGTAGACATGCATCTGAATGTTTATATACAGCGTGGATCTGTAACTTTGGACAATCTGACATGGGATGAATGACCTGTCGAAATACAACTTAGCACCATTTTTATTTTTTGGATCGGTTAAACTTTTTTTTCTGACATTGTATGGAAAACGTACCACTATCGTTGCGGACTTCCATACTATGATGATTTTTTTTTTATCCAATTCCTATATAACAGGTCAGGAAACGCTGGTTCGATTTGATATTAGTGTTGGACAGTTCAATAAGGAAGGCATTGTCATCTAGTTTACTATAGATATGTAATACTTGTATGTACTTATGTGTCGTAGTAACTTAGAAATTTTCTTGATTTCACGAAATAAATCTTCCCGCACTCGTTTGAAACGAATTAGTAAGTAGTAGTAACGAATAATCACGCTGGCAGACGATCTCCGATGCATCCCTTGATTGATACGTACAATATATATTTTAAGTCCATAGATATTTTATCAGTTCCTATTGGTGTGTATAAGAGGAATGTCTTAACTATTTTAACCGATATTTCACTGTTTAATGAGTAGTGTTTGAGTAAGTCTTTCGCACAATGTCTTTACTTTGTTTAATTCATTTAAGTTTCTGTATTTTATAAGAATAACACTTAGATACTTGTGAAAGTCTGAATTGTTTGAATTCGAATTAATTAGACTTTCTTTGTGTCATTATAATATATATATAATATCACGAGAGCTGACGACCAAAACCATGTCTCATAGCAATACGGCAAAAACCCTATAAAATCGTTAGATTGTATGATTCTGAACCCGACTACGCGTGTAGTAACGGTCGAAAGTGTAGCAACTGCGTGGGAGTCCATTTCTGCTGTGTCAATAAAAAAAGACAGTCGGTATTATAGCAATACGTCTGATAGTGAAAATGTACATAGATTTTATAATTGTATTACGAAAAAGTTTGTTTTCAGACATTTTGCGCGTAGCATATAGCCTGAGCGCATTTTTGAAAATGTCAACAAATTTAGCCGACCTGTATCATATCAATACGGATAATTTTTTTTTTCAACTTTTCGTATTGCTGCCATGATTACCAAAAACCTGTTTTCAGACACTTTAAGTGTAGCAACTGTTGTTTTTCAACTTCATCCTAGTTTCCTTTTGTGCGATTTATTACAGTCCTTCAACTTCAATGTTACGGTTTCGGGTAAATTCTTTGTTAATTATCATCTAATAAATTCAGGGACGCAACGTATTCATTGATTTGTAACAGAAAATTCAAGATGCCTCAATACGATTTATCTGGGTATCGAAAAGTTGTCTGATAGAGAAGGTGCTACACTTAATTTGTCTGATATAATTTTTTTGCACATGTGGACAACTTATTTTATCATGTCCAACAATTTTCAGACATATTGCTATGATACCGATCGGTAAAATTTTTAACATTTTCAAAACGGTCTCAAAATTTAATGCGATCACATTTCCGTCTGAAAATTGTTTTGTTCGCATCAAATAACCAAAATTTACTAATAAAAAAGATTTTCAGACGTATTGCTATGAGACATTTTTTTTGTCTCATTTTTTATTTTTGTAAGTGATTTTACGGGTTTGCTCTACACCACTAACGTCTGAAAAATATGTTTCTGGTATCTCAGAACTATCATTCAACTACAGTCTGCAAATCAGACATATTGCTATGATGCAGTTCGGTAAAATTCTTTGACAATTTTGAAAATTCGGTCAGATCAAACGCTACGCGGAAAATGTCTGATATCGGTATTTTCGAGTTCAAGATAATCGTATCTATCGATTAGATGCGGTTTTGGTCGTATTGCTATGAGACAAAAATTTTGGTTGTCAGCTCTCGTACTATAAGGTTAATCCGAGGTTAACGGTGTGGGTGACAACATTATTGTTAAGTTATTTTCTTTTGTTTTTAATCTTTGTTGTCATTGTCTGTTAACCCTAATAAATAAATAAAAAAAAATAAAAAATAATAATTTCGTGTCAGGTTTTAAGCTTACTTTCTTTCTTTCTGGTGGGTGTGAGCAATAGGAAGTTTTAGACTCTCAAATACCTCACTTGTGGAAAGTCTTACATCTATCGGGGAAAAGACTAGTCTATTCAAGGAAATAGATTGAAAATACGTTTCTTACAACTTGCATCACACGTGTTTAGAATCCACGTTATATTTGTGCTAGTCCCGTGTCACGGTCACGGATCATGTATTGTGTGACTGAGCGTTGCACCAATTATCCGAGTTATAAGGACTTATTTTATTTATTTATTTAGGAAACAAACAGTATACAATTAACAATAAATTTCACACATAATACAGTACTTAACCAGCATAGTTTCCACCAATTGAAATTAACATAAAAATCTGGGAGACAACGAACGAGCCAGACAAAAATATTTAGTAAATATTTATTTGTAACAATCAAAATAATAAGAATATATTTAAGTTTAATCACATAGTTAATTCATAATTAATTAATTAATATTTTATTTCAATTCTAAATCAATCAATAATTCAATCTTTTATTTTATGGTCGGTTCAAGGGAACTAATAATAGCCTTCTTAAATTGAGAACTAGACATATGAAGTACGTTACACTTTCTATATATACAGGGTGATTTCTTAGTGAGGGTACATATTGAAGGTCATGGTAGCTGATGGTTATATACGACCAGTAAAAATATTATTACCAAAGAATATGGCTTAATGCCTTAGTAATCGCTTAAAACTTAAAAATATCTAAAATTCTTGCAAAATAATGGTTTTTCGACAGCTGGATCACTAGAGGTCGTTAGTCAACACTCTCTTAGCTGTAATTGTTTATGTTTGAGGTAGTTTTGTCGAATTTAGATTAAAAAAAAAAAAAAAATGTAATTTTACCTATTTTTTGTAATATTCCGTATTAGAACAGAGTACTCATCACCCTCCTGCAATACGTACCCTCTCTAAAAAATCACCCTGTATACCCGATTTGAATTAACGAGAATAAAACCAGAGATGAAAATAAAATACAAGCAAAACAAGTTGTAGAACCGATGTCAAGTCGTGATCAATTTTGGCTCCCGTCACATACAATTATGCCAAATACAACGATTATTAATTACAAATCAATTATGGTGCAGTTCCCAGTTGAGTGGTTAAAATGAACACGTGGTGAAAGCACCAGGTTTGTTCCGGTGCTCTGATCTAACGAAGATGGCGCCGTTGCGTGACGATTCAACAGTGTTATGACCTCAGAATTAAGTATTAACTGTAACGAACTGGCTGGTTTGTTCTACTTTTTTTTTTCTGGGAAAAACTATAGGTGTAGAGGAAACTGGAGATTTATAAATAGAACATTGTGGGATAGGTGCAAGTCACGGAATTTTCTACTACTCAAAAAGATGTGTTCAATCATAAGCAACAAAGAACTCTTGTTTTAACTTTAACTTTACAAGGTCATTGAGCCAAAGACATGAAAAATCTACCAATTTCTGACTTTGGTAAAGTTTGGTAGCGTTTAGTTGATGCTATTTTAAATCTCTAATCGTGTATCCAATGTCAAAAATTTTTGCATATAATTCAACCATTTACAAGTAAAACATTACGACGTCACATAGAGCCCTTGTGTTTTTAGAGCCTGTTTATAACAATAGGCGCTTCGATCATATTGTTCGACAAAAAACAATCAAAGACGCCATTGTGTTGTCGAAGGAAGTATATTAGCATAAAATGTTAGATCTACGAGTATGTTACGTTATATTCGACGTAACAAGTCACGTTTAAGTGGGTTTTCGAGAATAAATTGTCCCACATTTTTGTTCCCGGAGCGCTTTGACATGTCCCTCTTTAAACGAGGTTTAAGAAAAGTCCCGTACAAGTAGGTGATAGGCCTCTCATTGTCCTGGTATTGCAGAGGTTCAAGAGCGACGATGACCGCTTACCATCAAATGGGCCGTAAGTTCGTTTATCTATCTTGCAATAAAAAAACTTTGATTAGAAGACCATAGACAAAAGCAGAAAGTATTCTAAATACAAAGCTAGTTTTAAGAAAGCGCTACTAAGTTCTAAATTCCAATATGTGAATACTCCTAAAAACTTAAGATAAATTTCACTCTGTTGTTAGTCAATCTTCAAAAGGAGAAAGTTATAAATTATGACTATGTTATTTTATATTTTATCTTCGCCTTATTATAATTTTATATTGAGGAGATTTAGTTCGAGTAGTGTCCTATTCTGATTAACACTTCACATGTAGTTTTCGAGTTATGCTTAAAATTTAGTTATTTTATGAACAAGAATTCACGATTTGTTGTGCGTGTTTGAGTTGTACTTATATTTTACTAGTGGGCCCGCGCAACTACGTCTGCGTCACTTTAAAATTCCTGTGCCAAATTTCATTAAAATCGATTGAGAGGTTTAAGCGGGAAAGCGTAACAGACAGACAGAGTTACTTTCGCATTTATAATATTAATAGGGATTTCATGAAAAACCTGACGAAAAAACTTTTCGTTTTTGAAAACATTAATATAAAATTCATTTTGCAAACGAATATAGCGGTCGCCGGGTGGTAAATAGTTCATTAATATCTTATGAAATTTCAAGGACAGTACGAGGTTATCTATCGCATAACTTCGTAGTTTTACATAGAAAATTTCCGGAAGTTACGTATGGCGACAGTATAAAGATACTCCAGTTTAAATAGCTTCCGGTTGTTCCGTGTGAAACATTGGTAATGAGTTTAATGAGAATACGTAACGTGTGAAGTGAACTTTAATTAAATAAACAAGTTTTTTTATTACATACTGTTTTTTTTATTTTGTTATTTATTGTGCTCATTGCAGTAATTATGCAGTACCCGATTTTCGTATTTTACACACAAAAAATATTCATTTTTTATTTATTATGCATAGAATTATTACATCTGGAATCAACATCATGAGCAACAGCATGAAGCCAATTTAAAGTGCACCGATCGCGCGTAACTATAGTATTATATAGCGATTCTATAGTATTATGTTTCTAATATTTTTTGTACTCATTGTATGTTAAATCGGACAAAAAACTCTCTATAACTCTACAAGGTATTCATCCTAAACATCATTGTTAAAAATTTTTAGAAGGGGAAGGAGAACAGATTTTGATTTTTGGTTTTTCGATCTTATTGAAGTATTTTTTTCTCAACTTTCGGCAGATTTTTAATACAACACAGGCACAATTAGATTGCAATGGTTCATGAGATTGGAAGCTCATTTGTCTGTTGCATTAAAAATTAAAAATAACACTTTAACACATAATTCAAAAATACTGTTAAAACTACATCAAATCTTAAAGATTGGAATATGCCCGTTTGAAAGCAGGATTTTTTTTTTTTTGTATTACCATTCCTCAACCACAATAATACAAAGTAATCGGTATATCGCGGGAGGTCACTGGGTGCAGATGGCGCAGGACCGGTCGATGTGGCTAGGTTTGGGGAAGACCTATGTTTAACACTGGACGTCTACAAGCTGACGATGATGTTCAATCAGTTCGATTCCCAGGAAAATTAGCTTATCACCTAACGTTCTTCTTCTTCTTTTTATTCTGGACCTCGTCCAAGACTCGGGACGATTCGCCAATGTCAAGTGAGACAGGTACACGGTCTTTAAGACACTAAGCCAAAGTTTTGTTCGGTTTCCAGCTTCAGCAGTACGAAATGCTACTATCTATACTAATATTATAAAGCTGAAGAGTTTGTTTGTTTGTTTGAACGCGCTAATCTCAGAAACTACCGGTCCGATTTCAAAAACTCTTTCACTGTTGGAATGTCAATTTATCGAGGAAGGTTATAGGCTATATTTTATTTTCAAAAAAATTAGGGATCCGCATGAAAATATCGAATATGTAACAAAAGGTGAAAAATCAAAAACCTATTTATGCGTACGCTGCAAAAACTATTGACAATAGAAGAAAATGATGTACTACGGGTTTTTAGGTCTTTTGAAGACAAACAAAAAAGTCCGCGACAGCATATATCTAACTATCATAGTTTAGTCACAATAACCGCTTTTATGATTAAAAAAATATTTTTTCGTCCCAAGATTGAATTTAACGTTAAATGAGTATCGTTATATTAACCCTTATCCAAATTAAGTATTTTGTTATCAAGAGTATTAATGTAGAAGTAAATTACTTTTTGTTTTATTCCAATCGGACTTTTCATTTAGAAGTTATTACGAGTATAAAACGCAACGAATATGTGGGGCCGCGAAAATAATAACTCGACGGCATTGCGGGAACTGTTTGAACCCCTTTGTAACGCAGACGAAGTTGCGCGGGTCAGCTAGTTTATTATATATAATATTATTAAATTCTATGAAGTATAGTACATAGTGTAAAAAGGTAATCGCAAATTGAGTTGTCTCTAATTCTAATCTTAGTTAGAAACACATGGGAAGAAATGTGACCCAAACGCAAACGGATTACTGTCAATATGACTCTTTTTTTAATGTCTTTCCACTTAAAGAACCAAGGGCGAGTTTGCAGGTCAAGTTGTATATTACCATACGCTCTACCTTTGGTAAATCTTGACGCCTGCCAGACCTTATCCCAGTCATGATACAGGGTTTGCTCCCAACTTAAATAACATAACAGTTCACTTACCTTTTCTCTGTATTATAACCCTGAGTAGTGGTCTGGCCGTAAGCAGCGCCCTAGCCAGGTTATCATTATTGTTGATCGGCAGCAGGTCCCCGTCGCGAGGGTCTGTGTATGATATGAGGAACGCCACATCGTGCAATCGATGTAGCTTCTCGATCAACGCTTTGAAGTCATCGTATTTTAATTTCTCTGTACGATTGAGGGAGAAACGACGGAATTCTGCGTCAAACTGGAATGGAAATAAAACTCTTTAATGAATTTAATAACTATTAACTTGCGGTGGATGTACGTATTTTCATTGCTATGTAGGCAGAGAATGTACGAAGCCACCTGATTGGTAGTGGTTACTGTTGCTCATAAAGTCGTGGTGGCCGAGTGGTCGAAGCGCTTCCTTCCGAACGGGAGGTCGCGGGTTCAAAACCGGCCGGCTTGTACCTCTAAATCTAAATGCGATAAAGATTTATGTGCAATTTTTCACAACACCATTGACTAAAAACGGTGAAGGAAAACATGGTGAGGAAAAGTGTATGTCGGAAAAGGATTCTAAAAATCCTTTGAAGATATGTGTAGTCCCCAATCCGCACTGGGCAAGCGTGGTGGACTATGCCTAATCCCTCTTCTGGGTTGGTACAGTACAGTACTGTTGCTGATGGACCTCTGCAATGTTAAGGGTCACTACAGGTGCCACTTACAACCTACCTTTACGTCGTTACATTGAATAATACACAATGTAGCTGATGATGAAATCGGATGGTAGTCATAGGAACTCCTATGCTTAACAAGGTAGACCCATCATGTTTGGATTTGTAAAATTGTCTGGGCCAACACTTGCTACATAGTATGTGGGATCTTAAAGACTTGTGTGTATTTGAATGATAAAATTAATGTACGAAGCTTGGAAAAGACTATAAGAGTAGGTCATAGGTAGCGGCGTTGCAGTGACTTCTGACAATGCAGAGATCCATGAGCAACAGTAACCCCGTTAAGATCAGGTAGGCCGATAGCTTGTCTATCCACGAGGCAATAAAAAAAAAAAATTCTTTGAATTTAGTTTGAGGTGATCATTGGTACATAGTACGGATGTCGCGAATATCTAACTTTGACATTCGCGAATGTTGACCTTTCAAATAAAAAGTTCAAAGATTTTTACTGACAAGTCAGGTTTATCTTCCAAAAGTAATTTTAATTTATAGGTAATACAAAATAGGTACCTATATAACCTATCCTGGATCTACATGGAAGGTAGAGGGTACTTGCCTCCCCCCACCAAATAATTGGAACCCCCCTACAAATTATCTTGTCAACGAAATGTTGTCGACTCATCGAGTTTGGGCTCCTTTTAAAGGGTAGATAAAGGCCTTTATTTTGGTTCTGTCAGATTCCCTCTACATACAACATCCTGCTAACTTTTGACAAAACATTCACATGATTTTTTGCGAATGCGAATATTTAAAAAAGTATGAATATTTGCGAATGCGAAAAAACGTTACATCCCTAGCACATAGTTATTTACCTGACCAACCTCTATTTTTAAGAGAGCAGGGGGGCGATGGGCACAGGTAGCGCATCAGGACACTGCGACCCTTACGGATCTATTGTAACCATCCCCCTGTGTTACAAATCTGCGCCAAGACTCAGGTCCAACATGAACTCGACTATTTTCCTGGGGCAGATATCCCTAATATCTTCAGGGAACAAGATATGTCCCCCGAAGATATGGGATCTAATGCTGTTAACAGCAGGGCAATCGCAGAGCAAGTGAAGAGGGGTTTCCTCCTCCTCTTCACATAGTCTGCAAGTAGGGTCCACCACAAGACCAAGCCTCCACATGTGCATGATGAGAATCCTTAACTGATTGCGTCCCAGAGAGAGAGCATCCCGGGTAAACCGAGCATCATTGCCCTCCATAAGGGATTTAGCATGTTTCTTTCCTGGAGAGTTATGCCAGTGCAGCTTGCTCTGTTGGAAACCCCAGGATCTTAGTTCAGATGAGAGAGCAACCTCTAACTAAAGGTTTATAAATCATTTTGTATAGTAAGATTAGTCATATGTAAACTCAAGAAATTTGTATGACTAACACTTTGACATAGTTTTGAATCATTCATAGTAAGTTAATTATTGCTTACTAGTTTATAACCATGGTTTTCATCATGTTTATGTCAAAAATATCAAAACATTATTTTTTCATAATATAAGTACATCACTGATTGCTTTAGTGAGTGATGGTTTAATACACTATAGTACATTTTTTTTTATAGTCTATTTCAAAATGGGTAAACGTTGGGTAAATCTATACAGATTTGACGAAGTTCAAATTTGCCATGTGGGATCTGAACACTGGGATATTTTCAGTCATAACAATGGTTTTTAGGTTTTACATACATTTTTCAAAATCATCGTTCTTCCTCATAGTTCTTCTATTTGAACAATGTCAGATATTGAACCATGCTACTGCCTACCGCATAGATCTTCTACTAAACCTTGTGTGAAGATTAATGTATGACATACTTATGGAAAAATTATTTAGAACAAGTTTCAAATATTTCATATTGAATCAGCTGATTCGGGAAAAATGAGATTAAAATGAATGACTTTAAAATTCCTTGCTTACTTTTTTTTAGATTATAGTTTTTCAATAGTGTTTTAGAGTAATCTGTAGCTCGCTATAACTGTGCTTCGATAATCAGTCAGTCAATATTACCAGGCTAGAATCTTTGAAACATGTTTCAGCTTATATTTATTAATACAACATTGGAAACATCTTACCTTAATAGTAAAACAGTATGTCTAAGTTCGTTCAAATATATGAAAATAGCGTTATCTATTCAAAATGAGTACGAAACGGAACGGACTGTACTCCGTTCGAAGTTTTTTGAGGTGTGCACATAACCATTCATAAAATAGGTTAATCGGCTAAACAATTACATGGAAATGTTTATATTTAAGGCTATTTAACGATATTATCCTAAAATATGGACATTTATTAACAATGTCAAGACAAATAAGGAATGTTTACCTTCGTTTTTACTTCCACGGTTTGACTGTCAATCCGAGCTGCTATCTTGTTTTTAGACATCTCGAAAACATTTATCACAACACTTAACACTTTTAAAAACTATTTAATACATTTAGGCACTTTATTTCAAAAACATTGTAAAATTAAAACAATAATTTTAATTGACGGTATGCATTCGACAAGCGTCGTAATTTTGAATCTGTTTTCTTTTACAAAAAGTTTCACATGGTGTACGGATAACTGGAATGACGTGTTTTTGACCAATAGCTACTTAATATTTATAGTAATCTTAATTTTGATTGGATAAAGATAGGAACGGCAAAGGAGCTATTCGATTTCGTTTTAGAGAACAACCTTCATGGTTTTTGATTTTTAAAAACCATTTCACGCAGATTTACGATTTCATGAATGAAAAACATGGGCTTTAATGCTGAAAACATTCAATAAAAACACTTATAAAGCTACGTATTTACTATGGGAGAAGGTAAAAATAAAAATTAAAGTATGAAGTAGTAAAATGATATGAAATGAAGTTATTTTCTTACTAACAGAAAAACCTTTAAAAATTGATTCGTAGTCGTTGCAGTTCTTTGTAGCGATGGGTCGTTATCGGTTTTTGAGATAACGTAACGTAAGCGTTATGTGATTTCCAATAACTAGTTTCTTAACTAGTGATTTTTATAACTAGTTATTTTCACAACGTTCTGAAGCAAACGTGATAATTGTAACGTAAAATCGTTTGGTTAGGTAGCAGTATAACTTAATTCTTCTTCACGCACACGTATCGTGTATCGATACTATTTTTTTAGGCGCGTTTTACATTACTCGTTTTACTCCTTTACGTTGTCAAAGCTATGTGTAAGGTGGTCAATGTAAAACGTCGTTTTCATCTTGTCATTACGAATATTGTAAAACCAGTGATTTTGCGTGAGTAGTGAAAGTAGCCAAACATCGACGCTATGCCTTAAACATAAGAGTGAATTCGATTTAACTTTATGGCGTTGTGATTAAAAGAGTTATTGAAGACTGATGCCTATTTCGATCGTTTAAATGGCGTTATGAATATCACTAGTTTTTGTTGTAGTGGAAAACGAGTGATCACTGTTCGAGCTCGTAACTGCATATATAACCAGTTATGGTTAATAACGCCCATCGCTAGTTCTTTGCTCATATAAAAATGTTATGTCAACAAATTAACATGTCAAATTACGATTAATAATCATAACCTATAAACGAAAATTTCAAAATAAAATATTTCAAATTTTCATAATTGAATGATACAAAATAATAGTAATAATGAGTAAATCAGTAAATAAAGATGCCGAAAGACTAAATCCGTGTCTAAAAGTAAGTTCCATTTAACTTGATCCACCTTGTTTTGTTGAATTATTTTTGCATAAAGAATATAATTGATTCAAAATTTATTCAGGAACAACAACAATCTTACAAATGTTTGGATAAAAACGGTTTTGATCATGCTAAATGCGAAGAACACTTCGATAATTACAATACATGTAAAAAGTTTTGGGTAAGTGTGCTCAATCAGTTTTAAAACAATTTCTTTCAAAATATCTAATTTAGCTAAGGTTATTTAGTTAATGTAAACGGTGTTTAACTACAATGGTTACCACTTACCATCGGGAGGCACAAATTCTTAAACTTAAAATAATTGACTATTTAAAATTTTTATATCAATCTGAAGTAAACTATCTAGATCAGTATTTATTTCCAAAATTGCACTGTTCTAAAGTAAAGACCCTCTTTTAATTTTATTTAAAAGAATACCTAGCGAAGTCTCTGTACCTATTTGATAAAATACTAGTTGATTGACACAATTTGCGCTACATAACAAACTTATTAAAAGTTTTTTTTTATTGCCGCACAGGCAGATGAGCTAACGGCCCACCTGATCGTAAGCGGTTACCGTCGCTCATGGACCTCTGCATTGCCAGAAGACATTGCGGGGCCGCTATATACAGCCTACCCTTAAGGACTCTCTTCAAGCCTCGTTTGAAGAAGGACAAGTCATAGCACTCGGGAAACACCGAAGAGAGGAGCTCATTCCATTTACTGAGGCTATATGCCAAGATTCACATAAATCTAACAAACTTGCTATTTAAACTTCCCCTTCTTTCAATCTTTATCAATAAAAATTGACCAACATTAGTAAATTTTCATTGCTCCATAAATCATTTTCATTTTTTTAGGGAAAGGTATACAAAGATAGGAAGGCAAAGGGTTTAAAACCATACATGCCAGATGTTGAAGACAGAAATGAAATAAAAGAAGCCTATTTCAAAGCAGTTCAAGAACAAATGACTCAATAACTACTTAGCAACTTTATATAAAAGTTTATAAAAAAATAAAGAAATTAAATAAAAAATACTGTTACTGAAGAAAAAAGTTGTGGAAAACTTTGATAAAAGATTTAAACTTGAAAAAAGAATAAGTTGAGAATTAAGAAAAAATTAGGGCATTTAAAATTTTAGTATTAGGGAAATATTACGTACAAATGTAAATATTTTAGTTGAAATATGAGTACAATATGCTTATTTTTTTACTAATAATTTCCCAATGTAGATAATGTAAATAAAAGTTATTATTTAAAAATTTAGTTTTATTTGAAAACTCTCTTCCACGGAGATCAAATTCTAGCCTAAATTTTTTTTTGGACAAGTTGACAACCTTCTTGATCGTGAGCGGTTACCGTCGCTCATAGACCTCTGCACCATCAGGGGACACTGCAGGGCCGCTACGGCCTTAAGGACTCTCTTCAATATAATTGCTGAATATTGGAGATTTTTGGTATCAAAATAGCTAGTCTGAAAAAATACTTTACCATTATCGTCATTAAATTCTAGATTTTTAAACTACAGCCTGGATTTGTAACTTTGTTAATCTTCAATGATAATTATTCATACATTATGTTACGCATTTAATAGATAGATAGATAGAAAATTATTTATTGTAACACCACATAGAAATGCAATTATAGTGATTTTGTACAAATAATACAATGTGACAATTGGCGGCCTTATTGCTTAAAGCAATCTCTTCCAGGCAACCATTTAATTATTTTTTTATTGCAAGAAAGACAAGCTTATGCGTTACAAGTTTAAACCTAACACCAAAACTGGTACTAAATTGTATTTTGCTCCATTCACCCCACTTCAGCTCGGAGAAGATTACAAATCCACCTTGTATAAATAAAACACAGGTTTTTTTTACAAATATTTATTGTGTAAATTACATAAGCGTAGTGTTACTGTGACCTGAAGCATTTTAACTTGATCTTTAATTGGTGTTCTCTTAAATATCAAAACATTTAAATAGTACAGAATAAAAATAATTAATCAAACAGACTTAAGATATAAACTTATTCAGACACTCGCGTTTTTCTATAATACTTTCATGCATTTTCAGATTATCGAGTATGTGGAATCCAGTGCTAAACACAACAGTCACTCGCGGGTTCATGCTCAGAGAGTCTTGTAGATACAGTGAGTGTGGTGTGTCGTGATATGAGTTCGAGTTCCAGTGGTACGACACAAAAGCGAACGAGAATGAGGGTAGACAGATTTGTTTGCTCTTAAATCGACCTGCAGTATCCAGTCTTCTCGTGATCATGACGTTTGCAACAACGTTGAAATATCGAGACAACTCAATTAATTAAAAATCGTGGTAAGAACCCGTTGAAAATGCATGAAAGACTTAAGATAATTATGAAAAGAAACACAAGACAATTATGTAAAAGAAACAAGTAATTTGAAGATCTTTATTTTTCAGATTAAGAATATAATATAAGAGGAAAATCTAAATACTAAGATACAGGGTGTTAGAACTATGTAACATATATCTACTATTGATACTAGAATAAATATTTGAATGTAAATTATTTACACAAACGTAAAAAGATTTAATTTTGTGATGAACCAATTTTAAAAATGCTTTTACCGGCCTTTATTTGCGATTGTCATAAACTATACAGGGGGAGCAGATATGGGCACTTTAAATTCGACCAATTTAATATGAAAATTTTCGAAAACTAAAAAAACTTTAAAATCATTAAAAAATCACCCTGTATTTTTAATCTTGTAGGTGGCAGAAAATATTGTTGAGAAAAGTGTAGTTATTACTTTCGATTTTACATAGTTTTGAAACACCCTTTATATAAAAATATCAAGCATAAAAATGCAATCTTAGAACTAGGTGCACAACTTATTTCTACATAAAATGTATATTAAATATTAATATAATCAGTACATTAATTTTCATGGAATATATTTGCTTAAAAATTACACAATTTACTTAAAATAATCTCTTTTTTATAGGAATTTTCTTGTAATTATTTACTATGATTCTAAAAATTGATAGTATTGATTTGTCTTTAGGCTGTAAGTGTTTAGCGAGGCACTTGTATTTTTATTGTACTTTTGTTACTTATAGTATAAAACGACTTAATTTAGTAAAGGAAATTTTTCATTTATAATGTCTCATGTATGACGGGGTGATAACAAGGGAAACAAACCTATCCACCGTGCGGGTAGTTGGAAGTGGAGACTTGCTATAAATACAGGCGTTGGCCGCTGTTATTATTCATTCGTGTCTGAATTGTCGAGGTGAACGGACCTCTTGATGTAAAAGTAATAAACTGTTAAAACTCGTTATTTTGAAGTTTTTGTTCAAAAGTATTGATCATCAAGTGTTCAAGTGGACATTGTGACGTCATTCCTGACAAACACAAATGAAGGTAGACTATTTACAAAGTCCTTACACCTCAACACACTATTTACGCCGTTGTCTTTATATATCTTAACCTCTTTTACTTTGAAAAGGAAGAAAATAATATAAATAATTAAATAGAGAAGATATATACAGGGTGATTTCTTAGTGAGGGTACATATTGAAGGTCATGGTAGCTGATGATTATAAACGACCAGTAAAAATATTATTACCAAAGAATATGGCTTAATGCCTTAGTAATCGCAACTTAAAAATATCTAAAATTCTTGCAAAATGATGGTTTTTCGACAGCTGATGGGTGTGGCGGAGGTGTGGGGTGCGCGAGATCACTAGAGGTCATCAGTCAACACTCTTTAAGCCGAAATTGTTTATGTGTGAGGTAGTTTTGTCGAATTTAGAGTTAAAAAAAAAAAAAATTTACCTATTTTTTGTAATATTCCGTATTAGAACAGAGTACTCATCACCCACCTGCAATATACTACCCTCTCTAAAAAAACACCCTGTAGAAATAAGTACAACTATAAAATTTACAGTGCAATAAGCATTCTTACATCTAAAAAGTGAAAAAAATTGGTTAATTCTAATACTTTAAGGGCAGTGAAAATAAGTTTTAAATAGAATGAGAATTAAACAAAAAGTATATTTCAAAAGACTATCCGATAGTGCATGGTCATTTTCAAATTCGTATCTTATGAGCGTAAGTTGCACTTATTACCTTTCAAAAACATTCAGAAATCACGTACGTTGCTGCATTGTCGTGCGAATGTAGCTTTTATGATTCATCATCATCATCATCATCAGCCTATAGATGTCCACTGCTGGACATAGGCCTCCTCCTGCCCTCGCCACATCGACCGGTCCTGCGCCATCTGCATCCAGTGACCTCCCGCGATCTTGACCAGATCGTCGGTCCATCTTGTGGGGGGTCTACCAACGTTGCGCTTACCGGTTCGTGGTCGCCACTCCAGAACTTTTCGGCCCCATCGGCCATCTGTTATTCGCACAATGTGTCCTGCCCATTGCCACTTCAAAGATGCAATTCTTTGGGCTATATCGGTTACTTTAGTCCTTCTGCGGATCTCCTCATTTCTGATTTGATTTTATGATTGATATGCACAAATGATGCTGATGTTTACTTAGTTGTGACGTCATACAAGATCAAATGAATAAAAAGATGAATCTTTTCACTATTTTAAAATAATGTTAAATGTATGAATTCTATTAATTATTTTATTGATGGATTTATTATATAGGAACTGCTTATAAGCACCGGATCAGCAAAATTATCATTCTTAAAGGATTTAAAAAAATTGGTTGCCTGTAAAGTCGGTATACGGGCGAAATTTTTACATGACAACGACTCGGACATGGTTAGCCCGCCTAAGAGCGAGAGAGACAGACATAAAAAGTGACGCGGCACGCGTGCCTCTCACTCGCTCTCATTGTGAGCGCATAACGTGAGCGGAGCGTAACGCAGTGAAGTGAAGTGTCACCCGGCAAACCAATTTATAACACGTTGTCACGTCAAAAAGAATAGTATTCGTAAATGTCATAGTAGAAAAAACAAATCAAAGAAAATTATAACAAACCGATAGATTGCTAAAATACTTATAAATAATATTAAATTTAAAATTATTCTTAAGTAGTAATTAGTTTAAACTGTGATGTTTTATTATAAAAAAGTGCTAAAAAAATTGTTAATAAACCAAAGTCTTAGAAAAAGTATAATTCGATTATAACAGAGAAAGGTATATCTACTATCTCTTTCTTGTATTTATACAAAAATAATAATAATACTTGATCAGTAATATATCAACTAAACCGGTTCACAATTGTACAAACATTGAGATCTTTTCAAATATATTTATACAGGGTGGATGTGTAACTTTGGACCAACTGTAGTGGGGTGCATGACCTGTCGAAATACAACTTACTTTTTTGAAACAAATTCCGTAAAGATAGCCGTACATACATCATACAATGTAAAACAAAGTTACAGATCCACCCTGTATAGTAAAGTTGATTAAATTGTTACTATTTTGAAAAGCATCTAAATCATTCTTAGACATATTAATGGCTAAAAACAAAACAATCGTAATATTATTTGAAATAAAAAGTATTTTACTAATAAATAAAAACTTGTGAACCGGTTTTAATAAACCATAGACAATGCGAGCTATAAACCGACTAAACAAAAACGCACACGAATCCAAACATTGAGTATCGTAGTTGTAATGTCATATACAGGGTGTAAACAGAGCACTCCCGAAAACGAAGACTGGTGGTAGTACTAGTGATACCTGTGATGATAAGCCAGGAAACCGGTCCATTCAGACGATTTTTTTTTTGCAAAAAGCATAACATCCCAAGTATCCCTAGTACAAACCCAGCCTGGGAGTGGTCTTCATACACCCTGTATAAGACGACCAAATTAAGTACAGTTTGTAAAATAAAAGCTAAAATCATTATCACTTTGAAAATTCTAATAAATTTACGTACTTTTTTTTTAAAAGTGCAACGTTTTTAAATTATAAACATAACATTTTAATAATGATAATGTACTTTATAATATAAAACATAGGCCATAATATAAATAAAATTTGGAATGTCTAATTTTAAAGCATAATAATTCAAAATTTTAATTTTAATAAATTAATTTCACATTATTTCATAAAGTACATTATCATTCATTGTTAACATGAAACATTACACGCAGTAATAATATTTGCATTCGTTAATATCTTGTTTCAACCAGTAATAGTGTCTCAAAGTATAATGTAACATGTTACAACCAGTAATAATGTTACAAACTGTAATGCCACTTATTATAAGCTGTAATGAAACATGTTACATGTGGTAATGTAACATGTTACAACCAGTAATAATGTTACAAGTGGTAATGTGACATGTTACAAGCGGTAATGTGACATGTTACAAGCGGTAATGTGACATGTTACAAGCGGTAATGTGACATGTTACAAGCGGTAATGTGACATGTTACGACCAGTAATAATGTTACAAGCGGTAATGCCACTTATTATAAGCTGTAATGAAACATGTTACAAGTGGTAATGTAACATGTTACAATCGATAATAACGTTACAAGCGGTAATGTGACATGTTAGAATCGGTGATGTTATGTCATCTAGCACGCATTGTCATCTAAGAGTCAATCGTTGCGCTGTTTTATGTGGAAACAGCCGATTCGGAAATGATCGCACATTTGACGTACCTGTCAATAAAAACATGAATTTTGAATATATAGCTAATATTATAAGAGTTTGTTTGTTTAAACGCTCTAATCTCAGGAACCACTGGAAAAATTCACTGTTGATATTAATTTATCGAGGAAGGCTCTAAGCTCTAGTTACATCCGCATGGGAGAGGCAGCGCTGTGTCCTGGTCCAACAAATAGGTCCGGACTTGTCGCTCCCGGGCGTCGCGGCGTCGATGCTCGAGAGCGACGAGTCCTGAAAGGCGATGCTCTACTTCTGCGAGTCCACCATCTCGCAGAAGAGGGTGGCAGGGGGTGCGAGGGAGCGATTGTACGCTTCCCTCCGCCCAGCAACAGCAACCCGCCGCCGTCGAGCAGGGGGCCGGAACCGGGATCTCGCCCGGAATCTGGTCCCCTAAGAGTTTCGGGTCCCCAACGCATGTGAGTGCGAGCGGTCCCATCTTGGCGGGCTTCGGAAAGCCCGCAGACCGAGAGAGCCGGTGGCCGTATTCGTTCGGCGTCCGGGGACGGAACGACTGGAAAGAGTGCGGAGCGCGTAACGCGTCGCGCCGTCCCTCCAAACCCCGTGCTGGGTTCTGGCCTCAGCCAGGGTTCTGACGCTGAGTGTGAGCGGTTGGAGGTTTTAGTGCGGTTCAACTCCCACATATGCGGTGATGTCCACCAACAAAAAAAAAGGCTATGTTACATCCCTCTGTGACGCAGTCGAAGTTGCACGGGTCAACTAGTATCTAATAAATTGGATGAAAGAAATCATTGACTACAAATATAATAGCACAGGACCAGTCAAGGCCTGATGAAAATTATGAATGATGATGATGAGAATCTTTAGAAATATTATCGAATGGTTTTTTTAAATCGAATTCAAAACTTCAGCATAATGATTTCTTTCATCATCATAATCAGCTCTTAAAATAAATTTATATCAAAACTAGCTGATCCGCGCAACTACGTCTGCGTTACAAAAGGGTTCTAACAGTACTTGCAATGCCGTCGCGTTATTATTTGCTGCGGCCCGAAGTGCACCCACATATTCATTGCGTTTTATACTCGTGATAACTTCTAAACGGAAAGTCCGATTGGAATAAAACAAAAAGTAATTTAATTCTACATTAATTCTCTTGATAACAAAATACTTAATTTGGATAAGGGTTAATATAACGATACTCATTTAACGTTAAATTCAATCTTGGGACGAAAAAATATTTTTCATAACCATAAAAGCGGTTATTGTATCTAAACTATGATAGTTAGATATATGCTGTCGCGGACTTTTTTGTTTGTCTTCAAAAGACCTAAAAACCCGTAGTACATCATTTTGTTCTATTGTCAATAGTTTTTGCAGCGTTCGCATAAATAGGTTTTCGATTTTTCACCTTGTGTTACATATTCCATATTTTCATACGGATCCCAATTTTTTTTGAAAATAAAATATAGCCTATAGCCTTCCTCGATAAATTGACTTTCCAACAGTGAAAGAATTTTTGAAATCGGACCAGTAGATCCTGAGATTAGCGCGTTCAAACAAACAAACTCTTCAGCTTTATAATATTAGTATAGATTATTCCAAAATACTTACAACACAAGTTCCATAATGTATATGCGATGCTAAAGTCAGTAATGTGAATCCATAAAACGCTGCAATTTCATATTCAGGCGCCGCTATCGATAGAGACACGCTTATTATCAACGGCCACGTCAGCCAGTTGAGTAGTTCACATCGTTGATTGCTCATTTGACTTACTATTAGACGACACTGTAATAAGACAATAATAAAACATTTAAATTAAACTACAGGGTGATTTTTTAAATCGAAGATAATTTAAAATAGGGGCGAGGCGCGGGCGGGGTATGAGTTGAACCGCACTAAAACCTCCAACCGCTCACACTCAGCGTCTGAACCCCGGCTGAGGCCAGAACCCAGCACGGGGTTATGAGGCACGGTGCGACGCGTTACGCCCACGCCAGCGCCGGGTTCTGGTCTCAGCCGGGGTTCGGACGCTGAATGTGAGCGTTTGGAAGTTTTAGTGCGGTTTAACTCCCACATATCCGGCGATTTCCTCCAACTCAAAAAAAAACAGGTGTCACTAGTACTACCACCAGTCTTTGTTTTCGGGAGTGCTTTTTATACACCCTGTATACGAGTATCGTTGCAAGATTCAAAGTTTAACGGACTCCAAAAATAAAAGTGGTTTTCAGTTCTATTTCGATAGCTCATTCACTTTGGCTAGTCTAAATCCACCCTGTATATACCATTAAAAAATCACCCCATATAAAAACAAGCTTAAGACTAATTAAACTCACCGCGACATTGCTAAACAAAGTGCCTATAAGTAAAAATAGAATTCTTAGATCGTAATCAGGCAATCTTTCACTACAATGTATCCATATAGAACATATAATAAACACTGATATAAACGACCATAGAGGTCTTAACGCTTCGGAAAGAGACCTCATTTTACCCGTCCTGTTTTTGTATGACCTGAAATAAAAAAAAAAGTAAAAAAAAAAAACTTGAGAGGTGTCAAGGGACACCCGAATAGAACGAAGTTCCTTTCGATTAAAAGATATCTTATATTTATTTTCCTAACGTAACGCGCGATAAGGAACGTGTTTTAAAAGATTTTGATCACAGCGCCATCTAGCGATAATCATCTAATACAAAAAAGTGTCGTGACAACGTTTCGTAAGAATTTTTTCCGTTTAGCCCCCTTTCACAACGCGCGATAAGGAACTTCGTTCTAAAACGACCGACTTCACCATGTCCAAAGTGTCTGCTATCTAACAAAAAAGAATCATCGAAATCGGTTCATATAGAAAAGAAATAAACTAACAATTGTCCGTTACAAAATTACCATTTTTAAACACAGATCCAAAAGTACTGTGTTAAAATTAAATGGGATCCTATGACGACTATCACCTATCATTTTTTTATACCTATATCGGTAGACGAGCCAACGGGCCACCTGATCGTAAGTTGACATCAGAATTATCCAAATCGGTCCACCCAAACTAAACTTACAAAAAACACAATTTTTTAATACTTAAATTTCCACAAATAATTTAATAACACTTACAGATTAATATTATAAAGCGCGACGGGTAAATTCGTGACCACCCCTGTACAATAAATGGCTATTTCGAATCCGTGCGCCAAAGTCATACTGCCATAAATGAACTTCTTATAATACAGTGTACCGTGGATGCCGGTCCATATAAAACATAAGGTTGAAGCCTGAAAAAAAAAAAGAGAGAATTCAGATTAGATTATGTCGAAAATATTTTGCTTTAAAAAAATCATCGAAATTAAATTTTCAAAAAGTGTAAAAAATTATAAAAAAAACAATCAACTTGACAATCTCCAGATTTTGAGAAGCCGGTCAAAAAAATGGACAGTCCTGTCCCAATGAAAATGGCCTTTTGATAACATTGACGGATATTCCGCCATTTTGTAGCGGCCATCTTGAATCGATTTTCATTAAAACAGAGCTGACACTCAACTAATCCATCGTTTCAATAAAAAAAACAAATTAGATCATTAGGAAATCCAATGCAACAGACAGACATACACAAACAAAAACACACAAATCAAATAACAAAGAATCTCACTCACCCACATACTAAAATCGTAGCCCCACGGCAGAAACAGTACTCCAGTGTTATACTTCTCCCAGTGACTTAGATAAAAATTCAATAAGAGATTCCACATTACATAGTAAATTCTGAAATATAGAAAAATCTTTAAGACTAAAACTATACAGGGTGTCCCAAAATTATGCGACATGAACGGGTATCTTAAATATTAGAGATAGGATGTTTTAATGAAACGAAACATTATTTTATTTCTGATTTTTAATAATACTACATTCACAGATTTTTCGTAAATTGTTTGGTTTGTTTGAAAGTAAACTAACAAAATCGGCAAAAATCAACACCCTGTATTTTTGTGATGCCGATCGAAAGAACAGAATTTTCGTAAATTGTTTTGTTTGTCAGAAAATCGAACTAACAAAATCGGCAAAAATCAACACCCTGTATTTTTATGATGCCAATCGATCAGAAAAATATGTTTATTTATATAACATCAAAACCTCTAAAATTATTAGTGTTTCGCTACTATATCATGCATGTATTATACACACATAAACCTTCCTCTTGAATCACTCTTATAAATCCACCTTATATGTTCGCAACTTCATCTGCGTCACCTAAGAAGTAAGAGTTTCACATAGATTACACGAGATATTGCATTACAATTTGCATCTACAGAACTTGATTACACGAGATATTGCATTACAATTTGCATCTACAGAACTTGATTACACGAGATATTGTATTACAATTTGCTTCTACAGAACTTGATTACACGAGATATTGCATTACAATTTGCATCTACAGAACTTGATTACACGAGATATTGTATTACAATTTGCATCTACAGAACTTGATTACACGAGATATTGCATTACAATTTGCATCTACAGAACTTGATTACACGAGATATTGCATTACAATTTGCATCTACAGAACTTGATTACACGAGATATTGCATTACAATTTGCATCTACAGAACTTGATTACACGAGATATTGTATTACAATTTGCATCTACAGAACTTGATTACACGAGATATTGCATTACAATTTGCATCTACAGAACTTGATTACACGAGATATTGCATTACAATTTGCATCTACAGAACTTGATTACACGAGATATTGCATTACAATTTGCATCTACAGAACTTGATTACACGAGATATTGTATTACAATTTGCATCTACAGAACTTGGTTACACGAGATATTGCATTACAATTTGCATCTACAGAACTTGATTACACGAGATATTGCATTACAATTTGCATCTACAGAACTTGATTACACGAGATATTGCATTACAATTTGCATCTACAGAACTTGATTACACGAGATATTGCATTACAATTTGCATCTACAGAACTTGATTACACGAGATATTGCATTTGCATCTACAGAACTTAATTTAACTTTTTAATATGTATAAATATTATTGAAATAAATGAATTAATTACCTAATAGGCGGTATAGAGTAATCCAGCCTCCCAAATATGGAATAGAGACAGGCAGGAATAAAAAACACGGTGTAAGAATCAAGTCCATGGTCGAATAGTTCACCTAGAGGACCGGAAGTCTGGGTGCGTCTTGCCTGTTTGCCGTCAATACCGTCTGAAAAATTATACATACTGCAACAAAAGTCGAGTAGTTGAAGCGTCCCTTCCTTGCTTCCCAGGAAGCGGGTACATGCCTGGCTTGTACTTATAAATCTTAATAAGAATGAGGGCTCAAAACGTTGAAGGAAAACATCGTGAGGAAACCTAAATATTGGAAAGGTATTCTAGAAATCCTTTGAAGATAACTTAAAGTCACCAATCCGCATTAGGTAAGCGGCTATGCCTGATGCCTCTACTGAGGAGATCTAAGGCCAGCAGTGGCCATTAATGGGTTGTTACAGTACCTACAATACGTTTTAGAAACATGCTTAACTGTGCAACTTTTTCAATAAAATTGGAAAAAAATAATAATTATGTTTTCTTATTATGTATTTTATTAATGAGAATACCAATAGCTTTTCTCTAAATATAGGTATCAAAAGACTTAATGAAAAGTGTTCTGTGTAATTTGACTTATTTTTGTAGGTTATCTAAAATGTTTTACGAGATAACGTATTCAGTCATTGAGATAAATTCCATATTTGGTTTTATCAAAGATTTAAAAGAATTTGATGTGGGTTGATAAGTTTTTACGCATAACACTGTCATTTACTTTGGCGTCAAAAATTGTTTTAATTAACATCGAGAAACCATTGAAATCTTTAAGTCTAATCTAAAAATAAAAATACCCAGTCAAAACTCAATATTATCTTAGTTTTTTAGAAACCAAAAATGTACTTACCCAACGTATAAGCCAGGAATAAAAAGGCAGCTATAACAAACCACAGAGATTTTGGTATAACTTCTTCATAACCATTTGTGGCTTCAGTCAACGATACATTCGTGGAGGGAAAGCTGGCTGCATAGTAATTGTAGTCGTAGTACGAGAGCATCAGAAAATTTAGAACGACCAATAGGAATCCGGCAAATGTTAGAACGTTCGGTGCCACCCATTTTGGTACAAGCTGAGGATATGAAATATTGTTAGTTAGTTAGTTAATACATTTTTTGACGTGACAACGTCTTATAAATTGGTTTGCCGGGTGACACTTCAAGAAACTGCGTTACGCTCCGCTCACGTTATGCGCTCACAATGAGAGCGAGTGAGAGGCACGCGTGCCTTTCACTTTTTATGTCTGTCTCTCTCGCTCTTAGGCGGGCTAACCATGCCCGAGTCGTTGTCACGTAAAACTTTATAGGCAACCAATTTTTTTGTTTCTGCTTCCTTTATGCAATCTAATTGTATTGTGTTTAATTGCCTTTTTATTACTATAATATAAGTAGCGAATTGAGCTATAACGGGATATGGACCGTTTAATAAACACCTTTTGACCCTAGGTACAACTGACAGTCTGCTATGCAGAGCCTGCATGGATGAGGAAGAAACAGCTGCTCATGTGCTGCTGGAGTGCACAGGAGTCGCAAACTATCGGGCAATCCACCTTGGCTCACCAAGGTTGCTCTTCGAGGCAGTCGAGACCTAAGAAGCTGGATGGCTTCCTAGAGGAGCTGGGTTGGAGTACATCCTAGTTTCATCACCCTCACGCAAAATAGGCGCAACCCTGACGTCGATTTGCGGAAAATAGCCCGCTCAACACTATCACTATCACTAACGCTAAACAGATCTGTGACACATATTTACTTACAAATATTTATTTAAAAGTTAAAATAAGGAAAACCAATACAGGAACCTTATCATTTGATACTATTTATTAATTTTATATTTTTAAAATGATGTTTCTATATATTTACTTATATCTATTTCAATTCTAAGAATGCCTTACCTCGACCACTTTATTCCAAAATGGGTGCATAACATAGACACTGAGTGGGCTGGTATCTATGGCTTTGTACTGAAACAAAAAAGAAAAATAGAATGCTTCTGAGGTCCAATTTTTATTTTGTCCTTAGGTTTATGTTAAAAAAAAACAACTAGATTTATATTCTTTTATTTCTAAAAAATAAACTATGACATACTTATTGTCATTCTTGTCAAAAAATACTTGTCTGTTTAACAGCTTCTTTTATAAAGTTGGTTAAAATATATGCCGATTCATCATCATCATCATCATCAGCCTATAGACCTCCACTGCTGGACATAGGCCTCCCCCAAACCTAGCCACATCGACCGGTCCTGCGTCATCTGCACCCAGTGACCTCCCACGATATGCCGATTACTCTGTATTATTGTGGTTGAGGAATGGTGATACAAAAAAAACAAAATTCCTGTAATCCCTACCTGGGCATTTTCTAATATTTAAAATATGCTGTAGTTTTAAGAGTATTTTTTGAATTATGTGTTAAAGTGTTATTTTTTATTTTTAATGCAACAGACAAATGAGCTTCCAATCTCATGAACCACTGCAATGCCAGGGCGTTGAGTAGGAAAAGTGTTGCTTTTAAGATTTATTATCAACATTCTTTTGAATTTTTATCAGTTAAATGTCAGATAGTAGATTATACTATTGTTTTTATCATTATTTATTTATTGCGTGTAAAATTTACGCGGGCATTAATTTATTTTTAGAGAGAACTAGTTTTTATTTTATTAATAACTTGATCGAACCACATTCTCTGCATATTATTAGCATTAATTAAATAAATGCGTAAAACGTGAACCTAAAGTAGGTTATATTCATGGAATTATATAATAAATATCCTTCTATAGGAATTTAATACATATTTCTTTAAATAGGATAAATATTTAAAATAATAAGTTTAAAATTATTTTACCTTATAATTATCGAAGCCTTCCAAATGCTCACGCGTTAAATATTTATAATTGAACATTTTCGTTGAATTAGATCGTTGTGTGATAATAAAATTAGTTTTTTTTTTAATAAAATACAATTACAAACTATTTATTGAAATACATTTTGTTTTAAAAATTAAATAATCAATATTTTTTGAAAAAATCACGCATTCTTCCGAAAGTCGCACAAGTTTTTGACACTTTGATGTTTGACAGTGACAACTGACAGTGAGACAGAATTGACAGTTATTTTTTTTTTCTTATATTATTAAACGTATTGCGAATATACAGTTTAATTTAAAAAATATATAATTCAATATATTATCCTGTGTATTTCATTTCACAGTTGTGTTTTTGAAAAAAATTGTATTGATATTAAAAGTTTGTAATTGTTTTTTTATTATCATGTAGGTCTATGGGCCACCTGATCTTAAGTGGTTACCGTCACTCTCTTTTACGTCAGGGAACCCGCCACCTATGACCTGCCTTTAAGCACTTTTTACAGGACAATTCGTAGCGCTTGGGAAACATCGAAGAGGGGAGCTCATTCTATGTATAGCCGGATGATGAACGGCAAACAGAGTTCCGCAATACACCTCATTCGCTTAACTCTTCCATATATTATTCTTCTTTCCCTTCATTTTCTTCCTCTATAAAAAAAAAGTGTATGATCCTTGCGATACGCGATCTTCAGATTAGTAATCCGGAATTGGCTCGGAGTTCAGACCAAGTCAAAATTACGCTATTCACTGTGTCGTAACTGTCAGGTTATGTTCACGGGTGTTCTTTGGTTTTGGCATTCTAGAAAGTCTCTGAAAACCCTGCGCATCCAATAATTAATAATATTTTTCGTATGATGTTGTGGCTCTGCTTCTGCAGTGATCGGGAATGTTTACTCTGGCTCGAATTACAGACGATTTTCATGCCGGTATGCGATTAAAGGTTGCATCTATAATGCAGACTGAGGGGAATTGACAACATCTTATTAGAAGCAGTGGCAAGTGTAGACCTGGGTAGATAATTTATGGAGTGAAAAAAAGTTATAGTAGGATGAAATCCGTTAAAAAAGGACGAGTATTTAACAGATTTAATAAAAGGAAAAATAATTTACTGTCGATTTGTGGTTGGGAAGTGGTAGGGGACGACGACAAATTATTTTTCCTCTCATTTCTGTTACATATTCGTCCTTTTTCTAACAGGTTCCAACCTACTATAATATTTTTTATCGTTTTACCATTTTGAAAGGCTTCTGCACTGGTCTAGTGATCCGTAATCATCTCTGGTGAAGCATTTCTTGGTGACAATGGTACGTCCGACGTCTTCTGGCGATCGTTAGCACGAAATGCATCGCAAGTATTATTGAGTAAGTGTTCTTGTTTATTTATTCTTATATTTTACTAACAACTAGTTTTTATAGTTATTTTTGATAATCCTAACAACTTGGACCACTGATGTCCGAATAAAGAAATTATGATTTTGAATTTAATTAGTCGAGAAACTGTCTTCGACTATCCTATCTTTTTCGACTATCCTATCTTTCTTGCTTGTTACAGTTATTACTACATGTTGAATCAAAAAATAAAAACCAGAGTAAAAAGTGGTGATCTAATGTGGATTATATACGAGACTGAGTCAATACGTCTAAACTCGAAAGAATAACAAAACACCAGGTTTACTTTTCCAACCATACACAGTCATATTTTAACAACTACAAACGGGAAAAGCACTTCAAAAATTACATGTTGTTTTTCTTTAATTACGTCACCAACAAAAGAACGACCGATCAAAACCGCTATCAAAGTTGATAAGATATACCGCAACAATACGCATGTTTCGATAATAAACCAACAGTACTAACATATTACAAGTGTAAAACAGTTCATTATTTCAAATGAATATTGTAATTCAATACCAGTTTCAAACAACACAACATGGATAACGAAGAAAACGAAATGAGAAAAAATACAAACAACAAACGTAAGAAATTTTTGGCACGTTGCAGAGACGTTGAATTCGATTTGAGGAATGATGTTGATGCTTTTGACGAAGCATTACAATTAACCGATGAAGAAGATACAGAGGAAAAAGTATCCGTTGACGCAGTTCTCAAAACGCCGCCTAAACTGAATCCTGAGGATGTTATAAATCCAGAACCAATTGAAACTCCCTTTGAACTAGCTGAAAACAAACCAAAGAGACTCTCTGATCCGAAAGTTTTAGACGAAATAATAAACGAATTGCCCTGTGAAAGCGGAGTTTACAATACAAGAGCTTTGTCAAAACACGCGAAAACATACGAATTAGAGAAGTTCGAGAAGAATGCTCTTGTGATATTTAATCAAGAAAATATATACGGATACAGTCCAAGAAAAGGCACCGAAAAAGATGTCGAATCTTTGACGGTAACGTTCCAGAAATTTGGCTTTGAAGTCATAGAACATAAAGATTTAACCAAAGATGAAGTGTTGAGTGAAATTAAAGAATGTAAGAATTTTCTCTATTGTGCTCGCTAGTAGAACTATGATAACGCCTAGTATGCTAAAAATCATGTAATTCAATTCAACTGTAGGTACAGTAAATATGTTATGAAAATCAGTGCATGTAACCAAATGATAAAACTGTTCACTTTCTTCAAAATTACAACTAACTTAACCCTTCTGTAACTTTAGCCTTACTCTTGAATCTCCTGTGTTTTTTACCTAAAAGTTAATTAGTTGACTACTTTTTTAGTCTCATCCCGAGATCTCAGAGACTACGGCTGTATCGCCGTGGCAGTATTGACGCACGGCTCAAGTGACGGTATGCTACGGGCAAAGGATATGCCTTACAGTGAAACAGAAATTATATCGCAGTTTAAAGTTCATGACAAACCATATTTGGTCTCGAAACCGAAATTTTTGATAGTACAGGTAAGTTGACTGTTTCATTAACCAAGTAAATTAAAAAGTGTTTGTATAGTAGTGCCATCTATAGATAAAATATTGACAGCTACAGACGAGTGGTTATGATACGTTTGCTCACAACATCTAAAAAAAAATAAAGATGGCGTTTGGCGGGAATTTGTATTTTGCCCGAAAGAGTTCGCGTAAAAAGTATTTATTTACCAACAAGAGGAAATATACGTGTAGTTATGTATAGTTTCAATATTAATGTAATAAATCATATGTTATTACAGGAAACCGTGCTTAAATCTCATAATAAGGAACATCGTTTTACAGTAAGGTTAAGGGTAGTGTGTATCGTTTATACTGCGTTTAAAAAACCCATAAGTACAGTAGTAGACGCTGTGGTACGTACCTATATAAATAAATTCTTTCCTTCGCTTTCTCATATTTCTTCAGGATCGTACTGTACGTTTATCACAGGAAAAAGTCTATTCAAATTCCCGCCAAAAATATCTGTTCAGCAATGAATACTCGTCGAAGCGATTATTAAGCCCCGCTACTCAGCAGCCAGGTCTGCATATCCGAGTTGGGTATATACATGGTGGATCTGTGACTTTGGACAATCTGACGTGGGGTGAATGACCTGTTGAAATAAAACTTACAACCACTGTTATTTTAGGAATTGGATAATTTTTTTTTTCATCTTAGTATGGAAGTCCGCAACGATAGTCGTACGTTTTCCAAACAATGTCATAAAAAAAAATTAACTGATCCAAAAAATAAAATGGTGCTATGTTGTATTTTAACAGGTCATTTTGTCCCCACGTCAGATTGTCCAAAGTTACAGGTCCACCCTGTATATCAGGAAAACTGTGAACCAAGTTTTCAGCTTGCCTTAAAACCTACCCAAAAATTGGCAATAGCTCTCGGGCCGTTTATGTAGTAAATTCAAAGAGAGGCAATATTTACCGAAGTATTTAACCTATTTTTTGGGTCATTTTATTACACCGTGGGTTTTATTATTAGACTATTACTACATTATTTTTTTGAAAATAATATTTTATAGCCGCCCACGAAAAGTATCTACACTACCCAACACCAAACTAATTTTTCAAATACGAAAAAAATGAAAAAATGAAAATTTATTAGTTTAAGTCAGCATGCAAATAACAAACTAAAAAATGAACCTTAAAACATACTTAAAATTACTTATAACAAATCTAATGTAATAAGGTGCCTACGCCACCAAATTATCATGCTAACCATATAAGGACAAAAGCAGATTAACTATGACCAGCAGTTCTTAAGATTAGCGCATTCAAACTAACTGTTTAGCTTGATAACTTTTGAGGCCCTTATTGAAAAACATAAACACAGCTGCGAAAATCGATAAAAATCTAAAATTATCGACATTCCGTAACAATCATGTCGACCTATGGATGAAAATTGATATCTTTTATCAGTGTTACTCATAATATTTTTATTTGGTTTATCTCGGGGATTTCTTCATTTCCTGATGAGTCAATTCTAACCTTATTTATGAGAGAAACCGGATTCACGGTTTTATCGGCAAGAATATTTCGATTATCGAAATCGATAACTTCCGGAGATCAATACATTCTAATTCATTCTATCTATATCGCTTAAATTCGATAAAATTGAAGTTTCTTTTGACAGTTTGTATCAGAAACTAACCGAATGAAACCTCAAGGCTGGTGCGTGAAATCTGGCTTAGATACTTTATTTTAACTTCTAAACTCCTTATGTGGTAATATTGGAATAGTAAACTACACTATGCATAGTATAGTATTCGTTTTAGAGAGCATTAGACAGCTATACGAGTCAGTACCTATAATATGCAAACGACAGCTTTGACCTAACGTAAATTTCACTGTTCTGTCAACGGCTTGACCAGTTGCAATTTCTTCAAGTAGTCTGTGTACGGTCGTTCTAATGGCACCAACTTCCAATACACGCAAACGACAACTGGTGGGCCAACTGTCAAACGGTATTTCACATAGTTTCAATGCCGGCCAATGCATACAACACCCCCGTTTACATGTTAGCCGGCCGTCACCGTCATTTGTTTTTTACGTGTTGGACGTTGACGAGACAATACGTAAACAATATTTTAACACGTTCCCAGCGGTACAGATTTATCTGTACTTTCCATTACTGCGTTACGAGTCGTTTTAAACTTTGTCTTAAACCAGACATTTTGACGGCACGAGGCTTATTAAACCCCACCGGCCTTAAAAGACCAAAATCCTTTTTTTGTCGCCAAATATGACAAATTGTACGGCTTTTGTCGTGATTTTATACAACATTGAGTGGATTAACCTATATCTGCCGCCGCCCGTGGTTAGATTATTTAGTTCAGATTCTATAGGTAAAATAAAATGTGGGGTCTGATGTACCTCGTACCGCACTAAAAATAGCAGATTTTCTTAATATTTAGTGATGGGAAAATAAATATCGATTTTATTGGATTGTATTTATTTGTCAAAATTATGGATGTTTTTCATTAAAACACGTCAAGCAATAATATTTTTTGCAAATAGTGCATTCTGTGAGAATTTTCTTCACTTTTTTGTCAACCTCACGATTTTGTCAATTTTATTTAGGCATGCAGAGGCAAGGAAGAAATGCAGGGTATTGCAGTATTGAGGGCAGGAAAGCTGAGGAAAGATCTGGATGAGGATTCGGAGCCTTATGTACTACCGACTGAGTCAGATATGCTTATATTACACAGCTCGTATGTTGGGAAGCCATCTCATAGGTAGGCCATTTGTACTTTAATTGTTGTGCAGAAATTTTACCTTGTAATGTAAATCTTGTGCCAGCTGTGGGGTGAATGACCTGTCGAAATACAACTTGGAGCCCACAATGATAGTCTTACATACACCGTATAATATTATGTATTTAAAAAAAATTGAGAGGTGTCATGGGGTACCCGGATGGAACGAAGTTCCTTTCGATTAAAAGATATGTTATAATTTTTTTTCCTATTTTTTTTTGTACGCGCGTTAAGGAACGTGTTTTAAAAGATTTTGATCACAGCGCCATCTACCGATAATCATCTATAACAAAAAAAGTGTCGTGACAACTTTTCGTAAGATTTTTTTCCGTCTAGCCCCCTTTCACAACGCGCGATAAGGAACTTCGTTCCAAAAAGTTGAACGGATTTCAAAAACAAAACTGGTTCTAAGTTCTACTTCGATTAACCCCATTTCAGCTGGCACAAAGATCCACCCTGTATAATATTAATTGGTTTATATACACTCATGACGTTTAATTGATAACATCATGAAATCACCCTGTAGATACTAACCAGCTGTTTAATTTCCAGACACGAAGTCCACGGATCCTGGTTCATCCAATCTTTATGCAGTAAAATAAATGAACTAGCGGAAACACATGATCTAGAATCTATTATAACAGAAGTCAAAAGGGAAGTAGCCATAGATAAATATCATAAAGAATTTAATAGACGTACCTCAGAATATGATATAAACAAACAAATGCCGGTTATGACGTCAACGTTAATAAGGAAGCTGTATTTGAGAAGGTATATGGACCCACCAATACACAAACGTTTGGTTAAAATGACGTCCAATGTTATGGAGTCTACGAATGACGTGTTGGACGAGACGAGTTCTGACGCCAATATGGGCCAATACAGCCAATGTTTGTGCTATTTGGACCAATTTGCGTACTTGAAGAGTTGTTTGGAGTGAGTAGACTCTCTGTACTGAATTTAATAAATAGTGAAATTATTATCTTCACGACTGTTCAGTTTTTTCGTAAAATCCCTATTAAAAATAGTTTCCACCATTTCGTGATCTAGTTTAGTTTCCCGCTAAAAAATCCCCGCCATTTTGTTGGTATAAAAATTACGAGAGTTAATTTCCCGCCAAAACACATTCGCCATTTTGTTGGTTTAACTTTTTTATTGCCTTGTAGAAGTGTGCTTTAATTCCCCCGCCAATAAATCTCCGCCATTTTGTAGGTTTAAAAATTGAGAGTATTTTGTTTCAGGCATTATTTAGAAGATTGCTCAGACGATGAAACTGCGAAAAACTACTTGGGAGTCGCGAATACTTTTCAGGATTTGACTGAATTTAATTCGTCTAAGGAACAGATGGTTAAAGCTATCAGTAAACATCTTATGAACAAAGCTGAAGGAATGCATTTTTACAAATATTTATACTTTTATAAAGATTAGTGTTTAGTTATTGTTAAGGAAAATAAAGTATTAATAAAATGTTTTAAGTACGGTAGATTTCTAATTATTTTGTATTGTTTATCTCTCCGTTTATCAATAGCTGTGAGTTTTATTTCGAGTGGGAGATTTAAAATGATTACACTGTATCCAATTTTGTGTCGTTTAATTTTTAAACTCATTCAAACACTAGCAGTTTTCTAAATTACTTTCGAATATAATTGTCACTTTCATTTTTATTATTGCCTCGTAGACAGACAAGCTAACGAGCTACCACGAACTAACCAACTGATCGTAAGCGGTTACCGTCTCTCATGGATCAGAAGACACTACGGGGCCGCTACCTACGGCTTACCCATAGGGACTTTGGAAAAAAAAATCTTGAATCGGACCACGGTGGTTCTAAATAGTAAGGATGAACTTCACCTCGACGTCGGGTGGTGCGATGATAGAAGGGAGATGTTGGAATCATCTCGAACAATTCCTCCAATATAATAAGCAAAGAGACCCGATCGTCAACGATACGAACAGCTCTACCGTCGCTCATGAACCACTGCAATGTCGGGGGACACTGCGTTCCCAATACCCTGTGCCTTTAGAGAATCTTAAATATGACTTGCTATGAAAAGTTAGTCAGGCGGATAGTAGTACAAATAAGTGTTAAATAAGCCCGTAAGTACGGCCTTTTTTCTTATTTTAAATTTTGTAACAATGACTGCCAGTTTAAGAAGGATCCTCTGCCATATCTAGGTGTTATTGTGTTCAGAATTGGGTCATTACCTTTTTTGGCATCCAAATGCTAGCAAAAGCAAGATGTAAGTAAAATGAGCAAGACTGTTGACTGAATGACAATTTGGCGCGAAAGTGTGCTATATGCCGCGCTTCCATTTTGGTTCGGTAAATTTCAATGCGCGAAAATGACAACTGGCAGGTCAAGTGTAGTTTCCTGTATCCTGTATCCTGTACCAACCCATTACTGCCCACTGTTGGGCTCAGTTCTCCTCAGAAGAGGGATTAGGCATAGTCCACCACGCTTGCCTAGTGCGGATTGGGGACTTCACATATCTTCAAAGGATTTTAAAACCCTTTTCCGATATGCAGGTTTCCTCACCATGTTTTCCTTCACCGTTTTTAGCCAGTGATGTTGTGAAAAAGTAGTTTCAATGACGGTCAATGCATACAAAACCCCCGTTTATATGTCGGTCGGCCGTCTTTTGTTTTTTACGTGTGTTTGACGTTGATTAGTCTAAATGGAAACGCAGCAAGACATTTTAATGTCATCCAGTCGTAGGAGGTAATGCGACGAATTACAAGTATCAAGACCAAAATATTATTATCGAGATTATATCACGTTCTTCAAGTACGTCTTTTTTTTGCACAAAACTAAGTCAAGGTGACCGAATCGGTGTGGATTCACGGGCACTAGGCTTCTGTAAACAAGATGCGGTAATACTTGCATATTTAGGGTTCCGCACAATATTATAAGTAGATTTTTCTGTTATAGGATATATTTTTTTTCAAAATATATTTGTACTAGCCTGGCAATGCAAAATCCACAAAGTATATTTTTTAAACATTAGGGTTTCGTCTAAGAAGCAGCCAGGTTTGCAATTCCGAATTGGGTTATTATCAAGTGGGAACTGTGGACCAAGTTTACAGTTTGCCTCAAATATCGCCCAAAAATTGCCACTAGCTCTCAGGCTAATACTAAATGTTGACAACATCATCATTATAATCAGCCTATTCACTGCTGGACATAGGCCTCCCCCAACACATAGGCCTTCGTCACAACGACCGGTTACTGTTTATGTATATACAGGGTGGATCTGTTACTTTGGAGAATCTGACGTGGGGTGAATGACCTGTCAATGTACAACTTAGAACCGTTTTTGGAATCTGTTAAACTTTTTTTTCTGACATTGTATGGTGTGTGTACAACTATCATTTCATTCACCTTACATCAGATTGTGCAAAGTTACAGATCCGCCCTGTATGTTACAAGAGTATTGGGACTAAGTTCCTTATCGCGCGTTGTGAAAGGGGGCTAGACGGAAAAAAATCTTACGAAAAGTAGTCACGACACTTTTTTTGTTTTAGATGATTATCGCTAGATGGCGCTGTGATCAAAATCTTTTAAAACAATTCCTTATTTTGTTTTATATGATTAATGCTAGATGGCGCTGTGATCAAAATATTTTAAAACACGTTCCTTATCGCGCGTTACGAAAGGAAATATTTTTTTATGAGATACGTTTTAATGAAATGAAATGAAAATGAAATGAAAATTTATTAGTTTAAGTCAGCATGCAAATAACAAACTAAAAAATGAATCGAAAGGAACTTCGTTCTATCCGGATGTCCCGTGACCTCTCAAGTTTTTGACGTGACAACGTCTTATAAATTGGTTTGCCGGGTGACACTTCAAGAAACTGCGTTACGCTCCGCTCACGTTATGCGCTCACAATGAGAGCGAGTGAGAGGCACGCGTGCCTTTCACTTTTTATGTCTGTCTCTCTCGCTCTTAGGCGGGCTAACCATGCCCGAGTCGTTGTCACGTAAAACGACTTTACAGGCAACCAATTTTTTTTGTTATTCTAGCATGGAACTCTAAAATAGCGGTATTTATCTCACGAACGCGATCAAATGTTGGTTGATTATTATCAATTGATCCTTGTCTGGGAAGGCAATTTATTACTTTGACGACGACAGATGGATTACAAAATAAGACTAGCATTTTTAACTAGTCTACGAGGACATACCGTAATTTACTGGTCCCATTGTTAGAGTTTGAAGACAAACTTTCCGGTCTCCGATTGAGTTGACATTTTGCATGCAGATGTATATCGCGAGACAATGCAATAATATGACAAAATGGCGCTGATCTGATGATGGGTTCGGAAGGTGGTCATAGGAACTCTTGTGCTGTCGTGTTTGGGCTCGTTTTACTTGTATTAGCTAGCACTCTACTGATACGTCATATCCAAGATTTTAAAAGCTTGCATTTAAAAAGTTTTCTTTACAATAAATCATTTCTGGTAACACTAAAGAGCTCCAAAGCAAGCGCGTACCAAGAACGGTCGATCTCCTTAGTCCATATTTGGAGTTTAAAATTGTTTATTGGGCTCGCTGAGATCACCAATGACACAATAACATTGAATAGGTTCGAATTATTTGCATTTTACATCATGCCGTTTCGTTGCGTGTTCAAACGAAAATAGCTTTTATACATGTTTATTTGTTATTAATAACGAAAGTGTTTTTAGCAAAACCACCATTTTTTACAAGCTTTATATTAATAAAATCAATGTCCGTGGTGCTTTTCTCAATTCTGGCGTAATGCTTTTTCAATCTTATTTTATTGTCTCCCGCTTTGCGAGAAGCGAAGTCGAAACTCATGTTTTCTTACTCCTTCTATCATCTTCTTATTAAATTCGTTGCGGGGTCCAAGACAAGTTAGCTTTCCCTCGGGTTCCTGGGCTTCACTGCTCAGAGTCATTACGATGGTCGCCGCTGTGGATCCTGGCTACACAGGAGTTACAGTGGTGGGAGTGAGAGGTGGGCAAATACCCGAAAAAAAGCTTTATATTAACTTGCACTGGATGTAACTATGTAAGTACGGAATCTTGCAAGCTAAATTTGCCAAACTTCCCGGTTTCCGATTGAGCTGACATTTTGCATGCAGATGTAATTCGTGTGACAATTTTCATCAGTCATAGGAACGTTCCGGTTCGGCTGAGTGCTGTTGGAGGTTTTAGTGCAGTTCAATTCACACATATCCAGCGACAACTTAGAATAGAATAGAAACTCTTTATTGAACACCACAAAAACATGCAAAAGAAACACATAAAAAAATAGTACAGTAAAGTGTTACAATGGGCGGCCTTATCGCTTAAAGCGATCTCTTCCAGGCAACCAATTATACATGTGTAAAAAACTAAGTTTGCTAGGAAGGTGGCATCAATAGAATAAGTAATTTTTTATAATTTGACAAAATTAAATATACATTTATTGCATTTATATCAAAACCATAGACTTAAGGTGATACATATAAACATACATAAATTTAACAACAATTGTAGCGGTATTAGTATAAATACTAAGAAAATGCATGCAATAAAAAATAAAAATAATCATATAGGTACTTCCAAAATATACAGGGTGTTGGTGCCCGGTGAAACAATACTTTCAGGGCTTAATCAATATCACATTTCAAATCATATACACATACTTTTAAAACGGAGATAGTTACTTTATTTTCCCATACAAAGTTGAAAAATTATTATTTTGTATTATTTTTGACAACCCTACCATGACGTACATCTAGCGTGCTAAATTTATTTTCACAAACACAGTCGCATGTATCCTGTTTAGAATGTGATTTTTGTCCCATGTATTATTACAATGTTCTATGATACAGGAGGTGACTAGCGGGCTTAAGTCTTTAGCTGTTGGTGTAGGTCAGTACGGTAGGGTTGATCCTGCACAAATTAAGACTTAGTTTTGATTAGTTATAACTTATGATATATTATGCCTAGAAAACCTAGACTTGGTGGATGGCTTCTACATCAAGTATACTATTTGCTGTGAAAGTATTGTTTCATCGGATTTTAACACCCTGTATAATATCTACAGCGTAAAAGTGAGATAGAACATTTTACAACTTACGATAAGGTATCCTGCTAACTCATCTGCCAAGAGGATATCAACCCAATGGACAATAATCCTTAGATTATGGTAGGTCATTAGTTTAGTCATCAATGATGTAACACAAATCTAAATGCACCATGAAGTCATCACAATTAATAGATGAGATAATAAGATCATCGCGTCATGTCCTTGTGTGATCCTTAACGCTAGGTAAGTAGGTGGTAAGTCTATCAATTTGTTAACGATCGTACTTAATGAAGGTCATGGTAGCCACTCAACTGGGAACGTTACTTTTCGCTAGATGGCGAAACTGGGGACATAGTTCTGAATCTCTACCCTGTTTGAGCCTCTTTCAATTTCGATTTTTAATTAAACTTTATATTTTGTAAATCTTTATTATTAAAATGCGCTGTATAACATTTTGAACAAAAATACATTGTCTGCGTAAAATATTAGACGATTAAAAAATTAAGAAAATATTAATTAGACGATTAAAAAATTAAAAAATTAAAAAATTATCGCTAGATGGCGCTGTGATCAAAATCTTTTAAAACACGTTCTTTATCGCTTGTTACGTTAGGAAAAAATATATAAGATATCTTTTAATCGAAAGGAACTTCGTTCTATTCGGGTGTCCCATGACACCTCTCAAGTTTTTTTCCATTCCATATTGGAACAGCATTTATCACCCTTCTTCAATTCATCATGAACGAATGACCCTGTATCTACGATGAGTCTATCTTGTTTAATACAGGAGTTCCTATGGCTACCTCCCGACTTTATCATCAGATTCATGGTAATATATTGTCACACGACGGAATTATTTGAGATGATTCCAACATCTCCCTTCTATTACCGTAGCACCCGGCGTCGAGGTGGAGTTCATCCTTACTATATGGAACCACCGCGGTCAACACTTTTTTGCCACGCACCATCCGGCTATGGAATGAGCTCCCCTCTTCGGTATTCCCAGAGCGCTATGACTTGTCCTTCTTCAAACGAAGCTTGAGTAGGGTCCTTAAAGTTAGGTCGTAGGTAGCGACCCTTCAATGTCCCCTGACATTGCAGAGGTTCATGAGCGACGGTAACCACTTACGATCAGGTGGCCCGTTGGTTCGTCTGTCTACATGGCAATAAAAAAAAAACACGTAGGTACACGTGCAAAAATTCTGCTCAATCGGAAACCGGAAAATCAAATTAAACTTGACATAGTTCCGTGTATTGAGATTTTAATATAATAATATTTCCAAAGAACTAATTAATCATTATTTTGAATTAATGATTAAGTTGCACTATTACTTACTAGTAATAACTATTTGTGTCTGCACTTTGTTCCTATTGTGGTTTTTCCTTCGGATACGACCAGGTGACGATTTGTTTATTATAGTAACTATACAGAATTGAAGTTTTTAAGGAAAACCAAATCAGTGTTTTAAATTATTTTATTATGTAGTATATTTTTTGATCTTATTTAACCACTCAACTGAGATCGGCAACCAAATTGGTTTGTTTACTTTTGCCAAGTCTGTGACAGGAACCAAAATTGAGCACAGTTCAAAAACTTGTTTTGTTTACTTTTTTTAATCGTCGCATATTTTACGGAGAAAATGCAAAACACCGTCATTTAATAATAAAGATTTACTAAAATATAAGGTTTAATTAAAAATCGAAATTAAAATTTAATGGAAAAATTGATTTTAAAAAGAGGCTCAAACACGGTAGTGATTCCGAACGAAGACCCAGTTTCGCCATCTAGCGAAAAGTGACGTTCCTAGTTGAGTGGTTATAAATAAAATAAAACTAAAAGAAGACAAATATCCCAATTAGGACAATTTATTTAAACAGAACTTCAACAATAATTCTTATTAACACAATCAGTAAATTCTAAACACAACTTTAATCACAAAAGTAATTATACGGAATACATCAACTATTATAATGGAAAAGACTTACAAATCACACAGACTCAAAACGACAGAGCTTCGCCCTAAACAGTGTCTCAGAACTAAATGATTCTCGATCCTATCTTCTTGCGAAATCAAATTATCAAGATTTAACTTTAATTAAAATTGGATGGCGAATAATATTAATTTTTATTTTATAAATTACATTTTTCTTATTTTTTCACTTTTTTTAGTTTTCGCGGTAATTTTCGTTCTTCTTTTTTCTTGGCAACGGCAACACATCCATTATGCCATACACAATTGAATAGGCTGTTTAATAAAATTACGTCATGCTGAATCAATGTTGAATACAATGTATATTAGTGCTAAATTAAACTGTTTGATTCGATTAAAATTCCTGTATCGATTGCTCGAATTCAGTTATATCGATAGCTTACTCAAACGATTGAACTTCAAACATTATTTATTCGTTTGTGCAGACGAGAGTTTATTTAATAATATTGATGACTATTGATATTGATGAATAGACGTCACTGTTGATGTAGAAAGGGTTTTTTGTTTTCATCATACATTTTCTAAACGGTGGAGTGTCTGATAATCGAAGTAATAAAATTTTCTTTGTATGCCTTGAACCTATTGTCGATTTGACCAGTAAATCCAATAATAATGGAAAATCCAAGCCACAATCCGCACTGAGCAAGCGTGGTGGATTATGCCTGATCCGTCTACTAAGGAGACCTGAGCCCAGTAGTAGGCAGCTATGGGTTGTTACAGTACAGTACACTACAGATAGATGGTTTATCATCAACGGAGAACTAATCAAGATAGCGTTTGTTTTGTGGAGTCATCTTTAGGTGATATTTGACAGTCACTGGCGAAAGGTTAAGTTATTGGAACGAAGTTCCTCATCGCGCGTTATCGAAAGGGGGCTAGACGGAAAAAAATCTTACGAAAAGTTGTAACGACATTTTTTTGGTTTTAGATGATTATCGCTAGTTGGCGCTGTGATCAAAATCTTTTAAGACACGTTCCTTATCGCGCGTTACGTTAGGAAAAAAAATTATAAGATATCTTTTTATCGAAAGGAACTTCGTTCTATTCGGGTGTCCCATGACACCTCTCAAGTTTTTTTTCCCTATTTTGTGTTATGAAATCGGACCAGTAGATCCTGAGATTAGCGCGTTCAAACAAACAAACAAACAAACAAACAAACTCTTCAGCTTTATAATATTAGTATAGATTGGAACGTAGAATTGTTACTCGTCTGCAAAGCTCACCTATTTATGAAATACAATCACATCGCATGAATGGTATGTTTCAAAGAGCTATTCCCGTCGATGTTCGGGTGCATTCTCGCCGTTTCATTACTGAAACGGGCCGTGGGCGTACATTTTTCATCATTTACAAATTATCCAATTGGATTTTTTAATTTCAAAAGGTCTCTGCGATCATAAATTCGAATGATTTTTACAAGCTTTATATGTACTTGCACTGGATGTTATTATGTAAGTTCGGGTTGAATCTTGCAAGCTAAATTTGACAAAGTTCCCGGTTTCCGATTGAGCTGACATTTTGCAGACTTAAATCGCGTGACAATGCAATAATATGACGATCTGATGAAGGAATGAAATGAAATGAAATACTTTATTTTCAACATTGATGACGTACTCATTCTTGTTGACGTCAAAAGTTAAAAGCTACCACCAGTTCGGACACAAAAAATAATAATTATAGCCACCGTCCTGAGAAGAACTGGCAAGAAACTCAGCGGGCATGTCTTTTTTTTGTATAATGAGCCTTTTTTTTTACAAGTATTTGTACAGTATTATACAATTTTACATGAAATATACAAAAAACAAAAAACGATTACGAAAATGAAATGACCTTGGCGAGCAACTCATTCCTACTTTGTGCAATCGTCCAGGTAATCATTGACCTAATAATAGGCTTTCTTGTACAGACGTTCTTTAATAGTTTTCTTAAACCTATGTATAGGTAGGTTTTGAACATCTTGTGGGATTTTGTTGTACAAGCATACAAACAAACATCTAAAGGAATTTCTTATTTTATGCTAGGATTTCGAAGGTAGGATTTCGATAGGAACTCTTGTGCTAAATAAGATAAATCCATCATGTTTGGGCTCGTTTTACTTGTATTAGCTAGCACTCTGTTACATCATGTCCAGGCTCTTAAAAGCTTGTATTTAGTAAGTTTTCTTCAAAATTTCACTTTAAGATTTAGTGGTACAACTCGGTCGGCTTTAAACCTATATCCTCTTGTACGGAAGACAACAACTTTAACTCGGCCATCATGACACTCCTAAATAAATAAAAAATAAAAAAGCACTTCATTCCATATTCAGCTGACTTACAATTACACTTACATATTTTTTGTTAGTTCTACTTAGTTACTAATAATCTACAACTATGATTTTATTTATACTTTTGTAAATATATTATTTTTCTGATTCAGGTAATTTTACTTTAATTTAAAACTATCTTCTTGCAAATCCTGTTTTATCTTAACAATATTCAGACATAATTTTACAATTCCGCAAGCCGGCTGGTCCCCGTGGGGAAAAAGATCAAAACCCTCCAACTAGATTCACATGTAATTAAGAAAAATAATTAAAACAAATTATGGTGGAAAAAACAATATTAATACTTAGTGCTTACAAGAGGGCCTACCACGACCTCTTATTGCGATCCAATTTAGGACCTAAACTGAATTGTTTTGTTATTTTTGTACCATAACGTCTTAATTGCGATCGACTTTACTGTCAATTCTCGTATAGCGATTCAGGAGTGAAGTTACACCGCCATGTTTATTTCATTCGTTCAATCGCGCTATAATCTGTACCATGACCTCTTTTTAGAACCTACACCGAGTCGACCACAGAGAGTCTGCCCGTCTTGCCACAGCGGGGGTGGCCCTCGTCGTCGGCAGAATCAGGAGACTGGGCCTCGACGTGGTGCTGCATAAGTCCCAGGCCCTGTGGTTTCACAGGGCAAGGGCGGTACCGCCCGTCGACGCCCACGTCATAGTTGGAGGCGTCCGAATCGAGGTCGGGGTGCATCTCAGGTGCCTCGGCCTCGTGCTGGACAGCCGTTGGACCTTCCGGACCCATTTCGAGGCACTGGTTCCCCGTCTTGTAAGGACGGCCGGCCATCTCAGTCAGCTGCTTCCGAACATCGGGGGACCCAGCCAGGCCGTGCGCCGCCTCTACGCGGGGGTAGTGCGCTCGATGGCCCTGTACGGTGCACCCGTTTGGGCCGAGCCTCGCACTCGGGCAACTGTTGCCTGCGTCGGCCACAGCGCATCATAGCCATCAGGGTCATCCGCGGGTACCGCACCGTCGCGTTTGAGGCGGCGTGCGTGCTGGCGGGGACGCCGCCCTGGGAGTTGGAGGCAGAGGCGCTCGCTGACGATTATCGTTGGCGATGCGACCTTCGCGCCCGGGGCGTGGTGCGTCCCCTGCCGGAAGCGGTCCGGGACCGGAAGGTCCAATCTCGGCGGTCTGTAATGGAGTCGTGGGAACGGCGACTCGCTAACGCCACTTGGGGTCTGCGGACCGTCGAGGCGATCCGCCCCGTCCTCAAGGATTGGGTGGGTCGTGGCAAACGTGGACGCCTCACCTTCTGGATGGTGCAGATGCTGACCGGGCACGGGTGCTTCGGAAGGTATCTGCACCTGATACAGGCAGAGCCGACGACGAGGTGCCATCACTGTACGAGATGCGACCGGGACACACCAGAGCACACGCTCGCGCTCTGCCCCGCATGGGAGCAGCAGCGGTGTGTCCTGGTCCAACAAATAGGACCGGACTTGTCGCTCCCGGGCGTCGTGGCGTCGATGCTCGAGAGCGACGAGTCCTGGAAGGCGATGCTCGACTTCTGCGAGTCCACCGTCTCGCAGAAGCAGGCGGCGTCGTGGGCGAGGGAGAGGGTATATTCCTCCCTCCGCCCAGCGATTGCCCGACGCCGCCGTCGAGCAAGGGGTCAGAACCGGGATCTCGCCCGGACTCTGGCCCCTTAAAGGTTCGGGTCCCCAACGCAAGCGAGTGCGAGCGGGGACCCAAGAAGGTGTCGTGTCTCGCTCAGCACGCCCTTAGCGTTAGAGCATCCGGGGGATGGCGGACCGCGCTCCCCGACCCACGCTGGTTCTGACCCAGCGGGGTATTCCGTGGGAGGGTGACACGCGGTCCAGCCATCTTGGCGGGCTTCGGAGAGCCCGCCGACCGAGAGAGCCGGTGGCCGTAACGCCGGCGGCTGCCGGTTCGGCGTCCGGAGGGGGCGGCGCGACGGGAAAGAGTGCCTTGGGCGTAACGCGTCGCGCCGTCCCTCATAACCCCGTGCTGGGTTCTGGCCTCAGCCGGGGTTCGGACGCTGAGTGTGAGCGGTTGGAGGTTTTAGTGCGGTTCAACTCCCACATACCCCGCCTGCGGGGCGGGCGGGGATCCGGTGATTTCCTCCAACTAAAAAAAAAAAAAAAACCTACACTGAGTCGCTATCTATTCTGTCAAACTTACTACTTTATTATCGTAAACTGAATCGTTCTCTGAAATATAGTGTTTTAATAAGAATAAGTTGTTAATTTCATGAAATATTAAGAATTAAACAATATTTGATTTCAAGTACCTTGATTTATTTTTTTATTTACTATTAAACTAACCAACAATGCAGTTACAGTAATAACATTCATAATAACAATATCTTAATTATAACATTATAAGCGACTACACTAGTTACAGGTGAGCGTAACATTTACATTGCGTGTTAAGATCGACGTTAGTTAAATAATTTGATTAAATTATAAAATAACCATTAAATTAAATAAAAGTAATAGTTAAATGGGATAAAAATTAAATTTAAAAATTAAATTAACTATGATTGAATAAAGATATGAATTGATTTGAATAAAAATTAAAATTAAATTGAATGAAAGTAAAAATTAGATCGAAGATTACACAACTTATACAGTCTCATAACCATAAAAATTACAGAGATTATTTTTGATAGGATAGATATATAAATTAATTTGAAGTTGATCAATGAAAGTAATTTGTATTATTTTTAATGTAAGGTTATATTTAATTTTTAGTTGAGAGGGGCACAACACACCAATTTCAATTAAAAAACCACTTTAAATAAAATATATTTTTGCATCAGAACAACATTGAGTCAAAGGTTCTCAATTTAGTTTTTTGGGTCAGTGATGCACCCCCTTGACGCTTTAAGTATTTAATTTAATGCTGTATTAAGTGGGTCGTGTGCTGATTCCGAATTTAAGAGATCGGTGGTTCCCAAACTTTTCTTAGGGCTTTTTGTCCATACAAGGATTAAAAAAAAAACTTGAGAGGTGTCAAGGGACACCCGGATGGAACGAAGTTCTTTTCGATTAATTAGTGAGGGAATTGTAATATTTTTTTTTTTTTTTTAAATTTAATAATTAGTTAGTTTAAAATTATTATAACTTAAATAAAATATTTTGATCACAGCGCCATCTAGCATTAATCATACAAAACAAAATAAGGAATTGTTTTAAAAGATTTTGATCACAGCGCCACCTAGCATTAATCATATAAAACAAAAAAAGTGTCGTGACAACTTTTTCGTAAGATTTTTTTCCGTCTAGCCCCCTTTCACAACGCGCGATAAGGAACTTCGTTCCAAAAATTACAAACATGAACGCTATCCTACATGGCTAAGACAGAAGTGTCGGATGACGTGAAAAAAGTGAATAAAATTTAATAATTTAAATTTGACATCGAACATAGGTAATTTATTAATAACTTTAAAAATAAATAAAATAGTTTTCATGCAAATTAATACAAAGAAGTTTTGTTCAGATTTGTACTGAACAGTTTTAGCTGTTTTTGATGTAATGTCATTTACGACCATTAATTGAACTCTTCGTTCGTGTCGTAGACAGATTTGCGTGGACCAACTACTCGTATGAAGTCGTGGTGGCCGAGTGGTCGAAGCGCTTCCCTCCGAACGAGAGGTCGGGGGTCTAAAACCGGCCGGCTTATACCTCTAAATCTAAATCTGAAAAAGATTTATGTGCAACTTTTCACAACACCACTGGCTAAAAACGGTGAAGGAAAACATCGTGAGGAAACCTGCATGTCGGAAAAGGATTCTAAAAATCCTTTAAAGATATGTGAAGTCCCCAACCCGCACTGGGCAAGCGTGGTGGACTATGCCTAATCCCTCTTCTGAGGAGACCTGAGCCCAACAGTGGGCAGTAATGGGTTGGTACAGTACAGTACAATACTACTCGTAGTCAAGTAAAAAAAACAACACAATTATGTAACTTCTAGTATATTTGATATAACTACAGTTTGACAAACACCGAATTCAAATTAAAGTGGAATTTGACTGCGCTTGGGACAAACACATTGATTGATATCTTTAAGTAGTTCATAAATCAACTGGACAGTCTGTTTTAAGCTTAATAATACAAGACATTGTTATTAGAACATTTTACGACAGCAGAAGATGGGATTGACCCAGTTTCAACTAAGGTTACAGGCCAATTTTATGTGGGACATTTGTATAGAATAGACAAAAACTTGAGAGGTATCAAGGGACACCCGAATGGAACGAAGTTCCTTTCAATTAATTAGTGAGGGAATTGTAATAAGCGCCATCTAGCATTAATCATATAAAGAAAAATAAGGAATTGTTTCAAAAGATTTTAATTACGGCGCCATTTAGCGATAATCATCTACAACAAAAAAAGTGTCGTGACAACTTTTTCATAAGAATTTCCGTCTAGCCCCCTTTCGATATCGCGCGATAAGGAACTTCGTTTCAATAGAAAATTTTGTTCCAAACATAAACTAGAATAGACGATACATAACAATACAGTACAATTACTTAATATGAAATAACTATTACACTAAAAAAAGTGAGTACCAAACGATTTGGTACTGCGACGCTGTTTTTCTGACAGCACTGTGAAGTTTACATTGCCATTGTACTAACTAATAGTAGAGGAGGCGACGATGCTAAATGGGGATTTACTCGAGCGTTGAAGAGACCTATTGGGATGCAAAGCTTAGATGATAAGAAGAAAAAAATGTTATATGACATATACCTTTACATCGGTGGGGAAAGGGGCTATAGATTTTTAAATATGTAAAAAAAAACTGTTGCATGGACATCCTCGAGCGCGTCAGATATTGATAGCATCAATGCTCTACGTATTTTTAATAACGTACGTATGTTAATCTGATCATTTGCGTGATGCGTGTGGTTGTATTTAAAGGTTGAAAATGAAAAAAAAAAAAAAATTATCGAGCGCGTCAGATTTTCTAAGGGAGTGTTAAGTACACCAAAAAAAAGCTCTCATTCACTAATCTGACGATTTCGATGGGACGCAAACTCGCGGCCATTTTCATAATGTGCAAAAAAAAATCGCCATTTTGAAATACTCAAGCGCGTCAGATTAAGATATATATGGTTCATCTTTATGTTCTAAACGTACTGTCTCATAATCTGACGATTATCTAGAGGGATTCGCCTGATCTGACAAAAAAAAATAGAAAAATGGTTCACTTTAAAGCCATCCCTGCAACTTCCCGCTAATTCCATTCCTGAGTTCAAAGAAATAATATTTCTATGCATTTGAGCTCTCCCAGCTCGAAAGTCTGATAGAAGTTTCATAGAACACTATTTTTGGAATTTTCAAACCGCAATAACTTTCGAATGGATCAACCAATTTTAACGCGGTTGGCACCATTCGACGTAGTTTTATCATCCTCATAAGTAATTTTGATCGACTCACAAATTTCGGAGATAAATTTCGGAATCCCGAAAAACACTTTTCGGGTTTCTATCGTTCACGATATCTCTCGAACGAACCTTCCCTGGACTTCTACGAATATTTCAAGATTAAAATAAGCCAAATCGGTTCAGTCTTTCTCGAGTTTTAGCGAGACTAACGAACAGCAATTCATTTTTATATATAAGATTTTTGTTATTTTGGCTTGCGGAAATCGTCAGATTATATATTTTTTATTATTCTTGAATTATTTCCTTCAAAATAAAAAAAAATTGAGCTACGCTCGAGAATGTCGAGATGACGTTTTTTTTTTACAACTTTGTTACCGTCTCCTTTTTTTACGTCACTCTCAAATTGTCAGATTATTGGAATATACACTTTTTAGGATGTAATTAACTCACCCTACCTTAATCTGACGCGCTCGAGAATTTCTGATCGTCAATTTTTTTTTACTAATCTGATCCTGTATCCTTCACGGGCGGCCTTAGATATGGGCCTCATATTTTGTGGAGGTACTTAACCGGGTACAAGGTACCCCCTGTATATTAATCTGCCGCGCTGTAGTAAATCCCGGAATCCCCGCTTGGGCTCCTCTACTATAATGTACTCGTTTTCCTATACAATAATCTATACTAATATTATAAAGCTGAAGAGTTTGTTTGTTTGTTTGTTTGAACGCGCTAATCTCAGGATCTACTGGTCCGATTTCAAAAATTGTTTCACTGTTGGAAAGTCCATTTATCGAGGAAGGTTATAGGCTATTTTATTTTCAAAAAAATTAGGGATCCGCATGAAAATATCGAATATGTAACAAAAGGTGAAAAATCGAAAACCTATTTATGCGTACGCTGCAAAAACTATTGACAATAGAACAAAATGATGTACTACGGGTTTTTAGATCTCTTGAAGTCAAACAAAAAAGTCCGCGACAGCATATATCTAACTATCATAGTTTAGTCACAATAACCGCTTTTATGTTTATAAAAATAGTATTTCGTCCCGAGATTGAATTTAACGTTAAATGAGTATCGTTATATTAACCCTTATCCAAATTAAGTATTTTGTTATCAAGAGTATGAATGTAAAAGTAAATTACTTTTTGTTTTATTCCAATCGGACTTTTCGTTTAGAGGTTATGACGAGTATAAAACGCAATGAATATGTGCACTTCGCGCCGCGCAAATAATAACGCGACGTCATTGCGAGTACTGTTCGAACCCCTTTGTAACGCAGACGAAGTTGCGCGGGGCAGCTAGTTTAATATATAATTTTGTGTCCCTTATTTGTGTGTCGAATAAAGTTTACTTCCTTTCTCATCTTCTTTCAATAAAAAAGTGTTAAACAAATTTGAAGGTAATCTACTTTCAAATTTTGCGTCTATTTCTAACCCCACTCTCGTTCCCAAGCTTTTCCAACTCCTGTGTCTACTACTCCCACTCCCGCACCTAGGCCAGCGCCGACGACACCTCCAACTCCTGCCTCTACTACTTTCCCAATTCCAACTCCTGCCCCCACTCCCAAACCAGCAGCGACTGCTCCATCAACTCCTGCGCCTGCTGCTGCTTCCAGACCAGCAGCGACTGATCCTTCAACTCCTGCTGCTGCTCCCAGACCAGCAGCGACTGCTCCATCAGCTCCTGCTGCTGCTCCCAGACCAGCAGCGACTGATCCTTCAACTCCTGCTGCTGCTCCCAGACCAGCAGCGGCTGATCCATCAACTCCTGCGCCTGCTGCTTCTCCCAGACCAGCAGCGACTGATCCTTCGACTCCTGCGCCTGTTGCTGCTCCCAGACCAGCAGCGATTGATCCTTCAACTCCTGCTGCTGCTCCCAGACCAGCAGCGACTGATCCTTCAACTCCTGCTGCTGCTCCCAGACCAGCAGCGACTGATCCTTCAACTCCTGCTGCTGCTCCCAGACCAGCAGCGACTGATCCCCCGACTCCTGCTGCTGCTCCCAGACCAGCAGCGACTGATCCCCCAACTCCTGCTGCTGCTCCCAGACCAGCAGCGGCTGATCCATCAACTCCTGCGCCTGCTGCTGCTCCCAGACCAACAGCGGCTGATCCATCAACTCCTGCGCCTGCTGCTGCTCCCAGACCAGCAGCGACTGATCCCCCAACTCCTGCCGCTGCTCCCAGACCAGCAGCGACTGATCCTTCAACTCCTGCTGCTGCTCCCAGACCAGCAGCAACTGATCCATCAACTCCTGCTGCTGCTCCCAGACCAGCAGCGACTGATCCTTCAACTCCTGCTGCTGCTCCCAGACCAGCAGTGGCTGATCCATTAACTCCTGCGCCTGCTGCTGCTCCCAGACCAGCAGCGACTGATCCCCCAACTCCTGCTGCTGCTCCCAGACCAGCAGCGACTGATCCTTCGACTCCTGCGCCTGTTGCTGCTCCCAGACCAGCACCGACTGATCCTTCAACTCCTGCTGCTGCTCCTAGACCAGCAGCGACTGCTCCTGCTCCTGCTCCCACTCCTGCTCCTGCTCCCACTCCTGCTCCTGCTCCCACTCCTCCTCCCGCTCCTGCTCCCACTCCTGCTCCTGCTCCCACTCCTGCTCCTGCTCCCACTCCTGCTCCTGCTCCCACTCCTGCTCCTCCTCCCACTCCTGCTCCTGCTCCCACTCCTGCTCCTCCGCCCACTCCTGCTCCTGCTCCCACTCCTGCTCCTGCTCCCACTCCTGCTCCTCCTCCCACTCCTGCTCCTGCACCCACTCCTACTCCTACTCCCGCTCCTGCTCCTGCTCCCACTCCTGCTCCCACTCCCGCCCCCGCTCCCACTCCTCCTGCTCCACCTCCAGCTCCTCCTGTACCACCACGGTAGTAACCAGAACAACATCTACTATTTCCCCTACAGTTCTGAGTGGCAGCGTAGGTCAGAGCATGGATTAGCTTCGCAATGATTTCTTCCTGAAGGCCACTATTGACCGGCATACTTTGGAGGTCCTTTAGAATTTTTACCAGTGCGCCCAAATTCTCGATTGCCGTTAGACATGAATCATACTCCGTTATAATAGGAGTTGAGAATGTCGTGGAAGTCACGATAGGGACATAGGCGTACGTTGGAAAAAATGCGGTGTATTGTGCTTGTAATATCTGTGAAATAATACATTTTTGATAAAATAATGATTCCGAAATCAAACTTAATTATAGCAGAGGAGCCCAGGGTGCTGAAACGAGATTTACTCAAGCGTCAAAGAGATTGAAGAAGGCACCCTTGCTTTAAAAAAAGCAGTTAAATACTCATCATCAAATAATCTATTCCTATCTGTGAAAGAGATAAAAACTAATCCTATAACTCTAAAACTAATGTATAAATCTAAACCTCTACTTTATTTCAAACTAGCAACTTCGTCTGCACCAGCTTCAATTAAAAAGTTGCCTATGTTCCTTGTCAAGATCAGGGTCTCAGCTAACATACAGACAGACAGATACACAGATTGAGTTTCTTTCGCATTGATAATATTAGTAGGAATAGCTCGGGATGTAAGATGGAAGTGGGAAGGACTAGTATTAGAGCTTTAAAGTTTGGTTTTTAAGAACGAAGGAGAGACCTGTCTGTTGATACCACACTCGAAGAGATACGCCGTGAGAAATATTTTTTTTGCTTTTTCACTATATTATTAAACTAGCTGATTCTCGAAAATTCGTCTGCGTCAAAAAGGGGTTCAAGCAGCACTGCAGCATTCTATAAAATCAATAGTTTTCACACGTTGCTTACTTTATTGAAATTTTAGTACGGATCTCAATTTTTTTGTAAACTAAATATAGCCTAAGTCACTCAGGGACAGCGTAGCTTTCCAACGGTAAAGGCTTTTTCAAATCGGTGCAGTAGTTTCGGAGCCTATTCGAGACAAACAAACAATCATACCTTTCCTCTTTATAATGTTAGTCTAAGTGTTGATTACTCACCTCTGTAAAACAGGATATTACGAGCAACATAAACAGAGTCACAGCCATATTTTCGAGAAACTGATTTCACTTCTTTTCGGTGCTTTATATAAATTTAGATAATTACGAAATGTAATTTCTGCTGCTGATGTGTAATGTAAAGTGTTGGCTCAAGACATTTGATAGGAAGTTGCGAGAACTGAAAGAGTCACGTATTTGTTACTCACATCTTATTAATATGTGATCTAATTTCAATGTTTTTAAACAAGTGGACTCACGTTTCACCTGCACCACAATTTACTGGGTGATTCTTTTTGTAGGCAGACGAGCTTAATTTATTTATTTAGGTACACCAACAGCAGACATCTTATACATATGTGAAAGTTACATGATAACATATCTTATATGACTGTCTATTACAGGTATACACGACATTTTTTTTTTTTTTTTTTATACAACACAATTTAAAATTAATATTTCAAAATTAAAAATCAGTTCAAAATTACAAAGACAAAATCATAAAAGACTAAAGAGTAAAAAAACAGCGGAATAAGTAAAACAAAAAGTAATGTAACTGAAATAATTTTAGAGAAAAAAAAATATATAAAAAATTAATATCATTGCGGAGCGAATGGGACCTATGCATAGTCTGCCAGTCAGGGGACACTGAGTTGGTGCTTACCTGTAAGGACGTTCTTCAAGCTTCTGAGCGACGATAAGGTGGCCCGTTGGTTCGTCTGCTTATATGGCAATAACAAAAACCTCTATAAAAAAAAACTTGAGAAGTGTCATGGGACACCCGAATAGAACGAAGTTCCTTTCGATTAAAAGATATCTTATAAAAAATATTTCCTTTCGTAACGCGCGATAAGGAACATGTTTCAAAAGATTTTGATCTCAGCGCCATCTAGCGATAATCATCTAAAACAAAAAAGTGTCGTGACAACTTTTCGTAAGATTTTTTTTCCGTCTAGCCTCCTTTCGATAACGCGCGATAAGGAACTTTGTTCCAATAATATGTACCATTATAAAAAAAACACTGCATATTAATCATAACAAGCGTTGTTATTCAGGTTCATTCAATTATTTATTTTAAAGAAAACTTTAAATATAAGCTTGATCCTCAGCATCGTGTATCAGTAGAGTGCTGGTCAAGATAACTAAAATGACCACAAACACGACGGATCCATCTTATTTAGTACAGGAGTCTTAGCCACCTTCCGAATCTATCATCAGATCATATTATTGCATTGTCACGCGATATGCATTTGTATGCAAAATGTCAACTCAATCGTCAACGGGAAGTTATTCAAATTTAGCTCTCAATATTCCACCTGAACTATACATAAGGGGTGGGCCATATAAAGTTTGCATTTTTCAAAAGTTCGACTGTCATGTTGGCTGTGTGGCATGTTGCGCCATCCTGTTGAAACCAAATGTCGTCCATGTCATACTCTTCAACTTTTGGAAACAAAAATTCGTTGAGCATGGCACGGTTACTCGCCATTGACCGTAACGGCGGCTCCTTGCTCATTTTCGAATGATGCCGCCGGACCAAAACCCACACCAAACCGTAACTCTTTGTGGGTGCATTGGCTTCTCAATGGTGACGTGTGGATTTTCCGACCCCAGATGCGACAATTTTGCTTATTGACATAGCCTCCGAGGTGAAAATGGGCTTCATCTGAAAAGACGATTTTTCGGTAAAAATGCGGCCAAACGATCTTCTGCCCATTGGGCGAACCGAAAACGTCCCATTTCGTAAATGTCAAACCTTTAACTAAAATTATTATGAACACAAATTGAATGACATTTGAGCTGTCATCCTCTAAATAAACAGTAGTTCAAAATGCAAACGTTAGATTGCCCACCCTATACATAGTTACATCCATTGCAAGTTAATATAAAGCTTGTAAAATGGAAAGGATATTATGATTCCCATTGTCATTGAACCTTGTCGTCGTTCTGTGAACTGTATAAAATAATTGTTACGTAATATCTCGCATTTGTACCATATTGAACAGTTTAAACTGTCCTAATTGTTCTACAAAAGGCAATTATTATGTCTGGCTTTTATTATATTAACCTTGTTTTTAAGAATAAAATAACGTGTTACTCTGTGCTACAAGGCTTATTTTTAATATTTTATGTAATGTTGCAAAACAACAAAACAAAGTGCAACGAAAATAATATTTTATTACTGACTTCCATTTTTCAAGCATAGCATAAAATCTGCTTGTCAGAAGATTTATTTATGGTATTCATGGAATACAATAAAAATGCGACTAATCTCTACATGGATAGAAAGAAAAGTGAATTTTGACATAGAATTAAATTTGAATTTAGTTTTCCATAGCGCGAGACAGAGTCATCGCGAAAACTAAAAAGTTTGAATAAAATATAAAAAGTTTTGTATGTTCAATATGGATTGAACAAGGTACTATAATTGTGATATATCGCGCTTTAACGAAAATAAAATAAGATTTAGACGTACAAGCATGTTCGAACCCGCATGGCAGATCATTGCAACATGATTCAATAAGAAAATGTGGGATCCCCGACTATAAATCACAATCAAGCTAATAACGTGCATTCGTTGCCTTTCAGCTTTCGACGACAGAAAAAAGCAATAAAAGTCAATCAGAATGTTTCTGCAATTATTTTTATAGATTTATAAAGATGCTATTAATCTTGATTTGTAAATAAGTCATTTTGCAAGAAGTGCTTTACTGCCTACTTTTATTTCAAAAATGAAAACGAACGACTTCCATTGAAATGTTGTCCGTTAAAAATCACATTTTTAAACACAGATCCAAAATTACTAGTTCGAACTTATTCAGACACTCGCGGTTTTCTATGATACTTTCATGCATTTTGAACATGACATAGCACTTTTAACAGGGGTGACGGCTTCAGATTATCCAGTATGTGGAATCCAGTGCTAAACACAACAATCACTAAAGGTTCATGCTCAGAGAGTCTTGTAGATACAGTGAGTGTGGTGTGTCGTGATGTGAGTTCGAGTTCTAGTGGTACTACCCAAAAGCGAACGAAAGAGGGTAGACAGATTTGTTTGCTCTTAAATCGACCCGCAGTATCCAGTCTTCTCGTGATCATGACGTTTGCAACAACGTTGAAATATTGAGACAACTCAATTAATTAAATATCGTGGTAAGAACCCGTTGAAAATGCATGAAAGTACTAGTTCGGTCTATAAACGGGACTCTATGACGACCAAGACTAACACGAGAATCATTCAAATCGGTCCACCCAAATTAAAAAAATTAGACAAGTACTGTCTCATTCTTTTTGGAAGTCTTTAAACGAGGTTTAAGAAAAGTCTTGTATGGGTAGGTGATAGATAACGGCCTCTCATTGGCATTGCAGAGGTTCATGAGCGACGGTGATCGCTTACCATCAGGTCGACATCAGGCTCGTTTATCTATGCAATAAAAAAAACTCGGTCCACAACTGACTTTCGAGGTTTACTCGCAAACCATCGACTATTATTTAAATGACAATCATCGAAAATGGTTCAAAAAATGTCGTAAGGTCGTTCCGTGGTGTCAAATACAGTAGCAGGTTTACATTTTTTTCTGTTGAATTTGGGTTTTTCCAATCAGTCTGTTTGCAGACATGTGTAATGTTTGAACAGTTGTAGGTACTCGTAATAGCCGTGTAATTGTCTCATTGTATTCGTGATTGTAGTTGAAATGTGGGCCGAAACGTTTTGAGACTAAACAAATAATAGTTTTGTTATAATCGACTTTATTTTTAAAGTTTGGAAGCTCGGACGCTGAACGTGAACGGCAGGAGGTTTTAGTGCGGTTCGACTCCCACATACCCCACCTGCGGGACGGGTGGAAGACCGGCAATTTCCTCCTGTCACAAAAAAAGGTGTTTCTCAAATAACTTGTTGTTCTAAGTAAAAATTCTCATTCGTACGGATGCTTTTTGCACGTAAAGAAGTTTTGCTTATAACGATGCAATTCGGAAAATTATGTCTTCAGAAAAAAGTGTAGTCTTAACAAGAGTAAAACCACTGCCGTATAACTCATATTATACTAATATTAAACGAATTTTTTCTATACTTTAAGGTTACCCGACTCCCGTCCGCGGTGTTCCCGGAGCGCTATGACATGTCCCTCTTTAAACGAGGTTTAAGAAAAGTCCTGTATGGGTAGGCGGTAGATAACGGCCTCTTTTTGCCCTGACATTGCAGAGGTTCATGAGCGATGGTGACCGCTTACCATCAGGTGGGCCGTATGCTCGTTTATCTACCTTGCAATAAAAAAAAATACTAGATACTCTATTTATTATTAAAATTATAAAGCTGAAGAATTTGTTTGTTTGTTTGAACGCGCTAATCTCAAGAAAAACATAGTCCGATTTCAAAAGTTCTTTCAGAGTTGGATAGTCCATTTATCGAGGAAGGCTTTAGGCTATATTATATCCCTCTGTGACGCAGACGAAGCGCTGGTCAACCAGTTATATGTTTAGGCTACGGATGTTCAAAGAAATCTCGATTTCCTGTTAAAACTAACAATAGCATTCATCGTTTCTTTATTCATCTTAAAACAAAACAATATAATATACCTACATGTGGGATGATTAATATCATCGAAAATATTTATAGGTAGCCGTAAAAATATATTTTCGTTTAAGACCATGTAGCAAGGTTAAGGTTATAAAATAGAGAAAAAGAACAACTCAAAATTCTTCAACTTTTTTAAAGCTTTTATTTAATTTGCACTTTTATATAATATAACTATGTAACCACTGGCTAAAAACGGTGAAGGAAAACGTCGTGAGGAAACCTGCATATCGGAAAAGCATTCTAAAAATCCTTTGAAGATATATGTGAAGTCCTCAATCGCATTGGGCAAGCGTGGTGACTATACCTAACCCCGCTTCGGTGGAGACCTGAGCCCAGCAGTGGACAGTAATGGGTTGTCATAGTACAGTAACTATAATATACTCGGTATGTCACGAATATTCATATGTTTTTAAATAATAGCATTCGCAAAAAATATATTATTATGTTATGCGAATATTTCGACAAAAACTGGATTGGTGTTGTGTGGATAGAGGGAATGATACCAAAATAAAGGCCTCTATCACCCCTTTAAAATGAATTAAAACTCGATGAGTATACGACCTTCCGTTGTCAAGATAACACAAGCAAGCGAGGGCGTTTCAATTATTTACAATAGAAGAAAGAATTACGAACATTTATTCGTGCCACAATTTTACATGAAAAAGACGTTCAATTTAAAAAAAAAACAACAATTTTCACAGAAGATACAATAATATAAAAGATAACAAAAGTAAAATAAAGAATAACAAAAAAAATCTATGGATGATTCGTATCTATGCAAGAGTGGCAATGAAAGGGTGACCAGCTCAGCATAATGCCGCAGCTCGGAGAACTACAGCGCTGATTTTCAGCTGGACCCATTGTGTGAGTCTTCGTCTGAGCACCCACCAGGACAGTACGACAATCAGATAAACATAAAAACAAATAGGATAAATAATTAGATCCATTAAACTTAGCGCTAACCTTAGACTCCACTGTCAAATACCCTGAGAAACTAGACCAGATAGTCCGTTATGCCTTCCAATACACCCTTTGTGACGTTGACGAAATTGCGGGTCAACTAGTTTATAGCAAAGAGTTCTAAATCCCTAAAATAACCTAAAAATACTTCAAAATGTTTATTCAACGTTACCTTTAAGTCGTTCGTTCCAAGGCCCAAACCTTGTAACACCTGTAGTTTACGACTGCATTGAGTGCCAAATCATCTGAATACTCTTTGTGGTGAAACAATAAAACCTATTCCCGCCTTTTATTTGACATTCCGAAGCGAAGTGCTGCATTAACGTGTGTTTAGAAACATGTGAGCGTTTTTACAAGCTTTATATTACCTTGCACTGGATGTAACTATGTAAACATAGACATAGACATTCTTTATTTGTGAAGAAAAAAAAAGAAACATACAAAGATACAAAAAACAAGAAAAAATAATACACAAAAAATAAGAGACAATTGCGAGTAATTTCTCTTTCACCACAAATCAGCTGTGACTCAGCATAAAGCTGAACATTGACACTTACCAGCAGGACAAATGCCAATATCCAGCGCTGGTTTTCAGTCCCAGCTGGCAGTGACGTAACAAACGTAAGTTAACAAAATAAAAAAAATAAAGTTAAGTAGGTATATGTAGGTATCTATGTAAGTTCGGGTTGAATCTTGCAAGTTAAATTTGGCAAACGTCCCGGTCTCCACTTGAGCTGACGCAGATGTATATCGCGTGATACTGACAATGCAATAATTTGACAATGGCGCTGATTTGATGATGGATTCGGAAGATGGTCATAGGAATTCTTGTGCTAAACAAGACAGACCCGTCGTGTTTAAGCTCGCTTTACTTGTATGAGCTAGCACTCTACTGCTCAAGATAGTCAAGATCTTAAGAGCTTGTACTTAAAAAGTTTCTTTAAAATACATTATTTTAGGTACCTACAATGTACATAAATATTTTCTGGTAGATGTTTAGTTCGTTTGTAGTGCTGATTTCAAAATAATGTTGTCACTGAAAAGATAAAAAGAGCGAAAACACGATTTTACAGAAGCGAAACAACATTTGATTTTTGACTGACTTCCAAAAAAGAAAAAATATATATTTTATTGAACCAAGACACCAATTAGGTAACACACATTAGCATTGATCCCCGCACTAGGTCGAACTTGTGTTGCAGGCAATCGTACAGATATACACAGAAAGACTCCCGAGAAGGAATTTTAGTTTGGGAGGACCGATTTGAATGATTTTAGTGTCAGATGAAAGATGATGGTTGTCATGGGTTCCCATTTACCTTTTTTAAGATTGAACAGGTACTTTTGGTTCTGTGCCGTAAAATGTTAATTTTATTGGTCAAAATTTCACGATTTACTGCTCGTTTTTGCATGTATTTCTTTTCAATCTTGATGATTATTTCTTTGTTAGAAAGCAGACAATTTGCATATTAACTCATATAAATTTACACTATTACTAAACGGGTTCTTACCACGATGGTACCGGCAAACGAACGAGAAAGAGGGTAGACAGATTTGTCTGCTCTTAAATGACCTACCCGCAGTTCCTCAGTCTTCCCGTGATCATGGCGCTTGAAACAGTGCCGAAATATCGAGATCGCTCAATTAAAAATAATCGTGGTAAGAACCCGTTTAGTAATTGTGTAAGTGATGTAGACAACCGCGAGTGTTTAAAGAAAATCATATAAATTTGATAAAGATCTGACTGGTAGTGAATGTGCTATTTTTGGAAAATGGAAGTTGGTCGGATTTTTGTGATAAAAATATTATTTTCGATTACAACATTCAATCCAGGATTTTATTCTCGTTCCGCCAAAAACTTCCCGCGCAATAACTTAATCGATTATAGCGTGACTTTAGCCATCGAAAATTACACCAAAATTTTTGTCCTTGAATAACTTTCGCGCCGAAACACTCAGAACCAGTTACCTACGCCATTGTTGTCTGAACTTTGAGACACATTTAAAGTTCGTCTAGTGAAAGTAGACTCAAAACAATGCCTAGGACTTATTGTTAACAGCCAACAAACATTTCTACTTAACTCAGGTATAATCTGTGGACTACTGATGTCAGTGTGTGATGTTGTAGAATCTTTATCTTTTTTAAAATGAGTTTAAACCTACTTTGCAGTACAAAGTTTAATAATAATAATTTTTACAAAAAAAAACTTCCAATTTCAAGAACAGCACGAAAATTACCAATCAGATTTTTAACAAATTTAAATGACACTAGATTTTGTATAATACTATTATACCGCAAAAAATGAGTTTTTTTACAATCTCACATTAGAAACCTCAAAAATGGTAGCCTATGTGTTATTCTGATGTATAAGCTATATTGTGGTAAAGTTTCATTCAAATCCATTCAGTAGTTTTTACGTGAAAGAGTAACAAACATCCATACATTCATACATCCATACTTACAAACTTTCGCCTTTATAATATTATTAGGATTGGTTCCAAAGTATTTGCTTTCTATCTAAATAAGTCAACGAAATCGGTTTATCCAGAAATATACGCAGACACGCACAGCAAATCGTGAATTAAGAAGACAGTATTACAAAAATCATATACCGTTTCGGAGATTAAAAACTGGTTTTCAAATCGATCACCCACACGCACGCACTTCCTATTACGTGACATTTGGCGCCATAATTAACCGTTCCAAAAATACGTGTTTTTGCGAAAAATGGCGCTAACTACCTCAAATTAGAAAAGTAAATAGCGTCAGCGTGTTTCCAAGGAGAACGCTAATTCGTGCTGTCGAGAGCATTTCAGTTTGTTTATAGCACGCGGTGCGACGACACGCGAATCGAATTTTAAAATTTGTATTTCGCTCGCTGTAGTGGTGTGTGTGCGATGAAATATTCGTTCGGAAATTAAAAATTTTTATTTGTTACGATGGCTATTAAGTGAGTATTTATTTAAAAATCGAAAATGTTTTGTAAACAATATGAATGAGTTTTTAATGGCGCGATAGTAAATGTTTTTTTTAATTGTACTTTTTTAAATGTAAAGAAATTTTTACTGTGTATTTATTACTTAGCTGAAGGAACACTTAATTGGAAGTGGTTCATTGCTCATGTATTACATAAGCAATATCATAAGCAATAGACAAAACGATGTTTTTAATTACGAAAGAGTGCCGATGGCGTAACGCGTCGCGTCGTCCCTCAAAACCCCGTGCTGGGTTCTGGCCTCAGCCGGAGTTCGGACGCTGAGTGTGAGCGGTTGGAGGTTTTAGTGCGGGGATCCGGTGATTTCCTCCAACTAAAAAAAAAAAAAGCTTATTTCTTCTTCTTAAATCTCTCTTGAAGATAGTAAAAGTTATTTAATAAAAAAAATATGGAGTAGTCCTTTTTGAAATTTTGAAACGTACAGTTCAAATCTAACAAAAAATCCGTATTCTGTTCAACTAGATATCAAATTTTTAAAAAACACGCATATATCGTGATTTTATTCTCTTTTACCTTGTTTTCGGAAATCCTTAAAAAGTAATTTAAATTGGCTCACTAGGTTAACTTTTTAAAACATGCAGTAGCTAGACTCTTTTCTAGAGTTGGTTAAAATGTAAAGCTTATCGTCCAAGGGCGACGACTATTTAAATAATTCTTATCATTTGTGTACAAACTTAATCTATGAGATAACCTCTTTATAATATAGTTGTCACTTTCTAATCCTTTCGTTTAGAGAGAGAGGGTTTCTTAAAGTTCACATAGTTCACCTTACTGTTATCTATGCTTCCTAAAATTCTAACCTTGAAAATTTGGTCATGAAAAATCTACTAGTAGACCCGCGCAACTTCGTCTGCGTTTAAATTAAAAGCTTCTTTCTCAGGGTCTAAAGATTGTCTGTGTCAGAGTTCATCAAAATCGGTTTAAGCGGGAAATCGTAACAGACAGAGTTACTTTCGCATTTTTAATATTAGTAGGGATAGTAATAATTCGAAGCAGAATTATTTTCTACTTTGATATCCAGGATCTTAAAAGCTTGTATTTAAATAGTAGTGAAGTGTAAAGTCCTTATAAGTAGGTCGTAGGTGGCGGCCCTTCAGTGTCCAAAGTCAAGTCAAAGTCAAATCATTTATTTCAAATTAGATGTGGACACACATACCACAACCATATGTGGTCAAAAATAAAATCAAAAGTTCTACCACCAGTTCGCTAAAATTACGCCTCCGTCCTCAGAAGAACCGGCGCAAGAAACTCAGCGGGCATGTCTTTTTTTTAAATTTAATATATCGTTATTTTTTTTATTAATATTGTTTTACAATATTTTTGTTTTTAACAAATGTAGTAAAGTGTAAATTCCCCTGACATTGCAGTGGTCCATAAGCGATTGCAACCACTTACGATCAGCTAGCTCGTTGGCTCATTCACCTACAGGGCAATAAAATAAAATAGGCAACAGTGCATCAGTGTGTGTTTGTGGAATTGACTGTAGTGAGCATGACGCATAATGTTTTACAATAAAAAACAAAGAATACAAAAAATACCATACATGCTTTATTTTACGGACCATCGCTGGGGTACCCTGACATGTCAGAAACTCCGAAATTCACGAAAATCTTGAAATACCTACAGTAAAGGAAGAAATAGGAATTTATTCTAAAAACTATCAGCAGCGATCGTCCATGCATCCTAATAAACTGGCCGCTCAACTGAAGGTTGAGCACTACCCGAAACGACTGAAGAGATATCATATTGCAAATTTACAGGAAAGATTCTAAGCTTCCTACCTACTATGAGTAGTGCTCTCACTGGAGAACACACTCACACAGCGCGAACCTACAACTATTCTGGTTATAGTCTAAGACTGATTGCAGAAGCACTAAAAAAATATATACAGGGTGTTAAAATCCGATGAAACAATACTTTCACAGCAAATAGTATACTTGATGTAGAAGCCATCCACCAAGTCTGGGTTTTCTAGGCATAATATATCATAAGTTATAACTAATCAAAACTACGTGTTAATTTTCAATTAGTAGGAGTTTATTATAGTACGGAACTCTAAAATTGCGATCGGATGCGCCTGTGTGCGTGAAAATAGCATATAGATATAGCACGCTACATGTAGGTCAGGGTAGGGTTGTCAAAAATAATACAAAATAATAATTTTTCAACTTTGTATGGGAAAATAAAGTAATGATCTCCGTTTCAAAAGTATGTGTATATGATTTGAAATGTGATATAGATTAAGCCCTTAAAGTATTGTTTCACCGAGCAACAACACCCTGTATATGCTAATGCATCAAGTTTTCACTTGAATTATAGTTCATCCCCCTCAGCCATCCACGCAAAACCCTACCACAAGAATTTCTAGATGAATGGCGTCACAATGTTGTTTTCGGCATGGACCGTGGTGTGGAAACCCCAGGCATAGATTATACGAATCGCAAATACAGATTACTTTCCTGTAATTTTAGTCACGATTGGTAGATAAGCCAAGAATATAACAGAATCAATGCAATGATAAAAGTTATGTATAAGTCAGTACTTATTATCTAGATTCGTCAGCGATTTGAGTTTATCTTTGTTTATTTTTGATTGACTTTCAAAAGATATACGCAAATTGGTTGTGTATTTTAAAATTTTAATTAACGCGTAATTCGATAATCTTTGAGTATCAGTAGAGTGCTATCAAATACCTACAAGTAAAATGCATGAAGCAATAAATAAATAAATAAAATGAGCCAAAACACGAGTACTATCTTATTTAGCACAGGAGTTCCTATGACCGCCTTTCGAATCCATCATCAGATCAGCGCCATTTTGTCATATTATTGCATTATCACGCGATATAGATCTGCGTGCAAAATCTGGGAAGTTTGTCAAATTTAGCTTGCAAGATATTATATTTACTGTACTGTAACTGTAATCAACCCATTACTGCCCACTGTTGGGCTCAGGTCTCCTCATCCACCACGCATGCAAAGTGTGGATTGGGGATTTCACATATCTTCAAAGGATTTTTAGAACCCTATTCCGACATGCAGGTTTCCTCACGATGTTTTCCTTCACCATTTTTAGCCAGTGGTGTTGTGAAGAATTGCACATAAATATTTTTTACATTTAGATTTAGAGGTACAAGCCGGCCGGATTTGAACCCGCGACCTCCCGTACGGAATGCAAGCGCTTCAACCACTCGGCCATCACGACTATTGGTTACATCCAGTGCAAATTAATATAAAGCTTGTAAAATACCTTAGTTCACGATACAGACGAAATTGAGAGTGCGATGAGTCAGCCATGAACTATACATTTCTAATAACAGTTACGAATACTCTTATCATTGCAATCTAAGCAACACCTGTATCAAGTAACACAGGAAGTTATGACTGGACAATGTAGATAACAAAATATTTATAAACAAATGAATTAGAGCTGTATATTAGGTCAAAATATCTTTACATTAACTTGCGCTGGATGTAGCTATGTAAGTTCGATTGGCATTTTGTGATTTGAATTCAACCAACTTTACGGTTTCCAATTGAGTTAAAACTTTGCATGCATATGTATAACTAGCTGACCCGCGCAACTTCATCTGCGTTACAAAGGGGTTCAAACAGTAATCGCAATGCCGTCGAGTTAATATTTTCGCGGCCCGCAGTGCCCCACATATTCATTGCGTTTTATACTCGTAACTAGATGACCCCCGCAACTTCGTCTGCGTCAGAAAGGGGATCAAACAGTACTCGCAATGTTGTGCGACATTATTTTGCGTTCTGCGTGGTATTCATTGCGTTTTATACTCGTAATAACTTCTAAACGAAAAGTCCGATTGGAATAAAACAAAAAGTACTAAAAATACTCTTGATAACAAAATACTTAATTTGGATAAGGGTTAATATAACGATACTCATTTACCGTTAAATTCAATATTGGGACGAAAAAATATTTTTCATAACCATAAAAGTGGTTATTGTGACTAAACTATGATATGCTGTCGCGGACTTTTTTGTTTGTCTTCAAAAGACCTAAAAACCCGTAGTACATCATTTTGTTCTATTGTCAATAGTTTTTGCAGCGTACGCATAAATAGGTTTTCGATTATTCGTCTTGTAGTACATATTCGATATTTTCATACGGATCCCTAATTTTTTTGAAAATAAAATATAGCCTATAACCTTCCTCGATAAATGGGCTTTTCAACAGTGAAAGTATTTTAGAAATCGGACCAGTAGATCCTGAGATTAGCGCGTTCAAACAAACAAACAAACAAACTCTTCAGCTTTATAATATTAGTATAGAAGTATAGATGCAAGACAATGCAATAATATTAAAAATGGCGTTGATTTGATGATGGTGTCTTAGCATTAAACAAGATGGGCACGTCGTGTTTGGGCTCGAACTTACATACAACCTATCCAGGGTTTTCATAGCTTGCAATTAGAAAAGTGTATGTTTAAATAAATTTATATCTATAAAACTTTGAAATTGACATGATGCATGAACTTTTTTGCCCTCAGAACTCCTTTCGTGTTGATGCTACTATATGTGACGTCATGCATAGCCTACTCTGGTCCCAGTGGTCGATACTGTGCTGCTCGCAGCGACCCATGCTGCCACAACAGACGGGATAGCTGCTCCGTACCAATAGCAGGTAAACTCATCACTAGCCTATAGACGTCCACTGCTGGACATAAGTCTTCCCCAAACCTCGCCTCAACGACCGGTCCTGCGCTGTCTGCATCCTGCGATCCTGACCAGGTCGTCGGTCCATCTTGTGGGAGGTCTGTCTATGCTGCGCCAATCAGTTTTTGGCCGCCATTCTAGAACTAGTCTTATTTGGTCTGGCCATAATTGCTGCGCACTAACAAGAAATCATGAAATCTTGTCAGTTAAAATATACAGGGTGATTTCTTAGTGAGGGTACATATTGAAGGTCATGGTAGCTGATGGTTATATACGACCAGTAAAAATATTATTACCAAAGAATATGGCTTAATGCCTTAGTAATCGCAACTTAAAAATATCTAAAATTCTTGCAATTTGGTGGGTTTTCGACAGCTGATGGGTGTGGCGGAGGTGTAGGGTGCGCGAGATCACTAGAGGTCGTTAGTCAACACTCTTTTAGCCGAAATTGTTTATGTTTGAGGTAGTTTAGTCGAATTTAGATAAAAAAGAAAAAAAAAATTACCTATTTTTTGTAATATTCCGTTTTAGAACAGAGTACTCATCACCCTTCTGCAATATGTAAAAAATCACCCTGTACATTTTAACAAAGATCCAAAAGTATATCTTCAATTAATAAAAAAAAGTAAATGGGACCCGACCATCATCTTTCATCTGACGCAAGAAACATCCAAATCCTCCGTTTGGGTGACTGAAACCTCAACCTTCAAGAGTACTTTACTCCACAGGAACGCTCTGCTACTGTGACGAGTTCTGTGACCACACTGCCCATCACGACGACTGCTGCCCTGATTACAGACAGGTATGCAGAGGGGAACAGCCAACGACTACCACTGAAGTACCACCATCTACATTAGAACAAGTGAACTGTGATTACAAGGGAAGGAAGTACAAGCCGTCGAACAGGCCAGTGCAACAAGACTGCAATCAATGGTGAGACATGTAGTTTAGAGACTTTCGGGTATTTGCCCACCTCTCACTCCCACCACTGTAACTCCTGTGTAGCCAGGATCCACAGCGGCGACCATCGTAATGACTCTGAGAAGTGAAGCCTAGGAACCCGAGGGAAAGCTAACTTGTCTTGGGCCCCGCAACGAATTTAATCAGAAGATAATAGAAGGAGTAGGAAAACATGAGTTTAGAGACTACTATCATACAGGCCAACTTTGCCCCCAGGAAGTAACTTTGCCCAAATATCGACTTTTAAGAAAACCAACTAATATCTCAAAAACTACTAAACCGATCACGGAATTAATTTAACTTTACTATGCCCATCCATTTTATGAGGCAAGTATTTATGGTATAATGATTTTCTTTTATTGGGTTACTTTCATTTTATGAGTGCTAAAATCTGTTATTTTTGGTATTTGGATAACGGCTATAGTTTCGCTAGATATAAAATTAGGCAATGTATCCATAAAACCGGGTTACATTACCCGCACTGAAAATTGCTTATATTTCAAAGAAAACGACGTCTTTTGGAATTTTTTTTGGATATTAGCAGTGCTAATTTAGCACATGCACCTGGTCCTAACGCTAGTATAGATGTAAAAACATAACTATGGTTGCATATAAAATTACTAAAATATTCCAATTTATTTGAAAAAGTGATGCATTGTTGCCCTATTTGACGGTATATTCTGACCATGCTCCTTGCATCCTTGCCGATCTCAGTCAGTCTACCGTTTTTACCGACTCCAACCTCAACCTCAAGAGGAGGGTCCTTAAAGTCAGGTCATAGGTAGCGACCCCTCAATGTCGCCTGACATTGCGGAGGTTCATTAGCGACGGTAACCACTTACGATCAGGTGGCCTGTTGGCTCGTCTGCCTAAATCGGCAATAAAAAAAAATGAGAATGCACAGGAGCTATGGACTCGACTGTCAAAATTATTTTTAGTTCTCTTTTGCCAAGTCTGTGGCAGGAGCCAAAATTGAGCATGACGCCACGTTAGTTTGGAAACTCGTTTTAAATATTACAAAAAAGATAGTCAAACCAGGTAGTGATTCCGAACAAACTCCATCCATCCTCCGCCATCTAGCGAAAATTGACGTACCCAGACGAGTGATTCTCTCTCTCTCTCTTCTCTCTTCATTTCCTATGTCCCCAAGATGGGGCAGAGGGCCTCCACAGTGCTTCTCCATTTCGATCTGTGTTGAGCCACGTTCTGTAGCTCCGCCCATGACAACCCGGTCGTTTTAAGATCGGCTGCGACAGAACGCCGCCACGTTTGCCTTGGGCGGCCACGCTTTCTGGAGCCCTGAGGTGTCCAGTCCAGGGCCTGCTTTGGTATGTGACTAGCGTCTCTTCTAAGCGTGTGGCCAATCCATGTCCGTTTACAACGTTTGATCTGTTGTTCGATCGGAGATTCCCTGCATCTACCCCACAGGCTCTGGTTTGAGATTTTTTCGGGCCAGTAAATACCGAGAATCTGACGGAGGCAGCGGTTGATGAACACCTGGATCCGATGTGACGAGTGATTAAGCTATGCTATTTTCCGTGTCCTATGTTCCAAAGAGACAGTGGACCACAATTCTTGTCACTTTGACCTGAGTTGAGCCACGTTTTTTAGCTTCACCCGTTAGTGGCGAGGGCTAGATAACAAATTCCTTTTGGTTTCTCTTTGAATTTCTATGATTTCGAGCAAGTGACCTATTGAAATTATGATAATTTGTATTTTATATAACATGGAATTCTTAACTATATTTGTACTCGTTAAACTAGGACAATTATACGATTATTTTGTAAATAGACGTAACTATGTTAATATCAGTCATAAATAAGCCTTATACAGTCACGGTAAATAAAATAAATAGAATCTAAAATTTAAGATAAAATTGTATGACACAGAAATAGCAGACATACTTTAAGATATTTAAATTTTAAATGTAATATGGTACATTCCGTCACGGTCATCCACATTTTGTTTAAAATAGGGTTTCTTCTCACGATTTAGGTACTTTGAGGTCCTTTTTTACGGAGAATCAGCTCTCAAAAGACCGAAAAAAAATTGAGAGGTGTCATGGGACACCCGAATAGAACGAAGTTCCTTTCGATTAAAAGATATCTTATATTTTTTTTCCTAACGTAACGCGCGATAAGGAAGGTGTTTTAAAAGATTTTGATCACAACGCCATCTAGCGATAATCATCTAAAACAAAAAAAGTGTCGTGATAACTTTTCGTAAGATTTTTTTCCGTCTAGCCCCCTTTCGATAACGTTCCAATAACTTGTTTTATCCGTAGGTACCTCAATCAATCTGAAACCGGGAAGTTCAGTTCCAGCAAATTTAGCTCGCAATATTCCACACGAACTTACACAGTTACATCCAGTGCAAGTTCATATAAAGGTCTTAAAAATAGGTAGCGTTATTCGATAGCATTCCAGAGGGCCTTATTTGAAACTTCATTCATTCACTTCGTTGACGGATAAACTCGTCGCTCGTAAACAGGCCATTGTAAGTGGTTACCGTCGCCCATGGACCTCTACAATGTCAGGGGACACTGTCCTACTTACGACTTACCTTTCAGGACTAAAAGTTAAAGCTCTTGTAGACGTTAACCTATAAAAATGTTAACCGAAATCCTTTTTTACCATTACTGCCCACTGCTGGGCTCAGGTCTTCCCAGAAGAGGGATTAGGCATAGTCCACCACGCTTGCCCAGTGCGGTGGGGACTTCACATATCTTCGAGGGATTTTTAGAATCTTTTTTCCAACATGCAGGTTTCCTCACGATGTTTTCCTTCATCGAAATTCGTAAGACCATTCATTACATTTATCTAGGGGGCGGCGCGACGGGAAAGAGTGCCGTGGGCGTAACGCGTCGCGCCGTCCCTCATAACCCCGTGCTGGGTTCTAACCTCAGCCGGGGTTCGCACGCTGAGTGTGAGCGGTTGAAGGTTTTAGTGCGGTTCAACTCCCACATCCGGTGATTTCCTCCAAACTGAAAAAAAAAAACATTTATTCTTAGTTAGTCTTTCAGTTTGTCAACAAGTTATTGCTAATACTTTTTTAATTATTTTCAGTTTAGCTCTTGACCGCGATATTTAGTTTTAAAATAATTGTGGTATATAATCTTTACTTGCGTCATAAAGTAAGAAATGTATAATGTCTAATATGTAGAAGTAGTTCGTGCTGTTATACAGGGTGATTTTTTAAAGAAGGTACATATTGCAGGAGGGTGATGAGTACTCTGTTCTAATACGGAATATTACAATAAATAGGTAAAATTACATTATTTTTTTTTAAATCTAAATTCGACAAAACTACCTCAAACATAAACAATTTCGGCTAAAAGAGTGTTGACTAACGACCTCTAGTGATCTCGCGCACCCCACACCTCCGCCACACCCATCAGCTGTCGAAAAACCATCATTTTGCAAGAATTTTAGATATTTTTAAGTAGCGATTACTAAGGCATTAAACCACATTCTTTGGTAATAATATTTTTACTGGTCTTATATAAACATCAGCTACCATGACCTTCAATATGTACCCTCACTAAGAAATCACCCTGTATATATCTTTATAAGAACTACAAATCATTTTGTTCTATAATCAATAGTTTTCGAAGTGCACGCGATGTCACAAAGTTTTTTGGTAAAGTTTTTTACACCTTGGCTTACGTTATTGGAGTTTTAGTACGGGATTCTAACTTTTATCACAATACAATCTAGCCCGTGTTACTCGTGGATAATGTAGCTTTCGAAAGGTGAAAGAATTTTTAATAATTAATAATTTATTTAATCTACCTAAGACTTAAGATACTGTCGACGAAAGCGCCATCTATAAATAGTTTGAATAATTGTTATTTAAACCTCTTTTGTGTAAATACTTTTTGAATTGTAATAGAGAATAGATGTTGGCGCGCTTATTTGAATTTAGAACATTCCATTGACGAATTCAGACTTTTTGTACATTTTTTCACAACTTTTATTTTCTTATTTTTATTTTATGATTCCTTTTTAACTTCTCTCTCACTGGCAGCATTAGGTTTTTTACACAATCAAACAAACAAAGTCTTTCTTTTTCTAATTTTTTTTAGTGTAGTTTTGTTTTTAGCGTAGATTATTATAAACAATAGAAAATCGAGCTACACGCTTAGTAGACCGAGCATGTAGCTCGTGAAGAGAAGTTCTTTAAAAACAGTATTTATTAATATGGAAGTATTATTGTTGGTACTGACATTCCTATTATATTGTTAGGCCGTTTGCCAAATCATTTGCACACCTGGGTCACACCTATTTATAGAAACAATCTCGAACAAAAATATCTATTATTCACCTACGTAGGCGGTGACCCTGCGGTGTGATTTGACATTGCAGGAGTCCACTGTAACCACTTATCATCAGGTTGTAGACTCTATCTAAATAAATATAATGAATTATACGTTTTTTTTAAAATACATGGTAGTAAGATCCTTTTAAAACTACAAAACCATACAACACGTAGCCCGACTTGCGCTTGACTGCTCTTTTATATTTTTCAACTCTCGCTTTTATTAAAAAATCTCGCTTCTATTAAAAAAGCGAACAATCTGGTTCTTCTTCTCACTTTTATTAAAAAAGCGAACAATCTGGTTCTTCTTCTCGGTTTTATTAAAAAAGCGAACAATCTGGTTCTTCTTCTCGCTTTTATTAAAAAAGCGAACAATCTGGTTCTTCTTCTCGCTTTTATTAAAAAAGCGGACAATCTGGTTCTTCTTCTCGCTTTTATTAAAAAAGCGGACAATCTGGTTCTTCTTCTCGCTTTTATTAAAAAAGCGAACATTCTGGTTTCGCTACAACTTATCAAATTTAGATGGCGGAATAATATGTATTCCCCTTCACACCTTTCTTCTATTAGCTCACCAATTTCCAAGGTACGAAATTGACAAATGGTAGGCCAACTCGTCGCCTCAGTGCTTGTTTGGCCAATCTGACATGTTTTACGAAAATGACTTTTTAATGCAGTATTATAAAGAATAAAATTTCCATCCGACTGGTAATTGTTTTTTTTAAATATTCAATTCTAAAACAATAAAAATCTCATTTCAATTTTTCTCAACACGGCACTTAACGAAAATTCCGTGCTTGTTTGCTGTCTCCTGTAAAATTTGCTCGAGTGCAGATTGGCCAAACAAGCACTGACGCGACGAACTGTCAAACGTTGTTACACACAGTTTCAATGATAGCCAATGCATACAAAACCCCCGTTTACATGTTGGTCGGCCGTCACCGTCATTTGTTTTTTACGTGTGGATTACATATATCGTCTGTTCACCACTGATTCTTTTAACCACTTAACTGGGATCGGCAACCAAATTGGTTTGTTTACTTTTGCCAAGTCTGTGGCAGGAGCCAAAATTGAGCACAGTTCTAAAACTTGTTTTGTTTACATTTTTTAATCGTCTCATATTTTACGGAGAAAATATATTTTCGCTGAAAATGCAATACAGCGTCATTTAATAATAAAGATTTACAAAAATATAAGGTTTAATTAAAAATCTAAATTAAAATGTATTGGAAAAAAATGTTTTCAAAATGAGGCTCAAACATGGTAGTGATTCCGAACGAAGTCCCCAGTTTCGCCATCTAACGAAAAGTGACGTTCCCAGTTGAGTGGTTATTATGTAAGTTATAGTGATCAGATAAAGACGGAACAAGATAAAACACTTTTAATACAATCTAATACAACTAGGTAACTCTTTCACCCACCTGATACAATTGCGGTAATGACGCGACGTATTCGTCATGTTGAAAATCAATATTCCTAATGACGCAACGCTCTCGTCATGAATACTGAAGTGTTGCATAAACACATGGCCACCAGTAAGTGCTAAAACCGAGTTATGTTCAATAAATCTTGCCAAAATTCCAATACATTGAGATGAACAATTTGTTACGATCATTGGAAACAGGTCAATAGTCTTTCGAAATAATAATTGAATGTTTATATTGGACATGGAAATATGGGCGGTATTTCGGTCATTAGATGCGCAATCATCCATTTAATATATTATTACTCTATACAGGACCGAACAATACAAAGTCTCCAAACTAATAAATATATATTCTATGTATATTGTACACTTCTCTACCTTACATTAAAGTCTACCTACTGTATGTTTTATTTTGGGTTTGCTGTTAGAAAACTCAGTATTGAGTTAAGCTCGCCTTTTGTGAACATTTTTTTTAATACTTATTTTTCTGTCGTGTACAATAAAGTATTAAATAAATAAATAAATAAATAATTATACCATACATCAAATGTTTTACAAAACCTCTTTTTTTTTGTTTTAATTGGACAAAATCGCCGTATGTGGGAGTTGAACCTCACTAAAACCTACAACCGCTCACACTCAGCGTCCGAACCCCGGCTGAGGCCAGAACCCAGCACGGGGTTATGAGGGGTGGCGCGACGCGTTACGCACTGCGGCACACTTTCCCGTCGCGACACCCCCTTACAAAAAACCTCTTAAAGAGTGCAGTTTAAAACGATTTAAATCTTAAACGATAGAAATCCATGTATTGCAGTTTAAAGATGTAGTCAAAACTCAGCATGGGGTTATTAAACGGTTTTATTTAGCTCACCCCGTTTGTTTTATTCTTCCTTGGGTCAAATTTAGTTACTCAAATTTCACCCTCTTTCTGTTAACCGATTAATCTGAAATTTTGTATACACTTTGTATTTTACAATTTTTACAATACATTTTTATTCATTATCATTATAAATTCAAGATCTAATTTTTCCGATTTATTCTTGTACCATACTTTCTTTTTTAGCATAACAAATCTATAAATGAAACTCAAAATGTGTTGCTAAGCGCATAATTCAACAACGCCTGAACCAATTCAGCTAATTCTAATGTTCGTTGAAGTTCAAGGATAATGTTTACGGCGAAAAAAACGGAAAAACGCACGCAAAATTTGTTCGTTAAAAATACACATTTTTAAACACAGATCCAAAAGTACGTATTCGATCTTAAAAAAAAAATAGGACCCCATGACGACGATCACCTTTCATCTGACATCAGTCAAATTGATCCACACTAAATAATAATTAAAAAAAAACTTGAGAGTTGTCATGGGACACCCGAATAGAACGAAGTTCCTTTCGATTAAAAGACATCTTATAATTTTTTTCCCAACGTAACGCGCGATAAGGAACGTGTTTTAAAAGATTTTGATTACAGCGCCATCTAGCGATAATCATCGACGAATTGAGTACCTCCTTTTTGGAAGTCGGTCAAAAATCAAAATAATTCTATGTCTATTGTTTAGCAACAACTATCTCAAAATACATGACACATTTCAATTTACTAAACCTTGACTTCTACTCAGCACCAAGTGACCCGAAAAAATACTTTAAAATTACAACACACGGATTTAAATATTTATTATATTTGAACAGTCGTATATCATTGTTGAAATAAAACATGTTTGTACCATTATTCTGGATCTTAAAGTGAATTTATTGTTTTAAATGTATGTCAACGATGTGGCTGTAATGGAACTGGGTCCGACATAGGCATTCTCTTCAGCGATTTTGAAATTATCATAATCTAATATATATTATAAAGGCGAAAGTTTGTAAGTATGGATGTATGGATGTATGTTTGTTACTCTTTCACGTAAAAACTACTGAATGGATTTGAATGAAACTTAACCACAATATAGCTTATACATCAGAATAACACATAGGCTACAATTTTTGATAATACGGGACGAACCTGAAGTCCACGCGAACGAAGTCGCGGACAAAAGCTAGTAGTATATATTTTTTTAATTCCATGTAGGCAGACGAGCCAACGAGCCATCTGATCGTAAGTGGTTACTGTCGCTCATGGACCTCTGCAATGTCAGGGACACTGAGGTACTAGGACATAGGTACTAGCGAACTCGCACAACTTCGTCTGCGTCACTTTTAATTAAAAAGTAACCTATGTTCTTTCTCGGGGTCTAAAGATTGTCTGTGCCAAATTTCATCAAAATCGGTTGAGAGGTTTAAGCGGGAAAGCGTAACAGAAAAACAGAGTTACTTTCGCATTTATAATATTAGTAGGGGTTGAAGGATAAGACTATTCCTGGAATAGACTCCCGTCCGCGGTGTTCCCGGAGCGCTATGACATGTCCCTCTTCAAACGAGGCTTAAGTAAAGTCCTGTATAGGTAGGTGATAGATATTGGTTCCTCATTGCCCTGGCATTGCAAAGGTTCATGAGCGACGGTGACCGCTTACCATCAGGTGGGCCGTAGGCTCGTTTATCTGTCTTGCAATAAAAAAAATGTAAAATTCGAACAATTTTTTGAATTGCATAAGAGATAAATTAGCTTACAGCCCATAGGACGGGTAGCTGTTACCGTCGCCCTTAAACCTCTGCAAAGCCAGGACAATGAGGGGCCGTATCAATCACCTACTTATACAGGACTTTTCTTGCTTGCTTAAAGAGGGACATGTCATAGCGCCATTAACCCAAATTGTTTGAGGATAACAGAGTTTTACCAACAATAGCGACCCTGAATATTGTTATTGGTAGATGACATTAGACATTAAGACCTACAATGGAATATGTACTATTGTTAAAATTTTCCCTGTATGCGGTTTATCGGCATACTTTCAATTGTTTTATTAATTAATTGAACTTGTTTACAATCGAGTTTATTAAATTAAAAATGTATATTTTCTCCCCAATATATTATTAACTAGCTGATCCTCGCAATTTACTCTGCGTCAAAAGGGGTTCAGGCAGCACTGTTGGATTTTAATAAGACCTACTACAAACCAGAAGTACATCATTTTGTTCTATAATCAATAATTTTCGGATTGCACGCAATGAAGAAAGTATTTTTTCACACCCTGACTTACATTATTGAAGTTTTAGTACGGAACCCATTTCTTTTTCCAAATACAATCTAGCCTAGTTACTCCTAGATAATGTAGCTTTCGAATAGTGAAATAAATTTTCAAAACGGTCCAGTCATTTTTGTTCCTATTCATTACAACCAAACAAAGTTTTCCTCTTTATAATATTAGTATAGAATCTATACTATAGATTAAACAAAACCCTACAAGAATCGATTAATTGTTAATTATCCAATAGTTCAAAGTTCAGTTTTAATCGACTACCGTTATCGATAACATTAAAATAATCGTTCTTTTGTACTTTTGTTCATAAATTTTAATAACCCACGTGCCTTGGCGCTTAAACTTAATCCGAAGGCCTGTGTATGTAGGCCAGTACGTAACCAGCTTACTAATAAGGCAATGGTGGGCTTAAACATGGATTTAATAATCTATGGACGTTTTGTTATGTTTTCCTGAACTTATCAGCATGTAGACATCCACTGCTGGACATAAACCTCTTCTAACACAATAAGTCCTAAGCTGTTTGCGCAATACTGTAATGGTTTGGCAATCCTTAGTGGCTACCAAGCAAAGAATGATGGGTTGAATTGGTTACCGAGTTAAAATCTTTACTGTACCTGTAAGTTGTAACTACGTAAATGTTTTTTAGAAAGCAATAAAAAACTTGAGAGGTGTCATGGGACACCCGAATAGAACGAAGTTCCTTTCGATTAAAACACATCTTATTTTTTTTAATGTAACGCGCGATAAAGAACGTGTTTTAAAAGATTTTAATCACAGCGCCATCTAGCGATAATCATCTAAAACAAAAAAGTATCGTAACAACTTTTCGTAAGAATTTTTTCCGTCTAGCCCCCTTTCACAACGCGCGATAATTAACTTCGTTCCAATGGTTTTTTTTTATTTAACAAATTATAGGAGCTCCTTGGTACTTAAACATTTTATAGATCTAGCAAGCTAATGCGAATATTTGTGTTATCGCATTGCCCAAACATCAAAACTATACATATACCGATACTATTTCTCCCAAAACTTCTCAAATAGTAATTTATACTACTGCCGTACATCGGAAAAAATTGGTTGCCTGTAAAGTCGGTATACGGGCGAAAGTTTTACGTGACAACGACTCGGGCATGGTTAGCCCGCCTAAGAGCGAGAGAGACAGACATAAAAAGTGAAAGGCACGCGTGCCTCTCACTCGCTCTCATTGTGAGCGCATAACGTGAGCGGAGCGTAACGCAGTTTCTTGAAGTGTCACCCGGCAAACCAATTTATAAGACGTTGTCACGTCAAAAAACAGAGTGTCAACAAAGAAACCGCGCTTATCTCGCAAAGAAACATTACGATAAGAAAAGAATTTTAATTTGTTATAGCACAGTAATTAAATGCAGATTACTACCGCATGTCAATATGTGAATTCATATCAAACAAAGATAAGGAAAAATTTATAATGAGTCATTATCTGAATGTAATTTTATCTGCAGTGAGGGAAACGATTGATAGATTGCTGACTGATCGACTTCTCGTAAGGTTATTAAGACTGTTTATTTAATCGTTAAATATTGTCCGTTAAAAAGATACATTTTTAAATATGGTTAAGAAAGTATGTAAGTAGAAAAAAAAGTTCGATCTGGAAAATATGATGTGTTTGGTGGGATTGGAAGGGAATCATCCACTATGAGCTGCTCCCATATGGCCAGACGCTTAATTCTACCATCTACTGCGAATAACTGGACCGCTTGAAGCGATCGACCAAAAGCGTCCAGAATTGGCTAACAGGAAAGGTGTAGTGTTCCACCAGGACAACGCCAGACCACACACGTCGTTGATGACTCGTCAGAAGCTACGGGAGCTCGGATGGGAGGTTTTATCGCATCCACCATATAGCCCGGACATAGCGCCAAGTGATTACCACCTGTTCCTGTCCATGGCGAACGCCCTTGTTGGTGTAAAGTTGAACTCAAAAGAGGCTTGTGAAAAGTGGCTGTCCGAGTTCTTCGCAAATAAGGAGGGGGGCTTCTACGAGGGAGGTATTATGAAGTTGCCGTCTAGATGGAAACAGATTATCGAACAAAACCGCGCATATTTGAACTAAATCCGATCACTGTATATAAAGCATTGAATAAAGAGCAAAAAAGCGGGAGATATTTGACAACTAATATTAAATGGAACCACACGATGATCTTCTGTTGGAAAAAAAGTGGATAAACAAACGTTAAGTAAAATATATATTGATATATGTTGATAACTTCCTTCTTTTGGGAAGATTGTCAAGTATTGATCTTGAAGAAAATTAAAAAACAAGCTTTTAAGATCCTGCATCTACCTTACCTTTCGACTTTATCGTCAGATCAGCTCCATGGTACCAAATTACATATACAGGGTGATTTCCTAGTGAGGGTACATATTGAAGGTCATGGTAGCTGATGGTTATAAACGACCAGTAAAAATATTATTACCAAAGAATATGGCTTAATGCCTTAGTAATCGCAACTTAAAAATATCTAAAATTCTTGCAAAATTACGGTTTTTCGACAGCTGATGGGTGTGGTGGGTGCGCGAGATCACTAGAGGTCATTAGTCAACACTCTTTAAGCCGAAATTGTTTATGTTTGAGGTAGTTTTGTCGAATTTAGATAAAAAAAAAAATATTTTGCACTTTTTTTTGTAATCTTCCTTATTAGAACAGAGTACTCATCACCCTCCTGCAATATGTACCCTCTCTAAAAAATCACTCTGTATATGTAACTACATAGGTGCAAGTTAAAAAGCTGTTAATTTTAATACTCGTTTTAAAACTCGATCAACAGATATGCATCTATTTGACAGACGAAATGTTCCTTAAAAATCTTTTGTGGTTCCTTAACAATACATTTTAATATGAAAAGGAGTTAAACCATATAATATTGAAGGCTCCAAATTAACATTTGAATGCAACATGAATGTACCGGTAAATTTATGTAAATAGGTTGGAGTGAGAATGTCAACATTGCATAATACATGTATGACAAAGTACATTATTAAGTTATACGAATGAAGAATTTCAATGCATTTGACAGAATATTCTAGAAACTTCGTGCATTGGCCTTGAATGCCATGTGTAAAAAACCTAATGCTGCCAGTGAGAGACAAGTTAAGAAGGAATCATTAAATAAAACTAAGAAAATAAAAGTTTTGAAAAAATGTACAAAACGTCTGTATTCGGCAATGGAATGTTCTAAATTCAAATAAGCGCGCCAACATCTATTCTCTATTACAATTCAAAAAGTATTTACGCAAAAGAGGTTGAAATAATAAATATTTAAACTATTTATAAATGGCGCTATCGTCGACACTACTATGTTCTTTACTAGAATATGAATTACTAGGTGACCCGCGCAACTTCGTCTGCGTTACAAAGGGGTTCAAAAATTGTAGCCTATGCGTTATTCTGATGTATAAGCTATATTGTGGTAAAGTTTCATTCAAATCCATTCAGTAATTTTTACGTGATAGAGTAACAAACATACATCCATACATCCATCCATACATACAAGCTTTCGCCTTTATAATAAATATTAGATTGATTTTGACGCCTACACCATGTTTTCATTTTGGCTCTCCAACGCCCAACTCACGTAAAAAACAAATGACGGTGACGGCCGACCAACATGTAAACGGGGGTTTTGTATGCATTGGTTGTCATTGAAATTTGAAACAATGTGAAACACCATTTGACAATTGACCTACAATCCCAACATTGATCATTTTTGTTGTCGTTATACAGTGATAATAACTTTATGACGTCAACAAAATAGTTCGGAAAAAAATAGTTGAAGAGTAGGTAATTCATACCATAGATTCAGTGAGTGTAATATAATACCTATTATCACTTTAAAATTTGTATTTCAAAGCACACAGTAGCACAAACTTTTAAGATTTTGGATATCATGTAGAAGTATAGTGCCAGCTAAGACAAGTAAAATGAGCAGAACGCGAAGGACCCCTTCCGATTTCATCAAAGGATCATCTCCATGCTACCATATTGCATTTTTACGTTAAACACACACGTCATGCCTATAATACAAAATAATGATCGAAATCGGTTCATTAAATATAATATGCAAGCCTTTACCGCATATTTCTGTAATTCGCAACTATGTAAGCGGTATTAATTGAATGCACCTTCAACATTTTATCACTAAATCGTGAAATACCTTGAACACGTTGAAGTTAAATTATCAACTCATCTTATTCGATTAGATTCGATTTGGAATTTTATTGGTAAATGCTAGTTAAATGGGTCACTATACACGAAGCGGTAGGAGCAGTGTGAACCTTCCACAAGATGGACCGACGACCTGGTCAGGATCGTGGGAAGTCTAGACACAGATAGCGCAGGACCGGTCGTTGTGGCGAGGTTCGGGGTAGGCCTGTGTCCAGCAGAGGACATCTCCGGGCTGATGATGATGATTATAAGTCACTTCCGAAACAGATTTTCAAATTTAGAAGACCAAATAATTAAAATGCCTGTGCAAATTATCTTGAGGAAGGAAGGTGGTAGACCCATCGCTTATTTAAACAGGCCTTTATTTTGATAGTTAGTGTCAGATTCAATTTTTGTCAAAACATTCACGAACAACAGCAACAGCGAATATCAGTTACACCCATTTCGTAGCAATCAATAGAAAGAGCTCAAAATCTAGAATACAATTTTTCAAAACTCAAGGAATTCATTACTTTTCACGAAAACAGCTTTGGTACCAAAACATACAAAGTGGCCAAATCAGCTCGTTTCTAGAAATTAAAATTTACACACAAAATAGTACGATGGCAGACTAAATGCCTAAGGCATTGCCTAATTTACAATTTACGAAGCCTTTATTGCTACTTTTAATATTGGAACGAAGTTCCTTATCGCGCGTTGTGAAAGGGGGCTAGACAGAAAAAAATACGAAAAATTTGTCACGACACTTTTTTTGTTTTAGATGATTATCTCTAGATGGCGCTGTGATCAATTTTTTTAAAACAATTCCTTATTTTGTTTTATATGATTAATGCTAGATGGCGCTGTGGTCAAAATATTTTAAAAAACGTTCCTTATGGCGCGTTACGAAAGGAAATAATTTTTATGAGATACGTTTTAATCGAAAGGAACTTTGTTCCATCCGGGTGTCTCTTGACACCTCTCAAGTTTTTAATACATTTTAAACTTAATAACTATCTTATTTCATATTATTATTAGTAGCGTGTCTCGTGCCACAGGCCTCTTCCAATTCATTGCCTAATAGTCAACTTAAAGTGTTGTAGAGAAATCTAGATTGACTACCAACTAAATTACAATGTCAGGCCCACGTTGAATGTAGGCGTCGTTTGACAGATCATAGTAAATCATTTGCGTACCTTGAAACTGAGATTGTTTTATAATCTGTCGCCGCTATGTAGATAAACTTCTGAGATAAAACGACATGTCTTTTCAACGCGTTAAGAGTTAAGACACACAATGTTTATACTTACTAATATTAATGTATTTTAAATAATAATACCTAAGCCTTTAATCTGAACTAATTACAAATACACAATTTACACATAAGAGATAATAAAACAAACATTACTAATAAAAGAACCTTACTTTAAAATATCTTATTTAGTTACCCTTAAAGTATATCCCTAAGTTCAGAGTGCCTCTTGGCATAGGCCTCCTCCTATGTCTTCCACTGCTGCCGGTCCCCTGCTACCCTTCTCCAGTATGGGCCGGCTGTCTGCTTCAAGCCATCTTCCCATCTTTGACGTGGTATTTAATGTACTTTAAAGAAACCTTTAAATAAACTTTTAAGATCATGGTTAGGTATCAAGTATCAATCTAAGTAAAATTAGTCCAAACAACAGGAGTCTATTTTATGCAAAATCTCAGCTCAATTGAAAATTAAAAGTCAGTCAAACTAAACTTGAAAAATTCCACTTGAAGTTACTTAATATATTTTTACATTCAGTGCTAGTTAAATAAAAAACTTGAGAGGTGTCAAGGGACATCCGGATGGAACGAAGTTCCTTTCGATTAATTAGTGAGGGAATTGTAATAAAATATTTTGATCACAGCGCCATCTAGCATTAATCATATAAAACAAAATAAGGAATTGTTTTATAAAATATTTTAATCACAGCGCCATCTAGCGATAATCATCTAAAGCAAAAAAAGTGTCGTGACAACTTTTTCATAAGAATTTCCGTCTAGCCCCCTTTCGATAACACGCAATAAGGAACTTCGTTCCAAAAGCTTTTTATATCCTAAATAGTTCTTCAATTAGAAGTTAAATAAATTGTGACGATGTCACTTAATAGGAGATAATCTCTGGATCTACTGAACCGATTTTGAAAACTTATTTATATATTATATTTAAAACTAGAATTCAAAAAGGTACACTTAAAAAAACAATACTCATAATAACGATGAATAATGAATGACACACGCTAAATGAAATACAATTTGCCAACGGTTGGCCTTGACCGTGGCTCGCGCTTGACAATGATCCAAATACTTGAACTACGGTTACAACTATAATTAGTTCGTCTATTTACATTCTCAATAACTCGGAAAGATCGTTTTGTTGAAATGTTTCTTTAGTAGGGTAGGGATGTAACTAATATTCACATTGGAAAGAAATCTCTCGAATGATTTGACAATATGTCGCCTCAGTGCTTGTTTGTCCAATCTGCACTCGAGCAAATTTTACAGGAGGCAGCAAACAAGCACGGAATTTTAGTTAAGTGCCGTGTTGAGAAAAAAATTGAAATGAAATTTTTATTGTTTTAGAATTGAATATTTTAAAAAAATAATTTTACCAGGCGGATGGAAATTTTATTCTTTATAATACTGCATTAAAAAGTAATTTTCGTAAAAAATGTCAGATTGGCCAAACAAGCACTGAGGCGACGAATAGTTAGAAAGAAAGAAAAACATTTATTTGTGACAAATAAAGAAAAATATTCTTTTACAATTTTCACACGAAAAAGAAACACTTATTTGCTACAAAAAGGTACCTACCCATCTCAGCTGAATGCCACAAGCAAAGCAGAAAGCCAGCTGCAGCGCTGATTTCCAGATAGGCCCCGTGGGAGTGGAACAACAACAATAAACAGAATAACAATATATACAACTTAATTATTATCTTCTCACAGAATAACTTAAGTAGATAACACTAAACAAAAGCTGAAAGTAACAATAAAAAAAATAATAAAAAAAAATGTCTTGTAATAAGAATAATGCTGAGTAATTTTTCATTTTTAAATAAGTAAAAAAATAAGTAACTGTCTCAGGGGGTGGATAGCAAGCAATAAAAGTGTACAGGTGTTATTGCGTTAGTTGCATGGATGTTGCTTGTAAAGGACATCTGATGAAGCCAAAATGAAAGCCTCTAAAATGAACCCAAACTCGATGGGTCTAAGATCTTCTGTTCCTAAATAATTTGCGGGGGAGTTTGAACTCTAGCAAGTTGTTGCTGACTTGTCACTAAAAAATCTTGAACTTTTGTCCAAAAATCAAAATCGGTAACGTCTCTAGTCTTCAGTATTGGGATGTTCTCGTGATGATCTAACTTTAAGGACCCTCCTCAAGCCTCATATCATCAGATTGGCCGTAAAGTCATTTATTTGTCTTGCAAAAAAAGATATAATGAAGCAAACAGCAATTTATGGAGACTAATTAAATAAATGAATGAAGCCGTAGAAAATTCGATCACCTAAAACCTCCCGCCAATCGCGCTCGATATCCGAAAATTCGATCACCTAAAACCTCCCGCCAATCGCGCTCGACTTCCGAAAATTCGATCACCTAAAACCTCCCGCCAATCGCGCTCGACTTCCGAAAATTCGATCACCTAAAACCTCCCGCCAATCGCGCTCGATATCCGAAAATTCGATCACCTAAAACCTCCCGCCAATCGCGCTCGATATCCGAAAATTCGATCACCTAAAACCTCCCGCCAATCGCGCTCGACTTCCGAAAATTCGATCACCTAAAACCTCCCGCCAATCGCGATCGACATCCGAAAATTCGATCACCTAAAAAAAATATAGTTGCTCCCTTTTATGGATAGTTTTATCAACACAATTTTTGACGTAAAAGTACGTCACATATAGGTCCTAATTTATATTGATTAACAACTTTTATGTGACATCATCGCTTCCGTGCAATAGACTCGTCTTATTTGTCCTTCACACAAAGAATTATGTATTTTAAAATATGGCTTCCGTGTTTATAAGGATCATTATGGCCACGTGCGAATTTGGTTTTCGAAATCGACGCGCTACGGGGCAGATCTCTAATATCGCGTTTCCACAGAGAAATCTTACTTTTTTATGTACTACAAACACTGTGATTTATCTTAAAAAAAAATTATAGGAACCCATGACAACCATAAACTTTCATCTGAAATAATAATCATCCGAATCGGTTTACCCACCTCACTGCACACTCACCCGAACTCAGATCGCCCATAAATTATTTTTCCTTTAATGTTTGTAATATCTGCAATGTCAGGGAAAAATGCGCGGCCACTGCCTACTTTAATACGAATGATATAATAAAAAAACTTGAGAGGTGTCATGGGACACCCGAATAGAACGAAGTTCCTTTCGATTAAAACATATCTTATAATTTTTTATCCTAACGTAACGGCGATATGGAAGATTTTGATCACAGCGCCATCTAGCGATAATCATCTGAAACAAATAAAGAACGTGTTTTAAAAGATTTTGATCACAGCGCCATCTAGCGATAATCATCTAACAATCAAAAAAAGTGTCGTTACAGCTTTTCGTAAGAATTTTTTCGATTACGCGCGATAAGGAACTTCGTTCCAATATTGGAGAAAGATACAAAGGTGAAATTGGAAGCGTTTAAACTATATTTTTCAATTATATAGCCTACAAAACTAAGCTGCACTTTTTTTGAAGCTATTTTCTATATAGAGTCAATTTCTTTTCACTTTCACCCTAGTATCACCACACGTCTTCTAGCAACAAATAATGACCTTGTATCTAATTGTGCTCAATCAGGCAATTGAAAGTCATATCAATTCACAATGAAATATATTTATCATTAGTTTTTTGTGCAAAGTCCCAGTGTATTAATTTTAGGGGCCCGTAGTCGCAAAATGGAACCATGGATAATTTGTCTAGATACGTCAAATATCTTTGTGTGAACAATGCTGTTTGTAAACTTAAAAACTATAATTCTGTAATATTAAACCCTGTTACTGCAGTTATGTTCATTGCCATACGTATGAGGTATCTAGGGATGATAAATAAAAAAACTTGAGAGGTGTCAAGGGACACCCGGATGGAACGAAGTTCCTTTCGATTAATTAGTGAGGGAATTGTAATAATTTTTTTTAAGAGAGAGAGAGAGACAGACGTTTTAAACTAATTATTATAACTTAAATAAAATATTTTGACCACAGCGCCATCTAGCATTAATCATAAAAAACAAAATAAGGAATTGTTTTAAAAGATTTTGATCACAGCGCCATCTAGCGATAATCATCTAAAACAAAAAAGTGTCGTGACAATTTTTTCATAAGAATTTCCGTCTAATAATCCGGCGATAAGGAACTTCGTTCCAACAAACAACTAGATGAATATTATACTAACTAAAACATTCGCAAATTGAAAGTTGGCCTTTTGAAAAGAGTCATACTAAAACGAAGACTAAATGTTAAGTTGGCAACAGTGAGGTTGGGAAATAAAAATATAAATTCTGTCAAGTTGGCAAATGATGATTCTGCGAAACGTTGTGATAATCAGCTAAATAATTTTCGGCGAAAATGTAGAGATCCATTGAAACAGTTACATAGCTACATCCAGTGCAAGTTAATATATTTGTAAATAATCTGGTTCTAGATATTATTTAGTTTGATTCATAACCTAGAAAAATGACCTTAGCCACACCTAGTAACTAGCGATTTTAGCCTGAGATTCTTGTTAGATATCATCATATTACTACATCATCACAAAATTAGCATACTAGATAAATGGCCTTGCCTTATTAACATGACATAAGCTGTTTTGTAGTGTTATGCTGTAAATGCATTAGGAATGTTTATTGTTGTTTTATTGTGATAAAATTGCTAGTTAATTTTATTTCACCGACGGTTGCCGGTTCGACGTCCGGAGGTGACGGGGCGATACGTGAGCGACAATCGCGAACGCGTCCTGTCACCCCTACTCGAACGCGAGCGACGGGAGGTTTTAGTGCGGTTCAATCCCCGCATACCCCACTCGCGGGGTGAGTGGAAGTCCGGCGATTTCCGACCGTCACAAAAATAAAAGTTAATTTTATTTTGTGTTATTGGTTTACAGTGTTCGACTATATTCACACATTGATATCTGGAGCAAAGGACTACAATACGAAGTAAAAGGCCGAAAATTTTGCACATCGGCATTTAGAAAGAGAGCAATTCATAATTTCAGTTTTGTAAAGCGTTATCTCTTTCGCACTCTACCTGATGTGTATCAATTTACTAGTTGACCCGCGCAACTTCGTCTGCGTCACCGAGGGATATAATATAGCCTATAGCCTTCCTCGATAAATGGACTATCTAACACTGAAAGAATTTTTCAAATTGGATCAGTGGTTCCTGAGATTAGCGCGTTCAAACAAACAAACAAACTCTTCAGCTTTATTATATTGGTATAGATTTGTCAGACATACAATTATTTATGGCTAGGCTACATTGTGTTCGGTGCGTTTCCAAACAGTGTATGGTAATTGCCTACGACAAGTGCGATCCATTGCGCGATTATCGTTTCAAAATGGCTGTCGCTTTTATATAATAAGTATACCGGAATTAAAATAACTTAGATAGTGAAAATAAATTATACCTACTGTCGATTTTATTAGCATCGATTTTTGCTTCCGTACAATCTAATATTATACTAGCTGACCCGGCAAACGTTGTTTTGCCATTTAGGGGTGGACTACTCCTAACATTTACGGGGATGAAAAATAGATGTTGACCGATTCTCATAGATACCGGATAAGCACAAAAAATTTCATCAAAATCGGTTAAGCCGTTTCGGAGCAACGAAAACTGTGACTAGAGAATTGTAAATTGTATATTTATTAAATGTCAACTTCTTCAAGCCTTTTGAACACTACTTAGTAATACTTCCAATGTGTCAGTTTGACAAGTTATCAAAATCTAGAGATTGTGAATCCTGGAACACTTTAATAGAAGAGCACCAGTAATAATCGCTATATGTATTTATAACTAAATTGCGTTTAATTGCTTTCAGTTATCATTAATCGGATGAATTAGGACAGGGTTTAGCAATTACAGTGAGATCAGGTTAAAATGGACTAATTTTAGTTGTACAAGGACAAAACTTGAGAGGTATCATGGGACACCCGAATAGAACGAAGTTCCTTTCGATTAAAAGATATCTTATATTTTTTTTTCCTAACGTAACGCGCGATAAGGAACGTTTTTTTTTTTTTTTTTTTTTTTTTATTTATTTTTTTTTTTTTATTGCCTTGTAGGCAGACGAGCTAACGGGCCACCTGATCGTAAGCGGTTACCGTTGCTCATGGACCTCTGCAATGTCAGCGGACACTGCGGGGCCGCTACCTACGGCCTACCTTTTAAGGACTTTCTTTAAGCCTCGTTTGAAGAAGGACAAGTCATAGCGCTCGGGAAACACCGAAGAGGGGAGCTCATTCCACAGTCGGATGGTGCGTGGCAGAAAAGAATTTTTGAAACGGACCGTGGATGACCGCGGTGGTTCCAAATAGTAAGGATGAACTCCACCTCGACGACGGGTGGTGCGATGATAGAACGGAGATGTTGGAATCATCTCGAATAATTCTTCGGAGCACTCCCCGTGGAACAAGCGGTATAGAATGCAAAGAGAACCGAAGTCTCTTCGCAGACCCAAAGGTTCCAAGTGGTCCGTGAGCTTAGGATCGTCAACGATACGGACAGCCCTGCCCTGCACGGAGTCAAGTGGATGCAACTGGTATTTGGGAGCACCAGCCCAGAGGTGGGAGCAGTACTCCACGCGTGGCCGTACTTGAGCCTTATAAAGCACAAGCCTTTGCCTCGACGTGAAGTACCGCTTCGCTCGGTTAATGACTCCCAGCATCTTAGAGGCAAGTTTGGCTTTGCCTTCTAGATGACTCCGATACTGGACAGTGCCCGACACGTTGACCCCAAGGATCCCGATACTCTCGGACACTTCAAGGGAGACTCCTTGGAATTTCGGCGCCATGACAAATTGGTCCTTCTTCGCAGTGAACGCGCAAACCTGTGTCTTCGAAGGGTTGAACTGAACTAAGTTCAGTTCACCCCATTTGGAGACCCGCCCCAGAGAGTGCTCCACTTCAGACACAAGTTCGGCTCGTCTCTCCTGCACCTGACTCCGAGAGAAACTCTGATGGCCAGTATATCGCGCATCCCCCGTACTATCATCCGCATAACAATGCATGCCATCAATAGACAACATGTCATTGATATGCAGAATGAAAAGAGTAGGGGAGAGCACTGAACCTTGTGGGACGCCAGCATTAATGGTCATGGTATCGGAAATGCATCCGTCAACCACAACTCGGATGTTCCGACCATCCAGAAAGCTGGCGACCCACTTGCAGAGCCCCTCGGGGATTCCGTAAGATGGTAGCTTCGATAGAAGTGCCTTATGCCAGACCCTATCAAATGCCTTCGCGACATCGAGACTAACCGCAAGTGCCTCGCCCTTGCTCTCCAAAGCCTCAGACCACCGATGGGTCAGGTATGCCAGGAGGTCGCCAGCCGATCGACCATGGCGGAAGCCATACTGACGATCACTGATCAGCTGACAATCCTCCAAGTAGCCTAGGAGTTGGGTGTTAATAATGCGCTCCATGACCTTGGAAAGCAAGGAGGTTATCGCGATAGGCCTATAGTTTGATGGATCTGACCGCTCACCCTTCTTGGGGACAGGGTGAACGTGGGCAGACTTCCACGAAGACGGAACCCTAGAGGTGTTGTACGAGAGACGAAACAAACGCGTTACTGCAGGAGTCAGCTCGGGGGCACATGTTTTGAGGACCACTGCGGGGATACAGTCTGACCCGCTAGACTTGTGGACGTCGAGAGAGCTAAGTTCCCGTCTGACCGCACGCTGTGTGATGCGGATTTCGGACATGGAACTATCACACCGAGGGATGGTAGGCGGTGTAGCTCCCCCGTCGTCCAAAGTCGAGTTCGTAGCAAAGAGTTCGACCAAGAGATTGGCCTTCTCCATTGCACTGTGGGCCAAACTGTCATCAGACTTACGCAGTGGTGGGAGACTGGATTTGCAGAAGTTGCCTTCAGCAGATTTGGCAAGCGACCAAAAAGCACGACTCCCAGAGGGATAGCTCTTCAATCGCTCGCCGACCCTAACGATGTGCTCCGATTTCGCCTTAGCCAAAGCCTTCTTATAAGATCTGGAAGCAGCATTGAGCTCCCGCTTCTTCAAGTAGCTGTTGGGTTCCTGACGCCTCCTAGCATCATTCCATGCTACGTATGCGGACCGCTTCCGGTGTGCAGCGTCACGACTGGCAGAATTATACCAGGGTGCACTGCGACCCCCGACGGGCACCACAGAGGAAGGAATAAAAAGTTCCATCCCCTGCAGCACCACGTTTTTAAAACGGTCCGCACAGGCGTCAGGGTCATCATCGAAGAAGCAGAGCTGCCTCCATGGGTAGGATGCGAAGAATTCACGTAATCCATCCCATTCTGCTGACCCATATTTCCAAACCCTACGATACCCGGTCGTCGGTTGACGAACAGGGCGTGGGATTGGCAGAACGGCACGGATAAGGCAGTGATCTGATGACCCTAAAGGGGCATCAACCACCACGCTATATCCGGCCGGGTTTGTGGTCAGCAGAAGATCCAACAAAGAAGGCTCGTGCCCCTCAATATCTGGAATGCGGGTGGGCTGCATCACCAGTTGAGAGAGCCCATAAGCCAAGGCGAAACCGTAGGCAGCCCGGCCGGGAAGATCAGTGGTTCTGGATCCCAACCACTCTTGATGATGAGCGTTGAAATCGCCAAGAACCACCACCTCCGCCGTCGGGTACTGCTCAAGCACACGCCCAGTCCCCACTTGTACATGCTCAAACAGAGCTGATCCTGCATCACTGCTGTGGGACCTGTACAGGCAGGCAAAGATACGGGTACAACCGCCGTGATCAATGCGCAACCACAATAGGGACAGGTCCCGTTGTTCGAGGCCCCTCAAGCGGCGACAACAGACATCCGCCCGGACAAACACGCATACCCCAGCCTTACGCAGGAAGGTGTGCTCCAAAACGTAGCCGGGGTAGTTGATGTAGGATGTGTCATCCGGAGAGGAAATCTGTGTCTCAGTCAAAAAGAGTAAGGCAGGCCGCGCCGTCTCGAGATGGTGATGGACGGCATCGAGGTTGCTATGTAGTCCCCTCACATTGCAGAAGTCCACAGTAAATGTGGGAAGGGGATCCGCCGAAAAAACCTTTTTCTTTTTTGACATTTTTCATGTTGAGGTTACACCCGTCTTTTTATTAAAAAAAAAAAGACGGCAAAAAAAAAATGATATGGGTAAGGATTGCCGACAGCAGTGTATCCACAGTGCACGAAAAAATTGTCGTACCTAAGTCCCGAACAACACCCGGGCTGTGTGATTAGCCGGCGCGAAGCACGAGAGGGCCCCCAGTCCACTCCGGGCGCGATCGTCGGGTCCCAATCCGGTCTCCGACTCCGGCACGACGGCCGCGCAACGGTATTTTTCGCCAGTTGGCAGGACAGCCTCCCGGGGCGGAGTTCAGTAGTGACACCCGGGTTCGGGTCCTCTACTGACCGGCGGGCGGCGGCGGACACCGTTTCACTGGGTCTCACTGAACCCCGCGCCGGCCAATCACGCCCAAAGTATTGAACGAGATCAGCACACCACACGTTCCCGCACCGTGGACCAACACTGCCGACACTCGGGATGGGAGGGGGGGATAGGGAATAGCTCCCGGCTACCCAGTCCTTTCACCGGAACACGGTAAGACCGTTATGGCGGCAAAAATAGACTGGGCGGTGGTACCTACCCGGACGTCTCTCGATCTGGCCAGCAGGATTGAGACCCAAGAGTAACTATCCTGCCAGCCAGCGCGAGAGTCCTACCACCCTTAAAACGAACGTATTTTAAAAGATTTTGATCACAGCGCCATCTAGCGATAATCATCTAAAACAAAAATAAGGAACGTGTTTCAAAGATTTTGATAATAGCGCCATCTAGCGATAATCATCTAAAACAAAAAAGTGTCGTGACAACTTTTCGTAAGAATTTTTTCCGTCTAGCCCCCTTTCACAACGCGCGATAAGGTACTTCGTTCCAAAAATAAATGAACGTTGTGCGTCTACCGCCATTTTAGAAACTAAGGATGCTTTCGCCATTTCTACTTTAGAAATTTTATTTATCGTGAGATGTTGGTTACTTCTTTTGTGCTAATATAACTTGTAATAGTAGAGGAGCCCAAGCGGGGATTCCGGGATTTACTACAGCGCGGCAGATTAATATACAGGGGGTACCTTGTACCCGGTTAAGTACCTCCACAAAATATGAGGCCCATATCTAAGGCCGCCCGTGAAGGATACAGGATCAGATTAGTAAAAAAAAATTGACGATCAGAAATTCTCGAGCGCGTCAGATTAAGGTAGGGTGAGTTAATTACATCCTAAAAAGTGTATATTCCAATAATCTGACAATTTGAGAGTGACGTAAAAAAAGGAGACGGTAACAAAGTTGTAAAAAAAAAACGTCATCTCGACATTCTCGAGCGTAGCTCAATTTTTTTTTATTTTGAAGGAAATAATTCAAGAATAATAAAAAATATATAATCTGACGATTTCCGCAAGCCAAAATAACAAAAATCTTATATATAAAAATGAATTGCTGTTCGTTAGTCTCGCTAAAACTCGAGAAAGACTGAACCGATTTGGCTTATTTTAATCTTGAAATATTCGTAGAAGTCCAGGGAAGGTTCGTTCGAGAGATATCGTGAACGATAGAAACCCGAAAAGTGTTTTTCGGGATTCCGAAATTTATCTCCGAAATTTGTGAGTCGATCAAAATTACTTATGAGGATGATAAAACTACGTCGAATGGTGCCAACCGCGTTAAAATTGGTTGATCCATTCGAAAGTTATTGCGGTTTGAAAATTCCAAAAATAGTGTTCTATGAAACTTCTATCAGACTTTCGAGCTGGGAGAGCTCAAATGCATAGAAATATTATTTCTTTGAACTCAGGAATGGAATTAGCGGGAAGTTGCAGGGATGGCTTTAAAGTGAACCATTTTTCTATTTTTTTTTGTCAGATCAGGCGAATCCCTCTAGATAATCGTCAGATTATGAGACAGTACGTTTAGAACATAAAGATGAACCATATATATCTTAATCTGACGCGCTTGAGTATTTCAAAATGGCGATTTTTTTTTGCACATTATGAAAATGGCCGCGAGTTTGCGTCCCATCGAAATCGTCAGATTAGTGAATGAGAGCTTTTTTTTGGTGTACTTAACACTCCCTTAGAAAATCTGACGCGCTCGATAATTTTTTTTTTTTTTTTCATTTTCAACCTTTAAATACATACACACGCATCACGCAAATGATCAGATTAACATACGTACGTTATTAAAAATACGTAGAGCATTGATGCTATCAATATCTGACGCGCTCGAGGATGTCCATGCAACAGTTTTTTTTTACATATTTAAAAATCTATAGCCCCTTTCCCCACCGATGTAAAGGTATATGTCATATAACATTTTTTTCTTCTTATCATCTAAGCTTTGCATCCCAATAGGTCTCTTCAACGCTCGAGTAAATCCCCATTTAGCATCGTCGCCTCCTCTACTATAAGTTCGGGTGGAAATTTGAAAGCAAAATTTGACAAACGTCCCGATTTCTGGTTGAGCTGTCATTTTGCACGCAGATGTATATTGCGTGACAATGCAATAATATGACAAAATTGCGCTGATCTGATGATGGATTATAGATGGTGTAAGAAATCAAAAGTTGCCAGTGAAAAGAAAACTTCAGAACAAGTAAATTTAATAAAACATTAAAAAACTTAGAGCAAAAATATGACGCAATCTGAATTACCTATACAATGTTCACGAATTCGAAATTTAAAAAAGAGCGCCAACATTACATCGTACATTTAAAAAGGATATTTACAAATGAGGTTTTAATCATTATTAATAAAACTATTTATAGACGACGCTTTAGTTACATTCAGTCGCCTACAAATGGTCATAGGAACTCTTGTGCTAAAGAAGATAGACTCGTCGTGTTTGGCTCGTTTTACTTGTATCTAGCACTCTACTGCTACATAATATCCAGGATCTTAAAAACTAAAGCATTTTCTTTAAAATTAATGTTTTTTTTTGTTTTCAGTACATGCGTGAAGGTCGACGAGGGCCGTGCGGAATGGTCGTGCGATACGAAACAGTGCCTGAACAGCCAAGACCTGGCGTACGGGATCAATCAGCCTGGGTCTTCTTGGAGAGCTGTTGTCTACCCACAGTTCGAAGGAAAGACACTGGCAGATGGACTCATTTATAAGCTCGGTAAGTTATTTGTTGAAGTGATATTTATTAGAGATGCACCGAATATTCGGCTACTATCTGGTATCCGGCTTATGCGGCCCTTTTTTACTATCCGGCCGGATACCGGATAGTAATGGAATATCCGGCCGGATACCGGATAGTAAACTTGTTAGATTTTATAAATGGAATCTAATTAAAGACACAGTTACGACTGAAGCTTTAGTTTAACGAACTTAAACTTTTTATAATAAATCAGTTATTTAAAGTAACTTGGTGATAATACTGATAGTAAAAAAAATACTTATTTGTCACTAGTAGTCGAAAATAAATGAATATTAATCAATTAATTTTAAATTTTATCTACCAAAGGTAAATTATGATGTATAAAAATAAGATTTTCAGCGATTCCTTTTGTTTTTGACCGACTTCCAAAAAGGAGGAAGTACCCAATTCTCTGTCTGTCTTTCTTTCAGTCTATTTTTTTATGTTAGTTCCGCCGAATATTCGGCGGCCGGATACCGAATATTCGGCTGGTGGTCAGGCCGAATATTCGGTATCCGGTTTCCGGCCGAACAACTATTCGTTGCATCTCTAATATTTATCATTAGGCTGAGTAACGGTTTCGGATTGAATACTTCTAGGACCTATGTCTGTGATCAACAAAGAATAATACTTTCATGCATTTTCAACGGGTTCTTACCACGATATTTAATTAATTGAGTTGAAACTTCATGATCACGAGAAGACTGGATACTGCGGATCGTTTGCAACAACGTTGAAATATCGAGGCAATTCAATTAATTAAATATCGTGGTAAGAACCCGTTGAAAATGCATGAAAGTAGTTCCATAGTGTTATAGTATATTGTTTTGAGGGTCTTCAATGCTGTATTCACTTGAATTGTGAGGCGTAAGGTCTGTTATTACTGGTCATAAACTTCATTATTATGAGGCACTAAAATGATTTTGACCACCACACGCTTTATTATAGACTGTTGATTTCTCGGCATTTTCTCCATGGCAACATAAAATGAAAAACAAAGTATCTCTTTTTATTTTCTTAACAATTTTGTATGCGTCACAAGACGGAATAAATAAAATCGGTTCAGTCGTTCTCGAGTTTTAACGAGACTAACGAACAGCAATTAATTTTTAAGTTGCGTCTATTTCTTCTCCGATTTTTCTATTGTCTTGTAGGCAGACGAGCTAACGGGCCACCTGATCGTAAGCGGTTACCGTTGCTCATGGACCTCTGCAATGTCAGCGGACACTACGGGGCCGCTACCTACGGCCTACCTTTTAAGGACTTTCTTTAAGCCTGGTTTGAAGAAGGACAAGTCATAGCGCTCGGTTTATCTTTTTCAGTAGATTAATTACCATGGCCACCTTCCAAATCCATCATCAGATCCATTGCTCCATATTATTGCATTGTCACGCGATATACAAGTGAGTGCAAAATGTCACCTCAATCCGAAACCGGGAAGTTAGTCAAACTGACATATAGGTCGAACTGACATAGTTACATCTAGTGCTAAATATAAAGCTTGTAAACAAGGATCACCGAAATCGGTTCACCTAAAAAGTGTAATCCTCTTACGAATTTTGGACCCCTGATGAATCGTCCCAGGGGGTTTTTAAGTCTAGACTATTGTTGTCTCGGTGACATTCAGAGTAAATCAAAATTGTTTAATTACAAGTAAAGTGAGAGGTTAGACTGGATCACTTTCGTTTGGTGAAAGTGAGATCCGGATTGCATTGTGCATTCGTTTTGCTTTCCAAGTGGTATGTTTACATTGTATGACGTCATTTAATGACCTACGAGATCTTATTTTGTTTTTATTGGAATTTATAAAATTTGAGGAACTATTTCTTATGAACATCGTGAGGAAACCTGCATGTCGGAAAAGGATTATAAAAAAATCCTTTGAAGATATGTGAAGTCCCCAATCCGCACGGGGCAAGCGTGGTGGACTATGCCTAACCCCTCTTCAGAGGAGACCTGAGCTCAACAGTGGGCAGTAATGGGTTGGTACAGAGGAACTATTTCTTAATTCCTTATAAGAGGTTATCAAGTTAACTGTTACTTAATTCTTTTATGTTTTAGTTTGGGTGGACCAATTTGGATGGTTCTTATTTCATATGAAATATCCGCTGTGATGTTCATATGTGAATACTGAGGATCTGTATCATCTGGGTCTCTTCAAAAGAGAGATCGGGCAGTCAACCACATTTGTGTACTGCCAGTTTGAGACTGAATTTGAAATTAAACTTATTCAATAATTGGAACGAAGTTCCTTATCGCGCGTTATCGAATATATCCGTCTATCGTAATCGATAGACGGAAAAAAATCTTACGAAACGTTGTCACGACACTTTTTTGTTTTAGATGATTATCGCTAGATGGCGCTGTGATCAAAATCTTTTAAGACACGTTCCTTATCGCCGTTACGTTTGGAAAAAAAAATATAAGATATCTTTTAATCGAAAGGAACTTCGTTCATTTTATTATTATTATTAATGATTCTATTCAAGATGCAGATAGCACAGGACCGGTCGTTGTGGCGAAGTTTGGGGGAGGCCTATGTCCAGCAGTGGACGCCTGTAGGCTGATGATAATTTTTTTTTGTTTCCTAGTATACGTAATTTTATAACGCACACTATTATAATTACAATGTAGTCTAATTCAGACTAATAAGCAATTTTGTTTTGACCTAAATTACTATTTGATTTTATGCTAAGAATGTGTCCATTGGCACTTTTCTTATTGTCTCTATTATTAAGGTATAGACACAATGTTCATGTGGTCTTTATTATTACACTTCACTGATTTTATACACTAATAGTATTATTAAGTACTACACACACGGCTGATGATGATGATGATTTTATTCTAAATAATAAAGTATTATTTGTTTTTTTTTTCTTTTTCAGGTACTTTCCCAATGAACGTGTCAGTAATCAACTACAGACAGGACATTGAGTACCCGACTGAGTTCGACGCGAGACGGGAATGGCCTGGTATCATCACCCCCGTGGTGGACCAGGGCTGGTGTGGCTCCGACTGGGCCGTGTCCATAGCTGGTGTCGTTGGAGACAGGTAACGTTTAGAAACTTTTAAGTTCTTAAATAAATTTTAAAAGTTTTTGGAACGAAGTTCCTTATCGCGCGTTATCGAAAGGGGGCTAGACGGAAAAAAATCTTACGAAAAGTTGTCACGACACTTTTTTTGTTTTAGATGATTATCGCTAGATGGCGCTGTGATCAAAATCTTTTGAAACATGTTCCTTATCGCGCGTTACGAAAGGAAATATTTTTATAAGATATCTTTTAATCGAAAGGAACTTCGTTCTATTCGGATGTCTCATGACACCTCTCAAGTTTTTTATTTTTTGTGCTATGTAAGCAGACGAGCCAACGGGCCTGGTCGTAAGTCGTTACTATCGCTCATGGATCTCAATGTCTGGGACACTCAAGGGCCGCTATTTACGACCTCCCTTTCAGTCCAGAACTCAAGCTTCGTTCATATAACTTGCACTGGATGTTCCTTACTATCTATGTAAGTAGATAGGCAATCGACCAACTTCCCGGTGTCCGATGGAATTGAAATTAAGTATATCGCGTTACAGAACTGTGGAGCTGATCTCATGATGCATAAGCTATCACATTTGAGCTCGTTTTGTTTCACTTGTCTTGACAGGCACTTTATGGCCCGAGAGCTAGTACCAACCAATTTTTGGAAAGGTATTTAAAGCAAGCTGAAATGGTCCATATTTCTCCCGATATATACCACCTTAGAACTGCAGACCTGGCTGCTACGTAGCGGGGCTAAACGGACCCCCACATTTTTTTTACCATTTATTCGAAATGTTTTTAAATAAATGAAAATATATTCTCTTTATTTATTCTTCTCCTTTACTGTTTCAGATATTCTATTCAATCAATGCAGAGGAGAAACCAAAGACTGAGTCCACAGACTCTTCTTTCGTGTAATTCTAGGAAGCAGTATGGCTGCAAGGGAGGCAATCTGGACATTGCCTTTGACTACGTCCGGAGTGAGGGGTATATTACTTTTTTTTCTTCAGTAGGTGTAGGAGTTCAGGACAGCATCATCATCATTACCAGTCATCATTTACACTATTACTAAAGCAGCCGATACTGTCAGTGTGGTATGTCGAAATGTGAGTTCGAGTTCCAGTGGTATCGGCAAACGAACGAGAAAGAGGGTAGAGATTTGTCTGCTCTTAAATGACCTACCCGCAGTTCTTCAGTCTTCCCGTGATCATGGCGCTTGAAACAGTGCCGAAATATCGGGATCGCTCAATTAAAAATAATCGTGGAAAGAACCCGTTTAGTAATAGTGTAAGTGATGTAGATAACCACGAGTGTTTAAAGAAATTTATTACCAGTCATATCCACTGTTGGACATAGACTTCTCCCAAACCTTGTTACGACCCGCGGCTCTAACCTTTTCATTAGTCCATCTTGTGGGAATTAAACGCACCTTGCACTTAATATGTTCATGGCCACAATTCCAAAACTATTTTGCTCACTCGACCAATAATTCTGGGCACTATCTCAAGCCTGTTAAAAGGCGCAATTCTCCGGATTATTTCTATGCCTGGGAAAAATGCCAAGTACTTTAATATTCTAATAACAACATTCATTTGTTTTAGTCTGGTCCGTGAGGAGTGCTTCCCGTACGAGGGCGAGGTGACGGAGTGCTCTGACCGCGGCTGCGAGCGATACAAGGTCGGAGTGCCCATGAGCATCAACAGGGAGGAGGACATCATGTACGATATAATGACCTCAGGACCTGCTCTTGGTGAGTACTATCAAAGGCCCACTGCTGGTCAAAAGCCTTTTCAGTAGCAGGCATAGTCCACTAATTGATGATTGATTTTTGGCCGACTTCCAAAAAGGAGGAGGTACTTAATTCGTCCTTATGTTTTTTTTTGTTTGTTCAAAAAATGTGTAGGTATGTTATGTATGTATGTTTAACGGACAAAATTTCACGGTTAGCTGTGCCTTTCTGTGTGTATTTCTTTTCTATATGAACTGATTTCGATGATTGTTTGTTTTTGGAACGTGGTTCCTTATCGCGCATTGTGAAAGGGGGCTAGACGGAAAAAAATCTTACGAAAGTTGTCACGACACTTTTTTTGTTTTAGATGATTATCGCTAGATGGCGCTGTGATCAAAATCTTTTAAAACGCGTTCCTTATTTGTTTTAGATGTTATCGCTAGATGGCGCTGTGATTAAAATCTTTTAAAACACGTTCCTAATCGCGCAAAAGAAAATTATTAGATATCTTATAATCGAAAGGAACTTCGTTACATCCGGGTGTCCCTTGACACCTCTCAAGTTAGTGTTAGTGTTAAATTTGATTAAAATCTGATTGGTAGTTTTTGTGCTATGCTTGAGAAATGGAAGTCAGTCGTTTTCATTTTTGTAAGAAAAGTATTATGGTCTCTGTTATGATTTTAAAATAACTATAAAGCGTTAAAAACTTTTTGTACTTTTAAACGGTTTTACAACAACGATTGTAGACAATCGACGTGCCCAACGGTTTTATAATTCCCACGACTGTATCTATTTTATTATTTTTTGGTTTTTAGTACATTTATCTTAAACATTGCAATGTATGTTTAACATAAAACCGTTTAACTTAAAAAGTGTTTTACCTATTTTTATTAAAAACTTGAAACGTTCAACTAGACTCCAAAATAACCAACAATCATTTAGGTATGTTCATTGTCAAGGCCAGCCTTGAAGTCATAGCTCTATAAGGTTTTATTGCCGTGGTCAAATTGAAAATAATTTACTAAGGTATTCGAGGATTTTAATTGTAATAAGTTTGTTGTTTGAAAATACTAGAAAACCTTGAAAATTACCTGTTTGTAATACTTTCATGCATTTTCAACGGGTTCTTACAACGATATTTAATTAATTGAGTTGTCTCGATATTTCAACGTTGTTGTAAATGTCATGCTCAGAGTCTTGTAGATACAGTGAGTGTGGTGTGTCAAGAAGTGAGTTCGAGTTCCAGTGGTACGACCCAAAAGCGAACGAGAAAGAGGGCAGACAGATTTGTTTGCTCATAAATTGACCCGCAGTATCCAGTCTTCTCGTGATCATGACGTTTGCAACAACGTTGAACATCGAGACAGCTCAATTAATTAAATATCGTGGTAAGAACCCGTTGAAAATGCATGAAAGTATTATAGAAAACCGCGAGTGTCTGAATAAGTTTATTACCTGTTTGTGACACCATTCATCAGGACCATTAGAATAATAGAACAGCCTTTATTTTCTGACCGATACTGCCTTTTTTATACCTTATTTTGAGTGGGAGGAAATCGTGTGACTTCCACCTGCTCAACAAATAGGGTATATGTGAGTCAAGCCGCACTAAAACCTCTTACCACTCATACTCAGCGACGGGAAAGAGTGCCGAGCGCGTAACGCGTCGCGCCCTCCAAACCCCGTGCTGGGTTCTGGCCTTAGCCGGGGTTCGGACGCTGAGTGTGAGCGGTTGGAGGTTTTAGTGCGGTTAAACTCTCACATACTGGATCCGGTGATTTCCTCCATCTGGAAAAAAAACTCATACTCAGCGATTGAACTTCGACTAAAGTCAGAATCTAGTAACCAGTTTTGCAGAAAGGCACAAGGCGTTACGTAATACGACAATCTTTACCATCGCATTGTCCCCGAGACTATGCTATATAGAATCAACTCAGCGAACTTCAATATGTAGAGCTTAACATAAACTCATTTCTGCCCAAACATTCCTAGGACACTGAAAAGCTCATTCCAAATTGGAATTTTCAATGTCCATCTTAAAACTTATGGTTATCATTCCAGCCGTGATGAACGTGTACCAAGACTTCTTCCACTACAAGGAAGGAGTATACCGACACACGAGACACGGAGACCAGTCCCAAAGACGCCTTCACAGCGTCAGGATCGTGGGCTGGGGCGAGAACGATCTGGACAAGTACTGGGTATGTATTCTTAACTACGATTAGGTGGCTCGTTAGATAATTCGTCGCCTCAGTGCTTGTTTGGCCAATCTGCACTCGAGCAAATTTTACAGGAGACAGCAAACAAGCACGGAATTTTCGTTAAGTGCCGTGTTGAGAAAAAAATGGAAATGAGATTTTTATTGTTTTAGAATTGAATATTTTAAAAAATATTTTACCAGTCGGATGGAAATTTTATTCCTTATAATACTGCATTAAAAAGTCATTTTCGTAAAAAAATTCAGATTGGCCAAACAAGCACTGAGGCGACGAATTGTAGTGTTTAATTGTGGCTTTAGATATCCTTACTAGTATGATCAGGTATAGTCCAACACTCGATAACAATACGGATTGGAGGTTTCGTAAATCTTCATCCCCCTAAGTACCAAAAAAAGTAATTACACATTAGGAGACTTGGAGTGCAACACTGTAAATTGTAGGTAGTGTGAGGCTCTACTTGAGAGAGTTGAGAGACCTAACCTCTCAAGTCTTTAATGGTAGGTTCTTAGATAGGTCCCCTGACATTGCAAAGGTCCATGAGGGACGGTAACCACTAACGATCAAGCCCACATAGCAAAGTAATGGGTACTGAATAGAAACAAATTTAATAGTGACAGCATCTCATTGTTGATATTTAGATTTAAAGTTGTTCCTATAAGCCTTTTTTTTGCATGATAGATAAACGAGCCTACGGCCCACCTGATGATAAGCGGTTACCGTCGCTCATGAACCTCTGCAATGCCAGGGCAATGAGTGGCTTACAAATAGTTAACGTCATAAGTTCTTTAAATATTTATAAAAATTTGGACCTTAAAGGCGGGGACCATGTTCATGTATCTAATAAGTTTGTTATTGTACAGATCGTCGCAAACACCTGGGGTCCTTCCTGGGGCGAGAATGGCTACTTCAGAATCGCTCGTCGGTACAGCGGGACGGATATCGAATCATCTGTCATCACAGTCTTACCTTACGTATAAAATTAAATTATGTAGTCTAATAGATAACACGTCATACGAATACATGGTGGAATTTTTCAATATAGTCTAACGCGTTCGCTGCGAAACGAGGCCTAAATGACCCCTCCTGCAACTATTCTGTGGTGCGGCAAGGAAAAACGAGCGGTGCAAAGAGTGTAACTTTATTAAAGGCGTTGGGGTCTAATAGACCGCGTGTCACCCTAACGTCTGGTTATGGTCCGGGCCAATTACACCTCGTGTAGCAGTGAACGTGTTAAACTGGAAATACCAAATTTTACTCAAAGGTTATTTGTATTTTGGAAAGAATTCGTAGATTTTTAAAAATGTTCTTTCTATTTCTGGAAATTTGCTTAACTTTGAACTTATCATAAACTTTATTTTTAATGTTTATTCACATCACATTGTATGATCGACGAAAGAAAGTTAAACAACGAAATTCCAATTTAAGTCATTTTTTATTTTGATAGATTTACAAAAAATCGAAAATCTTTCTTAGGAATAACCGAAATATTGATATTTCTATGTACTTTCTTGGCATTGAAAACATCCACCCTATATAGCTAGGTCCTGCAGTTTTATATGATCTACTAGCTGACCCACGCAACTTCGTCTGCGTTATAAAGGGGTTCAAACAGTACTCGCAATGCCGTCGAGTTATTATTTTCGCGGCCCGCAGTGCCCCACATATTCATTGCGTTTTATACTCGTCATAACTTCTAAACGAAAAGTCCGATTGGAATAAAACAAAAAGTAATTTACTTCTACATTAATACTCTTGATAACAAAATACTTAATATGGATAAGGGTTAATATAACGATACTCTGTACCAACCCATTACTGCCCACTGTTGGGCTCAGGTCTCCTCCGAAGAGGGATAAGGCATAGTCCACCACGCTTGCCTAGTGCGGATTGGGGACTTCACATATCTTCAAAGGATTTTTAGAATCCTTTTCCGACATGCAGGTTTCCTCACGATGTTTTTCCTTCACCGTTTTTAGCCAGTGGTGTTGTGAAAAATTGCACATAAATCTTTTTCATATTAAGATTTAGAGGTACAAGCCGGATTTGAACCCGCGACCTCCCGTTCGGAAGGACGCGCTTCGACCACTCGGCCACCACGACTTCCTAACGATACTCATTTAACGTTAAATTCAATCTCGGAACGAAATATTAAATTTTAAAAACATAAAAGTGGTTATTGTGGCTAAACTATGATAGTTAGATATATGCTGTCGCGGACTTTTTTGTTTGTCTCCAAAAGACCTAAAAACCCGTAGTACATCATTTTGTTCTATTGTCAATAGTTTTTGCAGCGTACGCATAAATAGGTTTTCGATTTTTCACCTTTTGTTACATATTCGATATTTTCATACGGATCCCTAATTTTTTTGAAAATAAAATATAGCCTATAACCTTCCTCGATAAATGGACTTTCCAACAGTGAAAGAATTTTTGAAATCGGACCAGTAGATCCTGAGATTAGCGCGTTCAAACAAACAAACAAACAAACTCTTCAGCTTTATAAAATTAGTATCTAATATATAAAATTGTCGTGTCACGGTGTTCGAACTTGAACTCCTCCGAAACGGCTCGACCGATTTTGATGAAATTTTTTGTGCTTATCCGGTACCTATGAGAATCGGCCAACATCTATTTTTCATCCCCTAAATTTTAGGGGTAGTCCACCCCTAATTTTTTTTTTCGGCGCAGACGAAGTTGCGCGAGTCAGCTAGTATTAGTATAGATTAACTGCAAATTGTATGCATCGAAAAATAAAATTCCCGTATTCCCTTATTATGTATAAGGTATGTTACTGACACTTTTACAAAAATATCAAATAATTTCGAACTTAACGAACAGTGATGAAAGATCATTATAAAAAAGGGTGATATGTAACCCTCTCCTAGTAGTTTGAAAGGATAATCACCCCACTTCGGCTTGAAGAATTCTACATACAGGGTGTAACTTTGGACCATCTGACGTGGGGTGAATGTCCTGTCGAAATAAAACTTAGAACCACTTTTATTTTTGAAATCAGTTAATTTTTCTGACATTTTATGGGGTGTGTAAAACTATCGTTCGAGACTTCCATATGACATTAACTCCACGTCAGATGGTCCAAAGTTACAGATCGACCCTGTATACACCCTAATATATAATATTCTTTATTTTTATAATTGATCAATAGTAAAACCAGGAAATACTTTGTAATGGTATCCATTATTGTCAAGATTAGATTCGGTATAAATTCCAATATTATAGTCACCTTCTAGAAATTACTAAAGATTTATGTAGTCAAATAAATTCTAAGCTAGATTTATAAGAAATCCAACGTTCAGTGCCTTATTGCAGAAAAACATATTTGTTGCATGCTTATTCCCTATAATTCTACGATCAGCAATAATCGCTCATCGTTAATCCACTCAATGTTGTATAAAATCGCGACATAAGTCGTACAATTTGTCATATTTGGCGACAAAAAAAGGATTTTGGTCTTTTAAGGTCGGTGGGGTTTAATAAGCCTCGTGCCGTCACAATGTCTGGTTTAAGACAAGGCTTAAAACGACTCGTAACGCAGCAATGGAAAGTACAGATAAATCTGTACCGCTGGGAACGTGTTAAAAGATTTAAGTTCAATATTTTTTATTTTGTTTGTGTATTATCGAATATCTGGTAGAGGTAGCGGCATTCATTGCTATCTATCGGATTCTCGCTACCGATTACCCAATTCAACAGATCAGACAGCCATTTTAAAGCAATAATTGCGCAATTGATCGCAATATCGTTAGGGAATAAACATGGCGAAAAAAATTTACTACCAGACCTTTAGCTTGATCTGTGTAAGTTTTTTAAGAACTTAAAGGAGATATTTTACCAATTTTATTAGTAAAAATGATTTCTTAGGCCTTATTGAAAAATAAATATATTTAGTTTTATCGTAAAACTCACTTTCACTAAAAGCCAAACTAAAATTTAGTGATTTAAAAAAGTATTCCAAAAATTTATACGACTTTATGATTGGGTAATAATTGTTTGAATGTTATTAGAAAATAGCGGGATATTTTCTTAATTCCCAACGAAATAAATTATATCATTAATACAACTTTATTATTTACATCACTCACACAAAACGAGTTCTTACTATCATCACCAGCCTATAGACGTCCACTGCTGGACATAGGTCTCCCCCAAACTTCGCCTCAACGACCGGTCCTGCGCTATCTGCATCCAGTGACTTCCCGCGATCCTGACCTGACCGTCGGTCCATCTTGTGGGAGGTCTATCCTATGATAGCACCTATCGGTTCGTGGCCGCCACTCCAGAACTTTTTTGCCCATGTTCTTACAACAGTTTCGTTTAGTGTGTCGAGATATGAGCTTAAGTTCCAGTGGTAGCAAACGAATGAGAAAGAGGGTAGACAGATTTGTCTGCTCCTTAATCTACCCGCAGTACTCAATCTTCCCGTGATCATGGCGCTTGCAACGTCGAAATATCGGTATTGTTTGTAGGGACGCGATTGCATGGTTGCACTTTTGATGCAGGCAGTAATATATAAGTGCAGTGCGTAGCGCGACTCCCCAGTCGTTCCGTTAAGAGCATAGCGTACACTCGCGTCCACATTATTGTGATCATTTTCATTATTGTATATTGTAAAGAGTGACAATAAAATAGAATGATAACTAATTTTAAAAAAATCGTGGTAAGGACCCGTTTAATATTTGTGTAAGTGATGTATTCAAATACTTAAAGTAGTGTAGTTATTGGACACAGTATTTAAGTTGTTAAAACATATTTTTATTTTAAGGTAACATAATTTTTAATTATATATAGTAAACTTAATAATATAATCTCATTATTTTAATGTTATTTTGTTTAACATAATAAAAGTAATTACGACTTTTGTAGGTTCGAGAAAAAAAACCTTTTTTGGCTTTGTTATTGAATAAGCTGGCAATCGATAACCGATGTTGTCAGACTTAGAAAACCTACTATTTTGGAAGAATATACAAAGGTGGTATTTTTAAATGCCTTTTTTCAGTTAAAATGCTTCAAATAGTGATTTTAGAGAATTTTGAAAAGAAACGATTCGATTTCCTTAATTTAGAGTACTTTCCCTGGAGAGTTACAAATACCAACCTGTATGTGACTAAACAAATATTATAAGTATATTAAGATTTACTGTAAACATCTACTTGTATTATTTAATTTAATTAACTTTAAGAACTGAAATGAAAAGAAAATTGTTTATTTTATAATTTTTATTCAAAATTGTAAAATGAACGAGCAATTATTTTTGGAATAAATTTTACTGCGTACTTATTATGTACTTATTTAATAAATAACATTATTACAAAAACAACTTTTATTTCAATCGGAAAGTTTGTCAAATTTTAGCTTGCAATATTCCAACCGAGCTTACATAGTTACATCCAGTGCAAGTAGTGTTGTATTGGTAACCACTTTTGAGTATTGGCACGAAGTTCCTTATCGCGCGTTGTGAAAGGGGCCTAGACGGAAAAAATTCTTACGAAAAGTTGTCACGACACTTTTTTGTTTTAGATTATTATCGCTAGATGGCGCTGTGATCAAAATTTTTAAACACGTTCCTTATTTGTTTCAGATGATTATCGCTAGATGGCGCTGTTATCAAAATCTTTTAAAACACGTTCCTTATCGCGCGTTACGTTAGGAAAAAAAAATAGGATATCTTTTAATCGAAAGGAACTTCGTTCTATTCGGGTGTCCCATGACACCTCTCAAGTTTTTTTTTCCCACCTCTTACTCCCACCACTGTAAATCCTGTGTAACCAGGACCCATGTAGATCATCTAACTCTCATGCTTGCATTGTTCAACAAGGTTTTACTTTACATAACTAAAAAAGGGGGCGGCGCAACGGGAAAGATTGCCGTGGGCGTAACGCGTCGTGTCGTCCCTCATAACCCCGTGCTGGGTTCTGGCCTCAGCCGAGGTTCGGACGCTGAGTGTGAGCGGTTGGAGGTTTTAGTGCGATTCAACTCCCACATACGGTGATTTCCTCAAACTAAAAAAAAAAAAACAACTAACAATACACAAATTTTTTTAAAGTATAACCACGGCCTATGTCCAGCAGTGGACATCTATAGACTGGTGATGATAACCACACAAAATAAAGTACAAACGAAATAAAAAAATGTATTTTCAACCACTTTATTTGTCAAATTTGAAACAATTTTGAATTAAAGCCAAACATGAGTATAACATGTATTCTTCTGATCTTTCACAGAAGTTCAAACGTTTCACACGTAGGCTAAGCCTGCGATGACAGAAGACTCGATGTCAGTTCCACTGAATTTACGAGCGATGCGGAAGTAGCCATCCTCGCCCCACGAAGAACCCCAACTGTTCGCCACAATCTGTGCAATACCAACACAGCCTATTAGATACACGACATGTTCCCCGCCTTGAAGGCGTGAATTTCTCAAGGAAATTTCTTTAAGTATTTATGTCGATTATTATTATTATTTTTTATTTCAAGGTAGACAAACGAGCATACGGCCCACCTGATGGTAAGCGGTCACCGTAGCTCATGAACCTCTGCAATGCCAGGGCAAAGAGGGGCCGTTATCTATCGCCTACCCATACTTTTCTTAAACCTCGTTTAATTTCAAAGCACTCCGGGAACACCGCGGACGGGAATCCATTCCAAATCGGAATGGTACGGGGCAAAAATGATCTTCTGAACCGAACTGTAGAAGAGCGCAGCGGTTCCAAGTAAAGGTGGTGAACCTTGCCCCTGCGGCGTGTGGTGCGATAGTAAAAAGGAGATAAAGGAATCATCTCAAAGAGTTCCCCATGGATCAGACGATATAGTATGCACAAAGAGCTGAAATCTCTCCTAATTTAAAACTACACCTTAATCATAGTATTATTACATTTCAAGATATGGTTTTTGTCTCTACTTTGGAGCTAATTCTAGATAGCCTATAAAGACTGGTATCCTTTCTACGTGCCCAGTACTTGTCCAGATCATCTTCGCCCCAGCCCACGATCCTGACGCTGTGAAAGCCGTGTTGATACTGGTCTCCGTGTCTAGTGTGCCGGTATACTCCCTCCTTGTAGTGGAAGAAATCTTGGTACACGTTCATCACGGCTGAAATAAACCAAAGTTCTAAAGGTTGCCGAAACTATTTACTTTATTGCACGGGTAGTGATCTGTTGTTTGGTGTCTAATGTTGTATTTTGGAGAGGACGCATGCTCTGAATACGGGGGCGGCGCGACGGGAAAGAGTACTGGGTTCTGGACGCTGAGTGTGAGCGGTTGGAGGTTTTAGTGTGGTCCAATTCCCTCATATCCCGACGATTTCCTCCAACTAAAAAAAAAAATGCTCTGAACACTTAGCTGCCATCGATAGCATAAATAATAAGGGTATTTTTTCTTACCCTTGTAAACAAATCTTTTAGGGACTTTTTTAGGGAAGTTTACCTCCAGCAGAAGACCACACAGCTTCGACTTAATCATTACAAGAAGGCTAAAAGTGGACTTGAATATAAAAACAAATGCATACCGAGTACAGGTCCTGAGTTCATGATATCGTACATGATGTCCTCCTCCTTGTTGATGCTGATGGGCGCTCCGACCCTGTATCGCTCGCAGCCGCGGTCAGAGCAATATGTCACCCTGCCTTGGTATGGGAAGCAGTCGTCGCGAACCAGACTAACACCAAAAAATAATAAAATGTTTATACAGGGTGATTTGTTAGACAGGGTACATATTGCAGGAGGGTGATGAGTACTCTGTTCTAATAAGGAATATTACAAAAAATAAGTAAAATTACAAATTATTTCGTATTTCGTATTAAATATAAATACGACAAAACTACCTCAAACATAAGCAATTTCGGCTTAAAGAGTGTTGACTAATGATCTCTAGTGATCTCGCGCACCCCACACCTCCGCCGCACCCATCAGCTGTCGAAAAACCATCATTTTGTCACCCTGGAAATCACCCTGTATAACGAAGTTTTGTACTTCACGCGAGACCTTAAGGGTAGGCGGACTTCGCAGTGCCTTCTGGCATTGCAAAGGTCCATGAGCGACGGTATCCGCTTACGATCAGGTGGCCCTTAGCTCGTCTTCCTATAAGGCAATAAAGAAAAACACCAATGTGTACGCCAATTTTCGCTAGATGATAAAAGTGGGTCATTCGCCCGGAGTTCGTTCGGAATTTACCTTGTTTGGCTATTTTAGAAATGTTATTTCCTTAAAATGTTGAATTCGATTGTGACTACATTTTGGGCAAAAATATTTTATTTCAATAAAATATGTGACTATAGTAAAATGTAACCAATTCAAGGAACTAACGTCTTGCTCAATTTTGGATCCTGAAACAAACTTGGTCTAAATAACAAACCAACACAGTTTCTAGCTGAGTACTGTACTGTAACAACCCATTACTGCCCACTGCTGAGCTCAGGTCTCCTCCGAGGAGGGGTTAGGCATAGTCCACCACGCTTGCCCAGTGCGTATTGGGGACTTCACATATCTTCAAAGGATTTTTAGAACCCTTTTCCGATATGCAGGTTTCCTTACGATGTTTTCCTTCACCGTTTTTAGCCAGTGGTGTTGTGAAAAATTGCACATAAATCTTTATCGTATTAAGATTTTAGAGGTACAAGCCGGCCGGTTTTGAACCATATGGAAGGCAAGCGCTTCAACCACTCGGCCACCACGACTATACTCGGCCACCACGACCTAGTTGAGTGGTTGTTTGTTTTGGCGGTGAATTTTGAAGGTAACCTAAAATCCATTTACCCTCGGCTTCTGGCGTAGAACAAAGCATCGTTCAAGCTACTTCCCTTGCAGCCGTCCCGGGTTTTATAGTTACAGGAGAGTAACGCCTGAGGGCTCATCTTTACATTTGTATTTTTGGACGTTTGGATGGAATATCTGAAACAAAAAAAAAAACTTGAGAGGTGTCAAGGGACACCCGGATGGAACGAAGTTCCTTTCGATTAATTAGAGAGGGTATTGTAATAAAATTTTATTTTTTAAGTTATAATAATTAGTTAGTTTAAAATATAAACAAAATAAGGAATTGTTTTAAAAGAGTTTAATCACAGCGCCATCTAGCGATAATCATCTAAAACAAAAAAAGGGTCGTGTCAACTTCTTCATAAGAATTTCTGTCTAGCCCCCTTTTGATAACGCGCGATAAGGAACTTCGTTCCAATAATACGTTATGCATCTGTAGGACTAAACATGTGGTGATTTAATGGTATTTACGACCGACTTTCGAAAAGAAGGAGGTTCTCAAATCGTCTCTACTTTTTTATGTTTGTCTTTCATAAATGTAGTTTGGGTGGATCGATTTAAATGATTCTAGTGTCATATGAAATGTAATGATCTTCATGGGGTTCCATACAATTTTTTTAAAGATAGAACAAGTTCTTTTGGATCTGTGTTCAAAAATTTCGGAGCCACACCACGTATAGACGAGGCTTAAGAAAGGCACTCAAAGGTAGGTCATAGGTAGCGACCGTTCAGTGTCCCTGACATTGAGGTCCATGAGTGACGGTAACAGCTTACGATCCAGCCTAGATTAGTAGGCTCAACTTCTTACATAGCAATAAAAAACCCTCAAAGTAACTGACCTATCTCCAACAACACCAGCTATGGACACGGCCCAGTCGGAGCCACACCAGCCCTGGTCCACCACGGGGGTGATGATACCGGGCCATACCCGTCTCGCGTCGAACTCAGTCGGATAGTCGATATCCTTGTCATAGCTGATGACGGTCATGTTCTGCGGGAAAGTACCTTTTGGACAATAAGTAAGGTGAGAAAATAATACTTAAAGTTGCTATTATTGATTCCTCCTTGCCCTGGTTCTAAGAAGAAGTCCTATACACCATCAATCCGAAACTGGAAATCTTCCTACGGTTCGCAAGAATACAAGAACAACATTATCATCATGTTTCAATGATCTGAAGACACTTAATCTCAGTGAATAAAACTATTACTTCAAGGTAGCTTATAGATAGCGGCCACGCAATTGTCTCCTGACGTGGCAGAGGTCGGCGGTAACGATCAGGTGGCTCGTTAGGTCATCTGCCTACAAGGCAAAAAAATCCTGCAGAGAGACTTGGTTTTCACACAGTACCGTCTATGAAAATATCATTAAAATTTGCAGTTGTTTATGAATCAATCCATATTACTGTAACTCCTGTGCTGCAATATTGGCGGCTTTGGATTGGCTTTGAATAATGAAGTCCTGAGAACAATCCAACTTGTTTTGGACCTCAGTTCAATTCCAAGCAAAATGATGGCGTAGGAAATAGAAATTTTCAAAGCACCCTACCTAGTTTATAAATGAGTCCATCTTTGAGTTTCTTCCCTTCGAACTGCTGGTAGGTCGTAGCTTTCCACGGCAAACCGAATTGGTTGACGCCATATGCTAAGTCTTCGTTGTTTATGCAAGGTTCGTTGTCACAAGTCCAGGCTGCGACACCAGATCCAACTAACTGGCATTTGCTAGAAACAAAGTGAATTGAGGATTGTAAAAGTAATCGCGAAATTTAAAAGCTTATTAATTACTAGGTGGACCTGTGCAACTTCGTTTGCGTCTTAAAGAAAGGAATAAAGACAGTTGATGTTTGTTACCGAAGTATTATCGACACACTGTTGACCTGAATGCTCCGTCATCCTACCGTGGCACTCACTCTTACACTTTTAAATTTTTAAACTTTTTAACTTGGCAACTAACGTTTCATCAGGGGCCGGAACCGGGATTGGCAAGTGATAATCGGCCAAACAATTCTCGGCGAAAAGGCAGGAACCCCTTTTTAGAATTGCGTTGCATTTGTATTTAATTGAAAAAGGAATAAAATAAACAGCCATAATGATACCCCACTCGATATGGTAGACCTCTAAAAAAATTTTCATCCGCACTTTCCATGTAGGGGAGGCAACCCAAAAATGATTTTTTTTGGCATGAAAAGTAGCCTATAACCACCGCCTGAGTGAGACGGATAATTGTGTCAAGTTTGATGGAAATCCCTTCAGAACTGTTTGATCCATGCCTGCACATACAGACAGACAGACAAAAATGTATCTAATTGCATTTTTGGCATCAGTACCAATCACCCTGTAATAGTTTTTTTTAATAAATTTATTATACAAAATCGACCTCTCAAGAGTTTTATTATAAGTATAGATAGTATAAATTATTGCATTTGATCTATTTAACGATGAAATAGATCACCACCAGGTAATAATTTTCTATCCTGCGGGATTATCAAAATTGCCGAATGGACTGTCAGAAGTACCCTCAACGCACGTGCTGCGTTTACGTATTGGGTCACCAACGTTCAACACCCGTAAAAAACAAATGACTGTGACGGTCGACCAACATGTCGACGGGGGTTTGTATGCATTGGCCGTCACTGAAATTACGTCAAACATCATTTGACAGTTGGCCAACTGCCAGTTACTGCATTAGAAGTTGGTGATCCGGTATGAAACGAATTCACAAATTTCAATAGCAACTTTCGGTTTTTGTTCAGAATGTTTTGGAATCTCTGAAGATGCCGTATGGATAGCCCCACTGGTTCTTTTCAGCCTTATATTCTGTTCTAGATGACCCTCGCAACTTCGTCTGCGTCACAAAGGGGTTCAAACAGTACTCTTAATGCTGTTGCGATATTATTTGCGCGACCCGGGGAGTTTTATACTCGTAATAACTTCTAAACGAAAAGTCCGATTGGAATAAAACAAAAAGTAATTTACTTCTACATTAGTACTCTTGATAATATAATACTTAATTTGGATAAGGGTTAATATAACGATACTCATTTAACGTTAAATTAATTTTCGGACATTTTTTTTTTTTTTATAAACATAAAAGCGGTTATTGTGACTAAACTATGATAGTTAGATATATGCTGTCGCGGACTTTTTTGTTTGTCTTCAAAAGACCTAAAAATCCGTAGTACGTCATTTTGTTCTATTGTCAATAGTTTTTGCTGCGTACGCATAAATAGGTTTTTGATTTTTTACCTTTTCTTACATATTCGATATTTTCTTGCGGATCCCTAATTTTTAAAATAAAATATAGCCTATAACCTTCCTCGATAAATGGACTTTCCAACAGTGAAAGAATTTTTGAAATCGGACCAGTAGATCCGGAGATTAGCGCGTTCAAACAAACAAACTCTTCAGCTTTATAATATTAGTATAGAAGTATAGATATAGTATAGATATACTACTATATTATATTTACTATTCCATTCGTACTTACCAAAGATTACAGTCTTGACGTAGTTCGGCATTAAGATCGTATTTCTGTCCATTGTATTCACAAGTTGGTGATCCCAGATCAGGTAAGCCGCAGACTCTCTCGTAATCCGGACAGCAGTCATCGTGGTGAGCAGAATGTTTGCAGAACTCGTCGCAGTAACAGAGCGTTCCTGAGGTGAAATAAATGTATTTAGCAACAGTACTTTATTGTGTCTAGGTATAAAAATGATTGTAAAGGTTCATGAAACCACCGTCAATTTAAAAACATTCGCGGATTCAAAACTTACACCTCTAAATCTTAATGTAACAAAGATTTTTAAATGCAAAATATGTGAAGTCTCCAATTCGCATTGGGCAAGCGTGGTAGACTATGCGTAATTTCTCTTCTGAGGAGACCTGAGCCCAGCAGTGGGCAGTAATGGGTTGTCACAGTATACAGGGTGTTAAAATCCGATGAAACAATACTTTCACAGCAAATAGTATACTTGATTTAGAAGCCATCCACCAAATCTGGGTTTTCTAGGCATAATATATCATAAGTTATAACTAATCAAAACTACGTGTTAATTTGTGCAGGATCAACCCTACCGTACTGACCTACACCAACAGCTAAAGACTTAAGCCGGCTAGTCACCTCCTGTATCATAGAACATTGTAATAATACACGGGACAAAAATCACATTCTAAACAGGATATATGCGCCTGTGTGCGTGAAGATAGATATAGCACGCTAAATGTAAGTCAGGGTAGGGTTGTCAAAAATAATACAAAATAATAATTTTTCAACTTTGTATGTAAAGTAACTCTCCGTTTCAAAATGTATGTGTATATGATTTGAAATGTGATATGGATTAAACCCTTAACGTATTGTTTCACCGGGAACCAACACCCTGTATAAGGATGGTGTATATGGTCTCTGAAGATATTCAATCACCAAATTGGAACAATACCTACCAGCTATGGGCACTGAACAGTCATCTTCTCGTTTAGTACAGCATTTGTCAGCTCGTGTAGCACAATACGACTGCTGTCGAAGTTCGGGAGCACTATATCCTAAGCAGGATGTCACTAATGCCAGGACTAATAGTAGGAACCTGTGAAGAGTTTAAAAGCTTTTATAGACAGATAGCCTAAAAGATAGGGTTATCAATTCTGTTTTTTTCGTTTACTCATCTTTAGTTTAGGTGGACTGATTCAGATTACTTTTGTTTCAGATAGAAGGTGATAATCAAATTTATTTTTTTATCGATCGAACAAGTACTTTTAGATCTGTTTAAAATTTCTATTTTTGACGGATAAAATTTCACATCTTAGCACGTTTTTAGCACCAGATAAAGCAATTTCGATGACTCTTGCTAGAAAGCAGACAATTTGGACCAAGTCTGATATTCATTTGAGATCTTGATGCAGATAAGATAGATGTATGATTCAAAGTATTTTTTGTGCCATTTGACAACAAAATAAACAAAAATAATTTCGAACAGTGTTGACCGCCACACTTCTTAGCTGTCGAACAACAATCGTTTTGAAATTATTTTTGTTTGGGATAGTTTTGATGAATTTAGATTTTTCACCAAAATTTTTTTTGTTATTATACCTATTTTATTAAATTTTCCGTATCATAACAGAGTACTGGTCATCCTCCTTCAATATTTACCATCATTAACAAATTAACGTGTATATCGCGAGTCAATGCAATGACATGGATTTGATAATGAAATGTGTCTGAAAAATAATTACTGAACTTTAAAACACGCGTGATGAAACGAAGACAGATTTAAATGTTTTTTCATGATAAATGCGAATTCTGTTGCTGGCTCGAAAACTAAGTGGCCATGAAATTATTCTTTCGTTAGCAATACGCGCCATGGGCTATTTATAAAATTACTAGCTGACCCGCGCAACTCCGTCTGCGTTACAAAGGGGTTCAAACAGTACTCGCAATGCCGTCGACTCATTATGTGCCCGAAGTGCACCCACATATTCATTGCGTTTTATACTCGTGATAACTTCTAAACGAAAAGTCCGATTGGAATAAAATAAAAAGTAATTTACTTCTACATTAATACTCTTAATAATATAATACTTCATTTGGATAAGGGTTAATATAATGATAGTCATTTAACGTTAAATTCAATCTTGGGACGAAATATTATTTTTCTTAAACATAAAAGCGGTTATTGTGTCTAAACTATGATAGTTAGATATATACTGTCGCGGACTTTTTTGTTTGTCTTACTAAGACCTAAAAACCCGTAGTATATTATTTTGTTCTACTGTCAATAGTTTTTGCAACGTACGCATAAATAGGTTTTCGATTTGTGTTACATATTCGATATTTTCATACGGATCCCTAATTTTTTTCAAAATAAAATATAGCCTATAACCTTCCTCGATAAATGGACTTTCTAACAGTGAAAGAATTTTTGAATAGAAATGGATCAGTAGATCCTGAGATTAGCGCGTTCAAACAAACAAACTCTTCAGCTTTATAATATTAGTATAGATAAAAGGAATCGCTTAAGAATCTATTTTCATTTTTGTGGGAATCCAATCTGTGACGTAATCATTTGGGAAATTTCAGTAGTGGTACAATTTAGTATAAATTTTCGATTAGTTTTAATTAACCTACCCACAGATTATAGAGAGTAAACCTACCTAATTAAAAGAGGCGGGAAAAAGTGGGAATCTCACTACTTTTAGCAGTTCACTACGTATAAGTTATATTTTAGTATGTTTTAAAACCTAAGTGTGTGACTGTACCAAAGTTAGTAACTACATTTTTTTTAAAAACTTTAATTTAAAAGAATAATCTAAAAAGTATTCATTATGATAAAATTAAAATAAATAAATAAACAAGGTAAGCATAATAAACTTCCAAAACACGCGTAGTTTATTAAGTGTTTTTAAAATCCATCGAAATATTTATATTATGATACGTAAAAAACTCTTACACAATATTAGCCATGACTGCTTCAGTATTGAAACCACGAAAAAACACTCAGATGTTTTAAATTTACATTTCTGACGTCCACATGATCAAAGATCTGACAGTCGACTGAAATGAAGATGATTTTTCCTCGACGATTTTCGTCAAATGTTAAAAGAGATAAATTTTTGTTTGACTTGAAATGAAGTTTTACATAGTCGTGGTGGACGAGTGGTTGAAGCGCTTGTCTTCCGTACGGGAGGTCACGGGTTCAAAATCGGTCGGCTTGTACCTCTAAATCTAGATGTGAAAAAGATTTATGTGCAATTTTTCACAACACCACTGGCTAAAAACGGTGAAGGAAAACATCGTGAGGAAACCTGCATGTCGGAAAAGGATTCTAAAAATCCTTTGAAGATATGTGAAGTCGCCAATCCGCATTAGGCAAGCGTGGACTATGCCTAACCCCTCTTCTGAGGAGACCTGAGCCCAACAGTGGGCAGTAATGGGTTGGTACAGTACAGCTAAATAAAAGGTAGGTACGAAATCAAGCTTCATAAAATTTATTAGTGAATACTTAATGAGTACACGAATTATACAAAAAATACATTATTTCATAAATACTTTCGACATTAAGTACACAACATATAAAAATTGTATTTCATCTTACTACTACAGAACGCAGAAAAAATGCTCCAAATAAAAATTTAACAGATTTGTACTAAAACCAAATAAATGTAAAATACTTTTTTATAACACTGGCTAAAAACGGTGAAGGAAAACTTTACATCGTGAGGAAACCTGCATGTCGGAAAAGGGTTCTAAAAATCCTTTGAAGATATGTGAAGTCCCCAATCCATTAGGCAAGCATAGTGGACTATGCCTAACCCCTCTTCGGAGGAGACCTGAACTCAGCAGTGGACATTAATGGGTTGGTACACAGGTAGGTACATTAAAAACATTATCGTAGTAGTTTTAATGTTGTCCAAAAATTACATAAATAAATTCACTTATATCTAACTATATCAAAATGCATAATTTTATAGGTACAGAAGAAAATAAATAAACTTTGTATTACGTATTAAAATATCTAAAACCAAAGAAATAATAACATTTTGGGTCCATAGAAAAATAAATGCGATGGAAACTAAAAATACTTAACTAAAACTTACATAGTTAAAAGTTACGCCAAAATTTTAGATGAAATGAAATAGTTTTTTGTCCAAAAATACACTTTTACACATTACAACAAATACAATGATCCCCGCACTAGGTCAGACCTGTATCGCGGGAGACCGAGCCATGTTAAACCATTTGATTAGAATTATAAACAAGTCGGGAGATACAATAAACTATATAAAATTAAGTAAACTACATGCATAAAATTATGATAAACTTAGGCAATTCCCTACATAAAAAATATAACAATAAATTAAAATTAGTGCAAAAAACCGAGTGCAACCATGACAAACTTCAGTGCAACTATTTGTGAACAATTAAAATATTTTCGGTGTCAGTGTAGTCGAGTGTGAGAAGCCATCTCAGGACCGTTGTTTTGAGTTTGTGGAAATTTTAATAAAAAAAAAATATTAAGAAAATGCTCAAAATGTCATCCATTTAAAACCACTACTCGCTAATCTCCATTTCGTAAATGATAACTAGTAGGCTAACTTCAAACGGTGTTTCACACAGTTTCAATGCCGGCCAAAGCATACAAAACCCCCGTTTACATGTCGGCCGTCACCGTCATTTGTTTTTACGTGTGTTGGACCAATATGTGAACGGCATAACTCTATGCTCTATCTTAATAAGCTTTAGCTCTACAAACTTTAAAATATAAAAATATAAACACCTTAAATCGATAATTTTCATTCAACGTTTGACATGACGGAACTAGAACTAGATTAAAAAATATATTTGTAAGACTAATCATAATATTACATTGCATAAGCTCTTCGTTTTGTAACAAAAATACTGAGTCTGCTGACTATTCATTGCTTAGGGATACTTTATTGGCTTTCTACATAAGTCCAGACTGTGATGACGGATGTATCGATGTCAGTTCCACTGAACTCACGAGCGATGCGGAAGTAGCCATCCTCGCCCCACGAAGAGCCCCAACTGTTCGCCACAATCTGTGCAATACCAACATAGCGTGTTAAATGAATATCGGAAAAGGGTTCTAAAAATCCTTTGAAGATATGTGAAGTCCCCAATCCGCATTGGGCAAGCATGGTGGACTATGCCTTACCCCTCTTCGGAGGAGACCTGAGCTCAGCAGTGGGCAGTAATGGGTTGTTACAGTGTTAAATGAATAATGTTCCAGCAAAAGTCTTAGTGGCAGAGAAGTTGAAGCTTTTCCGTACGGGAGGTTGCGGGTTCAAAGTCGGTGTCTAAATCTTAATGTCTAAAAGATTTACGTGCAATTTTTAAATTACAACACTGGCTAAAACAGTGTAGGAAAGCATCAGGAAACCAGCATATAGATCGGAAAAAAATATTTAAAAAATACTTGAAAGATATGTGAAGTCTCCAATTGCAACTCAATTGAGCGAGAGTGGTGAACTATGTCTAATCCCTCTACTGTGGAGACCAGAGCAGTGGGCAATAATAGGTTGGTACAGTACAGATGCCAGCTCTCGCTCACTTACTCGTTAGATGCTAGCTCTCTTAACCACTCAACTGGGATCGGCAACCAAATTGGTTTGTTTACTTTTGCCAAGTCTGTGGCAGAGTTAAAATTGAGCACAGTTCTAAAACTTGTTTTGTTTACATTTTTAATCGTCTCATATTTTACGGAGATGATATATTTTCGCTGAAAATGCAATACAGTCTCGTTTAGTAATAAAGATTTACAAAAATATATGGTTTAATTAAACATCAAAATTAAAAATATTTTAAAAAGGGGCTCAAACACGGTATTGATTCCGAACGAAGTCCCCAGTTTCGCTATCTATCGAATAGTGACGTTCCCAGTTGAGTGGTTAACTACTCATCTATAGCTGTCAAATGTCACCTATAGATGGCACCACTAGACAAACATCAATTTTCATTAGTTCCCAGTTGAGTAATTAAGGAGAGGTAGCCTCAAATACTACATGTCTTAGTGCAGCTTCAGAATATACATACCCAGTACTTATCGTGTTCATCTTCGCCCCAGCCTACAATCCTGACGCTGTGAAGTCCTCGCTGATACTGGTCTCCGTGTCTCGTGTGTCGGTATACTCCCTCCTTGTAGTGGAAGAAATCTTGGTACACGTTCATCACGGCTGAAACAAAGAACAGTTCTAATTTATCTATTTTCCATTTTTGTACTCATTGTCCAAAATATGCTATTTGGTGCAGATGTAGAAAGTCAGAGATTTATATATCAAGAATTATTTTGAAGAGAGAATAGGGTGGTATTAGTATATTATCGTTTATCAGGGCATTTGTTCAAATTGGTAGTTTGACTTTTTGGGGAAGTCAATCTGAAGAAGAACACCTTGCTTCTGAAAAAGTGGACTGAAAGCAATAACACTTCCAAAGTCAGTCATATTAAGTAACTTATATGGATAGTAAAACTCACCAAGCGCAGGTCCCGAGGTCATGATGTCGTACATGATGTCCTCCTCCTTGTTGATGCTCATGGGTACTCCGACCTTGTATCGCTCGCAGCCGCGGTCAGAACACTCCGTCACCTCGCCCTCGTACGGGAAGCACTCCTCACGGACCAGACTAAAAAATGATAGTTGTAATATTGAAGATAGAAAAATCATAGCCAAAGCGAAGAGCAGATGGAAGTTGGAAAACCTCAAAAAACGGTAGATCAAAGAGCTGGCCACACTTAATATTATCACAGAAACGAAGACCCAAAGATTTCGCTGGCTTAGCTATATACAGAGTGATTTGTTAATTATGTTACATAGAGGTGGTTTATCCATACTTAATATTATAAATGCGAAAGTAACTTCGTCTGTCTGTCTGTTACGCTTTCTCGCTTAAACCTCTCAACCGATTTCGATGATGTTTGGCACAGACAATCTTTAGACCCTAAGAAAAAACATAGGCTAGCTTTTAATTGAAATTGACGCAGACGAAGTTGCAGGGGCCCGCTAGTAAATAATAAATAAATAAAAATAGTTACCCTTTACTCCGTACGTAGTACAAGGCAACGTCCAAATTGCCTCCCTTGCAGCCATACTGGTTCTTATAATTACAGGACAGAAGCGACTGAGGACTCATCTTTATATTCGACTTTTGAAGCGATTGGATTGAGTATCTGAAACAATACAATATAAATAAGTGTGATTTTTTTTTGTAAAATCGAATGGCCATGCTATGCTACCAATACTTCATGGTACAGAAACCAGTTTTAAGATCCTGGATATCATGTAGCAGTAGAGTGCTAGCTAATGCAAGTAAAACGAGACCAAACACGACAAGTCTATCTTGTATAGGACAAGAGTTTCATGACCACCTTCTGAATCCATCATCAGATCAGCACAATTATGTCATACTAGCTGACCCACGCAACTTCGTCTGCGTTACAAAGGGGTTCAAACAATACTCGTAATGCCGTCGAGTTATTATTTGCGTGGCCCGAAGTGCACCAAAACATTCATTGCGTTTTATACTTGTGATAACTTCTAAACGAAAAGTCCGATTGGAATAAAACAAAAAGTAATTTACTTTTACATTAATACTCTGGATAATATAATACTTAATTTGGATAAGGGTTAATACAACGATACTCATTTAACGTTAAATTCAATCTCGGAACGAAATATTACATTTTAAAAACATAAAAGTGGTTATTGTGACTAAACTATGATAGTTAGATATATGCTGTCGCGGACTTTTTTGTTTGTCTTACTAACACCTAAAAACCTGTAGTACATCATTTTGTTCTATTGTCAATAGTTTTTGCAGCGTACGCATAAATAGGTTTATGATTTTTCACCTTTTGTTACATATTCGATATTTTCATGCGGATCCCTAATTTTTTTGAAAATAAAATATAGCCTATAACCTTCCTCGATAAATGGACTTTCCAATAGTGAAAGAATTTTTGGAATCGGACCAGTAGATCCTGAGATTAGCGCGTTCAAACAAACAAACAAACAAACAAACTCTTCAGCTTTATAATATTAGTACCTATAGATTATTGCATTGTCACGCTACATCTGCGTGGAAAATGTCAGCTCAATCGGAAACCGGGAAGTTTGTCAAATTTCGCTTGCAAGATTCCACCCGAACTTCCATAAGTACATTAGTACATAGTTAAATCCAGTGTAAGTTAATATAAAGCTTGTAAAAATGCTATGTCCTACCTGTCTCCAACGACGCCAGCTATGGACACGGCCCAGTCAGAGCCACACCAGCCCTGGTCCACCACTGGGGTGATGATACCGGGCCATTCCCGTCTCGCGTCGAACTCAACCGGATAGTCGATATCCTTGTCATAGCTGATGTCAGTCATGTTTAACGGGAATGTACCTTTAAGACAATAAATAAAATGATAAATAAAAAGTCGATGAGAAATTGGTCCGATGAATGTAATTAAATCCTGCTGGTTCATCATCGTACACGGCAAGATCCAGGGGAAGAGAGCTGTAGGTAAAAGGAGAACATCTTGGCTGAAGAACTTGCGCCAGTGGTTCAACAAAAGCACTCGTGCTTTGTTTCGCGCTGCTGTGTCAAAAGTACAGATCGCCTTAATGGTCGCCGACCTTCGATAGAAGATGGCACATGAAGAAGAAGAAGGTTCATTTGAAAACTTGAAATTTTATCCATGTTGCAGGTTGTAAAGTCACTTCCAATCAAAAAGAATTTGTCTATTCATTATTGAGGGTATAGATGATATTAGGCCAAAGGGAGATCTCCAACTGGGCGAGGTAGTGTACGCCAGGTCAGGCCGAAGCCCACTGTAGTAGATTTCAGATGTCGTATATATGCGAAGATTTCTGTAAATGTCGTAACCACGATTCAGGATCTAGCGCGTTATTATTGGTCGCCACAATTATCATAAGTGAACGCTGTATGTAGCGTTACTTATGACTACAAATTTATGCTCATGAATATTACTAATTTTATCAAAATAGTCTTTAAGGTTAGGCGGATAGTGACGCTTCACTGCACAATCTTATTGTCATGGTCAATAGGCCATAGTACCTACTTTCTTTAAGGTAGTATGGTCAAAAAAATCATAACGTTTTAAAGATCTGATAGTGACTGTTGAACAAAATCTCCAGACGTTTTCAGTGGATGGTCCAAACTTAAAACAATTTGTATTAGCTGTGGCGACCAATAATAGCGCGCGAGATCCTGACTCGCGGTTACGACATTTGCAAGAATCTTCGCATATATACGACATCTGAAATCTACTACAGTGGGCTTCGGCCTAACCGGGCATACACTACCTCGCCCGCAAGGAGATCTCCCTTTGGCCATAAGTCCACTGTACCCACATTAGCCAATCTCTTGCTTCCACTTTTTTTAGCAACTCTGAAATAAGCAGTGAAGCCTAGAAACCTGAAGGAAACTGTCCTGTTCCAGAACCAGAAATATTCCTGACTTCTATTTGTAAAATAATAACAAAAGCATACCTAGTTTATAAATGAGTCCATCTTTAAGTTTCTTCCCGTCAAACTGCGGGTAGGTGGTGGCTTTCCACGACACACCGTATTGGTTGACACCATATGCTAAGTCTTCGCTGTTCAAACAAGGGTCGTTGTCACATGTCCAGTCTGCGATATCGTCGCTGTGTAGCTGACATTTGCTGAAAGAAGAATTTAGTATTCGTGAAAATTAAGGTGAGGTCATTCGGTGCATTACAATCCTGATCAGCCTTTTGACAGACTTCCAAAAAGGAAGAGGTAAATTCGTATGTATTCTTTGTAATGTTTGTAACCTCATTTAGTTTGAGTGGACTGATTCTTTCGGTTTTGGATGATGCTTGTTTCAAATGAGACGTGAGGTCCCAGGTCGTGGTGGGGTCCCATCATTTTTTAAAGGTTGTACAAGTAGAGTATTTTGGATATCTGTATTTTGTATTTTAATAATCTAAGTTTACAATTTGTCGTAACCGATCATCAGGTACCTCTTGTACCTCTAAATCTGAAAAAGATTTATGTGCAATTTTTCACAACACCACTGGCTAAAAACGGTGAAGGAAAACATCGTGAAGAAACCTGCATGTCGGAAAAGGGTTCTAAAAATCCTTTGAAGATATGTGAAGTCCCCAATCCGCACTGGGCAAGCGTGGTGGACTATGCCTAATCCCTCTTCTGAGGAGACCTGAGCCCAACAGTGGGCAGTAATGGGTTGGTACAGGATCATCAGGTGGGGACATTAGCCCATCTTGTTATATAAAAACCGAATAGTGACAAAATCAAAAGGGTAAACACATTGAGTGTCTAAAATGCGTGTGGTCTGACGGTTACTTCGTTTTGAACCACACCTTTCTGTTTATAAATTCCATTTGTTCAACTGACATCTTCATGATTTATATTCTGAACATGCAAGAAACGAATTTTAAATAATCTATTATTTACTTAGGCATCACGTCCGAAAATATTCACGGTTCAATACTAATAGTATAATTATATTGTCTTTAGAATTTTTATTGTTTAATTTGTTTGACAATAGCTTTGCTAGGCGCCGATGTTTTTAAGGATCACATTCAGTGATGTCATCTTTAAATGATTATTACCTATGTTGCCCTTCATAGAAGCACTTGTACTAATCCTTAGAAACAACACAAGCCATTCTCGATACATTTTAGAATTCCGGGAAAGATAACAACCGACTCTTTTAAAGTTACAGGAAAAACGAATTGTGTGATACTTTTTGATAAATATTTCAATACCTAATCTAATTTTGTACTACAATTTCAATATTCAAACTATTCTCACGGAACGTAGTGTTTTACAAAAGTGTATACAAAATATAAAATTGTTAAAATATTAATTCGACAGTACTGTACTGTACCAACCCATTACTGCCCACTGTTGGGTTCAGGTCACCTCAGAAGAGGGATTAGGCATAGTCCACCACGCTTGCCCTTTAGACTAGAAAGGACTTTTAGAACCCTTTTCCGACATGCAGGTTTCCTCACGATGTTTTCTTTCACCGTTTTTAGCCAGTGGTGTTGTGAAAAATTGCACATAAATCTTTTTCACATTTAGATTTAGAGGTACAAGCCGGCCGACAGTACTTATATCCATAAAACAGACAAAAATTGCCACCATTACAAAATCTGTTTTTCCTATAAGGACTAAACTTATATACCTATTTTTACAGTCCCTCATTACCCGGACAATGCAGAGGTTCATGAGCGACGGTGACCGCTTACCATCAGGTCGTTTAAATCTATCTTGTAATAAAAAAATAAAATCGTACAATTAATTTTTTATCATAATATTTGGGCGCATTTTGTGGAAAAATAATGTAACTAAGAAAGTTATCGACTATTTACAAAATATACGTAGGTATTAAAACAGATCTAACAATGATAGCCATAGCATTTACGTTTTCTTGAAGTAAATATCAAGTTTTGACTATTTACGGTAGCTTCGTCGAAAAGCTCATTTAAGAAATGCCAACAAAGGGATATTAGTAGCTATCTGCGAACCTTTGAATTGATTAAATAAAAAGGACGTTGTCTAAAGTGGATATAATTTGTGTAGAATTCATCAGTGTAAGTGCACCATAATTGCGAGTGACTTTGATTCAATTTTTCTTATAACTTATAAGGACATTTATGAAGTAAAGAATCTTTGCTATTATTCTGCGTACAATAGACTTTGATTCAGTAAAACCTAGCAGTTGTACGCAACATACAAGTTTTTGAAAAACACAACAAACACACAGTGCCACATGCCAGGTACGCATAATATTGTCATCCGGATGCACTATAATATGCATTATATTTCAGGCATTTACAGAAGGTACCTTCTATAAATACCTTCTTAAGACAGCTTTAGAAATTTCAGAGCTACATTCGATAGTAACCACTTACGAGTTGTCCATCATCATCATCATCATCATAAGCCTATAGACGCCCACTGCTGGACATAAGCCTCCCCCAAACTTCGCCACATCGACCGGTCCTGCGACGAGTTGTCCATTGGCATTAATAAAGATGTGGCGAGGTTTGGGGGAGGCCTATGTCCAGCAGTGGACGTCTATAGGCTGATGATGATGATTAATAAAGATACCCACCATTGATTGCAGCCTTGAAGAACTTCGGTATTAAGATCGTATTTCTGTCCGTTGTATTCGCAAGATGGCGACACTAGTTCAGGAGGACCACAGACCCTCTCGTAGTCCGGACAGCAGTCATCGTGATGACCAGACTGTTTGCAGAACTCGTCGCAGTAACAGAGAGTACCTGAGGTCAAAGAAAAGTCCTGTATAGGTGATAGATAACGGCCCCTAATTGTCCTGGTATTGCAGAGGTTGATGAGCGACGGTAACCGCTTACCATCAGGTGGGCTGTAAGCTAGTTTATCTGTCTAGCAATAAAAATAGGTAAATTATTTTATCGTATTACAAGCTGCTCTTTTTGAATTACCTAAGTACTCGAGCAAGCAGGATGCTCTGTTCAGGTCTCGGAAAAGAGATTAAGTCTACCACGCTTGCCCAGCGCGGATTGGGGACTTCACATATGTACGAAGGATTTTTAGAATCCTGTTCCAATTCTCTTTAGTATTCCCAGAGCGCTATGACTTGTCCTTCTTCAAACGAGGCTTGAGGAGGGTCCTTAAAGTTAGGTTGTAGGTAGCGACCCCTTAATGTCCCCTGACGTTGAGGGGTCGCTACCGCAGAGGTTCGACGTGTTCATCAGACGTGCCATTGGCTAGTCTGCTTAAATGGTAATAAAAACTTGGAACATACTGGATATTCGCGTGGATGTAGAGAATCTAATGGAGCCCAAATAAAGGCAGTTCAAAGGATCCCAAACACGATGAGTGTACTTCCTTCATTTTAGTTTTACTTTTAATTAATATACCTAGTTGAGTAAGTTTCATTATAATGTTGTGTGTCGAATAAAGCTTTCTTTACACTATTACTAAACGGGTTCTGTCCACGATTATTTTCAATTGAGCGATCCCGATATTTCGGCACTGTTCAAGCGCCATGATCACTGGAAGACTGAAGAACTATGGGTAGGTCATTTAAGAGCAGACAAATCTGTCTACCCTCTTTCTCGTTCGTTTGCCGGTACCACCGGAACTCGAACTCACATTTCGACATACCACACTGACAGTATCGGCTGCCGCCTCAAAACTAGATATTTTGGCTTTATTTTCGTCTAACACTGGATTCCACATACAGGACAGTTTGAAGCCGTCACCCCGATTAAAAGTGCTATTCCTCAAAATTTCAATAGCTTCCTTAACCACCTTTTTTACCTTTCTTGGTATGTCTTGGTTAATTCAGACAGATTTGTCTGCTCTTAAATGACCTACCCGCAGTTCTTCAGTCTTCCCGTGATCATGGCGCTTGAAACAGTGCCGAAATATCGGGATCGCTCAAAGAAATTTAAAGCTTTTTTTTCTTTCTAATAAATATCTATCAAATCGGGTAACTCACCAGCTATAGGCACTGAACAGTCATCTTCTCTTTTCACGCAGCATTTGTCTTCACGAGTGGCACAAAAGGACTGGTTTCGTAACTCGGGTGCACTGTATCCCAAGCTGGATGTAACTGATGCCAGGACTAAGAGCAAGAATCTGTAAAGGAAAGTAGTTTTATAGTTTTTATAGTTTTTATATATTGTAAAATAAATAAATAAATAAATAAAATAGCTTAAGCATGAAAAGTAAGGCTAAACGAGATAGATCCGTCGTGTCTTGGTTCATTTTACTCTCTTAGATAACATCTTGGTACTACACAATAGATCTTAAAAGCTTGTATCCTGACTAATATTATAAATGCGAAAGTAACTCTGTCTGTCTGTCTGTATGTCCGTCTTTCTGTGTGTTTGTCTGTCTTTTGTTGTCTTGATTTTGATGAAATTTGGCACAGACAATTTTTAGCCCCATAGAAATAACATAGGCTACCTTTTTTGAAAGTGACGCAGACGAAGTTGCGGAGGGCCCCCGCTGGTTTAAAATAAATTCAAAAATAAGACCACTACGACTATTTTGGTGCAAGCTTCCTAAATACTATTATAAAATAAACTAGTGTTACAAGTTTTTGTAGAAAAACCAGTTTATAATCTTATTTATTTTAAGGAACATTTTTCAAAAAAGCATATCATATAAAGTAGAGAGCCAAAACAAAGCACGACGAGTTTGTCTGTTTTAGGTATTTTTATTACATTTCAATTCTATCATCGGATCAACTCGTAGCATTCATATATACTTTAGTGAGTCGGGTTAAATGTACCGCATTTATTTATTAAACTTTATGCACATAAATGGTACAATGGCGGACTTAATGCCTAAGGCATTCACTACCAGTCAACCAAAGGTGGTGTAGAGAAAACTATGGTAGGTGCTCAATTAGATTTATTATAAAAATATATATAATATAATAAACAAAATGTCCATACATAAAATACTATACTACACAATAAACCTATGCATAATTACATAAATACTACAATAATACAGAGTACTATTACAGTAGAGTATTACATTTAATATTTTTTTTCGTTATTTTTAATCCAATATCATAAGTTAGGGTATGCAATGCATATTTTCATTTATAGTGTGAACGCCACACTCTTGTACCATATTATTGTAATACTAGCTGGCCCACACAACTTCGTCTGCGTCACATAAGGAAATTTTCTCACTGTTTAAACCTTCCCGGGACTTCTACGAATATTTCAAGATTAAAATAAGCCAAATCGGTTCAGTCGTTCTCGAGTTTTAGCGAGACTAACGAACAGTAATTCATTTTTATATATAAGAAGAAGAAGATTACGCTATATAGGTACATATTTTAATTAAGGGTACATATTGTCATAACTTTTGATTTATATAGTGTACTCTTGTTAGTGATTCTTAAATAAATATACATGCAAAATTTTAGCTTAATCGGAAACCGGGAAGTTAGTCAAATTCTACTAGCAAGATTCCACCCGAACTTACATTGGTACATAGTTACATCCAGTGCAAGTTAATAAAGCTTGTAAAAAGAACATGGAACTCAGAACACAGGTTTTGAGATAAGCGGCTCATCTCAATTATAATAATTATAATGACTTAATCCAATAAGTTTTTTATTTACCTAATAAGTTTGCTAACATCCCACATTTGCATAAATTTTATCTAAAACTTGCCGGTAATCCACCATTATTTATTAAAGAACATTCGTTATTTACATATCAAAACATTTTAAGCACCAAACAGGTACCATTTAAATACTACAAATACATTAGATTATTTAAATGTTTTCGAATAATATATGTAAATTATTTGGCCGCCTCGGAAACAGACTTTACATAAAACTTATTATTTCGTCCAAAACGAGTTCTGTGATTTATGTAACATTATTATCAACAAAATCGAACTATGTTTTTGTCGAAATTGTTTTTACTAAATGTAGGAATTATTTAGTAAATCATAATACTATTATAAAGGCGAAAGTTTGTAAGTATGGATGTATGTTTGTTACTCTTTCACGTAAAAACTACTGAATGGATTTGAATGAAACTTTACCACAATATAGCTTATACATCAGAATAACACATAGGCTACAATTTTTGAACCCCTTTGTAACGCAGACGAAGTTGCACGGGTCACCTAGTCTATAATATAGAAGTGAATCGCTAAATGTGTTTGTAAGCGCCAACTCAACAACGACTGTACCAATGGCATATTTTAAATGTTGAAGTTTAAAAAATGGTTTTTTCGGTAAGAAAAATACGAATAATTGACACTGAAAGTGACGCAGACGAAGTTTTGCAGTTTGGTTCTGTAAAAATATTGACTTTTGTAGCTTTAAATAGCTACTTTATCATAAGGTTTGGATTTAATTACTTTTAGTAAAGTATTTTTTTGGAAACAACACAATTTACTAAAATAATTTGATTAAATTTAAATACGAAAAACACAAGTTTAATTAAAAAAAAAACACTGAAAATTACAATAAAAAAACAAAGAACTAACCTTTTATCCATGGCTGTCAAAAATGTTGAAAACACACCACTTTAAATTTGTTTCAGATATTTTCGAATTTAAATGGCTCGCGTCCACATACCAAGTGTGCTATAGCCTGACTAACACTGAACTGGCTGAATCAGAATTTGACTTACCGTTAAAACTCTTATAAATGAAATCCTGTGGCTGTATTACGATTATTTTGGACTCTGGCGTCATAATGCGTCATATAAGGTCCATGACATATAGCAGAGCAATAAATATTAATTCAATTGATTGTTTATAAATAGATTCATTTGTTTTTGTGACAGGTAATTATTTTCTACAGACTTCTATTTTCAAGAGCACAAATACAATTATTAAATTTAACGAAAAATCTAAATTATCTGATTCCTTACATTATTACTAAACGGGTTCTTACGGGTTCTGTATGTGGAATCCAGTGTTAGACGAAAATAAATATATGTAAACACAAGAAAAAGTTTAACCAATTAAAAAAATGATAATGAAATATTTCGACAGGTCATTCTCCCAATCCAGCTGAGATAAAGTTACAGATCCACCCTGTATGTGGATATGTTCACAAAATCACTGGAAAAATTATATTATTAATAAAAAGAACGTATCAGAGAATGCATTAATCCTTCAATGCATTATGGACTATGTTTGATGCTTCGAATAAGGAAGACTGATCCCAGTGAGCAGTAATGAGTTTATACAGAATTTCCACCGTTTTTTTGCGGTTCAATTCGCACTTAATCTATTGGTAATAGTAATAAAATAAAATAGCCTTTTATTCAGAATCTACATGTTTTTTTTTTTTTTTTTTAGTTGGAGGAAATCACCGTATGTGGGAGTTGAACCGCACTAAAACCTCCAACCGCTCACACTCAGCGTCCGAACCCCGGCTGAGGCCAGAACCCAGCACGGGGTTATGAGGGACGGCGCGACGCGTTACGCCCAAGGCACTCTTTCCCGTCGCGCCGCCCCCAGAATCTACATGTAGAATTGTTTAACATTTTGTAATCTTAATAATATAAACTTAACCTAGTATTTGATTTTTTGTAACCATTTGTAGATCCATTTGCCAATTGGCAAAGGCCTCCTCCAACCTTTTCCATTCCTTCCTTTCCTGCGCTACCCTGTTCCACATAACTCCAGCAACCTTCCTTATGTCGTCGTCCCAACTCTTAATCTGTCTTCCTCTTTTTCTTTTTCCTTCTCTAGGATACCATCGTGTTATTATTTTATTCCATTTATCAGGTCCTCTCATTATATGTCCTGTCCATTTCCATTTAAGTGTTTTTATTTTGTATATTACTCTTCTTTAATCTATAGGTAGGGGAACGAGGGGCTTGTTGTAACAGGGGTAAGTAGTAACAGGCTTTTTTCTCTAAGATCTTAAACTTTATTAACGTATTTGTTTTACTTGATTTAACCTATAAACCACGTCGCGTCGTATTGCCATAGCCAGTGTCCCGCCGACCGACGCAGTGAGTGGAATTGTGCACGCGCTTCATTTTTGCCAGGTAATATAAAATTTAACTATAGTAAAATTTTGGTTTGCGCTATTAATGTGACTAATTATAAACTTTCCATAACTTATTTACATTCAAATTTATCTACCTCTGATAATGTATAACTGTTTTTGAGATTGCTTAATTGTTTAAATAGTTATCTTAATAAATATTAAAAATCATACCATGGGGTTAGTTGTAACAAAATGCCGGGGCATGTTGTAACATGCCCCATGTTATGATTGAGATACCTACTTAGTTTTTTTCTTACTTCTAGAATGAGGGTGTATAAAAGAAAGTCAGAGCGGGCAACACAAAGCCAAGAAGTGTCCGAGTTAGCGGCAGCTGATGATTTGGAAAAAAATGCAGTATTGATTTTTGATAAGAATTATATAATATATACAGAATATAATATATAAAAGATGTTAATTTTGTTTAAAATAAACAAAGAACAAATGATTAGAGATATTAGTGTTGTTTTTTTGTCGTTACTACTTGCCCCGGTAGATGTTACAACTTGCCCCAAGCACGGGGTAAGTTGTAACACGGCACTTTTTCTAGAAAATAATTGATTGTAAAGTAATGACTAACAGTTATGGTATTATTTTTACTTGGTTTGGTAGAGGAAGAGTTATAGCATCCATCCACCTTTATTTGGTAGGAATAAAATCAACAGATCTCAAAATATATTAATTTTCATGAAAACTGTTACAACAAGCCCCTCGCTCCCCTACTAATATTATAAAGCTCTAGAGCTGATTCTTTGTTTGTTTGTCTCGAATAAACTCCGAAACTACTACACCGATTCGAAAAAAATTAACCGTTGGAAAGTTACACTATCTCTGAGTGGCAGGCTTTATTTCGTATATTTTAAAAATAGTAATGTAAGCCAAGGTGTGAAAAATAACTTGAGAGGTGTCAAGGGACACCCGGATGGAACGAAGTTCCTTTCGATTAATTAGTGAGGGAATTGTAATAAAATTTTATCTTTTTAAGTTATAATAATTAGTTAGTTTAACACGTCTGTCTCTCTTTCTTTGAAAGAATTTTATAAGAATTATAGAAAGAGAGAGAGCGACAGACGTTTTAAACTAAATAATAATTATAACTTAAATAAAATATTTTGATCACAGCGCCATCTAGCATTAATCATATAAAACAAAAAAGTGTCGTGACAACTTTTTCATAAGAATTTAAGTCTAGCCCCCTTTTGATAGCGCGCGATAAGGATCGTTCCAAAAATCCAAAAACTTTCTTACATCGTGCGATGCGAAAATTATTGATTATAGAACAAAATGGTACATCATTTTGTTCGGGTTTATAGGTCTTATTAAAATCCAACAGTGCTGCCTGAACCCCTTTTTGACGCAGACGAAGTTACGAGGATCAGCTAGTATAAAATTTTATTATTGTTTTTCACAACATTTTATGGATTATTGCCAACAAATAGTTTCGTTGTATTCCAAATAGTATTATAATAAAAATAATATAATTAAACACATTTTTCTGTGTCAGTTTCTAATACAGGGTGATCTCATCTCAAAGTGATCTAAAGAGTGGAAATTGTGTTGAAATAAAATGACACCCTGTATAATATATTTAACGTCTAACAACACACATTTCAAAGTGTCGCGAACACATTTTTGTATCTTATAAATTCCTACGCCTATATACCAGAAAAGTATTTTTGTTATTTTTAAATTGATTATAGACTGATACGCTATTCTCGATATTCCACTTTGTCACCGTCTATTTTTGCTGTTGGGGCCACCCGCACAGTTGAAAAAGAGTTTTAGAGTTCCGTGGTAACTTTTATAGTTTTACGAGTAGGTTTAATAATGACAACCTTGAAAAGCTAGTCGTAACTGGCAAGGTTGATGGCAAAAGATCACGTGGTTGTAGCCCGATGCGTTGGTCTGACCAGGGTAGTGGACCTGGACTCCTCTATGTACGACGCGTTGCGTGCTGCTGAAGACAGCACTTTATGGCGGGAAATTTGTCATAAATCTACAACGAGGAGGAGGATAATAATAAGACCACCATCCACTGTAACTCCTGTATAGTCAGGATCCATAGCGGCGACCACCGTTACGACTCTGAGCAGTGAAGCCCAGGAACACTGGGGAAAGACAACCTGTCTTGAACTACGTAACTAATTTAATCAGAAGATGATAGAAGGAGTAGAAAGAGGTAGTCAATTAGATGTAAAATATACCTAAGTTTTTTTTTAAGACACTAAATTATGGTATTAGGATAAAGTACCATTAGAAAGAAAGAAAGCAAATTTATTAATACCGGGTGATTTTTTAAAGAAGGTACATATTGCAGGAGGGTGATGAGTACTCTGTTCTAATACGGAATATTACAAAAAATAGGTAAAATTACATTTTTTTTAATCTAAATTCGACAAAATTACCTCAAACATAAACAATTTCGGCTAAAAGAGTGCGATTACTAAGCCATATTCTTTGGTAATAATATTTTTACTAGTCGTATATAACCATCAGCTACCATGACCTTCAATATGTACCACTAAGAAATCACCCTGTATATTTGCGTTCTCTTTCGAATTCATCTAGATGATATACCTAACTCATTGGTTTTTCTGGTTAACACCTACATTGATAGGTTGAGTGCCATTTTAGGTAGATTGTACGGTCCGTTTTTATGTGTTAATGAAACTAGAATAGAAAATGCTAAATACATAATGCATGCTTTGGCATTGCAGAGGTCCTTGTATGACAGTAATCAGTCTTCGTCAACTGGGTTGTAAACTCGCTAATCTATCTTGCCATCAAAATCCGAAATAGCTAATTCAAGTTTAAGATGAAGTAGATGGATGTAAGAGGAGAGGAAAGCCGAAGAAAAGATGGTCTGATTGTGCGAAGGATATGTTGGTTTGTGGTGTGACAGATGATGTATGTAATTTTTTTTTTTTTTATTTAATTTCCAATATTGTTAATTTTTTTTTTTGGTGTTGTTTAAATAATGTTATTTTTAATTATTTTCGTTTTGTTTTTGGTAATTCATTTTAGTCTTTGTATTATTTTTATTTTTTAGTTGATTGTTTTTTTATTGTTACTTTTTATTATTGTATTAATGTCTCCATATTCATTTATTTGCTCATTTTTTACATTATATTTAAAAAAAACAATCACAAAAAAATAAATTTAAAACAACAATATAAAAAAACAGAGGGCCACTGGAGACATTATTGTATTTATTGTAATTAATATGATTATTTTAAACGTCATGACAACTGGCGCCATGACGTTCGTGAACCTATGGCTTCAACTGAAAATCATCGCTGTGGTGCACCACCACAATGCTTTTTCTTACTTTCTTTTTTCTAAAGATAGAAAGGAGTGGAAAGAAAAGACATATTGCGCCGATCCCATCTAAATGGGATAAGGTGTAGCAAAAAGAAGATTCCAGTTGAAGATGATATAAACTAGTCCTTATTTGCGAAAAATTGCTATTCTGGTCAATGCCGATTAGTACCTATTGATAGCGAATCATCAATTAATTAGATCTGAATTGCAATGTCCGACTGTGCATGCATATCAAGGATTTTTCGGCACAAAAGATCTATATATACTTACCTTAATTTATGTCTACATATCAATACAATGGAAGACGAACTATGCATTATTTTTCTTTTAAACTAGCTGTTACTAAATTTGGCTTTTCCGCGGCAATTATTCGAATTTTTTTCGCCACAAAAATCGTTGAACTTCAACGAACATTTCAAAAAAGAATTGTCCAAATTGGTCCAAGGGTTGTTGAGTTATGCGCTTAGAAACACAGTTTGCTATTCATTTTTATAAATAAGAAGATTGAAGATTATTGTTGACAGACTTCGAAAATAGGGAGGTATTCAAATATTATATGGCCAAATTCCCAAAAGGTTATGAAGTTAATAGTTTTTTTTATTCTCACATAACTTCGGTTTGCAAGAACGTTTTCGGGTGATTCTTTTTTTGGTATAAAGCAGATTCTTCGAATACAATCTCATATAAATTTGATAAAGATGTGACAGGTACATTTTGTGCAATTCTTGGAAAATGGAAGACGTTTATTTTCACTTTTGTAAAAAAAATATTCATTATTTACTTAATTGATTGTTAACTTTTGATTGGATGACCGATTCGGATGATGAAAATTTATTTCATAAGGTTTAGAGTTAAGACTATTATTTGGTACAGTTATAACATTCTTAATTTGTGATAAGGGGTTGTCCATTAATCACGTGAGGTTTGAAAGGGGGGGAGGGGTTTGATAAAAATCACGAAAATAACACAAGGGGGAGGGGGGGTGTAGTAAGATATCACGTGTATTTATTTTTTCGTCAAACGCGCGATTTTTAAACAAATATTAAGCGGCACGGCGCGAAAATTTTAAGATTCGTTGTAGGTACTAAAAATATACGTGATGTTGAGAAGGGGGAGGGGGGGTGGTCTTAAACCTCACTACGTATCACCGATCGGCGAGGGGGGTTAAAAAATGCTAAAAAAAGATCACGTGATTAATGGACAACCCCTAATTTGTTAGAAAGAAAACACTGTACCTAATTAATACAAGGTTTTAAGATTAAGACCTAAGTTAAGTGTTGAGACAAACGAGCCCAAACACGAGTTTATTTTATCCATAATCAGATCAACTCCATTGTATCATGTTATTGCATTATCACGCGATATACCTAGTACTGACTAGTACCTACATCTGCGTGGAAAATATCAGCTCAATCAGACTACGGGAAGTTTGTCAAACTTGACTCGCAAACTCGCAAGATTTCGAATGAAATGAAATGAAATCTTGGAAATGAAGGTCTTATTATTATCCTCCTACTCGAATTCCACCCGAATTTACATAGTTGTGAACATACGTACATAGGTATAAGTAGGTATATAGTTACATCCAGTACAAGTTAATATTAAGCTTGTTAAAACAGAAATAAAGTTACAAGAGGTCTTATCAAGCCCGATGGCTCATCTTGTGAGTTATGACGAAGAAATAATGACATCATAATATAGGTCATTTGTAATTAATTATAAATAGGCTACATTATATATATTAAATTATCAATATACCATGTGGAGAATAATTATTATGGTATTAAAATTATTAAAACAAGGAAAAGTCTCGGATGAGCTCAGAGTAATTTCCAATGATTGTTTGTCTAAAATTAAATTATTCGCGAGAATTAATTAGTATTTAGTACTGTATTTAAATTTTAAAGGTAATTATAATTATTTATATTATTAAATATATTCTGTTGTTTTAACAAAATTAGGACGTAATTCCCAAAATAAATATTTGCTCCGTAGTTTCCCCAGGTTTAATTATTTATTTGCCTTTTATTACTGGAAAAAACTATTTATGTACAATATCATGTTAAAAGTTCATTAGGTTCCAGCAAATCTTTGTGATGTAAAGGCCTCCTCCAGGTTTACCCACGTTTCTCTGTCCAAAGCAACCCTAGTCCAACAAATCCCAGCTGTTTGCTTTATTTCATCCGCCCATCTCGTAGTCTACCTTCCTCTATTCCTCTTATGGTTTTGTCTCGGTATCCATTCCGTCTTTTGTCCATTTTTCATGCTTATCTCTGATGACATGTCCTGCCCACTGTTTCCTCAGTACCTATTTTATTTTTAGGAAACCTTTTAACTACCTACATAATTCTTTTCAATTGGCATCTTAAATACTGCATCTTCTTAATATGTTGCTTTTTTTTGTTGGAGGAAATCATCGGATCCCCACCCGCGGGGCGGGTATGTGGGAGTTAAACCGCACTAAAACCTCCAACCGCTCACAATCAGCATCCGAACCCCGGCTGAGGCCAGAACACAGCACGGGCTTTTGAGGGACGGCGCGACGCGTTACGCCCTCGGCACTCTTTCCCGTCGCGCTTTATATGTTGCTAAGAGCATAATTCAATAACGCCTGGATCAATTTTGCACATTCTTTTCCTTTTATTGCAAGATAGATAAACGATCTTTACAACCTGATGGGGCGCGGTCACCATCGCTCACGAACCTGTGCAATGCCAGGGCAATGAGGGGCCGTTATCTATCACCTACCCATACAAGACTTTTCTTAAACCATTTCATTATAGTTTATCTAACGAACGAACGTAGTACAATCATGGTATTTTACTATTTATAACGTTTACAAACACTATCAACGTAATTCAAATATTTGTTATGTCTTATCACTTTAACCTTGAGTTTACAAATTCGAAAGCCGATGTAAATGAAACAGTTAAAAATGATTAGAATTTAACACAGAAGATGAATTCAAAGTCGTTGCTGGAAAATTATGGATGAGAACTGCCAGGGATCGGCAAGAGTGGAAGAAGTTGGAAGAGGCCCTTGTCAAAATAGGACAAATGGATGCATAATTAATTTTAGTTTTAGAAAATAAGTTACATTTAGTAAAAACTGTAAACTGTGTCCGAAATAAAGGCTTTATTATTATTAGTGCCCGACCGAAAGTTTCGGTTTCGGTTTCGGTTTCGGCCAGTTTCGGCCAAAATTCGAGTTTCGGCCTTAGTTTCGGTTTCGGCCAAAAAACGGCCGAAAGTTTCGGCCAAACCGAAACTTTTGATAACAAATAACAGATTGATAACGGATAAATGGGGTTCTGAAATGGAGATTTTAAGCAATTCCTAATATTCTAAAATAAGAGTCATGTAGAGTTTATTATTTCAGAATTAAATGTTGCTCAGGGTTATCCACAAACTACGTCGATACATTTCATGATTTTTTACTCCTTCTTCCATGCCACATGGTGTGATGCTTGGAAAGTCGATGAACCCAATCTCAAGAATTCAAGGACTTGCTCGTGGGCTATGATTTGTCCTTTTTGAAACGAGATTTAATAAAAAATAAAAATCTTTTAAATTGTGGTAGATAATAACTTCGGCTTTGGTAAGTACTTGCATCGGATACGGGTGGAGTCGACGACGAGTTGTTATCATTGTGCGTGTGACCTGGACATGGCGGAGCATACGCTCGCTGTTTGTCCCGCTTGGAAGTAGTAGCTCCGTGTCATGAAGAACTTGTCATTACCGGACGACGTGGCGCAACTTCTGCGAGTCCACCATCTCAAGACGTGTGAGCGAGAGCTCTTCTCTCCGCGCAAGAACACGCCACCGTCGGGCGAGGGAACAGGTTTGGGATCTGCCCCGTAATCTGGCCCCCTAAGAATACCAGGTCCTACTAAGACGCTAAGAGACGCTGTTGCACTCTTTTCGTAATAGCAACCGGGGAATGGTAAACCGCGCTCCCCGACTTAGGTTGGCTTTGACTCAGACGGGTATTCAGCGTGAGGGTGTCACGTCCTCTTCGTGACACTCTCACGATACTTCGGATAGTCCGCCAAGCAAGCCGACTGCTGTCGATTATCGTATTTTTCAGACACCGCTCCCTCCCTCTGTCACAATTGGTCATATTTTAGAGACAACCCCTCCCAACCCTTTGTCACACTAGGTTACATTTTGATGATCCCTCTCTCTTCCCCTCGTCACACATCACATTTTTGAAACCTCTTTCTTCCTCATTGTCACAACTTGACATATTTTTGAAATACCCATGGGGTGCCAAAACATATTCTCCCCCTTGACAGACTTGGCCACATTTTTGAAACACCCCACCACCTTTCCCCTTTACGTGTGACATAATTTTTGGATAACCCATAATGAAGAACAAATTTTGGGAGGAATGATAAAATATGCACTAAAGTCAAGGACATTTTCAAAAACAAAAAAAAATCTGTGAAATTTATGACTTTCGGTTTCGGTTTCGGTTTCGGCCGAAACTAAGAGCCTAGCCGAAGGTTCGGTTTCGGTTTCGGTTTCGGCCAAAAAACCAGTTTCGGTCGGGCACTAATTATTATTATAGAATTGAACACATTTTTTATTTTTTTAAAGCTTCTAATTGTAATGAAACGAAATTATTTATTCTCAACGTTAATGAAATTATCATGCTTGTTGATGTCAAAAGGCTACCAGTTCGGAAAAAAGAAATAGCCACCGTCCTGAGAAGAACTGGTAAGAAACTCAGCGGGCATGTCTTTTTTTGTATTATTTTTCTGTTTTTTTTTTCTTTTTAACTCAATATTACAATTTTTTTTAGGTACAATTTTGACCTAAAACGAAAGCTTCATTCCCACTTAGTCTTCTAGAAAATCATTAATTGTATAATAAGCTTTACTGCACAAACGATTTTCCACTATTTTTTGCTACTGCCTTGTAAGCAGACGAGCTAACATACCACCTGATCCTAAGCGGTTACCGTCGATCATGAACTTATGCAATGTCAGGGAACACTGCAAGGTCGCCATCTACAGCTTACCATTATGGACTTTCTTCAAGCCCTTTCCTTTCTTATTAAACGGTTTTATTTAGCTCACCCCGTTTGTTTGATTTTTTACTTGCAGTGGATGTAACTATGATCATTATTATTAGACCGTAGACGTCCACTGCTGGACATAAGCCCCCAAACCTCGCCACAACGACCGGTCCAGCGCTGTCTGCATCCAGTGACCTACCGCGATCCTGACCAGGTCATCTGTCCATCTTGTGAGAGGTCTGCCTACGCTGCACCTACTTTTTTATGGTAAATAATTTGTATAATATAACTGACTATAGACTAGTAATCGTGGTGGCCGAGTGGTCGAAGCACTTCCTTCCGAACGGGAGGTCGCAGGTTCAAAATCGGCCGGCTTGTACCTCTAAATCTAAATGGGATAAAGATTTATGTGCAATTTTTCACAACACCACTGGCTAAAAACGGTGAAGGAAAACATCGTGAGGAAACCTGCATATCGGAAAAGGATTCTAAAAATCCTTTGAAGATATGTGAAGTCCCCAATCCGCACTGGGCAAGCGTGGTGGACTATGCCTAATCCCCCTTCTGAGGAGACCTGAGCCCAACAGTGGGCAGTAATGGGTTGGTACAGTAACTAACTATATCTTAAAGCTAGTTGAAATAAAACAACTTGAATAAATAAAATATTTTACTTAAATCTAACATCACAAGAATACAAAGAATGTTTTTTTGGAATCAAAATCATATAATTAATTGCTTCTTACTAGCTGCTCATATTTTTAGCTGCTTTACTATTTGCTGCCTTTTCCACATTAGCTGCCCGAACCTGGAACAATTTGAAAAATAATTATCTTTTATGAACATGTCAGAATAACTAAACTTTTTTTTTTGGCGCTTGTCTCTACTTTTACGAAGGACTCTGCCAGTGTCAGGTAGTGGAGGTATCATGATATTATAAGATAATAGATAAATTCTCAATTCCACAGTCACACATTGGTGTGTCTCTAATGTTGATAACTAAACTTAAAAAAACTGAAAACTTAAATTAGAACATGAAAGTGTGTTAATTATATTCAAATCTATTGTTTAAAAGGTAAAATAATGGTACAAGTACCAAGTTTGCAATGACCCCATTGTAAATTTGTAAATTCTTTTTTCAAAATTAAATAAGTATTTTTGGAGCTATGTATCCTTAACTGGGAATGTCACTATTCGCTAGATGGCGAAACTGGGGACTTCGTTCGGAATCAATACCGTGTTTGAGCCTCTTTTTAAAAACATTTTTTCTAATAATTTTTAATTTCGACTTTTAATTAAACCTTATATTTTTGTAAATCTTTAATATTAAATAACGCTGTATTGCATTTTCAGCGAAAATATATCATCTCCATAAAATATGAGACGATTAAAAAATGTATACAAAATAAGTTTTTGAACTGTGCTCAATTTTGGTTCCTGCCACAGACTTGGCAAAAGTAAACAAACCAATTTTATTGCCGATCCCAGTTGCGTGGTTATATATTAATAAAATATTTTTATAGATAATATTTCACGATTTTTAAGTCTAGATGAACCACTTTTTGGGTTCTTTATAGAGAAGACATATTAGTCATAACAGATCATATAAATTACATACTTGCAAAGATTGAAGTCTTTTATGTAAAGTCATCATTGAGTTTGAAATAGATACCAGTTTTTCTCTGTTTGTAGCAACATCTGCTAGCTGAAAATTCAATTATTGTTATATTTAAACAGTTTTAAACTTTATACAATACTTTACACTATTACTAAACGGGTTCTTACCACGATTATTTTTAATTGAGCAGTCCCGATATTTTGGTAAGAACCCATTTATTAATAGTGTAAGTGATGTAGATAACCGTGAGTGTATAAATAAATTTATTTATACAATAGTCTTTTTAATTGCCATGTAATTAGATAGGTCAGCTGTTTGTTATGTTGTATGTAGCAACCCTTCAGTGTCTCCTGATATTGCAGAAGTCTATGAGCAATGGTCACCACTTATGATTAGGCCTATTGGTATACCTACCGTAATGATAAAAATGAGATTACAATTTTATTTCTTTGAATTTTTTTCAAGATGCAACATCTCAAACAGGAGTAAAATTACTTGTCTATCTTCAATTGAAGCTTGAAGATAGTTTTTAAAAGAAGTCAAAGTCAAATCATTTATTTCAAAGTAAATGTGGACATTGTAAGGATAAATAAAGCTATATATAGATGTGGACACACATACATTTCGAATATCAAAAATAAAATCAAGAGTTCTACCACCAGTTTGCTAAAATTACGCCTCTGTCCTGAGCAAGAAACTTCTGCATGTCTTTTTTTATTTAATATATATTTTTTTTAATATTGTTTTACAATATTTTTGTTTTTAACAAATATATCAATTGAAATGGCCCGGGACGAGCACCTCAATCCCATTTTGTGCAGTCATTTAAATAATCATTAAGTTTATAATATGCTTTACTGCATAGCCGTTCTTTGATAACTCTCTTAAACCTATTTATAGGCAATGTTTGAGCATAGGGCATAGGTGGCCTGCAGTGTCTCCTGACATTGGAAAGGTCCATAACGGTAAACATTTACGATCAGGTAGCGTATTAGCTTCTCTATCAACAATACTCTGGAAATAGTTATATGTGAGTTGTTGGTGATATTTAACTAACCATAGCATCAAACATTACATCGTTTTGTACATCTTCCAGTTTCTGTCTCTCATGTTTGATCATATTGTGTACACCATCTTGCTTTTCACTGAAACAATTACATGCAGGATAAAAGATTTGGTTTACACAGCAATTAATAGAAGCAAATATGTTGCCCTAACTTAACAAGTCAAAGATAACAATTTAGTAATGTGTGTTCAGCACGACGGGAAAGAGTGCAGTGGGCGTAACGCGTCGCGCCGTCCCTCATAACCCCGTGCTGGGTTCTGGCCTCAGCCGGGTGTGATCGGTTGGAGGTTTTGGTTCAACGGTTCAACTCCCACATACCCGGTGATTTCCTCCAACTAAAAAAAAAAAGTTATGTGTGTTCTATTACTGTTTAGCAAATAAAATAGAAATAATTGAAGGGTGACTAAAATATACATACACCTTGAGCAAAATATAGTGAATATAGTGCAACAAGTATTGTTTAGTTAATTTGGTGGCAATAATGCCATAAAAAGTTTTGTTTTGACTTAATGATTGAACTGATTCTTTTCAAGAAAACTACTGGCCAAATCTTGAACACGAATCAAATAAAAAGTAAAAAAATTGACAACTAACAAACATGGTCTACCCAAACTAATATAAATTTTATTTTGATAACATTATTGAAATTTGTAAGAGAATATAGAGATAATTGAAAAATTCCACTAAAATCTTACGTTAGTTCTTTCAAATGAGTGTTTATTGTTGTTAATGGTGGTTCGTAAAGCTCCAAAATGCCTTTTGCAAGTAAATTCGATGTTTTAGCATCATCCAATACTGTCGAGTTGGAACTGAAATTGATAATAATGAGATTAGGATGTAAATTTAAGATTTAGGTCATGAGAAAATTAAAAATAAAATATTTCATAGTTGTATGAACCTTTCCATTTTATGATGAGTATTTTGAGCACCTAAATTAAAACATATTGTAATTTTTTAAATGGAGTTTAAAAATTATTATTTACAACAAATCCAATACAACCAACTCCTTTTTTTTTTTTAGACTTTGGAACTTTGACAATTTGAATTTTGACATTGCGAGTTATTTTTTCAACAATGCATTGATAAATCAACCTGAAATCCCGGTTTCTTGCAACATTTGTGCTGTGCATTTGAGTTCATATTGCGTGATTCAATTTATTTTTATCTAGTTTAATGCAATCAAATAAGTTTTTTACATTAAATGATTTGTGTGAATTTATTGTTAACATACCTAAGTTATTAGATATATTATAAAACATGCTAATTAATGGCCTAAATGATTACAACTGCGTAAAATGAAACGTAATTCTAATGGCCGCTATGTCTGCTTGTTTTGACATTCTTCTTTTGTTTCGTTCATTTTATTGCATTTATTGAGAGTGGGGAATTAACTTTCGCTGTGTAACGTGAATTGTGAGCGTTCGCCGCATATTATCTGTTTGTGTAACACTAAACCGCCAATCTGGAAGTTATACAGGTTACAAGAGAGGACGCCAAAATGACGTCCGTGATACGAAGAAGAGAGCACGATGATTCGGGGGAATATTCCGAGGGTTCCCAGGACATCGAGCACAGCAACTCGTTGAACGTGAGTTGGTAACTGGCGGTCAGGGCGATCGCACTTTCGTTTCGGCGCTAACACTTTCTCCCGCGTTTCGCGTGTCGGAATGCCCATTTCTTTTCACTACATTGAGGTCACGCCAGTTCTTGGCTGTAACGTAGAGAGCGCCACGTAAATTGTAAACATTGTTTAATTGCGGTATGCATCTGCTCAAGGTTGAGGATTGTTTGCAGGACGGGCAGCCGGAATCTGAGTATGATTCGGCGGGCAGCGACTCTGAACATTCGGAAGCTGATCCGGAAGGACAGGTCAGTTTACTATATAAAATTCACATATTTTCACTAAAAAGTATTTTTTTCTAATATACTATTTTATTTAAAAACTTGAAATTTTATATCAGATCTGTTTACATTGCATTCCAAAATTATCATAAAACTTTCTAAAAGACTAAGTTTGAATGATGAAAAAAATACATGATTATGATTTTGTAAAGACAGTACTGATTTGATAGTAAATTATTTAATTTGTATTGTTTGTTTCACATGCATAAAGCTATTGATTCTGTCTCTCATATAATAGTTTTTATCTTTTTCTATGAACTTAATTTGAACTCTTGAGTATACTCTTTTATTGGTAATTTTAAACTTTCATGTCGTCAAACTTATGCCTGTTTTGATAGGCCTAAAAATAATGTTTAGTCATTTTACTGCACTATAGTCATACTACTACTTTAACTCATTTAGTTCAACAAGATATTTTCACCCAAGAAGGTTGATACAAGCCACGGAATTTTCAGGAAGGTGAACGCCGAGTCGATGATGATGAAGACCGTAGTAATCCTCAGTACATTCCAAAGAGAGGAACGTTCTACGAACACGATGACCGTACTGCTGCAAGGTATAACCTGTTTTCTTATATTACTGATTTATGTCTGTTTGAACCTGACAACGCTAGGTAAACTATGATAAGGCTTTATTTGAAATAGAAAAATAGATAGATAGATAGATAGAAAATTCTTTATTGTAACGCCATATTGAAATACAATTATAGTGATTTTGTACAAAGAAGTGACAATTGGCGGCCTTATCGCTTAAAGCGATTTCTTCCAGGCAACCATGTATGGAGATCAACTTATTTAAAGATACAGAGCGGTGTATTATTAAAGAATTAAAAAGAAAAAAGACACATAAAACTTAGCTTAAACGAAACAAAAATAATAAAGACAAAAGAAAACAATAATTAATAATTATACAAGTAGTTTTTATATTAAAATAATTATGGAAAAACTTTAAATCTGAAAAGAAAATGCCTATGTTATTTTCTAGTATTATACCGCAAATCAAGGTCGAGCCATTTAAGTGTATCCAGAAGAATGACGCTTATTTTTATAGAAACGCATTTTAAATTTCAGCAAAAATAAAGCAAAACATTTTAAAAACCTATTTATATTTAGTTGTACACTAATTTAACACGCTTGCTGCGGCACGAGGTGTTATCGGCCCGCAGTATGACCAGACGTTAGGACGGGGTCTATTAGACCCCACCTCCTTTAACAAAGTTATCCACAGGAAAGTAAGTTCATGTTTTATCACAGGGAAGTTGCAGGTTGGATTATTTAGGCCTTGTATCGCAGCGAATGTGTTAAAATGCATTAGAAACATTTCAAGGTCCTTGATAATTGTTATGCTGCAATCTGTTGCATGTTCCACATGTAATTCAAATTACCAAATGTCTATTTGACACACCAGACATGTAATATCAATTTTGGAATTGTTGAGAAAAGTTTTTTTTGGTAAATCCTTGGAATGTGTCAGAATTAGTAAGACATCAATGTTAGTCATAGAATTTAACAAAACAAGAGAATTTACTATTCCTAAGAATAATTACATTCAGCTATTTTAACGTTTCGTTTGTTAAGTTTAAAATTAATTTGTTTGCAAGATGAGATAATGTTACCCAGTATAACCTGTGTCCAAGCCTACCCAGAACAAACAGACACAAAGACATTTAACAATTGTTATTCACATATTTTTGTAAAGTCGCATTCACAAAAATTATGCAAATGTTTTAACAGAACTTGTTTGGGTGTATAGGCAATCTGATTGAGCCAAGATAAAGGCCTGTGTGTGCCCTTTTCCATACAAAGTTGCCATTCTCAGATAATTAGTGGAGGCATTTCAATTATTTAGCGAAAGAGGACTTCGCCTTCCCAAGTAAATCATAATTGGAGGGGTACTTGCATCTCCCCACCAAATATTTTTGTTATTGCCTCATAGACAGACGTAATTGTAACCCCCCTTCAATAATTACGATAACGGAAGGTCTTAGTCCCATCGAGTTTGGTCTCATTTTGTGCGAATGCGAATATTTAATTTTGGTCTTTGATATGATACTTAAACACACACTCCAATATTTTTACATCACTTACACTATTACTAAAGGGGTTCTTACCACGATTATTCGGAAATCGAACTCACATTTCGACATACCACACTGACAGTATCGGTATGACCAGTGGTACCGGCAAATGAACGAGAAAGAGGGTAGACAGATTTGTCTGTTCTTAAATGACCTACCCGCAGTTACTCAGTCTTCCCGTGATCATGGCGCTTGAAACAGTGCTGAAGAACCCGTTTAGTAATAGTGTAAGTGATGTAGATAAACGCGAGTGTTTAAAGAAATCCAATATTTGCTTAGAAAAGTTTAGACGTTTGAATTTGGATCTAAAATCCTTCCACAAGTACTGTTATAACAATACTTACATCAATGTTACCTCGTAATTATTCGTAAAGTACGCGTGTTTACATGTTATTGACCGATCTGTTCATTGGATCGTTACTTAGAAAGTGCATTTTTACATTACGATGTTATTTGAGGTCGACTGTAAATCGTGGAATTTACCTAAGGATATTTTAGTATGGGGCTCTTGCGTGTGCGATGGGAATTTTTTAAATGCCTCAAACAATACAATTGAAAAACTAATTTTCAGATCTCTATAACCTTTCTGCGAAAATCAATTTTTCAAAGGGTACCTATTCGAATTTGGGTAGTCAAAAAAATTAATCCATCCAAAAGAAATCATGAAATCAGACAAAATATGCATGCAGCGTCTCTTAAACTTATATCTTCCTATAAATTGTATCTCGAACCTATGGGGGTGTCGCGACGGGAAAGTGTGCCGCAGTGCGTAACGCGTCGCGCCACCCCTAATAACCCCGTGCTGGGTTTTGGCCTCAGCCGGGGATCTGGCGATTGCCTCTAACTAAAACAAAAAAAAAAAATCTCGAACCCGAGATCGAGATACAATGATTTTAAACTATGAGAAAATTACATGACCATACAAATTTTGCAATTCTTCGACGGCATTTGACTGTTTTTTCACTGTTATTTTGTCTATAGCGGCGAGGAAACTGTGAAAGCGACATCGGAGGCTACTTCTGAGAAGAAAGAGGGATCCGAAACCGCCTCGGAGCGACGTCGCCCGCCGCGGAAATCGGACATCGTCAACAAATGGACTCATGATAAATACAACGAGAACGAACAGGTACTCTACTGAACTTAAAAGTACGGGTGGAAGGAAAAAAAGGGCTATAAACTTATTCAAACACTCGCGGTTTTCTATAATACTTTCATGCATTTTCAACGGGTTCTTACCACGATATTTAATTAATTGAGTTGTCTCGATATTTCAACGTTGTTGCAAACGTCATGATCACGAGAAGACTGGATACTGCGGGTCGATTTAAATATCGTGGTAAAAATCCGTTGAAAATGCATGAAAGTATTATAAAAAAGGGTTATTTTAACAAGAAAATTTTAGAAAATTAAGGTAGCTCTCTCAAAAAGCAAAACATGTTTCGAATAAAAAGCGCAATATGTCTCATAACAGTAGTAGATACGTCTAAAGCGTAATGGCATAAATTTCAAGTGTAAGTCGCTAATTATAACAAGCTTTTGAGATCCTGGATATCATGTAGCAGTAGAGTGCTAGCTAATACAAGTAAAACGAGCACAAACACGACTGGTCTATCTTGTTAGCCAAAGACCGCCTTTCGAATCCATCAGATCAGCGCCATTTTATCATATTATTGTATTGTCACACAGTATAAATCTGCGAGCAAAATGTCAGCTCAATCGGGAACTATCGGTTTGTCAAATTTAGCTTGCAAGATTGTACCCGAACTTACATAGTTACATCATCATCATCATCATCAGCCTATATACGTCCACTGCTGGACATACGCCTCCCCCTGCCCTCGCCACATCGACCGGTCCTGCGCCATCTGCATCCAGTGACCTCCCGCGATCTTGACCAGATCGTCGGTCCATCTCGTGGAGGGTCTACCAACGTTGCGCTTACCGGTTACCGGGTAGTTACATCCAGTGCAAGTTAATATAAAGCTTGTAAAATATTGTCCATTGAGTATTTACATTTTGTTCCAGGCGCCGAAATCTCGTGACGAGCTGGTCGCTATATACGGTTACGATATACGTAATGAGGACGCGCCTCCTCACGCGAGACGAAACAGACGATATGGGTAAGATTATTGTAATATTTTATACTAGGGGTGTTAATGCGAACGCCAATATTCATTGGCGTTCGCAAAAAAATGCAAATATTTTAAGAAAATTTGTAAGGATGTATATACAGGGTGATTTCTTAGTGAGGGTACATATTGAAGGTCATGGTAGCTGATGGTTATATACGACCAGTAAAAATATTATTACCAAAGAATATGGCTTAATGCCTTAGTAATCGCAACTTAAAAATATCTAAAATTCTTGCAAAATGATGGTTTTTCGACAGCTGATGGGTGTGGCGGAGGTGTGGGGTGCGCGAGATCACTAGAGGTCATTAGTCAACACTCTTTAAGCCGAAATTGTTTATGTTTGAGGTAGTTTTGTCGAATTTAGATTAAATATATATGTATATTTTGTAATTTTACCTATTTTTTGTAATATTCCGTATAAGAACAGAGTACTAATCACCCTCCTGCAATATGTACCCTCTCTAAAAAATGACCCTGTAGAATTCAGTTGATAGAGTCAAAGTATAGGCCTCTACCTGTAAATGAGCCCAAACTCGATAGGTCTACGACCTCTTGTTCTTGAGATATTTTTTTCAATTATTCGGTTGGGAAGGCAAGTGCCCTTTGAAAAGTGACTTTAGGTTGAAAAGATCAACATCAATGTGGATGTTGAAAAATCGACATTCACAACATTCGTATAGTATACAGGGTGGAATTTTGAAACGACGTCTCAAGGTAAAATAATTGTATCGAATTTTACTGAAAGGAATATTTTTTATTTTTGAAAAGAATTGCAATTACAGTTTTAAAAAGTTGATAATTCTTGGAAATGCTGAAGTGGTTACCATCTCGAATGGGGGTGTCGCGACGGGAAAGTGTGCCGCAGTGCGTAACGCGTCGCGCCATCCCGCATAACCCCGTGCTGAGTTTTGGCCTCAGCCGGGGTTCGGACGCTGAGTGTGAGCGGTTGGAGGTTTTAGTGCGGTTCAACTCCCACATACCCCGGCGATTTCCTCCAACTAAAACAAAAAAAAAACCTTCTCGAATATAGCTAAGAGTTTATAATTTTGTAAACAGAGGTTCATGTTATAACGTTTTGCACTTGGACGGTGTTAAATTTAAATGAATGCTATAATCTTCATATTGATTCTTTTTTTCATCTTAACAATGGAGATTTCGAAATTGGCGGTTAGTGATTTTGTGATTATTGCATGTGTATCACATTATAGTATTTGTATTAAATACAAGCTTTTTTTTTTTATTGCAATAGTTTATAGAAATAGATAAACTAGTTTGCCCATCTGATGGTAAGTCATGAATCATTGCAATGCCAAAGCAATGAGTCTCACTGATTTTGAATAGTATATTTTATTTCTAGTTAGCTTCTTATTATGTTTAGTGGCTTTGTGTAATGTTTCTTTTGCATTTAATGTATTTTTTTTAATAATGAATATCTTAATTACACTTGTCAGAGTAATAATTTAATTGCTGAAGTGAAATTTTGCTCAGTGAATTGAGAATTTGAAATTTAACTTTCAATTTTGTTATGATTTCGTCTGAGTATTATAATTGTAGAATGTATAAGTTAAATTTTCAACTGACTTAATGACTAAAACAGGAGGGATCGCGCCTCAGAATTTTGAGAATTTTGCACTTTAAATATTGCTGAATATGAATGCTTATTTGCAAATAATTGGGTCCACACAAACACCCTATTTCAAACATTTAAAACACTGAATTAAATGTTTAAATTATTAAAACGTAATTTCATGCATGGTGCTTCTTTTTAACTATTTTAAGCGGTTTTGAAATCAGACAGATCTAGAAATCGTTTATTTGTGACGAAAATGAAAGGTACAAAAAACAAAAAAAAATACTCAAAAGAAATACGTTTTCAATAAATTTCTTTAAACACTCGCGGTTATCTACATCACTTACATTATTACTAAACGGGTTCTTACCACGATAATTTTGAATTGAGAGGTCCCGATATTTCAGCACTGTTTCAAGCGCCATGATCACGGGAAGACTGAAGAACTGCGGGTAGGACATTTAAGAGCAGACAAATCTTCATTTAAGAGCTGTCTTCCCGTGATCATGGCGCTTGAAACAGTGCTGAAATATCGGGACCTCTCAATTAAAAATAATCGTGGTAAGAACCCGTTTAGTAATAATGTAAATACGTTTTCGTCCAGATTTCGACATGATCACATTTTTTGTTATGTGTCCTAAAATATTTCATAACTCGCAATTGTCGAGTCAACATCAAAATACTACCATACATACAGGGTGGATCTGTAACTTTGTACCAGCCATTCACCCCACGAATGACCTGTCGAAATAAATACAACTTAGCACCATTTTTATTTTTTGGATTCGTTTAGCTTTTTTTTCTGACATTGTATGGAAAACGTATGAATATCGCTGCGGACTTCCGTACTATGACTAAAATTTTTTTTATCCAATTCCTAAAATAATAGTGGTTCTAAGTTTTATTTCAACAGGCCAATCACCCCACTTCAGCTGGGGCAAAGTTACAGATCCATCTTGTATACAAATTTATCAGTCTTTAGTTGCTGCCATTTTTACATTCTAATTATGTATCCACTCAACTGGGAACGTCACTATTCACTAGATGGCGAAACTGGGGACTTCGTTCGGAATCAATACCGTGTTTGAGCCCCTTTTTAAAAACTTTTTTCCAATAATGTTTAATTTTGATTTTTAATTAAACCTTATATTTTTGTAAATCTTTATTACTAAACGACGCTGTATTGCATTTTCAGCAAAAATATATCATCTACGTAAAATATGAGACGATTAAAAAATTTAAATAAAACAAGTTTTAGAACTGTGCTCAATTTTGGCCCCTGCCACAGACTTGGCAAAAGTAAACAAACCAATTTGGTTGCCGATCCCAGTTGAGTGGGTATCTAATATATTTGTCTCATTTTCTGTACAATAATGTTTTTACAACAGTCGCGGACCGAACAAGTACACTCGTACTTGGGAAGATGAGGAGGCTTATCGAAGACAGAACGCTTTGCCGCTAAAGAAACCACCCAATCCTGAGGACTTCCCCGAACTTGAAGCCAGCGCTAAAAGACCTGGGTATGTATACTGTTGGTCGTAAGGGGTTGCCAACTTTTGGTGGTGAAATTTTTGGGGTTTTTAGCACTTTGGATTTTAGACATGATTAGAATCATTATCAATGGTTTGTAGATGTCCATTTTTCAAATACTCGGTATTTAGGAACTGTAGTTTTTTTAGGGACATGTTTTTAGTTGATTTGAAAAACAATGGAACTGTACGAACTAATAATTTGGGCTAAAATGCTAGAAAAGGAAAAAAAATCAGAATCAAATTCAGCGAATAACCAAATTATTAAAAATAGTCCCTATACATTTGGTAAAAACAAAAACATTGTAAAACAATATTGTAACAATATTGTACATAGGCGGACTTACGGCATTAAGTCCGCCTATGTACAAACTTGTGCATGAAGCAATAAATAAATAAATATTGAAAAAAAAACAACAATTTAAATTTAAAAAAAGACATGCCCGCTGAGTTTCTTGCGCCGGTTCTTCTCAGGACGGAGGCGTGATTTTAGCGAACTGGTGGTAGAACTTTTTTTTTTACTTTCAAAATGTATGTGGCCACATCAACTTTGAAATAAATGATTTGACTGACTATATTACCAACATGATTTACTCTAATTATAAAAAATGCCACATATTCTCAAACTTTTTCTTATGTCCCCCACAGAAGGAAGCCCCGCGTACAACGCCCCCGTTCTAAATCTCAACCATCCGAGAACGAGCCATCGGAACGCAACACTCAACTGCGCAGAAACGCCTCAATTAAAACTCCGAAGCCGAAACCTATCGCCAAACCGGCCTTTAACAAAACTACGCCCCCTAAGAACGAAAAACCGCAAGATAAATTGTTACCGGCGATGAAAAATTTGACAATCACTCTACCGGTTAATAATAATAATAATAGGTGAGTCTATATATTTATTTAACAATAATTTTATATAAGGTTTGTATTGTAAATATACAGGGTGTCCCAAAAAAACTTGACATGTGTCAAGGGACACCCGGATGGAACGAAGTTCCTTTCGATTAATTAGTGAGGGAATTGTAATAAAATATTATTTTATTTACAATTATTCGCACAGCGCCATCTAGCATTAATCATATAAAACAAAATAAGGAATTGTTTTATAAAAATATTTTGATCACAGCGCCATCTAGCGATAAACATCTATAACAAAAAAGTGTCGTGACAACTTTTTCATAAGAATTTCCGTCTAGCCCCCTTTCGATAACGCGCGATAAGGAACTTCGTTCCAATTGTGCGACTTGAACGGGAAGTACCTTAAATATCGCTGAAAGGAAACATTATTTTATTTTTGATGTTTATTAACACTGCATTCACAGATTTTTCGTAAACTGCTAACAAAATCGGCAAAAATCAACAACCAATTGTTATGATGCCAATCGAAAAAACAGTTAATTACGAATAATCTTTGCGAACAACATAGCAAACATAGTGTCTAAAGCAAAAAGAACAATGTTAAAATATTTGATTCAACATTTCAAGAATCTTATATTCCGCCATTCAAGTTGCTCGTTTAACAAAATGTTAATTGTAATTTATTTGCCTTTTATTACTGGAAAAACTATTTTATATACAATATCATGTTAAAAGTTAATTCTGCACATTAGGTTCCAGCACATCCTTGTGATGTAAAGGCCTCCTCCAGATCTCCCCACGTTTCTCTGTCCAAAGCAACCCTAGTCCAACAAATCCCAGCTGTTTGCTTTATTTCATCCACCCATCTCGTAGTCTGCCTTCCTCTATTCCTCTTATGGTTTTGTTTCGGTATCCATTCCGTAATAGTTTTTGTCCATATTTCTTGCTTATCTCTTGTATGTTAATTGTTATACGTATTTGTTTTAGTCAAGGTCAATCTCAGCGTAAAGTGAGCGGAATGGTCGCTCAACAACGGCCAGTGCCCACGGACATCACCAAGAAGAAACCTCATCCTGTACAGGTAGGCACTATACAGGGTGATTTGTTAGAGAGGGTACATATTGCAGGAGGGTGATAAGTACTCTGTTCTAATACGGAATATTACAAAAGATAGGTAAAATTATAAAATATATATTTTTTTTTTAATCTAAATTCGACAAAACTACCTCAAACATAAACAATTTCGGCTAAAAGAGTGTTGACTAACGACCTCTAGTGATCTCGCGCACCCCACACCTCCGCCACACCCATCAACTGTCGAAAAACCATCATTTTGCAAGAATTTTAGATATTTTTAAGTTGCGATTACTAAGGCATTAAGCCATATTCTTTGGTAATAATATTTTTACTGGTCGTATATAACCATCAGCTACCATGACCTTCAATATGTACCCTCACTAAGAAATCACTCTGTATATTTTATTATCATGTAGGCAAGCTAAAAGGCCACCTGATCGTAAGTGGTTACCGTCGCGCATGCACACTGAAGGGTGTGTTGTAAAAAAATATACTAATTTATTTGGTATCACTATTTTTTACCAAAAATAAACTATGTCTATGTCTTATTCTAGAGAGGTAGATATTATTTTCTTTAGTTCTAAGAGAATTCTATCTTATGTATAAAAATGAATTGCTGTTCGTTAGTCTCGCTAAAACTTGAGAACGACTGAACCGATTTGGCTTATTTTAATCTTGAAATATTCGTAGAAGTCCAGGGAAGGATTAAACGGTGAGAAAATTTCCTTATGTGACGCAGACGAAGTTGTGTAGGCCAGCCAGTATTTTTATAATAATTATTAATTAATTTTCATTTATGATGACCATTTCGTCAGAGTTAGCGAAAAATGCAATTCGTAACGTCCTTTTCATGTCTTGTTTTACAATTTTAATATCCCCGCATAATATCTTCAAAAATATATTGTTATTTTCATATTTGTTTATTTAAGTATTTTTTTTCTTTACAGAACCAGCAACAACCTAATCCTGTTCCTAATAAATCACCGCCCGTTCAGAACGCACAACAAAAACAGAACAATCAGAATTCACATCAACAACAGACTGCAGGTAAATAAATAAAAATCATTAACATTAAATACAGAGTATAGAGATAGAAAGTAATTACTTATGTTTGTCTTTTTTTAACTCATGTTAAAGTGATATTAATGTATAGCTATCTCTTTCATCAACTCTTGATAGATAGTTATACCTTATGCTATGAAAATCAAACGTAACGACATATCGCATCGATAAATCTTAAGGCTAATGATAACAATAAATGTGTCGGCGCGTATGAAAAATGACTTTAACAAGAGTGACAGTTAGTTGTTATGGTCACTGTAGCGGAATTGACGGGGTGATAACAAGGGAAACCAACCTATTCACCGACATTCACCGTGCGGGTAGTTAGAAGAGACTTGCTATAAATACAGGCGTTGGCCGCTGTTATGGGGCAATCGTGTTTGAATTGTCGAGGCGAGCGGACCTCTGGGATGTAAAAGTAATAAACCGTTAAAGCTCGTTATTTTTAAGCTTTTATTCAAAAGTATGGATCATCAGGTGTTCAAGTGGATATTGTGACGTCATTCCTGACAAACACAATCGACTATTTATCAACGTCATTACACCTCAACACACTATTACTGCGCTTTTAAATGTATTATTTTGTTAAAATAAAACTTTTCGAAACTAAAACTGACAACAGTATTTTTGTCGTTATGAATGAGAAAACCCATCGTTGATTTTTACCCCAATCACTCTCTTTTACACACTGTATATCAAATAAAAATCATCTCTTCCAGCTACTGAATCTCGTGGAGGCAGCAAACGTTACAGTAGCCTACGACAGAGGCCCCTGCAGGAGTCCTACACTCCTCAAACTCAGGCCCCGGGCCCCCAGCCCCCCAGCGGGCCCCCCACTACGCAGAACCAGCCGCATAGATATGTACCTACAGGTGAGGGGAGTAAATGGTTATTACAAGCTTTACATTAACTTGCACTGGATGTAACTATGTAAGTTGAGGTGGAATCTTGCAAGTTTAATTTGAAAAACTTCCCGTTGTCTGATGTCTTTTTTATGATAGTCGTGGTGGGGTAGTGGTCGAAGCGCGTCCTTCCGAACGAGAGGTCGCGGGTTCAAATCCGGCCGGCTTGTACCTCTAAATCTAAATGTGAAAAAGATTTATGTGCAATTTTTCACAATACCACTGACTAAAAACGGTGAAGGAAAACATCGTGAGGAAACCTGCATATCGGAAAAGGATTCTAAAAATCCTTTGAAGATATGTGAAGTCCCCAATCCGCACTGGGCAAGCGTGGTGGACTATGCCTAATCTCTCTTCTGAGGAGACCTGTGCCCAACAGTGGGCAGTAATGGGTTGGTATAGGCTTTTTTTATGTAAATTATACTTCAAAGTAATTTTGTTCGTTTAATTTTAGGTCAAAATGAATTCCCAAATGCGCCAACCGCTACGCAACACCAGGCCAACTCGACGACACACCAACATCCACAACATTTGATCCATCAGGTATAAATAAAATACTTTTAGGGCGACCAATAATGACGTGCGAGAGCCTTAATCGCGGTTACGACATTTGCAGAAATCTTCTAAATACCAATCAAATACCCCCGTTTTGGAAATTGATCAATAATAAAAAAAAATCAAAACTATAGTCCTAACAAGGTAGTGATTAGGGGTTCATAAATTACGTGAGGTGTTTAAGGGGGAGAGGGGGTCGAGTCAAATCTCATCTAATTTTAAAAAAAACTTGAGAGGTGTCATGGGACAATTCCGATTAAAATATATCTTATATTTTTTTTCCTAACGTAACGCGCGATAAGCAACGTGTTTTAAAAGGTTTTGATCACAGCGCCATCTAGCGATAATCATCTAAAACAAAGTGTCGTGACAACTTTTCGTAAGATATTTTTCTGTCTAGCCTCCTTTCGATAACGCACGATAAGGAACTTCTTTCCAAAAACACCTCACGTAATGTATGGATGCCCCCTTATAAACGAACTTAAGCCACACTCCACAGTTGCGACATCTAGTGACATACACAGACAAGTGATTAAACATATTTATATTGCAGGTACATCGCAGTCCTCCTGTGACGTCACACGCCCCCTCCCCGCCCCACCAGGCCCCTCCCCTGCCACAACAGCAGGTACAAACAAACTACTTATTATACAGGGTGATTTTTTAGAGAGAGTACATATTGCATATTGCTGTCGAAAAACCATTATTTTGCAAGAATTTTAGATATTTTTAAGTAGCGATTACTAAGGCATTAAGCCATATTCTTTGGTAATAATATTTTTACTGGTCGTATATAACCATCAGCTACCATGACCTTCAATATGTACCCTCACTAGGAAATCACCCTGTATTTATACTTATACAAGGTGGAATTTTTAAACGCCCCCCTCGGTTCATCCCACAAAACCTTAACGTTTGAAGAACATTATTTTCCCTGGTTGAACCGATTTTGAAGATTATTTTTTTATCTGAAAGGTAACATGTCTGCTAATGTCTTGTTAAAGTTTAATCAAGATCTGACTAGTAGTAGACCTTTTTCTGAAAAGATGAAGTCGGTCAGTCAACGCAATACTCTTTTGAAGAAATTTCATGACTAAAACAATGTTTTGGAAGCAAAATATCGTGAGGAAACCTGCAGATTGGATAAGTATTGGAATCCTTTGAAGATATGTGAAGATGTCAAAGTCAAAGTCAAATAATTTATTTCAAATTAGATGTGGACACACATACATTTTGAAATGCCCCGGAACGAGCACCTCATTCCCATTTTGTGCAGTCATTTATATAATCATTAAGTTTATAATAAGCTTTACTGCATAGCCGTTTTTGATAACTCTCTTAAACCTATTTATAGGCAATGTTTGAACGGCCACTGGGATTTTGTTATAAAGCTTTACAGACAAACCCTGGAAAGAATTACTTATTTTATGTAATCTAGTTGATGGCCTATTCTTCTGAGGAGGCCTGAGCCCAGCAGTAATGTGTTGTTAGAGTACTATGACCGACTTCCAAAAAGAAGGAGGTACTCAATTTATCTGTATGTTTTTTTATGTTTGTGTTTCGATAACTTTAGGTTGGTTGGACCGATTTGAATGATTCTGGTGTCAGATGAAAGGTGATGGTCGATGGTCCCATAATTTTTTTTTAAGATCAAACAATTACTTTTGGATCTTTGTTTAAAAATGTGTATTTTGAACGGGCAAAATTTCACGATTTGCTAAGCGTTTTTGCGTGTATCATATGAACTGATTTCGATGATTCTTTTTTGTTAGCAGACATTTGATAAGGATCTTACTGGAAGTTTTTGTGCTAAGCTTGACAGATCGGTCGTTTTCATTTTGACGTGACAACGTGTTATAAATTGGTTTGGGGGCTGACACTTCACTTCACTGCGTTACGCTCCGCTCACGTTATGCGCTCACAATGAGAGCGAGTGAGAGGCACGCGTGCCGCGTCACTTTTTATGTCTGTCTCTCTCGCTCTTAGGCGGGCTAACCATGCCCGAGTCGTTGTCACGTAAAACTTTCGCCCGTATACCGATTTTACAGGCAACCAATTTTTTTTTGTAATAAAAATTATTAATTTAGTTAACTTGTTTCAGGTCCGTCTCGGCGTGATAGATCAGCAGCAAGTAGTGTCACATCCGCACCACACCATACACAATATACAGCCGCAACAACACACTATTAGTAAGTTTATATTCTTATACAGGGTGGAGTTTTTAAACGCAGATTTGAGTCAGGATCGATTCCCGGTGTAAAGAAGAAGAAAGAAAATGATTTATTAGCCACACATATCCAATACATATTATTATTACTAAAAAAAAACAAGATAAAAAATAGAATATATGTGCCCAAAGGGCAACCACCTCAGCTTTATGCTGCACACAAGGTTACAGCGCTGGTATTCTGGTGGAGCCCGGCAATGACGTCACACATACGACTTGGGCCCTCCGCACATGGAGCTACTCAAATATGACGGAATTAGTTAGTAATTAGAATTACAAACTAGTTATAAACTGTATTTCGCACACGACGCTACTCATATTGCAAGGTTTCAGTCACTCCTGTCATAGATCAGAAACTATAGTACAGATGCGAAAGCGATTGAAGTTGTATAATGTTTTTTTTTAATTTAATTTGCAGTCTAGGTATTTTCGTGGGTTGTAGACTAGGTTCATTTGAAGGCTTTTTACTGTACGTTTGATCCAGAATTAATTTCGGCATTGATTTAAGGCAGTAATTGTGAGCAACTTGAACTTTAGAAAAAATAGTAAAATAAGGTCGGTATCGGTTTCGCTGTCGCATCTGTACTATAGTTTCTGATCTGTGCAGTAAACTCTGGTAACCTAGTAGCTCGGCGACTGACACGACGCGTCGCGCGCGATCAGTTACCAATGCGTTAGTAACTAGTTGGACATTCTTTGTCTGCACCGTTTATTGGTGTAAGATGATTTTTTTGAAGATTGAACAAGTATTTTTGAATCTGTGTTTAAAATGTGTAAAATAACGTACCAAATTTCATGATAATTTTTGCGTGTATTTGTTTTCCACATAAACCGATTTCGACGATTTATTTTTGTTAAGAAGCTGATACTTTGGACATTATCTCATATATTTAGATAAAGAGCTGACTGGCAGTTTTTGTGCTATGCTTCATTTTTGTAATAAAAATATTGTTGTGCGTACAGATCAAATCCCGCCCGCGCAAGGATACGCACCGCCCGCCATGATGCCCGCACAATACATGCAGGTAATATATACAGGGGGATTATTTAATACGCATCAACATCATAAATTAAGACCAGTGACATATAATTCTAGTCTTAGTAAACGCCTTTGAAAATTCTAATATGGACTTTTGATGACTGGTATGTGGGTTCGGGAATAAATTATTCACCCTTCTCCTCCTTCGTCTTCCTCCGTCCTCCTTCCACCGCCTTGCTACGCCTTTGATACTCCGTCGTTCTTAATCGTCCTCCTTCGCTCTCATTCATCCTCCTTCGTCCTCCATACATCCTCCTTCGTCCTCCATACATCCTCCTTCGTCCTCATTCATCCTCCTTCGTCCTCCATACATCCTCCTTCGTCCTCATTCATCCTCCTTCGTCCTCATTCATCCTCCTTCGTCCAATATTGTAGTAAAACTATAATTATTTGTTATAGCAAAGCGGAACCGCTCCAGTGTACCCGGCCGGTATGTACCCGCAAGGAACGACGCCCGCCTACCCGATATATCCGCATCATAACTATGTAAGTTATATATGTTTATCTATGATATTTAAATCAATATTCTAAATATCTTGATTTGAAAATTAATACAAAAATTGGTTGCCTGTAAAGTCGGTATACGGGCGAAAGTATTACGTGACAACGACTCGGGCATGGTTAGCCCGCCTAAGAGAGAGAGAGACAGACATAAAAGTGACGCGGCACGCGTGCCTCTCACTCGCTCTCATTGTGAGCGCATAACGTGAGCGGAGCGTAACGCAGTGAAGTGAAGTGTCACCCGCGGCCAACCAATTTATAACACGTTGTCACGTCAATAATGGTATAATAAGTGTTGAGAACATAAACCAAATAGTGTTTGTGTTGTGTTTCATCATTTCGAATCACTGTAACATAATCAATGCAGTTTTCCATGAACAAACATATAAGCATATACAGGGTGTCCTAAAACTTGAGCAAAATAAAAGATTTAGAACTGTGCTCAATTTTGAGTCGAGTGGAAGTGTGGCTTATGATATACTAGCTTTTGCTCGCGACTTCGTTCGCGTGGACTTCAGGTTCGTCCCGTCTAGTCGTCTAGCCTATGTGTTATTCTGATGTATAAGCTATATTATGGTAAAGTTTCATTCAAATCCATTCAGTAGTGTTTACGTGAAAGAGTAACAAACATCCATACATACATAATTACAAACTTTCGCCTTTATAATAGTATTATGATTGCTTAGGCCGCTTTCTGTTATTTTGTCACTAACACTTAGATTAAGACTTACTAACACCTTTATGTATTGTAATCTGGGCCATTGTAGTCACTATGTTTAAAACTAAAAAAAAATATGTATGTATTAGGGGTGTGCGAATATCGTTCGAATCTTCGAATAATATCGAATTTGACTATCCGTACCAACCCATTACTGCCCACTGTTGGGCTCAGGTCTCCTCCGAAGAGGGATAAGGCATAGTCCACCACGCTTGCCCAGTGCGGATTGGGGACTTCACATATCTTCAAAGGATTTTTAGAATCCTTTTCCGACATGCAGGTTTCCTCACGATGTTTTCCTTCACCGTTTTTAGCCAGTGGTGTTGTGAAAAATTGCACATAAATCTTTTTCATATTAAGATTTAGAGGTACAAGCCGGATTTGAACCCGCGACCTCCCGTTCGGAAGGACGCGCTTCGACCACTCGGCCACCACGACTTCATTTAGAGGTACAAGCCGGATTTGAACCCGCGACCTCCCGTTCGGAAGGACGCGCTTCGACCACTCGGCCACCACGACTTCGGTTATTCGGTTATTCGCACACCCCTAGTATGTATAATTGTATTGTTTTCCCAGGCGACGCAGACAGGCGGCGTGACGTACTACAACTGCGCGGAACAAGAGCCGCAGCCGCCTCCGCCTCGCGCGCAGCGACGACCCACCGCCGCCATACCCATCGTCAAACCGCAGGCTAACGAACGGTAATATAATAACATTTACAAAATATTTATTCAGACAAAATTTACACTGTTATATATACAATGTGTAACAAAAAACCCTGTTGTTCCTTCTACCCACGTATTAAGATTCGGCACAAGTATATAATAAAGAATTCATTCATGTGTTTTAAGGTCAAAAATAGGCTTAATTTACTAGTTCTCTTACAGAACAACTAATCTAAACTATAAGTAGTATAATTAAGAAATATATATATCTAATTTATTTATTTATGTAACCACTCAACTGGGATCGGCAACCAAATTGGTTTGTTTACTTTTGCCAAGTCTGTGGCAGGAACCAAAATTGAGCACAGTTCTAAAACTTGTTTTGTTTACGTTTCTTAGTCGTCTCATATTTTACAAAGATGATATATTTTCGGTGAAAATGCAATACAGCGTCGTTTAATAATAAAGATTTACAAAAATATAAGGTTTAATTAAAAATCAAAATTAAAAATTATTGGAAATAAATGTTTTGATTCCGAACGAAGTCCCCAGTTTCGCCATCTAGCGAATAGTGACGTTCCCAGTTGAGTGGTTATTATTTGTTTACAATTTTAATAATTTTCGTTTTATGTTTCAGAACGGCAAATTCGACGGAATTGGAAAACATAGATCGTATAGTCGAGAATATGTTCAATAGAAAACCGTGGCTTGGTATGTTTCATTATTTAATTGCTTTAAATTATACTAATACTAGCGAGTCCGTGCAACTTCGTCTGCGTCACTTTAAATTAAAAAGTAGCCTATGGTCTACGGGGACGGAGCGACGGGAAAGAATACCTTGGGCGTTACGCGTCGCGCCGTCCCTCCAAACCCCGTGCTGGGTTCTGGCCTCAGCCGGGGTTCGGACGGCGAGTGAGCGGTTGGAGGTTTTAGTGCGGTTCAACTCCCACATACCCCGGGATCCGGTGATTTCCTCCAACTGAAAAAAAAAGCCTATGGTCTAAAGCAGTGATTCTCAACCTTTTCTTTGTCTATGTTCTTTCTTAGGGCCTAAAGCAGTGATTCTCAACCTTTTCTTTGGTGCAACACATATTTAACGATTTCAAAATTTGGGGGCACACAAAGAAAAAGAAAAAAAATACATAGCTCTACAAAAAAATATTTTTTTTGCTGCCCTAGATTTCTGTGAAAATTCTCGTGTTTTCAAGTATCCAGATCAAGAATACAGGGTGATTTCCTAGTGAGAGGGTACATATTGAAGGTCATGGTAGCTGATGGTTATATACGACCAGTACAAATATTATTACCAAAGAATATGGCTTAATGCCTTAGTAATCGGAACTTAAATATACCTGAAATCCTTACAAAATAATGGTTTTTCGTAATAAAAATCATTGAAATCGGTTCATCCACGCAAACACAACAAAAAAGTAAAATCTTGTGGAAAAGTATATGTCATATAGTTAATTATTATTTTTCGTTCATTCTTAGCTCCGAATCTTTCAGAAGAAGAGTTAGCCTTATTTTTTTTTAATTTACGTAAATACATGAAGTAACTGAGAAGAAAAGCAATAAAATAAGAAGATAGAAGACCTTTTTATTCCTTAAAAAGATTTTGATTTTTTCCTGAAGTGGAATATATTTTAAGTTCATCTATATTTTGTTAGTATGTTTCATTTTTTGATTGGAATTATAATTTTGTGTAATTTTTTTAAGTAGATTTTTTATAGATATGATTTCATTTTACAAGGATATTTTTTGTTGTAGTTAGAAAAATAAATATGAAAAATTTTAGGTATAAATATAGAAGTGTAATTTAATGAAATCTTTTTTGTAGAAAATTGTATTTTGTAGTGTAGATCAATTGTAGTTCTTTAGGTATTTCTTTAATTTAGTTAATTTGTTTCTTAAAGAAATTTGATGCAAAAGTATGGGGTGATTTTTTTTTCGAATGGTAGCAGGTATGTCGTGGTGGCCGAGTGGTCGAAGTGCTTCCTTCCGAACGGAAGGTCGCGTGTTCAAATCCGGCCGGCTTGTAAATCTAAATGTGAAAAAGATTTATGTGCAATTTTTCACAACACCACTGGCTAAAAACGGTGAAGGAAAACATCGTGAGGAAACCTGCATATCGGAAAAGGGTTTTAAAAATCCTTTGAAGATATGTGAAGTCCCCAATCCACATTAGGCAAGCGTGGTGGACTATGCCCTCTTCTGAGGAGACTTGAGCCCAACAGTGGGCAGTAATGGGTTGGTTTAATAAGTAATTGTTTCAAAACAAAAATACATTAATATTGCAGATAAAGAAAAATCTGAAACTCGTAGTTCACAAGAGCCAACAAGCAAAGAGTCGTCTCAACCAAACAGTTTGACGTCAAGCTCCATATCCATAGACTCGAAACCGTCAGAGACTAAAGAGGAGAAACAACCGGAAACGAGCGAAGCCTGACCCGGCTAGGGATGGGACCACTTCCCGTGAGTCGATATCGATATGTAGTGGTGTACTGTGTGGTTTGAAAATCGATTTTTTTTTTGCTATTTTGGATCTCAAGTGTTAATTTCTATTTTAATGAGATATGATTGTAAATTAATTGTTTAAAAGTATAAAACCATGCAGTACCGATGCTCTTGTAATAAATTTTAACTTATCATAGACATAAAGAATAAATTAAGCAATAATAAATCTAGAAATTTATGGTGTATTCTTTGTTTATTGATCAAATGTCCTAAATTTTAATAAATAAATGAAGTGTATGTGGGTACAGTAGACTTATGGCCGTCGGGAGATCTCGTTGCGGGGAGGTAGTGTATGCCCGGTCTGGCCGAAGCCCGCTGTAGTAGATTTCAGATGTCGTATACAGGGTGGATCTGTAACTTTGGACAATCTGACGTGGGGTGAATGACCTGTCGAAATACAACTTAGAACGGTTTTTATTTTTGAAATCGGTTAAACTTTTTTTTCTGACATTGTATGGGATATGTACAACTATCGTTGCGGACTTCCATATATGACATTGAAAAAAAGTTTAACCGATTCCAAAAATATAAGTGATTCTAAGTTTTATTTCAACAGGTCATTCACCCCACGTCAGATTGTCCAAAGTTACAGATCCACCCTGTATATGCGAAGATTTCTGCAAATGTCGTAACCGCGATTCAGGATCTCGCGCGTTATTGTTCGCCACACACTCGCCTTTAGAGACCGGAGGTCGAATCATATGCTGTCTTGTTTTTTTTTAGATAACTATTTGGCTGTGTTAGGCGTCTGAACGGATTGTAAAAGTGTGTTAGTAAATTTTACTTAATCGATTTTAGGTAATCGAATACTATTTTCTATCGTTCAAGAGGCAAAAAGTTTCTAAAAGATTTTATTTCATTTGCTTTGGGTAGCTATTTATGTAAGTAACTAATTATGTAAGTTTGGGACAGAAAAAAAAATGCAAGTTTAGTTCGAAAATTTAGAGTTGAATTTGACTAATTTCATTAACGGTAAAATGCTAAGCAATATCTTGTTTAATACAATAGTTCCTATGACCTTCCGAATCCATCATCAGATCAGCGCCATTTTGTCATATTATTGCATTGTCACGCGATATACATCTGCGTACAAAATGTCAGCTCAATCGGAAACCGGGAAATGTCAAATTTATCTTGCAAGATTCTACCCGAACTTACATAGTTACATCCAGTGCAAGTTAATATAAAGCTTGTAAAAATACTTTTACAATCCGTCATCTGTCGATCTTTCTAAGGCGTATTTAAAATAATCGTATGTAAAATTTATTATAATGTAGTCTAAAATATATTAAAATTTAAAAGTAAATCTCGAAAATTATTCTTTGATTTTGAATCTAGCTGTTATACGCTGGTTATATTTTAATATTCAATAAAATATGGAATTGATTTAACTGAAATTAATAATTTATAAACTTATTCAGACACTCGCGGTTTTCTATAATACTTTCATGCATTTTCAACGGGTTCTTACCACGATATTTAATTAATTGAGTTGTCTCGATATTTCGTTGTTGTTGCAAACGTCATGATCACGAGAAGACTGAATACTGCGGGTCGATTTAAGAGCAAACAAATCTGTCTACCCTCGCACTCGTTCGCTTTTGGGAAGTACAACAGACGTGACCTGTCGAAATACAACTTGCCACCATTTTTATTTTTTGGATAGGTTAAACTTTTTTTTCTGTCATTGTATGGAAAACGTACGACTATCGTTGCGGACTTCCATACTATGATTGAAAAATGTTTTTATCCAATTCTTAAAATACAAGTTGTTCTAAGTTACAGATCCACCCTGTATAAGAAAGAGAACATAGCTCATTTTCAGTCTCATTTTACATGTCAATTTTATAATTGCTTAACGACTTACAAAATAAAAATGTTCTTAACTAAATTTGTATAAATCGTTTGGATTTTGTTTTATCAAGAATGTTTGTTTTTTTGCATATATTTTGTTTTATTAAAAAAACTAGTCTTTGTTATAATGAATCTACTCATTAAGGTAACATTGAAATGTATGTTTTCATAAAAAACATGTTTAGTTGTAAATGAAAAAAAAAGTGAAAAAGAAAAAAAAAAACCTTTTGTAAACTATGCTGGTTATTTAGTGATAAGTAAATCTTCTACAAAATAATGTGTTTTTATTTTACAATAAGATCTAACCAGCGCAATTTCGTCTTAGTCACAAAGGGAGTTAAAAAAAACTTGAGAGGTGACATGGGACATCCGAATAGAACGAAGTTCCGTAACGCGCGATTAAGAACGTGTTTTAAAAGATTTTGATCACAGCGCTATCTAGCGATAATCATCTAAAACAAAAAAGTGTCGTGACAAATTTTCGTAAGAATTTTTTCCGTCTAGTCCCCGACACAACGCGCGATAAGGAACTTCGTTCCAAAAGTCAATAGATGGTATTACTATTTATACAGTGCGCCATGATTATTTGACATGATCGATGTCTGTGTACTTGAAATTCCCTATTTCATAAAGAGAAATGATTAACAGGTAACAAAAAAATATTATAAGACCCATCACCATTCTAATAAAAATGATGAGCCAAATTGGTCTCACTCAATAGTTATATGGCATTTGGATCACACTGAAGTGATCAACATGGCCAGACCCTAATCTATACTAATATTATAAAGCTGAAGAGTTTGTTTGTTTGTTTGTTTGTTTGAACGCGCTAATCTCAGGATCTACTGGTACGATTTCAAAAATTCTTTCACTGTTGGAAAGTCCATTTATCGAGGAAGGTTATAGGCTATATTTTATATTCAAAAAAATTAGGGATCCGTATGATAATATCGAATATGTAACACAAGTGAATATTCGAAAACCTATTTATGCGTACGCTGCAAAAACTATTGACAATAGAACAAAATGATGTATTACGGGTTTTTAGGTCTTTTGAAGACAAACAAAAAAGTCCGCGACAGCATATATCTAACTATCATAGTTTAGTAACAACAACTGCTTTTATGTTAAAAAAAAAAAATTAATTCGTCCGAAGAATTAATTTAACGTTAAATTAGTATTGTTATATTAATCCTTATCCAAATAAAGTATTATGTTATCAAGAGTATTAATGTAAAAGTAAATTACTTTTTGTTTCATTCCAATCGGACTTTTCGTTTAGAAGTTATTACGAGTATAAAACTCCCCGGGCCGCGCAAATAATATCGCAACAGCATTAAGAGTACTGTTTGAACCCCTTTGTGACGCAGACGAAGTTGCGAGGGTCATCTAGTATTATATAAAGGTGACCCATGATGGTGTTTTTTTTTCAGTTGGAGGAAATCTCCGAATCCTCGCCCGCCCCGCGAGCGGGGTATGTGGGAGTTGAACCTCACTAAAACCTCCAACCGCTCACACTCAGCGTCCGAACCCCGGCTGAGGCCAGAACCCAGCACGGGGTTTGGAGGGACGGCGCGACGCGTTTTTTTTTTTTTTTATTGCGTGATGGATAAACCAGCCTACGGCCCACCTAATGGTAAGCGTTACGCGCTCAGCACTCTTTCCCGTCGCTCCGTCCCCGTACCCATGATGGTAAAAGGTTTTTGGGAATATAATAAAATTCAAATTTGTATTTCAGCCATATATTTCGCAATTTATATTATTAAGTATTTGGCAGCATACATTTTTTATATCAGTTTATTTTGTACATAAAATCTTGTTCCTTATTTTGTTGATTTTATACATGAACTATGACGTCATAAGATGGCGATGGTCCGCCATTTTGTAATTTTTTTAGGTTTTTTTTATTATATACAGTTAATGCTCTTGAAGCAATAGTGGTATTTTTAATAATTACTTATTTTCTTTAAACAAATATAACTAATATTTTACAATAATTATAAAGAAAAAATATACAAATATTCCTATTTTTTTGTTCGACAATGCCTTAGTAAAATCCACGTAAAGGCCATTAAAATAATACATTAATTTTCTACTTACCTAACTTAACCTATTTTATTTTTACATGATAATATCACTTTCTAAAACTAAATAACTAAATATGGCACCTCGTTTCGCTACTCGCGAACATCCGGTCCCTTTGCTTTGACAATTGAAACGTCAACTGTCAAAATGAACTGTCACTTTCATAGATTATTCTAGAGAGTACATAACCTCAAAATTATGTTGAGGTTAATAATTGATTAATTTAACTAAATTACAACTAATTTTCATTATAAAGCAACTCTCGACCTCAATTTCTCGTTCCTTTAGTATATTACGTTTTTCCACGATTCCAAAGTAATTTCCTTCGTTGGTATTTTAATAGTGGTGCCATTTATAGATGACATTTGACAGCTACAGATGAGTAATATTATTCGTGTAACCTTAAAATTGGGATTCCCTTCATCTACCTATCAAAAGAACAGTTTTCAAAAGGTTGAGAGAAGCTTTGACCTAATCTTCTAGATTTATATAACTTGAGCCTGTTCTGCGGCTTCATCTTCTTTCTTCCTTCTCTTCTTTCCCTCTAACTCAGCGTAGATGTCTTCAAGAGGTCGCATCTTAGTCTCAGGCACGCAGAAGATCAAATAAAAGACATTCGATAGACATATAAGACTGAACATCCAAAATGTGAAGTGGTATCCTATGAGGTTGTTCAATGGCGTGAAGAGCCTCAGTAAAGCGAAGTCTGTCGCTAAAGATATGGCCATTATCAAAGTTGCAACCGTTCCTCTGAGCTGAAAAGAGTTAAAATTGGTTTGGTTATTTTTGGCGTAAGTACTTTAGGTGAAATGTAAGGGGGATTTTAGAGGGTAGACAGTGTTTTTTAAACGCCGATACGCTGAGTTAGGTATTTCTCGTGTAGTTTTGGAGTAAACCTATGCCTATGCGGAGTCATATGTACTGACAGTCAAACAGTTTTCCGCCATTGCAGAGCTCTATGAAAATTTATCATATTTCCTAAAGTTTTTTGAATTGACACCCTTTACACTAAGAAATGCCATTTGTTTTGAATAAACCTTACCTGGAAACTAAACATCTCAGTCATGATAACGAAGGGCAAGGGTTGCAGACCAGACGCGTCCGCGAAGATGCAGATACAAAGTGACACTATAGGCACCCATCCTGGTAAATACACTCCCACTCCTCGCAGGTAGAACCAAACACCGAGCAAGGTCATGCTGAGTCCGGCCACTGCGCTTGTCACGGCCAGTAGGGGCTGGAGACAAACAAGTCAGAAATATATAGGTAAGTCCTGTATGGGTAGGTGATAGATAGACGGCATCAATGCCCTGGCTATGCTGAGGTTTATGAGCGACGGTAACCGCTTACCATCAGGTGGGCCGTAAACTCGTTTATCTAAAGCAATAAAAAAAGCTTTAAGCTTGCCTCGTAACATTCCGATTTGGAATGAACTCCCGTACTGGGTGTTCCCGGAGCGCTATGACATGTTCTTTTTTAGTTATCCTGGCATTGCAGAGGTTCGTGAGCGATAACCATTTACGGTGGGTCACAGACGGGCACAAGGGAAGATTGATTTGTAAGGTAGGAGGAACATTTTAGGGATTTGGTTTTGGTATGTGTACAAGGTGAAATTTTGAAATACCCTCTAGAAAAAGTACCAATAATAGTCTTTTAGTGGCTTAAAAACTGCATTAAAAGATTTCTGAGTATCGTATTCCATTCTGGGAATTGAACCTGCTAAAATTCGTAGTAGCTATACTTATATGCTAACTTCATATCATTTGCTAAAACTGCACCTAATAGGTACCAACTTCAAACAACGCCACATACCTTTCTTCCGGCTCTATCCACCAGCTGACAAGCCACAAACGAGCCCAAAATCTGAACAGCAGCCAACATTATGGACTGGTGGTTCGGAGATATAGAAATGCTGGTATTTTCGTCTTCTCCGGCTGCTTTAAAGATGTGACTAGCATACACCAGAATGGCGATACAGCCGCAGAATTCACGAGTTAAATTCACTATGAGGGCCACAGAGAAAGCCTTGATTGTCGTTTTGTCGGAAACTGAAAGAGAGAAGATAATAAGTACTTATTAAGAACCATAACACCAACCATATTACTAAGTGAAGTCTCAAAGAACTGAAGAACAGTCCTCGGAATCAACACTTACGAGCTTTTGAAGAGTGTTGAAACCAAGAACTGCTCTGTTGACTGGTGAAAAACGACCGTGTCGTGATCTTGAATGTTTTTCGATAAATATCTTAATCTTACTCGATCGGTGCAGTCTCTTCGGTGTATAAAAATAATTTTGGACAATAAGACAGTTGAATCTACGTTGACTATTTTGTACAAAAACATGTTATCAAGCAGCTTTTCTATTGTGCAGGGCCAGAAGATTTTAATGCGACAGTCTCTGCTTGTAGGTAGTTAATTTTTTAGCTATATTATCACCGAAGGCGAGATGCCAAGTGAAACGTTTCTGTACCCTTTCTAATTTTTTATTGTCAAAGTCAAAGTCAAATCATTTATTTCAAATTAGATGTGGACACACATACATTTTGAAAGTCAAAAATAAAATAAAATCAAAAGTTCTACCACCAGTTCGCTAAAATTACGCCTCCGTCTCAGGAAGAACCGGCGCAAGAAACTCAGCGGGCATGTCTTTTTTATTTAATATGTTTTTATTTCTTTTTTTTTTAAATATGATTATACAATATTTTTGTTTTTAACAAATGTATCAATTGAATTTGAATTGTATGCGGTATATTTTCAGTTAGCTTCATTCTGTTCATGATGTTGGCTAGATGTTTTAATCCTAGCATACTGTCTAGAACAGAACTGAGAACTACATGTTTGAAGCTTGAGGACTTACAATTTAGTAAGTTAAAGGCTAAAGGATTCTTGTGTTTTTGTCCTGTCTGTTACGATATTTATATTAATCTTCTAAACTAGTTCTATCGTTTGCTTTTTACCTACACTATATTTAGTAGAACTACTTGCCTCCACCAAATATTAAAACTGCAATTGCAAATTATCTTCAAAACGGAAGATCCATCGAGCATGGGCTCATTAGTAAGAAAATAAAACTATTTAGGCGCCATCAGACTCTCTCTACATCCCCGCAATTTTCATCCAACTTTTAGCAACACGCAAATATTCGTTAAATTTCAAAGCAAGTTAAACGTCCTAATGTCGGGAACCGGTTTGAACCTTTTGCACAAAAAGCATGAGCTAACTGGTCATCAGCTGGCCATCTGTACGGGAATCTGAGCTCGTAAAAAACGTTATGCCCTTGAAATTAAGATCCCAAAATTGAAGTGATACATTTAAGTTTTGTAGAACAAACTCGACAAGTTTCAAATGGTTTCAAACAGTCTTAAATGAATGATTTATTTTAAAGAAAACACTAGGTAATGACAAGCTTCTAAGATCTTAAATATCATGTTACAGTAGGTAAACTAAGACGAATAAAACGAGCCCAAAAACGACAAGTCTTGTTTAGCATAAGAGTGCCTATGACCGGTGTTCGGTAGCAAATTTATCTAAATGTGTGGGACATTTACGATCACTCAACGCAATTGTATGGATCAAGGACGGCATCGCGAACAATTTCCATAAGAGGTCAATATCAATTGTTACAATAAACATGTTGGCTATTCGCTTCCTACTAATTGAAAAAATAACATGCTAAACAAGCTTTATATTGACTTGCACTAGATGTAACTATGTAAATTCAGGTGGAATCTTGCATGTTAAATATAACAAACTTCCCGGTTTCCGATTGAACTGACATTTTTCACGTAGATGTATATCGCGTGACAATGCAATATGATATAATGGATCTGATCTGATCTGATGATGGATTCGGAAGGTGGCCTTAGAAACTCCTGTACTGAAAAGATAGATTTGTAGTGTTTAGGCTTATTTTATATCTAGGATATTTAAAACTTGTCTTTGAAAGTTTACTTAGAAATCATTTTAACTGATTTCCAAAATGAGGATTTTTGTGATTGTGATTTTTTTCCTTATATAATAATACGCATAATTGCAATTTAGTCTGTATTACAATTTATACTAATAAGCAATTTGACTTGATCTACTTAATAATGTGTACTAATATGTCTATTGTGCACTTTTCTTATTGTCTCTATCATCATTATGAAAACAATATTCACGTGCAATTAACTGTATGGACACTATATTTATATCAATTATTTTTTATGTCGACCGATTTGGATGACTCTTGCATAGTATTTACAAGTAATAACTTCTCGTTACTTATATTCTATTAGGTTATTTACTGTATATTTTTATTCTGGATAAGATGTTAATAATAACCGCTTGAATCCCTGACGAGAGCTTTTTCTTGAGCTGGAGGAAATCGCCACGGGGCGGAGGGGTATGTGGGAGTAAAACCTCCAATCGTTCACCCTCAGCGTCCGAACCCCGACTGAGGCCAGAATCCAGCACGGGGTTATGCAAGACCGCGCGACGCGTTACGCACTCGTCACTCTTTCCCGTCGCGCCGCTCCCGTTCCGTTCATTAATTCTAGAAATCACTTGTACTATAGGATGTTAAACTTTTAAGTCTTAAAACTTTTAAATACTTCACACTTGGCGACCAATTAAATTCTTTGCAGAAATAAAAGACCTTCAACAAAGGGCGTGTATTAAAAACTAATTTGTTTTTCTTTCACGGAATGTGAACTGAAAGAGATTGTTTTGAAAACAGCTCATCTACTCGTTTTAAAACTGCAATTCATCTTGCTAAAGTCATTCAATATCTTATCGACTTTCTTTTGTTAGGGATATGCATTTTATAATAACTTACCCACTATAATGTGATTGATGCGTGGACAGTAGTGATTTTTTGACGTGACAACGTCTTATAAATTGGTTTGCCGGGTGACACTTCAAGAAAAGAAAAAGGATTCTAAAAATCCTTTGAAGATATGTGAAGTCCCCAATCCGCATTAGGCAAGCGTGGTGGACTATGCCTAATCCCTCTTCTGAGGAGATCTGAGCCCAACAGTGGGCAGTAATGGGTTGGTACAGTACAGTACAGTACTTCAAGAAACTGCGTTACGTTCCGCTCACGTTATGCGCTCACAATGAGAGCGAGTGAGAGGCACGCGTGCCTTTCACTTTTTATGTCTGTCTCTCTCGCTCTTAGGCGGGCTAACCATGCCCGAGTCGTTGTCACGTAAAACTTTCACCCGTATACCGACTTTACAGGCAACCAATTTTATTTTATTGCTTAATAGATACACGAGCCTACGGCCCACCTGATGGTAAACGATTACCGTCGCTCATGGACCTCTGCAATGCCAGGGCAAAGAGAGGCCGTTATCTATCACCTACCCATACAGGACTTTTCTTAAAGAGAGACATGTCATAGCGCTCCGGGAACACCGTGGATGGGAGTTCATTCCAGATCGGAATGGTGCGGGGCAAAAAGGATCTTTTGAACCGGACTGTGGATGAACGCATGTTGATGTTGCGAATTTCGATTTTAGGGCATTAAATAATGCAAATATGCTTGTGGTATATCTCGAAAGGCAGTAAGTACATTGAAATCTTCACTTGTAAAGATTTATTTAAGTACCTATTCTGGAGTAGCCACCACGAATTGGTAGGCAGGTAGGACCTCCGATAAGGTGGACCGAAGACCTGGTCAAGGCTGCGGAAGTCACTGAATGCAGAAAGTGCAGGACCCGTCATAGGTTTTGGGAGAGGCCTATGTGTAGCAGGAAGATTGCTGGAATCCATGAGCGACAGTAGGTAACCACTCGCCATAAAATGTTCATTAAATGGTTTGATGAAAGTAAAGTCAAAAAAATCTAGTTTTGAGACGGCAGTCGATACTGTCAGTGTGGTGTGTTCGAGTTCCAGTGATACCGAGAAAGAGGGTAGACAGATTTGTCTGCTCTTAAATGACCTACCCGCAGTACTCAGTCTTCCCGTGATCATGGCGCTTGCAACAGTGCTAAAATATCGGGATCGCTCATTCAATAAAAATCGTGTTAAGAACCCGTTTAGTAATTGTGTAAGTGATAAAGACAATGTTTCAAAAGGGCTTGAAAACATCTCAACATTCATTAACACCAATTGGCTGGACGAGTAATGCGTTTGCGTGAGTTTGCGGTGTCAAATGACTACCAAATGTCAATTAGCGAGCGACGGACGGGTTAAATTGTTTTGTACTTCGATATCTTCATGGTACTGAATTGTTTTGAAAACAATTTTGTTCTGCACTTGTTGACTGATTGTCGAAAACAGGCTGTTTTTAATTGGAAGTAATTTGTTGTCTTTAAAGTTTTGAAGACGTTAATGTATTAACCCAGTTTCCTGTAAATATTTTGCTAAAACATTACAAAATATCGTCATCATTGAACCGATCATGATATTTTTATTACAAAAATGAAAACGATCTAGGTACTTCCATTTTACCAGCGTTTTTTTTTAGTTGGAGGAAATCACCGGATCCCCGCCCGCGGCGCTTATGTGGGAGTTGGACCGCACTAAAACCTCCAACCGCTCACACTCCGAACCCCGGCTGAGGCCAGAACCCAGCACGGGGTTATGAGGGACGACGCGACGCGTTACGCCATCGGCACTCTTTCCCGTCGCGTCGCCCCCATTTTACCAGCGTAGCACAAAAACTACCAGTCATATCTGTATTAAATGTTTCTAACAAATAAAGAATAGTCGAAATCGGTTCATATAGAACAGAAACAAATGCAAAACGCACAGCGAAACGTGAAATTTTGTCCGTTAAAAATGCACCTTTTTAAACACATACACAGATTCAAAGTAGATTCGATCTTTAAAAAAAAATGGGACCTCATGTCAACCACGTCAATTACCTTTTATCTGACATCAAAATCATCGATCCAGCCAAACTGAAGTTATGAGACAATCATAAAAAATGCAGACAAATTGATAACCTCTTCTTATATAATACTAGCTTTTGCCCGCGACTTCGTTCGCGTGGACTTCAGGTTCGTCCCGTCTAGTATTATCAAAAATTGTAGCCTATGTGTTATTCTGATGTATAAGCTATATTGTGGTAAAGTTTCATTCAAATCCATTCAGTAGTTTTTACGTGAAAGAGTAACAAACATCCATACATCCATACTTACAAACTTTCGCCTTTATATAACCTCCTCTTATATGATAAGTTGGTCAAACCCCGTTTGTGTCGACAAAGTAGCGCAATTTTATCTGACCTGGTAACCGTATACATGAAAATGCATAATAATCCGATTTCAAAGTATGTTAAGATTAATTATTTATTAAGACTTAAGATACGATATCGTTTGTTGATAAATTTGGTCACTTTGCCAAACTAAGGGCAATAGTTTTCGACTCTTTAAACTTCGATGCAAATATAGGTGTTATTAATTTTATGTCTGTTTATTTGTATGGGGTATCGTAGTTCTAAAATGGACCGATTTCGATGCAGTTTTTTTCATCTAAAAGCAACTTAACTTGTAGTCGTTATTATGTTTGTTGTTTCTTTCGCAATTACCTATTCCAAGCTTGTAGTTTATCTAATTTACTGGAACGAGGTTCCTTATCGCGCGTTATCGAAAGGGGGCTAGATGGAAAAAAATCTTACGAAAAGTTGTCACGACACTTTTTTGTTTTAGATGATTATCGCTAGATGGCGCTGTGATTAAAATCTTTTAAAACACGTTCCTTATCGCTCGTTACGTTTGGAAAAAAAAAAAAAGATATCTTTTAATCGAAAGGAACTTCGTTTTATTCGGGTGTCCCATGACACCTCTCAAGTTTTATTTTTTTTAAGATTCCAGTAGCGTCCTGCCTATATTAAAGATGCAATTTATTATACTCTTGAATGTTTATTTTACAACTAGCCGATCCGTTCAACCCTGAATGACCCTCATAAAGGAATATAATATAATCTTTAAACTTCCTCAATAAATAGACTATCCAACACTGAAATAATCGGACCAGTAGTTCCTGAGATAAGCGCGTTCAAACAAACTCTACAGCTTTATAATATTAGATTAGATTCATTAAATTGGTTATAAAATTTACCTACTAATATTATAAATCTGCAGAGTTTGTTTGACCGCGCTAATCTCAAAAACACCTGCTGTATTAATTCTTAGTCAAATTCAATGTTATGTTATCAAGGGTATTGTATCTGTATAAGTTCATCATATTGTGAAGTAAAATATTTTATTGGAACGATGTTCCTTATCGCGCGTTGTGAAAGGGGGCTAGACGGAAAAAATTCTTACGAAAAATTGTCACGACACTTTTTTTGTTTTAGATGATTATCGCTAGATGGCGCTGTGATCAAAATCTTTTAAAAAACGTTCCTTATCGAGCGTAAAAAAAAATTAGGAAAAAAAATATATAAGATATCTTTTAATCGAAAGGAACTTCGTTCCATGCAGGTGTCCCTTGACACCTCTCAAGTTTTTTGTTTTAGTACTATTCGTTGAGAAATTATCACTTAACTAATACAAAAACGTATATCCGCCGCCTTCTGCTACCAAAAATGTCACGACAGCATTGACAGTGCTGTCTGAACCCTTTAGTGACGCAGACGAAGTTGCTCGGATCAGTTAGTAGATAAATAAATGTCTGTACTTACACAAAAGTCTTGGTGAGAACTTAGGATCGCTGGATGTCTGTTCGATGATCAGACGTTCAATCTCCTCGTCAACTAACTTGTGATTCGTGGGAAGAGAGCGAAGCCAGCTCACTACTTTTCTTGTTTCCTGTTGACAAATCAACCATTATTTATACCATAAACACGAAATATAGAGAAGACTGATTATTTTAAATCAAACTTTTAAATACAAGGTTTTAAAATCCTGGGTATCAAATAGCACGGATCGCCGGAAAAAAATTGGTTGCCTGTAAAGTCGGTATACGGGCGAAAGTTTTACGTGAAAACGACTCGGGCATGGTTAGCCCGCCTAAGAGCGAGAGAGACAGACATAAAAAGTGGAAAGGACGCGTGCCTCTCACTCGCTCTCATTGTGAGCGCATAACGTGAGCGGAGCGTAACGCAGTTTCTTGAAGTGTCACCCGGCAAACCAATTTATAAGACGTTTTCACGTCAAAAGATCTTGTAAGCTTTTGATAAACTTCCCAGTTTCCGATTGAGCTGACATTTTGCACGCTGATGTTTATCGCGTGACAGTACAATAATGCAACAAAATGGCGCTGATCTGATGATGGATACAGTGGCCATAGGAACTCTTGTGTTAAACAAGATAGACCCGTGGTGTTTAGGCTCGTTTTACTTGTATTAGCTAGCACTCTACTGCTACATGATATCCAGGATTTTAAAGCGTATTTAAAACGATTTAAACTAAATTATGTAACTTCCTACTTCCTTGTTCTTTCTTTATACCTAATTCTAACGTCATCGCTCACGCCCTACAGTAAACGTCACTATGACGCAAGACATCCATAAATTTGTATAACCCAGTCCTATACCTGTGAGTCTGACCGTGAATTTTATCTGGCACGACGCCACGTACTGACAGACTATTTTTAAAATAGTGTTTACCGATGCATCGCCGCGTGTTTTGACCGACTTCCAAAAAGGAGGATGTACTCAATTCGGTTTTGTTTGGATGATTTTTGTGTCAGATGAAAGGTGGATGGTTTTTTAAGATCGAACAAGTATTTTTGAAACTGTGAAAATGTTATTTTTTTAACGATCAAAATTTATCAAATTGCTGTGCGTTTTGCTTGTATTTATATGAACCGATTTCGATGATTCTTTTTTTGTTAGAAAGCTGACACTTTTGAAATAATCTCGTATAAATTTGGTAAAGATCTGAGTAGTAGTTTTTGTGTTATTCTTGTAAAATGAAAATCGTTTTTGTAATGAAAATATTATTACAATATCGCATCCCAAACACGATGTGGCTTCACGAGAAACAGGTGTTCTCAGAAACGAAGTTCTTTTGTTTTTAGGTACCTATTTAATGTGTAGATTGCTTTTTGATTGACTCCCAAACGGAGGTATGCAAATCGTTTTTTTATGTTAAAATCTCGCTGCTTTTGTCTGGATCGATTTTGATGGTTCTTTTTTCATATGAAAGGTGTGTTGTGGAGCCCAATTTTAATTTCACATGTATTTTTGCTTAATAAAGTGTTAATTTAATTTGCACTAGATGTTGAGAGTTGAATTTGACCAAGTTCTTGATAAATCAACATAAATCTTAATCAAATCAAACTTAATCGTAAACGATTAAGCTGACATTTTGCACGCTTATGTCAGTCAAAGTCAAATCATTTATTTCAAATTAGATGTGGACACACATACATTTTTAATGTCAAAAATAAAATCAAAAGTTCTACCACCAGTTCGCTAAAAATACGCCTCCGAACTGAGAAGAACCGGCGCAAGAAACTTAGCGGGCATGTCTTTTTCTAATTTAATATGTTTTTTTTTTTTAAATATTGTTTTACAATATTTTTGTTTTTAACAAATGTATCAATTGAAATAGCCCGGGACGAGCACCTCATTCCCATTTTGTGCAGTCATGTATATAATCATTATGTGTATGTATTATGTTAAGAATTGCCTCTTTGAAGTGGCAATGGGCAGGACACATTGTGCGAAGAACAGATGGCCGTTGGGGCCGAAAAGTTCTAGAGTGGCGGCCAAGAACCGGTAAGCGCAACGTTGGTAGACCCCCCACGAGATGGACCGACGATCTGGTCAAGATCGCGGGAGGTCACTGGATGCAGACGGCGCAGGACCGGTCGTTATGGCGAGGTTTGGGGGAGGCCTATGTCCAGCAGTGGACGTCTATAGGCTGATGATGATGATGATGATGTATTATGTATATGATATAACAATTTAATAATATGGTACTATGGAGCAGATTTGATTATGTAGTCGGAAGGTATTAGAACTTCTGTACTAAACAAGATATACCCGTTTTATTTGTCTTTTAGGATTCATTTCATTATTTGTATTGTACCAACCCATTACTGCCCACTGTTGGGCTCAGGTCTCCTCAGAAGAGGGATTAGGCATAGTCCACCACGCTTGCCCAGTGCGGATTGGGGACTTCACATATCTTCAAAGGATTTTTAGAACCCTTTTCCGACATGCAGGTTTCCTCACGATGTTTTCCTTCACCGTTTTTAGCCAGTGGTGTTGTGAAAAATTGCACATAAATCTTATCTACTTGTATTAATCGATAAATAAAGAAAGCATAATACTTTTACGACTATAATACTACAATTTACGAACGGCAATGATATCTTAACTGTACTTACAAGGATGTACTTTAATTATTATTTATTATCAATGTATATTTCGATAGGAATATTATCAAAGACACGGTCTTGTAAAAACTATCGGTTGAATCTCAATTATTTGATTATCTAAACGATTGTGGGTAAAGGTTGTTGTCTAGGCGAATTCCGCATTGTCATTAAGATTGTTAAGACATTTTTTTTGGAATAATTAAGATTAAAAATGTTTATACAGTCATAATTTACTGTGTTAGGTATATACCTACAATTCACCATTAGATTCCTAAACTAGGACCTAGAGTATCAAAAGTGCTAGGTTTTTTTTTAAAATCAAATTTAAAATGTTATGAAAAATAATTTACTTTAAATACAAGCTTTAAGATCCTGAATATCATGCATCAGTAGAGTGCTAGCCAAGACAAGTAAAATGAGCCCAAATACAACAGGTCTATCTTATTTAGTTCAGGAGTTCCCATGACCACCTTCTGAATCCATCATCAGCGCCATTTTGTCATATTATTGTATTGTCACGCGATATACATCTGCCAAATGTCATCTTAATCGGAAACCGGGAAGTTTGTCACATTCTTCTTGCAAAATTCCACCCGAAATTACATAGTTACATCCAGTGCAAGTTAATATAAAGCTTGTAAAACATTTTTAAAAGATAGTCAAACAAGGTAGCGATTCCGAAATCCGGGCGATCGTCCCAGTTTCGGTATATCTCGAACATTGACGTGCCCAGACGAGTGGTTATATGAAAATAATATACTTTTCAAGGATTATATTTAGGATTTATTTTTTAAACTGTTTTGACACTGATCCTGTTCAATATCGATAAGATATATTATTGTTTAATGCTGTTTTTTATGATTTTACCTTAATACAAGTTAAGATTGTTAATCTAAGTGTGTTATCGCGAAAATCGCCAAAAATAAAGTATCTATGTGTGCTATCAGCAGTCGGTTCCCGAGGTTAACTGTGGATTGTTTATGCTGTAAAAACCTTCAGTTATAATTTACATATGATAATTAATTATATTTTTTAAGACCCTGATATCATGTAGAAGTAGAGTGCTACGCGAAACAAAACGAGTTCAAACATTTTTCATTTCATTTCATTTATTTGCAAGAGTTTACATCATAATCATAATACTATTATAAAGGCGAAAGTTTGTAAGTATGGATGTATGGATGTTTGTTACTCTTTCACGTAAAAACTACTGAATGGATTTGAATGAAACTTTACCACAATATAGCTTATACATCAGAATAACACATAGGCTACAATTTTTGATAATAATCTAGACGGGACGAACCTGAAGTCCACGCGAACGAAGTCGCGAGCAAAAGCTAGTTTAAATATAAATATTCAAGCATAATATCTCTTAACCAGTATGGTTCTGGTATGCAAATATTCTATACAAACAAAATTAATTAATGTACAAATTCATAAAATTCATAATAAATAAATAACAAAAAAACATAATCAGTACACAGATTCAATACTCACAATTTAAAAATTCATTAATTGAGTAATACACATTTTTTATCAAAAAATTTTTTAGCGTAAAGACAAAGGTATCGAAATTGCATGCAGTTTTTATGTAATTTGGCAGTTTATTGTTTAATATTGGCAAACATGATGGGTCTATCTTGTTTAGTATAGGACTTACTATGGCTATTTTCCGATTAATTATCAGATCAGCTTCATTGCACGAAGGTATCAATTCATAGTTAGGTACATCTAGTGCATGTAAATAAAAAATAAAAAAAAGATGTGTCAAGGGACACCCGGATGGAACGAAGTTCCTTTCGATAATTAGTGAGAGAATTGTAATAAAATTCTCTTCTAAGAAGAGAGAGAGAGAGACGTTTTAAACTAACTAATTATTATAACTTAAATAAATATTTTAATCACAGCGCCATCTAGCATTAATCATATAAAACAAAATAAGGAATTATTTTATAAAATGTTTGATCACAGTGCTATCTAGCGATAATCATCTAAAACAAAAAAAGTGTCGTGACAACTTTTTCATAAGAATTTCCGTCTAGCCCCCTTTCGATAACGCGCGATAAGGAACTTCGTTCCAATAAGATATCCTTTTTAGGTGTTCCCTGGGCGCTATGACTTGTCCTTCTTTGTTTGAGAATAGTTTTATACCTACGATGGGTAGGTTGATATTACAAGAGTTAGCTACTGACTGGTACCTAAAACCCTTAGATTTCCAAGCGAAATAATCTTCTAATGCTGAAATAATTTAAATATCGTTGCAATAGTTTTGGGTCCTTTTCACAAACCTACAATTTTTCAACTATTTTTCATAAAAAAAGGTTTTAACTAACCTCACGTTTTCCGCACTTGATGAGATATGAAGGTGTCTCCGGTAGCCTTAAGAAGATCAGGAAATGTATCACTGGGATAGCCAGTAGAATCCCTAGCACCACGTTGAAAGGGAGTAGATCTCCCAATGTGAACACTAGAAGATTTCCGGCAGTCTGTGAACAAAAATACAGTTAATTTTGAAGGCCTCTTCTTCTCCTCGGTATTCCCTGAGCGCTATGACTTGTCCTTCTTCAAACGAGGCTTCAGGAGGGTCCTTAAAGTTAGGTCGTAGGTAGCGACCCCTCAGTGTCCCCTGACATTGCAGAGGTTCATGAGCGACGGTAACCACTTCATATCAGGTGGGCCGTTGGCTCGTCTGCCTACATGGCAATAAAAAAATGCAATCAAAATCATGAAAAATAGAATCAAGCAAATTGAAAGTATACTAACCGCGCGTAACAACTCGATTACTAGCGTTAGAGGGTCTCGATGACACTCAATTCGTTTAGCACACTAATAAAATGTTACACACATAAGTTCTTTAAAACTTTACTTTGTTATTTAACCACTCAACTGGGAACGTCACTATTCGCTAGATGGCGAAACTGGGGACTTCGTTCGGAATCAATACCGTGTTTGAGCCCCTTTTTAAAAACATTTTTTTCCGATATTTGTTGATATTGAGATTAAACCTTACATTTTTGTGAATTTTTATTACTAAACGACGCTGTATTTGCATTTTCAGCAAAAATATATCATCTCTGTAAAATATGAGACGATTAAAAAATGTAAACAAAACAAGTTTTCGAACTGTGCTCAATTTTGGCTACTGCCACAGACTTGGCAAAAGTAAACAAACCAATTTGGTTGCCGATCCCAGTTGAGTGGTTATGATGTTGAATCAGAATGTCGTGTAGTTTCGATGATTGGTGTACTTTAAATTGGCTTCATTCTGTTTTTCATGGTATCGATTTCAGGTGTAATAATTCTATCCTTGCGCTGGATGTAACTATGCATAAACAGGTGGAATCTTGCGTCTTGAATTTGACCAACTTCCCGATTGAGCTGACATTTTGAACGCATACGTATGTCTCGCGTGACAATGCAATAATATGGTTGGTTGGAGCTGGTTTGATAATGGAATCGAAAGGTATAGTACTAAAGGACAACACAAGATAGACCCGTCGTGTTTACTTATTTACTTTATTTGATTGTCATATACGATCAGGTGATAGTGTAACGCTTTAAACGTCACTTAAAAATCTCAAATCCTGTAATACGTTGACAGCTGATGGCTGTGAGGTACTGTACTGTAACAACTAACAACCCATTACTGCCCACTGCTGAGCTCAGGTCTCCTCCGAAGAGGGGTTAGGCATAGTCCACCACGCTTGCCCAGTGCGGATTGGGAACTTCACATATCTTCAAAGGAGTTTTAGAACCCTTTTCCGATCTTACAAAGAAATGGAAGGAGTCTGTCTTTTTATTATTAAAATCGTTATTTGAACATTGACAGGAAGAGAAAGAAAGGTAGACAAAGAAAAAGGTGGAGGAACATTTTTACAGAAAGAAACGGACCCCATTGGATGCAAACAGCGAGAAACCGAAAAGTGTGAAAGAAATTGGGGGAGGCCTACGCCGAAGAGGCGACTTCTACCATATAACTAACTTTAATTTTTATAAATTAATTTTTATATATATTTTTAAATATACTTTGTCTATATATATACACAAAAAAAACTAAAAACGGTAGTAGAATAAAGGGCTTTTTTATTTTATTTTATTTGAACATTGATCGAAGGTAAAAATTTATTTTGCTGATTAACTTAAAAGTTGTTATACAATCTTGTGCGTTACAACAATAAGCTCCTTTGTTTAGACTACTCGGCTCTCGTTACGATTTTTTAGCACTAGTCATTTCCTGTGCAAAGTTCTGAGAATTGGTGTCGTGTTGATTGCTGATTTTGTAAGGATAAACATAGTACTCTTAATATTAAATTTAAGAAGATTTAATAAACAAAATAGCACTACCTAACAGCACATTACAGTTAGATTAAGAAATATAATTTAAAACTAAAAGCCAGGAACAGGTTTTCACGATTAGAAAATGTACAGCCAAAAATCAATGAAAGTCAACAAACTTAAAATCTAAGTTTTGGCAGACAGTAATATAGATACTTCAAAGTGCGAACATTTATATAGCAACGTAATACATATTATTATATTTTTGTTAACAATGTAGTACGATCACAAATAACGGGTTTTTATCACGCTACACCACGTTTTTAATTAATTAAATGGTCTCGATATTTCAACGTTGTTACAAACGTCATGATCACGAGAAGACTGGATACTGCGGGTAGATTTAAGAACAAAAAAATCTCTCTATCCTCTTTCTCGTTCGCTTTTGGGTACCACTGGAACTCAAACTCACATTACGACAATTCACTGTATCTAATGTAAAAATCGTGGTAAGAACCCGTTAAAGTGTTTGAATAAGCTTAGATTATTTTTCTCAAAGGAAACATCATTTTATTTTTGATGTTTAATAATACTGCATTCACAAATTTTCCGTATTTTTTTTGGTTTGTCTGACAATCGAACTAACAAAATTGGAAAAATCAACACCCTGTATTTTTATGTTGCCAATCGAAAGAGCAGTTAATTACGAAGAATCTTTCCAAACAAACATAGTGCTTTAAACAAAAGGAACAGTGTGAAACGAGTGATGTCAAGATGTCAAGAAAATGTGAAAAGGTAGTTCTAGGACACCCTGTATAGTGTATTAGCATTGGAGTTTGTGAAACTGTTGAGGTTTAGGAACGAAGTTCCTTATCGCGCGTTGTGAAAGGGGGCTAGACGGAAAAAAATCTTACGAAAAGTTGTCACGACACTTTTTTTGTTTTAGATGATTATCGCTAGATGGCGTGATCAAAATCTTTTAAAACACGTTCCTTAACGCGCGTAACGTTAGGAAAAAAAAAGATATCTTTCAATCGAAAGGAACTTCGTTCTATTTGTGTTCTGTATTGGTGTTTAATACTGTAATGTAAACAAGAAACGATTGTACAATTAAGCTTATTAAGAATTGACAGTACAGTCCAATAAATTTCCATTAGCTCGTCATACATTGTAATTTGTAGCGCACAAACAAAATTGAATTGTTTGTTTGTGATATTATCAAGACGAATAATTGCTTGATAAGATCTGTGCTACATAAAAAAAAAAATATTATCATTGAAGATAATAGTAATATGGTTTCCGTATAATAACCTCCCTATTATACAGGGTGTAATTTTTAGCGCAAAGTTTCGTGCATTCAGACGTTTTTGCCATAACTACTATTGGCATCCTAAATAGTACAACAGCTCACCGCATAGATCCAATCAATTGAATAAAATCAATGTCCGTGGTGTTTTTCTCAATTCTGGCGCTTTGCGAGAAGGAAAGTCGAAACTCATGTTTTCCTACTCCTATTATCTTCTGATTAAATTCGTTGCGGTGCCCAAGACAAGTTAGTTTTCCCTCGGGTTCTTGGGCTTCACTGCTCAGAGTCATTACGATGATCACCGCTGTGGATCCTGGCTACACAGGAGTTACAGTGGTGGGAGTGAAAGGTGGGCAAATAGGGTGTAATTTTTAAATGCCCCCTCCAGGAAAGTACTTAGTAATACTTCTAAGAGTTCAAATAAAATATCTCTTTAAGAGAAATCTGCATATATTTTTGGAAATTATCTTGGCTAGATCCTCGGGTGGTCATAAACATAGAATTTTTTAGCTACGTATAGCAATGATTGATAGAGTGATCTGTAAAGGTCAAATCTATTTAAGAAATATATCTACACTAATATTATAAAGAGGTAAGGTTTGACTGTTTGTACTAGTAGTTAAGGACCCAAGTTTTAGGGACCTTGTCTAAGGGTGGTGTAATAAGAGTTAGAATCTCGCCGTAAGCATTCCTAACCTATGTAGTGTATGTGGCGCCCAATAACGCACGAGATCCTGAATCGCGGAATCATCATTTGCAGCATTTGGCGCATATATAACCACCATACACTACCTCGCCCGGTCGGAGATCTCCCGTTGGCCATAATACCTTCAACACCCACATGTAATACATTGTATATCATTTAAAAATAGAAGTTATATACTTCTAAAAAATATTATTCGTTATTATAGCCTTATTTATATACGCTTCTCATTGTACAATAAATAAATGACTTGCTTCAACCACTTTTACATATTAATACAAGTTTTGTATTTTCCATTGTTTGTTAATACAATGTAATTATTGTGATTGCAATTTGTTTTCTTGTCCAAATAAATATTATATTGTTGATGTCTTTATTTAGCTTGGATTGTCGTCGGACAAATTAGCAACGCAGAATTTCTTATTGGCACTTAGTATGTTTATAAATTCTATATTGTATAGTTTTTGTTGTTAATAGTAATGGCTCGCGTTCTCGACCTCTTAGGTCGGGTTTTTTTTCAGAATAGGTACTCCGTCCCATGACCCACGGGAAAAAGGGTAATCTGCTTCCCTGCTCGTTTTAGTCTTCAGAGATAATTCTATATCTCCGAGTTCTGCGTGTTGGTTGTATGTGTGTGTTTGCTGTGTGTGGTAATTGAGAGGTTGTTTGAGTGTGTGGTTGAGTAATGTCTGTGTCGTCAGAGCTTATTCTGTGTCTTTGTGTCCTTCGAGTTAATTGTGTGAGTGTTTATTGTGTTGTGTTGGTCGTGCGTTGTGGATGTGAAGTTGTTTGTGTGTGTGGTTGAGTTGTATTTGTGTCGTCCGAGCTTATTCTGCGTCTTTGTGTTCTTCGGGTTGATTGTGTGAGTGTTTGTTGTGTTGTGTTAGTAGTTACAAAGACTGTTTTTTTTTCATAAAATAGGTACTAGATGTACTGTACCGAAATTACTTTGACAAACATCAAGTGTTTCAAAAAACGTCTTAAAAAGTCTTCAGTTTAAAACAATTTAAATCATTAAAGCGACAGAGCAGCCATGTTAGGTGTGTAATTTCTAAAATTTATCTCCCGACTCCATCATAAAATCAGCTGCTTTATCCTAAATTATTGCATTCTCACTTAATATTATGCCTGCAAATTTTCTACTCATATGAAATGCAACTCACAAGAGTACCTACTCGAACTTATGTTGGATCGCCAACGTCCAATACACACAAAAAACAAATGACGTGACGATTGACCAACATGTAAAGGGGGTTTCGTAAGCATTGGCCGTCATTGAAACTATCTGGAACACCGTTTGACAGTTGGCTTACCAGTTGCCATGGCAAACGCGGCATAACATAGTTACATCTAATGCTATTTAATTTAGAGCTATTGTGCCTAGACATTTAGCCTATTTAAAACGAGGTTAAATAATGTAATTAGGTAGCGACCTCAATAGTCGCTTTCCTAACTATAAAACAATAGCTAAATTAACTAAAACATGTACTTACTTGTGAGAAAATAACGAATGTCCCCGTCATTCCTCTAATACTGTCTTCACTGATTTCTTTCACGTAAAGTGGACAGACCACGAACGCTCCGCCAGCCCCAAATCCTATGAAGGCTCTCGCCCCAATAAGGGCTATCGGGTGCGCAGATATAAGCTTTATGGCCCAGCCGATCTGGAAAAAGTTACTAGGTTGAAGTAGGTCTTATGGAAAGAAGACGGGGCTCTGTTAAATGTTTTTTTTTATTGCCATGTAAGCAGACGAGTCGCTCATGAACCTCTGCAATGTCAGGGGACGCTGAGGGGTCGTTACCTACGACCTAACTTTAAGGACCCTCCTCAAGCCTCGTTTGAAGAAGGACAAGTCGTAGCGCTCAGGGAATACCGAGGAGGGGAGTCCATTCCATAGCCGGATGGTGCGTGGCAAAAAAGATTATGGTTTCAAGTTTCAATATCTTCTTATAAATAAATTGATGTTCGTTAGTCTCGCTAAAATTTGAGAACGGTTGCACCGATTTGGCTAATATTAGTCTTGAAATATTCGTGGCAGTTTAGGGAAAATTTTGCGTGGGCCCGCTAGTGATGAATACAAACAAAAAGCCAAACTGTTTGTGAGTATTATAGGATGCATTTTTGCACCCTAGACGAAAGCTAATACCGTAGTACGTAACGCGTCGTACCGGCCCACTAAACTTCGTGCTGGATTCTGGCCTGAGCCGGGGTTCGGACGTCGAACTGGTAGGGACAATACACTGGTATGTCGAGTGTGGAGTTGGAGGTCTAGCACGGTTCAACTCTCACAACTACAGTCTGGCGATTTCCTCCAACTCAAAAACAGGGAAAAAGATTTTCTACTTAAATTTAAAAAAAAATGCAATATATTAAATTTAAAAAAAAGACATGCCCGCTGAGTTTCTTGCGCCGGTTCTTCTCAGGACGGAGGCGTAATTTTAGTGAACTGGTGGTAGAACTTTTGATTTTATTTTTGACTTTCAAAATGTATGTATGTCCACATCTAATTTGAAATAAATGATTTGACTTTGACTTTGATATAAATAAAACTTTACTCACAGCAATCGGTACAGAGCATCCCAACAGGGCTCGTTTTCGGCCAAATTTGTCAGCTAAAATACCGTAGTTAAACACAGCTACCGGCGCAAATATGAACATGATGGAGGCCATCCAGGACACTTCTGTTTCTGATACTGGGTTGCCTGCAGGGGAACTGTCACCCATGAGGAATTCTTTGTGTGGTGAGATCCAACCCATGGCTGTTCCGTAAGAGAATACTGGTAGACATACTGTGAATGAAAACAGAATTGGTTAAAGGATGGTAGAGTTTTGATTGGTCTGTCTGACTGAAATTTATAACGAGATATTTTTTTTTTTAGAATAGCTATCATCTGAATATTTGGATACATAAGTTTTATACTAAAAACTAATTACAGGGTTAGAATAGGTTAGTAATACAGTCGAACCTCGATAAGTTAAAGTCCTAGGGAAATACAAAATATTTTTAAGTTATAGAGGTTTTAAGTTATCAAGGGTCTATATTAGGGCTTTCATGGGAAGGGAACATATTATTTTTTTAAGTTATTGAGGTTTTTAAGTAACCGAGGACATTTGAGTTATCGAGCTTCTACTGTAGTAACAATATCGTGATGTTTGTGTTATTGTAAGTGATTTACTGAACCGATTTCGAAAGTTATTTTATACTTTAATGTTTAAAATTAAAATGTAGAACGAAAGTTTTTCACGTTAGCTAGATCGGTGCATCTTTTTGAGGTTTTGAAGCGTAAACAATCCAACATATCATTTTATATATATGACGGGGTGATAACAAGGGAAACCAACTTATTCACCGTGCGGGTAGTTGGAAGTGGAGACTTGCTATAAATACAGGCGTTGGCCGCTGTTATTAATCATTCGTGTTTGAATTGTCGAGGCAAACGGACCTCTTGATGTAAAAGTAATAGACTGTTAAAACTCGTTATTTTGAAGTTTTTATTCAAAAGTGTTGATCATCAAGTGTTCAAGTGGACATTGTGACGTCATTCCTGACAAAATCAAACGAAGATCGACTAATTACAACGTCATTACACCTCAACACACTATTTACGCCGTCATATAGATAAAAACAACTACTCGATTTTTTCTCGCCGTAAAAACCATTCTTGAACTTCAACGAACATTTTAAAAAAAGATTTGGCCAAATCGGTCCAGGCGTTGTTGAGTTATGCGCTTACCAACACATTTTGCGATTCATTTTATATATAAGATATAAGAAATTAATCGCAAAATGTGTTACTAAGCGTATAACTCAACGACGCCTGGGGCCTGGACCAATTTAGCCAATTCTTAGTATTTGTATAGATTTGCCACGAGATATACAGTTGAACAATTTTAATGCAATAGATACCAATTATTTACGCTCTTATCTTGTCATTATTTTGGTTAATTAACATTTTTTTTTACATTTCAGTTTATTTATCGAATGTGCAATTAGAGTATTTGGTGTAAAGATAACAACGACTCAACTTTGAACTCTGATAAAATAAAGTTTTGATTTAAAAGATGATGTAATAATTATTGTAAAACTGAAGAGATTTTTATAATATAATTCTTAGAATAATTAAGTTATTTTAGCTTTATTTGGAAATGTTTCAAAATGGCCGTGTAATACAAAATGACGGATTTTTGATAGATTTTCCAAAAGGTGACGTCGTTTAATGTGTTTTTACAAGCTGTATATTAACTTGCACTGGATGGATGGTGGTCGCTGGTCCTGGCTACACAGGAGTTACAGTGGTGGGAATGAGATGTGATGTAATTTGCACTGGATGTAACTATTTAAGAACTTAATTAATCTATACTTAATATTATAAAGCTGCAGAGTTTGTTTGTTTGAACGCGCTAATCTCAGGAACTACTGGTCTGATTTGAAAAATTATTTCAGTGTTGGAAAGTCCATTTATCGAGGAAGACTATAGGCTATTTCGTATCCCTCTGTGACGCAGACGAAGTTACGCGGGTCACCTAGTTAAAGTATAAAAGATGTGTTATAATGTATATTGTACAATATTATTGTATCAGAACAACAAACTCATTAAAATGACTAAGTCCTTTACAGCATAGAATAAAAAAAATCATGTTTTTCGAAAAACAAAAGTATTTTTTCATTTTCAATCCCACGTTGTAAAACGCATGTATGGTAATATAATGCAGTATGTTTATTATTATATTCTTATTGTTATGTTAAATTTAATTATTACGGTCGAAGATACGGTATTTAAAGTATTGTTGTATTTATTCGTTTTGTTACAATTTAAATTTAAAACTGTTACATTGAGCATATCTCATCCTGTAAAATTCGTAGAATGATAACATACAAAGTCGTGGTGGCCGAGTGGTCGAAGCGCTTCCTTCCGAACGGGAGGTCGCGGGTTCAAATCCGGCCGGCTTGTACCTTTAAATCTAAATGTGAAAAAAGATTTCTGTGCAATTTTTCACAACACCACTGGCTAAAAACGGTGAAGGAAAACATCGTGAGGAAACCTGCATATCGGAAAAGGGTTCTAAAAATCCTCTGAAGATATGTGAACTTCCCAATCCGCATTAGGCAAGCGTGGTGGACTTTCAGCAGTGGGCAGAAATGGGTTGTTACAGTACAGAACGTTTTCTAATTTATCGTTATAATTTTTAGTAAAAACACGTGTTTTTAGAGCTATTTCAGAAGAAAAATGTACGTGTTTTTCAAATCATTATCATTTTTTTCTCTCCTATAGATACCTAAACGAATATATGGCCCATCTGATGATAAGTAGCCATCGATCATAATTTGTTAAATCAGAGCACAGCAATTACCAAAATCAAAGTTTAAGTCTCCAATACCACTTGATTATAACCTAAAAAAACAATTTTGAAGGGCATATATAACCTTTACCTTTTTTATCTCGTCTGAGCCGTCTAGATTTTTTCAAGATGGCGTCACTTGGTTATATTACAAATATATTTTGTCTGTTTATATTTAGAGATAACATTGATCGATGATGGTAGATATTACTAGATACCATCTTTAAATTATTATGTCTAAAATTATCTAGTGTTAAGAATCAGTGTAAGATGAGTTATTTTAAGATTTTTGATTTGAAATTCGTCTGGACATGCGGTTTTTAAACACAATCATATTATTATCAAACATAGCTAAGTATAATCTCTTCTAATCGACCTTACAATTATTATTTTTTTCTCGTTTATTTGCGATCTGTATTAGTAACTTTCAGCAAATGGTCAAAAAAGTGTAGGTTGGCGAGCAGGGTAGGCGGTCCAGTGACACGCACCCTTTTTATTCACTGCTGTTCTGCAGAATGCTCAATGGAGATTTTCTTTTTAACCGGACCAAAGAGTAACTTTTCATCAGGTTACAAATAAAATATGAAATCAAAATCGGTTCATTCATTCGGGAGCTACAATGTAATAAACACACTCAGACAGACAAACACGTATGTTTTTGGCGTCGGCTTAAAAAGTAATCATCGAAATTGGTTCACAAACTAATTTGGTCCTTCTTTAGGAAGTTGGTTAGTCAATAGTCGCAATAAGTAATTTGTTTTCAAAATAACATGAAACATTTCTGAGTAATATTTCAAAATCGAATTTTCCTGTTTGCGCTAATATTTTGTATGAATATTAATAAAAATGAATCATAGGTACTGATCCTATTTTCAAAGGATTCCAGGAAATTAGATTTTTTTGCTATGTTTGTTTTTTTGTATTAGAACATTGGAAAAAGATCTGTAATTGGAATATGGCTAGAATCGTGGAATAAATAGAAATTTCTGGAAACATTTTGATCTAAAGATAACGTTTTTTCAAACTAATCTGTTTTTTGCCCACATTGAAAAATACAGACATGTTTTTGAAACTATACCGTTTTATATTTTGATTAAGATTTCTACTTCTAAATACATCATCATCATCATCAGCCTATAGACGTCTACTGCTGGACATAGGCCTCCCCCAAACCTCGCCACATCGACCGGTCCTGCGCCATCTGCATCCAGTGACCTTCCGCGATCTCGTCCAGATCGTCGGTCCATCTTGTGGGAGATCTACCAACGTTGCGCCTGCCGGTTCGTGGCCGCCACTCTAGAAGTTTTCGGCCCCATTGGCTATCTGTTCTTCGCACAATATGTCCTGCCCATTGCCACTTCAAAGATGCAATTCTTACTTCTAAATACGATTAATATTATTTTAAACTATCTGGCCCGCGCAACTTCGTCTGCGTCACACAAAAAAAATCCCGGGTATTTTCTCACCGTTTAAACCTTTCCTGGACTACGACAAACATTTTAAAACCAAAATCAACTCAATCGGCCCAGCCGTTCTCGAGTTTTAATCAGACTAACGAACAACAATTCATTTTTATTTATGTACTAGCTGGCCCACACAACTTCGTCTGCGTTACATAAGGAAATTTTCTCACCGTTTAAACCTTCTCTGGACTTCTACGAATATTTCAAGATTAAGCCAAATCGGTTCAGCCGTTTTCGCGTTTTAGCGAGACTAACGAACAGCAATTCATTTTTATACAGGGTGGATCTGTAACTTTGGACAATCTGACGTGGGGTGAATGACCTGATGAAATAAAACTTATAAACACTTTTATTTTAGGAATTGGATAAAAAAAAATTTCATCATAGTATGGAAGTCCGCAACGATAGTCGTACGTTTTCCATACAATGTCAGAAAAAAAAGTTTAACCGATTCAAAAAATAAAAATGTTGTTATGTTGTATTTCGACAGGTCATTCACCCCACGTCAGATTGTCCAAAGTTAGATGAGATCGTCCGATTTTTTTTTTCGAGAATATCAAAAACTACACGTTAGATTTTAACAAATTCACATTACGTAACGACCAAAGTATCTTCTTTCTTACAAAAAAAGAATCATTGAAATCGGTTGACACGGAAAAAAACGCAAACACATGTTCAAAATAAATCAATGGGATCCTCCAAAAACTATCTAAACTAAAATAGAGTTAACTTCGTAACCTATTTTTTGTAAAGTCGGTCAAAAAATCATTATACCATGACAAGTCAGGCGACGTTACGATCTTAATAAGTTTCAACATTTGGCAAATGTAGGACACACCAAAACTATTTAAAGATGACAACCTATGCAAAGAGTCAATGCCCGTGAGACAAAAAACAATGATTTATTACACAGAAAACTTTTAAATACAAGCTTTTAAGATCTTGGATATCGTATAACAGTACGGTGCTAGCTAATACAAGTAAAACGAGCACGATGGGTCTATTTTTTTATTTTTTTTTTCAGTTGGAGGAAATCACCGGACCCGTGGGGCGGGCGGGGTATGTGGGAGTTTAACCGCACTAAAACCTCCAACCGCTCACAGTCAGCGTCTGAACCCCGGATGAGGCCAGAACCCAGCACGGGGTTTGGAGGGACGACGCGACGCGTTACGCGCTCGGCACTCTTACAAGAGTTCCTATGACCACCTTCCGAATCTATCATCAGATCAGTTCCGTTTTGTCATATAATTTTGCATTGTCACGCGATATACATCTGCATGCGAAATGTCCAGTTGTTCCAGAGATTAACTGGAACAGACATACAGACAGACAAAAAAAAATATTTTGGTATGTGTACCTACTTACACATTCATATGCAAGTAGAAAGCGGTTATTTTAAAATTACAAACAGACACTCCAATTTTATTTTTGACGTGACAACGTCTTATAAATTGGTTTGGGGGGTGACACTTCAAGAAACTGCGTTACGCTCCGCTCACGTTATACGCTCATAATGAGAGCGAGTAAGAGGCACGCGTGCCTTTCACTTTTTATGTCTGTCTCTCTCGCTCTTAGGCGGGCTAACCATGCCCGAGTCGTTGTCACGTAAAACTTTCGCCCGTATACCGACTTTACAGGCAACCAATTTTTTTTTGTATAGATTTTCAACACATTTAGAGTGCAACTCATGTAAAGACAAAGAAAACACAATCAACTTGATAGCCTCTTTTTGGAAGATAGTATAAAATATCAGACAATGTAAACTTATACTTCGTGAAAGAATTATAAATAATTTATAATTAATTATAATAAACGTCACACTATTATACGTCTAGACATTTAAATACTGATATTATGAATGTATAAAACATTATTGTATATAACAAGTATTCGATTGTGTGGTTTATGTAAAGGCATTCAACTGTTACTCGTATAGTGATTTGAATGTCATTCAGAGTAATTACAAGCTTTATATTAACTTGCACTGGATGTAACTATATGTCTTTTTGTACGTTCAGATGGAATCTTCCAGACTACATTTCGTCGCCTCAGTGCTTGTTTGGCCATTCTGCACTCGAGCAAATTTTACAGGAGACAGCAAACAAGGACGAAATTTTCGCTAAGTGCCGTGTTGAGAAAAAAATTGAAATGAGATTTTTATTGTTTTAGAATTGAATATTTTAAAAAAATATTTTACCAGTCGGATGGAAATTTTATTCTTTATAATACTGCATTAAAAAGTCATTTTCGTAAAAAATGTCAGATTGGCCAAACAAGCACTGAGGCGACGATTTGACAAACTTTCCGGTTTCCGATTGAGCTGACATTTTGCACGCAGGTGTAAATCTCGTGACAATGCAATATGACAAAATGGCGCTGATCTGATGATGGATTCGGAAAGTGCTTTACTAAACAAAGTAGACCCGTCGTGTTTGGGCTCGTTTTACTTGTATTAGCTACCTCTCTACTGCTACATGATATCCAGGATCTTAAAAGCTTGTATACAAAAAGTTTTCTTTAAAATAAATTATTTACCATTTGTCTTTGGCTATCCCCCAATATTCAGTTGCATAGTGTGATGACTCTATGTATTTTGGTATGTAAATTTTCTACTACGTTTTAGCTATGTAAGAGATTAGTCGTAATTCATTTAATTATACAGGGTGTTGGTGCCCGGTGAAACAATACTTTCAGGGCTTAATCTATATCACATTTCAAATCATATACACATACTTTTGAAACGGAGATAGTTACTTTATTTTCCCATACAAAGTTGAAAAATTATTATTTTGTATTATTTTTGACAACCCTACCATAACCTACATCTAGCGTGCTAAATCTATTTTCAAGAACACAGGCGCATGTATCCTGTTTAGAATGTGATTTTTGTCCCGTGTATTATTACAATGTTCTATGATACAGGAGGTGACTAGTCGGCTTAAGTCTTTAGCTGTTGGTGTAGGTCAGTACGGTAGGGCTGATCCTGCACAAATTATGACGTAGTTTTGATTAGTTATAACTTATGATATATTATGCCTAGAAAACCCAGATTTGGTGGATAGCTTCTACATAAAGTTTACTATTTGCTGTGAAAGTATTGTTTCACCGGATTATAACACCCTGTATATTGTTTTACATTTTATTGTTTTTTTAACTACCAAAAAAGAGGAGGTACTCAATTTGACTATATTTTTTTAATTTGTGTCTGACAAACTTAAGATGACAAAAATGTTAATTTGTAACGATCAAGATTTGATTTGCGTATTTGTAAATGAATCAATTTCGATATTTTTGTTAGAAAACAGACACATGGACATTATCTAATATATATTATAAAGACGAAAGTTTGTAAGTATGGATCTATGGATGTTTGTTACTCTTTCACGTAAAAACTACAGAATGGATTTGAATGAAACTTTACCACAATATAGCTTATACATCAGAATAACACATAGGCTACAATTTTTATAATACGGGACGAACCTGAAGTCCACGCGAACGAAGTCACGGGCAAAAGCTAGTCTTATATAAATTTGATTAGAATCTGACTGGTAGTTTTTGTGCTATGCTTGGAAAATATAAGTCAGTCGTTTTTCTTGACTTTGTATTCGATCGGAAAATCGATATTCCGATTCGTTTACGTCACTCGATTGCCGTCACTCGTTCATTATCAATGCCAAGGTGTTTTCAATTTGATACATGTGGTTTAAACAATGTTGGCAGACACCGCGCTTCTTAATCTATATTAATATAACAATTTATTTTAAAGATAACTTTTGACGTGACAACGTCTTATAATTGGTTTGCCGGGTGACACTTCAAGAAACTGCGTTACGCTCCGCTCACGTTATGCGCTCACAATGAGAGCGAGTGAGAGGCACGCGTGCCTTTCACTTTTTATGTCTGTCTCTCTCGCTCTTAGGCGGGCTAACCATGCCCGAGTCGTTGTCACGTAAAACTTTCGCCCGTATACCGACTTTACAGGCAACCAATTTTTTAAAATACAACTTTTAAGATCACGTATATCAATTTTTTTATTGCTTAATAGATATACTCGCTCATGGACCTCTGCAATGCCAGGACAAAAAGGGGCCGTTATCTATCACCTACCCATACAGGACTGTTCTTAAACATCGTTTAAAGAGCGACATGTCATAGCGCAGTCAAATAGCAGTAGTGTTTTTTTTGAGAAAACAAACAGTGACACAATAAACACATGTAAAACTAAATAGAAGCTAATTAAGGAAATGTACTTAAAATAGACATATAGTTTTCTTACATTATTATTCTAATAATTGCACCTGTTCTCAAAAATACAAGTAAAACGAGCTCAAAGACAACAGGTTACCACCTTCCGAATCCATCATCAGGTTAGCTCCATGGTTCTATATTATAGCATTGTCACGCGATATACATCTGCGTGCAAAATGTCAGCTCAATCGGAAACCGGGAAGTATATCAAATTTAGCTTGCAAGATACCGAAGTTACATAGTTACATCCAGTGCTAGTTAATATAAAGCTTGTATAAATGTTGATGTACAACAGAATTAAAATTATAACTTTTAATAGTGACGGACACATCGTTAATATTTAGGTAGTTCTCATTAATAGTTTAATTGCATGTTAATTCATTGTTTGGAAGGTCAAAATTGTTTCCATCAATTAATTGTCTAGTCTAGTTTCTGACAACATACTTTTTGAGCGACTTCAAGGTTTGACGTGCGTGTATTTTCTAGATGAACCGATTCCGATGACTGTTTTCTCGGAAGCAGATACTTTGAACATTATCTCATATAAGTTTGATAAAGATCTGACCCATTTGGATGATTCTAGCGTCAGATCAAGGTGATGGCCGTCATGGGGTCCCATTGGAACGAAGTTCCTTATCGCGCGTTGTGAAAGGGGTCTAGACGAAAAAAATTCTTACGAAAAGTTGTCACGACCCTTTTTTGTTTTAGATGATTATCGCTAGATGGCGCTGTGATCAAAATCTTTTAAAACACGTTCCTTATAGCGCTTAAAAAAAAATTAGTAAAACAAATTATAAGATATCTTTTAATCGAAAGGAACTTCGTTCATCCGGGTGTCCCTTGACACCTCTCAAGTTTTTTTTTTGAAAGGTTGTATGAGACGGTTCAGTCATTTCAAAAACCATACGCAAAAACAGACAAAAAATATTTAGTATGCACTGTATGAACCGATTTCGATGAGGTTTAAACGACAATATTCAACGGAGAATAATAATGCGGTTATGGTGTGCGCTGTACTTTACACATTTAAATGTTATACCAAAGGTTGAGGTCACACGTTATCACTCTTATCACGGCAAAGTTGTTAAAAAAACCGATAAATTTATATTACGTCTGTCGTCTATACTTTAAATACGGTTCAAATATTGTATTAGGAACTACTGTTTTTGACCGACTTCCAAAAAGGAAGAGGTACTGAATTCGTCTGTATTTTTTTGGCTGTGTCTGTGTATGTTTTGTGTTGGTCATCGTGGGACGCATTTTTTTAAAGATCGAACAGGTACTTTTGTATCAGATAAGCTAACAATGTATATTTTTAACGGTCGAGATTTCGCGATTTGCTGTGCTATATGAACCGATTTCGATGTTTTTGTTATAAATCAGATACTTTGGACTTTACCTCATGTTAATTTGATAAAGATCTGATCGGTAGTTTTTGTGCTATGCTTGAAAAACGGAAATCAATCATTTTCATTTTTGTAATAATTTTATTTATTCAGTCTTATGTGACGCAGACGAAGAGGTGCCCACTATTAAAAATATAAAATCATTCTATAGAGATGTTAATATGATGACGTAAAGAACACGACGTCCCATCATGGCATATAAAAAATAGATCACGATGAGACCACATGATTTCAACTTGAACAAATTTAATACGAGAGATTGATAGCACTTTGTTATTGTTTATTACCAGCTGACCCGCACAACTTCGTCTGCGTTACAAAGGGAAACAAAATATCATATAGCTTTCCTCGACAAATGAGTTAAGTATTTTTGAAATCCTTGCAGTAGTTTTGGAGCATTTTATATTTTACACCATAGCGCAAAAACTACCAGTCAGATTTTTATCAAATTCATATGAGATATTTTCTTGCCTTTAAGTGTTTGCCTCCTAAAACATAATCGAAATCGGATTATGTTATCATAATCGGAATATCGGAAACATATGGAAAAGAAATACACGCAAAAACGCACAACAAATCGTGAAATTTGTCTATTTAAAAATACACATTTTTAATCACAGTTCCAAAAAGCACTTATTGACCCAATGACGACCATCACCTTACTGACACTAGAATCATTAAAACCGGTCCACCTAAACTAAAGTTATGAAGGAAACAGAAAAAAAACTACAGACGAATTAAGTACCTCCTCCTTTTTGGAAGTCGATCAAAAATGAATACAAACAGATACTCCAATTTTTTGTAAATGTATAGAAAGTATAATATTGTACTTTACCTTTAAGATATTTCATTCTTTTTTACATTGGGCATTGTCTGTTTTATTAACAAAAGGAATACTTAAAGTTTCGTGTCTTTATAGGAACTCTTATTGTTAAGAAATTTCCGGAAAAAATATGAAATTAATGTTTGTATCGAGAGAAAGTGACATTTTGAATATACAAAGAAATGACTTCCCCCGCGCGCCGCACAGCTGACAGTTTACTTTGTTACGCTCGGGTTTTTAAAAATTGATAAATAGTGTTTAGTGCAATTGTTTTGTGGTAAAAAGTATTTCAATAGGATATTATTATCATAAACCTTTGATTTAGTGAGTTTCTCTGGTTTGTTTTTTGTGTTTTCTATAAATTTTTGTAAAACATCGATCACTCGGTAAGTCTTTTAACATTTTTTTTGTGTCGGGTATTCCGAAGCGCGTTTTTATTGAACGAAGTACGTCGTATAAGCTTTGTTTTACGTTTTGTTCGCACCTTTAGCATAATGTCGAGCAAAAATGTTGAACCACCGGATCCTTTTAAGAAGTCTAGTACTACACCGCGCTCACCAAGTAATAAGCGTAGTTATAAAGATACGTCTTCACCGTTTGTATTTTCGAACGAAAAGCGTATACCGCGAACTATCTCTGATGAAAATATTATAAGAACTCTCGACTTAAACGATGATTCTACGTGCGACTATTACGACCTAGTCCAGGAGGCGTCAACGTTCTTATCAAAAATAAATGAAATAGTCAACGATCAAGGCACTCGGATTATTGCTGCGAATAAAGCGTCCATTATGGATATGACACAAAAAGTAACAGCTATTGTGTCGTTGCTCGCGATTCGTTCTTCAACGGTCGAAACGAAACTTGCCAATGCAGAACGTAATTTGGCCCAGTGCGCCAGGCAACCCGTACCCGTAAACGTAAACGAGAAACCAAAGTCGTACGCAGATACTTGCAAATTAAAATTAGCGAAATCGGTCCCATATGTTGAAACTCGCGCCCCTCTTCCGTGTGTTATAGCTTATCCGTCCCAGGAACGCGCAGTAGAATTACAAACTTCTTCGGCTACTAAAAATGCACTAATGAAAGCAATAAACCCCACTGACGACGGATTTCAAATAGTAGGAGTTAAAAAAACCGCGAAGGCAGGTGTAGTTCTTCGTGTGAGCAATGAAAACCAGCTTAAAAAATTACAATCAGTCGACGCTATTAAAAACGCGGGATTGCGCTTAGAAAAACCTCGCGGACGCAGGCCTCGCCTCCTAGTTGAAGACGTTCCCGGTTCAATGGAAGACAACGCGTTCTTAGTTGCGTTATATCGTCAAAATATTAAAGACGAAATAAAAGTCAAAGAAGACGACTTTATTCAATCGACAAGAATAGTTCGTCGCCGCGTTCTTAACAACAATAGGAAATGGATAGGTATTGAACTTGATCACACCATTAGAAATCATCTCGTAAATACGAAGGAAAAACTTTTCATCGATTGGGCAACATGTCGGTTTGTAGATGACATCGAAGTGGTACGTTGCTTGAAATGCCAGCAATATGGGCATATTGCCAAATACTGCCACGAAAAAACACCTTGCTGTGAGCACTGTGCTGGTCCACATGAGATCAAAGACTGCAAACAGAAGGACTCCTCTCCTGTTTGTGCTTCTTGCAAACGTTTTAAAAAACCGTGTGATCATCCTACCGGTTCCACTGAGTGTCCTTCACTAAAATCCAAACTAGAGCAACTCATATTAAATACAAATTATGGATAAACTTGTCATAGGCCAATTAAATCTCCATAACGATAAATCAGCTACATCGGAATTAGATAACCTCGTAATAGAATACAAAATAGATATAGTATTAATACAAGAACAATATCAACGGGCTGGCTTACGCAGTAAAGTAGTGCAATTTGATAACAAAGCGCGAGCCGGCATTTATGTCGCAAATAATAAATACACAGTAACATATATGCATAATATATCGTGGTCTCACTGTGCGGTGGCGGAGGTCTCAACTTCTACCTACAACTTATTTGTTGTGAGCTGTTACTTTCAATTCTCTGACCCCGTATCTCCTCATTTGAATCACCTTCGCTCAGTTCTGAGAGCGCTTGCAGGTCAGAAGGTTGTCATTGGTGCTGATGTCAATGCCTCATCACCTCTGTGGTTTGGTAAACAGCGCGCCGCTGACGCTGAAAGACGTAATGCTGTAGAGGATTTCATTGCTGAAATGAATTTAACAATTCACAATACCCCCGAAGCACCACCAACTTTTTGTGGCCCAATGGGCGAATCTTTTATTGACGTCACACTATCAAGTGCAGACGTACTTTTAAACGAATGGCGCGTTCTCCCGGACGCGTCTTGTAGCGACCACCGTTTGATTATATACGAGTTTGCTGCTGGTATAAAACACGATCCGTCCGCGCGTAGTTACGACTACACATACAACACCAGAAAAGCTGATTGGCAGTATTTTACATCTTTATTTGCTGCTCACAGTAAAGAGTTTGTTCGCGATAATATCTCAGCTTCAGAATGTGCAGAACTTATGAATGACACGTTCATGTACTGTGCTGATGTTGCTTTGGGCCGATCTGCGACTCTCAGGGCTCGCAGATGTGATTGGTGGTCTGGTTTACTAGTAGATTTACGCCGAAAATTTCGTCGCGCTAGACGTAAAGTAAATAAGTTAAAAAAGTCTGTTATCTCTGATGAACGAATGGAAGCTGCGCGCATAACACTAAGATGTGCCAGGTCCCGTTATCGAGCTGCGGTTATTCAAGCACAATCGAACTTACTCCGTCAAATAGTAAATAATCTAGAACGAGAGGGTCCTTGGTCTCCCTTGTATCATGAATTTAAAGCTAATAAACCTGTAACAATGGCTTACTTTTCTAACATAAAAATAAACGATACACATACAACGGGTATAGAAGAGACAACGGAAACTTTGTTAAATGTTCTTCTTCCGGACGATAATATTAGCGATGACAACGAATATCACTTACAGATTAGACAACGTGTGACGGAACTACCGGTTACTAGCGACTCGGATTTACCTAACCTTTTTGAATTCACTGAAGTTATTAAATCATTATCCATAAATAAAGCATCAGGCCAAGATAAAATATCAAATAAAATGATAAAAGAAGCATGTAAAATGTCATCTAGTTCTATCCTGTATGTATATCAACGCTGCATACACGAAGGAGTTTTTCCTAAAATTTGGCGTAAAGGTTTTATAAAATTAATACCAAAAAGCGGTGATAAACCTCCTGACGATCCAAAATCATATAGACCGGTAACATTATTGCCATCGCTAGGAAAAGTGCTAGAACGGTTGATCGTGCCTAGGTTGCTTCCGGAAGGCTTAAAATTTAACCCAAACCAATTCGGCTTCACAAGCGGCAAATCTACAATCAATGCAGTAATGTCGGTTAGAAAAATAGTTCAGTCTTCAACAGCGAAGTATGTTCTCGGCATATTCTTAGATATATCCGGAGCGTTTGATAACGCTTGGTGGCCAATGCTTCTTCTTAAACTTAAACTAAGAGGTTGCTATAAAAACATATATTCTATCATATACTCATACCTTAGCAATGGAACAACTACGTTGAAGCTTGGCCACCATGCGTGCTCAAAGGCTTTGAATTTGGGATGTCCGCAAGGCTCCGTCTTGTCACCGTATTTGTGGAATCTAGGGTTCGATGATTTCCTCGCGCTGCCTCTCCCGGCGGGATGTTCCATTACGGGTTACGCGGATGACGGTCTTTTGTTAATCGAAGCAAACTCACGGTCCGAAATCGAACATAAAGGAAGGACTGCTATTGAATTAATATCGGAATGGGGTAGTCGAAATCGTCTCGCTTTCGCTCCGCATAAAACTTTCCAACTACTCTTAAAGGGTGACTTGGTAGCACCGCCGCGTATAAAGTTCCATGGTGTAAACATTAAATCGAAAAACTTCGTATGTTATCTCGGAATGATTTTGGAAAAAAAAATCACCTTTATTGAACACATTCAACAGATAGGCGATAAAGCGAAACGTAACTTTTATGCTTTGACGAGAATATCAACTGCTACGTGGGGCCTTACTTTTAATGTTTTGAAAACGATCTATACGGCTACCTACCTAGGCTGTATTTGCTACGGCGCTCCAGTATGGGCCGACAGGTCCACTATTGGCGCTGCTCGAAGAAAATTACTTCAAAGTCAACGTTTGGCATTGATATTTCTATGCAAGGCTTATAGGACGGTCAGTACGGAAGCACTGCCAGTGCTGGCGGGTGTGTTCCCCGTAGATTTAGAAATCCAACGTCGCGCGTCAATGTTTTATAATGTGAATAAAGATGAAGCGTGTCAATTTCTACTACCGCGTGATCAACTCAAAATACAACGACTATATAATTCACTCGATGACGTTTGCAACGATTTAATAACGGAATGGCAAACACGCTGGGATAGTTCAATTAAGGGCCGTCATCTCTATAAATTCTTTCCTTGTATCCGTGAAAGGTTAAAAATGAAATGGATCGAAATAGATCATTGCGTTTCGCAGTTCCTAACGGGACATGGCAATTTTAAACAAAAGTTATTTTCTTTTAAATTGGTAGATTCACCGCTTTGCGACTGTTCAACTGATCAACAAAAGTATGAACAGACAGCCCATCACATCCTCTGGGAGTGCAATCTATGGCATATGGAACGCGTCACTATGTTAAATTCCTTACAAGTAGCGTCTAGAGTCGTTTATTACACGGATCTTGTAGCATCCAGCGCAAATTTCCGTGCATTTAAACGTTTTTGCCATACCTATTATTGGCATCCTAAATAGTACAACAGCTCACCGCATAGGTCCAATAAATTTAATAAAATGTCCGTGGTGCTTTTCTCAATTATGGCGTAATGCATCTTTCAATTTTATTTTATTGTCTCCCGCTTTTGCGAGAAGGGAAGTCAAAACTCATGTTTTTCCTACTCCTTCTATCATCTTCTGATTAAATTCGTTGCGGGGTCCAAGACAAGTTAGCTTTCCCTCGGGTTTTCCTGGGCTTCACTGCTCAGAGTCATTACGATGGTCGCCGCTGTGGATCCTGGCTACACAGGAGTTACAGTGGTGGGAGTGAGAGGTGGGCCAAATACAAAGAAATGACAATAGAATAAATTATTCTTGAGAAAAATTATTTTTGAGAAAACATTTTTAACACAAGCTTTGAAGATCCGGGATATCATGTAGCAGTAGAGTGCTAACTACAACAAAACCGAGATAAACTTCCGAAGCCATCATCAGATCAGCGCCATTTTGTTATATTATGAAATGAAATGAAATTAATTTTATATTTAGAACTGTAAGATAGTAAGTTAGTACCTAAAGAGTTTATATGCTTGATGTGGTCCTCTGTAATTGAAGGTGCGCAGGTATATGTAATGTATTTTTAATTTGTTCTGTGTATGTGTTACCTTTGTTGAGGATCCAAATAAAATAAATTAATAAATTATTGCAATGTCACGCGATATACTTTACCCATTACTGCCCACTGCTGAGCTCAGGTCTCCTCAGAAGAGGGATATACATATACATAGCGATATACATCTGCATGCAAAATGTTAGCTCAATCGGAAAACAAGAAGTTTGTAAAAATTTATGCAAGATTCCACCCAAACCTACATAGTGCAAGTTAATATAAAGCTTGTAACGAGGAAATTGGTGATAATAATGTTAAATTTAACATTTCAGTAAATATATTGAGAAGTATGTCGTATATATTAATGAAGAATTAGAATTTATAATGTTATACGATAGTTAGACACATGTCAAGTGTCAAATAAGATAATAAAATAATAATTTATTTTAAAGAAAACTTTTTGAATAGAAAACTAGCCAAAACTAGTAATATGAAATTCAAGAGCAACTTCGTCTGCGTCACATAAGGTGAAGTTTCCCGGTTTTGTTGTACCACGTTTTCGATGCGATTACGTAAATTCCGTGATATTTTCTGAAATATTCATTTTATTAATATATTTTTAATGCTGAACCGATTTTGATAAAACAACGACTAAATGTTATGTGAGACTTGCCATAATACATTACAAAAAAACCCAACTAAATTGGTTCAGCCGGTTCGAAATTAGCGTGCACAAAGATACAGACAAACAGACAAAAAAAAATCTAATTGCATTTTTGGCATCAGAATCAATAACCAAACGCCCCCTGCTAATTTTTTTTTGATATTTTCAATGTACAGAATTGACCGCTCTACGATTTTATTATAATTATATAGACTAATGAGGCAAATTTTAATCTACATTAAATACATGATTTTTCTATGGTATTTACTTACATAAAAAATAATATAGTATTGTTCAAAAGTTATATATATTATATACGATGATAAGAATTAGACACAATATGAGCGAACAAAGTTTAAAATTCTTTTTAAATTATTCTGAATAAAATTTCGAAGTCGATAACCGTTACCTATTTACAAATTTCAAATGTAAACGATTCTAAATTTGATATCAACTCAATTCCTATACAACGTTGTTAATTTTTACTGATTTTTACAAGCTATATATTAACTTGCACTGGATGTAACTATGTAAGTTCGGGTGGAATCTTGCAAGCTTAATTTGACAAACTTCCCGGTTTCCGATTGAGTTGACATTTTGCACGCAGATGTATATCGCGTGACAATATAATAATAAAAAAAATGGCGCTGATCTGATGATGGATTCGGAAGGTAGAGGAACTCCTAAACTGAATAAGATAGACCAGCCGTGTTTGAGCTCATTTTAATTGCCTTGGCTAGCACTCTACTGATACATAAATATTCTCAGCTTTGTATTTAAAGATTTATTTCAAATAAATTATATTATTAGGAAATTTTGTTCTTCTATTCAAAAAATGTTCTAAAATTAAAACAGTAAGTCAATGTATTGTAAAATTCCATTGATGACTTGTCAAAATAAGAATCACGAAACGATGTCAATAAAGTTCAAATTCCGAATTCGAAATTACAAATTTGAACGCACATAAATTTCCTACTAGTAGTTACTCCAATGTGTTAACTAGTGTCGGACATGTGTGCGAAAATACGAAAAAGTTCTCAATGTCACGTTAGTCATAGTACGGAAAAATAGAGACGAGAAATAGACGAAGCTACGTGCATCGATTTGAAACTGCAAACTTTTTAAAATGTGCCAGGATATTTGAGTAAAACCTATTTTGAAAAATATGATGTCATGAATTTAAAAAAAAAAATTGTATTACAATAATATGAATTAATACAAGGATAAACATTTAATAAATACGTTTATAAATAATGTTTGAATTTATATTATTTTTTTCATTTAATATTTAGTTATGAAAATACATCAAAGTTTTAAATAATTCAGTTCACAAACGTATTGTTTACAATCATTCATGCGAAAAATGATGTAATACGAATAATGTAGAATATAATTTTGGTAGCTATAAACACATGTGATAATTGTCTGTTAAATTACCACAGTTCAAATGGAAACCACCGAAATACTTACCAATTATGGACATTAACACTTGAAAATGCTTTCCGCCATATTTTTTTTCAGTCTTCTCCTCGTCCTCAGCCACGTTGTACATTTTGTTGACCATTTTGTAATATCACTAAATATCACAGCACAGATTACACAGCGCTTTATCCCGATATAATTTTTTATTCTAATTTTGTTTTCGCGACGTCGAAATTCGAGACCGCGCTTCCTCGTGTCGCGATGTGGCGCGATGCGTCGGCGCACTGTAACAGCGAGACGTTTCCCGCGCTTATATACGACCGCCATTTTCAGAGGGTTGTATATTACGCGACAATTTGCATTTTGCAGTTTTTTTAGCTTTACATTTATTTTTATAACAGAGATAGCATAGTTTTTTAATATTGAAATCGTATTTTTTGTATGAGAATTAGAGTTTGTAGAATAAAACTCTATGTCAGCTGATCTTTATTTTTTAAAGTTTGGGCCATGTGGTCTTAGCTTACGGTAATATAAAGGTAACCTAACAATAAATCTAAGAGTACCTAATGCATATTGCTTGTTAAGCTTCATCGATTGTATTTTATTGATTGATAAATTTGCCTATTTTTACATTGTTCTCGCTTATTTAGTTTGTGTGAGTGGGGTCTTATTTAATTTTTATCAACATCGAATAAGGAACTATTTTTAATAATGGATTTAACGGATATTTCACAATTTGCTCTACGATTTTTTCCGGATGAACCGATTTCGATAATTCTTGTTTTGATACAAAGCAAATACTTTAAACCTAATCTCATATAAATTTGATAAAGATCTAACAAGTAGTTTTTCTAATATTTATCAAAATTGAAAATAGCTTTTTTGTAAAAAAAAACATTTATAGATAAAGAAGAACATGAAGGATTGCTCATTTAGAAGCCAGATGTTCCGTGCCAAAAACGATTTCCTGATACGAGCCGTGTATGTTAAAGATAACATATACAGTTAAGGTACAGTTACACATGCTCGTTAGTAGCATGCTTTTTAGTGTGCTCATTAGCATACTAGTTTCGAGCATGCTCTGTACTTGTCTACATTTGCTAGATATAAGCATGCTAGTTTAAAGTATGGTTCATAAAGAGCATGCTCAAAGTAAACACTCCGGTACACATGCCATCTTATAGCGTGCTCTCTGTCAGTTCAAATAAAACCCAGATAGAAAGAAAAAACAAGGAATAGGAAGATTGACGACTGATCGATACTAGCATGCTCAATAAGCAAACCTGTTCACAAACGCTATAAGCACGCCCCTTTCCATCCGCGCTGCAGGTAGCATGCAATGCAGCAAACTCGAAACTACCATGCTCATTATTAGCAATGTTTCGATACACGTACCACTAAATAGCAATTGCTCAAAATTAGCATGTTTTCCTGCTATTAACTAGCATGTGTAACTGTACCTTTACATATTATTATTATCAATACTATTGGTATTATGTGTAATATTAACTGATATGTGGGAGGATTTATATTTGACTAATTTATGAGTTAGACAAGACAAATGATTATAGCTCATCTAATAGTTGCTATCGTCGCTTATGAATTTCTACTATGCCAGGGTATTAGGGGCCTTTACTGGACTTTACTGTACCTCTAAATCTAAATGTGAAAAAGATTTATGTGCAATTTTTCACAACACCACTGGCTATAAACGGTGAAGGAAAATATCGTGAGGAAACCTTCATGTCGTAAAAGGGTTCTAAAAATCCTTTGAGACATGTGAAGTCCCCAATCCGCACTGGGCAAGCGTGGTGGACTATGCCTAATCCCTCTCCTGAGGAGACCTAAGCCCAACAGTGGGCAGTAATGGGTTGGTACAGTACAGTACTGGACTTTTTGACCGACTTCCAAAAAGGACCGACCGACTTCCTGTATCGGTAGGCGATAGATAACAACCCCTTATTGCCCTGGCATTGCAGAGGTTCACGGTGACCGCTTACCATCAGGTGGGCCGTAGGCTCGTTTATCTATTAGGGAATAAAAAAAAATCGTCTGTATTTTTTTTTTATTTGTTCCTATATATACTAAACTAACTAAAATTATCGAATTTTTGTTTGGGTGGACCGATTTGAATGATAATGGTGTCAGATGGTGTTTTTATTTAAAGATCGAACAAGTACTTATGGATCTGTGTTTAAAAATGTGTATTTTTAACGGACAAAATTTCACGATTAATTATGCGTTTTTGCGTGCATTCCTTTTTTATATGAATCGATTTAGTTGATTCTTCTTTTCTTAGAAAGCAGACATTTTGAGCATTATCTCATATAATTATTTTAAGTTTTAATAAAACAAATTACCTTGTATAGTATGAAAAATAAAAATATATTTACTTAGCTTAAATTCTTTCCTCTTCATCGCCGATTTGTTTGGATCAGTGAAAAATTATTAAGAGTATTATTATTACATAATATTATGTGGTTTTCCTTAGTCATAGTGTTGTTGATTTTGTTATGAAAAATAACTTATTATTAAGTACAAATCATGAATAATTTGGTTTCTTTGAAAATTAAATATAGTTTGGGAATATAACAAATGGAATTGATCGAAGGAATTTGTGTATTTTTTAACAAAAGAAACTTACAAGGTACATAGGTCATTGATAGATTACAATTGGTTGAAATTAAATACTTTATTTTCAACATTGATGACGTACTCATTCTTGTTGACGTCAAAAGTTAAAAGCTACCACCAGTTCGGACACAACAAAATAATAATTGTAGCCACCGTCCTGAGAAGAACTGGCAAGAACTCAGCGAGCATGTCTTTTTTGTATTATGAGCATATTTTTTATAAAGTTTTTAACAGTATTATACAATCTAATATATACTATAAAGGCGAAAGTTTGTAAGTATGGATGTATGGATGTATGTTTGTTACTCTTTCACGTAAAAACTACTGAATGGATTTGGATGAAACTTTACCACAATATAGCTTATACATCAGAATAACACATAGGCTACAATTTTTGAACCCTTTTGTAACGCAGACGAAATTGCGCGGGTCACCTAGTATATTATAAAGGCGAAAGTTTGTAAGTATGGATGTATTGATGTATGGATGTTTGTTACTCTTTCACGTAAAAACTACTGAATGGATTTGAATGAAACTTTACCACAATATAGCTTATACATCAGAATAACACATTCCCACTTTGTGCAATCGTCCAGGTATCGTCGTATAATCGTCATTGACTTTATAGTAGGCTTTCTTGCACAGACGTTCTTTAATAGTTGCTTACGCTGTCTGTCCCCATGTATGCGGTTTATCTAGAAAATAAATACATACTATCACGCACAGCCAATCGTGAAATCTTCATCGTTAAAATTAACATTTTTAAAGACAGATCCTTTAGGACCTAGTTCTTTAATCTTAAAAAATAAATGGGACCCCACAAAGACCATCTTTCATATGACATATTTATTTAGCCTATAAAATACAAAATTAAGGGTTCAAGTTAAAGATTAGAAGTTATACAAAAAATTAAAATAGTAGAAATTAACAATATTTACAATTACAGTATGTCCCTCAATTCGTAATGCCTTGTAGCATAGGCATCCTCCAACTGCCTCCACTGTTGTCTGTCCAAAGCAACCCGTGTCCAAAGCGGTCCCAAGGTTAAGCGAAGATCATCTTTCCATCTTCTTCCTGGACGACCCTGCCTTCTACCATTTCTTGGGTACCAAAGAGATACTTGTTTGCTCCACTTGTTCAAACTACACCTGTCATATGACATTAAGAATCATCCAAATCAGTTGAGTCAAACTAAAATTATGTGGGAACAAACATAAAAAACATTAAGACGAATTGGGTACCTCCTCCTTTTGAAAGTTGGTAAAAAAAAGGAATTTCAATTATCTACAAATCAATTTATCAAAATCTTCGTAGTTATAAAAGTCGGTACAAAGGTACACGGTAAATTCTATTGAACTCATGTTTTAAAACTTACTACGGGTATTCCCTTTTAAATTATCATCTCTTGACTGATAACAAAACAATGTTATTATAAATCTCGTAACTTAAGATGTTATGAAATGTATGAGTGATAAGTTCCTCGGACAATGGGGAGAAAAGCCACGAACCTCCCACAAGATGGACGACCTGGTCATGGCCACGGGAAGTACTTAGGATGCAGATAGCGCAGGACCGGTTGTTGTGGCAAGGTTTGGGAGAGGCATATGTTCAACAGTGGACGTCTTAAGACTATTGATGTCTTCGTTCGTTCATATTTTTGCCGTGATTTTTTTCGTTATTAAATTTATGTCCAAAGTCTTATAGTTAGGTCTCATTTTTTCAGGTATATTTTTTCCACCTTATGTTACATTATGGGAGTTTTAGTAGGGATCCTTTTTTTTTTTAAATATAATATCGCCTATGTTACTCGGGGATAATGTAGCTTTCCAAAGATGAAAGAATTTTTGAAATCGGCCCAATAGTTTCGGAGCCTATTCATTACAAACAAACAAACAAATCTTTCCTCTTTAAAATATTAGTATAGACAAAACCCCCGTTTACATGTTGGTTGGCCGTCACCGTCATTTGTTTTTTACGTGTGTTGGACGTTGGTGAGCCAATTAGGAAAAGCGAGCAAAAACCCAATTGATCTATAATAATCGTCAATTGTTTTCAATCAATACTTTTCAATGTTTTGTTATCAATACATAGTATAAAACAAAGTCGCTTTCGCTGTATGTCTGTATGTATGCTTAGATCTTTAAAACTACGCAACGGATTTTGATGCGGTTTTTTTTAATAGATAGAGTGATTCTTAAGGAAGGTTTTTATGTATAATAAATGCATAATATAGTAGAGAAACACTCATAAATTTAAAGGTTTCTAATGTGATGTCGTAAATAAGCACGTTTTTTGCGCTTATATTGCAAACGCTGGCTGAACCCTACGAGATAGACCAAAATAATGTATTGTTCACCTTAAAAAGTTCAACAAAAAAGTCCGCGATGGTATATGTCTATCTCTTAGGGATAACCCAGCATAACCATTTTTATTCTTTACTAAAAAATGGTTATTTACGAAGTGATTTTAAACAATACAGCATTAATCCTTATCCAATTAAGTACCTTAAATAAATTGTGCATTTATTATAGATCAATATGCTTTTTACAGCATGTAATTTAAGTGAATATCACCGAAGATATTACAAATTTAAAATGCAGGGTCGTAGTTGTTTGCGCCGGGCGGCGCGTGCCTATATAGGCTACAATTTTTGAACCCCTTTGTAACGCAGACGAAGTTGCGCGGGTCATCTAGTAACTTATAACCGATAGGTCGTCGTTGACTGATGAATGCACCTAAATGTAGACTTTAATGTGTTCAAGATAGAGACTGTTTTCGTAAATCTTTATAATTGTTTGGTTGAGAAAGATGTACCTAATAGAACTTTCATGCATTTTCAACGGGTTCTTACCATGACATTTAATTAATTGAGTTGTCTCGATATTTCAATGTGATGTGAGTTCGAGTTCCAGACTACCCAAAAGCGAACGAGAAAGAGGGTAGACAGATTTGTCTGCTCTTAAATCGACCCGCAGTATCCAGTCTTCTGGTGATCATGACGTTTGCAACAACGTTGAAATATCGAGACAACTCAATTAATTAAATATCGTGGTAAGAACCCGTTGAAAATGCATGAAACTATTATAGAAAACCGCGAGTGTTTGAATAAGTTTGTAACTAATAGTTCTTGAACTTGTGCTGTTTGCCCAAAACCCATTTTTTTTTCGCGCAATTTCGTCTGCGTCACAACGGGATCAGATAACACTTGCGATGCTGTCGCTAAATTTTATGGTATCAATTTTTTGCGTTTTCATACTTGTGATAACAAAATGTCCGATTGGAATAAAACAAAAAATATTTTACTTCTACGTAAATATCCTTGATAACATAATACTTAATTTGTATCAGTATTAATATAACGACACACATTTAATGTAGTTTCTTTCTTCAGAAGATTTAATATTTTTCACGAACATAAAAACGGTTATTGTGACTAAACTATGATAGTTAGATATGTGCTCTTTCAAACTTTTTCACAGGTGTTAATAAAACCTACAAACCTGTAGTACATCATTTTTTACTATCATCAAAACCTTTTGCAGTACATGCATACTGAGAATTTCGATTTTACACCCTGGTATACAGAATAGCAATTATTATATTTTGAATTTAAAATATACTGTGGCGTAACTAATGGCCTATGGTATTGGTAAATAAACTATCTAACACTGAAAGATTTACTGGTACCGGCAAACGAACGTAGACAGATTTGTCTGCTCTTAAATAACCTACCCGCAGTACTCAGTCTTCCCGTGATCATGGCGCTTGCAACAGTGCTGATAATATCGGGAACGCTTTAATAAAAATCGTGGTAAGAACCTGTTTAGTACTGTTCTGTACTGAAACAACCCATTTTTGCCCACTGCTGAGCTCAGGTCTCCTCCGAAGAGGTTAGGCATAGTCCACCACGCTTGCCTAATTCGGATTGGGGATTTCACATATCTTCAAAGGATTTTTAGAACCCTTTTCCGATATGCAGGTTTCCTCAAGATGTTTTCTTTCACCGTTTTTAGCCAGTGGTGTTGTGAAAAATTGCTCATAAATCTTTTTCATATTACGATTTAGAGGTACAAACTGGCCGGATTTGAACCCGCGACCTCCCGTACGGAAGGCAAGCGCTTCAAACACTCGGCCACCACGACCCGTTTAGTAATTAAAGTAATTTTGTAAGATATCCGGCTATGGAATGAGCTCCCCTCTTCGGTATTCTCAGAGCGCTATGACTTGTCCTTCTTCAAACGAGGCTTGATGAGGGTCCTTAAAGTTAGGTAGTAGGTAGCGACCCCTCAATGTCCCCTGACATTGCAGAGGTTCATGAGCGACGGTAACCACTTACGATCAGGTGGCCCGTTGGCTCGTCTGCCTACATGGCAATAAAAATATATATATATATTGAAATCGGTTCAGTTGTTTCTGTCCTATCCAAACAAACAAACTCTGCAGCTTTATATATAAGTATAAATGAGGGATGTGCTTAGATATCAATCTAGAAAATGTCGGGATGGTATCTGATGTATATCAATCTATGTATGTGTCATCATACAGAGACAATTCAATCATTGTTTTTTCATGATCACCATCAATATTGATAAGTTGAATTACTTTGTTTTGATTCGAATCAGAGCTAAAAGAAAGTACTATCTTTCTGGGTTCCGCAATCATGAACCAGGAAACGAAAGTACGTATATTCAGACACAAAACTTACACATAACAGGAACAATATATTACTAAAAAAAGATTAAAACTTTTTTTTTATTGCCATGTAGGCAGACGAGCCAACGGCCCACTTGATAGTAAGTGGTTAAAATTAAACAATAATATAAAAGTAATAAAAAATAATTTAAAACAAAGAATGAAATAAAAAAAGTTATGTGCGAGGATATAACTGAAAGGGCGAACAGCTCAGCACGAAGCTAAACCCTTTTTTATTTTTTATTTTTTTTTCAGTTGGAGGAAATCACCGGATCCCCGCCCGCCCCACGGGCGGGGTATGTGGGAGTTGAACCTCACTAAAACCTCCAACCGCTCACACTCAGCGTCCGAACCCCGGCTGAGGCCAGAACCCAGCACGGGGTTTTGAGGGACGGCGCGACGCGTAACGCTCTCGGCACACTTTTCCGTCACGCCGCCCCCGGACGCCGAACCGGCAGCCGCCGGCGATACGGCCACTGGCTCTCTCGAAGCTACAGCCTGGACAGATGCTGCGCTGATTTTCAGCTGGTCTCTGCCGATTCCACGCGAGAACGGGAGCGACACTTAAGTAGTAATAGTTGTAATGTGTGTGTGATTTTTTTTTATTGCAATATAGATAAACGAGCCTACGGCCCACCCGATGGTAAGCGGTCACCGTCACTCATGAACCTCTGCAATGCCAGGGCAAAGAGGGGCCGTTATCTATCACCTACCCATACAGGACTTGTGTTCAGAATTTAGTGTTTTCCACCGAAATCAAAACACGCTAGAAAACTGTTCTCTACTTGATATTATAAAGCTGGAGTTTGTTTGTTTGGACGCGCTAATCTCAAGTACTACAGGGCGTATTTCTAAAAAATCTTTTATTTATGGAAAGTCCTTCTATTGGGGGGGACTATGTTTGTTTTGGAAAATCGAAAATATATCATTAAAACAAATTTATGTACTACTTCCACCACTGTAACTCCTATGTAGCCAGGATCCACAGCGGCGACCATCGTAATAACTCTGAGCAGTGAAGCCCAGGAACCCGAGGGGAAGCTTATTTGTCTTGGACCCCGCAATGAATTTAATTACAAGATGATAGACAGAGTACCAAATATGCAAAACTTTTCGAAGCGAGATTAACAAAGATAGGCATTACAAATCTTTTCGTTATTTAGCCCTAAACGGTAGCTAATTTGATAGCCCAGCATCTACATCAACAGACCTTGCTGGACATAAACCTCCACCAAATATCACAATAACCTCCAACAACCTCCAACCGCTCACACTCAGCGTCCGAACCCCGGCTGAGGCCACAACCCAGCACGGAGTTACAAGGGACGGCGCGACGCGTTACGCTCTCGGCACTCTTTCCCGTCACGCCGCCCCGTACAAGTCCTTGTACGTTATCTCTAATCGCTTTCATGAAATTATTTTCATTATTTCCGTATTTCGCACATTTCTTCGTGGCATGACAATAATCCATCATTGATGATAAAGTACATTGTCGTTGCAAGATTGTTATCTATTGACTAGATATCCCCGCGACTTTAAATACTTTTCGTGGATTAATCGATTTTATAGATTCTTCTTTAATTCCTGTACCAACCCATTACTGCCCACTGTTGGGCTCAGGTTTCATCAGGGTGGATTGGGGACTTCACATATCTTCAAAGGATTTTTAGAACTCTTTTCCGATATGCATGTTTCCTCAGGATGTTTTCCTTCACCGTTTTTAGCCAGTGGTGTTGTGAAAAAATGCACATAAATCTTTTTCACATTTAGATTTAGAGGTACAAGCCGGCCGGATTTGAACCCGCGTCCTCCCGTTTGGAAGGACGCGCTTCGACCTCTACCCCACCACGACTTTTTTTTTCTTCTTCTTTAATTGGAAAGTGAAAATTCGTCTGCGTCAAAAAAGGATCCTCATCCAGCGTTTTAAACGCAGAAAGATGTGTTGATTTTTAAATATTTTTACAATTATCATGTTTCTCCACAGGACTATGGATTTATTAGAAAAAAACAGCATTAAAATTATTTATTTAATACATAAGGACAGACAGCAGAAATCAACTATTCTATATATCCACTCAACTGGGAACAATAATTTTTGCGGCGAAACTGGAGTTCGTTCGGAATCACTACCGAGTTTGAGTGTCTTTTTAAAAAACATATTTTTATAATAAATTTTTATTTAGATTTTAATGTCTTTGTTAATATTTATTATTGAACTACGCTGTATTGCATTTTCAGCATATCTATTATCTCCACAAAATATGAGATGATTAGAAAATGTAAGCAATACAAGTAACTGTGCTCAATTTTGGCTCCTGTCACAGGCTTGGCAAAAGTAAACAAACCAATTTTGATGCCGATCCCAGTTGAGTGGCTAGTGTTAAATGATTTGATTTTTTTGAGGCTGTTATCCAGTTCCGATCTGCTGATAATAGAGTATCTGAATGACACTTCAGAATAACTGGTAGCAGAGATTTCAGAACAGATAAGAACACTATAAATAAATAGTGATATATATCGGTAAGAAGTACTTATAGATTTGATGAATTTCTTTAAACACTGCGGTTATCTACATCACTTACACTATTACTAAACGGGTTCTTACCACGATTATTTTCAACCAAGACACCCGTTACATACCAAGACTGGTTAAGGAAGCTATTGAAATTTCGAGGAATAGCACTTTTAATCGGGGTGACGGCTCGCCAAGGTCATTTCATTATCATAATCGATTTTTTTTTATTTGTATATTTAAGGTAAAATTGTATAATACTGTTAAAATGAAGACATGCCCGCTGAGTTGGCCGGTGGCTATAATTATTATTTTTTGTGTCTGAACTGGTGGTAGCTTTTAAATTTTGACGTCAACAAGAATGAGCACGTAATCAATGTTGAAAATAAAGTATTTCATTTCATTTCATATGACAAAATGGCGCTGATCTGATGATGGATTCGGAAGGTGATTGAGAAATGGAAGTCGGTCGGTTTTTGTAAGAACAGTATGATACAGTGTACCTCGTAATATTATAACCTCAAAACATCAAATAGCAATATTCCATCAAAGTCAAAACAAGTGAAGATTACTCATTCTAAAGTGTCAAATAGGTCAACTGTTTAAGAAATAAAATACATAGTTGATGCAATCGCTGGAATCGAACACATGATAATCGTTTAAAAATCCCTTCATTTTCCTCAAGGAAATTGTAAGGGGGTTCACCATAATCTTGTACCTTATCTAATATATATTATAAAGGCGAAAGTTCGTAAGTATGGATGTATGGATGTTTGTTACTCTTTCACGTAAAAACTACTGAATGGATTTGAATGAAACTTTACCACAATATAGCTTATATATCAGAATAACACATAGGCTACAATTTTTGATAAAACGGGACGAACCTGAAGTCCACGCGAACGAAATCGCGGGCAAAAGCTAGTGTTATAATAATTCAATGTCAGCACAGGGCCGGAACTGGGGCTTAGAATAATAATACTCCAAAAACCCCGTTCGCCTAGTTTGCTTATAGAGCGCGTTGAGGCCGCTTACAGAACTTGTCAAAGGTCAATTTTGTATTATTCTAAGCAAGGAGGTTAGTTTAGGCCCTAAAATGGGGGGTGACGATAAACTTTGGCGTATAGCAATATGCAATCTCGTGCTGGGTTCTGTCCTTGGCCGGGGTTCGGACACTGAGCGTGAGTGGCAGGTTTTAGCGCGGTTCGACTCACACACACCCCACCTGTGGGACGAGATTACCTTTTTATCGTTTTTATTCAGTTTCGGTGTTTTATCATCCATTTAATAGTAAGTAGATTTTCGTCTTATTTTTTGTACTTTTCAAAAATATGAATTGTGAATCAATTTTAACCCCCTGATTGAAAAACGGGAGGTCATTTAATATAATATTGAGTCCGGCCCTGTCAAATCATCTCGCTTTAATGTACGGGTCACGTACTATATGAATTGAATACTGTTTATTATTTTACAGGTTTTTTACTGTTAACCGGAATATTTAAATATTGATAGAGCGTTTCATGCAATCAAAGTGAAGCTTTGTTATTTTTTAAAATAGAAACACGCAAATGATAGTGGTCTTGTAAATCTCATTAAAGTAATCTACCAAACCAACCTATTCACCGTGCGGGTAGTTGGAAGTGAAGACTTGCTATAAATACAGGCGTTGGCCGCTGTTATTATCCATTCGTGTCTGAATTGTCAAGGCGAACGGACCTCTTGATGTAAAAGTAATAAACTGGTAAAACTCGTTATTTTGAAGTTTTTATTCAAAAATGTTGATCATCAAGTGTTGAAGTGGACATTGTGACGTCATTCCTGACAAAACCAAATGAAGATCGACTGTTTACAACGTCATTACACCTCAACACACTATTCTCGCCGTCATATATTATTTTTTATGTAATTATATCGTGATACATTCTTTACGTTAATGAGTTTGACTGTACGTTCTTACCTTAAAGTTATATGCTTAATATGTTCGTAGTTTGTTTACACTAAATTAAAAAAATATATTTTATTTTGTCAAAGTTATATGCAGTAATAAAAAGTAATAAATTTACGAATTTATTTATAATCCTTAAAAAAGTGATCGTAAAATAATACTATTTAACTGCCGTTTGACTTCTTACGACCATGCGTCGCCACGCCAGAAAGTACACGATTTTACGTGAGATTACGGAAAGAGTATGGAAAGAGTGCCGATGGCGTAACGCGTCGCGTCGTCCCTCATAACCCCGTGGTGGGTTCTGGCCTCAGCCGGGGTTCGGACGCTGAGTGTGAGCGGTTGGAGGTTTTAGTGCGGTTCAACTCCCACATACCCCGGTGATTTCCTCCAACTAAAAAAAAATAAAATAGATCGTTCACATCAAAAAGAGTCATACACAGACGTTTCTGATTGACGAACAGTCTGTGGCAGTTAAACCGCACTTAAATCTACCCTGGTTAGGGACTCAGTGCGGAGTTATTATTTTGGCCATAAAAAAGTAATTTCACATCAAAACTAAGAGGAGAGTGTAGAGTAAAGACTCAAAGCACATTATTTTAATATTAACTAAAAGAATTACATTAACAAGACACAATTTCTAACTATGCAAATGACAGTCTAATCGCTTTTGATAGCGGTAATGGTGTTAATAATTCAATTGATTATACAAATACAAAATACAAATACAAATAATTTACACTATTACTAAACGGGTTCTTACCATAAGTCAGCAATCGCTGAGCATGTGCTGGACTCAGGGACTAATCACTGGATGCAGTTTCAAAAAGCCAGGGTTTTGTCATCTGAACGCCGTTACATACCAAGACTGGTTAAGGAAGTTATTGAAATTTCGAGGAATAGCACTTTTAATCGGGGTGACGGCTTCAAACTATCCTGTATGTGGAATCCAGTGTTGGACGAAAATAAAGCCAAAAAATCTAGTTTTGAGACGGCAGCCGATACTGTCAGTGTGGTATGTCGAAATGTGAGTTCGAGTTCCAGTGGTACCGGCAAACGAACGAGAAAGAGGGTAGACAGATTTGTCTGCTCTTAAATGACCTATCCGCAGTTCCTCAGTCTTCCCGTGATCATGGCGCTTGCAACAGTGCTGAAATATCGGGACCGCTCAATTACAAATAATTTATTTTCAAACATAAAACTAATTAACATAAGGAGTTCAACAATGACCCCCGCACTATCCTAGGCCTGTATCGCGGGAGGCCGTAAGGATTGTACAATTATAGGTTCCAAATGAATGATGGAGGAGAAAACAGCGGACCGCTAACAAGCATAAAACAATAATATAAAAACGATGTTACAATGTTACGATGAAATTAAACTTAGCATTACAATAACAAGTTATTTAGGGATAGTCAATATATAAATTATAATATATTATTGTATTTAGACTAATATTATAAAACTGCAGAGTTTGTTTGTTTGAACGCGCTAATCTCAGGAACTACTGGTCTGATTTCAAAAATTCTTTCACTGTTGGAAAGTCCATTTATCGAGGAAGGCTATAGGCTATGTTGTATACCTCTGTTACGCAGACAAAGTCACCTAGTTATTGTATATACGTTACGGTTCCTAAAAATGAATTAACTTCTAAGAATCGAAGACTACCGGCTTCTTTAAATATGCTTCACTTTTTACTTCTACACGCTCCACGAAATTTTTATCAAGTTTGTTTTAACTGTTTTATCTTCATGATATATGGCGTATTGACATGATGACGTCATCATGATCATGTTCTATGGAAACCTCTGTACATTTTATGAGTGGTCATAAATTATTAGGTATTGTGACGTCATAAAGCCATTGTTTTAAAATAGAATTTAAAGAGCTTAAATAGATTTTTGACCGACTTTTAGTAAGAGGTATAAGAATTTTTAACACTCGATTAAAAAATACGTGACTTCATAGGTACCGGATGAACCAATTATGATAGTCAAATTTTACCGTAATAATATCTTGTCAAGTCGTTTTTGAAAACGACCGACTTCAGATTTTAATCTTTATGACAAGGTTTTATCTTTTTACAAGCTTTATATTATGCACTGGATGTAACTATGTGCTAATCTTCTATAATATAAAAATGAATCGCAAAATGTGTTGGTAAGCGCATAACTCAACAACGCCTGGACCAATTTGGCCAAATCTTTTTTTTAAATGTTCGTTGAAGTTCAAGGATGGTTTTTACGTCGAGAAAAAATCGAATAGTTGCCGGGAAAAATGAAAATAAAACGGGTGATAGGGTTCACGCAGACGACGTCGCGGGCAGCAGCTAGTGTAAAATGAAATGAAATACTTTATTTTCAACATTGATGATGTACTCATTCTTGTTGACGTCAAAAGTTAAAAGCTACCACCAGTTCGGACACAAAAAAATAATAATTATAGCCACCGTTCTGAGAAGAACTGGCAAGAAACTCAGCGGGCATGTTTTTTTTTTTGTATAATGAGCATTTTTTTTTAAGTATTTGTACAGTATTATACAATTTTACTAGGGGTGTGCGAATAATTCGAACTCACGAATTATTCGTTCCGATTCGAATACGAATATTCGATTCGAAACTCGAATCGAATTTTAATATTCGATTCGATTCGATTCGAACGATATTCGCACACCCCTAAATTTTACATTAAATATACAAAAAAATAAACGATTACTATAATGAAATGACATTGGCGAGCAACTCATTCCCGCTTTGTGCAATCGTCCAGGTAATCATTCGTCGCCCCAGTGCTTGTTTCGCCTATCTGACATTTTTTACGAAAATGACTTTTTAATGCAGTATTATAAAGAATTAAATTTCCATCCTACTGGTAAAATAACTTTTTAAAATTTTAAATTCTAAAGCAATAAATATCTCATTTTAATTTTTTTCTCAACACGGCACTTAACGAAAATTCCGTGCTTGTTTGCTGTATCGGTAGTTTTTAAAAATTTCAGTGCTTGTTTGTTGTATCGCAACTCAATTGACCAATCACAGCCGGCGTAGCGCCGTATCCGCCATTTTGTATGACGTCACAGTAGTTCGAAACACAGTGAGATTCGCATGAAATCACAATAAAAATAAGAAATAGTTTATTAAATTATGTTTTTTTTTCATAAATTTGATTGAATATCATTTTAAAAGTATTTCTTCAACAAATCATAAAAGCAAAGATGAGCAGACCTAGCTAAAAATAAAGAAATACGTATTTTTTTTAATTAACCGTTGACTCAGTTGAATTTCAAACAGGGTGTTCTATTTAAAAACTTTAAACCAATTGTCAGGTTAAGACAAGTATCACGCCCGTTTTCCATACAAATAAATAAAATTCGAGTTTTCGAAATCTGTTTGTAAATTGTTCTGTACTGTGGATCCTGGATCCGGATGTTGGATTCTGCATCCTGGATCTTGAATATAGGATCCTTGATCTTAATCAAGATCTGATGATGAAGCTGGAAGGTGACTACGGAAACTCCGTCAATAAGCAAGATAGCCTCATCGTGTTTAGGCTCTAATGAAGCGTCTTGATGAGTTCTTTAAGAGGTGAATGTCAAGGTTTGATGATGAAGCTGGAAGGTGGCAACAGGAACTCCGTCAATAAGCAAGATAACCTCATCGTGTTTAGGCTCTACTGAAGCGTCTTGATGAGTTCTTTGCATAGACATGAATGTCAAGGTCTGATGATGGAGCTGGAAGGTGGCTACAGGAACTCTGTCAATAAGCAAGATAATCTCATCGTGTTTAGGCTCTAATGAAGCGTCTTGATGAGTTCTTTGCATAGACATGAATATTAAGGTCTGATGATGCAGTTGGAAGGTGGCAATAGGAACTCCGTCATTAAGCAAGATAACATCATCGTGTTTAGGCTCTAATGAAGCGTCTTGATGAGTTCTTTGCATATACATGAATGTCAAGGTCTGATGATGGAGCTGGAAGGTGGCAACAGGAACTCCGTCAATAAGCAAGATAACTTCATCGTGTTTAGGCTCTAATGAAGTGTCTTGATGAGTTCTTTGAGAAGAGGTGAATGTCAAGGTTTGATGAAGAAGCTGGAAGGTGGCTACAGGAACTCCGTCAATAAGCAAGATAACTTCATCGTGTTTAGGCTCTAATGAAGCGTCTTGATGAGTTCTTTGCATAGACATGAATATCAAGGTCTGATGATGCAGCTGGAAGGTGGCAATAGGAACTCCGTCATTAAGCAAGATAATCTCATCGTGTTTAGGCTCTAATGAAGCGTCTTGATGAGTTCTTTGCATAGACATGAATATCAACCTTGATATTCATGTAGGGACAAAGTACTCACCAGGACGCTTCATTAGAGCCTAAACACGATGAGGTTATCTTGCGTGATGACGGAGTTCCTGTGGCCACCTTCCAGTTCCATCATCAGACCTTGACATTTATCTAGGGACAAAGTACTCACCAGGACGCTTCATAAGAGCCTAAACACGATGAGGTTATCTTGCGTAATGACGGAGTTCCTGTGGCCACCTTCCAGTTCCATCATCAGACCTTGATATTCATGTCTATGCAAAGAACTCATCAAGACGCTTCATTAGAGCCTAAACACGATGAGGTTATCTTGCGTGATGACGGAGTTCCTGTGGCCACCTTCCAGCTCCATCATCAGACCTTGACATTCATCTAGGGACAAAGTACTCACCAGGACGCTTCATTAGAGCCTAAACACGATGAGGTTATCTTGCTTAGTGACGGATTTCCTGTGGCCACCTTCCAGTTCCATCATCAGACCTTGACATTCATGTCTATGCAATGAACTCATCAAGACGCTTCATTAGAGTCTAAACACGATGAGGTTATCTTGCTTATTGATAGAGTTTCTGTTGCCACCTTCCAGCTCCATCATCAGACCTTGACCTTCATCTACAGACAAAATACTCACCAGGACGCTTCAAGCGCAAAAAACCCATCAATCAAAAATCGAGAAGTTGGTCATATTTTAAAATAATATACATAACGGAACAAGCGAAATCGGCAGTAAAACTTATACTAATTAAAAACTTACATCCTGTATCAACAATATTAGCACTTAGCACAAACAAGCACGGAAAATTATCACAATCCTTTGGTCAATCTTCAGTGCACGTTTGTTGTAAGTAAACATCCGAAAAATTTTTAGTGCACGTTTGGCCTATCGTCATACAAAACATGTAAAATACGCTAGAATCATAAACTATTGTATATTATTTCTTTATAAATCAATTTGTGGGTAGCTCGTGTATTTATATTAAGTATCAAATTAAAAAATTAAACGTTATTTAATAAATAAAACAAAAAAAACGTCTCCTGTAAAATTTGCTCGAGTGCAGATAGGCCAAACAAGCACTGAGGCGACGCATTGACCTCATAGTAGGCTTTCTTGCACAGACGTACTTTAATAGTTTTCTTAAACCTATGTATAGGTAGGTTTTGAACATCTTGTGGGATTTTGTTGTACAAGCATACAGACAAACACCTGAAGGAATTTCTTATTTTATGCAATCGACTCATCGGTAAATCAAGTTTATGTTTGTTCCTGGTGTTTTTACTATGTAAGTTCGGGTGGAATTTTGCGAGCTAAATTTGACTAACTTCTTGGTTTCTGACATTTAGCACGCAGATGTATATCGCGTGACAATGCAATAATATGACAAAATGGCGCTGATCTGATGATGGATTCAGAAGGTTGTCATAGGAACTCTTGTGCTAAACAAGATAGACCCGTCGTGTTTGGACTCAGTTAAAGTTCATTAATCTAATATATAAAATTCTCGTGTCACGGTGTTCGAACTTGAACTCCTCCGAAACGGCTCGACCGATTTTGTTGAAATTTTTTGTGCTTATCCGGTATCTATGAGAATCGGCCAACATCTATTTTTCATCCCCCTAAATGTTAGGGGTAGTTCACCCCTAATTTTTTTTTTATTTTTCGACGCAGACGAAGTTGCGTGGGGCAGCTAGTATTGTATAATAATCGACATTTTGCTATCTTTATTAGTTTATTTTTGTTTTAATATACAATATAACATTACGTTATCTTTAAAATAATACATTTTTCAATTCACAAACAAAAAAATACTATAAGTATCAAAATATTTAAATCAGCAAGCGATAGTACGGCGAAAATTTAGAACAAAATTATAATATCTTAACATAAACATTGTTAAATAAATAAACTACTGCAATTTACTGTTAAAATTGATAAATAAATAATGTTATCGCCTGAATAACACAGGGTTTTTTTTTTTTTTTTTTTAGTTGGAGGAAATCACCGGATCCCCGCCCGCCCCGCGGGCGGGGTATGTGGGAGTTGAACCGCACTAAAACCTCCAACCGCTCACACTCAGCGTCCGAACCCCGGCTGAGGCCAGAACCCAGCACGGGGTTTGGAGGGACGGTGCGACGCGTTACGCCATCGGCACACTTTCCCGTCGCTCCGTCCCCGAATAACACAGGGTAATGTCTTAATAATGGTACACACTGTTTGGAGCTGAGGCGCTGGTTGTAATTGTAGGTATATTAGGAACTGAGGGTCTGATCTTCCTGATGGTGTGAAAAATTATACGACTTTCTCATTCACAGGTTTTATTGCAATGACAATAATGCAAAAAACAACAGTAAAACAAAATAATTTAAAAATAGAATAGAATTAAACATAAACTTTTTAAATCATAAAAAGTTATGTTGGAGTTTCCAACACATACGAAATATACAGGGTGTTGTTGCCCGGTGAAACAATACTTTAAGGGCTTAATCTATATCACATTTCAAATCATATACACATACTTTTGAAACTGAGATAGTTACTTTATTTTCCTATACAAAGTTGAAAAAATATTTTTTTGTATTATTTTTGACAACCCTACTGTGACCTACATTTAGCGTACTATATCTATATGCTATTTTCACGCACACAGGCGCATCCGATCGCAATTTTAGAGTTCTGTACTATAATAATCACCTACTAATAGAAAATTTATACTAGTTTTGATTAGTTATAACTTATGATATATTATGCCTAGAAAACCCAAAGTTGGTGGATGGCTTCTACATCAAGTATACTATTTGCTGTGAAAATATTGTTTCATCGGATTATAACACCCTGTATATTTTTCCTTTCATGTTAAAAAAACAATTATTTGATGTTTTTAGTTGTTAGTTTTAAATTAAGTAGTGAAAGAATCCGTGCTATTTATTAGTTTAATCTAAGACATAAAAATTATATTCCAAAGGCTAAATTGTGATCGAATCAAAATTGAGTTTCTTTTAGGAATATGTGTAGTAATTTGTTTTCTTATATTTGTATTTTTCTGAGTATTATGTATATCTTTTTATCTCTTTTATGAAAATGGTATTTCTGAACTGGTATCTTATTCATTCACATTAATATCTCCAAACTAAATAGATATGAGGGGCTATTTGCCTGTTTGTCAGTTCTATTATCGATGATGGTGTAAAAATAGAATGCCTTATTTGAAATAGCTTATTTCCAGATGATACAAAAGAGGAGTTAAAAACTAAAGTAAAATTTATACGCTATAATTTTTCACCTTAAACCAGACTTTAAATACCTACTTATCATATATTTTAATCTAATACTTTTATCATAGTGTAAAATGGCTAGTCCAAGTCCTGGTGAATGGTATAAGAAAATAGCACTGACTTAAAATTTATAATTTTCTACTGAAGCTATACAGGGTGTTAAAATCCGATGAAACAATACTTTCACAGCAAATAGTATACTTGATGTAGAAGCCATCCACCAAGTCTGGGTTTTCTAGGCATAATATATCATGAGTTATAACTAATCAAAAGTAGATAGATAGATAGAAAATTCTTTATTGCACACGAAAAATAAATGTACATGGGCGAACTTAATGCTAAACAGCATTATCTACCAGCTAACCCTGGTGTTATGTGGATAGCATAAGGTAGTGCACGAAACATTTAAGATATGAATTATTAAAACAAAATTGTATTCTAAAATAAGCCACTTTAAGATTTATAAACATCATAAATAAGATAAGTCGATACATAAATAACTACAAATATACGATAAAGAATATATTAATAAATAAAAATTACGAATAATTAAAATATAGTTTGGTTAGAATTTGCTCAATTAACGTCCGTTTTGCAATGAGAGAAGGTGGTTATAGGTTTTTGTTTTGAAGATATCTATGGTTGTCGCCTGACGGATATCAAGAGGTAGGTTGTTCCATAACCTAACCGCAGTCACCGTGTATGAGTTGGTGAATAGTGTAGTTTTATGTGGAGGAAAAAACAGGATTCTTTGCTGAGAGGAGCGTTGTGTTCTTCCCGTTACAGAGAGATAAGAGAATCGTTCAGTAAGGTAATGTGGTGAATTTGAGTTGGAGAGAATATTAAAGAGCAGATACAATGTATGTGCGTCACGACGATACCTTATATTAAGCCAACCAAGTTTCTCCCTATATTCCGACACATGATCATATTTTTTTAAGCCATAGATATACCGAATGCATAGATTCAGTAACCTATCCAGCCTGTTAAAAGTAGTATAAATTTTCTATTAGTAGGTGATTATTATAGTACAGAACTCTAAAATTGCGATCGGATGCGCCTGTGTGCGTGAAAATAGCATATAGATATAGTACGCTAAATGTAGGTCAGAGTAGGGTTGTCAAAAATAATACAAAAAAATATTTTTTCAACTTTGTATGGGAAAATAAAGTAACTATCTCAGTTTCAAAAGTATGTGTATATGATTTGAAATGTGATATAGATTAAGCCCTTAAAGTATTGTTTCACCGGGCAACAACACCCTGTATAAAAAAATATTTGAAAGAAAACTTTTTAAATACAAGCTTTTAATATCCTGAATATCATTTATCATTAGCTAAGACATATAAAGCCAGCCCAAACATGACAGGTCTATCTTGTTTAGTACTAGAGTTCCTATGGACACCTACGGAATCTATATCAGGGTCATTTCTTCATAATATTGCATTGTCACGCCATGTACATCTGTGTGCAAAATGTCAGATCATTCAAACATCGGGAAGTTTATCTATTAACTCGCTAGATTCCACTCGAACTTACATAGTAGATACATACATAGTTACATCTACTGCAAGTAAATGCAAAGCTTGTAAAAATAGTTGTCTATGTCTTAAAACTTTAATCTCTATGACCACACCATAAACAATTTGAACCAGGAACTCGACGTTAGCGTGCCCGCACACCTACAATAGTATTAACAATACTATGATTGAGGGATGGGAAAAGATACAAAAAAAATAGCATGTTTTAACACTTTCTTTAGAAAGTGTTGATTAAAAACACATTTTAAAAAATAATTTTATCATCGTAAGTCTACTATTCAGGTGGTATTAAAATTTTTAATATATGCAATTAATTAATTCAAATTTCTTTCATACTTTTACAGGTTTGATGCTGCCTGAAACTACTTTTTTCATGTCTTTTAGCGTAATACATTGAACTAAACTCACTTGACGTAAGCACCAGGAGGTATATACAAATAACACAATTTCAATATCTAAAAGATGTTTAGAGCATGCTACTCAAGCGCTATTATTGCTATTTTTTTATAACATTACAATTAAATTGTTATGACTTTTAAATCCCGTCTCTGCTTCTGTCACAAGTATTGACAATACTGTTTTAGGTGTGCGGGCACGCTATGACCACACCATAAACAATTTGAACCAGAAACTCGAAGTTAAGTAAAATTAATGAAGCTATATGTTATTTTCTACCTTCATTATTCTCCATAATCTACGGTTAACTAAAGCATTTAAATTTACCCGAAAAGCGGATTAAAATGTACATTGACGTTAGAAAAATAGATGTGGTAAGTTGAGCTCAGTTGTTAAATTAATGATGGCTTGTAACAAACACATTCCACACTACACGAGATCGTGGATCGGTCGGAGCTATGACTCCATACATGCTCCGCCAAGCAGGCTTATCAGCAATATCAACTGTAAACCGTGTAATACTTTGCTATACAATATACTTGACACATTTTGAAGATCTTTTTTGCCCCGTACTATTCCGATTTGGAATGGACTCCCGTCCGCGGTGTTCCCGGAGCGCTATGACATGTCCCTCTTTAAACGAGGTTTAAGAAAAGTCCTGTATGGGTAGGTGATAGATAACGGTCCCTCATTGCCCTGGCATTGCAGAGGTTCATGAGCGACGGTGACCGCTTACCATCAGGTGGGCCGTAGGCTCGTTTATCTATTTCGCAATAAAAAAAAAATTGTGTTTCTGTCCTGTCATGACTAGCATGAATGCGACACTGTATAAATTAAATCATAATATACAGTGTTAAACAAACTCACAAACAAATAAAAATAGGTAAAAAACTTTTAAGTTAAACGGTTTTATGTTAAGCATACAATGCAATGTTTAAGATAAATGTACTAAAAACCAAAAAATAATAAAATAGATACAGTCGTGGGAATTATAAAACCGTTGGGCACGTAATTTTTTTACAATTGATTAAAATGTTTGTTTTGTAATGTTAGGTACACTATAATTAAGATAAAAAAAAAAACATTTAAAAACCGTTTAATAAAAAGCAAAAGGTTGTCGAGTGAAAATGTGCTGTTCTTGCGTTTAACACAAACTTAAACTGCTTTTTTTTATTGCCTCGTAGGCAAAATTGACGATGGGAGTTTCAAAGCAGGGTGATAAATCTATTTTGAAGAAAACCATGAATTATAAATGAATATAAAATTTGAATATAACAAGCCATATCCAAAAGATACTCAATAAATTAAGGTGGTAAAGTCGTGCCTATTAATTCAAATAGTAAAACGCCTACCCAAATAATTGGAGCAATCGCTTGATCTTCATTTGCTCAAAATAATTCCGAAGTAGAATTAATTATTGAATGATTCTTGCAGCTTATACCGAAATTTAATGATGCCTGTTTCAGACTTAATTATATTGAATCTAGAATAATGTTTTAATTTGGGAGGTCTGACCTAGGTAGGTAGGACTCTAGAGTGGGGATCATTTTATTACTTGGAATATCTAAAAGTGTATTTTTGGACATTAAACTATTACAGAAATTGATAAAATTGTATAAAACTTATTTTACATTAGATTACATTGTAATTTACGATGTATCATAATAAAAATATTATTTATCTGAGGTGATTTCCTGAAAAAGGATTCAGAGAAATACCTACTGTATTCTTAAAATCCTTATTTTAATCCAATACTTTTTCAACTTAATCAACCCTAGTACGAGCAAAACACCCTTCCTAAAGGGATGAAAAAGGGTAACAAATATTTCGTTATGTCGAGAAGGGGCAGATGACAAAATGTGACCTACAATATAGGGAATTTCAGGACAAAAAATATCCACTGAAATTGTTCTAAATTGAAAATATTCAAAGCTTTTATTTTAAAAAAATTGGTTGCCTGTAAAGTCGGTATACGGGCGAAAGTTTTACGTGACAACGACTCGGGCATGGTTAGCCCGCCTAAGAGCGAGAGAGACAGACATAAAAAGTGAAAGGCACGCGTGCCTCTCACTCGCTCTCATTGTGAGCGCATAATGTGAGCGGAGCGTAACGCAGTTTCTTGAAGTGTCACCCGGCAAACCTATTTATAAGACGTTGTCACGTCAAAAAATAAAAAAATTAGAGGTCCGTATCTAAATATCAAATTTGTAACACAAGATGTAAAATCGAAAACCTATTTATGCGTACGCTGCAAAAACTACTGACAAAAGAACAAAATTATGTTTTTTTAAATGTTTGTTACTTCATGACTTTAGTTTGTATGAACCGATTTGAATGATTCTGGTGTCAGATGAAAGGTGTTCGTCGTCATGGAGAAAGATCGAACAAAGACTATTTGATCTGTGTTTAAAAGAGTGTATTTTTAACGGACCACATTTTAACATATTAACGGTTTGCTGTGCATTTTTTACGTGTTATTATTTTCTCTATGAACCGATTTCGATTATTCTTTTTTTGTTTGAAAGCAGACACTTTGGAAATTATCTCGTATAAATTTGATAAAGGTCTGACTGGTAGTTTTTGTGCTATGCTTGAGAAATGGAAGTCGGTCGTTTTCATTTTTGTAATAAAAATATCATTCTAGTTTCTGTCAATATTGGTAAATAGTTAGGCAAGACTTGTGCGCAGCGTGTTATCAATAATTTGTTATGATATAATCGACGACATAAAAGGAAGAGCCGTCAATTAAGATAAAGCTTGATGACCAATATAATCCTACTACTATTATAAAGGCGAAAGTTTGTAAGTATGGATGTATGGATGTTTGTTACTCTTTCACGTAAAAACTACTGAATGGATTTGAATGAAACTTTACCACAATATAGCTTATACATCAGAATAACACATAGGCTACAATTTTTGAGGTTTCTAATGTGAGGTCGTAAAAAAACACATTTTTTTGCGGTATAACAGTACTATATTATAGACGTCGCGAACTAGACGGGCTAGACGGGACGAACCTGAAGTCCACGCGAACGAAGTCGTGGGCAAAAGCTAGTATGAAAATAATACTAGACGAGTTTTTAGAAGCTTTATATTAACTTGTACTGGATGTAACTATGTAAGTTCGGGTGGAATCTTGCAAGCTAAATTTGACAAACTTCCCGGTATCCGATTGAACTGACATTTTGCACGCAGATGTATGTCACGTGACAATGCAATAATATGACAAAATGGCGCTGATCTGATGATGGATTCAGAAGGAACTCTACTGCTACATGATATCCAGGATCGTAAAAGTTTGTATTTAAAAAGTTATCTTTAAAAAAAAACTTGAGAGGTGTCAAGGGACACTCGGATGGAACGAAGTTCCTTTCGATTAATTAGTGAGGGAATCGTAATAAAATTTTATGAGAGAGACAGACGTTTTAAACTAACTAATAATTAAAACTTAAATAAAATATTTTAATCACAGCGCCATCTAGCATTAATCATATAAAACAAAATAAGGAATTGTTTTAAAAGATTTTAATCACAGCGCCATCTAGCATTAATCATATAAAACAAAAAAGTGTCATGACAACTTTTTCATAAGAATTTCCGTCTAGCCCCCTTTCGATAACGCGCGATAAGGAAATTCGTTCGAATAAATTATCAGAAGTCGATCACTAAACAGACATCGAAAACTCGCATAGCACACACTCATCAGTGTACACATCGGTTTATCCAAACGGATCGATGTCAGTACATCTTTGGTGATTAATTGCACGATGACGTCATAGGCACGACCTTCGACTGTCGAGGTATTTTGATGAATTGACAGATCAGCTCCTTTTGAATTTGATCGAGAATGAATGTGACAGTTTAGCGTCTTTGGTAGTTCCGGATCGTCGATTAAAAATAATTGAAGATTTGATGAAAATGTATTTGAAAGAAACTTTTGGAACGATGTTCCTTATCGCGCGTTATCGAAATGGGGTTAAACAGAAAAAAATGTTACCAAAAGTTGCCACGACACTTTTATATTTGTCACGACACTTTTTTTGTTTTAGATGATTATCGCTAGATGGCGCTGTGATCAAAATCTTAAAAAATATAAGATCTAGATAAGATAATCTTTTAATCGAAAGGAACTTCGTTCTATTCGTGTCCCATGACCCCTCTCAAGTTTTTAATTTTTAAATACTTTTTAAGCGTTGCGTCAAAAGCAAATCTTTAAAACAAAACCAGGATTATCGGAATCAATTAAATAAAACAATACAACAACACGCTGAACATGTTTTTTTTTTTTAGTTGATGGAACTCACCGGATCCCCGCCCGCCCCACGGGCGCGGTGTGTGGGAGTTGAACCGCACTAAAACCTCCAACCGCTCACACTCAGCGTCCGAATCCCGACTGAGGCCAGAACCCAGCACGGGGATTGGAGGGACGGCGCGACGCGTTACGCGCTCGGTACTCTTTCTAACCTAATTAACTCTACGTCGCTCCGTCCCCATGCTGAACATGTAATGAAATTTTGTAATTAATGACGTTTAAATAATAATAATTAGTCTAAGGTCGTATGATTAAGTAGTGCGAAGTTGTGGTACACCTCAACATTGCCAGACTAAATCGATATTATGAAGTACTCGTGCTGTAGAACTAAAACAACAAGGGACAATCACTACATAGTATAAAAACATAATAGAATTTAGAGAAGAGTGATAAAGCCGACAAAATCGTAGGACAAAAATTAAAAGGCAATAATATGTACCCGTAGTATTTTTTTTAACTTTTTTTATTGAAATGTAGGCAGACGGGCCACCTAAGTAAGTAAGTGGTTACCGTCGCTCATGGACCTCTGCAATGTCAGGGGATATTGAGGGGTCGCTACCTACGACCTAACTTTAAGGACCCTCCTCAAGCCTCGTTTGAAGAAGGACAAGTCATAGCGCTCTGGGAATACCGAAGAGGGGAGCTCATTTTATAGCCGAATGGTGCGTGGCAAAAAAGTGTTCCTGAAACGGACCGTGGATGATTGCGGTGGTTACATCATTTTGTTCTATAATCAGTAGTTTCAGCAGCACACGCGATGTAAGGTGGTATTTTTTACACCTTGACCTACATTACTGCAGTTTAAGCATGGATCTCTATTTTTTTCCAAAATAAAATGCACCCTATGTTACTTGTTGACAATATAGCTTCTCAACAGTGAAAGCATTTTTGAAATCGGTTGAGTAGTTTCGGAACCTATTCAAAACAAAAAAAAAACAATTAAATCTTTCCTTTTTATAATATTAATATGGAAGTATAGACAACTAGCTGCTGCATCGCTTGGCTGCCTATGTCCTATCTCAAAGTCTAAAGATTGTCTGTGCTAAATTTCATCAAAATCGGTTGAGAGGTTTAAGCGTAACAGACAGAGTTACTTTCGCATTTATAATATTAGTAAGGATTCCTGATATTCAGCTCTATAGCTCGTGCAAATATATTGAAATTAACCCTAGTTTAGACAGTTCAAATTACTTAAGCAATAAATCATTGGGTTACGCAGAATGTTTACTTGAACTAGGTATTTGAGGTTACCTCATTACTGAGATTCGTGATTAATAGTAATCATTACCCTTCCTTACGCGCATACGAAGTGAACAGACGTGTATTTTGTTATTCAAAATTATAAGAAATAAGTAAACTTTAATTTAAAATCTTTTTAAATAATAGGACAGCATAATTGTGAGGAGTTACAGTAATACCACATCTTTCTCTGTGCGAACGAGAACACTATATACAAAAACAAAAGTGAGTGAAGTTATAATAGTTCTTCATTGTATTGAAAACAACGAATCATCCGACGGTTCATTTAATACTGGACAATCGCTTTGACATCGGCCAAAACCAGACTACAAGACACCTGCATTGTGCGAAAAAGCGCACGCAATTAGCGTACGCACTTGTGTGAAGGGGACAAATCGAGGAGCATATTGCAACCACGACTCTGAACACACATCTTTTGTTATCTGCGATCCTGGTACTTGGAGACAAATTATAAACAATAGATATCAAATTTACCAACACATATTTGAAAATAACTCTTTGAAATTATAATTCCCTAGTACATACTGGAAATAAAATGTCAGTGTCTCGGAGTCCTACCAGCAAGAACTTGACGTCAAGGACGTTGAATGACAAGCAAAGGCATGACTCAGCACCAAGTTTACTAATTGGTGAAAAAGAAAATATTACACAACGCAATGTTAAAAGAAAACTAAGTGATACAACTGGAGAGGACTTTGCTACGTTTAAGACTGAGTTCAAAACAGATTTTTTGGAAGATATGAAGTCTATGTTTAAACAGTGGCAGAAATGTCAGGATGGAAAATTTAATGATTTGCTTTTGACCCTGAAAGATATACAGAAGCAAAACAACGATATACATGATTCCTTAAATTTTCTGGCAAATAAATACGATGAACTAAATGATAAAGTTAAGAAATTGGAAGATGAAAAAAATAATGATAAAAAATACATAATGTCATTGGAGCAGCGGATCGATAACTTAGAAAGAAATGAACGAGCCTCGTCTATTGAGATGCGTAATGTTCCACAAAATAACACAGAAACTAAAAAAGATCTTGTCAATTACGTAACCTCGGCCGGCAAGGCGCTCAACGTGAATATACAAGACAGCGACATCAAAGACGTATTTCGTATTAATAATAAGCGGGTAGTTGTGAATAAACCTATACTTGTCGAGTTTAAAAACTCAGAACATAAACAACTTATGTTGAAGTCATTGAAAACATTTAACAAGGATAATAAGTCAAATAAATTTAGTACAACAAATTTGAATATTGTAGGAAACCCAAAACCTGTTTACATCTCTGAAAGTCTTACAAACTATACAAAGCGCTTATACTATTTAACGCGTGAATTTGCTAAAATTAATAAATACTCCTATACCTGGACATCATACGGAAGAGTATATATTAGAAAGGATGATAAATCACCACATATTCGAATTGATTCTGAAAATGATTTTTTAAAACTAAAATAAATTTAGAAATATGTGAATATTGTATTAGTAAGTATGCTAAGTTTTGCACCAAAATGTTTTATGTTTTCCATCATTACAGACGGATAACACTGCATGTTTATGTAATGAAATGTCTTCACCCGTTTTTACAAACGATTGGCAAATTAGTTTTTAACGTTACTAGATTTAAGTTATTTTTTTTCTTGTATTTACTATGTTTCTATTTTACAAAATCACTTTTAGGTATACTTGCATTAGCTGCTAGATATTTATTCAATCAAGAATTTTACTATAATACTAAATTATCTCATGATAAAAATATACTCTCAATCGCCACACAAACAATATACAAACACACTCACGCTCGCACACATATTACAACAATAATTAGAAAAAATAGCAAACTTACAGATATTAGGGCTCCATTAGGACTTATAATTATTTCTTTCAACCTGTTTTCTATAATTAAGGTGGTCAATTTATTTTTTGTAAATATTATGTCTTATGAATACTGTCATACATTAATATGTAGGTCAAATTCAATTCTATAGATAAAGAACTTATTACTGAAATCGATAGTAATTGTAATGCACATTGTATTGCAGTTGATAGTCCCTCACAGTGCTCAAAAATGATCCCAATATTTGACACACACGCGCATAAATCATTAACTATCATCACTCTTAATATTCGTAGTATAAATTGCAACTTTGATGTTTTTATTGCATTTTTATCGACCTTGGATCTAAGTGTTGATGTAATTGTTCTTACCGAGTGTTGGATTAATGAAAACACTAATATTCCAACTCTCAGTGAATTCCACTTTTACTATACCAAAAAAACCTATAATAAAAATGATGGCGTGGTAACTTATGTTAATAAAAAATTTAAATCTTCTTGTTATGAACCGGACACAATTGTTGATGGTAATTGTTTGATAATTAATATAGATGATTTATATAATATTATATGCACTTATCGACCACCTTCATTCACCAACCCCAGCAAATACATTGAGTCATTAGACGTAATTTTAGGTGAAATGACGAGTGGTAATATAATATTGACCGGTGATATTAATTTAGACATCCTCTCGAGAAAAACGTTAAGTAACCACTCGACAGAGTATCTGAATGTTATGGCCGTGCACGGGCTCCGTCAGGGCGTTGATCTACCAACTAGATTGGCTACCTGTCTCGATCATTTTATGGTTAAAACCAAAAATGTTTGGCAAACTGTGGTTTTGCCGCAGCTTACGGACCACTGCCCTATATTAATATATCTAGTTGATAACAAATTACAACATCAACCGGTGAATCCAGAAAGAACAAATATAAAAATAGATGGTGTCAAAGAGTATGTGGATAAAATTAGATGGGATAACATTTATGAGATTTTCGATGTTGATACTGCTGCACAATTTGTATCTACAAGGTTGCTAGAAGCTATGGAAAATAATAAAATTAAAATAAACAATCCAAGTAGAAATCGCCCATTAAAACCCTGGATAACACCGGGTGTTGTCAAAGCAATAAGAAAAAGAAATAAATTGTTTAGGAAAGTAAAGTCTTCTCCAAATAATGACGAAATTCGATTAAAATATATAACTTACAGAAACATTTGCAATAAGATAATAAAACGCTTAAAAAATAATTACTATCGGTCTAGATTATTGAAATGTAACGGGAACCCTAAAAAGACATGGACGATCATAAAAGAAGTTTGTAATATAAAACGGTTAAAAGACGATTGCAGTGATCTCTTAAATTTGCATGAATCACCCACGAAAGCATTGAACAAAGTTAATACATATTTTACAACTATTGGCCAAAAATTAGCAAAGACTACTCTTGATAACATTGCTGAGACTGAAGTTGGTCTGGCAGATAGGACTAATAAATGCACCCTAATTAGTAAATCGATGTCTTTTCTACCTACAGATGCCAGCGAAATAGCCAGTATAATATCTTCATTGAAAACGGATAGTGCACCGGGAAGTGATAAAATTCCTACTCGTATCATTAAAACATGCAAAAACGCGTTAATAAAACCCATCACTCATTTGGTTAATCTAAGTCTATCAACGGGTAAAGTCCCGTCCATTTTCAAGGAAGCAATTGTTGTTCCTATTTATAAATCCGGTGAACGTGATACACCCACTAACTATCGCCCAATATCTCTGCTCGGTGTGCTATCTAAAATTCTGGAAAAGGTTGTGAATAAGAGACTGGTGAATTATCTAGAATGTAATAATCTACTGGCTAACAACCAATTTGGATTTCGTCGTACCAAGTCAACGGGAGATGCTGTTCTGAAGTTGACCAGTCATATAACTGATCATTTGGACAAAGGGGGAAAATGTATAGGAGTCTTCTTGGATTTACAGAAGGCCTTCGATTCAGTGTCCATTCCCATTTTACTAGCGAGACTTAACAACTATGGTGTCAGAGGTATTGTTCATGATTGGTTTCGGGACTATCTGTCAATGAGAAAACAACGAGTGAGACTGGAGAACCACGTCAGTGATGACGCAGATATTACATTCGGAGTTCCGCAAGGCAGTACCCTGGGCCCCACACTCTTCCTTATGTATATAAATCAGCTATGTCAGCTTCAGGTACCTGCTGCTGACTTATTAATGTTTGCTGATGACACAGTTTTGCTGTTCCGTGGTCCAACCTGGAATTCACTGAAATATGCGGCTGAGTATGGCATGAAGATGGTCACGTCTTGGTTAGAAAATAACCTTTTGTCACTCAATATCAAGAAGACGAAGTACATATGTTTTAGCAAAACTGCAACAACCAGTCCAGATGACCATTTTTCTTTGAAATTACATAAATTTCCTTGTAACAGACAAGGTACCTCTCCATCTCAGTGTATCTGCCCAAACCTAGAAAGAACTGATCATATTAGATATCTTGGTGTAGAGATAGACCAGAATCTGAGGTGGGATAAACACATTTTAAATCTATCTGCTAGAATGAGAAAATTCATATATATTTTTAAAAATTTGAGATCGGTGTGTAATCAGCAATTATTAATTCGAACCTATAAAGCACTATGTCAAAGTCTACTTACCTACTGTATTCCGGCCTGGGGCGGTGCAGCTAAAGTACATATGATCAAACTTGAAAGGGCACAGAGATATGTACTAAAGGTACTAATGAACTTACCTCGAATGTGTTCGACAGTTGAAGTATACAACCAATCGGAGGTTTTATCTGTTCGAAAATTATACATTATGGAAACACTTAAGCGTTATCATCGCGTAAATGTACCTAACCTACTGCTAATTAAACGTAGATTCAGATACACCGCCCCAGTTACTAGATCAGTTTTTGCAAAAAGGCAATTTGAGTTTATATCACCATTGTTGTATAATATTTTAAACAAAAAATATAACTGCAAATCGATGAATAATTATGAGATCAAAAACATTATTTACAAATGGCTAAAAAGCTACGATTACGAAGCTATTGAAAACATGCTTATTAGTATAATTTAAGGATTCTTTCACACACACAAATACATACACATGCAAACACAAACAAACACGCACACACACACCCATACACACACACACACACATACACACACACAGACACACACACACACACGCGCGCAAGTTTACCCATACAGACGTTTACGTATTAGTATTTTTCTTTACTACTGAATTGTGATTTTGTAAACTCCTTTTTTCTGTTTATTATCTTTTTTTTTTTTTTTGTTTCACTTGTAACCATTCTTGTATGTACCAAATTATGTTGACTTGAAACGGGAAGGAACTGTCCCTTAAGACACAGGCGATAAGCCTACTTTAAGGGACAGGGAATTCAAATTAATATTGTATCTACAAAAGTGGTCAATAAAGTTATTTTTCATTTTCATTTTCATTTTTCATTTTCATTAATGTAATTATTGGTTAGAAAATTGTGCTGAATTTCTTTCTTTTTATACTGTACTGTACTGTAACAACCCATTACTGCCCACTACTGAGCTCAGGCCTCCTCCGAAGAGGGGTGAGGCATAGTCCACCACGCTTGCCTAATGCGGATTGGGGACTTCACATATCTTCAAAGGATTTTTAGAACCCTTTTTCGATAAGCAGGTTTCCTCACGATGTTTTCCTTCACCGTTTTTAGCCAGTGGTGTTGTGAATAATTGCACATAAATCTTTTTCATATTAAGATTTAGACGTACAAGCCGTCCGGTTTTGAACCCGCGACCTCCCGTACGGAAGGCAAGCGCTTCAACCACTCGGCCACTCGGCTATTTTCTTCTTCCTTTTATAACCTTCTTTTTTAATAACCGGATTTTTATATAGATTCAACTCTTTTTATTCAGGAAACAAATAGTGCATTATTGAGAATAAATTTCGAAAGGTCATTCACCCCACGACAGATTGTCCAAAGTTACAGATCCACCCTGTAGTACTGAACCAACATACTCATAAAACATGCAAGAGAAATCCAAGAACTTCTTTATATTTTACTAGGTGACCCGCGCAACTTCGTCTGCGTCACAGAGGGATACAATATACAGAACAACACAGTTAGCCTACAGCCTTCCTCGATAAGGCTGCGTTTCCACCAGAGATGTGCGAGGATGCATAGCGAGGGATGTGTTTGTAAAGAACCAATAGGATCGCTTCATTTACCTTGCCTCGGTCAGCACAGCTCTGGTGGAAACGGCTCAGCGGAGCTAGATTTTTGCGCATACAAAACAAGCGAGGGATGTGTAAGAGGGAAGTGTGCGAGGAATGTGTGTTGAGAAAGATGTGTTGTGAGGTTTGCGCATACTGTACCAGCCAGTCCATAGACGGAGTTTGTTGGAAGTAGAAGTGCGCAAAATAGATAATAATATGGATAATTGGAAAAAGAAAATACTTTTATATTTAATAATTTGTGATGAAGAAATCGAAGCAGAAGATACGGAGTTGATTAGTTCTATAATTTACACAGCTTCGCAACGCATCCTCGCGCCACACATAAATGCGCATTTTCACAGCTCCGCTACACATCCTCGTAGACACATTATCATCGCACAGCTTTGGTGGAAACACCCACACATTTTCACAGCACAGCTAGACATCCTCGCACGACACATTTCCATCGCACATCTCTGGTGGAAACGCAGCCTTAATGGACTATCCAACATTGGAATAACTTTTGAAATAAGATCATTGGTTCCTGAGATTAGCGCGTTCAAACAAACAAACTCTGCATAATTGGCTGACCCGCGCAACTTCGTTTAGATCACGAATGGAGAATTCAGTTACTGCAAAGCAATTTACGATATCACATCAAAAACCGCTATAATTATCAGCGTTTCTCAACTATATCATACATGTATTATACACATAAACCTTCCTCTTGAATCACTCTATTTATTAAAATAAACTGCACCAAAATCCGTTGCGTAGTTTTAAAGATTTAAGCATACATAGGGATATAGGGACAGAGAAAGCGATTTTGTTTTATACTATGTAGTGATGTACTTTTAATACAACCCTACGAAGATTACAGTAAAATCATTCCTTTGAATCTATATTATTTAATTTCCTCTAACTCTGTTCGGATTAGAGATGTTGTGAATCGATTTTTCGACATTCGCAAATGCTATTCCGAATATTTACCTTTTCAACAAAAACTTTTTTAAAAACAGTCATATTATGTATCTTTCTTAAGTCATTATAATTTATAGGTATTACTAGCAGACCCGTGCAACTTCGTCTGCGACACAAAGGGATACAATATATTATATCCTATACCTTTCCTCGATGAATGAACGTTACAAAACTGAAAGAATTTTTGAAATCGGACTATTGGTTTCGCAGCCTATTCGAGACAAACAAACAAACCTCCTCTTTATAGACAAAATAGATGATATTTTACTTTTAGAATATACTATATTCTACCAAAAAAACATCAAGTGTTTTACAAACTGATACAGCTTAAAGTAGTACAATACAGACGGCCTTGTAGCGATTTCTTTCAGACAACCTCGTGGTGTGGAAAAACTATACTAAATATATAATACTAGATAATATACTAAAATTAACCAAATAATTGAAATCCGCTCGGTAAATAACTTGAGAGCGGAAAGTCCTACGACTTAGGTCTAACGATTTAGGGCGTAAATGTAAAAGAGAAGTAGGTCTGTATTTCCACGCAAATTCTATTCAGCTTTTACTAAAATTTTCCCAAGATGATTTCCGAGAAACGGGGCGGAGAAATAGTGCCGTAACGCGTCGCGTCGTCCCTCATAACCCCGTATAAGGTCACGGTCTCAGCCGAGGTTCGGATGCTGTTTTAGTGCAGTTCAACTCCCACACGTCCCTGACTATTTCGGCAAATTTAAAAAAAAAAGAAGATTTCCGAATGCGAATTTTCAAAATCATGCGTATACATATTAGGCACATCCCTAATAATATTAATTTAGTTCTCTTCGCTAACTCAAATATTGTTTTATTACGAAATTTCTATAACATAGGTACCTACTATACTAATACATTGAAGATAATCATTTTTCTTTGTACGGTGTTCCCGGAGCGCTTTTACACGTCCCTCTTTAAACGAGGTTTAAGAAAAGTCCTGTATGGGTAGGTGATGTGACCAGGACACGCCGGAGCATACGCTCGCGCGCTGCCCCGCATGGGAGAGGCAGCGCTGTGTCCTGGTCCAACAAATAGGTCCGGACTTGTCGCTCCCGGGCGTCGCGGCGTCGATGCTCGAGAGCGACGAGTCCTGGAAGGCGATGCTCGACTTCTGCGAGTCCACCATCTCGCAGAAGCAGGTGGCGGGGGCTGCGAGAGAGAGGCTATACGCCGCTCTCGACTTGCCAACCCGCCGCCGTCGAGCAGGGGGCCGGGACCGGGATCTCGCCCGGATTCTGGCCCCCTAAGAGTTTCGGGTCCCCAACGCATGTGAGTGCGAGCGGGGACCCAAGAAGGTGCCGTGTCTCGCTCAACACGCCCTTAGCTTACCACCCGGTGGGCCGTAGGCTCGTTTACCATCAGGTGGGCCGTAGGCTCGTTTATCTATTTCGAAATAAAAAAAAACGATCAAATAATATTTATGTATGGAAATTGAAAGATTTTCAGCTAGAAATTCTTGTTGAGTGAGTTTTTTTACGATGTATTTTGCGTGTCTGTGTATATTTATTTTCTAAATGAACTGTTTTCGGTGATTATTTTATAAATTAGAAAACAGATATTTTTGATAGTAGGTATAATCTATACTAATACTACCTAATCTATATATTTTTTTTATTTAAAGCTGAACGGTTTGTTTGTTTGAACGCGCTAATCTCAAGAACCACTGTTCCGATTTTGAAAATTCTTCCAGTGTCGGATAGTCCATTTATCGAGGAAGGCTAGGCTATTTCATCTCTTTGTGACGCAGACGGTAGGTACACAATAAAGGCTTCATTAGAATCTATCATAGTCTATCTGTCCTATTTATACGAGAAAAACGTTGTGTTACAAGTTTGAGATGTATTTTGAGCGTTCATTCAGTTGATCGAGGATCGCCGCCATTGCTACACGTCGGGTTCGGAATAAACGCGGGAATTTCAAATTGGGAACTTCATTTTGAAATTTTAGTGAATTTGACAGTTGTGTGTGAAGTGTGGTTCGTTGTTTTTTGTTGGAGTTTGGTAAGTTTTTTTTCTAAATAGGGTATAAGGCCTAGTTTTTTGTCTTAGGTTTTTTCGGTTAATTTTACACAAAACGAAAATAATAAAAAATATGACGATAATTTTATTTCATTTGTATTAAATTTCATAGCAAACTTTATCATGCCGTGTATTTTTTAAAACTCCATTACGATTTTAAATTTTTTTTTTACTTTGCAGTCAAAGTCAAATTTGAGTTGTAATTATTTTGATCATTGTATCTGTGCACGGTCTAATAGCGAAAAGCTTCGACCGTCATCTAGAGAAGCTTTCGCTCCTCGGCTGGGTAAAGGGTCTGATTCAGAAGGCAGTCGTTCTTGATACGGCGCGTATTGTGAGGAGGTTCCTGGTCACTGGTGGTCCTGTTTCAGTGGCCCTCCGTTTTTATGTTGTATTTTTTCTAAATATTATCAGTGGCCCTCCGTTTTTATGTTGTATTTTTTCAAGGTAATTTGCGCAAGTTTGTCTACGTCACAGAGTTCCAAACAGTATTCCATTTTTTTGGTAATTTTTTCACACCTTCTCTTACATTACTGGAGTATTAGTACGAATCTCTAACTTTTTTCAAAATTAAATAAATTAGGAAGCTAAATTTGGCAAACTTCCCGTTTCCGATTTGAACTGACTTTTTGCGTTTTTGACGCAGTTGTATATCGCGTGACAATGCAATAATATGATAAAATGGCGTTGATCTGATGGATTCGTTAGCTGCTCATAGGAACTCTTGTGCTAAACAAGATAGACCCGTCGTGTTTAGGCTCATTTTACTTGTACTAGCTCTCTACTAATACAAGATATCCAGGATCTTAAAAGTAGATAAACGAGCCTACGGCCCACCTGATGGTAAGCGGTCACCGTCGCTCATGAACCTCTGCAATGCCAGGGCAATGAGGGACTGTTATCTATCTTAGTTTTCTTTAAAATAAAATTATTACTTGTATTCACATAACTATGAAGATCAATCACGCCGACAAATTGAAGAATATGATTTTGTTATCTCCCCTATGAGGATTTTTTGCTCGATAAACGTGTATTTGAGTAAAAAAATGTCTTTGATGTTTACACTACAGAGGACTCAATTCTTTCCAAAGTTAGTCAATGTTAAAATGTAAAGGTACAGTTACACATGCTTGTTAGTAGCATGAATTTTAGTATGCTCATTAGCATACTTGTTTCAATCACTTATAAGTGATAAAATTGTATCGATGTTAGGTATATCCTCTAAGATCATTTTCTGTGTATATCTGTACGATTGCCTGCAACACAGGTTCGACCTAGTGCGGGGATCAATGCTAATGTGTGTATTGTAATTGGTGTCTTGGTTAAGTAAAATATTTTTTTTTTACCTTACGTTACTTGTCTCATCTGTTTGTCTTGTCTGTGCTCATTATCAGCAATGTTTCGACACACGTGCCACTAAGTAGCAATTGCTCAAAAGTAGCATGCTTTCTTGCTATTAACTAGCATGTGTAACTGGGGGTATCGCGACGGGAAAGTGTGCCGCAGTGCGTAACGCGTCCCGCCATCCCGCATAACCCCGTGTTAGGTTTTGGCCCCAGCCGGGGTTCGGACGCTGAGTGTGAGGAGGTTTTAGTGAGGTTCAACTCCCACATACCCCACCCGCGGGACGGGTGAGGATCCGGCGATTTCATCCAACTAAAACAAAAAAAAAATGCATGTGTAACTGTACCTTTAGTCTATAAGTACTTCAATTTTATAAGGAATATTTTGTTAGAACTTTTTTTTATTTTTTATTTTATTTTTTATTAAATGCCGTATTAAAAATAGAGTACTTATATCCCTTTAAACATTGTCATGTACCAACATTAAAAAAATCACCCAAGGATATGTGAATAACTAAATTGGTTTTATAGATTATATTAATAAAAAAAATTGGTTGCCTGTAAAGTCGGTATACGGGCGAAAGTTTTACGTGACAACGACTCGGGCATGGTTAGCCCGCCTAAGAGCGAGAGAGACAGACATAAAAAGTGAAAGGCACGCGTGCCTCTCACTCGCTTTCATTGTGAGCGCATAACGTGAGCGAAGCGTAACGCAGTTTCTTGAAGTGTCACCCGGCAAACCAATTTATAAGACGTTGTCTCGTCAAAAGACAGGAAAATAAAAATATTATCTTCTTAAAGAAAACGCAAAAAAGAATATGTATTAATTTATGTATGTGGAATTCAGATCTAAACACAATAGTCACTAAGGGTTCATGCTCAGAGAGTCTTTTTACGTGTGTTGGATGTTGGCAAACCAAAATGGAAACGCGGCATTCAACGTAACTACAATCACATAGATTCTCTGTTCAAACTTTATCCTGTGTCCTTGTGGCAAAAATACGACATTTTACTGTGAGCGTCGTGTTTGAACCAATGGAGCATGTAAGAGTTTAACGCCACAATAAAAATACAGAAGGTATTTTATAAGAGCGAAAAATACACTAGATATGATACATTTCTTTAAACACTCGCGGTTATCTACATCAATTACACTATTACTAAACGGGTTCTTACCACGATTATTTTTATGTGAGTTCGAGTTCCAGTGGTACCGGCAAACGAACGAGAAAGAGGGTAGACAGATTTGTCTGCTCTTAAATGACCTACCCGCAGTTCTTCAGTCTTCCCGTGATCATGGCGCTTGAAACAGTGCTGAAATATCGGGACCTCTCAATTAAAAATAATCGTGGTAAGAACCCGTTTAGTAATGGTGTAAGTGATGTAGATATGATAGTTTCATGCATTTTCAATGGGTTCTTACCGCGATATTTAAGTAATTGAGTTGTCTCGATATTTCAACGTTGTTGCAAACGTCATGATCACGAGAAGACTGGATACTGCGGGTCGATTTAAGAGCAAACAAATCTGTCTACCCTCTTTCTCAATCGCTTTTGGGTGGTACCACTGGAACTCGAACTCACATCACGACACACCACACTCAATTACTTAAATATCGCGGTAAGAACCCGTTGAAAATGCATGAAAGTATTATAGAAACCCGCGAGTGTCTGAATAAGTTTACACTAGATATGCTTGATATATCCATTAGAGTCGAATGGTACATTTACTTAGGTATTAGTCCGAAAGCTAATGGCAATTTTTGGGTAGGTATTTGAGTTAAGCTGAAAAATTGCCACTGGCTCTCGGGGCATGTTGGAACATCAACTTCCAACGCCCGTAAATGACAACTGGTACCTCAACCGTCTCACAAGTGCGTGTCACAAGTCTGTGACAGCTGTGACTAGGGGTAAAAAAATCGTGTGATGTAATTTATGGATGACTTTTTTTTTTCATTTGGAGGAAATCACCGGATCGGGTATGTGGGAGTTGAACCACACTAAAACCTCCAACCGCTCACACTCAGCATCCGAACCCCGGCTGAGGCTAGAACCCAGCACTCGCACTCTTTCCAGTCGCGCCGTCCCCTTTATGGACGGCTAACAGGTCTTCTGTGAATTGTGTGTTGTGGTTAGAAGGATGCCGGCGGTTACATCAAAGTGTTTGAATCCGTTTCCGATCGACAGGCATGGCGTGACCTTACACACCCGCAGATTTAAATTGTGTTCAATACTAAATTAAACTTTGAAGTTGAATCGAATTTCTATCCCCATTAATCTCTAATCTAATATATATTATAAAGGCGAAAGTTTGTAAGTATGGATGTATGTTTGTTACTCTTTCACGTAAAAAGTACTGAATGGATTTGAATGAAACTTTACCACAATATAGCTTATACATCAGAATAACACATAGGCTACAATTTTTGATAATACGAACCTGAAGTCCACGCGAACGAAGTCGCGGGCAAAAGCTAGCAATATTACAAATGCGAAAGTAACTCTGTCTGTCTGTCTGTTACGCTTTCCCGCTTAAACCTCTCAACCGATTTTGATGAAAGGCACAGACAATCTTTAGACCCTGAGAAAGAACATAGGCTACGTATTAATTGAAAGTGACGCAGACGAATTTATTAACGTTGAGGATAAATAATTTCATATCATGTAATATGTACACTCGATAATCTGAAGCCCTCACCCCTGTTAAAAGTGCTAGGTCTTGAAATCTCGATAGCTTCCTTAACCATCCTTGGTACGTAACGACGTTCAGAAGTTCAAAATGCATCAAAGTGACTTCCCATTTTAAAGATTTTTCTCAATGATTTCTCATCAAGATTTTGTATATTTTAGGCGGTAAATTTCTCGTGTAACATTGTGTAGTACATTTTAATTCCTCTCGTTCATAAATTACGAGTACCTCTTAAGCGAGTTATTAAGCCAGCTTAAACTCCTTCCAGTCAAAACTTTTAGAGGTAACACAAGAAATTGTTATTTGAGAATACATTAAACATTATGGTAGGCTGTTAATCTTCTTACAATAATCCTTGTTTTACAAGCTTTATATTTACTTGTACTGGTGCTTTTCTCAATTCTGGCGTAATGCTTTTTCAATTTTATTTTTTGACGTGACAACGTCTTATAAATTGGTTTGCCGGGTGACACTTCAAGAAACTGCGTTACGCTCCGCTCACGTTATGCGCTCACAATGAGAGCGAGTGAGAGGCACGCGTCCCTTCCACTCGGGCATGGTTAGCCCGCCTAAGAGCGAGAGAGACAGACATAAAAAGTGGAAGGGACGCGTTTACCACTCAAAGTCGTTGTCACGTAAAACTTTCGCCCGTATACCGACTTTACAGGCAACCAATTTTATTGTCTCCCGCTTTGCGAGAAGGGAATTCGAAACTCATGTTTTCTTACTCCTTCTATCTTCTGATTAAATTCGTTGCGGGGTTCAAGACAACTTAGCTTTCCGTCGGGTTCCTGGGCTTCACTGCTCAGAGTCATTACAATGGTCGCCGCTATGGATCCTGGCTACACAGGAGTTACAGTGGTGGGAGTGAGAGGTGTACAAATACCCGAATTACTTGCACTGGATGGGATGTAACTATGTAAGTTCGGATGGATTCTTGCAAGATAAATTTGACAAACTTCCCGGTTTCCGATTGAAATAAAACTTTGGATATCGCTCATATCGCGTGACAATACAATAAAATGGCACCATGAGGCTGATTCGATGATGGATTCAGAAGGTGGTCATAGGAACTCCTGTACTAAACAAGATAGATTTGTCGTGTTAGGGCTCGTTTTATCTGAGCTAGCTTACAGCTACAACATGTCTAAGATCTTAAAATCTTGTATTGAAAGTGTTTTCTTTAAAATAAATTATTGTTAATGCGGGTTTTGGAGAGGTTGCATATCTTATAACCGACGACGAAAAATGCTATCTAATTTTTGTTTTGACGTGTGTCTATGTATGTCTGTTACGCTATAGGTGACAACTGACACCGAATGATAGGTAGTGGCTTTCGGGATATTATTCCGATAGCATCAGCTGAGTAGTGACCATTTCGGCACGCAGTGTGGGGCATGCAATAGATGTAAATAAATAATTATGTGTACAATTTACTGTTTGTTAGTTATTCTCTTTGTTTTTTTTTCTTAGAGTTGAACTGTTTATTTTTAGTTTTAGTTTTATTTTTATATACCTAGTTGAGTAAGTTACACTATAATTTTGTGTCCCTTATTTGTGTGTCCAATAAAGTTTACTTTCTTTCTTTCTTTCTATAGCTTCCAAACCTACGAACCGATTTGGATTTCGTTTTTACAGAAGATTATTTTCAGTCAAGTAGGTACCTTTAGATAGAAAATAACAAAGTCCACTAAATCAAATATTATTATTACCTTCGTCGGTACCAAAAAGGTCGGATTATCCGCCCCAACAACAATATTTATTTTTAATTCCGCCCCCTGTTTTGGATAACCCAATTTTTTACGGGAAAGATGATAAACAATATTTTTTGTAAATAGTTTACCGTGCCTCGAAATTTGATCTACGTATAACGCAATGACTGGGGTTTGCGTTTTCTGAGTGGACCAATTTGGATGATTGTTTTTACATTAAAGTTTCCATTTTTATTTAGATTCAATTGGTTTTTGGTAAAAGTGCAAATTTGAAAAACTTCGTTACTTGTTATGTTTGTAAAGTATTTTAATAATATCCAATTTTGATGTTTCTTTGTTCGGACTATGATTACTAACAATCATATATTGTTTATTAAAAATGACATTTAAATTCTAATTTCCAATACACCATAAAAGTTTTATATACTCATCATCGTCAGCCTGTAGACGTCTACTGCTGGACATAGCCCTCCTCGAAACCTCGTCACAACAATCGGTCCTGAGCTGTCTGTGATTTACCGCAATCCTGACCAGGTCGTCGGTCCATCTTGAGGGAGGTCTGCCCACGCTGCGCCTACCGGTCCGTGGCCTAGAGTGGCTAGAATTTTCGTCCGGCACAATGTGTCCTGCCCATTGCCACTTCAAAGATGCATTTTTTTTATTGCCTCGTCGGCAGACGACTCGTTAAAATGTATAGATATACTAACTGACCCGCGCAACTTCGTCTACGTCACGAATGGAGGATATGTTAAGGTTATACAACCCTTATCCCTTAGGGGTATGAAAAATAGTATGATAGTAGCCGATTCTCAGATCTACTGATTATGCATTTCATGAAAATCGGCGCCGCTGTTTAAAAACAGTATGGTAACTAACATATATCCTCTTTGCCCTGGCATTGCAGAGGTTCATGAGCGACGATAACCGCTTACCATCAGCAATAAAAAAAAAATATACAGGGTGATTTCTTAGTGAGGGTACATATTGAAGGTCATGGTAGCTGATGAATGGATGGATCGCAACTTAAAAATATCTTAAATTCTTGCAAAATGATGGTTTTTTGACAGCTAATGGGTGTGGCGGAGGTGTGGGGTGCGCGAGATCACTAGAGGTCGTTAGTCACTCTTTTAGCCGAAATCGTTTATGTTTGAGGTAGTTTTGTCGAATTTAGATTGAATAAAAAATTTTTACCTATTTTTTGTAATATTCCGTTTTAGAACAGAGTACTCATCACCCTCCTACAATATGTACCTTCTTTAAAAAATCACCCTGTATATAAGATCTCAACACACCCCTACATATTATTATCTTTACACACATCGATTTTATTTGCTCCATGTTTTTGATGTGAGGCATTCACACACGATTAAATCCATATAAATACTAGCTGCCCCACGCAACTTCGTCTGCGTCGAAAATATAAAAAAAAAATTAGGGGTGGACTACCCCTAACATTTAGGGGGATGAAAAATAGATGTTGGCCGATTCTCATAGATACCGGATAAGCACAAAAAATTTCAACAAAATCGGTCAAGCCGTTTCGGAGGAGTTCAAGTTCGAACACCGTGACACGAGAATTTTATATATTAGATGTGAGACTCCCGTCCTCAATGTTCCCGGAGTGCTTGTTTTATCTTGTTTATTTTTAAGCGAGAATTTGGAAAAGTACCCTAAGTGATGGGTCTCCATTGCCGTGGTATTATAGAGGCCCATGAGCTACGGCACCTACTTATCATAAGGTGACCGTAAGCTTGTTTATCAGGCTTCGGAAAGCCCTACGATTGAGAAAGCCGGTGGCTGTCGGTTCGGCGTCCGGGAGTGGCAAGACAAGAAAGAATGCCGTATTGCGTAACTTAACGCGTCGTGTCGTCCCGCATAACCCCGTGCTGGGTTCTGGTCACGCTCGGTCACATAATCCACTCGCGGGGCAAGTGTGTACTAATCAGCGATTTCTTACAACTAAAAAAAATACCTAAATTAGTAGTATTTAGTCATTGTGTTGGTATACCTACTCTAGTCAATTATCAGTCTTATCAAGTCGTGGTGGCCGAGTAGTTGAAGCGCTTGCCTTCCGTACGGAAGGTCGCGCGTTCAAAACCGACCGGCTTGTACCTCTAAATCTTAATATGAAAAAGATTTATGTGCAAATTTCACAACACCACTAGCTAAAAACGGTGAAGGAAAACATCGTGAAGAAACCTGCATATCGGAAAAGGGTTCTAAATATCCTTTGAAGTTATGTGAAGTCCCCAATCCGCATTAGGCAAGCGTGGTTGACTATGCCTAACCCTTCTGAGGAGACCTGAGCCCAACAGTGGGCAGTAATGGGTTGTTACAGTACAGTACAGTACAGTACAGTACCTACTCTAGGTATCCCTTGCGTGTACACGTTAATAGTATGATATAACAATGATTACATTGTAGTAATGGGTTCTGACAGGTTGAAAGCAACGTCAAAACACAAACAACAAACTATAAACTGAAAACAGTGAATTGATGTTTTTGACGAAACTACATTTGTTATCCTAATGACGTCATAATGGAAAAACTATTAAGAATTCTTTGTAAATTGATTTAAAGCCCTATTATACGATATTTGTTTTTTTTTTTAATTTTGTGTCTTATTTACTGAGTATTGAGTATAAAATTTAATGAAGTTAAAATTATCACGCGACGAAAGTCAATCTCAAAATGTTTCATTTCAAATTAGGTTTGGACACCACATAAAATTTGATTCTCATAGATACCGGATAAGCACAAAAAAATTCATCAAAATCGGTCTAGCCGTTTCGGAGGAGTATGGCAACGAAAACTGTGACACGAGAATTTTATATTTTAGATAAACTTCTTATAATTAAAAGGATTTTCGTAATTGGTTAAAGGTCAAAAATTTACCCCAACAACATCATAAACACTAGGAAATTACCTGTGTTACTGTGTATTTATGCATGAACCAATTTCGATAATTCTTTGTTTGACAGAAAATATGAGTCTACATCTTTTATAAGTTTGATAAAGATTTGACTGGTAGTTTCTGTGCTATTCTTGATATATGGAAGTCGTTTTCGTTTTGCTAGAAAAACATTAAAAGTTGCACCTAAAAGTATCTACTGTGTAATTTAAGTCTTTGTCCTTCAAGCTTGATTCTGTACTTATGGCCCTTTTTTACACTTCACGTACAACCCTAAACATCAAATGGAAGGAGTTTTACGATTTGACGACAAAAAGGGCGAAATGAAACGAAAATGTCTAAATAAAACAAAGCAAGATAAAATGTACGTGTTTAGACATTGTTCGAAAATTTACTAAAAAGTATAGTTAAATTGTACTGTTGGTTTCCCAAATAATTAATAAATTATTAAATAAATGATGACAATCTTCTTATAAATAAAATGAATTGCAAAATGTTTAGGCAAGCGCATAAGGGGTCAGAACCGGGATCTCGCCCGGACTCTGACCCCTTAAGAGTTTCGGGTCCCCAACGCATGTGAGTGCGAGCGGGAACCCAAGAAGGTGCCGTGTTTTGCTCAGCACGCCCTTACCGTTAGAGCAACCGGGGGATGGTAGTGGGCGCTCCCCGACCCACGCTGGTTCTGACCCGGGTATTCCGTGCGATGGTAATACGGGGTCTCATCTTGAAAGCCGGCCGACCGAGAGAGCCGGTGGCCGTATCGTCGGCGGTTGCCGGTTCGGTGTCTGGAGGGGAGGGCGCGACAGGAAAGAGTGCCGTGGGTGTAACGCGTCGCGCCGTCCCTCATAACCCCGTGCTGGGTTCGGCCTCACCTGAGGTTCGGAAGCTAAGTGTGAGCGGTTGGAGGTTTTAGTTCGGTTTTAACTCCCACATACCCGGATCCGGTGATTTCCTCCAACTAAAAAAAAAAAAAAGGTAAGCGCATAACTCAATAACCATTTTATTCAATCAATTTTTTAAAGTGTTCGTTGAAGTCTAAGGATGGTTTTTACAGCAAGAAAAAATGTCATTTCACCGAAAATGACGCAGACGAAATTGTGCGGAGCTATTAGATAAATTGGTTTTCGGAGAAGCCCTTATCGTATAATTTCTGAAATCTGAAGGCACCGCATCTGCAGTACGGACCTTTACAAAAATAGTACTATAATAATACAAATAAACGGAAGCAATAATACGCAGAGATGTTCTGTTATATTATTATAATCTCGTTGCGTTAAAATCGATTTTCATCGAAAAATTCTTATATTTACTTTGTAACAAAACAGTGGCGCGATTCAGAAAGACTAGTAATGCCATCTGTTGACGACAATCGTAAACTTCTGAGGGGTTGAAGTTACAGGGTTGGAACGTAAAATTGTATAGGTATTGTAAACGTGTTCTGTTTTTAAAAGGGGTGAGTTCAAAATGATTTTTTAATTTGATAAATAGTTGTCTTACGCAACTTCGTCTGCGTCAAATAAAATAAATGAAATTAGATTGTTCTCGTAAATGTTCTATATCTTTATAACTTTCCTTGGATTTCCACGAATATTTAAAGACTAAAATTAGCCAAATCGGTTCAGTTGTTCTCGAGTTTTAGCGATAAGAAGAAACTGTTAAAAATTACATAAAAAAAAACTGAAGTCATGTTTTTTGAGGCCCTAAGTGTGCTATGTGGAGGTTGAACCGTACTTAAACCTCCAACCGTTCACACTCAGCGTCCAAACCTCGACTGAGGCGAGAACCCATTATAAAAAGATATAATAATTATCTAGTAATACCCACAGAGTCGGAAAAAAAAATGTACGAAATATTACTTGAATATTTTCTAATAGTGTTTTAAAAAACATCCTTGACTGGAATAGAAAAATTAATCCATAAATTTTAAAGTTGCAATTTATCTTAAAAATAACAATTTATTAGCGTAGTTATGTTAAATGTTGAAAATAACATGTTCATTATAATATATGTTTAACACTTTGGATTGATTAATTGAGTTATTTGTTATTATATTATCAAGATAGTAAATTAACTGAACCTGTCCTGTACCAACCCATTACTGCCCACTGTTGGGCTCAGGTCTTCTCAGAAGAGGGATTAGTCATAGTCCACCAAGCTTGCCCAGTGCGGATTGTGGACTTCACATATCTTCAAAGGATTTTTAGAACCCTTTTCCGACATGCAGGTTTCCTCACGATGTTTTCCTTCACCGTTTTTAGCCAGTGGTGTTGTGAAAAATTGCACATAAATCTTTTTCACATTTAGATTTAGAGGTACAAGCCGGCCGGATTTTAATCCGCGATGTCCCGTTCGGAAGGACGCGCTTAAACCATTCGGCCACCACGACTACTGAACTAACTAACTGAACACCATAAATAATATAATTTATTATACATACTAAATTACAAGTGTGATCTTAAAAAGAATGTCATGATTTTTGAGCTACGATGATGCATTAAATTTTCTCGTAATTTTGAAACAAATGATCACTAAGTTTTATTTTAAGTCTACCTACATTCTCGCTTACGCGTTCGCGACGAAGTCAACGTAGCATAGCAGATACGCTTCTGCATTCTCGCCGTTGACTGGAACACGAGGTGTGACCCGCACCATGACCAGACGTCCGATTACTCGCGGAGCTGGCTGAGAATCAGCGCTGTGAAGTGTCTTGACAGCATTATGCTGAGTCAGTGGTCCGTTTGCTGTGGCAAGGGCACTCTTAGAATAAAATTATTATGCTTTAATGCATTTTTCAACGGGTTCTTACCGCGATATTTAATTAATTGAGTTGTCTCGACATTTCAACGTTGTTGCAATCGTCATGATCACGAGAAGAACGCATGCATGAAAGTATTATAGAAAACCGCGAGTGACTGAATAAGTTTAAAATTATTATGTTTACTGATGTAAGCTTTGCTACAACAATAAAAATTTTCTTTCTTTCTTTCTTTCTTTCTTTACGTTAGCGACACGCGGTCTATTAGATCCCACTTCAGTTAACAAAGGTATGCCCCTTGCTCCACAAATTTGTGTAATTGTTAATTTTATTTTAATAGTTACGACGAAGTTATTTAGGGTGCTGTGACTTTTTGGAATCAGTTTTTTTATATTTATTTTTCGATATACTTTTTCTTACTATGCAGTATGAATGAATGAATACTTTATTTTCTCCCACAATAAAATCATGAATTACAGAAGTAAAAAGAAAATAGTACACAATAATGCGAACATAAGATAGTGTAGGAGGCCGATGTCCTAGCTAGGTTAGACCTGTGTTAAGGATCACCAGGCTTCCACCCCTCAAATAGACAAATCAAACTTATGTACTAACTATTAATAGTCTAGGCAATATTTAAAACACATTTTCTAATTCTAAACGAAGATAAAGAAATGGTATAACAATGGTATAAGAAGCAGTATAACATATGGAAATAAATATGCAAAAATGTGTGTTATTGTGTAGTGTGTGATTGTGTAAGTGGTGTGTGTGTATCGAAAAATAGGCCAATTTTAAAAATATTAATTTAAAAATTAATATTAAGTAAATTTTCGTATGTATGCATTGTAATAGTGGTTCTTACCCCGATTTTCAATTAATCGAGTCGTCTCGATAATCCAACGTTGTTCACGAGAAGACTGGATACTGCGGGTAGATTACTTAAGAACAGACAAATCTATCTACCCTCTTTCTCGTTCACTTTTGTGTAGTCAATCATCGATAAGTAAAAATATTATTATTCTACAAATAAAAAGTGATCAACCAAATCGGTATAAGATAAGTTACCGTAAAATAAAAATACAGGAAGTCACTTGAAAACAGGAAGTCTCGATACGACAAGGGTTTTTCTTCCCATTGCAATAAATATTAGGGCGGAAGGGACAAGGGGTAGAAAAACACCCTTTTTATGTTACGAGGTTACGAGGTCCGCGTATTGTCATTGTCATGACCTCGCACGTCGAAAGTTCTTATGACCTCGTATCTTTATTTTAAAACAATATATTTAATGTATTTATGACCGACTTTCAAAAAAGGAGGATTGTCAATTCATCTGTATTTTTTATGTTTGTTACCGCTTTGGTTTAGCTGGACCGATTTAGATGATTGTGCCAGAAAGGTGGTATTCGTCGTTGGGTCTCATTTGTTTAAAGATTGTAAGTGTACTTGATATGTGATTAAAAAGGCATGTTTTTAACAAATTGTAATAAAAATAATCAAAATAAAAACGGTGAAGGAAAACATCGTGAGGAAACCTGCATATCGGAAAAGGGTTCTAAAACATCCTTTAAAGATATGTGGAGTCCCCAATCCGCATTAGGCAAGCGTGGTGGACTATGCCTAACCTTTCTTCGGAGGAGACCTGAGCTCAGCAGTGGACAGTAATAGGTTGGTAGTTGACTTGGTACAGTACAGTACTCTGATGTAACTACTGTGTCATGTAATTTATGGTTATTGTAATAAAACATTTATTTTAAAGAGAAACGCAATTAAGTTTTTATTCTTTTAAAACCATTGATAGTGTAATACACATTATAAGTATACTTTTAAAAACATTTATACTCTAAGATTTTAGGCAAAAATTAATTAGGTGCGTAAATTATATGACAATAATAAACAAAAAACAAAACGAATTTAGAAACAAACGTCACGTTGTGTTCAATTTTGGTAACAGCAGCATATTCGGCATAAATAAACTGACTATTTTTGGTTCGGTTTCCAGTGGTTAGCCACTTAGAAACACTACTGAGAAGACCTGTGTTATTTTATTCTGAAAGTAACATTCACTAAATTTGAACTTTTCAATGAAAATGTTAAATTTTGCTTCTATTTTCGGCAAATTCTAAATTAATTCAATTAAGAAATAATTGGTACGAAATTTACAAAAACAATTTAATAGTTTGTTCTTGGTTCTTGCCAAAGTTGTCTTTTGACCTTTATTGAAGATTTTTTTAAATTTATTTTCTTTCTAAACTATCTTGCAAAAAAGAGGGTAGACAGATTTGTTTGCTCTTAAATCGACCCGCAGTATCCAGTCTTCTCGTGATCATGACGTTTGCAACAACGTTGAAATATCGAGACAACTCAATTAATTAAATATCGTGGTAAGAACCCGTTGATGCATGAAAGTATCTTGCAAAGTTTATTCAAGCTTAGTGATTAAACTAAAGGAACTACTTTAAAGTTTTCTCAGTGTTTTCCTTCTTAGAAATCTTACTAAGAATGTGTAGTAAATTTAAACGAATTTTTTTCGACAACTTTTTCATTAGAATTTCCGTCTGGCCCCTTTCGACAACGCGATAAGGAACTTCGTTCCAATAAGATAAACCCGACGTGTTTGAGTTCATTTTACTTGTCTTGGCTAGCACTCTACTGATACATGATATACAGGATCTTAAAGCTTGTACTTAATGCTCTTTAAAATAAATTTTCAATGATTCACTAAACACTAACATAGCTATTTTGTCGTGCAAGCGAATTTCGCTGTTATGGTGTGCACATTTGGCTCATTGTAATTTGTACGTTTGTCAGGAAAGTTAGTTTTGTATCACTTAAAATCATTCATACCTTTTCCTGGCATTTCTGGCACTTTGCCTCTCTCGGGACAAATGTGTATTGATGGATTCCTTTGCTGCCCTGAGGCGTATTATCTAATATATATATTATAAAGGCGAAAGTTTGTAAGTATGGATGTATGGATGTTTGTTACTCTTTCACGTAAAAACTACTGAATGGATTTGAATCAAAGTTTACCACAATTATAGCTTATACATGAGAATAACACATAGGCTACAATTTTTGAGGTTTCTAATGTGAAGTCGTAAAAAAACACATTTTTTGCGGCATAATAGTACTATATTATAGACGTCGCGAACTAGACTGGCTAGACGGGACGAACCTGAAGTCCACGCGAACGAAGTCGCGGGCAAAAGCTAGTTATTAATAAAACTCTTAACATGTTTTTTACGGGTCCATCTGAAAATCAGCGCTGTAGCTGGCTTTCTGCTTGCTTGTGGCATTCAGCTGAGATGGGTACCTTTTTTGTGGCAAAAAAGTGCTTCTTTTTCGTGTGAAAATTGTAAAAGAATATTTTTCTTTTTTTGTCACAAATAAATGTTTTTCTTTTTTTCTTCTTTCTTTTAGACTTTCTTTATTCTCGAAGGTTGCATGAATTTCTAGTGTCCTAATTTCCGATATTTGTGAAGGGATTTCGGAATTACTTAGATGATCTACCTACACTAATGTAACAATATTTTTGTTGAGTAATTTTTCACATATTGTATTTGCATCCTATAATAATCAATTTCATTTAACACGCTCGCTGCGGCACGAGGTGTTATCGGCCCGCAGTATGACCAGACGTTAGGACGCGGTCCATTAGACCCCACCTCCTTTAACAAAGTTATCCACATGGAAGTAAGTCCATGTTTTATCACAGGGAAATTGCAGGTGGGACCATTTAGGCGTCGTATCGTCGTCTGTCGCAGCGATTTTGATAAGTTTTACGCTAAAACTAGAAAACTAGATACATGCTTTATTAATTAAAAAATATATATGAATAGCACAAGAGTTCCTATGACCACCTTCCGAATCCATCAACAGATCAGCGCCGTTTTGTCATATTACTGCATTGTCACGTGATATACATCAGCGTGTAAAATGTCAGCTTAATCGGAAAGCTTGCAAGATTCCACCCAAACTTCATAGTTACAGGCCAGGCCTAGTGTGAGGGCTACTGGAAACATATTATTTGTATAATAGTTTTGTAAAACGAAAGTGATGTTACGGTATTGTTAGAAAATGTACTTTCTCTTTTGTATTTATACTCTCATTTAACTTTATTACAAACTCATATTTTCATGTCTAAACAAATAATAATTAAATAAAATAAATAAAAATAAAATAAGAAAGAAAGAAAGAAAAGAAAGAAAAACATTTAATGGTTACACAGTACAGGAAAACAAAAAAAGAAGATATAAAAAGGAAAGCACAGTACTGTGTACCATAAGGCTTCAACTCAGCACATGCTGTGGTGGTGCACCACAGCGCTGATTTTCAGTTGAAGCCATAGGTTCACGAACGTCATCACGGCGCCAGTTGTCATGACGTTTAAAATATTAATTACAATAAATATAATAATTAAAAAAAATTAAATAAAAACAATCAATTAAAAATAAAAAATAAGACAAAGAATAAAATGAATCACCAAAAACAAAAAAAAAATAATTAAAAATAACATTATTTAAACATCACCAAAAAATAATAACAATATTGGAAATTAAATTTAAAAACTAACCAATGCTGGAAATCTGGCCTTGGAGAAGCAATTGCTAAATAGTTACATCCAGTGCCAGTTAATACAAAGCTTGTAACAAATCATAATTTAATTGCTCTAAATTAATTGACGTCCTTACAATATTTCATTGAAAATTTCTAGCCCAATAAGAGTTGCACTGTCTGGAGAGAAAAGGGATCGCTAATTGAAACGTCAATTGTAATTATAACATTTACATTCATTAATATAACAATATAATTGGGTACAAGGAGATCGTCTTCTATCTAAAATTAGAATGGGTTCCGACATTAATTGATCTGTTATTGTACAAGGATTGTTTACTTTGTATTTATAGAAAACTTTAAAACAAGCATTTCATGTAAGGGGTGGGCCATATAAAGTTTGCATTTTTTCATTTTTCGACTGTCATGTTGGCTGTGTGGCATGTTGCGCCATCCTGTTGAAACCAAATGTCGTCCATGTCATACTCTTCAACTTTTGGGAACAAAAATTCGTTGAGCATGGCACGGTAACGCTCGCCATTGACCGTAACGGCGGGTGGCCCAATGATGCCGCCGGACCAAAACCCACACCAAACCGTAACTCTTTGTGGGTGCATAGGCTTCTCAATGGTGACGTATGGATTTTCCGACCCCCAGATGCGACAATTTTGCTTATTGACATAGGCCAATCATTTTTAGACTCACCACTTTGGAAGTAACTTTTCAATATTTTCCAATTTTGTTCAAGCGTATAGCGTCCCATTTCGTAAATGTCAAATCTTTAACTAAAATATGAACACACATTGAATGACATTTGAGCTGTCATTCTCTAAATAAACAAAAGTTCAAAATGCAAACGTTAGATCGCCTACCCTATAATAGTAGTACTTTAGTGCTAGTCAAAGTCAAATCATTTATTTCAAAATTGATGTGGACACACATACATTTTGAAAGTAAAAAACTAAAAGAGTTCTACCACCAGTTAAAATTACGCCACCGTCCTGAGAACCGGCGCAAGAAACTCAGCGGGCATGTCTTTTTTTAATGTAAATTGTTTTTTTTTTGAAACGAAGTTCCTTATTGCGCGTTATCGAAAGGGGGCTAGACGGAAATTGTTATGAAAAAGTTGTCACGACACTTTTTATTTATAGATGATTATCGCTAGATGGCGCTGTAATTAAAATATTTTATTTAAGTAATAATAATAAGTTAGTTTATATTAACTAATTAAAAAAATAAAATCCTTCTAAAGAAAATAAAATTTTATTACAATTTCCTCACTGATTAATTGAAAGGAATTTCGTTCCATCCGGGTGTCCCTTGACACCTCTCAAGTTTTTTTAAATATTGTTTTACAATGTTATTGTTTTTAAAAAATGTATCAGTTATCAAATGTAACGGCTAGTAAAACAAATCCAAATACGAGGAGTCCATCTTGTTTAGTACAGGAGATCTTATGGTTACTTTCCGACTCCATCATTAGCTCCTCAGTACCATATTATTGCATGATCATGCGATTTATATTATGTTATTGGAACGAAGTTCTTTATCGCGCGTTGTGAAAGGGGACGCATTGTATAAGATTTTGATCACAGCGCCATCTAGCGATAATCATCTATAACAAAAAAGTGTCGTGACAACTTTTCGTAAGATTTTTTTCCGTCTAGCCCCTTTTCGATAACGCGCGATAAGGAACTTCGTTCAAAAATAATAATAATAAAAAAGAGGAAAAGTATCGATATCATTAGGTATCGATACTTTGATGGTGTCAGAACATCCCTAGGTGTACTAAATAACCTCCGTAAATTAACAAAACTAAAACCTTCACAATATAAACTAGGTTCAACATAAATCGTTACTGGAGAGAGTACCTTCAATAAATCATAGGTAGGATGTTGCCCTTTGGGTCGGGTGACAAGTAAATTATAAACGTGTCTCTCAACAATTTCCTTTGTGGAAAATAGACACATCGTTTTCACAAATGTTTACTAACAAGTTATATTTTATGTAGTTTCCAGTAAGCTTCTAAATACTAGCTTAGATAGTTTTACAACTATTTATTAACAAATAATATTGTATGTATTATAAAGAAACCTATTTAAATACAAGATTTTAAGATCCTGGATATCAAAGTGTGTGTGCAAAGACAATTAAAACGAGCCTAACACTATATTAGAAGCTTTATATTAACTGGCACTGGATGTAATTATATACAGCTTCCCTATTTCTGATTGAGCTGATTTTTAACCCATAATAAACTTGAGAGGTGTCATGGGACACCCGAATAGAACGAAGTTCCTTTCGATTAATAGATATATTTTTTATCCTAACGTAACGCGCGATAAGGAACGTGTTTTAAAAGATTTTGATCACAGCGCCATCTAGCGATCAACTAAAACAAAAAAAGTGTCGTGACAACAAAAAAAGTGACGTGACAACTTTTCGTAAGAATTTTTTCAACTAGAATTTTTAACTTCGTTCTAATACGGTTGAACTGATTTGGCTAATTTTAGCCTTGAAATATTCGTGGAAGTCATGCAATACCAGGGTGTTGAGGGGCCGTTAACAATCACCTGTAGGTACAGGACTTTTGATTTAGTTTTACATTACAAATATCACTTGTACAGGACTTTTGAATTTCTACAATACAAATATGTGCCTAGTTTAGTTTACCTACTTTTTTTTATTGCCTTGTAGGCAGACAAGCTACCGGGCCACCTGATCGTAAGCGGTAACCGTTGCTCATGGACCTCTGCAATGTCAGCGGACACTGCGGGGTCGCTACCTACGGCCTACCTTTTAAGGACTTTTTTTAAGCCTCGTTTGAAAAAGGACAAGTCATAGCGCTCGGGAAACTCGGCTTAGATTTTCAGAGCGCTTTTTCTCAGTCTTTCTTTTTGTTATGTCTTAATACTGCAGCATTTTTGTCTTCAATCAAATACTACTCTGTGTATATACGAACAAAGATTTCGAACAATTGTCTCCAAAAATGAAATTTTATTTGATTTAAAAAATACACATTCATTCTTATTTGAAAATGAAATCTATCACATTAGAATAAGGAAGATTTTACAAAGAAAGACACCGAATATAAAAGGTTGCTTAGCAACTGAGATCAAAAGAGGGGCTTTTCCGGGTCTTTAATTGGTGCCAATTCTGCAGGTTGATTTGTCAATGACGGTACATATATAAGGAGGGTGCTAAGTATTGTTAATATTTAAAAAAATGGGTAAAATACAAAAAAAATGGTATCAAACCAAATCAAATCAAAAAACTTTAATTCTGGGCACATAAATAATTTTAATAATAAGGGAAACCAACCTATTTACCGTGCGGGTAGTTGGAATTGGAGACTTGCTATAACTACAGGCGCTGGCCGCTGTTATTATTCATTTGTGTCTGAATTGTCGAGGCGAACGGACCTCTTGATGTAAAAGTAATAAACTGTTAAAACTCGTTATGTTGAAGTTTTTATTATTGATCATCAAGTATTCAAGTGGACATTGTGACGTCATACCTGACAAAACCAAACGAAGATCGACTAATTACAACGTCATTACATCTCAACACACTATTTACGCCGTCATAATTCTGGGCACATAATTAATGTTACATCTAATTAACATCTTAAACTAAAAACAAAAGTGACCAGAAATGATTTCCGGCTCAGTAATGCCACAGTAGCCATAAAATGACGGCTCTGCGACGCTGATCTGACAACATTAAATTTCGATTATTTTTAATTGAGCGGTCCCAATATTTCAGCACTGTTTCAAGCGCCATGATCACGGGAAGACTGAGGAACTGCGAGTAGGTCATTTAAGAGCAGATAAATCTGTCTACCCTCTTTCTCGTTCGTTTGCCGGTACCACTGGAACTCGAGCTCACATTTCGACATACTACACTGACAGTATCGGCTGCCGTCTCAGAACTAGATTTTTTGGCTTTATTTTCGTCTAACACTGGACTCCACATACAGGATAGTTTGAAGCCGTCACCCCGATTAAAAGTGCTGAAATATCGGGACCGCTCAATTAAAAGTAATCGTGGTAAGAACCCGTTTAGTAATAGTGTAAGTGATGTAGATAACGCGCGAGAGTTTCAAGAAATTTATTAAATTTCGACAAAACTGTCCCAAACAAAAATAATTTCAGACAATAGAGTGTTGACTAACCTCAAATCTTGCAACCCGCACCTCCGTCATACCGATCAGCTGTGGAGCAACAATGGTTTGGCAAGGAATTTTAGATATTTTTAAGTTGCGTTTAAGGCTTTATATCATGTTCTTTGGTTATAATATTGATAGTGGTACATAGCCATCAACTATCATGACCTTCAATATGTATTAACAAATCACTCTATGTAGTTATACAGGGTGGATCTGTAACTTTGGACTAACTGACGTGGGGTGAATGACCTGTTGAAATAAAACTTGAAACACTTTTATTTTAGGAATTCGATAAAAAAAATCATCATAGTATGGAAGTCCGCAACGATAGTCGTACGTTTTCCATATAATGTCAGAAAAAAACGTTTAATCGATCCTCTTCTTCTTTCTCCTCACCTTTTCCCGTTATGTGGGGTCGGATCTTTGAGGAGCCACTTGCTCCGCTGCTGTGCATCGTCCGGTGACAGACCACGACCTTTCATGTCCTTTTGGACACATGTCATCCAAGTCGTTTGTGGTCTACCTCTCCCTCTCCTTCGCGTTGCCATGGAAAGACACTTTTTCACGACATGATCGTCGGATCTTCGCAACATGTGGCCAAAAAAATAAAAATGGTGTTATGTTGTATTTCGACAGGTCATTCACCCCACGTCAGATTGTCCAAAGTTACAGATCCACCCTGTATATGATCTGAGTTTTTCGTACACTCAAGCCACGATATTTGCCTTGCCTATTCATCAGTCTAACTAATATTTGAAGAGTGACATCATGTGGTGACAATAGACTTAGTATACGAGACTTGAAATGAATGAATATGTTTAATTAGCGGGGTAATGCGTATACTCGTGTTATCGCGATAAAATTGGCCGGCTTACTTATCTATACTAATATTATAAAGCTGAAGAGTTTGTTTGTTTGGACGCGTTAATCTCAGCATCTACTGGTCCGATTTCAAAAATTATTTCACTGTTGGAAAGCCCATTTATCGAGGAAGGTTATAGGCTATATTATTTTTAAAAAAATTAGGGATCCGTACGAAAATATCGAATATGTAACACAAGGCGAATAATCGAAAACCTATTTATGTGTACGCTGCAAAAACTATTGACAATAGAACAAAATGATGTACTACGGGTTTTTAGGTCTTATGAAGACAAACAAAAAAGTCCGCGACAGCATATATCTAACTATCATAGTTTAGTCACAATAACCGCATTTATGGTTATGATAAATATTTTTTCGTTCCAAGATTGAATTTAACGTTAAGTGAGTATCGTTATAATAACCCTTATCCAAATTAAGTATTTTTTTATCAAGAGTATTAATGTAGAAGTAAATTACTTTTTGTTTTGTTCCAATCGGACTTTTCGTTTAGAAGTTATCACGAGTATAAGACGTAATGAATATGTGGGTGCACTTCGAACACATAATAACGCGACGGCATTGCGAGTACTGTTTGAACTCCTTTGTAACGCAGACGAAGTTGCGCGAGTCAGCTAGTTTTCTATAATTCTGTGATCAGAAAAAGATTTAAAGTTCGTTTTTTGATGACTTTTTTGGGTATTATTGATTATTTTTCGGTAGTACTACTAAGTTTAATTGTTATTCGGGTTCTCGCAATGAAAGTTGCCTCAAACACATTTCTTGAACAAAAAAGATATCCAAAAAACTTGAGAGGTGTCAAGGAACACCCGGATAGAACGAAGTTCCTTTCGATTAATTAGTGAGGGAATTGTAATAAAATATTTTGATCACAGCGCCATCTAGCGATAATCATCTAAAACAAAAAAAGTGTCGTGACAACTTTTTCATAAGAATTTCCGTCTAGCCCCCTTTCGATAACGCGCGATAAGGAAATTCCAAAATTTAAAAAATGTAGGGAGTCGTTTAGCCCTCTTCTCAGCAGCTAGGTTTGCAGTCTCGAGTTGGGGTATATCAGGAGAACTATGGACCTAGTTTTCAGCTTGCCTCAAATACCTACCCGAAGATTGCCACTAGCTCTCGGGCTGTAATGTTACATTAACATACTCGCTAACTTTCAATCATCAAATGGGGACTGGTAGGCCAACTGTCAACCGGTAGAACGGCCAATGTATACAAAACCCCCGTTTACATGTTGGTCGGTCACCGTCATTTGTTTTACGTGTGTTAGACGTTGGACCGACACGTTTTTAATATTACACACTACTTCATAGCCACTCAACAGGGATCGGCAACCAAATTGGTTTGTTTACTTTTGTTAAGTCTGTGGCAGGAGCCAAAATTGAGCACAGTTCTAAAACTTGTTTTGTTTACATTTTTTAATCGTATCATATTTTACGGAGATGATATATTTTCACTAAAAATGCAATACAGCGTCGTTTAGTAATAAAGATTTAAAAAAATATAAGGTTTAATCAAAAATCAAAATTAAAATTATTGGAAAAAAATGTTTTTAAAAAGGGGCTCAAACACGGTATTGATTCCGAACGAAGTCCCCAGTTTCGCCATCTAGCGAATAGTGACGTTCCCAGTTGAGTGGATAGGTTAGAAATGTCAGTATAAATTTAGAAACTTGACAAATGATACTGAAAATACCTTACAAAGTGCCCTATTTTGATACAAAGAGTGTTTTATCCACAACGGGCCGAAAATAACACCTTAATTGACTTGCAAATAAAGACTGAGCCTGCGAATTTCCATTGTTGTTTCCACAAAGGTTTCAAAGATAAACTGTGCTTAGGTGTTTGAATTGAATTTGATTGAATACCCGACATTTAAGATATTAATAAAGCTTAGAAAGTACTTAGCTACTATTTATCAAAGGCTTGAGTACTGTAACAAGCCTTTTATTGCCCACTGCTGGACTCAGATCTTCTCAATAGAGCCATCAGGCATAGTCGACCATCCTTGCCCAATGCGGATTGGGTGGGGACTTCACATCTTCGAAGGAATTTTAGAATCCTTTTCCGATATGCAGGTTTCCTCACGACGTTTTCCTTCACTGTTTTTAGCCAGTGGTGATTACACATAAATCTTTTTCAAATTAAGATTTAGAGGTACAAGCCGGTCGGTTTTGATCGCGATCTCCCATACGCAAGGTAGGTGATACAACCATTCGGCCACCACGAATTCTTAAATGGATTGAGTTAATGAAGTTATCCCTTTCAAGGAAAAAAGTGTCAATTTTTGAGTAAGTGAAAGTATCCATAAAGCATTGCAATGTCACGAAATATTTTAAAAATCATCAGAATCAGTTAATTCAAGCAAAAGTCTGTTGATTTTAATGACTTTCCACCTGGTCGTAAGTGGTGACAGTCGCTCATGGACTTCTGCAATGTCAGGGGACACTGAGGGGTCGCCACCTACGACCTAACTTTAAGGACCCTCCTCAGGCCTCGTTTGAAGAAGGACAAGTCATAGCGCTCTGGGAATACCGAAGAGGGGAGCACAGGGGACACTGAACTATAGTAACTATATTATTGCAAAGCTATAGTAATTTCTCCTTTAATATCCCTAAGGTACGATGTTATATCCGAATCCGAAACCAAACTCTCTTGAGATCTATTTGCAATATATGTTATCGATAGAATGTAAGGAAAAAAACAAAAGGATTCTTTGATTGGTGGATTAGTAGGTACATATGTGTTCTCAGAGGAAATTATATCCTTTAGAAATCATAGGCAAAAAGATTTCGAGTATTTGCACACCTCTCACTCCCATCACTGTCACTCCTGTGTAGTGATCCACAGCGGCGACCACCGTAATGACTCTGAGCAGTGAAACCCAGGAACCCGAGGGAGAACTAATTTTTTTTTAATGAATTCAAATAAGAAGATGATAGGAGTAGGAAAACATAAGTTTTGACTTTTGGGAAAACCATAATGATTCTTTCATGCATTTTCAACGGGTTCTTACCACGATATTTAATTAATTGAGTTGTCTCGCTATTTCAACGTTGTTGCAAACGTCATGATCACGAGAAGACTGGATACTACGGGTCGATTTAAGAGCAAACAAATCTGTCTACCCCCTTTCTCGTTCACTTTTGGGTAGGGTAGTGTAAATATCGAGACAACTCAATTAATTAAATATCGTGGTTAAGAACCCGTTGAAATTGCATGAAAGTATAAGGTATTATAGAAAACCGCGAGTGTCTGAATAAGACCATGATGATTGTCAAACATGCTTGAGAACATTAGGTTATTTATTAATTTTCCTGAAGGTGTTGGTTACTGTCACTCATGGACCTCTGCAATGTCAGAACAATGGAGGCCAACCCATCACCGTACCATACCAATTTTCTTAAACCTCGTTTAAATAGGGACACTTAAAGAAGCAAGAATTTACATTGATATATGAACCAATTTTAAGTTTTTGTGAAAAAAAATTGGTTGCCTGTAAAGTCGGTATACGGGCGAAAGTTTTACGTGACAACGACTCGGGCATGGTTAGCCCGCCTAAGAGCGAGAGAGACAGACATAAAAAGTGAAAGGCACGCGTGCTTCTCACTCGCTCTCATTGTGAGCGCATAACGTGAGCGGAGCGTAACGCAGTTTCTTGAAGTGTCACCCGGCAAACCAATTTATAAGACGTTGTCACGTCAAAAACCGCCATTTTGTCTCTGACGCCATTTTGGATGAATTTTGCATCAAACTTAGCCCCGCTACTCTGTTGCCAGGTCTGCCGTTCCGAGTTGGGAAATATCAGGAGAACTAGGGACCAAGTTTTTACCCAAAAATTAGCGTCACGTAACAATAACAGAGGACATTAAATACCGTCTATCACCTACTTTACAACCTCACGTAAACCAAAATAAAGTAATAATTAAAAGGTGTCCCAAGAATATACGACATATACTTTATTTATTGCTTCATGCACAAGTGTGTACATAGGCGGACTTAATGAACTCTCTTTACTTTAGTTATTGGAATTACGTTTTTTTTCTGAAGGGAAACATAATCGGTAATCCCTGAGCGCTATGACTTGTCCTTCTTCAAACGAGGCTTGAGGAGGGCCTTTAAAGTTAGGTCGTAGGTAGCGGCCCCTCAGTGTCGCCTGTCATAGCAGAGGTTCATGAACAACGGTAACCACTTACGATCCGATGACCTGTTGGCTCGTCTGCATACATGGCATAAAAAAACTATATGTGTGGGTTGCTTTCTGATATTTTCCTGTACTAATATGCTACGCGTACGACTGCGTTTTTCTGTCCTACGACGCGCAGAGCGTAGTAGTATACCAGAGGCCTAATAATACGCAAAACCAGTAAGAATTATAGCGCCATTAACAACGTTACCCAAACAATTGGAAATAACCTAAACCACCAATATTTACCGCATCGCTCTCAATGACTCAGGCTGTTAAAAATAGTTTTTACAAATACGTTTCTATTAAGAAAGGTCGTTATGTACTTGTGGTGTGTTTTTGTCTGTCTTGTAGATTTTCGAGAGATTCAGTAGTTTACTAAGTTTTGAGGTTTTTTTCATTTTCCTTAAATTCTAAATTACAATTTTTTATTTCTGACAAAAATGAGGTAGGTATGTAATGAGTTTGAGATATTTTCAAACTCTCTGTGTCTCCCAAACGTTTTTGTTTGATGAAAATTGATCCAAGATGACGGCCGCTACAAAATGACGGATTTTATATTTTTTGACTAATCTTTCAGAGTGAACACGATGAATTTCAAATCCAATATGGCCGCCACAGCAAAGTGGTGGTTTATTTTTTCACAACACTGAATATTAATTTAAAAAAGTCGTGGTGGCCGAGTGGTTGAAGCGCTTGCCTTCCGTACGGGAGGTCGCGGATTCAAAACCGGCCGGCTTGTACCACTAAAATCTTAATATGAAAAAGATTTATGTGCAATTTTTCACAACACCACTGGCTAAAAACGGTGAAGGAAAACATGGTGAGGATGCATATCGGAAAAGGGTTCTAAAAATCCTTTGAAGATATCTGAAGTCCCCAATCCGCACTAAGCAAGCGTGGTGGACTATGCCTAACCCCTCTTCGGAGGAAACCTGAGCCCAGCAGTGGGCAGTAATGGGTTGTTACAGTACAGAATATTAATTTAATGATATATCTAGCAAAATACTAGTTATTATGATAAATTACAAATCCTAAAATAGGGTTACATTGTGTTATTGAAATTGTGAATGTCAAAACAATTTTCTTGAGTCCATGAAAAAATACGAAATCAAATGTATAATTATTTAGTCTTAGCAGATATAGGTCAAAATAATAATATCATGACTATAAATCTTTGAAGGGAGAAGAGCTATGTATTAAAAAGCTAGAATTTCTCTTAAAATACGTGTACAGAATTAGTACAATTTTATATATATCCTTCTCTTTCTAACATAAAAGACCGTCATAAGAGTGAAGAGTACCAACTCTATTCTCTTTAGTATTCTACAGTTATTGTATTAAGCTTCAAATTGCCTTGGGATTACTCCAATACGCTTTTAAACATCAGTTTGCTGGAATTCAGGGATTATCATATTAAAATCTGCGTCGAAATTATGATAATCTATTGAAATAATGCTAACCTGATTGAGATAAACAGTTTTAATGTAAGATACTTTTTACTTAGTCTATCAATAAAACGATAAACTAATAAAAAGATAACATTACTCCAAGCTTCAAAACCGGCTTGAACCTCTAAATCTAAATGTGAAAAAGATTTATGTGCAATTTTTCACAACACCACTGGCTAAAAACGGTGAAGGAAAACATCGTGAGGAAACCTGCATGTCGGAAAAGGATTCTAAAAAATCCTTTGAAGATATGTGAAGTCCCCAATCCGCACTGGGCAAGCGTGGTGGTCTATGCCTAATCCCTCTTCTGAGGAGACCTGAGCCCAACAGTGGGCAGTAATAGGTTGTTACAGTATAGTACAGCTTTATATTAACTTGCACTGGATGGAACTATGTAGTGCTGGTGAAACCTTGCAAGTTAAATTTGACAAACTTCCAGGTTTCCGATTGAGCTGACATTTTACACGCAGATGTACATCGCGTGACAATGCAATAATATGACAAAATGACGCTGATCTGATGATGGATTCGGAAGGTAGCCATTGGAACTCCTACAATAACAATAGACCCGTCGTGTTTGGGCTCGTTTTATTTGTCTTAGTCAGCACTTTCTTAAAAGCTTGTATTTAAAGTATGTCATGTTCTTTACAATGTTATTTGTTAGATCCTTTTGTATTACGGCCTTACATTAACAAACTTTTTTTGACTATTTTATATCTTCGACTATTTTGTATCGATTGCCATTTTATATGTTCGATCATTTTGTATCGATTGCCATATTGTATCGATTGCCATATTGTATCGATTGCCGTTTTATATCTTCGATCATTTTGTATCGATTGCCATTTTATATGTTCGATCATTTTGTATCGATTGCCATATTGTATCGATTGCCATATTGTATCGATTGCCGTTTTATATCTTCGATCATTTTGTATCGATTGCCATTTTATATGTTCGATCATTTTGTATCGATTGCCATATTGTATCGATTGCCGTTTTATATCTTCGATCATTTTGTATCGATTGCCATTTTATATGTTCGATCATTTTGTATCGATTGCCATATTGTATCGATTGCCATATTGTATCGATTGCCATATTGTATCGATTACCGTTTTATATCTTCGATCATTTTGTATCGATTGCCATTTTGTTTCGATTGCCATTTTATATGTTCGACCATTTTGTATCGATTACCATTTTAAATTACACACTTTAGCCCTAGAAGTCTAGAAACACAAGAATAATCTCTCTTTTCATGTCGAGGGTTAAAAATAGGATTCACCTTTAGCCGCGTTACAAGGAATCCCTATAAGTCAACTCAATTATTTATAACAAATCCCGGATAATAATGGAAAGTAAAAATATAACAGAAAAGAACATTTGTAGAGTTGACCTGATTTTTCATAGTTAAGGATTTTTAAAGTGATCTTTTCGTTCCTTTTTAAGGACGTGATAAATAAACGAGTTGGTTTTTACCTATTGGTAAATGGTTATCGTCGCTCATGGACCTCTGCAATGTCAGGGGACACCGCTACCTACGACATACTATTATAGTTCGGCCGTTCAGAGAATGCGTTCCTGACACGTAACTTTGTAATGGCGTTGCAGTTACGATAAAAGTATTTTTGCTGGTTGATTACCGTTTTAACGATTGATGAGCATTAAAATATCAATAATCAATGAATGTTATAATTTTGCGCCAAACTGAGTGTCAAATAACTTGGTAAACAATATTTTTCTAATCTAACTGATAGGTGTCAGGAACGCATTCGCAACTGAACGGCCGAAGTATATAAATAGACTACAGGCCAATGAAAAAAAATATGGGTCATTTGAACCACCAGGTGACCTATCTAAAACGAAATTCTAGCATAAAATAATAAGATTCAGTACAAAAATGTCGGGCCACAAAGTCGGATTTTTTTTTTTAATTTTCCGACAATTACCGGGGTATATTTAGTCATTTGATTTTGTACGGCATCTGTATCATACTATTTAAATACTGCTTCTAATCCATTATTCCTCAACGCCGTACAAAAATCATGCGACAAGGGGAAAAAACGATGGTTGCAATCCCCTGAATGCTCACCTGCACTCAGTTGGACAGCTTACAAGTGACGGCATAGTACTGAATCTTATTATTTTATGCTAGAATTTCGTTTTAGATAGGTCACCTGGTGGTTCAAATGACCCATAATATTTCTTCATGGGCCTGTAGTCTAAAACACTTCATTCCTTATTGCATGAAAGACACGTCGTAGTGTTCGACCTAAGACATTATATTCCAACACAGTTAGTGATTTAATCTACCTTGTCTCATATGTAAGTTTTTGAAATGAGATGAGTTTAATTTTCACCATCATCATCATGATCATCATCACCAACTACAATCCATAGACGTCCACTGCTGGACATAGGTATCCAAACTTAGTCACAATGACCGGTCCTGCGCTATCTGCATCCAGTGGTTCACTTGTTTCATTTGGAGACATCATTTTTTAACTCTTTAATCAGAACTGTATAGTAAGATTTTATATTACGAAAGTCTAAGTATCAAATACATACTATTTACTAACCACTCGTCTGGTTTTTCCTTATATTTTTCCTGCTCCTTCCATCATCTTCTGATTAAATTCGTTGCGGGGTCCAAGACAAGTTAGCTTTCCCTCGGGTTTTCCTGGGCTTCACTGCTCAGAGTCATTACGATGGTCGCCGCTGTGGATCCTGGATACACAGGAGTTACAGTGGTGGGAGTGAGAGGTGGGCCAATACCCGTAACCACTCGTCTGGATACTAAAATTTTCGCAAGATGGCGAAACTGGACTCCAATTTTATTTGACTACCCATCAAACGTTGAATTCCATTTTAATTAAACCTAATATTCATAATTATTTAATATTAAACTACGCTGTTACTATCACCATAAAATATGAGACAATTATTAAATGTAAACAAATCAGAACTAATGAAAATTTTGGCTCCTGCCACAGACTTAGCAAAAACAAACAAACCAATTATCACGCAGTTCCCAGCTGAGTGGTTCATAATATATATCATCATCATCATCAGCCCACACTTGTCCACTGCTGGACATAGACCTCTCCCAAATTACGCCACTGAATCCGATCTTCTGCTCGTCTCATCCAAATGTTACCGGCCACCTTTCTTAGGTCATCGTTCCATCTAGCAGGGGGGCGTCCAACACTACGCATCGCGGCCTCCACTCTAGAACCCGTCTACTCCATCGAGCATCAGTTCTTCGACATATGTGCAGCCCGTATCGTTCTCAATCATAACACTATTATAAAGGCGAAAGTTTGCAAGTATGGATGTATGGATGTTTGTTACTCTTTCACGTAAAAACTACTGAATGGATTTGAATGAAACTTTACCACAACTTACACATAATAATTTAGACGGGACGTACCTGAAGTCCACGCGAACGAAGTCGCGGGCAAAAGCTAGTATATATATAAAATTACGCAATAAATATCATGGTTACACGTATCGTAGAGGCCACCCTCGCTGATTCGCCGAAGAATTTCGCTATCATAATATTAATGATCAAAACAGGTGTGAGGAGAAACATATTACAGAATATATTGGACTTTAGTAAATATTACGTCGTAGCAGACTACCGAGAATCGTCTTTTCGGTATTTAGGGCCCCGTTGTCTAAACAAAAAACTCTTGTTCGAAGACAATATGAATTATATTTTTGTGAAAAAAATGTTTTTATATATTGATATAGGTATACCGAATACGCTAAGACTAGTCTTTCTTCAAAAAAGGCTTAAGGAAGCTCCTTTAAAGGTAGGTCGTAGGACATATGTAACTCACGAACCCGTTGGCTCATCTTCCTTTGGGAAAAAAATGCCGAAAAGTTTAGTGTTCAATCCATATTGAACATACAATTTTTTTATATTTTATTTGTATTCAAACTTTTTAGTTCTTTAGTAAACTCTGTCTCGCTCTATGGAAAACTAAATTCAAATTCGTTATTCTATGTCAAATTTCATTCTTCACTTTTTTCACACTTCTTTTCTAGCCATATAGAGATTAGTCGCATTTAATTTTTCTTTTACTTTTTCTATCATTTTATTGTATTCTATAAATACAATAAATGCAGTAATATTATGTTGTGGTTTCAATAATATCCCAACATAAAGCAAGATCCAAATATTACCCTATAACGTTGCTAACATTACTTCTTCAAAATAAATAACCTTAGTATCAACAGCTTTACTTTTTATATAGCTCTAAGATTAATGATGTTCACACCTTGACAATAAGTTTATACAGGCTTTATTGAACGAAGCGTGGTCCTTCGAGCCGGATAATCACCTACCCAAGAAATTTTAATTAACAAACATCTCAGATTTAAGTAAACTGCTTACCTAAGCACCCGGAAAGCACACTAAGTGATATTTTAACAAAATTAAGCGATCGTTGGAGTCGGAAGTAAATTTAAATTATGTGCCAACAAAAACATCTTTCCTAAGGTACCGCTTCAAGACTAACTTTTACTAGGGGTGTGCGAATAATTCGAACTTACGAATTATTCGTTCCGAATCGAATATTAATACTCGATCCGAAACTCGAATCGAATAATTCGAACCTTCGAATTATTCGAAATTCGACGAATATTCGAAAAATTTCGAATAATTCAAAAAGTTTCGATTAATCCAAAATTTCGAATAGTATCGAATTTGACTACGACGATACATCGGAAATAGGTTAAGAATTTTGTATTTTGTAGATAATAAATATCTTGAATGGGCTAGATGTCAGATTTTGTGAAGTTGATCGTGATATTATTTTTTAAAAAAGCACTTTTCTGGATCCCCGGTACAAAAATTATTTTTACAAAGAAGAAGAAGTAAAAGAAATTGAAGAAGATATTAAGCTCGAAATTTCGGATTATTCGAAACTTTTCGAATATTCGTCGAATTTCGCGAAGATTCGAATTATTCGATTCGATTCGAACGATATTCACACACCCCTAACTTTTACCTTAAAATTGGCACTTGTCAATTAATTAAGTTAATAAAGCAATTTACGTCAATTTCCGTCAATTCATCGTTCTCACGATATTTTTAGCTTAGTTGTACTTTTATCAGCTTCATGATATTTCAATATCTAAATTCATTTATTAGCCTATTATTACTTCTTACAGTTTTTACTTTTAAGGACACTTTTACTTTTAAGAGATTGTTCAAATTCAACATAAAAATTGCTACTTTTCAATGTTTTGCATATTTGTGTATATGTTATTTATGTAGCAGATTTACAAAAAAAACATCTCATGTTCGAGTTATAGTTGGTTTTTTATATTTATTTAAGTATTTTTCTGTTCGATTTTTATTAAATCTATCTGTAACAACCCATTACTGCCCAATGTTGGGCTCAGGTCCCCTCGGAAAAGGTGTTAGTGGCTTACCGAATGCGTGGGACTTCACATATCTTCGAAGGATTTTTAGAATCCTTTTTCCGCTATGTAGGTTTCCTGCGAGGTTTTCCTTCACCGTTTTTAGCCAGTGATGTTGTGAAACATATATTATCTTTTCACGTTAAGATTTTGAGGTACTTGTCGGGTTTGAACTCACTACTCATTTGAAATTTGGAGCCACGTTTAAAGTATTTTTTTAAGACTTTCATGCATTTTCAACGGATTCTTACGATTATATTTAATTAATTGAGTTGTCTCGATATTTCAATGTTGTTGCAAACGTCATGATCACGAGAAGACTGGATACTGCGGGTCGATTTAAGAGCAAACAAATCTGTCTACCCTCTTTCTCGTTCGCTTTTGGGTAGTACCACTGGAACTCGAACTCACTTCTCGACACACTACACTCACAGTATCCACAAGACTCTCTGAGCATGAACCCTGACTGTTGTGTTTAGCACTGGATTCACCAGTCTTCTCGTGATCATGACGTTTGCAACAACGTTGAAATATCGAGACAACTCAATTTATAGAAAACCGCGAGCATCTGAATAAGTTTATAGTTTATTTCCTGAAATGATCGTTCAGTGAACTTGATAACAAATTAAAAACATTAATTACCAGTGCTAAAGCTATTTTAGAATCGCAGATATCATCAAAAGATTTTGCGGTCAATCCCAGTGGGCCACGGAAACTCGCAAATAAACATGAGTCAAAATTATAAATAAAATGTGTGAAATTATTCAGCACTTCATTACTGAGTGTTTATGTTTTCTTGTGGCCGTGAAATTAGCGAGCTTTGTGAGCGATATTTTATTTTTTAGCTGCTGCCCGAGACGTTTGTGAGAACTCTATACAGCAAATAACCTATGCCTCAACTCAAAATAGCTGTGAAATTATATCTCTCTTCAACCGAATTTGTTATAATAATAACTCTATTGATTTAACTCGAGTAACTCAAGCTCAAGTTTAGAATACTTCATCCCTTTTTTTGTACTTAAATTTTTATTTTATATTTTTTATCTCTCTTCATTTATTAGCTTATTTTTTTACATTATATTTAAAAAAAAACATTTACTAAAAGATAAATTTAAAAATACAATATAAAAAAACAGAGGTCCACTGCAGGCGGAGTCTACGACCCAAGCCATCAGTGGTCAGGGCTTAAGAGAGAGGAACCTCCTCACAATACGCGCCGTGTCAAGAACGACCGCCGCGCTGAATCAGGCCCTTTACCCAGCCGGGGAGCGAAAGCTTCTCTAGATGTTATCTCTCTTATTATTATATAAACTTAATTAAAGTAAAAAGTAACGTTGCAATAAACCGATGACGTGTCCAAACTGGTACCTGTAAATGGGTTCCGTAGCACAAGCTCTGCTTATTACTGGACTCACTGTATACTGATTAAATGTGTAAAGTGATGAACTACATTTTTTTCTTGTATTTATAAAAGAAACATCATTTGATTCTTACTTGAGTATCTACTTAATATGACACATTTAGCCAGTTGGCATTACAGATTTTAAAGGAGGTTGAAAATAATAAATAAATTCAATAAGCGCTGGATATTGGCATTTGTCCTGCTGGTATGTGTCAATGTTCAGCATTATGCTGAGTCACAGCTGATTTGTGGTGAAAGAGAAATTACTCGCAATTGTCTCTTATATTTTGAATATATATTTTTTTTTATCTTTGTATTTTGCTTTTTTTTCATCACAAATAAAGAATGTCTATGTCTATGTCAATAAGTACTTCAATGTTGATGAGGTTATTAAGTTGACTTTTTTAAATCTTGATGATCTTTTTTCAAAAATATCTGCCAATATGTGCCAATCTTGAAAAAAAGAAGTCAGTTCTTCTTGTAAAAATATTACTAAGTCGCGCATTTCGTGGCCCTCATCAAGTGCCAAACAAAATGTCCTGTGTCTATTAGCGAGCGTGTTAAACCAAACAAAAAAGTTTTTATGTAAACAAATCATATAATATACATATTTATATGAAGCGATATATCATGAGTATTTTCTTGAAAATTTGACGGTCGAATTATGAGTTATTGTAACGGTAAAACTTGTACTGTACAGTAAACATGTTTTTTGGTTAATAAATCTGTTTGTTTGTACGAAGGATATAAAAAAATTCGCTTGTTTTTGAATATTCGCATTGGTAAAATTTTATTACAAAAAATTGGTTGCCTGTAAAGTCGGTATACGGGCGAAAGTTTTACGTGACAACGACTCGGGCATGGTTAGCCCGCCTAAGAGCGAGAGAGACAGACATAAAAAGTGAAAGGCACGCGTGCCTCCCACTCGCTCTCATTGTGAGCGCATAACATGAGCGGAGCGTAACGCAGTTTCTTGAAGTGTCACCCGGCAAACCAATTTATAAGACGTTGTCACGTCAAAATAAAAACGACCGACTTCCATTGAAATCTTGTCCGTTAAAATTCACATTCTTAAACACAGATCCAAAAGTACTTGTTCGATCTTATCTCTTTTCAATAATGAAGGAACATAAAAAAACTTGAGAGGTGTCAAGGGACACCCGGATGGAACGAAGCTCCTTTCGATTAATTAGTTAGGGAATTCATATTTAATAACTTAAATAGAATATTTTGATCACAGCGCCATCTAGCATTAATCATATAAAACAAAATAAGGAATTGTTTTAGAAAATATTTTAAGAACAGCGCCATCTAGCGATAATCATCTAAAACAAAAAAGTGTCGTGCCAACTTTTTCATAAGATTTTCCGTCTAGCCCCCTTTCGATAACACGCGATAAGGAACTTCGTTCCAAAAAATACAGACGAATCGAGGACCTCCTCCTTTTTGGAGGTCGGTCAAAAATTAATGCGATTGTTATAACAAAAGTTGCGTGGAAAGGGAGAATTTAGCTGAGCCTAAATAAAGGTCTAAAATGAGATCAAATGTTCTGAAGATAATTTGCGGAGAGATGTTAATTATTTTGTGGGGTTGGGGTAAGTATCCCTTTCTCTCTGAAAGATCTAGATAAAACTGACTTTTCTGTTAAAAACCTTGAATTCTTTGTATATAGGGTCGAAAATAAATATTTGTGCAAAAACTAAAATTGAGACATTATTCGATTTTTTCTCATCGTAAAAACCATTCTTGAACTTTAACGAAGATTTAAAAAATAAATGGTCAAATTGGTCCAGGCGTTATTGAGTTATGCTCTTTTCAACACATTTGCGATTAATTTTTAAATATAAGATCTGTAAATTTTTTACTATTTTGTGTAATATATATATATGTACCTATATGTATGTAAGTAATAAATAAATCATTACACTTGGTGCAATCTTTGGATTTTTTGGATAGGCAATCGGCTACAACATCTTGTAGCCGAAATGAAATGAAATGAATCCTGTAAAAACTGTCTGTTTTATTCCTTTTTTTTTGGTATTTTTTATTTTATGTTAAGATCGGACTATGTACATTTTGACTGTTTTATTTTTTGTGTCTTTTTTTTTATTTTTTTTCCTTTTGTGACGTCACTGCCAGTTGAGGCTGAAAACCAGCGCTCGGTGTGTTTGTGGGTTATCCCCAGCTAAAACCCAGCATTAAGCTGAGACTCGACTGGTTTGTGATGGAAACCTTTATATTGTTTTATTATTATTATTTTTTCCACTGTTTCCATCACAAATAAAGAAATGTCTATGTCTATGTCAATCTTTACTCTAATTAGTCAGTTATTTTTGTATATTTAGTACATTTGATACAGTTCGTAGTATAATTATAAGTAAATATTGTTGGATACTCAGAATTCGTATATTTTGGAATCTCTTTGACCATCTAACATGGAACGAGAAAGCTTGTTCTGCGTAAAATTGGTTGTTCAGTCTACCATTAATTCTCTCTATTTTCTTGCATAAGAAAATGAAAAGAAAACCTCTATTTTCTAGAAAATGAAAAATTTTTAATAAATAATAGATTTATTAAAAATACTGTTTTCTTGTTTTCGCTTTAGCCTTACTTGCGACTTTCTTAAATAAGTCTACTTATATCGTCTACATATATAGCCTCAGTGCTTGTTTGGCCAATCTGACATTTTTTACGAAAATGACTTTTTAATGCAGTATTATAAAGAATAAAATTTCCATCCGACTGGTATTTTTTTTTTTAAATATTCAATTCTATAACAATAAAAATCTCATTTAATTTTTTTTCTCAACACGGCACTTAACGAAAATTCCGTGCTTGTTTGCTGTCTCCTGTAAAATTTGCTCGAGTGCAGATTGGCCAAACAAGCACTGAGGCGACGATATGTAACCATGTAGAAGTATTTTTTGTTTTATTCCAATCGGACTTTTCGCTCAAAAGTTATCACGAGTATAAAACGCAATGAATACATTCAACGCGGGCCGCGTAAATAATGTCGCGACAACATTGCGAGTAAGTACTGTTTGAACGCCTTTGTGACGCAGACGAAGTTGCGAGGGTCATCCAGTTTTTCATAAAATTATCTGTAACTTTATGACTGTTTATTTTATGATTTGATATAATTGCAATCTTATTAAAATATTTTTATCACAAATACGAAAACGGCCGACTTCCATAACTGGCCCAATCCGGCCAATCCCGTATATAAATCTTGTTTTCATGTTGTCCAGCCGTCACCGTCATTTGTTTTTACGTACGTTGAACATTGCAATAATATAAAGTACTACCTGCTGCCCGCTACGTCGTCTGCGTGAACTTGATTTTTGACGTGACAACGTCTTATAAATTGGTTTGCCGGGTGACACTTCAAGAAACTGCGTTACGCTCCGCTCACAATGAGAGCGAGTGAGAGGCACGCGTGCCTTTCACTTTTTATGTCTGTCTCTCTCGCTCTTAGGCGGGCTAACCATGCCCGAGTCGTTGTCACGTAAAACTTTCGCCCGTATACCGGCTTTACAGGCAACCAATTTTTTTTCTAGACTATTTTTTTTTGCTATATAAGGTAGCCTTCTTTCTCAGGGTCTACAGATTGTCTATGCCATATTTCATCATAATCGATTGAGACGATTAAGCGGGAAAGCGTAACATACAGACAGACAGTGTTACTTTCACATTTATAATATTAGTGTGGATAAAATGGGAAATATTTCGGATTATGACAAACACATTGACGGTACTCATCTAAAAACGTCTAAATCACTCTAAAAGTACACATTATCAGTCATGTTTTATCGTGGATCGTTAATCCATACAAAATAGGGATAAGCTGATCACAAATAAAGTTAACCGTATCAGATAAGCTTATTGCTATATAATCTCCTGATATACAGCTTTTTAGGCAATTTGTAGGCCTAATGATAGGCCGGAATTTATATTTTCTACTTTTAATTTCTTCTTCTGATTAAATTCGTTGCGGAATCAAAGACAAGTTAGCTTTCCCTCGGGTTCCTGGGCTTCACTGCTCAGAGTTATTACGGTGGTCGCCGCTGTGGATCACTACGCAGGAGTTATAATGGTGGGAGTGAGAGGTGGGCAGATAGATAGTACTTGATACCTGTACCAACCCATTACTGCCCACTGTTGAGCTCAGGTCTCTTCAGAAGAGGGATTAAGCATAGTCCACCACGCTTGCCCAGTGCGGTTTGGGGACTTCACATATCTTCAAAGGATTTATAGAACCCTTTTCCAACATGCAGGTTTCCTCACGATGTTTTCCTTCACCGTTTTTAGCCAGTGTTGTTGTGAAAAATTGCACATAAATCTTTTTCACATTTAAATTTAGAGTTGCAAGTCGGCCGGATTTGAACCCGCGACCGATCGGAAGTACGCGATTCGACCACTCGGCCACCACGACTACGTACTTGATAAATGAAATGATTTTCAATTTTAAGGCGTATTTTAAGTTTTAATGGAACGAAAACTAAAGTAATACCAATATTTTCTGAACTAAACTAAAATTTGTTTGCTTAAAGAATATTTTTTTGTTTCAGATTCAAATGACACACTGCACAAAACTTGGCGTTAATCCCTTACAATGGGTGCATTACTTATGAAGAAGCTACTACTATTTATATTCATTCTTAACATAAAGAACACATTATCAGAGATAACTATAACCAATACAGACACACCAAAAATTAGCGCAACTATAAAAGATATTGATAAAGAGAAAACCAAAGATGCAAACATCACAGCGGTTGATGTAGCAGACAATGAAACATGTATTGGAGATCCACAGTACTGCAATCTAACAAAAGAAGAATATGTCTCAATGATACAAGATTACATATATCCTACACCATACGAATGGATATTAATAGCAACACACACATTAGTCTTCGTGACAGGGTTAGTCGGGAATGCTCTTGTATGCATCGCAGTTTACAGAAATCATACGATGAGGACTGTCACGAATTATTTTATAGTCAATCTGGCTGTAGCTGACTTTATGGTGATTTTGTTCTGTCTGCCGGCTACGGTGCTGTGGGATGTCACTGAGACCTGGTTTTTGGGTGAAGGACTTTGCAAAGTGCTGCCGTATTTTCAGGTATTGATAGTTTAGTTTTTAAAGTATTTGTTTGTTCTATGAACTGTTGGAACGAAGTTCCTTATCGCGCGTTGTGAAAGGGGGCTAGACGGAAAATCTTACGTAAAGTTGTCACGACACTTTTTTTGTTTTAGATGATTATCCCTAGATGGCGCTGTGATCAAAATCTTTTAAAACACGTTCCTTATCGCGCGTTACGTTAGGAAAAAAAAATATAAGATATCTTTTAATCGAAAGGAACTTCGTTCTATTCGGGTGTCTCATGACACCTCTCAAGTTTTTTATTAAGTTCCGCTATTTGAGCGACTTGATGTTATTAAGTTGTTTTTTTTTATGTTTGTCTTAGCATTACTTTAGTTTGAATGGACTGATTTGTTTTATTCTTTTTCCATACGTCGTGAGATTTCAGTTAAGTTTTCAATATCGAACAAGTACTGTTAGAGCTATGTTTATTAAGTAGCTTTTTCTTGAAACTTTCACGATTTGCTGTGCTTTTTTGGAGTAATCGATTTCGTTGACATTTTATTTGATACTTACTTTTTACGTTCTTGGAGATGGTAAGCGATGATGAAGATGGTAAGAGACGTAGAGGACGACAACTCAAAAGATGGGAGGATGACCTACCCCATCTCTGGCGAAGACATGCCCAGGATAGAGAGAAATGGCGAAAACTGGAGGAGGCCTATTTCAATGGACAACCTGTCTGAGTACAACAACAAAAATATACACAGATATTATAATTTAATTTATAAGTCAGAGATTAAGACTATTTTTATTTATTTATTATATTTATTTTTATATTTACGTTCTTAATTTCATAAAAACGTGCTCCGAACTTAATAAGGAAATTTTTCCTACTCAGCTTACTCTATTGCTTAGATTATAAATATAATAAAACAATTCAATTTCCATTCCTCATTTTAGTTAAGGATAACAGGACAGATAAATAAGGAAAAAAGTTTTTTTTTTAATGCCTTGTAGGTAGACGAGCTAACAGGCCACCTGATTGTAAGTGGTTACCATCGCTCATGAACCTCTGCAATGTCAGGGGACACTGAGGGGTCGCAACCTATGACCTAACTTTAAGGTCCATTCTCAAGCCTCGTTTGAATAAGGACAAGTTATAGCGCTCTGGGAATACCGAAGAGGGAGATGTTGGAATCATCTCAAACAATTTCATCCTTAGAACCGTTCTTATCGCTCACAAGTCAATTCAATTTTCAAATATACTATATACAGTATGATTTCCAACCGCCGTGTATTTAGGATTCCGCTCCCCTCAGTCAAATCTAAATTTAGTCAGCGTTTTGAAAATTACATAAAAGCTTTCATCTACAACAAAATTATTAAAAACTGCGATTTAAAAAATAAATCACTGATCGAAGCAAAATATATCGTTCAGAAATGGCTGCAATCATTGACATACACCCAAACCGAGACCTTAATGGAAGATTCTATTTGAACCTAGACACGCATCATCTCTCCTTTTTATTATTATATCTTTGTTTAGTTTTTACACATTTTACATAATTAGTACCTAATCATTGCTTGTTTGTTCACTTTAATAGTTATGTTTTGTTGTTTTTTCTTTTTAGCTACAAATTAGTGTATATTTCATTTATTTTGATTAAAAATTATAATGTATCTGTTTAGAGGCAAAACGATTGTTATCAATATTTTTAACTTGGTTGTTAGGTTGCCTCGATACAGGCTTGCCTAGTGAGGTAACCACCAGTTAAGTTGTTTCTATATTTACCTTTTTTAGTTAATAAATATTTTTACATTTTTCATTTTCATTTTTCATTTTCTATTCCTCGGAGCATTCCCCGTGGAACAACCGGTATAAGATGCAAAGTGGTCCGTGAGCCTGGGATCGTCAACGATAATTAAGCCAATATTTGGTTTCTCTGCGTGATCAAATTACTAATGATAAGAAGAACGAAAGTCCTACATAGCTTGAAGAATTGCGTTGCTTTTGAGTTTTTTGAGTTTTGAGTTCATTCCATAGCCGGATGGTGCGTGGCAAAAAAGTGTTCCTGAAACGAACCGTAGATGACCGTGGTGGTTTCATTTATTAGGGATGAACTCCACTTCGACGCCGAGTGGTACGATGACAGAAGGGAGATGTCAATCATCAGTTAAAAAATTACCACTAAAATCTGTTTACTAAGAAAACAAATTCTTTTGAAATATGAAAATTTCATTTAGTATCTGTAATTGCCCAGGGCTCACCAGGGTCTATAAATTTTAACCTCAGATCGCCTGTAAAATTTCCCTCTGTTTTTTTTTTGGATTTTTCAATATTGTTGTATTCATTTATCTAAGTAAATTATGAATAAATTAAAACTTGTAAATCTTAATTAAGTTCCAAAAGTTCTTTGTTTTCAAAACAAGGTACAAATCACTTCCAAGAAACTTTATTCATTAATTAATCAAATCTCAGATATAATTAAAGTAATTCAACTCATTTACTTTATTATTAAGTTCGAATTGCTGGCCGACTTAATTCTGATGAAAATACGATGAAAATAAGTCCAATTTCTTTGAATTCAACTCAAATATATGATGTTTTGAAATCTTCCGGAAATAATGGAGGACAACATTGTTTTACAAGCTTTAAATTAACTTCCACTGGGCACTAGAATGTACGAGTTCCCCTCTTCACCTGCTCTGCGACTGCCCTGCTGTTAACAGCATTAGATCCCATATCCTCGGGGGACATATTTTGTTCCCTGAAGATATTAGGGACATCTGTCCCAGGAAAATAGTCCAGTTCATGCTGGACCTGAGTCTTGGCGCAGATTTGTAACACAGGGGGATGGTTACAATAGATCCGTAAGGGTCGCAGTGACCTGATGGGCTACCTGTGCCCATCGCCCCCCCCCCCTCTCTTAATAATTAGAATGTACGAGTAGTACCTACCTAGATGTAAATTCGGGTGGAATCTTGCATGCTAAATTTTATAGATTTTTCTCGGTTACAGATTTAGCTGACATTTTGCACGCAGATGTATATCGCGTGACAATGCAATATGACAAAATGGCGCTGATCTGATGACGAATTTTAAAAGTGTTCATAGGAACTCCTGTTATAAATAAGATAGATAATGTATTAGCTGGCACTCTACTGATACATGATATTTAGGATCTTCAAAGCTTGTATTTAAAATTTTCTTTAAAATAAATTATTCATTAAACGTCGCTTTACCACACATATCCTTTTGTTAAATCTATCCAACCCTCAAAAATTAGGATTTCCTTATTTGTTCAAAGCTTTTGTTTCGGGGAACATTCCCCGAATTTACCGGATTTAATTTAATTAGATTAAGATCCTTTTGGTACATATACCAATAGGTCTATTCTTTGAAGATTATTAAGATAATATTAAAACCAATTTTTGCTTTATCTGCGTGATCAAATCATTAATGATACGAAGGACCAAAGTAAACGACATAGCTTGAAGAATTGCGTCTTTGAAGTGGCAATGGGCAGGAGAGCCAATGTGGTCGTAAAATTCTTCAGGTATGGTGACCACGAACCGATAGGCATAGTGTGGGCAGATCTTCCACAAGATGGACCGACGATTTGGTTAGGGTCGCGGGAAGTCACTGGATGCAGATAGCGCAGGACCGGTCGTTGTGGCGAGGTTGGAGGAGGCCTATGTCCAGCAGTGGACGTCTACGGGAATATTTTATACATTTCCTGAACAGTATCGGAATTGTACACATTTCCTAGAATTTGCATACAATTCCTATATTTCATATATTTCCGGCAATAATACATCCGTGATACAGTATAAAAACACTAATAATAAACATATTTTTCAGCAAAACATCGTAAATACTGTTTTAACCCTTCATATAGCCAGTCAAATTAACGGCGCATTATGAAAAGCAACTCATGGGAAATGACAAGGACATGTCAAAAACACCCAAACAATTTGATCCAAAGGCCATATTATACATTTTTCCTGTATCCACTCAACTGGGAACGTCACTTTTCGCTAGATGGCGAAACTGGGGACTTCGTTCGGAATCACTACCGTGTTTGAGCCTCTTTTTAAAAACATTTTTTCTGATAAATTTTTAATTTCAATTTTTAATTAAACCTTATATTTTTGTAAATCTTTATTCATTTATTTTCATGAATTTTTTACATTATATTTTTAAACAAACATTTCCAAAAAAAATAAAATAAATTTAAAAATACAATATAAAAAACAGAGGGCCACTGCAGGCGGAGTCTACGACCCAAGCCATCAGTGGTCAGGGCTCAAAAGAGAGGAACCTCCTCACAAAACGCGCCGTGTCAAGAACGACCGCCTTCTGAATCAGGCCCTTTACCCAGCCGGGGAGCGAAAGCTTCTCTAGATGTTGGTCGAAGCTTTTCGCTATTAGACCGTGCACAGATACAACGATCGGAACAATGATGGTCGATTCAACACGCCACATGTCGGTCACCTCGTGGGCCAAGTCCAAATATTTCAGCTGTTTTTCTTTTTCTGCCTTCACAAGGTTCTCGTCATGTGGAATGGTGACATCGATCAGCACTGCCCGATGCGCATCCCGATCTATTATCACTATGTCAGGCTTATTGGCAACAATAGTCCTGTCAGTGATAATAGATCGGTCCCAGTAGAGCGTTACATGACCATTATCGAGAACCGGCTGAGGCCAATACTGGTAATAAGGTACAGCGGCTTCAACAAGGTCGTATTTCAAAGCAAGTTGTTGGTGGATAATCTTAGCTACCTGATTATGCCTGTGCAAGTACTCGCCGTTAGCAAGACGAGAACAACCGGAAACGATATGTCTAATAGACTCTCCCGGACGGTGACATGCCCGACAAATGTCGACCGTCCCATCCTTTAGAATATACTTCCGGTAGTTGTTCGTCATGATAACTTCGTCCATAATTGCAAAGACAAACCCTTCAGTCTCTCCGAAGAGATTGCTGTAGGGGACCCTCGTCACTGGCGTCCATGGGGGGACCACCTTCTTAGAAGGCCTACCCCATACGTGGTCCCTGGGTGGTGCCAAAGCAGTGACGAGTGGGCAGCCGCGGAGTTGAGCGCCTGGGAGTAATCGCACTTATGCGATTGCTCCCCTCAACTTCGGGGTAGGTATGGACGTGGAGTCCACCTCCGAAGCCCGCACAGGGGTAGGCGACCAGGCCCCTGTGTCGGAGAATGCCACTGGCGTAGCGTCAGGGCGGGCATCGCGCGCGAGTACTGTCGCGAGCGATGCCTGCTCTGGAGAGCAGGGCGGGAGAGTCCGGCGCAAGCGGTAGACCGCGGCGCGCCGGACCTCGGAAAGTGGGCCTTCGTCTGCCTCCTCCTCTGACGAGGAGGCGCCACGAGAGCCTGCTAAGCCCGCGCTCATGAAGTCCCGAGGGAGGCCGCGGAGAGTCACCGCGCTGCCTTTGTCAGGCCGGACGACTGAAGGGGAGCTCTCTGAGAGCCCCGTCGTCGTCCTCGAGCCCTTGAGACGGGAAATAATTGACTCGGCTCGGACGGCTAGCGGGGAGCTCTCGGAGAGTCCCGTCGTCGTCCTGGAGTCTTTGAGGCGGCGCGCCAAGGCTGCGGCTGCCAAATTCTCCAAAAGCGGCAACAAGAGCCAAGCGCGCACATGGCGCGTGGTGGCGGATGAGGCCGGCAGGCTCATGCCTACGGTCTCGACAGCTATCAGCCGGGATGCGAAACTCCAGGTAGAACTGGAGAAGGCAAGGGCGGAGGTTGCTACTCTCAGGGGGAGGCTGGCAACGCTCGAGTCGGAGCCCGCGAGTGCCCGCGGCACTGGAAAGACGCGACCTCCCCCAAAGGACGCGGATGAAGATTGGCCCGCTCTGCCGCTATCCAAGGCGGCGCGCGGACCACGACTCGCGTCACCGCGAGCCAGAGTGCGGCAGACCGAATCCCAGGAGGACATGGCTGCCCGCATCAGACGGGAGTTGACAGAAGAGTTTGGCAGGGAGTTCGCCAAACTCAGGGCGGAACTCGTAGCGGCCCTGAGCGGCGCTCCGTCATCCGTGCCGTCTCCCGTCGCCCCCGCCCAACCGACAACTCCCCAAGGTCCGGGGCCAAATGCGGCCCGACCAGCAAAAAAGAAGAACGGAGGTGGTGCCAAAACCACGGTGCCACCTCCGCAGCCCCGCGCGCTTCCTCCGGCTCCATCCAACACGGATGAGGGTTGGACCGAGGTGGTCAAACGGGGCGCCAAAAGGGCCAAAGTTGTGGCCGCTCCGGCCCCACAACAACCACAGGCGAAGACAGGGGCGGCGGCTAGCGCGACCTCCCAGCCGGGAAGAGCGCCAACTGCCGCCCCCCACAAAAAGAACGCGACTCCGGCGGCCGCGGTTGCTCCCCAACAGGGTCGAGCACCCGCCGCCGGAAAACCAAAGAAGAAGGACAAGAAGAAGCCGCGCGCGCCGAGGCGGGCTACAGTGGTGCTAACCCTGCTGCCGGCCGGCCAGGCGAAGGGATTAACATACCCCGACGTCATGGCAAAGGCGCGTGCGGCTGTGGATCTTGGACAGATCGGGGCGGAGGATGGCCTCCGAATCCGGCACACGGCCAATGGGGCCCGACTGCTGGAGTGTCCCGCCGGTGCTGACAGCGCCGGCATCGCGGACCGTCTGGCTTCGGGCCTCCGGGTGGTGTGGCCGGAGGAGGACGTCAAGGTGCACAGGCCAGTCAAAATGGCCGAGTTGCGGGTGACCGGCCTGGACGACTGCACCTCCAGGGAGGAGGTGGTGGCGGCCATCGCTGCCCAGGGCAAATGTGCCCCTGAGAGTGTAACCATAGGCGAGTTGCGCCGTGGTTATACCGGGGCCAGCTCGGTGTGGGTGCGGTGTCCGCTTGAGACCGCCAACTCCCTGGCCACTCCTCCGCCCGGAAGACCGGCCGGAGATCCGGGCAGGCTGCGCGTGGGCTGGGTCGCAGCCCACGTGCGGCTACTAGAATCGCGCGCCTGGCGATGCCTCAAGTGCTTCGGCACGGGGCATAGCGTCGCCAGGTGCACCAGCACTGTTGACCGCAGCGGTCTATGTTTCCGCTGCGGTCAAACCGGTCACAAAGCGGCCGCGTGCACGGCCGTGCCGCATTGCGCACTGTGCGCATCGGCCGGGCGCAAGGCCGATCACCGGGCGGGGGGCAAGGCTTGTTCCCCGTCCGGTGTAAACACGGAACGAAACAGGCGCCGCAAAAATAAGCGGCGCCAACAGAGGAAGTCGGCCGGGGGAGTACCGGCCGACGTTTCAGACCCCGCCGTGGCGCCTAGTGCGCCCGATGGCGGGGGCGATGGAGAAGGGGAGGGAGCGATGGATGTGGTCCAACCTTAATGGACTGCACCCTTCGCTTCCTCCAAGGCAATCTGAACCGCTCCGTCAGGGCTCAGGACATGTTAGTCCAGAGCATGGCGGAGTGGTCCATTGACGTGGCTGTGGTCGCCGAGCCGTATTTTGTCCCCCCAGCGGATGACTGCTGGTTCGGGGATGAGTGCGGCTTGGCGGCCATACACATAAGGAGGACCGCAGCGATCCCCCCCCTGGAAATGGTGGCCAGGGGACCCGGGTTCGTTGCGGTGAAGATAGAAGATACCGTCGTGATCGGGGTGTACTTCTCTCCAAGTCGGTCTACTCACGAGTTCGAGCAGTTCCTGGACGGGGTCGAAGCGATTACTCGGCGCTCCGCCCCCCGTCCAGTGATACTAGCGGGGGACCTCAATGCGAAATGTGTCGCTTGGGGGTCCCCCCGCTCGGACGCTCGGGGTAGGCTGTTGGAAGAGTGGGCGGTCGCGGCCGGACTCTGTATCATGAACAGAGGGTCGGTCGCGACTTGCGTGCGGTGGCGGGGTGAGTCCATCGTGGACGTGACGTTCGCGAGCTCTGCCATCGCACAACGCATCCGCGGTTGGGAAGTGCTGGTGGAGGCGGAATCTCTATCAGATCACCGGTACATCCGGTTTGATCTGTCCGCCTCCACGCCAACCGCGGTCGCCCAGGGGACTGCACCCCGGTCATTCCCCAGGTGGGCATTGAAGCTCCTGGACAAGGAGCGCTTGATGGAAGCCTCCACTGTGGCGGCGTGGACGCCCATGCGTCCACACCCCGTGGATGTGGAGGTCGAGGCGCAGTGGCTCCGGGACGCGATGCATCGCATTAGCGATGCATCGATGCCCCGGGTCGGCCCTCGGCCTCCATGCAAGTCGGCGTACTGGTGGTCGCCCGAGATAGCGCAGCTTCGTGCTGTATGCGTCCGGGCGAGGCGCCGGTGCGCCCGACATCGCCGCCGCATCCTCGCGCGTCGCGACGACCCCGTCGCGTTCGCGGAGGAGGAGGACCGGCTGCATGGAGAGTACGCGGAAGCGAGAAGCGCCATGCGGCTGGCCATCAAGCTGGCCAAGGATGGGTACATGGAGACTCTCTTGGGGACGCTCGATGACGATCCGTGGGGGCGCCCGTATAAAACGGTGCGCGGAAAGCTGCGCCCGTGGGCGCCTCCCGTGGCCGAGCGTCTCCAGCCTCAGCAGCTGCGGGACATCGTCTCGACGCTGTTCCCGCAGGAGCAGGCCGGATTTACTCCGCCTGCTATGGGTGAGCCACCGGATCACACCGGTGGTGAAGCCACTGCTGAGGTGCCTCATATCACTAGAGATGAGCTCCATGTGGCCGTGGCACGGATGAGTGCGAAGGACACGGCCCCCGGCCCGGACGGCATTCACGGCCGGGTCCTGGCCTTGGCCATCAATGCCCTAGGGGACCGACTCCTAAGGCTGTTTAATTCTTGCCTGGAGTCGGGACGGTTTCCCTCGCTCTGGAGGACGGGCAGACTGGTCCTCTTACGGAAAGAGGGGCGCCCAGCGGACTCAGCCGCCGGTTACCGTCCCATCGTGCTGCTGGACGAGGTGGGCAAATTGCTGGAACGCGTTCTGGCCGCCCGCATCGTTCAGCACCTGGTCGGGGTTGGACCCGATCTGTCGGCGGAGCAGTACGGCTTCCGGGAGGGCCGTTCGACCGTAGATGCAATTCTGCGTGTCCGGGCCCTCTCGGAGGAGGCCGTTTCCCAGGGTGGGGTGGCCTTGGCGATGTCGCTCGACATCGCCAATGCCTTTAACACCCTGCCCTGGTCAGTGATTGGGGGGGCACTGGAGAGGCATGGAGTGCCCCTCTATCTCCGCCGGCTGATCGGCTCCTACCTGGAGGCCAGGTCGGTCATGTGTACCGGGTACGGTGGGACCTTGCACCGGTTCCAGGTCGTGCGCGGTGTTCCACAGGGGTCCGTTCTTGGACCTCTACTGTGGAATATCGGGTACGACTGGGTGCTGAGGGGCGCCCTCCTCCCGGGCCTTAGCGTTATTTGCTACGCGGACGACACTTTGGTCGTGGCCCGGGGGGATGACTTCCGGGAGTCTGCCCGTCTTGCCACAGCGGGGGTGGCCCTCGTCGTCGGCAAAATAAGGAGGTTGGGCCTCGACGTGGCGCTGCACAAATCCCAGGCCCTGTGGTTCCACGGGGCTGGGGCTGCGCCACCAGTCGATGCCCAAATAATGGTTGGAGGCGTCCAGATTGAGGTCGGGGTGCAGCTGAAGTACCTCGGCCTCCTGTTGGACAGCCGTTGGACCTTCCAGGCCCATTTCGCGAACCTGGTCCCCCGATTGATGAGGACGGCCGGCCAACTCGGTCGGTTGCTCCCGAATGTCGGGGGGCCCAGCCACGCTGTGCGCCGCCTCTATGCGGGGGTGGTGCGATCGATGGCCCTATACGGTGCGCCCGTCTGGGCCGACGCACGGGTGCGATGTAATATCGCCCGATACCTGCGTCGGCCACAGCGCATCGTAGCAATTAGGGCCATCCGCGGGTACCGCACCATCGCTTTTGAGGCGGCGTGCGTGCTGGCGGGGACGCCGCCCTGGGAGCTGGAGGCGGAGGCGCTGGCTGGCGACTATCGCTGGCGATGCGACCTCCGCGCCCGGGGCGTGGTGCGTCCCCTGCGGGAAGCGGTTCGCGACCGGAAGGTCCAATCTCGGCGGTCCGTGGCCGAGGCGTGGAAGCGACGTCTCGCTAACCCCGCCTGGGGTCTACGGACCGTCGAGGCGATCCGCCCGATCCTTGATGATTGGGTGGGTCGTGGCGAAGGACGCCTCACCTTTTGGATGGTGCAGATGCTGACCGGGCACGGGTGTTTCGGTCGGTATCTGCACCGGATCAGGGCCGAGCCGACGGCGAGGTGCCACCATTGCGTGGAATGTGACCAGGACACGCCGGAGCATACGCTCGCACGCTGCCCCGCATGGGAGGGGCAGCGTTGTGTCCTGGTCCAACAAATAGGTCCGGACTTGTCGCTCCCGGGCGTCGCGGCGTCGATGCTCGAGAGCGACGAGTCTTGGAAGGCGATGCTCGACTTCTGCGAGTCCACCATCTCGCAGAAGCAGGTGGCGGGGGCTGAGAGAGAGAGGCTGTACGCCGCTCTCAACTTGCCAACCCGCCGCCGTCGAGCAGGGGGCCGGGACCGGGATCTCGCCCGGAATCTGGCCCCCTAAGAGTTTCGGGTCCTCAACGCATGTGAGTGCGAGCGGGGACCCAAGAAGGTGCCGTGTCTCGCTCAACACGCCCTTAGCGTCAGAGCATCCGGGGGATGGTAGACCGCGCTCCCCGACCCACGCTGGTTCTGACCCAGCGGGGTATTCCGCGGGAGGGTGACACGCGGTCCCATCTTGGCGGGCTTCGGAGAGCCCGCCGACCGAGAGAGCCGGTGGCCGTATTCGCCGGCGGCTACCGGTTCGGCGTCCGGGGTCGGAGCGACGGGAAAGAATGCCTTGGGCGTAACGCGTCGCGCCGTCCCTCCAAACCCCGTGCTGGGTTCTGGCCTCAGCCGGGGTTCGGACGCTGAACGTGAGCGGTTGGAGGTTTTAGTGCGGTTCAACTCCCACATACCCCGCCCGCAGGGCGGGCGGGGATCCGGTGATTTCCCCCAACTCAAAAAAAAAAAAAAAAAAAAAAAGAGATTGCTGTATCGTAGCCAGGATACGGAGGCTGACTTATCTACATCGGGACCTGTAAGGGCCCGGTAGAACCGGCCGTGTAGTTCCTTGCTCTTCCATACGTCCGTGCGATCCGCCACACTCATTACCTTCAGCGTCCGCCAATTCTCGTTCGCTAAGGACAGCGGAGTGAGTCCCTTATCAACTGCTGCTACATCACGGTACATACCCACGTTTACCTTAAGGAAATATTCCCGAAGGTTGTTTACCTCTCGGTTGTGTAGATCCTTGACATTTAACATGCCACGACCCCCACACTTCCGAGGGATATACAACCTCATAACAGATGAACGTGGGTGGTGCATCCTGTATGCCGTCAGCAGTCGCCGAACTTTTCTATCCAGGGCGTCAAGTTCTGATTGCGTCCACTTTAGAATGCCAAAGGAGTATGTCAGTACAGGCATGGCCCAACCATTGAAAGCTCGGATCTTGTTTCCGCCAGACAAGAGGCTTTTCAAAATCTTTACCAAGCGGCCGAAGAAACGATCCCTCACCGATTGTTTCATATCTGCATCGACTATACTCAAAGCTTCGAACATTCCAAGGTATTTGTAGGTTTCCGACTCAGAAAGAGATCTGAGCACCTCACTATGGCTAAGTTGCAAGCTCTCAGAGTTTACAACTTTACCTCTCTGTATATCTATGACCGCACACTTATCTACTCCGAACTCCATTCCAATAGCTTTACTGAAATTGTCGGTTATTTTGAGTAAAGATATTAGGTCAGATTTTTTAGAAGCAAATAATTTGAGATCATCCATGTACAAGAGATGTGAAATGGGCTCACTCCCTCTCTTGAGTCGGTAGCCTAGCGTTGAATCTCCAAGCAATGTGCTTAGAGGATTAAGCGCCAGACAGAACCACAAAGGACTCAGACTGTCACCCTGGAAGATACCCCGCCTTATCCTTATAAAGCTCGGGGAGGCCGGAGATCCAATATGTCCTGGTTGACGAAGAAACGTAGACCACTGACCCATGCATGAGCTAAGAAAGGAGCGTAGAGTGGGATGTATTTTATAAAGCTCTAAAACTCTCATTAGCCATGAATGGGGCACCGAATCATACGCTTTCTTATAGTCAATCCAAGCCATATGGACACCCTTTTTGCCTCGACGAACTTGTTGCGTTATAGCCATGTCGATGAGGAGCAAATCCTTTGTATTGTAAATCTTTATTATTAAATGACGCTGTATTGCATTTTCAGCGAAAATATAGGTTCTCCGTAAAATATGAGACGATTAAAAAATGTAAACAAAACAAGTTTTTGAACTGTGCATAATTTTGGTTCCTGCCACAGACTTGGCAAAAGTAAACAAACCAATTTTGTTGCCGATCCCAGTTGAGTGGGTATAATATTTGTCTAAACGTGATTTAGGTCAGGGAAACAATTCGTTTATGTCCTGTCAAATTGTGTCTTTGCGTTCTTGAGTTGCGCCTAAGTGGGTAATGCTATTAGCAAACAGAATTTTTCGTACAAACATTTGTAACCTCAATATTAGTAGTCTTAATAAAACAGTATCATTTTACAAGCTTTATTTTATTATTATTTGCACTGGATATAACTATGTAAGTTCGGGTGGAATCTTGTTTGTCGAATTTTCCCGTTTATCGCGTAATAATGCAATAATAATGTATAGGGTGGGTAATCTAACGTTTGCATTTTGAACTACTGTTTATTTAGAGAATGACAACTCAAATGTCATTCAATTTGTGTTCATAATTTAGTTAAAGGTTTGACATTTACGAAATGGGACGTTTTCGGTTCGCCCAATGGGCAGAAGATCGTTTAGCCGAAGATGAGCATTTTTACCGAAAAATCGTCTTTTCAGATGAAGCCCATTTTCACCTCGGAGGCTATGTCAATAAGAGAAAATTTGGAAATGAGCAAGGAGCCGCCATTACGGTCAATGGCGAGCGTTACCGTGCCATGCTCAACGAATTTTTGTTTCCAAAAGTTGAAGAGACATGGACGACATTTGGTTTCAACAGGATGGCGCAACATGCCACACAGCCAACATGACAGTCGAACTTTTGGAACTTTTGGTATATGTCCCTAAAAGGAACAACAGGGTTTTTGTTACATACTGTATAGGGCTATTTGAACTCAAAGTTTAAATGTACTTTTGAAGTGAATTTATCTTATTCAAATTTGTTTAAGCATGTTTTTTGTTGGTTCGTAACAAAACAATGGATTCACAATTGAATTTTTGTATATTCTTTGAAAGTTTTTGTACATCAGATTCTTTTTTTGACCGGCATTCAAAAATGAGGAGTAACTCAATTCCCTAGAATTTTAGCATTTAAAAATGTTAATTTTTAACGGACAATATTTTGCTGTGCGTTGTTGCATGTATTTCTTTTCTATATGAACCAATTTGGATGTTTTTTTTTGTTAGGATCAGACGCTTTAGAAAGCTGTGAACGCTGTCTGACTGGTAATAAAAAAAACTTGAGAGGTGTCAAGGGACACCCGGATGGAACGAAGTTCCTTTCGATTAAAAGATATCTTATAATTTTTTTTACGCGCTATAAGGAACGTGTTTTATAAGCTTTTGATCACAGCGCCATCTAGCGATAATCATCTAAAACAAAATAAGGAACGTGATATAAAAGATTTTGATCACAACGCCATCTAGCGATAATCATCTAAAACAAAAAAAGTGTCGTGACATGTTTTCATAAGAATTTCCGTCTAGCACCCTTTCACAACGCGCGATAAGGAACTTCGTTCCAAAATAATTATAATCGTCGCCTAAGTAGATGAATTTGAGGTTGATTTATACAACACTAGGTGACCCGCGCAACTTCGTCTGCGTCACAAAAGGGTTCAAAAATTGTAGCGTATGTGTTATTCTGATGTATAAGCTATATTGTGGTAAAGTTTCATTCAAATCCATTCGGTAGTTCTTACGTGAAAGAGTAACAAACATCCATACATCCATACTTACAAACTTTCGCCTTTATAATATTATTATGATATTAGATAAACAGCTCTCTGTTAGTAAAGGAATTCCCAAAATCAGTTCATTAGATCCAGAAATTACCATCCACAAGTTTGTATACAACCACAAAATAGTTGGTGCTTGTATACAAGGTTTATGTTTACCTAAACCAAAACAATATTAGAATAGACGAGTCGACACGCCCAGTTTCGATTGTGTGGAGAAATAATTTATAATATTTTCTGCATCGATCTATTAAGGGGTGGGCCATATAAAGTTTGCATTTTTTCATTTTTCGACTGTCATGTTGGCTGTGTGGCATGTTGCGCCATCCTGTTGAAACCAAATGTCGTCCATGTCATACTCTTCAACTTTTGGAAACCAAAATTCGTTGAGCATGGTACGTAACGCTCGCCATTGACCGTAACGGCGGCTCCTTGCTTTTTTTCGAATGATGCCGCCGGACCAAAACCCACACCAAACCGTAACTCTTTGTGGGTGCATTGGCTTCTCAATGGTGACGTGTGGATTTTCCGACACCCAGAGGCGACAATTTTGCTTATTGACATAGGCCAATCATTTTTATGGATTTTTTTTTTCACATTTCTTACAGTTTGGACTGAAGACTCACCACTTTGGAAGTAACTTTTCAATATTTCCCAATTTTGTTCAAGCGTATAGCGTCCCATTTCGTAAATGTCAAACCTTTAACTAAATTATGAACACAAATTGAATGACATTTGAGCTGTCATTCTCTAAATAAACAGTAGTTCAAAATGCAAACGTTAGATCGCCCACCCTATATTACTTAATTGGTATTATTTTACGAGCACATTTTCACTATTTCAAATAGATTCGTAAATTGTATTTAATGAAAATAAATGTTTATTACTTTTACAAAATAATGTCGATGTTTCACATCTGTCAGGCATCCCGTGACACACACACTTTTTTTTTTTGAGTTGGCAGAAATCGCCTTTTTCCCAGAACCCAACACGGGATTATTCGGGAAGGCACGTGTTACGCACTACGGCACTATTTCCCGTTGTGCTGCCTCTAATATTACAAGATACACTGTACTAAACAATACTAGTCTCTAAACAAATTACCTATACTATACATTAAGTTACAAAACATCTTAAAAAGTTGAAATTAAAACAATTTCAATCTTAAGCGACGATTTTTCGCTGATGTTAAATGACGCGCAATCGCCGAACAACTGACATTAAAAGACTACCAATTAATATTTTAAAATCTTTTTAGATACCTATTAATAGTTTAGTTTTTAGGTTCCTTATTGAAATCACCAACGCCAAGAATTCTTTATTTTAACATTACAAACAGATAAACCAATTTTACTTACTTGTATCGATCAAACAATTTTAAGTACGGATATGTTACTCTCATATCATACTGTTAATAGAAATTACAAGTTATTGTTGTTCCTGGGTCGAGGTTTCCTAGGTACTCTATTATTCTATTCTAATCGTATTAACATCCGAATTCCTATGATATAATACACATAAGCTTGAAATTGTAACAAGATAGGTATAAAGTTCCGGACAAAGTGTAAGAAGATTATGTCTTGTATGAAGTAAACATTATTCGCTTTAAAGGTCTGAATCATTCGGAAACTTGAACGTCTTTTGTTTTTTTGAAAAAAGTGTCGTGACAACTTTTCGTAAGATTTTTTTCCGTCTAGCCCCTTTCGATAACGCGCAACAAGGAACTTTGTTCCAAAAATTGGGCAGCAACTATTTTACCAAACCTTTATGTTAACAAAATTTGCTATTGCTACAGTACGTACATTTGTTTCGAGAAAATCTATTTTATCGTAAATAGATTTTCTAGAATAATATTAGAAATTATTTCTCTTAGGACTCTTTTGAATTCCATTTATCTCGAAAAAGTTTGTTTAAGCGAAAAGATTCGAAGAAAGAAAAATTCAAATCCTTTTTGTACTTATATAAAACATCAACTGAATTAATTAGAAAAATCTCCACAATTATGTTTGCTACTAAAAGCCCTGGAAATTTTCGTAGTAATCAAATTAAAAACACACAATTTCTTGACGAATGAACTGATTTTTACGAGTTCTTTGTGAGGGAAAATTCCGTACGGTTCTTTTATAAAATGAATCTAAAAGGACAGATGAGAACGGCTGGATTAAGTGAAATCACGTCTGTTCGGAAAAGTAATTACTTTGGATCTATGGGATGACATTCAATTAATTTCGGCATATAGATAAGATTATTATAGGAACAGGAAATAAGGTATGACGGCGTAAATAGTGTGTTGAGGTGTAATGATGTTGTAATTAGTCAATCTTCGTTGTCAGGAATGACGTCACAATGTCCAATTGAACAGTTAATCAATACATAGTATAAAACAAAGTCACTTTCGCTGTATGTCTGTATGTATGCTTAGATCTTTAAAACTACGATTTTGATGTGGTTTTTTTTAATAGATAGAGTGATTCTTAAGGAAGGTTTGTATGTATAATAAATGCATAATATAGTAGAGAAACACTGATAAATTTAAAGGTTTCTAATGTGATGTCGTAAATAAGCACGTTTTTTTGCGCTTATATTGCAAATGCTGGCTGAACCCTACGAGATAGACCAAAATAATGTACTACAGTATTGTTCACCTTAAAAAGTTCAACAAAAAAGTCCGCGATGGTATATGTCTATCTCTTAGGGATAGCCCAGCATAACCATTTTTATTCTTTACTAAAAAATGGTTATTTACGAAGTGATTTTAAACAATACAGCATTAATCCTTATCCAATTAAGTACCTTAAATAAATTGTGCATTTATTAAAGATCAATATGCTTTTTACAGCATGTAATTTAAGTGAATATTACCGAAGATATTACAAATTTAAAATGCAGGGTCGTAGTTGTTTGCGCCGGGCGGCGCGTGCCTATATAGGCTACAATTTTTGAACCCCTTTGTAACGCAGACGAAGTTGCGCGGGTCATCTAGTGATTAATAATTTGGAATAAAAACTTCAAAATAACGAGTTTTAACAGTTTGTTACTTTTACATCAAGAGGTCCGTTCGCCTCGACAATTCAAACACGAATGAATAATAACAGCGGCCAATGCCTGTATTTATAGCAAGTCTCCACTTCCAACTACCCGCACTGTGAATAGGCTGGCTTCTCTTGTTATCACCCCGTTAGGTATATTAAACGAAACTAATTATATACTTTTGTGCACAAAGTATTTCTGCAGTGATTTCTAAAATGACGTTAATTCAAATTTCTCTGATTTTTGACCGACCTCCAAAAAAGAGTACCTACTCAATTTGTTGATTCCTCCATAAATGTAGTATGGGTGGACCGATTTTAATCATTCTATCCCATTATTCCCGTCCCATTTATTTTCAAGATCGAACACTACTTTTGGATCTGTATTTTAAAATGCGCGACGGGGAAGAGTAACGAAAGCGTAACACGTCACGTCGTCCCTCATAGCCCCGTGCTGGGTTTTGGCCACAGCCGGTGTTCGGACGCTGAGTGTGAGCGGTTGGAGGTTTTAGTGAGGTTCAACTCCCACATACGGGATTCGATGATTTCCTCCAACTGAAAAAAAAATGTATTAAAATGTGTGTTTTGAACGAACAAAATATCACGTGCAATATTTGCTGTGCATTTTTCGTGGATTTCTTTTTTTGTTAGGAAGAAAACACTGAGCATTGTCTCATATAATTTGATAAAGTTTTGTACTTCCGCGTTCCTGAAATTTTTCATACGAAACATAGCAATAAATAAGGCAGACCTGTCGTTTTTGGGCTCGTTTTGTTTGTCTTGGCTATGACTCTACTACTACATGATATCTTACAAGCTAGCCCTCTTCGGTATTCCCAGAGCGCTATGACTTGTCCTTCTTCAAACGAGGCTTGAGGAGGGTTCTTAAAGTTAGGTCGTAGGTAGCGACTAGCGACCCCTCAATGTACCCTGACATTGCAGAGGTTCATGAGCGACGGTAACCATTTACGATCAGGTGACCCGTTGGCTCGTAAGCCTACATGGCAATAATAAAAAAAAAAAACAATAATTTATTTTAAAGTAAACTTTAAATACAAGCTTTAAGATTCTGGATCAGTAAAGTGCTAGCCAAGACAAGTCTATCTTATTAAGTACAGGAGTTCCTATGACCACCTTCCGAATACATCAGATCAGCGCCATTTTGTCATATTATTTCATTGTCACGCGATATCCATCTCTGTGTTAAATGTCAGCTCAATAGAAAACTTTATTAATTTATTTATATTTTAATGAATTATATTAATTTATTTATTTGTAATCAACTTTTTTAATTTATTTATTATCAAGTTTACGCTAGGAACTAGCTTACTGAAGCTAGAAATAATGTAATCGTGTTTTTTCGTTCGTGACGTGGAATTGGGCTTCAGCTGAAAATCAGCGCTGCAGTAATCTGCGGCATATGCTGAGCTGTGGCCTTATGGGCACACTGCACTGTTTGTAAACATTGTGTTAGTCTTACTTAAAATGTATATTTGTAAACGTGTATTGTGTGTTCATTAAATGTTTTTCTTTCTTTCTTTTCTTTCTAAAACCGGGAAGTTCGTCAAATTTAGCTTGCAAGATTCCACTCGAACTTACATAGTTACATCCAGTGCAAGTTAATTTAAGCTTGTAAAACTCTTTTGTTTCAGTCTGTATCTGTGACGGTGTCGGTGCTGACGTTAACATTCATCTCAGTGGATCGGTGGTACGCGATCTGCTTCCCGCTCAAGTTCAAGTCGACCACGGGCCGCGCCAAGACCGCCATACTCATTATATGGCTCGTCTCTTTGACCTTCAGTAAGTTTTATTATTAGTAACAGTATATTATTATATATTTCACCCTGGGTATACAGGAACGAATATATTTTTTAATGGTAACACGTCGCCTAATGTCTCGTATAAATTTTAAATATTTTTTTTCTGAAAAGATGAAGTCGGTAGTTCATGATTTGTTGTTGATACCTAGTTAACTGGCGGGCCCGCGCAACTTCGTCTGCGTCACTTTCAATTAAAAGGTAGTCTATGTTCTTTCTCAGGGTCTAAGTATTGTCTGTACTAAATTTTATCAAAATCAGTTAAAAGGTTAAGCGGGAAACAGACAGACAGACAGAGTTACTTTCGCATTTATAATATTACTAAGGATTATTATTTATGATAGGTACGTTTGATGAAATTTAATGACTAAAACTTGAATTTCCTTTCTTTTAATGTATTTTGTTTCTCACATTTTTTGACACGATCTTTTTCGCAACATACAATAAGGGTTAACACACTAAAAAACAGCTTGGGACAAACATTAAATGCCGAAATAACCTTTGAATAAAACATCGATTTATTGTAATATTTAAATACGTAGGTACTCGTACATTTTCTTTTGATGTGAAGAATCTATCCAAAGCTAAACTTCGTAGGAGGTTCTTCAACATTTTCTAGTTCAATGACTCATGAATACGTTCTCAAAGTAAAAGTAATAAATAAAAGATTTTCTAAAAACATTCGATATTAAGAATTAGATTCACTAAAAGAGATATTGAGTCGTGACCGGTAAATTAAATCATAGAATTTATCAAAAATAATTTATTTTGAGTAGATAACAGCTGTCTAAATAACTAGCCATCTTTCAGTGGCCATAGAATTATTAGGTACATCGGGATCTATTGAAAGTACGCCAATCGCGCGTAACAACTCGATTATCTGGCATTAGAGTGTACCCATCATCATCATCATCATCATCATCATCAGCCTATAGACGTCCACTGCTGGAGATAGGCCTCCCCCAAACCTCGCCATAACGAACCGGTAAGCGCAACGTTGGTAGACCCCCACGAGATGGACCGACGATCTGGTCAAGATCGCGGGAGGTCACTGGATGCAGACGGCGCAGGACCGTTATGGCGAGAGTGTACCCGATGACACTCAATTCGTTTATTTCTTCAAAGGATTTTTAGAAACCTTTTCCGACATGCAGGTTTCCTCACCATGTTTTCCTTCACCGTTTTTAAAAGTCGAGATGGCCGAGTGGTCGAACCGCGTCCTTCCGAACGGGAGGTCGCGGGTTCAAATCCGGCCGGCTTGTACCTCTAAATCTAAATGTGAAAAAGATTTATGTGCAATTTTTCACAACAAATATATTACTCAATTCTTCCAAAACATCAGTATCATCTATATCCATAACGTAAACATTTTTACAAACTTCGAAATCCCCTGCATTTTTTCCGAAGTTTTCCTCGAAAACAAGATTAACTTAATTTAGTATCCGAATGTTTGCAAATATTATACAAGAATTTTTGGGGGATCATTTTCTGATTATGCGTTGGGTCAGTGTGGGTGTATAAGGTAGTCTGATAAAAATAACACGGTTGTTTTGCTTGAAATGGAATAAATTACTTTAAACGCCCACGGTTATCTAGGTAGGTACATCACTTAAATGAGCGATTCCGATATTTCAACACTGCAAGCGCTATAATCACGGAAAGACTGATTGATACCGGGAAACGAACGAGAAAGAGGGTAGACAGATTTATCTGCTCCAAGTTATCTACCCACTGCTCTAGTAATTATGTAAGTGATGGAAATGGAATAATAATTTTAGGAAAAAAAAGCGATATTCTTACTATAGATTTTATTTTTTTATTTTACGCTGCGCTGGAGGATGTCTTCAAGGTCCTGGATTGGAAAGAGCTAGGCATCAATATTAATGGCGAGTACATAACTCATCTTCGATTCGCCGACGATGTAGTGATCATGGCTGAAACCGCGGAGGAGCTATCTACAACGCTCAATGATCTCAGCAGAGTTTCCTTGGAAGTAGGTTTAAAAATGAACATGGACAAGACAAAACTTATCTCAAATGTCCCTGTCGCACCTTCTCCAATAACCATCGGAGACTCTGTGCTCGAAGTTGTCAACGAATACGTATACCTGGGACAAACTGTCCGACTAGGTAGGTCCAACTTCGATGCGGAGATCAAGCGACGAATCCAACTCTGTTGGGCAGCGTTCGGGAAGCTTCGTAAAGTTTTCTCATCCACAATACCGCAGTGTCTCAAGACGAAAGTCTTTGACCAGTATGTGTTGCCAGCGATGACTTATGAATCCGAGACTTAGCCGCTTACAATGGGTCTTGTAAGACGACTCAGAGTCGCTCAGAGAGCAATGGAGAGGGCTATGCTGGGTGTTTCTCTGCGTGATCGAATCAGAAATGAGGAGATCTGCAGAAGGACCAAAGTTACAGACATAGCTCAAAAAATTGCATCTTTGAAGTGGCAATGGGCAGGACACATTGTGCGCAGAACTGATGGCCGATGGAGCCGAAAAGTTCTAGAGTGGCGACCACGAGCTGGTAGGCGCACCGTAGGCAGACCTCTCACAAGGTGGACCGATGACCTGGTCAGGACCGCAGGAGGTGGCTGAATGCGGACAGCGCAGGACCGATCGATGTGGCGAGGTTTGGGGGAGGCCTATGTCCAGCAGTGGACGTCTGAGTAGGCTGATGATGATGTTGATGTTTTATTTTACAGTGATTTTAAGTTGTATAATTAGAAAAACAGAGCGCAAACAAAATATGACTTCAAGACCATCGGGGAATCTTATACAGTAGGACCCCGATTATCCGGACTTCGGTTATCCGGATTCGCGATTATCCGGACTGCCAATCGCGACGAGTTTATTCTAACATTAACATGTCAAAACTTGCATAACGCCGCGCCACTCGTGCCGTCCGCGCCCGTCGCCCCACCCGCACCTCCCGCAGGGTGCGGGCGGCGGGACGGCCTAGCCGCTACACGCGTTTCTTATTGTTTTAGTTAGACGGCAATCGTTACTTCGTTTTAACGTGCGTGTCACGTCAACAAATTTTAAAATGTAGATAAGTGAACAGCAGGAATCGAAAGAAGATGAACCTGAAGAAAATCTAGATGTGGAGAATGATGCAGAACCATCTCATGATGAAGCATTTCATGCCTTGGAAACAGCTCTCAAGTGGTTTGAAAAACAAACAGAGAGTGATACTGTGAGTTTACTACAGCTGAAACGAATTCGTGATATAGCAGCATTGAAGAGAAGAAGTAGCTTACGTCAAACGACAATTACCAAATATTTTAAACCAAATTAAACTAATTATTTTATTTCATGATTACCTAATGCAAATTACCAAATACATACATAATTATTGTAAGCAAATTATACGTACATTATGTACAATTTCTTAATAAACGTTGATTTTCGCTCATATGTATATGTTGTTTTAAATAAACACTTAACATTACATATGTATGGTACAGACTCTACATATGTACATATGCAAAAAGCCCGTTTTTCTTCACATCTTGGATTATCCGGACTTTCAATTATCCGGATGCCTACTGACAACAATTAGTCCGGATAATCGAGGTCCTACTGTACTGTTAATGAATCCTTTTTTTTGTTCACAGACATTCCTGAGCTGGTGGTGTTGAAGCTAGTCAGATTCGTGCCACTGCGCTTCGAGCTACCCTATTTACTGCAATGTTATGGCACGTGGTCACCGAGCAGTGAATTGGTTTGGCACATTTTGAAAGTCGTTTTGATATACACGTGAGTTTTATTTTAGGAGTGAATAACTTAGCTTAGTTATAGAGATTTACAAATTACTAAGAGATGTCGTGATGGTTGGATGTACTGAACTGATAAGGAAATTTATTTTATTCAAAAAAAGCTAGGTTTTTTTTTTTTTTTTCAGTTGGAGGAAATCACCGGATCCCCACCCGCCGTATGTGGGAGTTGAACCGCACTAAAACCTCCAACCGCTCACACTCAGCGTCCGAACCCCGGCTGAGGCCAGAACCCAGCACGGGGTTTGGAGGGACGGCGCGACGCGTTACGCGCTCGGCACCCTTTCCTGTCGCTCCGTCTCCGGACGCCGAACCGGTAGCTGCCGGCGAATACGGCCACCGGCTCTCTCGGTCGGCGGGCTTTCCGAAGCCCGCCAAGATGGGACCGCGTGTCACCCTCCCGCGGAATACCCCGTTGGGTATTCCAGCATGGGCATACCAGCGTGGGTCGGGGAGCGCGGTCTACCATCCCCCGGATGCTCTTACGCTAAGGGCGTGCTGAGCGAGACAAGAAAGCTAGGTTGTGTAGGTCTTGGGATATTATTATTATAATTCTAAAACTTAAATAATCTTGCGGTGTGGTAAGTGAAGGTATACATTGCATATTTGTGTCTATGATTTGTACGCCATTGTCCAGAATAGCCGAGACTAATATATATTTATTTTGCATTTTATGGGATTCACTGTAATTGAAAAGTTGTACCATTTTTATAAACATATCTATGCCTTGATGCCACATTTGGCTTCGTTAAGCAATCATAACTCACAATAATTTCGGAATTCACAATACGTAATTACTTGTCAAATCTATATATATAAAAATGAATTGCTGTTCGTTAGTCTCGCTAAAACTCGAGAACGGCTGAACCGATTCGGCTAATTTTAGTCTTAGAATATTCGTGGAAGTTCAGGGAAGGTTTAAAAGGCGAGAAAAAATCGAATAATTTCTGGGAAAACCCTAAAAACAGCCCTTTTCTATTTCCCATACAAACGTTTTCTAAATAATATGTAGAGTCAATTTGAACTTTATTGCTATTCAATAAAGTTCATATTAAATTATAATCGCTCACTGTTGCACTCACTCACTAAGCAATTTAGGTGTGTTCCTAACGTCAACGAGTCAATTTGCAATTTGACAATTGACAACCAACTAATACGTCAATCATTCTGTCGCACTTCAGAATACGGAGATTTATGGCTTAAAGGTAAACTCCAAAAAAAATGATATTTTCAATTTTAAAGACGATTTTAAAGCAACGCCATCTATGAGAATTATATCGAATTACGTCTAGAAGCACTTTTTCGATATAAATAATTTGATTATGTCATTGCATTGTGGGCGACGTGGTGTTTTTCGATTGTAATAGATGGCGTTAGGCATTTTGTTCTTAAAAATTGTATAGTTAATTCGTTTCAGAGATTAGCAAGACAAATAAATAAATGTATTTATTAAACTTAAGTGGAATGTAGGAACTGGCAAATTTTTATACTCACACATAGCCATTTTATATAAAAAAATTGAAAAAGTGCAAATGTGGATGTGTTATAATATAAGAGGTCGGACCAGCGGTAATACAAGTACACAAGAATACTCCGTTCGCTTTCTAAATCTTGGCGAGGAGAGAGGTGGACAGGTGGTTCTTCTGAGTCTGTCGGTAGAGTTGCAGCTTAAACAAACTCACTGTGTTTTTTTTTAAACGCTGGAAATCGTGGCGCTGCGCTTGGGAAATGTGGTACTTAAACCGCACTAAAAGCTTCAATCGCTCACACTCAGCGTTTGAATCCTGGCTGAACCAGAACCTAGCACGGGGTAATGCGGGACGGCACGACGCATTATGCACTACGGCATAAATTTTCCTTCGCGCCGCCCCCGAACATCGAACCGGCAGCCACCGGCTCTCAGGGTCAGCGGACTTTCCGAAGCCCGCCAAGAAATATGGGACCGCGTCTCACACTCCCACGAGATACCCTGCTGCGTCATACCAGTGTGGATCGGAGAGTGCGGTCTTCCAACCCACGGTTGCCTTAACGCAAGGTGCGTGCTAAGCGGTGCTAAGCGAGTCACGACACCTTCTTGGAACCCCGCACGCTGGGTAGCGTTGAGAACCCGAATCTCTTAGGGAGGCAAATTCCGAGCGAAATTGCAGTTCCAGCGCCCTGATCGATGACGGCGGATTCCTGCGTGGAGAAAAGAACTCAGTTTCACACGCCCTGCCGCTCTCTTCCGAGATGTGGACTCGCAGAAGTCGAGCCGGTCGAGGTACTTGAGCACCCCGACCCCGATCCGAATAACTCCAACTATAATGTAGGCATCGACCGGTGGCGACGCCCCAGACCCGTGGAACCATAGGGCCTGGGGTTTATTTAGCGCCACATCGAGGCCCAACATCCAAATTATACCACACCCGCTGTGGCAAGACGTGCACTCTCTGTAGTCATCCCCCTGGGCTACAACCAACGTGTCATCTGCGTAACAAATAACGCTAAGTTCCGAGAGGAGAGTGCCTCTCAGTACTTAGTCGTACCCGATATTCCAGAGGAGAGGTCGCGGACCGTCCCATATGGAACACCGCGGACGACTTGAAACCGGAGCAAGGTCCCACCGTACCTGGTACTGTGTGTAATACAACATCAGCAGAATTCTTGGGTGTGCGAGCGGGCATTTTGACGCCCAAAAGTGATAAGGATGTAACAATTAACGAATGCATTCTCTCCGAAATTGAGAGGAATGAAGTGCACTTCACCTCTATAAACACTGCCGGTATGCAAGATGACACATTATTCTGTGAAATTTCTGAACTCTCTATCAGCAAGTGTACTTCCAGTGCATACCATCAAGCTGAACTTCGGTGTCCCAATTATGCTTCTTCTGAACCTATCTCCGAAGTTGTGTAACTGCTGCCTAAAGTCATCTGAACAGGCACACCATTGAGGCGGAAATTCTTTCGGGTTGAGCCTTTCACGACGGGAAACGCGTCGCCTCTCTTCGCATAATCCCGTGCTGGGTGCTGTCTTCAGCCGGGGCTCAGGCCCTGAGTGTAAGCGGTTGGAGGTTTTAGTGCGGTTCAACTTCCACATATTCTTCAACTAAAAAAAATGGGATGAGGCATCGGCGAGACTGTATTTATATCATGCATTCTTCTCATCTATACTAATATTATAAAGAGTTTGTTTGTTTGTTTGAACGCGCTAATCTCAGGATCTACGTGTCCGATTTCAAAAATTCTTTCACTGTTGGAAAGTCCATTTATCGAGGAAGGTTATAGGCTATATTTTATTTGCAAAAAAATTTGGGATCCGTATGAAAATATCGAATATGTAACACAAGGCGAATAATCGAAAACCTATTTATGCGTACGCTGCAAAAACTACTGACAATAGAACAAAATGATGTACTACGGGTTTTTAGGTCTTTGTAAAACCAACAAAAAAGTCCGCGAGAACATATATCTAACTATCATAGTTTAGTCACAATAACCGCTTTTATGTTTAGCAAATTAATATTTCGTCCCAAGTTTGAATTTAACATTAAATGAGTATCGTTATATTAACCCTTATCCAAATTAAGTATTATGTTATCAAGAGTATTAATGTAGAAGTAAATAACTTTTTGTTTTATTCCAATCGGACTTTTCGTTTAGAAGTTATTACGAGTATAAAAACGCAATGAATATGTGGGTGCAACAGCGAGCCACGAAAATAATAACCTCGACGGCGTTGCGAGTACTGTTCGAACCCCTTTGTAACGCAGACGAAGTTGCGCGGGTCAGCTAGTCCTTGATAAAAGTTTTGGAAACGGAGGCAGAAAGGCGTAGGATAATTATAAAGCGTTACCATGGTTACGTTCAAATGATTTTATGATGACAAATGACAATTGCACAGGTGTGGACTGAGATAAGTGATATAAAATTTAAAAAAGGATCGACTTTCATTTTCTCATGAACAACTCAAAAATCAATGTGAGATAACGTCCAAATCGCTTACACTATTACTAAACGGGTTCTTACCACGATTATTATTAATTGAGTGATTTTTAACTCGAACTTACATTTTGACATACCACACTGACAGTTCCAGTGGTACCGGCAAACGAACGAGAAAAAGGGTAGACAAATTTGTCTGCTCTTAAATGACCTACCCGCAGTTCCTCAGTCTTCCCGTGATCATGGCGCTTGAAACAGTGCCGAAATATCGGGACCACTCAATTAAAAATAATCGTGGTAAGAACCCGTTTAGTAATAGTGTAAGTGATGTAGATAACCGCGAGTGTTTAAAGAAATTTATAACGTCCAAAGTATATTTTTGGAACTAGAAAGATTTATAAATCAGTCATTTTCCCCCCTTCCGTCCTATAATCAGCTGTGAGCAGACGTGTATTTTGTTTATTTTCCTAATAATTCAGTTTAATTAATTTTAATAAAGTTCGTCCGCTTGCATTGTACCCGGCTTGCATAAACACGAACAGTTGTGCAGTGATCGATAGTTTAAGTGTGATCGTGTAAAAGAGACAACTTATCATTACGACGTGTGTCTTGCTCGCACCTACCAGGCTGCCAGTAATCCGTGACGACTAATTCGAGCAATTGTAACTACAAACTATTTTCACCTTTGTGTACTGGCGTCACTGTGGAGTATCGGTTTGCAGTGTTGATTCGCAACCATCTGATTCAGGGTTCGAGCCTGACCAACATTGCGGTGTTTTTGCAATTTTAGAATATTTCTAAATATTGCTCTAAAACATTACCATTTGATTCCACGAGAATGTCTTTGAAGCGTACTCCACCTAAATCATCTCCTAGATATTCACAATGCGATTCTGAACCTGATGTTAAGACGACCGAACATGATCGATTATCTCGTCATAAACGTAAGCACGGCCGTGTGGATGATTTTGAGGCATTTACTAACGAGATGAGAAGAATGTTCGAGGACTTCAGTGAAAAGCAGGCTGTCAAATACCTTACTTTGCAGAAATCAGTTGATGAAATAAAAAAACAAAATATGGATATATGTACATCTGTAGATTTCGTATCCAAACAATATGATGATCTCAAAAAGAATTTGGATAACATAATTACCGAAAATCGGAAGAATTTGACATACATTCAAATGCTGGAGTCAAAAATAGAAGCCCTAGAGAGAAATAACAAATCTGCCTGTCTCGAACTTCGAAATATTCCACCTAAAAAGCCAGAAACAAAACAAGATTTAACAGACCTTATCATTAAAACAGGCAAACTTATTGATGTTGATATCTCACCCTCTTGTATTAGAAATATACACAGATTGAGAACTAGAACTGACACAAATAATCCAATATTGGTTGACTTCACCACAGTACCAATGAAGGAAGGTTTCTTGCAGTCTATGAAAAAATATAGAAAAACTTATAAAAATCACTTAAGTACGTCAAATCTCAAGTTGGAGGGACCTTCCAAACCTATATTTGCATCGGAATCCTTAACAGCCAAAATGAAACACCTGTTTTTCTTAGCTCGTGACTTCGCCAAAACAAATGATTACACTTTCTGCTGGACAACCTATGGTAAAATCTACATTCGCAAGCGGGAAGGAGAACCCGCCATATCAGTAACAACTGAAGACGACCTGGGCAAACTTCGAAGTACTCTTTGACTAGTCTGGTTAAATACAATCAATTTCAAGTTTATTATAAGCCTACTTCTATTTAGCATAGTCATGTTTGTTATTTTTTATTTTTTAATATTGGATATCATATTCATATTTACACTTGAACATCACAATTCATACTACACAATACACACAATCTACACTTGCATTCCTTCACTTCCTCTTCTTATGATGTGCATGTTGGAATTAATTAACGACATACTTAGAATTTGCGGCTGCACTTTGTTTTGGGTTCTTGCCATACGTAATTATACTGATGCCAGCTTTATTGTATACTTTGAGGGTAATTGTAAAACAATTCTTATATTTGTTAAATGTTTATTGTATGACGTTGATTTGCGATTTTTAGTAAACATATTAAATGTACCTAACCTAACTTTCATATACTTATTTTATGGATGAGTTTCAAAACATTATAGATTATGTGGATGACGTTGATATATTTCAGTCTTTTAAGTGTAAGCCAAACCAATGTATGCAGCATATTTCAAAATTAGAAACACTAAATATATTACATTTAAATATCCGTAGTTTAAATCGCAACTTCGATGAACTGATATTACTTTTAGAAAACAGAATGGATGTAAATTGTGATATTGTTGTCCTAACTGAGTGTTGGTTGAGTAAGGTTTCTAATCTGCCAGTACTTAATGGGTATTATTCATTTAGATCTAAACATAGTAATCAGAATGATGGTGTGGTTATTTATGTCAGTAAATCCTTAAGTGTTAATTGCTCAGAACTTGCTATTTCAGATGCCAATGCCTTAATTCTCAAATTAGGTGATCACTTGGCTATCATTGCTATTTATAGATCTCCTTCTATACAATCTATTGGAGCCTTCTTAAATGATCTTGAAAACGTTTTATGTTCTTTATCCGCTTCTAAATCGGTTGCAATCATTGGTGACTTGAACATAAACATTACACCGACCAGCACAGATGGAAACGCTGATGAATATCTAAATCTAATTGCACTACATGGACTTCTTCCTACACATCTATTACCTACACGTGGAGATAATTGTTTGGATCATGTCCTATTGAGATCTATATGCAGAACCGTTACACTGATTTTAGATGTATCGATTACAGATCATGCGCCCGTCCTGGCTTGCATAGAGAATGATAGCAACAAGGCTAAGGTAAATCGTATGATTCTCAAAACCGATCACATAGCGGCTGTAAAGGATATATGTGGTTTAGACTTTGGAGATGTTTTGACATGTGCAGCTGCTGACAAGGCTGCTGAACATCTAGTAAATCTAATTTCTTCTTGCATTAATAACAACTCCAAACTTGTTAAAGTCTCAAGTAAAAGCCGTAATATAAAACCGTGGATGACCCCTGGCCTACTGAAGTGTATCCGCAATCGTGATAACCTACACTTGAAATGTGACAAATACCCCTCCAATTTGATATATAGGACAACCTACACACGATATAGAAATTATTGCAATGAAATTTTAAAAAACCTGAAACAACAGTATGAGAAATCTGAATTAGAAAACGCCAAAGGAAATTCTAAAGAAACTTGGAAGATCATTAAAAATATTACTAACTTGAACACTAATTCCAACACAGCAGATGAACTTCTTAAAATCGGGGAGAATCAATTGAATTCCGTTAATCAAGTAAATAGCTTTTTTGCCAATATTGGTGAAAAACTAGCCAAGCCCCTTATAGCTAAACAACAGCTTACAGCCCGTTCTGCTCAATCCTCCGATTCTATACAGAACAACATGCTCGGCAACTCCATGCTGATGTCCAGTGTGGACAATGCGGAAATAGAAAGAGTAATAATGAATTTACGTAATAACTGTGCGGTTGGCTGGGACGGCATCTCGTCCAGAATTTTGAAGGAATCCCGATCTGCAATAGTTAGCCCTTTGGTTTACGTAATCAATTTATGTATGACACAGGGTGTTTTTCCTTCTGTGTTCAAAAAAGCGATTGTGCACCCAATTTATAAGAGTGGAGATAAAAGTAAAATTGTCAATTATAGGCCCATATCTGTTTTGAGTACATTATCCAAAATCTTTGAAAAAATTCTAAATTTCCGTCTAGTTAGTTATCTTACTAAGTATAACATAATTGCCGCCAATCAGTTCGGTTTCTTAAAGGGGAAATCAACTGAGGATGCTCTCGTAGAGCTCACTTCTACTATTGTCGAAAATCTTGAAGGGAGAAAGAAGGTCATTGGCGTCTTTCTAGATCTTTCCAAAGCTTTCGACACGGTTTCGATACCCATTCTAGTGAGCAGAATGGAATCCATTGGAATCAGGGGAACTTCCTTGAACATCTTTTGTGATTATCTGACGAAACGTAGCCAGTGTGTTAAGATCGGTCAACACGTTAGTGAGTATGCGAAAATCAATTACGGAGTGCCTCAAGGCAGCGTACTAGGTCCAACTCTGTTTTTGATTTATGTCAACGACCTCTGCCGCCTATCACTTTTAAATACCAAAATCCTTGCATACGCTGATGATACTGTGCTCATCACTCACGGGACAGATTGGAAACAAGCAACAATCAATGCCGAAACAGCCATGTCTGTGGTCAAGAATTGGATGACAAATAATCTACTTACCATAAATGTTGATAAATCCAAGTTCCTCACGTTCTCACCCAGTACCAAAAGTCAACCTGAGTTGATGGAGCTTGGCTTTCATGAATGTCCTGACCGAAGTACTTGTGTTTGTCCCGTCTTATCGAGGACTCAATATATCAAATATCTTGGCGTATTTTTGGATCCTACACTAAACTGGAGTAAGCACATTGAGTCACTTATCCCACGCATAAGGAAATTAATGTTTGTCTTCAGGAAATTGAGACCGGTTGCAAGTTGGCATACCTTAAAAATAGTGTACCTGGCGCTTGCACAATCGTTGATTTCCTATTGCATTCCGATTTGGGGTGGATCAGGTAGAACGCAGATGCTAAGGCTCGAAAGAGCACAGAGGGCTGTGTTGAAGGTTCTAGTGAGAAAACCTAAAAGGTTTCCTACCGTCCTTCTGTACAAAGAATGCGATGTCCTCACAGTCCGGCAGCTGTTTGTGTTGCAAATGATTCTGCGAGTACACAGGTATACACCGTATGTTCCTTCCTCTGGTGTTAAAAGAAGAAGAAAGGCTAAAGCTTGCTCGATAACTCCTTGCAGAACTAAATTGGCTAGAAGCAGCTACAATTCTATTAGTGCCCGCCTATATAACTATGCCAATGATACTCTAGACATTTTTTCGATGAATTCTCACAGATGTAGATCTATGGCCTTTGAGTGGCTGAAAAATCTTAATTACCAAGAAACTGAGGATCTGATAATATAATATTACTTTTTTATAACAACGCAATAATTTGCATATACTTGGGCATACAAGCACATACACTCACACACTCTCACTCTCACACACACACACACACACACACACACACACACACACAAACACACATACACACACCCAGACACTGAAACACTCCACACCTACGCGCTCGGTCTTTTGCATGCAGTCGTGCGCTCAATCACTACTTAGGCTGATTATTGTTTTTATTTTTTGAACTGTATTCAACTTTTGATTTTTTGATCACTGTACACAAATATTAAGCTGTATATTTTTGTAAGAGGAAGGCTAGGTCACCCGTAACACAGGGTATCCTAGTACGGGGACCTAAGTTTATTTTAATTTGTTCCTATTCGATAAATATTTGTAAAGTACTGTAAGTTTTTGTTATAGTTGTGTTTGAAAAATAAATTTATCTAATTCTTATCTAATTCTAATTTACATTTAAAGTAATTTCAAAACTCGTGCTTTGCTGAAAAAAACTACGTGGTTTAAGTTCCAAAACTACTTGCCACATTTTGAAAAATACTATTTAAATGTAGTGAATTTTCATGGAATCGTTTTTGATGATTCCAGACAGCTATGAAACACTCTTAAAAAAACAAAGCTCAAGTTGGTAGGCACATAATGAAATTTGATGTTTTTAAATATGTCGTAAAACAGTGCCTAAATTGTGCTAAATATTGCCCGATACAACTTAAATAACGCTGCTGTACTTTAAAAGATATTCTATAGCCATATTATACAGGCCTGCCAACTTTACGCCAAAGCTGCAGGCATTTAAAAAATACGGGAAGATTCATAAATCAATCAAAAAAATTATAATGGTAACCTAATGCCCATTGCGAGCGGCGGTAACCACTTACCATCAGGTGACAAATATACTGGTTTTCCTGTCTTGAAAAAAAATTTCCAATAAAGAGTACTGACAGTTTGGCGTGATGCAATGCTGAGTATAATTATCGTGAAATTGTATCCGCGTAGAGTATAATTTAATCTAATCTTATCTAAGTTAGAACGATAACAACGACATTCCTCTCTCTTTTAACCGACTTCCCAAAAAAGGGGGTTATCAAGTTGACTGTTTACTTTTTGTATCTATTCCCGCATAACATACCACACATTGGAAGAACCTTTTTTCATACATGAAGGCCATTGTTTAATGTTATATTTGGTATTTTACGATTTGCTATCTGTAATTACTTAAGCATAATATTACTTTTTCTATATTGAAGACTGTAGAAAAATAAAACTTGATATGTGTCATGGGACACCCGAATAGAACGAAGTTCCTTTCGATTAAAACATATCTTATATTTTTTTCTATCGTAAGGCGCGATAAAGAACGTGTTTTAAAAAATTTTGATCACAGCGCCATCTAGCGATAATCATCTTAAACAAAAAAAGTGTCGTGACAACTTTTCGTAAGAATTTTTTTGCGTCTAAGCTCAAGAAACTCAGCGATCTAAAGTGAGTTTGAGCATCTATCATACAAATTTGGCAAAGCTAACACATTTTGTAACCCATCATTGTCAAATAAAACCATCTGTGTCACAAACACAGATGGTTTTATTTGGGTCTCATTTCCCCTAAATACGGTTCTGTTGACAAACTCTTAAAACACGAGAGGTTATTAATTTCAGTTTTGTTTTGTTCTATTTACGCATTAGGCCCTCCGCACATGGAGCTACTCAAAAGTAACTAATCACAAACTCAAATTACTACTGGAGTATCTGGGACTCGTACCCCTTTACTAAATAAACTTCAATCGCTTTCGCTGTCGCATCTGTACTATAGTTTCTGATCTGTGACAGGAGTGACTGAAACCTTGCAATGTGAGTAGCGTCGTGTGCGAAATACAGTTTATAACTAGTTTGTTATTCTAATTACTAACTAATTCCGTCATATTTGAGTAGCTCCATGTGCCAGGCTGGTTAGGGCCTAAGGTCCAGGGCCTAAGGCTGCTTAGTGACTAGTCGCGTCGTGTGCGAACCTGTATGGCAATGTATGAGCGGTGACGCTCGAAAATTTGAGTTTGTAATTATTCCTGAGTAGCTCCATGTGCGGAGGGCCTTACTCTTAACGAGCATTGTCATATTTCGAGTCTCGCGCCCCATTGCCCCAAATTGTCGGACCGAGAAAATTTGTCTACAAAAATTCCATGTTAATCCATCATAATGAAAAAGGATTTATGGTCGACGTTTTTCGAATTTTTTTTCGGCACTTAATCAATATTGAGAATGATTTAGTTGACGGGAGGACGTTGAGAATTTTTAACAAAAGAATATCGCTCATTTTGTTTTTTGGGAGATTTCTCAAGGATGCTATATTTTACGAACTTTAAATTAACTTCCACTGGATGTAGAGACCTATGGTTTTTGACGTGACAACGTCTTATAAATTAATTTGGCGGGTGACACTTCAAGAAACTGCGTTACGCTCCGCTCACGTTATGCGCTCACAATGAGAGCGAGTGAGAGCCTTTCACTTTTTATGTCTGTCTCTCTCGCTCTTAGGGCTAATCATGCCCGAGTCGTTGTTTGAGACTTTACAGGCAAACAATTTTTTTTTATGTTTTTTTTCTTAGTTGGAGGAAATCGTCGGATTCCCACGGTATGTGGGACTTGAACCTCACTAAAACCTCCAACCGCTCACACTCAGCGTCCGAACCCCGGCTGAGGCCAGAACCCAGCACGAGATTATGCGGGATGACGCGACGCGTTACGCACTGCGGCACACTTTCCCGTCGCGACACCCCCAGATACCTATGGTAGTTCAGGTGGAATCTTGCTAGTTGAATTTGATAAACTTTCTGATTTCCGATTGAGCTGACATTTTGCACGCAGATGAATATTGCGTAACAATGCACAAATATGATTCAATGGAGCTGATCTGATGGTAGAATCAGGAGTTCCTATGGCTAGATAGCACAGTACTAGAACGCACTAAACTAAACAGACCCGTCGTGTTTGGGCTCGTTTTATTGTCTTAACTCTTAATGAAGTGTTTTCTATAAAATAAATTATTTAAGCTTATGTTCAGTTTTCTTTTTAAAAAATATTTTTTGACGTGACAACGTCTTATAAATTGGTTTGCCGGGTGACACTTCAAGAAACTGCGTTACGCTCCGCTCACGTTTGCGCTCACAATGTGAGCGAGTGAGAGGCACGCGTGCCTTTCACTTTTTATGTCTGTCTCTCTCGCTCTTAGGCGGGCTAACCATGCCAGAGTCGTTGTCACGTAAAACTTTCGCCCGTATACCGACTTTACAGGCAACCAATTTTTTTTTACGAAAACTGTTTCACGATTTGATGTGCGTGTCCGCGGGTGATGATGATGAATAAATTGTGTTATATTTGCAGCATTCCTCTCGTACTGATGGCGGTGGCCTATCATCAGATCGCGAGAGTGCTATGGAGCTCAAACGGTATCCCTGGACAAGCTGACACAAAGAAACTGGCAACGGCTGAACAGAGTAAGTAGTAAACTTATTCAGACACTCACGGTTTTCTATAATACTTTCATGCATTTTTCAACGGATTCTTACCGCGATATTTAATTAATTGTGTTGTGTCGATAATTCAACGTTGTTGCAAACGTCATGATCACGAAACGACTGGATACTGCGGGTCGATTTAAGAGCAAACAAATCTGTCTACCCTCTTTCTCGTTCGCTTTTGGGTGGTACCACTGGAACTCTAACTCACATCACGACACACCACACTCACTGTATCTACAAGACTAACACGTAAGAACCCGCAGAAGGTAAGAACCCGTTGAAAAATGCATGAATGCATGAGAGTAAATAGTCTTTAAAGATTCATACTTTTTTGAGAGAGATTCGATCTCTTCTTCAAATGAGGCTTGAAGAAAGTAAGTACATAAAGATCGTAGGTAGCAGTGTCCCTCGACATTGCAGAGGTCCATGAGCGACGGTAACTGCTGCTTACGTTACGGTTAGCTCGTTTGTCTACAAGGCAATAAAAAAGTTGACTGTGTTTTTGGTTCATGTCGCATAACTTTACTGCCAGTGAACCGATTTAGATAATTATAAATGAGTTTTCAGTTTACATTTGATTGAGATTTTAGTGGTATTTTAAGGCCTCTGGCACTGTGCTACGCCTTACGCGTTATAGGGCCGATAAACGCTCGCGTAGATGTAGCAATTTTGCCACAGAAAATAGAGACAGAGCTATACTTAGAAGAAGAATTTTTACAAATATATGACGGGGCAAATAGTGTGTTGAGGTGTAATGACGTTGTAATTAGTCAATCTTCATTTGGTTTTGTCAGGATTGTCGTCACAATGTCCACTTGAGCACTTGATGATCAATACTTTTGAATAAAAACTTCAAAATAACGAGTTTTAACAGTTTATTACTTTTACATCAAGAGGTCCGTTCGCCTCGACAATTCAAACACGAATGAATGATAACAGCGGCCAACGCCTGTATTTATAGCGAGTCTCCACTTCCAACTACCCGCATGGTGAACAGGATGGTTTCCCTTGTTATCACCCCGTTATATACAATACAATAGCGTTTTTCCCAAACTGATTTTAATGATTATCACTTTTATTCAAGTTAATTAAAACCAACAGCTGAAGAATCCTTGAGCTGTAAGTCGATCGTGTTCATTTATTTCAAATATATTGATGTTTTGGTTCACAAAAACCGCGTCCAAATACCTCTCAGAGAGTGCAGTACATAACACCTAGTTATATCTCCAAGGCCTAATGAATCAAGCAAAAGAAATGCATGATGTAACTCCGAGAATAACAACACTATTTATTTTATATTTATTATCGAGAAGCAATCATGAGATAGTTTATTTGGAGTACAAAGCTTCCGTGTAGGTTTTTAATGATCTTGGTATGAACTGAGAATAATAAATGTCGTGAATTTCTTTAAACACCCGTGGTTATGTACATCATTTACACTATTACTAAACGGGTTCTTACCACGATAATTTTTAATTGAGCGACGATATTTCAGCACTGTTTCAAGCGTCATGATCACGGGAAGACTGAGGAACTGCGGCTAGGTCATTTAAGAGCAGACAAATCTGTCTATCCTCTTTCTCGTTCGTTTGCCGGTACCCGTTTAGTAATAGTGTAAGTGAAATAAATGTCGTGGTTAACCTAAGGCGATCATCGTCTGCCCGTAGACGTCTGCTGCTGTACAAAGGCCTCCCCCAAACCTCGCCACAACGACCGGTCCTGCACGCTCTGTATTCAGGGACTTCTCTGACCAGGCCATCGGTCTATCTTGTTGGAGGTCTGTCCACTTATTGGTCCAGAACTTTTCCTTTCGGCCATTCGTTCTTCGCCAAATGTGTCGTGTACATTGCCACTTCAAGGACGCAATTCTTTGGGCTATGTCGGTAACACAATAGACTGCGCTACCAACAGGTCTGTATGACCAATACCCTTACGAATCCATGTTAGGGACATTTTATAATAATTTTCCGTGTTGGTCATCTGTACCTGTACCAACCCATTACTGCCCACTGTTGGGCTCAGGTCTCCTCAGAAGAGGGATTAGGCATAGTCCACCACGCTTGCCTAGTGCGGATTGGGGACATATCTTCAAAGGATTTTTAGAACCCTTTTCCGATATGCAAGTTTCCTCACGATGTTTTCCTTCACCGTTTTTAGCCAGTGGTGTTGTGAAAAATTGCACATAAATCTTTTTCACATTTAGATTTACAGGTACAAGCCGGCCGGATTTGAACCCGCGACCTCCCGTTCGGAAGGAGGCGCTTCGACCACTCGGCCACCACGACTTTTATCTTGGTCATCTGCTCTGTAGTTTTATCTGCGCTTTTAGAAGTTATAGCTTCTCAAGGTGTATATTAAAGAACAACTAAAAACCCTTCTAAGCTAAATGGATCCTACCCACACTAGTCAAGCATGGTAGACTATGCCTGATCCCTCTTGAGGATACTTAATCACTCAACTGGGAACGTCACTTTTCGCTAGATGGCTAAACTGGGGACTTCGTTCGGAATCACTACCGTGTTTGAGCCCCTTTTTAAAAGCATTTTTTTCAAAAAATAAAAAATAATTTCGATTTTTAATTAAACCTTATATTTTTGTAAATCTTTATTATTAAATGACGCTGTATTGTATTTTCAGCGAAAATATATGATGTCCGTAAAATATGAGACGATTAAAAAATGTAAACATAACAAGTTTTAGAACTGTGCTCAATTTTTGCTCCTGCCACAGACTTGGCAAAAGTAAACAAACCAATTTTGTTGCCGATCCCAGTTGAGTGGTTAAGCCTAGAAGTGGGCAGTTACAATACAGTACATATATAAAAGGTGACGAGGTCAAAATATCCAGTGGAAAATGGCATTCTTCGTTCCGGTAAGAGGGATCGTAGTCATTATTCCTCTATCAAAGATAAGGCTTAAGCCGTTTTTCCGCCTTCACTGAAAGATCTTATCCTAATTGGATTTGAGGAGTATTTTCTTAACGATACCCAGTAAATAATAACACAGCACACTTGTTGTACAGAAATGAAACTTTCGTGTTTAGTTTTAATTTATTATATTACTTAGAGAGATTTAATCCTGTAAAGTCACTCTATAGATTGGTGCAGTAAAAATACAGGGTGTGATTTTTTTCGAATTGTACCACGTAAGATTCTCGGGTAAGTCTAGTTTTTTTTTTAAATCTATGAATGCAGTTGTATTTTTTTTTTCAAAAATAAAGTATAGTTTCCTTTCTGAAAATACGCTAAAATAATTATTTCGAGTACTTACTTGCTCTGGTGTTTAAAAATTTGACTCTGTAGGTAAAATGTAATGATAATGTGGATATTTAGTTCCAAAGTTAACAATAGTGACATTTTCACGATGTTTAAAATTACCGTAGTGCGTAACACATCGCGCCGTAACACAACCTCGTGCAAAGTTCTGACCTCAGCATGGGTTCGGACGTTCGGTCGACCACGAATCCTGTGATTGCTTTCAACTCAAAAAAAGACTCTTTCTTTCGCATTGCATTGATTTAAAATGTTCAGGAAGTGTTCTTGATGTTGATGTTTAATAACCATGAGAGCCTGTCTGCGTTTTGAAAATGTGTACCTATAGATTGCCTACTAAGTTACTCGTATTCTGTGATAGTGGATTATTTCGGCTCTTACATAGTTACTGTACGTAAATTACGGTCAAGCCTAACTTTGCCGTTAACTCGACTTATTAGGGTATAAAATAAACATTACATGCGTACATTTTGAGGTATTTTCTTATAGATTCCAAAACTTTAGTAGTGGCCGTCTACTAAAGTTTTGGAAGTTAAAAAAAAACTTTCCAGTTTTCGATTGAGCTGACATTTTGCACGCAGATGTAAGAGGTGGGCCATATAAAGTTTGCGTTTTCCAAAAGTTCGACTGTCATGTTGGCTGTGTGGCATGTTGCGCCATCCTGTTGAAACCAAATGTCGTCCATGTCATAATCTTCAACTTTTGGAAACAAAAATTCGTTGAGCATGGCACGGTAAAGCTCGCCATTGACCGTAACGGCGGCGCCTTGCTCATTTTCGAATGATGCCGCCGGACTAAAACCCACACCAAACCGTAACTCTTTGTGGGTGCATTGGCTTCTCTGTGGTGACGTGTGGATTTTCCGACCCCCACATGCGACAATTTTGCTTATTGACATAGCCTCCGAGGTGAAAATGGGCTTCATCTGAAAAGACGATTTTTCGCTAAAAATGCTCATCTTCTGCCCATTGGGCGAACCGAAAACGTCCCATTTCGTAAACGTCAAACCTTTAACTAAATTATGAACACAAATTGAATGACATTTGAGCTGTCATTCTCTAAATAAACAGTAGTTCAAAATGCAAACGTTACATTGCCCACCCTATATATCGCGAGTCAATGCAATAATATATCAAAATTGAGCTGATCTGATGATGAATTCGGAAGGTACTAAACAAGATACCCGTCGTGTTTTTGGGCTCATTTTATTTGTCTTAGCCAGCACTGTACTGCTACATGATCTTAAAAGTTTGTATTTAAAGTGTTATCTTTACAATATTTTAAAACATAGCATATATTTTACCATTTTCTTTACCTTTTATAAAACTAACAACCTTCTTCAATATGTTTAGTCTTTTATCTTTGACGCTGTATAAATTTCCTATCCAATTCGAAGCCGTATTAAACAGATCCACCCACGAACTAGGCATCGAAGTGAAAAATAACATTAGGTATCAATGATTAAAATTTACGACCGAAAAAATTTCCAATCATTCCGAATTTATTGCCGACATTTATTGGCATGTGTTGATGTGTTATTTTAACCAGTGACGTACATATTAGTGATATATTTATTCGAGTTATAGTAAAGTACCAGGTAGACGTTGTCTTATGATCACTTTTGGGTGTACAAAATGTATTGTAGATATATATCGGGTATTTGACCACCTCTCACTCCCAGCACTAACTCCTGTGTAGAGGGGATCCACAGTGGCAACCATCGTAGTGATTCTGAGCAGTAAAGCTTAGGAACCTGAGGGAAGTCATCAGATCAGCGCCATTTTGTCATATTATTGCATTGTCACGCGATATACATCTGAGTGCAATATGTCAGCTCAATCGGAAACCGGGAAGTTTGTCAAAATTTAGCATGCAATCACCCGAACTTACATAGTTACATCCAGTGCAAGTGAATATAAAGCTTGTAAAAAAAAAGAAAAGATATTGTAACATTAAACGGTATAATATAGATACAATACCCTTTGTCTTAATTCTAAAACTAAAAAAACGAATGGCGTGCGAATAGGTTTCAGCTGAGCAAAAACTTATGGTCTCAAAGACCAAAAGCACTGATTTTCAGCTGAAACCTAAAAACTGATCATGTTGTAACCTCTAGTTCCTATTACCATAAAAAGTTAAGATTTTCCTTATTCTCCGAAATTGTCCCGATAAATCTTTGAGAAGTATCTCGTTTCATTTTAATAAGCTAATTTTTTAGGAACGTTGTGTAATTGAAACCAGAGAAGTTTATTTTGACTATCATTTATTATTTTGCAAAGAAATTTGGCTGTATCTTGATCTTTTATCTGAGATATTACTGTACCAACCCATTACTGCCCATTGTTGGGCTCAGGTCTCCTCAGAAGAGGGGTTAGGCATAGTCCACCACGCTTGCCTAGTGCGGATTGGGGACTTCACATATCTTCAAAGGATTTTTAGAATCCTTTTCCGACATGCAGGTTTCCTCACAGTGTTTTCTTCACCGTTGTTAGCCAGTGGTGTTGTGAAAAAATGCAAATAAATATTTTTCACATTTAGATTTAGAGGTACAAGCCGGTCGGATTTGAACCCGCGACCTCCCGTTCGGAAGGACGCTTTAATAAATGTAGTTTTCTTGGAATAGCTTAGGAACTTTATTGAGGTATCTAAAGATAGCATTATTTAGCAAAAAAGTAAAAAACATTAAAACTGGAACTCTAGTAATTACTTTACGAGCTGTGCATAAAATATTTTTATTGTGACATTTCACTTCCTGAAATTTAACCTGATGAACTATTTTAGATGATTACTTTTTCCTAAAAGGTACTGCTCACGTAAGCTAATACAATTCTAATCTAATGTTCACTTGATCCATTCTAGGATAGTATTCGTTTTTATTTCTTACTAGCTATTGCCCGCGACGTCGTCTGCGTGAATGCTATGTACAGCGCCATAATAATATACCAACAAATGTTATCTTTTAAACTAACATTAATTTACTGGTTTTCTTCTTTACCTTTCATATCTACAATAAGCAGAGTAACAGAATAAGACTGTTTTTTTGTAAAATTGAAGTGCAAAAAGTGCTAATTTCGACCCGCTTCGAATAAATGACTTTAAGGTGATTTTGCTGAACTAAGGCAAAAGTTGTGACTAAAGCAGATGTAGAAAATAATCAAATTAAGACAAATATAAGATAAGATTATAAGACAACATGCTTATAGAACTTCTCAATGAACCACAATAGTGGTTTGGCTCTCCGCAGCCAAAATATAAAGAGACGTACCGGTGCCCGTGTGAGAAGCAGCCAGTCCTGAGGTCGACACCCGCTGTCCCCAGTGTCTGCCCCAGCGACTTATTGATAGTTATCGCGAAGTAAACACTCACAGGGAACTGTACGCGCTTGAACTGGAACGGAAAGTTCAGGAACATACCTCATGGTATGAGAGGAATGAGTGATATAAATACTGCGTCGCCGACGCCAGAACCCGTAAGAATTTCCGCCTCAATTGTGTGTTTGTGGAGCGAGATGACTTTAAGGCGGGTCCCGTTACACAACTTCGGAGGAGATAGGTTCCGAAGAAACATAATCGGGACACTGACCTTCAGCTTGACAGTATGCGCTGGAAAACCACTTGCTGACAGAGAGTTCGAAAATTCTACAGGATAATGTGTAGCATCATCTTGCTCGACGACAGTTCACATCCCTCAATTTCTGAGAGAATTCGTTAATTGCTGCAGCTTGGTCATTTGAGGGTGTCAAAATGGCTCGCTCACACACCCAAGAATTCTGCTGGTGTGATATACGACTGATGTCGTTGTACACACAGCGAATGAGTTCTTCTAAGCTGGATACAACTCTACCGAGAGACATTGGAAGCAACACTTGTCCACCTCTCTCTTCTGGTAGAGTACCTTCACCAAGACTTAGAAGGACATCGGAGAATTCTTGAGTCTAAATTGGGGATGAATCTACTTCGTAGGTTTGCTTGTTCTTCAAAATCACTCACAAAATAAATTTGCAAAAAATTTGAAATATCTGTAGGTAACAGCGAACCAATTTGATGGTAAACTTGTCCCTGGATCTTGAATGTCGGCATGAACCCTGTTTCAACGATTTGATTTGCACCAAACGAAGTCATCTGTAAGGCGCTATTATAGGCTCGAATGTTTTTTAAAAAATGGCTGGACCCGGATGTTCGCCGCTTAGTAAGAGTTTCAACAGTTCTGGTGGGTCTTGCATAGACTCCAAGCGTACCTTACCAGATGCACAACACATCCCATTGGGCTCCCCTCTCCATTTGCGGGCTCGACAAAGGGCGCACACTTCTTCTAAGTTTGCTAATATCTCCGTGTGCGGCGTAGTTAATCGCAACATTGTACATGAATCCACTTCCCTCTTTATTTAGCCACGGTTGCTCTTGCAACTCTTGCATTCCGTCCCAGTCTTGCGATACATGAGCAGAAGTATCGTCACGTACGTCCTGATAACTTTGCTGAGCAGCTGTACTACGCTCTGCAAGCTGCTCATCAGTCTCCAACGACCGTGAAAGAGCAGGCTGAGAGTGATCTCTGCTTAACTGAGTATCCTGCTCTTCAAGATATTCGATCGACTGACTTTCCGCAATGTGTTCTTAAAGATTAGCCAATAGCCAACCTAGCTTCATGCTCAACGGCTGTTTCTAGACATCGAGCTAACCTTTTCCTTCGAGTATCGTTTGAACATTGGGATAAATTAGATCGTTATCCAGGCATTTTAAGTATTTTAAGTAGAAACTAAATAATAATATAATGATAGCTAAAGAGTTCAATTTGACTAACCACACGATGACATATAGCAAAGCAGGTAACCTCAGTTTTGACATTTGGTGTACGAAATGATAGCGCGATTCAGCATAACTCAAATTTATACGCCAACGCCATCTAGTTAGCAAATAGGAAACATTGTCCCACAATAACATAATCAAATTTAAATTATTTATATCAACAAAAAAATGCTTCCATATGTAATTCGACTTAAAGACCAATAGATGACGTTGCTCTAAAATTGCTTAATGAAATTTATTTATATGTATAGATCTTGCTAATATCTGAAACGAATTAAATACACATTTTTTAAGAAGGAACAGAACTCTTTGTATCTATGACAATTAAAAAAATAACCATTGACAGTGCCAAAAATGACACAATCAAATTTAAATTATGGTATAAGAGCTAGCAACGTTTTTGACAGAGTATTTACCGATACGGACTGTCTAGTAGTAGCCTCCAGCCGGTAGTTTTAGTTTAATTTTTTTTTTAAGATATTTTTCTTTAAATTATTTTTATTGTACTTTTTGCTGCATGAATTTATTATTGCCAGATATTTTTTGTTGTTTTTCTGTGCCAGACGCTAACTCTGAATGATTTTTTTTAATGAATCTTTTTAAGCACTTAAAAACCTAAAATTAATTTGCCAACTGATATAAAAGTGAAAGAGTATGAGAGATAGCATATATAAAAATAAAAACTGGCTTTACTGAAATGTTTGTTTTCCCGACGTTGCTAGCTCTTGTACTAATAAAAAAATGCTTCCACATGAAATTTGACTTAAACGCCGATAGATGTCGGTGCTCTAAAATTTTTGAATGAATTTATTATATTTATATCCCGTTCCTCGGAAATGATAGTACCATAATATATAGCCTATAGGCTATATAACTGCCTCGACGTCAGCCGGAGAGGACTGGTTTTCCGCCAGCCCACTCTCCCTGACGCCCACGCCGACGCCGACGCCGGAGCCTCCTGCGTTCCCGCCGGCCGCCGCTACCTCAACGGACGTTGCCGCACGTTCACCGAGCGACGACGCCCGCCCCATGGATGAGACCCCGGACCTGTCCGAGTCGGGCCGCCCATCGGATCCCGCCCGCCCCGCCGGGTCGGCTGGAGCCGCCCGCCCCGCCGCTGACCATGACACCATCCCTGGGGGGGCCTCGCGCTCGGCGCGCGCCCGCCCCCTCGGAATTGCTCGCTCGACAAGCGACCTCACCGCCGACCTGACGCTGGCTTACCGCTCAGCCGGCGTCCACCACTCCGCTGGAGCCGCCCGCCCTGCAGGAACTGCCCGCCCCACCGGGGCCGCCCTCCCTGCCGGTGCTACCCGCTCTGCCGCGGCTGCACACCCCGCCGAGGCTGCGCGCTCTGCAGGTGTTCCCCACCCTGCAGAAGCCGCCCGCCCCGCCGGAGCCGTCCGCCCTACGACAACACCGACTGCCAAACCAGCCGTAGTCGCCCCACCTGCCGGGGCCGCCCGCCCTACTGGAGCGCCCGCCACTGCTACCGCCCCCACCCCTGCCCCTAGGCAATCGCCGCCGAGCGACCTACGCAAGCGCCCACCTTCGCCGTCGCTGCCGCAGCCGCAGCCGCACATCATTGCGGCGCGGTTTCCCTCGCCGCCGCGAGCGACAGGAGCGGGCCCACCACCTTTCGCGCAGCGAGGCCCCTCCATGCCTCCGCTGCAGACGCCGATGGAGGTCGCGACGACATCCCCGGACCCGGCGGCGCCACCTGCGACGACCTACGCGGATGTCGCCGCTTGGCCGTCGTGGACCGCGGCCTTCACCTCACCGACTTCGACGCCCACCACCACCACCGGACAGACCTTGCCGTCGACGTCCTCAGCCTCCGGCCCTGCCGCCACCGCCGCCGCCGCTCCAGGAGCTCCCACCGCGAGGGCGAAACATCCGCCCCCGCTTGTGGTTGAGACCTGGCCGGATTGGCCGGTGCATTTCCGGCAGCTGCGGAACCTCCTCGGCCATAACCCGAACGGCAGACCGTACCAACGGGGGGTGCGATTTTTGCCAAAGTCCGACGAGGAGTACAGGGTGGTCCAACGATACCTGGTCGAGCGGAACCAGGAGTCGGGACTATCCTGGTACTCCTACCAGCTGGACTCCGAAAGGAGCACCAAGGTGGCCATACGAGGCCTACCCGTCGGGACCGACCCCCAACTAGTGGCGGAGGAGCTGCGCGGACTCGGCTTCGTCCCGGAGCATGTCCGGCCGATTCCGGCTAGGCCTGGACGCCCGGGCTGCCTGATGTTTGCGCAGCTGCAGACGACGCCCGAGACCGTGCCGGCCATCTATGAGGTGCACGAGCTCCTGTGCATGCCTGGCGTGGTTGTGGAGGCGTGGCGCGGCAGGAAGGGGCCTGCCCAGTGCCACAGGTGCCAAGGCTTCCGGCACTCGTCGCACAACTGCCACAGACCGGTGGCCTGTGTGCGGTGCGGCGCAAGGCACCACGCCCAAGACTGCCCGCGCCCCCTCTCCGACCAACCCACCTGCGCCAACTGCGGAGGAGCGCATACCGCGAATAACGCGAACTGCCCTGTGTTCCGGCGGGAGCTCCGGAACCGGCGAGCGGGGACCGTCGCGACCACTCAGCCCAGCAGGACATCGAGAGCCACCACGCTGCCCGCGAGACCGTCCGTCCAGGACGCCGGAGGAGAGCGAGACGCCACCGCCACGCTTATGGCAGAAGCCAACGTGCCGTCGGTCGGCAAAGCAGCGGTCGGGCGCGCACCTTCCTGGCGACAGACGAACGAGACGCGGCAAGCGAGGACGCGGGAGGAAACGCGGCCGTTCTCCTGCCGCGACTGCTCCCGCGTCGGTCCCCGACGGAATTCCCGCTGGCGATGCAGCGCCAGTGCCTCCTCCGCAGCCAGCCCCGGCTCGCACCGTGGCCAGGGCTCCGGCACCGGCTCGTACTCGAACCCCGGCCCCTGCCCGACCTCGAACCTCAGCTGCGGCCCAGCCACGCACGCAGACCCGAATACCGGCTCCCGCTCGAGCTACGACTCCAGCGGTGGAAGCGGTGCAGCAGCCCAGGACGTCCCGGAGGACGAGGAGAGCGAAGGCTCCTCCCAGGCAGGAGGAGGAAGCCCTAGCTTACCACCCGCAGACGGAGGTCGAGCGGATGCGCATGGCGTGTCTCAGCCTCCTGCACAAGGTCCTGACCGCGCTGCAGGAGAAGCGGGATCCTACCCCGCTGATCCTAGCGACGCTGGCGGATCTGTTCCGGACGGCTTGAGCGCGCATCCCGCGTCCAGCTCCGCCGTGACCTCCCAAGCGACGACGACGTCGACGACGACGATCGTCTTTTGGAACGCCGACGGGCTTTCACCTCAAAAGGCCCGCCTCCTGAAGCTGCTGCTCTCTCAGCGCCGTGTGGACATCGGCCTGATCAGCGAGACTCACCTCAGGCCGGAGAACAGGTTGAAGGTTCCCGGATACCTGGTCTACCGGACTGACCACAGCTCCCCGTTCGGGGTCGCCTACCGGGGATTGGCGATCCTGGTGCGTCGGAACATCATTCACCAACTGCTGCCAGTACCACAACTGCTGACGTCGTACGCCCTGGGCGTAGAGGTCTGCATCGACGGCCAACCCACACGTGTCTTCGCGTACTACAAGCCGCCGCAGAACCGTCTGGCGGTGTCCGACATTCACACGCTTGTGGACTCGGAGCTGCCGACGGTCATCGCTGGCGACTTCAACGCGAAGCACACGGCGTGGAACTCCCTCACGATCTCCCCAGATGGCAGACGCCTCCTGGATGACGCAGACCGCTACGGCTACAGGGTGTTAGGACCAGAGGTCCCGACTCACTACCCGTACTGTGCAGCCCACGCTCCGGACGTCATCGACATCGCCGTGCTCCGCGGCAACATTGCCGCCGCGTCGATCGACGTCTTGGACGACCATTTGATTTCCGACCACCAGGCAGTCCACATGGCGCTGACGCTTCCCATCACCGCGAGGAAGCTCCCTCCTCCTCGACACCGGCAGGATTGGCGAAAATTCGCCAACGACGTGGAGTCTCGGGTGCCGTCCTTCCGGGTGGAGAACCCAGCGGACGTCGAAGGATTGGCTCTGGACCTCGGCGCCGTCATTACGTCTGCGCTCGAGGAGTCCAGGATCGACGCCGCTGCCCCCCGAAGTCGACCACCCCAGCTCCCCGCCCGGATCCTGAAGATGATCGAGGAGAAGAGGAAACTGCGAAGACAGTGGCAGCGCACCAGGTGCCCAACCATGAAGTCCCGGCTGAACGCTCTGGCCGCCAAGATCTCGTCTGCACTGGAGACGGTTGCGACAGAATCTTGGCAACGGACCATCGAGACAGCCGGCGAAGATTGGACGGGCATCCACCGCCTCTGCCGCCGTCTCTCCGGGAAGCCGCCGCCGATCCGGCCCCTGCTCGCCAGTGACGGGAACCCCCGCTACCGTGCTGAGGACAGGGCCGAGATATTCGCCGACTTCCTGGAGACGCAGTTCACACCGAACCCGACTGCGAGTATGCAACACGCAGCAGCAGTGGAGCAGCACGTGCTCGAATACCTCGAGCCGCCGTTAGCTCCGACAGAAGACCCCGTGGTGTTCTCCCCTGGTCAGGTCCAGCGGATGATCCTCCGGACTAAACTGCGAAAAGCCCCCGGCGCGGACGGTGTCACGAACGAAGCGCTGCGTCATCTGCCTTCGCGAGCCATCGCGACGATGACGCGCCTCTTCAACGGCATCCTCCGCACCGGGCATTTCCCGTCTTCGTGGAAGCTCGGACGGGTCATCATGCTGCCGAAACCCAGGAAGAACATCCTGCTGCCGGGAAGCTACCGGCCGATAACGCTGCTGCCCACTATCTCGAAAGTCTTCGAGAAGTTGCTGCTGTTGCATATGACGCCTCACCTCCAGCCACGCGACGAGCAGTTCGGTTTCAGAGCCGAACACTTAACGTCGCTCCAGGTGACTCGCGTGCTGCATCACATCACTGCAGCGCGCAACAAGAAGGAGAGAGTCATCGCCGTGTTCCTGGACATGGAGAAGGCGTTCGACCGCGTCTGGCATGACGGCCTGTTGTACAAGCTGTCCACGTCTGCTACTCCTCGCCGAGTAGTGAAGACTGTGGGCAGCTTTCTCCAGGACAGGCGTTTCCAGGTCGCCGTCGAAAACGCCCTATCCTCTCCACGTCCAATACGAGCCGGCGTACCCCAGGGGAGCTGCCTCTCGCCGTTGTGCTACGCGTGGTACACCGACGACATACCAGTCGCCGGAGGTGCCATGCTGGCGCTCTACGCCGATGACGCAGCCCTCGTGACGACCTCCCTCAACTCACCCCACGCTGCAGTGAAGATGCAGCGATCCCTGGATGCCCTTCCCGCGTGGCTGGAAGACTGGAGACTGAAGGTCAACGTGGCCAAGACTCAGGCGATTTCCGTGGGCGGCTTGTGCAATCCGCCTGCGCTGACGCTGAACGGCGAGCAAATCGATTGGACGTCGCAGGCGAAGTACCTCGGCGTGACCATCGACCGCCGTCTCAGCATGGGCCCCCACGTGAACAACGTCGTCGGACAGGCGCGCGCGGCGCGCAGCCTCCTCCGTCCCGTGTTGGAGTCCGCAATTCCGATCCGCGCGAAGCTCGGCGTGTACAAGTTGTACGTGCGCTCGCGGCTCACTTATGCTGCCCCGGCCTGGTTTCAGCTAGCCAGCGAACCACGTCGGCAACGCCTCCGCTCGCAGCAGTCGCAAGCGTTGCGTACAATTGTCGGCGCAACACGCTTCGTGCGGAACGACGTCATCCTGCGAGACTTGCGCATGGAGCCCCTGGACGACTTCGTTCGACGCCTGAGCTCCAACATGTTCGCGCGAGCCGATGGAGCGCAATCTCACCACCTTCGTGGGATAGCGCCATACCGTCGGCCAGCTGCGGACATGAGGGAACTGCCACGTGACCTTCTTCTCCAGTAAGAAGAATACGACGCTCCTCACCGCTGGCGGACGGATGCCCGCCGGGACGCCTTTTGTCTCGGTGGGTTCGACCTCGCCGAGCGGTGGGTTGCAGCACTCACCGGACTGACAACCCCTGGAGTGACCAGCTGATCGCCCGCCGGCGTGCCTTCCTGCGGGCTCGATCGCTTCACTTCGTGGGGCCCCCCGCCTCTACGTCGAGGAGACACCATCACCTGGCCGAGAGGCCTCTCCCCGTCCCCGGCTGTTGTTGCAGTCGGCGTACGCAACCACCGCAACAGACCATCGTCTGGTCCGGTTACCTCGGGGCCACCCACCGGCCCAAGAGAAGACCCGAATAGATAGAAGTTTTGACTTTTCTATCATTTTATTATATGTATAGAAGATAAAATATTCTTTGTTATTTATTAGTACAAGATATTTGTAAAATTTTTGAACCATTTTACGACCTTATCTGAAAGTCGGAAGGTAGCTATTGCTAGCTAGGATAGAAACTTCTGTACTAAATAAGATGACCCAGCGTGTTTGGACTTGTCTTGGCAATCTACTTTAATAGCTCCTCTATACGCTGGGCCAGCGCTGGCCCAGCGTATACAGCGGAACAGAATGGACGTCGAAGCAGCAGAAGCTTTATATTTATTTAGCACGTACGATTGTTTTTTTAATGTGTAGAAATTTTTTTATTACTTCTTACGTATTCATTTATTTGCTTATTTTTTACATTATATTAAAAAAAAATGTTATAACTTATTACTACAAAAATGGAAAAAGACCTACTTCCATTTCTCTAGCATAGCACAAAAACTACCAGACATCATATAGAGGGCGTAGTGGCTCACTAGCTGGCCCAGCGTGTAGAGCCGCTATTACACGATATAGAGAATCAAAATAAAATCAGTTTTCTTTAAAGTAAATTGTTCAAATTTAAAATTATTTTTAATAGTATTCCGGTATTCAGAACTATGACTTGTCCTTCTTCGAGGCTTGAGGTGGGTAACTAGCTACCCCTCAGTGTCCCCTGACATTGCAAAGGTTCATGAGCGACGGTAACCACTTACGATCAGGTGGGCTCGTCTGCCTACATGGCAATTAAAAAAAGTTTTAAAACCAAAATTATGTTTTTTTCTTTCAGCCAAACTTCGCTCCCGAAGGAAGGCAGCTAAGATGTTGGTCTCAGTTGTCATCATGTTTGCAGTCTGCTACTTCCCTGTGCACCTTCTCTCTGTCGTAAGGTAGGTATCCCTACTAATATTATAAATGCGAAAGTAACTCTGTCTGTCTGTTCAGCTTTCCCGCTTAAACCCTCAACTGATGAAATTTAGCATTCTTTAGACCTTGAGAAAGGACATAAGCCTTTATTGCGAAAAAAGATATGAAGAAAAAAATGGGTTATAGAGTACACGGAGACGACGTCGCGGGCAGCAGCTAGTTGATAATATACTTGTCCTTCTTCAAATGAAGCTTGAAGAAAGTCCTTAAAGGCCGTAGGTAGCGGCACAGTGTCCTCTGACAGTGCAGAGGCCCATGAGCAACGGTAACGGAGTCAGCTGTAATGGGGAGAATGTCCTGTCGAAATACAACTTAAAACCGCTTTTTTTTGGAATCGGTTAAACTGTTTTACATGTAACACCATTAGATATTGGAAAAAAAAAATTGGTTGCCTGTAAAGTCGGTATACGAGCGAAAGTTTTACGTCACAACGACTTTACAGGCAACCACTTGGGCATGGTTAGCCTAAGAGCGAGAGAGACAGACATAAAAAGTGAAAGGCACCCGTGCCTCTCACTCGCTCTCATTATGAGCGCACAACGTGAGCGGAGCGTAACGCAGTTTCTTGAAGTGTCACCCGGCAAACCAATTTATAAAACGTTGTCACGTCAAAATACAATTAATGCAAAAAATAGAAGCGATTCTTGATAACCTCTTTTCTTAAAGTCGGTCAAAAACTTAAAAGATTACCAACGGTTTTTACAGCTGATGTCATCAGGAAATGTTGCAAAACTAGCAAGTCCCGGATATAGATTATTTCATTAGTAACATCATTATTTGAGTTCGGAATGAGCAAATATTGACGAGAACGTGCTAAATTATTCGTTGACATATACGGTAGTTAGTGGGAACTTACATATAACTACGAAACGCGAGGATTATGAACTACTTTACAAATATAGGTAGGGAGTAGGGACATATGTATAATACACACAATTGTTGTGGTAATGACTTGTCCTTCTTAATCAGGTTTGAAAAGAGTAGATCGTTTTTTTTGAGTTTGAGGTAAACGCAGATTTACAGCCCGTGTTGAACCTACACACTCAGCGGCCGAACTCCGGCTTAGGCCCAGTACGAGGTTGCGGGACGATACGACGCTTACGGTATTCTTTAACATCGCACCGCACTCACTGGCGATACGGTTACCGGATCCTGAACCAACCCATTACTGCCCACTGTTGGGCTCAGGTCTCCTCAGAAGAGGGATTAGGCATAATCCACAACGCTTGCCCAGTGCGGATTGGGGACTTCACATATCTTCAAAGGATTTTGACCGACACCCTTTTCCGACATGCAGGTTTCCTCACGATGTTTTCCTTCACCGTTTTTAGCCAGTGGTGTTGTGAAAAATTGCACATAAATCTTTTTTCACATTTAGATTTAGAGGTACAAGCCGGCCGGATTTGAACCTGCGACCTCCCGTACAAAAGGACGCGCTTCGACCACTCGGCCACCACGACTATTGTGCTATGACGTGTCCCTCTTTAAACGAGGTTTAAGAAAAGTCCTGTATAAATAGAGGTATAAGTATATAATAGATAACAGCCCCTGATTGTCTTGCAGAGGATAGCAACAAAATATATATATTTTTTTTTAATTTCAGATACACAGTGGACATAGAACAAACAGATATAATAACTATATGGGCCCTAGTGTCACACGTGATGTGCTACGCGAACTCTGCCATCAACCCCTTGATATACAACTTTATGAGTGGTAAGACAATTAAATTTTTTGTTACAACCTTTATATTAACTTGCATAGGATGTAACTGAGTACACAGGAACGTAATATGTATATGACGAGGTGAACAAGGGAAACCAACCTACTCACCGTGCGGGTAGTTGGTAGTGGAGACTTGCTATAAAAACAGGCGCTGGCCGCTGTTATTATTCACCCCACGCTGCAGTGAAGATGCAGCGATCCCCGGATGCCCTTCCCGCGTGGCTGGAAGACTGGAGACTGAAGGTCATCGTGGCCAAGACTCAGGCGATTTCCGGGGGCGGCTTGTACAATCCGCCTGCGCTGACGCTGAACGGCGAGCAGATCGAATGGACGTCGCAGGCGAAGTACCTCGGCGTGACCATTGACCGCCGTCTCAGCATGGGCCCCCACGTGAACATCGTCGTCGGATAGGCGCAGCCTCCTCCGTCCCGTGTTCGAGTCCGCAATTCCGATCCGCGCGAAGCTCGGCGTGTACAAGTTGTACGTGCGCTCGCGGCTCACTTATGCTGCCCCAATTCGGCAACGCCTCCGCTCGCAGCAGTCGCAAGCGTTGCGTACAATTGTCGGCGCAACATGCTTCGTGCAGAACGACGTCATCCTGCGAGACTTGCGCATGGAGACCCTGGATGACTTCGTTCGACGCCTGAGCTCCAACATGTTCGCGCGAGCCGATGGAACGCAATCTCATCACCTTCGTGGGATAGCGCCATACCGTCGGCCAGCTGCGGACATGAGGGAACTGTCACGTGACCTTCTTCTCCAGTAAGAAGAATACGACCCCCCCGACGCCCGCCGGGACGCCTTTTGTCTCGGTGGGTTCGACCTCGCCGAGCGGTGGGTTGCACACTCACCGGACTGACAACCCCTGGAGTGACCAGCTGATCGCCCACCGGCGTGCCTTCCTGCGAGCTCGATCGCATTACCTCTACGTCGAGGAGACACCACCACCTCCCCCCACCTCCACCTCTCCCCGTCCCCGGCTGTTGTTGCAGTCGGCGTATGAAACCACCGCAACAGACCATCGTCTAGTCCGATTACCTCGGGGCCATCCACCGGCCCAAGAGAAGACCCGAATGATGCTATTATTCATTCGTGTCTGAATTGTCGAGGCGAACAGACCTCTGGATGTAAAAGTAATAAACTGTTAAAACTCGTTATTTTGAAGTTTTTATTCAAAAGTATTGATCATCAAGTGTTCAGGTGGACATTGTGTCGTCATTCCTGACAAAACCAAACGAAGATCGACTAATTACAACGTCATTACACCTCATCACACTATTTACGCCGTCATATACAAATTTAAGTTTGGGTGTAATTATAAATTAAAATTTGTCCAAAATGGCAGCCATCAAAAACGTTTACACACTTTTATTTCCAGACAAATTCCGTCGCGAGTTCCGAAGAGCATTCTGTTGTTCCACTAACCCAGTCCAAGAGAACTTCACTTCCTTGTCCAGGGTGACCACGAAGAAGGACTCCTCAGTGACAGCATCCAAGCAAGGGTACAGCAGCACCACATTTATTTACAAAGACAGAAATGGTTTTGCGACTTAATGTATGAACTAGATTTTACAAGCTTTATATTAACTTGCACTGGATGTAACTACATATGTATGTAACTATGTAAGTTCGGGTGGAATCTTGCAAGATAAATTTGACAAACTTCCCGGTTTCCGATTGAGATGACATTTTGCACGCAGATATATATCGCGTGACAATGTAATAATATTACATAAAAATAGGTAAAAAAACTTTTTAAGTTAAAAAGTTTTATGTTAAACATACATTGCAATGTTTAAGATAAATGTACTAAAAACCAAAAAATAATAAAATAGATACAGTCGTAGAAATTATAAAACCGTTGGGCACGTTAATTGTCTACCGTTTAAGAAAAATGCCGCTGATCTGATGACTCCCTCAAGTTCCTTGGATGATGGATTCGGAAGGTGGTCATAGGAACTCCTGTACTAAATAAGGTAGACCTGTCGTGTTTGGGCTCATTTTACTTGACTTTCACTCTACTGATACATTATATTCTTAAAAGCTTGTATTTAAAGTTTTCTTTAAAATATTTTTTAATCTTCAACTTGAGTTTCGTTTTGATTAACGGGTTCTTATCACGATTTAATGTAGATAATGTTTGAATAACTTTATATTTTGGCTTTATTGAATAGTGTTTAAGAAACCTCTATATTTTTGTAAAGTTTAGAACGCATTTTTGGGTTCGCAACGCAAAGTTTTAGGAAAAATAGTCAGCTTGTGGACGGATGATCTTGTTAAGATCGCAGGAACACGCTGGATGCAGGCCGCTACCAACCGCGAGCATTGGAAATCTTTGGGGGAGGCCTATGTCCAGCAGTGGACGTCTACAGGCTGAGAATGATGAATGATGAGTCAGCTTGTGGTATGTTACATCATCATCAGCCTATATACGTCCACTGCTGGTCATAGACCTCCCCGACACCGCATGCAGCATGCTACAATGAACCTAAATGTGTGTATAAAAAATAATTTAGATCTTGGTAGTTGTAGCGTGTTAATGTCAAAAAGTTTTTTATTGATAGACAAACGAGCTATTCACATACTATTCTCGTTCTAAGAATGATTAATAAGGAAATAGGAAGTATCAAGTATCCAAAATAATTAAATTAAATTTACGTGTTGATTAACCAATTCAATTAATCTCAACATAATTGGATAACTATATTGGATTATAATCAACCTATCTCAGTTGTCATAGTAACTTCATATGTTGGTAGATACTTGATTTTAATCTCTGCATTGATGATTTTCTATAAATCTATTTAGAATTATCTTAATAACATTAATAATTGTAGGTTTTAATCTTTAATCACATTGGATTTATACTTTCTTCTAAAATATGAAAATTTAGAAAATTTAGATAAATTTTAAAATATGAATATAGAAAATTTATTAGTATTACATAATGAAAACTATTTAGTAGAGAATTTTACACTCATCTGACATTAAGAAAAATGACGGAAGAATAAAAGATATAGTTTAGTTTTCATTAGATTAATTTATGTTCAACTAGCTATTGCCCGCGACGTCGTCTGCGTGTATGCAATGTACAGCGCCATAATAATATACCAAAAATTGTATCTTTTAAACTAACATTAATTTACTGGTTTTCTTCTTTACCTTTCATATCTACACTAAGCAGGGAAACAGAATAAGACTGTTTTTTTTGTAAAATTGAAGTGAAAAAAGTGCTAATTTAGACCCGGTGCCCGTGTGAGAAGCAGCCCGTCCTGAGGTCGACACCCGCTGTTCCTAGTGTCTGCCCCAGCGACTTGTTGATAGTCATTGCAAAGCAAACACTCACGGGGAACTGTACGCGCTTTAACTGGAACGGAAAGTTCAGGAACATACCTCATGGTATGAGAGGAATGAGTGATATAAATACTACGTCGCCGACGCCAGAACCCGTAAGAATTTCCGCCTCAATTGTGTGTTTGTGGAGCGAGATGACTTTAAGGCGGGTCCCGTTACACAACTTCGGAGGAGATAGGTTCCGAAGAAGCATAATCGGGACACTGACCTTCAGCTTGACAGTATGCGCTGGAAAACCACTTGCTGACAGAGAGTTCAAAAATTCTACAGGATAATGTGTAGCATCATCTTGCTCGACGACAGTTCATTTCCCTCAATTTCTGAGAGAATTCGTTAATTGCTGTAGCTTGGTCATTTTAGGGTGTCAAAATGGCTCGCTCACACACCCAAGAATTCTGCTGGTGTGATATACAACTGATGTCGTTGTACACACAGCGAATGAGTTCTTCTAAGCTGGATACAACTCTACCGAGAGACATTGGAAGCAACACTTGTCCACCTCTCTCTTCTGGTAGAGTACCTTCACCAAGACTTAGAAGGACATCGGAGAATTCTTGAGTCTAAATTGGGGATGAATCTACTTCGTAGGTTTGCGTGTTCTTCAAAATCACTCACAAAATTAATTTGCAAAAATTTTGAAATATCTGTAGGTAGCAGCGAACCAATTTGATGGTAAACTTGTCCCTGGATCTTGAATGTCGGCATGAACCCTGTTTCAACGATTTGATTTGCACCAAACGAAGTCATCTGTAAGGCGCTATTATAGGCTCGAATGTTTTTTAAAAAATGGCTGGACCCGGATGTTCGCCGCTTGGTAAGAGTTTCAACAGTTCTGGTGGGTCTTGCATAGACTCCAAGCGTACCTTACCAGATGCACAACACATCCCATTGGGCTCCCCTCTCCATTTGCGAGCTCGACAAAGGGCGCACACTTCTTCTAAGTTTGCTAATATCTCCGTGTGCGGCGTAGTTAATCGCAACATTGTACATGAATCTACTTCCCTCTTTATTTAGCCACGGTTGCTCTTGCAACTCTTGCATTCCGTTCCAGTCTTGCGATACATGAGCAGAAGTATCGTCACGTACGTCCTGATAACTTTGCTGAGCAGCTGTACTACGCTGTTCAAGCTGCTCATCAGTCTCCAACGACCGTGAAAGAGCAGGCTGAGAGTGATCTCTGCTTAACTGAGTATCCTGCTCTTCAAGATATTCGATCGACTGACTTTCCGCAATGTGTTCTTAAAGATTAGCCAATAGCCAACCTAGCTTCATGCTCAACGGCGGTTTCTAGACATTGAGCTATCCTTTTCCTTCGAGTATCGTTTGAACATTGGGATAAATTAGATCGTTATCCAGGCATTTTAAGTAGAAACTAAATAATAATATAATGATAGCTAAAGAGTTCAATTTGACTAACCACACGATGACATATAGCAAAGCAGGTAACCTCAGTTTTGACATTTGGTGTACGAAATGATAGCGCGATTCAGAATAACTCAAATTTATACGCCAACGCCATCTAGTTAGCAAATAGGAAACATTGTCCCACAATGACATAATCAAATTTAAATTATTTATATCAACAAAAAAATGCTTCCATATGTAATTCGACTTGAAGACCAATAGATGTCGTTGCTCTAAAATTGCTTAATGAAATTTATTTATATGTATAGATCTTGCTAATATCTGAAACGAATTAAATACACATTTTTTAAGAAGGAACAGAACTCTTTGTATCTATGACAATTAAAAAAATAACCATTGACAGTGCCAAAAATGACACAATCAAATTTAAATTATGGTATAAGAGCTAGCAACGTTTTTGACAGAGTATTTACCGATACGGACTGTCTAGTAGTAGCCTCCAGCCGGTAGTTTTAGTTTAAATTTTTTTTAAAGATATTTTTCTTTAAATTCTGTATTCATTTATTCACACTTATTTTTTACATTATATTTTTAAAAAAAATTAACAAAGGAATAAAATTTAAAAATACAATATAAAAAACAGAGGCCCACTGAAGACGAGGTCTACGACCCAAGCCATCAGTGGTCAGGGCTCAAAAGAGAGGAACCTCCTCACAATACGTGTCGTGTCCAGAACGACCGCCTTCTGAATCAAGCCCTTTACCCAGCTGGGGAGCGAAAGCTTCTCAAGATGACGGTCGAAGCTTTTCGCTATTAGACCGTGCACAGATACAACGATCGGAACAATGATGGTCGATTCAACATGCCACATGTCGGTCACCTCGTGGGCCAAGTCCAAATATTTTAGCTGTTTTTCTTTTTCTGCCTTCACAAGGTTCTCGTCATGCGGAATGGTGACATCGATCAGCACTGCCCGATGCGCGTCCCGATCTATTATCACTATGTCAGGCTTATTGGCAACAATAGTCCTGTCAGTGATAATAGATCGGTCCCAGTAGAGCGTTACATGACCATTATCGAGAACCGGCTGAGGCCAATACTGGTAATAAGGTACAGCGGCTTCAACAAGGTCGTATTTCAGAGCAAGTTGTTGGTGGATAATCTTTGCTACCTGGTTATGCCTGTGCAAGTACTCGCCGTTAGCAAGACGAGAACAACCGGAAACGATATGTCTAATAGACTCTCCCGGACGGTGACATGCCCGACAAATGTCGACCGTCCCATCCTTTAGAATATATTTACGGTAGTTGTTCGTCATGATAACTTCGTCCATAATTGCAAAGACAAAACCTTCAGTCTCTCCGAAGAGGTTACAGTACCGTAGCCAAGATACAGAGGCTAACTGATCTACATCGGGGCTCATAAGGGCCCGGTAGAACCGTCCGTGTAGTTCCTTGCTCTTCCATACGTCCGTGCGATCCGTCACACTCATTACCTTTCCAAATTATTTTTATTGTACTTTTTGCTGCATGAATTTATTATTGCCAGATATTTTTTGTTGTTTTTCTGTGCCAGACGCTAACTCTGAATGATTTTTTTTAATGAATCTTTTTAAGCACTTAAAAACCTAAAATTAATTTGCCAACTGATATAAAAGTGAAAGAGTATGAGAGATAGCATATATAAAAATAAAAACTGGCTTTACTGAAATGTTTGTTTTCCCGACGTTGCTAGCTCTTGTACTAATAAAAAAATGCTTCCACATGAAATTTGACTTAAACGCCGATAGATGTCGGTGCTCTAAAATTTTTGAATGAAATTTATTATATTTATATCCCGTTCCTCGGAAATGATAGTACCATAATATATAGCCTATGTGTTGACCCGACCTCTAAGCAATATTCTTGCCAAATATGAAGTAAATCCGTGCAGTAGTTTTCTAGTTTACCCCGGACAAAGCTGAATTTTGTATCATACTAAATGTATTGATTCTGCATCGCGGTGACTTTATGTGCAACGGTTGTATGACTTGGGGGAGTGTATTTTGAAGTTTTGACTTTTCTATCATTTTATTATATGTAAATATAGATATTGTGTAAATAAATAGCTTTAAATGTTTTTTTGCTATTGTAATTTACAGAAACGCAATTTATTTATTATTTATTTCAAGAAGATTATATTACCATTATATAAATATTTTTAATATCATGGTAAAACTTCTTTGTATAATGTAATTAACTGATCCGCGCAATTTCATAAGGATCACATAAGAATTGTTCCCGGGAATTTTTTATAAGCCTATTCTGGATTTCAACGAATATATCAAGACTAAAATTAGTCAATCTATTAACAACAAATCATTTTTATATTTAAGAATATTTTATACTTTAGTAATTAACTAGTTTTAGATGTAAATCGTTAGTCACTATATACTTTTGTAATATTTTTATGTAAACATATTTCTAGTCATATACGATAGTAAATATAGCTTATATAGCATAATTATAACATAGCTTTAAAGTTATAGTTCACTATACTTTCCTTTATAGCTTATTTTAAAAATACCACAATATCACGCTTACTGTACCAACCCATTACTGCCCACTGTTGGGCACAGGTGTCCTCAGAAGAGGGATTAGGCATAGTCCACCACGCTTGCCCAGTGCGGATTTGGGACTTCACATATCTTCAAAGGATTTTTGGAACCCTTTTCATTAAATTATACGATCTTGGTACAATATACTTCATTAAATTATACGATCTTGGTACAATATACTTCATTAAATTATACGATCTTGGTACAATATACTTCATTAAATTATACAATCTTGGTACAATATACTCGTAGTCATCATCATCAACCTATAAACGTCCTCTGCTGGACATAGGTCTCCCCCAAACCTCGCCACAACGACCGATCCTGCGCAGTCTGCATCCAGGCGATAATGACTTGGTCGTAGGTCTATCTTATAGGAGGTCGCGTACGTGACTCATGTATGAAAAATATTTTTTTAAAAGTTAATCAAATTTTGATCATGTCCTTTTTTTTATTGCCACCCAGGCAGACCAGCTAACGGCCCTCAGCCCTTTTTTTCTGTATTCTATATCTTTGTCAAATTGAGAACGTTTATAGTCAATATATTTTATAAGGAATATTATAGACGTAGTGCTTAATGATATATTTGTAGACTTTTACTGTTGTGAATGAAACTGTTAATAAACTTTACAATTATACTTTCGTTTTATTTGTGTGTATGATTAGTAATTAGTTGAGTAAAGCTGAACGAAACATTGATGATCATATACATGACGGGGTGATAACAAGGGAAACCAACCTATTCACCGTGCGGGTAGTTGAAAGTGGAGACTTGCTATAAATACAGGCGCTGGCCGCTGTTATTATTCATTCGTGTTTGAATTGTCGAGGCAAACGGACCTCTTGATGTAAAAGTAATAAACTGTTAAAACTCGTTATTTTGAAGTTTTTATTCAAAAGTGTTGATCATCAAATGTTCAAGTGGACATTGTGACGTCATTCGTGACAAAAAAAAAACGAAGATCGACTGTTCACAACGTCATTACACCTCAACACACAATTTATGCCGTCATACATAATAGGGATGAACTCCACCTCGACGCCGGGTGGTGCGATGGTAAGAAGAAGATATGTTTAAATTAAATAGGTTTGTGATAATTTAAAGTTGTAAACAATTATATAGATTCACAATCTAATATATAAAATTGTCGTGTCACGGTGTTCGAACTTGAACTCCTCCGAAACGGCTCGACCGATTTTGATGAAATTTTTTGTGCTTATCCGGTACCTATGAGAATCTGCCAACATCTATTTTTCATCCCCTAAATGTTAGGGGTAGTCCACCCCTAATTTTTTTTTTTCGGCGCAGACGAAGTTGCGCGAGTCAGCTAGTATTATATAATATAGTTTGAGATGTTCTACCCGTGTTATTTAATTGCCTTGTAGGCAGACGAGCTAACGGGCCACCTGATCGTAAGCGGTTACCGTTGCTCATGGACCTCTGCAATGTCAGCGGACACTGCGGGGCCGGTACCTACGGCCTACCTTTTAAGTATGCCTTCGTGCAAAAGTAATTATGCAAGAAATAAATTTATTATAAGATTTCGTAACGCCATCTGTATAAAAAGCAAGGCAACTCGTAATAAAATGTATTTAATAGAGATTAGTTGATAGTTGTCATAATAAGTAGTTAAGACTAAAATAACTTCTCAAGCCATAAAGAATCGAAATGAAAAGTAAAATTACGTTTAAAAAGGTCAATATTTTGCCCAAAAAAACTAAAGTACTATACTGAAGCTCCGTTAAATGTAAAAAGCGACATCTATTGAACAATTCCCACAACACATCTCTGTCATTTTTTCTCGTGGCTCAAGAGTTGCATATATATAATCATAGATGGCTCTCGAACGACAATATATTTCACAATATCTATACAATTACATATGTAATCCATATTCATTTATTAGCTTATTTTTTACATTATATTTAAAAAAAAAAATTAACAACGAAATAAAATTTTAAAATACAGTATAAAAAACAGAGGGCCACTGCAGGCGGAGTCTACGACTCAAGCCATCAGTGGTCAGGGCTCAAGAGAAAGGAACCTCCTCACAATACGTGCCGTGTCAAGAACGACCGCCTTCTGAATCAGCCCTTTACCGAGGCGGGGAGCGAAAGCTTCAATTACATAAATTATTATGGTGTCTGAGAATATGACTAACTTCTACTAATTTCTTCATACTTCTATAATGGCCGAACTGATTTTGATGGGTTTTTCAATAGCACACGTCATTCATCTTTATACTTTACACTTTTTTGCCACGCATCATCCGGCTATGGAATGAGCTCCCCTCCTCGGTATTCCATGAGCGCTATGACTTGTCCTTCTTCAAACGAGGCTTGAGGAGGGTCCTTAAAGTTAGGTCGTAGGTAGCGACCCCTCAGTGTCCCCTGACATTGCAGAGGTTCATGAACGATGGTAACCACTTCATATCAGGTGGGCCGTTGGCTCGTCTGCCTACATGAAAATAAAAAAAAATACTTTTGATTATTTAAAATTAGCGAAAATTTCGGGCACAGTTTCGACCACTTTTGGTATCAGTCAAAAATGTACCGAATGACCTACGACCACTCATTATTAAGATGATAAATATAAATCTTTTTGTGTAGGCACTTACTTAATAATTGAAAGAATCCTTGCAATATAAGCATTTTGTGAATACTTACTTTCCCAAGAAACTCGCAAATTGAAGTATTTTCAATAGAAATGTTCAAATAAATTAGATATCAATAAATATCTGAATTGATTTCAACCTGTCTAGACTGATTCAATAGATAGGTGCTTTTAGCTTTTAATATAGTTCTGTACATTGGAATAGCTAGAATATTTACAATACTTAATAAAACGTCGCCTCAGTGCTTGTTTGGCCTATCTGACATTTTTTACGAAAATGACTTTTTAATGCAGTATTATAAAGAATAAAATTTCCAACCGACTGGTAAATTTTTTTTTGTAAATATTCAATTCTAAAACAATAAAAATCTCATTTCAATTTTTTTCTCAACACGGCACTTAAAGAAAATTCCGTGCTTGTTTGCTGTCTCCTGTAAAATTTGCTCGAGTGCAGATAGGCCAAACAAGCACTGAGGCGACGAAAAGGTATGTTATTGAAAGATTTTATTTAACTTGCACTGGATGTAACTATGTACCTATACAGGGTGTCCCAGGACTATGCAACATGAACTGAGCGACGGGAAAGAGTGCCGATGGCGTAACGCGTCGCGCCGTCCCTCATAACCCCGTGCTGGGTTCTGGCCTCAGCCGGGGTTCGGACGCTGAGTGTGAGCGGTTGGAGGTTTTAGTGCGGTTCAACTCCCACATACCCCACCCGCGGGGCGGGCGGGGATCCGGTGATTTCCTCCAAATAAAAAAAAAAAAAAAATGCAACATGAACTGGAAATACTTATCTTAAATTTGTAGATTGAATGTTTTGCTGAAAGAAAACATCATTCAATTTTTGATATTTTTTTTTATTTAATAAGCGCACGAAATGCTGTTACACACACCTGGGTGGTGCAACGTTAGCCCGCTCTCAGCCCCATTACGGGTACATTCAACCAGTATGTGATGATATCAATAAATATTATTATAAAGGCAAAAATATGTTAGCAAAATATGTTTCCGAATCGAATTCTCAATTTCCTACATTCTACTCCATGTTTCCATCCACTTAAAATATTCAAATGTGCCAATATATGTGTGTTTTCACGTATCTTATTTCACACACGAATCGGTCCAGTAATTCGCCAAATTTAAGTCATCTCCAAGTTGTATTTTACGCGGAATAAGCCTGTCTTTATCGCTATATATCAAACGAAAGATAATATTTTTGTTTACTTAAAATAAGAACGTATCAATTGACTTAAAATGGCGGGTTAACTTTTAACACGTTCGCTGCGATACGAGGTGTTATCGGCCCGCACCATAACTTGACGTTAGGTCATTCTATAATTGTTGTTATACTATAAGTTTATGTAATTTTGAAATAACCTCTCTCTTAAAAGTAGCAATGTCTTTTAACAAAGTTATGCTGTTCGTACCACAGGAAAGTTGCAGGGATCATTTAGGCCTCGTTTAACACGATCACTCCTACACTAGGCTTAAATGACCCTTCTTGCAACTTTCTTGCGGCAAGGAAAAACGGCGGTGGGGTCTCATAGACCGCGTATCACCCTCACGTCTTGTCATGGTGTGGGCCGATAACACCTCGTTTCGCAGCGAACGGTAAGTATTAAAAGATGAACAAAGCAACCATCTGTATCAACCCATTACTGCCCACTGTTGGGCTCAGGTCTCCTCAGGAGAGGGATTAGGTATAGTCCACCACGCTTGCCTAATGCGGATTGGGGACTTCACATATCTTCAAAGGATTTTTAGAACCCTTTTCCGACATGCAGGTTTCCTCACGATGTTTTCTTTCACCGTTTCTAGCCAGTGGTGTTGTGAAAAATTGCACATAAATCTTTTTCATATTAAGATTTAGAGGTACAAGCCGGCCGGTTTAGAACCCGCGACCTCCCGAACGGATGCACGCGCTACAACAACTCGGCCACCATGACTTGTACCACTATAAATTGACATGTCCCTCTTTAAACGAGGTTTAAGAAAAGTCCTGTATCGGTAGGCGATAGATAACAGCCCCTCATTGCCCTGGCATTGCAGAGTCCACCACGCTTGCCTAATGCGGATTGGGGACTTCACATATCTTCAAAGGATTTTTAGAACCCTTTTCCAACAACAACCATTTATCATTTTCCAGCAACCATTGATCTCTAAAAATAAATTTGCACAGTAATAGCAGTTTTTTATCAAACCTTTTTTGAATTATCCAAAAGTACCTATTAGCTATGTTTGATGAAAATTCAAAATGGCAACCGTTACAAACAAACATTAATCAAAACACATGAATAATAAAGGTGTTTTGAAATAACATCAGAAACGTTCGAATTTCCTTTTGCGACTTTCTCTCTTTTGAATGTGTGAAGGATAAACAAACAAATACGTGTTATTTGACACATTTTAATACAAAGAATTAAAGTCTTACTAGAAGAGTTTGTTTTTAAATTTATGGTGGTACAAGTCGTGGTGGCTGAGTGGTTGAAGCGCTTGCCTTCCTTACGGGAGGTCGCGGGTTTAAAACCAGCCAGCTTGTACCTCTAAATGTTAATATTAAAAAGATTTATGTGCAATTTTTCACAACACCACTGGCTAAAAACGGTGAAAGAAAACATCGTGAAGAAACCTGCGTGAAGGATTCTAAAAATCCTTTGAAGATATGTGAAGTCCCCAATCCGCACTGGGCAAGCGTGGTGGACTATGCCTAACTCCTCTTCGGAGGAGACCTGAGCCCAACAGTGGGCAGTAATGGGTTGGTACAGTACAATAGTAGTAAACAATTTAATGACACTTTCTACAGTGGTTTTAGAAAACTAACATTAATATGTGTTTAAATCAAATACTTACTAGGTACATATTGATTTATAGATTCACACTAGAAACTGTGTCTGTCTGTATTTACTTATGGCATCGTTGCTCCCAAAAAATGAACCAATTTTGATTTACTTAAAAGATAAATTTGTCGAGTTTTAGTAATGGATGCAAATTGATTCACAATGGGGTCGACGTAATGGTGTGAGACGATAATAAAATGTAAAAAAATCGAGTTTCAGAACTGATGTCACGTCGTACTCAATTTTAGTTCTTGTCACAGACTTGGCATAAGTATACAAACCAGTATTGACGCAGTTGAGTGGTTAAAATACATACTAGAAACTACACAACATACTTTTCATCTTGCATAATTTTCTCTTCTTTCACACAATCCAACTCTCTACTTAGGTCTTTCTCTTACATCCATTTACTTCCAAATTGTACATTCACTTTGTAATGACACAATCATTTAGCTTAACACGTTAACTGTCGAGAAAAAAAACCTTTTCAAAGGTGTCGGTCAGCATTGACCGCGATGGCGGCGAATGTCTTAAACATTTTAAATGTTTTAATGGCATTTCCAGTAAACTGAAATCGCTGTGGAAAAATGATAAGTCCCCACTTAGCCGAAACATTTTGTTTCAAAAAGGTATTGTTTTCGCGAGATTTTGTTTCACATGTTTCTTCTTATATATCACGCTGTATATATCTTTATTGATGCTTTATTTTGACGTATTCTACGTATTAGTGACAAAGCGTCAAGCTGATAAGAGTCAGAGTCCGTGGTGCTCTCTTGTGAGCCTATGATTATCGAAAGGGAAGCCGATAGGAATGGAGTTGTTTAGAACCTTCGCCTCTGCTACGTATGAATGACAAAACGCAATTTTGCAGGAGAGTCATTTGACTGTTCGACACGAATCAACATTTAGTAACAATTTTTTTTAACTTTGCGAAGACTTTTTAGAACGGGGGCGGCGCGACGGGAAAGAGTGCCGATGGCGTAACGCGTCGCGTCGTCCCTCATAACCTCGTGCTGGGTTCTGGCCTCAGCCGGAGTTCAGATGCTGAGTATGAGCGATTGAAGGTTTTAGTGCGATTCAACTCCCACATACCCCGGATCCGATGATTTCCTCCAACAAAAAAAAAAAAAGACTTAGAAATTTAGCAGGTTCTATATATATCTGAAAATAAAGAATTTTAAAATAAAATTTTCAGTACACAAAGATTAGGAAAACTTAAGACTATGTGAAAAAGATTTTCGTCATTTTGTTGGTTGTACCAGTGTACGTAGGACTCGTCGAGTTGTAAGGTGCGTGTTCACGGATATTATATTATTATGTAGAAAATGTAAATTCGAAAGCGTGTAGTATGTAGTATTTGTAACTGTCAGCAAAAACAAGTCGGTAATAATTTTAGGAAAAAACTATCGTAATTTCAACAAAAACTAGTAATCAGATCTTTATGTAATTAAAATTACGTGGTGTTAATCATGTAAATTGATAATTAGTTAGTTTAAAACTAACAAAATAGTTTTAAACTAAATAAAATACCATTAATCATATAAAACAAAATAAGGAATTGTTTTAAAACATTTTAATCACAGCGCCATCTAGCGATAATCATCTAAAACAAAAAAGTGTCGTGACAACTTTTTCATAAGAATTTCCGTCTAGCCCCCTTTCGATAACGCGCGATAAGGAACTTCGTTCAAATAAAATCGGTTTACGCAAACGTGTACGAATTGTGAAATATTTTTCAGTAATCAAGATTCGTTCGTTAATTGAGTTATGAAAAACTATGCATTTGAAAACGTTTTAGAATTTACTGAAAACAAACGATTCATTTACCCAAATATTTACAAAATACGTAACTTCTGATTACGCTCACATTAGCAGTTGAAGTTAAAAATTCACAGAAAATGCTTTGCTTTATCGCAATACTACTCATTGAAGTTACGAGTAATGTAGAAACAGTACAGAGGTTTGACAAACCTGAACTGGACGACCATACATTAGCTGCTAGTAGTCATGTGTTTCCCTACATGGTTGCTATACTGCAGAGTTCTGTGTATGTCAGTTCTGGGGCTCTGATTGACGAGAATTGGATCCTGACAGCTGCTGATGGATTGTATCAGTAAGATTTTTTTGATTTTTAGGTTAGAATTTAGAGGTCAAAAATATATATACTTTATTTGAGGTAAAAATGGTACAAAAGATGAAAAGAAAAATACAATTTACATAATCATACCTATTACATTTTTACCACAAACCAGCCGAGACTCAGCGTATTGCTGAATATCGACATAGATTATAAAATCAATGCCAACATCCAGCGCTAGTTTTCAGTCTCAGCTGGCAGTGACGTCACAAATGTTCAGATTGTACACACCTAAGAAATTATACAAAAAATTACACATAAAATATACTATTATAGGTACATCAATAGGACTTAAAAAAATCGAATATTTCGTGGTTTTAATCTAATGCAAGAATGGAAAGTAAATGAAACGCTTTTTTGATTGACATCCGAAATTCGACTATTTGAGGTTTTTGCTAAAAACTGTGACGGAAAACAAAGTGAGGCAACCTCCAACTTTCTACTGTACATAACTTTAGTTTCTATGGACCGATTTGGCTGATTTTTGTTCAATTGAAAGATGATAGTTGTCGTGATGTTTCATTTAATTTTCTTCAATTTTATAAAAGTACTTTACTGTGTTTTAAATGTATACTTTTAAAGGATAAGATTCCACTTGAATTGTTTTTTTTTTATTGCCATGTAGGCAGACGAGCCAACGGCCCACCTGATAGGAAGTGGTTACCGTCGCTCATGAACCTCTGCAATGTCAGGGGATACTGAGCGGTCGCTACCTACGACCTAACTTTAAGGACCCTCCTCAAGCCTCGTTTGAAGAAGGACAAGTCATGGCTTTTTGTGATGCTTGCGTTTATTTATTTTCTGGGTGAACCGATTTTAGTTATTGTTTTTTGAGAAAGGATGGTTCATATAGAAATCATGGTTTGGTGACTACAAACCAGGGATATCTTACAATTCATTATTGTAAAATTGTACTTGTTCAAAATCCAATACTATTTTTACTTATTATTTTCAGAACAAGAGAAACTATAAAATCAACACGTGTCAGACTTGGGAGCATTAACTATAAAAAAGGTGGTATTCTTCTACCAGTGAAATTGATCAAAATACATCCGTATTACGACAACACAAGACCTATTTTCGACATAGCAATGATCATGCTACCGGAACCACTGAGGTTTACACCAAAAATAAAATCTATCAGACTGCAGAAGACTTTAAAAAATGTCGCTGCAACTCATTTCATTATCACATCCTGGAATCCTTTGGTGGTAAAGATTTTGAATAACATTAAATAGATGATTTAGTATTATTACTAGAGTTGGAACGAATAGTTGTTTGGTCGGATACCGGATATCCGGCCTGACCACCAGCCGAATATTCGGTATTCGGCCGGGGGTGTGGCGGCAAATGACAGTGTGCGACAGAGATAACGCTCTACAAAACCGAAATTACGATATGCTCTCTTTCTAAAACACGATGTGCATTTGTTCCTGCCCCTACGTATACATATAAAACTTATTTAACTACCAGTATTATCACCAAGTTACTTTAAATAATTGATTTAATATAATAAGTTTAAGTTCTTTTAAAGCAATTAAAAGAACTTAAACTTATTACTTTTCTTTAAGTTAAGTTAAAGCTTCAATTACAACTGTGTCTTTATTTGGATTCCATTCATAAAATCTACTAAGTGCACTATCCTGTATCCGGCCGGATAGTAAAAAAATGCCGGGTAAGCCGGATACCGGAAAGTAACCGAATATTCGGTGCATCTCTAATTATTACAAAACCTGACCGCCGATACTTTGTCAGTTTTACAATAGCTTGTGGTTCATGTATCTAATATAACTAGATATACCTACTGTACCGAACAAAGCAGTACAATATAATGTCTCCAAAGAAACCTCAGGTATAACTTACTCAGGTGACCCGTTAGCTCGTCTACCAAAAGAAATAAAAGAACAATTTATAAGCAAAGATATACTGATAATTTTAGCGTTTTTTGACTCATGATATTTTTTTTCTGGAATATGACTTTTGTCGCAGACAAAACCGTGCAGGTCGGATTGTAGTTGTTCATTAATACAAACTCACTAAATTTTATTAAATTCATTTGCACTTTTAATTTAACACACTTGAGCCCCAAATTGAGCTATAGATATTTCCAATTAATTTTAGAATCAAAAACCAAAGCACCAAGAATCAATGGAAGCTATACAACGACGCAGGATCCTGACAGTCACTCATCTGCATCCATCAGAACCTGAAGTGTGTTCTGCTGAACTGGACTTGTATAACATCAACCGGACTGATGCAACCATGTGCTTAGATCCCGGTGCAGGGAGTCAGAAATGTGTGAAGAATGTAAGTAGGTGCTTGTTGGACTGAATTTGGGACATGTGTTAAGATCTAGTCTCATAAGAGTGCCAGGTCTACCAAAAACTAGAGAAAAAAACTTGAGAGGTGTCAAGGGACACCCGGATGAAACGAAGTTCCTTTCGATTAAAACGTATCTCATAAAATATATTTCCTTTCTTAAGGCGCGAACGAGTTTTAAAATATTTTGATCACAGCGCCATCTAGCATTAATCACATAAAACAAAATAAGGAATTGTTTTAAAATATTTTGATCACAGCGCTATCTAGCGATAATCATCTGAAACAAAAAAGTGTCGTGACAACTTTTTCGTAAGAATTTCCGTCTAGCCCCCTTTCACAACACGCGATAAGGAACTTCGTTCCAACAAACAGCTCAGAACACACTTTTTGTAAGACTAATTGAGTTGGGAACAAAGGGGATGGTAAGCCGATATCCTGGACTCAACAAACCAACTGGTTTTGACCTGGTCGGGTATTCCGTGGAAGAGGTTCATTTCATTTCAGCATGGATTGGTATAGGTTGTAGGTTACGTTGCCACCGCAGTACTCTCTTAACATTAGACAAATCCATGCGACGATAACCACGATAATTTGGCCCGTTGCCTCTTCATCATTATCATCATCAACAGTGCGTAGATTTCCGCTACTGGACATAAGCCTCCCTCAAACCTCGCCACAACGACAGGTCCTGCGCTATCTGTATCTAGTGAGTTCCCACGTCCTTGACCAAGTCATCTGACCAGGCTGCGCCTATGAAAATATTACAGACACATAAACAGAAACTTATCTCCCGAGTTTTTTTGCATCACGTTTAAAAATACAAACCTTTTTCAGAAGAACGTTGGTGCTCCAGTAGTTCTAAATGGGATCCTCTGGGGTATAGTAACATCTTGGACAACAGCAGACTGTGACGTCGATGCAGCTGGTGTTAGCTTTGTTACCAGGACTGCTACTAATGATATTATCTCTTGGATCCATGCGACCATGCACGGGCATCGGTGGAAGCAAAGAATTAATGAGTAATAGTAGATTAACAAATAGGGTGTAAAGAAATTGTAAATATATGACGGGGTGATAAGGGAAACCAACCTATTCACAGTGCGGGTAGTTGGAAGTGGAGACTTGCTATAAATGCAAGCGTTGGCCGCTGTTATTATTCATTAGTGTTTGAGTAGTCGAGGCGAACGAACCTCTTGATGTAAAAGTAATAAACTGTTAAAACTCGTTATTTTGAAGTTTTTATTCAAAAGTGTTGATCATCGAGTGTTCAAGTGGACATTGTGACGTCATTCCTGACAAAACCAAATGAAGATCGACTATTTACAACGTCATTACACCTCAACACACTATTTACGCCGTCATATGTGTTATATTAAATGCTTATTTTACGAATTACTAAAATCAAATACACCTAAACCGTGAAAGATTGAAAACTCACTCGCGTGTTCCGTTCTTATTATACGTTTGATTGTTTTGTAAATTGATATTTACGGTGATTGATTTGCGACGAACATTGAACAATAGTGGCGAATTATAGGAGACTAACAACAGTGTATGTTTAAGTGTTTTCTGTAAAACTTTTTTTGGTTCTGAGTCTTGTTGGGTCGCTAATAAATAATGAAAAAAATAAAAATAAATAAAAATAAAATAATAAATAAAATAAGTATCTATAGGTCCACTGATTTATGCAGCATTTCAAAAAACAAAATAACGATCACGTATTCATCTATTTCCAGTTTGTTATGGTCATCTAGAACAAGACTGAGGATGACTACAAAACATTCAAATTACTCAAAGTCAGCGGAAAGTATTAAATTAACTGCCAACTGTTGTACTCGTAACTCATATAGGTACAGATACAGAATAGAACAAGCATGTTGAATCAAAATTTTCTTCATTACTTAATTTAGAATGTTTTTAAATATGGTCCTGTACGATATTCCATGGAGCTGAAAAACTTACCGTACGTCGGTCGGCCCGTCCGCGAAGCGAAGCTTTGGTCGCCGACGTTGGTGAAGTCCTCACAAATTCCGTGGAATATATCACACAGTCCAAGTCGCTGGTGAAGTCTTGGGTGTGTAGTTTTTGCTAACAGGTGTGTGAACCTTCGCGTCGAATAATAAATACAACGTTTGCAAGTTCGGCTGTTGCTTGCGCATTCAAAACGAAGCCTATATTTTCTTTGTGTTCGCGGCAGCCAATGAGCGCGCGACGCACAAGGCTCATGGCTACCAAAACTAATGGCTTGTCCACAGCCCACGGAACCATACTCCGATAAAACTTTATCTTATGTGTGTGTGCAGTATTGCAGCTCAGTATTACGACCAATAATAACAATAACAAGAAAATAGAATTAAAAGCTAAAACCTGTGAACACAATATCTGTTCCAGTACGGAACAGGTCCAATATGCATCTTGGTGTTTTTCTTTACCCAATAATTAAGGTAAACTGAATTTATAAATAAAACTTAACAAACATAAACAGTGTAGGTCATATTAGTATCTATATCTATTTGCAACGATACGCAGAGTATCTCCCATTAGTATATTATTATCTTTATCCTCCCGATATTCAGATTTACTTTGTAAGCACCCAACAGATAGATTTACTCTGTTTTTGTATTAAATTAACTGTTTTACTGCTTAATGAAGTCCCCTTAGTATGCGGTTTGAGGATTACACGTTTGTAATGTTATGCATTGGAAGTTGGCGAGCCAATATGTAAACGTAACATAAAACGTGTTGTAATTTCCGCCATCCTGTCGTAAGTCAATCGTATAGAATTTTGATTGAAATAGCGCCAGTAATGCCGTGTTCGCTCAAAATTCTATTTCACCGGCTCGATGTGAATAGTTGGACGCCGTACCATAATTATTTAACATTCAATATCTAGGTGTGTTATGGATTCCAATTTAAATTGAGCGATAGAATGATAGATGGAAGAGAATTCAGGTTAAGGAGATTAATTTGGGTTTAATTTCAGTTTATCACAAAATGCTGTAACAGTCCATTACTGCTCATTGCTAGGCTCATGTCTCCTCAGAAGAGGGGTTAGGTATAGTCCAGCAAACTTGCCCTTGCGGTTTGGGGACTTCACATATCTTCAAAGGACTTTTAGAACCCTTTTCAACATGCAGGTTACCTAATGATGTTTTCCTTCAGCCAGTTATGTCGTGAAAAAATTGCACATATTTTTATATTGAGATTATTATAGAGGTGCATACAAGCCGGCCGATTTTGAACCCGCGACCCATACGGAAGACAAGCGCTCCAACGCCTTGAACCACCCGTACACTACGACTTTTAATATTACGCATATCACAAAATACTTTATTTAAAAGAAAACTTTCTAACTAGTATTTAAGTTTCTGGATATCTTGTAGAAGTAGAGTATAAAACGACCCTAATATGAGTCTATATGGTCCACTACAGGAATTCCTATGTCTATCATCTGGCTCTGTCATCAGACCCCAGGCTCACGGACCACCTGGACCACCTTTGGGTCTGCGAAGAGACTTCGGTTCTCTTTGCATTTTATACCGCTTGTTCTACGGGGAGTGCTCCGAAGAATTATTCGAGATGATTCCAACATCTCCGTTCTATCATCGCACCACCCGTCGTCGAGGTGGAGTTCATCCTTACTATTTGGAACCACCGTGGTCATCCGCGGTCCGTTTCAAAAAATCTTTTCTGCCAGTGGTGTGTCGTGATGTGAGTTCGAGTTCCAGTGGTACTACCCAAAAGCGAACAAGAAAGAGGATAGACAGATTTGTTTGCTCTTAAATCGACCCGCAGTATCCAGTCTTCTCGTGATCATGAAGTTTGAAACAACGTTGAAATATCGAGACAGCTCAATTAATTAAATATCGAGGTAAGAACCCGTTTAACATGCATGAAAGTATTTTAAAAGACTTTTCTTAAACCTCGTTTAAAGAGGTAAATATCATAAAGTTAATTTCATGGTATCCATAAATATTTTTAACGCACAAAAGGTCAAATTAAAAAACAACAAACATTCTTTCCAAGGGCAACGGAAATCGCCTTAGAAAATTGGTCATTCTATACTATTTTCTGTTGTGTGCCTGCATTTGTCTTTGTCAGGACTGTGAGTGAAGTGTGGTCCATAATACAAGCTGTTGGGATATTATTGAAACCACAACATAATAATTAATTTATTTATTATATTAAAATTTATAGAATACAATAAATTGATATAAAAAATTGGAGTAAAATAAAATGCGACTAATCTCTACATGGATAGAAAGAAAAATTAATTTGACATAGAATTGAATTTGAATTTAATTTTTAATAGCGCGAGACCGAGTCATCGCGAAAACTAAAAAGTTTGAATACAATTAAAATATAAAAAGTTTTGTATGTTCAATGTGGATTGAACACAAGCTGATTAGTCGACTAATATTGTTAGAATCAAGAAACATTACAATCCGTAAACCTTATAAGCGGGATGCAAATGAAAATTTTAGTTTAATTTATAACATTTTCTTACTTTCTCTCAATTTTCATTAAAATTCATTCTGTACTTTTTGCGTGATATTTACCACGAAAACCACCACGACCTTAAGATTTTTATTTTATTAATTATAATAATAACAATTTTTAAAAGATAAACTTAAAGATAAGATTATTTAGTAAACCGCTATATTTTTCTAATTAGGCCACAACACACGCGAACTCCCAGACAGATTGGCATCGCTTCCTCTGCACGGCTTGGCGGAAATAGTGCTGTTCACCCTTATCTTGAACAGACGCGCAATGATGTATGCCCATTTGAATGTTTAGTGAAGTTTTAGAGCTTAGAACTGTTCCTTGAAGTTCTGTAATGGATCTTATTGTTTATGTTTGTTAGGATATTTTGCCGTAAGAGATATGTTGAGTTTGTTGTAAATACAAAGTAGGTTAAATGTTATGAATTAGAAGATAATGTGTAATGAAGATAATGAAGGTACTGAATGTTGGAGTTACTTTAGTCCTTCTGTGGATCTCCTCATTTCTGATTTGATCACGCAGGGAAACACCCAGCATAGCCCTTTCCATTGCACTTTGAGTGACTCTAAGTCGTCTTATAAGACCCATCGTGAACGGCCAAGTGATCTGATCCATAGGTCATCACTGGCAACACACACAGAAGAGACCAAAGAATTGCATCTTTGAAGTGGCAATGGGCAGGACATATTGTGCGAATAACGGACGACCGATGGGGCCGAAAATTTCTGGAGTGGCGGCCACGAACCGTTAGGCGCAATGATTGTAGACCCCCACAAGATGGATCGACGATCTGGTGAAGATCGCGGGAGGTCACTGGATGCAGATGGCGCAGGACCGGTCGATGTGGCGAGGTTTGGGGGAGGCCTATGTCCAGCAATAGACGTCTATAGGCTGATGATGATGATGATGAATGTTAGAGTATTGACTTTAAGTTTCAGTGGACCTATTAGAATGATTATTTTTCCATATAAAAGATTATTGCTATGAAAGGTGAAGCTACATGACCAGGAGTCGTTGTCCTCTGCAATTTCAGAGGATACTGCTGGGCCACTATGCTCCCCAACTATGGTTTTGTTAGAACCGATTTTGATTACTCTCTTTTTTCAGAAGGCAAATACATTGAACATCATCTGATATAACTTTGACAAAGATCTAATTTGTAGTTTTTATACCATTCTTAAAAAATGAAAGTCGAAATTTTTGAAATAAATATTACTTCCTAAAACTAAATATCGTTTTACCTATTAAGTAAATACAATAAGAAATACGATATGATTAATTACAAATACAAAACAAAAGAAGTACGAATCCAACTAAAGTAGATACAAAATTCTGTTGCAAAGTTTAAATAGCTTTCACTGGATGAAGCCTCGGGCAATCCGCGTTTCCATCAAGTGTAAAAGTTGGGCAAAACTTAAATTAATCTCATTTAAGCCCGAGGAAGTTTAAGTGGCATAATTGGGCGAAATTTAAGCCGATTTAGTGCAACCGTGTATGTTATTAAGTCGTGGTGGCCGAGTGGTCGAATCGCTTCCTTCCGTACGGGAGGTCGCGGGTTCAAATCCGGCCGGCTTGTACCTCTAAATCTTAATATGAAAAAGATTTATGTGCAATTTTTCACAACACCACTGGCTAAAAACGGTAAAGGAAAACATCGTGAGGAAACCTTCATATCGGAAAAGGGTTCTAAAAATCCTTTGAAGATATGTGAAGTCCCCAATCCGCATTAGGAGCTCAGCAGTGGGCAGTAATGGGTTGTTACAGTACAGTGTATGTTATTAAGGCTTTTGTGTAATGCAATTGCGATAAATGTCAAAACTGTCCTGGTAATGGCAGACCTAGACCAAGAATTCGCTTTTGCAACTTCGTGTACGTCACTTTCAGTCAATTATTCGATGTTTCTTTCTGTAAAAACCATTTTTTAACTTCAACGGACATTGAAAAAAAAAACTTGAGAGGTGTCATGGGATACCCGAATAGAACTTCCTTTCGATTAAAATATATCTTATATTTATTTTTTTCCTAACGTAACGCGCGATAAGGAACGTGTTTTAAAAGATTTTGATCACAGCGCCATCTAGCGATAATCATCTAAAACAAAAAAGTGTTGTGACAACTTTTCGTGTGTCGTGACAACTTTTCGTAAGATTTTTTTCCGTCTAGCCCCCTTTCACAACGCGCGATAATAAGGAACTTCGTTCCAACTAAACGAGGATTAAACAAAGATTCAAACGAGGTTAAATATAAGTTATGTATGGGTAACTGATAGGTAACGGCCCCTCACTATGTGCATGTTGGGAGACATAAAAATATTTAGATTTCTTTTGATCAGCAATTTTCATGCTTTTAACGCTAATATTAATTAATTCTACTACCATTAATTTGAAAGAAATAAATAAAAAAAAACTTGAGAGGTGTCAAGGGACACCCGGATTTTCGATTAATTAGTGAGGGAATTGTAATAAAATATTATTTTTTTAAGTTATAATAATTAGTTAATAAGTAATTATTATAACTTAAATAAAATATTTTGATCACAGCGCCATCTAGCATTAATCATATAAAACAAAATAAGGAACAGTTTTAAAAGATTTTAATCACAGCGCCATCTAGCGATAATCATCTAAACGTGACAACTTTTTCGTCAAAATTTCTGTCTAGCCCCCTTTTGATAACGCGCGATAAGGAACTTCGTTCCAATATTCTACTATGTTATGGTTATACTAATAAACCAGTTATTATACTAAACACTACAGTTTATTACTGTAACTGAAATTATAACACACTCCTATACAATCATAGTATTACTCGTAAACCTTTCAGAACTAAAACATCTTAAACGAGTTTCTTTATCACAGGAAAATAGATCTTATTGCAATTGCCGTAAAGGATATAATAGCATCTAATAGCTGTCTGGTCTAAGTAATGGTAACTGCACCAGTTGGTCCGCCTTGAGCTCTAACTAACCAGGTGGTATGAACTGTGTAAAGGGTGTTTCAAAATATTTAATATTTTTACTTTGTTTTGTTAAAATTTTGGTGGTATAGGAAAGTGGTAGCTCAAATTTAACCAAAATGTACTTCTTAATCTATAAGATTTCTTACTGGTCAAGTCTTTTCTTTTCATCATTTTAAAATAACTGTAGAGTAATATGTAACTAATCCGACATCTTGTTGCGGTCGCCATCTTGGGTCAATTTTCATTTAATACCTACAGTAAAGAATACTTTCAACAAATTTAACTAGATTATTTAATTTACTCTAACACGTTAAACGCCATGTAAAACAGTATATTAAATATTTATATTTTAAAGTGTATATTCTGTTGGTGTAACATTAAATAAATAAATAAATAAATATATTTCAAAAAGTAGTCTACTATATGAATTTTGTACTAACTATAATACGAATAGATACATTGTTCATAGATAGAAGTTATTATAAATTATTTTTTGTAAATTACCTGAAAACAAGACTTTTCTAAATAACTCCGAATTACCATCCGTTTCTGGAACCCCTCGGAATTGGGTGCCCTCAACTTACTTTCTACTGGGGCCACGTGACTCACCAATAAGCCACTACGACTTTAAAACTTGAATAAAAATACTTGAGAGGTGTCAAGGGACACCCGGATGGAACGTAGTTCCTTTCAATTAATCAGTGAGGGAATTGTAATATTTTTTTTAAGTTATAATAATATTTTATTTAAGTTATAATAATTAGTTAGTTTAAAACGTCTGTCTCTCTCTCTCTCTCTTTCAAGCGATTATTTTGATCACAGTGCCATCTTGCACTAATCATATAAAACAAAATAAGGAATTGTTTTATAAAATATTTTAATCACAGCACCATCTAGCGATAATCATCTAAAACAAAAAAAAGTGTTGTGACAAATTTTTCATAAGAATTTCCGTCTAACCTCCTTTCGATAACGCGCAATAAGGAACTTCGTTCGAAAAAGTTATATTAAGTTCATACGTTTGAGAGTATTGATAGATGGATAGATTTTTGCACAGTCAAATAAATACTGTCGAGTATAATAACATAGCAAGTCCAACACAAAATTTCTAAAATTCTTATTATTTTTTTAAACATAAAACTTTAAACACTTTTGTTCACAACTTTCCTTGAAATAATCTCCACACTACCTTCTCATATTGCGGTTTAATGTTTTCTCGCGTTATATAGCTTTTAACATGATCTTACTGAGAGTATAAACATCTCTACATTGTTCTAGTGTTCTGACGCTTATTAACGAGGGAATTTACTTAGAATTCTTGGGAAAACTAAGCTGTAGAGCTAGAAAATGTAAGGTATCGTTCTAGTAATAAGTATGTAAAGGTTTCTGAGGATGTTTGGATGATTTTATTAACTCAATTCGAATGAAGTTTTAATTTGTTGATGATTTTCATTGCATTGCAAAAAATAATTTTCAATATCGGTTTGATCCAGAGATTACTTATAGGATTCTTCTGGGGTTAGGTCTTCTCAGTAGTGGAATCATTCATAATCCACCACGTGAATACAATGTGGATTCACATTTCTTCGACGGATTTTGGAATCCTTTTTCAAGAAGCAGGTTCGCGATGTTTTCTTTCACTGTTTTTATTTATTTATTTATTAAACTTTATGCACATAAATGGTACAGTGGCGGACTTAATGCCTAAAACTATGGTAGGTGCTCAATTAGATTAGTTATAAAAATATATTATATATATATATATATAATAAATACAATTTCCATACATAAAATACTATACTACACAATAAACCTATGCATAATTACATAAATACTACAATAATACAGAGTATTTACCCACAAATACATACGAATATAAGAAAGATCTATTGAGAAGATAAGCCTGCCAGTTCCTTGAAGATATGATTTCGAACTTTCACCTTGAACGTTAAGCGGTCCACTATCATTTTTAATCAGTTGTAATAAGTATCTATACAGGGTGGATCTGTAACTTTGGACAATCTGACGTGGGGTGAATGACCTGTCGAAATAAAACTTAGAACCACTTTTATTTTAGGAATTGGAAATTTTTTTTTCATCATCGTATGGAAGTCCGCAACGATAGTCGTACGTTTTCCATACAATGTCAGAAAAAAAAGTTTAAGTTAAATAAAAATAGTGCTAAGTTGTATTACGACAGGTCATTCACCCCACGTCAGATAGTCCAAATTTACAGATCCACCCTGTATAGTGTGTATAAGTTTCTAATAATAGTATTTAGATTATCTGTATTAGGACATAGGCTACTTTTCGTCCCAGGTATTGCATCGAGATCAATAGGCTATTCCATCCTATTTTTTTTTCTATTTTAATTTAATCTTTTGTTCATAAAAACCTATAAAAAATAGAACAATTTTTTTTTAGCCAAATTAGGCTAAAATTTGCCATTTAAAATTTCAATTTCAAATTTGGCGCAAAAACATCTTCTAACGTCACTTTTGCGTCACTCGCAGAATAAACAGCGGTGTAAACACTACGATTTGCTAAGGGGTTTACTATAGAAGTGACGTCATATTACAAGCCATCATGGCGGATAGCGTTTTTGACATTCGAAGCACAGATAATAAAACACGAATTTTAAAATTGGAATATAAATATATTTTGCGTTTTTATGAGTAGAAATTAACATTAATCACTTAGTTTTTCGTAAATTTATCAAAGTATGATAATTTTATAGTTTTATTTGCTTGGTGCGTAATAGCCTATTAGTGAATATTAAGAGCTGCGGAATGCGTCATATTTATTTGCATTAAATCCTATTCTATGGGAAACCCTTGTATATACCAACTATATATCCACATTTCACATTTGGTCGTTGGCTTCATAACAACAAAATCAGCCAAGCGCTCGCGGAAACAAATAATAATATCCTTTGTATCTCGTAATTCAATTTTTTACTTACAATCAAGGTAATATAATAACGGATGCCATACAAAGTTATTACATATAAGGGACAGAAATGTTTTATTTTTGATACCAACAAAGAAAACTGTATGAGTTGTAAATAATGCCCAAAACTTGGGCATTCTATTATTTATTTATTTGGGAAACAACAGTACGTCGCCTCAGTGCTTGTTTGGCCAATCTGACATTTTTTACAAAAAATACTTTTTAATGCAGTATTATAAAGAATAAAATTTCCATCCGACTGGTAAAATATTTTTTTTAAATATTCAATTCCAAAACAATAAAAATCTCATTTCAATTTTTTTCTCAACACGGCACTTAACGAAAATTCCGTGCTTGTTTGCTGTCTCCTGTAAAATTTGCTCGAGTGCAGATTGGCCAAACAAGCACTGAGGCGACGAGTACAAGTTATTACATCAAAACAGGGATACAAAAAAACAAACCTAGACCAAATAAGTTTCCACATCCAAATAAGTCAGAAATGAGACAGTGGACTATGATAACCGAACCAAAGGCACTCAATTTGACTGTATTTTTTTATTAGATACGTCATAACTTTGGTTCGGGTAGACCGATTTGAATGATTCTTATTTAAATAAAAGTACCTATTTTTGGATCTGTGTGAATGTGAATTTTCACGATTTTTTGACTGTTTCGCGTGTTTTTTTTTTAACTAATATAAAAACGAACATATTAATGGAAATACGAATTGCCCACTACTGGGTTCAGGTCTCTCCAGTAACGGTATTAAGTCCACCACGCTTGTCCAATGCGGATTGGGGACTAAACGTAATCTTCGAAGAATTTTTAGAATCCTTTTCGATTTTTCTTTCACAGTTTTCAGCCAGTGATGTTGTGAAAAACTGCACGTAAATCTTTTGACATTAAGATTAAGGTAGAAGCCATCTCTTTTTTAATTAACACGTAAAAGAGAACAAAATATAATAGAGAAACAAATCAATTACAAGTTAATTAATACGAAAATCGATAAGCCGAGCCACTAATTCGATCATTCGCTCGCAAGGGCCTTAAGGAAACGAGCTTATCCGATTACACGGATGCGGGCTTTCTCGTCAAGATGCCTCATTGTTCATCGATATAATCAAATCGATTCTAATCAAGATCGAATGATACGGTAACATGAGGTTAATGCTTACAAATTAATGTTTTATTTGAAGCTTCTAACTGTTCGATTAAACTGGAAATTAACTTATAAATACATAAAATATACTATACATAACGGGGTGATAACAAGGGAAACCAACCTATTCACCGTGTGGGTAGTTGGAAGTGGAGACTTGCTATAAATACAGGCGCTGGCCGCTGTTATTATTCATTCGAGTTTGAATTGTCGAGTCGAACGGACCTTTTGATGTAAAAGCAATAAACTGTTAAAACTCGTTATTTTGAAGTTTTTATGCAAAAGTATTGATCCTCAAGTGTTCAAGTGGACATTGTGACGTCATTCCTGACAAAACCAAATGAAGATCGACTAATTACAACGTCATTACACCTCAACACACTATTTGCCCCGTCATACATAAAATATATTATACATAAAAAACGACGCGTTGCTGTGTGTCTGACGACAGACGACGTCTGAGCATTTGTCTGTATGTAGTTTGTATATTGCAAAGGTCCATGAGCAACGGTAACCGCTTACGATCAGGTGGCCCGTCAACTTGTCTGCCAACAAGGCAATAAGAAAAAATGTGTTTGTCTGCAAGTGTTTGCGTCTGGTTATGTGTGTGTGTTTTCTCTCTCTCACTCTCTCTCTCTCTATGTGTGTGTGTGTGTGCGCAATTAGATTAACTAATTTATAATTTATGTTTGACCGAGAGTGTTTTGATTATAATTGATGAATCTATTCCAAGATGGCGTTTGCTATAATATGACGGATGAAATATTATTATTACACTAATTTTCAAAGTGTTTACCGTCGGACGGACGCTGACCATGAGCGGCTGGAAGTTATAGTGCGGTTCAATTTTCACATTGCCAACCTGCTCAGAACCTAGAAATTTTATCTAGTCAAAAATAATAAATGATATTACAATAACAATAATTTTCTTTACCAATATTACTTATATCCCTTAGCAAAATAATTTTGTAAAGATTACGTTGACAAGGGTCATTTTCTTTGTAAGGCCGCTGTGATATTAAACATCTGAAAATAAATATAATATGTTGCCTACAAATTGTTCGGTCTTTATTACGTATAATTTCTCTTATGTTGTGGCCCAAGCGAAAAGAAACAGGATTATTGCAAGGTTGATAAATAAATAATAAAAAAACTTGAAAGGTATCAAGGGCCACCCGGATGGAACGAAGTTCCTTGCGATTAATTAGAGAGGGAATTGTAATAAAATTTTATTTTTTTGAATTATAATAATTAGTTAGTTTAAAACGTCTGTCTCTCTCTCTCTTTCTATAAGACACTCTTCTCATGCTATCACAGCGATCACAGCGCCATCTAGCGATAATCATCTAAAATAAAAAAGTGTCGTGACAACTTTTTCATAAGAATTTTCGTCTAGCCCCCTTTCGATAACGCGCGATAAGGAAGTTCGTTCCAATAAATAAATAAATGAGCTCATCTGAATATTTTATTACTTAACCATTCAACTGAAAACTGCGTCATAATTGGATTATTTACTTATGCAGAAGCCAAAATTGAGTACGATGTAACGTTAGTTCAGGAATTCTTTTGTTTCATGGTCTCAAATTTTCCGGAGACGATATATTCTTTTTTTTTTTTTTATTGCAAAGTAGATAAACGAGCATACGGCCCACCTGATACTTGCCCAAAATGTATTACAAAAATCTTAGATCTCATTAAATATCGAATTCAATTTTTTTTTTCGGAAAATACATATTTACGCCAACATATTTAATCCCAGTTTCGCCATCTAGCGTAAATTAACGAACACAGACGAGTGGATAGTATAAAATAAAGTTGTCATTGTCTATTACTATAGAGGCACATTAGCCAACGGGCGACCTGATCGTAAGTGGACCTCTGCAATGTCAGGGGACACTGCGAACCGCCATCTTAAATCTTTAAAATGACATTTTAATTTTTTCAATAGCTAGAGTGTTTTAAAAGGACGGTTAATTTATAAAGAACAATACTAGTATAATTATAAAAAAAATACTAAATTATATTTCTGCATTGTATATGCTGGTCGAAAATTGTAACTTGATTAATCGTTCTAATACTGAGATAAAAATAAATTAAATTTTTAAATAGGTATCTCAAAAACTTGTTGTAATTATTTAGGTAATGTAATGATTATTCTTTACGTCCACTATTTCTTTTCTGTTATGTTTAGAGGTAAAACTTATTTCTGTCTGTACCAACTCATTACTGCCCACTGCTGGGCTCAGGTCTCCACAGAAGAGGGATTAGGCATAGTCAACCACGCTTGCCCAATGCGGATTGGGGACTTCACATATCTTCAAAGGATTTTTAGAACCCTTTTTCGACATGCAGGTTTCCTCACGATGTTTTCCTTCGCCATTTTTAGCCAGTGGTGTTGTGAAAAATTGCACATAAATCTTTTTCACATTTAGATTTAGAGGCCGGCCGGATTTGAACCCGTGACCTCTCGTTCGGAAGGACGCGCTTCGACCACTCGGCCACCACGACTAACGAAAACTTATTTGGTCTAAGTTCAATTTTTGTTTAACAAAAATTAACGCAAATTCTTTCAAATTACACCAACGCAGGTAGGGTCGGCTTGAAAAATTATCACAATCAGCAACATGAAACAATGTTGGATGGCTACGGGCCCGAACAATTGTTATTGCGATAACATTATTACACTGAATCTTCGTAATATGTTTCAGGGTCTGTGAGATAAGTCAAGACTGGCTTAGTAGGTTTTTGGTTTATTTCAATAGACGACTTTGTAATAAATTTCTTTAAACACTCGCGTTTCTCCACATCACTTACACTATTACTAAACGGGTTCTTATCACGATTATTTTTAATTGAGCGGTCCCAATATTTCAGCACTGTTTCAAGCGCCATGATCACGGGAAGACTTAGGAACTGCGGTTAGGTCATTTAAGAGCAGACAAATCTGTCTACCCTCTTTCTCGTTAGTTTGCCGGTACCGAAATGTGAGTTCGAGTTCCAGTGGTAAATCGTGGTAAGAACCCGTTTAGTAATAGTGTAAGAGACGACTTTGTGTGTTTTTGTTTTCACTGCTCAAAGGCATTACGGTGATTGCTGCTGTGGATCCTGGCTACACAGGAGTTACAGTGGTGGAAGTGAGTGGTGGGCAAATACCTATATTTTTTACAAGCTTTATATTAACTTGCACTGGATGTAACTATGTAAGTTCGGGTGGAATTTTGTGACTTTAATTTGACAATTTTTCCGTTGTCTCATTGAGCTGACACTTTGCACACAAATGTTTATCATACGATATCTTGGAGCTGATTTGATGATAGAGTCAGAAGTTGGCTATTAGAACTCCTGTAGGTACTAAATAATATATATGACGGCGTAAATAGTGTGTTGAGGTGTAATGACGTTGTAAACAGTCGATCTTCGTTTTGTTTTGTCAGGAATGGCGTCACAATATCCACTTGAACACTTGATGATCAATACTTTTGAATAAAAACTTCAAAATAACTAGTTTTAACAGTTTATTACTTTTACATCAAGAGGTCCGTTCGCCTCGACAATTCAAACACGAATGAATAATAACAGCGGCCAACGCCTGTATTTATAGCGAGTCTCCACTTCCAACTACCCGCACGGTGAATAGGTTGGTTTCCCTTGTTATCACCCCGTTATATATGTTTGGGCTCGTTTTACTTGTCTTACCTAGCATACTAATTCTGTATAATCATAGCGCTTAAGTACAATAAATAAATCATGCCCAAGTCTCTAATATTGTTATTGACGTCTTACAAATAAGGCCTTGTAATTTCTATGGTTTTATCTTCTACAAATAACTTTTTCTCATTTCATTAAATCTCAAATGTTTATTTTGTTTTTATCGAAAAGACGGTGTGTAACATCATTGTATACAAGTCGAAAGCTCTCCAATACACAGAAGGACGTCCTTACCAAATGCGCAGCGACACCCGCTGTAATGGCATTTTGAAAAAACGATTGACTGACAACGATACCAGAAGGGAAGCCGGAATATAGTCGCCTAGAGAGCAAAGAATTGCATCTTTGAAGTAGCAATGGGCGACACATTGTACGAAGGCTGGTGGTGCCGAAAATTTCTAGAGCGGCAATTACAAACCGTTAGGCGCAGCTTAGGCAGACCTCCCACAAGATGGACCGACGACCTGGTTAGGATCGCGGGAGGTTGCTGGATGCAGACAGCGCAGAACCAGTTGTCAAAAAATACCCATGTCCATCAGTGGAAATTCATGGACCCTTTGCTCCACTACCAGTGCTGAACTTTGGTCCAGAATTATGCTCAGGAAAAATACGAAATAAATAAATTTCACACAAATATTTGTCGTCAATCCATCTGCGAAAAACATCGAGTGAAAAACTTGATGACTTGTGTACACGCCGTCCTACATTTTAAGACAATGTAACAACGCACAATTGTCGCGCGATGCGGGTAGATAAATAAGGCTTAGTTAAACACAGACTGCGGGTAGTAATTTACAAGCTTTATATTAACTTGCACTGGATGTAACTATGTAAGTACGGGTAGAATCCTGCAAGTTAAATTTGTCAAACTTTCCGATTGAACTGACATTATGCATGCAGATGTAAATCGCGTGATAATGCAATAATATGACAAAATGGCGCTGATCTAATGATGGATTCGGAAGGTGGTTATAGGAACTCTTGTGCTAAACAAGATAGACCCGTCGTGTTTGGGCTCGTTTTACTTGTATAGGGTGGGCAATCTAACGTTTGCCCACCCTATACAAGTGACCTATACAAGTTTGTGTGAATTCCACGATATTTTACTGCGATCGAAATCCTTTTTTCTGCATACGCGCCGTAAATGACCTTGTTTGCCACAATAACTACAAATAAATTCTTTGTATTTGCAAGATTTTGGCCCATGCTCATTGGCTCCGCATATTGGGCATTTTTCGAGTCCCAACTTGTGTACGTTCCCGCTAAGTTCCCGCGTCACCTCGACGGTGCCGGCGTCTCGCTCAGCTGCCTCGAGGGTATTTGCTAACATTAGTGCCTTTTGATATTCTAAGCCATCTTCTGCAAATAATCTCTGACGAATAAATTCGCTTCTTAATCCGCAGACAAACTGATCCCGCAGGTTTTCTTCCAAATTATTTTTGAATTCGCAGAATCTTGAAATCTTCTTTAAATCTGCTATATAATCGGCAATCGTTTCTCCCGATTGTTGTCGCCTTTGTCGAAATCTATATCTTTCTGCGAGAATTGATGGCTTTGGTTGTAGATGTGTTTGAAGTAACTGCACAGCGTCTTTATATGACAAGTTCGCCGGTTTCCTCGGGCTCGCTAAAGTAGCCAGTAGCTCGTATGCTGATTCCCCGATTAACGCAATCAATGTCGGTAATTTCAATTCTTCCGTTATTTTATTCGCCACGAAATACATTTCGAGACGATCCACGTACGCAGACCAATTACCGTTTTTCACGTCAAACTCACGCACTTTGCCTACAGACATTTTTAATTGTCACGCTAATACTGTATTAATCACACTTTTAATCACAGTTAACGTTTTCAATGTTCCGTTATCCTCGTCGCCACTGATAAATAAGACAAAAGTTGTTAGCTCCAAGTATGTATTGAGACTGGTTTGACGCTACTAGAACATTGTCACTTACAACTATTACACGGTTACCCACATATAGATATTTATTAATACTAGTATGCAACACATTTTAAACTACTGTTTATTTAGAGAATGACTCAAATGTCATTCAATTTGTGTTAGTAATTTAGTTAAAGGTTTGACATTTACGAAATGGGACGTTTTCGTTTTCGAAATGGGCAGAAGATCGTTTGGCCGAAGATGAGCATTTTTACTGAAAAATCGTCTTTTCAGGTGAAGCCCATTTTCACCTCGACCTCACCACGAATTTTTTGTTTCCAAAAGTTGAAGAGTATGACATGGACGACATTTGGTTTCAACAGGATGGCGCAACATGCCACACAGCCAACATGACAGTCGAATTTTTGGAAAATGCAAACTTTATATGTACTGTACTGTACTGTAACAATCCAATACTGCCCACTGCTGAGCTCAGGTCTCCTCCGAAGAGGGGTTAGGCATAGTCCACCACGCTTGCCTAATGCGGATTGGGGACTTTATATGGCCCACCCCTTATTAGCTAGCACTCTACTGCTACATGATATCCAAGATCTTAAAAGCATGTTGAACGGCGGTCACCGTCATTTGTTTTTTAAGTGTGTTGGATGTTGGTGAGACAATACATAGCCGCAGCGTAAGATAATGTAGCAACATATCATTGCTTAACCGCGCTATGCGGGTAGATAAACAATGCTTAGTTAAATACAGACTGCGGGTAGTAGTATATTACAATAAGATTAAGGCATATTCTTTTGTCTAGAGATGGGTTTGTAAGATAGAGCAACAGTTTCTCATAAGATTACCTACAAATGAACGAATTCCTTTTGTCAAGAATAGCATAAAAATGTTTTTTTTTTTTTTTGGACGGGAGGAAATTGCCGAACTTCCACTCGCCCCGCGATTGGGGTATTTGGGCGTTGAACCACACTAAAACCTCCCGCCGCTCATGCTCGACGTCCGATCCCCGGCCGGGACAGAACCCGGCACGAGGCTGGTAGGGGTGTCAGGACGCGTTCGCGATTGTCGCTCACGTATCGCTCCGAATAAAAAGGACTAGTTAGAAGTTTGTCATTCTAAAGTAAAAAATAGTCATCCATATCGGTTCACCCAGAAAATAAATATACGCAAACACGCATAGCAAATCGTGTAATGTCTTTTAAAAAGATGCATTTTTAAACAAAAGTGTATATTAGACTATGACAAAAATTCCACGAAAAAGAATAAGAATCATCAAAATCACCGCTTACCATCAGGTGGGCCGTAGGCACATGTATCTATCACGCTATAATAAAAATAAAAAAAAATCGGTCCACACAAAAATGTTATCCGGTCATTAGCATGGCCTGGTAACTTTGACTCCTTGCTACCATATTGCACAGTCACGTGATATCCATAAGCGTAAAACATTATCGAAATCGGTTCATCCAAAATCGAAATTGTGTATTGGAACGAAGTTCCTTATCGCGCGTTGTGAAAGGGGGCTGGACGGAAAAAATTCTTACGAAAAGTTGTCACGACACTTTTTTGTTTTAGATGATTATCGCTAGATGGCGCTATGATCAAAATCTTTTAAAACACGTTCCTTATTTGTTTTAGATGATTATCACTAGATGGCGCTGTGATCAAAATCTTTTAAAATACGTTCCTTATCGCGCGTAAAAAAATAAGGAAAAAACAATTATAAGGTATATTTTAATCGAAAGGAACTTCGTTCCACCTGGGTGTCCCCTGACACCTCTCAAGTTTTTATAAAACGCTTAAGAAATTCTGATATCTACTTCAAAACAATTTTTACTTTTAAGCATAACTCTATCGCCATACATATTATGAAAAAAGAGTTATCCAAATCTTCTTAATTATAGAATCTTCTTTTTCGAAGTTGGTCTAAAGCTAAATTACAGGTCCACAAATCCGGTGGATCTCGACAGATTTCAATACAGAACCCAACACATTCAATACTGAACTGGACTAATTAGATAAAGCCTTTGATTAAGGCTTCGGAGATAGGTGAGGATTAGAGAGTTTTCAGATTACAGTGTCAATACATTGATTAATTATTATCTACAAAAGCCAAATTCGATGCTTTGATAAGTTAGAGGACCGAAAATTCTTTTGAAAAGCTTTTTCACTTGCACTGGAAAAAAAATATTATTAATAATGGTATTACTATTATTGTACCGATGGTAGACAAGTCTGCCTGTTTGATATTAAGTGATTACCGTTGAAGTCGTAGTGGCCGAGTGGTCGAAGCGCTTCCTTCCGAACGGGAAGTCGCGGGTTCAAATCCGGCCGGCTTGTACCTCTAAATCTAAATGTGAAAAAGATTTATGTGCAATTTTTCACAATACCACTGGCTAAAAACGGTGAAGGAAAACATCGTGAGGAAACCTGCATGTCGGAAAAGGATTCTAAAAATCCTTTGAAGGATGGACAGCTACAATATCTGGGAACACCACAGAGCCTACCTATCTACTGTTTAAGAGTGAATGATTAAGAAAAACTTTTCAATCATCATCATCAACAGTCCGTAGACGTTTGCTGCACATTTGCGTCTCCCAAACCTCGCCACAATGACCGGTCCTGCGCTATCTGCATCCAGTGAATTCTTTTACCCTACCCGTTCATAGTCAATGTTTTGCCTCATCGGCTATTTGTTCTACACGCAATGTGTCCTGTCTATTGCCACTTCAAAAATGCTTTAATGTTTACTTTGGCAATGCATAAAACCACCAGACTCGATTGTGTGTATGTGAATCGCTGCTGTGCTGTTTCACATGGAGCGGTACAGTAGCGACTTACAAAAACTTTTATTTTAATTACTAACATAGCTTGTAAGTTATCTAATACATATATATTAAGGCGAAAGTTTGTAAGTATGGATGTATGGATGTATGTTTGTTACTCTTTCACGTAAAAACTACTGAATGGATTTAAATGAAACTTTACCACAATATAGCTTATACATCAGAATAACACATAGGTTACAATTTTTGAACCCATTTGTAACGCAGACGAAGTTGCGCAGGTCACCTAGTTTGTAATACTAACATTTTTTGGGCCATTGGTAGCCTTCAAATAAAGTTATTATTATTATAAAATAACCTATTGAATTTACCATTTTATTCCATTTTCTTTACTAGCCTATTTAAGGACAGTCAATACCAATGCATCGAGATGGTCCCAAGTGGCGAAAACGAGCTGCTTTCTCCAATAAATTGCGAAAACTGTCCCCTTAAGTGATTGCACTGTCTCTTTGGATAAACCCGAAATTCGGAAACGAATTTACGATGTGATTCTTTTTACCATTAAGAAGATCATTTTGTTGACATATTTCCTTGTATATAGTGACAAAATTTTTAAGACAATTCGCTGGAAAAGCAACGCCACAGGAGACTTTTTTTGAGGTGAAGTTACTACTACAAACTTTAAAGTAAATAAATCTACAGATTATATAAAAACAACTAACTAATCGGTGATAGGCCTCAGGACTGTAAAGTCTGCAAAGACTGTGTATATAACATTATATTCCCACACAAACAAATATTTTTTACTCTTGAAATTCTGTTTTCAGGTGTGGTAATTCTCAAGTGTAACAAAAATACAAGTAAAAACAACAACTATACATTACGAGATAAGAATACGTAAGATATTCGGGATTTTAGAGCTTTACGAATGGAGGGAAATTTAGCCGTAATTTAAAGAACATGTTGTATTGTTTTGGAATGATAACTGTGTGTAGGATGTTACCAAATTTCTTTAAACACTCGCGGTTATCTGCATCACTTATCAATACATAGTATAAAACAAAGTCGCTTTCGCTGTATGTCTGTATGTATGCTTAGATCTTTAAAACTACGCAACGGATTTTGATGCGGTTTTTTTTAATAGATAGAGTGATTGTTAAGGAAGGTTTGTATGTATAATAAATGCATAATATAGTAGAGAAACACTGATAAATTTAAAGGTTTCTAATGTGATGTCGTAAATAAGCACGTTTTTTTGCGCTTATATTGCAAACGCTGGCTGAACCCTACGAGATAGACCAAAATAACGTACTACAGTATTGTTCACCTTAAAAAGTTCAACAAAAAAGTCCGCGATGGTATATGTCTATCTCTTAGGGATAACCCAGCATAACCATTTTTATTCTTTACTAAAAAATGGTTATTTACGAAGTGATTTTAAACAATACAGCATTAATCCTTATCCAATTAAGTACCTTAAATAAATTGTGCATTTATTATAGATCAATATGCTTTTTACAGCATGTAATTTAAGTGAATATTACCGAAGATATTACAAATTTAAAATGCAGGGTCGTAGTTGTTTGCGCCGGGCGGCGCGTGCCTATATAGGCTACAATTTTTGAACCCCTTTGTAACGCAGACGAAGTTGCGCGGGTCATCTAGTATAATATAATTACTAAACGGGTTCTTACAACGATTTTTATTAAATGAGTGATCCCGATATTTTAATACTGTTATTTGAGAACTTTAATACTATAGGGTGGGCCAATCTAACGTTTGCATTTTGAACTACTGTTTATTTAGAGAATGACAGCTCAAATGTCATTCAATTGCAAAATTAAGCAAAATTGTCTCATCTGTGGGTCGGAAAATCCACACGTCACCATTGAGAAGTCAATACACCCACAAAGAGTTACGGTTTGGTGTGGGTTTTGGTCCGGCGGCATCATTTGAAAATGAGCAAGGAGCCGCCGTTACGGTCAATGGCGAGCGTTACCGTGCCATGCTCAACGAATTTTTGTTTCCAAAAGTTGAAGAGTATGACATGAACGACATTTGGTTTCAACAGGATGGCGCAACATGCCACACAGCCAACATGACAGTCGCACTTTTGGAAAATGCAAACTTTATATGGCCCACCACTTACAAAGAAATAGAAGAAAAAAAATATATTTTTTCTTCACTTTTACATTACTTTCTCTCTAAAAACGTTAACAAAAATCACCTCTCACAAAAGATACTTCAAAGGTTTTCTAATAAAAATCTAATTTAACATTAATTATCCTTAGTTCTAAATCTTTGCAACACTGTAAGCTCGTCCAATATATCGCTTAAGTACCCCTTCTGTCCGGCTCAGTGCAGCTAACAAGATAAATGTGCACACAGCTTCTATACTACATTTATTGTACAAATTTGGACTTTATACTGTGAAGGATAAAGTTGAAGTTTAACTGAAATTTTGAAAAGTAGATAAATGAAACCTCTTTTCGATATGCTTAAAAAATATTCTTTTAACGTAGATGATAACATAGATCACGGCAAACGAACGAAAAAGAGGGTAGACAGATTTGTCTGCTCTTAAATGACCTACCCGCAGTTCCTCAGTCTTCCCGTGATCATGGCGCTTGAAACAGTGCTGAAATATCGGGACCGCTCAATTAAAAATAATCGTAGTAAGAACCCGTTTAGTAATAGTGTAAGTGAAAACTATTGAACCTTTCCAATATCATGTTAGATTCTGTTCCCTTCACATCTATAATAAAAAATCGCAAAATGTGTTGCTAAGCGCATTACAGAATAACGGCTGGTCCAATTTTCCAAATATTTTTGTTTAAAACTATCGTTGAACTTCAAGGATAATTGATAGTGACACAGATGAAGTTGCGGGCCAGGTAGTTTATCATAATAATATTGAATAACTCAGGCTATAAGATTTAGTAGTCAGACGACATACTTAAAACTAAATAAAAAGATATAAAAACGAATCGAATAGTTAATGAAGTTTCTAGAAAGGAGTTCCGACTCTATCGAACAATCTCGAAGAGACTAGACACAATTCCAGCTCTAATTGAAGTCTTTCACGTAACTCTATTTCAATTTAAAAAGTAAGTAAGTAAGTAAGAATTTATAGTATTCTATTTTTAGGTACAATTTATAGTTAATTTAGTTTAAGTAAAGTGATTTTTTTATGTCTACTATCTATACTATATTTTAATATTATAAATCAGAAATGAGGAGATCCGCAGAAGGACTAAAGTAACCGACATAGCCCGAAGAATTGCATCTTTGAAGTGGCAATGGGCAGGACACATTGTGCGAAGAACGGATGGCCGGTGGGGCCGAAAAGTTCTGGAGTGGCGGCCACGAACCGGTAGGCGCAATGTTGGTAGACCCCCCACAAGATGGACCGACGATCTGGTCAAGATTGCGGGAGGTCACTGGATGCAGACGGCGCAGGACCGGTCGATGTGGCGAAGTTTGGGGGAGGCCTATGTCCAGCAGTGGACGTCTATAGGCTGATGATGATGATGATGATGATGAAAGCTGCAGAGTTTATTTGTTTGAACGCGCTAATCTCAGGAACTACTGGTCCGATTTGAAAAATTCTTTCACTGTTGGAAAGTCCATTTATCGAGGAATGCTATATGTAGGTTATGTTGTATCCCTCTGTGACGCAGACGAAATTGCGCGGGCCACCTAGTTTATTAATAAAAGTTAAATGTTTGGTAGACTGTAAAATAAAGGTTTTAAATTATTGGAGCGAAGTTCCTTATCGCGCGTTATCGAAAGGGGGCTAGACGGAAAAAAATCTTACGAAAAGATGTCACGACACTTTTTTTGTTTTAGATGATTATCGCTAAATGGCGCTGTGATCAAAATCTTTAAAAACACGTTCTTTATCGCGCGTTACGTCGCTAGATGTCGCTGTGATCAAAATCTTTTAAAACATGTTCCTTATTTTTGTTTTAGATGATTATCGCTAGATGTCGCTGTGATCAAAATCTTTTGAAACATGTTCCTTATTTTTGTTTTAGATGATTATCGCTAGATGGCGCTGTGATCAAAATCTTTTGAAACATGTTCCTTATTTTTGTTTTAGATGATTATCGCTAGATGGCGCTGTGATCAAAATCTTTTGAAACATGTTCCTTATCGCGCATTACGAAAGGAAATATTTTTTATAAGATATCTTTTAATCGAAAGGTACTTCGTTCTATTCGGGTGTCCCATGACACCTCTCAAGTTTTTTTTTACTCATTTTTAGTTAAATATCTACTGTCATGTGCCATGCATTTTTGTGACTTTTTATGCTTTAGTAACAGAAAATTTAACTTAGGGAAAGATATATAATTAAATGTAGTTCTATTTAGTTAAATTAACTATTTAGAATACCTACTTTCTCAGATTCTGTAATTTAACAATTTCCAAATCTGAAATAACAGGGGCGGTGCGACGGGAAAGAGTGCTGTGGGTACAACGCGTCGCGCCGTCCCGCATAACCCCGTGCTGGGTTCTGGCCTCAGCCGGTTCGGCCGCTGAGTGTGAGTGGTTGGAGGTTTTAGTGCGGTTCAACTCCCACATACCCAGCCCGCCCCGAGACTTCCTCCAACTAAAAAAAAAATAATCTGAAATAACACTGTCGAGAGTTAGAAATATTTTTTTGATTTTCTGATTAATACACCTTTTACTTATTAACATTAAATCTCCAATTATTTCGATACCACTAATAATGTTATGCCAAGAACTATTTACTCAAAACTTCATAAGCCACTCGCCTTGAAGATAATTGAAAAAGTTTGCAACGTAACATGATGGGTTCACGTTCACGCTACAGTTATAAGTTTGTAGTTGTATTATATTATTATAATCTATACTCATATTATAAAGCTGAAGAGTTTGTTTGTATGTTTGTTTGTTAGCTTGTTTTTTTTAAACGCGCTAATCTCAGAAACTACTCGTCCGATTTGAAAAATTATTTCACTGTTGGAAAGTCCATTTATCGAGGAAGGCTATAAGTTATATTGTATCCCTCTGTGACGCAGACGAAGTTGCGCGGGTCAACCTTAATATAATGTACTTCTAAATCTTAATGTGAAAATAGATTTACGTGCAATTTTTCACAACACCACTGGCTAAAAACGGTAAAGGAAAACATCGTGAGGAAACCTGCATATCACAAAAGGATTCTAAAAATCCTTCTATGATATTTGTGAAGTCCCCAATCCACATTGGGCAAGCGTGGTGGACTATGCCTAACCCCTCTTCGGAGGAGACCCGAGTTCAGCAGTGGGCAGTAATGGGTCGTTACAGTACAGTACAGTCTTGTATAATCGATATCAGGGTGATACATAAGCCTTTATTGTATGTACAAGTTGAATGGTTCTTAAACTTCCAACCGCTCGCACTCAGCATCTTAGCTTAAGCCAGAACCCAGCATGGGGTTATGCGAGACGGCACGGCGCGTTATGCACTACATTAAACTAAAAAAAATAACGTTATTCTTAAGATAATGTTATTGTTTCGAGAAATTGTTCTAAATTAATTGCTATTTCGATTGACATCATAAAATACAGGATGTTAAATTTCCGATTTTGTTGTAGTTGGATTTTCACACAATAGTTTTACAAGACTTTAGGATATTTTTATGTGGAATGACCAGTCGATGTAGTGTGCCCGATATGAAGCCGATGTGGGTTCGACCAGGCCGCGGTGCGTTGCGTCTAGTGGACGAAGTACCCGAAGTGGCTGAAGATGGCTGGCGTGGTGCGGGGTGTGTGAGGTGTGATGATCTTGAAGGAGACGTGTTCTTTGTCGAGGGTCACCAGTGTGGGTACAGTTGATATTAGGCCAAAGGGAGATCTCCGACCAGGCGAGGTAGTGTATGCCCGGTCAGGCCGAAGCCCACTGTAGTAGATTTCAGATGTCGTATATATGCGAAGATTCTTGTAAATGTCATAACCGCGATTCAGGATCTCGCGCGCTATTGTTGGTCGCCACATGGAGTTAACTATTAATTAGTATTGTAATGTACATCAAAATTTACTACAGTTATTGTTAATAAGTATACATTAAACTTTCACTTGTATATTATGTGTATTAATCAACATTGCAACTAGTAATCCCCGAGACAAAGTTGCGAGCTAGACTAATGAACTCGGGTTGCGGTCTGTTCAGAAGTTATTCGATTAACAACTATACTACATAGTGTACTGTTTGAGAAATGTTGAGTAGAAGATTAGTAATATTATAAACTTATTCAGACACTCGCGGTTTACCACTGGAACTCGAACTCGCATCACGATACACCACAGTCACTGTATCTACAAGACTCTCTGAGCATGAACCCTTAGTGACTGTTGTGTTTAGCACTGGATTCCACATACTCGATAATCTGAAGCCGTCACCCCTGTTAAAAGTTGAAAATGCATGAAAGTATTATAGAAAACCGCGAGTGTCTGAATAAGTTTATTTTATAGTTTTTTTAAGTTATAGTGACTAGGAAGATATAACTTTTCAGTAATGAAACGTTGAACATTTAATAAAATTGTCAACAATGTCGAAAACTAAAATTCGCATTCGCGATGTCCAAAACGCCTTACTTCGTAATAAATTTTAAATATTCTGGATTAACGCGAAATATCCTGTAGTTTCCGTTTTCATTCTTCCTTCGAGATAATCGCTTCTCTCGACACGACGGGAAAGAGTGCCGTGGGCGTAACGCGTCGCGCCGTCCCTCATAACCCCGTGCTGGGTTCTGGCCTCAGCCGGGGTTCGGACGCTGAGTGTGAGTGGTTGGAGGTTTTAGTGCGGTTCAACTCCCACATAACCCGCCCGCGGGGCGGTTGGGCATCCGGTGATTTCCTCCAACTAAAAAAAAAAAACGTGCCAAGAAACCAAAAAAATAAGTTGTTCTCCCAAATCGACTAATTATTTAATTTATCAAGTCAACAGATCCTAATGATTCATATATATTCCAACAAAAGATTACCTCAATATTTTACAAATTGTCCTTATCTTTCCTGTGCAGTTAGAAAAACCAACGGCAAAATCATATAACTCAATTTATTGGACCTCTGATTGTTCGGTGCACCCGTTTGAATGGACAAGTTGACTTGCGCGGGTACTGGGTACAGTGCATTTTCGACAACACGTCCAGTAAGTTCCTGAATCAAATAAGCTCGCTTAAATAACTATCGTCATCCCTCCACGAGCTTCACTGCTCAGAGTCATTACGATGGTCTCTACTATGGATCTTGGCTAAACAGGAGTTACAGTGATGGTAGTAAGAGGTGGGCAAAATGCCTGAAACTATCGTCATCATTGGTATAACATCATGATATTCCTACAAAAAAGCAATGTTTGCAGTTTTCGAGAAAAAAAATCCGAATTTTGGGCGATGTAACCTTAAAATTAAGAAAATAAACCGTTAGAAAATGACGTAATAAAGAAAAAGAGAATTTTCCGACTTTAGTAGACGAGTTGGAATTCTGCCTGCCTGTATCTCTAAAATCTTAATTTGTAAAAATTATCTGCAATTTATCACAATATCACCAGATAAAAAGGAAAAAATATCGAGAGGAATTAATTTAAATTATTGGAGACGGAATAAACCCCTTCAAAGACCCCCACTGAGCAAGCATGTTGGACTATATTATTATCTTATTCCTAAAAAAAGTCGTGGTGGCCGAGTGGTTGAAGCGCTTGTCTTCCGTACGGGAGGTCGCGGGTTCAAAACCGGCCGGCTTGTACCTCTAAATCTTAATATGAAAAAGATTTATGTGCAATTTTTTTACCACACCACTGGCTAAAAACGGTGAAAGAAAACATCGTGAGGACACCTGCATATCGGAAAAGGGTTCTAAAAATCCTTTGAAGATATGTGAAGTCCCCAATCCGCATTAGGCAAGCGTGGTGGACTATGCCTAACCCCTCTTCGGAGGAGACCTGAGCTCAGCAGTGGGCAGTAATGGGTTGTTACAGTACAGTACATACTTAGAAGACTTGAGTCCAGTCAGTATACTACAGAACAATACAGTGCAGTACACAGTATAGTTTAGTACAGTATGCAAGTAACAACAAACACAGCACAATCGTATTAAAACCAAATGCGTCTTTAGTCACGTCTTCTTTGCACAGACAGTTACAATCATACTGTTCACCATCTTTATCGTACGCATAAAAATTAATTAAATACCAAGCGATATCCAGCCTTATTACAACACCAATTAAGCCTATAATTGCCTGTGTTACTCCTGATAAGACTAAACAAATACTAGAGTGTAAAGAATAGTGTTTATTTCATTTTGATAGAGTATTGACGTTTCGTGATGATTTATACAATTAGTGAGAGAAGTGATGATAAAAGTGAACAAGGAAGTGTGTGGAAAAGTGTTTTAATAAGTTTTATAGGTAAGGTTTTAATTTAATTTTAAATACCTATCTGATAAAAATACGTATTATAGACATAAACATGTTTTTTTATTGCATGATAATAAACGAACTTACGGCCCATCTAATGGTAAGCGGTCACCATCGCTCATGAACCTCTGCAATGCAATCGATCTGACATTCAGAGCGACGCTAACGACCTAACATCAGTTAAGCCTTAAGCTTGTCTACCTACGGGGAACAAATGTAACTCATAAATAGCGAATTTTTAATTTTATATCATTTTAAAATACTGAACTAGATAGTTTAAATATAAGCAAGACTTATAGTACTTTTTGCTCAAATATTTAGGTTTCAAATAAACTCTTTTGTGGCTAAAACGAAATCAATCTTATGAAACACAATTTAAAATCATTAATATTTCAAAGACACAAAATCAACTTACTTTTAAAGTAAACAATAAATACATCAATACAAATACTATTTACTTTCATAAAGTTCTTCAAAAGACACTGTAATTGGTTCGATCTGTTTCAATTAATGAATTGTAGTCTCATGTTGATAGTACAATCGAGACAAGTGTTCTGCAAGGACAATGTTCTCATGTCGAGAAGGGACAGATAGCTAATAGTTAATCAGACAAATTGTATGCTGGAGTTGAAACAAAAATACCAAAGTTGACTGCATAGGACAAAATTACGACATTTTAGATCGTAATTTGACGAAAATTATTTTAAAGAAAACTTTTTGAATACAAGCTTTTAAGATCCTGGATATCATGTAGCAGTAGAGTGTTAGCTAATACAACTAGGTAAAAATCCAAACCACTATCCGAATTTATCAGATCAGCACCATTTTGTCACATTACTGCATTGTCAAGCGATATACGTGCTGCATAATGTCAGCTCAATCGAAAACCGAGAAGTTTGTTAAATTTAGCTTGCAAGATTCCACCCAAACATACATAGTTACATCCATTTCAAGTTAATATAAAGCTTGTAAAATCTTACTTCTTGCAGCCAGCATAACATTCTTCACGCACGGCATCCAGACAGCGAACCTAACGTCGACGCCCCATTCTGGCCACTTCATAAGTACTGATCGGGTACAATGGAGCACCACAGCGCTGGTCATCATGGCCGCTATTGCTGCTCCGGTTTTCTGTTATATTATAGACAGACATGGGAGAAGAACGGGCTTGTTTATCATCAATCTTGTGCAAGGGGTACTTTTTTTTTTTTTAATTGCTATGTAGGCAGACGAGCCAACGGGCCACCTGATCGTAAGTGGTTACCGTCGCTCATGAACCTCTGCAATGTCAGGGGACATTGAGGGGTCGCTACCTACGACCTAACTTTAAGGACCCTCCTCAAGCCTCGTTTGAAGAAGGACAAGTCATAGCGTTTAAGTACAGATTTTGTATTTATCGGTTTTCAAGCAAACATTAATCATCAAAAAATATAACACGTATATAAATAGATGGTCACTATACTGTAATAGCCAATTTCTGTCCAATGCTGGGCTCAGATCTCCTTAGTAGAGGGATCAGGCATATTCCACCACACTTTCGTCATGTGGGTTTTTAGGCCATATTTTGTTCTGGTAAATGCACATAATTCTTTATACAAATTCAGATTTAGAGATATATTCGATCCCATACGAAATCTTCAACCTGAAAAAACTTCAACCATTCAGCTAACAAAACTTCCTTAGTAAACAAGATCTAAAACTTGTCCTTCTTCAAATGAGGCTTGAAGAGAACCCGCAAATGTTATGTTATGAACATTTGCGGTTATGGAACCACTCACAGGTGCCAAGTTAGCTTGTCTGAATATAAATTTCCTTTTATCCCCAGGCCTCCTTAATACCTCTATTTCTCATCAACGATACAAACACCATCATTCTGCACACCTTCGCTGGAGCCACGACAGGAGGAATCTTCACCGTTTGCCCGATCTACATCCAAGAGATTTCATCACCGAAATCAAGGAGTTTTTCCATGTGCCTGATGATGATGTTGACAACAGCTGGGTATATGTTAAGATTGGTGATGCATTTTGAAGAAAGGATATTTTTCATGGCTGCGTTGGTGATGTGCCAATTTATACTGATGATGTTTGTGCTGGAATCTCCTACTTATTTGGTGATGAAGGGTAAATATGAGGTAGGTTGTATTGATGATTTTGAATCATTATTCCTTTATAAGTGCTTGCCTAATGTATATGAAAGAAAGAAACGAAACTATGTTTGAGTTGAAGATATTACTATTGTGATAAAGAACAAGTACCTTAGAAGTCGAATTTTGATGAAATTTATACAAAATTCAGAAAAAAGTGCCTTTATTTAAACAAAAAAATATCAAGACATAGCACTTTTAACAGGGGTGACGGCTTCAGATTGTCGAGTATGTGGAATCCAGTGCTAAACACAACAGTCACTAAGGGTTCATGCTCAGAAAGTCTTGTAGATACAGTGAGTGTGGTGTGTCATGATGTAAGTTAGAGTTCCAGTGGTACTACCCAAAAGCGAACGAGAAAGAGGGTAGACAGATTTATTTGCTCTTTAAATCGACCCGCAGTATCTAGTCTTCTCGTGATCATGACGTTTGCAACAACGTTGAAATAACGAGACAACTCAATTAATTAAATATCGTAGTAAGAATTCGTTAAAAATGCAATGCGAAATATCTGAATAAGTTTAAAAATAATAAATCGAAATCGGTTATTTTAGAAAAAAATACATAAGCACATTTTTCATCATAGGTCCAAAAGTACCTGTCTCTACTTTGAGCATAATAATAAGATTAAAACAAATGATCTAGGCATACTAAAGTAATGCGAAATAAACAATAAAAAACTTGAGAGAAACCGAATAGAACGAAGTTCCTTCCGATTAAAAGATATCTTATATTATTTTTTTCTAACGTAACGCGCGATAAGGTGTTTTAAAATATTTTGATCACAGCGCCATCTAGCGATAATCATCTAAAACAAAAAAGTGTCGTGACAACTTTCCGTAAGATTTTTTTCTGTCTAGCCTCCTTTCACAACGCGTTATAAGGAACTTCGTTCCAAAAGTCTCCTTGATCTCCTTTTGCAAGTCCATCAAAAAAGAGGTCTTGAATTCAAAAATTATCATCACAATTACCGTGGAACTATTTGTTTTTAGAATATTCTTATCACTTCTGTAATTAAAAACTTATAATCTATGTTACGTGCTCACGAAAACCTGTTTTAAAACTATCAGTAGTTTCTAGTTCTTTGTCTTCGTATAAATTATTGTCCAAATGTATTAGTTAAAATATTTACTAAGTGTAAAAAATCGTAATTAGTTTTCAGTGTTCCAGTCTTCTTATGAACTGTTGGTTTCTAGGGGTGTGCGAATATCGTTCAAATCGAATCGAATCGAATATTAAAATTCGATTCGAAATTCGAATCGAATAATTCGAAAAGTTTCGAATATTCGTTGAATTTCGAATAGTATCGAATTTGACTACGACGATGCATCGGAAATAGGACAAGCATTTGTATTTAGTAGATAATATCTTTAGTGGGCTAGATGTCTACAAAATAGTCGTAGTCGTCGTAGTCGAATTCGATACTATTCGAAATTCGACGAATATTCGAAACTTTTCGAATTATTCGAAATTTTTCGAATATTCGGCGAATTTCGAATAATTCGTGAGTTCGAATTATTCGCACACCCCTATTGGTTTCTATTTGAATAAAAATATCGTAATATTATGGCTATTCCATAGCTCCCCTCTTCGGTATTCCCAGAGCGCTATGACTTGTCCTTCTTCAAACGAGGCTTGAGGAGGGTCCTTAAAGTTAGGTCGTAGGTAGCGACCCCTCAATGTCCCCTGACATTGCAGAGGTTTATGAGCGACGGTAACCACTTACGATCAGGTGGCCCGTTGGCTCGTCTGCCTACATGGCAAAAAAAAATGTAAAAAATCGACTACTATAAAGGTTTTTGTAAGACTCTAGAGCTAGACGAACCTAGGGTCCATCTGACGGTAAGTGGTTGATATCACTTATAGACTTCGCTTATCTTGTTCAATAGGTTTGTTATTCATGATAGCATTCTCCTAGTCAAGCCCTTTCATTTAAGCATCATCATTTTGTAAGATTGAATTTTACTTCGTCATAGTGACAAAAATCGTCACTAAGACTTCGAAAAGAAATATTTTATTACAAAAATGAAAACGACCACATTCCATTTCTCACAAGTATAGGACAAAAACTACCATTTAGATATTATGTATCAATTAATTTCTATAATGTTCAAAGCATCTGCTTCTTAACAAATAAAAAAATTGGTTGCCTGTAAAGTCGGTATACGGGCGAAAGTTTTACGTGACAACGACTCGCGCATGGTTAGCCCTCCTAAGAGCGAGAGACACAGACATAAAAAGTGAAAGGCACGCGTGCCTCTCACTCGCTCTCATTGTGAGCGCATAACGTGAGCGGAGCGTAACGCAGTTTCTTGAAGTGTCACCCGGCAAACCAATTTATAAGACGCTGTCACGTCAAAATAATCATCAAAATCGGTTCATATAGAAAAGAAATACACGCAAAAACGCAAAGTAAATCGTGAAATTTTTTTTCGTTAAAAATACACATTTTCAAACACAGATCCAATAGAACTTGTTCGATCTTCACTTCTCTTTCTTCTTTAAAAAAAGTCGGACACCAAAATCATTCAAATCGGTCCACCCAAACTAAAGTTATGGAGGCGAAAACATAGAAAAAAGAATATACAGACAAATTGACTACCTCCTATTTGGAAGTCGGTCAAAAAAGGGAGCTCATAAATAATTATAATTATTGGTCAAAAAAGGGAGCTCATAAATAATTATAATTATTTATGAGCTCCCTTTTTTGACCGAAGAGACTTTATTATCCAAACGATTGGTCATATCTCGTCGCCTCAGTGCTTGTTTGGCCAATCTGACATTTTTTACGAAAATTACTTTTTAATGCAGTATTATAAAGAATAAAATTTCCATCCGACTGGTAAAATATTTTTTTAAAATATTCAATTCTAAGACAATAAAAATCTCATTTAATTTTTTTTCTCAACACGGCACTTAACGAAAATTCCGTGCTTGTTTGCTGTCTCCTGTAAAATTTGCTCGAGTGCAGATTGGCCAAACAAGCACTGAGGCGACGATCTGTCATTAAAATGGCATTAAAATGATCATCTTTAGTCGACAGAATGGAATAAACACTGTTATTATTCAATGACCATACATCCAATTGTGGAGTCATTTGTGATGACAAGTAAATTGGAACAACCACTTTCTGTCGTAAAAAATACCTCTGCTGTTGTATTCTGATTGTCTATTTATTTCGTTGTTATTTTAGGAATAGGATTATTACCTTACTAGGTGACCCGCGCTTCGTCTGCGTTACAAAGGGGTTCAAAAATTGTAGCCTATGTGTTATTCTGATGTATAAGCTATATTGTAGTAAAGTTTCATTCAAATCCATTCAGTAGTTTTTACGTGAAAGAGTAACAAACATACATCCATACTTACAAACTTTCGCCCTTATCTATACATATAATAAAATGATAGAAAAGTCAGCATTGCAAAATACACTCTCCCAAGTCAAACAACCGTTGAACATTTTGATGGCGCGATTCAGAATCCATACATTTAGTACTGGAAAAAAGTCAGCTTTGTCCGGGATAAACTCGAAAACTGCTGCACCGATGTACTTCAAATTTGGCAAGAATATTGCTTAGAAGTCGGGTCAACACATAGGCTATATATTATAGTGCTATCATGTTCGAGGAACGGGATATAAAAATAATAAATTTCATTAAACTATTTTAGAGCAACGACATCTATCGGCGTTCAAGTCAAATTTCATGTGGAAGCATTTTTTTATTAGTACGAGAGCTAGCAACGTCGAGAAAACAAACATTTCAGTAAAGCCAGCTTTTATTTTATATATGCTATCTCTCATACTCTTTCACTTTTATATCAGTTGGCAAGGTTAATTTTAGGTTTTTAGGTGCTTAAAAAACTTCATTAAAAAAATATATATTCAGAATTATCGTCTGGCACAGAAGAACAACAAAAAATATCTGGCAATAATAAATTCATGTAGCAAAAAGTATAATAAACATAATTTAAAGAAAAAAGTGTCTTAAAATAATTTGAAAAATCGGTTTTTATCCGTAGTCTACCACTACCGGCTACTACTAGACAGTCCGTATCGGTAAATACTCTGTCAAGAACGTTGCTAGCTCTTATACCATAATTTAAATTTGATTGTGTCATTTTTAGCACTGTCAATAGTTATTTTTTAATTGTCATAGATACAAGGAGTTCTGTTCCTCCTTAAAAATTGTGTCTTTAATTCATTTCAGAGATAAGCAAGACCTATACATATAAATAATTTTAATTAGACAATTTTAGAGCAACGACATCTATTGACCTTCAAAAACGAATTACATTTTTTTTGTTGATATAAATAATTTAAATTTGATTATGTCATTGTGGGACAATGTTTCCTGTTTGCTAACTAGATGGCGTTGACGTATAAATTTGAATTATTCTGAATCGCGCTATTATTTCGTACACCAAATGTCAAAATTGAGGTTACACTTTGCTATAAGTTATCGTGTGGTTGGTCAATTTGAACTACTTAGCTATCATTATATTATTATTTAGTTTCGACTTAAAATAATTAAAATGCCTGGAAAACGATCTAATTTATCCCAATGCTCAAACGATACTCGAAGGAAAAGGATAGATCGATGTGTAGAAACCGCCGTTGAGCGTGAAGCTAGGATGGCTACTCTTCGAGATCACATTGCGGAAACTCTGTCTATCGAAGATCTTGAAGAGCAGGATACTCAGTGAAGGAGAGATCAATCTCAGCCTGCTCTTTCACGTTCGTTGGAGACTGATGAGCAGCATGAAGAGCGTAGTGCAGTTACCATAACCTACGTGACGATACTTCTGCTCATATATCGCAAGACCGGGACCGAATGCAAAAGTTGCAAGAGCAACCGTGGCTAAATAAAGAAGGAAGTGGATTCATGTACAATGTTTAAATTAACTACGCCGCACACGTAGATATTGGCATCTTAGAAGAAGTGTGTGCCACTCTGTCAAGCCCGCAAATGAAGAGGGGAGCCCAATGTGATGTGTTGTGCATCTGGTAAGATACGCTTGGAGTCTATGCAAGACCCACCTGTTGTAAGAACTGTTGAAACTCTTACTAAGCGGCGAACATCCAAAGTCCAGCCATTTTTTGAAAAACATCCGTGCCTTTAATAGCATCTTCCAGATGATTTCGTTTGTTGCAAATCAAATCGTTCAAACAGGATTCATGCCGACATTCAAGATCCAGGGACAAGTTTACCATCAAATTGGTTCGTTGCTACCTACACATATTCCTAAATTTTTGCAAATTTATTTTGTGAGTGATTTTGAAGAACAAGCAAACCTACGAAGTATATCCATCCCCAATTTGGACGTGCTCAAGAATTCTCCGATGTCCTTCTAAGTCTCGATGAAGGTACTCTACCAGAGGAGAAGTGGTGCTTCCAATGTCTCTCGGTAAAGTTGTATCCAGCTTAGAAGAACTTATTCGCTGTGTGTACAACGACATCAGTCGTATACCACACCAGCAGAATTCTTGGGTGTGTGAGCGAGCCATTTTGACACCCAAAAATGAACAGGCTGCAGCAATTAACGAATGCATTCTCTCGGAAATTGAGGGAAATGAAGTGGTCTACAACTCTATAAATACTGTCGTCGAGCGATGATGCCACACATTATCCTGTGGAATTTTTGAATTCTCTGTCAACAAGTGGACTTCCAGCGCATACTATCAAGCTGAAGGTCGGTGTCCCGATTATGCTTCTTCGGAACCTATCTCCTCCAAAGTTGTGTAACGGGACCCGCCTTAAAGTCATCTCGCTCCACAAACACACAATTGAGACGGAAATTTTTACGTTCTTTACATTTTGGCTGCGGAGAGCCAAACCACTATTGTGGTTTATCGAGAAGTTCTATAACAATCTGCTTAGTGTAGATATAAAAGCTAAAGAAGAAAACCAGTAAAATAATGTTATTTTAAAAGATATAATTGTTGGTATATTATTATGGTGCTGTACATAGCATTCACGCAGACGACGTCGCGGGCAAAAGCTAGTAATATACATATATTAGATTATGATTACGGGAAGCGATGGTGCTATGTGCTTGACATATCCCTACTATTATTATAAATGCGAAAGTTACTCTGTCTGTCGGTTACGCTTTCCAGCTCAAGACCAATTTTGATGAAATTTGGCACAGACAATGTTTAGACCCTGAGAAAAAACATACACTATCATACACACCTTTTAATTGGAAGTGACGCAGACGAAATTGCGCGTTTGCCCCACTCATATTTATGTACGTGTTTGTGGCTTGTAGCATATTAGTCGAGAATGTTCTTAACATTCGAATTCAAATAATAAAAATCATGGCAAGAACCCGTTTAATAGTTGCGTAAGTGATCATGAATTTCAAATTAGAAGTGTCAAAGTGACTTAAATCAAAAGTTATTTAGGTTAACACTTAGAGAACGGTTGCTTCATTAATAAACTAGTCGATCTCACAAAATTTGCCGAGTTCTAAAACTTATAAATTATTTAGCCTGAGAAGTGTTTGTAAAGTTTCAAAACAAATTCGTTCCCTAGCTGGTCGTTGCAAAGAAAAATAGCTGTATTAAAGAACTTAAGGAATTGACAATTTGATGTCATATGGGAATTTCTTTGGGGATTTCTTCCAATTCAATGTTTTGTAAACTGGAAGCTTGAGAGTGTTTTGTTATTAATGGGAATGGTCGGAAAACTTTGTGTTTTCACAGAAATTTATTGGGGAAATATATTCCATTGTGTAAAGAACATTTTGAAGAACGAAAGAAAATAAATGATGGATAAAACATAAGTTTTTGCTAGCAGCTTAGTTTAGATTTTTTATTCCGACTCCTTTTGTGATTGAAATGAAACTTTGCGTTCAGTTTGGTAAATGGTGTTCATGTAATTTTGCATTGATTTCCTCCCTTTTAAAATTTTGGTTAACACGTTAACTACGAAACAAGGCTTAACATGGTTGTGCAACGCATGCTGGGCTGCGCACGCGACGAAGAAAGACTGCTGCCATTTATGTCGAAACGTTAATTACAATGCACATCATCTTGAAAAAGGATCAAAGAAAAGGAGATGTGTAGGATGTTATGAAAAATTCCGCGTTTTCTTGACAAAATCGTGAGGCTGACAAAAAAGTGAAGAATATTCTCACAGAATGCACTATTTGCAAAAAATATTATTGCTTGAAGTGTTTTAATGAAAAACATCCATAATTTTGTCAAATAAATACAATTAAATAAAATCGATATTTATTTTCCCATCACTAAATATTAAGAAAATCTGCTATTTTTCAGTGCGGTACGAGGTACATCAAACCCCACATTTTATTTTACCTATAGAATCTAATCTAAATAATCTAACCACCGGCGGCGGCAGATACCTATAGGTTAATCCACTCAATGTTGTATAAAATCGCGATAAAAGCCGTACAATTTGTCATATTTGGCGACAAAAAAGGATTTTGGTCTTTTAAGGGCGGTGGGGCTTCATAAGCCTCGTGCCGTCACAATGTCTGGTTTAAGACAAGGTTTAAAACGACTCGTAACGCAGTAATGGAAAGTACAGATAAATCTGTACCGTTGGGAACGTGTTAAGTCGTATTTAGCCTACCATATCTGGAGGCAAAATTCCGCCGATATTGAAAGTCTGTTTCATTATGATCTGACATATTATCATCAGTCTATAGACGTCCATTGCTGGACATAAGCGTCCTTCAAACCTCGCTACAACGACCGGTCCTGCGCTATCTGCCTCCAGTGACTTCCTACCCTGACCAGATCGTCGGCCCATCTTGTCGGAGGTTTGCCCAATTCAGAAATTCCGTAATCTGACTACATAAAATCAAATTTATTTTTTGAATTCTAACAGTTTAACCATGTTTAATTTTCAGGTAGCTACATCACATATAGCTAAACTAAAAGGTTTGCCTGTAGATAATGCCAATGTTTTGAAGCAGTTGCAAATGCTTCGAGATGAAAGCGATAGAGCCAGAGCTGATGGAAACATTACTATGACAATGCTTTGTAAGTAATGCAATAGAAATTATATCAGTAAAAGAAAGAAATGAATATTACAGTTCTTGAGCAAACAACACACGGTTACATAGGAACACTAAAAATATTATGTGCCCAGTAGATTCCTGTTTATCAATACAGACAAGCTGACCCCCGAAACGTAGTCTACAAAAAACTACTTTTAAAATTTGGAATACTTACCTACATAAACTAAATAAAAAAACTTGAGAGGTGTCATGGGACACCCGAATAGAACAAAGTTCCTTTCGATAAAAAAAAATATTATAATTTTTTTCCTAACGTAACGCGCGATAAGGAACGTGTTTTAAAAGATTTTGATCACAGCGCCATCTAGCGAAAATCATCTAAAACAAAGTGTCGTGACAACTTTTCGTAAGAATTTTTTCCGTCTAGCCCCCTTTCACAAAACGCGATAAGGAACTTCGTTCCAATATAACACTTTTAAATAACAAAAGATTCCTATTAATAAAAGAAATTGCAGTATCAGTAGAATTTCGTAAGTATCATAGATGCAGGCAAAGTTTCGCAGTTCTGCTAATAAATGATTTTGAAGACTTTGGCGGGCTTCGGAAAGCCCGCCGACCGAGAGAGCCGGTGGCCGTATTCGCCGGCAGCTACCGGTTCGGCGTCCGGGGACGGAGCGACGGGAAAGAGTGCCGATGGCGTAACGCGTCGCGCCGTCCCTCATAACCCCGTGCTGGGTTCTGGCCTCAGCCGGGGTTCGGACGCTGAGTGTGAGCGGTTGGAGGTTTTAGTGCGGTTCAACTCCCACATACCCGGTGATTTCCTCCAACTAAAAACAAAAAAAAAAAAAAAAAACGTTGGGCATTTCAAAGTTGCTTTATGGATAAAAGAATGCTCCTCGAAATCTCTTGTATCAATCTACTTTACAGATCGCAATAAAATTTGGTGGGACAGCATCAAAGTGGGTCTTGTTTTATACACCACAATCATTCTATGTGGAAGCATTGTATTCCTGGACCAGAAGAAGGCTCTGTCTCAGTTGAAAATGTATGAAGACCCTCAAAGTATACTAGTGACCTCATCTTTATTAGCTGGAAGTGCTTTGACAGGATTTTGTGTGATTGTCGTCGATGTTAAAGTAAGTAATAAAGTTAAGATATTCTATGCTTCTTTAAACATAGTATGAAATAAAGTCTGCTTTTTGTTTCTTTGTCTGTTTTTACGTGTGCTTATCTGTAATAAATTTTACGTACTTAATATCACGTTTAAATATATTGGGTTCAAGAGAACACTTTTGTTTTAAATAGGTTTTATTTACTTCGAATTTTTGTTTGTTATTTTTAAAAATGATTTGTCGTAAAACAAGAAGACTTTTATATGAAAAAAAATGAACAGCTTTAGTTAGGTTTTTATTTTAGTAGAGAAAACATTGAATATACTTGTGACCAAGCCCCAGAGTATTATTTAAAGTGCACCTTGAGGGATTTCTAATAACTTTATTTGTATAATAAAATTGATTTAGTATACAGGGTGTCCTAAGACTATGCGACATGAACTAGAAGTACCTTACCGTACCTTTACTATTCCGGAAGGGAAACATCATTTTATTTTTAAATAATACTGCATACATAGATTTTTCGTAGTTATTAGTACATATAATACAGTCATTAACAGAAGATCATTTTGCCCCGTACAATTCCGATTTGGAATGGACTCCTGTCCGCGGTGTTTCCGGAGCGCTATGACATGTCCCTTTTTAAACGAGGTTTAAAAAAAGTCCTGTATGGGTAGGTGATAGATAACGGCCCTTCTTTGCCCTGGCATTGCAGAGGTTCATGAGCGACGGTGACCGCTTACCATCAGGCGGGCCGTAGGCTCGTTTATTTATCTTGCAATAAAAAAAAAATCGACACTTACGATCATGTGACCCGTTAGATATAAAGCAAAAAAAATGTGATATTTAAAAAAAAATCCTTAAAATATGAATTTTTTTAAACCACGTTCAAAACTGGAACCAAATAATGATAAAAATTTAAAATTTTCAGCATCTCCTCACACTAGGATATTCTATAATGACTTTAGCATCAGGAGTGTTAGCTGTATACACACAAGTGAACCTGCATGTGACGTCATACTTGTGGCTCCCTGTCACGTCATTGGCATGTTTAGTTTTCGGTTACGGCGTGGCTTGGGCATTACCAGTTGTAATGATTACCCAGATGTTCAATTTTGAGGTAAATGTATGATATTTTATGGGATAATTATTATTGAACAATATTAATTAGTCTGTAATTATGGATATCATGTAGATGTGTCTAATCAAGACAAGTAAAATGAGGTCAAACACGATTGGTCTATCTTGCTTAGCATAGGCGTTCTCATCATCATCAGCCTGTAGACGTCCACTGCTGGACATAGGCCTCCCCCAAATCTCGCCACATCGATTGGTCCCGCGCTGTCCGCATCCAGCCACCTCCCGCGTTCTCATGATTATCTTAATCACCATCAAACTCTATCATGTTTAGCTCCATGGTACTATATTATAGCATAGTTATGTGGTATATAAATATGCCTACAAAATTTCAACTCAATCGGAGATCGGAAAGTTAGACAAATTCAACTCCCAAAATCCGCCTAAACTTACATATATACATAGTTACATCTATTGCAATTTAAATGAGAGCTTTTTAAAAATATATTTGTCAGGGCAATATTTGGTAAGGTTTCTTTCCGCATATTTATTTGGTAACTACAAACCCAAAATACAATCCATTTATTCTCAATTTCACAGATAAAAGCGACACTTCTCGGATTCCTCTTCGCCTATCTCCAACTGATAAAGCTACTGCACGCGTACACCTTCCCTTATATAGAGGAATATGTCGGCATTTACACCCTATTCTATATATTTGCTATAGTGAACTTATACGGAGCTGTGTACACGCTGTTTGTGACTCCAACTGTGAATAATCTAAGTGTGAAAAACATTGAAAAACAATTGAAAAGAGTACCTTTACCGGCGTGATGGTTGTTTTATTTAAAGAAAGAAAACAACTTTATTCCACACACACAAAGAGGACACCAATATATAACTAATAAAATAAAAAAAAAGTAGAACATACAATTTTCTTGTTTAACAAAATATGTATAACATTATAATAATGACATAAACGAAAAACAATCTTCTTAAAATATATTATAACTAAAAACACAGAAAATAAAAAATAAAATAAAATTAAAAGAATCTGATAGGATTGTGTCCCCGGAGTGCGCACGGAAAAGGTTTCTGCTCAGCTAAAGCTATTGGTTCCAGAACTGAAACCAATAGCACTGATTTTCAGCAGCAACCCTGTCTCCCATGTCATCTACCCACGGTCAAAGGAATGATACCTAACAAGTGGAATATGCCCATTTTAAGATTAACAGGGTGGAAGGAGTAGTGAAAACAAATTAAACAAACAATTTACAAAAGACATCGCAACACCGTCTGCGTCACAAAGAGAGAAAAATGTGATAAAAAGCAGCCTACTTACGAGTCAATCAATCATCTACTAGAGAGAGAGAAAATATTAAAAAACTAGAGAGGTGTCAAGGGATACCCGGATGGAACGAAGTTCCTTTCGATTAATTAGTGAGGGAATTGTAATAAAATTTTATTTTTTTAAGTTATAATAATTAGTTAGTTTAAAACGTCTGTCTCTCTCTCTTTCTAGAAAGAAAGAGTATTATTTAATACTTTAAATAAAATATTTTGATCACAATCATATAAAACAAAATAAGGAATTGTTTTAAAAGATTTTAATCACAACGTCATCTAGCGATAATCATCTAAAACAAAAAAAGTGTCGTGACAACTTTTTCGTAAGAATTTCCGTCTATTACCACATGGTCAATTTAATTCCTTAACCATATCCTAGTTTATAAGAGAAACCCACAGACTCATGAAAATAACTTAGAATTAATTTTATTATAATCCACATTAATAAAATAAAAAATAATAAATACAGCCAAAAGCCGCGTGATAATAATACTGTACTATTTCTGGCAATTTACCATATTGCTATATGTTCATATTATCATAAGCTTACTTAAACACATACATTGATTCCGTATGCCTTATTACCTACATGTTATAGTTATCACACCAAATGTCGCGATATCGATTGAAAGTATGCCGAACGCGTGTAACTGCATTATATATATTTTTGTTGGAGGAAATCGCCGGATTAGGTGGATATCTGAAACCTCCTACCGCTCACACACATCCGAACCCCGGCTGAGGTCACGAAGTTATGCAGGCACGACGCGTTACGCTCTACGGAACTCTTTACAGTCGCGACGTTGATTTTATGACGTTAGACTGTGTTGAAGACTCAGTTTAGCTCATCATCATCATCAGCCTATACACGTCCACTGCTGGACAAAAGCCTCCCCCAAAGATTTTCAATGCGACATGTCGGTAGCGGCCTGCGTCCAAGTTGAACCCACTAAAATAATATTACAAAAACATTCCTTGTCTGTTCACGTTGTTGTTTCCTAATAATACACCTTGTATTATCGAAAACCTATTTATGCGTACGCTGCAAAAACTATTGACAATAGAACAAAATGATGTACTACGGGTTTTTAGGTCTTAGTAAGACTTACAAAAAAGTCCGCGAGAGCATATATCTAACTATAATAGTTTAGTCACAACAACTGCTTTTATGTTCAAAAAAAATTTAATTCGTCCGAAGAATGAATTTAAGGTTAAATTAGTATTGTTATATTAATCCTTATCCAAATTTGTATTATGTTATCAAGAGTATTAATTGAAAAGTAAATAACTTTTTGTTTTATTCTAATCGGCCTTTTCGTTGAGAAGTTAACACGAGTATAAAACATAATGACTACTCCCCGGGCCGCGCAAACAATATCGCAACAGCATTGAGAGTACTGTTTGAACCCCTTTCTGACGCAGACGAAGTTGCGAGGGTCATCTAGTGTAGATATAAAACAACGTATGACGTCTCTCAAATTCGCAGAGATATAAAACACGAACACAACGCGAGCGATAAAAATAAGACATAAAACATGACGATATTTTTTATTAACCAGCGCGCTACAATCGCTGAAAGTATATAAAATATTAAGGTCGACTTATTTGTATCATCTTGATGTTTATCGAATATGTATGAGATTTATTCACATCAATAATTCAAGTTTATTTTGATAAAAAGGAAGTTATTTTTTTAGGTTAACCAAAGACATTAACCGCTTATTATAAAAATCTGACGTGCAAGTGAGAAGTTAAGAAAGAATCAATAAAAAATAACAGAAAATAAAAGTATATTGAAATCTGAAATGCAATACTTTCATGCATTTTCAACGGGTTCTTACCACGATATTTAATTAATTGAGTTGTCTCGATATTTCAACGTTGTTGCTAACGTCATGATCACGAGAAGGCTGGATACTGCGGGTCGATTTAAGAGCAAACAAATCTGTCTACCCTCTTTCTCGTTCGCTTTTGGGTAGTACCACTGGAATTCGAACTCACATCACGACACACCACACTCACTGTATCTACAAGACTCTCTGAGCATGAACCCTTATGTGAAAATTAAATATCGTGGTAAGAACCCGTTGAAAATGCATGAAAGTATTATAGAAAACCGCGAGTGTCTGAATAAACTGAAATGCAATGTTTACAATTCGAAATTCAAATCAAAAGCGCGGCGCTCCAAAATCTATTTTGACTTTTTTAAAAAGTATTCGTGTCATTCTAACATCATGGCCCGGGCTTATTACACCTCTCAGCGAACGGCAAATATGCTAAAATTAGTCTCGCAGTGAACGTGTTAAGGTTAACTTATAACATTGTCTAAAATATTACGCAGCAAACATGTTAAAGATCAAGTAATAAAAAAGAAAATTCCTAGATAACGCGAAGTAAAACTTAAGACAAGAAAAGTTTTGTAGAAAAACCACAATATCATAGTTTAAGTTTAGATTACTAAGTAACTTTATAAGATAGGATTTTCTCTAGACGTCGAGATAAAATGTTCTTTTAGAGATAAGAATACTTTTATTTCATTTTACTGCAAATCTTTAGTAAAGACTTGACTTGTTTTATTTAATACGGTTTTTTCAAAATGATCATCATTAACGTTTGGTACAAGAATTATCCAAATCAGTCCACTCGCATTAAAGTTATGTGAGGAAAAGCAAGTACATACCAAATTTTTGTAACTAAATAAATTATAGTTTTAGTCTTTATTAGGATAATTTATTTTAAAAAAACTTGAGAGGTTTCAAGGGATACCCGAATGGAACGAAGTTCTTTTCGATTAAAACGTATCTCATAAAAATTATTTCCTTTCGTAACACGCCATAAGGAACGTGTTTTAAAATATTTTGATCACAGCGCCATCAAGCGATAATTATCAAAAACAAAAAAGTGTCGTGACCACTTTATCGTAAGAATTTTTTTCGTCCAGTCCCCTTTCACGAAGCGAAATCATTTTAAATACAAGCTTTTAAACACGACGGGTCTATCTTTTTAGTATAAAGATATCTTATGGATACCTTCCGAATGTATCATCAGATCAGCTCCATGAAATCATATTATTACATTGTGTTAGGTGACTTGTCTCTAATTCTATTTAATTATATGTAGAAGCGGGTATTACAACAATTTAAAGGAAAGACTTCCGGTTGTGGTGAATCATTTTATAAGAGTGTTGTTAAATTCTTTTAATTTTATTACAATTTACATTTTTATGAAAACGGAAATACTAGTGGCGCCATCTGATTTATTTCTCAAGAAAGTATAAAAGGCGTGTGAACTATCGTTCAAATACAGTAGTCGACGTGATTTCAAAGTAAACATAGTCGGGAGTAATTGTGACTGAGTTTTGGAGGATGATTATACTGATTTTGGAAGATGAATAAACTGTTATTGTGAACCAAGGAGTTTTCATTGTGTTACTGAACTGAACCCCAATAATTGTCACGCCATATACCTGCATTTGTGTAAAAATGTCAGTAATTCAATTGAAAATCGGGATGTTTGTTAAATTTTGCTTGCAAGATTCCAATCGAACTTACAGTTACATCCAGTGCAAGTTAATATAAAGCTAAAAGAATGCAAACGACCGACTTCTATTGAAATCTTGTCCGTTAAAAAATCACATTTTTAAACACATATCCAAAATTGAATGGGGCCCCATGAAAACCACCTTTCATCTGTGGCGACCAATAATAGCGCGCGCGATCCTGAATCGCGGTTACGAAATTTGCAGAAATCTTCGCATATAGACGACATCTGAAATCTACTACAGTGGGCCTCGGTCTGACCGGGCATACGCTACCTCGCCCGGTCGGAGATCTCCCTTTGGCCATAAGTCCACTGTAGGTACCCACACATCTAACACCAGAATCCACGCAAACTAAAGTTATGACGGAACAAAAAAATACACGAAATGAGTACCTCTTTTTTTGAAGTTGGTCAAAATAACTTACGTTTCATACCTTTAAGCTTTAATAAAAACGCCTAGAAAATTTTCTAACATTTTCACACGAATTACGAATGAGTGATGTTCTGTAGACATCCTTTTGTTTTTACACGCAGAGAAAAAGATTAATCTCTTCTGGAATCATTTCTCTGGGTAATGACCCTTTCATCTCCAAACAAGGTTTTTTGTGTAACGATCTCAGGCATATTGTAAATATATTACTTTGTTACGAAACTGCTAGAATTTTTGTGCGAAAATCAAGCTACAATTTTGTCGCTGTCTGACTTAGGAACGTTAGGTTTACGCAGTTATACAGGATCTGTAACTTTGGACAATCTGACGTGAGGTGAATGACCTGTTGAAACACAACATACACACCATTTTTATTTTTGACGTGACAACGACTTATAAATTGGTTTGCCGGGTGACACTTCAAGAAACTGCGTTACGCTCCGCTCACGTTATGCGCTCACAATGAGAGCGAGTGAGAGGCACGCGTGCCGCGTCACTTTTTATGTCTGTCTCTCTCGCTCTTAGGCGGGCTAACCATGCCCGAGTCGTTGTCACGTAAAACTTTCGCCCGTATACCGACTTTACAGGCACCCAATTTTTTTTTGATCGATTAAACTTTTTTTCCTAACACTGTATGGAAAACGTACTACTATCGCTGTGGACTTCTATACTATGACGAAATTTTTTTTAATGTAATTCCTAAAGTAAAAGTGGTTTAAGTTTTATTTCAATACATATATTTTTATTGATGTAGGCATACGAGCTTACGGGCCACTTGATGGTAAGTGGTTACCATCCGGGGGTGACGCGATGACGGGACGATACGTAAGTCTTAGCGTGCAACACCTGAGTCACCACTACTCACCACGCTCAATCTCGTGATGGGTTCTATCGGACGCTACACCCATCTGTAGGGTAGGTAGAAGAACAGCGATTTCCTCCAGTCCAAAAAAATAATAAAACTTGAGAGGTGTCAAGGGACACCCGGATGGAACGAAGTTCCTTTCGATTAATTAGTGAGGGAATTAGTCACTCTTTCAAGAGAGAGAGAGAGACAGACGTTTTAAACTAACTAATTATTATAACTTAAATAAAATATTTTGATCACAGCGCCATCTAGCATTAATCATATAAAACAAAAAAAGTGTCGTGACAACTTTTTCATAACAATTTCCGTCTAGCCCCCTTTCGATAACGCGCAATAAGGAACTTCGTTCCAACTGTTCATCATCGGTCGTAATTATAATTCCAGGGTTTCAGACCATTACTCATCTACAGGACTTTTCTTAAACCTCGTTAAAACTAAGACTGCCATAGCGCTAGAAAACGCCGATAATATAAGTCAATATAGCCATTTTTGAACGGGTTGCAGAATCTTCTTTTGTCAACTCAGTTATTTGAAATTTTATAGGGTTCCATAATAGAAAATTTTATAGTTTCATTACGTCCGTACGTCTGAGTTTTTATTCAAGGCTATATATAATAGTATATATCTCTATATCACCGAAAAACAACAAATAATATTTTTATTACAAAACTGAAAACGACCGACTTCCATTTCTCAAGCATAACACAAAAACTACCAGTCAGATCTTTACCAAATTTATATGAGATAATGCTCAAAATAATGTCTGATGTCTAACAATAAAAGAATCATTGAAATCGGTTTATATAAAAAAGAAATACACCCAAAAATGCATAGCAAATCGTGTAATTTTGTCCGTTAAAATACACAGTTTTAAACATAGGTCCAAAAGTACTTTTACAATATTAAAAAAATTAAATAGGACCTAACTTCGACCATCACCTTTCATCAGATACCAGAATCCTGTACCAACCCATTACTGCCTGTTGGGCTCAGGTCTCCTCAGAAGAGGGATTAGGCATAGTCCACCACGCTTGCCCAGTGCGGATTGGGGACTTCACATACCTTCAAAGAATTTTTAGAACCCTTTTCCGACATGCAGGTTTCCTCATGATGTTTTGAAACCAGAATCATCGAGGAACAAAAATAAAATAAAAATACAGGCGAATAGAGTACCACCTCCTTTTTGGAAGTCGGTCAACAAGAACTGTACAATTTAATAAATAAAAAAAAAACATTTTATATTAGAAAATAGCTCATTCTCGCAATTTCGTCAGGCAACACTCTTAGATTTTAATCGTTTATGCAAAAAAAAAAAAAGACCTACAAACCTTACGTATATCATTTTGTTCTATAATCAACACTTTTGCAGCGCACGCGATCAAAGAAAATTTTTGGGTATTTTTTTACATCTTGGCTTACATCATTGAACTTTTAGTACGGATCTCTAATTTTTTCTAAAAGGTGAAAATTTCTTTGTAGCTATCAAAAGGTGAAAATTTATTTAAAAACGGACCAGTAGTTTTTGAGCCTACTCATTACAACCAAACAAAGTTTTCACCTTTATAATGTTAGTGTAGATTTATATTGATTTGGCAGCTTATGTTCAGCGTTCTCACTCTTATTTATATAGCAATAAGATTCACAATCATTTGAAATAGCAGAAATACTTCGAATTCACTCCCCTCTTCGAATGGAATGAGACGTGATTGCACTGAAGTTTTCTCGACGATTGCAAGGGATTATAAAATTTTAGTTTACTACAGGAACTTTTCTCGTCATCGGGAAAGTTACGAAGACTTGCTATTGTTGAAAATTGAACTTTAAAACAAGTTGCAGTTGAACTATTTTCTTAATGACTCTTGTGTAGCCAGGAACCACTGTCCGTTTCAGGAACACTTTTTTGCCACGCACCATCCGGCTATGGAATGAGCTCCCCTCTTCGGTATTCCCAGAGCGCTATGACTTGTCCTTCTTCAAACGAGGCTTGAGGAGGGTCCTTAAAGTTAGGTCGTAGGTATTTGACATTGCAGAGGTTCATGAGCGACGGTAACCACTTACGATCAGGTGGCTCGTCTGCTTACATGGCAATAAAAAAAAACACAGCGGCGACCACCGTAATGACTCTGAGCAGTGAAACCCAGGAACCCGCGGGAAAGATAACTTTGACTCTGCAACGAGTTTAATCAGAAGGTTTGGCAGAGGCCTATGTCCAGCAGTGGGACGTCTAAGGATTGTTGATGATCAAGATCTTCAATATGCATTAAAAATTCACTTTTTAGACTTTTTTTTTTGTTGGAGGAAATCACCGGATCCCGGGTATGTGGGAGTTGAACCGCACCAAAACCTCCAACCGCTCACACTCCGCGTCTGAACCCCGGCTGAGGCCAGGACCCAGCACGGGGTTTGGAGGGACGGCGCGACGCGTTACGCGCTCGGCACTCTTTCCCGTCGCGCCGACTCTCACTTTTTAGACTAAACCTAAATATATTATGCTGAAAACAAGTAACAACACAATTCGTTCTCCATCTAAATCCCATTACCTCGGAAGTCGATTCAATACATTTCTCCCGAACAATACATCGAAGCAATCCGCAGTTCCTTCAATCCATTCACAATTGCTCGACTACCATTCACTCTGTATGTAGTATGGATATGGCACTTCTCAATGTGTCACTAAAAGCATATTTATTTCACATAAATTATAGGCATAGAATTATTACATCTGATATCAACATCATGAACAGCATAGTTGGAATTATACCGTAATTACACGACATTCTGACAGTACAAAGTGAAGTTTTCAAGAACCTATTATAATGTTACACACACATGGTACTATTTAGCACAGAAATATTTTTTTTACTAGAGTGCTAAATAATATTTTTATTACAAAAATGAAAACGAAGTCAGAACCTTTATCAAATTTAAATGAGATAATCCACAAAGTGTCTGCTTTCTACATAAAAATCATCGAAATTGATTCTTATTGAAATACATGCAAAAATGGACGAGTTAAAAATAAAATTTTTAAACATAGATCCTAAAAACTTGTTTGGTTGTTATAATACTACATTGCTATTTGTGAAGAGTTTTCTGTTTGCTAACACACTGCATATTATTTGACTGAAACATTTCAAAGCGATATACCGCATCCATTTTGTTGACATCATTGTAGGAAATCGAAGCAGTATTTTAAAGCGGAAAACTACGGTTCACCGCACCGGAGATATGGTAATGTGTTACATTTTGTTATTTGTAAACACATATAAATATTATTATACAAATATATTAACTCACAGTGGCCGAGAGTTTCTGTATGGAAGGTCATGGGTTCACAACAGGCTTGTAGCCAGTAAATCTGCTAGGTAATACAAGTCGCGACGGGAAAGAGTGCCGATGGCGTAACGCATCGCGTTGTCCCTCATAACCCCGTGATGGGTTCTGGCCTCAGCCGGGGTTCGGATGCTGAGTGTGAGCGGTTGGAGGTTTTAGTGCGGTTCAACTCCCACATACGGATCCAGTGATTTCCTCCACCAAAAAAAAAAAACGGTAATACAAGTAAAACGAGCCCAAATACGACGTCTATCCAGCACAAGAGTTCCTATAACGACCTTCCCAATCCATCATCAGTGCAGCGCCATTTTGTTATATCATTGCATTGTCACGCAATATACATCTGCGTGCAAAATCAACTTTTTTTTATTTTTATTTATTGCATGATAGATAAATGAGCTTACGGCCCATCTGATGGTAAGCGGTCACCGTCGCTCATGAACCTCTGCAATGCCAGAGCAAAGAGGGCCCGTTATCTACCGCCTACTCATACAAGAAAACCGGAATAATAAGCAATCGGAAACCGTGTAGTTTGTCAAATTTAGATTCCATCCGAACTTACACAGTTACATCCAGTGCAAGTTAATATAAAGCTTGTAAAAGATATCCAAACGAGGTAGTGTGCCCAGTTGCACCAGTGACATTTGATATATACAGACGTGTCTAAGCTGGGTTAAGCTCCATTGTATTTTTAAAACAAGTGACGTTAAAAGCCCTTGATTCTCACTTGAGATATTTAAATCCCGAGCGTCATTGTTCAGGCCTTTTCAGGGAGTTGTATTACATAATCTGTTTTAAGTGCGCCATCTTTGTAAGAGAATCTGAAATGTGTATTCTTGTATGTTTGTTAGTATGTTTTACAGATCTGTAAATAGTATGAAACAAAGTCTTTCTATCCCTATGTAATGGAGTGTCGCGACGGGAAAGTGTGCTGCGGTGCGTAACGCGTCGCGCCGTCCCTCCAAACCCCGTGCTGGGTTCTGGCCTCAGCCGGACTTCGGACCCTGAGTGTGAGTGGTTGGAGGTTTTAGTGAGGTTCAACTCCCACATACCACACTCGCGGGGCGGGTGGGGATTCGGCGATTTCCTCCAACTAAAACATAAAAATCCCTATGTAATAATATGTATGCTTAAACCTATAAAACTACGCTAAGGTTTTTAATGTGGCTTTTTTAATAAATACAGTAATTGAAGGGGAAGGTTTATGTGTGTAATACATATATATAACAAGGGAAACCAACTTATTCACCGTGCGGATAGTTGGAAGTGGAGACTTGCTATAAATACAGGCGTTGGCCGCTGTTATTATTCATTCGTGTTTGAATTGTCGAGGCGAACGGACCTCTTGATGTAAAAGTAATAAACTGTTAAAACTTGTTATTTTGAAGTTTTTATTTCGAGTTCGAGTTCTAGGTACTACTACCCAAAAGCGAACGAGAAAGAGGGTAGACAGATTTGTTTGCTCTTAAATCGACCCGCAGTATCCAGTCTTCTCATGATCATGACGTTTGCAACAACGTTGAAATATCGAGACAATTCAATTAATTAAATATCGTGGTAAGAACCCGTTGAAAATACATGAAAGTATTATAGAAAACCGCGAGTGTCTGAATAAGTTTATAATTGCGTGGTATTTTAATTTTGGAATGTTATATTTTTTGATAAAAACAATAGAAAATCGTGGCCCAACTTTCTCATTATCATTGAAGAATTTAATTTATAGTTTCCGTGAAACACTTGCTTAATAAACTGTCGATGCTCATCCGCAAGGGTCAACCCTTGATCGAATTAGGGATCCGCAACAATTCGTGAAACGGGTAAAACCCTGTCTTTGGCAATCGAATTAAATTCCAATATATTATGTTAGGGATGTTTTTGTGCCTTTAAATAACTGTTTATTCAATATGGCGAGATAAACGGACATTGTTTGTGGGTGTTTGTTTGTTTGTTACGACGATTGTTGATTGGATTTAAAATTGCTTTGTGATGAAAAGTTTAATTTCGTTTCGTTCGTATTGAAATTGTAATAAAGGAAAATTAATTAAGTCTGTTCTCATGTTAAGTTGTAATATAAAGGTCTTTGATGCGGTAAAGTGGTTAGCTAGTAAAAAATAATATTGTTAGGCAATTTTTTAATGACACAACAAATTGATTACAACAAAAACTTTAAGCAAAAAGAAATAAGTAAGAACCTTATATAAGAATTACCACGTTCTTACCACGATTATTTTTAATTGAGAAATGGATATAAAAAGAGCGGGTAGATCATTTTAATTCTTATATACGAATACTCCCAAACATTCAAAATATTGGCAGTAAAAACATTTCAAACAATTTTAAACAATATCTAAATCGGTTTATTCGTAAGAGAGTTACGATATCACATACACATAAGTACACACAGATACGTTCATTTTTTATTCAATATCTGATACTTCATCAAAGCCAAGGTGTACTAAACAGTTTTCAAATTTTGAAACGAGAGAAAATACTGAAAATTTCCTTGCGAATTCTCGAGCGTCCAAAGTGGGTCAGTAAATTTCGAAACCTCTTCAGCGCTTCCTATTCAAGATACGAACAAAGCCACAGGCTAAGACAAAACTTTGTAATTTTCCAACTCGGGTACCGCTAGAATCCTATTCTTAACGGTGAGTGCGACTGGGCGATAAATATGGATAAAGACATAGAATAATATAAAAACAGAAGGGGAGGGTGAAGGTTTTGAAGAAAGAGAGCAATGGGAGGCTATGATGGGTGTTGTTCTACGTGATTATATCAGAAATGAAGAGAAAGAAAAAGCATTTATTCAACACGCACATAGAGGACATTCATATTATTATATCATTTAAAAAAAACATAATACCTATTTAAACAAGGACAAAAAAGTTAAAAAATAAAATAAAACCGAACAAGATAGAGTCCTCAGTGGCGTGCGAATAGGTTTCAGATCAGCAAAAGCTTATGGTCTCAAAGAAGACCAAAAGCACTGATTTTCAGCTGAAACCTAAAAAACCCGATGCCATCTGCCTACAGTTTATCATATATTATAAATAAATTAGATACAAACTAATAAAAGTTAAAAAAGTGCCTAAAGCGCCAGTGTTACTAATAAGAATAAATTATGAAAAAAAAATTTACTAAAAACAGGTGCACAAAAGTGTCTAAATTTTTGTTACACTTGCAGCACCAAAATTAAATTAGAACTTATACCCATTATGTATAAATTAAGGTAACAGTATATTATTTTGTAAACTAAGAAAGTGTTTCGTAACATGAGTCATAAAACTCTGTTTTACTTTGATACTGCGAATTGAAAATGAAAAAATATGTATTAACTAAAAAAGGTAAATATAAAAAACAACTTAACTGGTGGTTACCTCACTAGGCAAGCCTGTATCGAGGCAACCTAACGTTTAGCCTCTAAACAGATACAATATTATTTTTAATCAAAATACATGAAATATACACTAATTTGTAGCTAAAAAAGAAAAAACAGAAAAACATAACTATTAAAAGTGAACAAACAAGCAATGATTAGGTACTAATTATGTAAAATATGTAAAAACTAAACAAAAATATAATAATAAAAAGGAGAGATGATGCGTGTCTAGGTTCAAATAGAATTTTCCATTGGCGGTGGAAGATCGTTCCAACAACGGGAAGCTGCATAAACTACCTCGAAATACGAAAAAGAGATTCGTAGAAGGACCAAAGTAACCGACATAGCCCTAAGAATTTCATCTTTAAAGTCGCAATGGGTAGGACACGGATGGCAGATAGGGCCGAAAAGTTCTGATATACCGTCTACAACCTGCGTAGACAAACCTCACAAAGATGGACCGACGACCTGGTCAGGATCGCGGGAAGTTAGTGAACACAGCGCAGGGCCGGTCGTTGTGGTAAACTTTGGGGGAAGCATATACACAGCAGAGGACGCGTGTTAATGATGATGATAAAGGATGCAGTATTTTTTCCAGAAAGCATATTCTTGATTTTTGGAACGAAGTTCCTTCTCGTGCGTTATCGAAAGGGGGCTAGACGGAAATTCTTATGAAAAAGTTGTCACGACACTTTTTTGTTTTAGACGATTATTGCTAGATGGCACTGTGATTAAAATATTTTATAAAACAATTCCTTATTTTGTTTTATATGATTAATCCTAGATGGCGCTGTGATCAAAATATTAGTTTTTTTTTTTTTTTTTTTTTTTTTTTTTAATTAAAATTTGTTTATTTTTCACCACATCCAAAAGTAAAACAAATAATAGTAATGGAATAACAAAATAATTTCAGTTTATGGTTAAATTAAATTTGGATGTGGATCACTGGCGCCTGTGGTAGGTAGAAACACCTGTGTTACAGGTCACCAGGTCTCCACCCCGTTAGTTTAATTATGAAAAAATTAAATACAATTTTATTACAATTCCCTCACTAATTAATCGAAAGGAACTTCGTTCCATCCGGGTATCCCTTGACACCACTCAAGTTTTTTTTATAATAACAGACTCCAAACACAAGTGGTCCTCCCGATTTCGGCTTCGAATGTTTTCCAGAATAAATATTTTTGTATGTGATTTGATGAACCGGTCATAACAATTTTCAATTAACATAATCCTGTAATAAAAAGTCATATTCAAAGCCTCATCAAAATCACAAAAATTCTTGTTTCTCAAAAGTCTCCTCTATCTTACTAATCTATGACACAGCTCTACTTCACAAGAGGTTCATAGTTTTCCATTCACACGTACTGCTAAACCGTCGCTTACAACTTCAGTGGTTTATTATTCTCACCACGACCTCTCTAGGTATTTATTTACTCTTTGAAGAATTTTGCGCATGAGGTAGAATATAAATAACATTTTTTGAACTGAAAATGTAGAGATACTGAAATACCGAAATTACTTTTTTTTTACCACTCGTCTTTGGCTGTGACATGTTTGTATAGAAAGCATCACCAGAAAACGCCAATAAGCATGATCAAAGTATAAAACATTCGAAAATTTATTTATTTATTATACTTTATGCACAATGGAAAGTACATTGGCGGACTTAATGCCTAAGGCATTCTCTTCCAGTCAACCAAGGTGGTGCAGAAATAAGTAAAGCAGAAGGTAGGTGCATCTCAAAAAATCAGAGTAAATTAAAAAAATACATATATATATTAGATATTTACTTATATACACATAAATATACTACTTAAATTAACATATAAAATAGTATAGTAATGTACGTATATTTAATAATATGTAGGGAACTAAATACTAAAAGAATTTAATACACTGATTTGGTTTTACTACAAAATTTTAGATTTTGAGACATGAAGAAGGGCAAGTCAAATTGAACCGACTTTTCAGGTTAAATGGTAAATTTTCATAACAATTTTCATCCACGCTTCAAATCTATAGGGTGGGCAATCTAACGTTTGCATTTTGAACTACTGTTTATTTAGAGAATGACAGCTCAAATGTCATTTAATTTGTGTTCATAACTTAGTTAAAGGTTTGACATTTACGAAATGGGATGTTTTAGGTTCGCCCAATGGGCAGAAGATCGTTTGGCCGAAGACGAGCATTTTTACCGAAAAATCGTCTTTTCAGATGAAGCCTATTTTCACCTCGGAGGCTATGTCAATAAGCAAAATTGTCGCATCTGGGGGTCGGAAAATCCACACGTTACCATTGAGAAGCCAATGCACCTACAAAGAGTTACGGTTTGGTGTGGGTTTTGGTCCGGTGGCATCATTCGAAAATGAGCAAGGTTGAAGAGTGTGACATGGATGACATTTGGTTTCAACAGGATAGCGCAACATGCCACATAGCCAACATGACAGTCGAACTTTTGGAAAATGCAAACTTTAAATGACCCACCCCTTATAATACAATTTTCTTTTTCTACGTAAAAAACATTCTCACTATCTATACGACAAATGTATATAGAAGCAATTGTCAATTCTTCACAGGTAGAACTGCATTTCTCGTGTTCCAAGTTAAAGCAATGAGGGGGACAAAGTCCACTATCTAATACAATCAGCTTCGTGACAAAAACGTGATGTTAAAGTTCGAAGAGTTCATTTCGTTTTAACGCTTTGTTGTCAAAAGAATCGGGATATTGGCCCACCTCTCACTCCCACCACTGTTACTCCTGTGTAGCCAGGATCCACAGCGGCGACCATCGTAATGACTCGGAGCAGTGAAGCCCAGGAACCCGAGGGAAAGCTAACTTGTCTTGGACCCCGCAACGAATTTAATCAGAAGATGATAGAAGGAGTAGGAAAAACATGAGTTTCGACTTCCCTTCTCGCAAAAGCGGGAGACAACAAAATAAAATTGATAGATGCATTACGCCAGAATTGAGAAAAGCACCACGGACATTTTATTAAATTTATTGGACCAGTTGTCAAAAGAAGAGATTAGTTACTATTCATGCTTCATCATCATCATGATCATCATCAGCCTATAGACGTCCAATGCTGGACATTGGCCTCCCCCAAACCACGTCACAACGTATCCAGTGACTTCTGACAATCCTGATTAGGTCGTCGGTCCATCTTCAATCCTGATCGCTGCACCTACCGGTTCGTGGCCACCACTCCAGAACTTTTCGGCCCCATTGGCTATCGGTTCTTCGCTGCGTACAGATTGTCATAATATTAATAACACACAGTATTCTAAATGTTATCATACAGATACTTTCAAGGCTATCACGAATTAAAAAAAATGTTTTAATATTGTAGTTAAAGAAATATTTATAAATAAAACATATCTTCCGCCATTTTGTAACGCCATTTTGGACCAATTTTGCGACTCGAATAATACGAAAATTAAAACAAAAAACCACACACAAATACCTCTAACACATAAGTTCCTGTTGTGTTTCATCGGGTGCTACCTACTCACGAACCTTATTTCAAAAAATGCTTGATAAATAACAGACGTAGTCTAATTTCGTAGGACACTCCGCCCTCGTTCAAATATCCACGACCAGAATACAAATTATTTAATTTCGTAGCGTTCGCCTTTTATTAATGCCAATTAACAACGGTTTTTTAAATATTCATCGAAAAACATGTTTCGTTTACAATTTGAAATATATCTAGCACAATTTTTCGTTGATTCAATATTGACATGACCTGTAATTATTAAAGGTTTTAGGGTAAATATTTTATTTTGCGTTTCCATATTGGCTCGCCAACTTCCAACTTTCATATTGGTGTACTATCTATGGAAAACAAACTACTCATCCATAAAAGTATACATAAACCAGTGTGGTCCTATGGGATACAGTTATGGGGAACCGCTTCCAACTCAAACATCGAAATCCTCCAAAGGTTCCAATCCAATCCAGAATGATAACTCATGCTCCATGGTTTGTAATAAATGATCAGCTTCCCAGGGATTTAAAGATCAGACCAATTAGGGAAATCGAACATGCAATGATGGGCTACAGAATAAGATTGCACAATCATCCTAATATACTTGCAAGAAACCTGATGAAAAGTGACTCTGCTTTGGTCCGGTTAAAAGGAAAAACTCCATTGAGCATCCTGCAGAACAGCAGTGAATAAAAAGGGTGCGTGTCACCGATGCCCGTTGGAGCACGAAGGTTCTGGAGTGGCGCCCACGTCAAGGCAAGCGCAGTGTGGGACGACCAGCTGCAAGGTGGACGGATGATCTTGTTAAGATCGCAGGAACACGCTGGATGCAGGCCGCTACCAACCGGTCGCATTGGAAATCTTTGGGGGAGGCCTATGTCCAGCAGTGGACGTCTACAGGCTGAGAATGATGATGATGATGATGATGTGTCACTGGACCGCCTACCCTGCACGCCAACCTACACTTTTTTGACCATTTGCTGAATGTTATTAATACAGATCGCAAATAAACGGAAAAAAAAATTGGTCGGTCACCGGTCGTTTTATTTATACGTGTGTTGGACGTGGGTGAAGCAATGTGGAAACGCGACATTAGATTCTGTACTGTAGCTTACGATAGCATTTATCAAAAGTTCAGTCTCAGCGAACAATAAAAAAGGGCTTTTTAATGAAACCAAAAATTATAAGACTGCTAGAATATATAGGTAGTAATTTTGTCAGTGTTGACTTCTCGCGTGATACTGAGGAAAATACATAAGAAAATTATATTGTTCTTATTGTGAACCTCCATGATGGTCAGAAGCTCGGCCGTAATTTAGATTTAGGAGTGGTCACTACAATAGTAATATTAAAATATATAACGGTGTTAATAGTGTGTTGAGGTGTAATGACGTTGTAATTAGTCGATCTTCGTTTTGTTTTATTAGGAACTAGTGGGCCCGCGCAACTTCGTCTGCGCCAATCTCAATTAAATGTCAACGATTCGATTTTTTCTCGCTGTAAATACCATCCTTGAAGTTCATCGAGAATTAAAAAAAAAATATAGCCTAAGTTACTCCTTATAACATAAACTATCAGCCATTGAAAGTCAGCCCGTCCGAAGCCAGAACAAACAGACAGTGGCCACCTTCCTACTCCATCATCGGACTTTGACATTCAGCCTCTACGCAAAGATCTCACCAGGACGCTTCATTAGAGCCTAAACACGATGAGGTTATCTTGCTTAATGACGGAGTTCCCATAGCCACCTTCCAGCTCCATCATCAGACCTTGACATTCGTCCTCTACGCAAAGAACTCTAATTTTAATATTGATTTCTTACAAATATCAAATTGACATCCATACGTCAATTACATAGATGTCATTTGCGTTTTGTTATTCCAAGTTTGATTATTTTTTGTTGTACCACGTTTTATAGTTGTAGTAAATGAACAAGATGGTTGCTTAAGACTGTTTATTTATGTCATACCCACACAATATTTAATTTACACTACAACATCTTTCTTCTTATAATGAACAAACTTATTTATCAAACATTGTAAGTTAATACATTAATGATTTGAGTTCATTTATGCAACTCGATATAAACTTAAATATTATTTGTTTACGACTTATAGTTGGCGTAATGTACATTCAGTTTTCACTTACATAAGTTTAGAATAAGTTTATGACACTTTTAAACGTTGATAAAAACTAACATATAATAAAGATACAAGAAACACTTTTTATTTATTTATCTTTCTTTCCCTTTTTTTTTTTTTTTTTTATAGCCCATATCTAACTATCATAGTCTAGTTACAATAACCACTTTTATGTTCTAAATTATCCGAAGTAAGAAATAACGTGAATCGAGAATCGCTACTCCAATCCCTATCCAAATCAAGCATTACATTATCAAGGTTATCAATGCAGCAGTAAAACACTTTCCGTTCCATTCAAGTCGAACACTTTGCTGAAACATTATCACAAGTTTTAAAAGTTATCCGCTACAAGAAATATCGCGAAATATATTTTAATCTATTTAAGTGCTGTTTAGCCCTACGATGCAAATCTTGGGATCAGTCGTCGAAAGTTGACCACTAAACAACACTTATACACTAAATAAATGCACCTGCTTTACAAAAGGATTTGACATGAAGTATCATAGAACAAACGGAGTTTGATGATCATTCTCTATTCATTTCTATTATTTTTTTTTTCATTTTTTTTTTTGCTTCCCTTGCAGCTGTCCGTTCTGTTTTAACTAACTTCTGAGGTGTAGTCTTTTCTTCGGCTACATCGAGATCGTTACATGAATCATATTTCTCGTCTTCAGAATGAGTAGCAAGAGGTAATGTCGGTTCCAGTTTGAGTAGGTGTCTTCGATTTCTGCGTATGACGCGACCTGTACGATCAGTCAGTAGGTATGAACGGGGTTGAGGCGCCCGGCGTATGATACGCGCGCGATGTCTACCGCCGCTATTCATAGCCACTACCTCGTCGTCGACTTCGAGTTCGGGAAGTGTGCGAGTTCGACTGTCGTACCACTTCTTACTCTGTCTTTGGTTACGAAGTATGTTTTTGTGGTCAAATGTATTATCCCTCTCAGGTTCCAAATTATTGTAATGAGTTGGTAGCCTCGTATTCAGTCTACGGCCCATGAGTAGCTGAGCTGGGCTCGCAATACCATCTCTGGATGTTGATCTATAATTAAGTAGACTTAAGTAAAAATCTTCATTAGATTTAGTGCATTTAATTATTAGTGACTTTATTGTTCGTATGGCTCGTTCACTGCGACCGTTCGATTGTGGATAGTTTGGCGAAGACGTGGTATGTTTAAAACCCCATTTAATTGCGAATTCACGGAATTCTTTTGACGCGTATGCAGGCCCATTGTCGGTGCACAATTCTTGCGGTATGCCGTGTCGTGCAAATTGATCCTTAAATGCAACAATAACACGCTTAGAGTCGATGCCGTTCAGTGGACACACTTCTACAAAATTTGAGAAGTAATCAACTAATAGTAGGAAGTATTTTTTATTATATTCGAATATATCAGAGCCAACCTTCGCCCAGGGGAGTGGTGGTATGTCGTGACTTATCATCGGCTGGCGCACTGGCAGAGCCACGTGCTCGACGCACACCGAACATCGTTTCACAGTTCGCTCCACATCACGCGACATGCCTGGCCAGAACATGACGTCACGAGCACGCCGCTTACATCTGTCTACACCAAGGTGTCCTTCGTGTATTCGATTTAGCATATCTTGGCGAAGATCCTTCGGTATGAGTACAAGATTATTCATGAATATCGCCCCATCTATGTACTCGAGACATTCTCTAAAACTCCAGTATGACCGGACACGTTCATCAGTGTCGTGCTTACCTGAAGGCCATCCATGAAGAATATATTCTATAAGTATCTGACATTCACTATCTTCACTAGTGTAATGTTTTATTACATTAAATCGAGTACCTAAACCCTGAAATAGATCATCAAACTCCATTATATCTAATGTTAAAATTCTTCTAATTAAACACAATTTTTCCAAAGTGTATTTACCCAAAATACTCTGACAATCACCATCAACGATGACAAACTTTAAGTCATGATATTGATTTTTGTGTGAGCATTTTATGTTTACAGAACCAATAATTGGTATATAATTACCGCAGAACGATTTAGCACATACATTGTCAATAAAAATGTCATTTATACATAAACCTAATTTTAGGTAATTAGTTTTAGACATAACATTTAAATCAGACCCCGTGTCTATTTTAAAACTATGACTGATATTTGAGTTACATAAATAAAGTGTCTCATACCACTTAGAGTCCCGCATATTTGTCAACTGATCAACACGTTCGACTGTGGATATGTAATGATAGTCAGTATCGTTGTAATCGTTGTCTGCCACTTCATACACTTTTTTAAATTTACCAATTGGGCACATCACTTTATAATGACCTTTATGACCACATTTAAAACAATTCACTTTATAAGCCACACAGTATTGTCCACCGCCACAATACATATTTCCGCAAGCTGTACAGGCCTGCCCCTCGCTGGCAGCAAGTGTCGCTGAGCCGCGTCCCCCGTGTGTCCGGCGCCCGCACTGCGCCGCGCCGTGCCAGCCGCCCGCGCCCCTGCGCTGACTAGCACCGCGGCGCGCTTGCCACGCACCGCCTCGGACTGCATCTACCGAAGCACTTCTCTCAACCTTAACCCCTTCGATTTGTCTTCCATCATCATTCGATAGTTCATTGACCTGGCAAATTTTAACTGCCTTGTCAAGGGAAAGGTCATCCGTCCTCAGCAATCTGTCACGTAGGCTTCCATCTAAAACGCCGCACACGATACGGTCTTTCACTAAGCTATCCTCCAACTGTTCAAACTCGCATTGTTGACTTAACAGTTTCAGAGCGGTAACATACTCATCAATTCTTTCACCGATTTCTTGAGTACGCGTAAAAAATTTGAATCTCATCATTGTTGTGTTTCTTTTTGTGCCAAAATAGGTATTAAACCTTTGAATCAAAATAGTGACGTTATCTCGGTCCTTTTCGTTATCAAAACGAAATGTCGAATAGATGTCATTACCTTCTGAGCCAATAAGATTTAATAGTAAACTGGCTTGTACATCTGTTGATTCCTTAAATACGCCAGATGCCTTTAAAAATATTTCAAAATTGCGTAGCCATTTTTTCCACGCGTCGGCCCGACTGGCCGGCCCTCCTTGTAAAGATAATTCTGCTGGTGGACGCGCGTGTTCCATATTTTCTTTTTTCTAAACACAATATTTAACTATTTCTGTGTACTTTAATAACGTTTTCGACACTAACACAATGATTATTCCCGTTCAAATCTTAATTTAATTACGCACCGCTGTCACCATGTAGTAAATGAACAAGATGGTTGCTTAAGACTGTTTATTTATGTCATACCCACACAATATTTAATTTACACTACAACAATAGTGACTGGCGTTTCATGTCAAGTCCCACGGGAATGCTGTCGAAAATGCGAAATGCGGGATAAAAAGTATCCTATGTCCGTCTCCTGGCTCTAAGCTACCTCCATACCAATTTTCAGCCAAATCTGTTCTGCCGTTCTCGAGTTATAAGTGGTGTAACTAACACGACTTTCTTTTATATATATAGATGACGTCACAATGTCCACTTGAACACTTGAGGATCAATACTTTTGCATAAAAACTTCAAAATAACGAGTTTTAACAGTTTATTACTTTTACATCAAGAGGTCCGTTCGCCTCGACAATTCAGACACGAATGAATAATAACAGCGGCCAACGCCTGTATTTATAGCAAGTCTCCACTTCCAACTACAAGCACGGTGAATAAGGATATGTAGAAGTTGAATCGCACTAAAACTATCAACCGCTTAAACTCAGCGTCTGAACTCCAGTTGACGACAGAACCCCGGTTATGCGGGGTGGCACGACGCGTTACGCATTACGGTATTCTTTCCCGTAGCGACGCCGTATGATAACTACATACTATGTCAATGACTTTCAAGTCTCACCTAATATGAGAGTTTAAAATCTCAAGCTTTAGGAAGTTAATCATGAATACACAGGATTTGTTACTACACGGTTCTCATCCCATATTCATGTTACTCGTATGTCCTTCATGTAAATCTAAGCTACTCGAGCGTATGTTAATATGCATGAGAGGAATTAACATAGTAATTGCGTCTTACAATTTTGTGATAGACGAATCCAAGCTACTTTGTGAGTGGGGATATTATTTTCTCGTAAAAAGTAGCCTTTATAATTCTATAAAAATCAGAAAAACGTTGCATGATTTTTTTTTATTGCCTTGTAGGCAGACGATGCAACGGGCCACCTGATCGTAAGTGGTTGATGTTGTAAATAGGTTTTATTTATTTAGAATTTTTGTTTATTTTTGAAAATGATTTGTATTGAAAACAAGATGACTTTTAAATGTAAAAAATGTACAATTTTTAGTTTGGTTTTTATTGTGATTGAAGAAACATGGAATATATATTTTATTTGACCAAGCTCCAGAGTATTTTTATTAATTAAATGCACCTTGAGGGATTTCCAACAGTTACCGTTGCTTATGAGCCTCTGCAATGTCAGGGGACACTCGTCTCGTTGCCTCGTTTGAAGAAGGACAAGTTGTAGCGCTCTGGGAATACCGAAGAAGGGAATTATAACACTCGCGGTTATCTACATCATTTACACAAATGTTAAACGGGTTCTTACCAAGATTTTTGGAACGAAGTTCCTTTTCGCGCGTTGTGAAAGGAGGCTAGACGGAAAAAAATCTTACGAAAAGTTGTCACGACACTTTTTTGTTTTAGATAATTATCGCTAGATGGCGCTGTGATCAAAATCTTTTGAAACTTGTTCCTTATCGCGCGTTACGAAAGGAAATATTTTTTAACAAGATATCTTTTAATCGAAAGGAACTTCGTTCTATTCGGGTGTCCCATGACACCTCTCAAGTTTTTTTTTATTGAATAAGCGATCCCGATGTTTTAACATGCAAGCGCCATGATCACCTCATAATATGTACACAGTTCACAGTTGAATCGACAAAAATTCCGATTTTCGATTGAGCTGAAATTTTGCACGCACATTAAAAAGCAATTAAATGATACAATGCAACTGTTTCAATGATAGAGTCGAAAAGTAGTCATAGTAAATCCTGTACTAAAGAAGGTAGACTCGTCGTTTCTGAGTTTGTTTTACTCATCTTGACTAGCACTCTACTTCTACATGATATCCAGGACCTAAAAAGCAGAATAAGCATAATTTTAAAGCTTATAATTCATAAGTGTTTTAGACAATATTAGATTCCTATCACTATTACAACATTTCTGATGCTTAATTAGATTAAAAGTTTCTAAAATTGAGAATAATAAATGTAATTTCTATAATTGCAGACAACCCAAGTCGGACATCTTTTGCCAGATTCTTACGACTGCTTTAATAAATCGCGTCGAAAAACGCTCATCATACAACTTATTTAATTTAATGGTTACCCATCAAAATGGCACAATATCTACTACTAGACGACCCTCGAAACTTCGTCTGCGTCATAAAGGGGTTCAAACAGTACTCGCAATGCCGTCGAGTTATTATTTTCGCGGCTCGATGAGTCCCACATATTCATTGCGTTTTATACTCGTAATAACTTCTACACGAAAAGTCCGATTGGAATAAAACAAAAAGTAATTTAATTCTACATTAATACTCTTGATAACAAAATACTTGCCAGTTCTTCTCAGGACGGTGGTTATAATAATTCGTTTTTGTGTCCGAACTGGTAGTAGTAGCTTTTAAATTATGACATCAACAAGAATGAGCATCTCATCAATGTTGACAATAAAGTATTTCATTTCATTTATTTCATTTCATTTCAATAGTAAATTGAGCGTTTAAAACGCGCGTTAAAAAAGCGTTCGTGCGAACAGGGTCTTTAGGTAATTAGTACAAGATCACTTAAGTTAGCGTAACTTAGATCTCATTTCTAGTTATGAGTTCCAGTTGGCGCCTTAAGAAAGGTTCTGTAAAGGACTTTATTTCCAAGTTAATTTTGATAACTTCGAGAAGACAGATTTTCAGATCTGAAGCATCCTTGATTTTCACGAAAACCAGACTAATCACAGCATCATTTTACAAGATTAACTAGCTACCCCGCGCAACTTCGTCTGCGTCGAAAAAAAAAAATTAGGGGTGGACTACCCCTAACATTTAGGGGGATGAAAAATAGATGTTGGCCGATTCTCATAGATACCGGACGAGCACAAAAATTTCATCAAAACCGGTCAAGCCGTTTCGGAGGAGTATGGCAACGAAAACTGTGACACGAGAATTTTATACAGGGTGTTGGTGCCCGGTGAAACAATACGTTAAGAGCTTAATCTATATCACATTTCAAATCATATACACATACTTTTGAAACGGAGATAGCTACTTCATTTTCCCATACAAAGTTGAAAAATTATTATTTTGTATTATTTTTGACAACCCTACCCTGACCTGACATTTAGCGTGCTATATCTATTTTCACGCACACAGGCGCATGTATCCTATTTAGAATGTGATTTTTGTCCCGTGTATTATTACAATGTTCTATGATACAGGAGGTGACTAGCCGGCTTAAGTCTTATCTGTTGGTGTAGGTCAGTACGGTAGGGTTGATCATGCACAAATTAACACGTAGTTTTGATTAGTTATAACTTATGATATATTAAGCCTAGAAAACCCAGACTTGGTGGATGGCTTCTACATCAAGTATACTATTTGCTGTGAAAGTATTGTTTCATCGGATTTTAACACCCTGTATATTAGATATTTCATAGATCCGTCCGAACCTCAACCTCTGAAACTTGAACTCACATCTCTTCACCCTTAATATTTATATAAGTGAAGTTGATAAATAAGTTCAAACGATTTTTAAAAATATTTATTTCTGTATAGTAAACCTAAGCTATACCATACTACTAACTTTAGTCTGACCTAATGTCGGTCAAAACTAGTATTCGTCAGCCTAAACCGCTAAATCCTTATCAGGAGCCAACAGATGGCCCGTTGAGCCTAATATCTCACCTAAAATATTATTTTTTGTAGGCTAGTAATATTTTTATCGTTCTGACTAACTTCCAGAAGGGTCTTTTTTATGTTTTTAGCAGCATTATTTTTTCACCAATTTATCGTAAAAAATTACTGAAATGAAATGAAATACTTTATTTTCAACATTGATGATATGCTCATTCTTGTTGACATCAATATTTAAAAGCTACCATCAGTTCGGACACAAAAAATAATTATTGTAGCCACCGCCCTGAGAACTGGCAAGAAACTCAGCGGGCATGTCTTTTTTTGTATAATGAGCATTTTTTTAAAGTATTTGTACAGTGTTATACAATTTCATATTAAATATACAAAAAAAAGGTTAACGATAATGAATTGACCTTGGCGAGCAACTCATTCCCACTTTGTGCAATCGTCCATGTAATCATTGACCTTACAGTAGGCTTTCTTGCACAGACGTTCATTAATAGTTTTCTTAAACCTATGTATAGGTAGGTTTTGAAACTTGAACTTGAACTTTGAACTCCTAAAACAGTCTCATGTAATCTGATAAAGATCTGACTGATATTTTAGACGTGGGTATGTAAAAGAATTATATCTACATTGTGGAAGTATTAATGTCTCCAAGCCAATACTATTATGAAATTATAGGAGTAGGGTACCTACCTGGATAGGTAAGTGATAGATAACGACCCTCATTGCTCTGGCATTGCAGAGGTTCATGAGCGACGGTGACTGCTTGCTGTGGGCCGTAAGCTCCGTAACCTTTGTGTATTTATCGTGCAATAAAAAACCGAAAACAAAAGAGCAACCAACAAAAAAAAATACCCCACATCGACTTAAAGAAGATTGGATATCCACCCTTTATAACCTTCAAGGAAAAACGACGGTTAAAAGCAGCGATAGGAAATGTTGGCCCGGAACTGCAGAGTTGAGTGACGTAATCACTTACCATCAGGTGGGTCGAAGGCTCGTTTATCTAACTTGCAATAAAATAGTTTGATGTGTCTTTGTGTATTTGGTATTGAAGCGAAAATGGAACCGATCTTGAAATTGATCCAAGATGGCTGCTATCACAAAATGGCGGACAACAAATTTTTTATAAACATAATCTTACTAAAGTTGTTGTTATCTTAATAAACTTTTGTAGTAATGTAACAAAATTGAAATTTGTAACTTGTGGGCCCACGTAACTTCATTTTGCTATTATAATTTGCGTATAATTGCTATCCTATTTTTTCTCATCGTATAACCTTCCCCGTACTTCCACAAATATTCCAAAACTAAAATCAGCCAAATCGGTTCAGTCATTGTCAAGTTTTAGCGCGATGAACAAACACCAATTCATGCATAAATATACTCGTTCTAAAGTCACGTTCCCCACGAAATCTGTATTTTAAAAGTCAATAGACTGTTCTACCTCACAGATTGATGGCAGCATCGCTCTTCGCTACCTTTCTCTCGATTTATCGAAGCTCGTAAAGTAATCTCAGATTTATTCAATCGACCCTGAACTGTCGTGATAACACGCTAAATGACGCTTCGTTTAAGGACTGTTTTTTTTGTTTATTATTTAGGTCGATTGAAGGAGTCGATTATAGAACTGATGGCGATGGGGTCGAAAAGCTCTAGAGAAACTGGTAGGTGTAGCGTAGACAGGCCTCCCACAAAGTGGACCGACGACCTGATCAGGATCGTGGGAGGTAGCTGGGTGCGGACAGCGCAGGACCGGACGATGTGGCGAGGTTTGGAGAAGGTCTACCAGCAGGGGACGTCTAAAGACTGATGATGATGATGATGTGGTTAGCGTCAAGTATGGAGTGCAATGTTTAGGGATATTACAAGGCCGCCAAGTTTTTTTTGGTTATAAGGAAAAATCTGGACTTCCACTTGCCCCGAAATAAAATCTCCAGTCATACTCAGCGTCTGAATTAAACTGAGGACAAATCCAGCATGGGATAATAACTTTTGAAAGTGTTTCATTGTACTGAGATTCCCACAAAAGACATCTGCGGGGCAGCTCGAAGTCCAGCGATTTCAACCAAATAAAAAACGGGTTGATCAATAAAATATGAAATAACAAGTAATATTTTTCCAAGACATAAAAACCAATTTACAAATTTAAAAATTGAATAAAACTATAATCGAATTGAAGACCTTTCTTTTGAATTTAAAATTATAAATTCAAAATCTCCTCTACCGATCCATAGTTCTATTCTCTACCACGTTTTTCCAATTTCCATTAAGTTTATTCAAAGGAACCAATTTATAAAAAACCTATTCAAAAACTTCGAAAGTAATTCACAAAGGAATCGAATCAAATCGAAATATTCTATCGTAACACAAATATTTACCCAAGAATCCGCTTAAGGATTGAAAAAACAATATTTTCACACTTCGAAAGGCAAAGAGAACAACTCAAATCTCCAATTTTTGATTCAAATATAATGGATAAGTTTGTTTGTAAGTAACAAAGTTAACATTTTCTTTATTAAGTTAAATGGATTAAATTGTTAATGTTAATGGATAAAGCAAGTAATGTATTATTCAGAATTGACATCTTAAAATAATCGTAGAGAGGCTTGGCTTTAAAATAGCAAACAAACAAGCTCCTGTGATGCTAAGTTAAACCATTCTATTTAACACGTGGATTTCCTTTGTAAGGGGTGGGCCATATAAAGTTTGCATTTCCCAAAAGTTCGACTGTCATATTGGCTGTTTGGCATGTTGTGCCATCCTGTTGAAACCGAATGTCGTCCATGTCATACTCTTCAACTTTTGGAAACAAAAATTCGTTGAGCATGGCACGGTAACGCTCGCCATTGACCATAACGGCAGATCCTTGCTCCTTTTTGAATGATGCCGCCAGACCAAAACCCACACCAAACCGTAACTCTTTGTGGGTGCATTGGCTTCTCAATGGTGACGTGTGGATTTTCCGACCCCCAGATGCGACCATTTTGCTTATTGACATAGCCTCCGAGGTGAAAATGGGCTTCATCTGAAAAGACGATTTTTCGGTAAAAATGCTTATCTTCGGTCAAACGATCTTCTGCCCATTGGGCAAACCGAAAACGTCCCATTTCGTAAATGTCAAACCTTTAACTAAATTATGAACACAAATTTAATGACATTTGAGCTGTCGTTCTCTAAATAAACAGTAGTTCAAAATGCAAACGTTAGATTGCCCACCCTATACATACTTCATTTACACTAATATTGTAAAGAGGATAGGTTTATTTGTTAGAATAGAACACTATTGCACCGATTTCAAAAATTCTTTCACCGTTGGAAAGGTACACTATCTCTGACATAGGCTATATTTTAATTTTCAAAAAATTTAGGGATCGATTTTGTAACACAAGGTGTAAAATCGAAAACCTATTTATGCGTACGCTGCAAAAATCGCAATCGTCATCATCATTATCATCAACAGCCCATAGACGTCCACTACTAAACATAGGCTTCTCCCAAACCTCGTCACAATAACCAGTCCTGCGCTATCTGCAGTGACTTCCCGCCAAAAAAATCTTCGCCAAAAATTTAATATAATAAATTCTGAGTTATACCCCTTACAAAAACTGTACGTTTTCTTTTTATCAAACAGCCCCGTATTCCTCTATTTACCGTCACAAAATCATATTTATGTTGCTCTCTATAACATGAAAGTTTTATTCGAAAATGTTTTTGTTTGTCGATTCAGACAATAGACCTTTCGAATCGATGTTTTTGCTGCGAGTCTTCTCAAATTTCATATCTTTGAACCCGTATCATTGAGAATCAAATTATTGAGAGGTTATATATCGTGTATAGCAGGTATCAGTTGAGATATTGTTTAAAATTTAACACAGATAGTATGTTAGAATTCATTTGGTTAAGAATTGTCTATCTTTAATAGCTAACAAACAGATTAATAGATTTTGTTTCACTGTGAGTGTTTTTTTTGTGGCTCTAATCGTTATAGTTTTCTTAGCGATGTTGGATGAAGATTAATCCAAGATGGCGGCCGCAACAAAATGGCTGTTCTCTTACTTTTTCCATACATTTTTCATTCATACTTTTTCTACAATTTTTCAAGGTTATAATCAAATGAAAGCTCTTGACTAGTAGATTACTACTGTGATAAAATTCATATCCAGTATGACACAAAATAAATAAAAAGCCCTTAAAATGGGCCACAGATGTTTCAACCTGTGTCAAATCACAATGCAAAGTTACACCTTCAAATATACCTATTATAAATCCCATCGTATTCCAAAATCAAATTTCCGCCCCTAAGGGTCATGACCAACCCTTTTGCGGTTTTTGTGCAGGCTCTATGACGTTGCGTATTTTCTTAATCAAGGCAAAATGTCTGTACCCTCTTCAAAAATCGTGAATTAAGGGTGATTCGACAAGAAATTTGAATATTTTCTTAAGTGTATCTGTGGAAGGGTGACCAGAAAATAACGTATTTTAAAGAAAATACTTTATGTACCAGCTTTTAAAATCCTGGATATCATGCAGCAATAGAGTGCTAATACAAGTAAAAGAGCCCTAAACACGACAAGTCTATCTTGTCTAGTACAGGAGTTACTATAACTGTCGCAAACAGCACTGGCCGCTTATCGAATACATGTTTTTATAAAGACTTTTTAAATATAGGAGTCGTCATCGAACAGTCATCGGTGACATTTTTGGTGTCAGAAGTCTTTATAAAAACATGTATTCGATAAGCGGCCAGTGCTGTTCGCGACAAAAGCTATCTTCTGACTCCATCACGAAATCAGTTCCATTGTATTATACATATTATTGCATTGTCACGTGATATACATCTGCGTGCAAAATGTCAGCTCAATCGGAAATTGGGAAGTTTGTCAAATTTAACTTGCAAGATTCCACCCGCTTTCAAGATTCACTGCTCAGAGCCATTACGGTGGTCGTCACTGTGGATCCTGGCTACACAGGAGTTACAATGGTGAGACTACCGATTGTAAAATTAACTGTTCAGTTATTAAGTTACCGATTTTAAAGAAACTATTCCCTTAACTCTTTATCCGGAACTTTATCGCGTTATATTTAATCGAAAACCCAAACTTGTAAATTAATTATAATTTTCACTCGACTCTGTACAGATTCATAACTTGATCTGAAAATTGATTAGTCGAAAGCGATCTTAAGGTTTGAAGATGAATTGAAACTTTGGTAGAGTTTATCGTCTATATTAATTGATAATTATTTGTATTCGGGACTAAAAGTGAGTGTTACAGTGCCAGTACGTGTAGAACAGTGAACTTGTGATGTGATTATTAAACTTAAGTAAATATTAATGTATTTGTTCTATATTGAGATATTAAAGTATGTAACTAGTAAGATAAGTATCATATTAAGATTGTAACAGATTGATTCTTGACTATTGGCTTGAAAGAGCGAGAGCGCTAGCGGCAACGTTCCCGCGTATCACATATAAAGAGGCGCGTTTTAGCGCAAATCATCGCAGTCCGGCGCTCGCTCTCAAACGGAACAGACATACGGAACGAACTCAAGCATCAATCTGGAACCGCCATAATAGTAGTGTATTTATGGACGAATAAATCAAGATTTATAATCATCCGGATTTTTATTGGAGCCAAGCCGTGAAGTACAAGGGCACTTGAACTGCTTGCCACAGTCGAAATTCTGCAATCCATCGACTCGGGAAGGAACGCTGTCGTCGTCCCGAACATAAATTGGTCCTTCGAAGCCGGATTATCAGAATTTCGACGCAGCCATGGTCACAACAAGATCACAGAGTGGAAGACAAGCGTCTAGCCGAACCCGTGGAGATGTTGCTGTTAGAGAACATAGCCCACAAGCCACTGGTATCGCTGCCATTTCCATACCCGCCGACGCCGCCGTCACCACACCTATTACGCCATCAACCTCGACAGCTGTGTTCAATACAACAGTGACCTTAGCAAGCAACACTCAAGAACAAAACGCCGCCGCCCTTTCGAGTACACAGATGGACGCCACGAACAAACAAACAGCTCCGTCTGGCTCGCAGCGTACTTTGAAATCAAAGAGCAGAAAATCAACGAAGAAACGTGCCTCCGAGATCGCCAGAACGAAAAAACAAATCTTGGAGTTGAAATTACAATTGGCTACCGCCCATCTCAATGCTCTCGAAGCAGAAGATGATTCCGACGATGAGACCGTCGACAGCCAAGACAGCGACTGTGAATCAATACACAGCAAAGGCACGAAAGTTGACGCGTGGCTTAGCAACACTCAGCCACACATGTTAGCCACGTCCAATGAACCGCATCTCCAACAAGCAACAATTGAACGATGCATGAAACAGGAAGCCACCAGTAAACATCATCATGAACAAGAATCACAGAAAAAGTTGGATCTACGTGAACTCGCCTCGGCAATCACACTCGCCGTGAAATCTGCACTACAAGCAAGGCCGACGCGATACAATATCGATCTACCGGAATTCAATGGAGCCTATCAAGACTGGTTGTTGTTCAAGACTGCATATGAAGAATCATCGAGCGAATACACAGACATAGAAAATATGTTAAGACTACGTCGCAGTCTCAAGGGCAGAGCCAAGGAAGCCGTCGAGAGTCTCCTCATCAACAGCACAGATCCAACAAAAGTATTGAAGCTTCTCGAATCTACATTTGGAAGACCGGACGTCATTGCACGAGTTGAACTAAATAGACTTAGAGCATTGCCACGCATCTCCGATACATCGAAAGACCTCTTCAGGCTATCATGCACGCTTACGAACATCGTCGCAACACTTCGCGCACTGAAACGTGTGCACTACCTGTACAACCCAGAACTCACGAAGTTAACAGTCGATAAGTTGACGCCGACGCTTCGCAGTCGATGGCTAGACTTCGCAGCCGCACAACCTGAAGATGAAGCAGACCTACTGAAGCTCGCTCGCTTCCTAGAAAGAGAAGTGGACTTGTGGGCGCCGTATGCAGAACCAGAGAGCATACCTACGAGTTCACACTACGAAGGTCGCGCATATCAACCACCACGACGTATACATACCTATAATACAAACATCGTTCAAGAGAAGAAGCCGCAGAAATGTATTATTTGTAATCAAGAGGGACATTCTATTACACGATGCACTGAATTCCACGATTCTAACAACGACGCACGTTGGGATCTCGCAAAGAAACACCGTCTATGCTTCAGATGCCTTCGGTTCCGAAACAAGATGCATCACTGCCGAACATCAAAATGTGGAGTCAACGGGTGTTCATATAAGCATCATAGTTTGCTGCATAATAAGAGAGAACAAGAACATAATATCCAAGAAGAAACCGTTTCCTCGGCATGGCAATCACATCGAACAGAAAGTTATTTGAAAGTGCTACCTGTCACAGTTCGCGGACCGGCGGGAGAAGTTAACACGCACGCACTGTTGGACGACGGATCCACAGTCACCCTCATCGACGCCGATTTAGCAGAATCAATCGGAGCACAAGGACCGAGCCAGCCGATGCGCATTGAAGTGGTTGGAGGAACAGATTTGCCCACCGCTTCATCACAGAAAGTGAAAGTAATGATCAAAGGAGTTACAGAAGAATACGAGATTCACGCTAGAACCATCAAAAACTTTACAGTATCAAGACAGTCTGTCACCGGCAGAGATTTAGAACAGTGCACACACTTGTGCGACATAGCGAACATATTGAAGTATGAAGATGCAAATCCGAAGATTTTAATTGGTCAAGACAACTGGGACTTGCTTCTTGCCACTGAAGTACGAAAAGGTAGAAAAAACCAACCGATAGCTTCACTTACGCCACTAGGATGGGTACTTCATGGCGCACACACAAGAACATTAAGACAGCAAGTTAACAACGTACATCACAAGATAATAGAGAAAAACATGGACGAACGCTGGAAGTATAATTTTGAAATCGCCTCGCCAAAGCTACAACACCGGCGGGAGCCTCATAGCCGATGCCCAAGACATCTACACCCGAGACGTCGTTCCGGTGGTCGACACCAACATGCCACGCAATACTCGGCCACGCGATATGGTCGAGACGATCTACCCTGGGCCAGACGGCAACGTGCAGACAGTGGAGGTTCGCACTCAAGGTGGACTACTCCGCAGAGCGACGGGAAGGCTGGTCATCATACTAACGCAGCAAGGAGTCCCGAGAACAGAACTTCTTCGACTACGGCGTCAAAGAACGGCGGGAGGATATTCGGGACTAAAAGTGAGTGTTACAGTGCCAGTACGTGTAGAACAGTGAACTTGTGATGTGATTATTAAACTTAAGTAAATATTAATGTATCTGTTCTATATTGAGATATTAAAGTATGTAACTAGTAAGATAAGTATCATATTAAGATTGTAACAGATTGATTCTTGACTATTGGCTTGAAAGAGCGAGAGCGCTAGCGGCAACGTTCCCGCTCGCTCTCAAACGGAACAGACATACGGAACGAACTCAAGCATCAATCTGGAACCGCCATAATAATAGTGTATTTATGGACGAATAAATCAAGATTTATAATCATCCGGATTTTTATTGGAGCCAAGCCGTGAAGTACAAGGGCACTTGAACTGCTTGCCACAGTCGAAATTCTGCAATCCATCGACTCGGGAAGGAACGCTGTCGTCGTCCCGAACAATTTGGATAACATTTTGATTTCGATTGTTTACTTAGAGGCTTCTTTTACAAGTTGAATTAAAGAAACACCTGCAATTATTACGCACCAAGCTAATAAAACTATAAAATTATCATACTTTAATAGATTTACGAAAAACTAAGTGATTAATGTTGATTTCTACTCATAAAAACGCAAAATATATTTTATATTCCAATTTTAAAATTCGTGTTTTTTTATCTGTGCTTCGAATGTCAAAAACGCTATCCGCCATGATGGCTTGTAATATGACGTCACCTCTACAGTAAACTCCTTAGCAAATCTTAATGTTTACACCGCTGTTTACTCTGTGAGTGATGCAAAAGTGACGTTAGAAGATGGCGGTGCATTTGGCGACGTTTTTGCGCCGAATTTGATTTTGAGATTTTAAATGGCAAATTTTAGCCTAATTTGGTTAAAAAAAATTGTTCTATTTTTTTTTTACAGGTTTTTATGAACTGTACTGTACTGTAACAACCCATTACTGCCCACTGTTGGGCTCAGGTCTCCTCCGAAGAGGGATTAGGCATAGTCCACCACGCTTTTTATGAACAAAAGATTAAATTAAAATAGAAAAAAAAAAATGGGGTGGAATAGCCTATTGCAATTTTTATAAGCATTTAACTTGCATTGGATGTATGTAACTACGAGAATCTTACAAGTTGAAATCCAACTTCCCGGTTTTCGATTGAGCTGAAATTTTGCACGCACACATATTATATTCAATGCATTAATTCTGATAATGAAGTTCGAAGGTACCCATAATAATTCCTCTACTAAACAAAATATACTCGCGGTGTTTGAGCTTGTTTTATCTGTCTTCGCCAGAATTCAACTTCTATAAAATCCATGATCTTAAAAGCTAGTCTTTTTTTCTATTTAATAATTTACTTACCATAGTCATCAAGCCTTAAAAAATAATTAAACTATAAATGAAATTATCCTCACATTTTTTATTCGAGAATTAGTGTCAAGGGTGACGCTTCAACTCGAATGTACTCTAAAGTGGTGCTCAGGATCCCTAATAAACTGTTTATTACTAATCCCATGAAATTGTCTTAACGACGACATTACTGTGTGATTAAATACTCAAAGTGTAGAGCGGACATAAAGTGTAGTCTTATGCCTCAAAATTAAATTCGATGGGTTCCAGGCTAATTGTATTAACCGACATTTTTTACACTTGTCCCCAAACCCAGCTCAAATGACGCAGAAAAATTGGCTGATTTCAAATATGTATAAAAGTCTATCCAAAGAGTGTTGCTTAATACAATTAGTCCGGAACCCGCCAAATTTTTTTGTGACAGGAGGAAATCGCCAGACTTCCACCTACTGCGCAGGTGGGGTATATGGGAGAACAGCACTAAAAAACTTCCTGCTGCTTACGTTCAGTGTCCGAACCCGGCTGAGGACAGAACCCAGCATGAGACTGGGCGAGATAACGGGACGCCGAACGGTAGGCTGTTTCTATTTTGAGTCGCGCGCGTTAAGGATATGGAACCCACAGAGATTAGCTTTGTCAGCAGATCTCTTCGCACGTGATGTCCTTGTTAAAGTTGCGGAACTACAGAGATCAGCTTCGGCAGCAGATCTCACAGCACGTTTGTCGTCAATAAGATATTTTCAACATAGCATTTAAGTTAGTATAAATAGACCTAAGAAATGATTGTAAATATAATTATTATTCAAACTGTATTCAGTGAACCTTTGGAAATAAAGTTTTTTTTATAAAACCTTCGAGATCAGTTACTTTCAGATGTCGTATATATGCTACGATTTCTGCAAATGTCGTAACCGCGATTCAGGATATCGCGCGTTATTATTAGTCGCCACACCTACATTAAATCACTCTGAATAGATTTATTTTCAACAAATTTTAGTAAGTTGTAGTTTTAGCTTTGTATAAAACTACTACACCACTCTTCTTACTTGACCCTTCTATAACATTTAATCTTTGTAATAGACACATAAAAGCGACTGTGAAATTCGTGCGTGTCATCATTTAGTGTTTTAGCATTTTCAGCGCCGTATTCTTTTTATAAGTTTATAAAATACTTAGTGGTTTATTGTCGCATTGTTCTTAAACAACTTTAATTATGAACTATTTCGTTATCTTTTATTTCTAGTAAGCAGAAGATCGAAAGGGTCATCTAAACGATTACTGTTGCTCATGGACTTCTACAATGTCAGAGGATACTGCGGGGCTGCTACTTACGATGTACTCCTTGATAGGCCAGATTTACAGAAGAAGAATTTAGGAAGAAGGAACAGATTTACAGGGTGGATCTGTAACTTTGGACAATCTGACGTGGGGTGAACACTTTAATTTAGGAATTTAATAAAAAAAAATCATCATAGTATGGAAGTCCGCAATGATAGTCGTCCGTTTTCCATACAACGTCAGAAAAAAAGTTTAACCGATCCAAAAAATAAAAATGGTGCTGAGTTGTATTTCGACAGGTCATTCACCCCACGTCAGATTGTCCAAAGTTACAGATCCACCCTGTATAGCGCTAGGTGAAAAAAGAAGAAAGAGAGATCATTCAGTATAAATAAATAAAATACTGGCGAGTACGTGTGATGGTTACTTTAATGTGTAGTCTGACAACTTAAAAAAACTAATCGAGAAAAAAAAAATTTAGAGGTGTCATGGGACACCCGAATAGAACGAAGTTCCTTTCGATTAAAAGATATCTTATTTTTTTTTTCCTAACGTAACGCGCGATAAGGAACTTCGTTCCAATCAGAATTTATAGAGCTTACTCAGGCCAATTATGATTTTGCTTAAATGGGTAAAACTTCAAGGAAGTTAGTCAAAAATCTCCGAAAGCTAGAAACGTTATTGGACTTGTATTTGCTAATTGTTTTAATTCGGTAAATTCTTCTTCAGCAGAATTACAAAGGCCTTGAAAATTTTCGAACGCCGAAGATTTATACGTTAGGCAGAATTAATCAAAACTTTCTTACAATATATTTTAATAAACTGTTAAAGGATAAAGAAATTCAAGTTGGAAACAGAGAGTGTTGAAATTTTGGAACGAAGTTCCTTATCGCGCGTTATCGAAAGGGGGCTAGACGGAAAAAAATCTTACGAAAAGTTGTCACGACACTTTTTTGTTTTAGTTTATTATCGCTAGATGGCGCTGTGATCAAAATCTTTTAAAACATGTTCCTTATCGCGCGTTACGTTAGGAACAAAAATTATAAGATATCTTTTAATCGAAAGGAACTTCGTTATATTCGGGTGTCCCATGTCACCTCTCAAGTTTTTTTTATGTTTCTAAGTTAAGAGACGACGCATAACACATTTTTTAATTGCAATACAATATAATACAATTGTAATGCTTTCTAATAAGCTTTATATTAACTTGCATTGGATGTAACTATGTAAGGTTAGGTGGAATCTTGTAAGCTAAACTTGACAAAATCCCTATTTCCGATTGAGCTGACAGTTTGCACGCAGATGTATCATCATCATCATCATCATCATCAGCCTATAGACGTCCACTGCTGGACATAGGCCTCCCCCAAACCTCGCCATAACGACCGGTCCTGCGCCGTCTGCATCACGGCACATCTGCCAGATGTATATCACGTGACAATGCAATCATATGACAAAATGGCGCTGATCTGATGATGGATTCGAAAGCTGGTCGTAGGAACTCTTGTGCTCATTTTACTTGTATTAGCTAGCACTACTGCTAAATGATATGCAGGATCTTAAAAGCTTGCATTAAAAAAAATCTTTTAATTAATTATTTATACTCTGTAGTGATGATCTTAGTTGTCTGACAAATCTAACGTAAAATATTAATATTTAAAGTTATTCGTTTACTGAATATTAACTCAATTACTATGTTAATAACGATGCTTTAATTTGTTTCTCGTGAACATTAATCTAATTTTAGTAAACGCCATAAAACTATACGAGTATTAAATATGTTATGGCGCGCAAGTTGAAATATTTTATATTTAGGTCACAGAAATAAATATATACAGGGCCGTGGCAAAGTTGTAATATCCTAGAGAAGAAAACTAATATATACAGGGTGGATCTGTAACTTTATACTAGCTGAATTGGAGTAAATGACCTGTTGAAATACAAGTTAAAACTACTTTTGGAATTGGTTCAACTTTTTTTTCAATATTATATTTAAACTCGCAATGGAAGTCGAACATAATACATTTATAATTTTGGAAAAAAAAGTATTCGACAGGTCATCCACAGCTGGGATAAAGTTACAGATCCACCCGGTATAAGAATCCATCATCAGATTAGCGCCATTTTGTCATATTAGTGCATTGTCACTATATTGTTTTCTTTGTCCGAACTGGTGGTAGCTTTAAACTTTTGACATCAACAAGAATGAGCAACTATCATCAATGTTGAAAATAAAGTATTTCGTTATAAACTTATTCAGACACTCGCGGTTTTCTATAATACATTCATGCATTTTCAACATAGCACTTTTAACAGGGGTGATGGCTTCAGATTATCGAGTATGTGGGATCCAGTGCTAAACACAACAGTCACTAAGGATTCATGCTCAGAGAGTCTTGTGGATACAGTGAGTGTGGTGTGTCGTGATGTGAGTTCGAGTTCCAGTGGTACTACCCAAAAGCGAACGAGAAAGAGGGTAGACAGATTTGTTTGCTCTTAAATCGACCCGCAGTATCCAGTCTTCTCGTGATCATGACGTTTGCAACAACGTTGAAATATCGAGACAACTCCCTCAATTAAATATCGTAGTAAGAATCCGTTGAAAATGTATGAAAGTAAAGCATTTCATTCTTCGTTTCATTTCTGTTTAATATACTAATACAACACACATGTACGTAAGTTCCCTGAAACTAAGTGAAGTATTCCTCTAACGTCAGCATGTTTTGTATTTCCGCGCCATCAGCATCCTTCAACTCTCACTTTGTTAATTATCATATTGTGTTGATGTTTCAATTCCATAGTTCCACAGAAGAAACATTATTTTCAATTACATCGAGTAATTAAGTGGTATTTTGACTTTTCCAAAAAGAGGTTTTCAATTACACTGTTCACTGTACACTGTAGTCGTGGAGGCAGAGTGGTCGAAGCGCGTCCTTCCGTACGGGAGGTCGCGGGTTCAAATCCGGCTGGCTTGTACCTCTAAATCTAAATATGAAGAAAGATTTATGTGCAATTATTCACAGCAGTGCATAAACGGTGAAGGAAAACATCGTGAGGAAACCTGCATGTCGGAAAAGGGTTCTAAAAATCCTTTGAAGATATGTGAAGTCCCCAATCCGCTCTGGGCAAGCGTGGTGGACTATGCCTAACCCCTCTTCTGAGGTGACCTGTGCCCAACAGTGGGCAGTAATGGGTTGGTACAGAATTACACTGTTATTTGTCCACGTATAGTTTGGGTGGACCGATCTGATGATTCTTGTTCTAGAATAAAGGTGATCACCGTGAGGTCCTATTATTGCTTTTTTAAGATAAGTTTTCACGATGTGCGTGTTTGCAAATGTTTCTTTTGATAATGAACTGATTTGGATGGTTCTTTTTTCGTTAGCAATAGCAGTAGTAACAATAATTTTATTAGTAGTATTATACTTTTATTTCCAATTTAGCTGCTGCCCACGACGTCGTCAGCGTGAACCCTATGACCCGTTTTTTTTCATTTTTCCCGGCAACTATTCGATTTTTTACCGTAAAAACCATCCTTGAACTTCAACGAACATTTTAAAAAAAGAATTGGCCAAATCGGTCCAGGCGTTGTTGAGTTATGCGCTTACCAACACATTTTGCGACTTATTTTTATATATAAGATTTATCTAAACATTATAACGAATTAAAATGCCGGCATTTACTACGAAATTAATTTAAAAGTCATAAATCATCTCTTAGGAGATAAATTCTCTCTATCTTAGTAATCCCTAGTTGTAAAGATCAGTATTTGTAAGATTTTAAATATTCTATTAAAATAAAAATAAAAACCCATTAACATTTTCATCTTTTCATCACCTTTTGTATTTCCAAAAATAGTCCTCGCCTACATTGTAAAACGAGCCTGTGAACTTTCAGAATATAAATAAAATCAATTTCCATGACTGTGCGCAATATTTCTTTGTAAGCATTTTATAAGATGTTAATATTAAATTGTAAGTACAAAATTTCTTTAAACACTCGCGGTTATCTACATCACTTACACTATTACTAAACGGGTTCTTAGCACGATTATTTTTAATTGAGAGGTCCCGATATTTCAAATTTATAAACTATCCTGTATGTGGAATCCAGTGTTAGACAAAAATAAAGCCAAAAAATCTAATTTTGAGACGGCAGCCGATACTGTCAGTGTGGTATGTCGAAATGTGAGTTCGAGTTCCAGTGATACCGGCAAACGAACGAGAATGAGGGTAGACAGATTTGTCTGCTCTTAAATGACCTACCCGCAGTTCTTCAGTCTTCTGAAATATCGGGACCTCTCAATTAAAAATAATCGTGGTAAGAACACGTTTAGTAATAGTGTAAGTGTTGTAAGTACAATTTATCATTTTGGACCGATTTCCAAAAAAGCAGGAGTATTTTTATGTTCTTTACCTCATAATGGTGATGAGAGGGGCTCATACAATTTAAACATCAGACCTGTTATTTTGGATCTATGTTTAAAATGTATAGTGTATACCTATTTGTAACGGACAACATTTCACGATTCGATGTCCGTTTTTCTGTATGAATCGATTTTGGTGTTATTTAAAGCTAAAGAACTAAACTAAGGCGTGGGCCATATAAAGTTTGCATTTTTCAAAAGTTCGACTGTCATGTTGGTTGTGTGGCATGTTGCGCCATCCTGTTGAAATTTATTATCCCCATGTCAGTTTCTTCAACTTTTGGAAACAAAAATACGTTGAGCATGGCACGGTAACGCTCCCCATTGACCGTAACGGTGGCTCCTTGCTCATTTTCCAATGATGCCGCCGGACAAAAACTCACACCAAACTGTAACTCTTTGTGGGTGCATTGGCTTCTCAATGGTGACGTGTGAATTTTCCGACCCCCAGATGCGACAATTTTGCTTATTAACATAGCCTCCGAGGTGAAAATGGGCTTCATCTGACACACACACACACACATTTCTTACACATTTCTGGGGTGGTTCCCTTAATGGGTTTATCGTTCATTGCATTTTGAGTCTTATATTGCACACATTAAGCATTAAACTGATTTGAATTTGTCCCTTCTTAAAAATGACCGAGGGTGACCACTCTTGGACATAGCAAAAAAAATACATTCATGCATTTTCAACGGGTTCTTACCACGATATGTAATTAATTGAGTTGTCTCGATATTTCAACGTTGTTGCAAACGTCATGATCACGAGAAGACTGGATACTGCGGGTCGATTTAGGAGCAAAAAAATCTGTCTACCCTCTTTCTCGTTCACTTTTGGGTAGTACCACTGGAACTCGAACTCACATCTCGACACACCGCACTCACTGTATCTACAAGACTCTCTGAGACAACTCAATTAATTAAATATCGTGATAACAACCCGTTGAAAATGCATGAAAGTATTATAGAAAACGGCGAGTGTCTGAATAAGTTTATAGAAAAAAAGAGTTGTTACCAAACTTTTATACAACAAAAAACATTTTGTTTAACTCTCAACGCGAGAGTAGATAAAGTTTCAGACCCAGAGGATGATACGTGTCATATATGACTGATGCTAAACATGGGAATAAGCGAATGAACGAAATAAAGTTTGATTTTTGAATTTGCCTTTTTTTTCAGTTGGAGGAAATAACCCTATGTAGGAGTTGAACCGCACTAAACCAACCGCTCACACTCAGCGTCCGAACCCCGGCTGGGCCAGAACCCAGCACGGGGTTTGGAGGGACGGCGCGACGCGTTACGCGCTCGGCACTCTTTCCTGTCGCTCCGTCCCCTTTGAATTTGCCTTAGCTTTTATTTAACTTGCATTAACTTGCACTTGTAACCATGTAAGTTCGGGTGGAATCTTGCGAGTTGAATTTGACAAACTTCCCAGTTTCCGATTGAGCTGAAATTTTACGGACAAAACAAAATAGATCCATCGTGTTTGGGCTCGTTTTACTAGCTTTACTAGTTCGCCTTCTGACGTGATTTTTGACGGTCAATTTTGACGAGATTTACATTTATACATAGCTGATGTAATCTACAGTAACATAGGCTTTCTTTAAACACTCGCGGTTATACTGTTATACAGCCGATACTGTCAGTGTGGTATGTCGAAATGTGAGTTCGAGTTCCAGTGGTACCGGCAAACGAACGAGAAAGAGGGTAGACAGATTTGTCTGCTCTTAAATGACCTACCCGCAGTTCTTCAGTCTTCCCGTGATCATGGCGCTTGAAACAGTGCCGAAATATCGGGACCGCTCAATTAAAAATAATCGTGGTAAGAACCCGTTTAGTAATAGTGTAAGTGATACAGACAAAGTTGCGTCAATGCAATCGTAAATTAATAAACTTAATAGACATAACAATGATGACCTATATAACAACTTGGCAACACAGCGGGAAACTTTTTATACTATTTAGTGTTGCAAAGATCCCGCTGACGACCTTCGAACTAAAATAGAGAATCATAAAATATAATTGACCTAATACGAATGAGGTCACGGCACTTAATAGATCATTTTCGGACTTTCAACATAATTCAATACGTCTGCAATTTATTTACTACTAGGTGACCCGCGCAACTTCGTCTGCGTTACAAAGGGGTTGTAGCCTATGTGTTATTCTGATGTATAAGCTATATTGTGGTAAAGTTTCATTCAAATCCATTCTGTAGTTTTTACGTGAAAGAGTAACAAACATACATCCATACATACAAACTTTCGCCTTTATAATATTATTATGATTTACCTTCCGATTTGGATTATTGTTTAAAAAATGCCTGTACAGGGTGATTTCTTAGTGAGGGTACATATTGAAGGTCATGGTAGCTGATGATTATATACGACCAGTAAAAATATTATTACCAAAGAATATGGCTTAATGCCTTAGTAATCGCAACTTAAAAATATCTAAAATTCTTGCATAATGATGGTTTTTCGACAGCAGATGGGTGTAGCGAAGGTGTGGGGTGCGCGAGATCACTAGAGGTCGTTAGTCAACACTCTTTTAGCCGAAATTGTTTATGTTTGAGGTAGTTTTGTCGAATTTAGATTTATTTTTTTTTTTGTAATTTTACCTATTTTTTGTAATATTCCGTATTAGAACAGAGTACTCATCACCCTCCTGCAATATGTACCTTCTTTAAAAAATCACCCTATATTGTAGATAGTGGTATATTTTGATATTGTAAAAAAGGGAATGCTTTCAGTACCTGGAGCTACATTTAAATTTTACTTCATCTAATAAGTACTTTAAGAGATACGATATGATCAGGTGGCCCGTCAGCTCGTTTGCCTACAAGGCAATAAAGAAGTAGCTGTATCATGCAACTTCGTCTGCGTCAATTTCAAATTTTAATGTCAAGTATTGAAATTTTCCAGGGCGTAATATCCTTGAACATCAACGAACATTTTAATACGTCTTGTCCATAGCAATAATTTTGTTATTATAGCCTTGTACAAATTTGATTCCCAATTAAAAAGCAACTCGAAACCGAATGTCGCTGAGAAAATCTTGGTTCAAATACACCAATTACTTAACAAGAATAAAAATTACCTCGTTTATTGAAAGATACATTAGACTCGTCTGCGTCACATAAGAACCTTCATTGCACTTCGAAGAATAATTCAAGACTAAAATTAGCCAAATCGGTTCAGCAGTTCTCGACTTTTAGCGAGATTAACGAACAACAATTAATTTTCTACATCAGACTAGCTGGCCCACAACTTCGTCTGCGTTACATAAGGAAATTTTCTCACCGTTTAAACCTTCCCTGGACTTCTACGAATATTCCAAGACTAAAATTAGCCAAATCGGTTGAGCAGTTCTCGACTTTTAGCGAGATTAACGAACAGCAATTTTATATATCAGATTAGATAAATTACTTCCCGCGATTTCAACTTCGACCTTTAAAGATGTGATAAAAGAAATTATAAAACATTAATAATTAATAATGTCAAGTGAAAGGGTACCCATTAATATTCTCAGACTTAATTTAATTATTCAATAAAGGACCGCCAAGGACCTCGTATAATGGGAGTTGAGATGGCAAATTAGAACCAATTAAATTTAAAATATTCTTTTAAACTTTTGAGCAGTCCATTTAATGATTGATTATTTGAGTTAAATAAAAAAAAATGCTGCCATTCTTCATTATAAAATAATTTGAAATATCCGATAAATCACTTAATAAAAAAAAAATATCCAAATCGGTTCATACCTATGGGAACTACGACGCCATATAGACATACGAAAGAAAGAAAGAAGAAAGAAAATACGTTTATTCAGAAACACAACTTACACATAACAGGAACAATATATTACTAAAAAAAGATTATAACTAAGATCAAACAATAATATAAAAGTAATAAAAAAATAACTTAAAACAAAGAATGAAATAAAAAGGTTATGTGCGAAGGTGTTACTGAAAGGGCGACCAGCTCAGCACGAAGCTACAGCTTGGACAGCTGCAGCGCTGATTTTCAGATGGACCCTTCCATTCGTGAATTACATGTCACAACACTATTTTTTGAGGGGTTTAAATTTAGTCTGTGATCAAGGAAGTTGAAAATATCATAAATGTTGTTTACATTCAAACAAGAAAAAGTAACAAAATCAGTAACAACAAAATAATGCCGCTTTTCCATATTTATTTATTATTATTACACAAATAGGAATACAGTCAAAACATGATTTAAAGGTTTTTCAAGTGCATTATTACTAAGCTCGACTATATCCCTCAACATGTGTATATATAAACAACGAAATATAATAGAAAACAGTTCAGTTTAGTAATATTAAAATTTTAAAATTATATTATACTTAAGAAAAAATAATAGGTTTTTATAAAATAATAAGAAAAAACGAAAATATTTAGTCGTACATAATTTTCCTCACATCAGATTTAAATTTTAAGAAGTTTTGCTCGAAGATATCAATTGAAGCATGGTGCTCTCTAGAAATATCATTGTATTGGCGACACATCCTGACAATTGGGTTATAAAATGAAGTATTGTTTTTGTAAATTTGAAGGGAGAATACTTTAAAATTACTTTAGAATTTATTGGCTCGCCAACTTCCAATGCGCGCACCGTATTTCACATAATTTCAAAACGGCCAATGCATACAAAACCTCCGCTACATATTGGTAAGCCGTCACCGTCATTTGTTTTTACGTGTGTTGGAAGTTGGTAAGCCAATATGGAAACGCGGCATAAACATAAATAAAATTGTCGATGAGATTTTTTTAGCCTCGACCGAAAAAAGCTCTTGATTACCATCGTTGCGTGACTTTACTAAAATAACAAGACATGTTAATATTAGCTCTAGGGATGTAACAAATACTCGCATTCGCAAAAAATCATGCGAATGTTTTGACAAAAGTTTAAGAAAAGTAGCTGATAGATAACGGCCCCTCATTGTCCTGGCATTGCAGATTAAATTCGTTGCGGGGACCAAGACAAGTTAGCTTTCCCTCGGGTTCCTGGGCTTCACTGCTCAGAGTCATTACGATGGTCGCCGCTGAGGATCCCACATACAGACGAGTTACAGTGGTGAGAGTGAGAGGTGGGCAAATACCCGATATCGTCGCTCTACAATGTCAGGGGACACTAAGTATCGTTACCTACGACCTACCTTTCGAGAAGGTAGCATTCGCATTCGCACCCAAAGATCAACATCCACAACATCCCTAAACAAACAAGGAAAAGCCTTCTTAAAAAACATGTGACAAAGTAATAAAATATATTTCATTATTGCTCATACTCGCGGTTCACGTTCCTTCACAGATAATTCATTTTTACACGTTTACGGCGAATTCGCGAGTAAATTCCAATGAAGACCGGTGTGACAACTTTATTGGTAGACAGAAAATCTTTATTTTAAGACTTCAAGTAGAAGTTACTTTTATAATACAAATGAGGAATTTTCTGTGTAGGTAAAGAACAACCAATTATGATTGAAGGTTTTTGTTTGAAATTTGATTCAGTAAAGAGTTATGTATACCACCGCGGTCATCCACGGTCCGTTTCAAAAATTATTTTCTGCCACGCACCATCCGGCTGTGGAATGAGCTTCCCTCTTCGGTGTTTCCCGAGCGCTATGACTTGTCCTTCTTCAAACGAGGCTTAAAGAAAGTCCTTAAAAGGTAGGCCGTAGGTAGCGGCCCCGCAGTGTCCGCTGACATTGCAGAGGTCCATGAGCAACGGCAACGGCTTACGATCAGGTGGCCCGTTAGCTCGTCTGCCTACAAAGCAGGGGCGTGCATACATATTTAAGTCAGGGTATGCAGAAATATAAATCTGAGTAATTTTCCATAAATTTATGTCCTATAATCAATTTAATTTAACTTTTACGCTAATTGTATGCCAATAATAGCAATGAAAAGTGTATTTTGATTAAATATACAACGTTTAATCGTTTTTTGTTACATTTTTTTAAGCAAATTTGAAATGATAGGGTATGCAGTGCGTATTTGCTTGTATGAACTGCACGCCGCTGCTACAAAGCAATAAAAAAAATGTATATGCACGTCTTTGATGAAAATTGATTAAATACGATGAACAATTGAAAGAACCTCCCTAAAATTAATTAAAAAATAACGTAAATAAGAAAATTATAATTTTAGAAACTCTATTAAATAAATGAGGAAAATTTAATGGGCCTTCTTCAAATTAGATCACCATTCCCAAACGGTGTTTCACATAGTTTCCATGCCGGCCAATGCATACAAAACCTCCGCTACATATTAGACATAGACATTTCTTTATTTGTGATGGAAACAGTGACACAAACAATACAAAAAAATAATAATAATACAATATAAAGGTTTTCATCACAAACCAGTCGAGTCTTAGCTTAATGCTGGGTGTTAGCTGGAGATAACCCACAGACACACCGAGCGCTGGTTTTCAGCCTCAACTGGCAGTGACGTAACAAAAGGATATTGGTCGGCCGTCACCGTCATTTGTTTATACGTGTGTTGGACGTTTGTAATCCAATATGTACACTTACCATTAGAAACAAAGTACAGTTAAGGAAACTCCTACAGTCAAATTAAACCTTCAAGTTGTTTTTTTTTATTATACGTTGCGAACGGATTATTAAGATGAGATGAAAATGAAGTGAAAATGTCAACAACGTGAGAGATCGCGTTTTTATTTTTCTTTTCTTTTATTATACACTAAATAAATATAATATAACTTAGTTTCTTTTCTCAATTTAGGAGCTACATAATAAATTATACTAACTGACTAGTTGACCCGTGCAACTTAGTCACAAGAGTTCGAGTTCCAGTGGTACGACCCAAAAGCGAACGAGAAAGAGGGTAGACAGATTTGTTTGCTCTTAAATCGACCCGCAGTATCCAGTCTTCTCGTGATCATGACGTTTGCAACAACGTTGAAATATCGAGACAACTCAATTAATTAAATATCGTGGTAAGAACCCGTTGAAAATGCATGAAAGACATGGTAATTGTTGGACAAAAGAATATTGATTACCACTATAGTAAATTTGTCTAAAAAACCTGCAAAATAAGGGAAAGCGGTACCTTAAACAAGCAACGTCAAAACTATGGATGTTCTTAAAATAAATCGCTAATAATTTGCTTATTAGAACCTATTATTAGGTACGCTGTAGATAAAATTAAAGTCAAGTCTTCGAAATAGAATTTCCAACAAAATAAGATTCAACTAAAATAGGTAGAAAGAACTTCCAATATGTCTTAAATGACAATAGTGAAAAAGTAATTTGGAGAAAATATCTGTTAGAGCTGGATTCTTGATGAAATTTTATAGACAAATCTGACGTGGATATTGTGGGATATTACTTTTCTTTGTTGAATTTCGTTAGAGAAATATGTAGACAATAAGAAACTAGGTTCTTCACACAATGTGTTCTGCCTATTGCCACTTCAAAGATGCAATTCTTTGGGCTATGTCGGTTACTTTAGTCCTTCTGCGGATCTCCTCATTTCTGATTTGATCACGCAGAGAAACACCCAGCATAGCCCTTTCCATTGCTCTTTGAGTGACTTTGAAGTGGCAATGGGCAGGACACATCGATTCGAAGAACGGATGGCCGATGGAGCCGAACAGTTCTGGAATGGCGGCCACGAACCGGTCGGCACAATGTTGGTAGACCCCCCACAAAATGGACCAATGATCTGGTCAAGATCGCGGGAGGTCACTGGATGCAGATGGCGCAGGACCGGTCGATGTGGCGAGGTTTGGGAGAGAATTTCAACTTCAAAGGATTTTTAGAACCCTTTTCCGACATGCAGGTTTCCTCACGATGTTTTCCTTTACCGTTTTTAGCCAGTAGTGTTGTGAAAAATTGCACTTCTTCTTTTTCACATTTAGATTTAGATGTACAAGCCGGCCGGATTTGAACCCGCGACCTCCCGTTCGTAAGGAAGCGTTTCGACCAATCGACCACCACGACTTTTGAATGGTATACAATACATACATATTCTTTAGTTCTATATAAAAGTTGTTCTGTGGCAAAGCCGTTTCCAATTTGAAGCCAAGAAAGCTGATATGGAAGGGATTAAACTTTATATTGGAGTATCTCCTTTACTTATTGCTGGAGGAATTAGTATTAATAAGACTTTCTCAGATTATATTTACTTTGAAGATTGTTGCTGTTTTGATCGACGTTTAAAAGGAGGAGGTATTCATGATTTTATATTTTTAGAACGAAGTTCCTTATCGCGCGTTATCGAAAGGGGTCTAGACGGAAATTCTTATGAAAAAGTTGGCACGACACTTTTTTTGTTTTTGATGATTATCGCTAGATGGCGCTGTGATTAAAATATTTTATAAAACAATTCCTTATTTTGTTTTATACGATTAATGCTGGATGGCGCTGTGATAAAAATATTTTATTTAAGTTATAATAATTAGTTAGTTTAAAATGACTGTCTGTCTCTCTCTTATAGAAGAGAAAAAATAAAATTTTATTACAATTCCCTCACTAATTAATCGAAAGGAACTTCGTTCCATCCGGGTGTCCCTTAACATCTCTCAAGTTTTTTACTTACTTAACTTAGTAACTTAACTTAGCAAGTACTTTGAAATCTATACTTGCTATCTAAATCTATTAAGCTGGTGAATTTGTTTAAACGTGCTAATTTCAGACACTGCTGGTCCGGTTTGATAAAGTCTATATATTAAAGAAGGCTATAGACTATATTTTATTTTATTTATTTATATTAAAACAGAATAGAAATCCGTTTAAAATAATACAAGGTTTAGCAAAATGATCCTAAAAATTGACGTTAATTTTCTTTTTTCTTGGTTGAAACAAGCGAAATTATGTTTGGATAGCTACGGAACCATAAACCGCGCATAACAACACACCTAATTGGTTAAAACAAAAAAAGGGTTCTGTCTAATTTATCAGCCTAGATCCAAAACTTTAGGCCTCCTTACAAAAAAACTAATATAATAATAGAATGATAAACGGGTCATTCAGCGACTTAAGTTGCTGGATCAGACTGTACTTGACCGATTGCGCAACGAAGCACTGCCTGCTCCTCATGAACCACAATCAACACAAGTGGTAAATGTCACTGTCACCCAAGCTATACCACCAGCGGAGGAGCTTCAGGTGCAGGCATGTGCAAGTATCCAGGACGATGAGCGTTTGAGGAGCGCTCTGGAGGACTCTATACAAGAATTTAGGTTTGTCCCGCCATGCTCGCGGCCACGTTTACCGCGGTTGCCCATGTGTAAACGCAATGTTTCGCTGGTATTGGCCCTGGACTGCATGTTAAAACCTTATTTTGAGTCGACTGAAGACCTTATCGACACCCACTCGGTTCTGTACTGCGGTGCGGTTGCTGTCTGTCGCGTGGCTGGGGTAAAATTCCCGAACCCGAACCAGACGTACCGCCGGCATGATGGTAAGCCGCAATGGCAGTGCAGAATCGAGAGGCGCATAGATGCAGCCAGGACCCTTATAGCGAAGCTTATTTGCTTCCAGGCAGGCAACACGCGCCCGCGCGTAATGCGATTCGTCGACCGAGCCTTCGCTGACACCGGTGTCAGCAGGAACGACTACCTGGCTCGTGTCGTCGAGCGTGTTGACTACTGGAAGCAAAAAGTTTGCGCATGGGCGAACCGTATTCGTCGGTACCGAATAAGATCGGAGCGGTACCACTTGAATAGAGTCTTCCAGAGCAATCAGAGGAGTGTCTACAGAAACTGGGAGGCTTCTCGAGGAAGAGTTACCGATGGACTCCCACCAGTTGATGAGGATGTGATGACCTCATTTTGGAAAAATATCTGGTCGGTGCCCATCGGTCACTCCGAGGGGGAGTGGACTGAGTCGGTCGGACGCGCGTGCGAGTCTATTACAGACATGAACACCGTAGCGATCACGCCGATTGACGTAGCTTGTGCGGTGCGTTCGGCCCCGAACTGGAAAAGTCCGGGACCGGACGGGCTGCACAGCTACTGGCTGAAATGGATACGCAACTCGCACGGGCGCATGGCTGCTCAGTTTCAACAGGCCCTCGAGTCGGGAACCCTCCCAGATTTCATGACATCAGGGGTCACTCATCTGATATACAAATCTGGCAATACCTCGGACCCTAAAAACTATAGACCAATAACTTGCTTACCCACCATCTATAAGCTACTTACATCCATTCTGAGAAACAAAATTCAAATACATATCTCGGCAAATGACATAATGTCACCTTCTCAGAATGGGTGTAAGATAGGGTCTCGGGGTACAAAGGATTTGCTCCTCATTGACATGACTATCACGCAACAAGTTCGTCGAGGCAAAAAGGGTGTCCATATGGCTTGGATTGACTATAAGAAAGCGTATGATTCGGTGCCCCATTCATGGCTAATGAGAGTTTTAGAGCTTTATAAAATACATCCCACTCTACGCTCCTTTCTTAGCTCATGCATGGGTCAGTGGTCTACGTTTCTTCGTCAACCAGGACATATTGGATCTCCGGCCTCCCCGAGCTTAATAAGGATAAGGCGGGGTATCTTCCAGGGTGACAGTCTGAGTCCTTTGTGGTTCTGTCTGGCGCTTAATCCTCTAAGCACGTTGCTTGGAGATTCAACGCTAGGCTACCGACTCAAGAGAGGGGGTGAGCCCATTTCACATCTCTTGTACATGGATGATCTCAAATTATTTGCTTCTAAAAAATCTGACCTAATATCTTTACTCAAAATAACCGACAATTTTAGTAAAGCTATTGGAATGGAATTCGGAGTAGATAAGTGTGCGGTCATAGATATACAGAGAGGTAAAATTGTAAACTCTGAGAGTTTGCAACTTAGCCAAAGTGAGGTGCTCAGATCTCTTTCTGAGTCGGAAACCTACAAATACCTTGGAATGTTCGAAGCTTTGAGTATAGTCGATGCAGATATGAAACAATCGGTGAGGGATCGTTTCTTCGGCCGCTTGGTAAAGGTTTTGAAAAGCCTCTTATCTGGCGGAAACAAGATCCGAGCCTTCAATGGTTGGGTCATGCCTGTACTGACGTACTCCTTTGGCATTCTAAAGTGGACGCAATCAGAACTAGATGCCCTGGATAGAAAAGTTCGGCGACTGCTGACGGCATACAGGATGCACCACCCACGTTCATCTGTTATGAGGTTGTATATTCCTCGGAAGTGTGGGGGTCGTGGCATGTTAAATGTCAAGGACCTACACAACCGAGAGGTAAACAACCTTCGGGAATATTTCCTTAAGGTAAGCGTGGGTATGTACCGTAATGTAGCAGCAGTTGATAAGGGACTCACTCCGCTGTCCTTAGCGAACGAGAATTGGCGGACGCTAAAGGTAATGAGTGTGGCGGATCGCACGGACGTATGGAAGAGCAAGGAACTACACGGACGGTTCTACCGGGCCCTTATGAGCCCCGATGTAGATCAGTTAGCCTCCGTATCTTGGCTACGATACAGTAACCTCTTCGGAGAGACTGAAGGTTTTGTCTTTGCAATTATGGACGAAGTTATCATGACGAACAACTACCGTAAATATATTCTAAAGGATGGGACGGTCGACATTTGTCGGGCATGTCACCGTCCGGGAGAGTCTATTAGACATATCGTTTCCGGTTGTTCTCGTCTTGCTAACGGCGAGTACTTGCACAGGCATAATCAGGTAGCTAAGATTATCCACCAACAACTTGCTCTGAAATACGACCTTGTTGAAGCCGCTGTACCTTATTACCAGTATTGGCCTCAGCCGGTTCTCGATAATGGTCATGTAACGCTCTACTGGGACCGATCTATTATCACTGACAGGACTATTGTTGCCAATAAGCCTGACATAGTGATAATAGATCGGGATGCGCATCGGGCGGTGCTGATCGATGTCACCATTCCACATGACGAGAACCTTGTGAAGGCAGAAAAAGAAAAACTGCTAAAATATTTGGACCTGGCCCACGAGGTGACCGACATGTGGCGTGTTGAATCGACCATCATTGTTCCGATCGTTGTATCTGTGCACGGTCTAATAGCGAAAAGCTTCGACCGTCATCTAGAGAAGCTTTCGCTCTCCGGCTGGGTAAAGGGCCTGATTCAAAAGGCGGTCGTTCTTGACACGGCACGTATTGTGAGGAGGTTCCTCTCTCTTGAGCCCTGACCACTGATGGCTTGGGTCGTAGACCCCGTCTCCAGTGGCCCTCTGCTTTTTTTATATTGTATTTTTAAATTTATTTTCTTGTGATTGTTTTTTTAAAGATATAATGTAAAAAATGAGCAAATAAATGAAATGTAAATTAGAATGATAAAGCATTTTAAATTCGATCTAGTGCGAGTTCTTTTAGTTTCTTCGAAATTGTTACTGAGATAATATTCAAAAAAAACCAACGCTAATATTTTATATGAAAAAAAAGAAGATGCAGTGTCTGTTTGTAATATAAAAATGACCAGTTTTTAAAAGTCTTTATTGAGTTGCACTGGATGTAACTATGTATCTATATTAGTTCAGATCGAATCTCACGAGTTGAATTTCATCAACTTCCCTGTTTAAGCTGAAATTTTGCACGCACAAGTATACCGCGTGATTGCAATAATAAGAGGTAGAAGCTGATCTGATGATGAATTCGGAAGATGGCCATAGGAACTCCTGTAATACTAGTCGATCTTTATAATTAGTTTTTTTTATTTTTTTTATTACTGATTACTTACATATGTTACTGTTTTCTTATGGGATAAGTATTTGAGGTGAAGTATGTTGCTTGAGTTTTATTGGGGTGTAAGGTATATTTACATGTGTGTTACTAAACTTTATTTTTTTATTTTGTTAACTTCCGTTTGTTACGTCACTGCCAGCTGAGACTGAAAACCAGCGCTGGATATTGGCATTTGTCCTGCTGGTATGTGTCAATGTTCAGCATTATGCTGAGTCACAGCTGATTTGTGGTGAAAGAGAAATTACTCGCAATTGTCTCTTATTTTTTAGGTATTATTATTTTTTTGTTTTTTGTATCTTTGTATGTTTCTTTTTTTTTCTTCACAAATTAAGAATATCTATGTCTATATTATGTCTATGTCTACTAAACAAGATAGACCTATCGTGTTTGGGTTCGACTTGGCCAATACTGTACTACTACACGATATCCAGGATCTAAAAACTGTGTACCTTTTAATTTCTTATTTTTTCAAACGTAATACACTTTTTTCTACACGCAGACAAATTGTGCAAGTCAGTTCGTAATTGAAATAAGTTTTTAGAAACTGGTCAAGTTTTGGGCAAGGTAAGCTGTAGACGGTGGATCAGCAAAAATTGAAAATGGAAAAAATGAAAAAGGTAATAATATTTATGAAAGTAATTGATATTGACAAATTTGCTGACTATCACACAATCTGTGTTGAACCAAAAAAGGTTTTGTTATTGACGTATCCTTTTATCCTTATTTGTTTTTATTCACTTTTGTAGAATCTTTTTTAGATCATGAGATGTTTTTTTTGTTGTAAGACAGACAAACCACCACTGGCCAAAAACGGTGAAGGAAAACATCGTGAGGAAACCTACATGTCGGAGAAGGGTTCTAAAAATCCTTTGAAGATATGTGAAGTCCCCAATCCGCACTGGGCATGCGTGGTGGACTGCCTAATCCCTCTTCTGAGAAAACCTGAGTCCAACAGTGGGCAGTACACTACAGACAGACAAACCAGTTTACGGTTCACTTGATGCTAAGCAGTTAGCATCGGTCATGAACCCCTGCAATGCCAGGGCATTGAGGGGCCTCTTTGTGTTACAGGACTTTATAAGAAGACTATCACAACTACTTTTATATATTTATATTACAAGCTGATTCTCACAGGAACTCCTACAAACCCGTAGTACATCATTTTGTTCTATAATTAATAGTTTTGCAGCGCACGCGATGTGAGAAAGTTTTTGGGCATCTTTTCACACCTTGGCTTACATTATCGAAGTTTTAACGACTATTCGAGCTGGTAGATTTATAAAGTCAACAAGAACGATCTATTATCAATGAAAATAAAGTATTCCATTTGATTTTATAAAAAAAAAACTTGAGAGGTGTCAAGGGACATCCGGATGGAACGAAGTTCCTTTTGATTAATTAGTGAGGGAATTGAAATATAAATTTTTTTAAGTTATAATAATTAGTTAGTTTAAAACGTCTGTCTCTCTCTCCCTTTAGTTTTATAAAATATTTTGATCACAGCGCCATCTAGCATTAATCATATAAAACAAAATAAGGAATTGTTTTAAAAGATTTTAATCACAGCGCCATCTAGCGATAATCATCTAAAACAAAAAAGTGTCGTGACAGCTTTTTCATAAGAATTTCCGTCTAGCCTTTCGATAACACGCGATAAGGAACTTCGTTCCAAAAACCATTTGCATTTTAGTTTCGAATATCACAGCAAGTAAAAAATTGTTTCTGTATAAAAATGCTGTTGTTGAACTATAATCCGAACAGAACGTTTCATTTCACGCCGACATTCTGTAAGCACCATTAATTCTTAAATAAATACAAAAAACATACTTCGTTCCAAGTGACGACGTTTCCTGGAGTCAAGTGCTTTCGGGAGTGTGAATATTTCGGTAAGGATGCCTTCACAATATAGGAAAAGTTTAAATGATTTTCATGCATTTTCAACGGGTTCTTACTACGATATTTAATTAATTGAGTTGTCTCGATATTTCAACGTTGTTGCAAACGTCATGATCACGAGAAGACTGGATACTGCGGGTCGATTTAAGAGCAAACAAATCTGTCTACCCTCTTTCTCGTTCGCTTTTGGGAAGTACCACTGGAACTCGAACTCACATCACGACACACCACACTCACTGTATCTACAAGACTCTCTGAGCATGAACCCTTAGTGACTGTGAAAGTATTATAGAAAACCGCGAGTGTCTGAATAAGTTTAAATGATTTTATTTAAACGCATTCTTTGCTGTGACAAAAAAAAATGTATATTCTGTGGTTTGATAGCGAAATAAAACCTCAATTGACTATCGAAATTGGTGATACCAATAATATAATAAATATATGCAAAATCGCACAACAAATCATGAGATCTTGTCCATACAAATATTTTTCAAAAGTGAAGATCCAAAAGAACTTATTTGATCTTAAACTTATTCAGACACTCGCGGTTTTCTATAATACTTTCATGCATTTTCAACGGGTTCTTACCACGATATGTAATTAATTGAGTTGTCTCGATATTTCAACGTTGTTGCAAACGTCATGATCACGAGAAGACTGGATACTGCAGGTCGATTTAAGAGCAAACAAATCTGTCTACCCTCTTTCTCGTCTAGGTCTCATCATTCTAGGTTTCTCGATGCTTATCCCCCTTTTTTTAAGTTGTAGGAAATGTCCGGATCCATCCACCCGGTATGTGGGAGTTGAACCTCACTAAAGCATCCACCCGCTCACACTCAACGTCCGCACCCTGGCTGAGGTCAGACCCAAGCACGGGGTTATGCGGGACGGCGCGACGCGTTACGCTCCCGGCACTCTTTCCCATCACGCCGTCCCTGAACAGGACAATTCTGACTTGCTTCTGTCAAGTACCATAAAAATATTACTTACTAGCTGGCCCACACAACTTCGTCTGCGTCACATAAGGAAATTTTCTCACCGTTTAAACCTTCCCTGGACTTCTACGAATATTTCAAGATTAAAATTAGCCAAATCGGTTCAGTCGTTCTCGAGTTTTAGCGAGACTAACGAACAGCAATTCATTTTTATATATAAGAAAGATTCATCAGGATGTGATGCCTGTGAATGAGCCCTTAAAATGCTCTCTACAGCGAACAATTTCACAAAGTGACGTCGACACGGATGCCCTTTCACACATTTCCGTCGGTACGTAGAAACCCTCATTATGTCTCGATGTTACACATGTAATATTTCAGATGTTTGTGGCTTGTTCGTTTTTTCACTGTCCACTTTACCTGAAGATGAAACTGCAGTGAAATGAAATAATTTATTTTCAACATTGATGACGTGCTCACTCTTGTTGATGTCAAAGTTGAAAGCTACCACCAGTTCGGACACAAAAACATAATAATTGTAGCCACCGTCCTGAGAAGAACTGGTAAGAAACTCAGCGGGCATATCTTTTTTGTATACTGTACTGTACTGTACTGTACTGTGTGACCATTAAAAGTTCTTTTGTGTTACTTTTCTTTCCTTCTATCTCTTTTTCTTTAAAATTTGAGTTAAGACAAAAATACCTATTGCCTAACTTTAATACGTTTAAACATCTACTTCAAGATGGATAAGTGAAACCACGCTAAAGGCCCCTAGGTTTTCAAATTAAAACCTAACCGAACGGGAAAACAAATCTGAAGTGACCCGTGAACTCAAGTTCGATTTCGTAAAGAAGGAACTTTTATGTTTAAAAATTTAAGCTGAAAGAAAAACCCGAAGTTTTTTGACGGAGTTGAAAAAAATATTTTTAGTTGACTAAATTTGACGATATGTTGATTTCGATGATTCTTTTTTTGTTAGAAAGCAAACTCTTTAGATATTAAATCGTATTCATTTCATAAAGATCAGATTTGTAGATTTTGTTAAAAAGGAAAGTCGATCAATCGACTGGCATTGCAGAGGTTCATAAGCGACAGTGACCGCTTACAATCAGGTGGGCCGAAATATTATTTAGTATAAGATGACGATGGATAATGAAGCTAGAGGTAAAAACGTAGTACAATTAAACATTCCTCTCTTTGTTAGGTATAGTACGAATAATACTCTGAGATATTTATCTCTATATAAGTTATACTTATAACTCTCAAACAATTGGAGTGTTATTCCATTCCCAGATAAAATAAGAGACACAATAATATCAATATAAGTAATCTTAATGAATTATATTCAATAGAAGACAATAAATATTAAGGTTCATATTGAACAATGTTATTTATTGCTGACCGAGCTGGCAATACTGATTCGTTACGCTTTTGTTTTTTGCGTTTTCTGTATTTATTACAATTATTCGTCGACTGAATGAATTTCACAATTAACTTGCAATGTTTTTGGAATGATTAACTTTCAAGAAGTTATCTTTATTGGAACGAAGTTCCTTATCGCGCGTTATCGAAAGGGGGCTAGACGGAAATTCTTATGAAAAAGTTGTCACGACACTTTTTTTGTTTTAGATGATTATTGCTAGATGGCGCTGTGACCAAAATCTTTTAAAACACGTTCCTTATCGCGCGTTACGTTAGGAAAAAAAAAATATCTTTTAATCGAAAGGAACTTCGTTCTATTCGGGTGTCCCATTTCACCTCTTAGGTTTTTTTAAACTTCTAAGTTACTTCTACATTAAATGAAACCAACAATAACCTTACCAGCAGTAAAAGACTCCATTTCAAAACAATATTTTTCAATACTTTAAAACTGAATATCATAATTTTACAACTTCGCGTCACTCGTAAAATATATACCGAACGTCCTCCCATCCAGTTTGTGTAGAAACTGTAACTGATAAATTTTACTGTTTGGAATAAATGAAAATCGACTAACCTTTACATTTAACTAGCAAACTCGTGCTACTTCTTCTGCCTCACAATTCAAAGGAAATTCAGGGATTTTTTTTGGAATGGAAGGAAGTGTACAAAGGTCTGTTACACGTCATATATCGATGAGATGTTGGCTCTTTATTAAAGTGTTGTCTATAGAGGTGATAGTTTAAATAGATTAACATAAATTCTGTAAATAATTCATTCAAAAATATTGCATTTTTCAGATCAGAAATTGAAAAGTTGCTTAGCTTTTTTTCGCATTTGCCAGTGAAATTCTAATGACTGTTTAGTCTTATCAGAGGTTTACCAGAACAATAGTTTTTTCGAAGACGAGCCAACGGGCCACCTGATCGTAAGTAGTTACCGTTGCTCATGGACCTCTAAAATGTCAGGAGACACCAAAAAGTCGCTCTACCTATGACCTGACTTTAAGGCGTTACTCAAGCTGAGCATAAACAGAAAATTAATTTTAAAAATACTGTAAAATCTATTTGGTAAACACTGTTATTTAAAGAAAACAAACATACACACAAATTCACTTATTTCTTAGACTAGAAGTTCACAGACCTGAGAAGACAGTTCGAATAGTCAAGACAAGAATAAATTATTACTTTTTAGTATTTTACAGTAGACAGTTTCTGAAACAGATGCTCTTTCAGAACAAACTATAAGGGAGATAGATTTTTTCGTACAGTAGAATTGGATAGAAAGGTACAGATTGAGAAAACATATTATTACCTCTACCTTATTTAATTTATTTATTTATGAGTTTTCTACAAAGAATACACGAAGTTAACACATTGATTATATAAGCAATAACAAAAAAAGAGTATGTGCATCTTTACTTACAGAAAACTACTGCATGCAAATTTAAACAATAAAATTTGAAGAATAGTGTTCCGAGTAAAAACAAAATTATAAATATTTAATAACATCAAATTCATTTCATTAGGAACATTGTAATTTAAGATAAAATGGTACTAAAAATTCAGAATCAACAATCTACCAAGAATTAAAATTCAATATTTAAGACTGAAACATGCAAATTTAAAAAAATGTGTTTTGCTCACCACAACCTCACAGGTTTATTATACGAGTAAGTTACTATGAGTGAATGCGAAAGAAGTAATTGGAACGTAATTAGTGCATTTATTTGAGTAGTGTTTGCAATTTTCACAAGAATATTCCGTGGAGCTGAAAGACTTACCGTTCGTCGGTCGGCCCGTCCGCGCTTCGCAAGTTCGGCTGTTGCTTGCGCGTTCAAACATGAAGTCTGTTCTTATTAGTGTTCGCGGCAGCCAATGGACGCGTGACGTACTAAGCCCCGGGTTACCGGAACGAACGGCCTGTTTTCAGTCCACGAAACCATACTCCGATAAAACTATATCTTGTGTGTGTGCGCAGTATTGCAGCTCAGTATTACGACCAATAATAACAATAACAAGAAAATAGAATTAAAGGTTAAAACCTGTGAACACGATATCTGTTCCAGTACGGTTCATTCACATTTACAAAACAACAAACAAAATTGAGATGGTTCAACGCTGGATGGTGATTTTGAGATGGTTATCTCATGTGACGCAGACAAAGTTGAAAGAGTCCATATTAGATTGATCGTCGATATTAAAAATGTATTATAATTTAAATAATAACTTGTTACGAAAACGCGTAAAACAAACCCACGCTTTATTGTCACTTGAAATTGCTTCAGTAATTTATATGGAATGAAATTAAAAATTATACAAATAGGTTTTAAACGAGCATTTAGTATTGAAAGAGACTTTATTACTAGGTATTTATTATGTATACTAATATTATGAAGCTGAAGATATAAAGATATACTGTTTGTTTGTTTAAACGCGCTTACCTGTACGAGTGCCGATGGCGTAACGCGTCGCGTCGTCCCTCACAACCCCGTGCTGGGTTCTGGCCTCAGCCGGGGTTCAGACGCTGAGTGTGAGCGGTTGGAATCCGGTGATTTCCTCCAACTAAAAAAAAATTCAGTACCTGCTAGTCCGATTTGAAAAATAATTTCGGTGTTAGATAGTTCATTTATTGAGGAAGGCTGAAAGCTATATTATATCCTTTTGTGACGCAGACGAAGTTGCATTTGGTTATATAGGGTGTGTTTGTGACATAGTGTCAGATGAAGTGGTGTGAATGACCTATCAAAATACAACCTACAACCACTGATTTTAAATCACACTATTTTTAAATATTGATATACAGGCTCGCAATGGCAGTCGTACATAAACCATACGATATCCGAAAAATAAGTTAAACCGATTTCAAAAAACACAGCTGTTCTAAGTTGTATTTCGACAAGTCATTCACCACGATACGATCCACCGAGTAAATTAACTGCAGTTAAATTGAAACATAATGCCTCGATTTTAAAAATAAATGCCCCAAAAAAATTTGGTTTAACTCATAAACAAATTTGCTAATACTCCAAATTGCTGTTTCAACCTAAAAATAAAACAGTACTAAATAAAAACATGAGTATTACAGTAAAATATGACCCGTCTCCGTTTATTTTCATTACGAGAATACAAGGGACAATAACTTAATTTTATTAATTGTGAATAATTACAAAGAGTCGCGAAAAACTCGGAAAATTAAAGCATCTTTTTAGGGTTCCGTAATTTAAAAGGAAGAATACAGAACCCTTATAAAATGATTTACCTTACGAAGTCTAATATTATAAATGGGAAAATACTTATGTTTGTTACCAAATAGTATTAATGCCTATACCACTTAAGGCTTAATTATAAGGGGTGGGCCATATAAAGTTTGCATTTTCCAAAAGTTCGACTGTCATGTCGGCTGTGTGGCATGTTGCGCCATCCTGTTGAAACCAAATGTCGTCCATGTCATACTCTTCAAATTTGGAAACAAAAATTCGTTGAGCATGGCACGGTAACGCTCGCCATTGACCGTAACGGCGGCTCCTTGCTCATTTTCAAATGATGCCGCCGGATCAAAATCGACACCAAACCGTAACTCTTTGTGGGTGCATTGGCTTCTCAATGGTGACGTGTGGATTTTCCGACCCCCAGATGCGACAATTTTGCTTATTGACATCGACTCCGAGGTGAAAATCATTTTTATGGATTTTTTTCACATTTCTTACAGTTTGGACTGAAGACTCACCACTTTGGAAGTAACTTTTCAATATTTCCCAATTTTGTTCAAGCGTATAGCGTCCCATTTCGCAAATGTCAAACCTTTAACTAAATTATGAACACAAATTGAATGACATTTGAGCTGTCATTCTCTAAATAAACAGTAGTTCAAAATGCAAACGTTAGATTGGCCCACCTTATATAGTCCGGGCCTTTTCAATCAAATAACTATTATTTATATAATAGAGAATCTAGAAAATACCATCTCTATTACTGTATCAAATCACAATATAATCATGTTTTGATTTTACCAATTCCGAAAATCATAAGATTGATAAATTATGATTAGTACCGCGGAATTAGGTTCCCTAGGCTCCAGAAAAGATATTCATATAATTATTAATAATAATTAATATTAATTATGGACTTGGCCCACGAGGTGACCGACATGTGGCGTGTTGAATCGACCATCATTGTTCCGATCGTTCTATCTGTGCACGGTCTAATAGCGAAAAGCTTCGACCGTCATCTAGAGAAGCTTTCGCTCCCCGGCTGGGTAATGGGCCTGATTCAGAAGGCGGTCGTCCTTGACACGGCACGTATTGTGAGGAGGTTTCTCACTCTTGATCCCTGACTACTGATGGCTTGGCTCGTAGACCTCGTCTTCAGTGGCCCTCTGTTTTTTTATATTGTATATTTAAATTTTAAATCTTTGTTATTTTTTAAAAAAAATAATGTAAGAAGTAAGTGAATATAAATACCACAGACGAAATGAACTACTTAACTAAACAAACGAACTAAAACTGAAGCAGGAATGATACTTCAACAAGTAAATATACGTATTTTCCTAGCTGAGCATGGTCATAAACACCATTTAGGCCTCCATCCCGTAAATATTCAATATAAAATATTTACCCTATTCTCTTGGGAGTGTCTGAACTTTCCCTCAAACTTAGGCTTCAAAAGCGACCCCAAGTGCCGAACGTCTCTTGAAGTGAAAGAGCCTAAAAGCCAATATTGATCAAGCTATTGTAGTCTTTACTTCTTTGTGTAAAGGAACAATTTCGGTTGAATGAAATTAAAGTGAATTTGTAAGTTAAAAAGTCAAAAAGAATGGTAATGATATCTAGGATACATGCTTTAGCCTTCGGATTGGGCTTAGTTTTAAGGAATACCTTAGCTTGTAAGTTTTATAAGTAAAAATACTTCTTTAGTATAGAAGTTCCTATGACTAGCTTCAGACTTTATCATCAGATCTCTAACAACCCATTACTGCCCACTGCTCGGCTCTGCTAAAGCGTAGGTTTGTTTTACGCGATTTCATTAAAACTTTACAATTTGTACTGTACTGTAACAATCCATTACTGCCCACTGCTGGGTTCAAGTCTCCTCAGAAGAGGGATGAAGCATAGTCCACCACGCTTACATCATGCGGATTGGGTATTTCATTTTATCTTCTCTCATTTTAAAATCTCACGATGTTTTCCTTCACTATTTTTAGCCAGTGGAAAATTTCTCATAAAAATTTTTCACATTAAGATTTAGAGTTACAAGCCGAAACCAGGGACCTCCCGAACGGATGAGAAGCGCTTTTACCACTCAGACGACTGCAGATCAATATTATTGCAAGGTCATGCGATATACTGAGTTCCGAAAAATTTCCTCTCAATGAGAAACCGGGAAGTTGGTCAAATTTCACCCAAACTTACATAGTAACATTCAGTGCTAGTTGAAAGCATATTTTGTCTAATAATAATCTATTTTTCTCCTAACATCACTCGACAATATGTAAAATATCTAAGCCAACGAAGTAATTTGGCAAAGGTTGAGCGTACATTAAAAACTGAACTACTAAAGAATATTTAACAGTTGTGATATTTCATTGTTATCATTCATTCATATCATTGAAGTCGTGGTGGCCGGGTGGTCGAAGCGCGTCCTTCCGAACGGGAGGTCGCGAGTTCAAACCCGGCCGGCTTGTACCTCTAAATCTAAATGTGAAAAAGATTTATGTGCGATTTATCACAACACCACTGGCTAAAAACGGTGAAGGAAAACATCGTGAGGAAACCTGCATGTCGGAAAAGGGTTCTAAAAATCCTTTGAAGACATGTGAAGTCCCCAATCTGCAATGGGCAAGCGTGGTGGACTATGCCTAATCCGTCTTCGGAGGAGACCTGAGCCCGACAGTGGGCTGTAATGGGTTGGTACAGTACAGTTCTTCACATCGGCATTAACAGTTAAGCAGTTGCAGATGAACAAGCAAACACTCCATCTAATAGAAAGCGGTGCCCATGAATCTTAATACCAGAACACAGCGAAGCCGTTAACCTAACTATTTTCTTAAACATCGTTTTTTCCGACGACTGCCGGTTCGTCGTCCGGGGATGACGGGGCGAGACGTGAGCATTGATCGTGAACGCGTCCCGTCACCTCGCCCAATCTCAGGAGGTTTTAGTGCGGCTCGACTCCCACATACCTCACCTGGAGGGTGGGTGGAAGTCCGGCAATTTCTTACAGACATAAAAAAAACTTGTTTGAAAAACGACCTGTCAAAGCACTCGAGAAAAACGTCGGGAATTTCAACGTTAACGCCCAAATTACGTTATTTTTGCTTTGGTAAACAACCTTCCTACCTGATGGGAAGCAGGGCCCATAAATATCTGTCGTGGCTTGGCGCAGAGACCCTAATACTTAGTGTAATCACTGGCTGTTATTATGACAATAATAAGCTTTATTTTTCCCCTATATCTTAGGATAGGCAACGTAACGTTTGCATTTTCAACTACTGTTTATTTAGGGAATGACAGCTCAAATGTCAATTCAATTTGTGTTCATAATTTAGTTAAAGGTTTGACATTTACTAAATGGGACACTATACGCTTGAACAAAATTGGGAAATATTGAAAAGTTACTTCCAAAGTGGAGAGTCTTCAGTCCAAACTGTAAGAAATGTGTGTGTGTGTCAGATGAAGCCCATTTTCACCTCGGAGGCTATGTAAATAAGCAAAATTGGCGCATCTGGGGGTCGGATAATCCACACGTCACCATTGAGAAGCCAATGCACCCACAAAGAGTTACGGTTTGGTGTTGGTTTTGGTCCGGCGGCATCATTGAAAAATGAGCAAGGAGCCGCCGTTACGGTCAATGGCGAGCGTTACCGTGCCATGCTCAACGTATTTTTGTTTCCAAAAGTTGAAGAGTATGACATGGACGACATTTGGTTTCAACAGGATGGCGCAACATGCCACACAGCCAACATGACAGTCGAACTTTTTCAAAATGCAAACTTTATGTGGCCCACCCCTTAATACTGGCTCATGCGCGCAACTTCCTCTGCGTCAAAAAGGGGTTAAGGCAGCACTGTTAGATATTAATAAGCCCTTAACCCGTAGTAAGTAAATAAGTGCTATAATCAATCAACCGCTGTGTATGCTAAATCTTTAAAACTACGCTACGCTATTTTATGCTTTTAATAGACAGAGTGAAGAGGAAGGTTTAAGTGTATAATACATGCATAATATTGTAGAGTAATAAATAATTTAAGAGGTTTTTGATGTGATGTCATAAACAACACAATTTTCTGCGCTTACATTGCGCTTTATTAACCCTTTTTGTGACGCATACGAAGTTGCAACAGTCAGCTAGTTATATAACTATAATGTTTTATTACAAAAATGAAAACTTCCGACTTCCATTTCTCAATCATAGCACAAAAACTACCAGTCAGACCTTTATCAAATTTATACGAGATAATGTACAATGTGTCTGCTTTCTAACAAATCATCGAAATCGGTTCATCTAGATAAGAAACACAAGCAAACCCGCACAGCAAATCGTAAAATATCGTCCGTTGTAACTATACATTTTGAAACACAAATCCGAAAGTAACTTATGCCATCTTAAAAAAATAAAAGAGACCCAATGACGATCGTCACCTTTCGTCTGTCACCAGTCACCAGAATCATTCAAATCGGTCCAAAAAAGTAAAGAAATACACAGACGAATTGAATACCTCCTCCTTTTTCGACGTCGGTCAAAAACTGGAATCTATGCCCACTCGACGACTTTAGTAGTGTACCTTAAACTACAATAAAACGCCCACAGACTTAAAAACTTTGTACCCTAATGTGTGTTTTGGACTTAACTTATCAAAAAGTTTATATGAAAAACCTAAAATTACACCCTCAACGCAAATAAACAGCTTATTAGTTTATTCAAATATCACTTTTATTTTGTGATCAGTATAAAAACAGATAAAAAACAGACAATGTATTTTAAACTAGCTTTTGCCCGCGACTTCGCTCGCGTGGACTTCAGGTTCGTCCCGTCTAGATTATTATCAAAACATTGTAGCCTATGTGTTATTCTGATGTATAAGCTAAATTGTGGTAAAGTTTCATTCAAATCCATTCAGTAGTTTTTACGTGTAAGAGTAACAAACATCCATACATCCATACTTTCGCCTTTATCTTCTAATATATAAAATTGTCGTGTCACGGTGTTCGAACTTGAACTCCTCCGAAACGGCTTGACCGATTTTGATGAAATTTTTTGTGCTTATCCGGTACCTATGAGAATCGGCCAACATCTATTTTTCATCCCCTAAATGTTAGGGGTAGTCCACCCCTAATTTTTTTTTTCGGCGCAGACGAAGTTGCGCGAGTCAGCTAGTAATATATAATATTAGACTTATTCAGACACTCGCGGTTTTCTATAATACTTTCATGCATTTTCAACGGGTTCTTACTTCTAATGTATTTTATTTAAAACTAGAAGACCCGCGCATCTTCGTCTACGCTACAAAGATTCGATATTTTCAAACAGATTCCTAACTTTTTGAAGATAAAATATGGCCGATATTATTCGTGAATAATTTTATTTAGTTTTAATCATAGTGGCTACAAGGGCCCACATTACAATACATAAAAGTGTTGTAAGTCTTAATCTAAGTGTTAGTGACAACATAACAGAACGTGGCCGAAGCAATACATCACAGGCCACGCTTCCATTCGACTCGTCCCACATGAGCATCCACGCAATGTGCTGTCGTAACGTTGGGCTATCATCGCCATAATGCTGTTTGGACTGTCCCGCACTCTGCAGAGCAGCGATGCGCATCGTTTTCGAATAGTAGCATGGAAACAATCCACTCGGGCTTCTGCAAACATTCCCGATGCGCTGCAGAATCGAGGCAGTCCCAACAACACCCGAAACGCGTTATAATAAATAATGTAGCTTTCGAATGATGAAAGAACTATTAAAATCGGTCCAGTACTTTATGAGTTTATTTGTTACATACAAATCTTTCCTCTTTATAATATTAGTGTAGACTAGCTAACTCGCGCAACATCGTCTACGTCACGAATGGAGAATTCAATTACTGCAGAACATTGTAAAAAAGTTCTGGAGTGGCGGCCACGAACCGGTAGGCGCAATGTTGGTAGACCCCCCACAAGATGGACCGACGATCTGGTCAAGATTGCGGGAGGTCACTGGATGCATATGGCGCAGGACCGGTCGATGTGGCGAAGTTTGGGGGAGGCCTATGTCCAGCAGTGGACGTCTATAGGCTGATGATGATGATGATGATCGTACCTATTTCCAACATCAAAAATTTTGAGTGTGTACTATATCATGCATGTATTATACACATAAACCTTCCTCTTGAATCACTATATTCGATCAACACCGATTTCGATGATTTTTTTTGTATTAGTAAACAGATAGAAGAACTTAATCTTCATATATGTAAAAATGAATTCGTTGGTCTCGCTAAAACTCAGGAACGATGAGATCTTTATAAAATTTACATATAATTCTTTACATACAATCCTTGAATAATACAATTCAGTTTTTATGTGTGAATAAAAATAAAATATTATTGTTCTCACGGAATACGAACTTTACTCCTATTTAAAATTAAGCAATAAACAATCTTAATTTAATTATTTTAAAACAATTTTTCAGTCAACAATCGCTGAACAACTGAAAAATCCCTACACTACGCCTCTCAGTCGAGTGGCGGTCGCGACGCCGTCAGTCCATACTTACTTACCGAGGGACGAGCATGACTCTTGCTTATAAACGGCGCTCGATAACCACATAAACTTACCGAAAAGTGTTCGTTTTTTAAACAGTGTTACAACAACTTTTTAAATTTGACGTTTATTTTTTTTGTGGCAACTTTTTTAAAGTGTAAAGTGCAATGTTTTATACAGCCTAAAGTGTTAGTTCGTTAATTAAGGTTCATTAAGAAATTTTTGAGAAGCTGCCAATACAGAAACGTGAGTAAATGGTGCATTTTGAAAATTAATTTAGTTTGAAGTACAGTTGTGATAGACCTATTCGTTTGCCAAATATTAATGGGTGATAATAATAGTTCCATTACTTGAGTCATTGCTTTTCCGTGTTCGCGAATTGTTTGAATTTTTAACGTTTTAAAGTGAAACTCAAATTGTGGATTTGAAAAATATTTTACATTTACGTAATTCCAAACAGATTCTCCGCTAATTCATAACCAGAAAAATGAATTGAATGCTATTTTTGGATAATTTTTACTCCACTTTTGTCTTATATGTTGTAGCGTATATTTTAAGGACTAGATTTTTCCTTGACACAGTAACAAATTTCGGAATAGGTAAAATATTTTCAATAACTTGAAAATAGGTATTTTAAAAAGAAGAAGTACTACTAGTCTACTAGACTAGTTGAGCTATAAAATTTACAAATGGCCATACATTACGTACCATTTCAATACGAACTATGTATTTCCATCCATCAGCGATAAGTAAAAAAAATATATTAAAAAAACTTGAGAGGTGTCATGGGACCCGAATAGAACGAAGTTCCTTTCGATAAAAAGATATCTTATAATTTTTTTCTAACGTAACGCGCGATAAGGAATGTGTTTTAAAAGATTTTGATCACAGCGCCATCTAGCGATAATCATCTAAAACAAAAAAAGTATCGTGACAACTTTTCGTAAGATTTTTTTCCGTCTAGCCCCCTTTCACAACGCGCGATAAGGAACTTCGTTCCAATAGAAAATAAAACGTATGTAGATACGTAGGTATGTACCTACGCTGGTTCTAGAACCAAAAACACGTCATGTTCTAGTAAGGTACTTAAATTCAAAATAGTAGATAAAGAGAACTCATCTCAAATAACTGAGAAAAACTAATGGCGATTGAAAAGTTATTTTCACACATTATTTTTTTTATTGCCATGTAGGTAAACGAGCTAACGGGTTCGATCATAAGTGGTTATCGTTGCTCATGTACCTCTGCATTGTCAGGGGACACTGTCCCGCTACCTACGGCCTACCTCTAAGGACTTTCTTCAAGCCTCGTTTGAAGAAGGACAAGGACGCTTCTATAGAAGTTTGTTAAACTGTAAACAGATTAATTTCAATTGATAAATTGCTAAAATATCACTACCTTCCAAAAAAATATAGTTTATTAGTCTTCCACCACGTTTAAAGTCGTGGTGGCCGAGTGGTCGAAACGTGTCCTTCCGAACGGGAGTTCGCGGGTTCAAATCCGGCCGGCTTGTACCTCTAAATCTAAATGTGAAAAAGATTTATGTGCAATTTTTCACAACACCACTGGCTAAAAACGGTGAAGGAAAACAGCGGGCAGTAATGGGTTGGTACAGTCTTCCACTTCTTCAAATGAAGCTTTAACAGAGTTTTTAAAAGTAAGGCGTAATAGCACTGCAGTGTCTAAGATCAGGTAGCCCGTTATCTTGTAAACGTGGCAACAAAATAAAACTAAATTAAAACAATGTCTAGTTAAAGATGTTTCTAAAACAATTTCTCTTTCTTTTCATTAACTTCACTACTTTGTTATACAAATAACGTAACTATTACTTTTTTCCGTTTATTTGCGATCTGTTAATAACATTCAGCAAATGGTCAAAAAAGTGTAGGTTGGCGTGCAGGGTAGGCGGTCCAGTGACACATCATCATCATCATCATTCTCAGCCTGTAGACGTCCACTGCTGGACATAGGCCTCCCCCAAAAATTTCCAATGCGACTGGTTGGTAGCGGCCTGCATCCAGCGTGTTCCTGCGATCTTAACAAGATCATCCGTCCACCTTGCAGCTGGTCGTCCCACACTGCGCTTGCCGTGACGTGGGCCAACCTTCGTGCTCCAACGGGCATCGGTGACACGCATCCTTTTTATTCACTGCTGTTCTGCAGGATGCTGAATGGAGTTTTTCTTTTTAACCGGACCAAAGCAGTCACTTTTCATCAAGTTTCTTGCAAGTATATTAGGATGATTGTGCAATCTTATTCTGTAGCCCATCATTGCATGTTCGATTTCATCCCTAATTGGTCTGATCTTTAAATCCCTGTGAAGCTGATCATTTGTTACAAACCATGGAGCATCAGTTATCATTCTGAGCATTTTGGATTGGAACCTTTGGAGCTAGAGGCTTAAAGAATTTTCTAATCTTATCTAAAGAAATAGATTTGGAAGGTGAACATTTGGAACTCTTGTGCTAAACAAGATAGACCCGTCGTGTTTAAACTTGTTTTACTTGTTAGCACTCTACTGCTACATGATATTCAGAATGTTAAAAAAACTTGAGAGGTGTCATGGGACACCCGAATAGAACGAAGTTCCTTTCGATTAAAAGATATCTTATATTTTTTTTCCTAACGTAACGCACGATAAGGAACGTGTTTTAAAAGATTTTGATCACAGCGCCATCTAGCGATAATCATCTAATACAAAAATAAGGAACGTGTTTTAATAGATTTTGATCACAGCACCATCTAGCGATAATCATCTAAAACAAAAAAAGTGTCGTGACAACTTTTCGTAAGATTTTTTTCCGTCTAGGCGCCTTTCGATAACGCGCGATAAGGAACTTCGTTCCAAAATTTATATTTAAAGTTTTCTTTAAAATCTAATATATAAAATTGTCGTGTCACGGTGTTCGAACTTGAACTCCTCCGAAACGGCTTGACCGATTTTGATGAAATTTTTTGTGCTTATCCGGTACCTATGAGAATCGGCCAACATCTATTTTTCATCCCCTAAATGTTAGGGGTAGTCCACCCCTAATTTTTTTTTTCGGCGCAGACGAAGTTGCGCGAGTCAGCTAGTGAATTATAATATGAGAGTGATGTTGAATGTCTTTGGATTCCCCCTACAAAAAAACATCTCGACATAATATTAGGATCCTTGTATCTACATGTGTGTGAAAGGTTAGAGAACGCTTGCATGTATGAACACCTTTCACAAAATGAACTGATGCTGAAATTCCTATTGAAAAGCATATACGCGTAAATCGTTCACAAATCTATGTTATTTTCGGATATCTATACTTATGTTATAGAGACGTATGTTTGTGACATTCCAGGAGTATTTTTTGGATCTATTGAACCGATTTTTATAATTCTTTTACTAATAGTTATTTGTGAGTTTGAAATTAGGTAAAAGCAGCTGATAGGTATTAATAAAGACTTAAAAAAAAAAATCACCTTTTATCAGACATAAGAATCCAAATCGGTCCAACCAAACCAAAGTTATACGGGAGAAAACATAAAACACAATTTTTGGAAGTCGATCAATTATTAATATTACTTTAAAATGTACACATACATAAATCATTTAAAATTATTGACAATAATATTGACTTAAGAACAAAATTAAATAATGATAAGTCCAACTTGTGAATAATGGACAATATCTGGGCAGAAATAAGGTCTAGAATAATTGACCAGCTAAATCAAAATTAATGTACTGAGAAGAATTACGGATTAAGATAGGACTGGTCTGGATTTTTCCAGCACATTATTTATTATTAATACAACCAGCTTTCTTACTAGATACGTTGTAAAGAACAAAACAATACATAATGGTGTTTAAACAATATTACCCACACAAAACAAAAAGTATTTTACAAAAACCCCCAGTGCGACAATGCAGATGTCATAAATTTCTTTAAACACTCGCGGTTATCTACATCACTTACAAATAATCGTGGTAAGAACCCGTTCAGTAATAGTGTAAGTGATGCAGATGTCCATGAGCGTTAGAGCTTACTGTGTGAGTCGGTGGTCGTTCCACAGACGGCTGCCGGTTCGATGTCCGGGGGTGACGGGGCGATACGTGAGCGACAATCGCGAACGCGTCCTATCACCCCTACATCATCGGATGTCGAGCGTGATTGGCGGGAGGTTTTAGTGCGGTTCAACCCCCACATACCCCACTCGCGGGGCGAGTGGAAGTCCGGCGATTTCCTCCATTCACAAAAAGAAAAAAAAAAGCTTACATGGGTAAAAAATCTCTTAAAGAGTCTTCAGTTTAAAACATTCCCAAACACTGACTATGTAGCTAGTAAAATTCACATACATTTTAAACATAGTTTGGGAATCGTGTGGTATTAGGCCAAAGGAAGATCTCCTACCGGGCGAGGCAGTATATGCCCTGTCAGGCTAAAGCCCACTGTAATAGATTTCAGATGTTGTATTGGTCGTCACACATAGCTTAAAAAGTAAGCCTGGTCTTGATTAAATTACTACGTAAATAGTATACAAAAACTATCATCCGAATCGGCCCACAAAACTAAATTAAATCAAAAGATTACTTGATAACTTCATCATTTTAACAGTCGATCTAAATCACATCTAATCACTATCTCCTCTGAAAAGTCAGACCAAATGCACAATCCTTTCAAGTTTTACTTTTATTTATTGCTGCAGAGAAACAAGAGTTTCACCTTTTTTTTTCTTTCATTTATTTATGATAATCCAACAGCGTGTTTACAAAATATTTAATTAAAGTATTAACATCAATGAAGCCAATAAGGATTACACAGTTATGCAGATTGTATACAATTCTACTAATAGGGATTAATTAAGTATTCTAGTAATATAAACTTATATTGGGTTCAGTTCAGAAACACAATGAAAATTCCTTGGTTCACAATAACAGTTTATTCATTTTCCAAAAACAGTATAACCATCCTCCAAAATCAGTACAATTATCCTCCAAAACTCAGTCACAATTACTCTCAACTCTGTTCACTTTGAAATCACGTCGACTACTGTACTCAAACGACAGCTTACACGCCTTTTATACTTTCTTGAGAAATAAATCAGATGGCGCCACTAGTATTTCCGTTCGCATAAAATAAAATTAAAAGAATCTAACAACACTCTTATAAAATGATTCATCACAACCGGAAGTCCTTCCTTTAAATCGACGTAATACCCGCTTCTACAAACAATTAAATGGAATTAGAGAAAAGTCACCTAACAGCTCGGCCATCCTGTAACTAAGCGAGTCCTCGCGCTTGTTTAACTCTCCGTAAATCCGATCAATTGCAACCATTACTAAAAGATGAGAAAAAAAAATAAATAAAAGGAGACCAAAACAACCAACTAAAAATCAAGCAACGTAGAATTCAAGTGTCCACACAAAAAGCCATGGTTGAATTTTACTCCTCGACACTAGCCTCGTAGCACCATAGCTGAAAGCCATAAAAAACGTTACGTGCCCAAAAGCCTCCTTCATTCCACTCCTGTCTTCAGCCGTTTCTTCATTATAATATCCCTGTTATTTAGTATTCCCACCATCGAAAAGGCCTACCTCTTTTCCTCTTCTGTCCGGTGTATCAGTTCATATAGTTTGTTTCATTTATTGAATCATCTGATAGTATGTCAGTCCACCCCTTCAAATTTCTTTACCGTTATAGCATTCTGCAAGCCTGATAACATTTTTGATGTTTAATTTGATGAGGTCTTGAGTTTGACATTCAGATGGGAGAATTGGAAGGATACAGCCTTCGAAGACTTCTCATTTTCACGTTTTTGTTCTTCACTATATCTTGAGATTCCAGTTTCTCTTCCTAGCGTTGCCAACTCACGTATTCCTACTTCTTTTCTCGCAAAATCCATTAGGGAGATGACCTGTCCGAAATTAACAGTATCCGATTTCATTAAATAAATTATTTCCTCTATTCTGTCCATTTGTGTCCTTCTGTTCATTGCCTTGTTTTATCAGTATCACATTCCCACTTTTCGACTTTTCCTATTTAAATCCTCCGAATTTGTTCAGCTCTACTAATCACACTTTAATGATGGGTCCAAGTGAAGTGGTCCCTCTATCACATCCACATGCTCCAGCCCTGACACGGCCGCACTCCAAGCGAACGAAACTTCGCACCTCTGGGAAACAATACCTATCCTTCTATCTTGAATAGGTCACAACGTCTCTTACAACACAAGATCCTCACCATCGTGCCTCACTTCGAGAATCTACCAGATAACTCCTTTGAGCAAAAACCCACCAAATACAAATACAATACTCGCATAAACTTCAAAAAAACGTAAGGCCTTGATCAATAACAAAATTTCCCAGTTATCCTAATAGTCCGAGCTTCCGCACCTGCCGATTGGGCAGTTACAATCCGACGTCATCAATGGCCACAACAGCTCTATCAATGGGTCTCCGACTAAAACAAGATACCAGCTGTAATCAGAGAGGGACTAGAGAAGTTGTGTTACAGACGTACACCAGCCAGGCCTTCTACTTGCATACGTCGCATTTTGCTCCAGGATCATATAGAGCCAAGAACGATACGCCAACAATCATTCGTCCACAAAAAGCATTAATCTGACTCTCATCTTCTCACTATCCAATATTTCCTGCAACATACTCTCATCAGTTCACAATCCACATCCGACACTATAAGGGGTTCAGATCCTCCGTCTCAGTCACCATCCGATAGGCTTTTGTAAATTCTCGACCTTGCAAATCACATGAAACAATCCCTACACAACAGCATATCTGGAGCTAGAAGCGCTCGATGTTGTCGATCACTACAGTTGTTGCTCTGGTCAACCGCGTTTTCATGGAAGTCAACTCTACAACAACCCAAAATGGTATCCTTTCCAACATTAATTTCCAATCGTATATTCTCTAGGACAATACTCCCTTCTACTTCAGACACAAACTCTGCAAGCGTTTACACATGTCGTTTGAACATTCGATTCATCTGGAATTCCAGCGACAATTATATCCGGACCTTCTGTAAAAAGTATTGACTCAAAACATAGGAGTGAATAACACTGCCATCAACAATGCACATTCCTGCAACACCGGCATAAACAGCACCAATAAAGCAGGTAAATTGTTATCGTCCCCCATCAAGACTCATAAAAATAATAGACTTCTTCTTAACACAACGTTCGTCTTTCGCGTCTTTTGTCCATCTTCTTTATCTGTCATCCCTTTCACTCTGAGCTTCGTCCAAAAACATCTTTCACAACATTGTTCGTTCAGAAACTACCATTCTCACACAAATCCAGCCAGTTCCGTCCGACCCTTTAATCAAGGAGAACTTTGACTGAACATCAACGTTGACATGCTGTAGGTAAGCATTTATTTGGATTTCTAGGACTCTTGCAGGGCAGAAAGCCTTTCCAACCTTCCCTTGCTACCAGATATGTCCAGAGTGATCCAGACCCAAACTCCCTTGATTGGTAACGCGCATTGGTCAGAAACAGTCCTTATCTAGTAATTCAAAAGGCGATCGCTCCCTCGCAATCGAAACACCTATTACCGCCACTGTATCAACCTCAGAAGCACCAGGTAGGTTCCAATGAATAGTTGTCTGCGTAATGATCTGTCACTTGTATCTCACGACTCCCCGAATTGCCCTACTTTGATGGTTCCGCAAGTTCTTCTTCGCTAAATTACGCCACCTACGCACTAATGGCTCTATGATCCACCCCGTGAAGTAAACAAGACACATCCTGCTAACCTGAGATTTTATAGCGAAATAGTAGATTAGTCATCGTGTATAATGCTCTAATGATTCTTCAAACTCAACTATTTTGCTCAACAATCTGTGTGAAGTCCGGCGTAACTCTCACGACAAGGAGAGGGTTCCATCAACTTTCGCTTCTATCCCTCCCAGACATGTTCCATAATGAATCAAATCTATTCTCCCCCTTTTTTTCTTCCTTTATTCAGTCGGTCTCTTTGTTTAGTTGAAACTGAATAGTTTTATCTTTTGCCATAAAACGATGTAAGGCAGAATTAATATCATTTGGCTTACTTGTCCATATTCCTCGTGGTGACTGCCGCTCCGCCGTTCTGTTCAATCATTTAAGAACCCTGATAACGTTTCCGAATGTTACCCCTTATCTGTCTCTTTGTGCCATTATTCATCGAAATCCTGGAGACAGTCTCCGCGTCTTCCTTTGTATTTCCTAGTTTTGTTTATCTACTCCAATATCAGATATGCCTGATCATTCGGCCTTGTTCCTTCCCGCAACCTATCAATCTGGTCCAGCTCCAATCCAGCTCCAGGTCCCATCCAGCTCCAGGTCTAATCCAGCTCTAGGTCCAATCCAGCTCCAGGTCCAGTCCAGCTCCAGGTCCAATCCAGCTCCAGGTCCAATCCAGCTCCAGGTCCAGTCCAGCTCCAGGTCCAATCCAGCTCCAGGTCCAATCCAGCTCCAGGTCCAATCCAGCTCCAGGTCCAATCCAGCTCCAGGTCCAATCCAGCTCCAGGTCCAATCCAGCTTCAATGCAGGCCCAGTCCAATACAGGCCCAGTCCAATACCAATCCAGGTCCAGTCCAATACAGGCCCAGTCCAATACCAATCCAGGTCCAGTCCAATCCCGGTCCAGTCCAATCCAGGTCCAGTCCAATCTCAATACCAATCCAGGTCCAGTCCAATCTCAATACCAATCCAGGTCCAGTCCAATCTCAATACCAATCCAGGTCCAGTCCAATCTCAATACCAATCCAGGTCCAGTCCAATCTCAATACCAATCCAGGTCCAGTCCAATCTCAATACCAATCCAGGTCCAGTCCAATACTAATCCAGCCCCAGTGCAATCCAGTCCAGCCCCAATTCAAGGCAGTGCAGTCCAGTCCAGCCCCAATTCAAGGCAGCGCAGTCTAGTCCAGCCCCAATTCAAGGCAGCGCAGTCCAGTCCAGTATCAATCCAGCATCAACCTAGTCAGTACCAATCCAATTTAGCATCAACCTAGTCAGTACCAATCCAATTCAGCATCAACCTAGTCAGTACCAATCCAATTCAGCATCAACCTAGTCAGTACCAATCCAATTCAGCATCAACCTAGTCAGTACCAATCCAATTCAGCATCAACCTAGTCAGTACCAATCCAATTCAGCATCAACCTAGTCAGTACCAATCCAATTCAGCGTCAACCTAGTCAGTACCAATCCAATTCAGCGTCAACCTAGTCAGTACCAATCCAATTCAGCATCAACCTAGTCAGTACCAATCCAATTCAGCATCAACCTAGTCAGTACCAATCCAATTCAGCATCAACCTAGTCAGTACTAATCCAAGTCCAGCATCAATCAAGTCCAGCATCAACCCAAGTCCAGCATCAACCCAAGTCCAGCATCAACCCAAGTCCAGCATCAACCCAAGTCCAGCATCAACCCAAGTCCAGCATCAACCCAAGTCCAGCATCAACCCAAGTCCAGCATCAACCCAAGTCCAGCATCAACCCAAGTCCAGCATCAACCCAAGTCCAGCATCAACCCAAGTCCAGCATCAACCCAAGTCCAGCATCAACCCAAGTCCAGCATCAACCCAAGTCCAGCATCAACCCAAGTCCAGCATCAACCCAAGTCCAGCATCAACCCAAGTCCAGCATCAACCCAAGTCCAGCATCAACCCAAGTCCTGCATCAACCCAAGTCCTGCATCAACCTAGCCCTGCATCAACCTAGCCCTGCATCGACCTAGCCCTGCATCGACCTAGCCCTGCATCGACCTAGTCCTGCATCAACCTAGTCCTGCATCAACCTAGTCCTGCATCAACCTAGTCCTGCATCAACCTAGTCCATCCAAGTCCCAGCCATGGTCACTCGACTCTTTACCTCGAGCCTTCCCGCAACCATGACATATCAATCCAATCCAGTCCAGCCATAGTTACTCGACTCTTTACCTCGAGCCTTCCCGCAACCATGACATATCAATCCAATCCAATCCAGCCATAGTTACTCGACTCTTTACCTCGAGCCTTCCCGCAACCATGACATATCAATCCAATCCAATCCAGTCTAATCCAATCCAATCCAATCCAGCCATAGTTACTCGACTCTGTACCACGAGCCGTCCGCAACCATGATATATCAATCCAATCCAGTCCAGTCCAGTCCAGCCATAGTTACTCGATGTTACGTGAAAAAGAGAAAAAAAGAGACTTTAATGTAACGGAATTCAACTAAGTAGTATTCAAACCAGAGTGTGGGGAAATGAAAATAAAATAGAAAAAAAAATGGATCCTCTCATACATAATGAGCGTCCATTTGAAACTCATTTTTTTTGTAAGCTGAGCTCAGTATCATCCATAATGAATACTTTAAAAAAGATGTAATATCAGTGACTTACGGTTTTCTGTGGGCGCAGTACAAGAAAAAGTGGTACCTTTTTCCGTCGATCCCGCTTCTGAACTATTGGGTTCAGTTCAGAAACACAATGAAAATTCCTTGGTTCACAATAACAGTTTATTCATTTTCCAAAAACAGTATAACCATCCTCCAAAATCAGTACAATTATCCTCCAAAACTCAGTCACAATTACTCTCAACTCTGTTCACTTTGAAATCACGTCGACTACTGTACTCAAACGACAGCTTACACGCCTTTTATACTTTCTTGAGAAATAAATCAGATGGCGCCACTAGTATTTCCGTTCGCATAAAATAAAATTAAAAGAATCTAACAACACTCTTATAAAATGATTCATCACAACCGGAAGTCCTTCCTTTAAATCGACGTAATACCCGCTTCTACAAACAATTAAATGGAATTAGAGAAAAGTCACCTAACACTTATCAGTAGATTACAATGTTGAGTTATTAAGGTGATTGTGTGTGTGTGTGCGTGTGTATGTGTTCATATTATTGTCTTTTTATATTATTCACAATTTCATATTAAAATCTAAACCATTCTAAATCAGTTTTTCAGTTTATTGTTTACGCAGTATAAATATTTTATGTTTGCATCCCTCGTAAACTTCTAGCAATTGTCTTTTGCGTCATAAAAGAGGTTTTCCAAAATATGCTCGCATTTTCAGTCATTCTATTGCGACCCGAATATGTCTATAAAATACCTTTTTCTGACGCGTCGGTCGTGTCACGATTTTAGTCAGTGGCTCTCAAAGTGTTCGGCACCTTGGGACTCAACCGAATCTTGTTTTTGTCTAATAGTGCTATTTATGTGTGATATTTGATGTATTATTGAGGTGTAATGTATTGACAATAGTTTGGAATCTAGTTAAAATTAATAAAATTAGTGGTATTCTGTTTATTTAGTGTCTTACCTTTGCCTAATTGACAAATATTTGACATTTGGCCCATTTACACGTGCAGATTCACGAGGGATCAGTTTGACGGATTCGTCCGCGGATAATCTGCGGATCTTCTGTCAGTTTTCTCACTCGCGTCTTTGACGATTTTTTTAAGAGTTTTAACCGTGGTGATTATCGCCATTCTATTTCTAGTAACGACTCCTTTGTTGAGAGTAGGTTATAAATAAAAACTAGTAATATAATTCATAGAATCAGATAAATCCGTCATGCTTATTTTGCGTTAAAATGGCACCACCGATAAAACTGTCGGATTCGTCTCATGGATCGGCCCGCAATCCGACCCTACGTGTGCGATTGGTCCGTCACGGATCGATCCGCACGTGTGAATGGGCCAATTCCCATTATCTAGTAAGATCTTATGTCACTAAGACGAATAGTAGTACAACAAATCAAGTAATAAAATATACCTACGTATAGATAGACAAAACTGCAATTAGTATTTCTCACAATTGCCTTAATTCGATAATTTATGACACAGATCTTTAAGGGGGTATTCTAGTCTAGAATTTTGAAAAAAACAATTTTTTTTTTGTATATTTTCAAAGAATATACCTTCAAAAATATTTCCTCCAAAGGAATTTTAAAAAAATTATATTTACGGAGTTATAGCAATTTAAGTTGCAGCGCGCAAACCAGTTCTGACCCATAAAATCGAACAATAGGCAAGTAGCTAGCAAGTACTTTCACTGACTACCTGAGGGTGAATATTCCTGTTGACAAGTTCATTCTTTATGTATCCTGCAGAAAGTCCTTTATACTATAGGTATACACCATGAATTCTCAAAAATTATATTTGTGAAGTGCGTTGTAACAGTAACGTTTATGTTTAATCGCGTTTTTCTCGAAACTACTATTTTCACCACGTTTGACATGATTTCTTAACTTCTAATGAACCGATTGACTTGAAATTTGGTGTGGGCATTCTTTATATATCTTGCTATGGCTGGAACTAGGATTATTTGAAAATTTTGATTTTTACTATTTTTAAAAAATTCAAAACTTTGCAAAAAAGTGGGGGGGGGGGAAATTCAAACAGCCACTATTTTGCGAAACATTTTTTTTTATCCTAGTTCAGGCGATAGTGGCATCCTTACTGATTAAGAATCCGTTAGATTTTTAAGGGTTTTAATCGTGTCAACAAGGACGCACCGATTTTCTCAAACCTCCCCATTCTACCAGCCTGCAATTTATCAAATTTTCAAAAAATAATTTCTTTAAATTTTTTTTGTATTAAAAAAATATCAATAAATATCTGATAAAAAAATGTATGGTAAAAATTTTTTTACTTTTTTTTTTATTGGCCTTTGAAAAATACTTCAAAATAGACATTCTAGACTAGAATACCCCCTTAAATTAAACGACAAGTTTTATTCCTAAAAAAAAAATCATCAATTAAATTTCTAAACATCAGCTTACTTTGGAAACTTAGAAAGGTTTCCAATCGATACAAGAATTGAAGCTTCACAAGTTGAGAACCACTGTCCCAAGTCATAAATATGAACAAAATGGCCGATAAATGGTCCAATAGAGCATAAAATCAGATTCCTCAGTTAGTGTCATATAGCTAAAACGTCTACTGCACAGTCAAACCATTGACTATCTACAACTCATAAATTATTTAGGTCATGAAAATCTCTTTGAAAATTGTAGAAATTGTGCATTTAAATGATAGATCACACTTGTTGAAGTAATTAGTTTCATCACTTAAACTATAACTAAACGGGTTCTTACAACGATTATTTTTAATTGAGCGATCCCGATATTTCGGCACTGTTTCAAGCGCCATGATCGCGGGAAGACTGAATTAAAAATAATCATGGTAAGAACCCGTTTAGTAATAGTGTAAGTGATGTAGATAACCGCGAGTGTTTAAAGAAAATTATTTAGTTTCAGTTTTAAAAAACAACGTTATGAGAAGAACTAAAAACAACTTAGCGGGCATGTCCTTCTTATTATTTATCACAATATTTAAAAAAAAAAGACAATTATGTAATTCTACCATTGATATAGTGATTTTCATCGAGACAACCATTGACTTTATAATAAGCTTTATTGCACAGACGTTCTTAAATAGCTTTCTTATACCTATGTGTTAGTACTGACAGAAAAGTCCCATAACTGTTATTCTGTATCCATTACCAACGTTAACCCTTTTATTGGAACGAAGTTCCTTATCGCGCGTTGTGAAAGGGGGCTAGACGGAAAAAATTCTTACGAAATGTTGTCACGACACTTTTTTGTTTTAGATTATTATCGCTAGATGGCACTATGATCAAAATCTTTTAAATCACGTTCCTTATCGAGCGTTACGTTAGGAAAAAAAAAATATAAGATATGTTTCAATCGAAAGAAACTTCGTTCTATTCGGGTGTCCCATGACACCTCTCAAGTTTTTATTTATTGCAATGTAAGGAGTCCAGCTCATGGGCCACCTGATTGTAAGTGCTTACCGTCGCTCATGGACCTCTGCAATGTCAGAGGACACTGAATGGCTACCTGCGACTTACTTTAAGGACCATCCCATGAGATGAACTGTAAGCCTGTTTATCCAAAAAAATATAGCGTATCTTAAACCGTAATATTTTCCGTGATTCACTGCGCAGTGCCCTCAAAATACCAGTGCTATATAAACAGCAATTTCGAAGGTAAACACGTCGGTTCCTATTTACTTTCCTGATCACCTTTCTAGGCTTACGAGAGTTTAAGTTCGTTAAATCAAATGTATCTCAGACGTAAGTGTTTCAACGTGATTTTCAAGTTGAAATGTACATTTTTGTGAAATAGTTTATGTGAGATTTTTTCCAAATTTGTTCAGTATCTAAACAGACTAGCTAACGGGCCTACTGATCCTAAGTATGTTACTATGCTAGGGGAAAAAGCATGATTCTATCGCTCGGGAAACAATGAAGAAAGAGTGTGGTGTGTCGTGATGTGAGTTCGAGTTCCAGTGGTACTACCCAAAAGCGAACGAGAAAGAGGGTAGACAGATTTGTTTGCTCTTAAATCAACCCGCAGTATCCAATCTTCTCGTGATCATGACGTTTGCAACGACGTTGAAATATCGAGACAACTCAATTAATTAAATATCGTGGTAAAAACCCGTTGAAAATGCATGAAATTATTATAGAAAACCGCGGGTGTCTGAATAAGTTTATAAAAAAACATACAAACGAATTGAGTACCTCCTCCTTTTTGGAAGTCGGTCAAAAATGAACAAAATATGGCTTTACCATAAAGTTCGTACACTTCAAAGATCTATTAATATTGTTATAGTTTGTGGCAGCCGGAAACAACGCTAAGTTCTTGGTTCCATTTCACCAACGATAAGTACTGAAACTCATAGTTTGTCAATATGTTTGCCAAACATAAGTGGGTCACAAACTTTGTGTATGTTATTGGACGATGTTGGTCGCAATTGATATCGAATAGATATAATATCATGCATTTAGAACTCTCGTAATATGTTATAATTTATTCGAATGGATAGGATATACGAGTAGAGTGATTTAGAGTGGATTTCTTCTAAATAAATGGACAATCCAACACAGAAATACTTTTTTTTAAATAGGACCAATAGATCCTGAGATTAGCGTATCTAAACAATCGCTTCATAATCTTTATATAAAAATCGTGTCTTGCAATGAATGTAACTATGTAAGTTCCGGTGGAATCTTGCAAGTTTGTTAAATTTTAAATTTTAAAATTTAACAAACTTGCCGGTTTCCGAATGAGCTGACATTTTGCTCGCAGATGTATATCGCGTGACAATGCGACAAAATGGCACTGATCTGATAGGAACTCTTGTGCTAAACAAGATAGACCCGTCGTGTCGTGTTTGGGCTGGTTTTACTTGTATTACTCTACTGTTACATGATATCCAGGATCTTAAAAGTTTGTATTTAAAATGTTCTTTAAAATAAATTATTCATACTCCTAAGTGGTACACAAACAGGTTTTACTGTTGTTTAGGTACTGTATATTGTTCACGCAGACGACGAAGCACCAGCTAGTATAAGTATAAATGTGGGCAACCTAGTGTTACCATGTTTTCGTCGGAATCAATATCTAAATTAACTCGTTGCTCAACCTCCAACACTCCACGTTACACGCCAATTATAGTTTTATGATGCTAATTTTAAAACAATGTTTTCGTCGTAAACCATCGAATTCGAACTTCGCTTAAAATAGTTGATCCCAGCTTTGTACCAATAGATCTCGGCTTAGTTTAGCTGGTAAATTACGGCCCTGTTTATCGGGTCAAATAATATTAATTACAAGCTGAAAGGTGCAACATCGTCTGCATTACAGATAAGGGTTCTGTTAATGAAAGTTCAAATAGAAAAGAAATACCATCGTTCGATAAAAACCCACATATTTAAAACAGATCCAAAAATAATTGTTCAGTCTTTAAAAAAAACTGTACTGTAACAACCCATTACTGCCCACTACTGGGCTCAGTTCTCCTCAGAAGAGGGATCTGTCTGTGTCTATTTTTTAATGTTTGTTCCCGCATAACTTTAGTTTGAGTGGACCGTTTTAATGATTCTGGTGTCAGATGAAATGTAATGATCCTCATGTGGTCCCACTTAATTTTAAACTTATTCAGACACTCGCGGTTTTCTATAATACTTTACACCAAACCAGTACCAGTACCAGTGGTACGACCCAAAAGCGAACGAGAAAGGGGGTAGACAGATTTGTCTGCTCTTAAGTAACCTTCCCGCAGTACTCAGTCTTCCCGAGGTCATTTCTCTTGCAACATGAAATATCGTGGTAAGAACCCGTTTAGTATTGTGTAAGTGATGTAAATAACGAGTGCTTAAAGAAATTTATTACAAGTTTATCGATTTCAATCTATTTTCAAACTAGGGTTAAGGAGAGGTTGAACAAACACACAACTATTGTGGGGTTCTATTTCAGTTGCACAATGCATTCGAGATTATATCGTGTGCGCGATTTTATCGCATGCGTCAGGAAACGGGTTAATTACGTTTTGCGAAGCGTAACAATCGGCATTATGATTTAAAATCTTTCTTTTCAGCATTTTCAAAAATCTCTATTTAGTACTTGTCCTAGATACAGAGAGATAATAATAATATAATAATAATAATAACTTTATTGACCAAAAAACGTGATAAACAGTAAGGAATTACATTTATCTCCAAACTAGGTAATCCTGTATCTTGGAGATTCAATTTAAATACATTAAAGTCACGCTTACATTTCACATTAACATTAAAATAGAAATTAAATAAGTGGAATTGATAATTAATTTATAATACATAAGAAAAAACAAATTAAAATATAATTAATAGATGCCACCCAGTATAGAGTTCAAGAATGTTAATAATCACATACGATACAATAGCAATAGCTCTTTCTCGTTCGTTTGCCGGTACCACTGGAACTCGAATGATTTTGAATGATTTTGGTGTCAAATGATAAGTGATGGTCGTCATGGATTCTCATTAATTTTTTAAACATTGATCAACTACTTTTGGTTATTAGTTTTAAAAAAAATGTATTTTGATCGGACAAAAAAATCACAATTTTTGAGTGTATTTCTTCTTTATTTGAACCGATTGCGATGATTCTTTTTGTTAGAAAGCAGTACTTTAGACATTATCTCATATCAATTTGATAAAGATATTACTAGTAGTTTTTGTGCTATGCTTGAAAAATGGACGTCGGACGTTTTCATTTTAGTAATAAAAAAAATATGATAACATTCACAACACTGCCTAAAAACGGTGAAGGAATACATCGTGAATAATCTTGCATAATAGGAGAAATATACACAATATATGAAATCCCAAACCAACATTGTAACAATACCATTTCTAATTATAATCTTTTGAACATAGCTTCGTTATGTTTGAAATTTTAATGGAACTTAACCTCAAATTCAATTAAAACGTATCCCTCGTGACTTCAGTTTTATGAAAGCTCAATATTACTTCATTCATTCGGAGTAGATGATAATTTACGATAGAAAAGTTTTTAGCTTTTGTAAAAAAATCTAAATTGTTTTGTGGGTATTTTTAAGAAAATTGGTTGGTTAAAAAGTACTTTTAAAGTACAATTCGTCTTCCTTTAAAACTAAGAAAGATTATTTCAGAAATTCTCTCAAATAATGCTTAAATTTCGTTAAAAATGTTTTAATTCCATAGTGTACAAAAAGTTAAATAAATTAGTAAAAAAAACGTATTTTATTAAATAATTAGTTCAGTTTCAGACTTTTTATTTTGTCCTTAATTTATCAGAAACCCTGCTTTTTTAAAGTGGTTAAAGTATATTTTTTTAAAACGGACCTGTAGTAGGCAGCCGGAAATTATTTTCATTATTGACTCGAGATTTAAGTTAAACGAAAAACTCATTAATTTTATAACTTTGGATGTAATTTTAATTATAATTTGTTTTTTTTTGCAATCAAATAAGAAAACTTTAAAAAAACATGAAATGTGTTTTTAATTCTATGTAGATATATACCTACCGATTTCGACTATTTTTTTTTTTTAGTAACCAGTTACTTTTGTATGACTAATTCACTGTTGACTTTTAATTTTTGTCGCACGATTTTGTTAATTTTATCAGTCTTCTCTAAATTCTATGTTTATGGTGCCTACATACATTCTGGCATGTTTACAAACATCGCACGATAGCGATGACACGTCCGGCGACTGTCAATCATAACGAGTGGGTCAGTTGGACAACCGCCAATGTAAATCAATAATTGGTGCTTAAGTGCCTACTATATTTTTGACCGACTTTCCAAAAACGAGATTATCAATTGATTTGCTTGTTAGAATAAATCTGATTAAATACTTGACCTAAAATTAGAAGATTAGGGAGCAGGCCGGCAACCCAACGGCGGAAAGTGTGAATGGGAAGGATGAATGTGAGGTATGCGGTATGACAGTAGAATAGCAGCGAGACTGGAATGAGAGAGAAGACAATATTAAGAGTAACTTGAGAGGTGTCAAGGGACACCCGGATGGAACGAAGTGCCTTTCGATTAATTAGTGAGGGAATTGTAATATATATTTTTTTAGTTATATTAATTAGTTAGTTTAAAACGTCTGTCTCTCTCTCTCTCTTTCGAAAGAGACTAATTATTATAGCTTAAATAAAATATTTTGATCACAGCGCCATCTAGCGATAATCATCTAAAACAAAAAAAGTGTCGTGACAACTTTTTCATAATAATTTCCGTCGCAATAAGGAACTTCGTTCCAAAAAAAAAATACTTGACCTTCTTCAAACGCGGCTTGAAGAAAGTCCCGCAGTGTCTTAGAATAGACGTTTCAGATATCGAGAAACTGAAATTTGAAAGCCCTCTTTCATGTGATACTTACTCATAAATTGGAGAAATTGTGAAATTTGTTAAATCACCATCCCTCAGTGACCATATTGCAATATAAACTTATCACACTCTGGTAATCTATTATTCGTCTATTTAACCGTGAGTGTGAGGAGGTTTTAGTGCGGTTCAACATACCCAACTTTTTCACGACAATTCTAGGCAAGACGAGGATTTAGTTTAAAAAAAACTTTAGAGGTGTCATGGGACACCCGAATAGAACGAAGTTCCTTTCGATTAAAAGATATCTTATAATTTAAAAGGCGCGGTTTTAAAATATTTAGATCACAGCGCCATCTAGCGATAATCATCTAAAACAAAAAAAAGTGTGATGACAACTAAAAAAGTGTCGTGACAACTTTTCGTAAGATTTTTTTCCGTCTAGCCTTTCGATAACGCGCGATAAGGAACTTCGTTCCAAAAGAGGGGAGCTCATCACGACCTAAAAATATCTTTGTAAGAATTCTGGCCTTCAACAAAAAGGCCCATAGTAAACATTTAAGCAACTTTCTCAATTTCCGTGGGTGAAAGTGCAAACAATGATTTTATTTGACGACAAAATCAAAATTTTCCATAATGACCAACTAAAACAATCCTTCAAAGTGTCAAGGATTATATGAAGTTGCCAATCCTTCTGGATTATAAAGATGGGTGCAAATTGAGGCGGGCCGGACTGCAGAACACCGAGTCGCATTTATTTATAAGTGTCTTATAGGTCGTGGTGACCGAGTGGTCGAAGCGCGTCCTTCCAAACGGGAGGTCGCGGGTTCAAATCCGGCCGGCTTGTACCTCTAAAATCTAAATGTGAAAAAGATTTATGTGCAAGTTTTCACAACACCACTGGCTAAAAACGGTGAAGGAAAACATCGTGAGGAAACCTGCATGTCGGAAAAGGGTTCTAAAAATTCTTTGAAGATATGTGAAGTCCCCAATCCGCACAGGGCAAGCGTGGTGGACTATGCTTAATCCCTCTTCTGAGGAGACCTGAGTCCAACAGTGGGCAGTAATGGGTTGGTAGAGTACAGTACAGTATAGGTAAGGCACACATCTTAATTCACTTATACATTTCGTTTGAAATAACACAATATTTTGCAAACTTTTTGTGTATAACATCTAAGTAAACGAAAATTGTAGGGGTACACTAAAATAAACATCTTTTGAGATAAAATAAATCAACATTTATTAACGAAACTAAAATTATCATCGCAAGTTCTGCTAGCCATCCTTCTTTGTAAAAAAATTGTGAAAAACATCAATCTTTGACAGACTTTCATACAAAAATTTGTCGCGATGTGTTTGTTACGGGGAGGTTACATGTTCAAATGAATAAATCGTCGCAGCCTTACCTAAATGTGCGTATAGCCTTAATCTACGTTGCATTACCCCAAAACTTTGGCCTGTCAAATATTAGCTCGGAAGTCGTTTTCAACTTTTCTTTTGTATTACCGAGGGTTCTCAAACTTTTGTTGATATTCAATTGGCCCCTTCCTTTTTCAATATACTGAAAGTATGGGCCTTATTATGGATTTAATAATAATAGATACCTCGGGTTCCTGGGCTTCACTGCTCAGAGTCATTACGAGTTACAGTGGTGGGAGTGCGAGGTGAGTAAATATCCGAAGTACCAAGTACATTGTACCAAATAAAACTTACCTACCTAGTTTCTCCAAGCAAAGTATCTAAAGAAAACATTCAGTGTTTAACAAAACGTCTTAAAGATTCTTCAATTTAAAAACTAATAAATAAATAAGCCTTTATTCCAAAAAAAAGAGAAAAATCAACACTAGTAACCACACTTATAGAATAAAAAATAAAAATCACAATATTACACTTTAACAATATTTCTACACTATATATATCCTATAATAATATATTACTCTGTGACTTAAATAATGTCTCTTATTTCGGAGTGCCTTTTGGCAAAGGCCTCCTCTAGTCGCTTCCACTCCTGGCGGTCTAGAGAAGCTCTTCTCCAGTAAGGACCAGCTTTTTTTTTTATTTTTTTTATTGCCTTGTAGGCAGACGAGCCAACGGCCCACCTGATAGTAAGTGGTTACCGTCGCTCATGAACCTCTGCAATGTCAGGGGACACTGAGGGGTCGCTACCTACGACCTAACTTTAAGGACCCTCCTTAAGCCTCGTTTGAAGAAAAGTCGAAAAGTTGAAAGTCGTCGCTGCTAGTCTGATTTCGTCTTCCCATCTCTTATGTTGTCTACCTTGGGAGCGTTTGCCATCTCTCGGGTACCAGTTTGTGACTACTTTACTTCACTTTTCTGTTTTGCCTCTGAGAGTATGACCTAACCATCTCCACTTCTGTTGGTCAATCTTTGTTAGGATATATATAATTTAAAACACTATTTAAATCTAATTCGTGCTTTCACAATGACATTACATTTGTAACTTCAAAAAAAATTACAGCCATTATACACGAGATGTGTTGAGTGCAAAGTGTCGCGTCATCATTTAAATTCAATGAAAAACAAAGATAGTAGTCCAAAACTGGCAACTGTAGCGTTTAAAGACTGATAGAGAATTTCAATTCCACAAAAATAAATATTTATGAGGTTCGGATATGCATATGCAAATTCTGTCTAACCTTATCGCTATCGAGCATCTATATTCTATTTTAGTACTATGAAGCTGAAGAGATTTTAATTTTGTTTGTCACGAATCTATAGAAATACTAGCTGACCCGTGCAACTTCGTCTGCGTCGCATAGGAATTGTTCCCGGCAATTTTCTACAAGTACTCATCAGACCGCTTTATTAGAGCCTTAACCCGATGAGGTTATCTTGCTTCACCTTCCAGCTCCATCATCAGACCTTGATCTAAGGTATCCTATCTCTCAAGTTGGATCGAACTGCACATGGTGTGCAAATTTTATTATAATCGGTTAAGTGGTTTAGGAGCCCATTACGGACAAACACGAGATTTATATATATTAAGATAAGATGAGAAAGAGAATATTCTTAAAGAAAAAACTTACTTGCAGACGACTTTTCAACACAGATAACATTAATAAATCAACACTTGCCTAAGCCTATACCAATCCTTTGCATTTAATATTACTGACTTAGATCGCTCTATCTGACTTTAGAACACCCAAAACTTCATTCTAATATATAAAATTCTCGTGTCACGGTGTTCGAACTTGAACTCCTCCGAAACGGCTTGACCGATTTTGTTGAAATTTTTTGTGCTTATCCGGTATCTATGAGAATCGGCCAACATCTATTTTTCATTCCCCTAAATGTTAGGGGTAGTCCACCCCTAATTTTTTTTTTATTTTTTCGATGCAGACGAAGTTGCGTGGGGCAGCTAGTACAGTTATAAATTTCTTTAAACACTCGCGGTTATCTACATCACTTACACTATTACTAAACGGGTTCTTATCACGATTATTTTTAAATGAGCGGTCCCGATATTTCAGCACTGTTTCAAGCGCCATGATCACGGGAAGACTAAGGAACTGCGGGTAGGTCATTTAAGAGCAGACAAATCTGTCTACCCTCTTTTTCGTTCGTTTGCCGGTACCACTGGAACTCGAACTCACATTTCGACACACCACACTAACAGTATCGGCTGCCGTCTCAAAACCAGATTTTTTGGCTTTATTTTCATCTAACACTGGAGTCCACATATAGGATAGTTTGAAGCCATCACCCCGATTAAAAGTGCTACACCTCAAAATTTCAATAGCTTCCTTAACCAGTCTTGGTATGTCACGGCGTTCAGATGACAAAACCCTGGCTTTGTGAAACTGCATCCAGTGATTAGTCCCCGAGTCATACAGTTATCTCAAAATTAACCCGCCGAAGCTGACGGAAGTAGCTAGTCAATAAATGTGTTAAGTCATAAATTGTCCATCTAGTGAACAGAGGCGATGTATTGTCAACGGGTTAAGGACAAAGGGTCTTGGATATAGCTGACTGGATGTGACAACGGACCGGTTAATGAAAAATTACGGTTTTTGTCAAGGCGTTTAACATTGAAAGAGGCCTAGCTAATTGTTTTCTGGGTGAAAAATTTACATTCTGCGGGTCTTTGGGAACGCCCGTAAAGTGTTTTGTTGTTTATTAAGTTGGCTGATGGATGGGCAGCCATTTTTGTGGTACATGAGTTTCTAAATAGTCTATACATTGGCTTTGGCATTATATAAACCATTTTCAATACGGGTTGGGTATTTCACAATACGGTTATTATTCAATTTGACACTCAGTATACAACCTATAAGACTCAAATTGCAATGCTATTCGATACCCAAGTGTCGCTTTAAGAGTATTGTATTTCTTGGCTCAAATTGAAATGCATAGCATTAAGTAGAATGTAATAAACGTAGATTGGCATTAGATATTAAATATAATACTACTTAGTACACATAAAGCACAATTTAACCGGTTAAAAAGTGCTTCTAAAAATGAGGCAATTTTTTTAGACAAGAGAAATTACGTAACTTGTACCTACTACGCAGGGATCGAACAGCACCAAAACCTCCTGCATGCTTATACCCTCACCCTTCCGCGTTCCACACCGCGTCTTTCCGTACGGGAGGTCGCGGGTTCAAATCCGGCCGGCTTGTACCTCTAAATCTAAATGTGAAAAAGATTTATGTGCAATTTTTCACAACACCACTGGCTAAAAACGGTGAAGGAAAACATCGTGAGGAAACCTGCATGTCGGAAAAGGGTTCTAAATATCCTTTGAAGATATGTGAAGTCCCCAATCCGCACTGGGCAAGCGTGGTGGACAGATAATGGGTTGGTACAGATACCCTCACCCTGTCACCGTCATAGAGTGTCACATTGTCACTTTTCCAAGATTTGCCGCAGAAATGCCGCATCTATTAACAACACATCTTTGGCTATGCAAAACCAATCTGGACGTTCCAGTGTCGACCGGAAGGTTCCAATTTATCCATGTCGTAGTACTTGACGGCCATTGAAGACTTTAATTTAATGAACGTTCAATAAAGTGCAATTTCCTTTGAGCAGATTTTATCGTCGGCCGGGATCGAAAGTAATATTAGAGCTGTAGTTGATGATAAATTATTTATGAGATTATTTCGAAAACGAAAACGACGGACTTCGATTTTTCTAGAATAGCACAAAAACTACCTTTTTTTATTGCCATGTAGGCAGACGAGCCAACGGCCCACCTGATAGGAAGTGGTCACAGTCGCTCATGAACCTCTGCAATGTCAGGGGACACTGAGGGGTCGCTACCTACGACCTAACTTTAAGGACACTCCTCAAGCCTCGTTTGAAGAAGGACAAGTCATAGCACTCAGGGAATACCGAGGAGGGGAGCTCATTCCATAGCCGGATGGTGCGTGGCAAAAAAGTGTTCCTGAAACGAACCGTGGGTGACCGCGGTGATCTTGCAGATCTTGAATGAGGTAACTTCTAACACAAAAAGAATCATCGAAATCGGTTCATATAGATATAAAACATACGTTCAGTAAATCGTGAAATCTTGTCCATTAAACATTTTCATAGTACTTGTTTGTTTTAAAAGGGGAGGGTTTCAAAACCCTTCGTTATGCCCATTTGCATTCAGCGGTTTTCCACGATCTTTATCAAGTAATCCTTATGCATCTTGAGCTTTCTTACAAAGTCCTCACTAAGTGGCCACGTCTCAGAATCTAACAATACGAAATCTCAACATTACCACCCTCTTGAAGCGAATATATGATGATAACTGGACCACATTTGGTATCTAAATCTCGCGTATAAGCCTTTGAGCTGTGACCTCCTTGTATGAAATATTCAGTAGTCGAGGACATAAAAAAGCTGGCTTCTTTCCACGATGTGTGACTATGTTGCTTAGTACTGTATTTATATGAAACACTGGAATATTCAGGGTTTAGGACACATAATAAATGGGTAAACAGAAGTAAAGGTTATGCAAGGGTAGATAGGCAGGACATTTTTAAAAGTTTCAACCCTTCGCCAGAGAAGTTTAGGTATACCGTAGGTATTACTGCCAAAGACCTGAACCAAAACTTGAGGGGTCTCAAGGGACACCCAGATGGAACAAAGTTCCTTTCGATTAATTAGTGAGGGAACTTAAATAAAATCTTAAATAAATCCACCCTTCACTCCGACCACTGTAACTCCTGTGTAGCCAGGATCCACAGCGGCGACCACCGTAATGACTTTCAGGAACCCTTTTCTTGGGCCCCGTAACAAATTCAATCAAAAGATGATACAAGGAGTAGGATATATCTATTTGTTTGTAAAATATTACTTGTTCTTGTAAAAAATTATCTTATTTCACCCTCGTTTATTCTTTCCCACAAATATTTAAATGACGGCACGACCCGATGCCCCTAACCGCGGCACCTAAAAATGATTTATTGTTGAAATTCAACAGCTTCGTATCGCGGAGGTCATCGCATAAGCGAGTTTTTTTACGGTAAATATACACTGCTTTTGATTTGATTGATGCTTTTATCTTTATTAGTTTTTACACTATTTTTAGACATGCTTTATGTACAAAATATACTATTAAGTGCTTTAATACTGAGATTGCACTTAATTGTATTGTGACATAAAATTTTATTACAAAAATGAAAACGAGCTACTTCCATATGGTTAATTGTATATTACACTGTAAATTTTTCGCTGAATAAATATTTTTAATCTCTTTTTAATCTCTTTAATCTCTAATCTCTCCATTTTTTGAGAATAGCACAATAACAACCTGTAAATTTTTTATCAAATTTAATAATTTATTCTAAAGAAAACTTTTAAAATACAAGCTTTTAAGATCTTGAATATCATGTATCAGAAGAGTGCGGGCCAAGATAAGTAAAATGAGCCCAAACACGACAGGTCCATCTTATTCAGACCATCCATCATCAGATCAGCGCCATTTTGTCATATATCTGCGTGCAAAATGTCAACTCAATTGGACAACGGGAAGTTTGTCATATTTAACTCGCAAGATTCCACCCGGACTTACATAGGTACATTAGTACATATATGTAGTTACATCCAGTGCAAGTTAATAAAAAGTTTGTAAAAATGAAAACGACCTACTTCCATTCTAGAATAGCACAAAAAAAAAGCCAAGCAAGCCGTGAAATTCGTTCGCTGAAATATACATTTTTAAACATAGATACCAGTGTTCGATATTTTAAAAAATGGGACCCCACGACGATCATCATCTCTCATCTGAAATAAGAATCATTCAAATCGGTTCAAGATAAACATGAGGTAAAAAACAAAAAAAAAAGAGGAAGAGTACCTCCTCCTTTTTGGAAGTCGGTCAGTATAAAGAAAGTATGTCTTCATACTCACAGTAATTTTACATAATTTTTTTGCACAGTTTATTGTGACACAGACCGGCCTTGTCTTTTTAAGTCAGTCAAAAAACAATTCGAAATAACTTTGAATTTATGTAGCTTCGTGTACAATAGCTACATTGAAATTAAACCGTAATGGTGGCCTATTACACCGTTGCTAATTGATTTAGATAAGAGAACAAGATTGTAGGCGGTGGTCACTAATTTAAGAATGAGTTTGAACATTATTTCACTGTTATTTTTTAAGGTCGGTCCATGACGGTAACCATTTACGATACTAAAACTAAATGGATCGATTGGTCGTCTACCTACATGGCAGTAAAATAAATTGTAATAATAGGTCCTATGTTGCTAGCATCCAGTGATCCTGCCTCAGCCAAGTCATCAGGTCAATTTGTGTGAGATCAGGATTTACCACTCTTCTTTCTGTTCGTGGCCGCGACTCCAGAACGTTTTTGACTATCGGCCAACTGTTCCACGCGCTTAAGACAACTAGACTTTTAGGGTCATTTTTGGTTAAAAAACAATATATTCCTGAAACATTTGACTCTCGTCATCATCATCATCAGCCTATAGACGTCCACTGCTGGACATAGGCCTCCCCCTGCCCTCGCCACATCGACCGGTCCTGCGCCATCTGCATCCAGTGACCTCCCGCGATCTCTCTCTAGACACTATCTCTTAGACACTCGCTACGGGTATTTTAATACTGATACCTACTCTTCTACATTTCATATCGCTGAGAGATGCATAACTATGATATTTGTGTCAAGTTTAATTTCTTTATTTTAATTATTTTGTAGTTGGCGTGTTTAATAAAGTCGTAGTGACCGAGTGGTCGAAGCGCGTCCTTCCGTACGGGAGGTCACGGGTTGAAATTCGGTCGGCTTGTACCTCTAAATCTAAATGTGAAAAAGATTTATGTGCAATTTTTCACAACACCACTGGATAAAACGGTGAAGGAAAACATCGTGAGGAAACCTGCATGTCGGAAAAGGGTTCTAAAAATCCTTTGAAGATATGTGAAGTCCCCAATTCGCACTGGGCAAGCGTGGTGGACTATGCCTAATTCCCTCTTCTGAGGAGACCTGAGCCCAACAGTGGGCAGTAATGGGTTGGTACAGGTGTTGTTAATAAATTACCTAAAACATGCGCCGTTATCTACATTACTTACACAAATATTAAATTCTTACCACGACTTTTATTGAATGAGCGATCCTGATATTAAAACACTGTTGCAAGCGCCGTGATCACGAGAAGACTAAGTACTGCGGGTAGATTACTAAAGACATAAACATACTTTATTTGCAATAAAAAAGATTCATACAAAGTATAAAGAGAGAAATAAAAACACACAATTAACAATTATATTTACCTAATGACTACTATGTTTATATTATAGTCAAAACAGTCAGTAATTTTATGAGTCTAGTATAGTTTAATGTACAGGGTGATTTTTTAGAGAGGGTACATATTGCAGGAGGGTGATGAGTACTCTGTTTTAATACGGAATATTACAAAAAATGGGTAAAATTACATTTTTTTTAAATATCTAAATTCGACAAAACTACCTCAAACATAAACAATTTCGGCTTAAAGAGTGTTGACTAACGACCTCTCGTGATCTCGCGCACCCAACACCTCCGCCACACCCATCAGCTGTCGAAAAACCATCATTTTGCAAGAATTTTAGATATTTTTAAGTTGCGATTACTAAGGCATTAAGCCATATTCTTTGGTAATGATATTTTTACTGGTCGTATATAACCATCAGCTACCATGACCTTCAATATGTACCCTCACTAGAAAATCACCCTGTATAGTAACAGACGAATCTAGTTTATTTCAATTTGTTTTTTGTTTCAAAAGTTTATTATAGCTTAGTATTCTGTGGCCAAAGAAGGAGCAAAAAACTACACCGTAAAAACATTTTAGATACTCGCATTAGATCAATCAATTTTGACCAATAAAAAAGTACTTAACGTTAATAATTAGAATCATTAATTGCAAATAACGAATCAAAAGAAACAAAAAGAAAATTTGTTTTTGACAAAAACATGAAATTGACTGACGGAAACAATTAAAACTTCACAAAATAAAATTACAAAGTAAAGAAAACAAAAAAAATAGGAACGTTTCCTAAAATAAGAAAAAGGGCAAACCACAGTCATAGTCAAAGGTTCCGTATAAGATTGGAAAATGAAATTAAACGAAGAATCATTTAAATGAATAGAAAACACGACGTATTAAATCTTTCGAAGAATCGATAAAAAAATAATAATTTGATCAATGCATAAAATTATTATATATCAGAAGTAAAGCTTAATATTAAGTGGAAAGTTGAACAGAACGTTAAACAAAGCAGTACTATAGGGTGGGCGATCTAACTTTTGCATTTTGAACTACTGTTTATTTAGAGAATGACAGCTCAAATGTCATTCAATTTGTGTTCATAATTATTTAAGGTTTGACATTTACGAAATGGGACGCTATACGCTTGAACAAAATTGGGAAATATTGAAAAGTTACTTCCAAAGTGTTGAGTCTTCAGTCTAAACTGTAACAATAAGCAAAATTGTCGCACCTGGGGGTCAGAAAATCCACACGTCACCATTGAGAAGCCAATGCAACCACAAAGAGTTACGGTTTGGTGTGGGTTTTGGTCCGGCGGCATCATTGGAAAATGAGCAAGGAACCACCGTTACGGTCAATGGCGAGCGTTACCGTGCCATGCTCAACGAATTTTTGTGAAACAGGATGGCGCAACATGCCACACAGCCAACATGACAGTCGAACTTTTGGAAAATGCAAACTTTATATGGCCCACCCCTTACATATACTGTACTGTAACCTCACATTGCTTCCCGCTTTTGGGCTCAGGTGTCCTCAGAGAATAATAAGTCCCCCACACCTACCCAATGCGGATTGAGGACTTCACATATTATTTGTAAGGATTTTTGGAATCGTTTTCCAATATGCAGGTTTCCTGACGATGTTTTTTTTTACCGTTTTTACTCAGTAATTTTAGAACAGTGCCTTCCAGCAATTATATCCAGATTCCAGATCGTCACTCTACTTTTCAATGACTAACCAGATACCTTATATACGAAGAAATTACAAAAAATTTGCTTCTTCTTTCATGGGAAAAACTTATCGTCACACGTAGATGAAGTTGCAAGGACAGGCTTATAATACCTGTTTTATTACAAAACAGACAAACGAGCCTTCATCTGATGGTAAGCGGTCACCGTCGCTCATGAACCTCTGCAATGCCTGAGCAATGAGGGGCCGCTATCTATCGCCTATACAGGACTTTTCTTAAACCTCATTTAAAGAGGAATTTTTTTTTTTTTTTTATTGCCTAGTAGGCAGACGAGCTGACGGGCCACCTGATCGTAAGCGGTTACCGTTGCTCATGGACCTCTGCAATGTCAGCGGACACTGCGGGGCCGCTACCTACGGCCTACCTTTTAAGGACTTTCTTTAAGCCTCGTTTGAAGAAGGACAAGTCATAGCGCTCGGGAAACACCGAAGTGGGGAGCTCATTCCACAGTCGGATGGTGCGTGGCAGAAAAGAATTTTTGAAACGGACCGTGGATGACCGCGGTGGTTCCAAATAGTAAGGATGAACTCCACCTCGACGACGGGTGGTGCGATGATAGACGGCATTTAAAAGGACCCCTAAATTTAATCCACCATATAAAATCTGTCAGACACAGAAAAAGTTAACATAAAGAACTTGAAACTAGAAACTTGTCTCATTTCTGAGTCTACATTTAAGAGGCGTATCAACTACATCCATTACTATGATACAGTCTACGCTAAAATTAAGGTTAGGGTGTGGCCCTAATTATAGCGGTAACATTAATTAAATAATACCAAATTAGGTGAAAAGTATTCATTTGGTTCAAGGTCAAATTGGATATAAATAGTGATCGATATGCTATTAGAATATTATTATGCCATTATTATTTGTATTCGTGATAGAAAACAGTGTGAGGAAACCTGAAGATATGTGTATAACGGCGTAAATAGTGTGTTGAGGTGTAATGACGTTGTAAATAGTCGATCTTCGTTGGTTTTGTCAGGAATGACGTCATAATGTTCACTTGATCACTTGATGATCAATACTTTTAAATAACAACTTCAAAATAACGAGTTTTAACAGTTTATTACTTTTACATCAAGAGGTCCGTTCGCCTCGACAATTCAAACACGAATGAATCATAACAGCGGCCAACGCCTTTATTTATAGCAAGTCTCCACTTCCAACTACCAGCACGGTGAATAGGTTGGTTTCCCTTATTATCACCCCGTCATGTACTTTACTCGCATTTTATGACGTAGATGTGGCTTACTCCGTGACATAGTAGAACAACAATAGTTTTGACCAACACCAGCCCCGCAGAGTATGTGATACCTCACTTCTAAAACCTAGTGTTCACACTCAGCGTCCGTACTCCGGTAATCCGTGCTCAATAAGACTCACATATCGCTCTACTATCCCCAATAACAATAGTCTAAGCAATAGCCATTGCTCATAGACTTACAATCGCATGAAACTTTGCGCTACCTAAGAAAGGACTCAAATCAAGCTTCGTTTAATGAAAGCCAAGCCGCTTGGAAAATACCGAGAAAAATCATAATCTAATATATATTACAAAGGCGAAAGTTTGTATGTATGGATGGATGTATGGATGTATGTTTGTTACTCTTTCACGTAAAAACTACTTAATGGATTTGAATGAAACTTTACCACAATATAGCTTATACATCAGAATGACACATAGGCTACAATTTTTGAACCCTTTGTAACGCAGACGAAGTTGCGCGGGTCACCTAGTATATATTATAATTATTTACTACTTTCTCCCCGCTTACAATCATACCACGCTTTTACAAGTCACAAAACATCTACTGGAGAGCTTCACAACACTAATTTCTGTTCGCACTCTCTAAAGTACTTTTGTGTCATTGCGACATGTTACATAGTATGGCGTGTGTCAAAATCAAATTAAATAAAAATTAAAACACCGTGTAGAAACTTTAGATACTCTGATCTAGTCTAGTCTGATTTAGATAGAATGCTATCTATGACAAGTAAAACGAGTCCAAACAGGACAAGTGCTAAAGTGTTCATCCTTTTTCAGTGCAAGATTTCCTTGGTGGCTTCTGGCTCTATTGTCAGACCTGTTCTGTACTGTAACACCCATGACTGGGCTAAGGCCTCCTCAGTAGAGGCATTTGGTATAGTCCGCCACGCTTGCCCAGTGCGGTTTGTGGACTTCACATATCTTCGATGGATTTTTGAGAATACTTTTCAATATTCACATACCACACTGACAGTATCGGCTGAAATGTGAGTTCGAGTTCCAGTGGTACCGGCAAACGAACGTAAAAGAGGGTAGACAGATTTGTCTGCTCTTAAATGACCTACCCGCAGTTCCTCAGTCCTCCCGTGATCATGGCGCTTGAAACAGTGCCGAAATATCGGGATCGCTCTATTAAAAATAATCGTGGTAAGAACCCGTTTAGTAATAGTGTAAGTGATGTAGATACCGCGAGTGTTTAAAGAAATTTATTTCTTTACCATGTTTTCTTTCACACTCACATTAAGATTTAGAGGTACAGAGCGAACGGGTTTGAACTCGCCTGTACGCAAGACAAGCGCTTCAATCACACGATAATTAATTTAATTATTTATTAAAAGTATTTACAATGTAACACCCCGTATAACATAATGGTAGAGCCATAACTTAATTTGAAATATGTGTATTGTTACATAGAGGGGAGGAAAAGTGGATGTTTGGTTTGAATTATGAAAGTATAACAAATATAATGTTTTTTTTATTGCTAATATATTTTTAGTCTTATTTGAATAATTTATTTTAAAGAAAAAAAATTAAATACAAGCTTTTAAAATCCTGGATATCATGTAGCAGTGGAGTCCTTGCTAACTAGTAAAACGGCCCAAACACGACGGGTATCTTTCTTAGCACAAGAGTTCCTATGACCACCTTCGGAATCCATTATCAGATCAGCGCCATTTTGTCATATTATTGCATTGTCACGCGATATACACCTGTGTGCCAAATGTCATCTCATTAAAAAATCGGGCATATTGTCAAATTTAGCTTGAAAGATTCCACCCAAAACTACATAGTTACATACAGTGCAAGTTAATATAAAGCCTATTAAGTAATTTATCATAGTGCCCGGAAAATACCGAAGAGGGGAATTCATTGCATACATTTTTACTCAATATCTTTTACTTTTATTACTTTCTACGTGAAAAACGGTGCGTCAAAGTAAGTGATTTTTTCCCTCAAAATTGCCAGAACGTCAATGAAGCTGAGAAGAGTAACGATTTGCAGTTTAAACAATGGCCTTTTCGTAATAAATAAAGCGCTGATGTTAGCATTTATATTCTAAACGAGAAACGTGACGCAGACGAAATGTTTATTTTCAACATCAAGAATCATTGGCTTAACTAGCCTACGGACTGCAGACTACGTTTGCAAGTCTGCTAAAGTCTATTACTTCAAAGTGATTATCAAAACCTATCCAACTGAAGGGCATATAGTACAAAAGATGATTGAGAAATTCTGTTTATCTTTTTAAATATCGATCATACATAGACCTTGGTGACGTCACTGCCAGTTGAGGCTGAAAACCAGCGCTCGGTGTTGGATGTTGTTAATCCTCGTTTAACACTTAGCATTTAGCTGAGTCTCGACTGGTTTGTGGTGGAAACTATTTTTTTTTCTTAACACGTGTTCAATTACTTTTTACTTTGTTTTTATGTAATTTTTCTTGAATTTATTAAATTGTATGCGTGTTTCCGCCATAAATAAAACTATGTCTACGTCTACATAGTCTAAGAGATGTACTTAAAATATTTAATGAGCGTTTTAGTAAACCGATAAATAATCACTTAGTAACTAAATAAATCAGACCCGCAACGGGAACAATGTTCACAGCTTTTTTCGATTCAATTAATTTACTCGTAAAAGCTTTTATAGCGACGAACATTAAAGCTCTGGTGGTTAATTAAGTCGTAAACTTTCAAGTCGGCTTTTTGTTACATTTTTATTAAATTGCCATTTTTTTTTAAACAGTTTATGCCTAGAACTAAATTTCGCACTAAAAAAATTGAATTTTCTTTTCTTAATGTCTTCTGATGTGAGAAATGGATATATTTTTTAACATGGTTTAAAGTAGTTTTATTAGGTGCTGTTTTTGTAATGCTTTTGTACCTGTACCTGTACCAACCCATTACTGCCCACTGTTGGGCTCAGGTCTCCTCAGAAGAGGGATTAGGCATAGTCCACCACGCTTGCCCAGTGCGGATTGGGGACTTCACATATCTTCAAAGGATTTTTAGAACCCTTTTCCTGTGTTGTGAAAAATTGCACATTAACCTTTTTCACATTTAGATTTAGAGGTACAAGCCGGTCGGATTTGAACCCGCGACCGTTCGGAAGGAAACGCTTCGACCACTCGGCCACCACGACTATCAATGCTTTTACTATGTGATTATTTAAAGATCAGAATACAAAGCCTATATTCTGCCTCGGACCTCAATCTACAGTTAGACGCCGAAATTCAATATATCACTTTTCATATATGTAGTGTGTGACAAAGATAACACTATAAAACCCAAATTATATACTCCTCTCTTTCTAAATGCCGATGAGCTAAATTTTCTGCCTCTTCTTACAGAATATTAATGTATGCCAAATTTTATACCTATCTTTTTTGATTGACTTCAGAAAAGGTTCCTCAATTCGACCATATGTTTCTTTATGTTTGTTCATAGAGAGAGTGCGCGACAGTTCAAACAGCATTATGGCGATGATAGCCCAACGTTACGACTCACCATACATAGCCCGTTGCCAGCCAGCCATGGGGGTCTTCGTGTCCCCCGAAGGGGGACACGGACGGGCCTTGGGGGCACCCCGCTGCCCGGGCATAATCTCTCCGCCACTCTGGGCGGAGGTGTAGGTGTAGGTGTGGTGTTGAAATAGCTTACCCCTTTCTGGGGTTGTTCCCATGGACTGGTACTCGTTCTGGATTGACTGTTTCTGGGTCACCGCCAGCTCCGGCCGGAATCCTGCCCATTCTGGGCTGTCTTCAAGTCGAAGGCCACAGCAGCGAAGAAGCGAAGAAAAACGTTATAATTGACGATTTAAAGTCAATCGGGCCCTACTATTTTTTTTTCCCTTTTGTGGGGGTGGGAGAAACCCTTTATTTTAAATTAATTTACAAGGAAAAAGCTTATAAACTAAACACAGAAACTATACAAAATAAAAATAAAAACAAAAACAATTACGACTACAATTAAAACAAAAAGAATCAAATAAACTAAACAGAAATTAAAACAAAAGTTAAAGTTAACACAAAAATTAAAATTAAAGTAGAGATTAGAATTTAAGCAGAAGTTAAAAATTTGAGCACAAGTTAGAATTTAAGAAGGATGAAACAAAACAACAAATTAGGTACTATTTACACAGCAGAATAAAATCAAAATGAGGGAAAAATTAAGCCAAAGGGTTTGAGGCCCCGTCCAGCCCCCGCGGGCCCCTCCCTCCCACGACAACACCACGAAACGTGGAAAAGGAAGGGCCCGCGCTGAGGACGGCCGAGGGAGGGAGAACGGGACCACAGACGTAGGTCCGTGGTGCAAAGGGCCCCCGTTTAGGAGTCCCATCCCCTGAAGGGGGACTGACTAATCCCGGAAGGGGAGCAAGAGGTTAGAAAAATTTTGTCACCCCACTGTTAGGCGGGGTGACGAGTATCACAAAAGTGATACTACTCCCAGACGGGGAGTGGGACCCGGAGACGCGGGGCGGAGTCCCGGACAGGTCCGTGGCTCCGTTCCGCGACCCCAGACCTCAATAAGAGGTCCCCAAGCCAGGCTTGGGCGACCCATACCCCTGAGGGGGGGAAATAAGAGCCCCTTAAGGGGGCTTGCAAAAACAAAAATAATAATAAACGCCCCCACAAACGCGTGGGGGGTCCCCTGAAGGGGGAACAGCTCCCGTAAGGGGAGCGGGGTCGCACCTCCCATCGGGAGGGTGATGGTAGCCCCCGTGGGCTCCATCCTAGGACAGACAAACATGCGGGACGGACAACACAATGTCTCAGTCACGTAGAGGGGATCGCCTATATCCTACAACGTTGTTACGCCGTAGGGTAGTTAACTCCGAGGAATCTCGGGGGACCCAGCAGCTCCCTTGGCAACGCCGCACCTTCAGGCGGCCTGGCGTGCAAGGGAGCTACATTGCGGAGATGCTCGTGGGGTCCTCGGTCGGCCCGCTCGTACATGTTACGGGCGAGCCGGACGATGAACTCCTCGAGCGACTCCACCTCAAGGTCCCGGGCTATTACGTCGTTACGCACGTAACGGCCTGCTCCGACGATGACTCGGAGGGAGAGATTCTGCTGGGCCTGCAACCTTTTCCGCTGGGACGGCGGTGCGAGGTGATACCAAGCCTCAGCAGCGTACGTAATACGTGGACGGATATAAGTCTTGTAGATAGTGAGCTTAGTTCTGATCGGCAACGCGGACGCGAGAATCGGTCGCAAGACAAACCGCGCCGCGCGAGCCAGGCCAATCGCGTGATCAACCTGGGGCTTCGCGCGAAGCGAGCGGTCTATCTCGCACCCGAGATACCGAACAGTGGGTCTAAACTCAACATCCACACCACGAAGACTGAGACGGGGGACGACTCTGATGCGGGTCGGACCGCAGAGTAGGGCCTGGGTCTTACCCGCGTTGACCGAGACTCTCCACCGGTCCAACCATGGAGGCAGAACATCCAGGAGCCTCTGCATCCTGGAGATGGCAAGTTTAACACTTCTGGAGGATGCAAAATAGGCCGAGTCGTCTGCGAAGAGGGCCAGTTTCACATCCTCCTCCCACCAACGGAGATGCCCCTCCAGGGTGGGAATGTCGTTGGTATAGAGGGCGTATAGGATCGGGGACAAGACACTACCCTGTGGTACCCCGGCCGTTATGGGGCGCACAGACGACTTGCACCCCTCGACCGCGACAAAGAAGGATCTCCCCTCCAGCCAAGACCCCAGCAGTCGCCAGTAGGCATGAGGTAGGCCGGTGGATTGCAACTTGCTGACCAACCCCCCGTGCCATACCCGGTCGAAGGCCTTCTCGATGTCGAGAAAGACTGCGACCGTGTACCGGTCGGAGTTACGTTGGTCCGCAAGGTGATGCAATACACGGACTAGCTGTAGAGTCGTCGAGTGGTCTGCTCTGAAACCGAACTGCTCCGGTCTGAGGTGGATATGCGGAGATATCCTCCTCAGGAGCAACCGCTCAAACAACTTGCCGACGTGCGAGAGCAGGGTGATGGGCCTGTAGCTGGAAGCTTGACGCCTATCTTTGCCGGGCTTGGGCAAGACGATGATCTTACCCACTTTCCAGGTCCGTGGGTAGTGACCCGTGCGGAGAATGGAATTGAAGAGTTCTGACAAGTTTGCCAGAACGTTGGAAGGGATAGATAGTAGTGCCATGGGAGGGATACCATCGTCCCCGGGAGCCTTACGGCGCTTGAGGGTCTTGATCGTCTGATACACCTCACGAGGTGTGATCAGTTGATCCTCCTCAAGCGCTGGCATCGGGAGACGAGGGTCTAGGGATTCGGTAACCCCCTCTTCCAAGACACGGTGGAAGTGAGCCATCTCCGGGACCGAGGCGTTCGGAGTGAACTGCCTTTCCAGCGAGCCAGCCAGGACTTCGGCGCGAGCCTGCGGCGTAAAGCACCTTAGGCCCTGATCATCCACAAGTGGATAAACAGGGCTAGGTTTGGAGGAGAGGCGACGACAGATCCTGTGAAGCGAGGTCATGGTGCGGTCATCACCAGCCTCCCTCACGTGCTCCTCCCAGGATTCGCCCCGGAAGGCACGGACCTTCGTCTTCACCTCTTCCTCCAACGCATTAAGCTCGCGCTTCACCCTGGGACACCTGGTGGTCGCCCAGAGCTTCCGCAGACGCCGTTTGCGACGTATCAACGCCTCAATCGACGCCGGGAGTTTGCATCTGGGCCCGCTGCTGGGCACCATAGTCGTCGCTTGGTCTATGGCTCCCCTGATGAAATCAGTGAGGCGGACGGCCGCGTCATCGACGTCATCAGGGGTAGACAGATCCTGGAACGGTGATTGGTCGACTAGCGAAGACTGGAAAGCCTCCCAGTCGACCCTGGGCCTCAAGGGGGGGGCCGCGGCACGGGTGATCCCCAAACTCGCCATGACCAAGATCGGCAAGTGAGCGGTACCCATGTCGTACAGCACCTCGATGTTAATCGGGCACCGTAACCCCTTGTGAACGCACACATCCAGTACATCTGGGCGATGACTCGCCGTGCACGGGATGTGCGTTGGTTCATTGGGGCCGACCACACAGTAGTCCCCCCTTTCGGCATCATCGATCAACCGCCTCCCCGCCATCGATATAGTCCGAGAGCCCCACGCAGTATGTTTTGCGTTGAGGTCTCCCAGAATCAATGTCGGTTGACGGTCATAGTCCAGGACCCGTCTAATGTCTGCCGGCTCGAGGTAGTAGTCCGGGGGACGATACGCGGCATAAATCCGCAGTTCGAACCCCGATACCTGCACTCTCACCCCCACCGTTCTGGTGTCGGTGAAGCTCAGTAGCTCTAGCTCATCGTGCACGACATCCCTCCTGACGAGAGCCGCCGTTCCCCTGAACGGGATCCCATCAGGGGTCAGTTCGTCCCTTCGGTACACGATATAGTTAGGCACTACAAACCTCGTAGTCGGTCTAAGTTTGGTTTCACCCAGGAGCAAAACATGCGGTTTGTACTCCTGGGCTAAACGGATGAGGTCCAGCCTGTGAGGTAAGACCCCCCCGGGATTCCAATATATGGCCCGCAGCTCCTCCCTATCCATGCTGCGGGACGAATGGGCCGAATCCCGATATTAGTCCCCCGAGGGGGGCTATGAGGGAAGCGATCGCGCGAATAAACTCGCGGATCGCCTCCGACACTCTCTCCCACAGCTCCAGCAGCATTGCGGCGGAGAAAGGATGCCCTGGGGCTATCCCTCCGTCGCGCTGCTGAGGCCGTGGGTGGGCTCGAGGCTGGACCGTCGTGCGGAGGGGTGGGGTGGCAGCTGACGGAGCCCCCGTCGAAGTCTGCACTGACCCTACCTCCATGGGTTCATGTTGGAGTGACTGTGGAGGGGCTACAGCCTCCAACACAGGCCTCTCTCCGGCACATGGTGGCCGAGGAGGCATTGGGACCGATGTAGCGGCCACGGGCTGCTCCTGCGCAGCTCGCGTACCCACCGCCGCAGGTTGGCTGCTCTTCGACTTCTTTTTTTTTTTTCTTCTTCTTCTTTTTCTTCCCCGACGGCGCCGCCACCTGGGTGGTGGGTGCCGAGGAAGTCAGAGGAAGCGTCGCCGAAGTAGCAACGGCCGTCACCCTCTCGCGGGGTCTGGGTCTTGGCGGCCTTTGCTCACGGGGAGCGTTCGCTTCCGCCATGAGCGAGGTCGCCTGTGGGTTGGCAGGGACCGTAGGAGTCTGGGTCGGGGGTGGAGGGGCGGGTCGGGAAGTTTTTCCTTTCCCCTTGCCCTTCCACCTCTTTTGAGCGGTTTCGGGCTGATGCCCGGGGGCGGATGTGCCCGGAATAGTCCGGGGAGTGGGCTGTGGCCGCTGTGGCGGCTGTGCTTGAGGCTGTTGCCTCAGGCGGGGGTCCCTGGAGCGCGGCGGCTCCGGTATCCGTGGTGGGATAACCGCACCGGTGGCCCGTGCCCTCCGCACAAAGACCGGACATCGCCGGTCGTTTGCGGCGTGGCCTTTGCCACAATTGGCACAGGTCGGTGCGGCATCCCGAGGCCTCGGGCAGTCCGCCACGATGTGCTCACCAGCACATCGCACGCAGCGGACCGCACGGTGGCAGTTGGTGCTGGAGTGCCCGAAGGCCTGGCAGCGGTGACACTGCGCAGGTCCCTTCTTAGGCCTCCAAGCCTCGACCACCACCCCCGGCAGGTAGAGGAGCTCCTCTACACTGTAAATCCGGGCGAGGTCCTCCCTGGAGAGGTGGTCCAACTCAACGTAAAATACGCTGGAGGGCCGACCTCTTTTAGCCAGGACCACCCTGGTGTACCGCGCCGGGAAACCGAGCTCTTTCAGAGCCTCGGTTATAATGGCGGGGTCAGTATTGCCCGGGAGTCCTCGGATTGCGACCTTGGAGGGGATGTCCTCCGGGAGCGACCAACAATTCCACGAAATTGTGGTCTCCCGGGAGGCCTCCGTCAGGTACGCCTGAATCACCCGGAACTCCCGGACGGATTCCGGATGGAATTTAAAGCCACCCGCCGGGGTGGCTCTGCCATTCGGGGCAGCTCCTAGTCGCTCCCTTAGAATCGCGAAGTGCCGCGGCCAGTCGGGGAGCGACTGCACTTCTATTGGGGGATGACGACGCAAGTCGAGGTCCCCCCTTCCGGTTCTATTCGAACCGGGTAGGGCTGCATTGGCGGCCGGTGCTGTCGCCGTGGTTGCGGCAGCGCGCCGCGCGGATTGTGGTTGTGTCTGGGGACGCGGAGCCGGTGGAGCCGCCAATGAAGACGGACGTGGGGATGCCGGCTGTCTCGCCGCATCCGCATACCCCGTAGGGCCCCCACCGAACTCCGCGTAGCGTGTAGAGTCTAAGAAACCCCTGCTTACCTGCTGCTGAGCCGCGGCCGAAGTTGACAGCGGCGCCGGCGCCCCGCCGGAGATCGGCGAGAAGGTAGGAGGCGTCGGAGAGGCTGGTGGAGTGCGAAACCTGCGCTCCGCAGGTATTGGCCTGCTCCCGGGGGTCGTGGTCGGTGTGGTCGTGGTCGAGGGGTGAGACGGCACGCAGGGCTGCGCGAGGCCCCGCCCCCTCGATGATGATGTTGATGTAGTTTCGATAGAAGCATCCGAAGCGTACTCGCTATCGGAGCTTCCAAAAATCTCCTTCAAACCCCTCTCGACCTCGAGGGAGAATGAAGAAGGGCCTGTGCGAGGACGTTTGTCCTCCGGGACCGGATCCGAACCGGACCTGGCCCTCCTCTGAGGCCTGGCTGGCATAGACGCATCGGTCGGCAAGGAAAACACAGTTTCCCCCGAACCGATGCCCCCTACCCCCTGACTCTCAGAGGAGGGCCCTGCCCGAGGAACGGGAGGATCGACTACCGGGTCCGGCGAACCCGGTTGAGCTACGGGAACCACCTCCCGTATCTGGTTCGTAAAGAGGTCGCGTGACACGACGACCCTCTTTGATTTACGTCCACCGCGAGCATCGCGGGACGGGCCGGGGGTGCTAACAAGGGGGGGTGAGTCCCCCCCGGGCATGACTTCGGCTACCACTTATCGTTAGGCGGGTCCCATGAGGTTCCTACACTAACTTACACCTAATTATAACTAAATAAAATTAAATTACAACTAGGGGAGGGCTCGAACCTCCTAGCAGCGCAAGTGCGGGTCTTTCGCTAGCCTCACCCCCCCTGCAGGGGGGGTTAAGGGGGTTGACACAGTCAGGCAACTCTCAATGTGGCGCTCGAGTCCCTAATTTTATCATGGAACGATAAAATAGGGACACAGCTACAACAGGGTGAAGACTACCACCCGTAAATGCACTTAATTAAAGAATAAAAGTGTCTCCACTCACCTGTGTCACCGGCTCCCTTGCTCCGCTGTCCGGAATCGTCGAATACGGCGGTCCCGGGGCAGCAGCAGGGACTGGGCACGCTCACGAAGTCGCGACGGTAGGGTAAAAATCAAGGGTCGAACCGCACTCGATTTAAGTGTCCTACCCGCACTGTGGCCAGCACCGAAACTCACAGTTGTCGCGACCAGTACCGATGCACCGGCTTAGCCCGTTGCGTGGATGCTCATGTGGGACGAGTCGAATGGAAGCACAGCCTATGATATGTATATTGCTTAGGCCACGAACGGCTTACTAACACTTTTATGTATTGTAATGTGGGCCCTTGTAGCCACTATGATTAATCATGATTATTTTATTTTAAAATAAAATAATAAAATAAAAAAATAAACCGATTTTGATATATATTTTTTGTTATAAAGAAGATAATTTCCTTTTGTAAAAAATAATACCTACTTGTATTAGTATAGAAATTTAGCAGTAACAAAGCGTTAAAATTCTGGCACACGTTGCAGGTTTAAATAATTTAACCCCGAGGGATATTTTGTGAGTGTTATTACGGTTATATAATATAGGGTAGCTCATTTTTCCTGACCTTGTAAGTAATTGAATACTTTTTTTGACGTGAGGAAATCGCCGGACTTCCACTCGCCGCGCGAACGGGGTATGTGGAGGTTGAACCGCATTAAAACCCGCCGCTCACGCTCGACGTCCGATTCCCGGTCGGGACAGAACCCGGCATGAGGCTGGTAGGGGTGACAGGACGCGTTCGCGATTGTCGCTCACGTATCGCCCCGTCACCCCCGTAATTTAATACTTTGCAAAAAAATCTCATTAACTTTTCCTAAAAATATATGTTATATTAGAGGTCCATTTGTGGACGTCTTGGTCAATTTTGCGTTTATATTGACTCGCCAACTTAAAATGCACGAAAATGACAACTGGTAGTCCAACTGTCAAACGGTGTTTCACATAGTTTAAATGCCGGCCAATGTATACAAAACCCCCGTTTACATGTTGGTCGGACACAGTCATTTGTTTTAAACGCAACATAACATTATAGTAATCTATACATATAATAAAATGATAGAAAAGTCAAAATTGCAAAATACACTCCCCCAAGTCAAGCACCCGTTGAACATAATGGTGGCGCGATTCAGAATCTATACATTTATTACTGCAAAAAAGTCATTTTTGTCCGGGATAAACTCGAAAACTACTGCACCGATGTACTTCAAATTTGGCAAGAATATTGCTTAGAAGTCGGGTCAACACATAGGCTATATATTATTAATGTAATAAAGTGAAAATGTCGTGTAAAATATTATATCCTGTCACACTATATCGTAGAGATTTTTTACCAACGTTAATCATTAATTATACATTAATAATTAAAATAAACAGTAAATTAGTTTTAAAGTCTGTTAACGATATAAATTCTTAATGTATAAACAAACGTAAAAATACAATGTATTGTTATCTTACGATAGTAGTTAATTATTTAGTAAGCTCAACGATAAAAAATCTAGTAGTAACTAGTAATAAATTTAATGAAAGGTCAGAACCTATGTTCGACGTAGAGCTCTATGTTGATAACAAGTTAATAATAACATTACCTTTACTGAAACACGATTATTTCCGCAACCCTTACAAAAGCAAACACACAGAATTTTTACTAACAGAAATATAACATTACTAACAACAAAATTGAAAACGAACGACTTCCCTTTTTCAAGCATCGCACAAAAACTACTGGTCAGATCTTTCAAATGTCCAAAATATCTGCTTTCTAACAAAAAAATAATAATCTAAATCGGTTCATCTAAAAAATAAACATACACGCAAACAAACACAGCACATATCACTTTTATGATTGACTATGCCTCTCACCGACTTGAAGTTTGAAACGAGTGCAGCATCAAACGTTTTAGAAACAGGGTGGAATGTGAATGGGTCCTATAGAAATGCAATGTTTGATATTGAAAAGGTAACTATTTATTTTAAAGAAAACTTTAAATACAAGCTTTTAAGATATCGTGTGATACACGATCGACGACGACGTAGAATGCTAGCCAAGACAAGTAAAATGAACCCAAACACGACAGGTCTATCTTATTTATTACAGGAGTTCCTATGACCATCTTCTGAATCCATCATCAGATCAGCGACATTTTGTCATATCATTATATTGTCACGCGATATACATCTGCGTACAAATTGTCAACTCAATCGGAAAGCGGGAAGTTTGTCAAATTTAGCTTGCAAGATTCTAGAACTTACATAGTTACATCCAGTGCAAATTAATATTAAGCTTGTGAAAATTGCAACTTATGCTCATACGATTCTCATAAGCATGCACTTGTGCATCAAATTGTACAAAAGTGTTCGTCAGAGCGATTACTAAATTGTATTTCTGTACAATTATTCTGTATACATTATGTTTACCGTATAACCCTTTTTTGCCAAACGAGGTAATACTGCCGTTACGACACGCATTACGCTCTGAATATTTAATGAACAATCTGATATATGATAAAATATGTTCAGAGGAAGCCTCATATCGGTAATGTGAATTATTTGGCTGCTAATGTATCCGTAATGCTCATAGCTTCCTGTTATAACAGTGTTTAAACATTACCTCGAAATTCTATGACGATTAACACTGTAACATATTGTGATGTAGAAAAATGAAAGATTAACTCCTTAAAACAAAAGTGGTTCCAAATTTAATTTCGACAGGAAATTTTTCATGTTACATATCGCGGGTTTATAAAAAACTGCAATTTTCATACAATCGCGGTTTTCCATTCATATTTTATCAATACATCTGCCCATTTTTTGTAATGTTAAATCAATTATTTCAAAACATATATCTTTAAGAAGTAAAAGAAGAAGTAAAAGAATTTTGACGTATGACTAACAGTTAGCTTCTAGCTTCTCTCGAAAAGAGTCTCTGAAAAGTGGAGATTTGGTTATACGCCTCCATTGCTTGAAGACTCAGCATCGCCTTAACACCACCTCAAACATGCATAGAATACAAGCACACAAGCAAAAACTTATAATAACCATTAAACTTTAAATAAATTGCTAAGGATTAAAGAAAGGCGAGAATTTTCATTCCGTTTTCAAATTAAACAGCTTTGTTATGTTTCTTCACAGTTATAGCGTGATTCAGACCTATACTACGCCTGTCGTTTCCACTTATTTTACTCTAAGTGAACTCGTAAAGTACTTGTAAAATATAAAAGCGGCAATTCTTTTGTTTGAAATATTAATAATGCATGAGGTCGCGTATGACTTATTCATTCAGTCCTTTTATTACGTGTTAGAGCTTCGATTTTTTTGCTAATCGAGTATGTGTATGTATTTGACAATCATATCATCTTCTAATATATAAAATTGTCGTGTCACGGTGTTCGAACTTGAACTCCTCCGAAACGGCTCGACCGATTTTAATGAAATTTTTTGTGCTTATCCGGTACCTATGAGAATCGGCCAACATCTATTTTTCATCCCCTAAATGTTAGGGGTAGTCCACCCCTAATTTTTTTTTTCGGCGCAGACGAAGTTGCGTGAGTCAGCTAGTAATATATAATATTATAAAGGCGAAAGTTTGTAAGGATGGATGGATGTATGGATGTTTGTTACTCTTTCACGTAAAAACTACTGAATGGATTTGAATGAAACTTTACCACAATATAGCTTATACATCAGAATAACACATAGGCTACAATTTTTGATAATACGGGACGAACCTGAAGTCCACGCGAACGAAGTCGCGGGCAAAAGCTAGTATGATATATTTTCAAACGTGTAACCTACATATGTAACTAGATTTAAATACAAAACTATTACACTAACACGAAGACCTCATATTATAATTATTAAAACAAACTACTTAAAATGCACTCATACTTTTTCCTCACAAAAATGGTTTCAAATTAGCCTACTAAAAAAACAGAGAGCTTCTAATTAAACTGAAAATTAGAATATCTTTGTTAGGACAGCGCAAAAGAAAATGAGGACGGTAGCGTGTTTGAAACGTTGTCGGAATAATTCAAATATTCTGTTCAAAAATATGGAATAAAAAGTGAAATTATATTATATTGTGGCACGCGACAACACCTTGTATGGAACACGCGATGCTATTTATACTTTTTTGACGTCTCACGAAATGCAGACAGAATGGCATGAACTGACTATTGAAAATGGGGTTCCTTTTGAAGATATTGGAAAGTATTATTTATAGCACGGAATAATGTAGGGTAGAAGACCCCGATTCTCGACCTCATTTTTAAATTAGTTTTTCTTTATTAATTACTAGTAGAAAAACTAAGATTAAAAAATTTACGTTAATTTTTAGGATTCTGACTTTGTTAAAGATAAATTCATGTTTGTTTGAAAAGCGACCCTAAGCCCAATTGTGGACAACTTCTGTACATTTTGTGTGTTGAAATTCAAATTTGGATAATTTTAGATTAGTGTCTTTTGAATACATTTTTCATCATTATAATTTAGAGTAATAACAATTTTGAAGTCATCATTAATTGGCCTACGCTCCTAACTGGGCTGGGTACCCTATAATAAATGAAGCTTATGTTCGTTTTGGCAGGTACTTTTGACATTTATGTTAGGGTCAAAACACCTGGGGATGACGGAGCGATATGTAAACCTTAGTATGAAACGTTTCGTGTTGGGTTTTGGCCTCAACCGTGGTTCGAATACAGAATGCGTAGAATGTTTTAGTGCAATTCGACTCCCACATACTCCACCTGTAGGGCAGGTACAAAACTGGTATATACCATTTATCCAAAAAAACGGGTCAACAAATCTGACATTCAATATTATTGGAACGAAGTTCCTTATCGCGCGTTATCGAAAGGGGGCTAGACGGAAATTCTTATGAAAAAGTTGTCACGACACTTTTTTGTTTTAGATGATTATCGTATTCGATTCGATTATCGCTAGATGGCGCTGTAATTAAAATCTTTTAAAACAATTCCTTATTTCGTTTAAATGAATAATGCTAGAGGCGCTGTGATCAAAATATTTTATTTAAGTTATTAAGAGAGAGAGAGAGACAGACGTTTTAAACTAACTAATTATTATAACTTAAAAAAAATATTTTTTATTACAATTCCCTCACTAATTAATCGAAAGAAACTTCGTTCCATCCGTTTTCCTCAAGTTTTTTTTCTCTTAGCGAAGACTAAGATTTTCTATTTGTCGTCATCTGATCTCCTTTATTGTACCTATAACCATAAGTTAGAACTACACACTTCAGTATGATGTCAATAGAAAAACTTCGGACATAAAGGACGGTGTCTTATGGTCGTATTTTTTTTAACAGTAATAAAATGTATGACAGATAGGCAATATTAGTACAAACAAAACACAGTAGGTTCGTTTAGCTTGAGTAATTCAATATTTATGCCAGATTATGAATGAATGGAGAGATAAAATAAAATATATTCTTCCTGTACCAACCCATTACTGCCCACTGTTGGGCTCAGGTCTCCTCAGAAGAGGATTAGGCATAGTCCACCACGCTTGCCCAGTGCGGATTGGGGACTTCACATATCTTCAAAGGATTTTTAGAACCCTTTTCCGACATGCAGGTTTCCTCACGATGTTTTCCTTCACCGTTTTTAGTGATGTTGTGAAAAATTGCAACCCGGCCGGATTTGAACCCGCGACCTCCCGTTCGGAAGGACGCGCTTCGACCACTCGGCCACCACGACTTTATAAAATATATTACTCCATTTCATTGAAATAAAGTTGTGTTAAAGAAGAAGAATATTTTCAATTACGAGAATTGGAAATCCTTTGAGGGAGGTTTATGTCCAGCAGTGGACATCTTGTGACTGAGAATAATGATGATGTTAATATTAATACTGTAGGTCATCATTTCATTATTTTTATTTATTTCACAAAGAAAATAAAAACTAAAAAGAAAAAAAAATCGAAATTCTAACTGAAAAGTAAAATTTGATTTGCATTGAAACTAAGACGATCCCACTAAGATTATGTGACGCAGACGAAACTACGGCCAGCTACTTTGTCATAAAATTTAAATTCTGAAGTGATTTTCTTAAATCTTGAGCATAATAAAATCAGCATTCAGCAACTTGAACACAAAAGTGCTAAAAATAAATTCGAGAGAAAAAGTGCTAAATCGGCCATTGTTCTCAGTCATCAATAGCCAATTACCCATTAGACAGCAGTTCCTTTAGTTAGAATCAATCTCACCCCAACCAGTCTTTAGACATGTGTTTCGGCTGACGTTTCACACGCTTCCCAATAATTAAAACTCCTTTTGAGTCGGAAATCAAAGGGTTGGGGTGTAATTAACACGGGTCATGGCAATTATCATTCGGCTATGTCATCCCTTATTAAGGGAAGTTAATGAACTATCCAAAAACATTGACCGTTCTATAGCTTAAGCCCCGATTAGGGCAGCTTCGTTGACTTTGGGTGGAATTTGCGGTTCTTTGATGAGAGTTTCGAAGAATAATTTGTAGGTAAAGTTAGTTTCGGGTTAAATTGAGATAATGTAAGGTCTTTGAATCGTAAAGACTGGAGTTCGTCGCCTCAGTGCTTGTTTGGCCAATCTGCACTCGAGCAAATTTTACAGGAGACAGCAAACAAGCACGGAATTTTCCTTAAGTGCCGTGTTGAGAAAAAAATTGAAATGAGATTTTTATTGTTTTAGAATTGAATATTTAAAAAAAATATTTTACCAGTCGGATGGAAATTTTATTCTTTATAATACTGCATTAAAAAGTAATTTTCGTAAAAAATGTCAGATTGGCCAAACAAGCACTGAGGCGACGAGTTGTTAAGATATAATGATGTATATTATTTTTATTGCCTTATAAGCAGACGAGGCCATTGGCAAACTGATCGTAAGCAGTCACCGTCATTCACGGACTTCTACAATGTCTGGGACATTTCTGGGTTATCTACGACCTACCTTTAAGAACTGTCTTTAAGCCTCGTTTGAAGAAGGAAAGCTTATTCCATAGTCGGATAGTGCGTAGCAGAAAATAATTCTTGTTACGGATCGTGGATGATTGGTTCCATATACTAGAGATGAACTCCACATTGATTTTTTTGATGCAATTTTGCGAACAACATCAAGTTTAATGTAATCCAATTTACATAGTGTTGTGATCTAGTCGTACATTTTTATATGTATTAGTTTATATTATTACGACCAGGCCTATCCTACGCAGTAGAAATAATACTATGTGGAGTATCCTAACCCCAGGCCAGCCTTAATGAACAGGATTTCTCTCCAAGAGTGGTTACCGTCGCTTTTTGCCCCTCTGCAGTGTCAGGGGACACTGAAGGGTCGCTACCTACGACCTAACTTTAAGGACATACTTTTATATTACGTAATGATTTTAAAAAGATGCTGTCTGATCAATAGAAAAATTGCTTGAATATTTTTTATGTAATATGAAAGACGCATTTTAAATTGCATATTTCAAAGTAATATGTGACTTCCTGCGACGAGCTATATACATCTTTGATAGCAGGAAATAGCTTTCTTCCGTTGTGATTCAAACGAAAATAAGCTTTATAGTATTATTATATTATCGCAGTATATCCTTCAAAACGAAAAACATTTCATTAAGAACTCTATTACTTGTAACTAACTATTAGGTCACTTAATTATAAGGTTAATCACATAACTACTTCCGGAAACAAGTTCCATAAAAGCACCTAATACTTAGAAGCAAATTCCAAAAAAAAAATATCGTTCAATCTTCGTCCATTACCTAAAGTCACGTTCGTGCGAATTGCTCAATTTTCACAGTCGATTTCCTTTACAGATGCTGACAAAGCCACTTGAGGGAAACATGAAACCAAAGTAATAAGGCCCAACCAAAATGGCTATAAGAAAAGAATCACTGGCAATCCTCACTATGCTCATCATCTTCAATTTCGTATTAAGTTCCAATTACAATCCACCAAACCATAGAAGCAAAAGAGATATTGACGAAACACCAAATAAAATAGATCAGAATGACGTAATGGACAATAACACAGAATTCGGAAGGCTAATTAACGCAACAGAAGAGACAGGATTCGAAAATTTCACTGAAGAACCGTGCGTTGGGGATGAGATATACTGCAATTATACTAGAGAACAATATTTGGAGATGTTGAATGACTATATATTCCCTCAGCCATACGAATGGGTACTAATAGCTACTCATGGTATAGTATTCGTGATTGGGCTGATAGGGAATGCTTTAGTCTGTGTAGCGGTATATAGAAACCACTCGATGAGGACTGTGACGAATTATTTTATAGTGAATTTGGCTGTGGCTGATTTTATGGTGATACTAATTTGCCTGCCTCCGACCGTGCTGTGGGATGTGACTGAGACGTGGTTCTTCGGGACGGCTATGTGCAGAATCGTGCTGTATTTTCAGGTATGTGATTTGATACTTTTATAGAAGGTGCATTTAGGTGGTTACTCAAGGCATCTGTCGTTTTTATCAATCTCTCATATATTTTTGAACTTGCAAACAATTTTGTGAGCCGTAATATGGTCTCATATTGGATAACTTATCCTATTGGTTTGTGTCAGTATTCAGCATTATGCTGAGGCACGGCTGGTTTGTGAAAAAAGAAATTCGTTTTAGGTACTTGCTTGTTATTTTTCTTTGTATTAATTGTATGTTTCTTTTTTTGCAAATAAAGTATATCTATGTCTATAACTGTCAAACGGTATTTCACATATTTTCAATGCCGGTCAATGCATACAAAATCTTCGTCTACTTTGGCCGTCGCTGTCTTTTGCTTTTTATATTTTTTATATCTTGTATGTTAGACGTTGGTAATCCAATAGGTAGGTAACACATACCATAATGCAGGGCATCAGTCAAATTTTCGTATAAAAATGTCATTACATCATTTTACAACTGGTTGAACCAATTCGCATGATTGTTTTTCTTTAAAAGGTCTTTGAGTAAGTATTATTTAACAAGAATTATTGTCATTTAATTTTAGTTATGTAGAAACATCAATCATTGAATAGTTACCGTCGTTTATTTTAAATATTCCTTGGAAATGGAAATATCACTCACAAGTCACAACATACGGACCACCCTGGGGAATATCAAATACAATTTTGATAGTTATCAATAAAAGTTTAATGTAAATTCAGTCATATTCCTGTCATTTTCATATTTCCACGTTCTCTAGTCCAAATTAATTTAAAATTTTATTAGCAATGAGAATAAAATCCTTTAAAATCCTTATAATATTATAAATGCGGAAGTAACTCTGTCTGTTACGCTTTCCCGCTTAAACTTCTCAACTTTGATGAAATTTAGCACAGACAGTCTTAAGACCTTGAGAAAGAATATAGGCTTTTATTGTGAAAAAATGAATGAAGAAAACAACGGGTTATAGAGTTCACGCAGACAACGTCGCGGACAGCAGCTTAAACCTACGTAACGGGGGCGGCGCGACGGGAAAGAGTGCCGTGGGCGTAACGCGTCGCGCCGTCCCTCATAACCCCGTGCTGGGTTCTGGCCTCAGGGGTTCGGAAGCTGAGTATGAGCGGTTGGAGGTTTTAGTGCGGTTCAACTTTCACATACGATTTCCTGGGTAGCCATACATAATACCCAGGAATACCCGGTGATTTCCTCCAACTAAAAAAAAAAACCTACGTAAGTCTAAATGGGCTTATAATTATTTGCCAACATGAATACAAACTATTCAACTCTCTGAAAAGAGTTTTAATTAGTATTTAATTTAAACTTTTTAACCACCACGTCTGCGGTTTCAATTGAGTTTTACTAATGTTTTTTTTATAAACTAAACACAATAGAACTCGTAATTGCAATTTTAACAACGGTTCGCTATTCGAGTTTAGCTTAAAAAAAACTATTAAATAACTCTAAGAACCTTAATACCATCACTTACACTATTACTAAACGGGTTCGTACCACGATTATTTTTACTTGAGCGGTGACGATATTTCAGCACTGTTTCAAGCGCTATGATCACGGTAAGACTGAGAAACTGCGGGTAGGTCATTTAAGAGCAGACAAATCTGTCTACCCTCTCGTTCGTTTACCGGTACCACTGGAACTCGAACTCACATTTCGACATTATTTAATGCCGTGTCTATCAAAAATACCTTATCTTTTGTGATTATCGCTAGATGGCGCTGTAATTAAAATCTTTTAAAACAATTCCTTATTTTGTTTTATATGATTAATGCTAGATAGCGCTGTGATCAAAATATTTTATTTAGTTAGTTTAAACTAACTTAATATTATAACTTAAAAAATAAAATTTTATTACAATTCCCTCACTAATTAATCGAAAGGAACTTCGTTCCATCTGGGTGTCCCTTGACACCTCTCAAGTTTTTTATTATACACAAGGTGACTCGCGCAACTTCGTCTACGTCACGAATGGGGAATTCAGTTAGTGCAGAGCAACGTATTTATTTTCAACATCACATCAAAACCCGCTAAAATTACCAGTGTTTCATGCATGTATTACACAAAAACCTTTTTCTTGAATCAAGATGAAAAAAAGGGCATCAAGTCGTAGTTTTAAAGATAGGTACCTAGAGACATAAAAAACGACTTTGCTTATAGTAGTGATAAAAGATATAGGTTTTTTCGGTGCTGTCGACATTGCTGAGTCGGTAGCCGTTTCCTAGCAATGTCATTTAGTTATAGTTTAGTGTAAGTAATTTGTAATTGCTTGGAATAAAAATTTATTCTATTTTATTCTACCTGAATACTTGTTCCTGGAAGTAGGTCAAAAACAATATCTTATCTTATACTCAAATTACATTATAACGTAATACCGCACTTAATCACAGGAGGGTAAATTAATCACCAGCTAGGGACGAGCTTGCGGTATAAATCAAAACTCTATGTCCATCGTAAAGATAGAAGGCAAGGCGAGAGTCAATCAAAATCAGTTTGCAATTAATTTGGCCGAATACACTGTCAAAGGAAAACAACTTCTGCCACCCAGTTATAAGGGTGTGATTTGAATAATTAGAAACCTCAATTCCGTCGAGGGTCCGCCCCTGGCTCGTTATATGTAGATGAACCGGACCTCACATGTTTAAGTTAGTGAAAGCTTTAAATTACGTCGTTTAATTTGTATACTGAAGTCTAATGAATATGTTGATTCTTGTTTAGAGTTTTTGGACTGAAAGACTTAAAGAAAAATTCAAATATGTATTAATAAGTATTTTGATATAAATAAATAAATTGATGCACTTATTATTGGAACGAAGTTTCTTATCGCGCGTTGTGAAAAAGTCCCCTTTCAAGGACGGAAAAAAATCTTAGGAAAAGTTGTCACGACACTTTAGATGATTATCGCTAGATGGCGCGTGTTCTAAATATTTAAAAAAAATCCTAATTTTGTTTTATATGATTAATGCTAGATGGCGCTGTGATCAAAATTTTTTAAAACACGTTCCTTATCGCGCGTTACGAAAGGAAATAATTTTTATGAGATACGTTTTAATCGAAAGGAATTTCGTTCTATCCGGATGTCCCGTGACCTCTCAAGTTTTTTTTTAAACAGTAGGCATATTAAAAGATAAAGAGTTCTTTGAGATCAAGACAATTAAGTACCCCTTCCTCCCTAGTCACATTTAGATGCCTTGTCGCTTGTTAGTCAAAATCATTAAACTCTCTACTTTTATTGTCTTGTAGCTAACAGGCCACCTAATCGTAAGGGTTTACCGTTGCTCATGAACGTCTGCACTGTCAGACGCTGCGAGGCCAATGACCTTGTTCAAGTCTCGTTTGGAGAAGGACTAGTCATAGCGCTCGAGAAACACCGAAGAGGGAAGCTCATTCCATAGCCGAATGGTACGTGGTGTTGTCAAATCGTAATCATGAACTCCACCTCGACGCCTCGTGCTGCGATGATAGAAGATATTGAATATCCTCGATGATATTGGAATCATCTCGAATAATTCCTCGGAACACTCCCCGTGAAACAACTTTTTGTTTAAAATTCGCAAAATAAAAATCATTTTCATACAGTCCATATTATGTGGTCAAGAGATGTACGCATTATATCTACAGCATATTTATACGCGTCATAAGCAAAGATCATTTATCATGATCGGCCAGTACTCATATTACGCCGAATTAATTAATCCAGTCTCATCTCTTCAACCTTGAACGGTATTGTCTGTGTTCCAGATAATCTACTCTTTTAGCGTCATACTCTAATGAGGTTTTGGAAAATTTAACCTTAACTTCAAAGTAATTTGAACATTTTAGTGGTGTTCAGTGTATATAAAAATCTGTTTAAATCCGGAACACTGAAGAAGAATTTGGCATAGACAATCTTTAGACCCTGAGAAAGGACATACTGTACTGTACTGTACCAACCCATTACTGTCCACTGTTGGGCTCAGGTCTCCTCAGAAAAGGGATTAGGCATAGTCCACCACTCTTGCCCAGTGCGGATTGGGAACTTCACATATCTTCTTTTTATTACGAAAAAAAGGGATGAAGAAAAAACAGGTTTATATAGAGTTCAAAAGGAAGCTAACTATGCATAATTAGGCACAAAAGTAAATAAAAACATAACAAAACCACATACTGCCTTTTGATAAAGTAACTATTTTAACCCGTGCATATTTCAGAGCGGACGCTCGCAAAATAGTTTATTTAAAATGTCGGTCAGTCTCTCGTATGAAGCGATTAAGTTTTAATTTCATCTGTTATACGTATGATAATATTGTAAAATTTTGGCACATTCTTGCATGGAAATAATTTTAGAAAATTATTTTCAGTAAGACCAGCGTTATATCCGAGGAATTTTGAGTCTCGATTTATGAAATGTTTGATGAAGGTGAAATTTTATAGGACATTATTTACTACAAAAAAACAGCATTCCCAGAAAGACTAAGACTAGGGTAATTGGAACGAAGCTCCTTATCGCGCGATATCAAAAAGGGGGCTAGACGGAAATTCTTATGAAAAAGTTGTCACGACACTTTTTTTGTTTTAGATGATTATCGCTAGATGGCGCTATGATTAAAATCTTTTAAAACAATTACTTATTTTGTTTTATATGATTAATGCTAGATAACGCTGTGTCAAAATATTTTATTTAAGTTATAATAATTAGTTTAAAACGTCTGTCTCTCTCTCTTTCTATAAAGATAAAATTTTATTACAATTCCCTCACTAATTAATCGAAAGGAACTTCGTTCCATCCGGGTGTCCCTTGACACCTCTCAAGTTTTTTTTAGTGGGGCTTTCTACCTTTCATTTTATAAAAATGCAGTGATCTGTTCAGTCCCGCTACTCAGCAGCCAGTTCCGAGTTGGAGTATATCAGGAGAACTATGGACCAAGTTTTCAGCTTGCCTCAAATACCTACACAAAAAATGGCGCTAGCTCTCATAGTAATAGCCTAACCGTGATGTACTGTTAGTAGAAGTCGTCACCTTATCTATTTGACCCATACAATTATTACATCTGGAATCAACAGAATGAAGCCAAAAAGTATACCGATCGTGCGAAACACGTCATTCTGAAACAACATCATTAGGAAAGTTCTTTTTAAAGAACTTATGTGTGTGTAATATTTTATTGGAACGAAGTTCCTTATCGAGTGTTATCGAAAGGGGGCTAGACGGAAATTCTTATGAAAAAGTTGTCACGACACTTTGTTTGTTTTAGATGATTATCGCTAGATGGCGCTGTGATTAAAATATTTTATTATTTTATACTATAAGAGAGAGAGAGAGAGACGTTTTAAACTAATTATTATAACTTAAAATAAATATATAAATTACATTTCCCTCACTAATTAATCGAAAGGAACTTCGTTCCATCCGGGTGTCCCTTGACACCTCTCAAGTTATTTTTGTGTTAAACGAGTTGTGTATCATACTCCCTCTAATGCCTGATAGTCGAGTTGTAACGCACAAAATTGGCTTCATTTTAATGATGTTGGTTCCATGACCAAGCTTCAACTTCAGTCAGAAACCAGATATACCTCACACTGACCGCAATACCTTACCCTCGTAAAAACATATCCAATAACACTGAGCATACGTCTAATATACATTCCTGTTTCTGATCGATCGCTTCCAATCTCCAGAGCTATTAGACGCTCCAGAAAATTAATGCTTACGAGTGTTAGTATAAGAAAATACATTTAGGTAATATCTTACGCAGCTATTCTATGTTGAATAGATGCTACAAATCTTCTGAAAATATTTTAAATTCAATGTTTAGTTTTCAGGCTCTAAATGTACCTAAAAGTCGGATCTATCAAACATAGGTAAGAATACCAAACTTATTTTCCTTTCAAACAAAAAACCTAAATAAATATCGGTTCTATCGTTTGAGAGTTACGCCACCAGCCAGCCATGGGGGTCATCGTGTCCCCCGTCAGGGGGACACGGACGGGCCTTGGGGGCACCTCGCTGCCCGGGAATAATCTCTCCGCCATTCTAGGTGGAGGTGTAGGTGTTGATGTGGTGTTGCTGGTTTTTTCCCCATTCTTGGGGTTTGATTGAGAGTTACGGTGCACATACATAAACACCTGTCGTCGAGACATAAAAAATTTAAAAAGTTTCGTATAGAGGCTGCAAGTAAGTAAGCTGACAGACAGTGGCGTGAACCGCACTAAATCTCCAACTGCTCACACTCAGCGTCCGAACCCCAGCTGAGGGAACCCAATACGGAGTTATGAGGGTCGGCGTGACGCGTTATTTACTGCACTGCATACTCTAACAACAAATCTGATTATAAATAAAATCGATTAAATCCTATTTATTTAATTACACTTCTCATTAACATTATTAGCGTATATTTAGCGTAAAATTAAATTAAATTGATAATAGGATTTGAAGGAAAACTACTCAGTTTTACATTTCTAACTTAAATATACACGTCACTGCAGACAGAGGCTCATGAGCGACGGTAACACTTACGATAAGACCATAGGTTCATCTCACAAACAGAAAAGAAGAAAGAATAGATCCTTAGAGATTCAAGGGTATTGTTTCATCTTTTTACTGTGGCCCTAAGGGTCAACCAAATCTGTTTCGACTCGTCACAATCCTATTACCGCAACCACACGTTTGTAGCAGTGAACCCTACAGGGACTAATCTGGCTTTGGGAAGGTATCACGGACCGTCAAGTGGCTTAGTGATATCAATTAGAAGGGTTCTGGTGGAATTCTCGAAGGGATCGGCCATTTTGGGTCAGATATACATGTGGTTTTTGACCTGCAAAAGGGCATGGTTTTGAACAGTTGGCAGATTTTAATAATACTTTATTTTGTAAAACTTGTGCGGCACGTGCAAATTTGTATTTGTCAAGAAGGGAAAAAAGCATGTTTTTTGGTTTTTTGAAGTTGTTGTTAACGAAAGTTTGCTTTAGCAGTTTTAGTACTAGGGTGTGGCGAACAATATTAGCGCGCGAGATCCTGAATCGCGGCTACAACCTTGCAAAAATCTTCGCATATATACGACATCTGAAATCTACTACAGGGGCTTCGGTCTGACCACCATACACTACCTCGCCCGGTCAGAGATCTCCCTTTGGCCATAAGTCCACTGTAGATACCGACATAGGGATATTATAGATGAGGAAACCTTCCTTTTGAATCACTTATTCAGTAAAAAACTAATTTGTTTTAAATATCTAATTAGAGACAAACAGGATTAGTAATTTTTTTTTTTTCAGTTGGAGGAAATCACCGGATCCCCGCCCGCCCCGCGGGCGGGGTATGTGGGAGTTGAACCTCACTAAAACCTCCAACCGCTCACACTCAGCGTCCGAACCCCGGCTGAGGTCAGAACCCAGCACGGGGTTTTGTGGGACGGCGCGACGCGTAACGCTCTCGGCACACTTTTCCGTCACGGGGATTAGTAAATAGGCTAAGTTTTATTAGTAGGGTTTCATTTCAAATTATCACTTGTATTTTGGAATGAAGTTCCTTATCGCGCGTTGTGAAAGGGGGCTAGACGGAAAAAATTCTTACGAAAAGTTGTTACGACACTTTTTTTTGTTTTAGATGATTGTCGCTAGATGGCGCTGTGATCAAAATCTTTTGAAACTTGTTTCTTATCGCGCGTTACGAATGGAAATATTTTTTTATAAGATATCTTTTAATCGAAAGGAACTTCGTTCTAATCGGGTGTCCCATGACACCTCTCAAGTTTTTTTAATTTTAATATTTTCTAATAAATAACGTGACAATTTTTACAATTAATAAACATCAAACTTTTCTTTAATATCCAGATTCAATGGTTTTATTCTCGAAACCAAAAAAAGTCAAATATTCTTAACCACAAATCGTAAGAACCCGTCACGATGACGTCATAACTCCCAAAATAAAACGCTGACGAAACAGTTTCACTAACGAAATGCCTTTTTTGTACGGATCAGTGGCAAAGGGAAATCGCGTAATGTCCCTTGATGGTTTTATCTATTTGAGGGTAGACCCCATTAAATAGTCATGCATAAAACTTTACAGAGAGGAAGAGTCATACAAATCGCTCTGAAGAACTCATGCATACAAACCTTTCATCGACACGAAATTTAAAGTCTAAAAGTGTCTCACGTTTTTGAAACATCATGTATGCAAAATATGGAAAATAAATTGACGTAAATTGAAGACAATAATTCTAAAATAAATAAAAATTATTTCATATGACAGTGAAGTGAAGTGTAGAGTGATAGTTGGAGGAAATCACCGGATCCCCGGATATGTGGGAGTTGAACCGCATTAAAACCTCCAACCGCTCACACTCAGCGTCCGAACCCCGGCTGAGGCCAGAACCCCGCACGGGGTTATGAGGAACGGCGCGACGCTTTACGCCCACGGCACTCTTTCCCGTCGCGCCTTCCTCATCTCATTCTCCCTTAAGCAATTGTATTTAATATGAGTTATACGAGAAGCTTTTTTCATGATAGTCACACTTTGTCTTTAGGTGAAATTTTGAATAAAATAAACATGTTTTTTTTATCAAAACAAAAGTTTTTGATATAAATTTCGTTTAAAAACTTTAAGTTTCATAATAGGTATTAAGGCTCGATCTTTTGGAGCTTGTGCATTTCTTAAATTTTTAATTATTTAGTCTTCTTTTTAATCCCCCCAGAGATTAGCCTTAATCCTTGAACAAGGTAAGGCTCGTGTATTATTAAAACTTGAAAAGGGTTACATGGGATTTGTCTTAAAAGAAAGGACCTACGTTTTTCATATATTTTAGTAAAAGTAAAAATTACAAAGTTAAGAGAATATAATAGTAGGGGAACTTTATGTCTTGAAGCTGAAAAATTCCATTTCCACTGAATCTAAGTGGAAAATATAAAACAAACATATAGTCGTGGTGGCCGAGTGGTCGAAGCGCGTTCTTCCGTACGGAAGGACAAAATTCAAATCCGGCCGGCTTGTACCTTTAAATCTAAATGTGAAAAAGATTTATGTGCAATTTTTCACAACACCACTGGCTAAAAACAGTGAAGGAAAACATCGTGAGGAAACCTGCATGTCGGAAAATGGTTCTAAAAATCCTTTGAAGATATGTGAAGTCCCCAATCCGCATTAGGCAAGCGTGGTGCACTATGACTCTTCGGAGGAGACCTGAGCTCAGCAGTGGGCAGTAATGGGTTGGTACAAGTGGAAAATATGACGATAATATGGAAGACGGTCTTTCTTGACAATTGTACAACCAACTTATTTTTCACCGTAAACCAGTCGAAACTCATCATGTTGAACATTGACACAGACCAACAGGATAAATGCCAATATCCAGCGCTGGCTTTAGTCCCAGCTGGCAGTGACGCGACAAACGTAACTACCTACTTACGATTAGATATTTTTGAAATGAAATGAAATACTTTATTTTCAACATTGATGACGTACTCATTCTTGTTGACGTCAAAATTTACAAGCTACCACCATTTGTGCTAATCGTCAAGGAAGGAAATTTACTTTCATGCATTTTCAACGGGTTCTTACCACGATATTTAATTAATTGAGTTGTCTCGATATTTCAACGTCGTTGCAAACGTCATGATCACGAGGAGACTGGATACTGCGGGTTGATTTAAGAGCAAACAAATCTGTCTACCCTCTTTCTCGTTCGCTTTTGGGTAGTACCACTGGAACTCGAACTCACATCACGACATACCACACTCACTGTATCTACGAGACTCTCTGAGCATGAAATATCGAGATAACTCATTTAATTTAATGTCGTGGTAAGAACCCGTTGAAAATGCATGAAATTATAATAGAAAACTGCGAGTGTCTGAATAAGTTTATAAAGGAAATTTAATTAAATTTTTCGTAATTTCCAATACATTTTTGTGCCAAATATTAAATGTACATCGAGGGTGTAAGGAGTCAAACAAAAAAAATGCCTTGTCTTTAAACGGACTTTAAAATTTTGGTAAATTATAAGCTAGAGTTATTGTTCCCAAATTTAAGCCTTATCAGTTTTCTTTGTGTTCCTAATAAATTACGCGATTTCAAAAATAAGAGCCCAGTGGAATTTACCGATGAAAAGCCGTAAAAAGTAATTGGTGCGACGGAGCTTGATTATAAAAACCATTGCTTACGCAAACTTTTCTTCCGGAAAATTGATATTCTTTTGTTTTTCGTTGATTATTTTGCTCGTTAATTTTGGACGATTGGAGTGAAATTGTTAGAGTTCTTGGAAAAGTATTTTTAAAGTAATTTTAAGCTAAAATCTATATTATTGGAACGAAGTTCCTTATCGCGCGTTATCGAAAGGGGGCTAGACGGAAATTCTTATGGAAAAGTTGTCATGACACTTTTTTTGTTTTAGATGATTATCGCTAGATGGCGCTGTGATTAAATTATTTTAAAAACAATTCCTCATTTTGTTTTATATGATTAATGCTAGATGGCGCTGAGATAAAAAAAAATATTTTTTTAAATTATAATAATTATAACTTAAAAAAATAAAATTTTATTACATTTCCCTCACTAATTAATCGAAAGGAACTTCGTTCCATCCGGGTGTCCCTTGACACCTCTCAAGTTTTTTTTGAATGAAGTTAAAACTGCATAAAAGAATGTCGAATCTATTGTCTGCAAAGAATACTGAGAACAAAGAAAGAAAGTAATAATAATATACAGGTTGTAATTTTGGAATGCTCCAGAGAAAGTAATCCAAATTTTAGCATTTTTTGGTGAAAAGAAACATTCCTTTACTTTAGAAAGAAACGCAATTGTATTTATAGATTTTATCCAATAAAATTATAAAAAAACTTGAGAGGTGTCATGGGACACCCGAATAGAACGAAGTTCCTTTCGACTAAAAGATATTTTATAATTTAAAAGATACGTGTTTTAAAAGATTTTGATCACAGCGCCATCTAGCGATAATCATCTAAAACAAAAATATGGAACGTGTTTTAAAAGATTTTGATCACAGCGCCATCTAGCGATAATCATCTAAAACAAAAAAGTGACGTGACAACTTTTTCATAAGAATTTGGTCTAGCCCCCTCTCACAACGCGCGATAAGGAACTTCGTTCCAATTACACCCTGTAACTTAACAAGAGCTTAGCATACCTCATCCACAAGACAGGTGGAAGTCCAGTGATTTCCTACTACTCAAAAAAGTTTAATTCTGATCCAACTTTTAAAATTTTCTTTTGTTTCAGTCTGTATCTGTGACGGTGTCGGTGCTGACGTTAACATTCATCTCAGTGGATCGGTGGTACGCGATCTGCTTCCCGCTCAAGTTCAAGTCGACCACGGGCCGCGCCAAGACCGCCATACTCATTATATGGCTCGTCTCTTTGACCTTCAGTAAGTACCAATTAAAGCAAAACCAATCGTGATGCTCTCATAATGAGCCTAGTGTCCAATCGTCCAAGTTATTGAGAGGAATAGTCATAATTCATCAGGGTTGTTGACATGAAGCTTTCGATGTATTCTGAGTTCAGTTCCGTTTAGGGTAGGGTAGGGATACTCTTCCGCTAATTAGTAGATACCATTGCATTAAAATGAACAAGGTCACCACTTTAGGGTATCTCTTATTAGCGGAAGAGTATCCCTTTATATATTACTTGTGTATCTAATTAGTAGATACCATTGATTTAAAATGAACAACTGATTCTAGTTATCATTATTTACTGTCACTCTTTACAACATACAATATGAATATGATTACAATAATGAGGACGCGAGTGTACGCTATGCTCTTGACGGAACGACTGGGGAGTCGCGCTACGCACTGCACTTATATATATTATCAAAAGTGCAAGCATGCAATCGCGTCCCTACATCCGTATTTAAAAAAAAATCTAATGGAGTTGGAGATATAGTATAGTACGCTGTGCCATGATAGTATGGTGATCTATAGTCAACAGGAACCACATCCCAGCACATGGACCTGCCCTTTTAACTACCAATGCAATACAAAACGACTATGCTTAAACAACGAGAACCCTTCTTATTGTAGACATCATCATCATTAGCTACTGTCTACTGCTGGACATAGGCCTCCTTCAAACTTCGCCACAACGGCCGGTCCTGCGTTATCTGCATCCAGCGACCTCCCGCGATCTTGACCAGGTCGTCGGTCCATCTTGTGGGAGTTCTACCCACGTTGCGCTTACCGGTTCGTGGCCGCCACTCCAGAACATTTTGTAGACATGCTCAATCTTTAAACAGATATACCAGAATTCGTGGTCCTTCAAGTCGAAACGAAGATGCAGCTCCGTTTCAACGTGCAGTACTTCATGCAATGTACTTCGACTTGGTCTGATGAGAGCGATCTGACATGGCACATCATCAAGGCATTGTTTTTATATACGTAAGTGCAATTTATAATTAATTATCACACACACAAAAATAAGCTCTGATGACAGACATTACTCAACCACACACAGCAAACACACACATACAACCAACACGCAGAACTTGGAGATGTAGAATTATCTGTGAAGACTAAAACGAGCAGATTACCCTTTTTCCCGTCATGGGACGGGGTATTCTGGAAAAAAAACCCGACCTAAGAGGTCGAGAACGCGAGCCGTTACACACGTAAAACTTATTCTTTGATCACCTACTTGGTGGGCCTGATACCTAACATTTTTAGTTTTTGCAAAATATTTCGTTTTTGTTTTTTTTTTGAACGGAGTAAATCATAGACTTCCACCCGTCCCGAAATTGGGGTATGTGTAAGTCTAGCCGCACTTAAACCTTACTCCTTACATAAATCGAACACTGGATGAGGCCAGAACCCAGCACGGCGTTGCGGAGATGCGGAGTGGCACTACGCGTTACGCGAAGTGGCACTACGCGTTACGCACTGCGACATTCTTTATCGTCCCTTTAAGATATACAATTATATTAAAGTGGTTAGTGCACAAAACCACTTTTTTTTAAATGATTGTGTTTGTTCAGGTTTCCACTTCTGCTGATGACGATCGCTTACTGTCAAATAGTGCGGGTACTATGGAGGTCAGACAACATCCCTGGTCATACGGAATCACACAAACTATGCACACAGACAGGACAGAGTAATTGTGAGTATTTGAATAATAATTACGAGTGTTTTTTTAATGACCTCTCAATCTTACTCAAATTCAGAGTCATATCAAAGTCTAATGTCACGTTTCCTGGCTCGCCAACGTCCAACTCTCGTATAAAACAAATGATGACGGCTAACCAATATCAAAGTTGGAAGTTGGCGAGCCAATGTTGAAAAGCAACATAATTAAATTAAAAACCGTTTTCAAAACTCTCTCAAAGAGATCTCTTTTTAAACTATGTAAATAAGATGGTTAGATTAAATGCCTATTTTTAATACAATATAAAAAACAGAGAGCCACTGGAGACGGGCCATCAGTGGTCAGGGCTCAAGAGAGAGGAACCTCCTCACAATACGTGCCGTGTCAAGAACGACCGCCTTCTGAATCAGGCCCTTTACCCAACCGGGGTGCGAAAGCTTCTCTAGATAACGGTCGAAGCTTTTCGCTATTAGACCGTGCACAGATACAACGATCGGAACAATGATGGTCGATTCAATACGCCACATGTCGGTCACCTCGTGGGCCAGGTCCAAATATTTTAGAAATGCCTATAATTATTACGAATTCGTTTATGTTTCTTTAAATTGAATTTAAATCTACTATTTATTGAACCAACGATCTTCAGGATAAAATAAACGTGAAATAGAAGAGCATATAAAAGTTATTCAGACACTCGCGGTTTTCTATAATAAATATAAGTATGTGGAATCCAGTGCTAAACACAACAGTCACTAAGGGTTCATGCTCAGAGAGTCTTGTAGATTCAGTGAGTGTAGTGTGTCGTGTCCCAAAAGCGAATGAGAAAGAGGGTAGACAGATGTATTTGCTCTTAAATCGACCCGCAGTATCCAGTCTTCTCGTGATCATGACGTTTGCAACAACGTTGAATCTCAATTAATTAATTATCGTGGTGAGAACCCGTTGAAAATGAATGAAAGTAGCACATAAAAGACTAAGTATAAAAGTTTTTTCTTCACTATTTTAAGTACCAATCAGATACCAAACGATACAGATCTAAACACTCCAACGTAAATAGATCAATCGCATAAAATATCAAAAGAATGAAACATCAGATGTTGTATAAAAAGATACGAATCCAATTCAGTTTTCCACCGCACAACCGAGCACAAAAGTATTGCGTTTTCCTATTACACAAGGATGTTAAAAACGTAGATGTGACAAAATGAAAAAAAATATAAACTGTCTGGACCGCAATTTTGGTTCACTACATTTAATACTCAACTCCCTTCAAATACGATTTAAAATGCAATTCTACTCGAGAAACAACAACCATATAAAAAAATAGTACATACTACTACATACCATAATTATGTTGCACACAAAAGAAATGAATGCTTAACGCTTTAACAAGTGCCAGCATAACATTATCAAACTAGGTCACCCGCGTAACTTCGTCTGCGTCACAGAGAGATACGACATAGCCTATAGCCTTCGTCGATAAATGGACTTTACAACAGTGAAATAATTTTTCAAATCGGACCAGTAGTTACCGAGATTAGCGCGCTTAAACATACAAACTCTGCAGCAGAGTATCTATAGATTAAATTTTATGCCTCAACCGTCTACCATGCCTACTGTCGCTAAAAGACTCCTGCGGACCAGGGGTCACTACTGTGTTGACACCTATAATATAGCGTATACAACTGTTTTCAAACTTTGTTTAAAGAATAACAAGATAAACGAAGAATAACGCATTGTGTTATTTGGGTTTCTAAACTTATTCAGACACTCGCGGTTTTCTATAATACTTTCATACACTTTCAACTCATGGGTTCATGCTCAGAGTCTTGTGGATACAGTGAGTGTGGTGTGTCGTGATGTGAGTTCGAGTTCCAGTGGTACTACACAAAAGCGAACGAGTGCGAGGGTAGACAGATTTGTTTGTTCTTAAATCGACCCGCAGTATCCAGTCTTCTCGTGATCATGACGTTTGCAACAACGTTGAAATATCGAGACAACTCAATTAATTAAATATCGTGGTAAGAACCCGTTGAAAATGCATGAAAGTATTATAGAAAACCGGGAGTGTCTGAATAAGTTCTTAAAGATCTTGTATAAACGAGGACTAACTAAGGTACTGTGCACTGCTTCACCTAATTTCTTGGTGATTTTCCTTATAAAATTTGTAGAGGACGCTCTATTTTTCCTACATCTTTGGCCCCGCTAAATTAAGCTTCATTTCTCGATATTGGAACACAATAATGGATACAGGAGTTGCTATGATTTACGATTTGATTATTTCGAAACTGTTCCCGCACGTTTCGGTTATCAACTTAATTGAATGTTGATAGTAAGACAATATCGTTTTCATCTATAGTCGATTACAAAGACAGTTCTAAAATGTAATGTTAAGTTTTGTAGCAGGAACTTGAGTTTAAAAATTTCTTGGTATCATAGGACAACCAAGCCAATGTTATTTTTTACCTGAAAAGTAGCACGTCTGCTGATATCTTGTTATAGTAAAGTAACCGAAATCTGACTAGTAATTCTTGAGTTATATCTGAAAAGATGAAGTCGGTAGTCAATTATTTTTATTAATTAATACTCGTTAATTGATGTGAGTGAAGTCGTGGTGGCCGAGTGGTCGATGCGATTCCTTCCGAACGGGAGGTCGCGGGTTCAAAACCGGTCGGCTTGTACCTCTAAATCTAAATGTGAAAAAGATTTATGTGCAATTTTTCACAACACCACTGGCTAAAAACAGTGAAGGAAAACATCGTGAGAAAAGCTGCATGTCGGAAAAGGATTGTAAAAATCCTTTGAAGTTATGTGAAGTCCCCAATCTGCACTGTGCAAGCGTGGTGAAAACTTTTCATTTCATGTTTGTTTTTTTTATTTCTCATTTTTGTAATTGTAAACCAGTTTTTTTTTTTTTTATTGCTTTTATTTTATTTCATTACAAATAAACGATGTCTATGTCTATGGTGGACTATGCCTAATCCCTCTTCTGAGTAGACCTGAGCCCAGTGGGCAGTAATGGGTTGGTACAGTACAGTACTCGTTTGATGAAATTTAATAACTTAAACTTCAATTTTGTAGTTTTCCTTTCATTTAGTCTATCGTGTTTTTTACAGATATTTAATTCCCAAAAGTCACTTTATTGATTGGTGTAATAAAAATACAGTGCGATTTTTTTCGAATTGTACCAGGTGCATGGGTTTATCATTTTTTTGGAACGAAGTTCCTTATCGTGCGTTATCGATAGGGGGCTAGATGGAAATTCTTATGAAAAAGTTGTCACGTCACTTTTTGTGTTTTAGATGATTATCGCTAGATGGCGCTGTGATCAAAATATTTTATTTAGTTATAATAATTAGTTTTAACCTAACTAATTATTATAACTTAAAAAATAAAATTTATTACAATTCCCACACTAATTAATCGAAAGGAACTTCGTTCCATCCGAGTGTCCCTTGACACCTCTCAAGTTTTTTTTAATATATGAAAGCAACTGTGTTTCTATTAAAAAAAAAAATCTTTATCAGTCACAAAAGTTGCACTTCAGTTAAAAACACAAAATCATTGATCCCCGCACTAGGTCAAACCTATATCGCGGGAGATCCTTGCGAACAGAAATAATTACGATAGTAGAACAAACAATTAGGCTGACGCTTAAACTTTATAACTAGCTTACATAATATCTCATTAACGTATTTTTCGCAAGATGCGCAAGTACTGTACTGCCATTACTGCCCACTGTTGGGCTCAGGTCTCCTTAGAAGAGGGATTAGGTTTAGTCCACCACGCTTGCCCAGTGCGGATTGGGGACTTCACATATCTTCAAAGGATTTTTAGAATCCTTTTCCGAAATGCAGGTTTCCTCACGATGTTTTCCTTCACCGTTTTTAGTCAGTGGTGTTGTGAAAAATTGCACATAAATCTTTTTCACATTTAGATTTAGAGGTAGAAGCCGGCCGGATTTAAACCCGCGACCTCCCGTTCAGAAGGAAGCGCTTCGACCACTCGGCCACCACGACTTCAGAAGATCGATACATAATTTATATAATTAAAATTAAATAAGTTAAAAAAGGAATGTTTCAGCAAAATTCGCTAAAATACTACCCTGGAGGGGGTGTTTAAAAATTCCACCCTGTATAAATGGGTTTTTCTTAGGGCTAGCAGCATCGCGTCGTACTACACCTTCGATACATACCAACGCGTCGACGGAAGGCCAGCTTCGGTCTCGACGGAAAGCCGCCAAGATGCTGGTAGCTGTTGTCGCCATGTTTGCTGTATGCTACTTCCCGGTGCATCTGATATCGGTGTTGAGGTAAGACTTTTTCACTTATAGTCCAAGAGCTAGTGGCAAATTTTGAGCAGGTATTTGCGGCAATCTGAAAATTTGATACATAGTTCTATTGCTATATCCCAACTCATTCTCCTCGTTTTTAAAATGTTAGATTTTTTTATTTTATGTAATGTGTTTTGTTTCTGATTGCCTCAAATACCTGCTCAAAATTTGCCACTAGCTCTCGGGCTATTACGACTATTTATCTATTTAGATATACACTGACAATTGCAGTTAACATATAACAAATACTAGCTTCAAGTTTATTTAGGCAGTGTGGTTTATTCAATTAAGGTGCATACAACTGTTATAAAAGCATTAAGGCAGATTAAAAAGATTGTTCTTCAAGTGTTAGACCAAAAAACTGAACCTATTTTGTTTGCATACAACGATGTACAAATGTTCTAAATTAGATTTTAAAGTATGTGAATTTTTAAGGCCTTATTAAAATGTCAATTTGGATTTTCCTGGTACTTTTTGATTTGATAAGTAATATCGAGATCAATTAATTAAAAATCGTGATAAGAACCCGTTCATTACGTTTTAGTCATTAATTAATGTTTTAGTCAAATTTATTCATTTAGTTCAGTATAATATCCACTCAACTCGGATCGGCAACCAAATTGGTTTGTTTACTTTTGCCAAGTCTGTGGCAGGAGCCAAAATTGAGCACAGTTCTAAAACTTGTTTTGTTTACATTTTTTAATCGTCTCTTATTTTACAAAGATGATATATTTTCGCTGAAAATGCAGTACAGCGTCGTTTAGTAATAAAGATTTACAAAAATATAAGGTTTCATTAAAAATCTAAATTAAAAATTATTGGAAAAAAATGTTTTTAAAATGGGGCTTAAACACGGTATTGATTCCGAACGAAGTCCCCATTTTCGCCAACTAGTGAACAGTGACGTTCCCAGTTGAGTGGATATGCTACTGATATACTTATTTCCTACTATCAGGGTGGCGTTTGACGTGCAACAGACGGACGTAATGACGTGTATCGCTCTGATTTCACACGTGATGTGTTATGCCAACTCAGCCGTCAACCCGCTGATATACAACTTTATGAGTGGTGAGTAAAGTTCAAATTCGTTCGAGTAGAACAGCTTTATATGGGTAGTTTTAAATGCTTGTAAATTTTAGTGCATAGATAGTCCACGTAAATTTTAAAGAGAAGATTTTGGAACGAAGTTTCTTATCGCGCGTTATCGAAAGGGGGCTAGACGGAAAAAAATCTTACAAATAGTTGTCACAACACTTTTTTTGTTTTAGATGATTATCGCTAGATGGCGCTATGATTAAAATCTTTTAAAACACGTTCCTTATTTGTTTTAGATGATTATCGCTAGATGACGCTGTGATCAAAATGTTTTAAAACACGTTCCTTATCGCTCGTGACGATAGGAAAAAAAACAAAAAGATATCTTTTAATCGAAAGGAACTTCGTTCTATTCGGGTGTCACATGTCACCTCTTAAGTTTTTTTTTGTGTATTAATTCAAATTTGCATGATGTTTTCGATCATCCTCATAGTTTTTTTTTAATATACCTAAGAGTATTTAATTCATTGAATATTTTATTTTACAATAAAAAACAACTCAGAAGCCCTTGGGCATTATCCTTTTAAAATATAATCGACATTAATAAAATATATAAATCGGACTCAGTTATAAAACAGACAGGTCGTATCTCGTAAAAAGGTTGTAACTACCTATATTAGGTGTAGCACAGTTTCATTTATCACAAAAATCGTCTTTATATTCGTGTGTAAAAATCTGCTAAAATTTCTTGGCAACTAACGGGTTATAAAATATATTATTATCTACTACTAGCTGACCCGCGCAACTTCGTCTGCGTTACAAAGGGGTTCAAACAGTACTCGCAATGCCGTCCCGTTATAAGATTTCATCAGGACGCTTCATTAGAGCCTAAACACTATGAGATTATCTTGCTTAATGACGTAGTTCCCATAGCCACCTTCCAGCTTCATCATCAGACCTTGACATTTATCCTCTACACAAAGATCTCATCAGGACGCTTCATTAGAGCCTAAACACGATGAGATTATCTTGCTTATTGACGGAGTTCCCATAGCCACCTTCCAGCTCCATCATCAGACCTTTACATTCATCCTCTACGCAAAGAACTCATCAAGACGCTTCATTAGAGCCTAAACACGATGAGGTTATCTCGCTTAATGATGGAGTTCCCATAGCCACCTTCCAGCTCCATCATCAGACCTTGACATTCAGCCTCTACGTAAAGATCTCATCAGGATGGTTCATTAGAGCTTAAACATGATTGGCTGGGTCGATTTGGGTGGGACTTTCAACGGCCGAGCTTATGTAATAAAGACTAACTTAGGCTATATTCATTTTAGAAATTGTTTATTTTTTTAATTTTCGATGAAGTTCAAGGTTGGTTTTTACAGAGAGAAAAAATCGAATAATCGACAGTTAATTGCGAGTGGCGCAGACGAAGTTGCGACCGCCGCACCATTACGCGCTTCTAAAATCACTTCGTAAAAGAATAAAAATGGTTATGCTGGGTTATCCCTAAGAGATAGACATATACCATCGCGGACTTTTTTGTTGAACTTTTTAAGGTGAACAATACTGTAGTACATTATTTTGGTCTATCTCGTAGGGTTCAGCCAGCGTTTGCAATATAAGCGCAAAAAAACGTGCTTATTTACGACATCACATTAGAAACCTTTAAATTTATCAGTGTTCCTCTACTATATTATGCATTTATTATACATACAAACCTTCCTTAAGAATCACTCTATCTATTAAAAAAAACCGCATTAAAATCCGTTGCGTAGTTTTAAAGATCTGAGCATACATACAGACATACAGCGAAAACGACTTTGTTTTATACTATGTATTGATTATAAAATATCTCCCACTTTACAAGAAGAGAAGTCGAAACTCATGTTTTCCTACCCTTCTATTATCTTCTGATTAAATTCGTTGCGATGTCCAAAACAAGTTAACTTTCCCTCGGGTTCCTGCTTCACTGCTCAGAGTCATTACGATGGTCGCCGCTGTGGATCGCTACACAGGAGTTACAGTGATGAGAGTGAGAGATGGGGAAATACCCGATATTATAAAATAAAAATAAAATAAACTGTATCATACAAAATAAAACTATAAAGCAAAAAATAATTTTATTACTAAACGGGTTCTTACCGCGATTATTTTTAATTGAGCTGTCCCGATACTGTCAGTTCTAAAAATCCTTTGAAGATATGTGAAGTCCCCAATCCGCACTGGGCAAGCGTGGTGGAATATGCCTAATCCCTCTTCTGAGGAGACCTGAGTCCAACAGTGGGCATTAATGGGTTGGTACAGATACTGTCAGTGTGGTATGTCGAAATGTGAGTTCGAGTTCCAGTGGTACTGGCAAACGAACGAGAAAGAGGGTAGACAGATTTGTCTGCTCTTAAATGACCTACCTGCAGTTCCTCAGTCTTCCCGTGATCATGGCGCTTGAAACAGTGCTGAAATATCGGGACCGCTCGATTAAAAATAGAACCCGTTTAGTAATAGTGTAAGTGATGTAGATAACCGCGAGTGTTTAAAGAAATTCAAAATAATTTTAACATAAAACTGCCTTGCAAAGCTTAATAACTTGTCTTATATATGATTCACATTAAAATTTGAGAATATTAATTAATGCCATTTTCTATACCTCGTTAAGACGACGCAAACATATTAATTATTATGATTAATTACATACTTGGAAATTAAATACACGCGTTACATAAACTTTTTGATAAAGTACATGACGAAATCTTATTTGAAAATCCGAGTAGAATTATACCTATTGTATTTTGACAAAATTACTGCTCACTGCTGGGCTTAGGTCTCCTCAGTTGAAGGGTTAGGTATAGTCCAACGATTGTTGATGCGGATTGGGGACTTCATATATCTTTGAAGGATTTTGGGATCTCTTTTGGAACGAAGTTCCTTATCGCGCGTTATTGAAAGGGGGCTAGACGGAAAAAAATCTTACGAAAAGTTGTCACGACACTTTTTTGTTTTAGATGATTATCGCTAGATGGCGCTGTGATCAAAATCTTTTGAAACATGTTCCTTATCGCGCGTTACGAAAGGAAATATTGTTTATAAGATATCTTTTAATCGAAAGGAACTTCGTTCTATTCGGGTGTCCCATGTCACCTCTCAAGTTTTTATTATGTAGATTTTCACTTGTCTCGCAAGTGGGGTATGTGGGAGTTGAACCACACTAAAACCTCCTCACCCCCACAGAACCCAAGACGGGATTGTGCGGGGTGACGCCACGCTTTACACGCTATAATTTACGTATCGCCCCATTAACCCGAAGATTACTCCCTACATCTATGAAATCCTAGGTGATCCGCACAACTTCATTAGCGTCACAAAAAGGATCAAATAGCATTTGCGTTTTTGTATCGGGCCTAAAACCATCCTCGATAGCCTTTCCAACATTGAAAGATTTATTTTTAAATTCCACCAGCTTTTTATGAGATCAATGCGTTCAAACAAACGAACTCTGCAGTTTTACATTATGGATTAGTATCAAGATTAATGATAGCTCCAGGTGAAAAAATAATGAGATGCTGTTAAGCCGAAACAATAAAACAGAGTTTAGTCATTAGACTTCAGCGTCGTATTACATCTAAAGTTTTGTTTGAAGCCCATTTGGGTGTGAAACTTGAAAAACATTTCGCTAATGATGCTACTTTTTAGGGTCTCGTATCTCGAAAAGTATACGTTAAAATATATTTCTAGAAAAATGAAAACGATTGACTTTCCATCTTTCAATAATAGTACAAAAAGTACTGTATAGATCTTAATCTAAATCTTCTACAAACGAGGCTTGAAGAGAGTCATTAAGGGTAGGCCGTAGGTAGCTGCCCCGCAATGTCTTCTGGCAATGCAGAGGTCCATGAGCGACGGTAACCGCTTACGATCAGGTGGGCCGTTAGCTCGTCTGCCTGCGTGGCAATAAAAAAAAATCAAATGTTTATGGTTTTTCGTCCAAACAACCTATCTGCTTTCGAACAAAAAAAACATCGAAAACGGCTAATTCAGATAAAAAATATACGCAAACACGCGCAGTAAAAATAAAATCTGTTCTATTAAAAGCAACATTTTCATTCTAATACTCCAACTTGTCCTTCTTCAAACGAGATTAAGAAAAATCCTTATACGATAAACATAACAAGCAGCTTAATAATACCCATTTTAGACGTCATAAATTGCCTTAGTAAAAAAAATATTATACAGAACCCTTAACATGTAACACGGTTCACATTTAACCGTTGTTATTTTTACGCTTACTGACTTAACGTAGTTATTATTTACGCTACATTAATAGACTGCAGTTAACAGACGATTTCGCTAAGAAAACGAAAGAAAAAAAAACTTTTTACGTCAACAAACGAAGTTGAGAACGTATTTAATCTTGTTAAAAACATTTTGGGCAACTTTCGTGAAGGTATTTTTGATGGAGAAACTTCAAAATGATTGATAAAATACTTTACATAATGATATGGAAGTTTAAGAAAAGTCATGTAGGTACTATGTGATACAAAAAAATACAAAATAATTTATTTTCAAACAAAATACACAGTACAGAAAAAATATAGCAGTGGTCCCTGCACTAGGCTAGGCCTGTATCGCAGGAGACCGTTACGTTTTAAATATTATTACATTAATTGAAAGATATCAGAGGAGACAGCTTAGAATAGATAGAACAACAAACAAAAGAAGGAAAAGAAAATACAATCCGTGTTACTCGTATGATATGCTTAGACAGTTTAAAATAACAATGAGTACAGCAATCGGCCATGTGGATTATACAATATAACTACTTATTGATTGTTAAAATTTCCTCTGTATCATCATAATTGAGCGATAGAAGCCAATTGCGGACAGCAATTTTTACTTTATAAGGTGAGCTGGTCGTATTGATGTCACACAAAGCATCAAATACTTTCCGATATATAATCGGGAAAGAAAATGATATGGGAATGGTTCCTCAATGCACAGGTTCATGAACGATAGTAACCACTCACCATCAGTAAACAGTTTTAAACTGAAGACTCTGTAAGACATTTCGTAAAACACTTGATTCTAGACAATATTTCATACTATTTTTCAGTAGTGTATCTAGTAATACCAGATCGATGTGCTACAATAAACTCACCCCAATCGTTTAAATACCGAATGCTCCGTCACAGTTTAAATAGACCAATTATCTTTACGATTCTCGTCTCCGTAACCTGATTCTCGTTAATCGAGACTTCAACTTATTTACATTAAAGCGATTTAACGAGTCTGTTTACTGTAAACAAGAGCTTTACAAACATGTTTGTAACAAACAAACTTATAAATACTGTTTACATCGGTAATTGGTTATTATGTTGCCATATGGAACTTTATTCCGAGGCATAAATGGAATGGGTAGGAAAATTTTAAATAAATCATCACAAAGTATAAAACACAAAACTTGTTTTCCGTTATTTGTCTCTGAAATCAATTTTCAGAATTATTTTATTTGTCCAGTAAGAACTTCGTCTATGTATAGGCAAAGACATACAACAACATTTTTGAAACGAAGTTTCTTATTGCGCGTTATCGAAAGGGGGCTAGACGGAAATTCTTATGAAAAAGTTGTCACGACACTTTTTTGTTTTAGATGATTATCGCTAAATGGCGCTGTGATTAAAATATTTTATAAAACAATTCCTTATTTTGTTTTATATGATTAATGCTAGATGGCGCTGTGATCAAAATGTTTTATAAAACAATTCCTTATTTTGTTTTATATGATTAATGCTAGATGGCGCTGTGGTCAAAAAAAATTATTACAATTCCCTCACTAATTAATCGAAAGGAACTTCGTTCCATCCGGGTGTCCCTTGACATCTCTCAAGTTTTTTTAATTAATACCATTATCCCATGAGAGGCCCAAAACAAGTTAGTCTTCCCTCGGGTTCTTGGGCTTCACTGCTCAGAGTCATTACGGTAGTCTCCGCTGTGAATCCTAACTAGCTACACAGGACTTACAGTGGTGGGAGTAAGATGGACAAATACCCAAATCTACTGAGGAGATCTGAGTCCAACAGTAGACTGTAATAAGCTGTTACAGAGGTCTACAGATAAAAAAATTCTAATTTAAAACACGCCCAAACATTTACTAGTTCTTCCTTCTATCTATTTCAGTTCTATGTAGATTTAATCACTACAGATCCAAAACATATAAGGCTTTATGCTTGTGCGAAACAAATACGGGTCCTTACCATTAGATGTGTGTTTTTTGTAAACAAGATCCTGTGTATGGGTCCCTAATTTTCTGCGGATATACGTATAATCCTGGTCCTCAGACGTAAATTGTCATTTAAGGGGATTAAGTATCGTATTGTAGGGGTAAATACACGTGTTTTTAAATAACAATACGAGGCTCAGTTGAAGAAATTGTTATAGCGTAATGTAATATAATTTAAGGGTGTCACGTGTAAATCCATTACTGCTCACATCTGGGTCTCATTAGTAAAGACTGAAGGGATAAGTGAGTGTGGTGTGTCGTGATGTGAGTTCGAGTTCCAGTGGTACTACCCAAAAGCGAACGAGAAAGAGGGTAGACAGATTTGTTTGCTCTTAAATCTGCCCGCAGTATCCAGTCGTGATCATGACATGACGTTAAAATATCGAGACCACTCAATTAATTAAATATCGTGGTAGGTCTACCACACTTGATTAAGGTGGATATGAGACTTCTCGAGGATCTTTATCCATCTCCAATATGTAGATTTGAACATCCTCCTTATTTGACCTTAGATTACTTAGGAGCTATCCGTTTAAGTTATCCAAGATTCATGATGTAAATGTTCCCCAACTTTATACTTATTTACTTACTCAAGAACACCAATTTAGTCAAAATTACGCGAACTAAGTCAAATTAGTGTTACGGTCTCAAATTATCTAAGCCCTGCATTCGGCCGTAAATTCAGTACAAGTTTACACTGTGAAGCCTTCATTAAAGGGTCGTCAAACCAAGGCCCGCTACAAGCTCTGTGGTTTAATTACGTAACTAGAAGCGGATATTAGAGGTACTTTTGTTGACAATCAACATTTACGTTTTCATCCCCAGTACTGTACACAGAATCTAAACTAGTATTATAAATTTATTCAGACACTCGCGGTTTTCTATAGTAATTTCATGCATTTTCAACGGGGGTAAATACACGGGTTTTTAAATAACAATGCGAGGCTGAGTTGAAGAAATTGTTATAGCGTAATGTAATATAATTTAAGGGTGTCACGTGTAAATCCATTACTGCCCATATCATTTGGGTCTCTCTACTAAAAACTGAAGGGATAAGTGAGTGTGGTGTGTCGTAATGTAGGTTTCAGTTCCAGTGGAACTACCCAAAAGCGAACGAGAAACAGGGTAGACAGATTTGTTTGCTCTTAAATCGACCCGCAGTATCCAGTCTTCTCGGATCATGACGTTTGCAACAACGTTGAAATATCGAGACGACTCAATTAATTAATTAGCGTGGTAAGAACCCGTTGAAAATGCATGAAAGTAATATTAAAAAGCTGAAGTGCTAGTTTGTTTGTTTGTTTTTTTGAACGCGCTAATCTCAGGAACCGATGGTCCGATTTGAAGATTTAATCCATTTTTGTATACTCCATTTTAGGTGACTTGTCTCTAATTCCATTTAATTGTTTGTAGAAGCGGGTATTACATCGATTTAAAGGAAATACTTCCGATTGTGATGAATCATTTGTTGTTAAATTCTTTTAATTTTACTTTTTATGAAAACGGAAATACTAGTTAGGTATCAGGTGGGCCGTTGGCTCGACGCATACATGGCAATAAAAAAATAAATAGTGGCGCCATCTGATTAGCTATCTATTTGAACTATCGTTTAAGGACAGTAGTCGATGTGTTTTCCAAGTTATAGAGTTGGGAGTAATTGTGACTGAGTTTTGGAGGATGAATAAACTGTTATTGTGAACCAAGGAGTTTTGATAGTGTTACTTAACTGAACCCCAATATCCATTTATCGAGGAAGACTATAGAGTATTTTATTAAATCAGCTAGTAACTCAAAAACGTAGTATAAATTTCAGGATAAAATCTTTGGTATGGGTACGAGTGAGTGACTTAGCAGTAGGTATTGAATAGGTTTTTCTCTAACGAAATATACTAAATTTGCCAAATAACATCAATTACAGTACAAAATTTAATAACGCAATTGTTTTTTTTTTTTCAAAAATATGTTATTCTGTGAAATTAAAACGAATTTTGACGTTCATCTTGCTTAGTAGGATAGTTATTATTCTCTTTTCTACTAGGTTGCTTTTCATTGCTCTCTATATCTCTTAACACGTTCGCTACGAGGCCTAAATGATCCCTTCTGCAACTTTCCTGTGCGGCAAGGCAAGCATAACTTTGTTAAAAGAATTGGGGTCTAATAGACCGCGTGTCGCTCTAACGTCTGGTCATGGTCTGGGTCAAATACGAGGTGTATTTGTTGCAGCGAATGACAAAATTGGTCTCGCAGTGAAAGTGTTAATGCATAGAATACTATGAAGCACATAATTAGATAACCATATTTAGATAATTGTAAGCCACAGTGAGGTTAAAATGGACCCAAATCGAAAATTAAGAGTAAAAGTGACCAAAACACGAGTTATCATATATGACGAGGTGATAACAAGGGAAACCAATCTATTCACAGTGCGGGTAGTTGGAAGTGGAGACTTGCTATAAATACTTGCGTTGGCCGCTGTTATTATTTATTCGTGTCTGAATTGTCGAGGCGAACGGACCTCTTGATGTAAAAGTAATAAACTGTTAAAACTCGTTATCTTGAAGTTTTTATTCAAAAGTATTGATCATCAAGTGTTCAAGTAGACATTGTGACGTCATTCCTGACAAAACCAAACGAAGATCGACTATTTACAACGTCATTACACCTCAACAGACTATTTACGCTGTTATATACATGATAATTTCCAGTCCATTTTGACCTCAACCAAATTCAACGCTTTACAGTAGTAATTTACTATAGTTTACAGGTTGGTATTTCGAAATGCCCCTTAAAAAGAAAATACTCTAAATAACAACGACATAGCGAAGTTTGCTGAAAGTAAATATTATTATAATTTTGAAAGAAAAACAACACTGTAACTACCATAAAATATTTTAAAAAATACTGCTATAAATTTAATAAAAATTCGAAAAAATCACACTCTGTACTTTTATAGCTTCAGCGGCGATATAGTGATTTATAAGGATACAATTTTCAAGGAGGCATTTCAAAATACCACGCTATTTAGTACTTAAATGCATGTAGTAAACTTTTTCAAACAATTGCGGTTTTCTATAATACTGAGACTGTGAACTGGTGTCTTCTCGTGACCATGACATTTGCAACAACGTTGTAAAATCGAGATCACTCAATTAAATATCGTGGTAAGAACCCGTTCACAATGAATGAAGAATGCATGTAGTACACTAGAACTTCAATTGAGTTATCTTTTTTCATATTTCCTCTTTGTCTACTCTTAATTATACAGGGTGATTTGTTAAAGATGGTATATATTGAACGGCATGATAGTTGATGGTTGATACGACCAGTAAAATTATTATATTCAAAGAATATGGCATATACAGGGTGGATCTGTAACTTTGGACATTTGACGTGGGGTGAATGACTTGTTGAAATAAAACTTAGCACCATTTTAGGAATTGAATAAAAAAAAATTCATCATAGTATGGAAGTCCGCAGCGATAGTCGTACGTTTTTCCAAATGTCAGAAGAAAAAAGTTTAACCGATCCAAAAAATAAAAATGGTGCTTAGTTATATTTCAACAGGTCATTCACCCCACGTCAGATTGTCCAAAGTTGCAGATCCACCCTGTAATTTTAGTAAACACAACTTGAAAATGTCTAAAATTCTTGCATAATTATTATCGCTCGACAGCTGACTGGTGCGGCGAAGGTGTGCGAGATCACTCGAGGTTGTTAGCCAACACTCTGTTGTCCGAAATCATTACTGATTTTTTACCAATATTTTTCGTATTACTTATAACCAGTGGCGTGCAGTTCATACAAGCAAATCTGCACTGCATACCCTTAACTTTAAGATTTGATTAAAAATGTACAATTACAAACGATTTAACACTGCATATTTTATTAAAATATACTTCTTGTTACTATCATTTGCGTATATTTAGCGTAAATAAATTGATTATAGGGCGTAAATATTTGGAAAATTACTCACATTTACATTTCTGCATACCCTGACTTAAATATGCATGCACGCCACTGCTTATAACCCTCCTTCAATATATACCATTATTAACACATCACCCTGTATATTCTGTGTTAACTATGCTTACTTAACTTATATTATGCTTTCAGGATTTCCAGGGTTTTCAGGTCAGTAAAAAAAGACCTTTTCAAATGTTAGTATATACCAGTATTTACAAATATATTTCAAAAACAGTGTCAAATAAACCTCCCGCAAAGAATTCAGTTTTCGTTTATAAAGACCGATTTAGATGATTCGTTTTTTATTTGAACGGAGATACGTCTTTTTTAGTTTCATATAAAAGGAATGATAAGTATTACTACTTTCTTTTTGAGATATTTTGAAAATGAAAGACCCGTTTAGTTTTTAGGTAAAAGTATTTCTTCCTTTTGTATTTTCTAAAATGTACTTTTATTAACTTTCTTCTGTTTCAATTGCATCTGTAATCTACAGGCCTGTTATTACGTAATTATTTAATATACATAGGGCAATATTTAATTAATTCATTTTAAAACAACTTTTGCGTGAAGGAAAATAATGACAATGCAGAGGTCCATGAGCAAAGGTAACCGCAAGTCAGTTGGTCCGTTGACTCGTTTGCCTACGAGGCAATCATCATCATCATCATCATCATCAGCCTATAGACGTCCACTGCTGGACATAGGCCTCCCCCAAACCTCGCCACATCGACCGGTCCGGCGCCATCTGCATCCAGTGACCTCCCGCAATCTTGACCAGATCATCGGTCCATCTTGTGGGGGGTCTACCAACATTGCGCCAACCGGTTCGTGGTCGCCACTCCAGAACTTTTCTCCAGAAGGCCCCACCGGCTATCCGTTCTTCGCACAATGTGTCCTGCCCATTGCCACTTCAAAGATGCATTTCTACGAGGCAATATCAAATAATAATTCTATTCTTAATAATATTACAAATTTTTTTTGAAGGATTATTAATAATAATAACTAAATACTGCAACTTAAGTTCAAACCTAAACTCAATAATTAAAACTTTAATAACCAATGCAAAGTCAGTTGTAAAATAAAAAAAATAAAAATATTTATTCTGAGCATATAAATACTATGAAATAAGCACACTCAAAAAAGTTATATTTAAAAAATGCCCAGAACTGAATTAATTAAACAGCTGAAAAGGCAGTAAATTTTACCTGTGAAATTCCTTGCACAAAATTTTAAATCTCCAAGCATTTCGTAAGAAGCTATAAAAAAAAACTATAAAGAGCCAAGTTAAGCAGTTAAAAACTATAAAACAGTGTTACTAAAATTTATTAATTATTAAAATTTTACAGCATTTTGAGGGGGAGGGGGGAGCTTTGGGGGGCAAATACTTAAGCTGTTAAGTGATAAAACCAGTGCTGTGAATTAAAACATAAAAACATTTACGGTGCATTTCGCTAGCTGAGACTGAAATTCAGCGCTGGATGTTGGCATTGATTCTGTTAACCTGTGCTGTTATCCAGAAACTAGATGACCCTCGCAACTTCGTCTGCGTCACAAAGGGGTTCAAACAGTACTCTTAATGATGTTGCGATATTATTTGCGCGGCCCGGGGAGTTTTATACTCGTAATAACTTCTAAACGAAAAGTCCGATTGGAATAAAACAAAAAGTAATTTACTTCTACATTAATACTCTCGATAACAAAATACTTTATTTGGATAAGGATTAATATAACAATACTAATTTAACGTTAAATTCATTCTTCAGACGAAATATTTTTTTTTTGAACATAAAAACAGTTGTTGTGACTAAACTATGATAGTTAGATATATGCTCTCGCGGACTTTTTTGTTTGTCTTCAAAATACCTAAAAACCCGTAGTACATCATTTTGTTCTATTGTCAATAGTTTTTGCAGCGTACGCATAAATAGGTTTTAGATTATTCACTTGTGTTACATATTCGATATTTTCATACGGATCCCTATTTTTTTAAAAAATAAAATATAGCCTATAACCTTCCTCGATAAATGGACATTCCAACAGTGAAAGAATTTTTGAAATCGGACCAGTAGATCCTGAGATTAGCGCGTTCAAACAAACAAACAAACAAACAAACAAACAAACTCTTCAGCTTTATAATATTAGTATAGATTTAAGTCTCGGCTGGTTTGGTGGAAAATATTATGTCTTATCTACATCTATTACTAATAAATATACATTAAGAGATTGTTTTTTGAACTAAACTCGGAACTGCTGTTTCGATTTGAAAAAAAAAAAACTTGTGAGGTGTCATGAGACCCCCGAATAGAACGAAGTTCCTTTCGATTAAAACATATCTTATAATATTTTGTTCCTAACGTAACGCGCGATAAAGAACGTGTTTTAAAAGATTTTGATCACAGCGCCATCTAGTGATAATCATCTAAAACAAAAAAGTGTCGTGACAACTTTTCGTAAGAATTTTTTCCGTCTAGCCCCCTTTCACAACGCGCGATAAGGAACTTCGTTCTAATAAACTTTTATAAGTGTATTAAAAGATGTATATCGCATTACAAATAATAACGCGTCACTAAATTTTACACGACACGAATATGAAATGAGACCCACGTTTGGCATGTGACTGGGATCAAAAGTCGGTATTTCGGGTATATATTCTGATATAATTTTTCCAACACCTTATTTTATCAACTATTTAAATTCGTTATATGGATCAAGATATGCTGGATGCAGATGGCGCAGGACCGGTTGATGTGGCGAGGTTTGGGGGAGGCCTATGTCCAGCAGTGGACGTCTATAGGCTGATGATGATGATGATATGGATCAAGACATATTTCCCTCGTATTCCTGGATTTCACTGCTGGTGGTGACTGGTTACTTTGGTTTAGATCATGGTTACACAATAGTAAAACAATCTTTTTTTTCATTTCAAATGATTTTTTTTCTGTGAAAACAAAGCTGTTTATTTTATAAATATTATCTCCATTTTTCTCTGTATTAGGCGGACGTAACCCAAGTCGCCTGCGGCTAACTTGATATCAAACTTTTCTAAATTAACTTCCGGAGAAGGGGTTTTATGGAACTTGAGAATCTTAATATTAGAAATACATTTTCCCCGTATATTTCTGTTAAATCATTCATTTACACAATTATTTTGAAAATTAATTGAAGAATTGTATTTGAAAACTGTTTATTGAATCGTGGGTAAACCCCACTTCAAGGCTGGGAGGTACTATGATAGAAAGGAAATGGTTCTAAGGGGTGGGCCATATAAAGTTTGCATTTTCCAAAAGTTCGACTGTCATGTTGGCTGTGCGGCATGTTGCGCCATCCTGTTGAAACCAAATGTCGTTCATGTCATACTCTTCAACTTTTGGAAACAAAAATTCGTTGAGCATGGCACGGTAACGATCGCCATTGACCGTAACGGCGGCTTCTTTCTCATTTTCGAATGATGCCGCCGGACCAAAACCCACACCAAACCGTAACTCTACGGGTGCATTGGCTTCTCAATGGTGACGTGTGGATTTTCCGACCCCCAGATGCGACAATTTTGCTTATTGATATAGCCTCCGAGGTGAAAATGGGCTTCATTTTCAAGACGAACCCGAAACGTCCCATTACGTAAATGTCAAACCTTTAACTAAATTATGAACACAAGTTGAATGACATTTGAGCTGCCATTCTCTAAATAAACAGTAGTTCAAAATGAAAACGTTAGATTGCCCTATATCTATTCTGATCTGAAACTTCGGAGAAGGTCTATGACAATGAATAGACATAAAAGTAAAACAACAATAACTTAAATATAGAATTAATAACTTTTAAATTCAAAAAACAATATGTTGGATATTCCAACAGTAGCATCCCAAACAATTCATCAAAGACCACTCTATCTCTATTCTGCAATAATGCTTGTAGCATTGCATATTGAGCTCTATCTGGTAGGCATTAAGTATTAATTATACAGGGTGATTTCTTAGTGAGGGTACATATTGAAGGTCATGGTAGCTGATGGTTATATACGACCAGTAAAAATATTATTAACAAAGAATATGGCTTAATGCCTTAGTAATCGCAACTTAAAATATCTAAAATTCTTGCGAAATGATGGTTTTTCGACAGCTGATGGGTGTGACGGAGGTGTGGAGTGCGCGAGATCACTAGAGGTCATTAGTCAACACTCTTTAAGCCGAAATTGTTTATGTTTGAGGTAGTTTTGTCGAATTTAGATTTAAAAAAAAAAGTCAACTTTTTTGTAATTTAACCTTTTTTTTGTAATATTCCGTATTAGAACAGAGTACTCATCACCCTCCAGCAATATGTACCCTCTCTAACAAATCACCCTGTATATTTTCCTTTGTTTACTCGCTCAGTAATCTTATTGTTAGCAATTTTACAATAATAACAATCGAAGGGCATTCGAGTACAAACCGAAGAGAAATGAATGAGGGCTCCTGGAATTCAATATCGGTGTGATTGGTTTCGGCCCTTCAATTTATAAAAGCATGGACGCCCGTAATTGAAGTCGCTAATGGCCCTGACAAAAACTGACAACTGACCATTTTTATGATTGATGATTCAATGATTGTTCCACGCCACAACACTAGACTACTATGCAGAGAGGAAGCTTCATAAATTTTTTTCTGATATTCACACTTTTGCACGACACACTTTAACCACTCAACTGGGAACGTCACTATTCGCTAGATGGCGAAACTGGGGACTTCGTTCGGAATCAATACCGTGTTTGAGCCCCTTTTTAAAAACATTTTTTTCCGATAATTTTTAATTTTGATTTTTAATTAAACCTTATATTTTTGTAAATCTTTATTACTAAACAACGCTGTATTGCATTTTCAGCGAAAATATATCATCTCCGTAAAATATGAGACGATTAAAATATGTAAACAAAACAAGTTTTAGAACTCTGCTCAATTTTGGCTCCTGCCACAGACTTGGCAAAAGTATCAAACCAATTTGGTTGCCGATCCCAGTTGAGTGGTTAAAACGAAATTCGTAGTGGATTTGAACAAGTACGAGACCTATTGGCAAACAAATGATTTTTGATTTCATTTGATTTGATTTGAAACGCCATTCTTGGGAAAATTAAACTAAAATTCGAATTTTTAAAGAGCAGTAATTTTGGTACATAGTGTTTTCTTTATCATACACAAGTTTGTGATATTAATTGAGAATAATAATTATTGTTAACGCGCTATGACCTCTCTTTTCAAAGGCTGATGTGCAATATTGGAACGCAGTTCCTTATCGCGCGTTATCGAAAGGGGGCTAGACGGAAATTCTTATGAAAAAGTTGTCACGACACTTTTTTGTTTTACATGATTATCGCTAGATGGCGCTGTGATTAAAATCTTTTAAAACAATTCTTTATTTTGTTATATATGATTAATGCTAGATGGCGCTGTGATCAAAATATTTTATTTAGTTATAATAGTTCGTTTTAACCTAACTAATTATTATAACTTAAAAAAATAAAATTGCATTACAATTCCCTCACTTAATCGAAAGGAACTTCGTTCCATCCGGATGTCACTTGACACCTCTCAAGTTTTTTTTACTATTCGGATTAAACTCGATCATAAGCCACATTAAATGTAAAAGTACACCTTAAAAATTACAAGTATTTTGCTAAAAATCCTGTCATCTTACTTATTGACATTACGATATCAGCCTTATGCTCGCAAAATCGGCGCTTCAAAATGTTATCGTAAGATGTAGATCCGAATCCATCGGAGAGCGCAACATGATAAATGACTTTCTCGTTAGCTGTATTTATTTGGAGAAGAGGATAATATATCTGACGGCGTAAATAGTGTGATGAGGTGTAATGACGTTGTAATTAGTCGATCTTCATTTAGTTTTGTCAGGAATGACGTCACAATGCCCATTTGAACACTCGATGATCAACACTTTTGAATAAAAACTTCAAAGTAACGAGTTTTAACAGTTTATTACTTTTACATCAAGAGGTCCGTTCGCCTCGACAATTCAAACACGAATGAATAATAACAGCGGCCAACGCCTGTATTTATAGCAAGTCTCCACTTCCAACTACCCGCACGGTGAATAGGTTGGTTCCCTTGTTATCACCCCGTCATATCTTATTTTTCACGTGTTCAATTTGTAATTTTTTTACTTAATTTTCTTAAATGTATTACAATGTATGTGTGTGTTTCCGCCGCCAATAAAGCAATGTCTATGTCTATTTATACTACTACATTTCTCAATATTGGGCTCTAAACATTTCAAATTAGATACAACTCAAAAAAAACTAGATTGTTAAAATATTACCGAAATATTCTTCAAATATATGTTTATACTATCCATAAAGGATAATCACTTTTAACATTCTGACATTAAAGTTCAAATTCCTATGATACCTCCATGCTCCAGTTAATTCAAGTAGCGAAAATACACGTATTTTGGATTAAACTTGGCTCTTAAAGCGATCGTGACAAAATTTTGCAAACATTTTGCGCCACAGAGACATACTTGCGTTCATTAAACAGCTTTAAAGAGGTTTGGCATTAGACAAATAGCTCATAAAGTACTAGCACAAAGGCTAAATGTAGATAATATATCTCATCTGTGGAAATTGCGCTATGATTTTTGGAACGAAGTTCCTTATCGCGCGTTGTGAAAGACGGAAAAAATTCTTACGAAAAGTTGTCACGACACTTTTTTGTTTTAGAAATAAAAAGATATCTTTTAATCGAAAGGAACTTCGTTCTATTCGGGTGTCACCTCTCAAGTTTTTTTCATCTACCAACGAGGTAACAGTGCTCAAGAGTAAGTCGTAGTCCGGTATTGTCCCCTGACATTGCAGATGTCCATGAGCTTCAGTAACAGTACGATCAGGTGGCTTGTTGTTCCGTATGCCAACATCACAATAAAAAACAAAGAACGTTCTAGCATTCACAGTCAACAACTTGAAACTGCCTTTTTATTAATAAGTGAAGTCGTGGTGGCCGTGTGGTCGAAGCGCATCCTTCCGAACGGTAGCTCGCGGGTTCAAAATCGGCCGGCTTGTACCTCTAAATCTAAATGTGAAAAAGATTTATGTGCAATTTTTCACAACAACACTGGCTAAAAACGGTGAAGGAAAACATCATGAGGAAACCTGCATGTCGGAAAAGGATTCTAAAAATCCTTTGAAGATATTTGAAGTCCCCAATCCGCACTGGGCAAGCGTGGTGGACTATGCCTAATCCCTCTTCTGAGGAGACCTGAGCCCAACAGTGGGCAGTAATGGGTTGGTACAGTACTCAAGCAGTTGCCTTAGTTGACAATTTCAAGAGTAGTAGTAGCATTCGGGTGTCCCTTGACACCTCTCAAGTTTTTTTGACCCTTGCTATTAAAACACAGTGGTCTCGAGTCTTAAAAAAACCTTCGGTAATCATTCTACCATTCCTGAGTACGTCCCTGTTGTGTGAATTCATGCACAGTTGAGAGGATACAGACATTAACTCAAAACTCATGTCGTTATTACTCGTGGCTCAAAAACACGTCGCGGATTCAGAGGGGGTTGAAACTAGTAATTACTAACTTTTGCCCGCGACTTCGTTCGCGTGGACTTCAGGTTCGTCCCGTCTAGCTAAAATTTTTATCAAAAATTGTAGCCTATGTGTTATTCTGATGTATAAGCTATATTGTGGTAAAGTTTCATTCAAATCCTTTCAGTAGTTTTTACGTGAAAGAGTAACAAACATCCATACATCCATACATACAAACTTTCGCCTTTATAATAGTATTATGATTATCATCATTTCTAATTCGCCTCAAGATTTTTAGATCATTTTAAACTCCCGTAAGGACCGAAATAGATAAGTAGGTTATAGATGTGACAGATTGGTGTCCGATATATCTAATATATAAAATTCTCATGTCACAGTTTTCGTTGCCATACTCCTCTGAAAAGGCTTGACCGATTTTGATGAAATTTTTTGTGCTTATCCGGTATCTGTGAGAATCGGCCAACATATATTTTTCATCCCCCTAAATGTTAAGGGTAGTTCACCCCTAAATATTTTTTTTATGATGTTGCGCGGAGCAACTAGTTATGTATCTGTACCTGTACCAACCCATTACTATTATTATACATTACTTATTTACGTTTTGTATATATTAGTTATGTATACAAAACGTAAATAAGTAATTTGTTTCAAAGAAAACACTAACTACAAACTTCTCCTGAATAAGTATATCAAAGTATAGAAAAGTCCTGTTTAAGTGTATGATGGTTCATGAGCGACGGTGACCGCTTACCATCAGGTGGGCCGTATGCTCGTTTATCTACTTTGCAATAAAAAAAAAAAAAAAAAATGATAGATAACGGCCCCTCATTGCCCTGGCATTGCAGAGGTTCGTGAGCGACGGTGACTGCTTTTTTTAACAAGTTTAATTATCTTTCAATAATTCGGAACGAAATTCCTTATCACGCGTTGTGAAAGGGGGCTAAACGGAAAAAATTCTTACGAAAAGTTGTCACGACACTTTTTTTGTTTTAGGTGATTATCGTTAGATGTCGCTGTGATCAAAATCTTTTAAAACACGTTCCTTATCGCCCGTTACGTTAGGAAAAAAAAATATAAGATATCTTTTAATCGAAAGGAACTTCGTTCTATTCGGGTGTCCCATGACACCTCTCAAGTTTTTTTTTTACATTAATGCGCTATAAAGGGTGTAACCGAAGTGACTAATTTATATTTTACTTCAGGATAGAAACACGACCCCCCCTCTTCGGAGGAGACCTGAGCCCAACAGTGGGCAGTTACAGTACAGTACAGAAACACGAAAAATTGTGCAGTAAAGCTTACAATTAAATAATTACACCAACTTGAAATTAATTTATTGACGACTATCTCTTTTCATACGAAATAAGAATCATCTAAATCGGTCTACCCAAACAAAAGTTCAACAGTTTATTTTGCGATTAAAAATCAAAATATTTTTCATTCAAAAATATTGGTTTTAAAACCTGAGCGTCAGGTGTTACAAACTACTGAATACGATATTTTCAGAATAATTTAAAACCACTTTGGTCGAAATCGATATTTGGAAGATCGAATAGTCATTCGATTTTATCGATATAAAATGTTTTATGCGTTTTCTATGTAAGACTAATAATTTATTGTAGTTATGACTTATGAGTAAAGGCTTTTATACGCAGAGCTATTATTAATTGAGCTTATAAATTATTTTACACATTGAATAGTAATCGATAAATACAATAATTGTATGTCCTGTAGAACTTAATCGGTGATCATAGTTTTATTTGAGGTATCGTTGACATTATTTGGCTTTTGTACCCTATGTAAACAGACACGTAGAAACACAAAATTCACCGTATCTCACCAATATACCTATGCACTGGCACTTTTCACTAAGCACGTAACAATGAGCCCTTTTGTTTCAGGGAAATTCCGCCGGGAATTCCACAGGTCATACTTCAAATGTTTCTGCTGTTGCCACACTCCGCCGCCTGACCAAAACGGGGCGTCTTTTGAACCGGTCGGGTCCAGAACGCGAACTATTAGGACTACGGTTAGGCGTCACGATTCCTGTGTCAGCTATAGACTAACTCATCTCTCTCCTTCCAACCATAACATACATAGAGACTACATCCAGAACACGAATACTTCATTTATCGAACAGATGAACGGCAATCGCAGGCCTAAAGTCAGGGATGATTCCATCAGCGACTCAGCAACACGATTCACTATAGCAACTGACATACCTTGTAAAGATTGACAGAAGGACACACTCGTATGCGATATGAGAAAAAACGGAATCGAGAATTATATAGCGCGAAGCACGAATAGTATCGATTGTAAACCTTACTACGATTGTTTTAAGAGTCATGATGAAGTTGTAGAAGAGCGACATAGCGATTGCTACGACTACAGATCGAACGACAGCGATTTGTTTACAATCGATCGTAATGACGCGAGATTTAAATTTAATCGTAGTTTAAACAGCTGTCAGTTGAAGAAAAAGAAAGTTAGTATGGCGTATTAATCGATTTTAATTCATAGATTTTTGAGGACTAAATAAATACTTTTAAGAGACGACAACTGGACTACTTACCCTACCAAAACTAACATGTAAAGGAGCGTAGTTATTGTGTAAATGGAAAATTTTATCGGTGTCTAAAAAGTAATTTTGACAAAAAATATAGGGTAATCGAACCAATTAAATACTATTCTCATATTTCATGTTTGTGCACTTGTATTATAAGCACTCCAAAGATTTAAGAATTTAAATAATATTATATTACGTCGCCTCAGTGCTTGTTTGGCCTATCTGACATTTTTTACGAAAATGACTTTTTAATGCAGTATTATAAAGAATAAAATTTCCATCCGACTGGTAATTTTTTTTTTTAAATATTCAATTCTAATACAATAAAAATCTCATTTCAATTTTTTTCTCAACACGGCACTTAAAGAAAATTCCGTGCTTGTTTGCTGTCTCCTGTAAAATTTGCTCGAGTGCAGATAGGCCAAACAAGCACTGAGGCGACGATTAGTCAAGATTTGTCCTTTATTGTATATGTGAATAAAATGTAAAATATTTTTTCATAGTGTAAGTTTTAAATGTTAATGCTAAGTTGAAAGTTTTTTAATTAATGTGAAATAATGTTAATTAATTAAGACATTCGTCTTACTTATAACTTCTAAATGTCTGTAGTTGTGTTATTATTTATATAAAATTGTATAAATGTTGATGACCTTTTCCTAAAAGAAAATAATTATATTTTTAGGATTAAATCTTTATAATATTATGTTAACTATTTAGTAAAATAATAAATGTATCAAGATAACAGTTCTTTCGGGAATAAAAATATTAGATATCAATATAGAAGCATAAATATAAAACATTATATGTATGATATTCCGTGGAGCTGAATCACTTACCGTTCGTCGGTCGGCCCGTCCGCGAACCGAAGCTTTGGTCGCCGTCGTCGATGAAGCCCTCACAAACTCCGTGGAATATATCACACAGTCCAAAGGTCGCTGGTGAAGTCTTGGATGTGTAGTTTTTGCACTAAGAGTAGTGTGAACCTTCGCGTCGGATAATTATAATTACAACGTTCGCAAGTTCGGCTGTTGCTTGCGCGTTCAAACTTGAAGTCTGTTTTATTTTAGTGTTCGCGGCAGCCAATGAGCGCGCGACGTATTAAGCTCCGGGTTACCGGAACGAACGGCCTGTTTACAGCCCACGGAACCATACTCCGATAAAACTATATTTTGTATGTAGATGTGCAGTATTGCAGCTCAGTATTACGACCAATCAGTTAATAAAAGTAAATTAAATACAAAGGTGAAGCTTGTGGACACGATGTCTGTTCCAGTACGGAACCCTATAATAAATGAGACAACTCTAAATATGAGTATTATACACCAAGACTTTGACTAAAGTATCAAGTAGTATTTTTATTTTTTTATGAAAAAAAGTCTAATTCACAAGTTTAAAATCAAATTAATGTGCTAATTTTATGCATCCGTCTTTCATAAAATGTAAATAAATAAATATACATAATGTAATGATTTAATTTAATATCACTAAAATCGAATATTTCTGCATAAATTGCTCACACTGTAGTTTCATTGCAAACTAATACAGGGTGGATCTGTAACTTTGAACCAGCTGGAATGGGGTGAATGACCTATCAAAATACAATTTAGAACCACCTTTATTTTTGGAATCGGATTAACTTTTTTTCAAAGTACGCATCGAAAAATCTAATATATATTATAAAGGCGAAAGTTTGTAAGTATGGGTGTATGGATGTTTGTTACTCGTTCACGTAAAAACTACTGAATGGATTTGAATGAAACTTTACCACAATATAGCTAACCATAGCACATCAGAATAACACATAGGCTACAATTTTTGAGGTTTCTAATGTGAGGTCGTAAAAAAACACATTTTTTGCGGTATAATAGTACTATATTATAAACGTCGCGAACTAGACGGGCTAGACGGGACGAACCTGAAGTCCACGCGAACGAAGTCGCGGGCAAAAGCTAGTACGCAATGGAACAAATGGAAGTCCGCATCGATAGTAGTACTTACAACACACAATGTCAGAAAAAAGTGGTTCTAAGTTGTATTATGACAGGACATTGACCCAACTTCAGCTGGTCCAAAGTTACAGATCCACTCTGTATAACGCTACAAATTTGTGATAATCAGGGCCCAGGTGTACCATACTAAAAAATTTGATGATGATGATGGTTGCTTTTGGTCCAAAGTAAGTCATTATTTTCTGTATAAAGCATTTTAAAAATGATATACTATAATTAGCTATGTAAAATTCACTTACTGGTCCAGTCATTTGAAACTTTCCTTGTTGAGTTGAATAGATGTAATTTTTTCTTATATTTTTTATGTTTTTCTCAAGTACTTATTGGTACTTTTGTCTTCTGACTGTAAACGTAAGCCCTTAATAGTACCTATCGTAATAGTACCTTACTATCATTTTGTACAAAAAGTATGAAGTAACTATGTTGAAAAATGTCCCCTATTTAGAACGAAGTTCCTTATCGCGCGTTATCGAAAGGGGGCTAGACGGAAAGAAATCTTACAAAAAGTTGTCACGACACTTTTTTAGTTGTCACGACACTTTTTTTGTTTTAGATGATTATCGCTAGATGGCGCTGTGATCAAAATGTTTTAAAACACGTTCCTTATTTGTTTTAGATGAATATCCCGATAAGGAACGTGTTTTAAAAGATTTTGATCACAGCGCCATCTAGCGATAATCATCAGGGAAAAAAATTATAAGATATCTTTTAATCGAAAGGAACTTCGTTCTATCCAGGTGTCCCTTGACACCTCTCAAGTTTTTTTTTATTACAAAACGGACCAGTTTCAATGTAATGTTTCAGTGTAATGTAAATAAATTTGTTCTTCACAAATCTTTTGTTATCATTTCTTAGCGAAATCTAAAAACCAATATTCGTTTTTCAGCTCTCAGAGATTTTTATCCTACAACTCAGCTTTGTTAAGCCATAATTTATGGAGTATTTTCTATATTTTCTTTATCTGTACCTGTACCTGTACCAACCCATTACTGCCCACTGTTGGGCTCAGGTCTCCTCAGAAGAGGGATTAGGCATAGTCCACCACGCTTGCCCAGATTGGGGACTTCACATATCTTCAAAGGATTTTTAGAACCCTTTTCCGACATGCAGGCTTCCTCGCGATGTTTTCCTTCACCGTTTTTAGCCAGTGGTTTTGTGAAAAATTGCACATAAATATTTTTCATATTTAGATTTAGAGGTACAAGCCGGCCGGATTTGAACCCGCGACCTCCCATTCGGAAGAACGCGCTTCGACCACTCGGCCACCACGACTACACTTTCTTTATCTAAATGATTCTTTTTTACTGTCATTTGGGCAGGTTACCGAACTAGTTACCTAATTAAGTGGTCACCGTCCCTCATGAACCTCTAAAATATTAGGAGACACTGCACAGTCGACTCCTACGACCTACTCTTGAAAGCTGTTTTTCAAATCTCGTTTGCATAACCACAAGAATTACTTTGGCTCATAAACACCTCACCAGACCAGAAAAGGGTGTTGTGCTAGGTCGCGCCAGGCGTGGACTTGTAACTCATGCAGATCTGCCTCTACGATGCCACGCCATCAGTGCCTTCAAACTGAGGGCTTTCGAAGAACAACAATTACATAACAACTTAAATGATCTAAATTAAATTTCTTTAAACACTCGCGGTTATCTAAGAAACTAGAAAGAGGATAGACAGATTTGACTGCTGTTAAGTAACCTACCCGCAGTACTGAGTCTTCCCGTGATCGTGGCGATTGTAACAGTGCTGAAATATTGGGATCGCACATTTAATACAATTCGTGGTAAGAACCCGTTTAGTAATTGTGTAAGTGATATAAAATAGTTCAATGGAAATCGTAATAAATACACGTGTCATATTGTAAGGCTTACGAGAATTTCTGATATTCCAAGCAGTTAGTAAATTCTCTTAAGCTTAAATAGTTCAGCTTTGTACCATTGATGTCACGCCCAACGTTACATAACTTACAACTTATATGTCACATAATTGTTGTACAAATCATGAGCACACGTACTTCAAGATGTGACAAATAACGCCTACAAATATACAGTGTAAAGATGAAATAGTAGATCAACTGCTACTTACTGGGTCTTTATGAGATCTATCCAGAATATTATTATTATTTAATATTAAATTTCTTTAAACACTCGCGGTTATCTACATCACTTACATTATTACTAAACGGGTTCTTACCACGATTATTTTTAATTGAGAGGTCCCGATATTTCAGCACTGTTTCAAGCGCCATGATCACGGGAAGACTGAAGAACTGCGGGTAGGTCATTTAAGAGCAGACAAATCTGTCTACCCTCTTCAATGTGAGTTCGAGTTCAAGTGGTACCGGTAAACGAACGAGAACCCGTTTAGTAATAATGTAAGTGATTATTTAATATTATTTACTGGATGCAGATGGCGCAGGACCGGTCGATGTGGCGAGGTTTGGGGGAGGCCTATGTCCAGCAGTGGACTTCTATAGGCTGATGATGATGATGATTAATATCATTTTACATGCATGGCAAGCTTCCACAACCATCTAGAAATAGAAGCGGAGTGTTTGTCGTCGCTTGCCGCTTCTTTAAGAACCCTTTACTGCCAACTGCTGTGCTCAGCTCTCCTCAGAAGAGGGATTAAGCATAGTCCACCACGCTTGCCCAATGCGGCTTTCCACTTGTCAACTAAGTTTTGCATCACGAGTTTACGGCAGAAGGATGTTTTTTTTGTTATTGCATGACATTTAAATAAACGTATGGCTCACGTTATGGGAAGTGGTTATCGTCGCTCATTGGCCTCTACAATTCTAGGATATTGGGGGGCGTCAGTACCATATATAGCGCTCTGGAAACACCGAGAACCAATCGATCATACCAAAAATGGAACCCGGAATGGTAAGGGGCAAGTAGATTTTTAAGTAGACCGTTGCGATAATTAGTACTATCTAGTAGCTTACACGCTAACTCATTCAATACGCTTAATTAAGAACCGGAAAGTTGGTAAGATAAAACTCGCAAAATTCCACCTAAACTTACATATTAGGTACATAATAAGGCGCTAATTAAATAAAAGCTTTTAAAATAAAATATCCCTAGGTGCCTAATTCCGGGGGCGGCGCGACGGGAAAGAGTGCCGATGGCGTAACGCGTCGCGTCTTCCCTCATAACCCCGGGTTGGGTTCTGGCCTCGGCCGGGGTTCGGACGCTGAGTGTGAGCGGTTGGAGGTTTTAGTGCGGTTCAACTCACACATACACCAGCCGCGGGGCGGGCGGGGATCCGTTGATTTCCTCAAACTAAAAAAAAAAAGTGTCTAATTCACCATATCTATCTAATATAGGTATAAAATTGTCGTGTCACGGTGTTCGAACTTGAACTCCTCCGAAACGGCTCGACCGATTTTGATGAAATTTTTTGTGCTTATCCGGTACCTATGAGAATCGGTCAACATCTATTTTTCATCCCCTAAATGTTAGGGGTAGTCCACCCCTAATTTTTTTTTTCGGCGCAGACGAAGTTGCGCGAGTCAGCTAGTAGCTTTATAACATCAGCAACTATTGTTGAGTTCCCATCCCTATCCTTTCCTACAACCAACGCCATCTGTGGAGACGCTAGTGACAACTGCGCTACTAAAGCGCCAAAATCGATGCATTTTTGCAATATGGCGTGAACTAACGTACGAACGAAAGCCGGTGCCGGTAAAATTTCTAATTAGAAACAAACTTTGGTGAAAAACTAAGTGCAGTGTTGTGCAAACGAACTACAAACCAGCTGGGCAGATAATTCCAAGTAAGTTCCCATCCACTTCTTGGCATTAACCCACAAACTCACAACATTTAAGTGGTCCATTTCGAGCGCGAATACCTATGGTAACTAGGGTCATATTCATTAGAAAACTAGTTATACATTCTATTCTATCATAATACTATCGAAGAATAACATACTTAATAACATAAACGTGTTCAAGTCATATTCAAACTTATATTTTAACAAACTTGTAGGTACCTACTGTAACTACCTTGAATTTTGTAAAATACATTTTGTTCAACATAACTTTTCAAGATGTCTGAATCTCAACTTAAAATATTAATTAGTGAGCGGGAATACGTTTACAACGAACTGCAGAATCTTTACGATTTATCACAAAATTTAATAACTGATTCGTCAAAAGCCACAAGTTTCAAGGTTCGTTTTAGACGTATAAACGATATTCGTAGTGAATTTTTGGAATTGTGTAGTAAAATTAATGCATTAAAATTGGAAATAAACCCGAAAGACAAAATAGACATGAAAATTGTAAAATCATTTGACGATCTGTTTTACGTGGTTTTGGAAACGGCCGAGAATTGTTTAGCCGATAATGGCGCGAAAAGTGTGCAGCTCGCGGGCCACGCCAAGCCGTTCGGTCAGCAAGTGCGTTTACCAAAAATTAATTTGCCTAATTTTGATGGTAATATTGAACAATGGCGGACGTTTTGTGATACTTTCAAGTCGCTTGTACACGACAACGAAAACATAACTTCGATAGAAAAATTTCATTATTTGCTATCATGTTTGTCGGGTGCTGCTTTATCGATAGCCAAAGGTGTACCTGTTACATCTGAGAATTACAACATAGTTTTTGACACAATAGTAAATCGTTTTGAAAATAAAAGAATTTTAGCAACCTCCTATTTAGACAAAATTGTTCAATTCCCGCCATTGAAGACATCTACTTTAAATAATTTATTGCAATTCACAAACTTATTATATGAAAGTGTCAATGCCCTTAAGGCGATCGATGTACCGAATTTAAGCGAATATATTTTATTTTACTTGGCATCTCGTTCTTTGGACACTGATACTCGTAAAAGATTTGAATCACAGTCTCAAAATGTATCGAACTATTTACCTACTATTAACGATTTGTTAACATTTTTGCAAAACTATGTTAAAGTTTTAGAGGTCAGTGAACCTTCTCCTTCAACGTCTATGCGTATACAAATTAATAACAAACTTCCTTTAAACTATAACAATCGTAATGAAAGATTTTTAAAACAAACTTATTTAAATAAATCAACTTCATTGCCTGTTAACACAAACTTACCTTTAAATGTTAGCACCGGCGTTTATCATCCGTGTTGCTTTTGTAAACAAAAACATAGCGTATATAAATGTCCTAGTTTTCAAGCTTCAAGCGTCCACGACCGGCTTAAGTTAGTGACAGCAAACTACTTATGCGTTAATTGTTTACGGAAAAATCACGATCACAACAAGTGCTATTCAAAATCAAATTGTACCATATGTGGGCAACGGCACCATACTCTTCTTCACGATTCTGCCACGAATGGCTCCGTTCAGTTTCCCGCGCAAAACGATACGCCAAGGGAACCCGTTGCTTCCGTCAGCTCTAATGCATGTGTTGGATACAGTCGTTCGGTGGTACTTCTCGGTACTTGTGCGGTCCGTGTTCGACATCCTAGTACTGCTGAAACACATCTTGTTCGTGCGTTGATTGATAGCGATGCTCAAGATAGCTTTATAACTAAATCGTGTGTTCAACGTATAGGCTTACCAATGCGTCGATGTGCAATGTCCGTTGTTGGTCTAGGTCAAAACGCCGTGCATCACGTGACGGGTATAACATCTTGCACTGTACTTCCTCGCTCTTCAGATAACCCTTGTTTTAATATTTGTCCTATTGTAATTGATAACATAACTAGTAACATGCCTACAACAAACTTGCCAAACAATATTCGTGAATCTTTTAAACATTTAATTCTCGCAGATGATAACTTTGACAAATCATCTGAGATCGATCTTTTACTTGGCGCGGAACTGTTCCATAGCATTTATGATGGTCAGCGTATCCAGCCCAGGGTTGACCTTCCGGTTGCGTTACATAGCGTTTTCGGTTGGGTTATTACTGGTAAACTTAATACAAACTATTTGCCGGTCCAAAAAATATCTTCTCTCCTAGCATCCACTAACGAACTAGACGCAAACCTCAAGCGATTCTGGGAGATCGAAGAACCTCCACGTCAGGCTATTGCTAATCCTGATGACATCAAATGTGAAGAAATGTACTCTAACCTGACATACCGCAACCAGGACGGTAGGTATGTTGTACCGATTCTCCTGAAAAAACCTGATGCTCAACTCGGCGATTCTTACAATCATTCTCTCTCTCGGCTCGCTAACTTAGAACGACGCCTCGATCGTAACCTTCTATTAAGGGAACAACATACTTTTAACTTACTTAACAATGCCATTAATATTACTAAAATATTAGCACATACTGACAGCACGACTGTGTTAGCTTGGCTTCACACGCCTCCACACAGTCTCAAAACGTTCGTAGCTCATCGCGTGGTAAAGATTCTAGATAGCGTCCCAATCGAAAATTGGTATCACGTACCCACGCATGACAACCCGGCTGACCATTGCAGTCGTGGTCTAACTTGTTCTCAACTGGCGTCCTGTTCTACATGGTGGACAGGGCCTAGTTGGCTGCTCGCTAACTATTCCGAATGGCCAACTTCACAACAATCATCCTTTGTTAAAGATTTACCAGAAACAAAAGCAAAAATAACATCTCACAATTTAATTGAATTTTTAGATTCCAACATACTTTCACATCTCATTGAAAAACATTCATCATTTTCAAAATTACAACGCGTATTTGCCTGGTGTCAACGTTTCATAACAAATGCAACTCGTTCTCCAGAAAAACGTATTAAATCTAGTTTAACTTTAGAAGAAATAGAAAATTCACTCATTACTTTAATAAAACACGTACAGTATAGTTTCTTTGCTGATGAAATTAAAACTATTCAAACGGATAAACTTCTTCCACGCAATCTTCATAAACTTACACCCTTTATCGATGACCGCGGTCTTTTGCGAGTCGGGGGAAGATTAAAAAATTCAAATTTACCTCAATCCGCTATTCATCCATTTTTATTGCCTAAAACATCACATCTATCAAAAATCATTATCGATTATTATCACCGTACTTATTTACATTGCGGACCGCGTGCATTACAATCGTTAATACAAAGAAAATTCTGGATTTTAGGTATCCGTAATCTAATTCGATCGCGACTTTCAAAATGTATTACGTGTTTTAAAGTTAACCCTACAACTCTTCAACCTATCATGGGTAATCTACCTTCTTTGCGAGTCCAACCGGCCCGTTGCTTTGATAACGTCGGAGTCGACTTCGCGGGACCTTTTATAATTAAAGAAAGCCGTAGGCGTAACGCAAAAACCTATAAGGCATATGTTTGCGTTTTCGTTTGTCTAGCAGTTAAAGCAATACATCTTGAACTCGTTACCGAGCTTTCGACTCCAGCCTTCATTGCTGCTCTTGATCGATTTGTCTCTAGACGCGGTTTATGTAGCACGATCATTTCAGACTGTGGTTCAAATTTTATAGGCGCCAAGCGTTATCTTACCGAAATGCATCAAATGATTGGAAACCAGTACCGTGAAATTGAGTCTAATCTAACAAATCGAGGAATACTATGGAAACTTAACCCTCCAACAGGGAGTCACTTTGGAGGTATTTTCGAAAGCGGCGTTAAATCCATGAAGCACCACCTGAAACGTGTAGTCGGGTTACAAGTTCTAACCTTCGAAGAATTCAGTACGGTTCTTATAAAAATTGAAGCTATTTTAAATTCACGTCCTTTAGTAACAATATCCTCCGATCCTACAGAGGTGGAAATACTAACACCTGGTCATTTTTTAATCGGGGCTCCTTTAGTAAGCCTTCCTGAACCTTCACTAGTTGACATTAACTTAACCGTTCAGGCCAGATGGCAACTACTACAAAAACTAACTCAATGTTTCTGGCGTACCTGGCATTTAGACTATCTTCACACACTACAGCAACGAACTAAATGGTTTAAAAATCAGCATAACGTAAAAGTGGGAGATATAGTCTTAATTGTCGATCAAAACCTTCCATCCCTAGAATGGCGTATTGGTAAGGTCAGCGAGCTGCATCCTGGTACCGACGGCGTAGTACGAGTGGTCACTGTTCGTACATCGCATGGTTTCTTACGAAGACCCACTGCGAAGCTGTGTCCACTGCCTCGTGATGCAGATCCAAATTAGCATTCTAAATTTATCTAACTTAAAGCATAGTTTATAACTTAACATACTTTTACTTATTGTAACTTCCTAAACGTACTTTTAACATACTTTTACTTATTGTAACTTCCTAAACGTACTTTTAACATACTTTTACTTATTGTAACTTCCTAAACGTACTTTTAACATACTTTTACTTATTGTAACTTCCTAAACGTACTTTTAACATACTTTTACTTATTGTAACTTCCTAAACGTACTTTTAACATACTTTTACTTATTGTAACTTCCTAAACGTACTTTTAACATACTTTTACTTATTGTAACTTACTAAACGTACTTTTAACATACTAAACGTACTTTTAACATACTAAACGTACTTTCAACATACTTGTACTTTTGTTACTTCTTAAACATACTTACTTTAACTTACTAAATGTACTTTTAACATACTTATTTTAACTTTCTAAACTTACTTTTAAACTTAATTTAGGACCTACATTAGGTCATTTAGTTTTAAGTCACTCTTATCATTTAGTTATAGCGTACCTTAGTTACCATAGCTATTTTAAAGAATGCGTCTTCAAAATTTTCTGTGAGTTTTCTGAAATCCTATGATGATTTCAAGTGGGGGGAAATGTTGAGTTCCCATCCCTATCCTTTCCTACAACCAACGCTATCTGTGGAGACGCTAGTGACAACTGCGCTACTAAAGCGCCAAAATCGATGCATTTTTGCAATATGGCGTGAACTAACGTACGAACGAAAGCCGGTGCCGGTAAAATTTCTAATTAGAAACAAACTTTGGTGAAAAACTAAGTGCAGTGTTGTGCAAACGAACTACAAACCAGCTGGGCAGATAATTCCAAGTAAGTTCCCATCCACTTCTTGGCATTAACCCACAAACTCACAACAACTATGATCTTTCAACTACGCTGAAAATAAACTATTTGATTTCAAAAACATGCAAAATCATTCACAGCGCAAATCTAATCTCGTATTCACGTCATATTATTTTTTCTTCTTTTCACATCAAACGGGACCAATCTAAAGTCTAATTTGAAACTTCATTCACGCGTCCGGAAATGATCTAACACTTATTGTAGTAAACAGATTAAGAATAGACGGTATTCAACCTTCTTATATTTATTTACTCTGTTATATTGACGAGCGATGTACAACGGATGCGGGGTGTGCCACTAATCTAAGCTCCACAGACTTTTGAAATATCAGACCGACATTACAATTTGTGTTACATTTATGTAACAGTACAGTTTTAACTCTTAACGCTTTAGTGTGAGAATATAGTTTTGTAGGGTTAGTGGTACTGTGGCCCAAGGGAGATCTTCGACCGGGTGAGATAGTGTATGCCCGTTCAGGCCGAAGACGTCTATAGTAATCTATAATATAAAAATGAATCGCAAAATGTGTTGGTAAGCGTATAACTCAACAACGCCTGGACCAATTTGGCCAAATCTTTTTTTTTAATGTTTGTTGAAGTTTAAGGATGGTTTTTACGACGAGAAAAAATCGAATAGTTGCCGAAAAAAAATAAAAAAAACGGGTCATAGGGTTCACGCAGACGACGTCGCCGGCAGCAGCTAGTGTTGTATATATGTCACCGAACGTTGAAAACTTCGATAGCGCGATTCAGGATCTGGTTATTGGTCCACCACAGTACCTTCAAAAATGAAACTCTTGACCTTAAGGTCCAGAGTTGAAACGAAACAATATTTGGTGTTATTAAAAAGTTAAGTATATCGCATCTACTCTACTTTCCATGCATTCCAGCATCAGTTTTCATATGAAATTAAATCATCTGAATCGGTCCACCCAAACAGTTTTGTAATGACAAAACAAGTGACAAAGTAATATTTTTCTTTTGGATAAATAAATAAAATAAAAAAAATAAGTTAGTAAATGTGATAATCTTCCTTTTGGAATACGATCAAACCAACAACAAATAAAACCACTGTTATTGTGTACTGTCTAAACTAAAACGTCTCTCTCTCTCTCTCTCTCTCTCTCTCTCTTTCTCTCTCTCTTATAGTAAAATATTTTGATCACATAGCATTAATCATATAAAACAAAATAAGGAATTGTTTTAAAAGATTTAATCACAGCGTCATCTAGCGATAATCATCTAAAACAAAAAAAGTGTCGTGACAACTTTTACATAAAAATTTCCGTCTAGCCCCTTTCGATAACGCGCGATAAGGAACTTCGTTCCAAAAATCCTTTTGTTAGATAAAATGTAACTAAAAATACTGCCATTTCTTAACTATTCTTAGATCTACATTTGTTTCATAAAAGCGGTGTGCCAGACAAAAGTTTGCTTTGTCGTTCATTGTTCGATGTTTTGCTGTTTTTTTATGAAAAACATCGGCAAAAAGTAACGAAAAAACTGACTTTAACTAGATAGACGCTCGATCAATCTAAGTGTTTATTTGTTGAGGAAAAACTTGAGTTTTTCGGGAAATTCTCGTCTAAAATAACAATAAGAAATTTTTTCCAGCTTTTTACGATGATTTGGGATAATTCTTTGTATTTTATTACTATAATGTTCCAAATATTGACCTCTATTTTTCGCAATAAAAGGTAGGTAGGTCCTTTTTCAGGGTCTAAAGATTGTCTGTGCCAAGTTTCATCAAAATCGGTTGAGAGGTTTAAGCGGGAAAGCGTAACAGACTACTACAGCTTCTTCCAAATTTATACTATTATTAGTAAGAATGTTATCAGAATATGAAGAAACACATGATTTTAGAACATACGGTGCGCTGTAGCTATGTACAATTGTATTGAAATGAAATACTTTATTTTCAACATTGATGACGTACTCATTCTTGTTGACGTCAAAAGTTAAAAGCTACCACCAGTTCGGACACAAAAAATAATAATTATAGCCACTGTCCTGAGAAGATCTGGCAAGAAACTTAGCGGGCATGTCTTTTTTTGTATAATGAGCATTTTTTTAAAGTATTTGTGCAGTATTATTCAATTTTACATTAACGGTACAAAAAAGAAACGATTACGGTACTGAAATGACCTTGGCGAGCAACTCATTCCCACTTTGTGCAATCGTCCAGGTAATCATTGACCTTATAGTAGGCTTTCTTGCACAGACGTTCTTTAATATTTTTCTTAAACCTATGTATAGGTAGGTTCAGGTGTTTGTCTGTATGCTTGTACAACAAAATCCCACAAGATGTTCAAAACCTACCTATACATAGGTTTAAGAAAATTATTAAAGAACGTCTGTGCAAGAAAGCCTACTATAAGGTCAATGATTACTTGGACGATTGCACAAAGTGGGAATGAGTTGCTCGCCAAGGTCATTTCATTATCGTTATTGTTTTTTTTTTTTTGTATATTTTATGTAAATTTGTGTAATACTGTACAAATATTAAAAAAAAAAAAAAAAAAATGCTCATTATACAAAAAAGACATGCCCGCTGAGTTTCTTGCCAGTTCTTCTCAGGACGGTGGCTACAATTATTATTTTTTGTGTCCGAACTGGTGGTAGCTTGTAACTTTTGACGTCAACAAGAATGAGTACGTCATCAATGTTGAAAATAAAGTATTTCATTTCAAGTATTTCATTTCATTTCATTTCATTTTGAACTTTTTGTGGGATTTTGTTATCAGTACAAGCATACAGACAAACACTTAAAGGAAGTTCTTATTTTATGCAATCGACTCATCGGTAAATCAAGTTTATGTTTGTTCCTGGTGTTTCTACTATGTTAAAAATTAGTTAGAAAAAAATAAAAATATAAAACAGAAGACTAAAAGTATGTCAGTGTTAGTACTGTAACAGCTGAGGTATATGAGTTTTTTTTTTTTTTTTTTGGACGGGAGGAAATCGCCGGACTTCCACTCGCCCCGCGAGTGGGGTATGTGGGTGTCGAACCGCACTAAAACCTCCCGCCGCTCACGCTCGACGTCCGATCCCCGGCCGGGAAAGAACCAGGCACGAGACTGGTAGGGGTGACAGGACGCGTTCGCGATTGTCGCTCACGTATCGCCCCGTCACCCCCGTGAGGTATATGAGCTATGCTTTCAATATTATTTGGACAGCTCCATTCAAACTTTATAAAGAAAAAACACAAGTGATACTTAAACCATTAACAAAAGTTTATAGCAACTGCTGAAAGCTGCCCGAGCCATTATAGTATGTTCTAATTACTATAAATTTACGACAATAGCTCTTAAATTGTATACCAGAAAGATCAATTTCCCACTCTCACAAAAAATACAATATGACCTTCCTCTCAGCGATTCTATTTTAAAAGGACGTAGAATTATCATTTTATTGAGTTCTTGTTGTTAAATGCATAAGGTTGATAATGGCTTGACTTTTGTCAAGTTCTTTGTCGGTGCGGAGTGCCGTAAAAGCACTTGAAATAAGATTTGATTCAATAATAGAAATACAATTACGAGTCATCTAGAAAGAGGCTAGTTCTCTGCTTAATAATACTTTTCATGAGAAATATTTTAGATAATATCTTGGAGACTTTACTTCTATGCTTTTTATTAATCTTTTAAATTTAGGCTACAGTTAAATGATGATCGTGAGAAGTCGTGGTGAGCTTCATTCCGAACGGGAGGTCGCGGGTTCAAATCCGGCCGGCTTGTACCTCTAAATCTAAATGTGAAAAAATATTTATGTGCAATTTTTCATAAAACCACTGGCTGAAAACGGTGAAGGAAAAGCGTGAGGAAACATGCATGTCAGAAAAGGATTCTAAAAATCTTTTGAAGATATGTGAAGTCCCCAATCCGCATTAGACAAGCGTAGTGGACTATGCCTAATCCCTCTTCTGAGGAGACCTGAGCCCAACAGTGGGCAGTAATGGGTTGGTACAGTACAGTAAATGATGATCTGGCATAACAATTACGTATCTTTTTACTAAAATGTAACAACTTTCATTTTCCAAGAATAAAATTAACTAGTCTGACCTTTATAAAAATACAGATTACGACCAAGTATCTCATTTCTATCAAAAAATAATCTATCGAAATCGTTTCATCCAGAAAACAAGCACACGCAAACACGAACAGATCGTGAAATGTTGTTCACAAAAAACTACATATTTAGACTACAGGCCCATGAAGAAAAATTATGGGTCATTTGAACCACCAGGTGACCTATCTAAAACGAAATTCTAGCATAAAATAATAAGATTCAGTACTATGCCGTCACCTGTAAGCTGTCCAACTGAGTGCAGGTGAGCATTCAGGGGATTGCAACCATCGTTTTTTCCCCTTGTCGCATGATTTTTTAACGTCGTTGAGGAATAATGGATTAGAAGTAGTATTTAAATAGTATGATACAGATGCCGTACAAAAATGTTAGGCCACAAAGTCGGATTTTTTTTAATTTTCCGACAATTACCGGGGTATATTTAGTCATTTGATTTTGTATCTATAATAATATGCCATAATTTTTTTCATGGGCCTGTAGTCTATTGTTTAAAAAACAGTAAACATCTTTAAACTTGGACACAAAACCTACAAATCCTATCCAACAATACAAAAGAAAAACTCTCAATAATAATTAAAATCAGAGATTTCTTTGACATTTCGTCAAGTTTGCGACGCGTAAAAGAATCCGAATTCTTACGAAAAATAATTAAAAGTTAATGGTCGTTTGTTTTATTTTTCTTTAACCAGAATTCCGTTCAGATTATTCGAGGAATACCCTTATATATAATCTTTAATCTTTTTTAGTGTAATACACTCATAAGGAAGGTTCTGGAGTAGCGCCCGCGTCAAGGCAAGCGCAGTGTGGGACGACCAGCAAGGTGGACGGATGATCTTGTTAAGATCGCAGGAACACGCTGGATGCAGGCCGCTACCAACCGGTCGCATTGGAAATTCTTGGGGGAGGCCAATGTCCAGCAGTGGACGTCTACAGGCTGACAATGATGATGATGATGATGACACTCATAAGCCCGCCCGATGGAAAGTGGTTATAGTCGTTCTGCAGTGTCAGGCTATTGGGGAAGCTACCCATCACTTACTATACTAAGCTTTGGTCAAACTTCGTATAAAGATAGAAAATGGCTCCGAACGGTAAGGTACTGTACTGTACTGTACTGTACTGTACTGTACTGTACTGTACTGTACTGTAACAACCCATTACTGCCCACTGCTGAGCTCAGGTCTCCTCCGAAGAGGGGTTAGGCATAGTCCATCACGCTTGCCTAATGTGGATTGAGGACGAACCGAACGGTAGTTTATCCCTAATCATGATGGAACGAGACATTAAATATCTTTTGAAGAGAACCGTGTTTAAACGCAGCGGTGAAATCAACCGCTACGATGTGTATCGCGATAGTAAAAGGGGGATAAAGGAATCACCTTGAAGAGGAGCAAACGGTACAGAATGCTCTGATAACTGAAATCTCTCCATATACAAGGAGATTTCAGTCGATCCACAAGCTTTGATTCGTCAACAATCCAAACAGTTTGGATTGAGCCAAATTAAAACAGCTGAGAGATGAGTTTTCCTTTTTTTGTCGCAGACTGGAACCTCTGAGTGTGCGGAGAAATTTCAGCTCTCTGTGCATTCTGTACCGTTTGGTCCATGGGGAATGCTCCGAGGAACTCTTCGAGATGATCCTTTCATCTCCCTTTTACCATCGTACCACACGCCGCAGGGGCAAGGTTCACCACCTTCACTTGGAACCGCTGCGATCTTCCACGGTTCGCTTCAGAAGATCATTTTGCCCCGTACCATTCCGATTTGGAATGGACTCCCATCCGCGGTGTTCCCGGAGCGCTATGATATGTCCCTCTTTAAACGAGGCTTAAGAAAAGTCCTGTATCGGTAGGCGATAGATAACAGCCCCTCATTGCCCTGGCATTGCAGAGGTTCATGAGCGACGGTGACCGATTACCATCAGGTGGGCCGTAGGCTCGTTTATCTATCACGCAATAAAAAAAAATTAAAAAAAGATAAAGTTTTGTGTGGAAGGTGTGAAAAAACTTGAGAGGTGTCATGGGACACCCGAATCGAAGTTCCTTTCGATTAAAAGATATCTTGTAATATTTTTTTTCCTAACGTAACGCGCGATAAGGAACGTGTTTTAAAAGATTTTGATCACAGTGCCATCTTGCGATAATCATTTAAAACAAATAAGGAACGTGTTTTAAAAGATTTTGATCACGGCGCCGTCTTGCGATAATTATCTAAAACAAATAAGGAACGTGTTTTAAAAGATTTTGATCACAGCGCCATCTAGCAATAATCATCTAAAACAAAAAAGTGTCGTGACAACTTTTCGTAAGATTTTTTTTCATCTAGCCCCCTTTCGATAACGCGCGATAAGGAAAACTGATTGTGTTGAGTTTTGGGAGAAGCCTTTGTCCAGCAGTGGACGTCTAAGATAAACTATAATGTAGATAACGATAATGATGATGAAACTTTTCTGGGTTAGCTCATATCAACATACATTACACTATAACTAAGTGGAAACTAATATCTACCGCAAGTTTTGCAATTAAAAACGTATTTAAGCCAGATTATAATATAGTTCAAAATCAAATGTCAGTAGAGCGAACATTATAAGCAGTTTTAATTTCAGCTGAACATCAAACAAAGAGCTTAACCCTTTGTCTCGAAGCTTTACGTAGAGTGGTAGAGTACAAAGCCGACATTGTCTTTAAAACGATCACGTGCGGTTAATTAGTGAATAATTTGTATAGTGATACGGTTAATACGCTAATAATAGTATTATAGATGATAGTATTATCTGTATCAGATCAGTAATCCTCTACAAATGTGGTAGAAACATAAACTTTTTATACAAGTGTTATATTTACGGGGGCGGCGTGACGGGAAAAAGTGCGCGAGCATAACGCGTCGCACCGTTCCTCATAACCCCGTACTGGGTTTCGGTCGCTGAGTGATACCGGTTGGAGGTTTTAGTGCGGTTCAACTTCCACAAATCCGGTGATACCCTCCAACTCAAAAATAATAATAAGAAAAAAAGTGTTATATTTAGATACTCGTAGATTTTTGTAAATTATATAGTAAACGTAAATTATACATTTCTAAAATGTATCAAAGCATACTTTGTAATTGTAGAGTATAATTTGGTTTACTTCGTCCATTTTAGACAGTGATGTTAGTTGAGGTTTAAGAGCGTAATCTTGCTGGTTCGAACGTGCGACCTCCCGCAAAGAAGTAAGTAGTTTCACGTTCGAAACATTCGCTTACCAAAGAAAGAAAGAAAAACATTTATTTGTGACAAAAAAATAAAAATATTCTTTTACAATTTTCACACGACAAAGAAGTCTATTTGCCACAAAAAAGGTACCCATCTCAGCTGAATACCACAAGCAAGCAGAAAACCATCTGCAGCGCTGATTTACCACAACTATAAATATACACCTCTCTTTTACAATTGTACTACTGAGTTTTAACTTCCTCGACACGTAAAGTTGAGCGAAAAAGGTAAACAATTAAGACCTAAATACCGTTGTAAAAAAAAAATGGTTGCCTGTAAAGTCGGTATACGGGCGAAAGTTTTACGTGACAACGACTCGGGCATGGTTAGCCCGCCTAAGAGCGAGAGAGACAGACATAAAAAGTGACGCGGCACGCGTGCCTCTCACTCGTTCTCATTGTGAGCGCATAACGTGAGCGGAGCGTAACGCAGTGAAGTGAAGTGTCACCCGGCAAACCAATTTATAAGACGTTGTCACGTCAAACAGACTCTCATCATCCTTCATTAATTCAAAAATTATGAAGCTTACAATTTCACGAGATGCCATCCTCCGATTAACCTAAGGCCGAGTTTATTCAATAAAAAAATATTTCCCTTTGCTCTTTCAAAGGAAATTGCACGGAAATATCGTGTTTTGTCAGAGATATTATAGCTCGCAGTATTATATAAATAAGTGATCATTTTGCGAGCTCTCCGGTGTCCCGTGAGAAGTAGAAACGTACGATACTTCCTGTGGGAGTTTACTTCGCTAACTCAGTTAACATTCGTTTGGTTTCTGACAAAAATTACTACTGTTATTGATAATTTACGAATATACATAAAAATAGTTCTTTGTCCAACATTTATACTAGTTTTCTGGTTGATTTTACAACAAATAAGTAACAGATAACTGCCGGAAAAAAAAGATCTTGTGAGGTGTCATGGGACACCCGAATGGAACGAAGTTCCTTTCGATTAAAAGATATCTTATATTTTTTTACCTAACGTAACGCGCGATAAGGAACGTGTTTTAAAAGATTTTGATCACAGCGTCATCTAGCGATAATCATCTAAAACAAAAAAAGTGTCGTGACAACTTTTCGTAAGATTTTTTTCCGTCTAGCCCCCTTTCGATAACGCGCGATAAGGAACTTCGTTCCAAATGTTGTATAGGGTACACACAGACGACGTCACGGACTGCTAGGAAACGACAAAGCCGTCTGTAAAGTCTTCATTTCGTTCTTACAGAACAAAAAGATTTGTTTAAATCGCTTTAAAAACGTATGTGTATGTGTAGACCTCTTACTGATACAAAATATCAAGTATCTTAAATGAATGCAAAAGAAAGTAAATTTTCCTCAAAATCCTGTTGGCGACAAGTACTGGTTAAACTTAAAAAAATATCAAAACAAATTTCAATTTAAATAAAACCTAGACGTTTCAAAAACGATATAAAAAAGTCTCTCTTTAATACGGTTTTAAGGAAATTAGCTTAAAGCCTTTTCAAGACAAAAAGCTGCTGAATGAACATCGATAAAAACACTATTAAAACTGAAACGATTTCCTACCATTTATTCTCGATTGCAACTCGACCCCAAGTTCTTTGCATAACTTCTGAAGATATGACTTGTGACAATGAGGAAGGTTTGCAAAACGTTCATGAAGGCGCCTGTAACACTTCTTCTTCCTGTGCCATCTTCTATCGAAGGTCGGCGATCATTAAGGCGATCTGCACTTTTGACACAGCAGCGCGAAACAAAGCACGAGTGCTTTTGTTGAACCTCTGTAACACTAAACTTAATGGCGTTAATAATTCTATTATCGCCATTGACAAGAAAGTGAGGTTTTAATATCATTTTTGGTCGCTTTTCTCGGTCTTATATCAGGGTTGTAAATATGGATATAGTTTATTTGTGACGAATACAAAATTTACAATACGACAAAAAAGAATATAGAGAAGAGATACGTTTTCATTGCAGGAAGTTTATAAATTTTTATTTGGCTTTTACTAATCCATTGATCGTTGTATACGACCATAAACTTCTTGATTTAGATTTTTTTAAGAAATTACTACTGTTTCGTGACATTAAGATTACGATTTAAACAACACCGGAACTTTTACCGTCGATACATCTACCAAAAAAACTCCTAAAACGAGGAAAGCCACGTTCAGAAATAAGTATAAACACATATCTAATAATAACATTGATAAGTAAAGCAAATACCACGCATTGTTATACTTAAGTCAATATTTCTAAATGTCAACAAAATTCTGTATTTTCTGCTCCAAATATTTACGATGTAGCAATGTGTCAAGTAAATATCGTTGTATTTCGGTAAGACTATTCCATAAACAAAATAAGTCTATTCGACAGTGACAATAACTTACAGAACTGTGATTCTGTGAACGAACATTGGTCGTGTCTACGCAAGCCTAATACAAATATATTGATACTTACAATGACGTATTTTACAAACAAAATATAACCACCAAAAAACTCGCATTGTATTGACCTTTTTTTTGGAACGAAGTTCCTTATCGTGCGCTATCGAAAGGGGGTTAGACGGAAAAAAGTCTTACAAAAAGTTGTCACGACACTTTTTTGTTTTAGATGATTATCGCTAGATGGCGCTGTGAAAATCTTTTAAAACACGTTCCTTATTTTTGTTTGAGATTATTATCGCTAGATGGCGCTGTGATCAAAATCTTTTAAAACATGTTTTACGTTAGGAAAAAAAATATAAGATATCTTTAATCGAAAGGAACTTCGTTCTATTCGAGTGTCCCATAACACCCCTCAAGTTTTTATTACCATGAAGGCAGACGATCCAACGGGCCACCTGATCGTAAGTGGTTATCGTAGCTCATGAACCTCTGCAATGTCAACCTACCTACCTACCTACTTAATATCGGGTTTAAGTCCCAGCCACGGATATTGAGTTTTAGAAAGGTGGTGTTAGTGCGGTTCAACTGCCATATGGGTCACTCGCGGAGTACTCAAAAGTTCCGAAGTAATACGCTTCGTCAAAATAAAAGATATTAGGTTGCATGATTTTTTTACTACTGTAACTGTAACAACCTATTACTACCCACTGCTGAGCTCAGGTCTCCTCCGAAGAGGGATTAGGCATAGTCCACCACGCTTGCTAAGTGCGGATTGGGGACTTCACATATCTTCAAAGGATTTTTAGAACCCTTTTCCGATATGCAGGTTTCCTCACGATGTTTTCCTTCACCGTTTTTAGCCAGTGGTGTTGTGAATAATTGCACATAAATCTTTTTCATATTATGATTTAGAGGTACAAGCCGGCCGGTTTTGAAGCCGCGACCTCCCGTACGGAAGGCAAGCGCTTCAACCACTCGGCCACCACGACTACTTTTTTACTAACTAACAAAACATCTTCATATTATGTTCGTAACTACAAACTAACAAGCAACATTAAACAAAACAAGAAGCACAATAAAAGCAAATACCCTAAAATCATATTCCAAAAACCAACCAAGAAACCTCAAAGTTTCACAGCAAATTATCGCGAGATCGTAAAACAAAGTCTGAAAATTTGAAAGCATTAAATATCTTTTACAAAACTTAATCTTCACCCGTTGAAAGTACGAACCTTCAGCCAATTTTATCTTGTAAGCTTAAGTACTTTAACAATCGTGTAATTAATCATTCTGGTTGGCTGGCTGTTAACGTCATAAGTCGATCCGGCTCGTGACAAATCGTGGTAATAATTCATTCTCGTGTTACTTTAGAATCGAGTCGAGAATTCGTGGTAAGGGTATCGCGAAGGCTAAAGCACTAAACGGTTTTTATTTCGTGAAAATGTGCTAGTGATTATTAAAAACGGTAGAGGTTTAAAAAAAAAAACATTAAAGTTTAATTGTGAATATTGTGTAGTCTGTAGTGGCCAAAAGTAATGTAAAATATCACAATTAATGTTATTAAAAGTATCTATTATAAATACCAACCGGTCGCATTGGAAATCTTTTGGGGGAGGCCTATATCCATCAGTGGACGTCTACGGGCTGAGAATGATGATGATGATGATGATTATAAATAACAAAGGCTATCACCTACCCATACAGAACTTTTCTTAAACCTCGTTTAAAGAGGGACATGTCATAGCGCTCCGGGAACACCGCGGACGGGAGTTCATTCCAAATCGGAATGGTACGGGGCAAAAATGATCTTCTGAATCGACCGAACTGTGGAAGAGCGCAACCTTGCCCTTGCGGCGTGTGGTGCGATGGTAAAAAGGAGATGAAGGAATCATCTCAAAGAGTTTCTCGGAGCATTCCCCATGGACCAGACGATATAGAACGATATAGAATGCATAGACGATAATATGAATGTGGCAGAAAAGCATTCTAGAAACGGACAGTGAATGACCACCACCAAATAGTAGGTATGAACTCGACGTCGACGTCTCGTGGTGCGATGACAGAAAGGAGAGTTTGGAATCATCCCAAATAATTCCTGGGATCACTCCCCTTGGAACAACCAGTATAAGATGCAAAGAGATGCGCAGTCTCTTCGCTACGATAAAGAAGTAATGATTTCGGTTTAAAGATTATTTATTTTTCTCAAAAAAGAACAATACATATCATTCCCTTAGATTGAGAAAATTAAAAAACAAAATGTACATTGAAATATTGATGATTAGCAATCTGAGACTAATTTTACCTTAATGTTTAATTCATTATCAGACATTATAATAAATGGTATTAACCGTTTTTTAAATAGTGCTATACTTTTAGCAGTTTTAATTTCGTTAGGTAAAGAATTATACAGTTCAACTCCTTGGAACATTATATTTCTTCTTCCATAACTGGTTCTTGCGGCAGTTCGGTTTAGTTTGTTACGCTGTCGTGTGTTATATTTGTGTGTAATTATAGGATATTCTAATTGTGTTTTTATGATTTACTTACTGTAATAACTGTAATGTTACACTTACTAAATCAAAAAGGAAACTATTAATAGCCATTTATCGAGGCATAGAACCTTTAACTAGGGTGATACCTTTGGGTTAAGTTTATGGATAAACGGAAGGACACCCAGAGATTATTTATGAGGCTTTTGATATAGTTAGTAAAATTTCTGCAAGTAAGTTCCAGACCCACCCGGTGGTCCCGCCTTGTCGTGGCGGTGGGCTTGAGCGTGCACCCTCGCACCCCGCAGGGTGTTTTGTTGGCCAGAGGGTGCCGCGACTAAGCGGACCACAAGAAGCTCCTCTCCCCACACCGCTTGTTAAGCAAGCGGTGCCCTCGGGGACGAGGAGGGTGGCTGGTGGGCCACCGGAGGAGGACGCCGAACCGCAGGCGGCGGGTAACCTGCACCCAGGCGATCGCGAGCCTTGGGGGACTAAATCCCCCCCAGAAAGTGCGACCGCACCGCCTTGGGAAAGCGGTGCGAGTAATCCCCATTTATATCGTAAAATGGAAAGTCGGACTAATATGAATGCCTTGCCGGACGATCCGGCCCCAGGCACCCGGCGCCCGCGGGTATCCGGGCCCGCGGGTGTGAAGATGCCCACCGATACCCACGTAGGGGTAGGCGACCAGGCCCCTACGATGGATGTAGACCCTGGAAGGCACTCGCAGGTAGCCGGGCCTGCGAGTGGCAACGAAACCGATGCCCGGGCCCAGATCGTCCCGTTCTCTTGGGCGGACGAGATGGGCTCGGAGGAGGATGCGAGACCAGAGCCGTCATCGAGTGATGCCGGCTCTGGAGAGCAATACAATGCCGAAAGGGTCCTCCGCAAAAGGAAGTCCTTTACGCGGAGGACCTCGGGGGGCGACTCGTCCTCTCGCGGCGAGGGGCCGCAGAGGACGAGACGCTCAGGGAGGCTAGCCGCCAAGAGCGGTGGCGCCGGGCCCAGCCAGGACGCCTCGCCTCGGCCGGTGAGGCTGACCGCCAAGAGCGGTGGCGTCGGGCCCAGCCAGGACTCCTCGCCTCGGCCGGCTCAGAAGGAGCTCGACGAGCATTCGGCCATCCTCGAGAGCCTGGGGCGCAGGGCGCTCTATGCGTCCAACCGGGCCTCGGGGAAAGGGGCCAGGGAGGAAGGGCAGAGGTTGCGAGCGATCGCCTCCGATGCCCGCAAACTGGTGCCGGTGTTCTCGGCGGCTATCAGCCGAGCATCGGCGCTGGAGGCGGAGGCCGAGCGGTCTCGTAAAGAGAACGCTCGGCAGACGGAGGAGATCGCCGCCCTCAAAGTGAGGCTGTCGGCGTTGGAGCGGAAGGGGCCATCGCGCTCGTTCCGTAGGGAGCGGCGCACGCCCACACCAGGCCCTAGCCCGGGGGATGCTGCAGCGCATCGGTCCCCTTCTGCTCCAACCAACGATGAGCAGTCAGCCTTGCCCCCTCCCGAGGAGGCGGCAGGGCCCAGGCGCCACCCTTCGCCCCGCTCGAGGGCGGAGATCAGGGAGGCAACCGAATTGGAGGGGCGCATCAGGCGAGAACTGATGGAGGAGTTCGGCAAAGAGATTGCCGAACTCAGGGCAGAAGTCGCTGCCCTGCGTGGTGCTGCGTCGGCTGCAGCTGCATCTGCGGCTGCTGACGCGGCGCCACCCTCCACCACCCCGCCTGGTCCCACCACTCGGCGGTCGGCTCGTCGGCCTCCCGCGGAGCCAACCCCCAAAAAAGGACGCGGTGCTGGTGCGGCTGCTAAAGCCCCAGCACCGAAGCCCCGTCCGCTGCCGCCAGCGCCGTGGACGACGCCTGGACTGAGGTAGTGCGGCGGGGCAATAAAAGGGCCAGGGTGTCGGCCCCTCCGGTGGCGGCGGAGGCCTCACCACCTGGAGGGGTCGCAGCCCCTCCACAGACGAAGACGCAGGCGGTGGCAGAGGCTCCCCAGAGAGGTCGAGCGCCTGCCACCCCCACCAACCGGACTGCGACGCGGGTGGTGGCGGAAGCTCCCCAGAGGGGTAGAGCGCCCGCCACCCCCACCAACCGGACTATGACCACGGCGGCCGTGGCTGCTCCCCAGGAGGGTCGAGCACCGGCCGCCAAAAAGAAGAAGAAGCCCAAGAAGAAGGGCCCGCGCGCGCCGAAGTCGGCGGCAGTGGTGGTAACACTGCTGCCAGCCGGCGAGGAAAAGGGCATGACGTACCCTAACGTCATGGCCCAGGCGCGCGCGGCCATCGACTTGGGCGAGATAGGAGCGGGGGAGGGCCTCCGCTTCCGGACGACCGCCAACGGGGCTCGTCTGCTGGAGTGTCCCGGTGCCGATAGTTCCGGCATCGCGGACCTCCTGATGGCGGGTCTCCGGGCGGTCTGGCCGGAAGAGGTGGTGCGCGTCCACAGGCCGGTAAAGATGGCGGAGATTAGAATTACCGGCCTGGACGATTGCGCCACAAAAGAGGAGGTGGCAGCGGCTATCGCTGCCCAGGGGAAATGTGCCCCGGAGAACGTAGTCGTGGGCGAGCTTCGCCCCGGCTACTCCGGGGCCAGATCTGCGTGGGCGCGATGCCCCGTGGAGACGGCCACCTCCTTGGCCACTCCCCCGCCGGGACGACCGGCTGGGCAACCTGGCAGGTTGCGCGTGGGCTGGATAGCGGCCCACGTGCGCCTGCTAGAGTCGCGCGCCTGGCGGTGCCTCCGGTGCTTCGGCACCGGACACAGCATCGCCAGGTGCACGAGTACGGTTGACCGCAGGGAACTTTGTTTCCGCTGCGGTCAACCGGGACACAAGGCGGCCATGTGCTCGGCCGCACCGCACTGCGCTTTGTGCGCGGCGGCCGGGCGCAAGGCTGATCACCGGGCGGGGGGCAAGGCTTGCTCCCCGTCCGGCTCCAACACGGAGCGCAACAGGCGCCGCAAGCAGAAGCGGCGCCTGAAGAAGAAGTCGGCCGGAGGAGCACCGGCCGGCGTTTCGGCCCCCGCTGTGGCGTCTCAGACGCCCGATAGCGGGGGCGATGGAGGAAGGGAGGAGGCGATGGATGTGGTTCGATCTTAATGGACCACACTGTAACAATTTTGGCCAGTGGCTACTGTTACTTCACCAGCTGGCTCAGGGTAAAGAAAAATGAGACTTCAGGGAATGGGTTGACTAAATAATAGACTTAGCAACAGGCTACAAACATATATTCATAGAAACACGCACAAGTTATTAATACAAAGATTTAAATTAAGATGCAAATATATTAAAATACGCTTATAATAGGGAACTGGCTTCATACAATGATATGATGAGATGGTCGTAGGTTACATAATAAAAAAATGTGATACGTAACTTAATGTACGATCAAGATGGTGTGATCCCGAGACAATTCATCTTTCCTTATCCATTCCAGGACGTCCACGTACGCTCCATGGAAGGAAAGTCATAAAATGTACAACAGGTCTCATATAAGGTGAGACCTAGGGGTGGAACCCTAAAATAAAATTATGACATTGTTGTATATCTCACATATTTGAATACACACTTTAAACACACTGCCAGTTAAATATATAATAAAACAATAACTCACCGAAGGATCCACGGGCACACAGAATTTACTAACCCATCACGGGTGTATACTGAAGACTATTTAACCATTTTAAAAATTATCTCGGAATGAGAAATTAATGTGTGCGCTCGGATTTTATACCTTCAGAGACAAAAGAATGCAACATACATCTATAACTATGTACCGGTTTAGTGAGGAGACACGGAACCTAGTGAAGCAGAAAGGGGTCGATAATCGATATCGATAAAGTTTGTGTATTTAATTAAAATATATAAAAAAATATGTTACACAACCCCTTTCGCTATATAAAAAAAATAATTTAATTCGTTAATTTTTTTTTTTTTTGTGCTTATTCTAAGTTACAAACTTAAGAATAATACAGGAAAACTTTAAATCTAAGTCATTTCAACTTAGGTATACAAAACAAAATAACTAACTTACGTCATATAAGTTATACAAAAAAAAAAACAGTAGGTTAAAGTTAAATTTAAAATTAACAATATAAATTACACTAATTATAACAATGCAACATCCTATACAATAAATTACCACCAAGATTTCGAAACCGAAATCTCAGCCCGCACCGAAGATAACTTCGGGACAAAGAAATGGCATGTGGAGTGTTGTTGTAGGGTGAATAGTGTAAATATACATAAATAAATTTGACTAAATAAATAGACAAATAAATATTGAAAATTATCAGCTCATAAGACCAAGTCATTTGGTTATTACAACCGGAATCCTGATAATTTTCAAAAAAATATAAATAAATAATGTAGTGTGTAAATAATAAATACAAATAAAGTAATAATACATACACTACATTATATAAAAAAATACGTGTCTTGAAAAGAACACAATTAACTACAAAAAAAATACAACTGATGGTCGATGCAAATGACTCATCAGGTTTCATGATAAGTTACCCGATTTTAAAATCGGTGGGTACGTGTAACCCATGAACAAAGTAAATAACTAAGTGTCTGAAGACAGAACACGGAATAAAAAAAAGTTAAATGAATTTAAATTCAAAAATTTTTTTTTTTTTAAATATATGTTTAAAAAAAATTAAAGTGTCTATTTTAAAGATCACTGGTAAAAGTTAAATTTAATTTGACGGTCTTTATAAGGACTCGATCAATTTGCAATGGGACTAAGTTAAAAGTATTCTATTAATCTACACTGAAGCTATCGGCATGTGTCTATAAAATAGTAGACACATATAATTGTAGATGCACCAGCCCGTGGAATCTTGTGCTTACGTCAACGACGCAAAAAATCGATTGTGACTATTCAATAGATCACGAATCTAAATAGGTCATTAGCGTGCCTCATAAGAGGAACACAAAAAAAATACATCTGATGGATCACATCAGAATGCCTATAAAACTAATGACCTAAAAAGCACAAGTCAACGGATGCGCCTTATAGAAAAAGGAACGCATATAATACATCTGCCGGTCATTCAACAACACAAAGCAGATGTATATGCAACTACAAATTCAAAAACCTCAAACCTAATCAGTGAGATATAGTAATAGATACGATATAAAGTTAATACATAAATGTATTACATAAATAAAATAAACAGATACATACATCTAGGATACATATTGTGTGATGATTATATAATGTGAAATGATCGTGTACATCTTTCATCCTTCACTTTCGCTTATTTCATCCTTCCCCTTAATATCTCTTTCATTCTTCCCATACATAGATACCATAGTACTTTCATTCTTCTCCTTTCACATACTTTCAAAATTATGCACACAAACACTTCATTCATCAGATTTTAGGATTCCTAGACGCAAAAGTTATCCGAATATATCCCACGCAAAACAAAAAATATCACGCACACTAAGTAACAAACACTTAATAAAAAATGTGTGCGAATATAAATTAAATATTTGACCTTCATCGAGTTCGATGTTAAGTTGCTTTAAAGCGGACACTACGAGTGGTATTTGAGGAATATCTACCCTCGCTAATTGATATCCACTCGTACGATATGACGACACGTAACAACTTAGCGAACGAAACATCGAACCGAGTAAAATAATAACGTGGTCATTAAAAAACAATAATGCAGTTTGAAAAATTGAAATGATTGAATTAAATAAATACTGCATTATTAAAAGAAATACAAATTGAAGTTAATTAATAAATTGGATTGATATATTATTGTGCTTTAAAATGTAAAAAATAAAAAATAAGTTAATAAAAAAAAACACAACAATATTCAATCCTTTGACGAATGACATTACAAAAAAAAATTAAAAGTCAAATTTCGTCAAGTAAAAAATAACACCATCCTATTAAGCTATGTAACCAGTATTAAAGAATGGGGTTACTTTCACAAAACGCATAGGAATATATTCAGATAACTGAAATCCTAAAATACGTTCCACGAAAGACCCATACATACTTTTGTGGGGTATTTGATAAAATACGACCATACTCCAGTCCCTCTGCCATCGCCGATGTAGACCTTGACCTCGGCTTCTCAATCCCGATGGTAATCTTCATCACATCTTCAGATGTATGGGGTTCAGAGTTTGGGCTATATGCCACAAAAAATACGTAGTCACTGAAAACACCCTAATACATATTAATAAATAATTTAAATAAATTACACTGAGATGTAGATGAAGCTAAAAAATATATTAAAAAAAAAACAATTAAATTATAATGCTCGTTTGAACATTACTGCCGTGTTGCTAAGCGAACATGACCTTCACAAGGGCATGTCATATTCTCGAGCCTCGAAGATGGGCGCCATTTTGTAACAATTTTGGCCAGTGGCTACTGTTACTTCACCAGCTGGCTCAGGGTAAAGAAAAATGAGACTTCAGGGAATGGGTTGACTAAATAATAGACTTAGCAACAGGCTACAAACATATATTCATAGAAACACGCACAAGTTATTAATACAAAGATTTAAATTAAGATGCAAATATATTAAAATACGCTTATAATAGGGAACTGGCTTCATACAATGATATGATGAGATGGTCGTAGGTTACATAATAAAAAAATGTGATACGTAACTTAATGTACGATCAAGATGGTGTGATCCCGAGACAATTCATCTTTCCTTATCCATTCCAGGACGTCCACGTACGCTCCATGGAAGGCAAGTCATAAAATGTACAACAGGTCTCATATAAGGTGAGACCTAGGGGTGGAACCCTAAAATAAAATTATGACATTGTTGTATATCTCACATATTTGAATACACACTTTAAACACACTGCCAGTTAAATATATAATAAAACAATAACTCACCGAAGGATCCACGGGCACACAGAATTTACTAACCCATCACGGGTGTATACTGAAGACTATTTAACCATTTTAAAAATTATCTCGGAATGAGAAATTAATGTGTGCGCTCGGATTTTATACCTTCAGAGACAAAAGAATGCAACATACATCTATAACTATGTACCGGTTTAGTGAGGAGACACGGAACCTAGTGAAGCAGAAAGGGGTCGATAATAGATATCGATAAAGTTTGTGTATTTAATTAAAATATATAAAAAAATATGTTACCGCCTCAGCAGCTGCGGGACATTGTCACGACATTGTTCCCGCAGGAGCAGGAGGGATTTATCCCCCCTGCTATGGGTGAGCCGCCGGAGGATACCGGCGGCGAGGCCCCTGCTGAGGTTCCCCACATCACCGGGGAGGAGCTTCGTGTGGCCGTAGTCAGGATGAGTGCTAAAGACACGGCACCCGGCCCGGATGGCATCTATGGCCGGGTCCTGGCCTTGGCCCTCAATGCCCTAGGGGACCGACTTTTGAGGCTTTACGATTCTTGCCTCGAGTCGGGACGGTTTCCCTCGCTGTGGCGAGAGGGTAGACTCGTCCTTCTCAGGAAGGAGGGGCGCCCGGCGGATACAGCCGCCGGTTACCGTCCTATCGTGCTGCTGGACGAGGTGGGCAAATTGCTGGAACGCATTCTGACTGCCCGCATCGTCCAGCACCTGGTCGGGGTGGGACCCGACCTGTCGGCGGAGCAGTACGGCTTCAGAGAGGGCCGCTCAACCGTGGACGCGATCCTTCGCGTGCGGGCCCTCTCAAATGAAGCCGTATCACAGGGCGGGGTGGCCTTGGCGGTGTCGCTTGACATCGCCAACGCATTTAACACCTTGCCCTGGTCCGTGATAGGGGGGGCACTCGAGAGACATGGAGTTCCCCCCCTACCTCCGCCGGCTGGTCGGCTCCTACTTGGAGGCCAAGTCGGTAGTATGCACCGGGCACGATGGGACCGTTTACCGGTTTCCGGTCGTATGCGGGGTTCCTCAGGGGTCGGTCCTCGGACCTCTCCTTTGGAATGTCGGGTACGACTGGGTGCTGAGAGGCGCCCTAACCCCGGGCCTGAGCATGATTTGTTACGCTGACGACACGCTCGTCATGGCCCGGGGTCAAGACTTCAGAGAGGCTACCCATCTCGCCACAGCGGGGGTGGCCCTCGTCGTCGGTCGTATAAGGAGATTGGGCCTCGCGGTGGCGCTCAATAAATCCCAGGCCCTGTGGTTCCACAGGGCTGGGGTGACGCCACCTGCAGGGGCCCAAACCGTGGTTGGAGGCGTCCCAATAGAGGTCGGGGTGCGATTGAAGTACCTCGGCCTCATACTGGACAGCCGTTGGACCTTCCGGGCCCACTTTAAGGAGCTCGTCCCCCGACTGATGAGGACGGCCGGCGCTCTGAGCCGGCTGCTTCCGAATCTCGGGGGACCAAACCGTGTCGTGCGCCGCCTCTACGCGGGGGTGGTGCGTTCGATGGCCCTGTACGGCGCGCCCGTTTGGGCCGGACCGGGAAACCGGACAGCAACTGTTGTCCGGCTCCTGTACCGGCCGCAGCGCGTCGTAGCTATCAGGGTCATCCGCGGATACCGCACCGTCTCCTTTGAGGCGGCGTGCGTGCTGGCTGGGACGCCACCTTGGGACCTGGAGGCGGAGGCGCTCGCCGACGATTATCGTTGGCGTTGCGACCTCCGCGCTCTGGGCGTTGTGCGTCCCATCAGAGCCGCGGTACGGGATCGGAAGGCCCAATCTCGGCGGTCCGTGCTGGAGGCGTGGTCAAGACGCTTGGCCAACCCCAGCTGGGGTCTAAGGACCGTCGAGGCGATTCGCCCTGTCCTGGAGGACTGGGTGAGTCGTGGCGAGGGACGTCTCACCTTTCGTCTGGTGCAGGTGCTGACCGGGCATGGTTGCTTCGGGAAGTACCTGCACCGGATACAGGTCGAGCCGACGACGAGGTGTCATCATTGCACAAGCGACCTGGACACGGCAGAGCATACGCTCGCTGTCTGCCCCGCATGGGAGGAGCAGCGCCGTGTCCTGGTCGCACAAGTAGGGCAGGACTTGTCGTTGCCGGGCGTCGTGGCATCGATGCTCGACGACGACGAGTCCTGGAAAGCTATGCTCGACTTCTGCGAGTCCATCTCGCAGAAGGAGGCGGCGGGGCGGGAGAGGGAGAGCTCTTCCCTCCCCGACCAACCCCGTCGCCGCCGACGTCGAGCGGGGGGCCGACCTCGGGAGTTGTCCCGGGACCTGGCCCCCTAAGACTACCGGGTCCACCAACATCGGACCCGAGGAGTGCTGCGCTAGGCATCAGCGCGCACCCTCCGTGCCATCTGTACGGGGGATGGCAAGCCGTGCTCCCAGACCCGGGCTGGCCCTGGGCCGGCCTGGGCCGAGGGAGACCCTACATCACACGGCCCCATCTTGGCGGGCCTTAATTGGCCCGTCCACCGAGTGAGCCGGTGGTCGTTTCACCGACGGCTGCCGGTTCGACGTCCGGGGGTGACGGGGCGATACGTAAGCGACAATCGCGAACGCGTCCTGTCACCCCTACATCATCGGATGTCGAGCGTGATTGGCGGGAGGTTTTAGTGCGGTTCGACACCCACATACCCCACTCGCGGGGCGAGTGGAAGTCCGGCGATTTCCTCCCGTCAAAAAAAAAAAAAAAAAAAAAAAAAAGTAAGTTCCAGAATTAAAAAATGATAGTTAGATTTATCCGCTCTTTAATAACCTAAGGTAGATCTTGCGGTCCTATCTTGGCGGGCTTCGGAAAGCCGAAAGAGTGTTGTAGTGCGTAACGCTTCGTACCTTCGCACATAACCCCATACTGGGTTCTTTCCTCAGCCGAGATTCGGAGGCTGAGTACGAACAATCAATCAACTCTCCTATATCCCGGCAATTCCCTCTAAATAAAAAAGAGTATCACTGCGCTTGCAACAGCGTTAAAATTGTTGTATTAGTGTTGTCTACTCGAAAATTTGGCCTCCTGGTAAGAACCTGCCAATTTTGTTTTTATTAATATTTGTTATATCTTTTTACCTATCCTGTTTTTAACTACGCCAAGATATTAATCTACTGTACCAACCCATTACTGCCCACTGTTGGGCTCAGGTCTCCTCAGAAGAGGGATTAGGCATAGTCTACCACGCTTGCCCAGTGCTGATCGGGGACTTCACATATCTTCAAAGGATTTTTAGAATCCTTTTCCGACATGCAGGTTTCCTCACGAAGGAAAACCTTCACCGTTTTTAGCCAGTGGCGTTGTGAAAAATTGCACATAAATCTTTTACACATTTAGATTTAGAGGTACAAGCCAGCTAGTTTTGAACCCGCGACCTCCCGTTCGGAAGGAAGCGCTTCGACCATTCGGCCACCACGACTTCAACCCCAGATATTAATGTAGACCACACGATTAAACCGGTGATTTAATTTTAGAATTTGGGTACAGTTACAACGAACTACAATTAGGCCGAGTGGCTGGCTGGTAATCTCACACTTCAACTTAATACTGTATGGTTTAAGGGATAAACTTAAAGGTAAACTGCCCTGGCAGAGGTTCCTGAGCGACGGTGACCACTGGCCTGGGGCTGCCTTTTATTTTTTTAAGTTTGATCAAATACTTTTGGATCCGTTTTTATTTTTTTTATTTTTAACTAGATTTCACATGTTAGTTGTTGGGTGTAATTTGAACATGTCCAGAAGTGGATGACAATAATGATGAAATCTAGCTAAAACATAAAAAGCCTGTATAAAAATAACGATTTAATTATATTACTAAATCATTCTCCTATATCACTTAGACTAATACTAAACGGGTTAATACCACGATTATTTTTAATTGAGCGGTCCTGATATTTCAGCACTGTTTCAAGCGCCATGATCACGGGAAGACTGAGGAACTGCGGGCAGGTCATTTAAGAGCAGACAAATCTGTCTACCCTCTTTCTCGTTCAATTAAAAATAATCGTGGTAAGAACCCGTTTAGTAATAGTGTAAGTGATGTAGATAACCGCGAGTGTTTAACTATATTACTAAATCATTCTCCTATAACTTGCGCCACAATGACGCACCTTGATAATTATTACGCCGGCAACGGGACTTTATAAATTTGAATTAGAGCGTGGAATGGTGGACGCCAGGTGATCTCGTAAACAAGCATTAAGGACATAGGATCTGAATATTTCAACGATTAGCCGTTTTGTTATTAACATTGTACTGGTACTGGGTATTTCTGAGAGTACATTTTTTCGGCCGATGTTTATCTACTCGACAGCGTTAGCTACCAAAATTTACATGGTGATTTTTACTAGATGAATAAAATTACATGTGATTTTGGAACGCTAGACGGGGGCTAGACGGAAATTCTTATGAAAAAGTTGTCACGACACTTTTTTTGTTTTAGATGATTATCGCTAGATGGCGCTGTGATCAAAATCTTTTGAAACATGTTCCTTATTTTTGTTTTGGATGATTATCGCTAGATGGCGCTGTGATCAAAATCTTTTGAAACATGTTCCTTATCGCGCGTTACGAAAGAAAATATTTTTTATAAGATATCTTTTAATCGAAAGAAACTTCGTTCTATTCGGGTATCCCATGACACCTCTCAAGTTTTTTTTTATTGTAAGATAGATAAACGAGCTTACGGCCTACCTGATGTGAAGCGGTCACCGTCGTCCATGAACCTCTGCAATGCCAGGGCAATGAGGGGCCGTTATCTATCACATACTTATACAGGACTTTACTTAAATCTCATTCTCTCTCTTGAAAGAAAGAAAGAAAAAGCATTTATTGAACACGGACATTCATATTATTATAACATTTAAACAGTATAATACCTATTTTAACAAGGTACAAAAAAGTCAAAAAATAAAATAAAACCGAACAAGATAGAGGCTTGTCCTCAGTGGCGTGCGAATAGGTTTCAGTTCAGCAAAAGCTTATGGTCTCAAAGAAGACCAAAAGCACTGATTTTCAGCTGAAACCTAAAAAACCTTTTCAGTTTATCTCTTCAATTAATAAAGTATTAGAAACATAAGTGTCCTTTTAATTAGTAATATTACAATACTAAATAGTATTTTATATGTTTGTGTAAAAATCAATCCTCTAGAACAATTCAGAAAAAAGTTAGGACCGATTTTGCGTTTAACAAATTTAAAATCTGATTTTGCAGATGTAACTGTTCTTGCATGGGTCGAATTACGCGACGGGAAAGAGTGCCGATGGCGTAACGCGTCGCGCCGTCCCTCATAACCCCGTGCTGGGTTCTGGCCTCAGCCGGGGTTCGGACGCTGAGTGTGAGCGGTTGGAGGTTTTAGTGCGGTTCAACTCCCACATACCCGATCCGTTGATTTCCTCCAACTAAAAAAAAAAAAATGGGTCGAATTATGATTTCTTAAGACCCTTTCTCCGAAAACAAGACTAACAAAACTACAAAGAAGTTAAACTTCAATTTTATATTATGAAAAGATTAAGAACAACAAAACGACGAAACAAAAACTCCCTAAAAACGCTTATTCGTGAATTTAATTCTGCGTATTCACATTCAAGAACACGTCGCGATGTTCAAGACGATCTTCACGAATATAAAAGAGCGATGCTCAAGAATCCTCTACAATTTTCTAGATCTTTCCCGAGAGAATTGAACGAAGAAATCTAATTTAAATATTTTAATCTGTTTTCCTGTAAGCATTGAGAGGCACAGTTAGTGTTCTGTTTGGAAAATCAAAGATTTAACATGAAATAAATAAATTATATTATTACTATTTATTACTAAAATAACATCTCACTTTTTTTGCGTTCCATAAGATATAACGGGGTGATAACAAGGGAAACCAACCTATTCACCGTGCGGGTAGTTGGAAGTGGAGACTTGCTATAAATACAGGCGCTGGCCGCTGTTATTATTCATTCGTGTCTGAATTGTCGAGGCGAACGGAGCCCTTGTTGTAAAAGTAATAAACTGTAAAAACTCCTTATTTTGAAGTTTTTGCTCAAAGTATGGAGCATCAAGTGTTCAAGTGGACATTGTGACGTCATTCCTGACAAAACCAAACGAAGATCGGCTAATTACAACGTCATTACACCTCAACACACTATTTACGCCGTCAGATATAATAAACAATTTCTTATTTCAATTAAGGTTTCTGAAAAAATATTAATTCATTTAAAACAAAATTAAGTGCTCTGCAGTTTTTCCAGTTAACTATAAAATAAAAATTAATTTCATAAAATGATTTAAGATCTAACAAAAGCGATTTCTTTAACATCAGAAATAATTGAAAACACAATCAATCTATAAGACAAGACACGACCTATTTAAATAAAAAATTCATCGCTCGAAATGAGGATGAAATTTTCAGCACAAAGATTCATTAAAAACTTTTTTTAGGTTTATTAAGCATTACCTTGCAATTTAGGAGTGCCTTTGATGTTTTAATTCGACTCTACGCCGTGATACGACCGTGGTCTTGTAATTTGAATATTCATAGAAAATTTTCATAATTAATTCACTTTGTATTGCGTTGGTTCCAATCCGCCATTTTGTTTTGAATACCATCTAACGATTGATTGGAGATAAATTGGGTTTACTTTGCTTGTGTAACAAATAACAATATAGAATTCAATGTAATAATAGACAAACTTAATTTGTGATGAAAACAGAATAAATAAAAACTTTTAAATAAGTACAAGATCCTAAATGAATGACTATAAGTAGTAAAACGAGGTGTATAGGATACTCTACGACTATCTTTCGATTCCATCATCAAATCATTCATCATTGAATCATATTAATTTAATGTAACCAATTAAGTTTTGAGTAATTTAGAACATTTAAAATAACAAAGCGTCTGAATATCTGATTACTAATGTGTAACAATGATTTACAATAGTAAATTTATTTATTTCTTTAAGATTCAATCAACCAAATTTAATATGTCTAAAACATTCCGTCCCTATTCCCTTCTCTAAAAATTACCCAACAGTGGAAAATGTTTACAAATCATTTAAAATAGAGTGTTGAATAAAACATATATATTTATTTTTATTGCCCGTTTTAAATAAATTAAGTGTGGCTTGTATAATATCAATCAATTGTCTATTTATTATTGTTCATTGTATCGACACGTCTATTTTTGAATGATCTAAATTTTATGCGACCTTGCAGTAAGCTTGGTATTGCAGGAACTCATCAACCTATCAGATGGGCCGTTGGCTCGTCTGCCTATATGGCAATAAAAAAAAAACCTTTGGGGGATTCGGTGATTTTCAAAGATCAACTGATTATATTATTGTTTTTTAAAGATTTTATTTAACTTGCATTGGATATACCTATTAATGTAGTCTTACAAGTAACATTGCGATCTCTTTTCGTGATAATGCAATAATATGGTACTACGGAGCTTAACTATACGTTGACTCTTCTGATACACGATATTCAGAATCTTAAAAGCTTCTTAGATAGGATTTTATTACCTAGTAGAATATAATTCAAATAGTTATTATCATCCATTTAAGTACCTATTGATGAACACCTTCCAAACATAGCGGTCCGCCTTATTCTTGATCACCATTGTCCATTATCATCATCATCAGCCTATTTACGTCCACTGTTGGACATAGGCGTCCTAAACCTCGCCATAACTTCTCTTGTTTGTCCACAATGTTTGTCCTCAATGGACTCCTAAACCACTTAACCGATTATAATAAAATTTGCACACCATAACAGTTCGATCCAACTTGAGAGATAGGATAGCTTAGATCAAGGTCTGATGATGGAGCTGGAAGGTTACCACAGGAACTCCGTCAATAAGCAAGATAACCTCATCGTGTTTGGGCTCTAATGAAGCGTCCTGATGAGTACTTTTAGAAAATTTTCCGGAACAATTCCTATGCGACGCAGACGAAGTTGCGTGGGGCAGCTAGTTGTCTATAAACCTTTAAAATGTCAGAGACAACAAAATACTCATTACAAACTCAGTTTTAATGTAATTCTCCTTGCAGTCATAAAGTGGGCGTTCTTAAACATTAATCTATGCACCCTCTAAACCCACGTAACTTAATTACTCTGTACGCTCGCTTGTTTCGAATGACCTATGTTAGTTACCTCACGCGATCTGAATATAGTATTATACTAATGTCTGTCGTTGTGGGAATTCTTGAGGTCAAACTTAGTCGAAAATTAATAATAAACTAGCTGGCCCACACAACTTCGTCTGCGTCATATAAGGAAATTTTCTCACCGTTTAAACCTTCCCTGGACTTGTACGAATATTTCAAGATTAAAATAAGCCAAATCAGTTCAGTCGTTCTCGAGTTTTAGCGAGACTAACGAACAGCAATTCATTTTTATATATAAGAGAAGAGAAGAAGAAGATAATTCGTTTTAAGGAATAGGTACTTTTTAAATACAAGCTTTTAAGAACCTGGATTTCATGTAGCCTAATACAAGTAAAACGAACCCAAACACGACGGGTCTATCTTGTTTAACACAAGAGTTCCTATAACCACCTTCGGAATCCATCATCAGATCAGCGCCATTTTGTCATGTTATTACATTGTTACGCGATATATGTATTAGGTGTGCTTGTTATTGTGTGTGTACATCTGAGTGCAAAATATCAACTCAATCGGAAACCGCGAAGTTTGTTAATTTTTTTACATAGACATTAGTACATAGTTACATCTAGTGCAAGTTCAACTCTATTTTCAAAAATAAAACTACGAGGTACCAATTAGTTAAATACCGAAAGACTATACAGGGTGGATCTGTAGCTTTGGACATTCTGACGTGGGGTGAATGACCTGTCAAAATACAACATAGCACCATTTTTATTTGTTGGATCGGTTAAACTTTTTTTTCTGACTTTGTATGGAAAAAGTACGACTATCGTTGCGTACTTCCATACTATGATGAAAAAATTCCTTAAATAAAAGTGGTTCTAAGTTTTATTTCAACAGGTTATTCACCCTACGTCAGATTGTCCAAAGTTACAGATCCACCCTGTATTTTATTAATTATCTAGATCACCTTTAAAATATAAAAGAATTGTCGAAATCGATAAATTCAGGAACAACTTACTTGTACTTGTATGTTATTAGGTAAATTTAGTTTTGTATTTTGTATACCTTGTATGTATTCATCTTCCTTTTTCCTAAATTATACCAAATTATCGTGAGTAAAAAATATTTTAACCAAATATCTTTTTTTGTATGTTTCTGTTAAACTTAGTTCCAAAAATTACCTGACACAATAATCACCTGATAAAATTTAAATTTTCACATCAAAATCTCTTGGAAAACTTTATAAAGAAAATAATCTAGTCGATTTACTTCTATCCTGTAGAACTTTAATAATCCAACTCTTTAAAAACAGTCTTAAAACGAAACTTCTGTCAAACTGGAATTCGGATCAGTTTCAAAGAATTAACAAGTTGTTAAAAACTACTTCAACACTGAAATTATACTATTATTCTTAAGATTCTAATTGATCGAGGAGAAAGTTTCATTTCACTTCTAATGTCCGCGTGAAATGCATCGGGTTGTCTGATGCATCGGGTTATCTGATGCATCGGGTTGTCTGATGCATCGGGTTATCTGATGCATCGGGTTGTCTGATGCATCGGGTTATCTGATGCATCGGGTTGTCTGATGCATCGGGTTGTCTGATGCATCGGATTGTCTGATGCATCGGATTGTCTGATGCATCGGCTTGTCTGATGGTTATCTGATGATTTACAATAAAAACTTGAGAGGTGTCAAGGGACACCCGGATGGAACGAAGTTCCTTTCGATTAATTAGTGAGGGAAAAAATAAATTAAGTTATAAGAGAGAGAGAGAGAGAGAGAGACAGACGTTTTAAAGTAACTAATTATTATAACTTAAAAAAATATTTTTTTATCACAGCGCCATCTAGCATTAATCATATAAAACAAAATAAGGAATTGTTTTATAAAATATTTTGATCACAGCGCCATCTAGCATTAACCATATAAACAAAATAAGGAATTGTTTTAAAAGATTTTAATCACAGCACCATCTAGCGATAATCATCTAAAACAAAAAAGTGTCGTGACAACTTTAAGAATTTCCGTCTAGCCCCTTTTCGATAACGCGCGATAAGGAACTTCGTTCCAACAAGATTCACACACTAACAATAGAACTATAGTTTTAAAATATCATTATTAACTTTATTTGAACTTATTTTAAAAGAAAATACTTAGTTTTCTCTCATTTTAATTAATACAATGAGGTAATTTCAGACGTTGCCTCTTAACCCACTTTGTAACGACTATGCGCCACAGTTCTGGCCGAACTATAGGTAGGTACCTGCTACTTCAGGTGCGAAGTTCGTTCTTAATGAGCCATTGTATGTGATAAACTCATTCAGACACTCGCGGTTTTCTATTATACTTTCATGCATTTTCAATGGGTTCTTACCATGATATTTAATTAATTGAGTTGTCTCGATATTTCAACGTTGTTGCAAACGTCATGATCATGAAAAGACTGGATACTGCGGGTCGATTTAAGAGCAAACAAATCTGTCTACCCTCTTTCTCGTTCGCTTTTGGGTAATACCACTGGAACTCGAACTCACATCAACACACATCGAGACAACTCAATTAATTAAATATCGTGGTAAGAACCCGTTGAAAATGCATGAAAGCATCATATGTGACACTAGCGAACCAACACAACTTCGTCTGCGTCACCAGTACATCAGCACTGATGAAAGTCAAGTCGTTTTTAGGATTACCCGAGACAAACAAACAAAAAAATGTGAACCGTTACGGGACGCCTGACCGATGCGATGTGAAACATCGACATTATTATGTAAACATAACATATTATGCAAAAATAAACATTTATTATTATTAAATACAAAATTTTACGGATTTATTTCAAATCGTGAAAATGTGCTTGTGAAATAATACAAATTAACTGCCGCTTGTATTCTTACGTCGACGCATGCCGTGACGCGTCGCGATGCCAGAAACCTGTTTTACGTGCGGCTATAGGTGGTACACATCAAAAAATGGTGTTTTATTAGTATCAACTATTAATTAAATCCGGATATTTAATTTTACAAACCGATACCTCCCACGTAAGTTGTTGTATCTCCAAAACTGCAAATTTACAGTACAGCGTTTCAAAGATTCAAAGTGAACCAAAATCTGCATTTATTGTTACATATTTTTGAAATTTCGTATTTAAATGTAATATAACTCAAAACGGTGAACGGTTTTGGTGATACAACAACTTACGTGGGAGGTATCGAAACACACTCCAAATTTATGTATTTTATTTAAATGCGAACACGTGTCTCTCGACTAATTGACGGAACCCTAAAAATATTAATTAAGTTTGTTTCTCATAAGAACATGTAACTGATTACTTTGCTGATTGCCTGAAAGTGCTGGGTTCTGCACATAAATCATTTGTAGCCCTTTTCACCCTACAGGCCTCGCTAATAAACTAACTGGTTCTATTACTTACACGACTTAGTCATTGCTATAGCTATTTTGATTTTGGAACGAAGTTCCTTATAGCGCGTTGTGAAAGGGGGCTAGACGGAAAAAAATCTGACGAAAAGTTGTCACGACACTTTTTTTGTTTTAGATGATTATCGCTAGATGGCGCTGTGATCAAAATCTTTTAAATCACGTTCTTTATCGCGCGTTACGTTAGAAAAAAATATAAGATATGTTTTAATCGAAAGGAACTTCGTTCTAATCGGGTGTCCCATGACACCTCTCAAGTTTTTTTTTTGTTAAAGAAACTACAAATATCTATTGACTTCATTAAACGATTAAGAGAAGTTGTAAAATACGTTGTAACTCATTCTCTACCCAAAACTAGCCCAGCAAAATATTTTTTTTAAGTTTTCTTTTCACTTGCACCGTGTGTAGCTACTAGCTACATCTATCTATGTAAGTTCAGGTGGAATAATGCAAGTTAAATCTAGCCCAATTCGCAGAATTGGATTTACAGATTTTTTAGAAAAAAGTATTGATTTCACGAATATATTTTTTGGAACGAAGTTTTTTATCGCGCGTTATCGAAAGAGAGCTTGACGGAAATTCTTATGAAAAAGTTGTCACGACACTTTTTTGTTTTAGATGATTATCGCTAGATGGCGCTGTGATTAAAATCTTTTAAAACAATTCCTTATTTTGTTTTATATGATATAAAATATTTTATTTAAGTTATAATAAATAGTTAGTTAGTAATTTTTATAACTTAAAAAATAAAATTTTATTACAATTCCCTCACTCATTAATTGAAAGGAACTTCGTTCCATCCGGGTGTCCCTTGACCCCTCTAAGTTTTTTGTTAATACATTGGTCACAAAACTACGCTGAGTAAATAGTAAGTAGATAGTAAGTAGGATCTAATAAAACACTTGCAAACATTTATTAACGGTAAATACCAAGATACAGATCTTACAAATAAATACATTTTTGGCTCAACACACAGCTACAAGAGCCAGCTCAAAATACGTATTCCATCAATCGTTTTTTAGCGTAAAATATTATTACAAGTTCAGTTAATCCTGGATCTGATTGAAAATATCAATTTCCGTGTACAATACGTTTTAAGTCGTTATCGATACCGCGGCTGGATCGATGCCAAACAAAATATTGGAACTGTCAACAATATGGTTGCGGTTTTACTCTAAAAAGATTTACATAGTGAAATCAAAACTGTAGGCGAACTGGTTTGAACGTGAATTGGAAAACTTTTTTCCCACATATTACAAAATCGGAAGGGACCAGCTTCCCTTTTGAATTAGTATGAAACCAGTCAGATCTCTATAGTCATACGAGATGCCTGCTTTCAAGTAAATAATCATAAGAACTGAAACTTCCGAAATAAAACAGGAACAAAAACTAAAAAAGATGTACCTCTATATCTAAATGTGAAAAAGATTTATGTGCAATTTTTTTCACAATACCACTGGCTAAAAACAGTGAAGGAAAACCTCGTGAGGAAACCTGCATTTCGGAAAAGGGTTCTAAAAATCCTTTGAAGATTTGTGAAGTCCCCAATCCGCACTGGGCAAGCGTGGTGGACTATGCCTAATCCCACTTCTGAGGAGACCCGAGTCCAACAGTGGGCAGTAATGGATTGGTACAGACAGACAGATAGATAATATCTTGAATGGGCTAGATGTCAGATTTTGTGAAGTTGATCGTGATAATATTTTTAAGAAAAACACTTTTCTGGATCCTCGGTACAAAAATTATTTTTACAAAGAAGAGGAAGTAAAAGAAATTGAAGAAGATACTAAGCTCGAAATTGGGAGATTCTTGATGCCAAATGATGATTCTCGAGAACTTAATGTTTTGACCAGTGAACGTAACTTTTTACAATCACACAAACAAAAAACACAAAATCTGACATCTAGCCCATTCAAGATATTATATACAAAATACAAATTCTTGTCCTATTTCCAATGCATCGTCGTAGTCAAATTCGATACTATTCGAAATTTCGGATTATTCGAAACTTTTCGAATATTCGTCGAATTTCGCACACCCCTAAAATATAGTTTAAAGACAATCAGCAAACACTGTCTTGCGCTGCCAATCAGGTCCAAAAGTATCATTTAAGTAATATGTTAAACCAGATAATATTTTATGTGATGTACTTGTGCTAAGTACCTAGACTTTGTTTATATTGTTAACACTTTAACAATTATGTTACACCAGAATGAAAAATGAGGTGTTGAAAATGATAACCAGCGCACGATTTGGCCAATATAAACAGCTAATTTGTATACAACATAAATTATAGAATCATATTAATGATCATACATACATGTTACAGCTCACCGCATAGGTCCAATCAATTTAATAAAATCAATGTCCGTGGTGCTTTTCTCAATTCTGGCGTAATGCTTTTTCAGTCTTATTTTATTGTCTCCCGCTTTATTAGAAGAGAAGTCGAAACTCATGTTTTCCTACTCCTTCTATTATCTTCTGATTAAATTCGTTGCGGAGCCCAAGACAAGTTAGCTTTCCCTCGGGTTCCTGGGCTTCACTGCTCAGAGTCATTACGATGGTCGCCGCTGTGGATCCTGGTTACACAGAAGTTACAGTGGTGGGAGTGAGAGGTGGGCAAATACCCGAAAAAATACATGTTACACTGTACCGTCACAACGTAGCACGGTTGTGAAACTCGTTGATAAAGATCAGATATAAAGAAATTTATATTACGCAATGCACGTTATGTATTAGAACAGGCACCAATGTCAGAGAATGTGTGGAGTGTGTTCTAGCTAGACCCTAGAACAACTAAGGTGTTAAAAAATTTAGTTTCTGTAAACAATTGCTATCACGATACGTAACCATACCAATTGTAATAGAAAAAACACCTCGTCACCGCCTTCTCAAAAATATAATCTATTTACCCTTAATGAAAGTTGGTAATGAAAATAAATATGACGTAGATTGATGCCTGAAATACTTCAAACAACAAGCTTCTTGGAATATACACTCCGTTTTTGAAGAGGGTTGGACGTAGGATATCATTTGTTTAAACTTCTTTAAGCTCTTGCTGTTATTTACATCCTTTACATACATTTTAAACGGGTTCTTAAAAAAGTACTACTTCCATACCGGTGAACGATCGAACGAAGGAGTAAAGTAGACAAATTTGTCTGGTTTTAAATAAGCTACTCACAGTACTCAGTCGTCCCGTTATCGTGGACTGTCAGTAGACCAAGAGTGAAGCTAGTGTAGAGAACCTCTCTGAAAACATATATAAATAAATAACAATAAATAAATATGTATACATTTCAAATTTGAAAGGCCCATACTGCTGCATTTCGGAGCAAACTCCACTTCGACAGAGGTCCTAACGTCACATGCCAAAGGACTGAGGCAATTACAGTGACAGAGGTCCACAGTAAGGGTCCAGCTTCGTGGAGTAATTTCCTCGCGAGTATGCGCGGTCTTTGTTTTAATTTGAATTACAATGAAGTAAGGTGTCTTTCTTTAAACAAGGTATTAAGAGCTTCCTTTAAGGTAGGTAGCACCAGTGTCCGCTGACATTGCAGAGGTCCATGAGCGACGGTTACTATAATTAGACGATCCATTGGCTTGTCGTTCTCAGTGGCAATAAATAAAAGAAAAAAGATATCAGTTCTTATTTTAGAAAGGAACAAAAAAGAAGAATCTTGTCAAACGGCAGGCTTTTATTACTCTGTAAAACTATGTCGTAATTTTAAATCAACTAAAATAAAGTTAAATAGCAAAAATGCTATGCTAGTAGGTGGTACATAGCTACTTCAAGTTGCCCTTGACATTTGTGCGCTCAAGTAGGATTATCAATATGGCCATATCCACACGACAGCCATTTTGTAAATATGTTGTAGGGGTCAGGAGTCAATAAAGATAGTTCCCTCTACGACCCGGGTTATTCCTGGCTTAGTGTAATGAAAAAATATGGGCCACGGACTACGTGCCGTAAAGGCATCCTCACACTTGTTAAACCAACTTCAAAGTTATTCCGGGTATTTGTCCACTCCCACCACTGTAACTCCTGTGTAGCTAGGATCCACAGTCGCGACCATCTTAAAACTTATAACTTCAAACTTAATTTTTTTATAAAAAAATCTTACAACATTATCTTAAGATTCCAGATATTATGTCGAAGTAGGGTACTAGCCAAGACAAGTAAAATTAATCCAAAGACGATTGGTATATTATGTTGTACTGGCTACCTTCCGACTACATCAGCAGATCAGCTCTGTAATACTATATTATAGCATTTCCACGCAATGTAATACAGATTATTATGTTCTAAATTACAGCTTAATCGGAAACTGGGAAGTTGATCAAATTCAACTGACAAGATTCCGCTCGAATTTAGGTATAGGTGCATCTAGTGCAAGTTAAATGAAAACACTGTTTTTTTTACGAAACTATTCTCCATTAACTTGTGTCTTAAATATTGACTCCAAATCTAAAATTCTAATAATTAATCTAAAAATTAAGTTTTAAATTCAGACTTTGCCTCCTTAGGTGTGCAGTGGCCTTAAACTGGGATCTACCATTGGGTTTAAACCCAAGTGTCATAAAACCTTTACGATTCCCGCTCCAAATCGATTTCTAAACTCGACCTACTTTTGTAACTCGATCAGATCTCGCTTTTGCATGGGAATGCAGTAAAGGAAAGCATATTTTTAGTATAAAATATCGTATTTATCTTTTACGTGAGGTTAAAGGCTTTCACAAGTCCTGAAATTATCGCTATCCAGATATCGCACTGTTGAGCGAAGAGGCGATAATATAATATATAAGGAAGAATACACAAACTAAACTAACTTTCAATGAAAAAGGTTACTATTGAAAACAAGTAAACATTATGGCAATGTACACATTCTTAGTATAATTTTAAATTACAGTAGCTTAGGTTGAAAGAAAATTGCTTATTTGTCTAAATGAGACTAGATTGTCAGTACGTAATATAACGTACTCTAGGACCAAAAAAGTACCAAATAATATTAGAAATAACCATTTAATTAATCCTAATTGTGTTTGCACGGTTAATACTGCCGAAGAGCTCGCGAAGGCGTTTGTTTGTCACTCTGATATTAATAAAGAATATTAGTTTTGCGCACACTACATATCGCCGCCCCCACCGAATAATATCGTAATCGAAAAATCAAAATTTTACAGGAAAAATAAAAAACGATTTTTGACTTATAACTTCTTACCAGGTTTACATATAATAATAATTTATATACCAAAAAATGGCTGATTTTTTCTTCAATACAGCAGTGTAATTAAAAAAATATATTTTTGTACAAGATTGCAGTTATAAGCGAAAGTTTATATTACATAAATTTGAAATAGAATCTTCATTAGTAAAGCAATGATACGATTTAATTCGGGTAAATTGTTGACAGTGATCTACACAGTAATAGTTAATTGCGATATTATTCACTGTTTTTTTAGAAATGTTAACTATCTCGGTAATGAAATGTTACGGTGAATATACAAATTGACCAGATCATTGTATAATCTATTTACGTTATTATTCCATGATAAACAAAACAAGTTCCATAGTCGTAAAAGTCTAGTAACGGAATTAATTTATTTTTTCGTACCCGAATAAGATTATATTAACTGTTTCCTGTAGAAGGTGTGATACTTTAAAGTTAGTAATTGCCTAATATGACGATATTCGTCATAAAACTATGTTTTTATTTTTAAGCAAACAGTACAGGTATGGTCATTACAAAATCATTATCTCGAAAAGTACTAGTACGAATATTATGAAAAAAATTCACAAGGTGTATCCGACCGTCCAGTACAATAATTCCCAATAAAGACACTTCTATAGTAATAGTCGATTACGATACTATTCGGTGGGGGCGGCGATATATCATAGTTGCTAACGGCTTTTAACTACTTTGTTAAGAGTACGCCGACTTAGAAGAAGAGATTTTAAACACCTTTTTTATTTCCTTGTTAGCAGACGAGTTCACGGGACATCTCGGGGGATCGTCAGCGGTTACGTCATGGATCTCTATATTGTCAGAAGATACTATGGCCTTCCTCTTAAGGACTATCTTTAAGCCTCGATTGAAGAAGTCCTTCTTTAGCCATCCGGACAAAAAATATTTTTTCAAATTTTCATAATATATTGGAACGAAGTTCCTTATCGCGCGTTATCGAAAGGGGGCTAGACGGAAAAAAATCTTACGAAAAGTTGTCACGATACTTTTTTTGTTTTAGATCATTATCGCTAGATGGCGTGATCAAAATCTTTTAAAACACTTTCCTTATCGCGCGTTACGAAAGGAAAAAAAATATAAGAAATCTTTTAATCGAAAGGAACTTCGTTCTATTCGGGTGTCCCTTGTCACCTCTCAAGTTTTTTTTTATATTAGTAAGTATACAGTACTGTGTATGATTGGTAACGGCCCTCAAAGGCCTGGCATTGTAGAGGCTCATGAGCGACGGTTACCACGTTTTTATGTTGTAAGATATCGCCAGATTATAAAGTCGGAGTGTAGCCGCACTTAAACCTTCAACCGCTCACCCCGTTCGAACCCCGGCTGCGAACAGAACCCAGCACGAGGTTATGCGAGGCGGCACGACGTGTTACGCACTACGACATTCTTTACCGTCGCGACGAGGTTACGAGGTGGGCACGTTTATCAAAAAAAAATCGTAGCTCCTTGAAGATACTTCAAAAATAATATCAAGTTTCATCTAAAAGTTGAATACTTTCATGCATTTTCAACGGGTTCTTAAAAGCGAACGAGAAAGAGGGTAGACAGATTTGTTTGCTCTTAAATCGACCCGCAGTATCCAGTCTTTTCGTGATCATGACGTTTGCAACAACGTTGAAATATCGAGACAACTCAATTAATTAAATATCGCGGTAAGAACCCGTTGAAAATGCATGAAAGTATTATAGAAAACCGCGAGTGTCTGAATAAGTTTAAAAGTTGAATGATCGATAATATAATAAACATGGGAAATCACTCAGGCGATTTGTAACTTTCGAAGGCTTATTGGTTTTCACTTGAATGATCGAACGTTTGAAGGCTCATTGAGTTAATTAAAAGTTTATAAGATAACTTTTTGAATTATAACTTTTTCTAGCTATCCTAATAGTATTGTAAATGCAAATGTTTGTCTGTATGTTTGAGACTCAATAATTCTTCTCATTCACTGAATTTTCGAACACATAAAATTATTGTACATAATATTATAATATCTAAAGTGAGTTGATGCGTATTTACAAAAATACAACTTAATCGTTAATATTTTCGTAAAATGTCTTACGTCTATTTAGATGATACTATGTACTAAATTTCTTTAAACACTCGAGGTTATCTACATCACTTACACTATTACTACACGGGTTCTTACCACGATTATTTTCTATTGAGCGATCCCGATATTGCAGCCGATACTGTCAGTGTGGTATGTCGAAATGTGAGTTCGAGTTCCAGTGGTACCCGCAAACGAACGAGAAAGAGGGTAGACAGATTTGTCTGCTCTTAAATGACCTACCCGCAGTTCTTCAGTCTTTCCGTGATCATGGCGCTTGAAACAGTGCCGAAATATCGGGATCGCTCAATTGAAAATAATCGTGGAAAGAACCCGTTTAGTAATAGTGTAAGTGATACTATGTACTGTTAGCACATTATTATGTAGAATAAAGAACAGGTTACAAACAATGATTTGGTGGACAAATAGAGAATGATTACCAGAAATCATTTTCATTATTCTCGCCGACAAACAAAGATTAGTACAGCTCCTAATCCCGAGGTAATATTTTTGTATTGTGCTATTATCCTCGCTTCAGAGGCTCAATTACACATAACGTCGACGCAAAATAAAACCAGATAGAACTAGCTACATAAGAGATAGCGTTTTTAACTCCAGAATGAATAATTTATTTTACAGAATTTATTTTAAATACAAGGTTTTAAGTTTCTGGATATCATCATAATTATCAGAGTGTAAAACGAGCCTAAACACGACGGGTCGATCTTGTTTAGCATAAGAATTTCTGTGACTACATTCTGAATCCATCATGAGATCAGCTCCATATTATTGCATTGTATCTACATCACATACTGTCTCAGAGTATATTCAGATCACACATACATACATCTGAGTGCAAAATATCAGCTAAATCGGAAATGGGGGCAGTTTTTCAAATTTTGCCTACATCATTCCACTCGAATACATCCAGTGCAAATTAATATAAAGCTGGTAAAATGACGTCAAATATCGATATTTTCCACCTTGTACATTAAGTCCTTAGAGGTAGGTCGTAGGAACCATCCCGCAATGTTACATGGCATTACAAATGTCCGTGAACAATAAACACTTGTACTTTAAACAAATTGCGAGTTCCGACTGATATGGATTGTTTCAAAATAATATGAATTTTCTACCAAAAAAATATCTTCTAACCTCAAGCACCAGCGAAAACGCGAATAACTTTGTCAAGCGTGTGGACCGGACAGTTCATCAAAAAAATTGAACACGCAAAAATCCAATCCATTTTTCTCCCAATTCAAAAAAATTGTTCCGACCGGAATATTCGTTTATATTTTCAATGCAATTTTACGCTTCAAAACCAAGTCAAAGCCCCGAAACCGGTGCAAAACCTCAAAACGGCCAAACTGCTTACGAAGACTGCACACGAAAATCTCTTTGAGTGGCTTTCAAACTTCGGGCTTTGTGTGTTGAACACATTGCTACCTAAATTGTTGGTTCGTATCATAAGTTTCTGGGTGCATGACTTCGCGGGTTTTCTAATAATATCATAAAGTAAATGTGAAAGTTTGGCCGTATCAGTTATTGTGACCTTATCATGCTTTTAGAAGAGTTTACGGTTCGGTAGCACTGAAATCGAATATAACAATACGCGTTTTCAGGATTTACTAGTTTTTCTTATCAAAGACGAGAAAGTCATACTTAAACTTAGTAAAGACTATATTTTGTCACTGATAATCTCATCGAGCCCTTTAGTCCAATCGACCACTAGAACTAATCTCAACGATGCGCAATGAACGTTCATTAACATTTTTATTTAAATTAGTGATGATACAAACCAGACCAGTGCTGTTTATAACATAATTGCAATGATGATCAGAAACACTTTTTTTTTCAGTTGGAGGAAATCACCGGATCACCGTTGAAGTCCACTAAAACCTCCAACCGCTCACACTCAGCGTCCGAACCCCGGCTGAGGCCAGAACCCAGCACGGGGTTTGGAGGGACGGCGCGACGCGTTACGCGCTCGGCACTCTTTCCCGTCGTTCCGTCCCCGGACGCCGAACCGGTAGCCGCCAGCGAATACGACCACCGGCTCTCTCGGTCGGCGGGCTTTCCGAAGAAGATGGGACCGCGTGTCACCCTCCCACGGAATACCCCGCTGAGTCAGAACCAGCGTGGGTCGGGGAGCGCGGTCTACCATCCCCCGGTGATCAGAAACACTTAGGTGATGTTCATTTAATAGCATTAAACACATCGCTCTTGCTCACCGACCGAACCTGACTGTGACAAAAACCCAACAAAGGATTATGAGAGCCAGCGTGACGTGACACCAAAGGCTTGACCAAACAGAAAGGTATAAGCAACGTTCAGCTTTGGTCGTAACAACGTCTAGATGAATCACGGCACCACTCTTGATATGAAGAAAGAAATGACTAGAGAGATAGTCGTGGCTTGAAGAGAGTCCTTAAAGATAGGCTGTAGGTAGCGGCCCGCAGTATCTTCTGGCGATGCAGAGGTCCATGAGTAACCGCTTACGATGAGGTGGTACGTTAGCTCGTCTGCATATGAGGCTGTGGCGACCAATACTAACGCGCGAGATCCTGAATCGCGGTTACGACATTTGCAGAAATCTTCGCATATATACGACATCTGAAATCTATTACAGTGGGCTTCGGCCTGACCGGGCATACACTGCCTCGCCCGGTTGTAGATCTGCCTTTAGCCTTAAGTCCACTGTACCCACAAGGCAATAAAAAACAGTTACAGTTATATATCAGATTTCGCCTCCAAAATATCTATACCCGCTTTTCGATGCCTTGTATAATCTCATCTGAGAGAATCATCATTACGCACCGTACCACAACACATTAACAATGATAAATTAGCTACGTGGACACACTAAACGAAAAATAGCGGGTGTTGCGCTACACACAGGCTCAATGTTAAGACAACAAATAAAACGAGTAACTTATGTATCTATGCTTACAAGAGTTTCTGTGTTACTTTCATGCATAATAGGTATTTCATTAATTGAGTGGTCTTTATATTCCAACGTTGTTGCAATCGTCATGATCACGAGTTGACTGAATACTGCGGGTAGATTTACTTTATTTACTATTTTTTATTTATTTTATAATAAGGTCTTCTGTGCGCAGAAATACTCGCTAAGTTTTGAAGCAGATTTTATCGATCGACTTTTCAAAATTTGACTACAACTTTACTTCAATATCTATTCTAATGGTAAATGTACAAGTTAGAATTTTATATGTATGGACTAGGGGTGTGCGAATATCGTTCGAATCGAATCGAATACTAATATTCGATTTGAAATTCGAATCGAATAATTCGAATCAGCGACGATGAATCGGAAATAGGACAAGAATTTGTATTTTGTAGATAATATCTTTAATGGGCTAGATGTCTACAAAATAGTCGTAGTCGTCGTAGTCAAATTCGATACTATTCTCGATAATCGAATATTGATATTCGATTCGGAACGAATAATTCGTGAGTTCGAATTATTGGTATTACTGGTATGAACTCTCAATAAATGGCGAAAACATCTCTCGAACAGTTATTGTCTGCCCAGCATCATTGTCTATCTTAAGAAGTAAAGAACTTAACATTACATAGTTCAACGTTGTTGCAAACGTCATTATCACGAGGAGACTGGATACTGCGGGTTGATTTAAGAGCAAACAAATCTGTCTAACCTCTTTTTCGTTCGCTTTTTGGTAGTACCACTGGAACTCGAACTCACATCACGACACACCACACTCACTGTATCTACAAGACTCTCTGAGCATGAATCCTTAGTGACTGTTGTGTTTAGCACTGGATTCTACATACTCGATAATCTGAAGCCGTACATACCGTTTATTGGTGGTAAGTTGGCTAAAGGCCAGAAAAATCCTGATCGAGTGTGTTTACACTCAAGAGCCTACAATGTCGCTAGCCTCTCTAATTTTAAAGACTCTAGCCCTAAAGGATAAACATAAAAAGCAATTGTGCGTTTGCCACACAACATGACAATGTGTACAAGCTATTCCAAACAGAGTCCCCTATTAAAGTTGCGAGTGTTTTTACGAGCATTCCACAACGATTACCGCGCTCCTACAGCGACGGAGGCTCCAACACTGACTTGTTTGGTTTTACAACTTGCCGATAAAAATTGGAAACTATTACGGGAAAACGCTTTCATTGTCCCATCGTGGTGTGTTCATTGATCTTACTTTGTTTGGATTTATTTTTTTATATGTAGTCTGTTTCATTAGGAGTTTGGATTGGTTTCTGTCATTATGCATGTGGACGTCAAACCGCACTCACTTACATTCAGTAGTCGAGTCCCAGCTATGACCAGAGGGGGGTTATGCGGAGCGGTAAGAAAGAAAGAAGAAAGAAAGAAATATGTTTAATGAAAAAACTCAGTACAATTATAAACTTAAAACTAGTAAACACACAATAATAGGTAGGTAATATGTCTAGAGACAAATATATAACATTAAAAACACGGTACGATGCGTTACGCACAACGGCATTCTTCCCATCGTCTATACTGCAGTGTATTCAGGCTTCACGCTGAGTTGGATTTCGTAGTTACCCAAATATATATTATTTTTACTCATTATAAGTAACTAATAGTTAAGAGTTATTGTTTTTGTTTGTTTGATTTAGTTTCGTATTGTTTGAAAGGTGAATTAGTCTAGCTGGAGTGTTCTTGGTAATGTTTGATGAAAATCGACCCAAGGTGACCGTTGCTGTAAGTTTTAGAAATCAGTTTAATACTAGGGGTGTGCGAATAATTCGAACTCACGAATTATTCGTTCCGAATCGAATACGAATCTTCGAACTATTCGAAATTCGTCGAATATTCGAAAAAATTCGAATAGTTCGAAAGGTTACGAATAGTTCGAAAAGTTTCGAACAATTCAAAATTTCGAACAGTATCTTCGTTCTTCTTTTTTTTTCAATTTCATGCAAGGGGTTACACTCATGTTATGCCCAATTATAAAAATAGTAAAATTGACTAGGCTGTACATAAATTATCAGGAACAGTAAATTGCTATTAAAACATGCTCCAACACTTGTGCTATTTCCGATGCATCGTCGTAGTCAAATTCGATACTATTCGAAATTCGACGAATATTCGAAACTTTTCGAATTATTCGAAATTTTTCGAATATTCGTTGAATTTCGAATAATTCGATAATTCGAATTATCCGATTCGATTCGAACGGTATTCGCACACCCCTATTTAATACCTATTAAGTCCATCCAAGTCTAACACCACGTTGTAAGAGTTTTAAAATATATTATGTAATCTATATTAGGTAAACTGTCTGATATTATCTCAGTTTGATTATTATATGATGATTTGTAACGTGGGCAGACCTTCAACAAAATGACCACGATCTGGTCAGGGTTACATGAAATTACTGGATGCATAAAGCTCAGGTCCTGTCACTGTAACGTCCTATGCCCAGCAGTGGACTTCAAGTGGCTGATGATGATGATGCAATCAAGCAAGGATTGCATTGTTATTGGTATTGTTATTGCACTGCACTGTTGATAGTTGTTACCGTCGGTCATAGATTACTGCAATTTTTAGAGATACCTACCGTAGAGACCGCCTACGACCTACAATATAGATACTCTTATCAAATTTCGCTTAAAGAAGGACAAAAAAGTTACTACTACTTATGACCTTCTTCAAACGAGAGTTGAAGAAGGTACTCAAAGGTAGGTCGTTGGTAGCGACCTCTCAGTGTCCTACAGAGATCACCTGTAGTTTCAGGTGACCCATTGGCTCGTCTGCACTGTGTCTACATGGCAAGAAAGAAAACAATGTTATAATTTCAAACTACAAGGATATTTTCAAACATAATGTATTAGATCGAATGTCTTACCGGCCTCAAAGACGCGACGATCCCTGAATACGTAAACTTGACATCCTGACAGGATATCGAATTTTTTGTTGCATTAACTTGATGACAATATGTCAGCCATCGAATTACGTGCGTGACACTTTGCAGATGCGGTCGAAAAGGAAATGTTTTACGCGGAAAAAGAATTTTAATGTTTGTTTTTTAAATACAAGCTTTTAGATCGTGGTTATCGTGTAGACGTACTAGTGAAGTCGTGGTGGCCGAGTGGTCGAAGCGCTTCCTTCCGAACGGGAGGTCGCGGTTTCAAAACCGGCCGGCTTGTACCTCTATATCTAAATGTGAAAAAGATTTATGTGCAATTTTTCACAACACCTCTGGCTAAAAACGGTGTAGGAAAACATCGTGAGGAAACCTGCTTTTCGGAAAAGGATTCTAAAAATCCTTTGAAGATATGTGAATTCCCCAATCCGCACTGGGCAAGCGTGATGGACTATGCCTAATCCCTCTTCTGAGGAGACCTGAACCCAACAGTGGGCAGTAATGGGTTGGTACAGTACTAGTACAAGACCAAGATTTTGTTTAGAACAAGAGTTCCTGTGGCTTCCTACTATATCAACATGGTGTTTCAACCTTTGCCTACACAACTTTAAAGATTACGTTATTGACTATATTTTCGGCGGAATTAATTTGTAATATTTCTGTCGCGGACATACGGTATCCTCTATAATAGGTACAAGATGAAAAGTTATCGTAACCCTATGTTACATGTATAGAAGGTACATTATTCCGTCTAAATTATAATCCTTCCTATAACAATGCTTATCACGTTGTTGTAATAAAGGAAGTAAAATTTGTATTTTTAAATTAAACATTTTAAACATTTGTGACGTCACTGCCAGTTGAAACTGAAAACCAGCGTTATATGTCGGTTGGGGGTGACATATAACATTAAGCTGAGTTCCGACTGGTTTGTGATGAAAACTTATTTATTCCATGTTTGTTTTTTTGTTTTTCATTTCTGTAATTGTAAACCTGTTTTCATCACAAATAAACGATGTCTATGTCTAAATAAAAACGTTGAACGAATACAGTTACGAAAAAACTAACTATTGGATTCCTAGTTCGTTTTACTGAACCTGACACTACAAACATAAGTACAATTAAACAGAGATTATCTAAACCTCGTTTTTCGTAGAAAGTAAAATATAAAGATCAACAATAACATTTAAGAAAAGGTTCCGTCAATTGTAACTCGTCTTATTTCTTTCCTAATAAAATAAACAAAAATAATCAGGGGAGCAATATTTGTCGCGAACGATAAAGAAATTCGAGAGAATCTTCCGAGTCAGGCGTTTCAGTCTATTTCTTCGACAAGGTGTTTTCCTTCCAAATATTTGAACTGCGCTTACGAGGATGGACTTTAAACGAGCTGGGGGAAATTTTATTAAGAAATAATCAATTTATTTACCTGCCGAATGATGAGAAATTGAGAAAGAGAATTGCTTATTTTGAAAATGAAAGACGAATTACTTTCTATAACAGATTTTACGATTGAGTAGAAAAAACGACTAGTTACCTTTTAAAGAATTACTTTGCAGATCATGACGTGAGAAGTATCATAGTAACACTGAGTAGTAACGTAAGTCATGATCACGAAAATACTGGAGACTGCGGGTCGATTTAAGAGCATACAAATCTGTCTACCCTCTTTCTCGTTCGCTTTTGGGTAGTACCACTGGAACTCGAACTCACATCACGACACACGACACTCACAGTATCTACAAGACTCTCTGAGCATGAACCCTTAGTGACTGTTGTATTTAGCACTGGATTCCTGGATTGGTAGCTTTTAATGTCAACAAGAATGGACATAACTAGTATCTTCTATGTTGAAAATAAAGTATTTCATATCACCTAATTCGCAATAGTAGTACGCACAACAAAACATGAAATGTTGTTTACCAAAAAAAAACTGCGTCAATACCTTTTAAGCGTGGCCCAAAATGCATATATATCAGATCTAGAATAGTTGCAATTTTGGAAGTTTTTTTTAATTTTAGTTGGAGGAAATCACCGGATCCGCATTAAAACCTCCAACCGCTCACACTCAACGTCCGAACCCCGGCTGAGGCCAGAACCCGGAACGGGGTTTTGAGGGACGGCAGGACACGGTACGCCATCGGCACTCTCTCCCGTCGCGCCGCCCTCGCATTTTTTTTTTTTTTTGCCAACTATAATTTAGTCCATCTTACATGACTCATAACTTCTTCAAGATTCCAATTCAGGACTGTCGAAATGTATTCGTACGGAAATATAAGATTTGAGCACCGAAATACATTCGTCATTAGATAGAGGGAGCATTCCAAAATTCCACTTTATACAGGGTGGATCTGTAACTTTGGACAATCTGATGTGGGGTGAATGACCTGTTGAAATAAAACTTAGAACCACTCTTATTTTAGGAATCAGATAAAAAAATTTTTTCATCATAGTATGGAAGTCCGCAACGATAGTCGTACATTTTCCATACAATGACAGAAAAAAAGTTTAACCGATCCAAAAAATAAAAATGGTTAAATGAAAAAAAATATATTATTATGAAATTAAGCCAAAACCACGAAGAATTTTGTAAACCACTAGTCCTAACTAAGAATGTAACAAGAAATTTACCAACAAGTTTATTTGGTGAAATATCTACGTTATCCTTTGAAGGGAACTTGTCTACATATTTCAGATTCTCGGCAGTTTCCGAGCTTCTCACACATGAGTACATATGTAATATATCACATCAGATTTATTTCTATACTAGTTGACTGCGCAAATTCATGCTTCAGGAGGAAAGTTTGTTTGTCAATCAATTTAAAACACTCGTGATTAGGTACTGACATAAATATTAAAGGAATTGTAACCAGGTTATTCTCCGATTTTGACAGTGTTTTTGTATATAAAATATGTATTTGTGCTGTGAGTAAACCGATTTCGATGAATCATTTTTTTTAAAAAGCAGATCACATAATAATATGATTTTTTTTTATTCTAAAAAAAGGACATATGAATTTGATGAAGATGTTTCTTTTCGGCCGGCTTTTGGGGCCGAAAAGTTCTGGAGTGGCGGCCACGAACCGGTAAACGCAACGTTGGTAGACCCCCCATAAGATGGACCGACGACCTGGTCAAGATCGCGGGAGGTCACTGGATGCAGATGACGCAGGACCGGTCGATGTGGCGAGGTTTAAGGGAGGCCTATGTCCAACAGTGGACGTCTATAGGCTGATGATGATGATGATGATGTTTCTTTTCTTGATCTTTCTTTTCTGTTTCTTTTCTAATTATTATAGCTATAATTTATTATTATCATAAGTTTTTACAAAGCACAACAATAACAAGGAAAACGTGACGTTATTTAATCAAAGTCATCTCATACCCTCTCTTATTTAAAGTAAAGCCCTAATATGTGACAGAGACGAAGTTGCGCGGATCATCAAGTATTAAACTGTATTTACGCGCGTGTTAAGCTTGGATTAAATGTGTGTCATATAGTTTGAAACGCTCAGAACTGAGGATTTCAAACTTAATGATATACATGAATAATAGATTAGGTACTTCCATGTTATCAATCATTCGGGTACGCTCTGCTTAGGAATAGATAGAGCATATATATAAACTCAAAGGAACTACTAACCTAGAGGTAAGTACTCTGAGAATTGGTTAACTCAGATAATATCTATTTAGTATTGCATACAGCCCACTTAATGTGGTAACTGTTGCTCAAGAGCCTCGGCAATACTAGTATAAACTATACTAGTATAGTATATACTATTGTAAACCTAAATGGTAGCACATAACGGAGCTTAATTTATCAAATAATAACTTGAATACTGTATATACCTATGTTGCACAATAAAAGATGATTTGATTTGAAAAATAAAATAAAAAAGCCTTTATTTCCAAACTATAAATAAAAGTTTTACATATAAATTTGTGCTTAATCTAAGTATGTTAAAAAAAATGATAATGTTTATTCTAAAATAGATAGGTTTCTAATTTTGAAACCCCTCTCGGGTGAAGGCCTCTCCCAAGGATTACCACATCTCTCTGTCTTGCGCTTTTCGTCAGCAATACTAGTATTAATAAATAATTCCCCAACGCCTACCTACTTTTTTACTGCTTCGTAGACTAACGGGCCACCTGATCGGGCCACCGATTGCCATGAACCTTTGCATTGCCACTGCAGGGCCGACAGAACTTAAATCTCTGTTCGAATAGCTTTCAAATTTCGCAATACAGGAAACTAAGTACAACTTCAGAACTATATATTATAATTACTAAAAAAAAATAGTATTAGTATAAAATATTATTTTATAATGTTATTGTTACCTGTTACTTATACCATTAGCTCAGCGACCCAAAGTGAGTCTTGGCGTGGACTTTATTTTGCGCAGATCTGCCGCTACGATGTCACGCAACTCTACGGATATAAATGTTAGAAATACCCTTAACACTTGCGCTAGAATAAAACTTTATATACTGTGATAAACATATAAACTATAAGATAGGTACGTAAGATAATTAATTTGAATTTTCATATCATTTATTCATACAATATGAAGTTTATGAAAAGCCACCCACTTAGCGTTTCCATATTGGTTCACCAACGAAAAAGTAAATGACGGTGAAGACCATGTAAACGGGAGTTTTGTATGCATTGGTCGTCATTGAAACTACGTGAAACACCGTTTGACAGAAGGCCTACCAGTTGTCAATTGTGCGCATTGGAAGTTGGCGAGCCAATGTGGAATTTGGGTATAAAATGTAGGGACTGTTTTTAACTTAAGCTTTTTTAGCTTTCTGGTACATCCATTAAAGCACAACACATCATATATCAATATAGTTTAGTTCGTATTCAATGACCTCTATTAAAAACTTATTCAAACACTCGCGGTCTATGATACTTTCATACATTTTGAAAGGGGTTCTTATCACGATATTTAATTAATTGAGTATGTGGGGTCATTAAGGGATCATGCTTGGAGAGTCTTATACATACAGTGAGTGTGGTGGGTCGTGATGTGAGTTCGAATTCCAGTGGTACTACCCAAAAGCGAACGAGAAAGAGGGTGGACAGATTTGTTTGCTCGTAAATTGACCCGCAGTAGTCTTTTCATGATCATGATGTTTGCAACAACGTTGAAATATCGAGAGAGAATTAAGTAAATATCGTGGTAAGAACCTGTTCTAAATGCATGAAAGTATCAAAAAAACCTCTATTAAAACTTATCTTATTTCACTTACTGCATTTTTTTTTCTTTTTTTTATTGCAAGGCAAGATAAACGAGCATACGGCCCACCTGATGGTAAGCGGTCACCGTCGCTCATGAACCTCTGCAATGCCAGGGCAAAGAGGGGCCGTTATCTACCGCCTACCCATACAAGACTTTTCTTAAACCTCGTTTAAAGAGGTTTAAGAAAAGTCTAAAAAAGAGTTAAAATATAACAAAAATCGATCGAAACGCCCAAACATCTAGTTTCTTATATAAACACCGCAATGAATAGAAATAAGCTGTACAAATATCAGGTCAATCGTCAATACATATCGGATCTATTTACCTTAGATATCGTGTTTCTTAATAGATGTTATTTCCTTTAGATCATGTCTGTGTTGAAACGGATGCTTTTAGCAAACCCTATTAGCTTCGACACGTTAAGGACGCTTTTTAAACATTGCGACTTTATTCATTGCTTTCTAGGTGAAAGAGTATACCGGGCCCATCTTATGGCAATTGGTTATCGCCGATTTTAACTGTTTTTTTCAATTTTTTTTTTTTTTTTAATCCAGTTGTCTCGCACTATAACCTCCAACTGCTCACACTTAGCGTCCGAACCCCGGCTGAGGCCAGAACCCAGCACGGAGTCATGCAAGACGACACGATGCGTTACGCACTGCGGCACTCTTTCCCGTCGCCCTCGCTTGTAACTAATAACAAATAATTTATTTTCAAACAAACACACCGAACATGAAATTGGAATAGCAGTGACCCAGTAGGTAGTCACAAGGCTTGGTCTGTTAAGCGAGAGACTATTACGTTTAAAATACATTTAATGAAAGATCTGAGAAGATAATAATATCTAAATAAAAACATCATAAACTATCAACAAAAGAAGGCAAAAATACAATAATCTACTATATTATCTACTATATTATTGTTTGTTTTAAGTCTTGCTCAAAGAGTCTTTCTTCATTTCGTAAGAGTCAATATACAGGGTGTCCCAAAACTATGCGACCTGAACGAGAAGTACCTTAAATATTAGAGATGGGATGTTTTGCTGAAAGAAAAAAATATTTTATTTTTGATGTTTAATTCTGCATTCACAGATTTTTCGTTAATTGTTTGTTTTTTCCCGAAATTGTAAGGTCTTAATTTGCTTGTATGGTACTTTTCTATATAATATATTATCTACGTGCGTTTCCAAATTCCAGTAACGTAAAACTATATTGAGTTTTTTGAATATGAAACATTTTTTAACACTGTAGTAGAAGAGAAAAACGCAGTTACTTAAACGCTTAATAAAGTACATAGAAACATAGTCGCAAACTCCAAAATGTCGCCTTAATTCAATATCTTTATTGGTCTCCATTTTGGAGCACATTTTAAGAGATGCCGGCATGTGATCGGGTTTTATTAATATTGTAAATAGACACGATGAAGACAGATCAAACGGAAGGCATTATGGATTCAAATCTCATTACTCAATAAGGTACGAGTATTCAGTTACTCGAGCATTCTTTATTCGATCGTATATGGATGTAAATGTATCATAAAGAGATCATGTCTTGTAAAATAAGTCTAAATGTTGATAATTTTAACCTATTTCAGATAGTAGGAACTATTCACGTCATCACAATGATTTTAATTATAAATTATTATTTACTATTTTAATTTAAAAAAAAACAGATTATCATACTTACCAGTAAAGCTTGAAGCACAAAAAACAAATGAACTATGATGCTCAAACTAGGACAGGCCTGTATCGGGAAAACCGCAAACAATTTCCATTGATTTTAGCTCCGATTTCGACTTCCGTTAAATACAAGTACAAGTTTAATTTAATATTCCGTGGGGATTACCTTACATTTTACTACTTCTCTCTTTTATTTCAACTATATCTTTGCGGTTTTATATGGTTTTGTTTTATATCATCATCATCAGCCTGCTGACGTCCACTGCTGGACATAGGTCTTTCTCAAACCTCGCCACAACGACCGGTCCTGCGCTGTCCGCATCCAGCGACCTCCCGCGATCCTGACCAGATCGTCGGTACATCTTGTGGGAGATCTAGTTTGTGGTCGCCACTCCAGAATTCAAAAAATGTATAATAGTGCAGGAGCATCTTTTCATATTAAAATATTATTTTTACCTGGTTAATACATGTAGGCGACAGAATCAATTATTCATATTTTATTATATTCTAGTAAAGAACAAACTTGTGTCGACGATAGCGCCATCTATAAATAGTTTAAATATTTGTTATTTAAACCTCTTTTTGAATTGTAATAGAGAATAAATGTTGGTGCGCTTATTTGAATTTCGAACATTCCATTGCCGAATACAGACGTTTTGTATATTTTTTCCCAACTTTTACTTTCTTAGTTTTATTTTATGATTCCTTCTTAACTTCTCTCTCACTGGCGGCATTAGGTTTTTTACAATACATTTGCATTGGCTGTTAGCGATGTGCCCAGGATTTATTTCCACTATTTGCTAGATCAGTGGATAAATTGATATCAGTAATAAAATATTAAGTGATTGAGAGATTTCCTGAAGGCCCAGGGACCCTTTTTATTTCTTAGGTATTAATATTATGTTCCCCCATAACCGTAAACATGAGAGTGAGAGTCAATCTGAATAATTTTTACATTTGTGGACTAAGTATTATTGTTTCACTAGATGACCCCCGCAACTTCGTCTGCGTCACAAAGGGATTCAAACAGTACTCGCAATGTTGTTATTTGCGCGGCCCGTGTTGGGTATATTTTTTTGCGTTTTATACTCGCCATAAGTTCTCAACGAAAAAAAATCAAACGAATTTACTAAAACAAGTTCACACGTAATCAAAAACAAACAAACAACCAACGGGCCACCTAATCGTAAGCGGTTAACGTCGCTCATGGATCTTTGAAGCCAAACGTCACTGCGGGGCCGCTACCTACGGCCTACCTTTAAGGTCTCTCCTAAAGCCTCGTTTGAAGAAGGACAAGTCATAGTGCTCGGTCATTTGAAAGCTACATAATCCACGAGTAACATAGGCTACATTTTATTTTACAAAAAAAAATAGGGTTTCGTACTAAAATTTTCGTAAAATAAGCCAACGTGTGAAAAAAATATCCAAAAACTTTCATACATCGCGTGCGCTACGAAAACTGTTTATATTACAAAATGATGTAGCTGCTACGGGTTTGTAGGTCTTATTAAAATCTAACAGTGCTGCCTGGACTTCTTTGTGAAGCAGATGAAGCTAGTTATCAATAAAGAGGAACAAATAACTATTAAATCAAATGGTACAATGTTGAAAGGCAATATTTTCTAAACGTCTTTGCGACCTCATAAAATAACGCAACGAGGTCATATTTACAGAGTTGTCAAACCAAGTTATTGTCTGTGGAATTTTTCCTACGTTTTATATTTTAGGATTTTATGGTAAAATCGATAGGAAGCACATTCAAATTTAATCGCTAACCAATCGTTTTTAAATCTCTTTTACATTATCCCAGTCAAGTGGGGTCAACGTAATGTTCTCATTATTCTGCATTTAATAGTTTTACATTAGCTGAGTGCAACTTCCTGGTACTAATTCATGTAATATGTAGGTACCAAGCTACGTCATCACTTATGAGAGAGAGTCTACAAATTCTGAGTACATAACTGTTGATTAGTTTTAATTATTCCCGTAATGTAAACGAAACTCAAATGTATTATTTATTTTATTTTTTCTCTTTACACAGTAACCATTATTATACAAAAAATATATTAAACCTTACAGTTTGTGAAGTGAAATTTGTGAAGAGCTGGTGTCCGTGAAAGGAAAACCTGTATTACAGATCACCAAGTTCCCACCCCTGTTTACAAAGACAATGACTTATTACTAGCAAGATAAATATTTAATTTTTTATACATAACTTAAAGTCAAAGTCGAAGTCAAATCATTTATTTTCAAAGTAGATGTGGACACACATACATTTTGAAAGTCAAAAATAAAATCAAAAGTTCTACCACCAGTTCGCTAAAATTACGCCTCCGTCCTGAGAAGAACCGGCGCAAGAAACTCAGCGGGCATGTCTTTTTTTTTATTTAAATATATTGTTTTTTTTTTTTCTTGTTTTTTTTTTAAATATTTTTTTACAATATTTTTGTTTTTTACAAATGTAAATGTAAAACAAAAAGAGATGATTATGGAACAAATTAGAATATGTAAAAAGAAATGTATTACAAAAGTTCCAATTATAAAAAGACAAAGAGTGTGAATTCAAGTGTATATTTCATTTGTGAATGAGACAGTGTATCAGTGTGTGTATGTGGAAATGAGTGTAGTGTGCATGACGCGACTTCAGAACAAATTTATTATGATGTTTTACAATAAAAAAACGAAGAATACAAAAAATACTATATACTACACAGGTGTACAACTTTGCTTCCGCCGTTTTTTTCCGAAATTTGAGGCTTTATTGTAAAAAACTGGTTATACATTTATGATTCAAAGTATTGTCCATCGGTGGCCACTACTTTCTTCCATCTTTCGGCAGCGTACGAATCCCGCGTTGAAAAAACTGGTCATCTTTTGAAGTGATCTACGAATCGATTCAATTTTTTACTTCTTCATAAGATCGGAAGTGCTGGTCAGCCAGGCCGTGTGCCATTGGTCGAAACAAGTGATAGTCCGAGGGAGCAACGTCTGGAGAATACAGCGGGTGGGGTAGGACTTCCCATTTCAACGTTTCCAAGTATGTCTTGAGCACTTTCGCATGGGGTCGAGCATTGTCGTGCTGTAAAATCACTTTATCATGTCTCTCTTTGTATTGCGGCCGTTTGTCTTTCAATGCTCGGCTCAAACGCATTAATTGCGTTGCGATATCGCCTGTGATTGTTTCAGTCGGTTTCTTCGACTTCAAAAGCACCGTTCTTGAAGCATTGAAACCACTCTCGGCACGTTCTTTCACTAATAGCGGCCTCACCATAGGTATTTGAGAGCATTCCATGAGCCTCAGCCGCAGATTTCTTCATATTAAAGCAGAAAATTAAAACCTCCCGCAAATGACGAGAATTTGGCTCGTTAGCTGACATGTTTAATCGAGAATAACTTTATGATCCAGATACAAATCGACTAATATTTCGATGGCGTTATGTTTACAAATGCCTAAGCTTATTGTATGACATCTACGATCTATTTATTTCGACTACCATTTACCGCTACAGCCATCTATGCAAAACGGCGGAAGCAAAGTTGTACACCTAATATATTAAACCTTGCATGTAATAAGAAAATCTTTAGTTACTTTTAAACAGAAAAGTTATCTACATTCTACTATTCTTGTGTTAATACACAAACATTAAAAACGGTCATTAAATAATCATCACAGGTCAATAAAAAGAATTCTGTCCAGCGCAGAATGCCCATAATCTGCTTGGCTAAAATGTCACTTTCGTAATGAGAGGTATGTAATATTTAGAGCCATATTTCACAAACCTTCAAAGTCTGTTTTAGAATACCTACTGTTACGGGTTTCCTTGTGCTGGTTACCGAAAACTAAATTATACTTAGTTGTAGTAGTATAATAAATAGAGGTTGAAAAAATCTCTGTATAAGCTACTTCACATACTTCTTTCTATTTTATAGTAATATTAAATTTATATGAATTGTGTACTTAAGCTGTGGTCTCCACTTTTAACTATAGTTTTTTAGCTATACTTAATTCTTACAAATTTAAGTGGTTTAAGTCTAATCTATTCAAACTATTAGATTTTGAGATTGCCCCGTCCAAATCGCTCACAATCAATATTTTAATACTACACGGCTCAACAGAGGCAGGTGCACTCGTCGACATTCTGATGATAAATAAATACCAACAGGTAGCCTCCACAATAATCCTAAACAAATAGTTTTTTTATTTCTCTATCTTATATTCAAATGACGTCTACTTTGGTATGGTAATAGATTATCTTTATTACCAAACTATTTGACACGTGCAACTTCGTCTGCGTCACATAGAGATGTAATATAAATATAGCCTTCCACGATAAATGGTAGGACGTAGGTAGCGGCCCCGCAGTGTCCGCTGACATTGCAATGGTCCATGAGCAACGGTAACCGCGTACGATCAGGTGGCCCGTAAGTTCGTCTGCCTACAAGGCAATAAAAAAAAAGGTAAAAGAATTCTTCAAATCGGACCAGTAGTTCCTGAGATTAGCGCGTTCAAATAAACAAACAAACTCTTTTTTTTATTTTTATTGCGTGATAGATAAACGAGCCTACGGCCCACTCTGCAGCTTTATAATATTAAGTATAGGTAGAAGTATAAATAGGTAGGTTCTAAGTATTTTATGTGTCTTTAAAAAATACATTTAGAAATTCTATTTTTACCATCTGTACTTTTAATAATAGGTAGGTACCTAATTATCCTACCTACTTAGTATCTCGTATAAAAATAATAAACGATTAAACAAGGTTTTCATTAGAGATTTAATATAAGGGGGTCTTCCTGTGTGATCGGTTGAAAAAAACGATTTTTTTTTTTTCATAAATTGCTCCCTTAACATGTCTAGAATACGGTAGTAAAGCGAATTTAGAAAATTCGAAGTCGTTTTAAAGATACAGCAGGTAAAAGAAAGAGCGGTTCGGAGCGCTGAGTTGGCCTGGGCCTATTGTGTACCGTCGGCTTTATAATTGGCCTCCCTTTTATTCATATATCTGTTCTATGGTTCTATTTCTATTTATATATTCTTATACGTTCTATGGTTATAATATTTTACCGAAGTTATTTTAGTCTTGGTTGAACTTCGAAGAGAGCAACAGCTACAAATTATTTGTTGTTGAAATTGCTAGCTACTTAGCAGTTATTATCTTTAATGAAGGTTTTCAAGGTATTTTAAAAGTTATGTCGATTATGGGATGCCCTGTTGGTCGTGATGGTCGGGATGAAAAGCGAATCTTACGTTCTGAGCGGCGCGTAAGTGATGTCGTTAAACAAGCCAGGATTGACTCAAGAGCTGAACAATCTGCTTTAAAAGAGTTTCACGAGGAAGAGGAAGGAATACTCTATGGACCAGGCATCGCCGATTGAGAGTAACTCTGTAACTCTAGTTTGACTAAATATTTTTAGCTGATTTTTTTTATTTATACTGTCCAAATATGTGTTAATAAATGATAAAAAACTTGAAGCTCTAAATATTTACTGGTCGTAGAAAAAAAATCCTAAAATATCCCTAAAAAACAGGCCGTCACATAGGAAGACCCCCTTAACTTCTAGACCGCTATTATTAAAAGTTTTAGGTGAGTTCGTAGTTTATACCGAGAACCTCATACAATCATTAAGTGCGTCATTAGTTTAATAATAATTAATTGGGAAATTTTCCGATTATTGTTTCAGTAAGCAGTATTTTAATGGGGCGCAAGTACATAATACTACATATACATACTACATGTACATAGTACTTGGCAGAAAACAGCCATGGTTTATGGCTCCTTTTTATTTATTTCACTTACAATATAAAGAAGATGAATTATGCGTTCGTGACGCAGTACAAGTGGTTCCGTTAACAAGAATAAAATTAAGAAGTGAATTAATACAATATAACATTCATAAGATAATCTCCTCTTTATTCTGAGGAGACCTGAGCCTAGAAGTTGTACAGCACAGGAGAACACAGCAAACAAAATAAAATAAATGTAATCATTGACCTTAGGCCATTAAGAAAAAATAAAATCTAGGGATGTACAAATACAAAACACTCACTAGACGAATGCGAAATTACGACTAACAATAATCGATATATTTTCTTAAATGTATCCTATATTAATCATATTAAAATAATAACTGTCCTTAGCACGGTGTGAATCGTGAGCAGATTCGTCTCCCTAGAGCCCTGACAGCAGGTGACTTGGGTCGAAGACCCTAGCTGCAAGGCTTTTTTATTGTTATAAATTAATTTCTGTAAAAGTTTTGTAAGTAAGTACCGATATTTTGATTTAATTTGATGCATACACTTGTACTAAAAGACTTGCACTTGAAACATTGATGTTTTCATCTTAATTCGAAAATAAAATAATTTTATCTATTTCACAAATACAACACTACTCACTACTACTGTCAATAGTGTCAAACGTCAAAGATTTCATTTCCGCCATTTGTATTTCATGTCGTCATTTCCTGTGCACAGTGTAATGATTTTAGCGTCTCAGCATTTCATAATTTTCTTGTTTTCACTTAAATAACTGAATAAGATACACTAGTATCTAGATAAGCTGTGTTTACTGATATGCTTGAACTAAAAGTTTGCCGGGTTTGTCTCTCGAGAGATGTTAAAATGTACGAACAAAACAGATACCAGCTGAAGTGTTATTATGAAGAAATAATGGCAATAAAGGTACCATCAGAGTTCAATTAAACTTTTCAACTATGTTTATTATTTTGAAATGAAATGAATGAAATTACCTAAAAGTGATCTCTACTAAAATATTACAATAAATGCACATTAATTTGAAAATATATATTTCACATAGATCTGTTGCTATTTATCTAAATATTAACAAAAATTGATTACAAACTAGAACTTATTAGAAAATTAAAAATAGCAAAATTTATTATTATTTTATAACTAAATATATTTATATTAATAAAAAAAAAGGGTTTCCAATATTAACTAGCTGTAACATTGCAATTTTAAACTTATTTTTCTTTTAAGCCTCATATATTTCTGTTGAACTTTAAAAAAGCCAATATCAAACTTAAAGAGTGTCTATTTATTTTTTTAAATCATAAGTACAGGCCCTGCCGTCCCTATATTGCATACGTACATGAGCTGCGGTAACGTTAAAATTAAGTGACCGTTTGTTTCTTGCACAAAAATATAAGTGTCCTATCAGCTTGTCTCCTGGTGAAAAGCAATAAAAAAAATTTAAATTATTTTTGCAGATGAACAACCGTGATAACCTACCTCAGTACTTCTGCTATGAATGTGCAACAATGCTGTATAAATTCCATAAATTCAAGGAGAAGTGTGTCAGTGGTCAGAAGGCTCTTAAGGAAATCCTTGTGAAAGGAAATGTGAGTATTCAATTTATAGCTTCTCTTGGTGGTTACCGTTAATGTGGAATTTGCACAGTTCGGTTCAGAAGGTCATTTTTGCCCCGTACCATTCCGATTTGGAACGGACTCCTGTCCGCGGTGTTCCTGGAGTGCTATGGCATGTCCCTCTTTAAATGAGGTTTAAGAAAAGTCCTGTATGGATAGGTGATAGATAACGGCCCCTCTTTACCCTGGCATTGCAGAGGTTAATGAGCGACGATGACCGCTTACCATCGGGTGGGTCGTAGGCTCGTTTATCTATCTTGCAATTAAAAAAAAAAAGAATTTGGTAAATGACACTAGAGATATCATAGATATGACTAATCTCAACTATTTCATCTTTATCTACTAATAAAGACTTACTGTAAAAGTAGAGCATAATAATAAAACACTTCTGATAGTTCTTAAGCTTATGGCTGACACTAATACATTTTACTTAAATTTTTACTTCACAACCTTTAAGATGATTAGAGGCCACATAACATTCAATAGTGTTTAAGACTTTCAGTGCCTGTGTCAGTGCTGACCGACATGCCTTTGAAAATACAATAGGTTTTTTCTCGGCAGTTACATGTTAATCTAAGCAAAGTTTTCTCATGAAATTCTGATCAATTAAAAAATTAAAAGAAAATAATTTATAAATAACTTTTTTGACTATTTTTTTCACAGCTATCCTACGCATCTGTACGTAAAATTGACAAAGAGAAAAATAATCTCAAATCTAGTCTAGGCATCATAGTTGTAAGTGACAGAGTAAAATCTGAACTAATTAAGTACAAACACTCCGAAAGAAAAAAACAGTTACCGGAAATTGAAAAAATAGAACTCGATTCTCAAAGTGACTATTCAGATGTTCAAGAAGTTATTACAGATTATGATATTGACGACAAAGCAGTAGATACAAAAATAGTAGAAGACAAGAAGATTCTGGAAATTTTCACTGAAGATGCCATACCAGAAGATAAAGTATTTACTGAACCAATAGATTCCCCTATAGAAGAGAAATTCGATGAACCCATGTTAGATGCTACTGTATTAGATGCCACTATATTAAGCATGTCATCACCCAAAATCGAAGACGATAGAATCTCCTCTGACGACGAATTACTGGCCGAAATAAAAAAACCGAAAACAGAAAAAAGAGGCAGAAAACGAAAAAAAGAAAAAGAAGTCAAAAAGAAGCTATTTAAGAAGCAAAAAAAAGAAAAGAATGAAACTGAGAAATTTAAAGCGGAAACTAAGAGGGCTACTTATTTGAATCCTAAGAACTGGCTGACAGTTTTCCTGTCTGAAGAAGAAGCCGAGAAGAGTTTTAAGGCGAAAGCAGAAGATCACAAATTTCTGAAGTCTCCTTTCAGATGTTATCAATGTTACAAAGGATTTTCTAAACAGGATATGTTGGACAGGCATACGAAACTGCGACATTCTGAGGTACTCTTAAATATTTATTTTTTTATACAGGGTGGATCTGTAACTTTGGACAATCTGACGTGGTGGTGAATGATCTGTTGAAATACAACTTATTAACTTATTAACTTAATAACTTATTTTATTTTAGGAACATAAAAAAAATTTCATTATAATATGGAAGTCCGCAACGATAGTCGTATGTTTGCCATACAATGTCAGAAAAAAAAGTTTAACCGATCCAAAAAATAAAAATGGTGCTAAGTTGTCATTCACTCCACTTCAGATTGTCCAAAGTTACAGATCCACCCTGTATAGCTGTAAGTTTTCCTTAAATTAAATAAATAAATAATAATTTATCTTTATGGTGTCATCCACTGATGGTAGTTGGTTTAGTTTCTTTAATTTATATAAGAAATATTACGATAATATTATTGTCTAATTTTCGATTATTTTTGCAAAGCTTAGAATATTTTTCTTTTACCATCGAACTAGTAACGCCATCTATTTGTGAGTTTAGAACAAATTAAAATCATACTTTCATGCATTTTCAAAAGGTTCTTACCACAATATTTAAATTAATTGAGTTGTCTCGATATTTCAACGTTGTTGTTCGAGTTCCAGTGTGTACTACCCAAAAGCGAACGAGTGCGAGGGTAGACAGATTTGTTTGCTCTTAAATCGACCCGCAGTATCCAGTCTTCTCGTGATCATGACGTTTGCAACAACGTTGAAATAACGAGACAAATCAATTAATTAAATATCGTGGTAAGAACCCGTTGCAAATGCATGAAAGTATTATAGAAAACCGCGAGTATCTGAATAAGTTTATAAATTAAAATCAATTAACATGATCAAAGATATTTTTTTTATTTTCTTTTATTTATTAAATTCGAGTGTAAAATACACTTTGACATAAAAATTACGAAATACTTATTAAATCACCTATTCATTTAAATGAAAATTACGTACTTTTTGCTTTAATTTTTATTTTCTTGTTGTTTTCAGTCCCTCGGTCCGATCGAATGCAAGTTCTGTCACATGAGGTTTAAGTGGAAGTGTTTCTTGAATCGTCACATGCCTCGTCACTACACTATATACAAGTGTCTGAGATGCAACCTTACATGTACCATTCAGTGAGTATTACTTGTTTTAAACTTATTCAGATACTCGCGGTTTTCTATAATACTTTCATGCATTTTCAACGGGTTCTTAACACAATATTTAATTAATTGAGTTGTCTCGATATTTCAATGTTGTTGCAAACGTCATGATCATCCACATACTCGATAATCTGAGTATGTGGAATCCCGTGCTAAATACAACAGTTACTCGCGGGTTCATGCTCAGAGAGTCTTGTAGATACAGTGAGTGTGGTGTGTCGTGATGTGAGTTCGAGTTCCAGTGGTACGACCCAAAAGCGAACGAGTGCGAGGGTAGACAGATTAGTTTGCTCTTAAATCGACCCGCAGTATCTTCTCGTGATCATGACGTTTGCAACAACGTTGAAATATCGAGACAACTCAATTAATTAAATATCGTGGTAAGAACCCGTTGAAAATGCATGAAAGTATTACTTGTTTTACCGACTTTCAAAGAATGTCTATCATATCATTGACAGTATTTTTACAAGCTTTATGTAACATAAACAATTTACACTATGTAAGTTCGAGTGGAAGTTAAATTTGCAAACTTCCCGGTTTCCGATTAAGTTGACATTTTGCACGTATTTCACGTGACAATGCAATAATATGACAAAATGGCGTTGATCAGAGGATAGAAGGAGTTCATAGGAACTCTTGTATTAAACAAGATAGACCCGTTGTATTTGGGCTCGTTTTATTTGTCTTAGTTAGCACTCTTAAAAAAACTTTACTTCTAAGGCCAGAATCTAACACGGGTTCATGCAAGACGGCACGATGCGTTACGCACTCCGGCTCATTTTACCGTTGCATCGCATCTTAGGTTTGGATATGTATGAAATTAATCAATTCTTTTCAATTCAGATCGTCAGCTGTATTCCACGAAGATTATCACAACGGTGTCATAAGAAAATGTAAACATTGCGGGGAAGAGTTCAAGTGAGTACTGACTCAGATTATTTTTACATATATACAGGGTGGATCTGTAACTTTGGACAATCTGACGTGGGGTGAATGACCTGTCGAAATACAACTTAGCATCATTTTTATTTTTTGGATTAGTTAACCTTTTTTTCCTAACATTGTATGGAAAACGTACGACTATAGTTGCGGACTCCCATAATGTGATGAAAAAAAAAAAATTAACTAATTCCGAAATAATAGTGGTTCTATGTTTTATATCGACAGGTCATTCACCCCACGACAGATTGTCCAAAGTTACAGATCCACCCTGTATACTTAACATTTTGGACTCATTGTAGACGTGTGGTCGAAGCATTAGTATAATAGGTATGTCGGAAGATTATGAAATCATCTTGCGTGCGCGAAAACAGCCCATAGTGTCATGGCATCACGCTTACGTAAACAATCACAAAAGTATCATGGCGCAACCAATAGCGAACGTCAATTTCATATTGTTTACCTATTAGTGACATCATCCAATGTTGTTGGCGTTTTTTTTTCTTAGGCAGACGAGCCAACGGGCTAACTGATAGTAAGTGGTCACCGTTGCTCATGAACCTCTGCAATGTCAGGGGACACAGAGGGGTCGCTACCTACGACCTAACTTTAAGGACCCTCCTCAAGTCTCGTTTGAAGAAGGACAAGTCATAGCGCGCTCAATACAGAAGAGCTCATTCCATCAGCCAAAATGGCCGATTGTAATATTTTAATGGGAAAAAAAATGGAATAAAAACATTGTAAAACAATATTTAAAAAAAAATAAGAAAAGACATGCCCGCTGAGTGTCTTGCGCCGGTTCGTCTCAGGACGGAGGCGTAATTTTAGCGAATTGGTGGTAGAACTTTTTTATTTTTGACATTCAAAATGTATTGGATGTATATGTCCACATTAACTTTGAAATAAATGATTTGACTTTGACTTAATGTTATCATTTAAAAAATGGTGGTTAAAGTTAAACCTCGTTATGTATTCCAGGCATTCATCTACATACTACACGCACTTGCGCACGCATCGCAGCCAACATCTGTGCACGTTGTGTGGCGTGTCGTTCGTCAGCGAGGCCGGACTGCACTTGCACAAGTTGGCCAAACATGTTGGCGATAAAACTGTAAGTTTCTTTATTTGCTGTTTGGCATTTGCTGCTGAGTCATGATGGGTGTGTAGTGGTTCAAGCGCTTGCCTTCCGGCTGGCTTGTACTTCTTAATCTTAATATTTTGAAATGTTCTATGAATACACAAAATTTCAAATCCAACATGAGGGCCATTACAAAATGGCGATTTTTTTCGCAACATTCTCAACATGTGTTTCAAATAAAACAGATTTTAAAATTTAAATTTAAAACAGTATCTATTATGTAATTACCCATAGAAAATGGGGGCGGCGCGACGGGAAAGAGTGCCGATGGCGTAACGCGTCGCGTCGTCTCTCATAACCCCGTGCTGAGTTCTGGCCTCAACCGGGGTTCGGACGCGGAGTGTGAGCGGTTGGAGGTTTTAGTGTGGTTCAACTCCCACATACCCCGCCCGCCCAACTAAAAAAAAAAAAAATTATTATCAGATCTGTTTAATAAGTTGTATGTTTCAGTCCGTAGAAAGCTCGAAGCCGGCGGGTGAGTTGAACACGTACTGCGAGCGATGTGACATTAAGTTCGTCAGTAAGGAAGCCTTTGAAGAACATTTATTCCATTCTGACATGCATTCCGTTCAACCTGAGTGAGTACGTTTATGATCACTTCATTTGTTTGTGTGTGAACCGTTTTGGATGATTCTTTTTGTATAGTAAATGTGATACTCTATGTGATTCTAATTTACACTTTATTTATTTATTTTATAACAGAAGCACCAACATTCATACTTAACTCTACTTATACTAAAAATACATAGTTAACTCTTGACCTGAGTGGAATGTAAAATAGAGGTGCAGCTTTCACAAAACTAGTATTAAATCAAAGTAACAAAAAAATTCTAAAAGTTAAATCACAAAACAAGATAAAGTAAAAACAAAAAGCAATTTTATGAGATTTTGTCTAAATTCGTTAGGTGAATCATGTCAGAATTAATTTCGTTGTAGGTTTTTATAATGCGGTTTAATGAAGAAAATTTACCAAGATTTGTATTCGAGATTTCTTTCTGACAAATATTAAAATGTCATGACGTTTGTAACGTTGTAGAGGTAATCTTTATCTAGAACAAATTGATTTCGAATATTCTTTTACTAACACGAGTAGGAAGATACATTATTATATAAAACAATAATAGTATATGTGTTCTATTACCAAATTTGTAAAAATCCTGTATAAAAGAATATAATATTTAGAGCGATGGCGGAGGATGTCCCAGCACCGGCCTGTCCTAAAGTATTGAGACGGAAAGGCACAAGAACACCAAGGAAACCCACCACATGTAGCTATGTAAGTACTGTTTAATTTAATTATTGGAACGAAGTTCCTTATCGCACGTTGTGAAAGGGGGCTAGACGGAAAAAAATCGCGCGTTACGTTAGGAAAAAAAAAATAGGATATCTTTTAATCGAAAGGAACTTCGTTCTATTTGAGTGTCCCACCTCTTAAGTTTTTATTTTATTAAGGTTTGTATATGTGTATGTATATGTGTGTATATGTAATGAAAAAATTCATAACATTAAGTCGCTGCTGACTTGTCACATCAGATGTCACAATCACTTTGTATCTGTACCTGTACCAACCCATTACTGCCCACTGTTGGGCTCAGGTCTCCTCAGAAGAGGGATTAGGCATAGTCCACCACGCTTGCCCAGTGCGGATTGGGGACTTCACATATCTTCAAGGATTTTTAGAATCCTTTTCCGACATGCAGGTTTCCTCACGATGTTTTCCTTCACCGTTTTTAGCCAGTGCTGAGGTGAAAAATTGCACATAAATCTTTTTCACATTTAGATTTAGAGGTACAAGCCGGCCGGATTTGAACCCGCGACCGCCCGTTCGGAAGGACGCGCTTCGATCACTCGGCCACCACGACTTTTTAACAACACTTTACAAGCTTTATATTAACTTGCACTGGATGTAACTATGTAAATTCGGGTACAATCTTGCAAGCTAAATATGATAAACTTCCCGGGTTCTGATTAAGTTCATGTGACAAAGCGATAATATAACAAAACTAGCTTTTTCGTTCGCGTGGAATTCACGTTCGTCCCGTCTAGTCTAGTTTTTTTACGACCTCACATTAGAAACCTCAAAAATTGTAGCCTATGTGTTATTCTGATGTATAAGCTATATTGTGGTAAAGTTTCATTCAAATCCATTCAGTAGTTTTTACGTGAAAGAGTAACAAACATACATCCATAAATACAAACTTTCGCCTTTATAATATTATAGGATGGCACTGAATCTGACGATGGATTAGGAAGGTGGTCAACTCTTGTGCTAATTAATTAAGATAGACCCGTCGTGTTTGTCCTCGTTTGACTTGTATTAGCAAACACTCTACTGCTACATAATATCCAGGATTTAAAAAAAAATATATTGTCATTAATATTGGTAATTGTTATTCCAGTGCGGCAAAGTGTTCCCTACCCAAGCGGCCTGTATGAAGCACCATCACTCGGAGCACCCTCGCACGCCGTTCTGTCCCAACGAGCCCAGACACATCTGCGAGATATGCGGCGTCAGCTTAGCTGTGAGTATATCTATTCCTCTTATACAGGGTGTGCTGAAGCTCTGAAGAAGAAATACAGGGTGTTTGTGACTTCATAGCATCTAAACAGATGTACTGATTTTGATAACATAATTATGTGTTTTAGTTGTTTCATGAATAGTACTAAGATGGCCGCCATTATATTACTTAATTTAATATCATAGACATAGACATAGACATGCTTTATTTGTGATGAAACACATACAGAAATATACATAGGTATTTTAAATTTACAAATTAACAACACTGGTTTTCATCACAAACTAGTCGGGGCTCAGCTTAATGCGCGATGTTCACTGTGGATTTACCACAGCAAACACCGAGCGCTGGTTTTCAGCCCCAACTAGCAGTGACGTCACAAAAATGACGAAATAATAAAATTGAATCATAACACATAAGTTTCAATATCACAACGACCTCAATAGGGTAGATATTAAAATCATTTGTGACTCGCTCGTTAGCGTGGAAGACCTTCGTTCGTTCGAATCGTTCTTGAAGAGATCGAGATAGCAACCGGAGAATGGCAAGGGTTATACCGTTAGGTTTCAAGCGGGTAGTTCGCCTCACGCTCAACCGATGGTCGATGGATCACGTCCGGAGTGTCGGGGCGAGACGTAAGTCTAAGTATTCCCAGAGCGCTATGACTTGTCCTTCTTCAAACAAGGCTTGAATGTCCTTAAAAGTAGGTCGTAGGTAGCGACCCCTCAGTGTCCCCTGACGGTAACCACTTACGAACAGGTAACCCGTTGGCTCGTCTGTCTACATGGCAATTTAAAAAAAGTGTGTCATCGCCATTGTCTCATGCTAGGTTTTATCATCAATGATTTTGAACGTGAGAGGCTAGAGGTTTTAATACGATACCCACACACCTCCCTCAAAAGTGATATAGATAAACGCGTTTTAAGAAATCTGTAGCGGTGAATGTAATAGTGGTATGTCGAAAGATTTTGAAATCATCTTCCATATTGTTGGTACACGTTTATTAATTACGAAAACACCTATATTTCGGTAACAATGTAAGTTTAACTAAGTTTCAAGCCATTTTGAAATCTCATCTCAAATAGTGCGTGAAAACAGCCTACAGTGTCATGGCGCAACCAATAGAGAACGTCAATTTCATATTGTTTACCTAATCGTGACGTCATCTGATGTTGGTATTTCAGCCAAAATGGCCGATTGTAATATTTTAATTTGTTAAAAATCTTATTAATCTCAAGTTTAAGTAAAACCAAATCAGTGTTTTAATTGTTTTAATATGTACTTTCTTACAATGTGATTAAATCTTCGAATGTTTGATACTGTTGTGGCGACCAATAATAGCGCGCGAGATCATGAATCGCGGTTACAACATTTGCAAAAATCTTTGCATATATACGACATCTGAAACCTACTACAGCGGGCTTCGGCCTAACCACCATACACTACCTCGCCCGCAACGAGATCTCCCTTTGGCCTAATACCATCTATACCCCACACTGTGGTCATGTCTATTGTCTGTTGTGTGCAGCCGGTGAGCATACAGTCGCACCTGAACACGCACACCCGCGAGCGACTCCACACGTGCAACACGTGCGGCGTCGTCTTCAACTCCAAGAGCAGCTGGACCCGACACCAATTGGTAAGATACCTACAGTGGGGCTGCGTTCTATACAAGGAATCATTAACCTAACTTATCAAATTGGGTTAAAAACACAATAAAAATGGATTAAACGCCGTACATTTCTGCATACCTTGACCAAAATATACATGCACACCACTGCCTCTACTGTTATACACGGTGGAATCCTTTATAGGTAGGTGAACGATAACGCCCCTGGCACTGCAGAGGTTCATAAGCGACTGTGGCTAACCATCAGGAGGGCCGTAAGCTCGTTTTTGTATCCTGCAAAAACCGTCATACGTATTACTGATCCGGCTCGAAGGATCAACGCTACGGATCTAATGTACTGTATTGAGTGTATCAATTACTGATTTGTGCACCTTATTTCCTTGATTTTTATCACACAGTCATCACGTACTCGTATATCATCACAATTAAAGTGAATCTAATTTAAAAGGAGAAGCAACTATTTGTGCATCTGGGTATGTTACCCCATCATGTATGTGTTACAGACGCACACGGGCGAGAAGCCGTTCGCGTGTTCGTTGTGCGACAAGCGGTTCACTCAGAGCAACAGCGTCAAATTACATTACAAAACTTTCCATTTGAAAGAACCGTATCCTAAAAGGTAAGGGATTGTTAAATTAGCTGTATTAATTAACTGATCATCTTTGGCTGTCAAATCGTCGCCTCAGTGCTTGTTTGGCCAATCTGCACTCGAGCAAATTTTACAGGAGACAGCAAACAAGCACGGAATTTTCATTAAGTGCCGTGTTGAGAAAAAAATTGAAATGAAATTTTTATTGTTTTAGAATTGAATATTTAAAAAAGAAAAATTACCAGTCGGATGGAAATTTTATTCTTTATAATACTGCATTAAAAAGTCATTTTCGTAAAAAATGTCAGACAGGCCAAACAAGCACTGAGGCGACGAAATATCACTTAAATATAGCAACTCTAGTGGCTAGATTAAATAATGACTTGGTTCGCAAGGATCAATCGATGGACATATTTAGTGATAGTCTGCAGACTTTTAAGTTAAAGGTGAGAGATGTATTGAGGTAGTATGTTAATTTAGGTTTTAATGACATATTATTATTATTTTTCTTTTAATTTAATTTTCTTTTTTTTAACTGATTTAAGAATTGTAATTTTAATTCTTATAGTAAAGATATGAATTATGTTATTTTTAAGATATCTAATAATTTTCATCTTATCATAATTTTTAATTTTCGATATTGATTTTTTTGCGTATGCGATATTATAACTGCGAATATTGGAACGAAGTTCCATTGGAAGAAGTAGTGAAAGGGGGCTAGACAGAAAAAAATCTTATGAAAAGTTGTCACGACACTTTTTTTGTTTTGGATGATTATCGCTAGATGGCGCTGTGATCAAAATCTTTTAAAACACGTTCCTTATCGCGCGTTACGAAATGAAATATTTTTTAATAAGATATCTTTTAATCGAAAGGAACTTCGTTCTATTCGGGTGTCCCATGACGCCTCTCAAGTTTTTCTTTACATAAATAAACACTTCTTTATAGTTAATAAAACTCTATAAAACAAATTATTTTTATCAGAAATCGAAGGAAGAAAGGCGACGATGAATTTAGAACGGACGCCGAAACTGATTCTCTGACGCTCGACAGATGGCGCTGAACAACGAGTTATTACTTGAGAGGGATTATCTCATCAAAGTGTCAAAAATTTATAAGCTAATGAACTCATGCAACTTCGTCTGCATCATATCTTACTATTTGGAACCACCGCGGTCATCCACGGTCCGTTTCAAAAATTCTTTTCTGCCACGCACCATCCGACTGCGGAATGGGCTCCCCTCTTCGGTGTTTCCCGGGCGCTATGACTTGTCCTTCTTCAAACGAGGCTTAAAGAAAGTCCTTAAAAGGTAGGCCGTAGGTAGCGACCCCGCAATGTCCGCTGACATTGCAGAGGTCCATGAGCAACGATAACCGCTTACGATCAGGTGGCCCGTTAGCTCGTCTGCCTACAAGGCAATAAAAAAAAAAAACAAAAAAAAAAAAAGACCAAATAAATAAAATAGTGTTCTCGTGTTTCACTCACATCGAAATGGCGCAGACGAAATGGCAAGGGTCATCTAGTGACTTTATATTATGTAAAGTTAAAATTTTTAACATTTTTCAATTAGAATATAAAGGGTGGGTCATATAAAGTTTAACCAATATAAAAGCGAACCGAAAACGTCCCATTTCGTAAATGTCAAACCTTTAACTAAATTATGAACACAAATTGAATGACATTTGAGCTGTCATTCTCTAAATAAACAGTAGCTCAAAATGTAAACGTTAGATTGCCCACCCTATATAATGACTTAGTTATAGATTAAGTTATTTTATGCGTTGTGTATTGTTTTTCAATTCTATGAGATGGTTTTATATTGATATTCTGTCAATATTTTTCCAGTTGTAATAGAAAATCGATTGTAATTATTTGTATTTTTTATATGAAATTAATGTACTTAAGAAGTTTACGGAACAATTTTTTATTTGTACAGCTTTTTATAGTAATTAAAATTATGCACTTTTCATGGTGTTTTTTTTTTGTTTAGCAGAATAGATAAATAACCGCCCACCTTAAGGTAAGCGGTTACCCGGTTACGGCACTCTGTAATGCCAGGGTAATGAGGGTAATGAGTTATCTATCACCTACCTACACAGGATTTTTTTAAAGAGTAAAAATTTGTATTAAAAGTAAATCAAATATAAAAAAATCCCTCCACCCATGTAGTATTAAATGTAAGTATACAATAATTATCAATGCTAAAATCGGTGTCTTAAATACCTATTAGCTTTATGTAACGAACAAGTTACAAACTTGCTACTATTTTTTTTTTTTTTCATTTGAAGTAGTCACCGGATTCCGTATGTTTTTTTTTTTTATTGCCTTGTAGACAAGCTAACGGGCCACCTGATCGTAAGCGGTTACCGTTGCTCATGGATCTCTGCAATGTCAGCGGACACTGCGGGGCCGCTACCTACTACCTATGTGGGAGTTGAACGCTCACACTCAGCGTCCTCCGCCCGGCTGAGGCCAGAACCCAGCACGGGGTTCGGAGGGACGGCGTGACGCGTTACGCGCTCGGCACTCTTTCCCGTCGCGCCGTCCCCACAATCTTGCTACTATTTATTTTTTGAGCAAAATACCAGATTGATCGCTATGATGAAACTATTGATGTAAAGATGATTTGTTTTGAACACGGAGCTCTAGTAGGTGTTTACATGAACTTTGCTTACCTTATCAGCTATTCAGATAAATAAAATTATATCGTGTTTAGTGTGAGGTAGAATATATTTAAACTATTGAAAATAATGTTGGTTACGCAACATTAAATCAAACTTCTGTATTCATTTATTTACTTCCTTTTTACATTATATTTTTAAAGTTACATTTACAAAAAATTTGGTTGCCTGTAAAGTCGGTATACGGGCGAAAGTTTTACGTGACAACGACTCGGGCATGGTTAGCCCGCCTGAGAGCGAGAGAGACAGACAAAAAGTGGAAGGGACGTGTGCCTCTCACTCGCTCTCATTGTGAGCGCATAACGTGAGCGGAGCGTAACGCAGTTTCTTGAAGTGTCACCCGGCAAACCAATTTATAAGACGTTGTCACGTCAAAATAAATTTAAAAAACAGACGGCCACTGAAAATGGGGTCTACGACCCAAGCTACCATTGTTCAGAGCTCAAGAGAGGAGGTTCCTCTCACTATACGCGCCGTGTCAAGAACGGCCGCCGCGCTGAGTCAGGCCCGCCATCCAGCCGGGGAGAGAAAGTTCTCTAGATGACGGTCGAAGCTTTTCGCTATTACATTAAACCAAATAATATTAATATGATAATAATATTTTAAACTTTATTGTGAAGAGGTTCCTCTCTCTTGAGCCTTGACCACTGATGGCTTGGGTCGTAGACTCCGCTGCAGTGGCCCTCTGTTTTTTTATATTATACTAGCTGCCCCACGCAACTTCGTCTGCGTCGAAAAAATAAAAAAAAAATTAGGGGTGGACTACCCCTAACATTTAGGGGGATGAAAAATAGATGTTAGCCGATACTCATAGATACCGGATAAGCACAAAAAATTTCAACAAAATCGGTCAAGCCGTTTCGGAGGAGTTCAAGTTCGAACACCGTGACACGAGAATTTTATATATTAGATTTTAAAATTTTAGTTTCTTGTAAATGTATTTTTAAAAATAGAATGTAAAAAATAAGTGAATAAATGAATATACAGATATTTTAAATAAGCATAAGAAGTTGGTCGGAATTTTCTCAAAAAAATTGTTATGTAATTTCGTTATTTATAGTTCAAGACATTTGTAATGGGCATGACGACAATATCAATATTAATTAGTATTAAAATTTAATGATATTGTAAGAAAGTAAATGTTATATTAGAATAATTTTAAACCATGATTTTATTACAGTTTAAAAATAAATTATAAGATTTTCAATAAATTAAAACTTTAAAATATCGGAATCGGCCACTTTGGTTGAAACACGCCAAGAACATCGGATGATTGGGTATGTATTTGCCATCTTTCACTCCCACCACTGTAATTCGTGTGTAATGATCACAGCGGCGACCATCATAAAGACTCTGAGCTTGGACATGGCCTGTGGGAGGCCTGGGCACAGGCTATAATCACCCATAATGAAATTCAAACATTATTTAAGATATATACTATTATTAAAATACATTAATAACAAAAACCAAAAATAAAAGTTAACAAAAAAAACAGTAATTTAAGTTATCTGGGATTTGGTATAACCCACAAAAGCCTATCAAATGTGTGCTTAGAGCTAGAGCGTTTGGTTTTATTGCATGTCATTGGTACTAGCAATTTAGTTTTAATGTCGTCTAAAAGGAAACTAGCTATGTAACTTTAATATATAACTTACTAGATGACGCGCGCAACTTCGTCTGCGTTACAAAGGGGTTCAAAAATTGTAGCCTAGGCACGCGCCGCCCGGCACAAACAACTACGAGCCTGCATTTTAAATTTGTAATATCTTCGGTAATATTCACTTAAATTACATGCTGTAAAAAGCATATTGATCTATAATAAATGCACAATTTATTTAAGGTACTTAATTGGATAAGGATTAATGCTGTATTGTTTAAAATCACTTCGTAAATAACCATTTTTTAGTAAAGAATAAAAATGGTTATGCTGGGTTATCCCTAAGAGATAGACATATACCATCGCGGACTTTTTTGTTGAACTTTTTAAGGTGAACAATACTGTAGTACATTATTTTGGTCTATCTCGTAGGGTTCAGCCAGCGTTTGCAATATAAGCGCAAAAAAACGTGCTTATTTAACCCAAACGTGCTTATTGAAACCTTTAAATTTATCAGTGTTTCTCTACTATATTATGCATTTATTATACATACAAACCTTCCTTAAGAATCACTCTATCTATTAAAAAAAACCGCATCAAAATCCTTTGCGTAGTTTTAAAGATCTAAGCATACATACGGACATACAGCGAAAGCGACTTTGTTTTATACTATGTATTGATATAACTTTAATTAAAAAATAGGTGTTGCTTATCTAACTCAACCTCATAAATTTCATTGTCTTCGATTTGGCCAATATAGTGTGATAAAAATCCTTTTATACTAAACATCGTAGGAGGGAGCATTGGAACATGTTTCCTTTCAGCAAAACTCGCTAAAATCATTTTTTGGAGTATTCGAAATTTTGCGTTTAAAAATTCCCCCCTGTATAGATAGAGAATCAGATGTATATTATCACGTGACAATGCATTGATATGATAATATGATACAATGGAAATGATTTAATGACATAGTCAAATTGAACTCCTGTACGAAACGAGATAGATTGGGCTCGTTTTAATTGTATTAGCTAGTACTTTACTGCTACATGATACAAAATACAAAATAAAACTATTATTATGATATTTTTTTATTTAACTATATAGAAAAAAAAATGTCGCCATTACTATCTGCTTAGAAACGAATGTTTCACAAACAAAGTATTCAAAGGTTAAATTTATCGAAGTTTGTAAACTCGATCCATACACGTGTAAGCAATACAGATAATGAATTAGTGTTATCATTATAATATTATTATATTGACCTTTATCTACATACCTATATGTGCTTAAAGATAGCTTACAATAATATGTTTAATTAACTTAACTATAGTTTACTGGTAACGTTATATTAAATACTAGCTGATCGGCGCAACTTCGTTTGCGTATGTAAAGTAAAAAATCTTTATTATCAAAAGGTATTAATAATGGACCCCGCACTAGGTGATATCTGTATCGCGGGAGACCGATACGATTAACAATAATAAGTACACAGAGGATTAGAAACAGGCGAAGTGAAATAATACCTAATATAAAATAGTTACATAATTTTTGAAGAACAATAACCAAACCACCAAGAAACAACTTTATGATCAACTTGAATTGTAAAAAATTAAACATCGAAGACTAAAATGAGATTTTCCGTTTCGTCGTTGTACCTATTTTATTATTACTATGACCAAATTAATTAAACTACTTACATATAACGATCAAAATTCTATATCCTATACTTAGTTCTTTCAGTAAAAATCAACATCATTTACAGAAGAGTCAATTGAAACCACAGAATTGGCAAAATATACAAACCAATGATGATGACGACCCCAGTTGAGTGATTAAATGGAGAATATCTTAAGTAAATTAATTAGAATGAAACACAACATAATATGGAACAGACATTTAATTGACTGTTGGTTACAATGCGTCTGGTACGGTTTAATCCATATTAAACTCCCATGCGAATTTATTTGGGTTTAGGTCCCAGGAAGAGTGCCCGTAACCGATACGGTACCCGTCGTATTTAGTCGATTGTCCAAACTTAAGCAGCTCGTCATACTCCTTGTTGACGATATAGAACAGAAGTTTTCCATTATGTCTGACAGGTATGAAGTACCAGACGTGTCTGCTCGTTCCTTGGTCTTTATCTCCGTAGGCTTCATGATCATCGTCTGAATCTCTTGCTGTTCCCAGTTTCAGCCACCTAGCTTCCTCTAAAGTTCTCAATTTGAAATAAAGTCGATTACCAACCCAATAAGGTACAAACCACCATGTGTTTCCAAAATTTTTTTTTAGGTTTCTGTCACCTAAAACTTTTTTGTCACCATCCAAATCCTCGCGGCTACCGTATTTCAGCGCCCAGCCGTAGCGGTTGTCGATTATTCTAGCAAACATTAATTTCTCGTGAACTCTGAGTGAATATGGGAAGTATGTTCGGGAGATGAAGGTTGCCCTGGCTTCCGATATTTTACATGTGTAGTCGAATACGATAGAGTTGCTCTCATCGATAAGACGATCAACAACTCTCTTAATGATTTGTCCCCAACCAGACGCGTAAATTGACAACGAGTCTTCCACAGCTGCTTTAAAATTTCGTGTTATAATGTTATTGTAGAGTTTATTTTCAAGTTCTGTTTTGGCCGGTGATTGGTTTTCAGTAACGTTGATGACTATTCCAGTGTTCTCAATGATAACACTGTCAGTATCGATGGGTTTAGTCTCGGTGACATTGGTCGTAGTGGTTTCAATGACTTCCTTGTTGACGATGCTGTTAGCACTGGCGGCTAACACGAACATCAACAACACGCCAACTCTTATAGGATCCATGGCTGAAACACAACATAAATTCAGGTAATTTATACTAATATTATAAAGAGGTTAACTTTTTTTGTTTGATTGTAAATAATAGGCTTAAAAACTATTGGACCGTTTTTATTTTATTTTTTTCTATTCGAATGCTACATTATCCACGAGTAACATAGACTAGATTTTATTTCGAATAGAAATAGGGTTATTCAGACACAAGGTGTTAAATCGAAAACCTAATTGATATAAACTTAAATACTTTCGAAGAATTTAAAAAAAACTTGTAAACGTAACTGTTGATAATAGAACAAAATGATTTACTACGGGTTTGAGGAATACAGTCTACAGACGAAGTTGCACAATATACATCTTCTTATATATAAAAATGAATTGCTGTTCGTTAGTCTCGCTAAAACTCGAGAACGACTGAACCGATTTGGCTAATTTTAATCTTAAGATATTCGTAGAAGTCCAGGGAAGGTTTAAACGGTGAGAAAATTTCCTTATGTGACGCAGACGAAGTTGTGTGGGCCAGCTAGTTACAAATAATTTACCATGGAAATTGGCATCCATTTACAATTTGATGACATTATTTTAACATGAAATTTATAAAAAAAATTAATTAGCGTTCCACTAACCTTCCAATGAGCAAGATTTCCGGCTGGAATGGATACAATAGTCGATTAATTGTAGTTTAAATAGCCAATGATAAAAATTTTATCATTGTTTTGAAAGTCTAATGTCATTTATAACATAAAGGGCAACTTAAATCATCTATAAATCTAATAATATAAAATAAATTTGTTTAAAACAAAACTTTTAAAATACAATATGTTAAGATCCTGAATAGCATTAAAGTACTACCTAAGCCAAGCAAAACGACCCTGAACACGTCAACTCTATCTTATTCCACCTGTACTAAACAGGTGCTCATATGGAATCCATCATCAAATCAGCTCCATTGTACAATAAATAATATAATTTTGGAACGAAGTTTCTTATCGCGCGTTATCGAAAGGGGGCTAGACGAAAATTCTTATGAAAAAGTTGTCACGACACTTTTTTTGTTTTAGATCATTATCGCTAAATGGTGCTGTGATTAAAATCTTCTAAAACAATTCCTTATTTTGTTTTATATGATTAATGCTAAATGGCGCTGTGATCAAAATATTTTATTTAAGTTATAATAATTAGTTACTTTCTATAGAAGAGAGAAACAGACGTTTTAAACTAACAAATTATTATAACTTAAAAAATAAAATTTTATTACAATTCCCTCACTAATTAATCGAAAGGAACTTCCTTCCATCCGAGTGTCCCTTGACACCTCTCAAGTTTTAGTTTTTATTGTCACGCGATATACATATTATGCATGTACCTAATGTTTTAGCTCAACTGGAAACCGAGAAGGTCAAATTTAATTCACACGTCTCCTCCTGAACTTACTGAACTGTTTACCTGTATCCAGTACTTGTTGAAAAATTTAACTTTTAAAGAAAAAAGTTTTTTTATCCCCAATATATATAGTATGTATAGCTCCGTATAATGCAGTTAAAATAAATAAACCTGACCACAACCTGAACCCAATGAAAATGATACAGAGTGGGCCATGAATTAGTTAACAATTGAAAAAATCGTATAAAGAAAACCATTTGACATATTTTTAAAATTGTTTATTTACAAGAAAGGTTATTATTTGGAATTTATTTTTTAAAAATAATATCATCTAAATGACAACCGTTTCGATTTTTGCACTCTTCTAAGCGAACACCGAAATTTTCGAATACTCGTCGACAAAGAGACTGTTTATGGATGTAAACACGACTCTTCAAATGACCCCATAAAAAGAAGTCTGCTGGAGTTAAATCTGGGTGGCCATGGGATGTCGCCTCGTCTGGAAATGAGCTTCTCCGGAAACATTTCTTTGACCACCGGCACCGGTATTTACAAAGAATGTACCTTAAGTCAGTACAGTTCGAACTGTTCGTTTTGGCACTTGGTTTACTACCACGGTAAGTATATGTATGCTTTTAAGTCGTTTTATCAAGTGTTGTGAAACCCTGTATTTTTTTTCTTTTTTGGTTTTTTTATTCATAATTTTTAAAAATTATTCTGTAGATAATTAGCACGTGCCTGCGTGCACGTCACTTGGTGCCGACGGAAGACCTGCGTCGTAGTACCGTTTTTTCGGTGCTGTCGACATTGCTGAGTCGGTAGCAGTTTCCTAGCAATGTCATTTAGTTATTTGTAAGGCTTGAAATAAAGATTTATTCTATTCTAAAGGTGGGAAATCATGCAAAGCAATTGAGTTTTAACAACTCTATATTATTCCTAATCCTAAAAAAAAACTAACAATTCGACATGCCAACTAACATTGTCCCAAGAAAAGCTGTTGACGCTGTTATTAACATTTATCTCTTATAATTACTGAGAAAAAAAAATGGTTGAGTCCTGCATTTAGTCTTGGTATTGGTCTTGTTCTTGTCCATACAGTCTTTGTCTTGATCTTGCTTTTTTGCAAGACCTAGACCAAGACCAATTTTGCTCATCACTACCGTGTATTGATACCCTTTTACGATAAAAAGGTTAGAACTGAATAACACGTGATTTTCTTTGGGTTCAGTTAATATTATTATAAACAGATAACATAATTTGCAAATCATTAATTTTAATCACGTGGGCGAGGAAAACAACTGAAGATTATTCTACACAATGTAACTTCGTAGATTTTTTAAATCATCATTAAAATGCTTATATTTTTACAAACTTTATATTATTTTTCACTGGATGTAACAGGTAACTATTTATCTATTGTAGGGAGCGGTTCTACGGGAAAGAATTCCGCAGTGCGTAACTCGTCGTGCCGTCCCGCATAACCCTATGCGGGGTTTCTGGCATTGAGCGTGAGCGGTTGGAGGTTTTAGTACGGTTTAACTCCCACATATCTCACCTCGGCGGCGATTTCATCCAAGACTGAATAAGAATTAAAATATAATTTATAAATAAATTCAAATATATTTCGTCCCGAGATTGAATTTAACGTTAAATGAGTATCGTTATATTAACCCTTATCAAATAAAATATTATATTATCAAGAGTATTAATGTAGAAGTAAATTACTTTTTGTTTTATTCCAATCGGACTTTTCATTTAGAAGTTATCACGAGGTGAATGTCCTATCGAAAAACAACATAGAACCACAGTTGTTTAGGAAATCAGTTAAATTCTTTTTTTCTAACACTGTATGGTGTACGTAAGAATATTGTTGCGGACTTCCATATTACATTGAAAACCAAAGTTACAGATCCACCCTGTATACTTCATATTATTTTTCAAATTATAGTTCACGTGTATCCTTCAGTTATATAACAACAGAATGTTTCTGTGTTTAAATTACCTTTGACCTATCTTGATAACGTTAGAATATAAATAATGAAATGCACTACCGTATATCAGTGTGTATCATACGAGGAGTATACAAGTAAGATTTTTCTTCTCTACTTTATTTAATATTCTTTTATTAATTAAAAATCAAAATCCTTTGTTTAATTACATATTTTGTTTAAGATTTTTGATACTGAATCAAATTATTTTTGTACATTAAGAGCATCTTTCTATCTATTTGCAGATGGCATATAAAATAAATTTAACTAATTCAGTCGCCTATAATTACTTTGTCATAATGCTATTTGAGTGGTATAATTTAATAATAATATGCAATCGTTATAACTTACATAATCGATTAATTCAATTTCCCTATAAAGGGTTGATGCTGTCTGAAATTACTTTGTTTTTCATATCTTTTAGCGCAATACATAAAACTAAACTCACTTGACGTTGGCACCAGGAGGTATATAAAATTACAAAAAAAATAATTTCTGAAAGGTTTTTAGCCTATTATTCAAATGCTATTACTGCTATTTTTTTCTAACGTTGTAATTAAATTGTTATAACTTTTAAATCCCATCTCTGATGCCAATAGGCAATACTACTGTAGGTGTGCGGACAACGCTATTAATACCTTTTTTTCAAATGTATCTTACTGACTTCAAACAATTCTTAGTATTAAAAATTGCATTATGAAGAATTGTAACAACAACCACGGAATAAGAAGTTTTGAAAGACCCATCTAACAATTACACTGCATACATTAGCTTACCCGATACGATGCAATGCTCTGATTTCTGTCGATTATCTCGCAGAAGAGGGTGGCGGGGAGGGTGCGAGAGAGAGAATATTACACTCTTCTCTCCACTCAGTAACCCGCCGCCGTCGACTAGATACCGGAACCGGGATCTCGCCCGAAATCTGGCCCCCTAAGAGTTTCGGGTCCTCCAGAAATTTTTGGCCCCATCGGCCATCCGTTCTTCGCAGAATGTGTCCCATTCTATAGATTCGCCAACGTTCTTCTGACAACTATAAATAGTTCTAGCCGGATTACCCTATTCCAAGCGGAGTACCCCAAGGGTCTCTGCTTGGGCTACTTTTATTCCTAATATTTATTAACCATATAGATAAATGCTTTGTCACACACACTCTTGTCTTTTGCAGACGATATGAAAATTTACAGACAAATTAATTTAACCGTAGATGCAACCTTACTTCAGTCAGATCTCCGTAACGCTCGATGACTATTGCTTCCTAAATAGGCTGGATTTGAACCCCTTCAAATGCACTGTCTTAACTTTTACACGTAAAACTAATGTTATCTCTTTCGACTACGTCTTGAAGGGCATTCCACTGTCCAGGTCAACCTCGGTAGGAGATTTGGGTGTAATTCTCGATAGCAAAATTCACTTCGATAAGCATGTTGATGCAATAATAGCAAAGTATTTTAGGGCTTTAGGGTTCTTGATACGAAGTTCAACGTCATTCAACAACATCAAAACATTGAAAATTCTCTACTACACCTTAGTACGTAGCAATTTAAAATTCGCATCCCAAATCTGGAATCGGATTTACTCCACATAAATTAATCGCATCGAGAATATGCAGCGTAAATTCTTAACATTTATTTACTTTAAATTGAAATGAAGTTTTGATTCTCAAGATTACTACTGTATTTGCAAATCACAAAATCTCCTGCCGTTAAAGGCTCGTCGTGATGTAGCCGACATTGTTTACCTAATGCAAATAGCATCGGGTACTGTTAACTCTCCGGATTTACTCAGTAAACTAATCTTATGTGTTCCCTCCAGATCTAGAAGATATAACCCTATTCTGTACGAACATTCCGTGAGCACAAAATATCGAAGAAATTCTTATTTAATTAGAGCTGTTACTTCTTTTAATCAGATAACAGTGTCACGTAACACGTCATTAACAGTGGCCAGACATCTAATCAGTAGCTACTACTTTACTTTGTCACGTTAGTCATATTTAGTTATTAGTGTTAGATCACTAGAAATGTTTGTTTTTCTAGTTATGTGTTAAGTTTACCGCGCACAACTTTGTTATTACTAAAACTGTTACTTATCAGTGAGGACCGTTAATTGGCTCTCTGATATTACTTTATTAAAGTTTATTCTGTAATTTTAGCTGTACGTCTTCCTTTAAATAAATAAATAAACTATCTGCTACAAATACCTAAAACAGTCTAACAAGCCGCTAATTCAGAAATTTATAATATTTTTTCAGCTGGATACAATTATGAGGTTTCAACTGTTATTACTATTCGGCCTGTTGGCCCTGGTTGTCGCAGATGACACCGTCAGCGAAAGCGACGAAGCTAATGTTGAAGAAACCAATGGTCCTTTAGTAAAACAGTTTGCCCGCCGACCAACAAAAAAGAATAGCAACCAACTGTACAATGACGTAGTTAACGAAAATTATGATCATGCCATCACCTTAGCACAAGATTACATCAACCGCGGTCAAGGTAGTGTCGTTAAAGCTGCCGTCAATAAGTTAGTGCAAAATAGCAAAGAAACAGTTACATCCTTCGCTTACAAACTATACGCGGCTGGACAGAAGAGCATTGTTGAACAATATTTCCCCGCAGCATTCAAGATGGTATTTCCAGAGAGTTCAGTTAAATTCACGAACCTCCAATACAACCAGCCAATTGATTTCGATATGTCGTTTCGAGACAGTGATGGTGACTACGTTGCCCAGTCAACCCTTGAAAGTGCCAACAGTAACAACTATGCCTTCAAACTGGAGCCTGTGACCGAGGGCAACAAAGTTTACTTCAAAATACGCAATTTCAGCCACAATGTGTACCTGAAGCTGGGTACTAATATAGACAGCTATTTGGATTCAAGGGCGTACGGTTCAACAATCAACGATCACCCGAGGCACCAGTGGATGTTCATGCCTGTAAATCATAGGGGACGACTGCTATTCTTCATCATTAACCGCGATAAGCAACAAGAGCTAAAGCTCGGTAATGGAGTGCACGGAGGCCACAGGTACATATACGGAACTCTGGGAAGGAATCGGAACGTTAACCGCTACGGCTGGCAAGTGGCAGCCATAACCGATTAATGAATAGAGCCTGTACTTTGTTTTGGCATATCTGACCTTATTGTAAAATGAGAATAATAAATAAAAGTAAAAAAACGGTTTTTAAATTAAGCGTATTATGTATGTTTTCTTGTTTGTAAAAGGTTAAAATAAAAAGAAAACTTTTTTAAGTATTTTTATTGTTGGTTTTAAACGCCCCTACAGGAAAAGTACCATAAATAATGAATATAGCGAATGGTGCTGAAAGGAAACATTCCGTTATTTTTAAAACCTTAATAAAACTTGCGTTACATCGGGCAGTGTTGATCAATGTCACCATTCCACGAGATTCATGACGAGAACCTTGTGAAGGCAGAAAAAGAAAAACTGGTAAAATATTTGGACCTGGCCCACGAGGTGACCGACATGTGGCGTGTTGAATCGACCATCATTGTTCCGATCGTTGTATATGTGCACGGTCTAATAGCGAAAAGCTTCGATCGTCATCTAGAGAAGCTTTCGCTCCTTGGTAGCCACCACGAAATTAAAGTTTTAGTCATTAAGTTTCATCAAACAAGTAATAATCAACAAAAAATCATTGACCGACTTCACCTTTTCAGAAATAACTCAAGAATTACTGATTAGATCTCAATTAAATTTAAAAGGATATCAACAGATTCTGATGTATTACCTATCATACAGCAAAATAATCTTCAAAATCGGTTCGCAAAACTGACGACATTTGTTATAAAAGTGTTTATTGATAACCTTTTTGATCTTATTCGTAACTGTACTCCGGGTCAATGTTATCTTTCTATTTCACAAATAGTCACATAAAAGTCGCGTGATATCGATAATGGAAACGATCGTCTTAATAAATCTTTTTTATATGATGTAGAATTTGCATCTCTTTGCCTCAAACTCGACTTTGGACGACGGGGGAGCCACACCGCCTACCATCCCCCGGTGTGATAGTTCCATGCCTGAAATCCGCATTACGCAGCGTGCGGTCAGGCGGGAACTTAGCTCCCTTGACGTCCACAAGTCTAACGGGCCGGACTGTATCCCCGCAGTTGTTCTGAAAATTTGTGCCCCCGTGCTGACTCCTGTAGTAATGCGTCTTTTTCGTCTCTCGTACAACACCTCTAGGGTTCCGTCTTCGTGGAAGTCTGCCCATGTTCACCCTGTCCCCAAGAAGGGTGAACGGTCAGATCCATCAAACTATAGGCCTATCGCGATAACTTCCTTGCTCTCCAAAGTCATGGAGCGAATTATAAACTGTCAACTCCTCGGCTACCAGGAGGATCGTCAGCTCATCAGTGATCGTCAGTATGGCTTTCGCTATGGTCGATCGGCTGGCGACCTCCTAGTATACCTCACCCATCGCTGGTCTGAGGCTTTGGAGGGCAAGGGCGAGGCACTTGCAGTTAGCCTCGATGTCGCGAAGGCTTTTGATAGGGTCTGGCATAATGCACTTCTATCGAAGCTACCATCCTACGGAATCCCCGAAGGACTCTGCAGGTGGGTCGCTAGCTTTTTGGATGGCCGGAGCATCCAGGTCGTGGTTGATGGGTGTACCTCCGATGCCAAGACCATTAATGCTGGCGTCCCACAAGGTTCAGTGCTCTCCCCTACGCTTTTCATCCTGCATATCAATGACATGCTGTCTATTGATGGTATGCATTGTTATGCGGATGATAGTACGGGGGATGCGCGTTATACTGGCCACCAGAGTTTCTCTCGGAATCGGGTGCAGGAGAGACGAGCTGAACTTGTGTCTGAAGTGGAGCACTTTCTGGGGCGAGTCTCCAAATGGGGCGAATTGAACCTAGTTCAGTTCAACCCTTCGAAGACACAGGTTTGCGCGTTCACTGCGAAGAAGGACCAATTTGTCATGGCGCCGAAATTCCAAGGAGTCTCCCTTGAAGTGTCTGAGAGCATTGGGATCCTTGGGGTCAACGTGTCGAACATCGGAGTCATCTGGAAGGCAAAGCCAAACTTGCCTCTAAGATGCTGGGAGTCATTAACCGAGCGAAGCGGTACTTCACGCCGAGGCAAAGGCTTGTGCTCTACAAGGCACAGGTACGGCCACGCGTGGAGTACTGCTCCCACCTCTGGGCTGGTGCTCCCAAATACCAGTTGCAACCACTTGACTCCGTGCAGGGCAGAGCTGTTCGTATCGTTGATGATCCCAGGCTCACGGACCATCTGGAACCTTTGGGTCTGCGAAGAGACTTCGGGTCTCCTTTTTTTTTTTGCATCCTATACCAATTGTTCCACGGGGAGTGCTCTGAGGAATTATTTGAGATGATTCCAACATCTCCCTTCTATTACCGTACCACCCGGCGTCGAGGTGGAGTTCATCTTTACTATATGGAACCACCGCGGTCATCCACGGTCCGTTTCAGTAACACTTTTTTGCCACGCACCATCCGGCTATGGAATGAGCTCCCCTCTTCGGAATTCCCAGAGCGCTATGACTTGTCCTTCTTCAAACGAGGCTTGAGGAGGGTCCTTAAAGTTAGGTAGTAGGTAGCGACCCCTCAATGTCCCCTGACATTGCAGAGGTTCATGAGCGACGGTAACCACTTACGATCAGGTGGCCCGTTGGCTCGTCTAAAATACATGTACAAAAGATGTGAAATGGGCTCTTGAGTCGGTAGCCAAGCGTTGAATCTCCAAGCAATGTGCTGAGAGGATTAAGCGCTAGACAGAACCGCAAAGGACTCAGACTGTCACCCTGGAAGATACCCCGCCTTATCCTTATGAAGTTCAGGGAGGCCGGAGATCCAATATGTCCTGGTTGACGATGAAACGTAGACCACTGACCCATGCATGAACTAAGAAAGGAGCGTAGAGTGGGATGTATTTTATAAAGCTCTAAAACTCTCATTAGCCATGAATGGGGCACCGAATCGTAAGTCAATCCAAGCCATATGGACACCGTTTTTTCCTTGACGAACTTGTTGCGTAACAGCCATGTCGATGAGGAGCAAATCCTTTGTACCCCGGGACCCTATCTTACACTCATTCTGAGAAGGTGACATTATGTCATTTGCTGAGATATGTATTTGAATTTTGTTTCTCAGAATGGATGTAAGTAGCTTATAGATGGGTGGGTAAGCAAGTTATTGGCCTATAGTTTTTAGGGTCCGAGGTATTTCCGGATTTGTATATCAGATTAGTGACTCCTGATGTCATGAAATCTGGGAGGGTTCCCGGCTCAAGAGCTTGTTGAAACTGAGCAGCCATGCGCCCATGCGAGTTGCGTATCAATTTCAGCCAGTAGCTGTGCAGCCCGTCCGATCCCGGACTTTTTATTATTATTATTATAAATTAAAAAGTAAGTTATGAGTAAAAAACTTTTTTTAAAACAAACTTTTATTAAAAACCACTAAAAGTAAAAAAAATAAACTTCAACTTAATACTTGAATGTTATAAAAGCTTGCCGCCATATTCAAATATTCGTAATATTACCTTTGTTTAAGTTTAAGGGAAGTAGGTATGCTTCTGAAATATAAATAAGTCAGATAATAAGTTGATGTGATTGATACTAACAACATAATCCTATGACCAGTATATTATCTACAGTGTACATTTTTAAATTGATTTAGCGTATAATCTTAATTTCCCAAGCAAATTTTTCTGGGGTGAGTTCGCTGAGATCGGGGTGTCCATAGGCTTGACGATCACCGTCGCCGTCGACAGCTCGACCCAGCTTCAGAGCAGCATTATGTTCCTTGTTGATGATGTAGAACAGAAGCTTCCCGTTATGCTTGACAGGTTTCAGGTACCACAGATGTCTGTCTGTGCCATAGTAAGATTTCGAGCCATAAGCCCCGTAGTCGCCATCCGAGTCCTTTTTGACGGACAGTTTCAAGTAAATTGGGTCTGTTTTTGGTCGTATCTTAAAGAAAAGCCCGTCGTCAACCCAAGTATACACAAATGCCCATACAGATAGTTTAGTTCTTGAAATATCGGGATCACCAAAACCTGTTCTGTCTCCCTCGGAATCAGAGCGGTCACTGAATTTAAGGAGAAAGTTGTCTTGAACGTTGATTATTTTCGAGAAAAGATACTTTTCTAGTAAATCGAATTCTTTGGGGAAACAATCTTTGATAATAAATGTGCCTCCCACTGCCTTCAGCTTGTAAGCGAAATCGAAAATTTCACTTCTTTCATTATCAATAAGTTTATTAACTGCATTAATAATGATAAAGTCATGTTCTCCTCCATCAGCGAGCAGCGCGGTACGATGTACAGCTGTGTTGAAATCTCTGCTAATAACTTCGTTGTAGAGTGAGTTCGCTATATTCTCATAAGGCGAACTAGCCATACTACTGAGTAACAGAGAGTTGTTGAAGTTGTCAAGCTTCAGGGTTGGCCGAGGAGATGTAGATTCACCTGCGATGCTTTTGGCACCCACGACCACCACCCACATCAATAGAAAAACGTTACGTTTTGCGCCCATCGTTGAAACCTGAAATTTTTTTTTTATTGTAGATAGATAAGATAGAAATACGAAAAACATATATTTATTTAAAGCAGGTGAATGCTTGTTCATGCAATATAGGATTTCGAAGTTACTCGGATAATCGGACTAATGCGGATGAAGTAATTAAACAGAGAAAATCTTATGGCCGTTTTCGACACGAAAAAGCTCGTCAATGAGAACTTTTAGTATGGCTACTATTTTATTTGAAACAGATAAGCTCGATGATAAACCTATATTTGTACCTAGCTGTAAGTTTTTCTAAAAATGTAAATAAAATAAAAAAAATGTATAAAATTGAGTTTAGTATAGTTTTCTTTTCACAAAAATACTCAGCTAATTAATAAAAATCTAATTGAGCAGCTCAAACTATTAAACTTCTTACATAATCAAACATCTGATGATTATAATTATGTAAATAAGAAAATAATATTGTATATCATGAAATTTATATTGTCAATAAACTTTTTTAAAATAAGAACACAGAATTTCAAGTTAATAATCACCATAAAATCACAATCTATAATAATTATTATATTTACTGACCTGTTCGACCGAAGTTTCCAACAATAGTAACCAAACAAAACTATTTGGCTCCTTTATAGGCAAATATTATCTATAGAAACATACATTTTATACAAATAAATAAAAATAGTGTGTTTGTTTGTACAATAATATCAAGACAAACTATTTTTTTTAAAGCAAGAAAGAAAAAGCATTTCATGGAAACAAAATACATTTCAACAAAAAATATATATTAAAAAAACTTTACTCACGTATTATTGTGTAAAATGAGGTTTTTTTATATTGCCTCGTAGGCAGACGAGCTAACGGCCCACCTGATCGTAAGCGGTTATCGTCGTTCATGGACCTCTGCAATGTCAGAAGACACTGCAGATTGATTTAATTTGTCTCCAGCTGTGCACTCCCGAAAATCGGTGAAACGGTCAGACCGAACTTTCATTGATAAATAGATGTTATTCCAATGAGTAAATAAATGTGGACCAAAAACGTGCCTTGAATGTGCTATAGAAGTTTTTAACGCTCGATGACATAGTATACCTATATGTATATACGTGACATTTTGTTGTTTTTTTCCGGTGACATATACAACATCTGAAATCTACTACAGTAATTGACTTCGGCCTGAGCGAACAAACCACCTAGCTCGGTCGGAGATCTACCTTTGGCCTAATACCACTGCTCCACATAAGTTGTAGCGGCTACCAAACTCTTTTGGTTCTCATTTCAATAAATAAAAAGTTCAACCCAATGACAGACAAACTGTCAATTGTAAATATTACTCATCATTGTATAGAGCTCTTTTATTGTTATCTTTCATTTGTAAATATTGTAAATAAATCTATTAACCCACTCATCATTTTATTTCCTCGGGACGATCACATCTTCATCGTCCCGAAAAAGTAAGTGAGTACGTGGATTCATCATTATCGTGGAAATAAAGTTTTTTCCCCACACAGACGACGCTGTGTGGATTCACTAGTCATCAAATATTACTATTAAAACCTGCTATCATCGAAAATGTCAAATGTCACTAAATATGTTGATGATTTTGTACCGAATAAAAGATAAGGGAAAAAATTAGAACAATAGCAAATAAAAATCAAATAAGTACCAATTTCATGCCGGGTTGTGTCCTCAGCCGGGTTTCAGACGCTGAGCGTGAGCGGCAGGAGGTTTTAGTGCGATTCGACTCCCACATACCCCACCTGCGGGGCGGGTGGAAGTCCGGCTCTTTTGCATATTCAATAGGTCTGAGAATCGGCATTCGCTAGTATTTGTATATCCCTAAGTTGAGAGTACCTTTTGGCATAGGCCTCCTCCAATGTTTCCACTATTGTCGGTCCCCTGCTCCAGAATTGGCCAACTGTCTGCTTCATATTCGTCAGGCACAGTCAGAACTGATATTTTCACGCCCCGCACTTTGCCATTTTTTTATTGTCAGGAACGATAAAATCACTCGTATCATACTATGTTACGTGTGAAGATAATAAAAAGTACAATTTCAAAGCACTGGAATTAGTAATATACCTATGTTTATCTTTACTCAACTTGTGCTCCAAGAATGTAGAACAATCATGGCTCGAGAGCAAGTGCCCATTTTGGGTAAGTTTTAGAGACAAGCTGAAAACTTAGTCCATAGTTCTCCTGATTTAGTAATACCGCAACTCGGAACTCGGACAAGATGCGTTCGCGATTGTCGCTCACGTATCGCCCCGTCACCCACGGACGTCGAACCGGGTGGACTTTGGTAACAAAAAAGAACTACAGCTCAAAAACTACTTGACCGATTTCAATAATTCTTTCACTGTTAGAATGCTACTTTATTCAGAAGTATATTCATTCATTACTTTGATTTCTCAAAAATAAGACTCCAGCCTGAAACTAAGATTTGCACAACTAATCAGAAATATAACATTAGCTTGTTGAATTCTATTATCTTTTAGATTCTACATATAAAAACAAAATAGTATCATACATGAAAATAATGTGCTACAAAAATTAAGACTTATAAGAACAAATGAAATGTCCAAGATAGCATTATTATACAAGATCGCTGAAGTCGTGAGTAAAAGAGGTAGCAATCAATGAAACTTACACGAGTTGAAAAGATCCAACCCTATTCCTGCAATGAGACAATTCAATACCTAGGTATCTGTCAGTACCTCACAATAAGCCACAAAAAGAGTCTGAAGTCTGAAGAGATAAACATAGAATTAGGTCACTATTACATTAACTTTAATTTTAGTCCTACGGTTTTGGCTACTTTAACAATCTTCTCTAAACACTATGTTTATTGTTTAAAATGACTCTCGATTGAATTCACATTGTATTTGGTCGCAATATTCTTATTATAAAAATTAAACAGCAATACAATTTCATTATTTTATTTAGATTGTTTCGTGTATTTTATTTACAGCGGAGAAATGGAGAATCCAAATAGTTCAGGACTTCCAGAAACGTCACCGTTATGTCCGTAGAGGCGACGGTCGCCCTTGTCATCAATAGCTCTGCCCAGCTTCAGACCCTGGTTGAACTCACGGTTGTAGATGATGAATAACAACTCATCATGGTTCAAACTAGGCTGTAGGTACCAGTGGTGTCTCGCAGTGTTAGCCTTATTATCTCCGTAGGCGATGTGGTCACCAGCTTCGTCAGCCTTCTCTCCTAGTTTCAAGTATTGGTGACGGGAAGTGCTGACGATCTTGAAGTACACTCTGTTGTTTTCCCACAGAGGAACGAACTTCCAGCTGACGTTGTCGGTTGACTTATCGTCAGCATCGCCCCACGCGGACCTGTCATTCAGTTCGTCGACAGCGACGCTGAGTTTGAGAGCGAGGTTGTCTCGCTTGTTAACAAGCTTGACGTGCCTCTCGGCAAAGATCAGTCTGATCTGGTGAGGGAAGTACTGCTTGACGATGTCTCTTCCGTTACCGATCCACAGCTTGTAAGCGAACTCGAAGATGTTTCTCTTTTTCTGTATGAGTAGCTTGTTGACAACATCTTCTATGATGGAGGACTTGCGACGTCTTTCAAGATCTTGGGCCTGATTGACGGCCTCTTGGATGTCCCCGGTTAAAACGCTGTTGTAAAGTTGATTGGCTTCAGTGTTGCCTGGTCCCTCGAAATATTCCGGCAACACAACCGCTGCGTTGGCGACCAGCACGCATATCGAGAAAACTACCAAAGTTTTCATATTTAATGTGCACTGTAAATAAAAAATTAACTTAAAACTTTTGTATTACTGATATGTATTTTTTTATTTAGAAATGACCTTAATAACCGCCTAGACTGGCCTAGTGTATGCGTCTCCGATCTGAGCTACAGCAAGTAGATACATTGATCGCTTTGAATATTATGTTTCCATTTCAACATTTTCAATTCATCAACTAATTTTATTAAATAATGCAGCAATTTCATATTTTACTCCTTAGTGTCAGACGGGAAAATATATTTAATGATTAGTTGACCAGTGCAACATCGGCCGCAGCGTCACAGAAGATGTAAGGTGAGAAGGTGTTTCCTAGTTTTGTTATAAAACGCTTTCGATGCGATTACAGTAAAAATTAATAAGCAATAAAAAACCTTCGAAAATTAAGTCAGTTTTTTTTTAATTTAAATAAAATCATTTGATTTCATTTCTTTATTATTTTTAATGTTTAAAATTATATACACCTTACTTGACGCAGACGACATAAACTGACCAGGTTTAAATAATTAAAATAATAATAGTTACTTTTTTGAATTTTAAGTCGACCGCTGTTGATTTTAAAGTAATAAAACTTTGGTGCTTTAGATATTGAATAATTACTTTTTAATCAACAATGCTAATTAAGGAGAACAATATATGCAAAATTAAATATTATAAAAGATACTCACCTTAACAGCTCACGTCGAATACTGCGACGATTTTAAGTTGCTGTTAAGTAGTTTCGGGATTAAATAGTATGACTATCATTATTTTATCAAAAAAGTCAGGTCAAATGTTATCAAATCATTCTAAATAATATATAACAAACGTGTGTAAGATTATTTGGAACCAGATGTCTCTCGAAATTTCGTTGTAGATTTCGAGTTATGTAATAAACAGCTTCGAAGTGTAATCTCTCGCCATGGCAACTTTTGAAGCTATCTTCAAGAATATTAAATTAGTTTATAAAAACTATAAAAATACTTTCCGAAATTTGAAAATCAGTTAAAAGGATCAAATACCATGTATCTATATCATAGGTATAAAATTTTCGTGTCACATACTCCTCTGAAACGACTGGGACGATTTTCATGAAATTTTATATGCATATTCAGTAGGTCTAAGAATCGGCTACTATCTATTTTTCATTCCCAGACAAGGGTTGTTCACCTGAAATAATTTATATGGAAACTAGCTGACTCGCGCAACTTCGTCTGCGCCGAAAAAAAAAATTAGGGGTGGACTACCCCTTACATTTAGGGGATGAAAAATAGATGTTGGCCGATTCTCATAGGTACCGGATAAGCACAAAAAATTTCATCAAAATCGGTCGAGCCGTTTCGGAGGAGTTCAAGTTCGAACACCGTGACACGATAATTTTATATATTAGATATATCGTTTGCCGGATCATAATTTAATGAAAGAAAGAAAGAAAACAACTTTATTCCACACACACTAATGCATGTAGTTTACTTAATTTTATATAGTTTATTGTGTCTCCCGACTTGTTCATATTTGTAATCAAATGGTTTAACATGGCTCGGTCTCCCGAGATACAGGTCTGACCTAGTGCAGGGATCATTGTATGTGTAAAAGTGTATTTTTGAACAATAAACTATTTCATTTCATTTCATTTCAACTTGTCTTATATATAAAATTCTCGCGTCACAATATTAGTTACCACTATATTCCTCTAAATTTTCATGAAATTTTATATGCATATTCAGTAGGTCTGAGAATCGGCTACAATCCATGTTTCATAACCCTAAGTGATAAAAGTTTTTCACCTAAAAAAATTTATATGGCAATACAACGTTTGATTGTTAGGCTAGTTATTTTATACTTATGTTATAAAGTTGCAGAGTTTCTCAGGAACTACGGGGTCGATTTTAAAATATAACCGCTTTTTGACTGACGGGAAATTCGTCAAATTTAAATCGCAAGATTCGAATTTATCGACGAAATTTAGTTACATCCAGTGCAACTTAATATAATATAAAGCTTTTAATTTTAAAATAATTCCACTAAGAATGATTCCACCAATTAGGGTTCAAATGCCTAAAATTACTAAACTATTTGAATTCTAAATAGGTATTTTAAAATGAATAATACACTATTAATTAATCAATAATATTTTATTACTTTATCGTATTACAAAGCTGAAATGGAAAAACCGTAATGTTCTGGATAATCAGTAACATCATCATTGGTTCCGTATACAATCCTATCACCATCAGAATCAACCGATCTACCAAGTTTCAAGGCCCGGCTAAATCTAGCATTGTAGATAAAGAATAAAACTTCACCATCATGCATAGCAGGTACCAGATACCAGTAATGTCTGTCAGTGTCAAATTCATCAGCGCCATAAGCAATGCGATCTCCATCAGAATCAGGCTCATTGGCTAGTTTCAAGTATTGGTTACGCTTAATATTTTTAATTGTGAAGAAGAGGTGTCCGCTGTGACGTAACGGAGTGAACTTCCAGCCGACATTGTCGCTTGTTTTGTCAGAAGCATCACCGTATGCCATTCTGTCATTAAACCGGTCTGTTTTAGCTGCCAATTTAAGAGCCTGATTATCTCTCTTAAAAACTAACTTAACAGTTTCTCCAGCAAGGATTAGTCTAAATTGTTCAGGATAGTGTTTCTTGACTATGTCCTGGCCTGTACCGACCCACAGTTTATAAGCTATGTCGAAAACACTCTTCTTCTTTTCTCTAATAAGCTTGTTAACCATGTCTACGATGAAGTTGCTATGTTGAACTGTATCGAGCTCTAACAGTTGGTTTGCAGCTTGTTGTAATTCACCGGCAATAACGTTGTTGTAAATGTTATCTATGTTGGCCGCATCTGGAGCTACAGTGTTGTCATCTGCATGTGCAATGACCGCGAAGATGGTCAGCACGCTTGTCGCATATACGAATAATATCTGCATGGTTACGCCTATCTAAAACAAATTAATTCTGTAGTATAGATAATTATATTTTTATAATTATATACATAGACTTTATGCTTTAAGAGGTTTCAAATTTATTGTGTTTCGTAAAGTAAACTTAGTAATAGAGCCTTAAACTATTAAGTGTTTAAATAGAATATTTATCAAAGTCATTAATCGTTTTATATTTTTATTTCATTCTAGGTTCGGGGCGCTTTGACTTGTCCTTCTTCAAACGAGGCTTAAGGAAGCAGGGGCAAGTATGTAGTACTAAATATATTTTAGTGAAGTTTTGCAGAAATTATGCAGCTTGGACTTTTAACAAATTTACATCCTTCCCTTCCTTCCTCATCAATTCAAATCTATTTCATATTATTTTTCGCTAATGCAAACATTGCGAATAAGGCTTATCGCGTAAATAAACAGTATTTGATATTTTTTTTGTTATTTTAATATATTTTATTAGTTAAGATATGCAATACATATTTGGTTCTATGAACCGCACGCTACTGGTCGTTTCGACCTTTTAATGACTTACGATCCGGTGGTCCTTGGCGCGTCTGCCTACATGAGAATAAAAACACGAAATGGAGTTAGAAAAGGGAATAAAGTATTATAAATCAGTACTCACATATATGTTGACACGTTAATATGCGATAGTTCTAGAATTGTTTGTTGTTTTATATCTTCTCGACTTAGGGTATCACTAGTTTATCTACAGGCTGGGTGACAGGGTCAAAATAACACTTTAATCAAACAAGGTTAATTACTCAACAATTTCGAAATTTTCAAATCAAAAGATGATTGTGTAATTATTATCATTAGAGCACTGTGTGTTGAAAATATTATTAACTAGCTGACCAGTACATCGTCGTCTGCGTCACATAAAGTGTAACATACTCCGGTGTTGCCGAGACACCTTCAATAATACATTTATTTAAAAAAACTTGAGAGGTGTCATGGGACACCCGAATAGAAAGAAGTTCATTTCGATTAAAAGATATCTTATAAAAAATATTTCGCGCGATAAGGAACGTGTTTTAAAAGATTTTGATCACAGCGCCATCTAGCGATAATCATCTAAAACAAAATAAGGAACGTGTTTTAAAAGATTTTGATCACAGCGCCATCTAGCGATAATCATCTAAAACAAAAAAAGTGTCGTGACAACTTTTCGTAATAATTTTTTCCGTCTAGCTCCCTTTCACAACGCGCGATAAGGAACTTCGTTCCAAAATTAAAAGATATCTTATAAAAAATATTTCCTTTCGTAACGCGCGATAAGGAACGTGTTTTAAAAGATTTTGATCACAGCGCCATCTAGCGATAATCATCTAAAACAAAATAAGGAACGTGTTTTAAAAGATTTTGATCACAGCGCCATCTAGCGATAATCATCTAAAACAAAAAAAGTGTCGTGACAACTTTTCGTAAGAATTTTTTCCGTCTAGCTCCCTTTCACAACGCGCGATAAGGAACTTCGTTCCAAAAGATTGGTAATATTTTTTTTACCTCCACATTTAGAAATAACTTTTTTCACACCGTACCTAGACCGCCGATATGACGTCACGAGGTCAGGTGTACAGATATTTGGTCCATTTACACGTGCAGATTTATCCGACGGATCGATCCGTGACGGACCAATCGCACAGATTTATCTGTGTGTGTAAACGTAGGGTCGGATCGCGGACAAATCCGTGAGACGAATTCGACAGTTTTATCCGTGGTGCCATTTTACCGCAAAATAAACATAACGGATTTATCCGTGATGACCATTGAGAAATGGAAATTGTATGCCATTTTACCTAATCTATATATATAAAAGAAAGTCGTGTTAGTTACACCACTTATAACTCAAGAACGGCAGAACAGATTTGGCTGAAAATTGGTATGGAGGTAGCTTAGAGCCAGGAGACGGACATAGGATACTTTTTATCCCGCATTTCGCATTTTCGACAACATTCCCGTGGGACTTGACATGAAACGTCAGTCACTATAAAACGTGGTATAACAAAAAAGAATCAAACTTGGATAACAAAACGCAAATGACAGCTATGTAATTGACGTATGGATGTCAATTTGATATTTGTAAGAAATCAATATTAAAATTAGAGTTCTTTGCGTAGAGGACGAATGTCAAGGTCTGATGATGGAGCTGGAAGGTGGCTATGGGAACTCCGTCATTAAGCAAGATAACCTCATCGTGTTTAGGCTCTAATGAAGCGTCCTGGTGAGATCTTTGCGTAGAGGCTGAATGTCAAGGTCTGATGATGGAGCTGGAAGGTGGCCACTGTCTGTTTGTTCTGGCTTCGGACGGGTTGACTTTCAATGGCTGATAGTTTATGTTATAAGGAGTAACTTAGGCTATTTTTTTTTTTAATTCTCGATGAAGTTCAAGGATTTACAGCGAGAAAAAATCGAATCGTTGACATTTAATTGAGATTGGCGCAGACGAAGTTGCGCGGGCCGACTAGTAAATTGTATAAATTTGATTGTAGGGCATATAATACTGTAGAAATGTGTAATTATTAATGTTTTTTAATTGAATTTCTGTAGAAGTATTGTCTACACATTATTGTTTTCCACGGATCGATCGATGTGGTAAGATTCGACTGTCGGATCCGTCGGTTTTGCCCGCCGATGGATCCGTGAGATAAATCTGCATGTGTAAATGGGCCATATGTGACCGGGTTGTATGTTAAAACCCTTGGCTAGTGTGGTTCATCATAGAAATCCAAACAAACTTTTTTATTTTCAGCATTACTACCCTTACATTTGAAACAAAAGGTAAAGTTCAAGGTCTCTGCTCTGCTTTGTCTTATTGTGTAGTTATTTTGGTAAAGATTTATTATTTGACGTATATGTATATGTCACCGGAAAATAACAAGATCCGTAAATTTATAAGATTCCAAACGACAGATAAATTGTATTATTTTACGACCACACTTTCGGTACTTTATCAATTGTTGCAATTGAAAATATAAAACAAAATAATATAACAAATAAAAAAATCACTTCATTTAAAGTTTATTGTACAACATTTATAATCCATAACAAAAAGAATATCCCTTTTTTACATATTATTAATAAAACGACGTGATATCCCAAGCGTAAAGTTCTGGTTGCCCTTCAACTTGACCGTGGTGGGAATAGGCACGTCTGTCATCGTCCTCATCAGTCTCTCTACTCAGTTTCAAGCCTTGGTTGTACTGACGATTGTAGATGTAGAACAGAAGCCTATCCTTATCATAAACAGGCTTCAAATACCACTCATGTCTGCGAGTCTCAGCGTGATCGTCACCATAAACCCCGTGATCGTCTTCCACATTAACACGTTCTCCTAATTTCAAATATTGTCTATAATTGATACCGAATATCTTAAAGTATACTCTTTTATCGTCCCATAATGGTATGAACTTCCAAGCGACGTTTTCGCTAGATCCGTCCCTAGCGTCTCCATATGCAACTCTTTCTTGTTCATGTAAATCACTTCCAAATTTAAGTGCGGCATTGTCTCTGAAACTAGTTATAGTTACAAGATTTTGGGATATTATCTTCTTGAAGATAACAGGAAAATCGTTTGTAACTATTTCTTGGCCTTCGCTAGACTCCCACAGTTTATAGGCAAATTCAAGGACATTCGTTTTGCTTTCATTGATAAGTCTTCTGACAACATATTGAATAATATTCGATCTCGTCTTTTTTACAAGAAGAACAGCCTGAGTAACGGCTTCCTGATAGTTTTCGTTGTTAATTGCATTGTAAAGAGCATTTTCTAAGGCTTGATCTGATGACCGAGCAATACGGAGATTAGCATTGGCAGACCAAATACAAATCGAAAAAAACAGCAGAATCTTCATCGTGATAACCTGTAACAACAACTTCATAAAAAAACAATACCTTCGGCTTACTTTTCTTCAAGCCTCATTTGAAGATGGACAAGTCATATAGCGCTCGCGAATGTATAAAATTTATTTATGTCAAACTGTATAACGAACTGTTTGAATAATTTATTAATTGTAATAAAAACATTTTCATGTAGCAGAACGAATGGCTGGACTAGGTAATTATTACAAAGTGCTTCAGTTGATATATAAACAAAATCAAAGTTAATGTTAAGACGAACAATGAAAGTAAATGTTATGATGAACTTCATAAAATAATGAAACATATTTTTATCGTCTAATTCTATTTATTACAACTACTATGCTCACCCATATACTGCATAACTAGCCACTGATAACAAATAAACAACTTATGTGTTATATACTCGGAGTGCTCACATACTTTATCAAGCAGGTCATAGGTCCAAAAAATATTTTAGATTTCATAATATATTTTATCATAGCTTTTCACGGATACGGTTAAAGATCATCGGATTTTATCTCTATTAGTTGCCTATTATATTAAAAAAAACAACAAAATAACATTTTAATTATTTCGTAACATACCTGAGTTTTTTAATTCCCGCCAAGCTTAGCAAGTGACAGATTTAGCGACCCCGCAATGTCTTCTGGCAATGCAGAGGTCCATGAGCGACGGTAACCGCTTACGATCAGGGCCGTTAGCTCGTCTGCCTGCGTAGCAATAAAAAAAAAAGATTTGCTGATAAATATAATATATATATGGCAATTTTTTTAACGAGATTGTTTTATTAAAGGTTGTGTCACAGGAAGCGGAGGTCCAGAGGTAGAACCCTTACGATAGATAAACGAGCTTACGGCCCACCTGATGGTAAACGGTCACCGTTACTCATCTGCTTTTGCAACGCCAAGGCAATGAGGGGCCGCTGTTCCACGTTTTTTCACTGTTTTTGAGTTGATATAAAATAAAATTTTCGACTGGACCAGTGTAACATACATTTTCATTTCAAGAGTTTTGAGGGGTCCGAAATGGTAGTTTCAGATTTACTGTTATAAATTCCATATCGACATTTAACCTTTCTTAGATAAATTATTCTCATCGTGACATATAAAATCAAACACGAATATATTTTGATTTCACGCTGCCTTATATCATGCGATACGCAGGTCTGTGTTTTATTTTCTCACATAAGATAAAATAATAAAAAAATAGTCTTTTTTTAAAAGGACAACAGTAAAATGCCGTTTTTACAAGTAATATAATAAACAAATAATAGCTTACTATAAGTTAGAAATATAATAAATTTATCTAATCATGTTTTTTTAATACTCAACTCACTTGTATTTGATTAAAGTATAAAGTTTTCAGTCTATTTAACATTCATTAACTTTCATTAAGTTTTTTGTTGATTATTTTATATTTACGTTCACTTATTTCTATATCATGACGTTTGGCGTGCCTAAGATTAAGTTGTGATCTGTAAATTTACCGGTCACTCACGACACGGATCTTAGTGCGGGGACCAATGTTTAATATTTTGGCTTAATATTTTCAGTACAATAAATTTTTATTTAATTATCCTTACAGATATGAAGATACAAATAGCTGCATTGTTGTGGTGTGTGCTAGCAACCACGGCCAACAGCATTGAAAAGACAACTGATACAGCTATAGACACAGAGGGAGTTCAGAATTCTACTAATATTGCTGTTAATGAAGACAAAGAACTGAACACAACAAAAGTTCAATTATCTGATGAATTCCTTGAAGAATATGAAAATGATCTCTTCAATGCGGTTGCGTATAAGCAGTATGACAATGCAGTAAACATTACTCAGATGTTACACGGAAGTGGTTTCTATAACTCTGTACGTAAAGTCATAAATCGTCTGTTTGATCATCGCTACACTCAAGTATTTGACTACGCGTATAAAGTTACAACTACTGCCTCTTGGCACATTGCTCGGGATTGCTTTCCCATCGAGTTACGAATACACGAAGATTTGGTATTCGCTAAGATAATCAACTATAGATATGGTATGGCTCTGAAATATGGAGATGGTGAAGACTGGGACGGAGATAAAATTGCGTACGGAGACCCCAACACCGAAACTAGATTCAAAGTCACTTGGAAGTTCATTCCTGTCTGGATTAACAACATGGTATACTTTAAGCTACGTCCAATCAATCGTAGTTATTTCCTGAAATTGGGTAATGCTAGAGACTCAGATGGTGACCACGGTGCATATGGATCTAAAAACAGTGACTCGGACAGACACTTGTGGTACGTGCAACCAGCAAGGTTCAACGGGACGGTCTTGTTCTTTATTGTTAATAAAGAGTACAATGAAATGCTGAAACTAGGTATGTTCACTGACAGTGACGATGATCGTAGAGCTTATGGTCATTCAAAGAAGGACTTCGATCCGCAGTATTTTGGCTGGGAAATTGATGTCTTATAAACTAGCATTATAGAGGCAATTGTTCAGTAACCAAGATATCGAGGTCATAATGGTTTATGAGCGACGGCGATCTTCTTCTATTTGTTTTTCATTTACGTATTGTCATTGATTGGGTACTACTAGATTACACTCATTTCACAATTAAAGCTAGTCTCTGTATAATGTATTTTTTTTCAATAATAAAGAAAAACTGAAAACTTGGTCCATAGTTCTCCTGATATACCCCAACTTAAAACTACAGACCTAACTGGTGCTGAATAACGGGGCGGGTGAATTTCAGCTTGTCTCAAATACCTACCCAATAATAGTCACTAGCTCACGGGCTAGGTTCTACAAGTCGTAGCGCAGTGTAGTTTAAGTAAATTTTATTGAAGAACATTGTTTCACATGAATAAACATGTTAAGAATTAATTTTCCTGTGTTTCCAAAATTACATGAAATTATGTAGAAAATTTATTTATTTTTATTTATTTGTTTACACATGGAAATATGTAATAAAGTTATGAATTTAAATACAAAAAGAAAGTATATTTACTAAAAATACCGTAATATCACTTTCGTTTTACAAAACTACATACAAATAATATGTTTCCAGTTGCCCTCACCTAGGCCTGTACTGCGAAAACCTGATTAGTTCATAACATCAATCTTAATTAATTTTAACTTGGATAGTATGATGGCAATAATAATATTACACGAATACTTGAATTTCATTGCGTGATTACTCATGTGGGACGAGTCGAATGGAAACGTGGCTTGCCTTTTTTTTTTTTTTTTTTTTTTTTTTCAGTTGGTGGAAAACACCGGATCCCCCCCCGCCCCCCGGGCGGGGTATGTGGGAGTTGAACCGCACTAAAACCTCCAACCGCTCACACTCAGCGTCCGAACCCCGGCTGAGGCCAGAACCCAGCACGGGGTTTGGAGGGACGGCGCGACGCGTTACGCCATCGGCATGCTTTCCCGTCGCTCCGTCCCCGGACGCCGAACCGGTAGCCGCCGGCGAATACGGCCACCGGCTCTCTCGGTCGGCGGGCTTTCCGAAGCCCGCCAAGATGGGACCGCGTGTCACCCTCCCACGGAATACCCCGCTGGGTCAGAACCAGCGTGGGTCGGGGAGTACGCGGTCTACCATCCCCCGGATGCTCTTACGCTAAGGGCGTGCTGAGCGAGACACGGCACCTTCTTGGGTCCCCGCTCGCACTCACATGCGTTGGGGACCCGAAACTCTTAGGGGGCCAGAATCCGGGCGAGATCCCGGTTCCGGCCCCCTGCTCGACGGCGGCGGGTTGGCAAGTCGAGAGCGGCGTACAGCCTCTCTCTCTCAGCCCCCGCCACCTGCTTCTGCGAGATGGTGGACTCGCAGAAGTCGAGCATCGCCTTCCAAGACTCGTCGCTCTCGAGCATCGACGCCGCGACGCCCGGGAGCGACAAGTCCGGACCTATTTGTTGGACCAGGACACAACGCTGCCCCTCCCATGCGGGGCAGCGCGCGAGCGTATGCTCCGCCGTGTCCTGGTCACATCCCACGCAACGTGGCTTGCCTAGGCCACGTTCTATTATGTGGTCTCTAATACTTAGATTAAGATTTACTAACACTTAAGTTTATGTATTGTAGGTAATGTGGGCCCTAGTAGCCACTATGTTTTAAAATAAAATATTAACGAAAATGTAATTTCATTAAAGTTTATTACCATTAGCTCGTCTGAGTGCGTGACAATAAAAGAAAGACTATTCTAGATGATTGTTGTTATGTAATTGATAATATATTATCTTACGTTGAAGTTAAGCACACCCGTTTGTGACCTACAGATAAAAAATATGAACAGCTTGAAAAACAACTAATTAAGTAGGTATGATCATCATTTATTTTAGGTTATCTAATATGTCCAATTAAAAGTAGTATAATCTACACATAAAGAGGAAAACTTTCTTTGTTTGTTTGTAATGAGTAGGCTTAAAAAGTAGGTACTGGACCATTTTTAAAATCATTTCACCAGTCGAAAGCTACATTATCAACGAGAAATACCTATTTTGTTAGAAAAGTAAATTAGTTATAAAGTAAGGGATCCGTAAGAAAATATCAAATTTGTAACTCAAGGTGTAAAATCGAAAAATAAGAAACTGTATATTCGGGTAGAATCTTGCAAGATTGATTGAGCTAACATTTTAGACGCAGATGTATATCGCGTGCAACAATATGACAATGCAATAATATTTATTTATTTATTTACTTATTTATTTAAAGAAAGGATCATCAACAAAGAACACACATGGCATGCTTAAAAGTAATGAACAATATAAAGAAAACAAGATTTTGTGCTTCTTCACTTACAGATGATCACATCATTGGTAAAAATAGGTACAAAACAATATTAAACTCATAAAATTACAGGAACACTCAAAAACAACAGGCAAAAAATATGAAGAAAAATATAAAGAAAAATACTAGTGTCTATAAAAACTTATTAACTATACTTGCTTCAGTACATCAACACAAACTCCACCTTTTAAGCGATCACTTATAAGGGTTTTAAACTCACTCAGTTTATTAAAAAATATATCAATTTGACTCGACGTAGTTGACATTACCGAAAGTTTGTTATATTCGTACAGTAATCTCGTAATTGGAGCCTGTCTTCCAAGATTAGTACGACAAGGTAGAAGTTTGAAGGTGCTAGCAGGGTAGCGGGGCACTCGTCGCGGCACATTTATATCAATTCTTGCCAGGATATTCGGACAGTGTATTTTAAAGTGAAGTATTTTATATAAAAATATTAAATCAGTCAGTACTCGACGGTGCTCAAGAGAGATCATCTGAAAGTAATTAAGTTTATCTTCGTACGAACCGTTTACTACAGGAGTCCTTCCGCGGAATGCCATATGTCGGACAAAAACCTTTTGCACTCTTTCAATTCTGTTGATGTGTACTCTATATGACGGACTCCACACAACACTGCAGTAGTCTAGACGACTTCTTACAAAGCTGTTGAACAAAACCACAGCTGTTGAAACTTTTTTGAACTCCCTTGAACAACGCAACACAAAACCAAGAGATTGATACGCGGCGGATACAATTTTGTCGTAATGGTGTATAAACCGTAATTGTCTATCAAAGTGAACCCCCAAGTCCTTAATCACCTCAACTTCCTGTAACACAGTTCCCTGGATCTGATATACTGAACTTATTACATTGACTCTACGTGTAAACTTGATGTGAAAGCATTTGCTATAGTTTAACTGCATTTCATTGTTTTCACACCAAATGCGCAAATTGTCTATGTCTGTCTGCAATAAGTGGAAATCAGCTTCGCTTTGGATGATTCTTGTTAATTTCAGATCATCTGCGAAGAGGTATGGGGTTGAAAACTTGATGACCTCTGATATGTCGTTAATGAAAGCATTAAAGAACAGAGGCCCCAAGTTCGATCCCTGTGGTACACCAGAAGAAGCATAAAATTTGTCGGACTCCTCACCATCGACAACAACAATAGCTGTTCTTTTCGCTAAGTATGAAGCACACCAATTAATCAGGGCTCCCGATACACCCAATGACTGAAGTTTCTGAACCAAGATTTTATGGCTGACTTTATCAAAAGCCTTCGAGAAGTCCGTATAGATAGTGTCCACCTGAAGACCCTGATCCACGGCTGTTGCAATTTCAGTTACGTAGGAAACCAGATTGGTATTAGTTGATCTCTTGATCACAAAACCATGCTGGTTCTCTGAAAGATGGTCTTTAATGCAGTCATATATTAAGGGGTAAACGAGAGTTTCAAAGACTTTCGCCATGGTTGAGATTATAGAAATCGGTCTATAGTTTGTTACCATGTCACGTTTACCATTTTTAAAGATCGGAACCACTCTTGCACTTTTCCACAATGTAGGAAAGATACCAGAACTCAGGGAACAATTATAAATTTTTGTGATTGGTAAACATAGGTAGTCTGCACATTTACTCAGAAATATTGGTGGTATTCCGTCGGGTCCCGCACCCTTAGATAAATCCAATTGGCGCAGTTTCTTGAGAACATCTTTAGAAGAAAACATCATTCTTTCATTTTTAAAAGTTCTGATTGAAAAATTTTCCGTACTTAGGTCAGCTGGGACAAAAACAGATTCAAAGTGTCTTGCAAAAAGATTACACACATCTTTTGTGTTTTCAGCATGCTCAACTCCATACGTCATCCGAGAAGGATAAGATGAAACACCTTTTCGCATAGTTTTAACGTGTGTCCAGAATAACTTTGGATTCGATTTTATTTCCTTTTCGATGTTCTCTATGTACTTATTATAACAGTGTTTCATTAATACTACACAGTCTTTTCGTATATATTCAAATTCAATTTTATCAAGGGGATTATTGTATTTTTTGATCTTGTTACGAAGCTGTAGTTTAGTTTTCAATAGTTTGATAAGCTGATGCGAGTACCAAAGTGGATATTTATGTCTACGCTTTATTAGTGGAACATGTTTTTCTACTACTTTCCTTAATATAGAATAAAACTTATCGACTACAATATCGATTTTTGATGAGCAACTTTCAAATTCAGCATCCCAATCAATTCCTGCTAGAGTCTGCAATATGCTGTTGTAATCGGCTTTATAGAAACTAAACTTTTCAATGATTTTAGGGCTATTTGTGATTATATTACTAATTTTAGGTATAATGTCTAATGGTGGATGGTGTTTATCTATCTTTCTGATTGGATTACTACAAACGTCGATTTTTATTTCATCGATATTTGATAAAACAAGGTCAAGAATATTATTATTAGAATTTCTTACAGTATTGAATTGTTTTAAGTTATGAAATGTGAGGAAATCAGTCATTTCATTTCTAATGGTTGAATTGCTACCACTAGTTACTACAGGTGATGAGTCATCGTCGGTATTAAGGTTCTTATCGATACAATTCATATTAAAGTCTCCCGCAATTATAGTAAGACTTTCACGATTTTCGGTCAATACGTGAGTACATTTGTCTATAAAATGAATTAAGGTGTCAACATTGACTGGAGGAGCAAGGTAAATACCACATAGTTTTAATCTTTCACGTTTATTGAGATTAATAGTTATCCAAAGATCCTCACAGTCACTTTCCCACTCACGCATCCTACTCGAACTGAATTTCAACGAAACCGCAATAAGTACCCCGCCGCCGGTCTTTTTATGATTATTCAATTTAGATGTCTCCCTATCTCTCCTGTACACAATAAAGTTATCTGAAAACAATTCAGAGTCACATATTCCAGTACATAGCCAAGTCTCAGTGAATATATAAACATCATAGTTACTATTTAATAGGTGTTGACGTACATCAGCAAGGCTGCTACGAAGACCTCTCGTGTTTTGGTAATACAATCGTAAGTTATCGAATTTAAACAGAACTTAAACAAAAAATAAAGCATGCAATCAAGATCACACAATAAAACAAATAGAAAAAGTAAAAGAAAAATAAAAAATTATGATAATGTCTTTAACTGTTCAATGCTGCTTACAACGAAGCAAGGCATAGTTTCACTCTTCCTTACAAAAATTCTACCATTACGAACCCATGTAAATTTGTATCCTAATTCTCTAGCCTTGATCCTGGTTGCTGCGTGAATCTCCTTGTTCAGGGGAGACAAATGCTCCACGACATAAATAGGAGTGGGGTTATCAGTGGCAATGCCGAGATGACTTGTGTTCAACCTATTTTTAGTATTAGCCTTATTATACTTTAAAGCAGCTGCAAGAAAAGCATCACGAATACGGGCACTGCCGAATCTAATCAAGATCGATCTAGGTTTCTTACTCTGCTGATCCTTTTTTGCTAGTCTAGTACAGTGTTGTATATCCTTTTCTCTAGGTCGTAGCCAATTACTTTACTTAGTTGAATAGTGGTTTTGACGAGGTTTTCAGATCTATGCTCGGGCACACTTTGTAGTTCTACATTATTGGCGCGAGCATGTTGTTCTAAAGAGTTCAGTCGACCTGTCAACTCATTTACAGAATTACGCAGTAAAGTATTTTCCTTTTCCAGTTTATGTGTGGTTATAATATTTGTTTCCACTTGAGATTTAATTTGATCGAATTTTTCACTGAAAAAAGCTAGTGAATCCTGGAAGGTACTCATTAATTCGTGTATTCTATTCAGCGGTTCCTTTAAAATGTCATTCGCAGCATCCCGTATTACCTCACTTATCTCTTGTCGTATTAAATCTCTCAAATTACTGGTAGTTATCTCCGTCAGCATAGTGTTACATTCAGAGGAAGGTGATGGACGATGAAGACGAGACTCGTGTATGTTGATTTTGCCGTCATTATTAGTATCGGTTGGTGGTGTTCGGACCGACTCGGCAGTACTATCAATTTTATTATGAATTGGTGTGTTGGTATTATCCCGCTTGGGTTGCTTATTCGAACACCCTGGACATTTCCAGATACTCTTCTTTTCCACGTTCATTGTTCTATACTGCTTTTCCGATATATTAGCACATAGTAGATCATACCAAGAATGACAATTGAGACACTGAATAAAAGTTCTTCCCTTAATAGGTTCCATGCATCCAGCGCAAATTTTCGAAGACATGATAGCAAACCCAAACGTGCAATAATTCAAGTTTGATATAAATTCACAACAAACCAAACTTCTTCGTTATTATAATGTAGTTTATATTATGTAGCTTACAACTGCACGCCAAAGTAGTCCTTAAGCGCTTTCAATAACCGTGAAGATTGCTTGCGCGTCTTGCGTCAACCGATACGTCGTTCGTCAGCTGATCACCGCCACTAACACATTAATAATTATGTGGTAATTTTCTCACTATTCACATTAATTCACTGTATTACAACTATTTAGTTTTGATAATGAATTGTCACTCTCACTACTGGTCAAAATGCTGTTACTTTTAAGCTGTTTTATCGCGTTAAATTTAAATATCTTTACGGAGCTCAACTTTTTACGTAGTATCTCTGAGTACCGACGATATAGATATTTCACAAAATGGCGCTGATCTGATGATGGATTCGGAAGGTGATCATAGGAACTCCAGTACTAAATAAGATAAACCAGTCATTTGCGTTCATTTTGTTTGTCTTGGCTAGCATTCTACTAAAACATGCTATTCAGAATCTTAAAAAAATTGTATTTAAAGATTTCTTTAAAATAAATTGACATTTAACTTATCTTCTGATAAATAATATTTCTACTTATCGTTTGTTATAAGAAGCAGCCATTCAAAATTTATCATTAAGTCATTTCGGAACATTGGCTAAGCAGGTCAGTTCGTTTGTTCTTAAAAAAATATCATTGGCAATAGTGTAATTTTACTTTTACTCCTTCGTATCTGTATATTGTTTTAAAAATGATATGAGTTGAAACGTAAGATAACTAAAGTTTTATGTTACAGTCATGGATCGTAAGACAGTTGCTGTGCTATTGATGTGTGGATTAGCTCTTAGAGCCAATAGCATTATCATTGAAAACACTACTGCAGACGAGGTTACCGAAAATACCACAACTGAAGATAATGGAAACACGAGCAACCTCACCGAACCTCAACTTTACGAAAATGTTTACAAAAGATTTGAGAACGATCTATATGATACATTGATGGCAAGAGACTATGATTTCGCAGTTCAACGAACGCTATTTTTATATGGACGAGGTTACCATCAAGTTATCAAGAATGTCGTCAACCGTATGATTGATAACGGTTTGCCAGAAATATTTGACTACGCTTACAAAGTCACCGCAGCTAAAGCTAAGTTCATAACTCAAAATTGCTTCCCTCCAGAAATCAAATTCTACGAAGATATGGTTTTTTCGAAAATAATCAGCTATAAGTATGGTATGGCTCTTAAATGCGGTGATGACGAAGATTGGTATGGAGATAGAACTATATATGCCACTTCTGACACTAGGACTAGGTTTCAGGTCACATGGAAGTTCATACCTTTATGGTATGGAGATAGGGTGTACTTCAAAGCGCGTCCTATAAACCTTCTTGCTTTCCTGAAACTAGGGAATTCTAGAGACTGGGATCGTGACCATGGTGCTTACGGAGCTAAAATTCACGATACAAATAGACACTTATGGTATCTGAAGCCAGTCAAATACGGTGGAAAACTAATGTTCTACATTATCAACAGAGAGTATGATGAGCCTTTAAAACTCGGTAAATCAACTGACGACGACGGTGAACGTAGGGCGTATGGACACTCTGAATTAGATTACAACCCAGAAAAATTTGCATGGGATATTCAAGTGCTAAACTAATAATGTGTTGTTATTTTTTAAGATTTTATTTTTTTTTACTTATACCTGTTCCTTGGTTCTATCGTCTAATCAATTTTACCCACCTCTTAACATCGAAAACAATTATTATTTTACCAAAAAATAAAATTATAATACTTACTATATTTGTGAACATTTATCAATATGCACTTAGGTCATTGGTTTTGTCCTTTCGTTTTGAGATAATATATTGACTTTTAACATTTGTTCAGATAGGTTATTTGTTGATAAATCTACCTATAAAAAGAAAAACAATTGTACTGCAAAAACATTGCAGTTCGGAAGCCAGAATTATCAGGTCACAATTTTACTTCTCACTAGTGTTTAGTTTAATTATCAGTGCCTGCTTCCGTAGAGATTGTGCAAAAAGTTATTAATGGAAATCATTCGGTTTAATTTTTTGAAGATACAAAAGTGTTCATAAAAATAGTGTGTATCTATTAGTGCTGTACAATTTGGCCGTTTAAACCGGCCACAAAGTTTAACCAGGTTAATTAGTTCAGCAGCCAGCTAATTTTTTGAAATTAACCGGTTAAATTAAATTAACCGGTTAAATTAACTGACTGGCTAACCGGTTAATTTGCAAAAGATTCTTAACATTGAATAAATCATTTATTTTTATTTTAATTTTTAAAACTTTAATTTTATTTTTATTTTTAAATTTATTTTTCAATGTATTTATATTTTTAAATTTATTTTTATTTTTAAATTTATTCATATTTTAAATTTATTTTTATTTTTATTTTTAATTTTTTTTTATTTTTAAATTTATTTTTATTCATATTTTAAATTTACTTTTATTTTTAAATTTATTTTTATTTTTTTTTTTTTTTTTATTTTTTTTTTTTTTTTTTTTTAAATTTATTTTATTTTATTTTTTTTTTTTTTTTAATTTTAATATGAAAATAAAAATAAATAAATAATATTAAAATAAAAATTTTATTTTTATTTTAATAAAAAAAATAAAAATAAAAAAAAAATTGAAAATAAAAAAAAAATTAAAAATAAAAATAAATTGAAAATATGAATAAAAAAAAATTAAAAATAAAAATAAATTGAAAAATAAAAAGAAATTTAAAAATAAAAAAAAAATTAAAAATAAAAATAAATTTAAAAATAAAAATAAAAATAAATTTAAAATATGAATAAAAATAAAAATAAATTTAAAAATAAAAATAAAAATAAATTTCAAACATGAATAAATTAAAAAAAAAAAAAAATTAAAAATATAAATACATTGAAAAATAAATTTAAAAATAAAAATAAAATTAAAGTTTTAAAAATAAAAATAAAAATAAATGATTTATTCAATGTTAAGAATCTTTTGCAAATTAACCGGTTAGCCAGTCAGTTAATTTAACCGGTTAATTTAATTTAACCGGTTAATTTCAAAAAATTAGCTGGCTGCTGAACTAATTAACCTGGTTAAACTTTGTGGCCGGTTTAAACGGCCAAATTGTACAGCACTAGTATCTATGGGTGGGCACACGGCTGTTGGTTTTAACATGAAACGTCTACATTAGCGAATCGCTTCTAAAGTAAAAAATTGAAATGAAAACAAGATGGACGCTGTACGTAATAGTTTTTTAATTACTAAGGGACGATATTGACATTTTCGTTACGGTCCACTTTTTAAATTTAGTATCCGTATGTTTCGACGTGATTTTAAAGACGTTTCACGTTAAAAATATTTAACTAAAAACCTGTATCTAGTAACTGATAGTACCTAATGAGTTATAATTAAATTTGCTTCATGAAAATAGTTTTATGCAACTCATTTTATTATACAAACGTTTCTTCATAATTCACATAATCTTAAAAAACAATATACTTTATTACAGCCATGGGTACTGTACAGCTATTGATGTTATTTTTATGCGTATATGACGTGACATCGTTAAGTATTGGTGAAATTGATCTTCCTACAAAAGAAATAGCAAATACCGTAAATCAGACATTGAACCTTGATAATGTTACGTTGAGCAGCACCTACAAGAACCTCGAAAACCAACTCTATGACTTGATCGTCGCCCGGAAGCAAGACGAAGCAGTAACCAAAGCTATATCAATGTACGGTAGAGGCTACGGTCACATCATAAGAGACGTAGCTGACAGACTCGTCAACGATGGTAAACCCGAAGTATTTGACTTCGCTTACAAATTAGTTGCAGCCAATGCCCGGTATATACCACGAACATGTTTCCCCTGGGAACTTAGAATTGGCGAAGATTTTGTGATTGTAAAAATTATCAATCACCAATATGGATACGCTCTTAAATACGGTCAGGGTCAGGATTGGGCTGGTGATAGAACAGCGTATGGCGATCCTAGTACTCGAACCAGGTTTGAAATAATGTGGAAGTTTTGGCCTATGTGGAGTGGGGACAGGGTGTATTTTGTAGTACGACCTGTTAATCTGGTTATGTTCTTGAAGCTGGGTAATTCAAGAGATAAAGACGGTGACCACGGTGCTTATGGATCGGACAACCGCGACACAGACAGACACTTGTGGTACTTGAAACCAGTAAAGCATGACGGAAAGCTTATGTTCTACATCATCAATAAAGAGTACGATGAACCTCTGAAACTGGGGCAATCAACCGACTCAGATGGTGACCGTTATGCCTATGGTCACTCCAGGTTGGATTTTAACCCGGACAAATTTGCATGGGAACTTGATGTACAATAAATTATAATTTTTTTTCAGTTTTATACTTAATCTGTCTATTAAATTTACAGAAATAAATAAGTAAAAAGTATAAAAAACCGTGTTTTTCGTTTCCCGACATCCCGAACCAAAAAAATATATAGGAGGTGTATCTATACTTATACTTATAATAAAACTGTTGAGAGGTCGATTTTGTACATTAAATTTATTAAAAAAAACTATTAGGGGGTGATTGGTACTCGATACTGCCAAAAATGCAATCAGATTTTTTTTGTCTGTCTATCTGTCTGACTGTCTGTCTGTCTATGTATTTGCGGGCATGGATCAAACATTTCTGGAGAGATTTCAATCAAATTTGACACAATTATCCGTCTTACTCAGGCGGTGGTTGTAGGCTACTTTCATGCCAAAAAAACTCATTTTTGCGATGCCTCCCCTACATGGAAAATGCGGATGAAATTTTTTTTAGGCATCTACGTTTAGGCATCTTAAGTTGTTGTTAATTAATAATAGCATATAACGGATATATTCGAAAATAAATTTTCTTTTGTAAATTGTAAGTAGGGAATCCAATCCCGGGGTAATTTTGCGATCCCGGGATTTCGGGACTGAGGACGTGTAATCCCGGGATCCCGGGATAATATTGTGCATATTGTGTACTAATAATTATCTACTAGTAATTATTACATATTGTAGGTACGCACTAAATATGAATATGAATTGGTTTTAAAAAGTGTTTAAAGACATTGCGCACTTGTTTGTCAAATAATTTTAAAATTACAGTATTTTTAATTCAAATTTTTATTTCAAGAAAGAAAGAAAGCTATTTTATCATCTGTTCCATTTTAACATTTCGGTACACATCGTCTAGTATTATCGCGTTCATACATTGCACAGTGTAATTACGAGCTCTTTTATATTGCATCTAAGTTTCAAAGCTGTTACTCTTTCTCACTGTCATAGTAGTAGAGTTTAATTGTGCCGCCTAGGTGCCGCATAAGGTAGCGACAAACCATAGTAAAAGGTTTAAAATTTATGCTTCAGAACAAAATGTATGAAAAATTCGCTAACCCTCTAAAATAAAGTTTAATGTTAAAATTGTTTAAATTTAAACAAAAAACGCAAGAAGATGAATTATAATGATCACTCGACTGGTCCTGTGTATAGAATAAAAAACAATTCAAAGAAGAATGATATTGTTGTTGATCAATAACTTAAAGAACCAGTAACAAGCTGACTAGCAAGAGTCTAATGACGATATACCGGCTTAGTACTTTAAGTATTACCGGAGCAGTGTGAATTATAATACCCAAGACGTCCCGAGAGCAGATATTGAGCGATCAATGATTTCATCAGTAAAATAATAACAATTACCATTGGGTTCCATATGAAAAATAAAAATTATTCAATAAGATTAGGTATACCAAACTTGCTACTGAAATTACTTTAGGTATTTTTGTCACAAAAATATTTTATTGGATTCCCTAATTTTAATTGTAAGTCGAATTAACAGATCGTTTCTTTCATTTCCGAAACGAAATGTGTTTGGCAAAGAAACACTATAGAAAGGTCATTTGGAGATATAAATACTATCTCGAGCGGAACATGTGAAAACACATACTCGTAAGATTTTCAAGAAAAAATATAAGAAAGTGATTGTGAAATAAAAACAATATTATAGCGAAGCAGGCAGTATTACTGAAAAGCAACCTGAACTTGGATTGAGAGAGTACTACTCAAATATTGGAGATAGAATGTTTTGATGAAAGGAAACTTATTTTGTTTTTGAATTTAACAATTTGCTGCATTCAAACATTTTTCATAAATAAATTGTTTGGTTTGTTGAAAAGTTGAACATACAAAATCAAAAAAACAACACCCTGTATTTTATTATTTCTTCTGAAAATTATTTTTGATCGAAGGTTAAACATAAACAGTGTTGTTGTTGCTGTAATATTTAATAATAGTTGTGTAATTGAACTAGTTGACATTTGGCTTTTTCCGATAAAATACTTTATCTATCCCTACATAAAAACATGGTTTGGACATTCAGTACCACATCTCTACGGGACCTTGGTGAAACAGGTAAATTTACATATTGGAATATTTGACTGTATCATAAATGTTGTTGTGGTCGAAATCAGTTCTTTGCATAACTAATTGTGCTAATTATTATTTAAAAAATCATTTTTCTTCATATTTTTAAATTAATATTTTAATTACTTCTCCGTTACAGCCATGTGTCTCAAAGGCGTTTGCATTTTATTATTGTTTGTGTTGGTGGCTACTACCAACAGTATTCCAGATGAAAAAAGCACAGTATCCAACACAGTCGAAATTGCTGAAACAGACAATTCGACTTACAATCAGAGTGTTCGTACTGAAAATCCAAGAAATGTCGAAACAACCACAATTGTTGGCAACTACACCTATTTAGAATTATCCTCAGATTTAGTTAAACAAGTTGAAAACAATCTTTATAATGCCGTCGTGTCACGAAAGTACGATGACGCAGTAACACAGACTTTACGTATTTATGGAAAAGGGTATTGCAACATCATTTGGAATGTTGTTAATCGACTGATAGATAACGGAATCCCTGAAGTATTCGACTACGCGTACAAAGTCACAGCAGCTAAAGCCTGGTATATTTGTCGCTCTTGCTTTCCAACACCAATCCGAATGCAAGAAAACTTAGTTTTTGTGAAAATAATCAGCTACAAATACGGCATGGCTCTCAGATACAGTAAACATGAAGATTTAGATGGAGACAGAAATGTTTACGGAGATAGCAACACCAAAACACGGTTCGCAGTTACATGGAAATTTGTACCATATTGGTATGGAGATAGGGTATATTTCAAAGTACGTCCTATTGATCTTGCTGTGTTTCTAAAACTAGGAAACTCAAGAGATGGAGATGGAGATCATGAGGCTTTTGGTTCTCACAATCATGACACAAACAGACACTTGTGGTACGTGAAACCAACCAGACACAATGGAAAAATACTGTTCTACATCATCAACAGAGAGTACGACCAGCCTTTGAAATTTGGACAATCTATTATCGATGGTAATCGCAAAGCGTATGGACATTCCGAGTTGGACTTCAACCCTGATAAATTCGCTTGGGACCTGGAAGTCTTGTAAACTAATTTAAAAAAAAAATATAAAAAAATATACATTACTCAGTTTATTTACTGTGTTTTTGTTTATTAAACAGTTTTATTTAGCTCACCCCGTTTGTTTTATTATATATTCTTGGGTCAAATTAAGTACTTAAAATTTCACACTCTTCCTGTCAACCGATTAATCTGAAGTTTTGTATACACTTTGGATTTTGGTGACAATACAATTATGTTTACTCATTATCATTATAAATTCAAGATGGCCGCCGCTACAAAATGGCGAATAATGTATGTTTTATTAATCCCATCAATATGGGTATCAAATGAAAGGGCTCAACAAGCAAAATACAATATACTATAAAAAATTGAAATCCAAGATGGCCGCCGCTACCAAACGGCTGATAACATTTTTTATGAAACTAAAAACTAGGAAATAAAAATAGGTAAAAAAACGTTGTTGTCTTAAATATAGTGTAACATTACAAAACAAACATTTTAATCAACGATTGTAGACAATTGACGTGCCCCACGGTTTTATAATTCCCACGACTGTATCTATTTTATTATTTTTTTGTTTTTAGTACATTTATCTTAAACATTGCAATGTATGTTTAACATAAAACCATTTAACTCAAAAAGTTTTTTTACCTATTTTTATTTTTAATAATGAATCAATTAACTTCCTACAAAACAAGGAAAATAAAACCACCCTGTATATCGCGTGAAAATGCAATAATATGACAAAATGGCGCTAATCTGATAATGGATTCGGAAGGTGATAGAAACTCTTGTGCTAAACAAGATAGACCCGTCTTGTTTGGGCTCATTTTATTTGTTTTAGCTAGCACTGTACTGCTACATGATATCTAGGATCTTAAAAGATTGTACTTAATAAGTTCTTAAATAAAATTTTAAAATATGTGGCTTTCAAGAATAGCATAAAATGTAAGTAAATAAATATACAATATGGCATAATTTAATAATATAATTTTTATTTAAACAAGTTAAAAAAACATCGTATTGGTTAGTTAACTTTTACAAAATTTCCAAGTCCCAAGCGAATTTTTCAGGATTGAAGTCCAACTCGGAGTGCCCATACGCTTTGCGCTCTCCGTCTTCGTCAGTAGATTGTCCAAGTTTCAAAAGTTTGTTGAACTCCCTGTTGATGATGTAGAACAGTACCTTTCCATTGTGTCTGGTTGGCTTCACGTACCACAAGTGTCTGTTTGAGTCATGGTTGTGAGAACCGAAGGCCTCATGATCTCCATCTCCATCTTTTGAATTTCCCAATTTCAAAAATATAGCGTAATCAATAGGACGAACCTTGAAATAAACTCTATTTCCGTACCAATAAGGTACAAATTTCCATGTAACTGCAAACCGTGTCTTGGTATTGGAATCACCGTAAACATTTCTGTCTCCATCCAAATCTTCAAACTTACCGTATTTAAGGGCCATGTCGTATTTATGGCTCAATATTTTAACGAAAACTAGATTTTCTTGCATTCTAATTGGTGTTGGAAAGCAATAGCGACAAATGTATACAGCCTTAGCTGCTGTTACTTTGAACGCGTAATCGAATACTTCAGGATTTTCGTTATCGATTAGACGATTTACAACATTCCGAATGATGCTACAATACCCTTTGCCATATAAACGTATAGTCTGAGTAACTGCGTCATCATACCTATGCCAAATGATGGCGTTATAAAGAGTATTTTCAACTAACTTAACTAAATCTTCGCTTAATTCTAAGGTACTGTTGTCAGCAGTTGTGATTATTTCGACATGTGTTGGATCTTTAGTGCCAATTTTGGAATAATTATCGATTTCAGTTGATTCACCTATAGATGTTTCTGTGATATTTTCGTCGTGTATGCTGTTGGCAGTTACTGCCAGCGCACATATTAATATAACGAAAGCTGGCTTGGAACACATGGCTGGAACAGAAAATGGAAAAAAAAAATATTAATAATCAAACCAACAGGATAAGTTACATTAATGACACATACAATTGAAAGATAATTGGATACTAATGAAGATTGCTGTGTAACAACTAACAAAAGGTAAGCATGGCGTTTGTAAAATTTGAAACAAACGTAAAAATAGACATACCTATAAAGAGATAATAAAATATATAGAATGTCACAAAATATAACTGCATAGAATGTACAATAAGAAAAATTAAAAAATTAAATCCAATTTAAGTCAATAAAAGATATAAACATACCTGTTTAAGCAAGGTTCCGTACAAATGAAGTGGTGAATTTCCGAACCGTGGTATTATATAGGAAACGATAAAGTATTTTATCGGGAAAAAAGCCAAATGTCAAGTTTCTAAATAAAAATATTAGAATAACAATTCGAAAACAAAATCGGTGTTACGCTTTAACTCGTGGTTTACTTTACATTAGTGTGTAATTTAAATCCTTAAAATAGATAAGACAACTAAACTTATCCTAAATACCCACCTAATCCTATCAAGATCCAATTTTTTTAATGTATGTTGCCGTAAAACACCGTGGAGTGTGCTGTAACTCAGTGTCCGAACCCCGGGTGAAGCAAAAAAATCGTACGTGTCTGTGGGTGGGCACACGGCCGTTGATTTTAACGTGAAACGTCTATGTTAGCGAATCGCTTTTAGTAAAAGATTGAAATTAAAACAAGATTGACGCTGTTTTAAGTATAAGCTGACTATTTAAGTGAAATTATATCCTTCTCTTCTTACTTCTGATAAACCTATGATATCCCATTTTATCTTAGATATTGCATATTCCAGATATTGATTCCAGCTCTAATAATCTACTTTCGCTTACAAGTGATCTGATGTTTTACGTTGCAATGTAATAATTTTTTAATCTTTGCTTTGGAGGGTTTTCGTCTACAACCCCCGCGGTGACGAGCCGGACTGGGAGTGGTTCTTTTTGTTGTTGATCTATAATTTGAGTTGCTTTTATATTTTTATCTGAGAGTTCGGCGTATTTGTGTTTTTGGAGTGGCATTATTAATTGTTTGTCGTCTGAAATTTCTGATGATATTGAATTCTTTCTTACCTCGGATGTACTAGGCGTATTAATTAGTGGTTTGTTGATAAATTTATTTATTGTATTTTGATGGTTTCCTATCTTATCGGATAGTATTTTTTTCTTTTTATGAACTTGTTGTTGTAGCCGTGTGGACTGGATATTGCTTGTCTTTACCGTTCGGAGGGATTATCTCTAGTTCTCGTTTTTTGTATCGACCTTCTACTTCTTTTACACCTGGTACTCTGCTGTTTTTGTTTATTTCTCGGACTATAAGTCGGTCATATTTTATAAAAGGTTGTTTCCCTTCTTCTTTTGCTTTATACATTTCTGCCATTAGACTTTTTCTTTTTTCAAGAACTTCACGTGGAAAGTCCTCTTTAATGTATATTTGTGCAGATTTTAGGCTTTAGGCCATAGATTGTAAAAGTTACAATTATAGGTCTAATTTTATTTTTTACACATTTACCCAGCCTTTTAACCATTTCTAACTCATTATTATCACATTTTACAGTTAATTCATCCTGAAGTATTTTTAAAATTTTTGATTCTAATTCCTTGTATCCGCTGTAATCTTCACTGATGCCAAAGAGTATATTTCGTTGTCCAACTTGTTTTTCTATGTGTATTTGCTTCTCGTGTTTTTCATTGATGTCTTTCATCATCTTTAGACTAAGACTAATAGTTTTTTAATTATTTAAGTTCGTTAAGGTCCACTTTTTAAACCTGGTACCTAAATCATAGTTTTTTTTTAATTGCATGATAGATAAACGAGCTTACGGCCCACCTGATAACGTCGCTCATGAACCTCTGCAATGCCAGGGCAATGCGGGGTTGCTATCTATCACCCACCCATACAGGAGTTTGGATAATTTAGATGACTCATAATGATGTAGTTTAATGAAATTACAGGCGTTTTAGGTAAAAAATATGATGTAATATTTTACTGAAACTGTTTTACTATTTAGGAGCAACAGAAAGGTTTTTTTATGTTTCTATTCTACTAGAAACTATTGACATTTGACTTTTTCATGATAAAACACTTTATCATGTTTTATATAACATCACAATTCTAAATTTCAACAACACATCTAATCGGGACCTTGCCTGAGCAGGTTAGTTTATTTTACTATTTATAAACGAAATAATTGCTAGTTTAATATTACAATATTGAGTTATTTTTTCACGAACTCCGGTGCCCAACCCAATTAAAAGCGAAGTCCAATTAATGACAACTTCAAAATTGTAGTCAATTGCGACTAATTTCTTATTTCCGCTGTAAATAAATAAAAAGTACAATTCTTAAGCTTTACAGTGATACCACTTACAATAATTTTTACTTTAAATATAATAATGAAAAATTGCATCAAAAAACATTGATCTAAAGTAGAATAGATAGATGGAGTTTTCAATAACTGGGCTTGGGGTCACTTTTCAAATTAACATGAATGTCTCTTCAACAACGTCAAAATTCTGTAAAATGTATGTGTTATCAAGTTCCTTAGTAAATACGAATCCTGCTCAAATATTCATCTTGGTTTTTGTACTATTATTTAATAACGAAAAACTAATTTGAAAATGGATAATACACTATAGGGCAAGCATCAGGTTTTTCACCCTACTCGCTAAAAAAATCCACACAACAACACATCCTGGTTTTTAAGTAATTTTGGCTCACATTTTATTTTATTTTGCAGTCATGGGTTCCAAGAGAGTTTTCATTCTGCTATTGTGTGCGTTGGTGGTCACTGCTAATAGCATTCTCGACGAAAAACTAGCAGAAGCCAATGCACCTGAATGGAATGAAAAAAATGATACTAGCATTATTGTCGATACTGGAAATTTGACAGATTTAGCTACAGTTCTAGGCAACGATACCCTTTTAGAATCATCTACGAATTTAGTTCAAGTAGTTGAAAATAATCTTTATAACGCCATCATCACCAGAAAATTCAATGACGCAGTTATTCAAACCAGACGGATTTATGATAAAGGGTATTGTAGTATCATTTCGACGGTCGTCAATCGTCTCATTGATAACGGAATTCCTGAAGTATTTGACTACGCCTACAAAGTCACAACAACTGATCCCAGAAACTGGCGCATTACTCGCGATTGTTTTCCAACACCAATCCGAATGCAAGAAAATTTAGCTTTTGTGAAAATAATAAACTATAAATACAACATGGCCTTGAGATACAGTAAATTTGAAGATTTAGATGGTGACAGAAATGTTTACGGAGATTTCGACACCAAAAAACGGAACGCAGTGACATGGAAATTTGTTCCTTATTGGTATGGAGATAGAGTGTACTTCAAGGTACGCACTATTGATCTTGTTGTGTGGCTTAAATTGGGAAACACCAGAGATGGGGATGGAGACCATGAAGCCTTCGGTTCTCACAACCAGGACACAGACAGACACTTGTGGTACGTGAAACCAACCAGACATAATGGAAAGATACTGTTCTACATCATCAACAAAGCGTACGACGAGCCTTTGAAACTTGGACAATCAATTGTTGACGGAAATCGCAAAGCGTATGGTCACTCCGTGTTGGAATTCGATCCTGATAGATTCGCTTGGGATCTACAACTTTTGTAAAACCAATTCCGACAAGTAAATAGTTTAAAATAAGATGTAATCCACAAAATAAAAATATCTTACTCAATTTCTGCATCGTATATTTATTCATTATCATATTTTATTTTATAAAATATCACTAGCTTCATCTGCATCACATTAGATGAAATAAAAATATTTATAATTATTATCACTATTTTTTTTTTTTTTTTTTTTTCAAAATAAAAGTAGCCTATATACCTAACTACTTTTTCCTATTACCTATTAACTTTTTATTCCATCAGCTACCTTGTCAGTAGAAGACCTATCAAATTCAGAAAGAAAATCGAATTTGTAACACCGAATTTGTAAAATCGAAGTCCTGCGTACGCTGCAAAAACAATAATTATATTAACAATAGAGCAAAATAAAGTCCTACATTCATGAAAAATATTAAATCATCTGAAGAATGAAACAACGCTAAGTGTATATCGTAATAAAATCCTTATCCGCCTCCGCCTGCAGTGGCCCTCTGTTTTTTATACTGTATTTTTAATTTGTGTTTTTAAAAATATAATGTAAAAAATAAGCTAATAAATGAATATGGATCCTTATCCAAATTAAGCATTGTGTCATAAAGGATTTATATCAATGAAGAAGTTATATAGTTTTTGTTTTATTCCAATCAAACATTTCGTTGAGAAATTATGGGGTTGCGCGAATCATTTAATGTTTTATAAAGCGGTTACTTAAATATTACAAACAGATGTAATGTATTTTCTTATTTAAAAAAACAAACTATATAACTTTTACGACAGATCATCTTTTATCAAATATAGTTAAGAACACTATCTAAAAATAATATCATTCTGTTGGTTTTCTGAAAGCGTATAACTCAAAAACGCCTGGACTGATTTGAACAATTCTTTTTCCATTAATTTCTTGCAATCAGGAGAAGGTTCTCATGGAAGACAATTAAAATTTATATTAATTAGTTAAGCAATTGATTAAAACCATTATTAATTACAATAATTAAATTGTAAAAAGTGAACGGTTATCGAGAGATATTTTGACAACATAGGTGAAAATTCAGCAACTCTGTACTTAATTTTATAAATTCCGTATGATATGACACAGACGAAATTGCGCAGGTCAGCTAGTAAATAAATAAATAATATAGTAGGTATAATGGTATTAAAAACATTTCAAAATATCGATAAAACAGAACCTATGGAAAAACACCGATAGGAAGTAGAGACTAAACCAATTTTTAAAGTTAGTTAAATAATTCTACTACAACAATAAAAGTGTTAAATTACAAATAATATTTTGTTTACATAGTGTAGTTAGTTCAATTAGATACTATTGACATTTGACTTTTTATGATAAAATACTTTATCGTAGTCATATAAAACCTTTATTCGACATTTCAAAAACACATTTGTACGGGATCTTGCATAAGCAGGTTAGTTTATCTTTGATATATAATTTTTATTTAACTACGTATTAAAAAATTGTAGGTAATACTAGTTATTACATCAACCAGTCAACCGTATACTACGTCGAAATTGTTTAATTTTTTTGTGCTAACTCTGTGACAGTAGTCGAAATTGAGCACAACATGACGTTAGTTCTAAAACATTTTTTAACATGATAAATATTTTCAACTCTTAAACTATATTTTTGCTCAAATGTAAATACGATGTAGTTTATTGATAAATAATTACAAATTTGAATCAATTTTTGGTTTAAATTCGAAAAATTTAAACCAAAAAATATTTTGAATAAGATAGGAAGTAGCGATTCCGAACGAATCCTGGTCAAAGGCAGGCCCCAGTTTCGCTATTTAGCGAAAATTGACGAGCACAGACGAGTGAAAATAAAAGAGAGATAAATAATAAGCGCTGTCATTAATGATGAATCTTTGTAAATCAATCAGTACTTAATTTAACATGTTTCACATTTCAATTTATACCATTATTCCTCATTTTGTTGCAGTTATGGGTTCCAAACAAGTATTACTTCTGTTGATGTGCGCGCTAGCAGTGACTGCCAACAGCATTAGCGACGAAGATGTCACTGAAGCCACTGTAGCTGAAAATAGTAACGCTCCACTCCTTGCCGACACTGGAAATTTAACAGATTTAGCCACAATTGTGGGCAACGATACTCTTTTAGAATCATCTACAAATTTAGTTCAAGTAGTTGAAAATAACCTTTATAACGCCATAATTTCCCGAAGTTACGATGACGCAGTTATTCAGACCAGACGGATTTATGATAAAGGATACTATAGCATCATTTGGAAGGTCGTCAATCGTCTCATTGATAACGGAATTCCTGAAGTATTTGACTACGCGTACAAAGTCACAACAACTGATCGTAGAAACTGGCGCATTACTCGCGATTGTTTTCCAACACCAATCCGAATGCAAGAAACTCTACTTTTAGTAAAAATAATCCACTATAAATACGGCATGGCCCTCAAATACGGAAAGCATGAAGATTTGGCAGGAGACTTAGATGTTTACGGAACTTCCAATACTGACACACGGTTCGAGGTGACATGGAAGTTTGTTCCTTATTGGTATGGAGACAGAGTGTATTTCAAGGTGCGTCGTGCTAATCAAGATGTGTTTTTGAAACTAGGTAAATCAAGGGATTGGGATGGAGATCACGGAGCCTACGGATCTCGCGACCATGACACAAACAGGCACTTGTGGTACGTGAAGCCAACCAGACACAATGGAAAGATACTGTTCTACATCATCAACAGAGCGTACGACGAGCCTTTGAAACTTGGAAAATCTGTTGACGAAGACGGAGAGCGCAAAGCGTATGGGCACTCCGAGTTGGACTTCAATCCTGATAAATTTGTATGGGAAATTCGATTATTGTAAAAAGCTAACTACAAGATGTTGTTTTTTATGAAAAAAAAATGCTTTGATAACAGCACTTGTTTCATTTAATCTTCCTTCTTTCGCTATACATATTTACGCTTTAATGGGATAAGCATTTAGATGTGTCGGCGCTGTATGTCCTCTCTCTCCACTCCTTTCTATCTGTACGTATTACTATATCATCAGTCGCACAATAAATATCATCCTTTACGCAATCAGACCATCTTTACTTCGGCCTTCCTCTTCTTTTACAACCATCTTCATGTTTCATTGAATGTAGGTACAGTAGAAATTTAAAGGTACATAGTAGGGGTGTGCGAATAATTCGAACTCACGAATTATTCGTTCCGAATCGAATACGAATATTCGATTCAAAGTTCGAATCGAATAATTCGAATCTTCGAATTATTCGAAATGCGCCGAATATTCGAAAAATTTCGAATAATTCGAAAAGTTTCGAATATTCGTCGAATTTCGAATAGTATCGAATTCGACTACGACGACTATGACTATTTTGTAGACATCTAGCCCATTAAAGATATTATCTGCTAAATACAAATTCTTGTCCTATTTCCGATGCATCGTCGTAGTCGAAACTTTTCGAATTATTCGAATTTTTTCGAATATTCGTCGAACTTCGAATAATTCGAAGATTCGAATTATTCGATTCGAATTTCGAATTGAATTTTAATATTCGATTCGAACGATATTCGCACACCCCTAGTACATAGTAGATGCTCGTAACGTAAAGTAGGTACGCAAGTAGCTTTTTTTGTTGGAACAAAGTTCCTTATCGCGCGTTATCGAAAGGGGGCTAGACGGAAATTCTTATGAAAAAGTTACCACGACACTTTTTTTGTTTTGAATGATTATCGCTAGATGGCGCTGTGATTAAAAATATTTTATAAAATAATTACTTATTTTGTTTTATATGATTAATGCTAGATGGCGCTGTGATCAAAACATTATATTTAAGTTATAATAATTAGTTAGTTTAAAAAAATAAAATTTTATTACAATTCCCTCAGTAATTAATCGAAAGGAACTTCGTTACATCCGGGTGTCCCTTGACACCTCTCAAGTTTTTTTTTTGTTTAACAATAACTGAATAAAGCCACTGATTTTTACCAAATGAACATGACATCATTCATAAAATTTGAAGATGACACGATTTCAATTTTTGAAAGAAGGTAGGTACTACATCATTTTTTTACGATCAGACTAGTATTTTTGAGATATTCTTGAAATAAAGCGACCGTTATCATTTTTAGACATCAGCAGTAAATAGAGATTCTTAAACTTACATCATTCTAGTAGGGTATGATTGTATAGGACATTTGAAATAAATAAAGAATTTCAAAGACCATATTTAGAGGCCCTTGTGACCCGAAATACTGAACTTTCAATTTCATGCTTTCTACAAATTCTAAATATCTGACTTAAAAATCCTGGAGATATTATCCTAGTGAATATATCCTATTCAGTGAAATTTAAAGAAAAATACTATATATTTTCAGTCACTTTAGTATAAAAGTTATAGTAGTGTAATTATGTACCTACGCTCAATTAATTAATCTATTACGCGAATCCGCAAAAATATATAGGAAACAGACTAATTTTAAAATTGTGTCCTTATGAGCCCAAAGACTATGTGTGAATCGACATGCATTTAACTAAAATTAACTTGCCCTGTATGTAACTATGCAAGTTCGGGTGGAATCTTACGAGTTAAATTTGACAAACTTCCCGGCATCTTCATCATTATCAGCCTGTAGACGTCCACTGCTGGACATAGGCCTTCCCCCAAGGATTTCCAATGCGACCGGTTGGTAGCGGCCTGCATCCAGCGTGTTCCTGCGATCTTTATCCCGGTATCTTATTGAACTGATATTTTGCACACAAATGTAAGTATATTGCGTGACAATGCAATAATATGGCATCATAAAGCTGATCTGATGGTAGATTCGGAATGTGTCCATAGAACTCTTGTACTAAACATGATAGAACCGTCGTGTTTGGGCTCGTTTTATTTGTCTTAGCTAGAACTGTACTGATATATGATATACAGGATCTTAAAAGCTTATATTTAAAATTTTCTTTTAAATAAATTATAGCGGCTTACTTTCGAATTGCTAGGATAGTACGTAGTGGCTAGTGTTCACAGTTTAAGAATGTTTTTATTTAAGAATGTTTATGCTATATTTCTGTTAACTATCATTTGTGGATATATTTAAAGTCTAATTGGTTATACAAATCTTAATTTTATATTGTACTAGTTGCTGCCCGCGAAGTCGTCTGCGTAAACGCTATATACAACACCAAAAATACCAACGATAATTAAGTAATTCAACTTGATGTCTCATAGATGGCGTTGCTCTAAAATTGTCTTATAAAAAATGAAAAGATTCAAACAAAATCATTAAAAAAAAACACATCATTTAAAGTTTATTATAGGTACAACATTTATAACCCGTAACAATGATAACATCCCTCAATTCAGATATTATTAAAATTAATAAAACGATGCGATATACCAAGCAAAAAGTTCTGGCTTTCCTTCAACTTGTTCATGGTGGGAATAGGCACGTATGTCTCCGTCCTCATCAATCTCTCTACTCAGTTTCAAGGCTTGGTTGTACTGACGATTGTAGATGTAGAACAAAAACCTATCATCATGGAAAACAGGCTTCAAATACCACTCGTGTCTATGAGTCTCAGCGTGGTCGTCGCCATAAACGTCGTGATCGCCGTCCACATTAACACGTTGTCCTAAATTCAAATATTGTCTATAATTGATGCCGAATATCTTAAAGTATAGTTTGTTATCGTCCCATACAGGTATGAACTTCCAAGCGACATTTTCGCTAGATCCGTCACCGACGTCTCCGTAAGCAACTCTTTCTTGTTCATGTAAATCACTTCCAAATTTAAGTGAGGCATAGTCTCTAATACTAGTAATAGTTACAAGATTTTGAGACAAAATGGTTTTAAATATAAAAGGGAAATCGTTTTTGACTATTTCTTGACCTTCGTTAGACGCCCACAATTTATAAGCAAAGTCAAAGACATTCGTTTTGCCTTCATTGAAAAGTTTTGTGACAGCATACTGGATAATATTCGCTTTCGTCTGTTTTACGAGATAAACAGCCTGATTAACAGCTTCCTGATAGTTTTCGTTAGTTACTGCATTGTATAGAGCATTTTCTAATGTTTTGTCTGATGATCGAGTAATACGGAGATTGCCATTGGCAGTCCAAATACAAATCGAAAAAAGTAGTAGAATCTTCATTTTGATAACCTGTAACAACAACTTCCTTATAGATCGCTATCAGTAATTTATCAAGCTAAGTATGTTAAAAAATATTTATAAAAAAAAAAAACCTTTATTTTTCACCACAAACAAAACAATCACATGTAGAAAGGTAAATATACATTAAGCAACAGCTTTGAATGTGGTGGCAAACAATGTGAATTCATTACATTATTAATAGTCTGGCCTTTTCTTTCTCTTCAACCTTGTTTTTAAAACTTTAGATTCTGCGCTATTAATATATGATCTATTATTAAATTAATAATATTGAATGAGGAGTCATAATATGAAATGAGAAGAAGAAAATGGTATTTCAGTGATCGCTTTGCACAAAGTGGATATATATGGGTGCTTATATTTCAAACATTACAAAAGCTTGGTATCAACCTTAACCGTGCTTCTTGAATAAATAAATTTCATTAAGAAAGCATTAATTCCATTTGTAACAGAACTAATACCTAGACTAGGTAATAATTACATAGAGCTTCAATGGATGAATAAAACAAAGTAAATTTTATTTGAATAAAATTAAATTTTAGTTTAATTCTAATAAATTTATCTATTATACTATATATTACATCTAACTAGTATAAATACACTCACCATATGTGTAACTAAACTCTTAATGATAAAAAATCAATAATTTATGTGTTATATAGGTACTCTGGGTGCTCATATACTTTATCAAGCAGGTCATAAGGTCAGGAAAACATTTCAGAAATATACCTACAAATAATAAATTTATAATGGCCAGTAACTCGACAGACGTCAATAGATGGCGTAGCATGTACGTACAATTACATTTCGGTATTGACTTTTGATTAGGGAATCCAATACCGGGATCCCGGACCTTTTCTCAAACCCGAGAATTTTGGGATCGAAATTGTGCAATCCCGGGATTTTCGGGATTGATAAAATACTTAAAAAACGAATCAAAACGTGACTTTTGTGAGAAAAATACCCAGATTAATTACTGTAGCAAGTTTGGTATAATCTTATTGAATAAGTTTGCTTTTTCTATGTAACCGAATAGATAATTGTTATTATTTCACTGATAAAACCATTGATCGCTTGACATCTGATCGCGAGTCATGAACATTTTGTTTAAATTTCCATTTATCTGTTAAATGTTAACATTATGTGTAAAATTTAATAACCTCTGCTACCCCGCCCGGATCCCCTAACTGCAGCGAACGTTAGGTAGGTAACGCATCGCAGAAGCGTGCATGTATAATTTAGCCATAGAAGACGAGCACCAAGCTCTTCCTGACACAGTGCTCTCTGACAATTTGTACCAAACCGTGGCTAAAAGCAATTTTGACAATGCCGAAACATGGCCGAGCTGGTGTTATTAAGCAAGCTGTGGATCATTTAACTACAGACCATAGAGCAACAAAAACCAAATGTCAATAGTTTCTAATTTAAACTAAAATATTAGAATCACGATAGTAACACCGATTTAAGTCGTGGTTAATTTAATGTTAATTTGTAATTTAGATTCTAAAAATAGATAAGACAACTGAATACTTATCCTAAATCCTATCATAATCATTATTTAATGTAGGTATGTTTACCGTAAAACTTATGTGTAGGTAAGTTCACCTACATATAACCCACTCATCCCAATCAGTTTTTAGGGGTATCTCTTATAATCGGAAAGAGAGAATCCCTTTATAAATTACTTGAGTATCTATTTGGTAGATACCATTTAATTAAAATGAACAACTGACTCTAGTTATCATTATTTATTGTCACTGTTTACAATACACAATAATGAATATGATTACAATAATAATAATGTGTGGACGCGAGCGTACGCTATGCTCTTAACGGGACGACTGGCGAGTCTTTTTTTTTTTTTTTTTTTTTTGGGATAGGAGGAATCGCTGTTGGCCCTCAGGCCTTTACAGCTTCGCCAGGACTGGCGAGTCTCGCTACGCACTGCACTTATATATTGCTGCTTGCATAAAAAAGTGCATGTCTGCAATCGCGTCCCCTACAGTACACCCTTCCTAAAATTTTGGTTATACAATGCAAAATTTTTCACAAAACAAACAAAAAAAATAAAACTAAGTACTGTTAAAACTTTTGTTTCCGGCTGTACCGCATTAGGGTAGGTACTTGAGATATACTTCGAATGCGCTTTATCGTTAAGCAACAGTCGAAGTTTTTTACTCGCTACTCATAAATCAATGATTTTTTACTTCAAAATCATTTCATCTTAAATCGTTTAAAACTTGAGATACAACGAACACTCGAATTGTTGACTCGGTGTTTTCTCACACTTATAACAAAGTACTTATAACAAATCATTGCTTTTTGTGATGAAATATTACGAGAACTATAACTTATTCCACTTAGATTTTTAAATATTACTTTTGTTAATTGTTTCTCACTGCCATAAATCAATGATACGAACCAAATTATCTCAAATCTTTTACACATAACATTAATGATTCAAATTTTGTTAAAACATATTACAATTTTCACTTCATAAACATGTCACTATTTCATACAAAGTTGTAACTAGTCATCATTTCTAAGTCAATTAAGATGGTTTTATCCCTTTACTGAATTACTTTAAAGACTCATAAAATACTATAGCATATACATAGTTTGATTATTTCCAATAAGAGTGTGACAAATTGATAAAACACAAAAATACTTGAGTTACAAAACATTAAAATAAACAGACTAAAAATAATGCAAAAGGCAATACAGGAATGCAAATATCGCTGTCACGTCGCCTCTTAATCGCAAGACGTGAAGATTGGCATCAAGTTATATATTCACACGTTAAGTTACGGAGAATGAAGTAGAATATTGGACCACGACTTGACTTGTCCATCGTTTCTACAGCTCTCCTCGACTTCTTCTCGACATAATATCTCTCGACCAAGTATGTCTCCCACCATAAAATGTGGCGATCTCGACGGCATTTCCTCTGGGTATGCTTTTCTCCCGAAATTCCTTGGGTGCTCTCCCACGAGTCATCTCTTCCGGAAAAATGGTAGTGGCTGGTTTTGCTCGTTATACCATCCGGTGTTCCGATGATTACAATGCTGGAGTTACGACGTTTCCCTTGGTCATCGCTTGTCGATTACTATGACTGAATCTCGTTACTTGTCCTCCAATACAGCGTTGCTTTAGTTCCTGTGCCATATCTCTTTATTGATATATATATATTTTGTATACTTCTTTCGAATATCCTATTTTGTGTTAAAATCTTGTTGCTTTTACCTGCAGTCGATGTAAGTACCTTGCAGGGAGTCGTCCGTTCAGCAGCCTACGTATTTACCTACACTACACTATTCTTCATATTTTCACAGCTCCACGTATATTTCATATTAACTAATTACTTGTGTGTTCTCCACTTCATTTTAAAATATTTACATTTGTTAAGTAGTTCTCATTGCCATAGAACGGTTAGTGTTTCACGTCGGGGTCACCACTTTAGGGGTATCTCTTATAATCGGAAAGAGAGAATCCCTTTATAAATTACTTGAGTATCTATTTGGTAGATACCATTTAATTAAAATGAACAACTGACTCTAGTTATCATTATTTATTGTCACTGTTTACAATACACAATAATGAATATGATTACAATAATAATAATGTGTGGACGCGAGCGTACGCTATGCTCTTAACGGGACGACTGGCGAGTCTCGCTACGCACTGCACTTATATATTGCTGCTTGCATAAAAAAGTGCATGCCTGCAATCGCGTCCCCTACAAGTTGATTGGGATGAATGGAATGATGAAGCTTATCGAAAGAATAAAGACCCATAAATTCATCAAACCTCGACTATGACCCATTAGTATTTATTAATTATTAGTACTACATTACTTTTTAATGCCTAAAGTCAAGAGCTAATATCAAGTCTAAGAGCTCAATCGTGTTTTACTGGAGGACACCCTAACGCTAAACCTTGACGCTGACTGACGCTCAGTGTCCAGCCTTAGCAAAAACGTTTAAATGATTTCATGTATAATAAATAATGAAAATATAGTTTCACAAAATTACAGTCGTTTTAGAAAAACGTGTAAAACTGAATGTCTTTGGAAACTTTGACTTAACATATCTCCTACAAACGACTACACAAATTCAAAACCGATTAAAATAAAATATATGTTGTAATATTCTACTGAAACCGTCAACTACTTCTAGAAGGTTTGTTACTGTGTTTGTGTAGTTCAACTAGAAAATATTAACATTTGACTTTTTTATGATAAAACGTTTTATCGTGTGTTATATAAAAACCCCGTTTCTAAATTTTAATAACATATCTAAGTGGGACCTTGCCAGAGCAGGTTGGTTTTTTTTTCTTTATTTAAACGAAAAGGAAATTATATTATAGTACTGCTATTCAGCTACTCAGCTTATATTTCGATACTTACAGAAAAAAAATCTATAACTCAAAATCCTAGTAATAGTATTCCTTAAAAGTATTTTTTTTCTAAAGTTTTACTTTTTTATTTTCTTTTACAGTCAGTCATGGGTTCCAAACAAGTTTTATTTTTGTTGATGTGTGCTTTGGCGGTTAAAGCCAACAGCATTCACGACCAAGAACTGACTAAGGACACTGTAGATGTACCGGCTGACAACGGTAATTCTACACACATTGCTGATACTGGAAATTTAGCCGATTTAGCCACAATTGTCGGTAACAGTACCCGTTTAGAATCTTCTACAAATTTAGTTCAGGTAGTCGAAAATAATCTTTACAATGCCGTTGTCTCACGAAAATATGACGACGCAGTTATTCAAACCAAACGCATATATGAAAAAGGTTACTGTAGCATTATTTGGACTGTCGTTAATCGTCTAATTGATGAAGAAATCCCTGAAGTATTTGATTACGCGTATAAAATCATAGCAACTGATGCTAGAAACTGGCGCATTTGTCGTGATTGCTTACCAACACCAATACGGGTGAATGAAAATCATATTTTTGTGAAAATTATCAACTATAAATACGGTATGGCTCTCAAATACGGTAGACATGAAGATTTGGATGGAGACAGAGATGTTTACGGAAATTCCAATACTGAAACTCGGTTCGAGGTGACATGGAAGTTTGTTCCTAATTGGTATGGGGACAGAGTATATTTCAAAGTGCGTCCTTCTAACCTTGATGTGTTTTTGAAACTGGGCAACTCAAGGGATTATGATGGAGATCATGGAGCCTACGGATCTCACAACCATGACACAGACAGACACTTGTGGTATTTGAAGCCAACGAGACACAATGGAAAGATACTGTTCTTCATCATCAACAGAGAGTACAATGAGCCTTTGAAACTTGGAAAATCTACTGATGAGGAAGGAGAGCGTAAAGCTTATGGAAACTCTAATTTGTATTCCGACCCTGACAGATTTGGATGGGAACTTCAAGTATTGTAAATAGATGACAATAAAATATTGTATTTAACGCAAAAATATATATAAAAGTAACAAACCTTTTTTCATTTATCTTTCAGTAGGTAGATATAGCACATGATATACTTACATTATATACATAAAACAAATAGTTATTAAAAAAATTTAAGTAATCGATTTACAATTTTCTATTTATATTTTACATGTTTTAATAAATGCACAAAACTAAATTGCTATAGGTGTTTCGCCAAATTAATATAGGACTCCTTTTTTCTTTTTTGCTGATGAATATTTGGATGACGAGTTGGACTTCAATCCTCATAAATTCGCTTGGGACCTGGAAGTTTTGTAAACTGATATCAATTCGAAAAAAGTAAATTTTTGTAGTATATTTATTGTGCTTTTATTTATACCAATCAAAAATATTTTTTTATAATTAATAAGATCCTCGACATCCTTTTAGGGTTCTGTAGTCTAATTAACAAGGGAATCAAAACGCCATACTAAAAACATTTAATATTTTTTGGTTATGATCTCTCTAATCTGTGAAATTACCAAAACTCAAGTAAACGTAGGTATAAAACTACGTAGGTGGGATACATGATTTGATAATTGTTGCTACAATTGTAAACAAACACAAATCTACATTACTTTGCATCTTCGTCATCTCCATCGTCAATAGATGTCGTTATTAGTATAATAAGCTGTCTGAATTTATCGTTATTAATTTATAAGCTGTTATATATAATAAATATTAAATTAGTTGTGACGAAAGTTTAAGATGTGCTTCCAGAAAGTTTACTGTGTTTATGTAAATCGACTAGAACTATTGACATTTGACTTTTTTCAGATAAAATATTATATCGTGTTTTATATAACAGCATGGTTCTAATTTTCAACAACACATCTAGGCGGGACCTTGCCAGAGCAGATTACTTTATTTTTTTATTTATAAAACATGTAATTACTATTAGGTACAATATTACAACACTCAGTTACTACTTTACGTAGTAATATTTGCAAGATGGACCGACGATCTGGTCAAAATCGATGGAGATAGCGCAGGACCGGTGGTTGTGGCGAAGTTTGGGGGAGGCCTATATCCAGCAGGACACGTCTATAGGCTGATGGTGATGATGATATTATTACTTACCTTACCTTATCTTTAAATATCTTTTTTCTTCTGTATCTTCATCAACTTTTTTATTTTCCTTTGCAGTCATGGGTTCGAACAGAGTTTTCGTTCTGCTGTTGTGTGCGTTGGCGGCCACTGCTAATAGCATTCGCGACGAAAAATCAACAGAAGCCACTGCACCTAAACCGACTGAAAAAGATAATACTACCAATATTGTTGACACTGGAAATTTGACAGATTTAGCCACAATTTTAGGTAACGACACTCGTTTAGAATCATCTACAAATTTAGTTCAGGTAGTTGAAAATAATCTTTATAATGCCATCGTCTAGCGAAAATACGATGACGCAGGCATTCAAACAAAACGCATATATGAAAAAGGGTACTGTAGCATAATTTCGAATGTCATTAATCGTCTACTCGATGATGGACTAACCACAAACTGGATCTAAACCTTTAAATATCTTTTTTCTTCTGTATCTTCATTAACTTTTTTTCATCTTTATTTTCCTTTGCAGTCATGGGTTCGACTAGAGTTTTCGTTCTGCTGTTGTGTGCGTTGGCGGCTACTGCTAATAGCATTCGCGACGAAAAATCAACAGAAGCCACTGCACCTAAACCGACTGAAAAAGATGGTACTACCAATAATATTGACACTGGAAATTTAACAGATTTAGCTACAATTTTATGTAACGACACCCTTCTGGAATCATCTACAAATTTAGTTCAGGTAGTTGAAAATAATCTCTATAATGTCATTGTCTCCCAAAAGTACGATGACGCAGGCATTCAAACAAAACGCATATATGAAAAAGGGTACTGTAGCATAATTTCGAATGTCATTAATCGTCTACTCGATGACGGACTACCTGAAGTATTTGACTACGCGTACAAAATTACAGCAACTGATGGAAACTGGCGCATTTGTCTCGATTGTTTTCCAACACCAATCAGACAATTTAGTATTTGTGAAGATTATCCTTACTAATATTATAAATGCGAAAGTAACTCTGTCTGTCTTTTCGTCTGTCTGCCTGTTACGCTTTCTCGCTTAAACCTCTCAACCGATTTTGATGTAATTTGACACAGACAAGCTTTAGACCTTGAGAAAGAACCTTTTAATATAAATTGAAGCGGACTTGCGCGGACCCACTAGTAAACTAAAAATACAACATGGCCCAGAGATACAGTATCATGGAGATCATGAAGCATTTTGGTGGTATGTAGAACCAACTAGACACAATCGAAAGATACTGTTTCACATCATCAACAGAGAGTACGACAAGCCCCTGAAACTCGAACAATCTACTGACGAAGACGGAGAAAACAAAGCGTATGGGCACTCCAATGGGCAAAAGTAAATGACCAGCGTTTCTCAGTGTGCTCCGCGGAGCCCTGGGGCTCTATGAAATAATTGCTATTAACAAAATAAATTATAATGAGCAACCTTTGACTTTATTAAAATAATAATCATAATCAAAATACATGCTTCATAGTCTATTTAATATAATAAAATTATTCAACTTATATTAAGGGACTGGATTAGAATAACAGAACTACGAGGGGTAATTTTATTCTTAACTGTGCCAAGGTTTTTTTAAACAACGTATGATCGGCTGGATTGATTTGGATAATTATTTTTTATTGTATTCGTTGTATTGTATGTGAAGCTATATATGTATTGTGTGCGAAGAACAGATGGCCGATGGGGCCGAAAAGTTTTGGAGTGGCGACCACGAACCGGTAAGCGCTACGTTGGTAGACCCCACGAGATGGACCGACGATCTGGTCAAGATCGCGGGAGGTCACTGGATGCAGATGGCGCAGTACCGGTTGATGTGGCGAGGTTTGGGGGAGGCCTATGTCCAGCAGTGGACGTCTATAGGCTGATGATGATGATGTGAAGCTGTGGATATTTGTTTCATAAATAGAATTAAAGTAATAGAACAGGCATGTATTTGATACCTTGATTTCATATATTGTTAAGTACAAGATTTCCTATGGACACCTTCCGAATCTATCATCCGCTAATCCGACCAGCTCTATGATACTATATTATTTAATTGCCATTACAGACATCAGCTCAATAAGACACCGGAAAATTTGTCAAATCTAACTAGCAAGATTCCAATCGAACTTCGAACATAAGTACATACATAGTTACATTAGGTGCAATTTAAAATAAAGTTTGCAAAAATAGTATAGTAGTAGTACAATGGCAATATGACATTATAGATAATATGAATTAATTGATTTCAATACTTTAGAATAATAAGGCGTCTAGCACACTGCCACGCGCTACGACGCGTAGGGCGTACGCAGTGTGAGGATCGCCTAATACTCATTCTAAGACTAATACTATTATCAAATGTCCAATATTTTATTTTATTTATTAATTGTAAACAATACACTTAAAATGAGAGATAATAAATTCTTTTATCTAAAAGTTAAGGTTAAAAAAATAGCAGGTTAAGTTATGAAATTTGTTTTTATATGATATATTATCACTGGCATTAATAATTATTAAAACACGTCAAGTATTCGCAACAGACTGTATTTTGTTTTTATAATAACCAGTAACCTTGACAATACATCTGTTCATATTTTTACATAGATGGCGTTAGTAGTACTAAATTTTGATACACTATTTCAACACCCCCACTTATCAAAATAAACTGAACAACTAATAAGAAATTACAATAGAAATAAACCTAACATGTGCATGAATTTATAGTGTTTCACAGAACACAAACCTTTGGTCAAAAGATCTGCAGGCATTTCTTCAGAAGGAACATAACCAATTTTCACATAATTATTCTTAACAACATCTCTAATATAGTGATGACGTACATCTATGTGTTTAGACCTACTATGACTCTGATGACTAGATGCTAGTTTCAATGCACTCTGGTTATCACAATACAAATTAATTGCATACAATTTTCCTGTAATTTCATGTAACAAATTTCTTAAATATACAGCTTCTCTAGAAGCTTCGGACAAAGCTGTGTATTCTGACTCTGTACTGGAAAGACTTACAGTGCTCTGCTTCCGGCTTTGCCAAGAAATGGCTGATCCGGACATCACAAAACAGAAACCGGTGTAAGATTTCCTGTCTAGAGCATCACTTGCCCAATCACTATCTACATAACCTTGTAGATCAGTATCACTATTACTATATTTTAAACAGTAATTTTTGGTACAAATCAGATATCTCAAAATTCGTTTCGCATAGTTGTAACAATTAATATTATAGCAATTATTGAATTGGCTGAGATAACTGACTGCATAGGCAATGTCAGGTCTTGTTAATACTGCCAAGTACATTAAACTTCCAATAAGTTTTTGGTAAGGTACATCAGGTAAACATTCTTTAGATTTCTCTACATTTAGTTTTGGTTCAATTGGAGTACTTTGTGGCTTACAATCAGACATTTGAAATTTAGATGCTAAGTGTTCAATATACTGCTTTTGGTCTAAAGTTATTACACTTTTATTTTTATCTAAATTTATTCTCATGCCTAGATACTTTCTTACAGGTCCTAAGTCCTTTAATTTGAACTTTGATCCTAAAAACTTTTTTAACTTTTCAGTTTCAATATCACTGTTTGAAAAAATTAAAAAATCATCCACATACAATGCTACTATTATTTTAAATTTACCATCAGTTTTTGCAAACAAACATGGTTCAAACTTACTATTTCCAAAGCCTAATTCACAAAGACAATCTTTAACCCGTTCATACCAAGCTAACGAAGACTGCTTTAAACCATAAATTGCTCGCTTTAATTTTAATACATTTCCCCCACTTTTGTTTGCAAAACCTTCAGGTATTGACATATATATGTTTTCTTTCAGAAAACCATTTAAAAAAGCTGTAGTAACATCCAAATGTGTGATACTCATTCTCAACTTAACACTAAGTGCGAATAACAATCTTAAAGTTGAATGACGCACAACAGGCGAAAAAGTTTCATCATAGTCTATTCCCGGTTTTTGAGAAAAACCTTTAGCTACTAGCCTTGCTCGATAACGTACATTATTGTCCACATCAAACTTTTTGGTAAAAACCCACCGACACTTTACAATCGACACATCACCTGGGTTCTGTATTAGTTCCCATGCATCATTGTCTTCGAACGATTGGAATTCTTCAGCCATTGCATGTCGCCACTGCTCCTTCTCAGGACCCTCCAGAGCCTCTGAGAGTGATATTTCCTCAGCTGCTGGAACTGTACTGGAAACACATATATTGTTAAACCCATATCGTTCAGGTTTCTTCCTCTGTCGTTTGCTCTGTGCATCTTGGCCTGATGTATGCTGGACGACTTGTTTGGGGTCCTCGGTTGTCTGAGGTTCTATCAAGGTTCCAGAAACTGAAGGATCTGAAGATATTTCATTATCTTCACCTTCCATATGGACAGGACTGACCTCCCCCACTGAAGTGTTGCTCACCTTCTCCATGACGCTTGATGATGCTTCATCTGGTATCCAGATAGCCAAACTTTCATCAGAGTTACCGTCCATAGTCTCACCTTCCATTACAACAACATCTCTGCTGGTAACTATGGTCTTCTTGTGAGGATTATACAATCGGTATCCTTTGATATTTTCTCCATATCCCACTAAGATATGTTGCATAGCCTTTTTATCCCACTTAAAGCGCTTTTCCTTGGGGACATGCATCATCACTTTACTGCCAAACAATCTAATATGGCTAAGATCAGGTTTTTTACCATACCATAGTTCAAATGGCGTTTTCTCAGCTCCTGACACAATAGACCGATTTTTTAGGTAAACTGCAGTGTTTGCTGCCTCTGCCCAAAATCTCTTGTCTAGCTTTGCATCGTACAGTAAACATCTGGCTTTCTCTATCACTGTTCTGTTAGCCCTTTCTGAAATACCATTTTGTTCGGGTGTGTAGCTGTTTGTAGTCTGGTGTATAATGCCACAAGTCTTCAGATAATCACTAAACTCACGGTTGCAAAATTCCAAGCCCTTATCCGTGTGAAATATTTTTATTTTCTTACCTTGCTGATTTTCAACAAGCAATTTAAATTCTTTAAATTTGTTGAAAGCTTCACTCTTTTGTTTAAGAAAATATATAAAAGTCATCCGACTATAATCATCGACTAACAGCATGAAGTATCTGTTGCCATTCAATGAGTTCACCTCCATAGGTCCACATAAATCACTATGTATTCTGTGACAAGGTTCAGCACTTCTTTCACCTTTATGAGTAAATGGTAATCTCATTTGTTTTCCCTCACAACATGTCTTACATTGTGACTTTGATATGTCAAATGAACCTTCATATGATATGCCATTTACTATTCCATTTTTCATCTTGTTCATATCTTGACTGTTGATATGAGCTAATCTTCGATGCCATAAATGTCCTGTGACAGCTGGAGATGTCAACAAACAATGCTGTTTTTGTAACCTCAACTTATATACACCATTGGTTAAATCAGCTATCGCAACTAAATCGTCATTTTTGTCACGTATATAACAACATTCTTCTTCAAATATGACGTTGTTGCCATTCTTGATAAGCTCACTTACTGATATTAAGTTTGTTGTCAAACTAGGAACACACAGCACATTCTTTACAGTTATGTGACAATCCAAATCTGACACTATTTCTACGTCTCCGGAACAAACGACTGGGACTTTTGAATCATTAGCGACAACAATTTCAGGTAAACACGGCGAATTACTTGTGTTTTTCAGCCAATCCTTGTTTACTGTGAGATGTGCGCTTGCCCCGCTGTCCACGTAAAAATCTTCCTTGTTAAAGTTTCCATTGAAGAAAACAACATTAAACACGCATTTGCTAGCGTTTTTCTTCAACATTGGGCACTGATTTCTATAATGTCCATTACTTTTACATTTGTAACATATAACTTCTTTTGTTTTGGTTGTATCACTTGTTACTTTCTTATCTGACGTCGGCATCCCGCCAAATTTCTTCTGCTTAGTGTTATCAGAATTATATTTTCCTCTAGCCGCGAATGCAGCACCACCTGCATTATATTCGGAATCATTGACATTGACAACTTCCATGTCAAGTAATTTTGACTTAATGACATCAGCGGTTATCGGAATTCCGGAATGTTCTATTGCCATTATCATTGGAGAATATCGTTCCGACAAACCAGCCAACAATAATGACCCAACCCATTCATCCGTAATTGCAAATCCTGTGCCATTCAACCTTTGCGCTGTTTCGACAATTTGAGTCACATAACTTACCATTGACTCACAGTTTTCAAGTCTTATTGATATTAAATGTCGAAGCAAGGTGATCTTTCTAGAAAATCCCGAGTCGTCAAACATGGTCTTTAACTTAGTCCATAATTCAGCTGAGCTCTGGGTGTTTCTGATATGCACGTACAATACCGGGTCTATCGTCAAAATAAGCTTCGCCTTGGTTTTTGCATCTTCCGCTGGTTTAACTTCAAATCCAGTTGGCGGTTTGATGTACTTATCCATTCCATCTAGAACCAACAAGTTTTCAGCAGCAAAGCACCACTCATCGTAATTTTCCCTGCCTTTTAACTTTGGCACACTGGAAATATAGTTTGTAGCCATGTTTCTGCGATACTAGTGCACTATTTATCTATTTTAAACTATTAAAATAACTGATAAATGTGGGAGCGGCCCATAACCTATTAAAACACGTCAAGTATTCGCAACAGACTGTATTTTGTTTTTATAATAACCAGTAACCTTGACAATACATCTGTTCATATTTTTACATAGATGGCGTTAGTAGTACTAAATTTTGATACACTATTTCAACAAATGTTTTTCATCCACACTTATATTATTATCATCGTGAAATTATCTCTGGAAACTAAGATTAAAGAAATGGGCTAGATTACTATAATACATTATAGGTCTAGACAATATAAAAAATATGTCATACATGACATTTAACCAACTTAGTTGAAAAAAATTCGATACAACCCCGCCACAAGTCGCCAAATATAAGTTTTACACACAAATAGCGTCTTACTATCCTTCGGATGCTCTAAGGCGCATGTTGAATATGATACAACACCTTCTTGGCCATTACTTTGATATCTTAAGAGGCAGTAGATAAATTAAACTAATTAACAGTTTAATTAAACATATTATGTATTAGTTTCTTTGTTATTTGATAGATAACATAATATTTATCGATAACTAGTTATTTAAACTTAAAATAATTTATCATTCTAACCATTTCAGTAGCTACTCTTCATTAGAGGTAAGCGGTTTGTTCAACAACAACAATATCATTTTGACTATTGTAGTTTGACTTAGTTATAGTAACATTCCACAAGTACTTTTATAAAAAATATTCCGTATCATCGGCGAAAACGCTAAAAGAGCCTAATATTTTATTTGAAAACTATGAAAAGTTTATCCAAGTACTTTATCAACCTTGTATTCAAATTTATCTCTTCCATTTTGTTGTCTAACATTATGAATAATAAAAAATATCTTACAACTTTATTTTCTTAATATGCCACATCAAAAGTATAACTCAGTATTCGCTTTGCAGATATGGATCTCTTAAGAGTTTGTGTGTTGTTGATGGGTGTGTTAGCTGTCAGTGCTAACAGCATCATCGACAAGGAAGTCACAGAAATCACTACAACTGATGTCACCGTACCTCAAATTACTAGTACTGATACTGTCCATACTGAGGAAAATATAATAGTAACTATTAATAATACTGAAAGCCAATCAGCTGTCAAATGGCACCTTGAACATAAACTCTACACTTTAATTAGTGCACGGAACTTCGAAGCAGCTGTAGAAAATACATTATCATTATACGGGGCTGGCTATAGACAAATCATTCAAACAGTCGTTGATCGTCTTATTAACGAGGGCAGGCCTATCGTATTCGACTATTCATGCAAACTAGCAGAAGCAAAGGCCATTTTTATCACCAGACTATACTTTCCAATTTCAATAAGAATACACGAACCATTAGTGTTTGCTAGACTTATCGACGACCGCTACGGTTGGGTAATGAAATATAATCAAAATAAAGACAGCGATGGAGACAAAAGGGTCGTAGGAGATAGTAACATTGAACAAAACTTGGAAAATACTTGGTGGATTGTGCCCCACTGGGAAGGCAATCGTCTTTATTACAAGCTGCGCACCCTACCCTTAAAGAAGCTAGATTCTTAAAACTAGCATTTCACAAAGATTCGAATGGCGCCCATATAGCATATGGATCTGAAAACCAGAACTCTTCCAGACATTTGTGGTACTTCAGCCCAGTAAGAAGAAATGATAAGGTTCTATTCTACATCATCAACAAGGAGCACGAAGAGGCAATTAAACTTGAAGAATCGATTGATTACAATGGATATCGCTACGCGCATGGACACACTACCTGGGACAAAGACCCGAACAGGGTTGCGTGGAATTTTGACTTTGGAATTTGAATCTAGATGTAGGTATATGTACTTTCTGTACCAATCTATTACTGAAATTATATGTAATTTACTTTTATTTGTGCAATTATTTATTAAGAACACGAACTTACCATATTTATACATTTAATAACTGAGATGTATAATAAATGTAGAGTTCAGTCTTTCCTTAGAATCTAATAGAACTCTGTATCTTGTTTTTTTTTATTGCCTCGCAGGCAGACGAGGTAACGGCCCACCTGATCGTCAGCGGTTACCGCCGCTCGTGAACCTCTGCATTGCCAGAAGACAGCGTGGGGGTCGTTACCTACCCTTATGTGGAAACGCACCATTAGGTTTAGTTTATGTAATGTCAACAGATTTGTCGAAGAAGAAAAAAAACTAACTCCATTTTGACAACTGAGATTAGCGATATTTATTACAAACTAGCTGGCCAACGCAACTTCGTCGGCGTCACATAAGTGAATTTTATCACCGTCTAAACCTTCCCTGGACTTCTACGAATATTTCAAGACTAAAATTAGCCAAATCTATTCAGTCGTTCTCGAGTTTTAGCGAGACTAACGAACAGCAATTCATTTTTATATATAAGAAGATTGTCGCGCCCGCCCCATTGTCGCTGTAATTCCAAGCCTCGGCCTAACACACCACGTATTTATGTAGAAACCTAGATTAAAAGTAAGAACCTATTACTGCCCACTGCTGTTTCCTCCGAAGAGGGGTTAGTCATAGTCCACCACGCTTGTCCAATGCGAATTGGGGACACAATATATCTACGAAGGATTTTTAAAATCCTTTTCTGTGAGTTGCTATCCTGTAGGCAGTTTGGTTTTAGACAAAGAAAAAGCACTGAGGACGCTGTCAGTCAGCTAACTAACTATAACTTCTTCCCTAGATAATAATTCTAGATGCATTGGCGTGTTTCTCGATCTCGCCAAGGCATTTGATACAGTGGCGGTCCCCTTACTTCTGAGGAAACTAGAATTCTGTGGTATAAGGGGATTGCCTCTTAGGTGGTTTGAATCCTACCTCACTGGTCGATGCCAAAGTGTAAGAATTGGGGATGTCTCTAGTGGCCGTCAAAACATTGATTTTGGGGTTCCGCAAGGCAGTGTTCTCGGTCCTACTCTTTTTATTATTTACATGAACGACATCCAGCACGCGATTGACCCATCCTCTGAGATAATCTGTTATGCTGATGATACAGTTATTACTTTTAGTGATAAATCATGGGAAACTGTTTATAAGAAAGCACAGACAGGAATATTGAATATCAAATCATGGCTAGACGGGAACTTGCTCTCTCTCAATATAAATAAAACTAACTACATATGTTTTCATAAAACTGCATCATCCGCACCAAAATCACAGCTCAATCTTAAAATTCACAATCTACATTGTGTTACGTTCGACTGCACTTGTAAAACAATTGACAGAGTAGATTCAGTTAAATACTTGGGGATAATTATCGATCAACGCTTATGTTTTCGACCACATATTGATTTAGTAGCGAAACGTGCCAGGAGACTGATTCACACGATGAAACTGCTGCGTAACTCTGCCAACGAGAAAATCCTTCGTCTCGTATATGTCAGTTTGTGCGTATCAGTCATCAGCTACTGTATTACGGTGTGGGGAGGGGCTGGTGTAACTGCTATGCTGGCGGTCGAACGTGCTCAAAGATCCATACTCAAGGTGATGTTCAGGAAGCCTTTTAGGTACCCCACAGACTTACTATATAAAGAAACCTCCATCTTAAATGTTCGAAAGCTTTATATTCTACATATCTCTTTAAAACAGCACAAAATAGTTTTGCAGAGGAATGATTATGGGAAGTTGTTATGCAAGAGAATCTTTAAATGTCAAGTGGATTGGGTGAGAAGTAATTTTGCCAAACGCATGCAGGAATATATGTCTATTTCCATTTATAATAAAATAGTAAGAACATGTAAAATACAGCATTGCAGTTGCATTCAAGCTAAAAAACTAGTAAAAAAGTTTTTACTGGGTCTTTCTTATCAAGAGACTGAAATGTTCATTCGTACTGGTTTGTGACTTTTCTTTTTGCGCGCACTCTTCTACTGTTCACTCTTCTTGAAAATACTTATAAACACTTAGGTACACACACACACACACACACACACACACACACACACACACACACACACACACACACACACACACACACACACACACACACACACACACACACACACACACACACACACACACACACACACACACGCACACACACACACACACACTCACAACACCTACATACACTACATACACTCATTATAAGAAGTTATTTTTCTGTTTATAAATTGGTATCGATACAAACGGTTAATTCGACTGTTAAATGTATTAGTAGATCTCCACGAGACAGGCTTGACCTAGTGTGGAGATCTAATGGTTAATTGTATATTACACTGTAAATTTTTGGCTGAATAAATATTTTTAATCTTTAATCTTTTCTAATATCCACTCAACTGGGATCGGCAACCAAATTGGTTTGTTTACTTTTGCCAAGTCTATGGCAGGAGCCAAAATTGAGCACAGTTCTAAAACTTGTTTTGTTTACATTTTTAATCGTCTCATATTTTACGGAGATGATATATTGTCGCTGAAAATGCAATACAGCCTCGTTAAGTAATAAAGATTTACAAAAATATAAGGTTTAATTAAAAATCAAAATTAAAAATTATTGGAAAAAAATGTTTTTAAAAAGGGGCTCAAACACGGTATTAATTCCGAACGAAGTCCCCAGTTTCGCCATCTAGCGAATAGTGACGTTCCCAGTTGAGTGGATATGCACGTTTCCTCACGATGTTTTCCTTCAGCGTTTTTGGCCAGCGTTGTTTTGAAAAATTGCAGTGGGCTGTCCAAACAAATTGTGTTTATTACTGCGCCCTGAATGAGTATTCCTTCAACGACAGTCAGCAGCTAAAAGAGTAAAACAGCGTGAAAAACAGTTTTCTGTAAAATCCACGCGAGTAAGATTATTTTAAACAAACAGAATTTTCCTCAATAGTTTGAAATTAGCTAAAACTTGTGACATTTGACTTTAATTAGAATGATAATAGATTTTTATCAGTGGCTATATAAATTACGAACCATCTATTATTGTATCCATTCCAGCATAGGTAAGCGTTTGATCAAATTCTATTTTAGGTTCTAATAACTTAATTACCAAGTAAATTATTTTTATTTTGTTCAGTTTTCTGAAGTATATGATTGTATAATTATTTTGACCTCGCCTTATTATTGACCTGATTATGTAAATAGCTATCTACCTGATTGTTAAATAGACTGTTTGTAGAGTATAATTTTATTTTGAAGGGATAATTCGCACCATTCGTAAAAAGTCCTTTTTTTTTTTTTTTTTTTTTTTTCAGTTGGAGGAAATCACCGGATCGCCGCCCGCAGGGCGGGCGGGGATCCGGATCCGCTGCGGTCGACAGTGCTGGTGCACCTGGCGATACTGTGCCCCGTGCCAAAGCACTTGAGGCATCGCCAGGCGCGTGGCTCCAGCAGCCGCACGTGGGCTGCAACCCAGCCCACGCGTAGCCTGCCGGGATCCCCTGCTGGCCTTCCGGGCGGAGGAGTAGCCAGGGAGTTGGCGGTCTCAACCGGACACCGCATCCACACGGAGCTGGCCCCGGTGTAGCCTCGGCGAAGCTCGCCTACGGCTACGTTCTCCGGGGCGCATTTGCCCTGGGCAGCGATGGCCGCCACCACCTCCTCCCTGGTGGTGCAGTCGTCCAGGCCGGTCACCCGCAATTCGGCCATTTTGACCGGCCTGTGCACCTTCACCTCTTCCTCCGGCCAGACAGCCCGGAGGCCCGACGCTAGACGGTCCGCGACGTCGCCACTGTCGGCGCCGGGACACTCCAGCAATCGGGCCCCGTTGGCTGTATGCCGGATACGGAGGCCGTCCTCCGCCCCTATCTCCGCCAAGTCAATAGCCGCGCGCGCTTTCGCCATGACGTCGGGGTAATTTAACCCCTTCGCCTGGCCGGCCGGCAGCAGTGTGACCACCACTGCAGCCCGCCTTGGCGCGCGCGGCTTCTTCTTGGCCTTTTTGGCCTTCTTCTTTCCGGCGGCGGGTGCTCGACCCGGTTGGGGAGCAGCCACGGCCGCCGGAGTAACGTTCGTGTTTGGGGCAGCCGGCACTCTCGTGCCCGCTGCCCTCGTCTCAATCGGTGGTGATTTGGTCGGGTTGGCCACGACTCTGGCCCTCTTGGCGCCCCGTTTCACCACCTCGGTCCAGCCCTCATCCATATTCGGTGGGGGTGGAGGAAGTGGACGGGGCTGTGGGGGTGGCGTGGCGGTTTTATCTCCGCCATCCCCTTTCTTTTTCTTGGTCCGAGTCGGACCGGTTGGTGCCGGACCAGGGCGCGCCTCCGGCGGGGCGAGAGCGACGGGACGCTGCGCAGGTGCTGTGGCACCGCGCAGGGCCGCAAGTTCGGCCCTGAGTTCGGCAATCTGCTTGCCGAACTCCGCCGTCAGCTCTCGCCTGACGCGGGCAGCCACCTCCTCCGGGGACTCGGCGGTCTGCTGCACCCTGCCTCTCGGCGACGCGAGCCGCTTCCCTTTTTGCCCCGGCAGGCACTCACTATCGGCCTCCCCGGACCGCGTCGGCGTCTTTGCCGGCGGTGGCGGAGGAAGAAGAGGCGGTGTAGCCCGCGCCTTTCGTGGGCCACGCGCCGCTCCGCGCTCAGCCTCGGCCTGTTCAAAGGCCGCCAGTTTCCCTCTGAGGAGGGCCACCTCGGCCGTCGCCCTCTCTAATTCGGTCCGCAGCGCGGAGTCCCGGCTGATGGCCGCCGAGACGACAGGCATAATCCTGTTGGTGTCATCGGCCACCCGCCGCCACGCCTGCGAGTAGCTCGGGCGCAGTTTGACATACCTACTCGTGGCTGCTGCGGCCCGGCGCTTTATCGATTCCAGGACGACGACGGGGCTCTCTGAGAGCTCCCCGTCAGTCGCCTGGGCCGAAGCGAACGACTCCATCGACGGCGCCGGTGAGGCGGAGGTCGTCCGGGGCTCCTTCGTTGTCTCTGAGGTGGTGGTGGCGGCTCGTCTTGTGGGTCCTCGCGGCGTCTCCTCTTCAGAGGAGGCGGACGAAGGCCCACTGCTTTGCGAGGTTCGGCGCGCCGCGGCCTTCCGCTTGCGCCGGCCTCTCCCACCTTGTTCGACAGAGCGGGCATCGCTCGCGACAGTACTCGCGCGCGATGCCCGCCCCGACTCTACGCCAGTGGCATTCTCCGTCACAGAGGCCTGGTCGCCTACCCCTGTGCGGGCTTCGGTGATGGACTCAACGTCCATCACTCACCGAGAGGTCGGAGGGAGTAATCGCACAGGTGCGATTACTAATCGCACAGGTGCGATTACTCCCGGGCACCCAACCTAACGGCCGCTCTCCCGTTGCTGATTTGGCACCACCCGGGGACCACGTGTGGGGTTAGCCTTCAGTGAAGGTGGTCACGCCCACGGACGCCAGCAACGGGGGCCCCCCGTAAAAAGTCCTAAGTAAAATTATGGTATGGTATTTTTTTTTTTGGCATAAATAGAATAACAGCAAAATAATACTTGTTATTTCAAATTAGTTTATTTTTTTTGTAGAAATACTCCAAAAAGTATTTTTCTTTTACCATTTCCCGTTGAAACAAAGAAGTAAAATCAGATATTTCGCAACATTTTCGCAACTATTATGAATGATGTGTATGTTAGCGTTCATTTGTTTGTTGGGTTAACCAATGTCAGTTTTTTTGAAGTTGACTAATGTATGTGACATTGCCTTAATTTTATTAAAGCTCGGCCGTTCAGAGAATGCGTTCCTGACACCTATCAGTTAGTAGTAGAAAACTATTGTTTACCAAGTTATTTGGCACTCAGTTTGGCACAAAATTTAACATTCATTGATTATTGATATAATAATGTTGTTTTAATGCTCATCAATTGTTAAAACGGTAAACAACCAGCAAAAATATTTTTATCGTAACTACAACGCCATTACAAAGTTACGTCGTCAGTTCAATCGCAACGAGTCAGGAACGCATTCTCTGAACGGCCGAACTATAATGACAAAGATCTGACCATTTTTTTTGTTACTTTTAAAATTGTAAGCAATTTTTTCATTTTCCATTTTCGCTAAGGAAAGAAGTATTCAAGTTGACTGTATTAATATTGGTAAAGTTGTTATAGCAGTATTTTTTCCTGAGTGGACTAATTCGAATATATTTTTATTAATGATGAACCTAAAGTACAATACAATTTAATTTCAGCCATGGATCTCGTAAGAGTTGGTGTGTTGTTGATGTGTGTGTTGGCTGCCAATGCTAACAGCATTATCAACAAGGAAGTTCCTCAAATTCCTACAACCGATACCACCCCGACACACACCGGCGATAATGTAGTCACTGAAGTCACTGAAACAATCGGCAACATTACCGAAGAACAAGCGCCTATCAGAACGGACCGTGAAAATAAACTCTACAATTACATTACTGCAAGAAAATTCAAAGAAGCTGTTGAAAACACACTATCATTGTATTCATCTGGTTGGGGACAAGTCATTAAAAAAGTCATCGATCGTCTTATTGATGAGGGTAATCCTATTGTATTTGATTATTCATGCAAATTATCAGACGCAAGAGCCACCTTTATCACCCGAACTTACTTCCCATATTCACTGAGAGTTCACGAGAAATTAACATTTGCAACAATAATTAACGATCAGTACGGTTGGGCGCTGAGGTATGGTAATAATGTGGATTGGGACGGTGACAAAAAAGCGTTAGGTGATAGTAACCTTAAAAAAACCCTTGAAAATACGTGGTGGTTTGTCCCTCACTGGGAAGGTAATCAACTTTATTACAAGTTGCGAACACTCAAGGAAGTTAGATGGTTGAAACTGGGAAACACTAGAGATTCAGATGGCGATCATGACGCATTTGGATCTGAAAACCAGGATACATCCAGACACTTGTGGTACTTTAAGCCATTGAGGAAAAACGGGAAGGTCCTATTCTACATCGTCAACAAGGCGTACGACGAGCTGCTTAAGTTTGGACAATCGACCGCGTACGACGGATATCGCATCGCATATGGACACTCAACCTGGAACTTAGACCCGGATAGGTTTGCTTGGAATTTTGAACCGATGTAATTATTTTTGTATAAAAATCTACTTATGTATTTTGATTATAGATGAAGCATAATTAATAATTTATATATAACTTTAGGAATTTTACTTATTTAAAAGTTATTCGTTTAATTATTTACAAAGATTTATAATTGAATTCATGGTTAGACTCGAAGACAATACAACTGTTTTTAATGAAAAACTCGATTTTTTATTAACGAACACGTCGAACACAGTACTACGAAAAATTACCACCAAATCTTTAAGTGGGTAATCACTAGGCATTGTAACTTAACTGCTGTTTAACAAAAAATGAGTAGGTATCAAAACTGATGCTAAGCTGTTACTGTCGCTCACGAACCTCTGCAATGCCAGGGCAATGAGGGGCCGTTATCTATCACCTACCCGAACAGGATTTTCCGCAAATACGGACAAATCTTTAAATCTTGTCCATTGAAAATCAATTTTTTTAAACACAACTGCCAAAGTATTTTTTTCATCTTGAAAGACATGAAATAGGCATGGCTCCAATCGCTTCGCAAAAAGAAAACAAGTTCAAATGTGAAACTAAAAGGAAAAAAAAACCTAATTTAACACAAAATAATGCGTATTTAATTTCGTGATTTAGCAATAAATAAATACTACAACAAAATTGGTTGAAAATAATATATCACAAGCAGAGAAGTCCATGATGAATTTGCGTAATAGACAGGAGTCAGAGTCAACGATTTAGATATAGGTAGCCCTTGGAATAGATGACATTTGACTTTAATTAAAATGATAACATGTTTATCAGTGGTTATATAAACAATGAACCATCTATTATTGTAAGCACTCCAGCCACGAAGTGGAAAGTAAGTGGTTTTATCATTATTACAACACATCTTTAAATTCAAATATCGTCCGGATGTAATATTTAAATTTTGACTTCTTACTTATAATTAAATGAAATACTTAATTTTCAAAATTGATGATGTGCTCATTCTTGTTGACGTCAATAGTTACAAGCTACCACCAGTTCGGACACAAAAACATAATAATTATAGCCACTGTCCTGAGAAGAACTGGCAAGAATCTCAGCGGGCATGTCTTTTTTGTTGTAATATTATGAGCATTTTTTTAAATGTATTGTTACAACATTATACAAAACATTACAAATACAAAAAAAAACGATTATGATAATGAAACGACCTTGGGGAGCAACTCATTCCCACTTTGTGCAATCGTCCAGGTAATCATTGACTTTATAGTAGGCTTTATTGTACAGAATCGGTCAAATCATCTTCACAATCGGTGAAGAATTTAAATATATTCTTAAAAAATCTAAAACCTGATTTAGTTTGTTTCATTGTTCTCTTTTGTCTAGATAGTAAATATATAAAAAAATATACATTTACCTAACGCCGTAAACTACCTAATTATTGCATTTCCAAAGTAAATAAACGAACTTAACGAACTAAACAATGTCCATTAAAATTCATTTCAATCATTCTATGAAATTTATATTTCAGCCATGGATCGTTTAGGAGTTGGGGTGTTGTTGATGTGTGTGTTGGCAGCTAGTGCTAACAGCATCGGCGACAAGATAGATATTGAGGGCACTGAGACAAATATCACCGAAACCAGTGATATAACTGATACCGTTATCACTGAGAACCCTGGCATAGTCAACATCACAGAAGGCCAATCACCGGTCAGAACCCAACTTGAAAATAAACTCTATAATCACATTATTGCACGAAACTTCAAAGAAGCTGTAGAAAACACATTATCTTTCTATGCGTCGGGTTGGGGAGAAGTCATTAGGACAGTTGTCAATCGTCTTATCGATGAGAGCAACCATATCGTATTCGACTACACATGTAAAATATCAGAAGCCAGAGCCACCTTCATCTCCCGAACATACTTTCCATATGCTCTAAGAGTCCATGAAAAATTAATGTTTGCAAGAATAATTGATAACCGATATGGCTGGGCCCTCAGATACGGTAATAACGTGGACTGGGAAGGTGACAAGAAAGTCTTAGGTGACCGAAATACAAAAAAAATCTTTGAAACTATGTGGTGGTTTGTACCTTATTGGTTTGGTAATAGACTTTATTTCAAGTTGCGTACTCTTAAGGAGGCTAGGTGGTTGAAACTGGGAAATACTAGGGATTATGACGGTGACCATGAAGCCTTTGGAGACAATGATCAGGGAACGAGTAGACACGTCTGGTACTTCAAACCTGTAAGACATAATGGAAAGCTTCTGTTCTACATCATCAACAAGGAGTATGACGAGCTGCTTAAGTTTGGACAATCGACTAAATACGACGGATACCGTATTGGTTACGGTAATTCTACTATGGATTTAAACCCAGATAAATTTGCATGGGAGTTTAATATGGAATAAACTGTACTAATATCAGATGTATTACATATAATTAAATTTTTACATTTTTTCAAAGAACTATCGTGCATTTAATTCAAATTATACTTACAAGTTGAATTTTAGTTTTAGTGTCTTCTGTGTGCGAAAAAGCGCCGGTGAATTAGGCACGCTAAAACTATTAGAAGTCCTTGTTTGGACTACAGATTAATGGCGCATCTAAACAACTCGATTAATATCTTATTAGGCTTATTTTGATCTTATTTTTATATTGATGATTGTTTTAAGTTAATAAGGTCTTAAACTCAAATTTTTTTATCATTTATATCTGGACATTGCAGAGGCTCAGGAGCGACGGTAGCCACTTACGATCAGATGGCCCGTTCGCTTGTCTGCATACTTGACAATATAATATTTTTATTACAAAAAATGAAAACAACCGCCTTCCATTACTCTAGCATGGCACAAAAACTACCATCTCATCATCATCTGTACCTCCTCCTTTTTGGAAGTCGGTCAATGTATAAAACATACATCTTATTTAAGATTAAAAAGTATTTACTTTTTCTAAATTTCCAAAATTAATATTATGATAAATACTACAAACACTAATCTATAATAATATAATATTGATAAATAAATAAAAATATAGGTTTATAAGGAATACATAAATGGTGATCTACGTTACCCCGAACCACAGACTTTTACATTGTATTTGCTTTTTGTTTATTTATATTTTATTTTTCTCTTATCTACATATTTTTGTTTTTTCTGTGAAGCAATTTTGTACGTATTATAGAAGGAAGGCTAGGTCACTCATAACACAGGGTACCCTTGTACGAGGACCTAAGTTCTCCTATTGTTAATATAAGTTCCTGTTAAATTTGCCTTAATACTAACATTGAGAAATTGTTTATGTACCACCTTGTCTAAAAATAAAATTTCTTTTCATTTCACAGACTCATTTTCATCACATGCAGTCATTAAGGCAAAGCCACTTCTTGATTCCAGTCTAGTCCTTCATGATTTATTTCCCGTATCAAATACCTTTTTCTACACTTATTCATTTTACTTGAACAAATATTTGCTTTGATTTCTTTTGTAGGGGCTAATCTGAACTGGGCACTTTTTTTTTAATTTCTGCACAAAATTTTACTCCCTATGATAGGTTCAAAAAGTGTTTTTAAGTGAAGATGATAAATAAAAAAAACATGAAGACAAGGACTCTGTGAGCGCAAGTTAGCTATTTTTATAGTCCCTCATTACCCGGACATTGCAGAGGTTCATGAGCGACGGTGACCGCTTGCCATCAGGTAGGCCGTAAGGTCGTTTAAATCTATCTTGTAATAAAAAAATAAAATCGCACAATTTTATTTTTTATCATAATGTTTGGACTCATTTTGTGTCACTCATTATCATCCGGATGCACTAGAATATCCATTATATTTCAGGCATTTACAGAAGGTACATGTAGTATTTTTTGTTAAATAAATAACCTTTAAAGTATTTAGAAGGTGAAGTATAAAAATTGCGCTATTTTAAAATAAACTTTTACAAAGCAACCTTAGCAATCAACCCCTATAAAGTGAGAACTACTTAACCGATTAAGATTATTCATTTTCTTATTTCATTTTCTGATTATGATCCATCAAAATATTTTCATTACAATTGAAAATTATCAAAACCGATGTGTTGACTACAGAACGCGAGATATTTTGAAGAGTAAAAATTTTTTAAAAGGAAAAAATCATTCAATTCGTTTTACACAAGATAGGTTCATGTAATTCAAAAAGCCACTAGTAAAAAAAACAATTGAAATTAAACTGCAAAGTTGATTTATTTATGACAAATATAAAAAAATTGGTTGCCTGTAAAGTCGGTATACGGGCGAAAGTTTTACGTGACAACGACTCGGGCATGGTTAGCCCACCTAAGAGCGAGAGAGACAGACATAAAAAGTGAAAGGCACGCGTGCCTCTAACTCGCTCATTGTGAGCGCATAACGTGAGCGGAGCGTAACGCAGTTTCTTGAAGTGTCACCCGGCAAACCAATTTATAAGACGTTGTCACGTCAAAATCATTACGATTTATTTACAGCGTTTGAATATCCCAAAGGAATCGTTCTGTGTCCAATTTTAATTCAGAGTTTCCGTATAACTGACGTTCTCCATGCCTGTCATAACTTTCACCGAGTTTCAGGGGTTTGTCGAACTCTCTGTTAATGATGTAGTAAAGAAGTTTGCCGTTATGTTTCGTTGGTTTCAGATACCACAAGTGTCTATTTGTTTTAGCGCTTTCAGCTGCATAAGCCGTATAATCCCAAGCCCAGTCTCTAGACTCCCCCAGTTTCAAGTAAGCAGAGACGTCCATAGCTTGTATTTTAAAGTACAGCCTGTCGTCATACCATATTGGGATGAACTTCCATGTGACCTGGAGCCTAGTAGAAGTATCAGTATTAGCGTATACGGGTCTGTCTCCATACCAATCTATGTGAGTACCACATAATAGAGCCATATTGTACTTGTTGCTGATTATTTTCGTAAAGACCATATCATTGTAGAATCTTATTTCTGTTGGAAAACAGTCTCGAATCACGAACGTCGCTTTCGCTTTGGTAACTTTGTAAGCAAAGTCGAATACTTCAGGCAAACTATTATCAATCATACGGTTGACGGTATTTGTTATGACCTGCTTGTAATCGCTTCCATACAACATCAGAGTTTTTTTTACTGCGGTGTTGTAATCTTTAGACAACAGACTGTTATAAAGCTCATTTTCGTATTGCCTGTTTATATTATTATATGTTTTAGCATCAGTTCGGTTGTCCTCGTCGTCAATGCGCTCAGCAGTGATGATAGCTAATCCACTCACCAGCAACACAGCAAATACCTTAAGATCCATGGCTGTAACATAAAACCTTTGTTTAGGTATATTATAATCCACTTTAAACATCCCCGAATTATAATTCTGTAAAGAATATGTTATCATAATTTTTATACTTTTTACAAGTTGGGTTTGGTACAATAGGCATGACGAAATATTTTCTCCCCCCCACTCCCCATCCATATTATAGGTAGAGATTTACTATTTACTAAAACACCTATATTTAGGTAACAATATGTAAAGATTAACTAGGTTTCAAGCCATTTTTGAATTTCATTTCACATAGTGTGTTAAAACAGCCTATAGTGTCATGGCGTCGCTTTTGATGTCACACCTAAGTAAACAAACGCAAAAGTATCATGGCGCACCAATAGAGAACGTCAATTGCAAATTGTTTACTTAATAGTGACATCATGCGGTGTTGTTGGCGTTTCTGCCAAAATGGCCGATTGTAATATTTTAATATTTTATTTAATTAAAAATCTTATTAATTTTTTTTTTTTAGTTAAACCAAATTAGTGTTTTAAATTCTTTAAATATGTAGTTTACTACAATATGAAGCATTCAGTCTTCGAATCTTTGATTTTTTGAGGATACCTATTATTACCTATGTATTTTGAAAACAAAACCATTCAGCCTTTTATTTTTAGTTTTATAATATTTTCCTATTTTACACAACACAAATTAAAAAGCAGTTGATTGTGGGTCGGCCTTTTAAGTTAAAATATTACTCACAGTTACGAAATGTCTGTCGTTTTAATAACTAGGTACAAACCCACGTAATATAATATCATAGAGACTTCCCCAAAGCAAGGTTTGAAATTCAATGAGCTATGATGAAGACAAAAATAAATACCATCGAATTGATAATCTTTTGAGCTATTTTTTTAAAGTTGGTTAAAAAAGAAGAAAAATATTGATTTTATAGCAAAGGAATTATTGCGAGCATTCTAATCTAACAAACCCAAAACATCGAAATTAAATAAACTCATCGCAACTAACCCTTTTTAGATGTAAAAAAAAAATATTAAAATGTATTTTTATTGATTACGATAAAATATACTTACCTACTCAAAAGGCTTGATTAACAAATTAATTAAAATGCATATGGAATAATACATAAAGTGTACCTACAAAACATTAATTTAAGAATTGGGCATAGGACGAGATCAATTTTTATATTTAAAAAGTTACATTATGTTAAAAAAAACTTTTAATTGAAAACAATAATTAAGAAAACCAAAGACAACAAAGAAAAAATGTAGTATGAAATTGAATACTGTTATTGCAGGAAAATGAAGATAAATAAGGGTTTCTTTACCCATAGAAATTCACTCGTAATAACAAATATACCGACCTGAATCTGCCAGGGCTCTGAATGGACATGGTGGAAAAAAATTACGATCGCTTTATATATCATACGATAAGTCAGAATTTTTTTATCAAAAGTCAAAGGTCAATATTTTTCTAAATAACCTTCAGTAGTGGCTAAAATAATTACGGTACAGAAGTATATTTTCAAACCATTCGCGTTTGATGAACTCGCCTTATGCTCTCATCGATACCAAGTCATATTTTGTCAAGAGAGCAGGCAAAGTACATACCAAACTTCTTAATAATTTGTTGTATCATCTTACTATCTATACTCTTTGTGTTGTTGGCAAAAATTAAATTAGAAGATACATTTAATTTTTAACCAATTTCCAAAAGGATGAGGTACCTACTCAATTCGTCTATATTTCTTTCATTTTCTAAGTTTGTTCTTCGATAACTTAAGTTTCGTTGGACGGATTTCAATGATTCTATTCGTATACTAGCATATTTTGAAATAATTAGGGATCCGTATGATAATATCGAATTTGTAATATTATGAGGTGCAAACTCGAAAACCTGATGTAGGTACTACGGGTTTTTAGGTCTTAGTAACATCTGAAAAAAACTATCATAGTTTAGTCACAATAACCGCTTTTATGTTCACGAAAAAAAAAAAATGTTGCGACGACATTGCGAGTGCTGTAAACCCCTCTACGACGCAGACGAAGTTGCGCAGGTAAGCTAGTATTTAATATAATTTATAGTGACTGCAGTCAATAACTATAGACCGCAAGATATTTTGACAAAACAGGTGAGAGAGGTGAGAGTTTCAGCGAGCAGGGTTTCATTACATCTAATCTGAGTTAATATCGTCTGACATGACATCAATACAAGGAAATAATACTACATAGAAACAGACAAATAATCAAAACAAATTTTGCAAAGCTTATTTATTGTGTCCAATATAACATATTCAAATTTATTTACAGCGCTTGAATATCCCAAAGCAATCTTTCTTCGGTGTAATTCAATTCAGAGTGTCCGTACAACTGACGCTCTCCATCTCCGTCAACAGATTTACCGAGTTTCAGGGGTTTGTCAAACTCTCTGTTGATGATGTAGTAAAGAAGTTTGCCGTTATGTTTCGTTGGTTTCAGATACCACAAGTGCCTATTGGTGTCGCTGCTTTTAGCCGCATAAGCTGTGTAATCCCAAGCCCAGTCTCTAGACTCGCCCAGTTTCAAGTAAGCAGGAACGTCAACAGAACGTATTTTAAAGTACAGCCTGTCGTCATACCATATTGGGATGAACTTCCATGAGATTTGGAACCTGGTCGAAGTATCAGAATTAGCGTACACAGGTCTGTCTCCATACCAGTCTACGTGAGTACCACATAATAGAGCCATATTGTACGTTTGGCTGATTATTTTCGAAAAGACCATATCATTGTAGAATCTTATCTCTGGTGGGAAACAGTCTCGAATAACGAACGTCGCTTTCGTTTCGGTAACTTTGAAAGCGAAGTCGAATAATTCAGGCAAACCATTATCAATCATACGGTTGACGGTATTTGAGATGACCTGCTTGTAATCGGTTCCATACAACACCAGTGTTCGTTTGACTGCCGCATCGTAGTCTCTAGATAACAGTGTATTATAAAGCTCATTTTCGTATTGCTTGTTTATATTTTCATATGTTTTAGCGTTAGTTCGGTTGTCGTCTTCGTGAATGCGCTCGGCATTGATGATAGCTAATCCACACACCAGCAACACAGCAATTGCCTTAAGATCCATGGCTGTAACATAAACCTTTGTTTAGGTATATTATAATCCGCTTTAAACATCTTCCAATTGTAATTATTTATAGAATAATTTATCATGTTTTTATACTTTTTACAACTTGGGTTAGATAGGTACAATTGCGTTTTATTGAGGATACCTATTTACTTATTTTGAAAACGAAACCATTCAGCCTATCTCCTATTTTTAAGTTACTTTTGGTTTAGTGTAGTTCAACTATCGTATAGAATAAATACATAAAAGTAAATGTTGAAAAATGTGTTAATTTACGAAACAAACTAAAAAGCAGTTAAGTGAGGGTCGTGGTTGTAAGTAAAACATTACTTACAGTTTCGATATGTCCGTCGTTTTAATAACTCACAGTGACTACTACCCCACTATAATATCAAAGATATTTCCCCAAAGCAAGATTTGAAATTCAATGAGCTATGATGAAGACAAAAATAAATAGGTACCTACACTCGAATTGATAATCTTTTTTTTTAAGTTTGGTTTAAAAAGATTTTTTTTTATTTTTGGCAAAGGAATTGATGCGAACATTTCAACAAAACCAAAACATCGAAATTAAACTAATCGCAACTAACCCCTTTAAGATGTAAAAAATACGATAAAATATACTCACAAGGCTTAATTAACAAATTAATTAAAATTGAAATTTATATGGAACATTACATAAGGTGTACCGACACAACATTAATTTAAGAATTGGGCTTTGCACGAGATTATTTTTTAAAAAACTTACTATTGAATACAGTAATTAAAAAAACCAAAGACATAACAAAGACAAAATGAAGTATGAAATTTAATTCTATTATTGCAGGAAATTTGAAATAATTAAAAGTGTTTCTATGGGTAATAACAAATATAAATAAATATACCGACCTGAATCTGCCAGGGCTCTGAACGGACATAGTGGAAAGATTTACGACCGCTTATATATCATACGATAAGTAGGAAAATTTTTATCAAAAGTCAAATGTCAATATTTTTCTAAGTAACCTTCAATTGTGGCTAAAACAATAACGATACAGAAGTATATCTTCAAACAATTCGCCTTAATCTCACCGATACCAAGAAGAGAGCAGTCAAAGGGCAAGCCAAAATTTTTAAAACCATGTTCTATCATCCTTATATCTTTACTCTTTGTGTTGTTGGCAAAAAATAAATTAGAAGTTAGATTTAATTTTTGTTTAATGCAATTTATTAGGTGTAGATGTTCGTGTTACTTAAAACATAGGTCAGTCCACACAATACAGTTCTTGTAGTAGAGCCATCGGACAAGTGAATTTCATAATAAAATAGATGATGATCATAGTAGATGATAAATATTAATAAATCATATAGGTACCTTATTTTCATACGAAGACTACATAGGAGAGAGGGTAGTAAAATAGGGTACCTACTTAAGCTTTGAAGGTAAATTCCTATTGAAATGATGAGGTTATGAGAATAGTCTGAGAGAAAAACGAGAACTGCACAGCTGTTATGAGCCCATTCCCTTCCCATCTCCTTCCACATAGAATAAGCACCCTTCAATGAAAACAGAATCCTCACAATAAGTACATTTGGTCTAAGATCCGGCTGCGAAATTAGTTCATTAATAATGTAGATTGATAAGATTTAATTTTTAAGTATTTTCACAGCTAGGAGAAGTCAATTTTCATCAGGTGCCAATTAGAAAATGCCCGCCAGTATTATTAATTTATATTGTGTTCTCCTCTTTTTCACTTCATATGATAAGATTCTTTGTCGTTTTGTTATTTTAGATGATTGGTTGATTACATAGTTGGAGGTCATCCCTATTACTTGGAACCACCGCGGTCATCCACGGTCCGTTTCAAGAATACTTTTTTGCCACGCACCATCCGGCTATGGAATGGGCTCCCCTCTTCGGTGTTCCCCGAGCGCTATGGCTTGTCCTTCTTCAAACGAGGCTTGAAGAGAGTCCTTAAGGGTAGGCCGTAGGCAGCGGCCCCGCAGTGTCTTCTGGCAATGCAGAGGTCCATGAGCAACGGTAACCGCTTACGATCAGGTGGGCCGTTAGCTCGTCTGCCTGCGTGGCAATAAAAAAATAATAATAATAATCTTTTTACGAACTTTATTGTAACTTGCACTAGATGTTATTACGTAAGTTCGGGTGAAAATTGAATTTGACAAAATTGTCGGTTTCCGATTGGGCTGATATTTTGCTCGTAGGTGTATATCGCGTGACAATGCAATAATAATTATGATAAAATGGCGCTGTTCTGATGATGGATTCGGAAGGTGGTCAATGGTCATAGGAACTCTTGTGCTAAACATCTACTAAACAAGATAGACCCGTCGTTTATTGGTTACTTTTACATGTTTAAAACCTTGTATTTAAAAAGTTTTCTTTAAAAAAAATTTAATGTTCAATTGTTTGAATTTTTTAGCGGCGCGGATATCGAACAATATAATATAAACGATTGGTCAATTTTAATTGTGATTTTTGAGGTCTACTCCTTCTTGAATTCTTTTCCCCTACTGCAATACTATAAAATGAAGTCACTTCCCGCTGTTTATCCTCGTTTAGGTAAATTACCAGAATAGCCAGATAATAACACTAGAATAATTTTAAATATTTTAAAATAACTATTTAGCCATCTCAACTCCATTGAGCACCTCCATCTGTAGAAAGTAAAGTGAATACCAAGTTAAAATTAAAACATTGCATGTACCTATGCGAAAAAGATGACATGCTGCCATATGCTCAATTTATGCAGAATTCAATGAAACAAGTATTTTTAAATAATTAAATTAAGTGATATTATGAGCGTTACATTTTGTACCTTTTTGTTGTTAATTATTTTTTTCAATCGACAGCTAGTCTGTTCGCTGTGTTTATAAATCGATAAAAAGTAGTTTAGATTAAAACGTTAGGTAACTAAAAAAATAAAAAATAATGATAATGCTTAATTAGTTGTTTTTCACGTTGCTTACAAGTTACAATAGATAATAATTTTGTTATCTATTGTGTGGATATAAGAAATCGTTGAGCACAATTAAATGTTATCTTCAGGTTGCAAACGGTTGAACTTGAACTTCTGAGATAAAATTTTACTTATCATAGAATAGAATAACAACAATCTGTTTAAATGTTTTCTTCTAATGTTGCCATGCAAACAAGCAGGAGTAGGTAATCAACTTTATTCTCAATCGATTATCATCGTTTTGATTACATACGATATTTTTTATTGTAAACGAGCTAACTGATCACTTGATCGTAAGTGGCATACTCTTTACAACTCTTAGTACTCTTATCAAGCTTTGTTTCGCTTTGTAGGTGTAGGTAAGAACAATTCATAAGCTCGGTAACAAAGTTTCTTAAAGGTGTAATTATTCCTGCATTAACACATTCAAGGCACCAGTTGAATGTGTTTGCCCCCGGATACGATGTGAATTGAGAAGGGTGATATTAATCCTTATCCAAATTAAGCATTATGTTATCAAGGGTATTAATGTAGAGTAGATGTAGAAGTAAAATTATTTTTGTTTTATTTCAATCGGACTTTTCGTTGAGAGATTATCATGAGTATAAAACGCTGTCCGCTACTAAAAATATCGCGACGACATCGCGAGTGCTGTTTAAACCACTTTGTGACGGAGACGAAGTTCTATCTAGTGGCATCTAGTATAATATAGAACAACTTTGCCCCTTACAAATTAATATTTAAAAAAAAATATCACTCCCTGTCTGTAATATTACATCACTAATTACATACAATTAATTTCCATAACATACCTACTTTAATCTCTGTGTTCGTAGTACCGGGTGTAACCGCGGCCAAGGTGTAACAGTAGAATAACAAAACAAGTATTTTTGCAAAAATGAAATCGGCCGACTTCTATGTTATTTACAAGAAAAGCATAAAAACTACCAGTCAAATATGAATATACCTAATGATACTTTGATTATGTCTAAAGTACCTGCTTTCTAACAAAAAATACATTAGTATTTATACGCAAACTTAGATTCACTGCGTATGACCATAATAAGGATTTAGGTACATAGTGATATTGTCGAAACCTTTTGGAATCCTTTAACGGGATAACAAAAAGTACTAATAATGAAGTCTTTAATGTGAGCCCAAACTCGATAGTTCTACGACCTTCTGTTCTGAAGATAATTTATGAAACTTCATGAACGTCGAGGCCCGACCGATCCTGGGTGGACCCGGTATTCTGAGGGTGTTGCGCCAGAGCTCAGCGCGATCAAAAGAGCAACCCTCCACCAACCCATGGTCCTTCCAGCCTCTAGGGCATAACGGACCGAATCACGGGAGAGTGCGATCAAAAGAGCAACCGAGGGTTGGTAAGCCACGCTCCCCGAGTCAAGTTGGTACTGACTCGGATGAATATTCCGAGAGAGAGAGAGTTCCACGCGGCCCCATTATGGCGGGCTTCGGGTAATAGCTTTGGCATGCAAGCGGTGACACATGCCCCGTCACTTCGGCCAATCTCGTGCTGGGTTCGGGCGACCTGGGTTCAGGTCAGGCAGTTACTGTTGTTATCGGCGGATACTACGAGGCCGTTAGCTACGAACCACCGAAGAGGAGCTCATTCCATCGTCGGATTATGCGTGGCAGAAAATAATTCTTGCAACGGACCGTGGATGACCCCGCGATGGTTCCACATAATTAATGTTTAAAATATTCTAAGTATTGACAAGATTCGGGTATGACCGTATTTTAGACTGCTTTCATCCCTGCATGGCAGCTCGAACACCTACAATAAAATCTTGTTGGAAGAAAACAATACTTTGGCCACACACCTACAATTTAATCGGTTGGGAAAACGCAATAAGGTTAGATTAACGTGGGTACCTGGTCACGTAAGTATCGAAAGAAATGAGAAGGCTGCCGAATAGGCAAGAAGGGGTCTGCAAAAGACCCCATAGGACCCGAACCCTTCACTGGATTATCGATGAAGACTATAAGGGTCATCATTGAGAGAATACTCAAAAAACAAATCTATAATGGAATGGAGATCCCTGTCAGGTCAGGTTTGACACGCGAAAGAGTTCATAAGCGAAACCAACACACACAACAACTGACTGACTTGACAATAAAACTGAACTGAATTTATGCAATCACTTTTTGAAACCGAGGAATAAAGGTGGGGTTAACACAAAAGATCCGATTGGGTCGAAGTGTAAGGTGATTGCAATCACCACCCCAACAACAAAGATAGATAGACACACCTACGATAGTATTGCCGGTTTTCTTCATAATATTTCTTCACAATCTGTGTTCATAATTTTACTAATCTGTGATGAGAATTCTGAGACTGTCTGAGAGATGGATTCAGGCATAAGGACTTGTATCCAAAGCCGTAAATAAATTGAAAAAAAAAGTGATAGAGGATGGATCCTCAATAAAATTAGTGTAAAAAAGAAACTTAAGAACATTGTACTTAATTACTTAATTAAGAATAAGAAATAAGAATAAAATGAGAACGAAACATAAATAAACATTTATTAGAAAATGTCACAAATTTAAATGTAAATAGTTTTAATCAATTTACGATATTATTATATACATTTCATAATGTCTGAAGTAAAAGTGTGCAGGATATGCCTCAATACAAAAGTGAAATTGCATCCATTTGATAAATATAATCTTAAAGAATGTTACGAACAGATAATGGCAATGAAGGTATGCTTATATTTATTCAGTTTAAGACAGATTTGTATAAGTACCAAATGTTAGGCACAGGATCCTACACTTCAGTCGGAATTATTACTTATACATTATTCAAAAATATTAAATATGTTTGTTGTTTTTTTCCTAAACTGATGTAAAGTTAATTCAAAAACAGATATAAAATGTTTAACAACAAACCACTTATTGATAAAATATCCAAATAAAGTCATCAGCTAGAAAAGGTCTATGTCAAACCTTTTTGTGCTAGATGCTCAATCATATTCTTAAATAATAATTTGCAGCTCAAGAACAATGATGGTCTACCAAAATATTTCTGCTATGAATGTGCCGCCTTGATTCACAAGTTTTATAAATTCAAAAAGAAATGTGAACTTGGACAGAGAGAGCTGAAACGGCTCATTGGGAAAGGAGGAGTAAGTTTTTAACCCTTTCAGGACAATAAGATGGCTAAGACTAAATATGCGAATACTACACAATATTTTAGTTATTCTGTAAAGTAAGAGATATCACTAGAAAAATATTGTAGGGTGTACAAATTTAATTTTCCTTTTAATTTTATGGGAAACATTTTAACACAACATACCTACGTTAGACATTCATTAAAAAAAAATTTATTCAATAATAATCAATAACGATTTTTGTAGAAGGGAAAAATATTTCCTGTGAGCGTGAAAGGGTTAAGTATACCTTTTTGACAGACTTCCAGAATGAATTACAATGAAAATACCATTATAGTTGTCTCTTCTCACCTCAAAAATTTTCTATAATAAATAATCAAACTCAGGAACATTATTTTATTTAACATCTCAAGTGTATTATAATTCCAGATAACCTTACAAAAAGTTATGCAGATAGATCGAAGAGCAAAAAAATTTACAACAAATCTAAATGTAATTACTGTAACAGACAGAGTCAAAACTTTCTTCAAAAGACATAAAGAAAATCTGACTAACAAGAACAAACGTAAATCAAGAGAGTCTTTACATATAACCAAAATAGATCCAGAACATTTTGTTGAAATAAAAGTGAAAACTGAAGATATGGTACATAAGGAAGAAACGTTAGACAATCACCATTCTGACAACATTGGCGATTCAACAGATGAAGACATTTGTTTAGATGAAATTAAAGAAGAAAAGACAAAAGTTAAAAGAGCACCGAGAAAGATAACCCATCGAAAGCAATTAAGTGTAAAGAAAAAGCATCCTAGGGTTAAATTGGAGAAAAAGAAACGGACATTAGATGAAAAGAATTGGCATTTGTCTAAATTGACAGAAGAGGCAGCCTTGGTACAGTTCCAGGCGAGGGCTACTGATTTGAAGTATATTAATGCAGTTTACAAATGCACTTTATGTTTAAAGAGATTTTCAAAGCAAGACATGTTGAAGAGACATAATAAATTGAGGCATAATGAGGTCAGTGTCTTAAGTTTTCATCAACGCTCCTTTGAATAGATAAATGAAAAAATTGTAAACAGCTGGCTTTTGTGCAATTAGGTTGTAATAGTTCTAGTCTATAATCTGTCTTTTTAAAGTGTTATCTGAAGTTTTTTTATGGTTTCCATTTCTCTAGAGCAGCCTTTATAAGTATAGATTGTGTTCTGTTAGCTTTGATTTAATATTTATAAACATTTTTTTCACAGTCAAATGGTCGAATAGAGTGTCGTTTCTGTCACTTTCGGTTCAAAGTGAAGTCCCACCTTGAATTACACATTCGGGAACACTTTAATATATATAAATGCTTGCGGTGTGACCTCACATTCTGCAGAGAGTAAGTATTAAAATTCATTATTGTGGAAATAAAAAGTTCAATCTACTGTTGTTCAATGTAATGTACTTCAAAATTAGAGGAGAGTTGCTCTTACTCACATTACATACATCATTCTTCATAACATTTACTTTGTAAATCTAAAATCACTGAATTAGTTGGGTCTACTCTCAAGTCACAATTGTTCATTCACAACTACCAAACCATTTAATCAATTTAAGTTTTCATGCATTTTCAACGGGTTCTTACCATGAGAGGGTAGACAGATTTGTTTGCTCTTAAATCGACCCGCAGTATCCAGTCTTCTCGTGATCGTGATGTTTGCAACAATGTCGAAATATCGAGACAACTCAATTAATTAAATATCGTGGTAAGAACCCGTTGAAAATGCATGAAAATATTATAGAAAACCGCGAGTGTTTGAATAAGTTTATATTAAATTGTTGACATTCATTTCAGAACTTCAGCGATGCATCATGATGAATATCACAATGGTGTTACAAGAACTTGTGAATATTGCAATGAAACATTCAAGTAAGTGAAAATATCTTATACCCTAATTTACTTAATCCTCTGTCATATACTAAAATTCTTGTATCAATGATATGTAATCAGTGCTAATATAATATTTGTATCGAAATGATGATTTATATTTCACACAAAAACGAATTAAATAATTTAGATCTAATTTCATACACTTATAAAACGTTGTATGTTGATCCGTACGAACCGTACGAGTTGATCCAGTCTGAGCGGTGGCACTGGGCAACACAACCTGCATTGATGGCCTATATAACTACTGAGGATACCAACCAGGAACAGCAGTGGGCTACGAAACATAGTTATAGATGGTACTTTATTTGGACAGAACAAAATCTGTAGGAATAAGTAAGCAATTAGCAAAGTATCTGTTGTTTTCAGACATTTATCGACGTACTACACTCACCTCCGCAAGCACAGAAGCAAGCATGTGTGTCCCGTCTGTGGAGAGTCATTTGTCAGCCAATTGGGACTTAAATTGCACAAGAGCGTCAAACACTTTATGGAGACTGTAAGCTATGTTTTGAAATCTTTTAGAAAAATATTATTTGATTGCTATTGTTTTCTATATGTATTAATAATACAAGTGACCCCTGCAAGTTTTGTCTAAGTCACGAAGGCTTTTCTAGCCTACTTAATACATCAGTTTTGTATGCTTAAAGGTCACATCAGAAATAATCCAGTTGTTTTAGAGATTAGCTGGAACAAGCAGATTTTTTAGACTTTAGAAACTTGACCGACAGACAGACAAACAGATAATAATTTTGTATGTGCACTGCACCACATTATGTTGCATACAGACACTTATTTTCTATTATTTGTATTGACAACACATGCTTGATACATTTTACACTACAAGAATCCAAAAGAATGTCGAAAGGAATCGAGTTGTATAGAGTCTTCGCCCTAGTCGAACAATAACGTTTTTGGCTAGCTATAAGTTTAAATAAAATAAAATAATTTTATTTATAGGATAAAGAGGGAGATGCAGCAAACAAAAAAATTTACTGTGAAAAGTGCGACATAAAATTCGAGACAACTGGAGCATATGAAGAACATCTGACGCATTCTGCATTGCATTCCACGTTAGTGGTTTCTTTTTTTTTTTCAAAGTCAAATCATTAATTTTCAAAGTTGTGAACACACATACATTTTGACTAACTTCCAAAAAGGAAGAAGTATTCAATTCGACTGTATTTTTTTTTGTTTGTTCCGAAGTATCGAACTTTAGTTTGGGTGGACCGATTCTGGTGTCAGATGAAAGCTAATGGCTAAACTTAAATTCCATTGTTTTTTTTTTAAAGATCGAACAAGTACTTTTGGATCCATGTTTAAAAATGTGTATTTTTAATGGACAATATTTCACAATTAGCTATGCGTTTTTGCGTGTATTTCCTTTTAATATGAACCGATTTGGATGATTATTTTTTTGTTAGAATGCAGACATTTTGAGCATTATCTGATATAAATGGTTATGGTCCTGGTTAGCACTCTACTGATACATAATATTCAGGATCTTAAAGCTTTAAGCTTGTAGTTAAAGTTTTCTTTAAAATAAGTTATTCGTACAAGCACGCAAACTTTAGCCTACTCATGCACGTCAAGGCAAATGATCTCGTACTTCCTCATTGAAACTAGCTTAACAGGTCCTCTTAAATGTACAGGTCAGAAGACTTAGCTCCTCCTATGAATCTGAAGACGCCTATCTTACGTCGCAGAGCTAAGAGGGAACAGACGCCTTGTTCCATGGTAAGGGATATGAATTCAAATTCAAATTTATTTCACTCAGCATGCATAACAATAATTACAATTACATAAATACAGAGATTACAATTAAATAAAACATAATAAATAGTATTACAGGGTAGAAGCATGTTGATTACGACATAACAATAATGCTTAACTATAGTATTCACACTAGGCAAGCCTGTATCGTGAGTACCGTAACCCGATTACTTAAGGTTGTCACTCCGGTTCACTCAGTTCCCGTTTTATTAATTATTGTTACAATTTTATTCTCTTATAAACAAAAATCAATATTAATATTCATTACCAAGATCGTTATAAAATATCTTTCTATAATGATCAATACAATTGCAAATTGAATAATGTAAAAAATAATAATAATCAAAATTCCAATAAATAAAATGATCAAAATAAACTTCTTAGTATTAGATATATTTCATGGAATTATATTTATATAAATAAAATACTCAATCAATATTCAGGATTTTGTACTTGTTGAATATTTATTAACCGGATTTTAATGTTAAATCTATCCTTTACTTATTATTTTGAGACTACAACTCATTACTTTCAATCCCATTCCGAATGTCATCATTTTTGCCCCGTAGTAACATTCTTATTTGTACTTTCGTCTGCGGAGTGCCCGGAGCGCTGTGACATGTCCCACTTTAAACGAGCTTTAAGAAAAGTTCTGTATATGTAGGTGATAGATAATGGTCCCTCATTGCCCTGGCATTGCAGAGGTTCATGAGCGACAGTGACCGCTTATCAGGTGGGCCATAAGGTAGTATTTTTTTTTTATTGCCATGTAGGCAGACGAACCAACAGGCCACCTGATCGTAAGTGGTTACCGTCGATCATGAACCTCTGCAATGTCAGGGGACATTGAGGGGTCGTTTATCTCGTAACATTGTTATTTCAGTGTAACAAAGTGTTCTCATCGTGGGGAGCGTACGTGAAGCATCGCCAGACGTCGCACCCGGGGAGCAGGCCGCCCGAACAACTCGCCAAGGACAACGGCGCGGGACAGTCGCAGGAGCGGGTCGTCTGCGAGATATGCGGCGCTATGCTCTTTGTGAGTATACGTCGTACGTACTATCGTACCAACTGAATCGTGACCCACTTGTAGTCCGTTTTCTGCACTGGCTCGCCAACTTCCAACATTCATATTAGTCAGCCGTCACTGTCATTTGTTTTGTACGTGAGTTGGACGTGGGCGAACCAATGTGGAAACGTGGTAAAGACCAGTCGAACAACTTATACTATGAAACAACTTATTAGTACAAACAAGTACCAAGAAAAGTTTATGTACGATTACGTTGTTTTGGTTCTACGGTCACTGTACCAACCCATTACTGCCCACTGTTGGGCTCAGGTCTCCTCAGAAGAGGGATTAGGCATAGTCCACCACGCTTGCCCAGTGCGGATTGGGGACTTCACATATCTTCAAAGGATTTTTAAAACCCTTTTCCGGTATGCAGGTTTCCTCACGATGTTTTCCTTCACCGTTTATAGTCAGTGGTGTTGTGAAAAATTGCACATAAATCTTTTTCACATTTAGATTTAGAGGTATAAGCCGGCCGGATTTGAACCTGCGACCTCCCGTACGGAAGGAAGCGCTTCGACCACTCCGGCCACCACGACTTATTACGACTCATAAAGTCAGCAAAAGATAAAAAAAAATGCTATTTTGATGTCGTGTTATCAACAGGCAAACAGCATGTACAGTCATCTCAACACACACACTCGTGAGAGACAGTTCGCGTGCAACACGTGCGGGATGAAGTTCAATCTTAAAACAACATTGCAGAGACATTACTTGGTAACATACTTAAATCTAGATACAGGGTGTCCCAAAACTATGCGACATGAACGGAAAGTACCTTAAATATTAGAGATGTTTTGCTGAAAGGAAACATTATTTTGTTTTTGATGTATAATAATACTGAATTCACAGATTTTTCGTAAATTGTTTGGTTTGTCTAAAAATTGAACTAACAAAATCGGCAGATATCAATGTATTTTTATGATTCCAATCGAAAGAACAGTTAATTACAAATATAATCTTATCCATAGTTTTGGGACACCCTGTATATACTCTTACTATAAATTTACTTTGGGAAATGCTACTATCGATATGAATTCTATATCTAAATGTGTTTCAATAAAATCTGTACAATTATCAAATCGACAAAACAAAAGAAAATTTATTCAAATACGTCGAGATTCTTGTTTCTCTTTTCTTCTAATATCTTTTTTTTCTATCAATCTATATTTCAATTTATATTACAGGTGCATACAGGTGAAAAGCCTGTTGAATGTTCTCTATGTGACAAGCGATTCACGCAAGTATCCAGTATGAGATTACACTACAGAACTATACATTTAAAACAACCATATCCTAAAAGGTAAGCTTTATTAGTCTGATATTAATCAAAGACTTACCCTTCGTTTACGACCATAACAAATTTGTTAAGGCTTGGCAAGGCTGTCATGCACAAACAAATAAGGTATAGGTAAGAATAAGAAAAATTATATTCAACATTGCAACGCATTTTTACCGTTACAAACGTTAGTAGCGAATTGGAACATGTTCCAATGCTTCTAAAGATACCATTTATTAGAATGCAAAATCAACTCCAATGCCGTGACGTAAAACGGCATGACTGATATCACATAAGCGTATGGGCACAAAATAGATATCTGTTTGAAGTTTCATTTATTTATTTCCAGAAACAGAAACAAAAAATCAGAAGATCCTGAAGAAGCTGCCGCCATAGCTCAGTATTATCAGAACAAAGACACGGCCGAAGACTACTTACCTATAGAAAGATGGAGAATTTTGCGTTTGTAAATAATAATATTCAAAAAGGCAATCGATACTTATAATAATGATGTAATAAAATAATAAGAGAAATATGTCGTTTGATTTCTTGATCCAATTTAAATACAGGTGTGGAAAATAGTACCGAAAATAAAGTTAATTTCGTTATAGGGGCATTCCATTGTGACTGGTGGGACATTTGTCTCCAGAATTTGACTAACTGTGAATGATAATTATGTACTCAGAAGTGATACGATGATATAATTTATTTTATAACGTAGATAGTTAATGATCACGTTCCCATATAAAAAAAACCCAAATAATTTGAAACTTCTTTGTAATTATCATTTGAATGCATGTGACTGGTGGGACACTGAAAAATCCCTCTCTGCTGTCTCTATGCACTTAGGAATGAATTTCAGCCCAACTACTTAATTTTCAAGTTAGCTTTCTCTGTGGAATAAAATATATTAAATACACTATCGTGCTTATGAATAAGTAGACTGATGACCTTTACTGGAATGAAAATATATGTGTTCAGATTTGTGACTGGTGGGACAGCTCTTTGTGACTGGTGGGACAAGTCAAAATTATGTGTAAAATATTGATGCCTTCGTCTTCGTCTTTATCATTTTGACACACTGCTACATATCTGTGCTCCTTGACATGCCCTCTTCTTCCCCTTGCCTCCAGTTTGACTACGACGTAATTACCGTTCTTGATGTCTTTTGTACCAGAGGATTTATGCAAACATGAAGTGTCTGAATCGAGTTTTGGTTCTGGGTATGTACTTTGCCCAACTATTTCTTCTGGGTCAACATCCACTTCATGTTCACTGTCACTCGAAAAAACATCTGAATAGTTTAATCGTCCGTCTTGCGTCATCAAAAACTTTTTTGATTGAGGAGACAAACACCCAGTTCACATCACCGCAAAGGCATGCATTCATGTAAAGCTCATAGAGAAGATAAGCAAAAAATCACCTAGTTAATATTAATTTTAATTAAGGAGAAGCACAAAACCATTCCGTTTAAGGTCTGCAGAAAAAAACACAAGTTCAATAAGAAATCTGCATGCTAACTTTCGTTACATATCAATTGTTAGCCAGGTTAAAGTAAGTCCCACCAGCCACTGTGACTGGTGGGACTTACTTTAAAACTGTAAGGAAACCATACAATTTACTTTTTAACCGTCTTTATTGTTACTTCTGGAAAAAACGGAACATGGAAAGTCATATTTGAGTTTAGGAAAACAACTTTTATCTTTTTTTGCGTGACTGGTGGGACAGGCGAAATGACTTTGTTCAAAGGAAGAATACACAAAAAGTAACATACCTTTACACAATATTTTGATATAGCAATTGAGTTTATCCTATGTTTTCACTAAATTACAAGCGTCGAGTTCTTATAACCGCCACAATAGCCGAAAACAGTTTCGCCAACCTAATACAAATTTGACCCCAAAGCAATTATGGAGGGAAGTGAAAGTTTCCATAAAGAAAAGTGACATTATTTTCTTTTTATTCTAAATTTCTGTACAGGTTCATGAAATATAGTTATTTGGCTATAGGATATTAATGAAATAAGTATAATTAATTGAATTTTAAAATTTATGTAGTTTTCCTGTTTTCGATGGAATGCCCCTATATACATTTTTGACTAGCTGTTAACAGATGATATTATGTATCTTTTAACGTTACTTCTATTCAGATTCTACTTTGGCGCATTATATTTGGCGAATCAATGAGGCGACCTAGGCGTGAAATAGATACCTATTCAAAAAAAAGCTTGATAAATTTCCAGCAAAACAGACATTTCAAACACTTGTCAATTTTGTTTATTATCTATCGTTTAATCTTGAAACGACGCCAGGGGAAAGGCAACAATTTTTGTGTTAGCTCAAGTGCACTGAGTTAACTCAAAATTGGCCCATGAGTAACCATAAAGTGCTGAGTGCACACGGCTTATTATTTTACGTACATTATTTTAACTCATTGCTCACATATCAAGTTTAAATAATGAATATCATCAGAAATAATGAAAAATTACAATGAAATAAAAAGTTAGTACTATGTTACTTTTTTCAACTTCTGAAGGAGCAGTTAACAGATCACAGTAACAGATGCCGGCTGGCGTCGTGGTATGGTATGGCGCAATTGCATAACTTAGCGCAGTTTTAAACATCCCAAGTGCTAAAAATGTACGTAGGGTAATCTATGCTTCAAAAAGTAAATAATCAATGGAAAGATAAAATTAAATAATGCGAATAAAAACCACCTAAAACAAATTAATAAATTGTCTTTCAATAAAGATATTATAATTTTACTAAAGATATTTAATTTACAGTGTCAGAGTGTCTTTTTGTTCGAATGAATACAAAATATAGGATAAACTCGCAAATGAAAACGTCGCAGATATAAAATAAACAGTCTAAATTTTAAAATATTAAATTAAACCAGAAGTGTCAATATGTCTGATTTAAAAGTATGCAGGATTTGTCTCAATACAGAAGTGAAATTACATGAATTCAATAAATATAAACTAAAAGAATGCTACGAGCAGATAATGTCGATCAAGGTAGGTTTTAATTTACTACAAAAAATTAAATTAAATTTTTATGTTTGAGAATTATATAAAATTTTCTATGTATAAGACTGATTTAATTTGAAAGAAAAATAATAGTGTTATTTTACTAGAACTAGAGAAGGCCTCTTTGTCCAAAATTTCTACAATTTTATAATTATTTACAGCTTAAGGACAACGACGGACTACCAAGATACTTCTGCTATGAATGTGCCACCTTGATTCACAAGTTTTATAAGTTCAAAAAGAAATGTGAAATTGGACAGAAAGAACTGAAACAGCTAATTGGAAAAGGCAGAGTAAGTTTAAAGTATTACTTTTATAGACTCTACATGGATTTTTTAATCTATCTAATATATAAAATTCTCGTGTCACGGTGTTCGAACTTGAACTCCTCCGAAACGGCTCGACCGATTTTGATGAAATTTTTTGTGCTTATCCGGTACCTATGCGAATCGGCCAACATCTATTTTTCATCCCCTATATGTTAGGGGTAGTCCACCCCTAATTTTTTTTTTCGGCGCAGACGAAGTTGCGCGAGTCAGCTAGTATTAGCATATAATTATACTTTCCCGATTTAAAAATCATGAAAGAAATATTTCTAGTTGTAATGGATCAAATTGTAATTTTCAAAAATCTGTCTACTACTTTTCCCTTCTTGATGGATATTATTATTCCAATAATTTGAATGTCTATAAAATCAATAACAACTACCATTATCCTATATTCATGATTTCCAGGTAACATTGCAAAAAATAACACAAATAGATAGAACAGCCAAACATTTGACAACAGCACTAGACATCATCACTGTAACAAACCGTGTCAACACTTACTTTGCAAGGCACCGGAAGATTCTCAGACAAAAATCAATGAGTCCACCGCCCATACCCATAATTGTTCCAGAAATGATAGATGTTGACAAAACTGAAATTGAACCTATTAAAATTGACACTGACAGTATTACAGAGAAGACTGAAAACTTAGTACATAAGCAAGAATCTCTATACATTAACAATTTAGATGACAATATGGAGCATTTAACGGAAGACGATATATCTTTGTATGAATTGAAACAAGATAAGGCAATAGATTTTCTTAAAAATAAAAGGAGAACGAAAAAAATGAATAAGAAGCAACTGAAGAGTCGAAAGAAGCACAAGTACCCTGAGATAAAAGTGGAAAGAAAAAAACGTAGACTGAATGAAGACAACTGGCAGTTATGTCATATGACAGAGGAAGCAGCAATGGAGGAGTTTCAGGCAAGAGCTAATGATCCAAAGTATATAAGTGCAGTTTACAAATGCACTTCATGTATAAAAGGATTTTCAAAGGATGACATGATGAAGAGACATAATAAATTGAGGCATAGTGAGGTTAGTCTCGTTCTAAAACAGCCAGAATAAAATGCTAAAAATATGCTATGATCTCTCTTTCTTAAATTGTTGGCTTCTGGTGTTTAAAGTCAACATTCCTAAAATATTATTTCCTTTTACCTTGAGTTTTAAAAGCTCTCTAGTTGTTAGTTTTTCTTTAAATAAATAAATAAGTTTAACATGTTTACCATTACCTCCTTAACTAGTGAACCGCGTTTTTTTTGTTTCATATACATAATTGTCGGGAATGTTCTAAATCTATGATCTATGGCGACCGCTACAAAATGGCGAATTTTTTTACTAATATCTCAATTTGGGGCATCTAATTTATAAAGTTTTATTTTTATTTGTTCACAGTCAAATGGTCCAATAGAGTGTCACTTCTGTCGCATCCGTTTCAAATGGAAGTCCCTTCTTCATAGACACATTCGGGAACACTACAACAAATATAGATGCTTGCGGTGTGATCTCACGTTTTCTAGAGAGTAAGTATCGCAACCCATGATTCTGATATCAATTAACGTAATTTGACAAAGAATGTTTCCCACTGTGGCTTCAATTAAATTTTATCATGATAAATTTATTTTAGGACTTCCGCACAACATCATGATGAATTCCACAATGGTGTGACAAGGACTTGTGAATATTGCAACGAAACATTCAAGTAAGTGTACAAAATTTCATAATAATTATTATTACATTCTTATGCTGAAAGTTTTTGGTGAAATATTTTAGTGTGATACCTCTAGTTAAGCAATAACCAAAGTAATTGTTGTTTTCAGACATTTATCGACGTACTACACTCACCTCCGCAAGCACAGAAGCAAGCATGTGTGTCCCGTCTGTGGAGAGTCATTCGTCAGTCCTTTCGGTCTACATATGCATAGGAGGGTCAAACACATTATGGATACTGTAAGTTCATCTTTTACAAATAATGTCTGTAGTTTTGTAAAAGATTATCTTTCCATAAAAATTAAGTTGGAGAGAGGAAATCACCGGATCCGTGTTTGTGGGAGTTGAACCGCACTAAAACCTCCCACCGCTCACACTCAGCGTCCGAACCCCGGGTGAGGCCAGAACCCAGCACGGGTTTATGAGGGACGGCGCGACGCGTTACGCCCACGGCACTCTTTCTCGTCGCGCTGCCCCCGCCTTTGTTATGTAAACGAAATCACAACAGAACAAAAACCCGCAAGTTCATTTTTGGTGTTTTGATATGCTGCTGTATAATAACTGAATCATAAGTGAAAATGCATGAAAGTGAATCATAAGTATTAAAACTAATTTTTTTTGGGCAATATTTTTAAGATACTAAAGTGAACAGGATTCCCGTAGGAATTGAGTTGAATAGAACCTTCGCCACAGTCAAATACGACCTAATGTATGTTTATTAGCTATTTATTTTCCTTTAAATAAATTTGTATTTTATTTATAGGACAAACAGGAAGACACATTAGAGGAAACGACTTACTGTGAGAAGTGCGATATAAAATTCGAGACAACTAAAGCCTATGAGGAACACCTGACCCATTCTGCTATGCATTTCGCGTTAGTATATTTATGACCTTTATTTTTTTCGAATGTACTATATTTGACAACAAAATTTGAAATCAAGCATTTTGGCACTCATAACTAGTGCTGTACAATTTGGCCGTTTAAACCGGCCACAAAGTTTAACCAGGTTAATTAGTTCAGCAGCCAGCTAATTTTTTGAAATTAACCGGTTAAATTAAATTAACCGGTTAAATTAACTGACTGGCTAACCGGTTAATTTGCAAAAGATTCTTAACATTGAATAAATCATTTATTTTTATTTTTATTTTTAAAACTTTAATTTTATTTTTATTTTAAATTTATTTTTATTTTTCAATGTATTTATATTTTTAAATTTATTTTTATTTTTAAATTTATTCATATTTCAAATTTATATTTATTTTTATTTTTGTTTTTAAATTTATTTTTATTTTTAAATTTATTTTTATTTTTAAATTTATTTTTATTTTTAATTTTTTTTTTTTTTTAATTTTTTTTTTTTTTAATTTATTTTTATTTTTAAATTTATTTTTTTTTTTTTTTTTTTTAATTTTTTTTATTTTTAAATTTATTTTTATTTTTAAATTTATTTTTATTTTTATTCATATTTTCAATTTATTTTTAAATTTATTTTTATTTTTTATTTTTTTTTTATTTTCAATTTTATTTTTATTTTTATTTTTTTTATTATTAAAATTTTAATTTAAAAATAAAAAATAAAAATAAAAATAAAATTTTTATTTTAATATTAAAATTTTAAAAATAAAAAAAAAATTAAAATAAAATAAATTAAAAAAAAAAAAAATTAAAAATAAAAATAAAATTGAAAATAAAAAAAAAATAAAAAATAAAAATAAATTTAAAAATAAATTGAAAATATGAATAAAAATAAAAATAAATTTAAAAATAAAAATAAATTTAAAAATAAAAAAAATTAAAAAAAAAAAAAAATTAAAAATAAAAATAAATTTAAAAATAAAAATAAATTTAAAATATGAATAAAAATAAAAATAAATTTAAAAATAAAAATAAATGATTTATTCAATGTTAAGAATCTTTTGCAAATTAACCGGTTAGCCAGTCAGTTAATTTAACCGGTTAATTTAATTTAACCGGTTAATTTCAAAAAATTAGTTTATTATTAAAAAAAATAATATTTTTATTTTTAATAAAATAAAAATATTTCAAATATTTTATTTTTATTTTAAATATTTTAATAAAATAAAAATATTTTTGATATTCTATTTTTATTTTAATAAAATTTTAAATATTAAAAATAAATTAAATTATTTAATAAAAATAAAAATAAACCTAAAAATAAAAATAAATGATTTATACCATGTTAAGAATCTTTTGCAAATTAACCGGTTAGCCAGTCAGTTAATTTAACCGGTTAATTTAATTTGACCGGTTAATTTGAATAAATTAGCTGGCTGCTGAACTAATTAACCTGGTTAAACTTTGTGGCCGGTTTAAACGGCCAAATTGTACAGCACTACTCATAACCCTTATAAGTAGTGCTGTACAATTTGGCCACATGGATTAAATCTATTTTTATTTTTATTAAATTTTGAATATTGTAATTTTAATTAAATTTTAAATATTGTAATAAAATAAAAATATTTTATTTTTAATTTAATAAAATTTTAAATATTAAAAATAAATTAAAATATAAATTAATATTTTTATTTATAGTTTTATTAAATTTTAAATATTTTAATTTTAGTTAAATTTTAAATATTTTAATTTTAATTAAATTTTATATATTTTAATTTTAATTAAATTTTAAATATTTTAATAAAATAAAAATATTTTAAATATTTTATTTTAATTTTAATTAAATTTTAAATATTTTAATTTTAGTAAAATTTTATATATTTTAATTTTAATTAAATTTTAAATATTTTAATAAAATAAAAATATTTTAAATATTTTATTTTAATTTTAATTAAATTTTAAATATTAAAAATAAATTAAAATATAAATTAATATTTTTATTTTTAGTTTTATTAAATTTTAAATATTTTAATCAAATAAAAATATTTTAAATATTTTAATAAAATAAAAATATTTCAAATATTTTATTTTTATTTTAAATATTTTAATAAAATAAAAATATTTTTGATATTCTATTTTTATTTTAATAAAATTTTAAATATTAAAAATAAATTAAATTATTTAATAAAAATAAACCTAAAAATAAAAATAAATGATTTATACCATGTTAAGAATCTTTTGCAAATTAACCGGTTAGCCAGTCAGTTAATTTAACCGGTTAATTTAATTTGACCGGTTAATTTGAATAAATTAGCTGGCTGCTGAACTAATTAACCTGGTTAAACTTTATGGCCGGTTTAAACGGCCAAATTGTACAGCACTACTTATAAGTTAGCCCTTGCTATTAAAGGCATTTGACCCCAGGAACGACAATAAACATTTTAATTACTACTGCAGGCATCATCTTTTCTTTACATAAGTCGAAATATTATTTTATTATAAGATGCTTCTTTTGTATGAGTCTTAAATATAAACCCTAGTAGTCAAATAAATACATTTGAAATTTGAACCTATTAAATGATTACTTTGTCAGAAGTTATTTACATGTCTATGAACAGCTATAAACGTAAATGTTCAGGTCGGGTGAGTCTGCTCCTCCAATGAATCTGAAAGGAGGCTCTGTTGTAAGAAGAGCTCCGAGAAAACAAACACCATGTTCCATCGTAAGTGAATATTTTCATAATTAAAATCTGACATCTTGAAATCAATAATTTACTCGCTGAACACTTCAATGTATCTCCATAGTCCCAATCTTTGCCGCCGTTTGCTATTTCATCCGTGCTATCACCCTCTTTTCTACGATTACAGAATTGTGGTGTACATTAAATTTTCATCATTCATCCTAACTTCTGAAATGTTCTATTTCCATTATATGTAATTGCAGTGCAACAAGATGTTTTCGACGTTGGTAGCGTACACAAAGCATCACCAAGCGTCCCATCCCGAGACTCCCCTCCCGGCGCTCGGAGCCAAGCATTGCGGCGCAGGACAGGGCCAGGAAAGACTCGTCTGCGAGATATGTGGGGCTTTGCTTGCCGTAAGTACTTGTGATACTCATATTAACGATTACGACTTGGTACCTAATACCAAGTAACATAACCTAGTCTCGGTAATTAGTATCAAGTACTGCTCCCTAGTATCAAGTCCTGGCATCTAGTATTGACTCCTAGTAGCAAGTACTGATCCCTAGTATCAATATCAAGGACTGGCACTTAGTATGAAGTACTCGCAACTAGTTTTAAGAAATCTAGAACTGTAATTGTTAACCGCCGATAAATTACTATTATGGTTAAAGGGTCATAAATTGCACTAAACACACTGTACAGATTTACAATGTCAGCGTCAATATTGTAATTTTGTACGTTTGGTGTCTTACCTAACTTATAATTTGAATAAATTTATTTCGTTCCTAACCACCGCTATAAAACAACATGCCCACATTAATAACGTTATAAATCTATGTCAAACAGCCCAACAGCATGTACAGTCACCTGAACACACACACGCGCAAGAAACAATACACGTGCACCACGTGTGGGATGCAGTTCAACGCTCGGGGAACCTTGCAGAGACATTATTTGGTAAGCTGAATATGGGCCCAAACACGCAATCTAGCACCTAACATAGGCGGTCGAGCTTTGCTGTTTTCATATCAGTCATAAACATACTTTATTTGTTCTTTATTGACCGACCGAAAAAGGAGGAGGTACTCTGATACCCCATGGTCGTCTTATTAAGTTTTTTTAAGATCGAAGAAGTACTTTCGGATCTGTGTTTAAAAATGTTATTTAACGGACAAAATCCCATGATTTGCTTTGCGTTTTTGAGTGTATTTTTGATATAAACTGATTTTTATTATTCTTTGTTAGGAAGCAGACACTTTGAACATTATCTCTTATAAATTTGATAAAATCTGAGCAGCAATTTTTGTGCTACGCTTAAGAAATGGAAATCGGTAGTTTTCATTTTTGTAATAAAAATATTATTTACATTACAGACGCATACAGGTGAAAAGCCTGTGGAATGTTCGTTGTGCGACAAACGATTCACGCAAGTGGCCAGTATGAAACTACACTACAGAACTATACATTTAAAACAACCATATCCTAAAAGGTATGTTTTATATTATTAAAAAAATATGTATATTTCGAAAAAAACAAGCGTTAAAATGGTCCGTTTTCATACCCTGTATTTGAACGATCGCAAAATTGCAACGATGGTGGTGCAGAATACCTTTCACTCGAATACTATTCGGTTTTCAGTTTTTTTTTTATTGCAATGTAGTCAGACGAGCCAACGGCCCACCTGATAGGAAGTGGTTACCGTCGCTCATGAACCTCTGCAATGTCAGGGGACACTGAGGGGTCGCTACCTACGACCTAACTTTAAGGACCCTCCTCAAGCCTCGTTCACAATTCCTTTCAAATTAATTTATTTCCAGAAACCGGAATAAAAAATCCGATGATTCGGATGAAAACGCCGTCATAGCAGAATATTATCAGAACAAAGAAACAGTTGAAGATGAAAGATGGAGAACCTTTCGCATGTAAAAAGTATTCAAATAGTTATGAAGTTAAAGACTATGGTGGATTTGAATTATCTTGTACATATAAGTATATGCCAAAATGTAATATTATAAAAATACTCTAAGGGTGCGTCCATAAATTACGTGAGGTGTTTAACGAGGAGAGGGGGTCGAGTCAAATCTCATCTAATCTTACGTTGGAGAGAGGGGGTGGTCTCGGCAAATATCACGCAATTTTTTTTCTGATTGAAACAAAAAAAAATTATACTATTTTGGTCCATTTAATCCAGATTGTACATTTTTTATTACACTTATAATTAAACTCTCAGCAACATTGATTACTAGTCATAACTAGTCGGAAAAAAACAAATTTGCTTCGTGCTAAAAGCACGAAGCAAATTTTCTTTTTACAATAACAATCCAACACGTTTACGTAAGAAACTCACATTTTGAAAAATCTCACGTGAGATTGGGAGATGGGGGAGGGGGTTGAATAAAATCTCACGACATCTCACCAGGGGAGGAGGGGAAGGGAGGTGCAGAAAATTAAAAAAACACCTCACGTAATTTATGGACGCCCCATAAATAGAATGTATCGTATTATTAGTATTTCTTGTGATAAAGAATTATGAAAAAAAAAAACATTTCACTGAAAGAACATTGCTAGTGGGTATTTTATTCAAAGTGATCAACGTAATTTTAACATGATTGTTGATGTTGATTTGACTTGACTGCACAGTCACTTGTTTTAGAGCTGTTAATGAATTATGGTACCAACGATTTTTTTTCTTGCCACGCAGGCAGACGAGCTAACAGCCCACCTGATCACATTTAGTTCGTTCTTCATATATTTTTATTCATAAAAATATATTGTTCAATATTATAAAAATAATACATAACAAGTAGGATGTTATAAATTTTGTGCAGTTTATAAATGTGAATATTATTGTACCTATTAAAATTTGTAGACTGATTTTGAAGTTGTTTATTTTATTTCACACCTAGCAAGAAAGACCTTTGATTTTTTATAAATTTAGAATTCAAAAACAGCTTGAAACATGTCGCCATTTTGTAGTGGCGGCCATATTGGATTTGGTCATGGTCGCAATTTACATGGTGATTCGTCTCTTAAATGATGTAGTATTTGTGTATATAATAGTAGATGCAATACATGCTCAAGTACACCAGTGGAGGGGCTTGGCAACTTTAGTCGCATGCAAGATGTGGTGCGTGTAGGGCGTATGCAAGAGCTGGGGATAGTAAGTGAGCCAGTGAATCTTAACCTAATAAACATTAAAAGCTATAATATTTTTGCATGGCCGGTGGTAACTTGGGCACATTACCCAAGTTTTCAGATTGTACTCACAGAGTACCTTAATTTTTTAGTATTGAAATCTGACATCTGACGGTTCGCTATATGTGACATATGTTAACGCAATTTTAGTTATTGGTCTGTGCTCATGACGTGACCGATGTGACGAAATCGGACCGCGACGCGAAATTTTCTTCAATATTTTCAACCAAAATAAATAAATAACAATAAACTATTCATAATAAATAAATATATTAGATTCAGGGCGATCAAGTAAAATGTCTGAATTAAAAATATGCAGGATATGTTTAAATACAGAAGTGAAATTGCACGAATTCGATGAATATAAACTAAAAGAATGCTACGAACAGATTATGGCTATAAAGGTACATCTATTTATTTACTCATGAGCTTATGGTTTAAATAAAATGTACAGATAGACTTTATGATCCAATTTTATTGATACGAATAAAGATGAAAATGATTGGTCCACTAGATTTTGATTACGAAGAAGATAACTCAAAGAATCCCAATAATATTTTAAAAATACTGTTGCATTACAATGATGTTTTACAATTATTAGTCTACTATATTTTTTTTACATTTTTTTATTTAATTCATAAGATATGAACAAACTGTGTATTGAAGTTCTCTTTAAATATTTGTTTTTTTTTGCTTACACTAAATTCATAACAGAACTAAGTTTATTATTTTCAAATAATTATTTACAGCTCAAAAACAATGATGGACTACCAAGATACTTCTGCTATGAATGTGCCACTTTGATTCACAAGTTTTATAAATTCAAAAAGAAATGTGAACTGGGACAACTAAAACTGAAAAAACTTATTAAAAATGATGGAGTAAGTTATATTTATGGAAACCTATATTTTTTCTAAACAATATTTGACCCTTTCACGACCAAGGGAAATATTTTTCCCTTTTACAAAAATCGTTATTATTATTGAATAATATATTTTTTTAATGAATGTCAAACGTTACGTTTATATACGTTGTGTTAAAATGTTTCATATGTTAAATTTATAGGAAATTTGCACACTCTACTATGTTTTTCTAGTGATATCTCTTACTTTACAGAATAACTTAAATATTGTGTAGTATTAGTCTCAGCCATCTTATGGTCCTGAAAGGGTTAATAAATTAACTAAAATTCAAAAATATAATCTCTATTTAATAAAATATTTGATGTATTTAAAATTCAAATATCTCAACAGTACTATTTATTTTTGCAGAAAATGATTCAACAAGCTAAATGGATAAACCGAACAACCAACCTCAATGTTAGCACCATAACAAACCGTGTCAAAACCTTCTACGAAAAGCATTGTTACCCCACACCTAAACATAAACCGAGACCCAGAACTACCACCATCAAACCAGAAATGGTAGACGTTACCAAAATTGACACTAAACCTATTAAAACTGACAAAGATGATACAAGTAGTAGCAGTAGTAGTGATCAGGAATCGGCGGGTATGAACTTTGACAGTTCTGAGAGTGACACTGAAGACGAAATACCTATAAAAAAAATTAAGATAGATATAGAAGTTACAAAAACACAACCGAAAAGAGAATCAAAACCGCAAGCAAAGAGAACAACAAAACCAAAAGAGAAGAGAGAAAGAAAAGCACAACCGAAAAGAGAGACAAAACCGCAACCCAAGAGAGAAGCGAAACCGCAACCTAAATTGAAGGAAGAGAACTGGCAGATGGTTTACTTGACAGATGAGGAGGCTCTGCAAGAGTTCCAGGCGAGAGCTAATGATCTGAAGTATACTAGTGCAGTTTACAAATGCACTTCCTGCTTAAAAGGATTCTCAAGAGAAGAAATGATGAAGAGACATAATAAATTGAGGCATAGTGAGGTAATCCAAAATCATTATTTTATAGAGTTTTAAAATATAATTTGTTTTTCAGGTGTATTTGACTAAACTGATCATTATTTTAATAAAATAAGTTTGAGCCTATTAACATAATTTAAATTGAATTTATTATAGAAACCATTGTGAAAGTGTAAATTGAAAAGTATTAAAGTTTCTAAATAACTTTTCTATAAAGGTTTTTTATGATTTTTATCATGATTTAAACTTCTTATTTAATATTAAACAATTTTGGCTATATTTTAATCTTTTGTTACAGTCAAATGGTCCAGTAGAGTGTCGCTTCTGTCATATTCGTTTCAAATACAATTGTCTGCTTGATCGACACATTCGGGAACACTACAATAAATATAAATGCTTACGATGTGACCTTGTATTTTCCAGAGAGTAAGTATAATATAAAAAAAATAGAATAAAAACATAAAAAGCAAAGCCAATATTTACTTACCTGTTCAATTCTTCCAGTTTCAATATAAAAACTTCTGTCTATTATTTGATTCACACAAAATATAAGATAATTAAATTAATTTTAGGACTTCAGCACTACACCATGACCAATTTCACAATGGTGTTACAAGAACTTGTGAATATTGCAACGAAACATTCAAGTAAGTGTACATAATTGTCTTTTCTAATAATACTGACTATTTGATCATAAATATTTTACTAAAACAACCTTGATCTTACAAGTACGAAATATACACATTTAAGCTGAACATCTGAGGAATCTAAAACCTATAGGATATCCATAACGTCCTTATAGGTACTTATATGTTAATATGCGAAAAGAAAAATCAATTACAAGAAGTGTGCTAGTTAAATTATCACTTACCTCAATTTTGTGCGGTTCAACTACCACATAGTGGCGAAATCCGGCATTCCCTCCAACTGAAAAACAATGAAAAATTTATCATACAATTCATAAAATTGAACAGAGAAAAAAATCTCGCGCGTACAAATGAAATGTGTTTGCTTAAACCTGAGTAAAATCTTTGTAGAATACAATAGATTAGATAGGTAATAATTAATATTAATGAAGAGAAGTTTTTGCTCCCCGGCTGGGTGAAGGGCCTGATTCAGAAGGCGGTCGTTCTTGACACGGCGCGTATTATGAGGAGGTTCCTCTCTCTAACCACGGATGGCTTGGGTCGTAGACTCCGCCTGCAGTGGCCCTCTGTTTTTTATATTGTATTTTTAAATTTTATTTTCTTGTAAATGTTTTTTTAAATAGCATGTTAAAAATAAGTGAATAAATGAATATACAGACCTAAGGAAAAAATTAATGAAGGTACTCAACTTACCAGGTTACCTTTGCTGTCTTCATTTACTGCATGTTTTCGTCAGGATCACGGCATTCACGGCACGATCATGACAACCACGGCACTATACACGATACTTACTATGATATTAATGTAAATTAATAGTTATTACACTAATTATTGTTAAAAAATAAAAACGTCCGACCGAACAATCATTTTTTTTCTCAATAATGTCAAATCGTCTTTTGTTTCAAAATCGAGTTGGTCACGGCGTTCGAAATTCGGAAGTCGCGTCGAAAGATCTTTATGTTTTTCGCGGCCAGTACAGCGTTCCACGGTGACCAAAGAGATCACTCAATTCAAAACTTTTTTAAATTAATTTCTTTTATACACTACAAATGTTCTCACTTGGCACTCAATCGCAAACCATTTTGTAAATATATTTTTTTAAATCAGGTAGTTGTAGGTATATTCGATTTTTCGAATTACCCATCGCAAATCTGACGAAGATTGGAGTCAGTTGGAGAGTATTAATTATCTTGCTTGAAAGCTAGAAATGCTTTTTGAAAGTATGTTTTTTTATTGCCTCGTAAGCAAAAGAGCAAAGGGGTCACCTGATTGTTAGTGGTTACCGATACTTAAAATATGGATCTCTGCAATTTCATGTGACACCGCGGTGCGATAACTTTTTATTTAATAAATTTATTTAAACACTCGCGGTTACACATCACTTACACTATTATTAAACGGGTTCTTACCACGATTATTTTTAATTGAGCAGTCCCGATATTTCAGCTCTGTTTCAAGCGCCATTATCACGGGAAGACTGAGTAACTGCGGGTAGGTCATTTAAGAGCAGACAAATCTGTCTACCCTCTTTCTCGTTCGTTTGCCGGTACCACTGGAACTCAAACTCACATTTCGACACACCACACTGACAGCATCTGACTTTTATTTAAGTTAGAGCACACATACAATCAGCGTCCGAATAATGGCCGTGGCCAGAACCCAGCACTACAGCATCTTTTACCTGTTTCAAAACATCATTTCACTCAAGAAGCACCGAAGAGTATCTATTTAAGACTGTTCTTGTTTTCAGACATTTATCGACGTACTACACTCACCTCCGCAAGCACAGAAGCAAGCATGTGTGTCCCGTCTGTGGAGAGTCATTCGTCAGTCAGTTTGGGCTGAAAGTCCACAAAAAAGTCAAACACATCGTAGGAGCGGTAAGATATGAAAATATTGTTTTGAATTAATATAGGGTGTAGTTTTAACCAGTAATATTAACAAGGCTTGTTCAAATTACGAATTATTGACCGACTTCCAAAAAGGAGGGGGTACCAACTGAATTCGTCTGAATTTTTTTTAAATATTTGTTTCCGCATAACTTTTGGCCGTTTTGATCTTATTTCATCAGATGATAGGTGATGGTTGGGGTCTCCTTAATTTTTATAAGATCGAACAAGTAGGTACCTACTATGGTTAAAAACTTGAGATGTGTCATGGGACACCCGAATAGAACGAAGTTCCTTTTGATTAAAAGATATCTTATAAAAAACATTTCTTTTCGTAACGCGCGATAAGGAACGTGTTTTAAAAGATATTGATCACAGCGCCATCTAGCCATAATCATCTAAAACAAAAAAGTGCCGTGACAACTTTTCGTAAGAATTTTTTCCGTCTAACCCCCTTTCACAACGCGCGATACGGAACTTCGTTCCAAAAATGTGTATATATATATTAACAAAGAAGTTTTCACCATTTGTTGTCTTCTTCACTGTCACTTCTTTTGTCGTTGAAGTCATTTATCATATTGAACTTGGCTCTCATTTCACATTTACGTTTTTGACTGGATTTAATTTACAGGACAAACAGGAAGACACGACAGAAGAAACAACTTACTGCGAGAAGTGCGATATAAAATTCGAGAACAATAAAGCGTATGAGGAACATCTGACACATTCTACTATGCATTCTGAGTATGTGATATGTTATTATTTTAGGTATAGAAGATTATTAATCTTCTTCTTCTTATATATAAAAATGAATTGCTGTTCGTTAGTCTCGCTAAGACTCGAGAACGACTGAACCGATTTGGCTTATTTTAATCTTGAAATATTCGTACAAGTCCAGGGAAGGTTTAAACGGTGAGAAAATTTCCTTATGTGACGCAGACGAAGTTGTGTGGGCCAGCTAGTCATAGAATGAAAATCGGCTAGTATTTTTGACTGTTTCTATGTTTCTTGACGAGTTCTTATAGTGGTTCGATTTTGGTGATACTTTTTTGAAATGAAATGAAATACTTTATTTTCAACATTGATGACGTACTCATACTTGTTGACGTCAAAAGTTACAAGCTACCACCAGTTCAGACACAAAAAATAATAATTGTAGCCACCGTCCTGAGAAGAACTGGCAAGAAACTCAGCGGGCATGTCTTTTTTTTGTATAATGAGCATTTTTTTTTAAATATTTGTACAGTATTACTCAAATTTACATTAAATATACAAAAAAAAAACGATTACGATAGTGGAATGACCTTGGCGAGCAACTCATTCCCACTTTGTGCAATCGTCCAGGTAATCATTGACCTTATAGTAGGCTTTCTTGCACAGACGTTCAGTATTTTCATATGAAAGGTGATGATAGTCGTTGAGAGGTCTTATTTAAAGTTCGAACAAGTATTATTGTTATTTTTAGCTATGTTTATAAATGTACCTTTGTAATGGAAAATATTTCACAATTTACTTTCCTTGTTGGATATCTCTTTACTGAATAAACCGATTTCGACTATTCCTTTTTTCTTAGAAGACAATAGTTTTCTCAGTCATGATCTCGTCTGAATTTCTTAAAGATCTGCCAGAATTTATTTTGTTGTGATCAGGTCGGGAGAGTTGGCCCCTCCTATGAACTTGAAGGGGGGCTCCGTGTTACGACGAAGAGCTACGAGAAGACAAACTCTGTGTTCTATTGTAAGTTATTTATATTTATTTATGTATCCAATTGTTTTTATCATTATTCATTCATTTATTCACACTTCGATATTCTCTAAGACTATTTCTTGATCATTTGCTATTTTACTCGTATTTTTGTGATTGTATTTGAAGTAACGTCGAAATATTAGTATCAGTTTCACTTAACTCGTTCCCGCTACAAAAAGTCCATATGAAGTGAAAACATTTTTTTATTTTTGTACCATTACCTACAGTTTTTGCTTGTTTGCAATAAGTATCACCACACTTATCCACTCAACTGGGAACGTCACTATTCGCTAGATAGCGAAACTGGGGACTTCGTTCGGAATCAATACCGTGTTTGAGCCCCTTTTTAAAAACATTTTTATCCAATAATTTTTAAGTTTGATTTTTAATTAAACCTTATATTTTCGTAAATCTTTATTACTAAACGACGCTGTATTGCATTATCAACGAAAATATATCATCTCCGTAAAATATGAGACGATTAAAAAATGTAAACAAAACAAGTTTTAGAACTGTGCTCAATTTTGGCTCCTGCCACAGACTTTGCAAAAGTAAACAGACCAATTTGGTTGCCGATCCCAGTTGAGTGGTTATATATCTTTCGTTTCCTTGTTTCAGTGCAACAAAACGTTTGGTACGTTCGCAGCGTACACTAAGCACCACCACGTGGCGCACCCCAAGGTCCCGTTCCCGCGGCCCGCGCCCGGACAGGAACGAGTCATCTGCGAGATATGCGGCGCTCTGCTCGCTGTCAGTATACATAAAGATTACTTTAAAATTAACTACTGTAACCAACTGTGGGTCTCCTTCGAAGAGGGGTTAAGCATAGTTCACCACGCTTACCCAATGTGAATTGCGGACTTCACATAATTACGAAGGATTTTTAGAACTCTTTCCGATGTGCAGGTTTTCTCACGATGTTTTCCTTCACTGTTTTTAGCCCGTTTAGTTTTGAAAAATTCCACGTAAATAGTTTTCACATTAAGATTTAGAGGTACAAGCCGGCCGGATTTTAACCCGTGACAAATCAAAGGTAACAAAGAAGTACTGTTTCGTTTCTGCAGGTTATGGCCCAACCTCAGTATAAGTTAACTTCAAATATAATTTGTTGTCCAGGCGAACAGCATGCACAGTCACTTGAACACGCACACACGCAAGCGACAGTACACGTGCACCACGTGCGGGATGAAGTTCAACACTAGGGGAATACTGCGGAGACATTTCCTGGTAACTAATCTTTCTTATATACATATAAACCTTAAAAATGAATTACTGCTTATTGAATTACAAATTATAGTATTTCATATCAATTCATTTATTGCGGGTTCTAACGGAAGAAACCGCAACTATGTACATGAAATGACAAAAACATGCTGCCTCAGTAGCTACACTGTTTGTAAAAAATATTGAATGCTTCTGCAATTACATGAGTTTGCTAATAGACCACTGTATTCAGGTCATAAATCCTTAATTAACAAACAAAGCTCTAAAATCTTTAGAATTATTAATCATTTATTTATTTGTATTACAGACCCATACAGGTGAAAAGCCAGTAGAGTGTCCTCTGTGCGACAAACGATTCACTCAACCAGGCAGCATGAAGCTTCACTACAGAACTATACATTTAAAACAACCATATCCTAAAAGGTAAGGTATTTAATTAATCTAGTCATTCATTTGTAACCAAAATGAACTCAGAATAGTCTTCATAACATAAGAAAATGTCTATAATTTTCAACAAACTACTATAGTTGACTTAAGACAGTTATAAATGGAATTGTTATAGTTTTCACTTTAACTGCCGTGACGAAAAATGTCATGACACCAATACGGTATTTAGTATATTTCTTATTCATGATAGCTACTTGTGCTTAAATACAATTTGTACGTAGCTTGAAGTTCTGTTACGTCTTATATTTTAATTCGAGATGATTTATTTCACAAACAGAAAGAAGAAAACCGAGGAAACTGAAGAAAGCACTCTCATAGCAGAATATTATCAGAACAAAGAAACACCAGAAGAGTTACCTTTAGAAAGATGGAGGACTTCTTTTGTTAATAAATATGCTAATAGATTTTAAGTATGACATAAAAAATATTTTAATGTAATTTTAAAAGTAGTTCTATTGATCCTAGTACTGAACTTGGTAATAAATTTCTTTAAACACTCGCGGTTATCTACATCACTTACATTATTACTAAACGGGTTCTTACCACGATTATTTTTAATCCCGATATTACCATACCAAGAATGGTAAAGGAAGCTATTGAAATTTCGAGGAATAGCACTTTTAATCGGGGTGACGGCTTCAAACTACCCTGTATGTGGAATCCAGTGTTAGACGAAAATAAAGCCAAAAAATCTAGTTGTGAGACGGCGGCAGTGTGGTATGTCGAATTGTTAGTTCGAGTTCCAATGGTACCGGCAAACGAACGAGAAAGAGGGTAGACAGATTTGTCTGCTCTTAAATGACCTACCCGCAGTTATTCAGTCTTCCCGTGATCATGGCGCTTGAAACAGTGCTGAAATATCGGGACCTCTCAATTAAAAATAATCGTGGTAAGAACCCGTTTAGTAATAATGTAAGTGATGAACTTGGTAATGTTTTGGTATAGAGATAAGTTTACACTAGATCACTTGTGCGACCAAGAAACCAGCCAGCCAGTGGCGTGCAGTCCATAGAAGCAAATACGCATTGCATACCCTGATGGTGGGAGTTAGAGGTGGGCAAATACCCGAATACCCTGACCTATGAAATTAGTTTAATAAAAACACAATCAAAATCATCTAAATACTGTATATTTAATAGAAACCCACTTATCATTCCTATGATTCGAGTGTATTGAGCGTTTCAGTGTAAGAAAATTTATTGTAAGTTGATAATTAGTAAAAGGTTAGGTTTTATTTACATTACTGCATATCCTGACCTAAATACAGGGTGGATCTGTAACTTTGGACAATCTGAAGTGGGGTGAATGACCTGTCGAAATACAACTTTTACCACCATTTTTATTTTTTGGATCGGTTCAACTTTTTTTTCTGACATTGTATGAAAACGTACGACTATTGTTGCAGACTTCCATACTATGATGATTTTTTTTTAAATCCAATTCCTAAAATTAAATTGGTTCTAAGTTTTATTTCGACAGGTCATTTACCCCACGTCAGATTGTCCAAAGTTACATATCCACCCTGTATACATGCAGACCACTGCCGGCAGCGATTCCTATTTACACTCAAAAGTTAACAAGAATATTTGCCATAACTCAATGTAAGCCCGACATAACGACTATTTCCAAGTTATGTGCCAATAACTACAAAAGCAAGTTATCACTCGTAGCTCATTCGATCCACCGAGAAAGTCTTACAGTACGTATTTCTGTTTTAAATTCCGTTAATAAATACAATTTGTTGTAAATTTCTCTAAACACTCGCGGTTATCTACATCATTTACACTATTACTAAACGGGTTCTTACCACGATTATTTTTAATTGAGCGGTCCCGATATTTCAGCACTGTTTCAAGCGCCATGATCACGGGAAGACTGATGAACTGCGGGTAGGTCATTTAAGAGCAGAGAAATCTGTCTACCCTCTTTCTCGTTCGTTTGCCGGTACCACTGGAACTCGAACTCACATTTCGACATACCACACACATTGAAACAGTGCTGAAATATCGGGACCGCTCAATTAAAAATAATCGTGGTAAGAACCCGTTTAACAATTTGTTGTGTTACACAAGTGTTTATCAGAAGAAAGATTGATTGATAGGTAAGACTAGCAAGTAAGTGGACTTATTAGGCTTATTTCTTTAGGTAATTTTAATTATAAATAGGTAGCAATAGTAATCAATCTAATTTTTTAATTAATGAGAATCTTGTTAATACAAACTATACTATTCTACTTTCTGTACTGAATTTTGAACACCGTGACTGACCTAGCATAACCTAATATGTATTAACCACTCAACTGGGAACGTCACTATTCGCTAGATGGCGAAACTGGGGACTTCGTTCGGAATCAATACCGTGTGAGCCCTTTTTTAAAAACATTTTTTCCCAATAATTTTTAATTTTGATTTTTAATTAAACCTTATATTTTTGTAAATATTTATTACTAAACGACGCTGTATTACATTTTCAGCGAAAATATATCATCTCCGTAAAATATGAGACGATTAAAAAATGTAAACAAAACAAGTTTTAGAACTGTGCTCAATTTTGGCTCCTCCTGACTTGGCAAAAGTAAACAAACCAATTTGGTTGCCGATCCCAGTTGAGTGGTTAATAACCGTTATCGGGGTTGGGTTTTCGTCCAACAAAGTTATTCCAACCGCACCTCAACATCTATCCTACCTGATACCTCAACATTCATATATCAATCATAATTAATAGAAAAAAACTTTTGATTATTTTCATTTAGTTCGATGAACCTGTCGAATCATACTGTCTCATAGCTTTTGATCGACTAAACTTCAATAAAAAAAATATATTTTCGAAAATGTACTGTTTTCTTAATATTGTACATAAATATCACACGAGTACTATAAATGTTATTTTATATAATTGTTTTAAATCACTGTAGTAGTTAGCACAGACCATACATATACAGGGTGGATCTGTAACTTTGGACAATCTGACGTGGGGTGAATGACCTGTTGAAATAAAACTTAGAACCACTTTTATTTTTGGAATTGGTAAAAACAAATTTTCATCATAACATGGAAGTCCGCAACGATAGTCGTACGTTTTCCATACAATGTCAGAAAAAAAAGTTTAACCGATCCAAAAAATAAAAATGGTGCTAAGTTGTATTTCGACAGGTCATTCACCCCACGTCAGATTGTCCAAAGTTAAAAATCCACCCTGTATATATGAGAGTAGTTAGCATAATAACTATGTATAAGTATAAAATATTAAAATTAATGTTACGCTTGATTATATCGTTGTTTTAAAGCTGTTAATTTATTTAGGTATAGTTAAGTTCAGTTTTTAATGTTTTGACGTATTATAATAGATCTTATTAGCTTGTTATGTATGTGTGCGTGTATCGTTAATGTGTGTACATACAATGTATTTGAGTGCAATTTGTAAAATAATACTAATAAAGGTAGACTGAATTTCAAACAGTTATTTAATTTGTGTGTGATTATTTTGCAATTAATTTTTCGTATCACAAGTAATCTAATTATGTTGTAGACAGAAAAATCAAGTTTTGCCCTAGTGATGAAGTTACCATCGCTCTTCTTTTTTGTATCTGTACTAGGTAATATTGACGATCTATCTATTTAGGGCTCTTTCCAAATCTCATTTGAACATTTTTTTGCATCACCCAGGAGTGAATACAAATATTGAACAATCATTATAATTTGGTGTACACTAACTTTTAAGTTGTTGTAATCAGTTGCCATAAATTGTGACAGTTCTGAGTGGTGTACAAGGAACACTATCGACAAATAATATTTACGATCATCTACGCAAAATGGCAAATCGAGAAAATCAAAGAAAACAATTTTTATCCGTTTTGAAGACAATTGAATTACATTGCTTAATCGTTTCATCTCGCAAACTTTCGATTCTTCTAAAGAGTACAGCGAAACTATTTAACTGTCACTGAGAAGTGTTAAAAAAATAGGAGAAAAAATTTTACGCACCCTTTTTTCTAAACTGAAAAATATAAATTTCACAAATTGTTAAAATAAATGAAACAAATGATTGCAATGAAACTTCCAAGTCATGAGTTCCTGAAATATCGTCAGTGTTATCGATATGTTCCCCACACTACTGTTGCCAAGTACTCTAGAGACTTGGCTTAAAGGTCTTGTTACCAGGCCATTTAATCTTATTAAAAAAAAAAGCTCTAGAGACTAATTGAAAACTCGTAAACATTTCGCAAACCAGAAAAATATAAATACATGAATGAAAACTTGTAGCAATTCGTAAAAACTATGTCCGATCTTAAAATATGTAGGATATGTTTGCGAACAGAAGCGAAAATGTACAATTACGATCAATACCAGCTTAAATATTATTATGAAGAAATCATGGCTCAAAAGGTATGTAAATACTAAAAATACTTATAATATCAATGAAAATCAGTTAATAAAAACAGACGAAACATCAGAAACGGTACTCCTCTGAATAGTTTACTGAATGGAGCGAGTTTTTAAATAATACGCTTATAGTTTCTGTCTTTAAAACTTATTTGAAAATCTACAAAATAATCAATAACATTACCAAATAATGATGTCACAAACATTATTTTATTGCCATTATCTAAGTAAAATAAATGTAAATCACTCAGTTTTATTACAAAATTAATTATTAATTTTAATTACTATTAATATTACATATCCACTCAACTGGGATCGGCAACCAAATTAGTTTGTTTACTTATGCCAAGTCTGTGGCAGGAACCAAAATTGAGCACAGTTCTAAAACTTGTTTTGTTTACACTTTTTAATTGTCTTATATTTTACGGAGATAATATATTTTCGCTATAAATGCAATACAGCGTCTTTTAATGATAAAGATTTACAAAAATATAAGGTTTAATTAAAAATCGAAATTAAAATTTATTGGAAAAAATGTTTTTAAAAAGAGGCTCAAAAACGGTATTGATTCCGAACGAAGTCCCCAGTTTCGCCATCTAGCGAAAAGTGACGTTCCCAATTGAGTGGATACATTTTACAATATAAAAGAGTATTTTCATGTATAAACTTTTTACATTTTTTAGGTGAACATAACTGATGGTTTACCAAACTATTTCTGTTATGAATGTGCTATGATTTTATACAAATTTCATAAATTTAAAGAGAAGTGTTACAGTGGACAAAATGTACTTCGAGAGTTGCTGTGGCGGGGTGGGGTAGGTTACTTATTTCTTGGTTTTTCTTGCATTTTGAATTAAAATTAAACTTCTAATACTAGATATAAGACAAATATTATTATTCTAAATGTTTTAAAGACTACTTTATGTTATAAAAACATACAATAATAATAAAACTTAAACGGTATGATAGCGAAAAGCTTCGGCCAACATCTAGGGAAGCTTTCGCTCTCCGGCTGGGTAAAGGGCCTGATTCAAAAGGTGGTCGTTCTTGACAAGGTGCGTATTGTGAGGAGGTTCCTCTCTCTTGAGCCCTGACCACTGATGGTTTGGGTCGTAGACTCCGCCTGCAGTTTAAATTTATTTTTTGTAAATGTTTTTTTAAAAAAATAAGCAAATAAATGAATATAATACCATAAAACTTATAATCTAATTTATAAAAAAGTGCTTTGATTTCTATTTATCTTTACAATTGTTTTTTCTTTACCAGATTACTTACGAATCAGTCTACAAAATAGACAGACATAACAAATATTTACATTCAAATTTAAATAAAACAACAAATGAGAGTAACATTAAAACTTTCATTATTAAAATACATGAAGATTCTAACTTAGAAAATGAAAAAGGAAATGGTGTCTTACTTGACTTATTTCAACAAGAAAATAAACCAATAAATAGTACAAAAGATAATTTTAAAAGTAACAAAACAGGTTCAAAAGATAACAGAAAGAGATGGAAAGAAAGCAAAATAGACATGAAATATTGGAAAGAATATAACTTAACTGAAGAGGAAGCTTTAAAAGTGTTTCGGAAGAGAGCAGAAGATGGGAGATATTTACGAGCTGAGTTCAAATGCGCAGATTGTTTTAGAGGGTTCTCTAAGGAGAGTATGTTAGAAGGACATAGGAGGAGAAAACATCAAGATGTAAGTATTTGAATTGCCATAGAGACAATTACCTAATTGTCACTAAAGGTTACCATTTCTCATGGCTCTCTTAATGTTATGAGAAATTGTAGGACTGTTGCCTGTAATCTAGATCTGTTGGAAAAAAGGCAAAAGACAACATAATAATGAAGTTAATTTAATTCTGATAATAAGAGTTTTTAGTTCTGAATGTTGAGCATTCCAATATTATTCCTTATTTTATTTCAGATGCACGGTTTACTAGAATGTCGTTTCTGTCGTATACGTTATAAATGGAAATGTGACTTGAGGAAGCATATGAGACAACATTACACTAAATATGAGTGTTTACGATGCGATCTTGTTTGTATGCAAGAGTAAGTTGTATAATATAACTAGATGACCCTCGCAACTACGTCTGCGTCACAAAGGGGTTCAAACAGTACTCGCAATGTTGTTATTTGCGCGGCCCGTGTTGGGTATATTTTTTTGCGTTTTATACTCGTCATAAGTTCTCAACGAAAAATCCGATTGGAATAAAACAAAAAGTAATTTACGTCGACATTGATACTCTTGATAACATAATATTTAATTTGGATAAGGATTAATAAAACGATACTATTTTAACGTAATTTAAATCTTCGGACGATTTTTTTTTCTTGAACATAAAAGCAGTTATTGTGACTAAACTATGATAGTTAGATATATGCTCTCCCGGACTTTTTTTTAGATCTGCCTAATACCTAAAAACCCGTAGTACATCATTTTGTTCTATTGTTAATAATTTTTGCAGCGTACGCATAAATAGGTTTTCGATATTTCACCTCGTCTTACAAATTCGATATTTTCATACGGATCCCTATTTTTTTTTCAAAATAAAATATAGCCTATAACCTTCCTCGATAAATGGACACTCCAACAGTGAAAGAATTTTTGAAATCGGACCGGTAGTTTCTGAGATTAGCGAGTTCAAACAAACAAACAAACAAACTCTTAAAGATTTCTTTTTAAGCATGATTTAAAGATTTAATTGTTTACAAATTTACAACCTTCAATTATTTTACGAAAAACTCCCGTATAGATTTTGGTTGTTTTTTTAATTGTATTAAATCAAATATTGTAGTATTGTCTGTGATTATTGTAACAAAGAAAATTTTTTGTTTGTGCGCGTCTGTAAGATAATATTGTGAATCTTTTCAGAAGTACAATGTTGTACCACGAGGATTACCATAGTGGAGCTACCAAGAAATGTGGACACTGCGGGATGGAGTTCAGGTTGGTTGTTAGTATCATTCTACACAATCAGAACTATCTTTTGTTGTGAAGAAGAATGACAACAACCCTTAAACAACCTATTAAAATCGACCGATGACAGTCACTGGAAAAAAAAACTTGAGAGGTGTCAAGGGACACCCGGATGGAACGAAGTTCCTTTCGATTAATTAGTGAGGGAATTGTAATAATTTTTTTGTTTTTTTTTTTAAGTTATAACAATTAATTAGTTAGTTTAAAACATCTGTCTCTCTCTCTTTCTATAACTAATCATTATAACTTAAATAAAATATTTGGATCACAGCGCCATCTAGCATTAATCATATAAAACAAAATAAGGAATTGTTTTAAAAGATTTTAATCACAGCGCCATCTAGCGATAATCATCTAAAATAAAAAGTGTCGTGACAACTTTTTCATAAGAATTTCCGTCTAGCCCCCTTTCGATAACGCGCGATAAGGAACTTCGTTCCAATAACAGTATACGATTTATGTTTCCCACCAGACACACATGCACGTATTATTCTCACCTGCGCTCGCACCGCGGCGGGCACGCGTGCGTCACGTGCGGGACCACGTTCGTGAGCCAAGCCGGGTTGCAACAACACAGGAAGGTCAAACATTATGTGAGTACACTTTATTACTAAACTAGCGAGCCTGCGGAACTTTGTCTGCGTCATTCAATTAAAAGGTAGTCTTTGTTCTAAAGATTGTCTGTGCCAAATTTCATCAAAATCAATGGAGAGGTTTAAGCGGGAAAACGTAACAAACAGACAGAGTTACTTTCGCATTTATAATATTAGTCGGGATTTAAAGAGTTAGAAGTTGTGTCTGAGAATTTTAACGGCTAGAAATGAGAACATCATCAGATAGTCGACATAGCTCAAAGAATCAACATGTAGCAGCCAGTGGTTTCGCAACATAACCTTACATTACACGAGAAACCGAAGGCAAATGGAGTGTAGGACAGGTTAAAAAGTGTACGAATGACCTTGTTACGGTCGCAGGAACATCGCGACGGGAAAGAATGCGTAATTTGCGCCGTCCAGCTGAGTGAGTGGCGAGGCGCTGAATGTGAGCGGTTGGAGGTTTTAGTGCGGTTCAACTCCAACATATCCCGCCCCGGAAATCCGGCGATTTCCCCCAACTAAAAAAAACAGGTCGCAGGACCACGTTGCAGGCTGCTACCTACCAACCTGTCCAGAAATGGTTCTCTTGTGGTTACGGGTATTGGCCCACCTCTCACTCCCACCACTGTAACTCCTGTGTAGGGGGGATCCACAGTGAAGCCCAGGAAAACCCGAGAGAAAGCTAACTTGTCTTCTCTTGTGGTTGATAATGACATCATGTTTCAGAAGTTACACAACTCCCGAACGAGTGAATTGAGTTTGGTAATAGTTCTTTGTAGTAAGTAAAAGTCAACGATCCCTTTATGCTCCGTCATTACAAAGAACCATGAGCGAGTCTTACCTCTGACTCTTTGATTATCTTTTACTATAAGGTGGACCGCTAAAAAAAAATCTTATTAGTGTACTTTGTTCTTCGTGAAAGTTTAGGATCTTTTTTCCCTTTGCTTATGTCTCTAAATACTGTATTTTTTCTCTCAGAGCAGCCCAACTAGTGAAGACTCTGCTTCGTACAGTGAAACTGGCAATACGACGTTTGAAACTAGTCAGGCCTATGACAAACATTACTTACATTCTGAAAATCATTCGGACGAACGGTAAGTCATTTTTTTAATACTAGGTGAACCGCAAACCTTATTTTAATTTTAGAATTATTATATAACCTACTAGCTGCCCCACGCAACTTCGTCTGCGTCGAAAAAATAAAAAAAAAATTAGGGGTGGACTACCCCTAACATTTAGGGGGATGAAAAATAGATGTTGGCCGATTCTCATAGATACCGGATAAGCACAAAAAATTTCAACAAAATCGGTCAAGCCGTTTCGGAGGAGTTCAAGTTCGAACACCGTGACACGAGAATTTTATATATTAGATGATACCTACTCATAAATAATAGCAGAGTTTTACCTACCATTAAAACTCATATTATGTCTGGAGCCTTATTCGAGGCCTTTTAAACAATATTGAGATGACATCTTCCGCTTCCGGCCGTATTTTAGTCGTTGTAGCTTCTTTTAATGGCGGAAATGTGTGAATTTCCGCCCTACCATGTTCACCAGGTGAGTTTCGACGGAGCTCTGTTCATTGTGGTCTCAATAGCTTAAACTTATTTCTTATTTATACCTTAACACCAGGCAGAGATTAAAGTGAGGCCTCGAATAAGGCTCCAGACATAATATGAGTTTTAATGGTAGGTAAAACTCTGCTATTATGTCCTTCCGCCGTTATTCGAGGCCTTTTAAACAATATTGAGACATTGTTTGTTATCGCCTGGTGAACCAGACGCCAATGTGACTAATTAATATATAACATAATTTATTAAAGTAGAAAATTAAACAAATAAAGTAAAGAAAAATAAATCTACATTATTAAATTAATAATGATGATTCATGTACTTAATAATTGTTTTTATACATCAAATCATTACCTATTATTATATTCATTTTAATCATATAAACTGCTGCCTTATTTATAAAAAATCAATAGTATTGTATAAGTTCAAAATCAACATATTATTATGGTAATTACAAGTAACTTATTTATTATTGAAATCAATGTTTCTTTTTATAAGTAAATCTATGACAATTGTCATCTGACAGGTTCGAATAGTCTTCCTAACGAAAGGTAGCTGGATCTGGCAGTAGGAACTGGTATCACTTCTTTCTTATAATATTTTGAAAATGTATTCTCTGACCTCCAATTACCTCTGGCTAGTATTTTATCTACAGGTTCTTTGTCTAACCAACCCCTAGATGCTACAGCTGATCTCACGCTTCCAGGGGTTGCATCGACACCAGCATCATTTAAAACAGATTTTACCCAGCCTGCGATTACAGTTCGAGAAGCAGCTTTAGCCGGTCCTCGAGCAGTTACAAATAAATTGCACACCTCACCTTCCCTGCGTTTAGTTGCACCCATCTGTACCAACTTTCTGACCCATAAGACGGGATCTATCATTTGATTATCGCTATTAGAATATAATTTCCATCCAGACTGAGTGTATGTTGCTGAATCTGTTTTGGATCCGTATAAGGGCCAGAAAGTAATAGTATTCGCTTCAACATCATCTTTGTAATAGTCATTTGACAGGCTCAAAAGCGTGAGATCATGTACTCTACGTCCCGAACAAAGAAGTAATAAAATTGCGCACTGTCGAGAAACTTCCCACAAGTTTAGGTCTTCCACCGGTCTATTTGATAACCAAGATATCACAAGGTCAATGTCCCAAATTTTGGTATTCGATATGGACCTTGCAGTGCCATTTGCGATGGATTTTAATATCTGCTTAACTAAAACATGTGAGCTAAGCTGGCAGTTATCTTTAGTGGAACACAAAGTCGACACGACAGATTTATGAACCAGAATAGTTCTGTAAGCTAGATTCTCTTTTAAGTAAAGATCAGCCAAAAATTGAGCGAGTTCTGAGCCGGACGGGTTCGTAGGAATAACATTAGTGTCTTGACACCATTTAATCCACCGTGCCCACGCAGGTTTGTAAGTTTTAATAGTGGATTCACGCCATCCACTACGTAACAAAGTCTTTTGTTGCGAAGACCATGATTTTATGTCATCCGTCCACCCCCACATTTCCAAATTTCGATCGTCAGATGGCAAACATTTGGAGGAGGGCGGCCGGTAGCCAGATCGATCAGTTTGGTTTCTAGTTTGTTGATAGTGAAGGGCGGGGCTGTGGCACGCGACTTGAGGTCCGCTCTCCAAAATGCCTGAGGCCATCTCGGAGCTACAATCAGGTATGTCCCTATTGCGCGATTGAGGTGCATGAGCACTCTCGGTATTAAGTTCGGTGGGGGGAATATCCACGCCAGTTTGAACTTCCATTCCCAAGCGAACGCATTGTGCCTCCACGCTGCGCGATCCGTCTGGTCGAGGCTGACATACCTTGGTACAACATGCGCTCGGCTCGAGGCAAAGAGATCTACTTCTGGAACTCCCCATTTTTGAAATACAATCTCTGTCAATGAAGGGTGTAGGTGCCACTCTGGAAGCGTACATTTCCGAGAAAGGCGATCGGCTACGGTGTTGTATTTTCCTGGAATGTGGTGTGCAGGTGAATATCGTACCGATCTAAGATCTCGAATATCTGATAGGTCAGGTTCATTAGCGGTGCCGATCGACTTCCTCCTTCGTTTCTTAAATATGCGACTACTGCTTTGTTGTCGCACTGAAGCAGTACAGATGTATGACTCAGAGAAAGACCGAAATCGAGTAAACATTTCAGAATTGTGAGCATTTCTTTTTGATTCGAATGAATGGATTCTTCCTCGCTCAACCAGTTGCCCTGTATCTTTACGCCGTCTAACTCCGCTCCCCATCCAGAATCGGCTGCATCCGTGGTGAGATAGTGAGTTAATAGCGGAGGGTGAAGTCGAGAAGATTTCACACAACTTTGACTCCACGACACAAGTTCGTTGATTACCTGAGGTGAGAGAAGGTATCTCTTGCTGGGATCGCTCTGAAGTAGGCTGTTGCAGTGAGACAGCAGGTGGCGGAAATTCAGGCGTCCTTGTGGCACGGCTAATCGAGCAAAGTTTAATGTTCCTACCAGACTTTGAACTTCGCGCAGTGTTGCTTTCCGTTTCTGAATTATGTTGGCTAACGTGTCGCGTAAGGCTAAAATCTTCTTTTCCGGCAAGGTTTTCTTGTTCTCCCATGTATCCCAAACCAGACCTAGATATTCCAATGTTTTTTGAGGGACTAGAACAGATTTGGAAGTATTGATGACCCAACCTAACTCTTGAAACGTCCTGATCACTATTTGAGTTTGTTCTATCAGTTTGGACCTGTCCTGACACGCTATAAGGTAATCGTCGAGGAACACCGCGATGCGAATCCCTTTCTCTCTCAGAATTTCTGCCGTCCAATTTGAGAGAGACGCGAATATTTTCGGGGCGGATGCCAGACCGAACGGTAAAGAGGTCATTTGTAAGAGTTGACCTCTGTACAAAAGTCTGAGGAAACAGCGATGGGAAGGTGAGATCGGAACGTGACAGTACGCTTGGGAAAGATCGATTTTCACCATCCAATCCTGCGGTTGTAAAAAATCGGGTATACGATGAACCGATATGAGTCTGAATTTGGTTATTTTCAGAAATTGATTCAGTCTCTTTAGGTTGAAAATTGGACGTACTGAGCCGTCGCTTTTCGGAGTTAAGAACAGAGTGGATATAAAACTGGGTGTTTCTGGGGCATGCTCTAGAATTCCCTCCATCAGCAAATTGTGTATTGTTCGATCTATTTCGAGACAAGGAACAGTTCGTAAGCGGTCGCTGGTGAGACTCGGTAGAACAAGCGGTGGTTGCGCTTGAAATGGGATTTTGTACCCCGTTATCACTTTTAGTAGTGAGGTTGGTGCCCCGAATCGTGTCCATGTCTCCACGAACATCGCTAACCTGCCCCCTCGAAACGGTAGATTTATGTCAAAATTTTTTGTTATCTCTCCCCCTACTACGCGACGTACTGTTGTGACTATTGGACGGTCCTTGTTGTTTAAATTTTCTTTGATTGGCCGGGGTTGGGTGACCTGTATTATACGACTGTGGTCGGTATTGTGGCCGAAAAAACGAAGGATTTCCAGAGTATGCCGGAAACTCGCCGTTAAATGTATACTGTCTCATGCCTTGAGGGCAGTGATATCGCAGATTAGACGGTGCTGTGAAGCGACCGGTCTGATGGTAACTACTAGTACTAGGTCTAGGTTGCGCAGCCTGAGACCCTGGTGCCACTCTCTTCTCTTGCGCAGAGAAGGAGGGTTTCGAAAAAAAATTTTGTAATACCTCCATTAATTTTTAAAAATTCAGAAAATCCTTCTTTGTTAAAAAGGTGATCACATGATGGGGGTATCTTTTTCAGTGCAGTTTTCAAAAACCTATCCTTTACTAAATTTATGAATGTATCCCTCCTTTGCTCGATAATATCGGCCCTGCGGCCACATACTAATTGCAGACAATCTAGGGAAATTTTTTGAAAGTCATCTTCAAACATATTTCTAATTTTTTCAATTAAAGAATCTTTGTCAATAGTGCTACTATCGTGAACCCACTGCATTAAATCAGATACCCCCGTTTTTAAAGCTTCGTTTTGTTTAATTAGCGCTTGTGTGATAGCACCTAAAGACTTATCAGTTGTGACTAGGCTACTTGACTTTTCAAGTTGTTTAATTTCGTCGTTCACTTCTAATTCCACGAACCCCGGCCGCGCATTATATAATTTCTGAATTTCAGAATAACGAACGTTTGCCCAATTTTCAGAATTAAAATGTTGTAATGAGTCTAACACTCGCAAATGTTCGGAAGAAGCATTTGGAATTGTGGGTAGTTTGAGGTTAGTAGATAAATCAAAATCAAATTTTAGGGCCGGCTCGGCGGGCACCTCGTTATTAGACGCGACCGGTTGAGTCGAAGCCACGTTATTAGCCTGTCCCGGCGAGGCATAGCACTCGGGGTCATACGGGTACCATCCCTGTGAGGTGTAGGTACTACGCGCTAAAAAGTTCTGTATTTCACTTACTTGTTCAGCAAGGTGTTCCAATACCTTACTCTTTTTTCGAATTCCCCTTTCCTTGTGCGCCCGCTTACGTTTGCGGTGCTTTTGCGGTACTTCCTCCTCGCTGGATGATGAGGAGTCAGATGACACCGATTCGTGCACATTTTCACTACTTTCCGACATTATGTATTCTGAGACTCACTATTTCACTAAATCACACTCACTTATAACAGAAAACGCCTAATATAGAAACTACAAATATAACTAATAACTAACTTGCAAATAACTAACTTGCAAATAAAACTAAAACTTTCCGAACGCTAACAGCGTTAGAACTACAAGTAAACGGCCCGAAAGTTAAGACGCCAATGAACAGAGCTCCGTCGAAACTCACCTGGTGAACATGGTGGGGCGGAAATTCACACATTTCCGCCATTAAAAGAAGCTACAACGACTAAAATACGGCCGGAAGCGGAAGATGTCATCTCAATATTGTTTAAAAGGCCTCGAATAACGGCGGAAGGACATAATGTAAATTCCTTTTAGTAAAAGAATTTTCGAAATCTGTTCAGTAGATACAAATAATACCCTACAACATCACAAATTTCATTTTACAGATTCGAAAGTACAACAGAAAGAGTCCCCAATAAAATTCTGAAAAATAAAGAATCAAAGGTAATGTCCTCGATTCTATTTTTAAATGTTTTTGGCAATAATCGCTGTTCTATTTACAATTGTAACAAAATGTTTTGTATTTCAGATATCTTCAAAACTGAAGAGATGGTGAGTATTCTGAGATGAAAAACGTTAAAACGTTTAAAAATAGGAATGATAATATATTATGGTATAGGTATTTTTGTAAAGAAACAAAAAATAATTTGTATATGACGGCGTAAATAGTGTACGGGTATTGGCCCACCTCTCACTCCCACCACTGTAACTCCTGCGTAAATAGTGTACTGAGGTGTAATGACGTTGTAATTAGTCTATCTTCGTTTGGTTTTGTCAGGAATGACGTCACAATGTCCACTTCAATACCAGATGATCACAACTTTTGAATAAAAACTTCAAAAATAACGAGTTTTAACAATTTATTACTTTTACATCAAGAGGTCCGTTCGCCTCGACAATTCAAACACGAATGAATAATAACAGCGGCCAACGCCTGTATTTATAGCAAGTCTCCACTTCCAACTACCCGCACGGTGAATAGGTTGGTCTCCCTTGTTATCACCCCGTCATATATAAACTACATTGTTACTATGTAATAATGTTAGATGGTTTAGTATTTTTTCGTGTCAACAGCAGAGATACCGAAGATATATTTTTGCCAAACACAAGAGCGAAACGAAAGAAAAATTTGAAAAAATCACACAGAAAACCTACAACTTGCTATCAAGTGAGTATTTACACATTTTATTAATTTAATGCTCAAACATAATAACATTCAAAGAAATGATCGATTAATTAATATAAACTGAATTTATAGACAAGGTTCTAACTTAGACGGGCTGTGAGTCTGGTTTTTATACCTGTTCAAAAACTGCTCTGGAATTTAGTGCTCACTCAACCATAGACAATACTATCTCAACATTTTTAATATTTCATATTGAAAAATACCCTGCGCTTTGTTGAATATCCTAGACTTAGATCATCAAGACATATGGCCCATTTATACGTGCGGATCGATCCGTGACGGACCAATCGCACACGTAGGGTCGGTGAGACGAATCCGACAGTTTGATCCGTGGTGCCATTTTAACGCAAAATAAGCATGACGGATTTACCCGTGACGACCATTGAGACAAATCCGTGGTTCTAAAAAGGCGTTAAAATGTCGTTACGAATTTATCCGCAGATGGATCCGTGATGCTTTTAAACCCCCACGGATTTGTCCGCGGAACGGCAAATATGTATGGCGCGAGAGAGAAATCCGACAGATCCGCGGATCAATCTGTAGGTGCTTAAAAGCATCACCGTCCGTCGAACGAGTCCCTCGGATCTGACCGCGGATCGATCCGCACGTGTAAATGGGCCAATTGGTTTAATGGTTATGTGTGTATTATGAGTGCGGGAAACACTTCTCAACGCAAGCGGCGTGCATGAAGCATCACCACTCTGAACATCCGCGCACGTCGTTCTTCCCGCCCGCACAGAGACACATCTGCGAGATCTGCGGAGCTTCTTTGGCTGTAACTACTTTTTTTATTGCAAAATAGATAATGGAGCTTACGACCCACCTAACCACGTTTTTTTTCTTTTTTTTAGTTGTAGGAAATCACCGGATCCCCACCTGCCCCGCGGGTAGGATATGTGGGAGTTGAACCGCACTAAAACCTCCAACCGCTCACGCTCAGCGTCCAAACCCCGGCTGAGGCTACCCAGCACGGGGTTTTGAGGGACGGCGCGACGCTTTACGCCATCGGCACTTTCCTAACAACCTTAGTAATATTTACGAAGAGAACGAATTTACGACCTTCTCGTAATCATTACCTTGCATGATTGCCTTTTTGAAAAACATTTTTTTTTCATAATATTTTAGACAGGGCAACTATGCCAACCGAAGTAGGGTGAATCACCTGTCGAAATACAATTAGAACCAATTTTATTTTTGGAATCGGTAAAACTTATTTCAACAAACACATTTTAGTGCAAATACGATTATTATTATTACTGGCTTACATTTGATATTGAATAAAAGTTGACATCGATTTCAAATATAATTCACCCCACTTCAGCTGGCATAGTTCTAGAGTTTACTGTATTATTGTTCAGCCGGGCAGCGTGGCCATGCACGTGAACCTGCACTCCCGCGAACAACTGCACACGTGCGACACGTGCGGACGACAGTTCCATATGCTCAACGGACTCAAGAGACATCTAGTCGTATGTATAGGTTTATATTTTAAACTCATTGAGCAGTGGCGTGCAGTTAACATAAGGAAATAAGCACTGCATACCAGACTAAAAGATCAGAAAGACAGACTTTCAGGGCATTTTATGTGTGGTTATAGGTCCCGATTAATAATGTTATTGATTGTTATAATAAAACCAATGGTTAAATAATACATTTTATATTTCTTGGTAAGTAAATTAATGACAGGAAGATACCAAGATGACATTCTCTATGTTTTCCTTCTCCACCATAACTGAGGTTTTTTACCTGATGAAAATGCAGTCTTCAAGGTTGCTATACCCTGATTTTAGGGTTGCATTAAACTTCATTAAAGTAAAATTAATATTAATTGAACCTTTGTACGTAACTGTAAAAATATGGTGATAATTGAGAAATCTAAATTAAAGTATTAAAATTATTCCATTTCTACGCGTACTGTAAATAACCTTAATGAAAATGACGTATTTCAGACTCACACGGGCGAAAAGAAATTCTCTTGTCCCTTATGCGACAAACGTTTCACGCAAAGCAACAGCATGAAGCTACATTACAAAACGTTTCATCTCAAACAACCTTATCCGAAAAGGTAACATACATTAACTTTAGTGTGTAAAGGTATGTAATTAAGCTCATAAGTTGACTCTGCATTTTATTGAAAATAATCTGTGTTTATATTGCCATTATTAAATTCGACTCGAAGGACCAAAAGTTGATAAAAAAAATCTTGAGAGGTGTTAAGGGACACCCGGATGGAACGAAGTTCCTTTCGATTAATTAGTGAGGGAATTGTAATAACATTTTTTTTATATTAAATTTATTTAGATCACAGCGCCATCTAGCATTAATCATATAAAACAAAATAAGGAATTGTTTTAAAAGATTTTAATCACAGCGCCATCTAGCGATAATCTTCTAAAACAAAAATAGTGTCGTGACAACTTTTTTATAAGAATTTCCGTCTAGCCCCTTTCGATAACGCGCGATAAGGAACTTCGTTGCAACAGGTGTTTCGATTTACCTCCAAAAAATGTTTAATAGCTCATTCGAACATTCAAAAAGACCAACTAATTAATTTTATCTTTATAGAAATAGGAGAAAGAAAAATGAAGTAAATTCTGGTAACGTTGAAGAGTATTCTAATGTGGATTCGGACAGCCTTCCCGACCCGGAGCCTCGCGCGGGACTCGAGCCCGCACTACACGCGCAACCACACCACGGACACATGGACTACATGCGATTATAAACGAGTTATTCCGTATAACTTAATGTAAGACAAAAGTTTGTTTGTGAAAGAAAAATCCAAAATTAAAAGGTTTCAATTTCACTCCCTGGTGCACTTAGCAAGTGAAGGTCTCTTTAACACGTTTACTGCTAAATGAGGCATGATCCCTCCTCCAACTTTCCTATGGTGCGGCAAGTGAACTTCTCTGTTGTGCGAAGAGCATAACTTTGTCAAAGGAATTGGGGTCTAATAGACCGCGTGTCGTCCTAACGTCTGGTCATGGTCCGGGTCGATTACACCCTTGTCACAGCGAATGGCAAATATGCAAAAAATGATGTCGCAGTGAACGTGTTAAAACCGGTTCAGCGGATTCACAGATTAACCGGAATGAACGAAAATGTTGTCAATAGATGGCGCCTCTTGTATTTCTGTTTTGCGTCACCGTTACGTAACACTTTATATGACGAAACTAAGTATCTTCTTTAATAAAATACTTTACTTGAATTGTAAATAGAGAATTAAGAAATACAACATTAAATAATGATAAACATTTTTATTTCAATAACTTATACGCTAAAATCACATTATACAATATGCTTAAAACAAACATCAGAGAGAAACTTTACAGAAATAATAATCAATAGACAATCCTAGCTCTTAGATTCCTCTTTACGCGACTTTGAGTCGTGTTCTGGTCGACCACACAGATCTCTTTTACAGCCAGTGTCACTCTGAAAATAATAATATATTTTTTAAATAAATACTACAAAAACAACAAATTATTAATCTCACGGATGGCACGAAATCGCGGAGCACAAGGTTTAGTTTCGCATTGTGTTGTGCAAGCGAATTTCGCTTTTATGGTTGATATCAGGGATGTTACGAATATTCACAAAAAATAAAGAATAAAGATGTTTATTGTAAGTTAAATCCATTACACATTTGACAGAAAACTTATACTAAATACTAGGGTTGTGCGAATATCGTTCGAATCGAATCGAATCGAATATTAAAATTCGATTCGAAATTCGAATCGAATAATTCGAACCTTCGAATTATTCGAAGTTCGACGAATATTCGAAAAATTTCGAATAATTCGAAAAGATTCGAATATTCGTTGAATTTCGAATAGTATCGAATTTGACTACGACGATGCATCGGAAATAGGACAAGAATTTGTATTTAGTAGATAATATCTTTAATGGGCTAGATGTCTACAAAATAGTCATAGTCGTCGTAGTCGAATTCGATACTATTCGAAATTCGACGAATATCCGAAACTTTTCGAATTATTCGAAATTTTTCGAATATTCGGCGAATTTCGAATAATTCGAAGATTCGAATTATTCGACTCGAGTTTCGAATCGAATATTCGTATTCGATTCGGAACGAATAATTCGTGAGTTCGAATTATTCGCACACCCCTACTAAATACACATAGGATTCAACATACAGATGTGCCTGAACAAGTTACCAATGATCCTCACACTAGGCAAAGCCTGTATCGTGAGGACCACGCTAAATAAGTGTACATAGTGGAAGCTGGGCACAGTTTATCACTAGCAGAGTGATAAAACTTAATAGTACCTAGTTACAATCTTAGGAAAAGAAAATAAAAATAAAATATACAGTAAAAATTGAAATAAAGTGCAAGCCTGATGAGTTGGTTTTACATTCTCGTGTTGCGAAAAATTATGTGAATGTTTTGATAAAAGTTAGGTGAATGTAGAGGGAATCTAACTCAGCCAAAATAAAGGGGGCCTTTAATTGTACTTTAAAATGAGCCCAAACTCGATGAGTTTACGACCGTCCTTTGACAAGATAATTTGCGGGGGGTTTCAATTATTTGGTGGAGGAGGCAATACGAATATTCGTGTAGTATTAAAATAGTTTACTACCCACCTCATCATCACTAGAGTTGCTGGTGTCGCTGGAGGAGTCGGAGTGGTAGTGTCCGAGGCCGGGCAGCACGCCCGCCACGCGCAGCGCTCCCACACGCATACACTCAGAAGACTTCACTGATGACTCACTGAGTTACATTACAAATTACATCTAATTTACTATACTATCTTTTTTGGGGTAAAAGGAAATCTTCTGAAGATGCCTAAAAGTAACTAGACTATCACTAGCCATTTCCAGTATAAATTGAAAGACAGTTCATAAAGAATATTTTTATTATAAGAATTTTTTTTTTTTTTTTTTTTTTTTTTTTTTAAATTAATATCTGCGATCAATCATAAGATTATGAGCAGATGGTAATGAATGTAGGAGGCGTTCAGAGACAATCGCCCAATGGCGAGAGCTCTCCAATTTTAGACGAATCTTTTGTCCAAGTCCAGTACTGCGTGTCGCTTCAGGCGACGCTTGTGTTTTTCATGAAGGAGATTTAGAGCTAGTTGGTTGGGGTGGTTAACCAGACGCCCTTTGTATTTCAAGAAATATTTTGTTATTTCCTCTTTCACTGTCGGTATGCAGAGAAGTTTGTGTATTTCAGTATTCGTGATGAACCATGGTGCGTTCGAGATGGTTTTTAATATTCCATTCTGGAACCTTTGCAGTATGTCTACGCTAGAGTTGCAAGCACAACCCCAGAGTTGGATGCCATACGTCCATATGGGTTTTAGGATTGCCTTGTAGACTAACAATTTGTTATCTAATTTGAGTTTGGATTGACGTCCCAAAAGCCATATCAGGTCTCTGAATCTGATCCCTAGTTCATCCCTCTTAGCTCTTATATGGGCTTTCCAAGTGAGCCTGCGATCCAGGTGCACTCCCAGATATTTATATGAGTCAGCATGAGGCAATATCACATCATCGAGTGTGACTGGGGGGCAATTCCCATGTCGAAGAGAAAATGTGACTTGCCTTGACTTTGCTGTGCTACATCTGATACGCCAAGTATTTAGCCAATCTCCGACTTTGTGAAGGGCTGATTGAAGATGCAGAGAGGCAATGCTAGCTTATTTGTGACTTGCCAGAAGAGCCGTGTCATCGGCATAAGTAGCGACAGTGACATTGTCTGAGGCTGGGAGATCCGAAGTGTACACTGAGTACAAGATTGGACCCAGTACAGAACCCTGGGGCACTCCGGCATGGATCTCATATAGGGATGAGTGAGCATCTCCTTCCTTTACTTGGAACAGTCTATCTTCAAGATATGATTCAATTAGGGGGCTATAGGAGTGAGGAAGAAAGGATTTTATTTTACACATTAGACCTCTATGCCAAACCCTGTCGAAAGCCTGTTGGATGTCAATAAATGCTCCCGCGCAGAACTCCTTGTTCTCCAGGGATGTTCTTATCCTGTTACAGACTCTATGCACCTGTTCTATAGTGGCGTGCTGGGACCGAAAACCAAACTGATGATCCGGTATGACTCCTTGGGCCTTAAGCTCCGGAGACAATCGACGCAGCAGGATCTTCTCAAAAACCTTAGAAGGGATTGGTAGAAGGCTAATGGGTCGATAGGAGGCAATTTCATTTGCAGGTTTACCAGCCTTATGTATCATTACTATCTGGGAGATCTTCCAGTGTTGAGGGAAATATGATGTTCTAAGTATTCCATTCATAAGGCTAGTCAGAAATATTATTCCCTTTTTTGGGAGTTCTTTGAGCACTCTCGGGGTGATCAGATCATAGCCAGGGGCAGATCTCAACTTTAGGTTGTTGATTACCAGCTTAACCTCGCTAGGGCTAGTTGGTTTTAGAGGAAGCTCCAACTGGTAATCCTGACCCAGGACATCGTCGACGTGAGTCTCGTCTACGCCAGGATGGGCTTCGCTCGGTTTAAAAACTTCAGCAAGGTGTTCAGCGAATGCAGTAGCTTTATCCTTATTAGATCTCGCCCATTTGGCATGGCCGGCTTTTAACGGAGGTTTGAATCTTTGCGGCTGATCGAGATGCTTGGTGGCCCTCCATAGAGAGTATGAGGAATTCTTGTCCGGATGCAGGGTCTCAATAAACTGCTCGAAAGCATCGTTTTGATAGTCCTCTATTGTCTTTTTGAGGTTATAACTAGCTTTATTGAGTGCAGTTTTATCAGAGGGATGTCGACTTGTGTGCCAAACTCTACGCAATCTTCTTTTTTTCAGCGATTAGGCGTTTAATTTCAGGGCTGAGATTTTTGTTGTCGCTTTTGACGATAGGGCAATCAGGAGTGTTTCTCCAAGCAGCTTCCTGGATTAGGCATGTAAAGTATTTGGTAGCGGCCTCTATGTTATTGTTAGTCTTTAGAGGAACGTTTAGACAGATGTTGTCTTCAATATACTCCCTGAAGCCATTCCAATCTGTCTTGTTGTTAACAAGGTATTCATTCCTCACCAGTTTGAAGACACAAAAGCTCATCCTCAGGAGGACTGGAGTGTGCCCCGAGGAGCTGTCTAGGCAGGATCTAATGTCAAAGTAATTTCGCGAGAAACCTTTCATTATGAAAAAGTCAATGAGGTCAGGTTGTTTCGCGCTATCACTCGGCCAATGAGTTGGTTCGCCTGTTGAGAGCGAGTACAAGTTGTTAGTGATTAGACTCTTTTTTAATTCCCTGCCTCTTGTGGTGGTTAACCGTGAGCCCCAGTGGACATGCTTCGCATTCCAATCACCACCAGCAAGGAAACGGTCACCAAGAGTAGAGAAGTATTGATTGAATGTTGTATCTTCAATTTTATGTCTTGGTGGGCAGTAAACTGAAGAAATAGTGAAATTTCCATTCTTATCTTCTACAATAATTGTAGTAGCTTGTATTTGTTCCGTTCTAAATGGGAGTTCTTCATGATGTTTAAGTGAACTTCTCACAATTACAGCTGTTCCACCATGTGCGGTTCCATCGGGGTGGTTGGTATGGTATACTAAGAAACCAGGAAAATTGACACTGCTTCTTTCTGTGAAGTGAGTTTCCGAAATAAGGATGACGTCCAATCTATGGGTATCAATTAGTGCTTGCACTTCAGTTTTATTTGGCGCTAGGCCGTTAATATTCCAAATCGCTATATTTAAATAGTCCATTTAGATATTTTTTCAACGAGGGATACTATAAGCCCCATGAGGGTGCTTATTTGTTGTAGGAGAGTGTCCATCTTTTCGGACTGTTTTAATAAAATACTTTCAAATGAATGAGAATGCTCATTAGTATTTTGTGATGATTTCTTAACTACATCAGAGTAGTTCAATGACATGTTTGAAGCTGATTGAATAAACTTCCTTGTTCTTTGTGCCTTGGTGGCGTCATTGTTATTTTCAGCGTTAGTGTTATCTCGATTAGGCTGAATTTCAAGTTTCTTGTAGTTATTAGTTCTATTGTTTGAGGCCGATTTATTAAATTTTCGTTGGTATATTTCCTTATAGACATCGCAGCCTTTATAGTTAGCGGGGTGGCTGCCGAAGCACAGAGCACATTTCGCTGGACTATTGCGATCTTTCTTGGGGCAATCACTTGTTTTATGCTGAAGAGAACATTTGACACACCTATATGGTCTTGTGCAATTGTTCTTGGTGTGACCATATTGTTGGCATCTTGTACACTGAACTACAGTTTTCCTCTTTTTAGGATCTTCAATTACCACAGCTGTATGATAGATATATTTAATATCTTTGACTTTCTTGTTGTTGGAGTTGGGCTCCAAGTTTACAAAGAATGTGGAGGAGGGCCGTTTTTCAGGACCTAAACGAGCATTAATGATTTCACCAGTCACAATGTTGCCGGTATTGGTGATTTCTTTAATTATTTCTTCATGTGGAGTAGTGTGGTGAAGATTTTTTATCACTATTCTGTAGCATTTTTCTTCTTTGCGTGTGAACGTGTGACCTATTAGGCCCTTCTCCCGCACTAGAGTCACTAATTTTTTGTACGCGTCTGTGTCGTTACAGTTCACTCTCAGCTGGTTTTTTGTGATAATCTTGAACTTGTAGTCATGCGGAGACAACTTTTCCTGTAATGTTTCAACGAGTTTATTGACATCCTCTATTCCATAAAGAATGAACGGTGGAGGTTTGTAGATTTTTTTGGAATTTTCACTTGGATGTACGACATCGGTAGCAAGTACATCGAATTTGTTCTTTAGGTTAATAGGACTTTCATGCGGAGGAGAATCAGAAGTCCTGCGTCTTTTGGAAGACTTTATTATTGGTACTCTTTGCCATTCAGGGTTTGATAGTGTAGGCTGATCTTGACTCGAATTTGATGTACTCAATTCGGAATTGGGTGCTGCGCAGAGTGTGTCATCAATGATTTCATTTGCTGGGAGAGCAGATAAAGAAGACGATCTAGGTCTTTGCTCAAAAAAGCTCTTATGAAAAACCTGTTGGGTGTAGGCCTTTCGGTTGCAATCTTGTTGCTTGTTAGGGGTAGTTGGTTGATTTTTATTTGTGTTTACATTACTCATATGATTCCCACGAGTAGGGACGAAATAAACGGTCGCTCACAGGGTGACGCCCGTTCCTGTGAGAAGGCACATATACAACTATATCAGCCAGTCATATAGAGGTTGGTGCTAGTAACTGGACTCCCTCCAGCCATTCATCCTTTAAGCGCAGTCCACACCTTAGGATTAGGGTATTTTTTATTGAGGTTTACATCCTCTTGGTTCAGGCAATTAAGCCAAGACCACCAGCCTCACGATTACCGTCAGGACCGGCTTGCTGAGGTCATTTCCTACCTGCAGCAAATGCAGACTTGTTAGGTCAGACTTTTCAGGTTCTTTATCCGCCGCCTGTATTCGGCTGCCTCAGTTGGGTATATAGGTGTTCAACCCCTGATTTTTGTTTTGGTTTTATAACGGAGTTTGTCCTTCTCCGGCCTTGTGGTCCACGGGAGGTATTTTATTTCCCTCCTACCCTGTAGATAAGCGAATTATGCATAACACAATGCGCTCATCTACCGAGCGTTCCCCTATCCGCCACCTGGGGACGCGGGCTCTAGGGAATAAGGCTACCCCGAACCTTAGTTGTTCTCATTCTTATTATAAGAATGAGAACAACTCGTCGCCTCAGTGCTTGTTTGGCCAATCTGACATTTTTTACGAAAATTACTTTTTAATGCAGTATTATAAAGAATAAAATTTCCATCGACTAGTAAAATATTTTTTTAAAATATTCAATTCTAAAACAATAAAAATCTCGGCACTTAACGAAAATTCCATGCTTGCTGTCTCCTGTAAAATTTGCTCGAGTGCAGATTGGCCAAACAAGCACTGAGGCAACAAACTGTTTAAAATTCAGATTTTCAAACAGATGCAAAAGTACTTGTTCCATCTAAAAAAAACTTTGAAACTGTACAACAAGTGTCACCTTTCACCTGACATCAGAATCATAGAAATCAGTCCACCCAAACCAAAGTTATAAAGGAAAAAACATAATAAAAAAAGAAAAAATACAGATGTTCTGCTTTTTGGACGTCGCTCAAAAAGGCCATCAGTTCAAGTCAAATAGAAGAGTTCCAGCATGCGACATAAGCAAAATTATTTGTTTGAATTGCAGAAAATATTGTAATACCTATTGGATTCTGTTCCGTTGCTCTTAGCTGCGGGCTCATCTTTTTGTTTTTCATCTTCAATCTCACTTGCTTTACGCTTCCTTACTATTAACTGGAAAAAAAATTAAAATCAATGCAATTAAGTTTGTTTACTAAGTTAACTTTATTAAACCTAGTGTTGTTATTCAAATCTTTTAATTTTTTTTGCTACGTTTATTAGTTGAATCTTACCCCTTGTAGTTTATTTTTCTGTGTTTGTGTGGGCGTAGTTTGTGTTTTACCGAGAGCCAGCTGAGCTCTCAGTCGTGTCATTTCCTCACTCTCAGCTAGATTTGAGACTCTCTCTCTGAAACATTAAGTTCATTCATCAAGTTCACTAATGCAAAGCTACACTTGGTCTAGACATAACTAAGTAATTCCCAATTTTTTTTCTTTTAAGGATGCTGCTTTTGCAGCTTTAGTCTAAATTAATTTTATTTCAGTGATTTTAATTCTACAAGTAAATAAATAACTTTATTAGAAGTTGGATGGCAAAAAATCAAGTAAATTAAACAATGGTTTGGGCTGTGCATTATCAAAGTACCTGAACTCCTGCATTTCTTTCTGTTCCTCAATAGATATCTGCTGAGCTGCTTTAGCCTTGGTTCTCTCTACCAGATCCAGGAACCCCACCTCATCATCATCCAAACCTCGGATCATGTTTTCTAGAAGTAATAATCACAGTTAAGTAATGGAAAATTATAATTTAAATTACATTTCAATATCTATTTCCATTTGCTATAGTGTTTTAGAGGAAATTTGGCAAAGTTTGCAGCTCAAATATCTAATAATATTACATGTTATATTGTTTTACCATTGCATTGTCACACAATATTCCAGTTACCTTTCCGGTTTTTATATTTCTTATATTCTGGCTGAGAGGTGGTCAAGTTAAAGCTTTTAAAATAAGGTTTCACAGACTATAGCTAAGTAATAAAATTATGAACTAACTGAGTTTGTGTGCCTCTTCATATTCTGCTTCTTTTTTCATTCTTTGTTCTTCAAGCCGGTGGTACAACGGTCTGTTGTCATACTCTTCTTCTGGTGCCTCTGAAAATGTTAAAGTTTATTTTAGCAAAGTGTAAATAGAGGATGAAAAGTTGCTATACGGGTGATTTCCTAGTGAGGGTACATATTGAAGGTCATGGTAGCTGATGGTTATATACGACCAGTAAAACTATTATTACCAAAGAATATGGCTTAATGCCTTAGTAATCGCAACTTAAAGATATCTAAAATTCTTGCAAAATGATGGTTTTTCGACAGCTGATGGGTGTGGCGGAGGTGTGGGGTGCGCGAGATCACTAGAGGTCGTTAGTCAACACTCTTTTAGCCAAAATTGTTTATGTTTGAGGTAGTTTTGTCGAATTTAGATTTAAAAAAAGAAAAAAAAATTTTTTGTAATTCTGACTATTTTTTGTTATATTCCGTATTAGAACAGAGTACTCATCACCCTCCTGCAATATGTACCCTGTCTAAAAAATCACCCTGTATAAGTGGTTTTCTGGACATAATTTACCTTGAAGTATTTCAACATTACGTTATTTATAAGTCACGTGATTTTTCTAACATAATATACTTTTACTTCAAGAGTACATTTTCGGGCAATGTTGTTTTGAGGGACTGTGTCTACTTCTTATCATAATTTATTAAAATTAGCGCATGATAAAAGAAAATTGATCAGTAGCGTGTTTTCATTGATTACTAGCAAATTTGACGATTGAAAGGTCCATTCTTGTTCATTCAAATAACATACTCCTCTTATACTAGTTATAAAACGAATAATAAGTTTTAATGCATTATTTATTACAAGTTTTTATGATGTTGCTGTCGAATACGGATATCTAACCTTTGGGTTGGTCTTCCGTCCTAACTTTGTCCCATTCCTCTTGACGACGACGTCTAGATTCTAAAATTTCAGATTCCGAGATAAATCCTGAACTCATTTTTGTGAATTGAACGTATCAAATCAAATATTTAAGAAATAAAAATCAAAGCAATGAACAGGCTGAGCAGCAAATAAATTCGATTTTGACAGATTTTGATGTGACATTTTCAAAATTATTGATCAATGCCATTGTCGTTCGATTATAATGTTTCAACTGTCAAAAATTTCCATAGAATAACTCACTTTTGAGTGGACACACGGTGTAGTATCATGAGATGATCGAGTGGTTGAAGGGGTTGGACCGGCCGGCTTGTACCTCTAATCTTAATTTGTATAAGATTTATCTGCAATTACTCACAACACTACAGATGCAGATGTCAACAGCCATGGGTTGTTACAGTAAAGTACAAGTAGCTTAAAAATGTTAATTGAGAATCATATTTCGTTGTTTCTAATCACCGACTCAGTCGAAAATCCGTATTAGCGCCAATGCCTATGCCTAGGACAGTAGATAATATTTGCGAGCAATATCTTTTGAATCGTTACGTCTACTGTTTGATCACCATAGCACACAGAGAGAAATATTGATGCTGCTTTCTTTTTCTGGCTCATACGATTTAGTAGGCTGCACTTCCGAAGTGAGTGACTGAAATGGAATGTGTGTAACTGTCTTTTCGTTCAATCTATTTTTGACACACTCTAAGTTGATTTTTGTGACATTTCAGTTATGTGACTTTGACAATGGACACAATACGAATTGTCAGTTTTAATTTATAACCTAAAAATTTTAAAGAAAAACAGTAAAAACTAAAAATTGTAAATTATCGAAGTATCAGAATAACTTCTAAAATTGACTGTAATTTCTTAATTTTATCATTATAAGACAAAGAGAATAGTAAGATAAAATGGCCGAGGCAGAAAATAATGAATTGGCCATCGAAAACGAGCAAAAGGAATACGTAGAAGATGGAAAAAATAAACTTGTAGTGAATTGTAAATATTGCGGTTCAAAGATTTTGGATAAGAAATCTTCTGATTATGTCGTTCAAGAAGTAAGATACAATTTATAAGAATTTAAATTTCAAATAGCTTTGCTATGCGACAAATTCGAAATTATGTTAGAAGAAAACAATAAGTTACAACATGACGAGTTTAGTAAATTATCGCTATCATCATATTTATTTTTGTTATAATTGATTTTAGTCTTCTTCTTTTATTTATGGCTTTCGTGATTTTAGTCTAAAACTTTAATCATTGATTGAATATAAAATACTAAATTTCAATATTTTGTATGTCATGCATATTTTTAAAATATTACTTTAAAACTATTCTATTGCAAAGGAATAAGTAATCATACAGCCAAATTAATATTTTCAGAAAGACCTACCACTGATGCAACAAGTTGGCAGCAAGGAGTCCGAAATTCAGAATGAAAAAATTACAGAGTTCTATCATGTGGAAAACATGTACACATTTGAAAATATAGGTTTTACACACACTGTAGATAATTACAAATATTTAAGTTGTGCTGATTGTGATGCAGGGCCTGTTGGTTACTATGATATGAATACAAAACATAGTTATGTAGCTATATCTAGGATTGTACATTCCTAATTAGTTTAAATTAGCTAATTTATATTTATTGATATTTTATGAGCACATTTGAAGTTGTAAAGTTCTTTAGACATTCAGAGAAATTTGATAGGCATATTTTTTATTAATTTAAAGTCAGTAAAGTAAAGAACTTATAGTGGTACTATGTATCATGCAATGTCAGGCCTTTTTTTTTGTTCATAATTATGTATTTAGATTAAATGTACTAAAAAACTTTCTTTAAGATGCTACAGCATTTATATTGCTTTGGATTTACAAGGCTTTTATTACTTACAATAAAAATAATTAAGTACAGTAGTACATATTATTTATGCTGTAAGTCTATTTTAATATTGTACTTATTTCTGTATTCATTTTATTTTCACTTATTTTTTAAATTATATTTAAAAAAAAAATTAACAATGAAATAAAATTTAAAAATACAATATAAAAAACAGAGGACCACTGAAGACGAGGTCTACGACCCAAGCCATCAGTGGTCAGTACTGTACTTATTATTTCACAATAGAAGTTTATTTTTAATAAGTTTTATTATTTTTGCATTGAAAAAAGAAGTGTAAATTGTATTATTTTCATATTTAATTATAATTGTAAAACCCTGTCCTTGCTTAGCAGTGTTATTAACGTTTGGTATCATAATTAAATTTCACATTGTTTTTGTAACAATTGTGTTCCTTATTGCAATATGTTAGATTTCATTTTGCAATACACTGTTTTTGAAAGACTATCTAATGTTTCGTTCGAAATTATTTATGGCGGTGGAGTAATAAAACCTTCTATTTGGAGTCGCAAAATGTAATACATATAGCAACAATAAAAATAAATGTACACAAATTAACTAATTTTTTATCCCGCGTCGTGACAGTTTTGTTATTATCAATGTCGTATGACTATGACGATATTATTAAAGATGGCGATCGCGATTTCCCGCCATTTATGTTTGTGCTTTGGATCGAGGTGTGTCAACAAATCTGGAATATCGCTATCGTTTCGCTCTAGATACTGCTTCATATTTTAGGCTTACCGTTCATCGGTTTCCGTGGTGTAGCGGTTATCACATCTGCCTAACACGCAGAAGGCCCCCGGTTCGATCCCGGGCGGAAACATTCTTTTGATTTTACTTCTTTAAAATAGTTATTTTCGGTCCGTGTTATTGTTGATATAGGTTCTAAAATAGTAAAATTAAAGAATCTCCATTAGAATAAAAAGTTTATAATAATTATGACGATTGACGCCTTATAGAAATTAATGGCAATGCACTTGAAATAGTGCGTGTAATTGCTATTTTTTGTTTTAAGGAGTGTAACTTCGCAGACAGAAGCTCATAAGAAAGTTGAATCGTAAGAGGTTACTTTGATAATATCGAAACTACAATATAGAATTTCTGAAATGGACTGAAAGATCAGAGGAGATCCATAGTAATAGAGTCAAAATAGTCTGCTTGCCAAGACAGATGTAGTTTCAAAATTCCTTGGAGCACTCCATGGAATGACCAGTACAGAACATAAATAAAGGATACGATCTGCCAGTAGAAATTTAAATTATGAGGCGATTTAAATTTAATATTATAGTCAGGTAACTTGAAAATAATGATGTATAGAGTCTTATAAAATAAGAAGACGGATAATCCTCGTCCTTGGCCTTTTCGAGATTTGCGTGGTGTTATTTAGGTACTATAAATTTATGAATACATTTTCAAAATAATTTTTCTAAAAAAAATGCGAAAGAGGTTTGTTTGTCAATCTATGTATACTTTTCAAACCTTCAAATTCGAACCTAATTTATCGATGTTCCGAATGCGATATTTTTTAAATCCCTTACACTACCTTACTAGTACGTACCCTTTTTTTTTTCAGTTGGAGGAAATCACCGTATCACAGGGTATGTGGGAGTTGAACCGCACTAAAACCTGCAACGCTCACACTCAGCGTCCGAACCCCAGCTGAGGCCAGAACACAGCACGGGGTTTGGAGGGACGGCACGACGCGTTACGCGCTCGGCACTCTAACCCGTCGCGCCGCCCCATAAGTACCTACCTAGTAGGTTCTACTGGTTATCTGTGGATTCGTTGTGCGTAGATACATACACGAAATTTAATTATAGAAGATTTAAGTTTTATCTTAAGACAATGGAACCATAAAATTACCGTATCCATAATCCTATTTAGATATCCGGTGATTTCGCTACGATTTTCCCACAAAAACTTCAAGTAATTTTAAAAACTTCCTTTTCGTAAACAATATTGAGACTCACTGAATTTTATTTCCATTACAATAAAGTTCAAAATAGCATGTATTTCTTTTTTTCATTGTTGTATTTTACAGTATTGATGACAATACATACCTACAGCGTTTTAATTATAAATTAGCATACGCTACAAAATGTTTTTTTAATATTTTTTGTTGTAGCAATAATAATAGGCTGTAAACAGCGTGTAATTTTAATTTGGAACATACTTATTATTGTTAAGGTTTTTTCAACTTTAGTTTTTTATCATCTTCCCTAATCGGAATTCTTGTTTTACGTTACATCTCCATACATAAGAAGGTCAGTAGGTACTTTACCATAGTGTGATGTTGCTGTTCCTCTCCAGTTTTTGATCGACTTCCAAAAAGGAGGATGTGCGTGGATTTCTTTTTATATGAACTGATTTCGATGATTCTTTTTTTGTTAGAAAGACATTTTGAGCATTACCTCATATAAATTTGATAAAGATCTGACTGATAGTTTTTGTGCTATACTTGAGAAATGGAAGTCGGTCGTTTTCATTTTTGTAATAAATATTATACCTAAAATTATTATAACATAGAATTCGTCGTAACCAATTTGTAAGAATCGAGCACAAGCCTGCAATAATCATTAAAAATACTATCGTCACATCTATCGTGGTTATAATTCAGTAAGTAACTATTGAAAAGTTACGCAGTCTGTCGTTTTACAAAAACACGCAAATTGTGACGCGAGGCCAGTTGAGGTCGCGACCTGATGACATCTCAACTGTCATATTTAAGTGTTCTTAACTTTGAGGTATACTGAGTTAAAAGAACGTTGGGTAAGACATCTTATGATCGTGTGCTAATTGGTGGCGACTGTTATGAATATCACAAAGATGAAGTGGTTTGAAAAGGGCTCGCAGGTACTTCTAATACTTTTTAATATTACATAGCTTGATTTCCGAGTGGAAGCTTCCAGTATTATATTGATCAGCATCGCTATATCTTAATTTGAAACACTTTACGATGGTCCAAAGCATTTTTGTAATGCTATAATTGTACGAGAGTAAGTATCGAAGATAAGTTCCTGTACCAACCCATTACTGCCCACTGTTGGGCTCAGGTCTCCTCAGAAGAGGGATTAGGCATAGTCCACCACGCTTGCCTAGTGCGGATTGGGGACTTCACATATCTTCAAAGGATTTTTAGAACCCTTTTCCGACATGCAGGTTTCCTCACGATCTTTTCCTTCACCGTTTTTAGCCAGTGGTGTTGTGAAAAATTGCACATTAATCTTTTTCACACTTATATTTAGAGGTACAAGCCGGCTGGATTTGAACCCGCTACCTCCCGTTCGGAAGGACGCGCTTCGACCACTCGGCCACCACGACTTTTGATAAAGATAAGTTCATTATACAAAAATCTGAATGGATCTACGTGCTGGGCTAGTAAAACACCATCTCTATAAACAAAGTGAGATAAAATGTTTTATTTGATTCTCACAATAGCACAAAGTGATGGTACATTCATCAAGCGACGCGAAGAACCTAACTTAAATGCCTTGATCTCTTCAAAGGTAATCAGTGAAATCACAAAATATTGTATTGGGCAATTATTTACTACCTACTAACTGACCCGTTATGCTTGGGGTCTCACTGAAGGATAAGATCAGAAATGAAGTTATCCGACAGAGTACCAAAGTAACCGATATAGCTGTGCGAATCAGCAAGCTGAAGTGGTAATGGGCTGGGCACAAATGTCGAAGAACTGAAGCCCGATGAAGTAGACGGGTTCTAGAGTGGAGACCGCGATGTGGTAAACGTAGTGTTGGGCGCCCCCCTGCTAGATGGAACGATGACCTAAGAAAGGTGGCCGGTAACAACTGGATGATACGAGGAGAAGATCGAGCTCAGTGGCGTATTTTGGGAGAGGCCTATGACCAGCAGTGGACGAGTGTGGGCTGATGATGATGATGATGAGCTGACCCGTGCAACTTGTCTGCGTCGCAACTGGAAACAATATATCCTATAGCCTTCCTCGATAAATGAATATTCCAAAACTGAAAAAGTTTCGGGGCTGATTCGAGACAAACAAACAATCGAACCTTTCTTCTTTATAATATTAGTACCTATAGAAGTATAGATAATATGGAGAAGAGCAGATTAATTTAAAGGGAATGTGATTTTACAATTTAAACTTTAAACTAAACAAAAGAATGGAGCCCAATTTTTATTTAAGACTTTCTTAAACCAGAGTTCTATTTAAATAGCGGCAATTATCAATTGTTGCGCAATCATAAACTAGTATAAATACACTTTCGCTGGACAAACGAACCGTGTATGAGTCAATTTGAATATTAACAGGTTTAATTATGTGAATCTTCAAAAAGATCGATGTTGGATGCTATAGGATCCAACAAAGAAAAGAGTTATTCCTTTTTAAACTTTATAATTCATTGAAATAATGAAAAAATTATAAAATTACAAAACATGACTACTCTCCTATATGGCTAGAACAGAAGTGACTTGAGAAAAAAATGAAGAATTAAATTTGACATAGAATAACGAACAAAATTTATAAAAAGATTTAAAAATTATTAAAATAGTTTTCATGCAAATACAAAAAGTTTATGTTCTGAACAATCGGATTATTAAAAAAAAAAAAAAGAAGTTTAAAAAGAATATTCTCGATCACCTTTAATTATTTTTTTGACTAAGTTTTAAAGCAGGATTTACTGTTAGATTTTAGGTTTTGGTTTTTTATTACCGTCGAAATATAAGTAAGTAACCTATTAAAGAAGAAAATTAATGTCGTGACTTTGCGATGTGGGTAATCTTTGAATCTGCTGAACCGATGTCGCTATTGCTGTCGAAGCTACGTTTTGTGTAGGTTTAGATTAAATAATAACTCTAAAATTAAAATTAGCGAAAACTTGCAACCCTTTATGAAGCAGGCAAAATTTCGCGTTTGATCGAGTATTTTTTGGGAAGCAAAAAGTTCCTCAGAGCTGCAAACCCTGTTTATGACAGCGGTACCTCATACCTGTAACATATAAGATCTGTAAACATTTGGTTACATATGCTCATTGTAACATCAGCATAGATTATTAGTACTTTCTTACATTTGTATTGGCGATGACAATGTATCACTCTCACTTGCAATCTTTTGTGTTTGAATGAAGTCTGCTGTCTTCCCGTGTTACAATAGCTGATGGTTATTATGAAATGACTCGGCTATTGTCTGTTAAATATCTTGTGTATCGTTAAGATTTGTTGTGGGACTTAGAAATATGCATGTTGTACACGTTTTAGTTTACTATAAAAACCCATTATTGTCCACAGCTGAGGTCAGATCTCCTCCGAAGAAGGGCTAGGCATAATCCACTACGCTTGTCCAATGCGGATTGGGGACTCCACATATCTTCGAAGAATTTTTAAAATCCTTTTCCGATATCCAGGTTTCCTCACGATGTTTTCTTTCACCGTCTTAGCTATAAGTGATGTTGAGAAAAATGGCACATAAATCTTCACCATAAGATTCAGAGGTACAAGTGGGTCGATTTTCGGTTCCAACCTATTTATATCTATTTTGTCCCTAAAAGATTAGCTATATCGAAATGATAAACTATAAACTATGACTAAAGTCTCTCTCTTTAAGTAATTAAAATCACACTCCTTTTACGTTTTAATTGGCGGTGTAGCTGATGTCATCTTTACCTACATAAACTCAGTAATATTGCAACACTGCATGTGAAGATCAAGTCTTCAAAAAGCCTAACTCTGAAAGTACAATCTTAAAGACAAAACGTCCTTATAACCTCAATTGTTGAAAGGAATTCCTGTAAAATATCTAAACAATAAAAATACACATGGTTAATGATTTTTTTTTAGTTATTGCATAAATAACTGACAAAACTGCGTAGTTTTGTAATGAAATAAAGCCGGAGTTATGAGTATTTACTAATAGTTTTAGTTTGAGACTGAGAATGTACTAATTCGTAATGATTCTAGGCATTGCAGAGCGTACTGTCAGAAACAAAATTAACTAATTTTACTTATTTAAATTATTTTTTGTTTAAATTCACATTAATATTGTTTTAAATACTAAAATAAACTGAATATAACACAATACACTGGAGGTCACAGCAACGAAATTTTATTATTTATTTGCTAAAAATGCTGGAAAAATAAGATATGAGGTCTTGTGAAATGAATTAATTTAATTGACATAGATAGTAGATTCATTGAAATACGATAGCTTATTATATCACAAGTTTTAGAAAGAGAAATTTGTTGTTAATAATAATATGAACTAAATCTACAATTCAATACATTTTTTTTCCATTAATTAAAATCTAGCTATTGCAACTCAGTATTTCGATTATAAAATAAAATAATAAAAGTCTTTATTCTATTACCTAAAAACGAATTTAACAATATTTCCCTTTTTATTTGTTTACAAAAACTAATCTGATTTTAAATTATTTTTACATTACATTATTAAAGGTAAAAGTCGCCTTCGGCGGCGTAGGCCTCTCCCATTTTATTCCATGTTTTGCGGTCTCTAGCTATTTGCATCGAATTTGATCTGTGAACGTGTCTCTCCATCTTTTCCTTTGTCGTCCTCTTCTGGGCAGTACATATCTGCAGTATGGATTCGGCAAGATGGACGAAGAAATTGATAGAATGGCAACCACGAGAACACAAAAAAAGAGGACGACAGTATTTCTATAAGTACTTTAAAATTACATTAATCAAACCATCCAGAAAAATGCTATTAAAAAAAATAACACTATTCTTTGAAATAGTTTATTATGGAAAAAAACTGGTGATAACTAATCTAGTGATTAAAATTGCATAACTTCCAGTACACAGGTCAAAATATATGCATAAACATAATAAAACTCACTTACCACCTCCAGGTCATATGCTAATGATCGTAAAACTATAATTTTATTCATATTCTCACATAACAGAGATTATTAAAAATAAAATAAATAAACTAGCGTAGATTATAAATATTTTGCAAGAATTTTAATTAGTTGATTTCCATAGATGAGTTACGTACAGTTCTTTCATGGATTTTCGACGGGTTCTTACCACGATATTTAATTAATTGAGTTGTCTCGATATTTCAACGTTGTTGCAAACGTCGTGATCACGAGAAGACTGGATACTGCGGGTCGATTTAAGAGCAAACAAATCTGTCTACCCTCTTTTTCGTTCGCTTTTGGGTAGTACCACTGGAACTCGAACTCACATCACGACACACCACACTCACTGTATCTACAAGACTCTCTGAGCATGAACCCTTAGTGACTGTTGTGTTTAGCACTGGATTCCACATCCTCGATAATCTGAAGCCGTCACCCCTGTTAAAAATGCTATGTCTTGAAATCTCGATAGCTTCTCGACATACCATAACGACGATAGCGTAACGACGTTCAAAAGATTAAATAACAACTCAATTAATTAAATATCGTGGAAAGAACCCGTTGAAAATGCATGAAAGTATTATAGAAAACCGCGAGTACCTGAATAAGTTCACGTACAGTTTATAATCAGAAGTACTCTCAAACAAATTGAAAAGCTTCTTGTCTTTCACCTAATAAATTGAAGGAGTTGCTTCAAACAACTTGGAAATTAAAGGAGGTATTAAATGCAACTGTGTTTTTTGTGCCAACTAACCTACATAATGGTTAACAGTTTGAAATAGTTTACTTCCAAAATATTTCAAATCTATTATTTTTATTCATTTATATCTCCTATGAGGTAGAAATAAACACTCTTTTTTTAAGTAAAAATATATAACATACTAGCTTTTTCCCGCGACTTCGTTCGCGTGGACTTCAGGTTCGTCCCGTCTAGCCCGTCTAGTTCGCGACGTCTATAATATAGTACTATTATACCGCAAAAAATGTGTTTTTTTACGACCTCACATTAGAAACCTCAAAAATTGTAGCCTATGTGTTATTCTGATGTATAAGCTATATTGTGGTAAAGTTTCATTCAAATCCATTCAGTAGTTTTTACGTGAAAGAGTAACAAACATCCATACATACAAACTTTCGCCTTTATAATAGTATTATGATATTATTATTATTAGATTATTATTTCACAGTTCGGTTCATATGATTTTTTTGACTATAAGAAGACGGTGCTTAAAGGATAATTTGTCGGTTAGATTAGTAATAAAATAAATTTACTTTTAAATCCAAAGTATATTTTATGTGGCTTTACTATTTTACCTTTTTCAGTGTACTTGTATTTTTTTTTCAGTAAGCAAATGATACGTTAATTAGTTTGCCTAGTTGTTTAGGTATCGTCTGTACTGGCTACTTGAAGTAGAGGTCAAGTCAGTGGTACATCCGCCCTCGACCCAGTCTGTGGCTGTGTTGCCTAATGACCACAACACACAGTGCAGGATAAACAGTAGCTTAACTTTGAAATAAAACACAAAAATTGCAAGTAAGCTTTACTGTTAGTTGTAGCGTGGGTAGAGCATGATTTCTGAGTGTTCTTGGCTCAACAATTTTGACATTAAAATCAAGTATTAAAATTTGATTTAATGATGATATTATCGGCGTTTGCTTGAAATGAAACATTCTGTTAAACGACCCAGCAAAGTCCACCATTGGCAATATATCTTTTTTTTATTTGTACTCAGAATTACCTATTTCTGTAAAATTCGTGTGTCTGTTACTAACTGTAAGAAATAGTTAAATCAAAAAGGATAAGAAAGAAAAACACTTAATAAAAATGGTGATTACATCATTAAAATATCATTGATTACTTAAAGAAGTTGCAGTTTTAATTAAATATCTACTCCTTCTAAGTTAATCTCAACTGTGTGCATGTGACATTTACTTATATTGTAAACGCCCTTAGAAAGATGCGATTTAGACAAAAACTTATTAAATTCTTACGTAAATTTTATATTAATTGGCCACTGTTTAACATTGTCATTTTACGAAATATTATACAAACAAAGTTTGACTATAATTTTAGAAATAAATTCGCATAATTTCGATTAAAATACAAATGAAGGCGGTAGGTTTTACGAATTTGTTTTAACCACTCAACTGGGATCGGCACAAATGCCTAACCCCTCTTCGAAGGAGATCTGAGACCAGCAGTGGGCAGTAATGGGTTGTTACAGGTTACGGAGAATAACCACAAACCAAGGACGATAGTGCAAGTTATTATGAACTGTACATATTTAAAGAAGAATAATAAGTTAATTAGTAATTTTCTAGATTTTAATAAACTACGAAGGCATCGTTTTTGTAATGTTAATCAACTTTGGTCACGATGGCTACTGTTAGGCAACAAAATAAATGATTATTGTCAAAATACTAATGTGTGTGCGATGTAGTAATCTATACATATAATAAAATGATAGAAAAGTCAAAACTTCAAAATACACTCCCCCAAGTCATACAACCGTTGCACATAAAGTCACCGCGATGCAGAATCAATACATTTAGTATGATACAAAATTCAGCTTTGTCCGGGGTAAACTAGAAAACTACTGCACGGATTTACTTCATATTTGGCAAGAATATTGCTTAGAGGTCGGGTCAACACATAGGCTATATATTATGGTACTATCATTTCCGAGGAACGGGATATAAATATAATAAATTTCATTCAAAAATTTTAGAGCACCGACATCTATCGGCGTTTAAGTCAAATTTCATGTGGAAGCATTTTTTTATTAGTACAAGAGCTAGCAACGTCGGGAAAACAAACATTTCAGTAAAGCCAGTTTTTATTTTTATATATGCTATCTCTCATACTCTTTCACTTTTATATCAGTTGGCAAATTAATTTTAGGTTTTTAAGTGCTTAAAAAGATTCATTAAAAAAAATCATTCAGAGTTAGCGTCTGGCAAAGAAAAACAACAAAAAATATCTGGCAATAATAAATTCATGCAGCAAAAAGTACAATAAAAATAATTTAAAGAAAAATATCTTTAAAAAAAATTTAAACTAAAACTACCGGCTGGAGGCTACTACTAGACAGTCCGTATCGGTAAATACTCTGTCAAAAACGTTGCTAGCTCTTATACCATAATTTAAATTTGATTGTGTCATTTTTGGCACTGTCAATGGTTATTTTTTTAATTGTCATAGATACAAAGAGTTCTGTTCCTTCTTAAAAAATGTGTATTTAATTCGTTTCAGAGATTACTATACTTATAAATAAATTTCATTAAGCAATTTTAGAGCAACGACATCTATTGGTCTTCAAGTCGAATTACATATGGAAGCATTTTTTTGTTGATATAAATAATTTAAATTTGATTATGTCATTGTGGGACAATGTTTCCTATTTGCTAACTAGATGGCGTTGGCGTATAAATTTGAGTTATTCTGAATCGCGCTATCATTTCGTACACCAAATGTCAAAACTGAGGTTACCTGCTTTGCTATATGTCATCGTGTGGTTAGTCAAATTGAACTCTTTAGCTATCATTATATTATTATTTAGTTTCTACTTAAAATGCCTGGATAACGATCTAATTTATCCCAATGTTCAAACGATACTCGAAGGAAAAGGATAGCTCGATGTCTAGAAACCGCCGTTGAGCATGAAGCTAGGTTGGCTATTGGCTAATCTTTAAGAACACATTGCGGAAAGTCAGTCGATCGAATATCTTGAAGAGCAGGATACTCAGTTAAGCAGAGATCACTCTCAGCCTGCTCTTTCACGGTCGTTGGAGACTGATGAGCAGCTTGAACAGCGTAGTACAGCTGCTCAGCAAAGTTATCAGGACGTACGTGACGATACTTCTGCTCATGTATCGCAAGACTGGAACGGAATGCAAGAGTTGCAAGAGCAACCGTGGCTAAATAAAGAGGGAAGTAGATTCATGTACAATGTTGCGATTAACTACGCCGCACACGGAGATATTAGCAAACTTAGAAGAAGTGTGCGCCCTTTGTCGAGCTCGCAAATGGAGAGGGGAGCCCAATGGGATGTGTTGTGCATCTGGTAAGGTACGCTTGGAGTCTATGCAAGACCCACCAGAACTGTTGAAACTCTTACCAAGCGGCGAACATCCGGGTCCAGCCATTTTTTAAAAAACATTCGAGCCTATAATAGCGCCTTACAGATGACTTCGTTTGGTGCAAATCAAATCGTTGAAACAGGGTTCATGCCGACATTCAAGATCCAGGGACAAGTTTACCATCAAATTGGTTCGCTGCTACCTACAGATATTTCAAAATTTTTGCAAATTAATTTTGTGAGTGATTTTGAAGAACAAGCAAACCTACGAAGTAGATTCATCCCCAATTTAGACTCAAGAATTCTCCGATGTCCTTCTAAGTCTTGGTGAAGGTACTCTACCAGAAGAGAGAGGTGGACAAGTGTTGCTTCCAATGTCTCTCGGTAGAGTTGTATCCAGCTTAGAAGAACTCATTCGCTGTGTGTACAACGACATCAGTTGTATATCACACCAGCAGAATTCTTGGGTGTGTGAGCGAGCCATTTTGACACCCTAAAATGACCAAGCTACAGCAATTAACGAATTCTCTCAGAAATTGAGGGAAATGAACTGTCGTCGAGCAAGATGATGCTACACATTATCCTGTAGAATTTTTGAACTCTCTGTCAGCAAGTGGTTTTCCAGCGCATACTGTCAAGCTGAAGGTCAGTGTCCCGATTATGCTTCTTCGGAACCTATCTCCTCCGAAGTTGTGTAACGGGACCCGCCTTAAAGTCATCTCGCTCCACAAACACACAATTGAGGCGGAAATTCTTACGGGTTCTGGCGTCGGCGACGTAGTATTTATATCACTCATTCCTCTCATACCATGAGGTATGTTCCTGAACTTTCCGTTCCAGTTAAAGCGCGTACAGTTCCCCGTGAGTGTTTGCTTTGCAATGACTATCAACAAGTCGCTGGGGCAGACACTAGGAACAGCGGGTGTCGACCTCAGGACGGGCTGCTTCTCACACGGGCACCGGGTCTAAATTAGCACTTTTTTCACTTCAATTTTACAAAAAAAACAGTCTTATTCTGTTTCCCTGCTTAGTGTAGATATGAAAGGTAAAGAAGAAAACCAGTAAATTAATGTTAGTTTAAAAGATACAATTGTTGGTATATTATTATGGCGCTGTACATTGCATACACGCAGACGACGTCGCGGGCAATAGCTAGTTTTATAATATAAATATTTAATTTCTTAATGTTTTGATTAATTCGTTTTGATATCGCAAATTTTTATTTTTTTTGGTACTTATGGTGTCCTTCTTATTAAACTTTCTGTTTCTGTAGAGGAAACTAGTTTTCAGCTACGAACCATTACAATTTAGAATAGTGTGATGTCATTTCAGAGCTAGTGTGAAAACCGTGCTGTTGTATGCGAGACCTGGAGGGTAACTAGAGATGTCACACATCGGACCCAGGTGTTCATCAACCGCTGCCTCCGTCAGATTCTCGGTATTTACTGGTTCGAAAAAATCTCAAACCAGAGCCTGTGGGATAGATGCAGGGAATGTCCGATCGAACACCAGATCAAACGTCGTAAATGGACATGGATTGGCCACACGCTTAGAAGAGACGCTAGTCACATACCATAGCAGGCCCTGGACTGGACACCTCAGGGCTCCAGAAAGCGTGGCCGCCCAGGGCAAACGTGGCGGCGTTCTGTCGCGGCCGATCTTAAAACGACCGGGTTGTCATGGGCGGAGCTAAAGAACGTGGCTCAACACAGGTCAAAATGAAGAAGCACTGTGGAGGCCCTCTGCCCCACCTTGGGGACATAGGAAATGAAGAGAGAGAGAGAGAGATGTCATAGTGTCTGATTTTATTTAAAACAAATTTATTTTGACTCGATTATCAGCTTGATAATGTGAAACACTATTAATATTGTTATAAATATTAACTCCTACAACTTGATCCGTGCAACTTCGTCTGCGTTACAAATGAATAAAGGGTAATTTCAAGATCAATTTTGAAGGCTTTTATAATTAAGGCATAAGCAACATTTGCCAGGAAAAGTTTAGTTATTTAAACTGACATGTTTATTCATATTTACTGCCTACCGAAAATTGTTCACAGTTAAGTTTGACATTATTCCTCACCTCAAGAACGCAGTTTCATTGAATCATAGACACCATCAGTTGACATCGTTTACTTTAGTAGTACCAATGTCACAGAAGTTATGCCACACGCCATTATAGAACTATAAATAGTTCCAAACCCATGTTTTTCCTATAACTATAATTACTCAAATAAAATACATTGGGACACAAAAACATTTTGTGGTTGCGAAAATATTGATTGCAGGTTGCATGAATTGTCGTCGAGGTTCGCTTGGGTCATCGCTATTCGTGTGCCGGTATAATTATTTAGATAATTAGTAGGTAGAAATATCTTTTGTGGTTAGAAGATGGCTTTTAGGTTAGGTTGCTTCATGCGTGTTTAAGACGCGTCTCCACTGATTGACAGTTTCCATGTGTACGGGGCTTATGATTTTCAGAATTGTTGTTACATAAGCTTTATATTAACTTGCACTAGTCGTGGTGGCCGAGTGGTTGAAGCGCTTGCTTTCCGTACGGGAGGTCGCGGGTTCAAAACCAGCCGGCTTGTACCTCTAAATCTTAATATGAAAAAGATTTATGTGCAATTTTTCACAACACCACTGGCTAAAAACGGTGAAGGAAAACATCGTGAGGAAACCTGCATATCGGAAAAGGGTTCTAAAAATCCTTTGAAGATATGTGAAGTCCCCAATCTCCCTCTTCGGAGGAGACCTGAGCCCAACAGTGGGCAGTAATGGGTTGTTACAGTACAGTACAGTAACTTGCACTGGATTTAAATATGTACCTATGTAAGTTCGGGTGGAATCTTACAACTTGAATTTGACCAACTTCTCATTTTTCGATTGTGCTTAAATGAAACAGACAATACGATAATATGGTACAATGAAGCTGATCTGCTGATGGATTCAGAAGGTGGCCATACAAACTTCTGTACTAAATAAGATCAATAAGTAGATCTATCGAGTTAAGGCACGTTTTACTTGTCTTAGCTAGCAATTTCCAGCTATAATAAATACATACAGTTATCAACTGGTATTAAAACTAAGCCTAGAAGGGCCTAAATTAGTCAAGTTATTAATTAGTTGGAATGTTTCAATATCTGACAATAGCACCACCCGTCGTCGAGGTGGAGTTCATCCCTATTACTTGGAACCACCGCGGTCATCCACGGTCCGTTGCAAGAATACTTTTTTGCCACGCACCATCCGGCTATGGAATGGGCTCCCCTCTTCGGTGTTCCCCGAGCGCTATGACTTGTCCTTTTTCAAACGAGGCTTGAAGAGAGTCCTTAAGGGTAGGCCGTAGGCAGCGGCCCCGCAGTGTCTTCTGGCAATGCAGAGGTCCATGAGCGACGGTAACCGCCTACGATCAGGTGGGCCGTTAGCTCGTCTGCCTGCGTGGCAATAAAAAAAAAAAATAGGCCTGGATGGCATAGCTGCTAAAATACACCGTCTGTATTTTAAAAGGAAATCCTGAAAATAGCAAACACATAAACACAATGTCTATAATATTGCACGTATAATATTTTTGATACACAAACAAAACTGCTAAGTAATCAGAATATTATTTTTATACTAGCTGACTCGCGCAACTTCGTCTGCGCCGAAAAAAAAAATTAGGGGTGGACTACCCCTAACATTTAGGGGATGAAAAATAGATGTTGGCCGATTCTCATAGGTACCGGATAAGCACAAAAAATTTCATCAAAATCGGTCGAGCCGTTTCGGAGGAGTTCAAGTTCGAACACCGTGACACGAGAATTTTATATATTAGATTACGGTAATAAGTCAGTAGGTCTTCTGTTTATGTTAATTTCAAGATAAGGAAATATCTGCATACGAGCGTTGTACCGGTGTAGATGATGTTATATAACAAAGCATCGTTTCACTAATATATGCTAAATTAATAATTAAATTATCTTTTGTTTTGTGTCGATGTACTGAACTTTCTAGTGTTTATTTAGTTTGAAATGTTTTGTAACTGCATTATTGAAGTCATATTAATTACGTCACAGTTAGAATGGTGATATATTGACCGACTTCCAAAAGAGGTATGAAGTGAGGAGTAGGTCGAATATTAATGTTAAGTTAAGTGCACATTCACACACACACACACACACACACAGGACATACCCACATAAACAAACACACACATACACTCACTCCGCATACCTTACTATGATTAGGTTAGTACCTAATCATAGTAAGGTATAAAGGTATGACAAGAGTAAAGTAGTCTTTACTCTTGTCATACCTTTATACCTAGATATAATTCACCTTGGTTTATGTTACAATATTTTCAATTTTTTGTTTTTTTCTGTGCTTATCTTTATTTTGGCTTTCTTTATATTAACTTCTAATGATCACTTTTTTATACTGTATTGATTTAACCTGTGAATTGTTTAAGGAGAAGACACTGGCTCCTGTAACACAGTTTATACTAGCTCGGGAGCCAGGGCTACTCATCATATTATGTAGAACATTCAAGTCAATAAAGATTTATTTATTTAAGTTTGTTTGTCATTGGGTCTCATTTAAATACGAATATCTATCGAGTACCTACTTTATGTAACTGTAACAACCCATTATAGGCCACTGTTGGGCTCAGGTCTTCTCTGAAAAATAACCTTTCTTAATAGGTATAGTGCACCACGCTTGCCCAATGGGGATTGGGGACTTCACATATCTTCGAAGGATTTTTAGAATCCTTTTTCCGACATGCAGGTTTCCTCACGATGCTTTCCTTCGCCGTTTTTAGCCGGTGGTGTTGTGAAAAATGGGACATAAACCTTTATCACATTTTTCACATTTGAGTAGGTACTTTATGATCTACATGTAATACAATGATACTTAAAGTATGTACCTTGTCGTTGCGTACATTTTTGATTGAACTGATTTCGATGATTCTATTCGTTCAAAAACTGGAAATTCTATGAAATTTCAGATAAAGTTGATTCGAGCTCCATCATTTTCCTTTTTGTCCTAATATTATTATTTTATTTAGGTTATACATGAGCTTACAGTTTTCTAAATTGGTAATCTATGAACAGTTTGTATGGATTTTGTTACGCGTACCTCTTTGTTTCAATGTCTTTGAATTCTTTGTAAAACTATTGAGTCCATTACACTTGCATAATAAGGTTTTTTTAATGTATACATTATAATTTTCTCTCATTTTGATTTTTTATTTAATGTGAGCTTTGAGTTAATGGTGTGATGAATAACTGAGCATAAATCTTCACAGATTCTATATCTATTAAATGATCGGTAAATTTGTCAATACTATTGAAATTAATTATTCTCAATAATATTGTACGTGTGAAACCATATTGTCAATAACATAAAAAAAAACATCTAACTCAATTTTTATACGTTAAAGATTCATAATTTGTCCATTTGACCGGTGATTAGCATAATTTTACATTTAGTTATGTAACGGTAACTGTTCACCACTCGGCTCGCTAATGACTCGTAGCGGATGGTTTTACTAATTATAAGTTTTAATGTAGGAAGCTGGTGTGATTGTCATAGGTGTGTTATGGATGGTAAGAGGCTAAATGGTGACTGTTTATTATTTATTTATTTACTACTAGTTGACACGCGCAATTTCGTCTGCGTCACATAAGTAAATTTTCTCACTGTTTAAGCCTTCCCTGAACTTCTACGAATATTTCAAGATTAAAATAAGCCAAATCGGTTCAGTCGTTCTCGAGTTTTAGCGAAACTAACGAACAGCAATTCATTTTTATATAAGACAAGCAACACCGTAACAACCGTACAACTGCCGTAACTTTGTCTACTTCACAGAGTGATAAGGACGAGATCGCAGAAAAATGTCCTTATGTCCAGTTTTTCTATTTTATTTGATGCAAACGCTTATCGCTGTTTCAAGTATAAAAAGTAGTTTTCATTAAAATAATTTATGTACTATTAAACAATTTAATAATTTTAAGTTTAATATGTAATATTAAACAGTGATTTTTATTAAATGGATTTTATTGAGTGGAATGGATGAATCGGGATCGATTCTCAAAATTTTAACCTTTAATATTTGTGTGATGTAGGTAGCCGCGAGTGTTTAAGGAAAAAATACTAATTGATGTAAAACGTGTTGTAAATCATAACCTTATTAACGGCTACATTATGTCACCACCTTAGTTCCAAACAATTGAATTTGACACACATCTTCTTCCGAGGGCCATAAAACGCGACTCTGCGTTAATCACATAGAGTAGGTATTATACGTAGATAGGTCGTATATATCGTTTGGTTTTGTCCAATCTTTAAAATAACAATATAGATTTGGATACCATTTTGAAATAGGTAAAGTAAATATTCAAGAGGACGGTTTAGACGTAGGTTTAATGCATAATATATTAAAGAATCACTAATAATTTTAGATGTGTTGTTGTTATGTCATAAAAAAAAATTCAGCGTTTATGTAATGTTTCCCTCTCTTTGTGTCTCAGACGAAGTAGATAGTTATCAACAGCAAGTCAAAATAGGTATAAATTGTACTTAAAAACTGATTCCAATTGAATAGACTACACAAATGGTATCTCAATAAAAATTTGATCTAGTGGCAAAAATTAGACAAATTCACGACTTGAACACAAGAACAACTAACTATTCAGTATTTTTAAATTAAAGATATAAAGACAAGACACAGGACAACTGACTTCTTAAAATTAAACCCCTTTTAATATATTGGAACGAAGTTCCTTATCGCGCGTTGTGTAAGGGGGCTAGACGGAAAAAATTCTTATGAAAAGTTGTCACGACACTTTTTTTGTTTTAGATGATTATCGCTAGATGGCGCTGTTATCAAAATCTTTTAAAACACGTTCCTTATTTTTGTTTTAGATGATTATCGCTAGATGGCGCTGTGATCAAAATCTTTTAAAACACGTTCCTTATCGCGCGTTACGTCAGGAAAAAAAATATAAGATATCTTTTAATCGAAAGGAACTTCGTTCTATTCGGGTGTCCCATGACGCCTCTCAAGTTTTTTTGTTTTTTTAGAAGAAAACGTAGAAAAAATCGTTCAAGTACACAACACAAAGTACCCATCTATAAAAAAACAAATGTTAATCTATGTTCATATTCACAATGAAAACACAAATTTTAGTGCACCACAATAACTCTGCATCGTTCCGCGGACTGTAACGGCAAATTAATTATTGTAATACAAACTTGTGCACTCGTAACTTGCATTTTCATGTAAAACAAGTGTAAATAATCGTGTATATACTGTTACGTAGTGTCTAGACTTAGATAAAGCACCCAGGACATTGTTATCACTGTAGTGTTAGGTGCAGTTGCATGTGTTGCGATGGTCGAGTTTGTTTATGTTGTAACTGAGACGAAATAGGAAACAAAATATATGAAAGTTTAAAGAAGGGAAGTTTTTGTAATAATAATTTAGAAAAACTTTTCTAACGATTATGACTATTTAGATATGAAAAACTTGAGAGGTGTCAAAAAAGCTTTATAGATATGTTTTGTACAGAAAAAGCAAATTTGCTAAAATTATTCTAATTTATGACTTTAAAATCAATCAAAACATGACGAATGAGATAACTGCAAATGGCAGTTAAACAGATACTGAATACAGATACTTTTATTAACGAAGATATTTCGCAGATTTAGACTTCATATTGAATAACTTTAGTTATTAAAAGCCAAAATGATAATCCTTTGCATACCTAATATTACCTAAAAACAAACAGCGTGGGACGACTTTGTTTAATACTAGGAGTATGTAATGATTGTACCAATCCATTACTGCCCACTGCTGAGCTCAGGTCTCCTCAATAGAGGGCATAGTCCACCACGCTTGCCTAATACGGATTGGGGACTATTGGAACGAAGTTCCTTATCGCGCGTTGTGAAAGGGGGCTAGACGGAAAAAAATCTTACGAAAAAGTTGTCACGACACTTGTTTTGTTTTATATGATTGATGTTAGATGGCGCTGTGTGATCACAGTGAATATTTTGAAACACGTTCCTTATCGCGCGTTACGAAAGGAAATATTTTTTATGAGATAGGTTTTAATCGAAAGGAACTTCGTTCTATCCGGGTGTCCCTTGACACCTCTCAAGTTTTTATATATCTTAGAAGGATTCTTAGAATCCTTTTCCAATATGTAGTTTTCCTACAAGCCGGCCGGTTTTGAACCCGCGACCTCCCGTACGGAAGGTAAGCGCTTCAACCACTCTACCACCACGGTTATTGTGATGTAATGATTAACTCCCCGATAGAACTGTAGTGAAGATTTCAGTAGATGGCTGGAAGTAACTTTATATTTACGGTGTTTGTATGTATGTATGGCTGGAAATTCTTCCATCTATTTTAAGTGGTAGTTAATTTAATGTAAGGGCCGATTTATTAACAGGCTATTTGCTATATGAGTTTTCTTACTCGTATATTGTTTTCTGGATGAATCAATATCGTTGTATGTAAAATAGTTATTTTTCGTTCATTATTTTTGTATAAGAAAGCAGATAATTTTGATATAATCTCATATTTTTTTTAGCTTACATATTGACAATTGTCGTTCATTTATAATACTCATTTGTCTACATCGGATAAAGATCTGACTGAAAGTTTTTGTGTAATTTTTGTAAATGGTATTCGGTCTTAATTTTTTAAAGTAATTTTACTGTTAAGGGACGGTTACACTCAGAAGAGTCGTAGGCTCCTTTATCCATTACTAAAAAAAATGGTTCTAATTATTGACGAAACTTCTTTAACTCCTATAGTAGTGTTCAATCCGATTCCAAATTCAATCCATCGCCTAAACGAGAATTTAAATCACACCAAGGTCTAAAACGACAATAAATTAAATCATTAACTTAACAGCGTTAATTAAACTGCGATATAGGATACCATTGTTTTCATTTGCGCAAGTAAACGTCTAATTGTCGAAAATTCATTAATATGTCCGTATCCCCTAATCCGATAGGCCAGAAAACGATGAACTTTACTTGGAAGAAGACATTTTACTTGCATAGGTCTGGTTAAAATAGTGACTGGCAAAGATGCACACCAGAATACCTTGAGCTTCAGTTACGAAGTTGTTGTTTGTACTTGCAGGTCATGTTACATTGGTAGTTATTAAGCGCAGAGGTTAAAAGCGTGGTGTATGGTCCACTTTTGCTCATTCACACACGACTGTTGTCATTACTGACAGTTTTCCTGTCAATATTTATTACGGAAAGTGAGTTTTTGCGAAGTGCGGTGTTGTGTTCTTAGGGTACAGTTTAATAATTTTGGTCTTTTTTTTTCTAGTTGTCTTCGGATTAGTTTTGTTTGAATTTGGAAGGTGAGTTTTATTATTTATTGTTTTTTTTTAGCAAAAAAATGTGATTAAACAAAAGTATTTAAAAATATTTGCCTCTTCTATCTGCTATTTATTTTTTAAAATAATACAAAAAAACGAGTATTCTTACTGATGAGTGAGATTGACTGCTTACAATCAAGTGTCCTGTAAGCTCTTTCCCTACTATACTAATTCTACTTTCTTGCTCTTTTTCTAGAAACTTGATTCTTCTTCTCTTTTATATTTTTACCCTAGCTCTATCGACTTACTCTACTTATTAAGTTTTATCGTAGTGTAGTAGATACTAAAACTTCATAATAAATATTAATACAATCACAAGTTAAGTGTATTAATTAATTAAAAATTAATTAATTAAAAATTAATTAAAAAAAAAAATATATGTTTCCCATAAAAGCTTATTTCTTTCTTATACTAACAAAATAAAATGGTAGCCTAATGACAATGTTTTCATATACAAAAAAAATAACTAATTAATAACCATCACTACTAAAGATAACAAAACATTCTGATGCATTATACATTTGTAATCAATTCAATAGTAGTTTTATAATTTAAATGTATGTACTAACAAGTTTATATAGGTGAATAGAATAGAACACTGATCTGTTCACTTACACTATTACTAAACGGGTTCTTACCACGATTATTATTAATTGAGCGTTCTCGATATTTCTTAAATGACCTACCCGCAGTTCAGTCTTCCCGTGATCATGGCGCTTGAAACAGTGCTGAAATATCGGGACCACTCAATTAAAAATAATCGTGGTAAGAACCTGTTTAGTAATAGTGTAAGTGATGTAGATAACCGCGAGTGTTTAAAGAAATTTATTACTGATCTGTTCCTTGAAAAGAAAAGTCTATCGGCCTTTTTGTCTTGTCATTGCAGATATTCATCTCATTGTGGTAATCATTGAACCTAAAATGGGCCATAAGCTCGATCATCTATCATATAAAATGCTAGTGCAAACAGTAGAATTCTTTGAACCTGATACAGTTAAAGTGCTAGGATCAACCTAGGATTATTCCATAGCTAGGAAAATTGTAATTAGACAGTATTTACTATCTGTTGTACTATTTCTGATAATAGGACAGATTTTTTTATCAGAATAGATTTTACTTGTGTTCTATTATTTAATTACGTAATTCGGGAATACTCGTTAAAAATCCTGTATATAATCTGATGATACATCATATTGACCACGGCTTCCTGAAAAGCTCATCAGCTGTCAATCGTCTATTAATTCACATATATTTCGTAATAATTACATAAGGAGTGACGTCACTTCCTAGGGTGAAAGGTTGTGATGAACATACGTTTTCAAATGTAGAATGATCGAGTGGAAAATAATTTGTACAAATTGAATTGCAATGTCATTACAAGGAATGAAAAGGTTAGAACAATGATTGTATCAAAATTACCAATGATATTCGAACGAGGCTAAATCTGTATTGTGCACAATAAAGTGCGTAAGGTAATTTTTGATTTGTCGTATTCATAATATGAGATCTTTATTGCTAAGAAACTGTTGAATGAATTTATATGGAACTTTGTGGGCGTACAGCGTGCAGCTACATATTCAGTAGTCGGAAACAAATTTTTATTATAAGTGTTGTTTATTGTTATGTAGGTGAAATAACGCAAAAATAATCTGATCGCAAGTGGGTACCGTCGCTCAGAGATCTCGACAATTTTAGAGGACATTACGAGGCGGCTACTTTCGACCTACATTTAGGAACTTGCTTTAAACTTCATTTGAAAAAGGATATAGCACTCGCGAAACTTATAATATTAAAACATAGTGTTTAATTTTAATAGTGCTATGAATTTTTAAGCTATTAAATAATTTTATTAACACAAGTTTGAAATATTTTGGTCTTTCGGTCAGAACCGCGTGTGTCATCATTTCCGAATTACAACCATAATGTGTTGAAGTAATGTAAAATTATTTAATTATGCAAACGTGTTTTTAGTCCGAATTCGTATTTTAGATAATCGTTGATCCACATAGATTTTATTAAAAATATTAAAATATTCCTTGTGCATAATTTTGGAAATTTTAGAAAAAATGTTTTCGTAATGAACTGTTCCGCGATGTTTACATCCAGATATATCTGAGGTGAAATCAAATATTATTTATCGGACTTTATCGGAAACTAAACTTGTTCGAAGGTTTCATGCAATCAGAGAGTAATGTTTTTTTATGTAAAAATGTAAGGGGTGTAGTTTATTAAGATAATTATCAATACTATTTGTTATTAAAGAGGAGACAGGTAGTTTATTTTTTTTAAATTACTATGATCCTATTTTGACTTCCTTATTTTCATTTTAGTTGATCGATCCTATGTTTAATTGTCAATTACTGATTACCGATTTTTTTTAGCTTTAATAGAGATTATCATTTTTCTTCTTCTTGGTTTGACACGCTACCGCATATATATAGATTTAAAGAAACAAGCTATATCACTCTCTATGTGTCTAAGGTTCAGTTATAGTCTAGTCCTCAAGGTCTCGTCGGTTTTCGCTTTCGATGCCCTCTGACCCTACGACGAGTAAACTTTCCTTTTCACTACGTGTTCAAAACATGTATTTATTATAACTGCATATTATGCATAGCTATGCAATTTTAATAATATGATAATTATTATGTTGTTACACTATTTTTAGTTAATATTATAATGAGGTAATGTTTTTATGTTGTAGGAGGTAACTGAACCTTTTTTTTGTTTTAATTGCCTCGTATTTAGACGAGCTAACGGTCCACCTGATCGTAAGCGGTTACCGTCGCTCATGGACCTCTAGTTGTTGAAACGAAGTTCCTTATCGCGCGTTATCAAAAGGGGGCTAGCTACAATTCTCTCACTAATAATCGAAAGGAACTTCGTTCCATCCGGGTGTCTCTTGACACCTCTCAAGTTTTTGTTACTAATATGTATGTATTTACGTTTTTTTTTTCAGTATTAGGTATAGGCTGAATAATAAACCTAAACATAAAAAATTCTAATTGTAGATGGCGCAGATCAGCTTGTATATACTATATTTTTATTAATATTGATACAAAGTTACGTATGTTTCATTAATGAAAGTAGAGCTTTTCTCTTAAATAATAAGTTATTAGGTTAGGTCATTCTATTCTCTTAATTTTCCTTATAATATTACATCATAGATAATTAAGTAAAAAAACATATTCAAACCCATTTCTTTAAATACTAGTTATGCTAATGAATGAGAACGATGATTCAAGATAATATATTCAAATTAGATAATAATTTATTTGATCCCAATATCAAAATGAGATACACTTCCATTTTAATATCCATAGGAAGTTATGCCAAGGAAATAACATTAAGGATCATTTTAATTATTAGGATATTTTTCATCGTTTACAAATAAATACTTTGTCTATTTCAAATTAGGTTTTAAAGTAAAAAAGTAGTAAGTTCTTCAGAATTGCTAGTTCTGGTAGCTTGCAAACCATCTAGACACTGAAAATTTGGTACGTTATTAATAAAATTTATTTGGCAATCTAAAAACGAAAAACGGTAGCACTAAATTGTAGTTATTTAATCTCAGATTTCTATTTCGAAAAAGTTTGATCTGTTACAATAATTACTAGATAAATGTGACATGTTACGAAAAGTACTAGGACAACATAACATAAAAGAGATTGTAGATGCAATTTGGCTGTCAGGGTCTTCGTGTTATAATGATTTCATCAAACTAATGTTACACTTATTAAACTGCATATGAATGTCAATTATATCACATTTAAAAGATTACAAACATTAAAGGAGATTGAAGTTAAACAATTCAAAGATTACAAAATGCACATCGAGATTTTGATCTGATTTTTGAGGTTATGACCTTTAGGTTTATGTAATCCGGAGTATTTCAAAGCATTAAGCGTGTAATACGACTGTCATTGCGTGGTTGAAGTGTACAAAGAGAGAGTTAAACGGTTATTATTTTGTCAACACAATAATAATAAGATTTTTGATTGAATCTTCAGATAAGTATTTTTGAAACAATTATTAGCAATTATAGATCCAGTGATCAAAACGTGATAGTAATGTAATGTTCTAATGTTATATCTCGAAAATCTTCTACGCTGAACTAGACCTCTTTTTAAATTCGTTTTACTTTTTCTTTTTCTAGCAATTTACACTCAATAAATAGTTATGATAATGATGATGAGATAAGAATCCCAAATACAATTAATTTGAAACTAAAACTAATTATAGAAGAAGTAGGACGGTGACAATAACACCTTTACAAGACTAATTAGTAGAAAAAACACTGATTAATCGTATGTTCCCACGAGGTTATGCAAATTGCTTTTTGTTTTACATTGAGATGTCTTATTTACAGTGTCAAATGAGGTACCAAGGAATATGTAGAATAGGAAATGTTTGATTTTTGTAAACTTTAGTGAGTTCACAAACACAATGTGAGTTCCGTAACTATTATTCGATTTTTAAAAGTTTATAAATCAGATCGCTATCTTTTTTAAACGGTTTTATTTAGCTCACCCCGTTTATTTTATTCTTTATTTTTGTTTTCTTATGGTTTTGTTTGTGTCTCATTTGATTTACCATTCTTAAATTTCGTTAAATTAATGTAATGTTGCTTACTTCGATTATAAAATAAAATAGTAATATTAGTATTTACTTAGTTTGATCTTGAAAAATAGTAAAAAGCATTTTCTAGCTATATTCGAAAATAGAATATTTCTCAAATTAAAATCATTCGGACATCTCGGCGCATAAACTCTGAGCAATTGACCAACATTTTGCGGCTTCACGGTCAAATTCTAATACAAAATAAATGACATTTTAATCTATTATTATCTACGTACAAAATAGCTAAATTGCAACAAAACATTCTAAATGCTATTGTTATTAATTTATGTGCTGTTTCCACATTCGTTTGTGTACGGAGCCGATGGTATCTTAACCACAAGAAGTGTCAAATCCCACGTTCGTGATACTAGTTTTTACTGCAAACGAAATATAGGGTAATGAATTTAATGTATAATGAATATGGGAATGTGGAATAATACCAGAGATTAATAAAATTAGGAGTAGTTTATACTATACCTAGGATACTTTGTTAAAGGTTTTTTTAAAGAAAACATTTGAATGTCATACGTCCTCTTCTGTGTGTTAATAAAGTAGTTTACATACTTTTCTATATATAATTCTGGTTTTATGTGGCGGTAGAGTGCTAGAAAGATAAGTAAATCGAGCCCAACTGCAATGGGTTTATATTATTTCGTACAGGTTAGATCCATGGTAGTTACTAAATTATTGCATTGTCGCGATATGCGTGCAAAATTAAAGGCGAAATCCAAAGGTATTTCAAATTGAACTCTCAAGATTCCACTTAAAGTTACCTACATAGTTACATCTAGTTTAAGCCAAAGAAAAGCTTTTAAATATCAATGTTTAATACACATACGATGTCATAGTGATCATAGTTCATACCCTTAGAGTATGGACAGTTAGAATCAAAATATATTATGTTCTTTATAGGTTATCACGTAGACCGATCTAAAAGTAAGATCTCTACGTGAGACTGCGTGTCAATACGCCCATTGTCGAAAATAAGGTGTTTGGGTCTTCGTATTTCGAAACAACATTATGCACACACACTTGAGTGTATCACTTATTAACCTTATTTTGATCACAAATTGAATGGTTTTAAAGTGCATGTTGCAATTCTATTTGCTTTTAGTACAAGTGTGAATAAAGTTTTGAGGTCAATAAGTAAAGTAAATAACATGTTTCTAGCTCAAGTATTAGCACTTTGGTAGTAAAATTAACTTACATAACGTGAAGATCTAAACGTTTCGCGCCTTCTAAACTTCAGTGTCATTTACCTCTCTTAACACATGGCAGCCTGGTACGTTTTGCACGTAACTCATTATGTGTATGATGTATGTCTGTTTGTATGTAAATGCAAGTTACTTTAAAAAACGTATTTTGATGTTTTCACTGTTGTTTTTTTTTCGGTTTTTTAGATTGAGGCTAGTTTTTTTCTAGTTACACGATACGTTGAAAAATTTTTTTTTAAATAAACAAATAAATTATAATAATCGTTTCCAGAATTGCCTTATCTACTGTCATTTAGTGTAAAGAAATGAACATGTATTTTGTTTTATTATTTTCTTCTTATTCAATTACCTCTAACTTCCTATTACTTCTGCGATCCTAGTACCCGTAAACAATGGTGTTATTCGAACGAACTGCGATATATTCATCAATCCATGACATCCTACAATTTAACTTTAAATTAATGCGTATTACGTGAAACCGTTTTGCAAAATGACGTATAAGTTATATTTATTTCATCGTTGTGATTGTATAAATATGTGTTCCATGCCGTGCGAGGTTATTGAGACATTTTTATCATAGTTTTTTTTTTCGTAATAATATTGCAGTAAAGGATACAATAAACGCGGAAAAATCGTCGCAACTTACTAAGTTAACTTGATGCACGGGTGAGTAGGTCACCTACTATCATGTATAAACTACCCTTGCACTTTACCAATGAACCGATTTTAATAATGATAAATAGTAATCTAGAAGACTAATTAAGACGAGGGTAAAATATAAAGAACATCTCCATCGTGTCCTGTTTTCTCGTCAATAAATGAAAAGTACCAAGAACCCTATGAAAAGCTTAATCTGGATCAGTTTTGTTGTTTCATTCGTCAAATATTTAATTCTAAATGATCTTAAAACCACTGACCGCAGAGTACACTGATTTCGCGCCTCATTGAGAGTTCGCAAACGTCTCGTGTAAACACAATGTTGTCCTTCTGTCTGCGAGTGTAAATACAAACTTTCGTAATAACTTTTCGCGATCTAAGAGCTAAACGTACAAGGTTCATTAGATGATAATTGCATATAAAAATATTGCACAGACTTCGACTTTTTAGGAGAAACCATTCAATAGTTTTAACGTAGAGGTCATTCATTAATAATTAATTTTCATTAATTTGCATAGGTATGTTTCGTCCTCACAAAGTTTTGCCTTGGTAAGACTGTAATAAACACAAAAATATAGATTAAAAACGGTTCATTTTACTATATTATACCTACTATATATCGTATATCAATTACTACTAATTTCTGGTTAACTTATTACTGGCCATTTTAGTCTTCCAAGTAACTATCTTGGTTTAAATTTCTTCGATTGTCATTTTAAACCTAGGTTTTACCCAAAAAGTTTTGTTAACATTTGAGTTCATTTTGCAGCCAAAAAGTCTGCACATTTATTCTTCAACTCCCTAATAATCTTCAACTATAAGTGTGCAATAAAAAAGCTAATAACAACAGCCCAATTGCACATGAAACCTACGATTAAGAAACCAAATAAGTAGTGAAAGACGAAACGATTTCAAAACAACGCTTTAAAATGAAAATTTTATAAGTTTTTTTGCTCATTACCGCTTAGATTATGACACAGCATTCGGAGTGCTACTATCTATCAATTAGTTGCTACATCATTGCTCATCTTCGTTGACCCACAAGATTATTAGTTTACAGACATAAAATGTAATACAAATCGCTCTTGAACGCACACTTCATCTCTTACCAAGACTGTTTGACAATACTGTGTGAAACGATTGCAGAGCTAGTCAAATTATTCGGTATCATAATTTATTTTAAAGGAATATTACTTAAATACAAGCCTAGATCCTAGCCTAAGCCATGCAGTTTACACCGTTCTGATGGATGTAAATTTCAACTTAATCGGAAACTGGGAAGTTGTTCAAATTCTACTCGCAAGATGCCACCCGAACTTACATAGGTACATAGTTACATCTAGTGCAAGTTAAAAGCTTTTTACAATGTTCATATTTTAATAAAATCAATGTCCGTGTGTTTCTCAATTCTGGCGTAATGCTTTTTCAATCTTATTTTATTGTCTCCCGCTTTGCGAGAAGGGAAGTCGAAACTCATGTTTTCCTACTCCTTCTATTATCTTCTGATTAAATTCGTTGCCTGGTCCGTCCTGGGCTTCACTGCTCAGAGTCATTACGATGGTCGCCACTGTGGATCCTGGCTACACAGGAGTTACAGTGGTAGGCGTGAGAGGTGGGCAAATATTCATATTAGAAAGAAAGAAAAAAGAAAATCTTTATATATTAGAATTACTTTTGTATAGTTTCATTATTTTGTGATAGAGTTTGGAGTATTTTGTGAAGGTATATCACGCAATGGGCTTCGGAAAAGGCGAAAACAATTTACGCAATTTTGTCTCTTATTAATGTTAATTGAATTCTCATATTATTCGGTCTGTTTGTATTTGATAGTTATGTATTGGCCGATCCGTGAGAACAGTGAGCTCTGACACAATTCATTTTTGATGAATAACATTGCATGAATGCAACCAAAGTTTATTTGTTAATTCGACTCATCTTATGTATAAAAATATAAAATTATAAATCAAGAAGTTGAGTTAGTAGTTAGATTCATTCCATTCAGTTAATGAAAAATAATATATTAAGCATCATTATCATTAAGCTGTAAGCGCCCACTGTTGGGACATAGACTACTCACTACAAGTTCTTGCTGTTTACCCTATCTATACTAAAAACTAATTCAGACACTCGCGGTTTTCTATAATACTTTCATGCATTTTCAACGGGTTCTTACCACGATATTTAATTAATTGAGTTGTCTCGGTATTTCAACGTTGTTGCAAACGTCCTGATCACGGGAAGACTGGATACTGCGGGTCGATTTAAGAGCAAACAAATCTGTCTACCCTCTTTCTCGTTCGCTTTTGGGTTGTACCACTGGAACTCGAACTCACTTATTAATCGAATTAATTAAATATCGTGGTAAGAACCCGTTGAAAATGCATGAAAGTACTATCTATACTAATTTAAAGATGTCAAGTTTCCGACTATGTGGTGTTGTGAATATGACATACATCTTTAGATCGGTTTTATACCTATTTTAACACTAAAATGACACATTTGTTCATGAGTATTGGGATTTATTTACGGACCCAAAAGTCTTAAAGCAACATTTTTCAACTAAATAGCACGCTTTTAAATAAGATATTCGCTTGTTTCCTAGCTCGAAAGGGAAGGTTACAGGTCAAACTTCCGCACATCAAAAGTGTATGTTAACTTACATAATAACAGATAGCTCCGATTGTTTGACTTGCGTAACGTGTGAGCGACAGTGTACTTGTTAAATATCAAGTGCGCGGAACGATTTTTTTTAAACAATTTGTAAAGTTCTTTATCTCGCGTTATTGAAAGGGGGCTAGACGGAAAAAAATCTTACGAAAAGTTGTCACGACACTTTTTTAGTTTTAGATGATTATCGCTAGATGGCGCTGTGATCAAAATATTTTAATACACGTTCCTTATCGCGCGTTACGTTAGGAAAAAAATATAAGATATCTTGTAATCGAAAGGAACTTCGTTCTATTCGGTTGTCCCATGACATCTCTCAAATTTTTGTTATTTTAGAATCGTTAAGACGACCTAATTATTGGCTCTTTAATATTTATAAGCTTAGAATACTTAGATTTCTAAAGGGTAACCTCCGTAATGTCATGATAATCAATAATTTAACAATATTTTCTATTGTATTGAAATGATGAGTGCTGCTCAAAGAACATCTTTTATCCACTCAACTGGGATCGGCAACCAAATTGGTTTGTTTACTTTTGCCAAGTCTGTAGCAGGAGCTAAAATTGAGCACAGTTTTAAAACTTGTTTTGTCTACATTTTTTAATTTAAGTAAAGTTATGTTTCATTAAAAACACACGAACACAAAAAAATGTGTTTTATGTTTTTGGAGGGACATTCAAATTTGAAGATAATCTATGGTGGTGTAGTATACTGTAGGTACTGTATTATAGCAACCTATAAGGCCCACTACTAAGCTAGGATTACACTAGCCCAATTGGCACGCCCTGGAGCTTCATCTATTTTCGAAATATTTTGAATTTCAAGCCTTTTGCAAAACGCAGGTTTCTTCATGACGTTTTCCGTCAACGCTGGTATACTTATTAGTAATACCGTAATATTGTAATAATCGATACATTCGAATGATCGATATACACAACAATCGAATCGTAAACTCGATGCGGTTTCTGTATCGAAATATCGGTACAAGGAAGTCACGGTATGTTATTATCGATTACGAAATTACATGTTCGAAAATGGTCTGGTTTTCAAAATAATATGTACCTATTATGTGTGTTTGTAAAAGCTGTATAGAAACTATTTTTATAAAATTAATTTAAGAAGATATCCGAGTTTTCAACTCTTGAATGAAGAGATAATTTTTCATAATTTCCATAACATCTTAAACGTATATTGGAACGAAGTTCCTTATCGCGCGTTGTGAAAGGGAGCTAGACGGAAAAAAATCTTACGAAAAGTTGTCACGACATTTTTTTTGTTTTAGATGATTATCGTTAGATGGCGCTGTGATCAAAATCTTTTAAAACACGTTCCTTATTTTTGGTTTAGATGATTATCGCTAGATGGAGCTGTGATCAAAATCTTTTAAAACACGTTCCTTATCGCGCGTTACGTTAGGGAAAAAAATATAAGATATCTTTTAATCGAAAGGAACTTCGTTCTATTCGGGTGTCCCATGACACCTCTCAAGTTTTTTTTACTTTTAAATACAGGTCATAAGTACTTACACTTTAGACCTAGTCTAGGTCGGTTAATAAAACATTAGCTGTTGCAAACGATCGGACTATTTAACAGCTCGATTTTTCTATAGTTACGTAATTACATAGTAATTACATACATTACTAATCAATCACTTTCTTATTAACATTTCGGAAGTCAAGCAACGGTAACTAGTCCTTTATTCCGAGGTAAACCTCAAAAAAATCATTTTCTATATCCACTACACTAGGAGACCTATAATAAGGAGACATCTACTGAGGAGACCTCAACTTAGTAGTGAGCAGTAATGGGTTCTTACTGTATCACACAAGAGATACCTTATGTGGAGACCTATAATAAGGAGATCTCTACAGAGGAGACCTGAGCTTAGCAATGAGCAGTAATGGGTTCTTACTGTATCACACAAGAGATACCTTATGTGGAGACCTATAATAAGGAGATCTCTACAGAGGAGACCTCAGCTTAGCAGTGAGCAGTAATGGGTTCTTACAGTACACCACACAAGGAAAACCTTACGTTTTGTAAGAAGTTCCGGGTAGTGATGTACTCTACAAAGCGCCAATCAATCAATAGCCGAGTGACTCGTACAATTTCTCAATTTCAAAGTTCACAGACACAATTCACAGGTCAGAGTGAGTTGACAAAAAAAAGCGAAGACTGTGACATAACGTAACATTGTATGTGGCATAGATTCTTGTTATGTAATTGATGACACCGTGACTGTAGACTAACGTTTTATATGTTAACTAGCGGGCCCGCGCAGCTTTGTCTGCGTCACTTTCAATTAAAAGGTAGTGAAATGAAATGAAATGAAATGAAATACTCTATTTTCAACATTGATGACGTACTCATTCTTGTTGACGTCAAAAGTTACAAGCTACCACCAGTTCGGACACAAAAAATAATAATTGTAGCCACCGTCCTGAGAAGAACTGGCAAGAAACTCAGCGGGCATGTCTTTTTTTGTATAATAAGCATTTTTTTTTTTTATATTTGTACAGTTTTGTAAATTTACATTAAATATACAAAAAAAACGATTACGATAATGAAATGACCTTGGCGAGCAACTCATTCCCACTTTGTGCAATCGTCTAGGTAATCATTGACCTTATAGTAGGTTTAATTATTTCTCAGGGGGTAGGCTTAATTATAGTAGTCTAAATTATTTCTCAGGGTTTAAGCGGGAAAGCGTAACAGACAGACAGACAGAACCCCCCCTCAATGTTCCCTGACATTGCAGAGGTTCATGAGCGACGGTGACCACTTACGATCAGGTGGCCCGTCGGCTAGTCTGCCTACATGGCAATAAAAAAAAAATACAGGCAGAGTTAGTTTCGCATTTATAATTTTAGTAGGGATAAAAACGCAGTATTTTAAGCTAGTGGTATTTGGGTTTGATCTTTTGGTACTTAAAATATATTTTTTATTGCTAGACAGATTTATAAACGAACTTACGACCCACCGGTAAGCGGTCACCGTCGCTCATGAACCTCTGAAAAGCCAGGGCAAAGAGGGGATGTTATCTATCACATTAAATAAATTATATACTTAAAAGGAATTTAATTCATAGGTAAAAAATCTATGTATTAAACTGACTAATGTTAATGAGAGTTTCTGTTTCAAAATATAATATAGTTTGTTATCTAAAAATAAATATCACATCTTACTGCATTAATTCAAAATGAATTAAACTTTATTATATTCAAAAATATGCTTCATATAACTAAACGCATCTTACACGCGCGTTTAAAACGTTCGTGAATAATAAAACGCTCGTCTGTATTCATCCTACTTAGAACGGTGTATTGAAAGCCCAAACAATACCTTTCAGACACCATCTAGACGCAGATCATTACTGATAAAATAACTGATACTATAATATATTATAATGAACTTATGTAATAACATGTCGAAGATGTAACACTATCATTATAATGAGGTAATTTATTATAATATATTAGTTAACAGAACTGTACCCCGAGACATATGAATTAAAAAAAAAACAAACTAATAATAGACATAAGTCGTTCTACTACAAAATGTAAACGTAATGTGTTAAGTATGTCACATATTTTGAAAACATAATTTTAATTTTGTTCGCCAGTTCTTTATCCAAAATTATGTTCAGACAAAATAGTTTCAATTACACATTACATCTATACTAATATTATAAAGAGGAAAGGTTTGATTGTTTGTTTGTTTGTTTGTCTTGAATAAGAACCGAAACTACTGCACTGATTTGAAAAATTCTTTCACCATTAGAAAGCTACACTATCCCTGACTCCCTGAGTGACATAGGCTATATTTAGTCTTAAAAAAATAGAGATCCCTACTAAAGCCTCAATAATATAAGCCTTCCTTACATCGGGTGCTCTGCGAAAACTATTGATCATAAAACAAAATTAAGTACTACGGGTTTGTAGGTCTTATTAAAAACTAACACTGCGTGAACCCCTTTTTGACGCAGACGAAGTTGCGAGGATCAGCTAGTTAAGCTATAAAGCACACTAGTTGCGCAAATAATTGCAGTTTTACAACATAATTGTGCATTGTGCCGGTACGATTCCCATGTTATCGAACAGCTAACAATACTCTAGTATCTATCCAGCCATCATTGTGAGCCTTGACATCTATTTCCCGCCAAAAGTCGGCCATCTTGTTTTCGAAGGAATCTGATTAGCCATGTAACAAGGTGCCTTCCTTTGTTCTTTAGAAATGTTGAGGATTCTATTAAAATGTCAGGATTTTAAGTTTCAAATATTAATGTGTTGTGTAGGAAAAAATTGTGAAACGTAATTTTTAAACGATGTCGTTGTAGGAAATAAAATGGATTGTCGAGTTCTGCAAAAATTCAATTCAAAAACATTTAATTTTAATTTTATTCAACAGTCGCTTTATTACTTAATCGTATAGGCTACGGTAGCTCTAAATTAAATGAAAAACTTAAGAGGTGTCAAGAGACACCCGGATGGAACGAAGTTCCTTTCGATTAATTAGTGAGGGAATTGTAATAAATTTTTTTTTTTTAAGTTATTAAATAAAATATTTTGATCACAGTACCATCTAGCATTAATCATATAAAACAAAATAAGGAATTGTTTTAAAAGATTTTAATTACAGCACCATCTATCGATAATAATCTAAAACAAAAAAAGTGTCGTAACAACTTTTTCATAAGAATTTCCGTCTAGACCCCTTTCGATACCGCGCGCTAAGGAACTTCGTTCCAAAAGCTCAAATATAGCTTAAATAGCTTTAGAAATAATTACGTTAATAATGTCTACCTTCTCACTTTGTTAGTTCCAAACGCTCCTTGACGGCTCCTCGATAAATGATCGCGATAAGAAACAATAAAAACAGTATAACTCTAAATTTGTTGTTTCCGTGTGAATTTTAAATGTTTTTATCCATCTCGTATCATATAATTTAGCATTAAGACATTAAGATAACAATGCAGAAGGTTGTCGGGGCGTTGGTTATATTATTTTACATTTTGGTAACACATGTTTTTAATTATAAGCTATTGCTATAATTTGGATTAATTGTCTTATTTTTACGGATAGATGCGTGCCTTAGTGTAGGTAAGGTTCAAAACGTTTGGGGTCATTGAGGTAAAGCGTTCAATAAGCATAACCTTTAATTTCCCAGTACCATTTCTATTCAATAATAATTTCTTCGTATAAGTCCAAGATTTGTATTTACTTGAATTTTATCTAGAACGCAAGGAAATCCAACTTCGTTTTTTGGTTCCTTAAAATCGCTTAGGGTGATAATTCATCTTTACATATTTTCTTTCCGCAGTATTTTTAGTAGGTAGTCTTATTTTATATTTGCATATGAATATACCCATATCACCCTACACAATCTCGTGCTGGGTTCTATCTTCAGCCAGGATTCGAACGCTGAGAGGCAGGAGGTTTTGAGGCCTCCCACAAGCGGATTGAAAGGGATTCCGACAATTTCATAAAGTCCAACAAAAAAACATCCTAGTACTTTAAATTTCTTTAAACACTCGCGGTTATCTACATCACTTACATTATTACTAAACGGGTTCTTACCACGATTATTTTTAATTGAGAGGTCCCGATATTTCAGCACTGTTTCAATTAAAAATAATCGTGGTAAGAACCCGTTTAGTAATAATGTAAGTGATCCTAGTACTTTGTTAAATAAATGTGTTTATTTGTTGACAGATGGCGCGGTGGTGTGCTGTGGTAGCGTTGTGTGCGCTTGTCGCCATTGCCGAGGCAGCCGAGACTTCATCGAGATATCGTAAGTCGACGAAATCTTTACAAATAACTACAAAATCGTGGACCAAAGCTCATTTTCTCAGACCATATTTCAGACAGAAAACCTTGGATTTTAGTAAAGTTAAAGTATTGTCGAACACGTCTTGAATCGTACATCTAAATAGAGTATGTACGAGCTTATAAGTCACCTTATTATAAGTGGTTACCGTCGCTCAGAGACCTCTGTAATATCAGGAGACACTATCCCGCTACCTACGACCTACCTTACGCTACCTTACTCTAAGAGGCTATTCAAGACTAATTAATTCATTTGCGTTGACTGGTTGCTCATAGACAATCCAGGATATCATTGTCGTTGAAGGAAGACCTGTCACCATCTGATCCGCAATGGGCTTTACAGTGATAGTTGGGGCGTGAGATTAAGGGCTCAGACTGAAGCCACTTCACGTCAATGGATTTTATTTAACAACGTTTTTTCAAAGATGCTTATTGTATGCTTAATACTAGTTTTTTTGTTTTCGACAGATTACTATCAAACTGCAAAGGTCAAATTGTAGTTTGTTTTGTAAATGTTGTGTATAATAATTATATTATTATTATAGTAGTTTAGTTAGCTTTGCTTGTCTAAAGTAAATGATATGTATCATTTTATGTATTATTTAAATTATTGTATGCGTTGTGTAGTATTTCATGGAGTATTTCCTATAGCAATTATGATATTATTTCGTTTTCAATAGTCGTATTTTATGTAGTAAATTTTATAAATCATAGAAAAGTAGTGTATCTGCACATTTATATCCAGGAATACGTCAGTTATTTATGTATTTTAAATTTGTATAATATGTAAAAGTTTTACTAAAATTGCATGCTGTATTATATTTATTTCATTCATAATAATTTTAACAATGTAATTATAATAACTCTATTATTGCATGGTTTACTAATCATTAAACATATTGGTGTTAACTGGGCAATTTACCCTATTGCTCAGTAGGGTATCTGAACCAATTACATGGAATTCTACAAGGATAAACATAGATAATTGAGACTAATATAAACTTGAAAAGAAAAATAACAAGAAGGACGAAGCTTTTTATATTTTCTGTAAATGACTACCGTTGCTCATAAAATAGAATTGCAAAGAAGAATTATCTCAGCGTACATTTTACAACATAGCTGTACTTACTGTACAACAAACAGAGACATGCATCTTCTATTCTTCTATATCAAGACTTCAAAAATCTTCCATTATAATGAAAAAAATACGTTAAAATTTGAGAAACGTTCGGTCTCATTTCTGTTTGTACATTATTTTGACATCAACCTCAAGATACCACTATTAGTCCGAGAGCTAGTGCTGAGTTTTGGGTAGGTATTTGAGGCAAGCTGAAAACTTGGTCCATAGTTCTCTTGATATACTTCACTTACACTATTACTAAACGGGTTCTTACCACGATTATTTTTAATTGAGCGGTCCCGATATTTCAGCACTGTTTCAAGCGCCATGATCACGGGAAGATTGGAACTGCGGGTATGTCATTTAAGAGCAGACAAATCTGTCTACCCTCTTTCTCGTTGGTTTGCCGGTACCACTGGAACTCGAACTCACATTTCGACATCCCACACTGACAGTATCGGCTGCCGTCTCAAAACTAGATCTTTTGGCTTTATTTTCGGATTCCACATACAGGATAGTTTGAAGCCGTCACCCCTATTAAAAGTGCTATTAATAGTGCTATATATCGTGGTAAGAACCCGTTTAGAAATAGTGTAAGTGATGTAGATAACCGCGAGTGTTTAAAGAAATTGATAAGTATATTATACTTAAACCCGGAACTGCAGACCTGGCTGCTGAGTAACGGACCCCTCTCCATTAGCAGAACTATAGACCAAGTTTTGAGCTTGTCTCAAATAACTACCCAAAAATTGCCACTAGCTCTCGGGCTTTATAAAGTAGTCATTTTGAAGGACTCTCGAATAATGAGATCGAAGTCCTCTGTGGTGGATAACAATGTAACAATATATAACTTACTAAAAAACTTGTAACATTTTTACAGAAACAAGAAAATCACGGTCTAGACATGGTACGTACACAAATAGATGGAAACTTCACGCATAATTACATGTTTAAAACTTTCAATTACTCTCTTGATTATCTATTATTCTATAAACAGTACACTTTAATGTTTCTTATGCTACCAGCAAAATACTTGGTGGTATTATCTACCGAGTTAAAGTTCTGTTTAAATTTAATAGTAATTTTTGATTCCGGTGACTTTCTTGAAACAAGACAGAAACATATCTAGAAATACATACATAACTATATTTTGTTTCATTATAGTGTAGGTAATCAAAAGAGTAATTTAGAGCTTAAATTTTTATGACCAATTGCTGCCCATCTTCACGACTCATAAAGCATTTTTACAGTTGTAGAAATTCATGTTGTTTTTGTGTAAAAATGTTTTAAAACAAAACACTCATGCAAAATGTCACTGTTACACGTCACATTAAAGATGAACACATATTTAGACGGTTAGACGGATCGCAATACATTATAAATCTGTCGGGATCCGTCCGGTCCGCCTAAATGTGTGTAAAGCTATTAGCTAATAAATGTTTAATTTATTTAAGTCTGTAAATCGCAGAATAACTGGCGTATCTAAATTATTGCTCACTGAAACTTATTTATATAGTAATGTCTATTAAAATGGATATTGATATCACTACTAAATTCATATTATATTATTTATATTTATTTTGTGTACGATTCAACAGTTAATGACAAACTTAGCTTAGCTTTTTTTTACATACTTCAAACTTTAAATCATTTTTTTTTAAATTAGCAAAATTTGATTAAAAGAGGCTCTGATAGCCACACTTATTATTTAATTTTATGCCAATTATTTTGCGATTGTATCGTTTAGAGATTCATAAGTAGAGTAGCGATGTACTTCGTGTGGTTAATTCAACTTGCATGCTGTAAATACTAATTCAGAATTGGTTTGGATCATTAATTTTTAACACATTATTAATTCCATTACACAAACTTGTTGTTTCAAAGTATCATAATGTTGATATAATGGCTTTAGACTTATTTTAATTGAAGAAAAAAGGAACTCAATCCGGATTTGAGGATAATCTTCACCTCGGTAGAGCTCTGGTATAGATCACACTGTAAAATCACTATAAATCATATTTGTACTTTTATGCTTTTCTTAAATGTCTGATGATATTTTATTACACTAATAACTTTAGATAGACATAGGCATACTTTATTTATAGTAAAAAAATAAAGATACATATAGCCAATTACATTTTTTTTTTCACTGTTAACCAGGTATGACTAAGCATATTTCTGAGTATTGACACAACCCAAAAGGTTCAATGACAACATCCAGCTCTAGTTATCAGACTAAGCTGGCAGTGACATCACATACTAGGATAGATGGATTCGATTTTGTTTTAACAAATAACATACGAGTCGAGCAATGCATATCCAATATTTCACGGATAATTTAGTGATTTATACATACTTTCGACTCTCATGACTTTCACTGGATTTATTTGGAAAGGAATCGAAAACAAACGTGATCTAAAGATATTACTTTCACAGTATACGTCTAGTTACTACGAGTAGTTGTCAGTTACGGTCAATTATAGTTTTCAAAACTTGTCTGATTGTTTAAGTTCCCAATCATAATAAAATTATGATCATATTTGTTATGACTTATGATATCTAAACTTTTAAATATCCCTTATTATAATGAGGTAAACTTAAAGCATTTTAGATGCTAAAAGGTAATGTCTGGATCCATTGAACATTTGAAAATTAAGGAATAGATATATTATGGTGTTAATGAGTGTCTTAAGACTGATCAAGATTATGGAAATTCGTCGTCATAATAAATTTATTTCTTCTTTGTTAAGTTTTTCTTTGACAGCTTTTAATTTGAAATATTTACCTACCTATCTGGCTTTTTGAAGATAATTAACAACAATACCATGAAGTCTAGTTCTCATTTGTATTTAAGTGTGCTTTTAGTGTTTTAATCGTAGATCGCTGTTAATTGCTTTGCTTGTAAAAGCTTTTATTTAGTAGTCGTACATGTTTAACTTGTTGTGTAGCTTTGTCTAACTATCTTGTTTGTGTTTTAATCATAATCCGCTTCGTCCACCAGAGTCCAGTGGCGATTTTGATACATGTGCAGTTTTCAGAACTGCGAATGTGAGCTTGAAACTGACTATTGGATGGACTTTAGGACTATGGTTTAACATTTGGTTGCCGTAGTTTGAATGTTGTTACACTAATCTAATTGGATGTAGAAATGACTCTCAAAAGAGTAATTCTTTATGCTAAATCAAATATCGAATGTGTTTTTCTCTCTTCTTTAAATCTTTTTTGTAAATATTTCAAGAACTTTATAACTTCGTTACTTATTTGCTCTCTTCTGTTTCCTATCGTATTTTTTGCTTTCTTTTTTCGTCTAGTAGGTATGTGTATTCTTTAAAATATCTGTTGTAAAATAGGTTTCTATTTTCACTGCAGTCTGCGCTATTTTTGTATTTTTTGCACCCTTCTTCTGTCAGTACACAACTTATTTCTACTATAACTTCATTTCTTTTTTATTTGTCATTATATTCACTTATCTGAATCTTCTTTTGTATAATCATTTATTTTCTTCCATCTCTCGATATCTTCTTCTACTAAGTACTTCGTCTGCTAGATCTCTCTGATTATTCTTCAAGCTAATATTTACTCGATTTTCTGTCTTTTTGTAACAGCAACTTCTATTTCCCTCAAGTTCTCCTTCTTCATTGTCTTCTACTTCTCTACCCTCTCTCTCTGCGATCTGTTTATTCTTCTATCGTCTTTATTGACGACCCTGATGAAGGTCTGGTTTCCAGCTGATCTCGCCTCGAACCAGTCCTCTGATGTCGACGAGATGGTCGGCAACCTCCTACACTGGATCCAGGGGTTATATCAACAGAGAACTAGGAAAGGTTCTGATTTACCACAAATTACTTTCTTTGGTAGTTGACGTAGAATTTTGAGTAGGAATTTGTTCTATGATGAAATATTTAAAAAGTTTTACACATAGTTATAAGCATTATTCATTCATAAACGATAGTATAATAGATTCATGGTTTGGGGTCACGGAGAAGACGGTGATCAAATGGGAATGTTCACTGCACTATAGTACTTAGATGCACTACAATTTTTATCCTGTATTTAATTCTCCAAATTTAGTCAATTTCCGATCTAAATGGTTTATTGACTAATGTTGGCAAAATCTGGAGAAATAAACTACAGGATTTGTTGAAACAGTTCTAAAATATGATATTAATATTTCCACAGCTCGACAGTACTTCGGAGGAAGACCTGAGAAACCGAGACCATTTGAACCAGCAAAAGGATATTTACCACCGGTCACTGGGTACCCAGCTGCTGGGTCCCGTCCAACTCCAACATACACTGAAGGCCCTGCCCCCACAGTTCCCCAGTACCAACCTAGCCAACCTGAAACTACCTTCCAACCAGAACCACCCTACTCTCCCCCTGCCCAACCAAGCCCATCCTTTCCACCAAGCCGTCCTTCCCAACCTAGTTACCAGCCTAGTCAACCAACCCAGCCTGCATACGAGCCATCACAACCTTCCTATCAACCAAGCCAACCTTCCTCTCCAACTTACCAACCTAGTCAACCCACATACCAGCCTAGTCAAGAAACATACCTACCTCCCCAACCTTCCAACCAACCAAATCAACCCAATCAGCCAACTACCTACCAGCCAAGTCAACCTACTATTCCTGAAACCACTCTTTCTGACTACGGTTCCGATAACGGGGGCAGCAGTTCTGGAGACTCTTCCCAAACGCAGTTACCTACCCCTGATGATGACGACGACCGCCATCCTCCTCATATTCACGCTATCACAGTAGACTGCGGAAAGGAAATGATGACCATCAACATTGAGTTTAATAAGCCTTATAATGGCATCATCTACTCCCAGGACCATTACAATGAACCGGAATGTGTGTACGTCAGAGAAAATTCAAACCAGATCAAGTATTCCTTTACTGTAAGCTTAAACACTTGCGGTACGAGATTCTTCAGCGATTTCCAGAACGAAGGTCAAGCTTACCTCGAAAACGTTCTTGTTCTACAGAACGAAGCTGGAATTCAAGAAGTTTGGGATCATATTCGCAGAGTGAGATGCTTGTGGGAAGGAAATCTGACCAAGCAGTTGGTATCTTCTTTGAGTGTTGGTATGCTTAACCAAATAACAAGCAACTTCAGCGGAGACACGGCTATGGCACGATTGGACATCCAACTTGGACGTGGACCTTTCGCTCCTGAAGCTGATGGCCTTATCAAGATCGGAGAGACCATGACTTTGGTGGTATCTGTAACTGGAGATCCTGGTTTCGACATTCAAGTAAAGGAATGTATCGCCAGAGACGCTGAAAGCCGTCAAATGGTACCACTTACTGACAGCAATGGTTGTATATTGAAGCCGAAATTGTTCGGAGCCTTCCAAAAGACTAGGGAAACAGGAAACACAGGAGCCTCGATTATAGCATACGCGTTTTTCAAAGCTTTCAAATTCCCCGATGAGATGGACCTGATTATCCAGTGTGATGTGGAACTGTGCAAGACTGATTGCGATGTTTGTCCTAACCCTGGAAGTATAGAGCCCAGGAGAAAGAGGAGAGACATTATCCACGTTGGTAACAGCACTGTCGAACCTTCCACCACCATCAGCAAGGGTTTCAGAGTGGTGTTCGCAGAAGATCTTCCAGAACCAGCCGGCCTTTGCATGACACAATCTGCTGCTCTCTGGGGTGGTGTTCTAGTACTCCTCGCTTCTTTGATGAGTAGTATGATAGTGTCATACTGCTGGCAGAGATCCAGAGGAACCGTGAAGATTTCGTAATTAATTATCTTTGAAGTCCAGTCATAATACTCATGAAACACAACGAAATTAATGCTTGTGATTTTATACATTTTATACTTAAGTTTGATTGAAGTTGTATTTTTTATAACAATGCAGTTAGAGTTGAATGTTCACGACATAAGTGAAGAATTCTGTTAGGACGATTATCGTATCCAATCTCCAGTTTAAATGCTACAAATGTCGTCATAGAAATTTATTATGAGCCTGAAAAATACTTCTTTACCTACTGGTGCTAAGCCTAATAATATTTAGAATACTTTAAAACACTGCCAATATTATTTAAGATTAAAAATAAGATTTTAATTGAAGCATAAGGTGTGAATACAATCGAAATAAGTATTAAATATTTTAGTAAAATAAAATGCTAATTTATAGTGCTTAGGGTTAAGTTGAGTTTTGTAAATATTAGATTTAATAAAGGATATAATTGTAGTACTGATTTTTATTTGATTCTGAAATAAATTTCTTGTGTCATGCCGAGTATTCTAAGAGCCCTTGAACAGCCTGACTTTGTTATTTTATAAAGGCTGAGATCTTGTCAGCACATGCTCCTTACAGGTATGAACGATGGCCAATTATCAAGGTTGTCTTGTAGTGGCTTTGGAAGATATACGGTACTAAAGGTGGGTAAAATAGAGCCCTACTTTCGTCAAATCATAAAGGCTGATTTTTTGGTACACCTTCGGAATATTATTAAAAATCACATTATTCATTGCCAGACACTTAGCATAGTGGCAACCCCTTGCCAGGCACCTTTAATGTTTAGGTATCCATTATTTGTTGAAGAGTCTCAGTTATGAAATCATATGCCTCTACTTTAGAGTTTTTTATGTTATAAATTTATATCATTAATGAAAATATTTTGCATAAACAGAATTGAAAGTAAAAACAATGATTTTACCATATTATTCTGAATTATAAAGACTAGCATAAAAGTAGTAAATATCTTAATGATAAGGTGTTTATATTGTAATCAAATGTAGTCTGTTGTTTATATATGATTCAACATTGATTATAATTGTAGGATGAGCACACTTCTTAAAATATGAGATAGAATTTGACGATTATAACGTCTTAATAATGTCAGCTATACAGCTGAAATAAAGTATTCACAGCGCGAAGGTGCTGGTAGTAGACTGATAAGTGTAGGTTACTAGTTCGATCCTGATAAAGGTTTTTGCGCGAAAAGAGTCAAATCAAAGTCAAATTGTGATTTCCGCGAGAGTGTGAGATCCGCGGGTCGCTCGTGGTATGCGGGCACTCTTTGCTCTTAGACTATGGACATGGGTTCAATGAGAGTTCACCCTCACTGCAGCATAAAATATGTAATTCTTTAATGCTGCTTGTTATAAACTTGAGTTCCTGCTGTGGATTCTACATAGGTGTTACGGTGATAGAGGATAATACCGTTTCTTGAATGGTCGCAGTCTTTACAAAAGTTTAAAATTAGAACTAGATTTTTTTATAATTACCTGTACCAACCCATTACTGCCCTCTGTTGGGCTCAGGTCTCCTCAGAAGAGAGGTTAGGCATAGTCCACCTCGCTTGTCCAGTGCGGATTGGGGACTTCACATATCTTCGAAGGATTTTTATAACCCGTTTCCGATATGCAGGTTTCCTCACGATGTTTTCCTTCACCGTTTATAGTCAGTGGTGTTGTGAAAAAATGCACATAAATCTTTTTTTAAATTAGATGGTATTTAATGTGGTATTTCAGCGGCCGACGGCAAGTCGGTCGGCATCTGCGCTTGCTTTCTGTACTTTATGAAGCTGCACTTCTGCTGCTTGCGGTTGTGGTTCCGTGTAAATAAGGATTAAGTTTTTTTTCTTATCATGTAAGTAGACAATCTAACGGGCCACTTAATCTTAAGTAGTTACCGTCGCTCAAGGACTAAGAAAACATCATTACACTTTTTCATAGACCAACACAATTATAGCAAACTGTAACATAAATTATGGACAGCCTACTCCACAAAAGTATCGACGTGGCAGTAAACAAAGGCATTATATAAAACAATTTAACTGATTTTCTTGTAATTCAGTAGTTTTAAACCGTTTTCATAAACGCAACATTAATGAAAAATGGACAAACTAGGAAGAGCCGAGTTGATAATACAAACACTTGCTACGTTATGCAGTAAGTGTCTATTTATAATTCTATAGTTGCATTGGCTATTTTCAGTAGATCATTATAACTACGGATTTTTTTTTTAAATCGCTAGATAGATAATACGCGGTCAACGTCGCTCATGAACCTCTGCAATGCCAGGGCAAAGAGGGGCCGTTATCTATCACCTACCCATACAGGACTTTTCTTAAACCTCGTTTAAAGAGGGACATGTCATAGCGCTCCGGGAACACCGCGGACGGGAGTCCATTCCAAATCGGAATGGTACGGGGCAAAAATGATCTTCTGAACCGAACTGTGGAAGAGCGCAGCGGTTCCAAGTAAAGGTGGTGAACCTTGCCCCTGCGGCGTGTGGTGCGATGGTAAAAAGGAGATGAAGGAATCATCTCAAAGAGTTCCTCGGAGCATTCCCCATGGATCAGACGATATAGACGGATGTGTACGGATTCCTATGGATTCTGGGTATTATCTGAATGCGGTGACTGGTCATACTTTAGTAATAGTCCTTTCTAGTACTTATAATAATATGTGTCCTGGCATTACGAAGGAGAGCTAGGTTAGGCTGTAGACTTGTTTACCTACCATACAGCAAAAATAGTCGAAGATCCTGGTAATTGATTGTTTGTTTGACCTAATATGTATATGATTGAGATACATGGAATTCATTCAAGTCTCCGACAGCCACTCTGTCTCTATGAGTGATAAAGAATAATAATGAGCTGAAATGAATCCACAAAGACAACTGGTGTGAAAGAAATATACATACACTCGACTGTACCTATTGTCATCAGTAGATAGAATGATCACAAACTTATCCACTTTTGGGGTATCTCTTATATCAGAGAGAGAGTAACCCTTTATAAATTATTTGGTATCTCATTAATAGATACCATTGAATTAAAATGAACAACTGACTCTAGTTATCATTATTTATTGTCACTGTTTACAATACACAATAATGAATATGATTACAATAATAATAATGTGTGGACGCGAGCGTACGCTATGCTCTTAACGGGACGACTGGGGAGTCTCGCTACGCACTGCACTTATACTATATACTACTATATACTATATACTGCTTGCATAAAAAAGTGCATGCCTGCAATCGCGTCCCCTACAGTACACCCTTCCTAAAATTTTGGTTATACAATGCAAAATTTTTCACAAAACAAACAAAAAAAATAAAACTAAGTACTGTTAAAACTTTTGTTTCCGGCTGTACCGCATTAGGGTAGGTACTTGATATATACTTCGAATGCGCTTTATCGTTAAGCAACAGTCGAAGTTTTTTACTCGCTACTCTTAAATCAATCATTTTTTACTTGAAATCATTTCATCTTAAATCGTTTAAAACTTGAGATACAACGAACACTCGAATTGTTGACTCGGTGTTTTCTCACACTTATAACAAAGTACTTATAACAAATCATGGCTTTTTGTGATGAAATATTACGAGAACTATAACTTATTCCACTTACATTTTAAAATATTTACATTTGTTAAGTAGTTCTCATTGCTATAAATCAATGATACGAATCAAAGTATATTGAATCTTTTACACATAACATTAATGATTCAAATATTGTTAAAACATATTATTATTACAATTTTCACTTTACAAACATGTCACTATTCAATACAAAGTTGAAACAAAAAATCATTTCTAGGTAAATTAAGTTGGTTTTAACCCTTTACTTAATTACTTTAAAGATTTATAAAATATTATAGCATATACATATTTTGATTATTTCCAATAAGAGTGTGACAAATTATTAAAAACACAAAAAATACTTTAATGACAAAACGTTAAAATAAACAAACTACAAATAATACAAAAGGCAATATAGGAATGCAAATATCGCTGTCACGTCGCCTCTTAATCGCAAGACGTTAAGTTTGGCATCAAGTTATATATTCACACGTTATAAGTTATGGAGAATGAAGTAGAATATTGGACCACGACTTGACTTGTCCATCGTTTCTACAGCTCTCCTCGACTTCTTCTCGACATAATATCTCTCGACCAAGTATGTCTCCCACCATAAAATGTGGCGATCTCGACGGCATTTCCTCTGGGTATGCTTTTCTCCCTAAAATCCTTGGGTGCTCTCCCACGAGTCATCTCTTCCGAATCAATGGTAGTGGCTAGTTTTGCTCGTTATACCATCCGGTGTTCCGATGTTTACAATGCTCGAGTTACGACGTTTCCCTTGGTCTTCGCTTGTCGATTACTATGACTGAATCTCGTTACTTGTCCTCCAATACAGCTTTGCTCTTGCTCCTGTGCCATATCTGTTCTTAACTGTCATTTATTTTGTATACTTCTTTTTAATATCCGATTTGTTTTAAATCTTGTTGCTTTTACCTGCAGTCGATGTAAGTACCTTGCAGGGAGTCGTCCGTTCAGCAGCTTGCGTATTTAACCTACACTATTCTTCATAATTTCACAGCTCCACGTATATTTCATAACTAATTACTTGTGTGTTCTCCCGTTCCGCGTCTTGTGTGCTTGAATCGCCAATGCCAGTGAAAGAAGTCCCAGTGAGTCGGAACTGTACTGTTGACGCACGGGCTCCAATGATTCGGACATGCTGCCGTGCGGGGCCGATGCTACGTGCTGACCAGGAGAGATATGCTCTGCTTTGCTGACCGGTCCTTGTAGTCAGTGTGCCCAATGTCAAGCCGATGAGGGTTCGACCAGGCCACGCTGCGTTGCGGCTAGTGGACGAAGTACCCAAACAGGCTGAAGCTGGCTGGCGCGATGCGGGGTGTGATGATCTTGAAGGAGTCGTGTTCTTGTCGGATGGTCACCACTTTGGGGTATCTCTTATAGCGGAAAGAGATATCCCTTTATAAATTACTTGAGTATCTATTTGGTAGATACCATTTAATTAAAATGAACAACTGACTCTAGTTATCATTATTTATTGTCACTGTTTACAATACACAATAATGAATATGATTACAATAATAATAATGTGTGGACGCGAGCGTACGCTATGCTCTTAACGGGACGACTGGGGAGTCTCGCTACGCACTGCACTTATACTATATACTACTATATACTATATACTGCTTGCATAAAAAAGTGCATGCCTGCAATCGCGTCCCCTACACACTTCATTACTAGACTTCTAATTTAGCTACTAATTTATCCTACTTATCCTATGACATTAAACTTTTTGGCGTCAATACTTCTGCGTTTACTCATTCAGAAATTTCTTTAGAATAGAAAGTTTAAGTATAATAACAAAGTATAAAAAGTGTTATTTCTGTAAGAAACAGATAAACAATTTTGCTAAGTTAAACTCTGAAGGAGGTTTTTAATGGACATTCTGTTTGACTATTTATTTAAATTTCCAGTATCTTTCTTAGCATGTCAAACGGGATATATTTGCGCATGGCCGTCTTTCACGGTCGCGCTCTTCGAATCAAATTCCACTGTTCTGGGTAGACCCATGACGCCTTTGGAGATATCATTACTAGGCAGTCTACCCAACGTTGGAGGGCTTCTGGCCAGTCCATTCTGTGGGTATATATTTAATTTGCTGGGCAGAAAGTACGCTACGATATTCTTTGGGCTACCTTTTGTGGTAAGTAGTTTAAGATGTACGTACCTACTTATTTATATCTGCGAGTACATGTTTAGGTTTTAAGATGACAAATAGTCATTATGTTATTAGTTTTAAACAAATGAGATAAATAATAATAAAGCCTTTATTTTCCGAGGATAAGTTACAGTTCAAAGTTATAATAAATTTTACAAACAAAAGTAAAGAAAAAAAAATTAAACAAACAAGTTAACTACTTAACTATAATATATCTCTGGTCTCGGTGTGCCTTAAGGCAAAGGCCTCCTCCAATTCTTTCCAATGTTTTCTGTCCGCCGCTTTTCTTAACCAATGTGGCCTAAGATTACTTTCATCTCGTCTTCCCACCTCCTCGCTTTTCTGCCTCTACTTCTGGTGCCATCCCTGGGGTACCAGGCAGTTACCATTTTACTCCATTTTTCCTCTTTATGATTTCCTCCAACAAATGAGATACACTCGATTAAATAACTCTTAAAAAAAAATTATTGTTATTATAAACCTTTAGTTACTTAAGTTCTTTATATTATAAGATCTGTAATAAATCGATTTTAACGCACTTAAATTTGAATTTAAAATTATGCAAATAGAAGACACGCTCATTACTTTACGCAAGTTTTACTTCTTAATTTTTTCTTCTTCAAAACATCACTAGATGCTTCACAGAGTTAAAGACATCAACATTACGTATAATTTTATATGAGTAATCTCTGTTACTTACAGCTAAACCAAAGTCAATGGTTTCATCTTATTTAAAACTACATTGTTGCGGTCGTTTTATTAGTTGTTGTGTTTTATGATTTGCTAATCAATTTATTACTGTATTATTTTGTAATTATATTTCGATCATCTTTATTTACATTTCTATCTATCCTTCTGTGAAGCTTCAAATATATTATTATCTATTACATCTTGTCTTAAGAATTATGGGATCCTGGTACTTTACATTAAGCGACTGTGTTTTGTTTTTTCCAGATCGCCTGGACACTGATATCTCTTACCGATGATGTGACCCTGGTACTTTTAGCTGTATCAATTGCCGGTATAGGAATAGCTGGCCAAAATGTCTCATTGATTTACATCTCAGAGATCTCTCACGATTCAATACGTGGTGGTTTGACAGCATTTTCATCATCAGGGTATTTTATAGGCATTCTGACGGCGTATATTTTGGGAGGATATCTGCCGTATCAACAAGTTGTGTATACGAATCTAACGCTGTCTGTATCTTGTATAGTTCTGTTGATGTTACTCCGCGAGAGTCCCGTGTTCCTGGTAATGAAGGGAAGAGATGAAGTAAGTTGCAGCTGACTTGTTGTTACATAGATTATCATCATCAACAGCCCGTAGATGTCCACTGCTATAGACCTCTCCCAAATCTTGCCACAATGACCGGTCCTGCGCTATTCAATGACTTCCCTGTTGCCTTAACCAGGTGATCGGTCCGCCTTGCGGGTCTGCTCTCCTGCACCTACCGTCTCGTGGATATAGAAACATAATTGGAAGACATAATCAAGAACGTTTGTAGTATCAAAACTTTAAAATTTATGATTTTCTCCAAGGAACAAGTTAATCTTACGAAAGATTTTCGAAAGCATCTGAATTGCTAATGGCATTGGTGGCTGCTAAAAAATCTATCTATTTGTGGTATAGTTTTAATAAAGTTTTAAAAATCTTACGTTTGCAGGAAGCAGCAAAATCTATAGCGTTTTACAGAAGATTGGGCATTGGTTCGAAAGAAATGACAGCCGAATTAGATAAAATAAGACTTCAGATAAGCCCGGAGACTAGAAACACTTATTCACCAATCGAGACAGGTGAAAAATAGAAAGATTTTGATGTTTTAGATTTCAATTACCACAGTACTTTAATTTTAATATTTCTCTTTTAGATCCAGAAAAAGCTAGAGACTTGAACAAAGAAGAAAAATATGTGAAATCAGAGTCACCTTGGAGAATATTTTGTAAGTTATATGAAGCCAAAAATAATATAACAGAGATGTCGCATTCCCACTATTTATGGCTTTAGAAAGTCTACTTCATCAAATAATAGAAACAAACTGACCAGCTACTATTTAAAATCCATCTTAAATTTCATAGAAAAAAAATATGTCTCAGGTGGTCATCGAAGACCCTAATTTTTCCTAAGCCTGTTATAAATTCACTCTTAAATTTCAGTAAAATCAAAATCATCGCAGCGAGCCCTAACAATGGTTCTGATCATCATGACGATGACAATACTGATGGGCTGCGTTGTACTCCAGGTTTACGCAGAGCCTCTATTCAAGGAAGCAGTACCTTCCTTGCATCCCAACCAATGTTCCATCCTCTTGGCTGTTGACTTCTTACTGGCCAGTCTTGTCTGTGTTTTTGTCATTGATAGATTTGGAAGAAAGGTTAGCATTATGCATTTTATAGTGTAATTGAACTATTCGATACAAATAGGTATAAGATTACTTCTAAATTGATTTTATCTCAACAAAATTAACAATGTGACTCCGATCTCTTTCTTTTTAGTGAGTTAAACAAAATCTAGTAAAATTATAGTTATTATTGAGCTAATTTTGTTTAATATACTACAAGATATTATTCTATATTTAGATAGTGAGAAATCAGTAACAACACTGTAGATTTACCTCCTGAGGTACCAGGATAGCAAGAATAAAAAGAGTATATTTTTCACAGTCGCTGTTGATAGTGACGTCAGCGGTTTCAGGAGTCTGCACGTTGCTTTTGGGCTTGCAGTTGCAGATCCATTTTGCACCTAACTGGTTCACAATACTGATCATATTCGTGTATAGTTTCGCTTTCACAATGGGTTGTGCTGCGATACCATTTGTGCTGAGCGCCGAAGTGTTTCTTCCCGAGGTTAGTTTCACTTTCTTATCTTTCTGACGTCCTGGTACATAGTATAATTGTTCCTTATTATTTCTGATGCCAGTTTTTGGAACGAAGTTCCATATCGCGCGTTATCGGAAGGGGGCTAGACGGAAATTCTTATGAAAAAGGGGTCACGACATTTTTAGATGATTATCACTAGATGACGCTGTGATTAAAATCTTTTAAAACAATTCCTTATTTTGTTTTATATGATTAATGCTAGATGGCGCTGTGATCAAAATATTTTATTTAAGTTATAATAATTAGTTAGTTTAACTTATAGAAAGAGAGCGAGAGACAGACGTTTTAAACTAACTAATTATTATAACTTAAAAAAATAAATTTTTATTACAATTCCCTCACTAACTAATCGAAAGGAACTTGGTTCCATCCGGGTGTCCCTTGACACCTCTCAAGCTTTTTTTTCCCTTGTAGCATTAGTGTGAAATGTTGTCTATAAATTAATTTCAGAAATTACATTTTTATATTTATTACACACCATGTTTATTTACATTTCAGTTAATATCATATTTATTTAAATAAAATTTTGCAATTTCAGGTGAGAAGTTTCTGCAACAGCATAGTAATGGCGAGTGTTTGGATAACTAACTTCGTGACTCTACTCATTTTCAACCCACTAGTGGACTGGTGGGGACTTGGCGCTGTGTTCCACTGCTTCTCAATAGTTAGCTTTGCTGGAACCATCTATAGTTACGCTTGTATACCAGAGACTAAAGGCCTTCCAGTTGATGCTATACAATTGTTGTTTAAGAATTAATGTAGACTTGGAATATTACGTATTACTTAATGAAGAAATTATTGTGTATCGATTTATTTTACCTCTTATCCTATACCATATTTTTCTTCTAAAACTGTAAAATGATATTATTAATCAAATGGGAATATTGTTCAGGTTTACCTAGTGGGGGACAGAGTTCTACTACGTTTAGTTAGTTGTAAACTCTACTAACAGCTCTAGAAGTAACTAAATTTCTTTAAACACTCGCGGTTATCTACATCACTAACACTATTACTAAACGGGTTCTTACCACGATTATTTTTAATTGAGCGGTCCCGATAATTCCGGTTTGCCGGTACGAGAAAGAGGGTAGACAGATGTGTCTGCTCTTAAATGACCTACCCGCAGTTCTTCAGTCTTCCCGTGATCATGGCGCTTGAAACAGTGCTGAAATATCGGGACCTCTCAATTAAAAATAATCGTGGTAAGAATCCGTTTAGTAATAGTGTAAGTGATGTAGAAGTAACTAGTTGTAAACTCTTACTTTAGTTTGTAACTTAAAATATTTGGGAACAGAAGATGAATATTATTTTATAAATTGTAACATTAGAAAATATAATAGATAGAAATCTAACATAAATATGAAAAATCACTGAATTGATTTTCATAATAGTTTGCTAGTTATCGAGTTCTCTGAAGATATGGTCATAAATTCCTTCCGAAGAAGGCTTCTATATCTTGCTTGAAAAAGGGCGTGTCATCTAAACTATAAATGGTTTTATTTGAGAATGACTACGATTTTAAACTTTATGAATGGCGCCAAAGAAAGCGTCTAATTACGTCTGACTTGATTATACAATTTAATGGAAGAGAAGGAGTACAGTTTACAATAGTTTTTACAGTCTTTTATTATGTTTGTTTTGGTTTAAGATAATTCTTGATGTGCGAATTTCACGAATTAATGTAACACGAATAAATGTGTTAATAAACACAATCTTTTAGCACATTGAACTTCATTCAGTTCACATTCTGAACTAACACGTCCTTAATCTTCAGGATAAAGTTTTATCTGTATTTATGTAATTCAATAACAATAGCAAAGGAAAATGTTAAAAATATAAGAAGAAGGCTTTTTAGTGAATACTTATAATATAATGATCAGAATAGAATACACTAAGTCGCGAATAATATCAGAAATCTACTAGTAGATACTAACAAGATAATTTTATCTATGGGAACTTCTTAAAGCAGCTTCAGTTGACGATGCTCTTTTAACTATTGTGGTAATCAGTGGACTATGGCCATTTCAGATGTTGTATATATGCGCCGACGTAGCAAATGTCAATACCGCGATTCAGGATCTCGAGCGGTATTGGTCGCCACACCCAGTCAATGACACTTGAAGAGGAAGACTCTATTGAAGTTCAATCATAAAGATGACCAGTATTTTCTACGATTTGTGTATGAGGCAAGCTAAAAACTGATAAAGAAAAAAACTTGAGAGGTGTCATGGGACACCCGAATAGAACGAAGTTCCTTTCGATTAAAGGTATCTTTTAATTTTTTTCCTAACGTAACGCGCGATAAAGAACGTGTTTTAAAAGATTTTGATCACAGCGCCATCTAGCGATAATCATCTAAAACAAAAATAAGGAACGTGTTTTAAAAGGTTTTGATCATAGCGCCATCTAGCGATAATCATCTAAAACAAAAAAGTGTCGTCATTGATTCTAAGAAAGAAACAACTAACTAATTGTCCTAGAAACACCATATTTTTTGCTATGTATGATGAAACCAACATATTGTGTTAAATGAGACAATGTCTAATCATTTAATCCTTGCTCTCGTCTGCACATGTCATACAAATATTAATATACTTTACTTAATCTTATTTAATCACTTCAATAACGCTATCTTATTAGAGTTGATTTCAGTATTACATCAACTCGCTCAGCTCAGATTCAGTTGGAGAACTTTGGTGGATTCAAGTCAAGACTTAAAAAATTGTGAATTTTAAATTTGTCAAAATGGGTTGTGCTAAAGTGAAGTCTTTTTTGATGCAGTTTATGGCCACTGTGATAAGTTAGTAACTGTTTTTTATATTATACTAGCTTTTGCCCGCGACTTCGTTCGCGTGTACTTCAGGTTCGTCCCGTCTAGTCGTGTAGCGTATGTGTTATTCTGATGTATAAGCTATATTGTGGTAAAGTTTCATTCAAATCCATTCAGTCGTTTTTACGTGAAAAAGTAACAAACATCCATACTTACAAACTTTCGCCTTTATAATATAATATATTAGATTATAATAAAATGTTATCGTGGGATAGCTCCACATCTATTGGACCGCTCCAAAAAATATCTTGGATGCTACACGATCACATAGACTTAGGATATATTTCTGGACCCCGTAAATGAGACTGAAATCGGACAAGAACAACACCTGCCCTAGTCTAGTGATTAACATTTTTAAAAGAAACGATACATACAGTATATACAATATACTCAGGTACAGGGTACAGAGACCAGTACGTTCAGAAACAATATTTTTTTGGTTTGGAGCAAAAGGAAACTTCAGCTCTGTGTTTAGAAGCACATTTCTACAAACTAGAATTAATAATGATTTAGGCGAGATTCGCGGCACATTGTGCTTTCAGGAATCATTACTTTAATCAACAAAACCTTTATTACAGTAACAAATTTATCCACAATTACCGGCTACATTTATGCGTGGCCGTCATACAATGTGGCGAACTTCGAGTCGAATTCGACAGTACTCTCATACCCCATGAGTTCTTTTGAGATATCACTGGTTGGAAGTGTGGTCAATATTGGAGCATTAGTAGCTACACCTTTCTGTTCTTACAGCTTGAATAAACTTGGTAGAAAATATACTTGTATGCTATTTGGATTACCGTTTGTGGTAAGTATCATGTCTTCTTTTTTACTATTTCGTTAGTTTACGGGGTGTCCCAAAACTGTGCGACATGAACGGGAAGTACTTTAAATAGAGATAGGATGTTTTGATGAAACGAAACATCATTTTATTTTCGATGTTTAATAATACTGCATTCACAGATTTTTCGTAAATTGTTTGGTTTGTCTGAAAATTGCACTAACCTAACTGTATTTTTATAATGCCAATCGAAAGAACAGTTACTCTCGAATAATCTTTGCTAACAAACATAGTGTCTTCAACAAAAGCAACAATGTGAAACGCGTGTTTTAAGATTTTAAGAACCTTATTTTGCGCTATTCGTTAAACAAAAACTCACATAATTATATGTATACGTATTCATTCATTTAATTAATTAATTCCAATCCTCTGCTTTCAGTTATCCTGGACAATATTAACTGTTTCAAATTATGTGCCCCTGGTGATATTATGCTCAGCTCTGAGCGGTGTCGGTGCAGCCGGAATACCAGCCTCCTCAGTCTACGTCGCAGAAATATCTGAAGACGCCATCAGAGGAATACTCACATCATGTGTAGTAACGGGATACTTCTTTGGACTCCTGCTATCCTATACCTGGGGAGGAATCCTGGGATATTACCACGTGATATATTTGCATTTAGCATTGTCCATCTTGTATGTTTTGTTAGTTGGATGCATGAAAGAATCTCCGGTGACTTTGCTGCAAAATGGGAAAGAGAAGGTGAGGTCTTGTGATTGTGAAATATCTTTTATGTATTAAAATCATTATCGCTTTTGTTTACATATACTAAAGATTTACAATTAATTTATAGGCCTAGGTATGTTGTATATTTAACAGTTTTAAATATTGGTAGCTTGTAATCTTTGAAAGTCTTATCGCCATCTCTATTACTAGGTTTATGAAACTTTCGGTATTTTGAAGTTCTGATCAGATCTTATCCTGAATAATCTGATTAAATTGTCTTGTTTTTTCAGGAAGCAGCCGAATCGATAGCCTTCTTTAGATGTGTTGATGTTAAGTCCAAAGAAGTGGAGTCAGAATTAGCCAAGATTCGTTTACAACTCGACCCTCGGTTGGAAATGATGCTAGAAGCACAGAACGGTGAGTATATTGTGTAAATCTTAATATATATATTTCTTGTGTACGTGTGTATGTGACTGAACTCCTCCTAAACGACTGTACCGATTTTGATGAAATTTTTTGTGTGTGTTCGTGGAGATTCGAGAATGGTTTAGATTCATACCCGGGATTTTTTTTTTTTTTGACACAGACGAAGTTGCGCCAAGCCGCTAGTATCTTATATATAAAAATGAATCGCAAAATGTGTTGTTAAGCGCATAACTCAACAACGCCTGGACCAATTTGGCTAAATCTTTTTTTTAAATGTTCGTTGAAGTTGAAGGATGGTTTTTACGGCGAGCAAAAATCGAATAGTTGCCGGGAAGAATTGAAAAAAACGGGTCATAGGGTTCACGCAGACGACGTCGCGGGCAGCAGCTAGTTGTAAATAAATATACTACTGAACCTTAAATGACTAAAAATTCTAATGCAATAAGAATGATCAACGTCTATAATAAACATTTTTAGAAGATAGAGAGAAAAATTTAGTAAATAGGGAGATGTGTATGGATGACATAAAATATTACCTAAATTATTTAGTTGAAGAAGACTGCAGAGAACCAGCTTTTGTAGTAGTTATTTTTAGCTCGTAGATGTTCACTTGCGTGCAGGTTACCTCACGATGTTTTGCTTCACTGTTTTAGCCAGTGGTCCTGTACCGGTTGTTCCACGGGGAGTGCTCTGAGGAATTATTTGAGATGATTCCAACATCTCCCTTCTATTACCGTACCACCCAGCGTCGAGGTGGAGTTCATCCTTACTATATGGAACCACCGCGGTCATCCACGGTCCGTTTCAGGAACACTTTTTTGCCACGCACCATCCGGCTATGGAATGAGCTCCCCTCTTCGGTATTCCCAGAGCGCTATGACTTGTCCTTCTTCAAACGAGGCTTGAGGAAAGTCCTTAAAGTTAGGTCGTAGATAGCGACCCCTCAATGTCCTCTGACATTGCAGAGGTTCATGAGCGACGGTAACCACTTACGATCAGGTGGCCCGTTGGCTCGTCTGCCTACATGGCAATAAATAAAAGGTGGTGTTGTGAAAAAGTGCACATAATCTTTTGTAAAATTCAGAGTTACAAGTCGGTCGGTTTTAAGCCCGCTACCTCCCGTATAGCAAGCGCCCCAACCACTCGGCCACCTCGACTTCGTATAATACACAAAGATATAATTTTACTAGCATTTTGTAAAGATTTACTGGATTATGCTTCGAGGAAAGCATGGCAGTTTCAGCTAACATTCACGTGAACGTATATTAGAACTAAATGTTTGTATTTCTCTACAAATAATCAGACGTCCTAGCGTTATCTGATAATATTTACAATCTCATACTATTTGCTTTAATATCATTTCGCTAATTTTGCAACAAGTATTTTTCTTTTATGTAAATATTTTGACATTCTGAATCATCATTATGATCTTCTTTTATGAATACTTACACAATAATTTCTGTAACTATGAATGGTTATGAATTTTGGGTAATAAGGAGTGGGCCATATAAAGTTTGCATTTTCCAAAAGTTTGACTGTCATGTTGGCTGTGTGGCATGTTGCGCCATCCTGTTGAAACCAAATGTCGTCCATGTCATACTCTTCAAGTTTTGGAAACAAAAATTCGTTGAGCGTGGCACGGTAACGCTCGCCATTGATCGTAACGGCAGCTCATTGCTCATTTTCCAATGATGCCGCCGGACCAAAACCCAACCGTAACTCTTTGTGGGTGCATTTGCTTCTCAATGGTGACGTGTGGATTTTCCGACCCTCAGATGCGACAATTTTGCTTATTGACATTCTGTTGTTCATGATGTTGATTCCAGATGTAATAATTCTATGATTAAACTTCATAAAGATGATTATAACTTTATTCCGTTCATAATCTATTTAGTCTTGAAGCTATTTTCATTTCTGCAAATTACATTACATTTATATAATGGTTTTGCAAACAACATAAATACTACATCTATTTTACGTTGATTGAGGAAAATCTCACTGATAAAACTAATCTTTAGCGAAAATAGAAATAGTAACATCATACTGTTTACAATTTGTTTCAGATCCTACAGTAACTAAAGAACTTTTGGCGAACCAATCTGAAGCAGTAGTTCATAGAGAATCAGAATCAGAATGGAAGTTTTTAAGTAAGTATGCAAAGTAAAGTAAACGTCAAACGAGGCTTGAGGAGGGTCCTTAAAGTTAGGTCGTAGGTCCCCTGACATTGCAGAGGTTCATGAGCGACGGTAACCACTTACGATCAGGTGGCACGTTGGCTCATCTGCCTACATGGCAATAAAAAAAATCAATTATTTTAGAACACATTCCAAAAAGAAGGGTCCCTCATAACTTTGGTTTGCGATTCTGATGTTAGATGAGAGGTGGTGGTTGTCATGGGATCCATTTGATTTTTTTGGAACGAAGTTCCTTATTGCGCGTTATCGAAAGGGGCAAGACGGAAATTCTTATGAAAAATTTGTCACGACACTTTTTTTATTTTAGATGATTATCGCTAGATGGCGCTGTGATTAAAATCTTTTAAAACAATTCCTTATTTTGTTTTATATGATTAATGCTAGATGGCGCTGTGATAAAAAAAATATTAGTTAGTTTAAAACGTCTGTCTCTCTTTATTAAATTTCATAACAATTCCCTCACTAATTAATCGAAAGGAACTTCGTTCCATTCGGGTGTCCCTTGACACCTCTCAAGTTTTTAAGATCGATCAAGTAGGTACTTTAGGATCTGTGTTTAAAAATGTTTATTTTAGCGGACAAGATTTCACAATTTGCTATTTACGAATATAGTATTCTTTCTAAATACAGACCCGAAACTTTAAAGTGGCCAGTGAGGACGATTTATGCCAAAAACCATTCTAAGTTAGATTTAAGGTTAGGTAGTAGGTAGCGGCCCCTTTAATGTCCCTTGACATTGCAGAGGTTCATGAGCGACGGTAACCACTTACGATCAGTTGGCCCGTTGGCTCGTCTGCCTACATGGCAATAAAAAAAAAATAAACAAAAAAATAGTATAGAATCGCACTTCTACCGAGAAAAACCAATTATTCAATACGCTATAAGTTGGTATCGGATGTATTGATAAATTCATAAAATATTACATGAGCGATCCCGACATTTCAACACTGTTGCTAGCGCCATGATCACGGGAAGACTGAGTACTGCGAGACACTGCGGGTAAATTAAGTAAAAATCGTGGTAAGAACTCGTTTAGTAATTGTGTAAATGAAACTAGTCTTACTTTTTCAATTATTTGTTTTCAGGAAAATCCTCTTCATCACTCCGAGCACTGACCATAGCTTTTATCACGATGACATACACAGTGTTAATGGGACTACTAGTATTGCAAGTCTACGCCGAACCATTGTTCAAGGAAGCCGTCCCTTCTTTGGAACCAAATCAACTGACCGTCTTATTGGCTGTGGACTTCATAATAGGCAGTTTGATTTGCACTGCTCTCATTGATAGATTGGGGCGGAAGGTAACTTGAATAGTACATTAATCAATCTAGATACAAAAATCGATAACACAATTGTCATATAATGGTAAGAATATTATTTAAAAGTGATTTTCAAAAATATTATAACACGGAGAAGTAGAATTAGTTCCGACGACAAAGATAAAACTCATACGCAGGCACAAAAACAGCAGGAGAAGCAGATTACCCTTTTTCCCGTGGGTCATAGACTGGGGTCTTCTTCAAAAAAATACCCAAATGTTAAATAAGAAGAATTGAACAAAATCTTATTATGAGTACTAAATGATTAGAACATCGAAACATTATTTTAGAAAAGGATTTTTTTAAAGACAAGCTTTTAAGCATCATGATATTTTGATTGCTTTTTCTTGTTTTCGCTTTAGCCTTACTTGCGACTTTCTTAGATTAGTCTACTTATATGTAACCTTAATAATTGATAGGAACCATATTAGTTGCGCTATATAAACTTATGAGTCACTTTAATTTGTGGAAACTTTGTTGGTCTCTGTATTATTAATATTCATAAAATTATCTGTAACTTTATGACTGTTTGTTTCCCAAATAAATAAATAAATCATGTAAAATTAGAATTAATACATAATTTGTTTCCAAATCTCTTATTCCAGTATCTGATGATTGTCACAACGATACTGACCAGCATCTGCTTAGTACTGCTAGCAACACAATTGCAGCTCCATTGGGCCCCGCACTGGATGACAGCAGTACTCATATACGCGTATGCTTTGTTCTATAACCTGGGCCCGGCTTCTATACCCTTCGTCATCGCTGCTGAGTTCTTCTTGCCTGAGGTAAGTCTTGAAATGAATCGCAAAATGTGTTGCTAAGCGCAGAATTCAACAATGCATGGACCAATTTGGACAATTCTTATTTTTAATGTTCGTTGTACTTCAAGGATCTATAGTTTTTAGAAATTTGTATAATTGCCGGAAAAAAGGTTGAAAAAGTAGGCTGAATTTTTTGGTTTTGGTTAATATGGGGATCGCTCATTTAATAAAAATCGTGATCAAAACCTGTAATTGTGTACTTAAACTTGAAGTAGATAACCGCGAGTGTTAAAAGTAAACTTACATAAATAATATTTTTATGAACCAGAAGTGGTTTAACTTTTTAAACAGAATTCATTAATGGTTTGCAAGGAACCTCCTTTATTTAATAAATAAAAATAATACGCATCTGAATCTCAAGCAAATCCAACATATCTTCCGCCACCTCTCCAAATTGGCGCCAATCCCAGAACCCATAGATAAGCTGCGGAGTCTATCAGTTCCATAGACAATATATGGGTCGGCTCCGGGTTACTGAATCTTTTCGCTTGACACTCTTAAGACTATTTTATTTTTCAGGTCCGTGGATTATGCAACTGTTTGGTAAACGCTTGCGCTTACTTCATGAACTTTATGACGCTGCAAATATTTTCATTCTTCGTGGAACTGGTCGGACTGGCTCCCATGTTTTATATGTTCAGTATATTTGGTTTCCTCGGAGCTGTGTACTGTTATTTCTATTTGCCGGAGACGAAGGGACTACCCATTGACGCTATCCAGTTGTTGTTCATTAAGAAAGATAGAAGAAGATCGATTAAATGTTGAATATTAAATAAAACAATTATTAAATAAAGTTTTTGTTTATTATTTTTTGTTGTCTCTATCCATTTATTAGCTTATTTTTTACATTATATTTTTAAAAAAACATTACAAAAAAATAAATTTAAAAATACAATATAAAAAACAGAGGGCCACTGCAGGCGGAGTCTACGACCCAAGCCATCAGTGGTCAGGGCTCAAGAGAGAGGAACCTCCTCACAATACGCGCCGTGTCAAGAACGACCGCCTTCTGAATCAGGCCCTTTACCCAGCCGGGGAGCGAAAGCTTCTCTAGATGACGGTCGAAGCTTTTCGCTATTAGACCGTGCACAGATACAACGATCGGAACAATGATGGTCGATTCAACACGCCACATGTCGGTCACCTCGTGGGCCAGGTCCAAATATTTTAGCAGTTTTTCTTTTTCTGCCTTCACAAGGTTCTCGTCATGTGGAATGGTGACATCGATCAACACTGCCCGATGCGCATCCCGATCTATTATCACTATGTCAGGCTTATTAGCAGCAATAGTCCTGTCAGTGATAATAGATCGGTCCCAGTAGAGCGTTACATGACCATTATCGAGAACCGGCTGAGGCCAATACTGGTAATAAGGTACGGCGGCTTCAACAAGGTCGTATTTCAGAGCAAGTTGCTGATGAATGATCTTAGCTACTTGGTTATGTCTGTGCAAGTACTCGCCGTTAGCAAGACGGGAACAACCGGAAACGATATGTCTAATAGACTCTCCCGGACGGTGACATGCCCGACAAATGTCGACCGTCCCATCCTTTAGAATATATTTGCGGTAGTTGTTCGTCATGATAACTTCGTCCATAATTGCTAAGACAAAACCTTCAGTCTCTCCGAAGAGGTTACTGTATCGTAGCCAAGCCACGGAGGCTAACTGATCTACATCAGGACCCGTAAGGGCCCGGTAGAATCGACCGTGTAGTTCCTTGCTCTTCCATACGTCCGTGCGATCCGCCACACTCATCACCTTCGGCGCTCGCCAATTCCCGTTCGCTAAGGATAGCGGAGTGAGTCCTTTATCGACTGCTGCTACATCACGGTACATACCCACATTCACCTTTTGGAAATATTCCCGAAGGTTGTATATCTCTCGGTTGTGCAGATCCTTGGCATTTAACATGCCACGACCCCCACACTTCCGAGGTATATACAGCCTCATAACAGATGAGCGTGGATGGTGCATCCTGTATGCCGTCAACAGTCGCCGAACTTTTCTATCCAGGGCATCCAGTTCTGATTGCGTCCACTTTAGAATGCCAAAGGAGTACGTCAGTACAGGCATGACCCAACCATTGAAGGCTCGGATCTTGTTTCCGCCAGACAAGAGGCTTTTCAAAACCTTTATCAGGCGGCCGAAGAACCGATCCCTCACCGATTGCTTCATATCTGCATCGACGATACTCAAAGCTTCGAACATTCCAAGGTATTTGTAGGTTTCCGACTCAGACAGAGATCTAAGCACCTCACTCTGGCTAAGTTGCAAACTCTCAGAGTTTACAACTTTACCTCTCTGTATATCTATGACCGCACACTTATCTACTCCAAACTCCATTCCAATAGCTTTACTAAAATTGTCGGTTATTTTGAGTAAAGATATTAAGTCTGGTTTTTTAGTAGCAAATAATTTGAGATCATCCATGTACAAGAGATGTGAAATGGGCTCACCCCCTCTCTTGAGTCGGTAGCCTAGCGTTGAATCTCCAAGTAATGTACTTAGAGGATTAAGCGCCAGACAGAATCACAAAGGACTCAGACTGTCACCCTGGAAGATACCCCGCCTTATCCTTATCAAGCTCGGGGAGGCCGGAGAGCCAACATGTCCTGGTTGACGAAGAAACGTAGACCACTGACCCATGCATGAACTAAGAAAGGAGCGTAGCGTGGAATGTACTTTATAAAGCTCTAAAACTCTCATTAGCCATGAATGGGGCACCGAATCGTACGCTTTCTTATAGTCAATCCAAGCCATATGGACTCCCTTTCTGCCTCGACGAACTTGTTGCGTAATGGCCATGTCTATGAGGAGCAAATCCTTAGTACCTCGGGATCCTACCTTACACCCATTCTGAGAAGGTGACATTATGTCATTTGCCGAAATATGTATTTGAATTTTTTTTCTCAGAATTGATGTAAGTAGCTTATAGATAGTTGGTAAGCAAGTAATTGGCCTATAGTTTTTAGGGTCCGAGGTATTGCCAGATTTGTATATCAGGTGAGTGACTCCTGAAGTCATGAAATCTGGGAGAGTTCCCGATTCAAGGGCCTGCTGAAACTGAGCAGCCATGCGCCCGTGTGAGTTACGTATCCATTTCAGCCAGTAGCTGTGCAGCCCATCCGGTCCCGGACTTTTCCAGTTCGGGGCCGAACGTACCGCACAAGCTACATCAATCGGCGTTATGGATACGGTGTTCATATCCTTGATAGGCTCACACGCGCGCACGACCGCCTCCGTCCACACTCCCTCGGAGTGACCGATGGGTACCGACCAAATATTTTGCCAAAATGAAGTCATTACGTTTTCATCAACTGGTGGGTGTCCATCGGTCACTCTTCCTCGAGATGCCTCCCAATCTCTGTAGACACTCTTCTGATTACTCTGGAAGACTCTATTCAAGCGGTACCGCTCCGATCTTATTCGGTACCGACGAATACGGTTCGCCCATGCGCAAACTTTTTGCTTCCAGTAGTCAACACGCTCGACAACACATTCCATGTAATTGTTCCTGCTGATACCGGTGTCAGCAAAGGCTCGGTCAACAAATCGCATGACACGTGGGCGCGTGTTGCCAGACTGGAAGCAAATGAGCTTCGCTATAAGGGTCCTGGCTGCATCTATGCGACTCTCGATTCTGCACTGCCACTGCGGCTTACCATCATGTCGGCGGTATGTCTGGTTCGGGATTGGAAATTTTACCCCTGCCACGCGACAGACAGCAACCGCACCGCAGTACAGAATCGAGTGGGTGTCGACAAGGTCTTCAGTCGACTCGAAATAAGGTTTTAATATGCAGTCCAGGGCCAATACTAGCGAAACATTGCGTTTACACATGGGCAACCGCGGTAAACGTGGCCGCGAGCATGGCGGGACAAACCTGAATTCTTGTATAGAGTCCTCCAGAGCACTCCTCAAACGCTCATCGTCCTGGATACTAGCACATGCCTGCACCTGAAGTTCCTCCGTTGGTGGTATAACTTGGGTGACGGTGACATTTACCACAGGTGTTGGTTGTGGTTCAGGAGGAGCAGGCAGTGCTTCGTTGCGCAATCGGTCAAGTACAGACTCATCCAACAACTTTAGTCGCTGAATGGCCCGCACCTGATCCGCTAACCGTTGCACCGTGACGTCGACAGTTGGGCACAAGACCTGAAACAGAGGCACCATTCTTGAACGGTACGCAGTGAGGTTAGTTCCTCCCTCCGTAGCCCTGTAGTACGCCCGCATGACATTTGTATTTAACTCTTGGGTCCATCTCATGCGTTGGCGCACTGCACCACTGGTAGCGGGGGCCGTAGACGAGCCACGTTGGCGCGTTGACCCCAAGCCGACCGGTGGGCGGCCCCGGCGTGCAGGTCTTCTCGTTGCACGGGGCTCCTGGTCGCTCGATGTTCCGGTGGTATTCGTCAGGGAGTCAATGCCATCCCCTGACGATAGCGACGAGTCATGACTTGATGTTGGTTGTGCGCTCGCTGTGGCAACACGCCGGCATTGTCGTACGCAGTTTCTTCTCATCATTTTTATTGGTGTTTGGAATTTTTGACATTTTCACTATTTACTGTTCACAAAGAATTGTTTCAGATACTTTTTCTTGGGCTTATATTTGAGATGTTTTCTAATGCGTGTAACCAATTCAACCGTATATTTATTGTAAAATTTTCAATTTTATTTATTTTTGTAAAATTTGACGTGACGTGACACGGCGGTTGCCATAGATTATTTTTTGTTTATTATTAAGACTACCTAGATTAAAAACTATCTAGTAATATAAAGGCGTGGTATAATTATCATCATCAGCCTAAAGACGTCCACTGCTGGACATAGGCCTCCCCCAAACCTCGCCACATCGACCGGTCTTGCGCTATGTGCATCCAGTGACCTCCCGCGATCTTGTGGGTAGCATGGTATAGTAAATAATAATTTATTACTTAGAAAACTTTTCAACTACAACGTGTATCACTAAGACCGTGGATATTAAGCAGAAGTAGAGAGCTAGAAAAGAAAAGTACTTACAGCAAACCTAAACTCCCACATACCCCGGGATCCGGCGATTTCCTCCAACTAAAACAAAAAAAAAACCTACTAATCCCATCAACAGATCAGCTCCATTGTATCATATTATTGCATGCGATATACATAAAATTTTAAACCGAGAAGAACCGAGGCGAAGTTGGTCAAATTCAACTCGCCAGATTATATGTGAACTTGCACAAGTCAGTACATACAGTGCAAGTTACATGAAAGCTTTAGCAACACAAAATGAAATTTCCACCAGAAATGTCGGTGCCTCATTATCTTTATTCATTGGTTAATTTATTGCCCTTTCAAAGATGGCGGGCGACAGACAGTTTACTTTTTAGGGATCGTATATTTTCCCACCTCTCACTCCCACCACTGTAACTCGTGTGTATATGGGATCCACAGCGGTGAGCATCGTAATGAGCAGTGAAGCCCAGGAACCCGAGGGAAAGCTAACTTGTCTTGGACCCCGCAACGAATTTAATCAGAAAATGATAGAAGGGGTAGAAAAAATGAGTTTCTACTCACTTTTTAGGGATGTACTGTAACAACCCATTACTGCCCACTGCTGGGCTCAGGTTTCATCAGAAGAGGAAGTAGGTACCTATAGTCACCCACGCTTGCCCAATGCGGATTGGATTGAAATTAGGGATGTAGAAGAGGATAATTCGCGATGAGTAAGGTACGAGTATTCTGGTGCGTACTGTACTGTACCAACCTATTACTGCCCACTGTTGGGCTCAGGTCTCCTCAGAAGAGGGATTAGGCATAGTCACCACGCTTGCCTAGTGCGGATTGGGGACTTCACATATCTTCAAAGGATTTGTAGAATCCTTTTCGGACATGCAGGTTTCCTCACGATGTTTTCCAAAACCGTTTTTAGCCAGTCGTGTTGTGAAAAATTGCACATAAATCTTTTTCACATTTAGATTTAGAGGTACAAGCCGGCCGGTTTTGAACCCGCGACCTCCCGTACGGAAGAACGCGCTTCGACCACCACTCGCCATCACGACTGGTGCGTGAATGTTACATTTCACCAACATTCGTGAACCACTCTGGATTTCGATTCAGGATCATGACACCAGAAAGTCTACCCATTGCTTCAAAGAAGAGAAGTAAGAGTAATTGTTTTTCACAAAGAAGTAGACAGAATATACAATCGAATGACATGGCAATAAATCTTGGGCTTTTTTGCAGACGATTACGAAATCAGTAGCAGAATTTTATCTAGTTGACAAGGAAGACTTTCGTTAAATAGGGGGCTTATTTTATCACGCGATCTTGATATCTCATGATCTAAACAAAATTACACTAAGTAGTTTCATAATGTTAGCCTTTTAGCAGATTCTTCAGAAGATGATATGCCTCTCTTTAACGAGGTTAATGAAAAAACGTCGAAATCGTTCATTTGGAAAAGAAATACACGCACAAGTCGTGAAATATTGTCCGTTAAAAATACATATTTTTAAACACTGATCCAAAAGTTAAACGAGGTTTCTTAAACGAGGTTTAAGAAAAGTCTTGTATGGGTAGGCGGTAGATAACGGCCCCTCTTTGCCCTGGCATTGCAGAGGTTCATGAGCGACGGTGACCGCTTACCATCAGGTGGGCCGTATGCTCGTTTATCTACCTTGCAATAAAAAAAAAGTACTTGTTCGATCTTATAAAAATGGATCCATTGACGACCATCACCTTATAAGGGGTGGGCCATATAAAGTTTCCATTTTTCAAAAGTTCGACTGTCATGTTGGCTGTGTGGCACGTTGCGCCATCCTGTTGAAACCAAATGTCGTCCATGTCATACTCTTCAACCTTTGGAAACAAAAATTCGTTGAGCATGGCACGATAATGCTCGCCATTGACCGTAACGCCGGTCCTTGCTCATTTTCGAAGAAAAATGTCCCAATGATGCCGCCGGACCAAAACCCATACCAAACCGTAACTCTTTGTGGGTGCATTGATTTCTCAATGGTGACGTGTGGATTTTCCGACCCCCAGATGCGACAATTTTGCTTATTGACATAGCCTCCGAGGTGAAAATGGGCTTCATCTGACACACACACACATTTCTTACAGTTTGGACTGAAGACTCACCACTTTGGAAGTAACTTTTCAATATTTTCCAATTTTGTTCAAGCGTATAGTGTCCCATTTCGTAAATGTTAAACCTTTAACTAAATTATGAACACAAATTGAATGACATTTGAGCTGTCATTCTCTAAATAAACAGTAGTTCAAAATGCAAACGTTAGATTGCCCACCCTATACCTATCTGACATACCTAATCATTCAAATCGGTCCACCCAAACTAAAGTTATGAAGGAACAAACATAAAAAAAACATATGAATTGAGTACCTCTTCCTTTTTGGAAGTCGGTCAAAAATTACCGAAAACTAAGTAAAACGACTTGCTCTTCATCCTTTGGCATGAAAAACACCCCAGACGCCCTCTGCTCTATCTGGGGTCATAAGAAAGAGATCTTCCAATTATCTCAAGTGTAGGATGACTTTCCACCTACAATAATAACTCAATACTCTGCTACTACATTTATTTGTGATACAGAAAAATGATCTTTAACGTATGCTGTTAAGAAGCATAATTGTATTTTCGGTGCTGATAGCGTAACTTACGTGTGATGTAAGTACAGTATTATATGTATAATAAACGTTATCTTAATACAAATAGAGAATTGTTGTATCAAAGGAGCACTGACTTAGATTTTTAGGGGTCTTTAATTGTAAAATTGTTTTACAATTGGGTAGCTCTAGTGAAAAATAGCATGAAGTTCTCGTAGATTCAGTTTACTTAGATCGCCAGGCAGCATTTACAAGTTAAACATCGTGTGGTTGAAGCGCTTGCCTTCCGTACGGGAGGTCGCGGGTTCAAAACCGACCGGCTTGTACCTCTACAGCTAAATGTGAAAAAAGATTTATGTGCAATTTTTCACAACACCACTGGCTAAAAACGGTGAAGGAAAACATCGTAAGGAAACCTGCATGTCGGAAAAGGATTCTAAAAATCCTTTGAAGATATGTGAAGTCCCCAATCCGCACTAGGCCACCGTGGTGGACTATACCTAATCCCTCTTCTGAGGAGACCTGAGCCCAACAGTGGGCAGTAATGGGTTGGTACAGTACATTAGATGTTTTCCACGAATAAATAATTTTTCCCCAATGTCGTCAATATACAGAACCAGACCCGATAGCGTTACTCGAACAGATACCACGAATCGTATTATTTCTGTCAGCTCATTTAATATTTGAATATGGTACAGATTTGATATATTTCGCTTTGTTTATATAATTTAATCCCGACCTGCCTTTGTTTGATATTGAACAAGTCAACAGCATGTTTTCTAGTGTATAATTGGTTGATTGTGGTGATGCCAGTGTTTTCAAGATGAAGGGAAAACTGAATCAGGTTTATGCATCTTTTGCGAGTAAGTTTTAGTGAAATTTATATTGTAAAACAGAGAAGAATGTTTTATTGAATATACTTATCAGGAATGATTCTATGGTCATTAAAGCTGTATCTATGTACAGTAGAAATAATTAGAAACAGACCGAAACTTTAGATTTTTAAAATGCTATGTGTTTGTAAAGTTTTTAAAGTAGCTAAAAATACTAGGCAACTTTTTCGTCTTCATCAAGTACCTAATAAGTACATTATTTTGCTTTCTTTTTAAAGTACTCTACAACCCATTATTCACCACTTAGAAACTCAGGTCTTCTGTGTGGGGGAATCAGCCATAGTCCACTACACTTACCATAACGTACTTCAAAGTAAAGATGATAAAATGACTTTACTTTTCCAGGTGCCTATGGCTCTTTTCTCATGGGCGTCACCAACGTCTGGCCATCATACACCGCTGAACTGTACAAGTCTAGTCTAACTCCACTATCAGCTCCCCTGACTGAGACTCACTCGTCACTGCTGGGAAGTCTTCCGTCTTTGGGAGCGATGGTGGGATCAGCTGTAGTAGGGAAACTGATCAATAGTCTTGGAAGGAAAAATGGGGGAATTATAATGACTTTAGTTAATGTGGTAAGTTTGTAAAGTAAATTTAAGGTCATTGTTAAATAAAATGTACAAAAACCCTAGTCTCGTACCATCATAATACTATTATAAAGGCGAAAGTTTGTAAGTATGGATGTATGGATGTTTGTTACTCTTTCACGTAAAAACTACTGAATGGATTTGAATGAAACTTTACCACAATATAGCTTATACATCAGAATAACACATAGGCTACAATTTTTGATAATAATCTAGACGGGACGAACCTGAAGTCCACACGAACGAAGTCGCGGGCAAAAGCTAGTATAAAATATTGTGAGATTTGATTTGACACTAAATAAGAGGCAATTTTAGTGTTTATGGCAAGGATAGCAATATACTTTGTTGCGGGTGTTGAAGATGAAGCTGTGCAAGAATTTTAGATCGTCACTTTCACTTTTTGATATCCCATTATCTAGCTAGCTCTCATTAATAACTTAGTCCACTTCTAAAGAGAAAATGGGCTGGAAAATACCACTGATTTAGTCGTAATTAATTCTAGAAGACAATGTCTACTTGTTCCAAATAAAATGAATGATCTTTGACGAAATCCATCCATCAAATTTTATTGTCTGGTAGTTAAATGCTAAGTAGAACAATTATTATAAATCACAGCGTAATAAGGGGCGTTTTATCTGTTTGTAATTGAAATTTATATCATTAATAAAACATATTTGATGATAGTATTAATCATTTATTACGCATTCTACGTAATTTCCTTTGTTTTATTAAATATTTTAGTAAGAAAATTTTCCACTATTTTTTTGTACGTTGACTGGTTTTTCTATCATTAGAGTACTTAAAATGCACTACACATTTTGCTATATATGTATTTTGTATATTTGTACTGATTATAAAAATATAAAAAACTTGAGAGGTGTCAAGGGACACCCGGATAGAACGAAGTTCCTTTCGATTAATTAGTGAGAGAATGGTAATATTTTTTTTTTAAGTTTTATAACTTAAATAAAATATTTTAATCACAGCGCCATCTAGCATTAATCATATAAAACAAAATAAGGAATTGTTTTATAAAATATTTGGTCACAGCGCCATCTAGCATAATCATATAAAACAAAATAAGGAATTGTTTTAAAAGATTTTAATCACAGCGCCATCTAGCGATAATCATTTAAAACAAAAAAGTGTCGTGACAACTTTTTCATACTTTTTCATCATAGAATTTCCGTCTAGCCCCCTTTCGATAACGCGCGATAAGGAACTTCGTTCTAAAAATGACCATTAAAAACTACTCTACTAGTGGAATTTCTATTAAGGACAAATGTAGAACAACGGGATACAGAAGAAGCTATCTTTTCATTGTTCTAGATATCATGGGTGATAGTAGAACTAAGTTCGTCACCTACATTAATCCTGGCTGCGAGATTCCTAGCCGGAGTATCTGGAGGTGGAATGCTGGTGCTGGCGCCAATATTCATATCAGAGATCGCTGATGACTCCATCAGGGGAGCGTTAGCTTCTAGTAAGTCTATTTTCCTATGGTATTTACTAATGATAATGAATTAGGTATATTTTTTAACGACATAATGCTCAATATATCGATAGAACGAAATGTTGTACTACGGGTTTTTAGGTCTTAGTAAGACAAACAAAAAAGTCCGCGACATGCTGTCGCGGACTTTTTTGCTGTTATATTTAACTATCATAGTTTAGTCACAATAACCGCTAATATGTTAAAAAAAAATAAGTCGTCCGAAGAATGAATTTAACGTTAAATTAGTATTGTTATATTAATCCTTATCCAAATAAAGTATTATGTTATCAAGAGTATTAATTTAAAAGTAAATAAAAAAAAGTAAATTGGAAATTAAAATTATCATTAAAAATTCAAATTAAATAAAAATATACAATAACAAATACAAAAACATATTGAATTTAAAAATAGAATTATTAGCTTAAAATTATAACAATGCACTTAGACAATTTAAAATAATATAATAAAAATGGACAATTATATGTAAAAATGGATAATTATACATTAAGTGTGGTGCAGTTCAACAAGAGCGGAATAATAGTACCAAATGATTCATTGATACATAAAGTTTACAAGCACTATGTGATATATAAAGCAGTTACCGCCATGCACTAATAGAATGTTAGTGACATCTTGATATTTTTTTTTGCAAGATAGATAAACGAGCCCACCTAATGGTAAGCGATCATCGTCACTCATGAACCTCTGCAATGCCAGGGCAATGAAAAATGATTAAATAATATTTATCATTCTTTCAGGTCCACTATTACTCTACTGTATTGGAGTATTAACGTCGTACCTGTTAGGCTGGTTCCTCACATATCACATCATAATTTGGATTAGTTTGGCTTTGAGTGTGACAGGAGTATTCTTATTTCTGCTTTGTACAGAGAGTCCTATTTACTACATGAGGAATCATAGGGAAGAGGTGAGAGTTTGACTATAGCAGTAATTTAAAGAACAACTAACCCATCACTAATTTTTGTTTAATATAGGGTGGGCAATCTAACGTTTGCATTTTGAACTACTCTTTATTTAGAGAATGACAGCTCAAATGTCATTCAATTTGTGTTCATAATTTAGTTAAAGGTTTGACATTTACGAAATGGGACGCTATACGCTTGAACAAAACTGGGAAATATTGAAAAGTTACTTCCAAAGTGGTGTGTCTTCAGTCCAAACTGTGTGTGTGTGTCAGATGAAGCCCATTTTCACCTCGGAGGCTATGTCAATAAGCAAAATTGTCGCATCTGGGGGTCGGAAAATCCACACGTCACCATTGAGAAGCCAATGCACCCACAAAGAGTTACGGTTTTGGTGTGGGTTTTGGTCCGGCGGCATCATTGGAAAATGAGCAAGGAGCCGCCGTTATGGTCAATGGCGAGCGTTACCGTGCCATGCTCAACGAATTTTTGTTTCCAAAAGTTGAAGAGTATGACATGGACGACATTTGGTTTCAACAGGATGGCGCAACATGCCACACAGCCAACATGACAGTCGAACTTTTGAAAAATGCAAACTTAATATGGCCCACCCCTTACAATAAGGTAGAACCAACTTGCGCAGATAAGGTACACTGATGACTTTATAAATAACGTTGGAAGTTACAGAAACAACGCATGACTATGGCATAATCTGGAGAGGCTTATGTTTATCAGCGGATGTCTATGATCTGATTGAATGATGACAAAATGATACATCAGACAGGAGCTTAAAGAGATACATTAAATTAAAAGATTTACACTATTAGTAAACGGGTTCTTACCATGACCTACCCGCAGTTCCTCAGTGTTCCCGTGATCATTTCGCTTGAAACAGTGCTGAAATATCGGGACCGCTCAATTAAGAATAATCGTGGTGAGAACCCGTTTAGTAATAGTGTAAGTGATGTAGATAACCGCGAGTATTTAAAGAAATTTATTAAAAGACTTTTTTAAAGAGTTCCTTGTCCAATCTTTGGAACTTTAAAAGTACAGTTCTTGTTTTATAAACTTCATAAAACTTTCTAAATGTTCTCACAGGACGCTCGAGCATCTATAGCCCACTACAAAGGTCTATCACCGACATCGATGGAAGTTCTAGACGAGCTGACCCGCATTAAACAACAGCTCTTGCCAGCGATGGAACTGGTTTCAATAACTGCAGGTAATGTCCAAAAAATCTTTAAATACTCGCGGTTATCTACATCATTTACACAATTACTAAACGGGTTCTACCTGAAGGAAGCTATTGAAATTTCGAGGCCTAGCACTTTCAATCGGTGATAAGTGATGGCTTCGAACCTGTTCGTGGAATCCAGGTTTAGATGAAAGAAAGAAAAACTGGTTTTGAGACGGCAGTTGATACTGTCAGTGTGGTGAGTCAAGATATGAGTTCGAGTTCCAGTGGTATGGGCAAACGAACGAGAAAGAGGGTAGACAGATTTGTCTGCTCTTAAATAATCTACCCGCAGTACTTGGGGGCGGCGCGACGGGAAAGAATGCCTCGGGCGTAACGCGTCGCGCCGTCCCTCATAAACCCCGTGCTGGGTTCTGGCCTCAGCCGGGGTTCGGACGCTGAGTGTGAGCGGTTGGAGGTTTTAGTGCGGTTCAACTCCCACATACGGGGATCCGGTGATTCCCTCCAACTAAAAAAAAAAAAAAAAAAAAACCCGCAGTACCTACTTAGTCTTCCCGTGATCATAGCCCTTGCAAAAATGTTAAAATATCGGGATCGCTCATTTAATAAAAATCGAGTTAAGAACCCGTTTAGTGTGTAAATGATGGTGTAAGTGATATAAAAATCTTCTCATCTGTTTCGAAAAATATTGCTAGCGCATGCCATTATAATACTACTCGTAACTAATACTAACCTATCATGTATTTTTGATTCGTAGATTCAACTAGTTATTTTCTTTAAAAGTATGCTTCAAATTTGTTTTCAGAACCAGAAACAAAAGCAGAAGAAGCAGAAAAAGAAAAACTGAATGCTGAAGAAGAACTGGATGATGCACCACAAAAAATATCAACAATTAAACAATTGTGTAAGTATTTTTAGACCGACTTCCAAGAAGGAGGAGTTCGATTCCTCTGTGTATTTTATATTATATTATAACTTTAGTTTGGGTGGACCGATTTGAATGATTTGTCACCTGTCTGGGGAAAAAAAAAATCACTTAGCAATTTCAAAATTTAATGCCACGTTTCCACATTGGCTCACCAACGTCCAAGGGGCCGTCCATAAATTACGTGAGGTGTTTTTTTTAATTTTCTGCCCCTCCTTCCCCCCCTGGTGAGATGTCGTGAGATTGTATTCAACCCCCTCCCCCACCCCCAATCTCACGTGAAATTTTTCAAAATGTGAGCTTCTTACGCGTTGAATTGTTGTTGTAAAAAGAAAAAACAATTTGTTTTCGTGCTTCGTGCTTTTATTAACTAGTTAAGACTAGTAATCAATATTACTGAGAGTTTAATTTATAAGTGTAATAAAAAAATAACATTAGAATACTTTAATCGTATTACGTATTAATGATAGGTTTTTTTTTGTTTCAATCAAAAAAATAAATTGCGTGATATTTGCAGAGACCCCCCTCTCCCCAACGTAAGATTAGATGAGATTTGACTCGACCCCCTCCCCCCCTTAAACACCTCACGTAATTTATGGACGCCCTCCAACTTACATAAAAAACAAATGACGGTGACAGCCAACCAACGTGAACATTTGCCAGCTGTCAATTTATTGCATAGAAATACTTCACGAATATTGCGCCAAATGTATTTGTTGTTTATTAAAAAAAAAATATTTCATTCTGTTTTCAGTTACCACGCCGACATCATTACGTGGATTCCTCGTGGTTATAACTGTGATATCAATACAGGTAAATTATCTACGTAAATATGATAATGAAGACATTAAAAAACTGTGTCTATAATATAATTAACTTTTCAAACAAGATCACTAAGGGTGTGCGAATATCGTTCGAATATTCGAAATTTTTAGAATATTCGAATATTCGTCGAATTTCGAATAGTATCGAAATTGACTACGACGATGCATCGGAAATAGGACAAGTGTTGGAGCATGTTTTAATAGCAATTTACTGTTCCTGATAACACGACTCTACAAAAAAAAATTCGTTCTTTGTCCTAAAGTTTACACTATTATTTTCCAGTTAGTTATGCACAAAAACGAAAAGAAAATGCCTTTTTTCGGTATAAAGTTTGCTTTTGTGATAGTTATAACAAAAATATGAAAAAATTGAAAAACGAGTATTTTTTCATAAATTTAATTGATTTGAATATTTTTAAAAAGACCGCGCTGTGAGAGTGAGGTATTAACGTTTACACTATGCCGCTAGATGGTACCCGAGTGATAAACAACCATCAGGTGTTATTTACAAGCCCAGAATAACTTAAAATGTCGTCACGAAAGTGCAAATACGATGCTGATGCATTTTGTTTTATATGTGGTCAATTTATTAAAGATTGAGACGTGAAATATGAACTAAAGACATCTCACGTTCACTGTGAAGCCTATGAAGCATATTTTGACGGTCCTGTATGGAATCAAGATAAGCCATGGGCTCCACATGTTGCTTTTAGTTATTGTAAAAGAATTGAAAACATGATGGGCGACCATATTTGGGGTTTATTGAGAGAAAGTAGCTATGAAAATAAAAGAAAAGTAAAAGTGTGCACTTTTAAGTTATTTTCCACTTTTCTGTAAGCTAATTTGATAGTCAAACTTAATAAAAATAATAAACATTTTTATTTCAATAGTTTTATTTTCAATCAAAAATGAAAATCAGAGATTTTTAAAAATTTCGTTCAATCAGTCTACTAAGCACAAAAGCAAAGTTTTTCATGCCATATATTTTTTTTCCGTCTAAATACGACCTAAACTACCGAAATTTAATGCTTTGCAATCAAAGTCAAATTTCATGTTGACCCGTGTAATTTATGTACAGCCTAGTCAATTTTACTATTTTTATAATTGGGCATAACGTGAGTGTAACCCGTTGCATGAAAATGAAAAGAAAGAAGAACGAAGATACTATTCGAAATTTGGATTATTCGAAACTTTTCGAACTATTCGAAATTTTTCGAATATTCGTCGAATTTCATTTCGAGTTTCGAATCGAATATTAATATTCGATTCGGAACGAATAATTCGTAAGTTCGAATTATTCGCACACCCCTAAAGATCACCTAATTGAAGAACAAAACACATGTAAGCAAAAAAAACACAAAAAAACAAAAAACTTTTTAAATACCAACTTTTATAAAGCAAAGGGCAGATAAGCAAAACGAACCCAAACGCAATGAGTACCTATATCTTTTTTAGTACAGGAGTTGCTATAGCTACTTTCCGATTCCATCCATGGTGCCATATTATTCCGTTTTTACGTGATTTACATTCAAATCGTAAACCAGCAATTTAATTTAATTCAACTAGCAATATTCCACCCGAACTTATACAAGGTGATTTCCTAGTGAGGGTACATATTGAAGGTCATGGTAGCTGATGGTTATATACGACCAGTAAAAATATTATTACCAAAGAATATGGCTTAATGCCTTAGTAATCGCAACTTAAAAATATCTAAAATTCTTGCAAACTGATGGTTTTTCTGTGTGGGGTGCGCGAGATCACTAGAGGTCGTTAGTCAACACCCTTTAAGCCGAAATTGTTTATGTTTGAGGTAGTTTTGTTGAATTTAGATTAATAAAAGAAAAAAAAATATTGCAATTTTACCTATTTTTTGTAATATTCCGTATTAGAACAGAGTACTCATCACCCTCCTGCAATATGTACCCTCTCTAAAAAATCACCCTGTATACATGCATCCAGTAAAAGTTAAATAAAAGCTTTTAAAATGTTAATGTCTTCTACTTCAGGTTTTCATGGGCATGGTACCAGTGCAAGTATATGCCAAAGAAGTGTTCAAGAACACTGATCCGGCCAAGTCTGATTTGTACACCGTTCTCTTCGCGTTGACGCTATGTGGAGGCACTTTACTAACTGCAGCAGTCGCGGATAAAGCTGGAAGAAGGGTATGTACTTTTGTATGAAATATGAGGAGTGATTTAAAATGAATATTAAGACTTTCATTCAAAATAAATAATTTTGACGGCTAAACGTGATAACTAAGTCGTGGTGGTCGAGTGGTCGAAGCGCGTCCTTCCGAACGGGAGGTTGCGGGTTCAAATCCGGCCGGCTTGTGCGGTGAAGGAAAACATCGTGAGGAAACCTGCATGTCGGAAAAGGGTTCTAAAAATCCTTTGAAGATATGTGAAGTCCCCAATCCGCACTGGGCAAGCGTGGTGGACTATGCCTAATCCCTCTTCTGAGGAGACCTGAGCCCAACAGTGGGCAGTAATGGGTTGGTACAGTACAGTACAAACGTGATAATGAAACTGTATTTAGGTGTAGTTATTGTATTTCGATAAATTCCCTTCATAAAAAATACGAGCAAGTGTGATACATGAAATTGCTTTTATTATTTTGAAGTGTTACAAAAAGATTTGCGTGACAACAAATTTAAATCTACTTGTATCTACTCAACTGGGATCGGCAACCAAATTGGTTTGTTTACTTTTACCAAGTCTGTGGCAGGTCTGGAGCCAAAATTAAGCACAGTTCTAAAACTTGTTTTGTTTACATTTTTTAATCGTCTCATATTTTACGAAGATGATATATTTTCGCTGAAAATGCAATACAGCGTCGTTTAGTAATAAAGATTTACAAAAATATAAGGTTTAATTAAAAATCAAAATTAAAAAATATTGTAAAAAAATGTTTTTAAAAAGGGGCTCAAACGAAGGGCTCGAACGAAGTCCCCAGTTTCGCTATCTAGCGAATAGTGACGTTCCCAGTTGAGTGGGTATCTTATCTCAGTCTATTTTCTATTTGAAATTCAATTTAAGAGTCAGAAATCACGATACAACCATTACTAATTCAAATAAATCATACTATAAAACTATCTTTTTACTCTGTAATTTACTGATTTTATACTCTTACAGATATTAATAATAGCCTCATCAGTACTAGTGTTCTTGTGTATGGCGTCACTGGGCTATCTGCTGCAGAGTAAGGTGGCTCCTCCCTGGGTCACTATCATGGTGATTCTCATTTACTGCTTCGCGTTCATGTTCGGCGCCGGCAGTGTGCCTTACGTGTTGTTGGCTGAGGTCTTTGTGCCTGATGTAAGGATAATATTTGCCTGTAGGAAAATATGAAAGTACTTTGTAGAATTTTGTTCATCCCTACTATATGGAACCACCGCGGTCGTCCACGGTTCGTTTCAGGAGCACTTTTTTGCCACGCACCATCCGGCTATGGAATGAGCTCCCCTCTTCGATATTCCCTGAGCACTATGACTTGTCCTTCTTCAAACGAGGCTTGAGGAGGGTCCTTAAAGTTAGGTCGTAGATAGCGACCCCTCAGTGTCCCTTGACATTGCAGAGGTTCATGAGCGACGGTAACCACTTCCTATCAGGTGGGCCGTTGGAGCGTCTGCCTACATGGCAATAAAAAAAAAATTCGGTGTTCAGACGTTGACTGTGGTGATTTCACTAGCCACCTTTAAGCCTAGTTCGCACTAGTAGTATTTTAGTCGAGTAGCATGACATATTATTTACTCGAAATAATTTTTGGTGTCCATACACATTTATGTAGTTACTAAATTACTCGTTAGGCTAGTATTTTGTGGGTCTTGCGAAATGTATGTTAGGAATCAGAAGAAATGCTCCTATAGCATTTAACATAATAAGTCGGAAATTCTTATGAAAAAGTTGTCGCGACACTTTTTTTGTTTTAGATGATTATCGCTAGATGGCGCTGTGATTAAAATCTTTTAAAACAACTCCTTATTTTGTTTTATATGATTAATGCTAGATGGTGCTGTGATCAAAATATTTTATTTAAATAACATTTTATTAAAATTCCCTCACTAATTAATCGAAAGGAACTTCGTTCCATCCGGGTATCCCTTGACACCTCTCAAGTTTTTTTTGTTTCAAAACTAATCAAAAACTTTGAACTTTGTCCAAAAAAACTTGGCTAATAATACAAATTCATATTACAGGTACAAAACCTCGCCTCAATGCTGATCATAGAATGGGTGTGGTTCCTTAATTTCTTCATCCTGGCGATCTTCACATACATGACCACTCTAATAGGAATCCACGGTGTGTTCTACGCGTTCGCCGCTGTAGCTCTATGTAACGTGGTCATCTCATACATGATAGTGCCGGAAACGAAGGGGCTCTCCAATCAGCAAATACAGGATGTTTTTATTAAGAGAAAATAAATATTTGTGATTGATTTTTTTATTTTTTGTAACGTCGTTATCGATTTATGCAATGTCAGGGGTCACTGTGGGCCGCTACCAGAGGCGAAGGCATAACCCTATTCCCATCGCCTTCCCCATTGATAATCCTAGGTCAAAATAGTAGAAGCGTCTGTATCTTTCAGAGCAGCTTATTATAATATGATGAAAACGAAATATACCTTGGAGAATGCTCCGAGGTACTCTTTGAGATGATTCCGTCATCTCCCTTTTACCATCGCTCTACACGCCGCAGGGGTAAAGTTCATCAACTTTAATTGGAACCGCTGCGTTCATCCACATTCCGGTTCAAAAGATCCTTCTTGCCCCGCACCATTCCGATCTGGAATGGACTCCCATCCACGTTTCCGGAGCGCTATGACATGTCTCTCTTTAAACGAGGTTTAAGAAAAGTCCTGTATAGGTAGGTGATAGATAACGGCCCCTCTTTGCCCTGGCATTGCAGAGGTCCATGAGCGACGGTAACCGCTTACCATCAGGTGGGTCGTAGGCTCGTGTATCTATTAAGCAATAAAAAAAAAACTAATCTTATACTAATTTCGTATATCGGCTTCCCTGTCTAAGTAAATTATTCTTCGCTAGTGGCCCCTACTTTAAGGACTCTCTTCAAGCCTCGTTTGAAGAAGGTCAAGTCATAGCGCTCGGGGAACACCTAGGAGGAGTGCTCATACTATAGTCAGATAGTGGTGGCAATCTGTACTGTACTGTAACAACCCATTACTGCCCACTGCTGAGCTCAGGTCTCCTCCGAAGAGGGGTTAGGCATAGTCCACCACGCTTGCCTAATGCGGATTGGGGACTTCACATATCTTCAAAGGATTTTTAGAACCCTTTTCCGATATGCAGGTTTCCTCACGATGTTTTCCTTTACCGTTTTTAGCCAGTGGTGTTGTGAAAAATTGCACATAAATCTTTTTTTTATTAAGATTTAGAGGTACAAGCCGGTTTTGAACCCGCGACCTCCCGTACGGAAGGCAAGCGCTTCAACCACTCGGCCATCACGACTATGGCCTGTGGATCTTTAAAAGAAAGTGACAGTCTTACCGATGAAAATAAGTAAATATTTGTCTTAGGTCTTATTCTTCTTATTTTATAGTTAAAAAAAATGATAAATGCATCTTAAATGTAGCATTATTACGAGAACGAACAGCTGATTATAAAAATAAAATAAAAATCCTGACACAAAAGCATGTATTAAATTGCAAAACAAAATTGATAAGAAAAAAGTCTGACATCTCTATTCAACAAAAATAAACAGTCTGTCAGTATTCATACAATAAAGACTTCTATTTCGTTGCCTTTAAAGTGCAATTTTCAATAAAAACAATCATGAACAAGTCGTCGACCTCAAATCAGAGTCATTTAGACAAAACAAAAGTTATTTGCAGTTGGAATCTTTTATTAGTCATACAATTAGTTCCATTTTACGTAGAATATAACGGCAAAAGTAGCTTTGCAAGGTTATTGAATGAAACACATACTATTTAAGCTAGAATGGACATTCTATTCATCTTGATCACATATAATGTAGAAAATATTCGTATGCATATTCTAGAAGACTGATTTGCAAAAAAAGAAAAGTTTTTTATCTGTTTGTTGAATGAAATGAAAAGGATTTTAACTTGAATTTTCAAAAGCAGTTTACGAATTTCCAAGGGGTAAGTTTAGTTTGTTATAAAAATAAAAACTTGAGAGGTGTCATGGGACACCCGAATAGAACGAAGCTCCTTTCGATTAAAAGATATCTTATAATTTAAAAGGAACGTGTTTTAAAAGATTTTGATAGCAGTGCCATCTAGCGATAATTATCTAAAACAAAAAAAGTGTCGTGTCAACTAAAAAAGTGTTGTGACAACTTTTCGTAAGATTTTTTTCCGTCTAGCCCCCTTTCGTTAACGCGCGATAAGGAACTTCGTTCCAAAAGAATTTAAAACAAAAACGACAAAACATTAATTTTAAAATAAATCATTAAAGTCACCTAACCATAAAAAAAAATATTTTTAATGTATCATCTTTTCTTAAAGTCGGGTAACAATTCTCCTAATCGTCCCTTCTATAATATTAAAACTCTATGGCACGAAAAAAGAATTATCGTGACTCTAGCGATACAGTACAAGGCGCTTACGTCGTTTTGTAACGAAAGTACTTGTATTTTATAGGAGATTTTATTACAATAGGTCGTAAGTAACTTGACTTTTATGGTCTAATTTATGGCATCCAATTTGGTCGTGGAAAGTGTTGTGGTAAAACTGTTTAGAATAGATACTTGATAAGATACTAGGTTTTGATACTAGGTATTTTTATTAGTTTGTGGTATGTATATGTGTTCATGTGTTTCTTATGTTTAATTACCTAAAAATGTATTAGCATAAATGAAGCAAAAATTATTGAACCAATTTAAACATAATTATATATTATTTCTTTAGCATGCGGTAGCACTGTCAATAGTTAATTCCTGTAGTCTTAACTTAAATATTTTTTGGGGATAATTTGGTCGAATTTCTGTAAGTATTATATTGGAGTAATCTATTTTAATTTCTTCAGACACTCGCGAGACAACTCAATTAATTAAATATCGCGGTAAGAACCCGTTGAAAATGCATGAAAGTATTATTTTAATTTCGTATTAAAATACACTACTTATAGCCCTTCTTCAATATGCAGAATCATTACAAAATCACCATTTACATATTTAAATTAAAAATCGTTTGTGCTATTATAACTTAACAAAATATTATTCATGGACCAATTTGTCCTCTTTTCATCACCTGGTACTGATACTAGATACATTTCAATACTATCGCGTCTCGAAACTATGATAATAATAGTCAGCCCGCATGTCATGTCACGGCCAAGTAGCGTAGTATCTCAGTTGAGTTGGACAGCTGTGGGTTTAGTTGTGTGTTATAAACTAAAGAGTGTGTTGTATTGTAACTTTATACATTGTGTTTTAATTTAAATTCTTTTAAAAGGTAAGTGTATTGTTATTTTAGCTGTATTGTAATTATAATAATACTTATTTGTAATATAATGTAGTAATGTAATAAAAATAGCTTAATGATATGCGTCTTGTTTATGAAAGGTCATTCGTTTTGTTTACATACGATTATTTTGTTGTTTTTTTTGGCAAGTATTTAATCTTAATAATATTACTATTTTTATATTGTATATTTTTAGGGTCCATTTTGTTGGGTTCTAGTGTCCTTGCAGAGAACACCTTTCACACGGACTGTAATATTGCGCGGACAAATTGTTTTTTAAACGGTTTTATTTTTCAATTTAAAGCCCAATGGCCCTGCACTTTTAACTCAAAATGCAACTTAATATCATAATGTCAATTTATTGAGTTTGTCGTGTTGCATTTTGGACTTTGTGTAATAGAAATTGAGTATTAAATTGAATATAGTATTTTATTTTCGCCTTTTAAAAGTCACCGAGTGCAAATGATCGACTGCTTAAAAGCAGTAGGTCCCTAAAGTAAAAAAATAAGTGGGTAGTTCCGAATTTATGATATCACGCAATTTGACAACCTTTGACCTTTTTGCTTGTTTACAAAATGTATGATAACTTAGCAGTTTTTTTCTAGAAGTAATAGTTAATTTTATGTAAATTATTTGTGTTACTAGAAACAGTTTCCGCTGTGTAATTTTTATTTTTTTGTTTTATACCCTTGATAGTATTATATTCTATACATAAAGGTTATGTAGGCAAAAGTGATTAATTAGCACACACATTAGGACTAAACTAATGCCCTGAGCGCTATGACTTGTCCTTCTTCAAACGAGGCTTGAGGAGGGTCCTTAAAGTTAGGTCGTAGGTAGCGACCTCTCAGTGTCCCCTGACATTGCAGAGGTTCATGAGCGACGGTAACCACTTACTATCAGGTGGGCCGTTAGCTCGTCTGCCTACATGGCAATAAAAAAAAAATGTCAATTTAAAGTTACATGTAACGGTGACTGGTAAAGGTGTTTAAATTTTTCCTCTTTTTGTTTAATAATAAATAATTTGGCTAACGTGTGTTACCGAAATTAATCTCCTGAAACTTATGACAAGAAAATGTAGTCATAATATTATAGTTTAACTTTTACTAAACAGTTTGTAATTTGTGGTTGTATTTTATTTTAAAAAACATTTTAAAGTTACTTAAATGCTAAAGTACGGAATTTGAAATGATAAAGTCCACATTGTAAATTTTATCTTTTACAACTTTATTTGTTCGCTTATCAAACAAATTAAATAAACATTAAAAATAGAATAGGTATAGGCTGTCAAAATAATCATTACTTTTATAAAATTATCGTGTGTATTTTTGGTATTAGTAGGCATTGTAATCCGTCTCACAAAAAGTACTTTTATATTTACAAAAAGAGAAAAAAATCATTATTTCATTCATTCATCTTTTTTTTTTTTTTGCAAAAATAGTGTTTCTTCTTATAAAAAACTTGAGAGGTGTCAATGTACACCCGGATGGAATGAAGTTCCTTTCGATTAATTAGTGAGGGAATTGTAATAAAATTTTATTTTTTTAAGTTATAATAATTAGTTAGTTTAAAACGTCTGTTTCTCTCTCTCTTCTCTATAGAAGACAGACGTTAATAAAATATTTTGATCACAGTGCCATCTAGCATTAATCATATAAAACAAAATAAGGAATTGTTTTAAAAGATTTTAGTCACAGCGCCATCTAGCGATAATGATCTAAAACAAAAAACGTGTCGTGACAACTTTTTCATAAGAATTTCCGTCTAGCTCCCTTTCGATAACGCGCGATAAGGAACTTCGTTTCAATAGTATTTCTTCTCATAATAGATGCAATATAATTTACTAATAAAAAATATTATTAATGCTAGGCAAAAGAAACACGATATGCAACAAGCCACATAGAATCTCAAGTACCAAGATGTCAGAAAAACGAGTAGCTCGTTTCGAAGAGGCCGAGCGATGCAAGGGGATTATCCTGACGTCCATAGCGGTGACCACCGCTGGCCTGGGATGGCTTTGTCGAGGATCCACAATGCTTACCAGCGCCGTGGCGTTGCTGGGCGCTTATCTTATGACTGGTGATAGGTACCAGTGGATTTACCTGTGGAAGAAGACGCACAAGAGAGATTTTCTGTGAGTACTTCTTTTGACTTATGCTATCCTGGTATCGCGTTTGGTAAACACTTAAGTATATAGATAATATATAATATTAAGCTTTTGTTAACAAGATTTTTCTAGGACAAAAGAATTCTTCTATGCTTAATTAGATTTAGATTTACGATGGTTTAATAGTTTCCTTGCGGTTTTTGTAACAAATACAAACGGGCAATAAAATCGTTTTACTATACTTGTTTGTTAATAAAGAGTTAATTTTCAAAGAGTTTCATTTCAATACAATGCATGTATTTTTTTATTTTAAATTCATTGTCACGGAAAAACAGGTTTTTCTCGTGAAAATTATAACCATATATTAAAAAAAAAATAGCCTCCATCCGATCAGAACTGGCGAAAGAAACTCCGCGAGAAATTTTTCACTTTAATTTTTTTTCTATAAAATTTCAAATTAAAGTTTCTTTAATTCTTCAAAGACAGAAAAACTTAAAGAAAGTTTCCCTGGTGTACTGAATGAATGTAATGTTTACAAACCACATTTTACAAAACAACGTTTGAATGGTGGACTTCGGCACCGCGGTTACAAAGTGTCAGGACATGAATGTGTTATACATAACTCGGATACTTGACACTTCCTCTGACCTATGCTCCCCTGGTAACTTCGAAATAGTTTTGAATTAAATTGTTCGAAATATTTCCAACTATTTTTAGATTTTTCAACTAGTTGTATTAATTGTTTTTGTGTGTGGGATTATGCAGAAGTTTTTCAAATCCAACATTTTCGAATCTGTGCAATTTCAATACGATAATTTCAAATTCTGCATAAGTTTTAGTTGTGTAGCCACTCAACTGGGAACGTCATTATTCGCTTTTTTTTTTTTTTTTTTTTATTTGGAGGAAATCACCGGATGTGGGAGTTGAACCTCACTAAAACCTCCAACCGCTCACACTCAGCATCCGAACCCCGGCTGAGGCCAGTACCCAGCACGGGGTTATGAGGGACGACGCGACGCGTTACGCCATCGGCATTCTTTCCCGTCGCGTCGCCCCGTCACTATTCGCTAGACCGCGAAACTGGGGACTTCGTTCGGAACCAATACCGTGATTGAGCCCATTTTTAAAAACATTTTTTTCCAATAATTTTTAATTTTGATTTTTAATTAAACCTTATATTTTTGTAAATCTTTATTACTAAAAGACGCTGTATTGCATTTCAGCGAAAATATATCATCTCCGCAAAATATGAGACGGTTAAAAAATGTAAACAAAACAAGTTTTAGAACTGTGCTCAATTTTGGCTCCTGCCACAGACGTGGCAAAAGTAAACAAACCAATTTGGTTGCCGTTCCCAGTTGAGTGGTTAAATGCTGATTGACTAGCGATCATGAAATATCTAGATTGATTTTTGTTTTGTTCTTCAGATGATTCAATAATATATACCAACAGTTTCAAATCAAGAGAGTAAATTATGAACTTCAAATTGTATTCCATTCAGGAACTCTGATGTTCTTTCGTAATATTCACTCACAATTCGTGGTCCGGTAATATTCCACGTCGTAGAATAACAACTGTTGAACGCCGGATGCAGTTGATAGCTCTATTGTAGAGAGGCAAGGTGTCTGCGCCAATTGACCGTTAGACCTTGCTCTGTTATGAGTGCCTGGTACCGACACTTGATGTACTGGGGGAGATTTGATAGATGGATTTTTAAATAGAGTACTTTTGAGAAAATAATATAGTTCTTGGAAACAGGTTTAAGGTACCAAATATACTTAAATGCACTTTTATACAAGGTGATTTTTTAGAGAGGGTACATATTGCAGGAGGGTGATGAGTACTCTGTTCTAAAACGGAATATTACAAAAAATAAGTGAAATTAAGATTTTCTTTTTAATCTATATTCGATAAAACTACCTCAAATATAAACAGTTTCGGCTTAAAGAGTGTTGACTAATGACCTCTAGTGATCTCGCGCACCCCACAGCTCCGCCACACCCATCAACTGTCGAAAAACCATCATTTTGCAAGAAGTTTAGATATTTTTAAGTTGCGATTACTAAGGCATTAAGCCATATTCTTTGGTAACAATATTTTTACTGGTCGTATATAACCATCAGCTACCATGACCCTCACTAGGAAATTACCCTGTATAGTTAGGCGTTTAAAAAACAAGTAGCATAACAATGTGAGGAATTATAGACATAAATGCTTATTCGTTTTAAAACAGGAACACACTTTAAAGGTTTTTAACTCGAATACGGGTATATTTGCCCACCTCTCACTCCCACCACTGGAACTCCTATGTAGCCAGGAACTCGAACAGTAAAAATGTTTTGTAATGAAGTAAATTATGATTGCACGGTGTTTATAGTTGATTGAATAAAATATGGTTCTCAACTTTAAATCCCAATAAGAAAAATTGTTATTGAAGTTATTCTCGACCATTTTCTACTTTATCGACTTTTGTTCTCAGAGGTCTGCGTGTACTCCTCAAAACAATGTTTACAATACGGCGCTGGGAGAAACAAGGAAAGACTGTAATTACCAGGTGGACAGAAATGGCGACCATGTATTCAGAAAAGAAGGCGTTCGTAATGGGAGATAGATCTCTCACTTTTCGTCAGGTAATAATTCAACTGTCCACTTGTGTACAGTCACATGTAGCTACGGAACACAAAATTTAACAAATTACTATGTTATCATCAAATTATTGAATGACAGTAGCTTGCAGTTCATTGCCACTAAGTTGCCACTATTCTAGCTTTTAGGTTATGTCAGATGTAAACTTATTCAGACACTCGCGGTTTTCTATAATACTTTCATGCATTTTCAACGGGTTCTTACCACGATATTTAATTAATTGAGTTGTCTCGATATTTCAACGTTGTTGCAAACGTCATGATCACGAGAAGACTGGATACTGCGGGTCTATTTAAGAGCAAGCAAATCTGTCTACCCTCTTTCTCGTTCGCTTTTGGGTAGTACGTTGAAATATCGAGACAACTCAATTAATTAAATATCGTGGTAAGAACCCGTTGAAAATGCATGAAAGTATTATGTCAGATGTAGTTAATATCAGTCATAAACTAACAAACATACCTGACAAGTTTTAAGTCCTTAAAGTCAGGTAGTAGGCCCCGCAGTGTCCCCATTATAGAGGTCTATGAGCGACGGTAACTACCTGCAATCCGGTAGTCCGTTAGCTCGTTTGCCTACAGAGTGAGTACAGGAATAATAATAGTGTTTCGTTAATTTTGAAGTATTCCACAGGGCGAAGAGTTCAGCAATCGTATCGCATGGTACTTCAAGCGTCAAGGTTTCAAAAGTGGGGAGGTTATTGCGTTATTTATGGAAACGCAACCAGAGTACATCTTTGTGTGGCTTGGTTTAGCAAAAATGAAGGTTACCACGGCTTTGGTGAATACTAACTTGAAAGGGGCCCAGTTGATACACTGTTTGAGAATCGCTGGATGCAAAGCCGTTATATACGGCGATGAAATGGTTGATGGTGAGTTCTTCATGATTATGACGCCCTGGTACTTTGTTGGATAGAATAATATAAGTAGGATGCACCATATTATCAAAATCGAAAATTTACCCAACATTTAAGTTTCCTACAAATTTAAAATAACGATTTTAATTTAACCTTCAAGTCCATAAATATGTGCAAATCACATTAAAAGAGACTGAATATGATTACTATTTGGAATAATTTACATTGCAATTTAAATTTATATTGATCTTTGATCTTTAAAATAAATTAAAGAACTTACATTTTGACGTGACAACGTCTTATAAATTGGTTTGCCGGGTGACACTTCAAGAAACTGCGTTACGCTCCGCTCACGTTATGCGCTCACAATGAGAGCGAGTGAGAGGCACGCGTCCCTTCCACTTTTTATGCTCGCTATTACGCTCTTAGGCGGGCTAACCATGCCGTTGCATGCATGTCGTTGTCACGTAAAACTTTCGCCGGTATACCGACTTTACAGGCATTTTTTTTTGTTTCAGCTATAAAAGAAATACAGAATGAGATACACGACATGCCTCTCTTTCAATTCAATTCACCTGAAAGAGATAGCACTACAGTTTTGCAAAACACAGTGCCTTTGGCGGCCGATCTTGAGGAAATGTCTTGCGAACCTTTTCCTATAGTACCATCCCATCCAAGAGATACTCTATTGTACATTTACACTAGCGGAACGACGGGATTTCCCAAGGCAGCCATTATAACAAACATTAGGTGACTTCTTTGAATTTATGACACCCTGGTAGTTATAAGCTTTGTTTTAAGGTGACGGTGTGATATGTATGACCTGTCTGTGTGTGTGTTCTATGTGTGTATGTTCCAAAAGAGGAAACCGATTTTTTATTTAGGTTTTTAGTTAGAAGGGATAATTAGGCTAGAGTATTCTTATTTACGTTTGATGTAACTTAGTCCAAGATGGTGGCCGATACAAAATGGCGGAATCAACATATTTTTACAAATCTTTCATTTCGATTTTAAAATATAAGGGCTAATCTATCCTGTAACTAACCTCTTCGTTCCTTCCAGATACCTACTCATTCCTCTAGGAGTATTTACATCAGCTCAACTCACGCCTTCTGATGTGGTATATGATCCACTACCACTCCACCATACAGCTGGTGGGGTTTTAGGAGCTGGCCAGGCTTTGACTCAAGGGTGCACAGTGGTGTTAAGAAAAAAATTCTCAGCATCTAACTATTGGAGTGACGCTGCAAAGCATGGGTGTACTGTAAGTATCCCCAATATTATATTAAGTAAAAAAAAAAACTTGAGAGGTGTCAAGGGACACCCGAAGTTCCTTTCGATTAATTAGTGAGGGAATTGTAATAAAATTTAATTTTTTAAGTTATAACAATTAGTTAGTTTAATACGTCTGTCTCTCTCTCTCTTCTATAACTTAAATAAAATATTTTGATTACAGCGCCATCTAGCATTAATCATATAAAACAAAAAAAGTGTCGTGACAACTTTTTCATAAAAATTTCCGTCTAGCCCCCTTTCGATAACACTGACAGAAAATCGTGAATCTTCGTTCTAAAATGCTACATTCTTCTACACAACTCAATTGTACTTGTTTGAATGCAAAAATGTGTGTGGGCATTCCCACCCACAAACAAAAAAAATACAGTCACCTTTATAACCTCCTCATTTTGGGAAGTCGGTTGAAAACAGTCCTCAAACGTATTGTCGAACTCATTTATTAATCGTATTAGACCCACTTGCTTCCCGAGCCATCGCCCTATAGAATACCGGGCACTTTACTAAATTGTTTGATCAATTCAGGAAAATTGTTCTGCACCGGAAATTTGACACTGATGTCTTAATTCTTAACCTTCCTGTTGAAAGGTCGAATTGAAGAGACTGATTTGAGAAAAACATGTTTGTTCATAAATATTGTTGAAATTAATATTTAATACTAGTTGGCCCACACAACTTCGTTTGCGTCACATAAGGAAATTTTCTCACCGTTTAAACCTTCCCTGGACTTCTACGAATATTTCAAGTTTAAAATTAGCCAAATCGATTCAGTCGTTCTCGAGTTTTAACGAGACTAACGAACAGCAATTCATTTTTATATATAAGATTATTTTTGTCCTACAAACAGTTAATAAAAGTAAAGTCACAATCCTAAAAATACATATTTCTCGGTTTATTTAAACCTTACAAAATATTACTCATACATTGTGCTATACTTAACAAATAAATATCACGGAAGAGTGGCTTATATTGGATCTACTAAACAATATTTGTCATTCAAGGTATCTGAAGTTACGTAGTGGGTGTGAATTGAATCACCATTCATACGAAGTTGTATCTGTTTGTAAACATCATTCAAATATTAATATAATCCAAATTGGTGGATTGTCTTAGTCGGAAGTAACGCCTATAATGTTATCTCTTTCTTTCACATTTATATTATGACTATCTGTCTCTTTTAATGAAATAGAATTTGAAATCAAAATTTTACTAGCTTCGGAAGTTCGGGTGGAATCTTGCAAGCTAAATTTGACAAACTTACCGGTTTCCGATTTAACTGACATTTTGCACACAGATGTATATCGCGCTGAACTGATGATGGTTTCGGAAGGTGGTCATAGGCACTCTCGTGTTAAACAAGTTAGATCTGTCGTGTTCGGGCTCGTTTTACTTGTATTAGCTAGCACTCTACAGCTGCATGATATCCAGGATCCTACAAGCTTGTTTTAAAAAGAATCTTTAAAAAAATTGTTTGCCTGTAAAGTCGGTATACGGGTGAAAGTTTTCCGTGACAACGACTCGGGCATGGTTAGCCCGCCTAAGAGCGAGACAGACAGACATAAAAAGTGAAAGGCACGCGTGCCTCTCACTCGCTTTCATTGTGAGCGCATAACGTGAGCGGAGCGTAACGCAGTTTCTTGAAGTGTCACCCGGCAAACCAATTTATAAGACGTTGTCACGTCAATAAATAATTCTACTTTAATTGAACAGGCAGCGCAGTACATTGGTGAGATATGTCGATATCTACTCTCAGTTCCCGCCGGTCCTAATGATAAGGCTCATAAAGTGAAGGTTATCTTCGGCAATGGACTAAGGCCACAGATTTGGCAGGAGTTTGTTGACCGCTTCGCTGTCAGTAGGGTATTGGAATTCTATGGAGCTACAGAAGGGAACAGCAATCTCAGTGAGTAACCTCTTGTTGTTTTATGAGCTCCTAGTACAATTTTAACGACTGTTATTTTTTCTAACCAAATTTTAAGGTGTTCAAAGTTAATTAAGTATTGAAAGTTATTAACGATTCATGTATATTTTCAGTTAATTTGGATAATAAAGTTGGAGCAATTGGTTTTTTGAGTAGACTGGTGTCTTCTATTTATCCATTAACACTAGTCAGGTGAGTTTAACAATGTTAGTTATAAAATCATCATTATTTATTGTTAATTTCTTCTGATTTAAATTCGAAATAAGTAGATAAAAACAGGCAATTTGATTTGACAATTAGTCATATCGTACTTACCAAGATTTTTACTAAAAATCTTAATTTCTCGTCACCCCTCGTAACCTCGTGCACATGCGTTGTGATAAACATAATAATATTCTTACAGAATTATTAAACTCTTTGTAATTATATTATATTTAACAGATTATTTTATTGGAACGAAGTTCCTTATCGCGCGGTATCGAAAGGGGGCTAGACGGAAATTCTTATGAAAAAGTTGTCACGACACTTATTTTGTTTTATATGATTAATGATAGATGGCGCTGTGATCAAAATATTTTATTTAAGTTATAATAATTAGTTAGTTTAAAACGTCTGTCTTTCTCTCTCTTATAGAACTTAAAAAAAAGCTTTCTATAAGAGAGAAAGAGAGACAGACGTTTAAACTAACTAATTATTATAACTTAAAAAAATAAAATTTTATTACATTTTCAATTCCCTCACTAATTAATCGAAAGGAACTTCGTTCTATCCGGGTGTCCCTTGACACCTCTCAAGTTTTTTTGATTTTATAGGTGCCTATCAATCACTACACAGTATAGTACAAAGTTCACGCTAAACCCTCCCTTTGTGACGCAGACGAAGTTGCTCGGGTCAGCTAGTATACCTATAATAATTTACGTTTAATTTTAATTATTTAAGGTGCGATGAAATAACCGGTGAAATACTAAGAGATAGTGAAGGAAGATGCATTACTTGTGGACCTCATGAACCAGGTGCGTGCAAATTAATTATTTTTCGTTTAACTAAATACAGTGAACACAACGGTTAATAGTTTCTATCCTCCAAATATTCGGGTCACGCAATAAATGCATAGAAAACGTATAGTATAGAAGTTAAGTTACAAACGAGTTTAATTACTAATACAAATGTCTTTATTGAACTGAGTCATGTATAAACAGAAGTTATTAGAATTGTTTTTTTTTTTCAAATAATTGTTCATCCAAATCGGTCCAAAGTTATGCGGGAACATAAAGCAGACGAATTGAGTACCTCCTTCTTTTTGGAAGTCGGTGAAAGAACAAAAATTGTCGTTTTTTATAAGTCGCCAAGTGCGAATGACATAATAATATATAGAAGCTTGAGAAGCTTTCGCTCTCCGGCTGGATGAAGGGCCTGATTCAGAAGGCGGTCGTTCTTGACACGGCGCGTATTGTGAGGAGATTCCTCTCTCTTGAGCCCTGACCACTGATGGCTTGGGCCGTAGACTCCGCCTGCAGTGGCCCTCTGTTTTTTTTAATTTATTTTTTGGAAATGTTTTTTTTTAAATATAATGTAAAAAATAAGCTAATAAATGAATATGGACTATAATTTTACTAGATTTTGTTTAACTCACTAAAAAGAAAGAGTTCGGAGTCATATTGTTAGTTTTGTTGAGAAGAAAAAATAAGCTAATAAATTAATATGGAAGCTTGTTAGCGTTTGTATAGCGTTGTAATTAGATTGACGTCTATAGCAGTTATTGTATAGTGACAAAGGTCAGCGATAACGAGTATTGTGTTCCAATTCAAACAAATATTGGATGAACGTACCTAGTCTACTATTAATTAATGTTCTCCACAGGTGGTATAGGGTGACCAACCTAGATGCTCGTCATATAGAGCGATTTCCATTTTCAACTTAGTTTTGGAACGAAGCTCCTTATCGCGCGTTATCGAAAGGGGGCTAGACGGAAATTCTTATGAAAAAGTTGTCACGACACTTTTTTTGTTTTAGATGATTATCGCTAGATGTCGCTGTGATTAAAATCTTTTAAAACACGTTCCTTAATTTGTTTTATATGATTAATGTTAGAAGGCGCTGTGATCAAAATATTTTATAAAACAATTCCTTATTTTGTTTTATATGATTAATGCTAGATGGCGCTGTGATAAAAATATTTTATATAAGTTATAATAATTAGAGAGAGAAAGACAGACGTTTTAAACTAACGAATTATTATACCTTAAAAAATATTTTTTCATTACAATTCCTTCACTAATTTTTATTAATTACAAACATTTAGTTCATGGTCATTATATGTGTAAGATCGGTGTTTAATCAAGTATCTGATTCCATAAATATTTTGTAAAAAAAATATCATGGTTATAGAGAAATTCATGTTTCTTTGAAAAGTGACCCCAGGCCCAGTTATAAGCAATTTTCATACATTTTGTATGTAGAAATTCAGATTTAGAACAGTTTTAGGTAAATGTGTTTTCAATCAATTTTTCATATTTTCATATATACGGGGTGATTTCTTAGAGAGGGTACATATTGAAGGTCATGGTAGCTGATGGTTATATACGACCAGTAATAATATTATTACCGAAGAATATGGCTTAATGCCTTAGTAATCGCAACTTAAAAATATCTAAAATTCTTGCAAAATGATGGTTCTTCGACATCTGATTTGTGTGGCGGAGGTGTGCGATCACTAGAGGTCGTTAGTCAACACTCTTTTAGCCGAAATTGTTTATGTTTGAGGTAGTTTTGTCGAATTTAGATTAAAAAAAAACGTAATTTTACCTATTTTTTGTAATATTCCGTAATAGAACAGAGTACTCATCACCCTCCTGCAATATGTACCTTCTTTAAAAAATCACCCTGTATATGTAACGAATGTAATAACAATCGAAAGTGATATTATTATAAAGCTGAAGATATGTTCTATTTATTTATTAACACCGGAAATAAAAAAGTAGTCGCGTTTGACTACAATTTGGAAGTTGTCATTAATTGGACTTTGCTCTTAATTGGGTTGGGTTACCCTATTTGGAAAGCATATGTGCCAATTATATCTAATCTCCTTTAATTTATGTAATCCTGGTATGCTAAACAAGCTTGATAAGTACCGATAAGAACCAGTAGGCTCGACGAAATTGTTTTAAAAATAATTTTATTGTGTAGCGTACTTAAGGCCAGCGGGGGCGGCGCGACGGGAAAGTGTGCCGAGAGCGTAACGCGTCGCGTCGTCCCTCAAAACCCTGTGCTGGGTTCTGGCCTCAGCCGGGTTTCGGATGCTGAGTGTGAGCGGTTGGAGGTTTTAGTGAAGTTCAACTCCCACATACCTCGCCCTAAAAAAAACCTAAGGCCAGCACATTAAGGCGGGGCAAGTCGCAAGTAGTCGCAACGCATTGTCCGTAGAATTGCACACTTAGGCTGCAACCTGGCCGATTTACATTTAAAATTTGTTGCAATTGGACTCGTTGCGACGAAGTCTAGATGTATTTTTATTGTTTTCATAAGTAAACAAGCATACAAACCTCCTGATGGTAGTTAGCTACCTTCACTCCAGAACCTCTAATGTCTTACGATTATCTATGATACAAAAAGAAAATCCTCTCTAAGTGTTTTGACGTGACAACGTCTTATAAATTGGTTTGCCGGGTGACACTTCAAGAAACTGCGTTACGCTCCGCTCACATGAGAGCGAGTGAGAGGCACGCGTGCCGCGTCACTTTTTATGTCTGTCTCTCTCGCTCTTAGGCGGGCTAACCATGCCTGAGTCGTTGTCACGTAAAACTTTCGCCCGTATACCGTACTTTACAGGCAACCAATTTTTTTTTTGAACAAAGGCCAAGTCAGCCCTTGGAAAATATCGAAGAGGTGAGCCCATTCCACAGCTTTCTTTTAACGAATCTTTATTAATTAAATTCCAGGACTATTATTAGGTAAAATAGACCCGAAGAAAGCCATATTGACCTTCGCTGGTTATGCCGATAAGACTGCTTCCGAGAAAAAAATGGTTCGCGACGTCAAAGTTGTTGGAGACTGCTATTTCAATACCGGAGACTTATTAGTCATGGACCACTACGGCTACTTCTATTTCAAAGATCGAACAGGAGATACTTTTAGGTAAGTAGTGTTATGGCCTCTTGGTACTTTTGGGAGTCCAGAGATTTTTTTTTGTTTCCAGTCAACCGTCCACCTGACCGAAGATCGAACAAGAGATACGTTTAGGAAAGCTCTTGTAGTGTTATGGGCTCCTGGTACTTTTGAGAGTCCGGAGATTTTTTTTGTTTTCAGTCAACCGTACACGTGACCGAAGATCGAACAAGAGATACGTTTAGGTAAGCTCTTGTAGTGTTATGGGCTCCTGGTACTTTTGGGAGTCGGGTGTTGTATTATTTTGTTTCAATGTAGGCAAACTAGCCAACCGGTCACCTGATCTTAAGTGGTTACCGTCGCTCATGGACCTCTGCAATGTCAGGAGACACTGAATGGTCTATAACCTACTTTTAAGGATTTTGTGGTGATGGCATGATTTTAGCTACATGCCGCAACCATTTTTCCGTAGAGCAGTTTATATTACACCGTGAACGTTGCGTATGGCGACGTTCTCGGATAACAGATAATGAACTCGATTTTGACTACTGGCACCAATCTAGCTTTGTCTACACTCTTCATTCTCCGTATTCATTTATTTGCTCATTTTTTACATTATATTTAAAAAAAAACAATCACAAAAAAATACACAGATACAACGATCGGAACAATGATGGTCGATTCAACACGCCACACTCAATGATGTCGGTCACCTCGTGGGCCAGGTCCAAATATTTTAGCAGTTTTTCTTTTTCTGCCTTCACAAAGTTCTCGTCATGTGGAATGGTGACATCGATCAGCACCGCCCGATGCGCATCCCGATCTATTATCACTATGTCAGGCTTATTGGCAACAATAGTCCTGTAACACTCTTCATTATTATTACTTAATTCATTTGGGGAGTAAAAGTTACTAAAATAAATGAATGTGAAGAAAAATTGGCTATTCTTGAATCCAGAACTATTTTTTAAACCTGCCGAGTACAATTTGCAGATTTTGCAGCTTCAAATCAGCCACATGTCTATTGAATGTTAGGTTTTTTTTTATTGCATGATAGATAAACGAGCCCACGGCCCACCTGATGGTAAATGGTCACCGTCACTCATGAACCTCTGCAATGCTAGGGCAATGAGGGGCTGTTATCTATCGCCTACCGATACAGGACTTTTCTTAAACCTCGTTTAAAGAGGTAAAGATTTTACAATATCTCTACTATTTTGACGTGCAAGAGATACACGATGATAAAGGATCCATATATCAACAAGAAATACGATAGCAAATCTGGTTCAAATAAACCTTATCATACTATAAAATTAGCAACATTGTAACAAGCGGTCAACGTCATTTTATCAGTGACATTGAAATGATAAAATTGTTGCATGCGAGAATGACCCGGTGTTATTTGCTTAAAGTATTAAATAGTAATAAACAAAATGGTTGTTGAGAGAGATAATAAAAATATTAAAGCCCTGTAGATAGGTACTTAACCACTCAACTGGGAACGTCACTATTCGCTAGATGGCGAAACTGGGGACTTCGTTCGGAATCAATACCGTGTTTGAGCCCCTTTTTGAAATTTTTTTTTTCAATAGTTTTTAATTTTAATTTTTAATTAAACCTTATATTTTTGTAAATCTTTATTACTAAACGACGCTGTATTGCATTTTCAGCGAAAATTTATCATCTCCGTAAAATATGAGACGATTAAAAAATGTAAATAAAACAGTTTTAGAACTGTGCTCAATTTTGGCTCCTGCCACAGACTTGGCAAAAGTAAATAAACCAATTTGGTTGCCGATCCCAGTAGAGTGATTAATAATTTGTATTTTTTTATTGTAAGATAGATAAACGAGCTTACGACCCACTGGTAAGCGGTCACATGAACCTCTGTAATGCCAGGGCAATGACGGGCCGTTATCTATCACCTACCTATATAGAACTTTTCTTAAACCTCAACCCGACCTATTACTAATCAACCCATTACTGCCCATTGATGGCAGATTTTGTCATTGAAAGGATCAGGTATAGACAGAGACTGTGCTTACCTTATAGATACTGTATCAACCCATTACTTTTTATTCTACTATTCTTGACAGTTTCATAGGGATATATTGTTAATTTTGAGACCTGGTACTAAAAAATAAATAAATAAATAAAAATAAATAAAATACTTACTGATTATTTGATGAACACTTTCTCATTTTCCAGATGGCGTGGTGAAAACGTGTCTACGGCTGAAGTTGAAGCAGTTATAAGCAATTTAGTCGGTCTGAAAGATGCTGTCGTGTACGGGGTCTCGGTAAGGAAACATAATATGTACCTTAATACTATTCCCAGTTTTTCCTATGGGAATGGCGATTTTTTCTATTGTTATTCTGTTTTTATGGACACAAGTTTAGATGTAACATTAACAAGACAAATCAGCTGAGCAGGTATAATTCACCAGTTCTTCTGAAGACGGAGGCATAGTTTGTAACTGTTACATCGTCGCCTCATTGCTTGTTTGGCCAATCTGCACTCGAGCAAATTTTACAGGAGACAGCAAACAAGCACGGAATTTTCGTTAAGTGCCGTGTTGAGAAAAAAATTGAAAAGAGATTTTTATTGTTTTAGAATTGAATATTCAAAAAAAATATTTTACCGGTCGGATGGAAATTTAATTCTTTATAATACTGCATTAAAAAGTCATTTTCGTAAAAAATGTCAGATTGGCCAAACAAGCACTGAGGCGACGATCTGTTTAGTTACTATTGACGACCAAAAATATGTATCATTGATATTTTCTATTTCATATTTGATATTCATATTTGCTTTAAAGATACCAAACGTGGAAGGAAAAGCAGGAATGGCGGCCATCGCAGACCCGGAACGCAGAATAGACATAACAGCATTATCAAAAGGCCTCAAAACTTCTCTACCTATTTACGCCAGACCTCTCTTTATTAGAATACTTCCAGAAACCCCACTAACAGCGACATTTAAACTCAGAAAGAAGGACCTTATGGAAGAGTCCTATAATATTAATACTTGTAAAGATCCGCTGTACTTTTTGGATCAGAAATTAGGAGAATACGTGCCTTTGACACCAAAACTATACGACGATATTTTAGCTGGTAATGCTAGGCTGTGATTTTTATATCAGGGTAGAAAAATATGTTATTTAGACCATGTATTATGGTTGGATTGGTACGAGGTTTGGTAGAGGTACCATAAAAATCCAAATTTTATTAGTAAGGAGTCTTCAAAAGTGTGTTTGGTTATTTTATAGTTCGGTCGTTCAGAGAATGCGTTCCTGACACGTCGCGATTGAATTGACGACGTAACTTTGTAATGGCGGTGCAGTTACGATAAAAATATTTTTGCTGGTTGTTTACCGTTTTAACAATTGATGAGCATTAAAACAGCACTATTATATCAATAATCAATGAATGTTATAATTTTGTGCCAAACTGAGTGTCAAATAACTTGGTAAACAATATTCTTCTTCTAGGATTCAGGAACGCATTCTCTGAACGGCCGAAGTTTAGGAGTTAGTTTTGTGGTTTTGATTGAGACTGAGCCATTGTGGTTATGTAAAAGGAGTGATAGATAGCCTAAGAAGAAAGTGGCAAGACTTTAGGTCAGCCGCATTAATATCTAAGAAAGTCGCGTATCGAGCGTCGATAAGTCCTTTATAACTAGAGTAAAGTTGATAAGAGTTGAATTTCATATCTTTAAGGTAATTTTTCAAACATTCGTGGGTATATACATCACACAAATATTAAACGGGTTCGTACCACGATTTTAATAAAAGAGTCATCACAATATTATAAAATAAATAAGGGGATAGACGGATTTGTCTGCTCTTAAGTTACCTACCCGCAGTACTCAGTCTTCCCGTGATCATGGCGCTTGAAACAGTGCTGAAGTATCGAGATATCTCATTCAATAAAAAGAAACCGTTAATAATTATTTAAGTAATGTTTTATGTTTTTTTAAAAAGTAAAATTATTATTCGGCTGTGTGAATCATAAAAGACTATTTTATGCCATTATTATTTTAAAAAGTTGATAATTGTTGTTTATTTATTGGAAAATAAAAAATGCGTATTGAACAACATTTATTTATTTCAAACACATTTAAAGCTTTTATTCATTCATACAAAACATATAACTGTACTGTACCAACCCATTACTGCCCACTGCTATGCTCAGGTCTCCTCCGAAGAGAGATTAGGCATAGTCCACCACGCTTGCCCAGTGCGGATTGGGGACTTCACATATCTTCAAAAGATTTTTAGAACCCTTTTCCGACATGCAGGTTTCCTCATGATATTTTCCTTCACCGTTTTTAGCCAGTGGTGTTGTGTAAAATTGCACATAAATCTTTTTTCACATTTAGATTTAGAGGTACAAGCCGGCCGTATTTGAACCCGCGACCTCCTGTTCGGTCAGCTGCTTTGCTGTGTAACTCTTTCAAGGCACCAGCTGATTGATTTTGCCCACAGATACGACCGACTGACGATTTAAATCCATATAATTATTACATCTGGAATCAACATCATGAACAACAGAATGAAGCTAATTTAAAGTGCACCGATCGCGTGTAACAACACGATACATATTTTGAATCAACATCATAAATAACAAAGTGAAATTTTAAAGAACTTCTGTGTATGTAATATTTTATTAGTGTGTTAAACGAATTGAGTGTCATCGGTACACTAACGCCAGAATAACGTGTTGTTACGCGCGATCGGTGCACTTTAAATTGGCTTCATTCTGTTGTTCATGATGTAATAATTCTATGTTTAAATCCCAGTCAGTCGATAACACAAAAAAAAACTTTGAGAGGCTATAACTTCTGACCACCAAGACCGCACTCTGGAGCTTATTGGTCAGCTACCAATATGGAAAAATACTATAAAATGCCCTTAACTATTCCCACCAGATTTTGCGCGAGAGGAAATGACTGACCAAAAAAGTAGCTTACGTCATATTACAACAACATCCAAACCACAAATTACAGATTTTATAAAATTGAACTAATCAGTTCATAACATACTATTTAACATTTTATTTCATAATTATCTAAAATGGGTTTTGTACAGTGGAGATATTAATAAAATATATTTGATTTTATCTGTGCTAGCCAGTGCTAGGCTACCGTGATATAACTATGATGCCGTTAAATGACATGAGGGTAGCCCGAGAGCTAGTGCCAACTTTTTTTTTTACATTGCCATTAAGGCAGACGAGCCAACGGCCCACCTGATAGTAAGTGGTTACCGTTGCTCATGAACCTCTGCAATGTCAGGGGACACTGAGAGGTCGCTACCTACGACCTAACTTTAAGGACCCTCCTCAAGCCTCGTTTGAAAAAGGACAAGTCATAGCGCTAATTTTTGGATAGGTATTTGAACCAAGCTGAAAACTTGGTCCATAGTTCTCCTGATATACCACAACTCGGAAATGTAGACCTTGCTGCTGACCAAGACCTAGTTTCCAGCTTCCCTCAAATACCTATACAAAAATTTATGCCAGCTGTCGTACTAACAGAATGTACAATTTTTGGAACGAAGTTCCTTATCCCGCGTTGTGAAAGGGGGCTAAAATTCTTACGAAAAGTTGTCACGACACTTTTTTTGTTTTAGATGATTATCACTAGATGACGCTGTGATTAAAATCTTTTAAAACACGTTCCAATCGCGCGTTACGTTAGGGAAAAAATATAAGACATCTTTTAATCGAAAGGAACTTCGTTCTATTCGGGTGTCCCATGACACCTCTCAAGTTTTTTATTAAAAAAGACTTAACTTTTAAATAATTTTAGTGAAATTCACAATGTAGGATGAAGGCACTGAGTTTTATCACGGCAGTCTGACATATTAACATTAATTTTAACTATAAAAACTTATATGACGGCGTAAATAGTGTGTTGATGTGTAAACGACGTTGTAAACAGTCGATCTTCATTTGGTTTTGTCAGGAATGACGTCACAATGTCCACTTGAACACTCGATGATCAACACTTTTGAATAAAAACTTCAAAATAACGACCTTTAAAAGTTTATTACTTTTACATCAAGAGGTCCGTTCGCCTCGACAATTCAAACACGAATGATTAATAACAGCGGCCAACGTCTGTATTTATAGCAAGTCTCCACTTCCAACTACCCGCACGGTGAATAGGTTGGATTCCCTTGTTATCACACCGTCATATATATCAACCTATTTTTTTGTGTTAACTGCGAACTAGTATACTATCCTTCAGTTTGCTCAAAAAACGAATTGTTATACAAAATACCCAAAAATATATTTTTACTAAAAATACATTTTTTAAGTTACTATTTGTGCAACATTTATATTGGTACATGATCTTATTACTTGAGCTTAATTTACTAAAATAAATATAAATTTCTTTAAACACTCGCGATTATCTACATCACTTACAGTATTACTAAACGGGTACTTACCACGATTATTTTTTAACCGCTCTATTAAAAATAATCGTGGTAAGAACCCGTTAAGTAATAGTGTAAGTAAAATAAATATATTTTTCAAACAATTACGACATCCAATCAATTTTCTCAGTTATAAGTATTATACACCTACCCGTTCTTGATTACTCTTAAAAACATTGAATCAAGTCCTCGATCTTTTTACGCAATGTGACATTACAATCTTTACTTATATTTTTGACCGACTTCCAAAACGGGGGATACCTCCTCAATTCGTCTGTACGTTTTGGAACGAAGTTCCTTATCGCGCGTTATCGAAAGGGGGCTTTTTTTTTTTTTAGTTGGAGGAAATCACCGGATCCCCGACCGCGGGCGGGGTATGTGGGAGTTGAACCGCACTAAAACTTCCAATCGCTCACACTCAGCGTCCAAACCCCGGCTGAGACCAGAACCCAGCACGGGGTTATGAGGGACGACGCGACGCGTTACGCCATCGGCACTCTTATCCGTCGCGCCGCCCCCATCGAAAGGGGGCTAGACGGAAAAAAATCTTACGAAAAGTTGTCACGATACTTTTTTGTTTTAGATGATTATCGCTAGATGGCGCTGTGATCAAAATCTTTTAAAACACGTTCCTTATCGCGCGTTACGTTAGGAAAAAAAATATAAGATATCTTTTAATCGAAAGGAACTTCATTCTATTCGGGTGTCCCATGACATCTCTCAAGTTTTTTTTATATGTTTGTTCCTCAATAACTTAAGTTTGGGTTAACCGTTTAGAATGATTTTGGTGTCAGATCGAGGTGATAGTCTAACTTAATTCCTTACTTTTTTTTAAGATCGAACAAGTACTTTTGGAATAATGTTTAAAATTGTGTATATTTAACGGACAAAATTTCACGATTTGCTGTGTTTTTTGGCGCGTGTGGGCTATCAGTGGTATTAGGCCAAAGGGAGATCTCCGACCGGGCGAGGTAGTAGTGTATGCCCGGTCAGGCCGAAGCCCACTGTAGTAGATTTCAGATGTCGTATATATGCGAAGATTCTTGCAAATGTTGTAACCGCGATTCAGGATCTCGAGCTATTATTGGTCGCCACAGCGCGTATTTTTTTCTATATTAACCGAAAGTCTTCGGTGTTTCCCGAGCGCTATGACTTGTCCTCCTTCTTCAAACGAGGCTTAAAGAAAGTCCTTAAAAGGTAGGCCGTAGGTAGCGGCCTCGCAGTGTCCGCTGACATTGTAGAGGTCCATGAGCAACGGTAACCGCTTACGATCAGGTGGCCCGTTAGCTCGTCTGCCTACAAGGCAATAAAAAAAAAAAAAAAAAAAAAAGTAATGATTATAATTTTGTTAGAAAGCAGACATTTTGAGCATTATCTTATATAAATTTGATAAAGATCTGACTGGTAGTTTTTGTGCTATGCTTGAGAAATGGAAGTCGGTCGTTTTCATTGTTGTAATAAAAATATTGTTATGTATAAACGTCATCTTTTTGCTTAAAGTATAATGATAATACTATGTACTACTATGCATATACAGAACACACATTACTTTGGCAATATTTACTAAATATGTGCGGTTTCAATTCCATATAATATGACATGGTTATTATCACAAACATTTTATATAACAACGACATATAGAAAAAACATTATAATACTGTTAAAACAAATATGATCACATTTATATTTTGTATGAACATTTTATTTTAAATCTTCCAACTAAAGAAACAGATAGTTTCAAAATTCAAGAAAAAAACGATACCTACCACGTGAGTTGTTGTATCTCCAAAACTGCAAATTTACAGTAGAGCGTTTCAAAGATTCAAAGTGAACCAAAATCTGCATTTACTGTTACATCTTTTTGAAATTTCGTATTTAAATGTAATATAATAGTCGTCTTAACGTCGTCAAAAGATATTTTAAGTAATAATATTACTATGACATTACTATGAAATGCTCTACTGTAAATTTGCAGTTTTGGAGATACAACAACTTACGTTAAGGTTTCATCTTTAACTATATCAATATTGATGTCAACAATTGAGATTGATTAAAAATACCCTGAATTATAGGTAATCTTTGAAGTTAACGTTTAATTATGCAGAAATTTTCAAATAATCAATCAAAATTTAAAACAATGTTTAAACTCAGTAAGATTAATGTTAAGTATTGACCACGCAGTCATTTTTGGCTACATTCTTTGAGCTTTGAGAGATACCTACCCGAATAATGAATTTTTATATCTCAAAACATTGATATGTCATTCAAATAGAATTGTTTCATCTTTAAAACTTCCAAATGAAATTAAACTCTTTTTTTGTGGATCAATTGAACTTAGTTTTGAATAATGCTCTCGGAAATTGACTCAGTTTAGATACATACTTCAGAAAATATCACATCAAATTTACAATCGGATTAGGTGATTTGTTTTAGATTGTTGTAATGTAATCTACAGCGACTGAATGACTTTAACAACTTGTAAATTTTATCTCTTTCTACCTGTAAATATTGGAACGAAGTTCCTTATCGCGCGTTATCGAAAGGGGGCTAGACGGAAAAAAAACTTACGAAAAGTTGTCACGACACTTTTAAAGTTGCCACGACACTTTTTTGTTTTAGATGATTATCGCTAGATGGCACTGTGATCAAAATCTTTTAAAACACGTTCCTTATTTTTGTTTTAGATGATTATCGCTAGATGGCGCTGTGATCAAAATCTTTTAAAACACCTTCCTTATCGCGCGTTACGAAAGGAAATATTTTTTATAAGATATCTTTTAATCGAAAGGAACTTCGTTCTATTCGGGTGTCCCATGACACCTCTCAAGTTTTTTTTTTATTTAGTGAATGATGTCCAATTAAAAACTCTATTTAATTTATACTTTGTTAAAGAAGTCATTAGATTTTAGGTTTCAGATTCCTACTACAAATTGAGTTTTGCATTAAAAAAAAACATTCTGTAATTCGTCTTCTGTAATTAAAAAACCATAAAAACTCCAAAGGACTGTCATCGTTCATTTTCGTGTTTTCTCTTCTTTTTCAAGACTAAAAGTGGTCCATCGAGAATTTCTTCTATTTCTTCTTGAGATTTCCCTTTAGTTTCCGGTAAAACTAGAAAAATGTACCAGGCGGCCAGAAATGTGATGGAGGCTGATATGTAATAAGCGCCGTGCAGACCGAGTGAGACAGCAATAGTTCCGTAGTACCTTAGAAGGAGAAAGCTGCTAAGCCATGTCCAGGATATGAGTAAGCTTGATGCTAGACTTCGCACCTGAAATTTTGATAAGGATTTAAAGTATTTTCAGTTTAATACTCCCGGTCGGTAAAAAATAGACTATTTAATAGGTAAAACAAGAACCGGAAAATCATGTTTTTGAAAAAAATACGATCTTAAAACTTTCTTAAAAGTTGCGTTACAATTTACATTTCATAGAAAATATGGGGGCGGCGCGACGGGAAAGAGTGCCTTGGGCGTAACGCGTCACGCCGTCCCTCATAACCCCGTGCTGGGTTCTGACCTCAGCCGGGGTTCGGACGCTGAGTGTGAGCGGTTTGAGGTTTTAGTGCGGTACAACATATACCCCGGTGATCCGGTGATTTCCTCCAACTAAAAAAAAAACATAGAAAAAATAGATACTTACATTCATAGAAAACAATTCGGAAACAAGTACATAAGGCACGGAACCCAACCCGATATTGTATAAAAACAAAACTGCCGATAACAACACTACCGGTGCCCACATCTTCCTCTCCTCCAAAACAGTTTCATTTAAAACTCTCGACGGAACCCCGCTTATATTCAGACTGTCCATCCCAACCCTATAATCGTATGGTCTAGTGATGTTCGTCAGATTGGAACTATCGATATAATCATTCGATAGTTGGGTATGTTGGTTCGTGTAAGGCCACAATCGGTAAGAGTACCAGGAGTGCAGATGTAGGTGGGGGTCGCAGTATACTCCTAATATGATTAGACAGCAGGTTATTCCTGAGGAGGACCACATTAGCAGCATCTGAAATTAAATAAAAATACAATCATAATCTATAACTGCTTATACAGGGTGATTTCTTAGTGAGGGTACATATTAAAGGTCATGGTAGCTGATGGTTATATACGACTAGTAAAAATGTTATTACCAAAGAATATGGCTTAATGCCTTCGTAATCGCAACTTAAAAATATATAAAATTCCTGCAAAATGATGGTTTTTCGACAGCTGATGGGTGTGGGGTGCGCGAAATCACTAGAGGTCGTTAGTCAACACTCGTTTAGCCGAAATTGTTTATCTTTGAGAGAGTTTTGTCGAATTTAGAATAAAATAAAAAAAAAATAATTTTCCTATTTTTTGGTAATATTCCGTATTAGAACAGAGTACTCATCACCCTGCTGCAATATGTACCTTCTTTAAAAAATCACCCTGTATAGTAACTGCATGTTTTGGTGGCCATTTTTTTATTTGTCTTGTTAGTATATTTAAAATTCACGTATAGATCTCATAGTGTTCAAAATTAGATCAATTCGTAAGGCAATATTAGTTTTGTAAGGTAAAACAGCGTATTTACTAACTTTTCTTCCTACTTTGTCGACGGTAACTGTTGCGATTGCAGCACCGAGCACCAAAGCTGCACCACACAGCACTGAACCCGCTTCAGAAGTTTCGAAAAACGGTCTAGGAAGGGATCTGGAATAATAAAATTATCTCTTTAAAATATTTATTTTGCTAGGAACTTATCATCTTTCTCCTAATTTCTAAAAGTTATCTTACCCATTATTTATGGTGAAGTTGTAAGCAGTCATATTGAGAAGTGGCACAGCATGTGATGAATGTCTTAGCACGGCAGCTGCGAAACTATTCACAGCACCGGCGCCGCTGCCGGCCGCGGCACAAATGAGGACCAAGCAGGATAATAAGGCGCGCCGAGAACGACGGTGACGAACTGAAACGAACTCTTTGCGTTTATGGACGCCTGGTACTTAGATTGAATTTTTTTTTTGTGTGTCTTTTTTTTCTTATTTTTTTTATTGCAAGATGGATAAACGAGCATACGGCCCACCTGATGGTAAGCGGTCACCGTCGCTCATGAACCTCTGCAATGCCAGGGCAAAGAGGGGCCGTTATCTTCCACCTACCCATACAAGACTTTTCTTAAACCTCGTTTAAAGAGGGACATGTCATAGCGCTCCGGGAACACCGTGGACGGGAATGGTACGGGCCAAGAATGATCTTCTGAACCGAAATCTTCTTCTGAATCTTCTGTCTGTCTGCTAATCTAAATTCTTTCATTGCTTTAAGCGTTTGTGGACATCTTGGGTTGGTGATAATTATGACGATAACAACCTTAAAAATTATGATGTGCAAGAAAGGAAAATTGAGATCCATATTATTTTGCAGTTTCAATGTACCATAATCAAGAGGACTTACACAATTCCCTACAAGCTGACTGCTCAGTCTTTTTCTCGCTGTTTGAATCTAGTCCACTACTTCTTTTCAACATGGGCTGGAAGGTATCAGAGTCCTGGCGTCTCATCGCTTCTCGTCTACTTCCATAACAATCTGACGTTCTGATCCTGACCTCTTGTTGTTCTATGACATCTGTGAGGTCCTCTCTGAAGTCGGAGCCGTCGAACCAGCAGATGATTTTTGCAGCATCCTAAAAGATTTCTAATATTAGACTGCAAGACCCTAAGTCCAACCTATCATCATCATCATCATCAGCCTATAGACGTCCACTGCTGGACATAGGCCTCCCCCAAACTTCGCCACATCGACTGGTCCTGCGCCATCTGCATCCAATGACCTCCCGCAATCTTGACCAGATCGTCGGTCCATCTTGTGGGGGGTCTGACTATACAAGTCCAACCTATACACATTATTTAATCTATATCTTTTCCAAAAAAGCAAACAAAAGCCATTATCTTTCTAACCTGGACTCTCCCAATACTGATCAAGAACGAGGGTGTCTCGGGGAGCCATATCAACGAAACCAGGAGCACAATGGGTGGTACCGCCATTGACAAAGAGAGCGCGTGAGCTGACAGTATTCCACCAGCTGAGTACGCGAACAGGATGCCGCAACTGAAAGTGAAAGAACAACTGTTCAGTTTTAAGATAGCCTGGTACAGCCTTTCTTGAGGGATGCAAAGTTCCAGATTCTAATTGATGAAATTGGTCTGACACACGGCAATGCCAGGACGTAGAGGTCCCAATGTCTATGGGCTTACATACATAATAGTGTTTGCTTAACATTAGGTATAATATATTAGGTACCACTGCTTGATTTTCCCTAGCGGATTTTAACAGCTATCTAATAACTTTATCATCCATCGTGTTATTAGACCCCTAAGATGATTTCTTTCACAGTTATGTTAAATATAATTATTTGAGCTTATGTTACCTGCAAGCAAGAGCCGGCATAGCAGCTAAGCCTCTGGTTCGAGGCGCTATCTCTGCGCAATACAAAGGAGCTAGTGCAAGCGCCCCCGCACCTCCTGCTCCTGCTGCGACCCTGGCCGCCCACACCCCGCGCGGACCACACCATGCCGCCAACGACCAACTGATCTGAAAACACACTCTTTGTGTTTATGCGCGCCTGGTACTTTTTGTGCAGTTCTACGTTGAGCTTGGTTGCGTTTCCACTGACGCAGGTAAATAGAGTTGATGATATTGCTGATACAGATTGATCTGCAATCAACGTTTTGCACTAATTGAAGCATAGCCATTCATTTGAAGCAAAAGTTAGCCAACGGTTGCCCCCAAATTGTGATCAGAGTTTTTTGTTATTTTGATGCATTTGAGTTTAAATGAAATTTCAACCTAATACTTGTATATATGTAGGATACAATACTTACAATGAAACTAATACAAATACAAAATGCACCAGCTTTCCTTCCCCTCGCGTCTGCCAACACAGCGAAGAATGGTGCAGCTGGCAACGCGACCAAACAAGGCAATGCAGCTAGCCATGCACCTCCTGTCAAAGCCTCGTTCCCTAGTACTCCAGACACCCAACCGGTGCTACAGCCGTGTGTAAAACACGATAAATTATCTGGAAAAATACAGTAGTTTCTATACAAGATGCCATGGAAGTTCTGATCGGACGGCCACGAACCAGTAAGCGCAGCGTGGACAGACCTCTTCATAAGATGGGCCGACGACCTGGTCCAGGCCCTAGGAAGTCACTGAATGCAAATAGTGCAGAACATTGTGGCAAGATTTAGGGGCTGTATGTCTAGCAGTAAATAAGAAAGAAAGAAAATACGTTTATTCAGACACACAACTTACACATAACAGGAGCAATACATTACTAAAAATAGATTAAAACTAAGATTAAACAATAAAATTTAAAACAAAGATGAAATAAAAAAGGTTATGTGCGAGGGTGTAACTGAAAGGGCGACCAGCTCAGCACGAAGCTACAGCCTGGACAGCTGCAGCACTGATTTTCAGCTGGACCCTACCGAAAAATGTCTGCGGGTTCTTTTGTTTGATGGTGATGATGATGCGGATGATGAAAGTGATGATGATGATACAGGGTGATTTACATTGATCTGATGTGGAGTGAAACTGATCAACGGAAACACTACTAGTGGACTCTGATTGGATTTAATGGTTTGTTCCTCTTGCCAACAGTATCGTCAGATTGTTGATAATTTAGAACAGTATTACAGAAATTCAAGTACACTACATAAGTTTAAGTTTAACTATGTATGTGAACTTCCCAAACCGAAACGTAGGTTAAAATACTTTTAAGAACAAACCCGGAAATAATAGAGGTTACTTAATTTAGTACAAAATTTAGAATAAGAATTTTTAAATACTTTTCAGTAACGTACACGCTTCCGTGTCAAGCTACAATACAGCAAAAGTAATTACAGTTATCATGAAATTATAACACCAAAACTCGTGGTTTAAAACTGTTTTTTAAGTTAAGATAAGCATTCAAGGATATTTTAACAACATTTTTAATATTCATAAAGTAATCAATGGGTGACATATTTTTGACCGACTTCCAAAAAAGAGGAGGTACTCAATTCGTATGTATTTTTTTTTTGGTTGTTCCTTCATAAGTTTTGTTTGGGTGGACCGATTTGGATGATTCTGTTGTCAGATGAAAGACGATAGACGTCATGGATATCGTCTATTTGGAAGTTGGTAAAAACTCATAAATAATACAACTTGAATAACTCTTCCATTTAGAGGTCAAAAACTTATACAAAGTTATAATTAAAGTACCAGGATACCATGAATGCTAGAAGCTATAAATTACTTACAGACAGACGCCGAGACGACACGCCGGACCGAGCCTCGCCATCGCTTGGACGCCGATCTCTCGATGCGGTTCCTGTGCCAAAAACATTTCAAATCAACCTGACATGTCCAGACACGAGGCCGAATAACAATGGAAAGAGAATTTCGGCAAATAAATGTGCCAAAACCAAATTTAAAACGACTATTTTGCAGTGGGCAGGTTTATCTTTCGTTTTAGTTCGAATTCGGCTGGCTTGTACTTTTTAAACTGAAGATTTTTTCTACCCGATTACAATTTGACTGTCGGCATCGTTTATCTGTTCTACAAAAAAAATGATTGCATCACAATTCATAATATCTAAATCAGAGAAAGCAAACTTCGACCTTCAACCTTCCGGCTATGGAATGAGCTCCCCTCTTCGGTATTCCCAGAGCGCTATGACTTGTCCTTCTTTAAACGAGGCTTGAGGAGGGTCCTTCAAGTTAGGTCGTAGGTAGCGACCCCTCAATGTCCCCTGACATTGCAGAGGTTCATGAGCGACGGTAACCACTTACGATCAGGTGGCCCGTTCGCTCGTCTGCCTACATGGCAATAAAAAAAGAAAAAAAAAATGAGAAAAACCCTTAAAATTGAATGCTATCTACTAAAAATGAATTGTTGTTCGTTAGTCTGATTAAAACTCGAGAACGGCTGGGCCGATTGAGCTGATTTTGGTTTCAAAATGTTTGTCGTAGTACAGGGAAGGTTTAAACGGTGAGAAAATACCCGGGAATTTTTTAGACGCAGACGAAGTTGCGCGGGCCAGCTAGTATAAAATATAAAAATCTAGCTATTCACGCGATTTGAGTCACAATCGTCAAAACATCGTCGTAAAGCTTTCCAAAACAAGCTATAAAAGTTTCACGACAGAGCCTCTAACCTAATTCATTACATAATATAAAGTTTTCATGTATCTTCTTCATATTTAAGCACATGTCGCCGGTGTCTTTAATAAATGAAAACCTTTTTACTTTATTAGTTCGGCGTTTTAAGCCAAATTTAGGATTGTTTTTGGAACGAAGTTCCTTACCGCGCGGTATAGAAAGGGGGCTAGACGGAAATTCTTATGAAAAAGTTGACATGACACTTTTTTTATTTTAGATGATTATCGCTAGATGGCGCTGTGATTAAAATCTTTTAAAATAATTCCTTATTTTGTTTTATATGATTAATGCTAGATGGCGCTGTGATCAAAATATTTTATATAAGTTACAATAATTAGTTAGTTTAAAACGTCTGTCTCTCTCTCTTTTTTTTATATAAGAGAGAGAGAGACAGACATTTTAAACTAATAAAATTTTATTACAATTCCCTCACTAATTAATCGAAAGGAACTTCGTTCCATCCGGGTGTCCCTTGACACCTCTCAAGTTTTTTTTCAGTTGGATGAAAGCACTGGATTCCCACCCGCGGGGCGGGTTGTGTGAGAGTTGCACTAAAACCGTCGCGCCGCCCCCTAGAATTGGTAGGTAATTTAAGACAGATACATAGAATATTATGATAATATTTAAACTATTTTTGAGTATAAGAACATTCGCTTTTCAAGAATAGCATGAGAGAGATTCGACATATTATGTTTATCAAATTTACATGAAATTATGTTCACACTACCTTTTTTAATTAGTTTAAAAAATACATATTAACTAGTTAAATAAACAATCATGAAAATCAGTTCATCAGCGCACCAAAAATCGTGAAATCTTTTTTTGAATAAAAATTGCGAGGCTTCACTGTAAAAAAATAGTGCATTGGTATACAATGGACAAGAGGGTTATTCACAAATCATCTCTGATTCGATAACATCTCGATTGAAGGCCAACGCTATTCACATACTCGTGTTCCACTTTTTCAAACGTTGACAGTTCGCATCGGAAATTTATTAAACGGAACGTCAACATGACGGAGTGATGCTTCCATGATCTTGTAAATTGGTTTTTCTTTAGTAGAAGGAAATCGCAGGACTTCTATCCGTCCTGTAGGTTTATTGCCTTGTAGTTAGACGAGCTAACGGGCTACCTAATCCTGTACCTGTACCAACCCATTACTGCCCACTGTTGGGCTCAGGTCTCCTCCGAAGAGGGATTAGGCATAGTCCACCACGCTTGCCCAGTGCAGATTGGGGACTTCACATATCTTCAAAGGATTTTTAGAATCCTTTTCCGACATGCAGGTTTCCTCACGATGTTTTCCATCACCGTTTTTATCCAGTGGTGATGTGAAAAATTGCACATAAATCTTTTTCACATTTTGATATAGAGGTACAAGCCGGCCGGATTTGCACCCGCTACCTCCCGTACGGAAGGAAGCGCTTAGCCCACTCGGCCACTACGACTACTACCTAATTATAAACGACTATTACTAATGGACCTATGCACGAGACACGGACGGCCTTGTCACGGGACACTGCGAAGCTGCTACCTACGGCTTACCTATAAGGACTTTCTTCAAGCCTCGTTTAAAGAAGGACAAGTGATAGCGCCGCGAGGGGAGCTCATTCCATCCTCAAACCTACTGTTTACACTCAGCATTGTCTAGGATGATGCAACGCGCACACTAAAACCTACGTATAGCCCTAAAAATAAATATAATAAAAATAAAAAGCCTTTATTGTTGCTTGTTATTTTACATTACTACTAATTACTAATATTTTTTTGGTTTTATAATTTTAAGTTGAATTTAATTGTTATTGTAGCTGTGGATTTTTGTTGAATAAATAAATAAATAAATTACTAATCTACTTACTACCTAAACTAATTTATTCTAATTACTGTAGCTGTAATTATCGGCAAACGGTACTTATTCTTCTGCAACTTGTCTGTCGACAAAGGCCTCCTCTAAAGAGCTCCATTCTTCTCTGTTCCTTGCTTTACGAGACCATGTTGGAACTGCCACTTTCTTTATATCATCCTATCTCTTAATCTGTCTACCTCTGTTCCGTTTTCTATCTCGCGGGTACCATTCTGATACTAATCTCGTCCATTTTTCTTCTTTCTCTCTGATCATATGTCCAGCCCATCTCCATTTTAATTGTTTGTATAGCCCTACCACTCTTTATACATATACGCGAAAACATTCTCAAGAATATCGTATTCAGTAAGATACTTTTATTTTCCCACAATGCGCAGTAAAACGAAGAGAAAGTGCCATTATGTGAGGCAAAAGGGACAGATACTGTACTCTATCGATGCGTCCCATCACTAATGCAGACTACATTAGTACATTAGGAGTTTAGTATCGGGTCGTAATCCAGTGAGGGTACAACACTATTTGTTAATAATAAAATGGACAATGCGTGTATTATGTGTGTATTTACTTCAGAAATAACCTTCTAAACGAGTGTGGAGAAAAGTTTGTTAGCCGCCTATAAAACGAATTTTTGCAACTCCCTAGTTTCCACATCAATTAAAACCAGTCTAACCGTTTTATTGATGCAAAAAATATGTTTCGGCATAGGTTACGGGTATACCTCCTTATTTATTGAAATTTTTTTATTGCCACGCTGGCAGACGAGCTAACTGCCCACCTAATCGTAAGCGGTTACTGACGCTCATGGACCTCTGTATTGCAAGAAGACATTGCGGGGCCGCTACCTACGGCCTACCCTTAAGGACTCTCTTCAAGCATCGTTTGAAGAAGGACAAGTCATAGCGTTATTGCCCACTGCTGTGCTCAGGCCTCCTTAGACGAAGGATCAGCAATAGTCCATTACGCTACCCCAATGGATGTCTTCACATATCTTTGAAGAGTTTTATAAATCCTTTTCCAAGGTTTCCTCACGATGTTTTCCTTTACCATTTCAAACAGTGGCGTTATGAAAAATTGCACTTAAATCTTTTACAATTTAAGATTCATAGGTTGCTTAAATCATGACTACTCTCCTAGCCAAATTACAAAAGCTATTTGAACAAATGGGTGTCTAAAAATGCTGAACATTTCACAAAGACTTGGCACGTGTTAACAAAGTTGCGGTACCTATGTCTGTCACGGTCACATTCCGGAGACAAGAACGAATGTATTGTTAACGGAGCACTAACTGTCTTCGAGATAAGACTCTTCTTGTTTATGGGCGCATGGTACGTGATTAGTTTATTTAAGAAGAAAATGGTGTTTTCTTTTAACGTTTTAGCAGAATTTTCAGTGGTAAGGAATATAATAAGAGTAAAGGAAAATAGTTATGTTGTAGTTTGGACAAGTGGAGCAAACAGGTATCTCTTTGTTACCCATGAAACGGTACTAGAAGGCAGGGTCGTCCAACAAGAAGGTGGGAAGATGACTTGGGACCGCTTTGAACACGGGTTGCTTTGGACAGACAACAGTGGAGACAGTTGGAGAAGGCCTATGTTACAAGGCATTACAAATTGAGGGACATACTGTAATCGTAAAGATTGTTAATTTGTACTATTTTTTTTTTTTGTATAAGTTCTAATCTTTAACTTTAACTAAATAAATAAAGGAAAATAATAATTACAAGAAAAAGTAAATTAGAATAAACAACAACATAAACATTCCGAACTTAACACAACTGTGCTTGGGGCTTGGAAATGGTATAAGAGCGACATAATTACTTACATTTTGAAACTGAAAAAATATTTATTGTGTAGTTGTTGATTATTATAGGATACTAGCTGCTTTTTGCTATGTGTACTTTAATACTTTATTTCAACGTTGATGATATGCTCCTTCTTGTTGATTTAGCCACCGCCCTGAGAAGAACTGGCAAGAAACTGAGCGGGCATGTCTTTTTTGTAACACTATCAGATTTTGTTAAATTTTAAATTATTTATAACAATACAATACAGAAGTAAAACAACTGTGGCTTTGTTTTATACAATACTAGCTGGCCCGCGCAGCTTCGTCTGCGCCACAAAAACATCCCGGGTATTTCACGACAAACATTTTAAAACCAAAATCAGCTCAATCGGCCCAGCCGTTATCGAGTTATAGTCAGACAAACGAATAAAAATTCATTTTTATTTATATAGATAGATATACAGATAGATTATAGTGATTTTAAGCAACGTCAGATATTTCGATGCCTATGTTTCCAGTAACAAATAAACTTCATTTATTTAGTGAACGGAGGGATCTCTGTAAACATCCAATATACAATTCCCCGTTAGTTTGCAAAGACACTATATTAAACGCTGTACGGTCCTGACCCATTTCGGAATGTGTTTTCGTATACTGTTTATTTTATTTATTAGTACTATAGATTTTAGCTTAAAAGGTAGAGGAGATATATAGAGTGTCCCAGGAGTTACAGTGGTGGGAGTGAGAGGTGGGCAAATACCCGATACAGAATGTCCCAGGATGCGACAAAAATCATGCTTTCAGCAAAATTCGCTAACATCATTATTTCGAGTACTTTCCTCGGCGTTTAAAAATTCCACCCTGTATAATAACAATCACTCAATGTATACTAAAGTTATGCGAAAATAAAAAAAAATATTTCAAAGATAACTTTAAATACAACCTTTTAAGATCCTGAATATCATGTATCAGTAGAGTGCTAGGCCAAGACAATTAAAATGAGCTCAAACACGACAGGTCTATCTTATTTAGTACAGGAGTTCCTATGACCACCTTCCGAATCCATCATCAGATCAACGCCATTTTGTCATATTATTGCATTGTCATGCGATATACATCTACGTGCAAAATGTCAGCTCAATCGGAAACCGGGAAGTTTGTTAAATTAAGCTTGCAAGATTCCACCCGAACTTATATAATTACATACAGTGCGATATAAAGCTTATAAAAATAGTTAACTTGATAAGGATTCTTTTGAGAAATCTCATGTGCACTTCTCTTGTACACCTACTTATTATTCTCTCTGCTCCACCCTTGGTTGACTGGTAGATAATGCCTCAGGCATTGAATCCGCCATTGTACCTATTTTTCTGTACAAGAAGAATAAATAAAAATAAATAAATAAATCTGTCAAAAATCTATGTCTGTAATATAATAAAAACATAAGTTAAATAAATGCTAACAAAACGTATCTCAAATTTGGAATGACCTCGGGATTATTTCAGACAGCTATAAATTTCAATTTTCACAGTAAACTGTGTCTGAACGAAGTGCGAATTCAGAAATTGAATTAGTCTCACGTTAACTCGTCTGATTACAAGGCAAAAAAATGAGATTGTAAGAGGCATAAATTATCCGCCATTTTGTAGCGGCCGCCATCTTGAATTTATAATGATAATGAATAAACATAATTGTATTGTCACCAAAATCCAAAGTGCATACAAAATTTCAGATTAATCGGTTGAAAGGAAGAGGGTGAAATTTGAATTACTAAATTTGACGCAAGAATAAAAAATAAAACAAACGGGGTGAGCTAAATAAAACCGTTTAATAAAAATGGTACTATCCGAAAAAAAACGTCATAAAATGTTCAGAAACTCGAACAAACACATGTACTTCCAGTAAACTTCTAAAGTGGCCTCGTGGGAATTTTTTAAACACGATTCACGTTAGTAACGGCTAGTATGCAAACAAGGGTTGCGTGCTTGCATTTGTTATGACTTAAATTATGTGAAAAATTTAAAGTACATAATGGATAGCATAATAAAACGTAATGTTTCTTGTAGCATTATAAAGACTATTTTTTGTAGCACTAAAGATATGATCAGGTGGGCCCTCAGGTTGTCTGCCAGAGTAGCAATAAAAAAAAATTGTGAACATTTCAAAAATATTTTTTTATAAATAAAACTTTAAATACAAGCTTTTAAGATCCTGAATATCATGTATCAGTAGAGTGAGCCAAAACACGACAGGTCTATCAAATTTAGCACAGGAGTTTCTATGACCACCTTCCAAATCCATTATCAGATCAGCGCCATTTTGTCATATTATTGCATTGTCACGTGATATACATCTGTGTGCAAATGTCAACTCAATCGGAAAGCTTGCAAGATTCCATCCGAACTTACATGGTCACAGACATAGTTACATCCAGTGCAAGTTTATATAAAGCTTGTAATAAAAGTGGGTCTAATTTTTTTTCGACAGATTTTTCACGTCACTTCATTTGAGAAAAGTTATAAAACATCCACCTTGTATAAAAATCGCAACAGCTATTTCAAATAAACTTATTTATAACGACTCTACAGATTTCTCGATATTGCATACTAAGCATTCAGTCGACAGCTCATCGAAGTGGAGTTGTATAAATTTTAATATTATATCGAGTTCGATGCACTTGAGATGAGAGCGAGCGTCAAAGAAATATTGGATAAAGTGTTTGACATCTAGCTTTAGAATCAGCTCCTTTGATGAATTTATAACAGGTTTTAGAGATAACATAATCTTTAAGTCGACAAGAATTCAGGTTTCCGAAAAATATCTTAAATTTTGATGAAACATAAATAACAGTCTACAAAACACCCTTAACATACAAATTATCAAGCAGAGTTACAAGAAAAAAAAACTGAATTTAAATACGTGTCAAATTGAGAACCTATCTTTTTCGTTGGTTTAAATTCTTAAATCTGACATTTAAATCAGTATCACATAAAATGGAAGCGCTAAGAAGATAATAAAAAACAACTTGAGAGGTGTCATGTCTTTCGATTAAAAGATATCTTACATTTTTTTTCCTAACGTAACGCGCGATAAGGAACGTGTTTTAAAAGATTTTGATCACAGCGCCATCTAGCGATAATCATTTAAAACAAAAAAGTGTCGTGACAACTTTTCGTAATATTTTTTTCCGTCTAGCCCTCTTTCACAACGCACAGTCAGGAACTTCGTTCCAACATATCTGGTTATCTTATATAATAATACCAGGAACACATAAGTATGGAGAGGTACATATAGGTACTAAGTTTAGGATTCCCCTCTAAGTTTTATTAAAAACTTTTGTTTATATTGCACTGGATGTAAGGTTGCAAGTTCAATTTGACAAACTTCCCAGTTTTCGATTGAACTGACATTTTGCACGTAGATGTACGAGTATATGCGTGAAAATGCAATAATATGATAAAATGGCTCTGATCTGATGATGAATTCGGAAGGTGGTTATAGGAACTCTTGTGCTAAAAAAAACTTGAGAGGTGTCAAGGGACACCCGAATGGAACGAAGTTCCTTTCGATTAATTAGTGAGGGAATTGTAATAAAATTTTATTTATCTCTCTCTTATACAAAGAGAGAGAGAGAGAGAGACATATGTTTTAAACCAACTAATTATTATAACTTAAATAAAATATTTTGATCACAGCGCCATCTAGCATTAATCATATAAAACAAAATAAGGAATAGTTTTAAAAGATTTTAAGCACAGCGCCATCTAGCGATAAGCATCTAAAACAAAAAAAAGTGTCGTGACAACTTTTTCATAAGAATTTCCGTCTAGCCCCCTTTCGATAACGCGCGATAAAGAACTTCGGTCCAACAAGATATACCCGTCGTGTTTGGGCTCATTTTACTTGTTTTAGCTTGCACTCTACATGATAGGAACCCGGATATGAAAAGCTTATATATCTATGAACTTTTCTAAAATAATTAATTATTGATCATTCAGTTGTCCTGTCTCCAAACCAGTCATTAGACCGATGTATTTCTTCATATCAGTTATTAATACATGTCGTGACTAGTGGTCTATTATTGGATATCTACACGGAGTATCGATCCACATATTACTTATTCAACACCTACCCTTAGCATAGATTACCTATTCTAGGAAAATCGTTGAAGGTTATATAAAAGATTCTCTGTTTCAAATAAGAGTTGATACCGTTTCATTTTACGCTACGATGTTTGGAATTTTTCTCGATTTAATTAATTAACATAGTTGTCGTTAAAAGTGATATTAAAAAAAAAGGTAAATATAGAAACAACTTAACTGGTGGTTACCTCACTAGGCCTGTATCGAGGCAACCTAAGAACCAAGTTAAACATATTGATAGCAATCGTTTTGCCTCTAAACAGATACAATATTATTTTTAATCAAAAAAATTGGTTGCCTGTAAAGTCGGTACACGGGCGAAAGTTTTACGTGAGAACGACTCGGGCATGGTTAGCCCGCCTAAGAGCGAGAGAGACAGACATAAAAAGTGAAAGGCACGCGTGCCTCTCACTCGCTCTCATTGTGAGCGCATAACGTGAGCGGAGCGTAACGCAGTTTCTTGAAGTGTCACCCGGCAAACCAATTTATAAGACGTCACGTCAATACATGAAATATACACTAATTTGTAGATAAAAAAAGAAAAAACAACAAAACATAACTATTAAAGTGAACAAACAAGCAATGATTAGGTACTAATTATATAAAAAATATGTAAAAACTAAACAAAGATATAATAATAAAAAGGAGAGATGATGCGTGTCTAGGTTCAAATATAATCTTCCATTAAGGTCTTGGTTTGTCAATGATTTCAGCCATTTCTGAACGATATGTTTTGCTTAAGATTTCTGTTTTTTATATAGCTTTATCTATTAATTTCAGAATAGAAAAGGATTAAGAGCAACATAAAGTTACTATTTGTTAAGTCTCATACCAACGAATGTAATAAAATTGTCACAGAATTTTTATTGAAGCCATTGAGGGCAATTTTCCTCCTTCTGAATGGTAATAATATTAATTTTCCGGTACGAATAAATATTTAAATACAATATCAAAGGGAACGTTTCTTTATTGAAATAATACTTATTTATTGGACTGTGAAAAGAATGAAAGGGAAAAATACGTTTAAATTATGAATATTAAAAAAACCTTCGAAGACTCTAATGACGCCATCTTGGACTAATTTTCAAACGTAGTTTAACCACTAAACTGGGAATTGCGTCAAAATTGGTTTATTTACTTACCAAGTATGTAGCAGGAGCCAAAATTGAGCACGAGATAATTAGTTCGGAAACTTGTTTAGTTATCGTCTTAATTTTTCAAGAGATATTTTTTGCCCAAAATACAAATTCGCTAAATTGCAATGTACCAGGCGCCCATAAATTGAAACAGTCCAATTTGTAATAGTCAATTGTTGTATATCGGAATAAAGAACAAGTTAACTTTTATACAAAAGTGAAACCACTGACTTCCATTTTTTTAGAATTACACAAAAACTGCTTTTCAGACCTTTATAAATTTACATGAAACTGTCCAAAAATTTATAAAAAGAATCTTGATAATGGGTTCAGATGAGAAATACACACAAACACAGCAAAACGTGAAAAATATTTCTAAGTTATTTACTTGGTTTCACTAAACATCCTTCAAAAGGGATAAAAACAAACTGTTTTTTGCCCGTCGTCGCAAATTCATGTACCAGGCGCCCATAAATTGAAACAGTCAACGTGCAATATCCGTTTACGCTCGAAGGGAAATCGTTTCTAGCGCCGCCGGAGAAAATTAGATGTTCCCATCTCGCCAGTAACTATACCCGCTATTCCGGAGTTTCATCAACACTACGAAGTTTACGAGTGTACTAGAATGGTTTCTATAGTGCATTATAGTCGTTTTGACAATGAATATAAGATTAATAATGAAGTCGCGTATGTGCATTAAAGATATCCACTCAACTGGGAACGTCACTATTCGCTAGATGGCGAAACTGGGGACTTCGTTCGGAATCAATACCGTGTTTGAGCCCCTTTTTAAAAACATTTATTTCCAATACTTTTTAATTTTGATTTTTAATTAAATCTTATATTTTTGTAAATCTTTATTACTAAACGACGCTGTATTGCATTTTCAGCGAAAATTTAGTATCTCCATAAAATATGAGACGATTAAATGTAAACAAAACAAGTTTTAGAACTGTGCTTAGTTTTGGCTCCTGCCACAGACTTGGCAAAAGTAAACAAACCAATTTGGTTGCCGATCCCAGTTGAGTGATTATATTGCACTAACATTTAAAGTTGACTTGGTTCTCCTTGATTCTAAGAATTTCCCTGACCTTGATAATTAAAAGTTGCAGTAAACAAATGGATATAAAAGATTCAACACAAATTAATATCAGTGTAAATGAGACATGGTTGACAAACACATATACGACTACCACATCATCAGGAGCGTTGGGAACTGAAACGGAGGCAAGCGTACATAACATTGACTGCGCTGGCAGCGAAAGTCTTCACATTCTTAAGGATGATCTACGTTTTACCATGTTGCTACCAGACCAGAAGAAATACGTGAAATATCCCATTCATTTTGTATGAATGAAGTTTACATCGTTCACGTTACGTCCGATTAACAATGGGCTCGAATCGGCGCAACACGGTTACAGCCCGGTGTAGCGGTAATCATTATTAATAATAGCTAATACAAAGCTGAATTTAAAGTCACCATCGGTACCAGGAATGCATAAACAAAAAGAGTCAACCGACCTCGTTACCGAGCCATTACTTTTCGATTAGCCCTACCCTGTATCAACAAAGTTTACCCAAATTTCTCACAAAACAAGCATAATTTACCTATCTACATTACCCCGTGGTAGACTAAGTAATCTCAGAAATTTTATTGAAATTTTTGTCATAACTTCGGGAGTAAATGTACATAACATTTATTTTATACGCCGTCGGTCTTGGGAAGATAAGGATAAAGTCTATAAGCGAAGGCGTTTTATGAAAATGATTTTTAAAGTGAAGTCTTTTATGCTTGTTTTTGGTATGAGTAAACCCTCCTTAGTATTTTATAGTGGAGGGATCACATTGTATAGTCTAGCAAACTTGCCTAAAGCAAGTGTGCTTTAGCGGGTATGTGGGAGTTGAACCGCACTAAAACTTCCAACCGCTCACACTCAGCGTCCGAACCCCGGCTGAGGCCAGATTCCAGCACGGGGTTACGAGAGACGGCGCGACGCGTTACGCCCACGGCACTCTTTCCCGTCGCGCCGCCCCACGGGTGATTCTAATAACTAACTAATACTTGAGATTTTTTTCTGCCAGTACCCTAAGTAAGTTTGTGCAGTGCAATTTATATTAAAATTTAGGTTTCATCATGATATTCTCTTTCAAAGTTTTGATACCGTGACGTTGTGGAAAACTATACATTTAACAAAATAAGATTTAGTGGTACAAGGGACCGGAAGGAATTAGTCGACTCCTTGATCATTTCTGTGGCAGTTACTAATGGTCTAGTGTTGTATTTTAGAGGGTCACAAGCAACACATCAACTTACTTATAAAGTGACCAAAACATCACTATTAGTATTATATATGACGGAGTGATAACAAGGGAAACCAACCTATTCACCGTGCGGGTAGTTGGAAGTGGAGACTTGCTATAAATACAGGCGTTGGCCGCTGTTATTATTCATTCGTGTTTGAATTGTCGAGGCGAACGGACCTCTTGATGTAAAAGTAATAAACTGTTAAAACTCGTTATTTTTAAGTTTTTATTCAAAAGTGTTGATCATCAAGTGATCAAGTGGACATTGTGACGTCATTCCTGACAAAACCAAACGAAGAGCGACTAATTACAACGTCATTACACCTCAACACACTATTTACGCCGTCATATATATGCAAAAGTAACTGTCTGTCTGTCTGTTACGCTTTCCCGCATAAACCTATTTTTTTTTATTGCAAAGTAGATAAACGAGCATACGGCCCACCTGATGGTAAGCGGTCACCGTCGCTCATGAACCTCTGCAATGCCAGGGCAAAGAGGGGCCGTTATCTACCGCCTACCCATACAAGACTTTCCCTCTAAACCGATTTAGATGAAATTTGGCACAGACAATCTTTAGACCCTGAGAAAGAACATACCTTTTAGTTGAAAGTGACGCAGACGAAGTTGCGCGGGCCCACTAGTTTAAAATAAACACTCCTAGAAACCGCACTTAATCCCCGCTTATCCAACATATTCATATCTTTATGCTGTAACATATTACAGCTTTGAAACTTTTCGTATAACGACCTCGAAGTTCCCAAAGTGAGTTGAGACAGTGATACATCCCGAAGGGTAGAACACTATGAAATTGCTTTGAGGAACCTTTGCGAGGATAAAGGTCGTAAATTACGGTATAATCGTTATCAATCACTTCGATTTGTTAGCTGACCAACTTCGCCTGAGTCCTAAACTGAGGTTACAGATGAGTTTTGCGTTTTAAACGCAGAAAAATGAGTTTATTTACGACGTAACAAAAAATTAAACTTGAGAGGTGTCATGGGACACCCAAATAGAACGAAGTTCCTTTCGATTAAAATATATCTTTTTTTTTTTTTTCCTAACGTAACGCGCGATAAGGAACGTGTTTTAAAAGATTTTGATCACAGCGCCATCTAGCGATAATCATCTAAAACAAAAATAAGGAACGTGTTTTAAAAGATTTTGATCACAGCGTGACAAAGTGTCGTGACAACTTTTCGTAAGAATTTTTTCCGTCTAACCCCCTTTCACAACGCGCGATAAGGAACTTCGTTCCAAAAGGAAAAAAACAGTAACTATAAAATTTTACTTTCAAAGTATATTCAGAATTGTGTCAACTTCATTCAGAGTATCTTGAAGTAGCACATACTCACGTATGTTTATAATCCCTCGCGTCATATTTATACGTGAGAAACGTATCAAGAATATTAAAGTGGTTTCACTTTGACTGAAATAGATAAAAGTATAAATAGAAAACTTTAAACCGCAGTACATTATACAACTTACAAACTATACAAGTTTTTACACAAAGGCAAAAAGTGCAGTGGATCGTACCTGTACCAACCCATTACTGCCCACTGTTGGGCTCAGGTCTCCTCAGAAGAGGGATTAGGCATAGTCCACCACGCTTGCCCAGTGCGGATTGGAGACTTCACATATCTTCAAAGGATTTTTAGAATCCTCTTCCGACATGCAAGTTTCCTCACGATGTTTTCCTTCACCGTTTTTAGCCAGTGGTGTTGTGAAAAATTGCACATAAATCTTATTTCACATTTAGATTAAGAGGTACAAGCCGGCCGGATTTGAACCCGCAACCTTCCGTTCGGAAGGAAGCGCTTCGACCACTCGGCCACCACGACTTTCAGTGGATCGTAAATGTCATTTATCTTTAAATCTAAAAACACACTTCCAATGCATTTCGGTTAAACTCTGTTTGTAACGCGTCATCCCGCCGTTAACCACATACTAGGTACATTTTTTTATTAAGTCGGAGGAAGTCGCCGGAATCTGAGGATATGTGAGAGTTGAACCGCACTAAAACATCTAAGAACCCAGCACGAAGTTATACGTCGGCGGCATGGCGCGTTACGCACTATGACAGTCTTTACCGTCACGATGCTCGCATGCTTGGTTCTTGGTCCTACCGTGGTTTAAAAGCTGATTGTGCGCGGTTTTAGTTCGATCCCCATAATATGCCGACTACGGGTGATTCTAATAACTAACTAATACTTGAGAATTTGGAACGTAGTTCCTTATCGCGCGTTGTAAAAGGGGGCTAGACGGAAAAAAATCTTACGAAAAGTTGTCACGACTCTTTTTTTGCTTTAGATGATTATCGCTAGATGGCGCTGTGATCAAAATCTTTTAAAACACGTTCCTTATTTTTGTTTTAGATGATTATCGCTAGATGGCGCTGTGATCAAAATCTTTTAAAACACGTTCCTTATCGCGCGTTACGTTAGGAAAAAAATATATATGATATCTTTTAATCGAAAGGAACTTCGTTCTATTCGGGTGTCCCATGACACCTTTCAAGTTTTTTTTTCTGCCAGCACCCTTTATAATACAAGATTGACAAAATTCTTAAATTTAAGTCTTATTTTAATAGACTGACGCCATTTTCCATTTCCAATCGATAACGAGATTCAACTAAATTGTTTCAACTTCGAAGTAAGTAATTTCTTCTAAAGATTTTTCCAACGTTCGGAGAAGCGTCTAAGTTATTTTTGAGTGCTTATCTAAGTTATACAATTTACTTGGAAAAGGCCGACTGTTTTTTAAAAGGAATTTCTCTCGATGTTTTTATTTGAATTATTTTTTCTTGTCCGCAGTATTTTTGTATGAATGGACCAATTCGGAAGTGAATATTTTTCTTTAAATGAATGGTAGAGGTTGTTTTGGAGATCTGTTTTTTTTTAAGTTCCTTATTGCGCGTTATCGAAACGGGGCTAGACGGATAAAATCTTACGAAAAGTTGTCACGACACTTTTTTAGTTGTCACACTTTTTTTTTGAGATGATTATCGCTAGATGGCACTGTGATCAAAATCTTTTAAAACACGTTCCTTATCGCAAAAAAAATATAAGATATCTTTTAATCGAAAGGAACTTCGTTCTATTCGGGTGTCCCATGACACCTCTCAAGTTTTTATTTTTTAGGATTTTTCAACGTTGAAATTTGGTCCCTACGAGATTCTTCGATTTTTTCTACGTGTAGTAGTTTGTTTTTTATAAACCAATTTCGATGTTCTCTTTGTTTTAGAAATACTGTGCACATTGGTTTGGATTTATTTAATTCTAATAATAAGAATCTAAAAAGTCGTTTCTTGCAATTTTATTATTGAAAAATGGAACTCAACAATTTTTTTTTAAATATTAACAGAGCTACTAGTTTCAGGGTTGTAATATTCATACTCTTTAATACTTTTATTCTACTTAAAAAAAAAAACAAAAAGTAAACCACACAAAATAACGTTGTTTCAAATAACACAGAAACAAAATGAAACTTTTTCACAGCCGAAATAAATTGAAGTCAGCTGAATTTAGGACAAAAGCCTTCAAATTTTGATAGACCACGTACCTGGGACGTGATGATGTTTCAAAAGGAACGCAGACGAATTCCCAGAGGGCGATTTGACGTATCGACCCTTTAAGTAAATTAGAACAGCAATGAGCCAATTTCAAATAGTTAACCTTTACGTGATTACTCTTTTTGTTTATGTGCGCCTGGTACATTTGGAACACAATTGGTGACAAAGGCATTTGTAAGTATGTGTGTGCGTGTGTGTAAAGGTATTGGAGGAGGTTATGAAGTTGACTATATTTTGAAGTTTTTGATACTTCATCATAATTATAATAATATTATAAAGGCGAAAGTTTGTATGTATGGATGTATGTTTGTTACTCTTTCACGTAAAAACTACTGAATGGATTTGAATGAAACTTTACCACAATATAGCTTATACATCAGAATAACACATAGGCTACGATTTTTGAACCCCTTTGTAACGCAGACGAAGTTGCGCGGGTCACATAGGACTCCATAAAAGTACAATGGCGGACAATCAAAGTGTACATTTTTTTGAGTCAAATTGATTAACTTAGATATAATTATTGAAACCTTATTTTGAATCGTATGAAGATATTACAAGCTTTTTTTGGATTTTCCGTAAGTTTTCTAACAAGATTTTCTATTATAAACTTATTCAGACACTCGCGGTTTTCTATAATACTTTCATGCATTTAACAGGGGTGACGGCTTCAGATTATCGAGTATGTGGAATCCAGTGCTAAACACAACAGTCACTAAGGGTTCATGCTCAGAGAGTCTTGTAGATACAGTGAGTGTGGTGTGTCGTGATGTGAGTTCGAGTTCCAGTGGTACCACCCAAAAGCGAACGAGAAAGAGGATAGACAGATTTGTTTGCTCTTAAATCGACCCGCAGTATCCAGTCTTCTCGTGATCATGACGTGTGTAACAACGTTGAAATATCGAGACAACTCGATTAATTAAATATCATAGTAAGAACCCGTTGAAAATGCATGAAAGATTTTCTATTGTTTCAGGCTTCAGAACATTATTCAAACCTATGGAATATGTTCAAAGTTCCACCCACACATTAACTGCCTAATACATTTAAATTATTCAAATATTCATCAAGAAATTGCTAAAATAATAACGAATCATGTATACATACGTTATGTAAGTTTGTTTTGGAACACGAAAAACTTTGATCTCAACGTTTTCCTTAGGGAAATGTGAATATGAAAACCTTTCCAATGTTTCCTTGTCGTTGATACATTTCCAATAATTGATATTTCTTTAATAATCTTAAGCTTAAGAACACGATGGCATGATATAGGGTGGGCAATCTAACGTTTGCATTTTGAACTACTGTTTATTTAGAGAATGACAGCTCAAATGTCATTCAATTTGTGTTCATAATTTAGTTAAAGGTTTGACATTTACGAAATGGGACGCTATATGCTTGAACAAAATTGGGAAATATTGAAAAGTTACTTCCAAAGTGGTGAGTCTTCAGTCCAAACTGTAAGAAATGTGTGTGTGTGTGTCAGATGAAGCCCATTTTCACCTCGGAGGCAATGTCAATAAGCAAAATTGTCGCATCTGGGGGTCGGAAAATCCACACGTCACCATTGAGAAGCCAATGCACCCACAAAGAGTTACGGTTTGGTGTGGGTTTTGGTCCGGCGGCATCATTGGGCCATTTTTCTTCGAAAATGAGCAAGGAGCAAACTTTATATGGTCCACCCCTTATATATCATATATCATCAGTTTCAATTTTACGCTATTCCAAGTTCTTTCTTTCTATAGCATTATTCCATTTACGTCGTAGAATGTCTTCACTCTCCACACCAAAAAAAACAGAAAAATAATACAAAAAAGACATGCCCGCTGAGTTTCTTGCTAGTTATTCTCAAGACGGTGGCTATTTTTTGCGAACTGGTGGTAATCTTTTGACATCTACAATCATAATATTTTTTATTTAAGTTTAAAATATATAATTTCATTTTATCTTTACATAGATCATCTGTCACACCACATATAATTCTTCTCGCAAACAGACCATCTTCTCCTCTTACATTCATTCGCTATTTCAAGTTCAAAATATATAAAAAACTTGAGAGGTGTCATAGGACACCCGAATAGAACGAAGTTCCTTTCGATTAAAGATATCTTTTTTTTTTCCTAACGTAACGCGCGATAAGGAGCGTGTTTTAAAGATTGTGATCACAGCGCCATCTAGCGATAATCATCTAAAACAGAAATAAGGACCGTGTTTCAAAAGATTTTGATTACAGCGCCATCTAGCGATAATCATCTAAAACAAAAATAAGGAACGTGTTTCAAAAGATTGTGATCACAGCGCCATCTAGCGATAATCATCTAAAACAAAAAAAGTGTCGTGACAACTTTTCGTAAGATTTTTTTCCGTCTAGCCCCCTTTCGATAAGGAACTTCGTTCCAAAAAAACATTTGAATCTAACTCAAAATGCTATTTCAACGAGTTCGTCTCATATTCGTCCAAATCTATCTCTCCTAAAAATAAATAAAAGGAAAATAGACTTAGTTCTATCAAATTGCTGCGAGATTTATTGGATCTAAAAATAATAATAGTCCAAGTATAGCACAAACAAAATAGTAGCTTTCGATTGGTAAAATTATCTTCAAAGTTGGTTCAGTAGATCCAAAAGTAAGCGCTGTAATATCACTACTGTATTTCTTTACAAGAAATATATGATATACTAATACTGTCATGCATTTTCAACGGGTTCTTACCACGATATTTAATTAATTGAGTTGTCTCGATATTTCAACGTTGTTGCAAACGTCATGATCACGAGAAGACTGGATACTGCGGATCGATTTAAGAGCAAACAAATCTGTCTACCCTCTTTCTCGTTTGCTTTTGGGTAATACCACTGGAACTCGAAATCACATCACGACACACCACACTCACTGAGAAAACCGCGAGTGTCTAAATAAGTTTATGATATATGTACTAACTATACAAATATAATTCATTTAAAGAAATCTTTTTGAATACAAGCTTTAACACGTTCCCTGCGGTACAGATTTATCTGTATTTTCCATTACTGCGTTACGAGGCGTTTTAAACCTTGTCTTATACCAGACATTGTGGCGGCACGAGGCTTATTAAACCCCACCTCCCTTAAAAGACGAAAATCCTTTTTTTGTCGCCAAATATGACAAATTGTACGGCTTTTGTCGCGATTTTATACAACATTGCGTGGATTAACCTATATCTGCCGCCGCCCGTGGTTTGATTATTTAGTTTAGATTCTATAGGTAAAATAAAATGTGGGATCTGATGTACCTCGTACCGCACTGAAAAATAGCAGATTTTCTTAATATTTAGTGATGGGAAAATAAATATCGATTTTATTTAATTGTATTTTTTTGTCAAAATTATGGATGTTTTTCATTAAAACACGTCAAGCAATAATATTTTTTGCAAATAGTGCATTCTGTGAGAATTTTCTTCACTTTTTTGTCAGACTCACGATTTTGTAAATTTTTCATAACATCCTACACATCTCCTTTTCTTTGATCCTTTTTCGAGATGATGTGCATTGTAATTAACTTTCTACGGCAATGTTTCGACATAATTGGCAGCAGTCTTTCTTCGTCACGTTCGCAGCCTGGAATGCGTTGCACAACACTAACCGCGTGAAGCTAGCGTACAGTGCGGTACGAGGTGCGCGGAGGTACGAGGTGTTTGAAACCTCGTTCCGCACTGTGTTAGAATTTTATTTGTTCAGTGCGGAACGAGATCTAAAAAAACCCGGTATTAAAATAGGTACAACATAGAACTAGGAATCAATAGCACATCTCAGATATATAGTTATCTCTTTCCTGTACTGAACCAGATGGAAGTTATGCCTCCCGCACGAACGAGAAGTTAACATTTTTCCTTGCCGCAAGAACGTCGGGACGTGTACAGGGCGTGTTAAGCCTTGTTTCGCAGTTAACGTATTAAGATCCTGGATATCATGTGGTAGTAGAGTGTTAGCTAACAAGTAAAACGAGCCTAAACACGTCGGGTCTATCTTGTCTAGTATAAGAGCTCCTATGACCACATTGCGAATCCATCATCAGATCAGCGCCATTGTGTCATTTTATTGCACTGTCCCGCTATAGTCACTGTGTGCAAAATGTCAGCTCAGGCGGAAACCGGCAAGCTTGTCAAATTTATCTTGCAAGATTCCACCCGATGTTACATACTGACATAGTTATTACATAGTTACATTCAGTGCAAGTTAATATAAAGCTTGTAATAACTATAAATAGGTAATAGCACTTTTAATCGGGGTGACGGCTTCAAACTATCCTGTATGTGGAATCCAGTTTTAGATGAAAATAAAGCCAAAAAATCTAGTTTTGAGACGGCAGCCGATACTGTCAGTGTGGTGTGTCGAAATGTGAGTTCGAGTTTCAGTGGTACCGGCAAACGAATGAGAAAGAGGGTAGACAGATTTGTCTGCTCTTAAATGACCTACCCGCAGTTCCTCAGTCTTCCTATGATCATGGCGCTTGAAACAGTGCTGAAATAACGGGACCGCTCAATTAAAAATAATCGTGGTAAGAACCCGTTCAGTAATAGTGTAAGTGATGTAGATAACCGCGAGTGTTTAAAGAAATTTATAAATAGGTAATGTCGTGATGTTTATGACGAAGTAGGAGTTAATCTTCGGATCTACTCAATCAATATCGAAAATTAATTCACTACTAGGAAGCTCCATTATTTGTGTCACAGGCCGTACAAAAATTAGGTAAAGCCCTCTTTTTTCATGCAGAAAAACTTGTCTTGTTTGTACTTGTCAAGTATTAGTAAAACAGTATTAGTTTTACACAATTTATTTTATTAATATTTCTGCTAAATATGTTTTGTTGTTATATTATGTGTATTGTATTTGTATGATACATATTTTATTATGTATGTTATGTATTAGATATATTTATTATTTATTTCGTTATGTATGTAAAGTATTATTTACTTTATCCTCCTTCGTTATTTATTTCGTTATGTATGTAAAGTATTATTTACTTTATCCTTATTTATGTAATGTGGAAAAGTTTTTTTTTTTTTTCATGTGTCAGCAAAGCACGTACCATAGTTCTCTCTACTTTGGTTGACTGGTAGAGAATGCCTTCGGCATTAAGCCCGCCATTGTACCTTTTGTGCATGAAGTTAAATAAATAAATAAATAAAAAAACCTTTTATAAGTAAGACGGTATCTCTCAGAGCTGTCCCGAGCACTTCACCTCACACAAACTTCCTGTCTGTTGTTAGGAGCCGGATAGCACTTCTCTTACGTAGCCTGATCATGTTTCTTTACGTTATCGCTAATATTTTTCTTAAGTTATACAGGGTGATTTTTTAAAGAAGGTACATATTGCAGGAGGGTGATGAGTACTCTGTTCTAAAACGGAATATTACAAAAAATAGGTAAAATTACAAAAAAAAAAAAAATTAAATTCTAAATTCGACAAAACTTCCTCCAACATAAACAATTTCGGCTAAAATAGTACCGACTTCTAGTGATCTCGCGCACCTCCGCCACACCCATCAGCTGTCGAAAAACCATCATTTTGCAAGAATTTTAGATATTTTTAAGTTGCGATTACTAAGGCATTAACCCATATTCTTTGGTAATAATATTTTTACTGGTCGTATATAACCATCACCTACCATGACCTTCAATATGTACCGTCACTAAGAAATCACCCTGTATACGTAAAATGTCATGTAATCTTCTTACACAAGAAGTCACTATTTTTTTATGTAAAAACTAAGAATTTCTTTGTAAATTTGACCTAAAACAGAAGTTTCTCTCTACTGGTAGTTGAGTTTCATTTTATTATACCTAAGGAATTGGTGTACGCAAAAATTATAAATCAAAAAATCTGTTTTATAAGGACTTCTATTGGCAATATATTATTCTTCTTCAAAGTCATAATTAATAACATTACGTTCTCTATGATACAATAACAAAATCAACATATTCAAAGATGGCGGGTATACACATTTAGGCCAAATTTATTTGAACTCCCCAGCTCTCACAAGCTTCCTGTTCTTTGTTAAGAAGCCGGAATCACGTTTTTCCTCAAACTTGATCAGATTTCAGCTTCTAACTTTATTTATCGTATATTCAACGCATGTACAAAATAAATCAAACCTTTCTGTGGTGTTAATTGGATCCCATTGTTTGTAACCTTTTTGTGATTACTCTTGTAATTTATGAGCGCCTGGTAACTGCAGTGGTAATACCAAAGGGAGTTTGTTTTCATGATTGTTTTTGTGTTTAAGTAGAGTAATAGAAACAGAAATATAATTTATATTAACAGTAAGTTATTAAAAATACATTTTCATACTACCTTTAATGATGATACATTTTTATTTTCTCTAATGTTTATTTATTTATTTTTAGTCTTGGAGATACAGTGAGTGTAGTGTATCTCGACCCGCAGCATCCAGTCTTCTCGTGATCATGACGTTTGCAACAACGTTGAAATATCGAGACAACTCAATTAATTAAATATCGTGGTAAGGACCCGTTGAAAATGCATGAAAGTATTATAGAAAACCGCGAGTGTCTGAATAAGTTTATAACTAGAAATAAAATAAAATTACACAAATGAAAAACATAACATAAAACCTGACTATAAGACCAAAACGTGTACCTAATATAATTCAGCTATGTTAACAATAAAATATATTTGAATACAAATCATAATAATATTATAAAGATGTTGATGATGGATGTATGGATGGATGTATGTTTGTTACTCTTTCACGTAAAAACTACTGAATGGCTTTGAATGAAACTTTACCACAATATAGCTATACATCAGAATAACACATAGGCTACAATTTTTGAACCCCTTTGTAACGCAGACGAAGTTGCGCGGGTCACCTAGTAAAACAATATTTCAAAAAACAAATTAGGTAAACAAAACGAAAATTATTAAATTACACGAAATAATCCTTCCTTTTCCCTGTATTAAACATTCTAAAATACCATCAAAAGTTTTATAGAAACCACAGATTGTTTTGCAAAGCGACCGAAACCGCACTCGGTCGGCGTTCCGAACAATGTGCCACTCGTCTAATTCAAAGTCTTTAGAGGAAAATGTATTAAATCGTTTGGATTTCGGCTTCTAAGCGAACGAGATTATCCTCATTTTGACTTAATCTTTCAGTGATCTTGGCTTGATATCGTGAATTTCATTTCAGATCTTTTGTTCTTGATATTTTAAAATTTCTTTTAAAAATAGATGTCACGTGCAATTTATAAAATTAGGTACTAATAAAAAGGATCTTGTAGCATCCAGCGCAAATTTCCGTGCATTCAAACGTTTTTGCCATACCTATTATTGGCATCCTAAATAGTACAACAGCTCACCGCATAGGTCCAATAAATTTAATAAAATGTCCGTGGTGCTTTTCTCAATTCTGGCGTAATGCATCTTTCAATTTTATTTTATTGTCTCCCGCTTTTGCGAGAAGGGAAGTCAAAACTCATGTTTTTCCTACTCCTTCTATCATCTTCTGATTAAATTCGTTGCGGGGTCCAAAACAAGTTAGCTTTCCCTCGGGTTTTCCTGGGCTTCACTGCTCAGAGTCATTACGATGGTCGCCGCTGTGGATCCTGGCTACACAGGAGTTACAGTGGTGGGAGTGAGAGGTGGGCCAATACCCGATAATAAAAAGGAGAAAGTCCCTACGGAAAAGATTGTCGTAGTGTGTAACGCGTTGTGCCGCCCCGCATAATCCCGTGAAGAGTTCTGGCCTCAGTTGAGACGCTGGGTGTGCGTAATTAAATACATACTTCTTCTTTTTTTCCCCTGGACCTCGTCCACCAAGACTGGGGACGATTCGCCAAAGAATTTTAGCTGGTGAATATAATATTGAATAGTGGACTGTATGTTAAATAAATTTGTAGATATACGGTGTGAAGTAATATTCGCTCCTCGTCCAATAATGTGGTAGATAGCAGCACTCCACTTACCTTAATATTATTGCAGTCTTCATATGTAGTCTCGTGGGATGATGTAGAAAGTGACAACGATGAACAAACTTTTTATCTTTGTAGTAATTCAATTAGTTATGTTTATTCGGAACGTCCGATTACATATTTTAAGCTTTTTTCGTCGTCAAATTGTCGTTATGTCAAATTGTCTTCTTTTTCTTCTTAAAATCGAGTAGGCCACGCTTTTACAATATGGCCGCGCCGATAACTGTTACCGACCAGTATCATGCTTCACGGAAGAGGTTGGTCGTGAAGATGTCAATCATTTCGTGACTTTCTTTTATATATTATGTAGTAGAGTATCGTTGATTACTCGAACTATCCACCGTAAGTCGAACGAGGATCGAACACTGAGTATGAGCGGTTGGTTGTTTTAGTGTGGTCTTTCACAGATCCGGCGATTTTCTCTAACTCAGTAAAACCACTTGAAATACTAATCTTATACTAATCTAATCAAGAATCAAAGCACAATTTTTTGAAATAATAAAATTTTATATAACAAGTAATATACAGGGTGTTATAATCCGATGAAACAATACTTTCACAGCAAATAATATACTTGATGTAGAAGCCATCCACCAAGTCTGGGTTTTCTAGGCATAATATATCATGAGTTATAACTAATCAAAACTAGTATAAATTTTCTATTAGTAGGTGATTATTATAGTACAGAACTCTAAAATTGCGATCGGATGCGCCTGTGTGCGTGAAAATAGCATATAGATATAGTACGCTAAATGTAGGTCAGAGTAGGGTTGTCAAAAATAATACAAAAAAATATTTTTTCAACTTTGTATGGGAAAATAAAGTAACTATCTCAGTTTCAAAAGTATGTGTATATGATTTGAAATGTGATATAGATTAAGCCCTTAAAGTATTGTTTCACCGGGCAACAACACCCTGTATAATTGAAAAAAACAAAAAAATAGTAAAAAAATGCTCGGTGAACTGTTTTAATACCACATTCAATGAATTTCATTTTTCCAAGTATATTTCTCTTTATTCAGTATATAATATCTTTCACTCACTCTCAGACACAAACACACACACACGCACACACACACAATCACCTTAATAACTCAACATTGTAATCTACTGACAAGTTTATATTACTAGAATACTTAATTAATACCTATTAGTAGAATTGTATACAATCTGCATAACTGTGTAATCCTTATTGGCTGTTGGGTTATTATAAAAAAATGAAAAAAAAAATGCCTAAATTTTACTACATACGCTGTTTTTACGGCCCCTAATGGCCAGAGTAATTAGTTAATCACAGTGCCGGCCAGAGCGACATGTTTGTTTCGTAATTAAGATACAATGAAACGGATGCTGGACAAATTAAAATGTTTTTAAATCTCGTGTTTCACATTTTTATTTCAGTTCATTTATCGTTGTGTAGTCTGGAGCTCTATTAAAACATTGTCGAGTGAATTCGGAATGAAAATGTATTTTATTGAACTATTTTTATTAATTGTTTTTTTTTTACGTTGGACCTTTTCTCAGTTTAATGATGGCTTTTGACGAATAGTGTGAAGAAAATGTAACGTTTTTCATAAAATATTATTTTTTATTGCTTCAGTTGCCAGACAAGCCGACAGCCTACCTTATGTTCAATGGTCACCGTAGCTAATATACTTTTGCACTGTCAATGGTACATTACTTTTTACAAGCTTTACATTGACTTGCACGGGATGTTAATATGTATGTATGTAACTATGTAAGTTTGGGTGCAATCTGTTGTAAGTTACATTTGACTAACTCCACGCAAATGTATAATGTGCTGATCTGATGATGGATTCGGAAGGTAGAAAGTCTTGTGCTAAACAAGATAGACCGGGGGCGACGCGACGGGAAAGAGTGCCGATGGCGTAACGTGTCGCGTCGTCCCTCATAACCCCGTGCTGGGTTCTGGCCTCAGCCGGGGTTCGGACGCTGAGAGTGTGAGCGGTTGGAGGTTTTAGTGCGGTTCAACTCCGGTGATTTCATCCAACTAAAAAAAAAAAAAACAAGATAGACCCATCGTTTGGGCTCGTTTCAATTGTATTAGCTAACACTCTCCTGTTCATGAAATCCAGGATCTTAAAAGCTTGTATTTAAAATGTATCTTTAAAATAAATTATATTTAATAACTATGTCATGTATCTATAATGTCGTAGTCGTAGGTATACGGACATACGGTAATAAATGGCTACTATTGACTACCATAACTCATGAACTACAATGTCAGAGGACATTGCAGTGCTACCTACGACCAAGCGTAAAGAATTATCGAATTTCATTTAAAAAAGGAATCTTGTTTAACCTCGTTTCAAGAAATAAGGTTTTCTCGTTGAAAACTGCACGAAGTTCAACTAAACTTATTATTTCTTTCAAAAATCTATTCCATACAATACGCGTCCCAGATTCAACATTCTGTTACCTCTGCAAAATTAGCAAATTCACGGGGGTTATACGTTTCTTGCTCTAAATGAGGTTAAAGGGATAAAACCCTTCAGGACGAGAGCTCCCTAAAGTTTTTGTGTGACGGCTTAAAGGATTTCTCATGGACATACGAAGGTTTTCTGTTTAACTTCCTAAGTGCTTCTGAAAGTAGTAAAAACTGATGTGAAGGACGAAGGTTGAGGTTTGAGGGTAATTGGGAATTTGAAAAAAAATATTTTTTTTGTTATGTATTTAAAATCTTTCTGTATTCATTTATTTACACTTATTTTTTACATTATATTTTTAAAAAAATTAACAAAGGAATAGAATTTAAAAATACAATATAAAAAAAATAAAAATCTTTATTATTAACTAGCTGACCCGCGCAACTTCGTCTGCGTTACAAAGGGGTTCAAACAGTACTCGCAATGCGGTCGCGTTATTATGTGCCCGTTTTGATAATAAAATATAGCCTATGTTACTCGGGGATAATGTAGCTTTCCAAAGGTGAAAGAATTTTTGAAATCGGTCCAGTTGTTTCAGAGCCTATTCATTACAAACAAACAAACATACAAACAAACAAATCTTTCCTCTTTATAATATTAGTATAGATAATATTCATATTTAATACAAAAAAACGTCAATTTTTTTCTTTCAATTAATTATAAACAATTTAAATTTGATTAAAAATCACGTGACTTTAAACGCACCGTGATTGACTGTGACGTCAAATTGTTAACTTCTGAGGATCGAAATTTGAATTTAGTATAAATACTAATGACAAGTGAAGAGTGAAAACTAACATTATGACGTCACACACGCTCGGGATCTGTCGGTGTATTTACGGTACTGAATTCAAAAATTTTAATTTTACTTTAATTTACCTATCTTTTGAAATCAAAAAAAAAATGTAGTAAAACTAATTTTTATATGATCTTTCCATTTATTATTTTTTTTTTTTTCAAATACCCAATTGCTTTAGTGACGCGCATACTTAGCTGAGTCGCAACGCATAGGGTCACTGTTTTCGAAGTTTAAATATTTTTCTATGAAGACCACTTCGGTGCCGCTCTAACTTTTGTAATAAGATAGATTTGGATAACAGTCTCTCAATGCTCTTTAGAGGTTCATGAGCGACGGTAACCGCTTACCATCGGGTGAGCCGTAAGTTGGTTTGTTTGTCTTGCAATAAAAAAACGATAAACGAGCCTACGCACAACGGACCACCTGACTGTAAGCGGTTACTGTCGCTCATGAGCCTCTGCAATATCATCCGTTATACAGGACTTTTCGTAACCTCGTTTAAAGAGGGACTAGTCCATTCCAGATTAAAATATGGGGTAAAAAAGGCACTCATTAAATCTGTTTTTCATATTTATTCTTGTAAACGGACAAGTACAAATGAAGTACTTCTTGGAGCTTCTTAAATAGTTACCCATTTGGACTACTTAGAAGTTAGAGCAGCGTTTAAAAATAAATCAGTTTAAACTAAACTCTGCTGAAAACGTCACGACTACGTAGATAGTCTTAACAACCCCGCTGATAGACATCGATTTTTTTTTCTTTTTTTTGACGAAGAAATTTTATAAATATTGTTTAATTTTAGGTTAGTGAAAAATGTAACATATACTTTAAAACTGTTAATTAATCTGAATAAAAAATAATGTACAATGTCTGAAAAAGATAGGCTCAAAATGAGAGAATCCAATTTCTAAAATCAATTTAAAACTCAACGTGTTAACGCAAAGCGACACATCTGTAAACCTCATAAAACTCGATGAAAAACTTGGAAAATAAATATTATAATCACCAGGGGCGCAGAATCCAGCACAATTCGTCTTAACGAGACGCGAACCATTTGTCACTAATGTACTTTAGAACAAACTCTTTGCTCTTCATGCGACCCTGGTACCTCAACGTCGTATTAATGAGAATAAAATTCTTGATAATTATAGTCATTTGTTATTGTTTTGTTTGAAAACGTACCTTTGCATCTCCCGCGTGGTTTATTGTGGGTAAAACACGTACTTCCACCGTCAGAGCGAGGGAAAAACTGACGCCTGTTGGTTGTGGAAGGGCGGAGGGTGCTGGCAACTCTATAGAGTTGAGAATAAAACAGTTTAAAGGGATATTTAAGATGATTTACTACGTCACATACATATTATTATATTGAGATCCATTTTGAGCATAGTACCTTCTTTTTTAAATTTTAACAATTGAAGAAACCGCCGGAGTATGTTCGGCGAACCGCTCTAAAACCTTCAACGGCTTACTCTCAGCGTCCGAACATCGACTGAGGTCAGAACTCAGCACGAGGTTATATGGGGCGGCATGACGCTATATATATATATATATACAGGGTGTTGTTGCTCGGTGAAACAATACTTTAAGGGCTTAATCTATATCACATTTCAAATCATATACACATACTTTTGAAACGGAGATAATGACTTTATTTTCCCATACAAAGTTGAAAAATTATTATTTTGTATTATTTTTGACAACCCTACCCTGACCTACATGTAGCGTGCTATATCTATATGCTATTTTGCGCACACAGGCGCTTCCGATCGCAATTTTAGAGTTCCGTACTATAATAAACTCCTACTAATAGAAAATTAACACGTAGTTTTGATTAGTTATAACTTATGATATATTATGCCTAGAAAACCCAGACTTGGTGGATGGCTTCTACATCAAGTATACTATTTGCTGTGAAAGTATTGTTTCATCGGATTTTAACACCCTGTATATATATATCCACCACGGTATTCTTTAGGTATAACATTATTAAGCGTATTGGGTCGTAGACCCCGTCTCCAGTGGCCCTCTGTTTTTTATATTGTATTTTTAAATTTATTTTTTTGATTTTTTTTTTTTAATATAATGAAAAAATAAGCAAATAAATGAATATGGAGATCATTAAGCATATCATTTTTTGTAACATGAAATGAAATTTATTTTTATTTATGAAATGAAATTACATCTCTGTATAGATCCTAGCAATGAGCGTCTGAAACTCAGCGTTAGCCGATTGGAAAACTACGGCCGCCCAGCAACAGTTATACAGATGTTGCCAGAACATAAAAACAAAATACACATAATTTCTATCTTTTTTTGTTCAATAAAAATAATAATAAAAAAAAAAAACTATCAAAGCAATGTCTTTATTAAAGATTAACTTAAAGATTTTTTTTTATTTCAAGTAATTGCCCTAAATCGTTCGACTTTTTAAACCTGTCAACACAGATGTCGAGAAAAGCTTTTATTAACCAACCAATTTAAGTTGCAATCTTTCTGACAGTATTATTTGTTGAACCATCTTTATTTAGCCGCGTTCTCTGGATGCTGAGGTTGTATAACTCAATTTACTAAAGTAAAATAGACTTTATGTAATTGTGTTAAAGCTTTCAGGTTTTTTGATATACGCGACCTACATTCGCTTTTTATTCGATAGGCTGTTATGATTGTTTTGATTTTGATTAATCTCTTTCAATACAAGTTTGAATTATGGAGGTGAGATTAAATTTCCATTTTTATTATGAAATTGGTTCACAGTTTTATGTGTTCACAGTTTTTGTTTTAGAATTAATTATGATTTAGGCTACACTATTGTAAACCGGCCATGGAGCGCACACAGTGTGATATAATACTTTCATGCATTTTCAACGGGTTCTTACCACGATATTTAATTAATTGAGTTGTCTCGATATTTAATTAATTGAGAAAAAATGCAAAAATGCATCCAATGCATGCAATCCGTTGAAAATGCATGAAAGTATTATAGAAAACCGCGAGTGTCTGAATAAGTGTGATATAAACTGATTCATAAGAAAATAATGTGACATAAAACATACTTTGTGGAGTCTTGTTCTTATAAAAAGGTATATTTTGAAACATAACTTCAATAGTACTTGCTCGAACTTAAAACTCCACGACGATCACCTTTTATGTAAAACAAGAATCATTCAAATCGGTTCACCCAAATTTAAGTTATGCGGGGACAACATCAAAAATAAACAGTCAACTTGATAACCTCCTTCTTTTAGGAAGTCGGTCAAAACTAGTCCAAGGATGAGACGTTATGCATTCCAAGCATGTACCAGGAGAATATGATCGGCGAGAGCTAAAAGGTCAAAGCAATGCGGGGTTCCATTTACGAAGTATCATTAGCGGTCCACGCTTCGTTACAGAACAGCGGAACATAAAACTAATTGATGCCGGGCTCGGCCGCCTCCTGGGGCTTATGATGTCCTAGTACTTCCCATAAAACGTAATAGAGATATAATTGTTAGCTGAATGTTTTTATGGCTGTCTTACACAGAAAACAGGAAAAATGTACACAAAAATATTAATTTAAAAGTTTCCTGGAAAACGTACTTCGTAGAATTTAATTTCGATTATTTTTGATACATTTCAGAATTGTTCTGCGAAAGAAAATCTTTTCTACATAATATTTATTTTAACATTGCATTGTTTTCGTGCTTTCGAAATATACAGTTCTAATAGGTAGCATCAAAACGGCACGCTTTCAGAAGTAATTTTTCAGCTGTTTCTTTGAGAATATTCGCAGACTTATTCGATTCTTTTAGTTTTATTGTATCTGGTGTGGCGATCCTGCCTGTGTAGGCAGACAAGACTACCTTTTTTTAAGTGGACTGTATGTTTGTAGGCATAGATCCGGGCTTCTCAATTTCGACCTAGAATAATTTCAAACTAAACCATGTACACCGACCAATACACATCAATAATAATGTAATCCGACTTACCTCTGCTAGCAGGACCGATGTTCGATGGATGAGATTTAGAGTTTATAATTTTTCCGCCGCCAATCAATCCGCGTCGCGTCGGAAGCCGAAAGACAATGATAAAGATGTGACATCTGTCAGTGCTAGGTCTTTGAAATTAAACTTCATTTATCGAAATTAAATATTGCCCGAACAGTATCCAATTGTATTTCTAAGTGATAATCAGATGAAAATCAAGCTCAAACTGTTATTATGTTCATAATAGTTTACGCTTATTAGGAAACACATTACCGTAAATTATTATAGCTATCTTTAGACACATGTTCCTTTTTAATTTAAATAATCATGACCTTTTCTAAATAAAATACAAGAATACAGCTTCAAGAATACCAACTAGTAATATTTATTCGGAATAAAACAACAAACTCCCAAAAGAAAACATAAACTTGTTATTTTAAGTACCAGGGCTGCAAAAACATCGGAGCAGTTGTTCTGTTCGCAACACAAACGACAGAAGAACCAATCTAGCTTCTCATTTTGAATCAGTCGCGCTAGTAAATCGTCTGAATTCAACAATATGTAGTCTTGAACATAGTTCCAAATGTAATGTAATGAGGACTCTAATAAGAGAATGCAAATTGGTATCTGAAATGGATTAATTTAAATTAATATTTTAAGACAAACTACGTAATTTTTGACCGACGTACAAAAAGGAGGCACTCAATTGTATGTATTTTTGACTGGCTGGTAGTTTTGGTACTATTCTTTAAGAATCAATTTTAAATACGACATGGCGTTTTCTTATTTGACAATATTTTTTTTTGAGTTGAAGGAAATCACTGTATTCCCACCCGCGGGGTGCGGGGATATGTGGGAGTTGAACCGCACTAAAACCTTCAACCGCTCACACTCAGCGTCGTAACACCGGCTGAAGCCAGAACCCTGCACGGGGTTATGAGGCACGACGCGACGCGTTACGTACTCTTATTTGACAAATCATTAAAGTTTTACCTCAAAAGCGTAGCACAGAAAAGTGCATTTCCTCCAAAATAATTTCGGAAAAATTGGTATTTGTTTCAAAATAAGAGACGTAGCTATCAAATATACGATATTCGTTGATAAATACTTCGAACTTAATAATTTTTCTGAAAATTGAAACATTACAATTGTATAATTCGATGTAATCTTCTATAATATAAAAATTAATCGCAAAATGTGTTGGTAAGCACATAACTCAACAACGCCTGGACCAACTTAGCCAAATCTTTTTTAAAATGTTCGTTGAAGTTGAAAGATGGTTGGATGGCAAGAAAAAATCGAATAGTTGCCGGGAAAAATGGAAAAAAACGGGTCATAGGGTTCACGCAGACGACGTCGCGGGCAGCAGCTAGTTTAAAATAAAACCCTATCATGATACTGAAGGGTTTTCATAGACATACACTAGTCATGACTAGTCTCTAGACGTAAAATGCTCGACATTTCAACTTGGCTTACAATAACTACTTAATTTTTTTATTGGAACGAAGTTCCCTATCGCGCGTTATCGAAATTTACACAATTTATTTTATTTTATACTTTATTTGTCCTTCTTCAAACGAAGCTTCAGGGTCTTTAAAATTAGGTTGTAGGTCGACCCTTCAGTGTCTCCTTACATTACACAGCGACGATGAGCGACGGTAACCACTTACGATTAGGTGGCCCGTTGGCTCGTCTAGCTACATGGTAAACAATAAATAAATAAAAAACTTGACTGCCAGTCTTGAACATTTATCGACTATATCCATGAGAATGCTTTACTAATTTAAAAATATGAAGAGTTATTTTTAAATAATTATTATAATTATATTTATAACCTTATTTTTAAAAATGAATTGCTGTTCGTTAGTCTCGCTAAAACTCGAGAACGACTGAACCGATTTGGCTTATTTTAATCTTGAACTATTCGTAGAAGTCCAGGGAAGGTTTAAACGGTGAGAAAATTTCCTTATGTGACGCAGACGAAGTTGTGTGGGCCAGATAGTTTTACATAATTATATGTTTGCTTCAGTTCAGTGTTTGTCATTTCTGATTCGAATAAAAAAACTAACCATCGTTGAGGAAACAGACATCACTGACTAATAAAGATGCAGCTACGACCAATGATATAGGTTTCACCATTTTAAATTAAAATTATGTTAACAACATCGTAAATATATCCTAAAAAATATTCTTCTTCTTCTTCTTTTTTTTCTGGACCTCGTCCAAGACTCGGGACGATTCGCCAATGTCAAGTGAGACAGATACACGGTCTTTAAGACACTAAGCCAAAATATTGTTCGGTTTCCAGCTTCAGCAGTAGGAAATGCTAATATTTATTATATGTAATGTTAATAAATTCTACGAAGTATAGTACTTAGTGTAAAAAGGTAAAATGAGATAGAAACTACCTTAAAAATATATTTAAATGAAATATAATAAGATATAATATTTAAGAGGTAAAAATAGAATAATAAAATAAATGGTTACTAAAAATTATGATAATTCACATTCTGATTGACTTTGAAAACGACAGTTTAAAAAAGTCTTTATAGCTTTTTCAAGAGCATTGCTATTCAAAATATTGTAACATACAGCCTATTATAATCAAATTTATAAACTGTATTTGTCTTAACACGTTCGTTCCTAGACGAGGCCTAAATGATCCTTGCAACTTCCCTGTGGTGCAACAAGGGAAAACGTGAATATCATAGCTTTGTTAAAGGTATCTAAAAGACCGCGTGTTGCCTTAACATCTGGACATCGTACGGGCCGATAAAACCTCGTGCCGCAGCCAACGGTCTGCAAAAATTGGTTTCACAACGAACCTGTTAAGAGACGTATGTACCAATGGTTTGTCCGGAGACGGCTTGCTAAGCCATCAGCCTATAGACATCCACTGCTAGACATAGGCCTTTTTTTTGTGACGGGAGGAAATCGCCGGACTTCCACTCGCCCCGCGAGTGGGGTATGTGGGAGTTGAACCGCACTAAAACCTCCCGCTAATCGCGCTCGACATCCGATTAGTAGGGGTGACAGGACGCGTTCGTGATTGTCGCTCACGTATCGCCCCGTCAACCCCGGACGTCGAACCGGCAGGCGTCGTTGAAACGACCACCGGCTCACTCGGTAGGCGGGCCAAAAGCCCGACGAGATGGGGCCATGTGATAGAGGGTCTCCCTCGGCTCAGGCCGGGCCAGGACCAGCCCAGGTCGGGGAGCACGGCTTGCCATCCCCCGGTAGGTGGTGCAGAGGGTGCGCTGATGCCTAGCGCAGCACCCCTCGGGTCCGGTGTTGGTGGACCCGGTACTCTTAGGGGGCCTGATCCCGGGACACCTCCCGAGGCCGGTCCCCTGCTAGACATAGGCCTTCCCCAAATTTCGCTACAACGACCGGTCCTGCGCTATCTGCATCCAGTGACCTCCCTATTTTAGTAATGCTAAGGCATTATTGAGTCTAAAGAACGATGACTGAATAGGTAAGTAATTAAGTATCGCACTTATTCATAAGAAGCAACTTTGAAACAACATTACAGCTTAACATCAAACATACCCAATAAAACACTTCTATAACCAAAAGAGATAGAAATTCTCCCAGTTAAAATGTAAAAAAAGATTTTTACTATACGTTTACGACTCGATCATAAAAAGCGAAAATAAAAAGTTTATTGGGTACCATAGTTCAACAAACTCAGTCTGAAAACTTACCTTAAAGTATTTAATAGCAACGAAAGATACCCGAAAATTTGCTCTTAGAACAAAAAGATAGGATATTATGGACTCAACTTTTTTTTCTTTTTTTTTATTGCGTGATACATAAACGAGCCTACGGCCCACCTGTAGGTAAGTGGTCACCGTCGCTCATGAACCTCTGCAATGCCAGGGCAATGAGGGACTGTTATCTATCGCCTACCGATACAGGACTTTTCTTAAACCTCGTTTAAACAGGGACATGTCATGGCGCTCCGGGAACACCGCGGATGGGGAACTAGGTGGCACAACTTCGTCTGCATCACTTCAGTGTCAATTATTTGAAGTTTTCTTGCCGTAAAAGCCATCTATGAACTTCAACGACCATTTTAAAAAGATTGACCAAATTGGTCCAGGCGTTGTTGAGTTATGCGCTTGCTAACACATTTTGCGATTCATTTTATATTATAGATTAACTGACCCGCGCAACTTCGTCTGCGTCACAAAGGAAAACAATATATCCTATAGCCTCGATAAATGAACTTTCCAAAACTGAAAGATTTTTTTTAAATCGGACCAGTAGTTTCGGAGCCTATTCGAGACAAACAAACAATCCATCCAGTACAACAATATCTTTCGTATGATGTTTGGGCTCCCTCGCTTCTGCAGTGCTTCGGGTATGTTCGCTCTGGCTCGAACAGACGATTTCTATGCCATTATGAGAAACAGGTTGCATCCATAATGCAGAGAGTGAGGGGAAGTGACAACGTCATATTAAAAGCAGTGACAAGTGATCCGTGCCCATCGCTGGTGAGGCATTTCGTTCGGACGATGATACGTCCGTCCTCTTCTGGTGGTGGTTAGCATGAGGAGCATCGCAAGTGTAGGGCTTGTTATTAATTTCAGTTTTTGTTTAATTATTTTATTTCATTTTTATGTCTTACTAACACCTAGTTTTTAAGTTATTTTTGTTAATACTTGGACCACTCATGTCCGAATAAAGAAATTTTGAATTTGAATCAAACCTTTCCTCTTTATAATATTAGTGTTTATAGATTACAGTGTTTTGGTGGGATAGTAAACTTACTGCAATGGTTTTACTCTAAGTGCTAAAGTATTTTAACTCGAAACTACATTGTAAATCACGAGTATGATTATATTAGATCAGTTTCTTATTACGAATGAAGCTATTATTGTTTTTAGAAAATACTAACAAGATAAAAAAAACAAAATTTTATCTATTCTACTAACAGTTGACCCATTAAATTTCGTCTGCATCACTTTCTTTTTTCAATATCATATTATGTAAGTCCGCAACGACAGTCGTACACAATATTATGTTGAAAAAAAATTTAACCGATTCCAAAAAAAGTTGTTATAAAATATAGTATTTCGACGGGTGATTCACTCCGCTTTAGTTAGTACTACGTACTACTATCCCACAAAGTAGGGGACGGAGCGACGGGAAAGAGTGCCGAGCGCGTAACGCGTCGCGCCGTCCCTCCAAACCCCGTGCTGGGTTCCGGCCTCAGCCGGGGTTCGGACGCTGAGTGTCAGCGGTTGGAGGTTTTAGTGCGGTTCAACTCCCACAGGGGATCCGGATGAATTCCTCCAACTGAAAAAAAAACCCACAAAGTAAATTATTTAAATTTAATTTATCGATTCTGCACAAAACTTTAAGTATCTCTAGATTTCTTATTATTTATTTATGTTTTTCATTATATAGGCTCATTATTTTGAGAATACAACTCCGTCCACACTTTGTTGAAATAATATTGTGATTAAAAACACATTCTGTACACACTTCGCAAACAATTTAAGCAAAGATCATTAAAATTTTCCATAAAAAGGTAATAAGTCGACTCAACAATTTCATGCATAATTTCACCCTTCTCAAGATTAGTACTTCGAATCGACAACAGCAAAATTAATATTCGATCTCACGAAGAATTTTTAATTTTCTCAAATATGATAATATGGAATGGATGATAATATTAGTAACAGTCACTTTTTGGGTAAATGTGGAATTAAAATCAAGCGAAATTAAATCTTCTAGTGAGTTCAAGAAAGTATCTGATGAAGAAGCTACTAATGATATCAAAGTTATACTCGAACATAAATATAGATTTAAAAATCTGGGAGCATATAAAAGATACAAAATTACAAATGATAAACAAGAATATCCGGGTAAGTGCTGTTATGGAGCCCAGTGATCAAAATTAACCGTCTGATCCTTGGCTGAGGCTAAAACACAGCGTAAGGTTTGACGCGTTGCAACATAAGACTCGTCCTGTCAGCCTCTTGTTAAGAGAAGTAGAGCAATACCCACCTTCTAAGTAGACGTTGAACGGAAGCAGAGCGACGGTCCTGCCGTCCTTCATAACTCCGTGTTGGGTTCTGACCTCAACCTGGGTACGGGCGCTGAGTGTGAGCGGTTGGAGGTTTTAATGCGGTTCAACTTTCACATTGTAACCACTGATCAAATAACCATAGATGTCCACATAGTCGTAGTAGTCATGGTGGCCGAGTAGTCGAAGCGCGTCTTTCCGAACGGGAGGTCGCGGGTTCAAATCCGGCCGGCTTGCACCTCTAAATCTAAATGTGAAAAAGATTTATGTGCAATTTTTCACAACACCACTGACTATAAACGGTGAAGGAAAACATCATGAGGAAACCTGCATGTCGGAAAAGGGTTCTATAAATCCTTTGAAGATATGTGAAGTCCCCAATCCGCACTGGGCAAGCGTGTGGACTATGCCTAATCCCTCTTCTGAGGAGACCTGAGCCCAACAGTGGGCAGTAATGGGTTGGTACAGGACCACAAAGTGAACATAATGACTGCTAAAATAATCTCATTTCAGTATTTCCAAAATCAAATGAAGATGACCACATCGAAATGGTGTTCCGAACGTATGCCGCTCGCAGGATTGTAGGTGGAATGCAGACCAGCATCAGCGTTTATCCATACAACGTGGCTATATCGCACAACGGCAGGCATTGGTGTGGAGGAGCCATCATTGATGAACAATGGGTGCTGACTGCTGGACATTGTTTGGAGAGGTTATTTTTTTAAGATGAATTTAATGATCAACTGACCAGGGCTCAGGTCTCCTCAGAAGAGGGATCAGGCATAGTCCACCACTTGCCCAATGTGGTAATCGCGGGTTCGACTACTTCTTAAGTGATCAACATCAGATTTTAATTTGATTAAATGTACTTTTCCTACCAGTGCTTTTGAAAATCGAAAGAACCTAAAACAATTTACTGTGCGAGCTGGGAGTTCTTTTCACCGCCGCGGAGGGTACCAAGCAAGAATTAACAAGGTGATTTACTTTTACCAAAAATTATTTACCTAACTGCACAATGGTGTATAGAACACTTTCCTATACTAATCCAGGGATAAATTGGCCCTTGAAGTACCAGTAAAACCAGTTTCTGCTGAGATGGGTACCTTGCTTGCTTGTGGCATTCAGCCGAGATGGGTACCTTTTTTGTGACAAATAAGTTTTCGCGTGAAAAATGTAAAATAATATTTTTCTTTTTTTGTCACAAATAAATGTTTTTATTTCTTTCTTTCTTTAAAATCATTTGGCTTACTGATATAAGACTGGGTAGAACAAAATAAATTTGGAATTTACAAGCTTCAAAATTTTCAATAAGTGCTCAACAGTATTAAATACCAGGAGTACATGAATAGGAAGAAGTTCTCGTTAAAATTTGTGTGCAATTTCAGGTATTCTTCCCGAAAGGCTACTCCCCCGGTTCAGCTGACTACGACTTCTCCTTACTACGGTTGGACCGGCCTATGCCTATCGGTCGGAACATAGCAGTTCTCAACCTCCCAGCTAAGCAATACAATGTGGATGAGGGTGACATACTCATTGTTTCTGGATGGGGAAGTACTGATGTAAGTGATGTTAAGACTATTATTTCCAGTGGTAATAAATTTCTTTAAACACTCGCGGTTATCTACATCACTTACATTATTACTAAGCGGGTTCTTACCACGATTATTTTTAATTGAGAGGTCCTGATATTTCAGCACTGTTTCAAGCGCCATAATCACGGGAAGACTGAAGAACTGCGGGTAGGTCATTTAAGAGCAGACAAATCTATCCACCCTCTTTCTCGTTCGTTTGCCGGTACCCGTTAAAAATAATCGTGGTAAGAACCCGTTTAGTAATAATGTAAGTGATCCAGTAGTAATGTTCTCAAATTATCTTATGAACTAACTGCCAAGAAAACTTTGGATGCAACACCTCAGACGTAAAGCGTTACCGATCAGTTACAATGAAAATCATTGGAAGAGGCCTAGGTCTCATTAATGCAAAGATTGTTCATTATTAATGGCTCCCCAATCTATGCGTTTTAAACCTCTAGTTCAAAAAAGTTCCTGTACCAATAATTGGTTTTATTGAAGAAAGAAAGAGAGCAACTTTATTGCTTGACTAGCTGGCCCACACAACTTCGTTTGCGTCACAAAAAAAAATCCCGGGTATTTTCTCACCGTTTAAACCTTCCCTGGACTTCTACAAATATTTCAAGATTAAAATAAGCCAAATCGGTTCAGTAGTTCTCGAGTTTTAGCGAGACTAACGAACAGCAATTCATCTAATATATAAAATTGTCGTGTCACGGTGTTCGAACTTGAACTCCTCCGAAACGGCTTGAGCGATTTTGATGAAATTTTTTGTGCTTATCCGGTACCTATGAGAATCGGCCAACATCTATTTTTCATCCCCTAAATATTAGGGGTAGTCCACCCCTAATTTTTTTTTTCGGCGCAGACGAAGTTGCGCGAGTCAGCTAGTTTTTATATATAAGAAGACTAGCTGGCCCACACAACTTCGTCTGCGTCACATAACGAAATATTCTCACCGTTTAAACCTTCCCTGGACTTCTACGAATATTTCAAGATTAAAATAAGCCAAATCGGTTCAGTCGTTCTCTAGTTTTAGCGAGACTAACGAACAGCAATTCATTTTTATATATATGATGATATAGTTGCCTATGGATGCATAAGTGTGATAAAACCTCAGGTGCTTCCAGAAAAATATGTAAATTTATGCAATTACCAGGAGCGCATAAAGTTGAAGAGGTGAATAAAACAGATTTACAGCCCTCAGGTTATGGCTACATTCCCGAACGTATCCGATTTGTGCCAGTGCCAGTAATGTTTCAAGACGAATGCCAGAAGTCATACAGATTCTACATAACGCCTAGAATGCTCTGTGCTGGATACCCGTCCGGAGGGAAAGATGCTTGCAATGTACGTACGATCTTCTTTTGTTTATGATGCCCTGGTACTTTTTACCACTAGTCCATGAGTAGAAGTTCTTAGTATCAATGTGTTTAAATAAATAATGATAGTATTTTCATTAGAAGTGTTGTAATAATGAAAAATAAATGGGATACAAAAAAAAACTTGAGGAGGGAATTGTAATAATATTTTATTTTTTTAAATAAAATATTTTGATCACAGCGCCATCTAGCATTAATCATATAAAACAAAATAAGGAATTGTTTTAAAAGATTTTAATTACAGCGCCATCTAGCGATAATCATCTAAGACAAAAAAAGTGTCGTGACAACTCTTTCATAATAATTTCCGTCTAGCCCCCTTTTGATACCGTGCGATAAGGAAATTCGTTTCAATAATAATAAACTGCATTCCCATCCTGCAATTGAGGAAGGACAGTTTAGGAAATTTTATTCAATTACCAAATTCAATTAATATTCCTAATTTTCATACACTTTTAAAACTAATATTACCTATTTAAACCAAATTCTAAAATACAGTTTCGTAAAGACAAGTCCTTTTAGTAATGCATCACACTTCCAGCACGACTCAGGAGGTCCAGCCGTTAACAAAGATGGCGTTCTCATAGGCTTAGTATCTTTTGGCGGGAAACACTGCGGCGATCCTCATTCCCCAGGAGTCTACAGCAGAGTGTCAGAGATAACAGATTGGGTAGAAAACACTATAAAGAATAACGAAGCTCATAAGGACCCGGAGTTGTTGCCGAAAATCGAGAAGGCGCGAAAACGGGAATTAGAACTGCAGAGGTTAGTTCTTTGGAATTATGCTTGCCTGGTACTATAATCACTCAACTGGGATCGGCAACCAAATTGGTTTGTTTACTTATGCCAAGTCTGTGGCAGGAACCAAAATTGAGCACAGTTCTAAAACTTGTTTTGTTTACACTTTTTAATCGTCTTATATTTTACGGAGATAATATATTTTCGCTGAAAATGCAATACAGCGTTGTTTAGTAATAATGATTTACAAAAATATAAGATTTAATTAAAAATCAAAATTAAAAATTATTGGAAAAAATGTTTTTAAAAAGGGGCTCAAACACGGTGTTGATTTCGAACGAAGTTCCCAGTTTCGCCATCTAGCGAATAGTGACGTTCCCAGTTGAGTGGTTAACTGACTTAAACATAAAAATATTTTAACATAATTTATAATCAATTAAAAAAAAACGATCGTCATAAGTAAAGTAAGTATATAATATTTTTTGTATGATTTCATTGCGTTGCGGCCCGGTTACTGTGTGCGCTTCAGCAATTAGTTTCATTCTTAACGTAATTCATTTCACCAAAAGGAAGAATTTGAATTAGGGACTATTTTATAAAATACTAGCTGGCCCACACAACTTCGTCTGCGTCACATAAGGAAATTTTCTCACCGTTTAAACCTTCCCTGGACTTCTACGAATATTTCAAGATTTTCAAGATTAAAATAAGCCAAATCGGTTCAGTCGTTCTCCAGTTTTAGCGACACTAACGAACAGCAATTCATTTTTATATTCATTTTAAGATAAAATTTATTTATCACAGATTCAAAGCCCACGTGGAAGATAAAAAGAACAAAATAAAAAACTGGCTTCGAGAAACACTAAACTCTCCAGCGTTCATCGAAACAGCTAAAAAGAAACTTCGAGAAGCCGGCTTTGACACACGAAGAAATTTCTTCTTCAAAGCATCGAAAACTACAGCCATTGATGACAAAACATTAGATGACATCAATTTGGCGAATTTGATAAATGATAAAATAATTGACGGAGACGGCGAAGCGAATGATTCAGAAAGATTGTTAAGAGCTTTGGCTCTGCAAGCTGTTATTAATGAAAATGATAACTTAACCACTGTTTCTCCAAGTAAAAGAGATTTTGGTGTTGAATCATTGATTGGATATTTAGCAGCATAAAAAACTAATTCTAAACTTTTTCAACAACACTGCCATCTGTGAATGCGATACTGAAACAACTGGTGTAAATAGTTTAGCTATTCGTCAACAGATGTCGCTACTGTCAACAGATGTCGCTACTGTCGAAAGTTTTAAATCTCAAAAAATAAATGATTTTTATTTGTAACTTTATGAAGTTATTTGATTGAAATAACGTGTGTTTTTAAATATCTTCATTTACTTTAGTTTTTCTGTTCTATAATAAAAGGTTTTTATTAGACTCCAATATTATGCGTCAAATCTTAATTTAATGTTTCTACCCGATAACAGATGGCGCTACAAATTCTATCAAAATGGTTAGAATATAATTCCATTTTTGTTTTAAATATTTTTTTATTTAATTCAACCACGCTTTAAACTATGTTAAAAAAAATCACTAAATAAAATAATTAATTTCAAATACACTTTTTCAACAACCGCAAATGAAATAGTATTTTATTAAACTCTTTTCCTGTATAAAAAGTGTAAAACGATCCATGTCAATGGTTGTATAAGTAAGTCTCATTAGAAATACTACGGTCAAATGGACCGGAACAATATCGAGAGTATTTTTGCCAAAAATCCAATCGTGTTATGTAAATGTTGCAAAATTTAATATGGACGGTGGCATACTTGGGTGTGCAATAAAAAAATTAAAAGTAGAACATTTTTTTTGCTTTCTATTTTTAAAAACATTTATAAAAAAAGTAAAAAAATACAATACAAAAATAGAGGTCTAGTGAAGACGAGGTCTTCGACTCATGACACCTGTGACTCAGGGCTCAAGAGTGAGGAACCTCCTAAAGCTTCTCAAGATGGCAGTCAAAGCTTTTCACTATTAGACCGTGCACAGATGGACGGATATGTCGGTCACCTCGTGGTCCAGGTTCACATATTTTTGTCAACTGATAACTTATTACATATTATGATAAAAAACGCATTTATTTACTGTATTTTGTAGATTTTTGTGAAAGCATAGAATTATTACATCTTTTTCGGGTATTGGCCCACCTCTCACTCCCACCACTGTAACTCCTGTGTAGCCAGGATCCACAGCGACGACCATCGTAATGACTCTGAGCAGTGAAGCCCAGGAAAATCCGAGGGAAAGCTAACTTGTCTTGGACCCTGCAACGAATTTAATCAGAAGATGATAGAAGAAGTAGGAAAAACATGAGAATTGGAGCTTGGGATTGGAACACCTGGGATCAACATCATGAACAACAGAATGAAGCCAATGTAAAGTGCACCGATCGCGCGTACCTACACGAGGAGACCCGAGCCCAGCAGTAATGGGTTGGTACACTACAGCAATTACTTGAAATGACAGACATATTATTGCATGAAACCATCCACACGAACAAGAGCCGGTAAATTATTCATTACATAAGCTATCTCGGTCGATTTTCGTGCGGTCACAATCATTTTGCGAAGTAACCGATAGGAATTGGGTCCGTACGGTCGAATTGTTTTCTTTACGGTTACCTCTTATGTCGTTATGGACGCCTGGTACTTTTGGCTGCTTTTTTGTATATATTTATTTGATTTTTTGAAAAGAAGATTATCAAGTTGATGATTCTTTTTGTTTTTTTTTTAATTTTTTTATTGCCTTGTAATCAAACAAGCTAACGGGCCACCTGATCTTATGTGGTTAATGTGGTTACCATCATGGACGTCTGCAATGTCAGGGGATACTACATGTAACTATGTGATTTCGGGTTGGGGGTGACGGAGCGATACGTGAGCGACAATCGCGAACGCGTCCTGTCACCCCTACCAGCCTCGTGCCGGGTTCTGTCCCGGCCGGGGATCGGACGTCGAGCGTGAGCGGCGGGAGGTTTTAGTGCGGTTCAACCCCCACATACCCCACTCACGGGGCGAGTGGAAGTCCGGCGAATTCCTCCCGTCCAAAAAAAAATGTGATTCCGGATGGAATCTTGCAAGCTAAATTTGTCAAACGATCCGATTGAGCCGACATTTTGCACGCAAATGTATACGAGCATCGTGTGACAATGTAATAATATGACAAAATGACGCTGATCTGATGATGGATTCGGAAGGTCATAAGAACTCTTGTGCTAAATAAGATAGACCCGTCGTGTTTGGGCTCGTTTTACTTGTACTAGCTAGCACTCTATTGCTACATGATATCCAGGATCTTAAAAGCTTGTCTTGAAAAAGTTTTCTTTCAAATAAATTTATAATTGGGAAGAAATTGCAGGACTTCAACACACATTTCGAAAGGCGGCTGGACGGAAATTCTTATGAAAAAGTTGTCACGACACTTTTTTTGTTTTAGATGATTATCGCTAGATGGCGCTGTGATCAAAATATTTTAACAAGTTGACAGGTTTAGGAAAGATCCCAGCATGGAGTTATATGAAACGGCACGACGCATTACGTACACATTCTTCACCTTGACCTACCCAATATATAAACTAGAATGATTTCAAATAGGTTATTTTCCGTTCGTTAATGTTAAAAGTTAGTGTGTCAGTTTAAAATATAGTTCAGTATAACAATGATGTGAGTCACTGAATTGTTTTGTATAAACCAAATTAGTTTTATTTCTTTCCAAATTATTTAATTTGTTATTACCGTTAATGTTTTTAATTAATTGCTGAGAGCTATTAGCATTATATTAACTTGCACTAGATGTAACTTTGTACCTAAGTTCGGGTGGAATCTTGCGGGTTTAATTTGACAAACATTTGAGCTGATATATTGCACGTAGATGTATGTCGAGTGACACTGCAATAATAGGTCATAGGTAGCGACCCCTCAGTGTCTGACATTGCAGAGGTTCATGAGCAACGGTAACCACTTACAAACAGATGTCCCGTTGGCTCGTCTGCCTACAAGGCAAAAAAAAAATGACAAAATGGCGCTAATTTGATAATGGATTCGGAAGGGGATCAAAGGAACTCTTGTGCTAAACAAGATAGACCCGTCGTATTTGGGCTCGTTTTACTTGTATTAGCTAGCACTCTACTGCTACATGATATCCAGGATCTTAAAAGCTTGTTTTTAAAAAGTTTTGTTAAATGTTTTATTATGTTTGTCTTCACATTAATTTTGTTTGGATATGGACCATGATTGAGTCATTTTTGTAGATCAAACAAATACTTTTTGTAATTATTGTGTTACAAGATCTCACTAGTTGTACGTGTTTGCCTATTCTACTTTTATGGATGAACCGATTTTGCAGATTGTTTTAAAATATAACTTGTTACCAATATAATAATATAATATATCTTTATTTTTCTCACCACTATGACTTAACAATTAACAGATTTTACATACAAATTATTATAACATACATATTGTGGGAGACTGGTGCCAAAACTAGGGGGGGAGCCTGTATTTCAGGACACCATAGAGTACATGAAATAGTACCAGCGTAAATATAGTAAAGCAACGACATTAATTAAAGTAGCAACCAGCAACACAACGATAAACTATAAAGCATAGTACTCAAAATAAAATAGAATTAAATGAAATGACCAAAATAAACATGTAAAATAAACGTAAAAATCTTAACAATCCTAATTTAGTCTACACCATCTGATATGAGGATGATCTTGTTAAGTTCGCAGGAACACGCTGGATGCAGGCCGCTACCAACCGGTCGCATTGGAAATCTCTGGGGGAGGCCTATGTCCAGCAGTGGACGTCTAAAGTCTGAGAATGATGATGATGATGAGTCTAAACCATAATAGCAAGCAGGTTTTCAATACGTATTTTTGGGTTTGAAATGAATATTGAAGTATCTAAAAAGTTAAATTAACCTAAAAAATCAAACGCAAAACTATGAAATATTGTTATTATTGTTATCTCATACATTTACCACATGAATATGCAACAGCTGCAAAAAGTGAACAAATCGATTGAAGCACAGCTCCGATATTCTAGTTCTTTTTATAATTAAATATCTTTATTAAAATACACACACTCTGCACACACACTAATATAATTCCGCATTTATCGTAGGGTGACTATGATTTTTTAATTTTAAGCCTGTACCTGTACCAACCCATTACTGCCCACTGTTGGGCTCGGGTCTCCTCAGAAGAGGGATTAGGCATAGTCCACCACGCTTGCCCAGTGCGGATTGGGGACTTCACATATCTTCAAAGGATTTTTAGAATCCTTTTCCGACATGCAGGTTTCCTCACGATGTTTTCCTTCACCGTTTTTAGCCAGTGGTGTTGTGAAAAATTGCACATAAATCTTTTTCACATTTAGATTTAGAGGTACAAGCCGGCCGGATTTGAACCCGCGACCTCCCGTACGGAAGGAAGCGCTTCGACCACTCGGCCACCACGACTTTTAAGCGGGATAGTCTTAATATTTTTAAAGGTGAAATTTTACATAGAATGAGAAAAAAAGTTATGTTTAGATTATCAAAACGATCTCCATTTTTCTACACACACAAAAAATACCAGTCAAAAAGACGATCGATTTAATTAGAAAAAAATATACAATACAAAAACACTTTTATTAAAACACCATTAATAAATTCGAACAATTTTTTTTTACAGAATAGACAAAGAACTGCTGAATAGACTTATCAATAAAAAACACAGGTAATTCTTAATACCACACACTCGTGAATTACTTTAATTGGAAAATTTCCCATTAATGCCAGTATGAAAAACAAATCAGTCTACTATTCACCTACCAACTGAAAGACCAAAAAAGTTTATGTTCGATTTCAATGCAAAAATGCATTATTTCAAGTATTAAACTCTAAACAAAATAAATTCAAACGACGCTTGCTCCAACTACAGCATAAACTAAGTTCCCATACTACAAAACTATAAATCATAAAAATATAGGAATATCCAATAAAATGAACTGAAATGATGGTGCATTGTGCTTCGATAGGGCACACATATACACGCGGGCCCTATGTTGCAATCCCTTTATATAGGTCGAGCAGACACTAATAGAAAGAGGCAGGTTCGAATTTGGGTTGGTCATCCCTTCTGGATTTAAGGTAGAACATAAATATTTTTTCGTCACATAATACTATTAGGGAATAGTATAGGGGGCGGCGCTACGGGAAAGAGTGCCGTGGGCGTAACGCGTCGCGCCGTCTCTCATAACCCCGTGCTGGGCCTCAGCCGGGTTCGGACGCTGAGTGTGAGCGGTTGGAGGTTTTAGTGCGGTTCAACTCCCACATACCGGTGATTTCCTCCAACTAAAAAAAAAATATAATAGGAATAGTAAAGTAGTAATTTGGGTCATGCGTTGAATACTACTGACAAATCATGTTCCAGTTAAATAAAGATTCATCAAAATCAGTTTTCTGCATAAGTCTATTTTTAAACACAGATCCAAAAGTAATTGTTGGATCTTAAAAACAAACATGGAACCCCAGATCGACCATCACCTTTCATCTGACATCAGAATCATTCAAATCGATCTACCCAAACTAAAGTTCTCAAGGAACAAACATAAAACAAATACCAAAAAACTTGACGGGTGTCAAGGGACACCCGGATGGAACGAAGTTCCTTTCGATTAAAACGTACCTCATAAAATTATTTCCTTTCGTAACGCGCGATAAGCAACGTGTTTTAAAATATTTTGATCTAAATGCCATCTAGAATTAATCATATAAAACAAAATAAGGAATTGTTTTAAAAGATTTTGATTACAGCGCCATCTAGCGATAATCATTTAAAACAAAAAAGTATCGTGACAACTTTCTCGTAAGATTTTTTCCGTCTAGCCCCCTTTCACAACGCGCGATAAGGAACTTCGTTCCAATAATAATTTTGTTCTGAGTCCGTCCCTGGTATCAAACGTTGTTTGCATCTTTTACTAACAATTTTTGGGTCAAGCCTTGCATGTGTGCGTGCGTTAATACATAAGTGTTTTTCTATAACTTTCTGATAAGTTTGGAATTTATTAGTGGTTCATGCATTTATTATTGAAATTTTAGTAAATATGCCACGCATTATACACTCGTAAGTTAATACCGTCGCTCATGAACCTCTGCAATGTCAGGGGACATTGAGGGGTCGCTACCTACGACCTAACTTTAAGGACCCTCCTCAAGCCTCGTTTGAAGAAGGACAAGTCATAGCGCTCTGGGAAGAAGAGGGGAGCTCATTCCATACCCGGATGGTGCGTGGCAAAAAAGTGTTCCTGAAACGGACCGTGGATGACCGCGGTGGTTCTATATAGTAAGGATGAACTCCACCTCGACGCCGGGTGACCTAGGTTGCCAATAAGCACTTTTACCTAAATTTTTAAAGAAATAATGTATACTGTTATTAATGCATAATGTTAAATTACCTATATTATGATCGCCACTAATAAAAATTCTCCTAATAAAATTAGATATTTCGTTCAGTACCTTCCCATGCGAACTACAGAAACGAATTTACATAATCAGATCCAGATCATGTTAGAAATGTTATCGAATCAGAATCCTGGCTGGACATCTATGTTTTACACAAGTACCTATTAAATACTCAAATATCTATTGAGCTATTGTCACTAGGCGAAGGTCAGTCTATCAGAAGGGCCGGTCGTCGCTTTTGTTAACCAATAAAACGACCAATGGTTTTGTTTTGGTACAAAGGTTAGGTTTAGCTTCTAATAAGACCACTCCCTCCAAATGACGAGGAAGCCTACATATTAGAAAATTAAAAATGAAAATGAAAGTTACTTTATTGACCACTTTTATTGATACAATATTAATTTGAATTCCCTGTTCCTTAAAGTAGGTTTATCGCCTGTGTCTTAAGGGACAGTTCCCGTTTCAAGTCGACATAATTTGGTACATACAAGAATGGTTACAAAAGTTACAAGTGAAACAAAAAAAAGATAAAAGAAGAAGAAAAGGACTTTAAAACCTTTCGAAGATACAGTGAAACCTGGATAAGTATGAAACCTTCAAAACTGGAACTCATGCTATAGTCCCTCCTATTGATACCTGGATATCTGAGACACTAGGTTAGTCCATAACAGCATTGCAAGTCTCTTGAAGTCCCAAAATCACACTAGTTCTGTCTCTGAATAATTGACCGACTTCCAAAAAGGAGGACGTCGCCTCAGTGCTTGTTTGGCCAATCTGCACTCGAGCAAATTTTACAGGAAACAGCAAACAAGCACGGGATTTTCGTTAAGTGCCGTGTTGAGAAAAAAATTGAAATGAGATTTTTATTGTTTTAGAATTGAATATTTAAAAAAAAAAATTTTACGAGTCGGATGGAAATTTTATTCTTTATAATACTGCATTAAAAAGTAATTTTCGTAAAAAATGTCAGATTGGCCAAACAAGCACTGAGGTGACGAGGAGGTATTCAATTCGTATGTTTGTTCCTCGATACCTTTTATTTGGGTGGACCGATTTGAATGATTTTGGTGACAGATGAAAGGTGATGGTCCAACTTAGGTCTCAAGTACTTTTGAATCTGTGTTTAAAAATGTGTATTTTGAACGAACAAAATGTCACGATTTGCGCGTTTTTGGGTGTATGCATTTCTTTTTTATATGAACCGATTTCGATGATAAAGAAATGGAAGTCGGTCGTTTTTCTTCTTTTATTGATGCCTTTAGTCATCGCCAGGAATCATTAGAAAATAATTAAACAAATACAGCAGACGAATTACAATTAGCATACAATAAATGCCCTAAGTATTGGGAATTAGTTGGCCAATCGGTCGAGACATACTGACCCAGGGCGCTTGGTCGACCTTGGTCCTATACACAGTGTGTAATGTTAATACGCATTTCGACACCGATACATCTACAACGTTATGCTATCCTGGTACTTTCTGGAGTTAGAATACTGCAGTAGTTTAGGAGCTCAAATTATTGGAACGAAGTTCCTTATCGCGCGTTATCGAAAGGGGGCTAGACGGAAATTCTTATGAAAAAGTTGTTACGACATTTTTGTTTTAGATGATTATCGCTAGATGGCGCTGTGATTAAAATCTTTTAAAACAATTTCTTATTTTGTGTTATAGGATTAATGCTAGATGGCGCTGTGATCAAAAATATTTTATTTAAAAAAATAAATTTATTACAATTCCCTCACTAATTAATCGAAAGGAACTTCGTTCCATCCGGGTGTCCCTTGACACCTCTCAAGTTTTTTTTATAAAGTTACATTATATTCGCTACGTGTTACTGCAATCTTGGTAGTTTATATTGTTATTTTATTTGGTGAGCGATCCCCGAAGTGATAGTTTAAGGAAAATCAAGAAAATCATCGTCAGCCGCTGAGATTCCACTGCTAGGATTTCGATAGTGTCATAGTTCTCCATTACTATGCTGTCCTGGTACTTTCTGGAGCAATTTTTAAGGACACTGCAAAATGTTTTATATAATAGGTAAGCTCTATTATGTTCTCTAAGTACTTATGTAATCCTGGTAATTAAAATTATTTTTATAGGTGGTATAGAGGTGGCTGGATGTGGACAGCGCAGGACCGATCGATGTGGCGAGGTTTGAGGGAGACCTATGTCCAGCAGTAGACGTCTACAGGCTGCTGATGATGATGATGATTATGGAACGCCAATGCCTTATTTAATCTATTAACTGCTGTTCTCATACGGAATATTTAAAAAAAATGGTAAAATTATTAAAAAATGAAAAAATATTATGAATTCTTATGTCGAACCTATGTGAAACATTATTCTTAAGATATTTGAATTAAATAGACTCGAGATAAAGACGGACATATTAAATTCTTAGTTTAACTTTCATCCTTTGTTCAAAATCGATTCACGGAAATGAAATCGGTGACCCAATTCGAGCGAAAGTCCAACTTCGCGGATTCCAAAATTGCATGCATAAGTTTTTGAAATATTATTATGCTATTTTGTAAATTTGGTATATTTTTACGGGACATTTTATATTTTTAAAGATTATTTTCTTTTTGTGCCCAATTTTAAACCTAGGTAATTTAAAATTTCTAAGATGAACACAAAAACCTTTAATCTGGCAAATTAAATTCGTTTTCGTTGCTGTTAGACTACTGCTATTACAGACCTACAGACCATCCAAAGTCTTAACCACTCAACTGGGAACGTCACTTTTCGCTAGATGGCGAAACTGGGGACTTCGTTCGGAATCAAAACCGTGTTTTAGCCCCTTTTTAAAAACATTTTTTTCCAATAATTTTTAGTTTTGATTTTTAATTAAACCTTATATTATTGTAAATCTTTATTACTAAACGACGCTGTATTGCATTTTCAGCGAAAATATATCATTTCCGTAAAATGTGAGACGATTAAAAAATGTAAAGAAAACAAGTTTTAGAACTGTGCTCAATTTTGGCTCCTGCCACAGACTTGGCAAAACTAAACAAACCAATTTTTTAAGTGATTAATGTTAATCATGAACCTCAAGCCTCACGCAGGCAACACCAACCGGATTCCCGCCAAAAACAAAACACAGAATGACATTTAAAAATACAGATAATGCAAACTACACAAAGGCTTGGCTGTATTAGGCGGGAAACGCTGGGTACAGCCAGTTTGACACACTTTCGCTTGGTTTCGCATGTGACGCTTCAAATTTGAATTTTGTTTTGTGTGCATTGTTGCTGTAGAAACGAAACTAACTAAAATTGATGGATTCTGAGATGTGAAAATTGTTTGTAATAGAAAAGATGGTTTTAGAAAGATATTGGAAATTAGTTATCAATAAGTTGATGTTGTTGATTGTTTATTATAATTGATAAGTTGAATTTAATTAATTAGATTCTTTAAACTTCTTAAAGTACTAAATAGGTTGCTGGAATAGGTACATTATAAGTATGAAGGAGTTTTATATTACTAAAAACAGAAGATAAATCTAAAAAAATAATAATCAAGAAATATGTTGGTAAACGCACAACGCGACAACGCCTGGACCAATTTAACTAATTCTTTGTTTCAAAAAAGTTTTAAAACTACGGGAATACATACATTTTCCGCTTTAAATGACGCAGACGAAGTTGTGCGGACTAGTTTAAAATAAAGTACTGTTAATCAATAACTCGAAATGACTAAACTGTTAAACTAAACCATGCATATTTTTTTCTAATGACGCGATAGAAAACGAAACCAATAGTACTAGGCGATCAGAATGCTATAGTAGGTTGTTAGAAGCTCGAATCGCGGCCTCAGCCCGGTGCTCGCGAAAGTGACAGTGGGCTGGTTGCGTAACGTTGGCTTATGACGCCCTGGTACAGTGGTTACCTACATTCAAGTCTCGACGTTTGTGAATACCATCTAAATAATTTAACATGATTTCGATTTGGTAGAACGTAATACAAATGTGGGGCCAGTCTTTCAGTTGTTTATGTGTTTTGAAAACTGGTTTGTGAGATTTGAATTAGAGGTTTCTGTTAGTGTTATTGTAGCTATAGATATGGACAAAATCCATAGATTATAAAAGAGGAATAAGACGCGGTCGGTATTGAATAAATACTCTTTACAAAGTAGGATAAAAAACCTCTTATATGGAAGCATGAAGCTGATAAAATTATGATAATTTATCGGAAAAAACCTCACGAAAGAAGTAATAGAAAAAAGATTTTGAAACAACTATTAGTAAACATAGTTTTAACTTTAAGCAGGTTGTGTTTTTCATGAGTTAAAATTGCAAAGTAAAATAATTACTATTTAAGACGTATAATTTAAAATTCTTAAAAACTTTCTATGAGATCGTCAAATTGCTGATTATTGTGAAACGTTGGGTCAATGGTGAATCACAGTTATTTAGTTCAGTGACAAACGCCCTGGAGGGGTTTAGGAGACGTGGCGCGAAATTTAATTTTATTTCGAATTCTGAGAACTCTGTAGCGTTATGTTATCCTGGTTCTATTATGTAACTGCGTACTTTTCCTTTAATTTCTTTGTTTGATTTAATTTAGTAACCATCTCAGAAAAAAAACATTATCTATGTAAAATGCTGCTAAGATAAGACTACAATAACTTATAAACTTATTCAGACACTCGCGGTTTTCTATAATACTTTCACGCATTTTCAACGGGTTCTTACCACGATATTTAATTAATTGAGTGGTCTCTATATTTCAACGTTGTTGCAAACGTCATGATCACGAGAAGACTGGATACTGCGGGTCGATTTAAGAGCAAACAAATCTGTCTACCCTCTTTCTCGTTCGCTTTTGGGTCGTACCACTGGAACTCGAACTCACTTCTCGACACACCACACTTACTGTATCTACAAGACTCTCTGAACATGAACCCTTAGTGACTGTTGTGTTTAAGTTGTTTTAAGATCAATTACCCTGCTGTCTTTGATCAAAAATCGGATTCTCTCGGGCAATTGTGAAACTCATCTCTTAATATACGCACTGTGAGGTCGATGCAATTAACGGTCCAAAATTAATATAATATATCGTTTAATGACATAAGTATAGATACGTAAAGGTTATATAGAGAGAGTTAAACGTGATCCAAGACAGGTTCAGCCTTCTTTGAAGAACAATTTACTAATGTTTACGATTAACGATTAGTGAACGAATTCCTTGTAAGTTCTGAGGTCCTGGTACTTTTATTTTCATAAATCAAGTATTATTGTGTTCATATCAAGATCATGAAATAATTGGAACGAAGTTCCTTATCGCGTGTTATCGAAAGGGGGCTAGACGGAAATTCTTATGAAAAAGTTGTCACGACACTTTTTTTTTCGATGATTATCGCTAGATGGCGCTGTGATTAAAATCTTTTATAAAACAATTCCTTATTTTGTTTTATATGATTAATGCTCGATGGCGCTGTGATCAAAATATTTTATTTAAGTTATAATAATAAGTAAAAAAATAAAATTTTATTACAATTTCTTCATTAATTAATCGAAAGGAACTTCGTTCCATCCGAGTGTCCCTTAACACCTCTCAAGTTTTCTTTTTATTTTAATTAAAGATTTCCGCATTAAGTTGGCCAACTTTTAATAAATTCGATGATGTGAGGTAGACTTTAAAATTAAATTTGCTACAAGAAGGCATGCTGTTGATATTGTAATTTTGTATAGGAATCAACACTAAATCTAGGACCAGTGTCAAAGTTCACATTATTAGTGCCATAGAACAAATATGGTACAGGAACAAGTCTTCAACTCATCTGATGGTAAGCTTATAATGGCGTACATAAGTTCTAGATAAGCTATGCATAAATCTTTAAGTGTGCTAAACTGTAGACAGAAAAATTTTCAACAAATTTTATAGCTTTCTTTTGTTATACATACATAAATTATTATGTAATGAAACAGTTTGCATTATACAGGGTGATTTCTTAGTGAGGGTACATATTAAAGGTCATGGTAGCTGATGGTTATATACGACCAGTAAAAATATTATTACCAAAGAATATGGCTTAATGCCTTAGTAATCGCAACTTAAAATTTCTAAAATACTTGCAAAATGATGGTTTTTCGACAGCTGATGGGTGTGGCGGAGGTGTGGGGTGCGCGAGATCACTACAGGTCGTTAGTCAACACTCTTTTAGCCGAAATTGTTTATGTTTGAGGTAGTTTTGTCGAATTTAGTAATATTCCGTATTAGAACAGAGTACTCATCACGCTCCTCAATATATACCTTCTTTAAAAAATCACTCTGTATAGATATTACTTAGTAGTGTACTACAATTTAACTTTAGAAATGATAGTATGCATTGCATATCGTCTTATATGTACTGCACGCCACTGTAATTGCTCATGAGGCTCTGCAAAGCTAGCGGATATCGCCTTTGTCACTTCGCGTTTACTTTGGTCAGACTTATGGGAAGAGGAATAATATAGCCTAGTTCTCTGGCGATGTCGGATCTGGGATCTGGAGATGACGGAGCCAGTACATCATGAGGTTTCGTCTGGTAGCGCACGGTGACTGGGTTAGCAGCGCGGGTTGCGTCACGAAACCACTTTCTGCACTGTCGTTCGCCTACTTACCCACTCACTGAGACAGTGGAACGGTGCAAATTGGCTGCTTGGCAAATAAAATTGAAATGTTAAATTTATGTATAGTTTTAAGTAGTATGGATGGAATCAGATAGTGTTTTGTTTCTTTCTTTTTATATTCTTTATTTTTTATTTCATCATCATCATCATCATCAGCCTATAGACGTCCACTGCTGAACATAGGCCTCCCCCAAACCTCGCCACATCGACCGGTCCTGCGCCATCTGCATCCAGTGACCTCCCGCGATCTCGACCAGATCGTCGGTCCATCTCGTGGGGGGTCTACCAACGTTGCGCTTACCGGTTCGTGGCCGCCACTCCAGAACTTTTTATTTAGCGTTATTAATTTTATTTTCTTGTTAAATAGTTTAAATTCTTAGTATTATCTCTGGCTGTACAAACCATTTGTAATCTCTTATTACGGTCTCCCGCGATACAGGTCTGACCTAGTGCGGGGACCATTGTCAAAGATGTATCAGTTGTCTGTAAAATTCTGTTAATAAACTATTTTGTATTTATTAAGTTTATGCACAAAATGGTAAAACAGAAAAATGGCTAAAGCATGGTATGATGGCATTAAATAGTTTAGCAAAGGCATAATATTATAGGAGTCTGCGAAAATTTATGGCTTGAAACGGGTAAGATTTGTCGCTAAAGGTACTTTGATTTCACACATAATGAACCTTTGACTTGATTATAATTTTTGCACAATTATGTTGAATATCCGAAGCGCAGTTAAGTTAAAGAATGTATGACTGCGAGTTGTACAAGATTAAAACATATCAGTCGTTATATTATTAGAAGGCTTGAACCTGAGTACAAAAACTTTGAATAAAACTCCAGAGAAAATAGCGCGAAATCTCTTGATATGGACTTTCTTTTTCTGCTTAATAAACTAAGTTACTGACTCTAATTATCTATCGATCTAGTCACTAATTTTTTTATTATACTTCGAAGATGCGATGATGAGCAACGGTAACTGCTTATGATCAGGTAGTCTCGTCTGCCTACAAGGCAAAATAAATAAATAAATAATAAACAAAATTCACACCAATTCGCATCAGTCAGAATCGTGAGTGCCATTGCGCGATTGCATCACATCGCAGTCGGTCGGCCGCTCACCGCACCTCCCTTCGTGGAGGGGATGTTACTAGGGCTCCAGCACAGCCTGGCGGTTAGATCAGGAAATAACCATGTTTAGTACCTTTGCTATGTGAAGTAATACTCGGTTTCCTCTTTCTCCGTACGTTTGTTGGAGTTTGCTCCTTGAGATTATGAGCTCCTGGTACTTGATCTGAGTCAAAATATTTTTCTATGATTTTGTTATTTGGTTTGATTGATTCAGTTTGTTCCTTGTTTGCGGGGAGGAGATGTTACTAGGGCTCCAGCACAGCCTGGCGGTTAGATCAGGAAATAACCATGTTTAGTACCTTTGCCATGTGAAGTAATACTCGGTTTCCTCTTTCTCCGTACGTTTGTTGGTGTTTGCTCCTTGCGATTGTGAACTCCTGGTACTTGACTTGAGTCAAAATATTTTTCTATGATTTTGTTATTTGGTTTGATTGATTCAGTTTGTTCCTTGTTTGTGGGGAGGAGATGTTACTAGGGCTCCAGCACAGCCTGGCGGTTAGATCAGGAAATAACCATGTTTAGTACCTTTAATACTCGGTTTCCTCTTTCTCCGTACGTTTGTTGGAGTTTGCTGCTTGAGATTATGAGCTCCTGGTACTTGACCTGAGTGAAAATATTTTTCTAAGATTTTGTAATTATTTTCCTTGTTCGTATGATTCAGTTTGTTCCTTGTTTGTTACCTTTGCTACGTGAAGTAATAATAATACTCGGTTTTCTCTTTTCCTGTTCGTTTGTTGGAGTTTGCTCCTTGCGATTATCAGCTCCTGATACCTACTTGGCCTGATTTAACTTTTTACTTATTTTGTTGCTGATGTTTTCCTTGTTTATGTTGGAGTATGTATGTTCCTTGCAATTATGAGTTCCTGGTACTCAACCAAAAAAGTTTAAGAAAATTCCTATACAGTTGGGGGTATGTAGCGGCTTCGTTAATCGTTGTGGCTTGCAGAGTTTTATGGAAAATAGTTAGCACTCGCCATGAATAATCGTAAACAAGCCCAATTGATGATAAGTGGCTAGCACTTCGCTGGTCGCTGACACGGTCTCTGTAATGTTAATTGTACAATATATAGCTAACAGACTTAACTCTGGAAAGTTAAAATCTTACTTTCCTTTATTATATCAAGGTTCAATTATTTTGTATTATTTAAAAAATAATACATTATCGAAGATTCCAAAGAGCACATAATATTGTGAACTAAGCAAAATCAACCTGACACCACACATTTTATAAATAAAACTAAGCCTATTCGCGTAATCACATAAAATGTTAAATAAACAATAATACATAATTTCTATTATACGCATGCGTTATATGATATCATTGGCTTAGATTAATTAAATTGTTAAATATTTAATTACAATTTTACATACTAAAATAGTAATGCTAAATTCGCAATAGTAGTGAAAGAAAAACCAAAAGATTTTGATCACTACATAGTATAATTAATTGTACCTCTAAATCTAAATGTGAAAAAGATTTATGTGCAATTTTTCACAACACCACTGACTAAAAACGGTGAAGGAAAACATCGTGAGGAAACCTGCATGTCAGAAAAGGGTTCTAAAAATCCTTTAAAGATATGTGAAGTCCCCAATCCGCACTGGGCTGCGTGGTGGACTATGCCTAATCATTCTTCTGAGGAGACCTGAGCCCAACAGTGGTAAATGATTAGTTTTCTACCGGTTATCAAGAGTCTTAAATATGTAGACATCAACGATTACCAGAAACAATTGAAAGTAACAAAATTTCTTTATAAATCGAATGACAATGTTTCATAATATCCAGATCAAATTCATATTAGGTTGTTTTGTTGTGGTTTTTTTAGATCAATACTTTTTAAAATAACATTTTAATTTGTATGTAACTATTGTGTGCTTGCTATATAAATATGTATGTTCGGGCGGAATCAGCAGAGCAGATTTTTGGAACAAAGTTTCTTATCGCGCGTTATCGAAAGGGGGCTAGACGGAAATTCTTATGAAAAAGTTGTCACGACACTTTTTTTGTTTTAGATGATTATCGCACATAGATGGCGCTGTAATCAAAATATTTTATAAAACAATTCCTAATTTTGTTTTATATGAATAATGCTAGATGGCGCTGTGATCAAAATATTTTATTTAATATTTTTTTTAACAATTCCCTCACTAATTAATCGAAAGAAACTTCGTTCCATCCGGGTGTCCCTTGACATCTCTCAAGTTTTTTTTATTAATGTTAGATAATATTTGACTATAGAGATCAGAAACAACTTTTGCCGTATGCCTTTGTTTAACCTATCACTAATTAATTGGGAAAATTAATTTATTAATTAACTTTTAGACTACCAGGCGCGCATAACTTGAAAGCTCAGTACCAGGGTTTCATAACATTGAGTAACTATAAAAAACTTATCACGCCAAGTAAATCTGTGATTGACCACGTACGCCCGTGTCAGATCTCAGGTAGATTAATGGTTATCAGTGATAGCGTGATGCGTGATGATAGAGTGATGACTTGAAGCGTGGGTGTGGCAATATGTTTTTTGATAATTCTCTATGGTAATTGTTGGTTGACGAAACTTTTTTGTGGATTTTTTTAGTTTAAAGATTAGGATACAGTTTCCAGATTACGTTAATCTGTTGATGAGTGGGAAAAGTATCTAACTTAGGTTAAATTATTTTTATGGATTTTAATAGATTTAATTTTATAAATTAACTAACTAAAATAAAATTGTCTTCATTGTAACCATTATCATCAATTGAGTAATTATTGTTGTTGTTTACTTTAATTGTTTTTATTATTTGGAGCACTAGTTACAGTGTGTAGTAGTTCTCGCGTTGTGCAAGATTCCCACGTGCTTCTTGATTGTAAGTCCGAGTGTACTGTGAAGTGTGACAGGGTAAGCCGCCGAATTTAGTTAATCACCCCCGCGTGGTAGGCAGCGTGAGGCGCGCGTAAACTTTTACTGCGAACTTTCAGGTCGCGGCGGTTCCTTCCGGGCAACCTTGCGAGAGCGGTCGCCGCATGAGGCGAGCAGTCCGCGCCACACCGCCGCCGCGAGTGCACGCGCGCTCGCTCCGACACGATCCTAGTTCACACGTGACATCGCGACGCGCAACGCACGCCGACCGTACGGATTCACACACGGTGCATGTGCTTTAGTGACGGCTTCTCAGTGCTTTGACGTGGAGGCTCGGGCCACCGGCGCCGCTGGGCCCGTGATTGGCCCGAGCGGCGGGATGGAGTCTCCCCAGATGTACGATGCGGCGGCAGCGCCACCGCCGCCGCCCCAACCAGACCTCAAGAAAGTCGTAGAAGATAAGAGATCGGCTTTCCCGCCTCCGGAACTCGACGAGCTCAATGGACAGGAGATCAGCTTGGACCTACAACACCTCATCGAAGATCAGTTCCGGAGCGAGGAGACCATGGCCCTCTTTCAGGAAATCCTTCCCGGGGGCCGGTCTCCTCAGCCGCGCTTCACCCGCACGACGCTGGCGTACATGCCGCAGCCGGTGCACTCCGGAGCGTCGTACGCGCCGGTGCAGCCAAGCTCAGCGCATGAGCAGGCGCCGCCGATCAAAGAAGAACCGCCAGAACCACAGGACTTCCGGAGAACGGTCACATGTTCCCAATATACAGGCCAATACAACCCACAGCCGCCAGTCGGCGTTAACAATCCGTACACAGGAAGTTTCACTCCCCTCCCGCCTCTGGGAGGTCCTCTGCTCCCTCCGCTACTGAAACACAAACCGGCGCCTCCCAGACGATCCTCCGGCAAAGTCATAGATAAGGGTACCGATGAGTACCGAAGACGACGGGAACGCAATAATATAGCCGTGAGGAAGTCGCGCGAAAAAGCAAAAGTGCGTTCCCGCGAAGTCGAGGAAAAAGTGAAAACATTGCTGCGTGAAAAAGAGGCTTTGCTAAAGAGACTGGAGGCGGTGTCTGGGGAGTTGAGCCTTCACAAACAGATGTACGTGCACCTTATAAACCTGAACCATCCGGAGATCACGGAGCTGTGTCGGTCGATGTTGCAGCTGGGAGCGCCGCATGCACCGGACCATACGCTTTGACCATAGGTGAGTGTGTTCTACAAGTGTGTGTTACAAACTGTGTTAACACGATATGCAAGTGTGTGTGGATTTTCGTGTGCGCATGTAAAGTCGTAAATCGTAAAGAAAGGTTGTTATGTTTTTATGGCGTTGTGCAATGTTTATTGTAGATCGTTCCTGTAATGCAGTTCTTTCAACTTATTATATTCACAGGAAATCGTTAATCGAGTTAATCCGACAGTTTTATCATTAACTAATGACCTTAAATACTAATTTGATGGATAGTAAGTCATAGTTGTGGACAAGTTATTTGCATAAATTGGTTAAATGAGTTCTAATAATCACTAAAAGTAGCAACGTAAGATTTGAAGATTCTAAAAGTGCACATTACATAAATCGAGAGAGATTTCTGTTTTCAAGATTTTTCAGTTTATGAATGCAAAAATTAAATACGAACACATGGAGTGAATGGAATTCTCGAACAAGTTGGAATATATTCTCCACGATTTTTAATGAGACAGCTTTATGAATGCAATTTAGATGATCAAAAAAAATGTTTCTTACTTTCGTCCTTATTATAATAAGTTTACGAAGTTAAGACTATTTTACAGTAGTTTTAAAACTAACTAAATAATTAATTTTATGAAGTAAATTAGATTAGACGAAACAATATTTCGACACTATAATTTTAATTTGTTTTTTTAATTAACAAAGTTTTAAAGTAAATTTAGATATGCATACCTACTGTTAGCTTTTGCAATACGTCATCTAGTTTAGACTTATGTGATTCAGATGTCCTATTGTTTCAACTTTCCACGTGCTCTCATTAAGTTGTTTTAAAAACTAAATGTTAAATCATTAATCATGATCGCTATGACTCGTTACACACGTGACCTTTCTCATAATATTATCACGTGGGAAATAAATTATGTGTCAGAGAAAAATAGTGCAATAATGAAAAGTAAGGAAACTTTTTAGGAAAGAGCTCTTTCGACCTCTGCACTCCTAGTACTTGGAGTAATTTGAAACTTAGATTCTTTGAAAAACTTTTAGTGAAAAATAATGCAAAATAAGAAAGAAGCATGGACACATTTTCGTCTTAAAAAAAAGCTCTTTAGACCTCTGCATTCCTAGTACTAAGACTTGAAAATAAGAATCTTTGAATTTTTTTTTTGTGAACTAGGTAAAAATTAATGTGTTATGTCGCGTTTTGACATTGGTTCGCCAACTTTTATATTGGCTGTCACCGTCATTCGTTTATGCGTGTCGTTATGTGCGATTCCACATTGTGACGCCCGACCAAAATGAAAATTGGTAGTTGGCGATCCAATGTGGAACACAACGTTATCAAAAAAAATGTCAATGTCAAATTTAGTGAGTTTTACTAATGTCAAAGTTAATTACTTTACCCCTAAAGATGGGTCAAGTTAACTAATTGTAATTGAGTCATTACGTAAACAACAATAAAAATAACGTACGGTGCTAGTGACGTCATCGATGCATAGATTGTAGAACAATGTGACAAAAAAACTTGCAAGATTTTTACTTTATTTCGGGACCATAATTGGTAAAAAAATTTTGATGAAAGAAATCTTTACGTTAATTTTAAAAGCTACTAGTGTTTTTTTAAGTATCGGTTTCTGAGATTACAAACTCTTCAGCTTTCACTTTTTTAGTTAACATACTCTTCCGAAATTAGCCGTTTCAACGGGTTCTTACCACGATATTTAATTAATTGAGTTGTCTCGATATTTCGTTCTACTGGTACTACCCAAAAGCGAACGTGAAAGAGGGTAGACATATTTGTTTGCTCTTAAATCGACCCGCAGTATCCAGTCTTCTCGTGATCATGACGTTTGCAACAACGTTGAAACATCGAGACAACTCAATAAATTAAATATAGTGGTAAGAACCCGTTGAAAATGCATGTAAGGTTTGAGTATAGGCTACTAACTATTCTTTTTACATTTAAATAATAAGGGTGTTTTTTTTAAACTTTTATCCCCAAACCCAATATATAAATAGCCATTAGAGTGTTTTCGGTTCTGTATAGTGTTCAGGCAATGTCGCGGGCAGCAGCTAGTATTAGTGTAAATATTCACTTATGTATGTACCTTCTTTCATTCTTCGACTGTGACGTCACAAGGTCCTTGACGTGGTAAACGTCTGATAAAGAGGTTCGTTGACGTTCTAGATAGAACGTTGTTTACGAGGGGTGGTTCCGGGTTCGTGAGCGATAACCACTACCCGTTCTAACATACGGTGCTGAGTCGTGGACACTCACGGTGGGCCTGGTCCGTCAGTTCAAAGAACAATGGAGAGAGCTATGCTTGGCGTCTCACTGAAGGATAACATCAGAAATGAAGACAGAGAAACTAAAGTAACCGACATAGCTCAGCAAGCTGAATGAGCTGGGCACATATGTCAAAGAACTGATGCCCGATGGAGTAGACGGGTTCTAGAGTGAAGACCGCGATTTGGTAAACGTAGTGTTGGGCGCCCCCCTGCTAGATGGAACGATGACCTAAGAAAGGCCGGTAACAACTGGATGAGACGAGCAGAAGATCGAGCTCAGTGGCGTATTTTGGGAGAGGCCTATGTCCAGCAGTGGACGAGTGTGGGCTGATGATGAAACACTTACCATCAGATGAGTCAATCAGGTCTTCTCATATCTTCGATAGATTTTTAGAATCCTTTTTCGATGTGTTTCCTCACGATGTTTTCCTTCAGCGTTTTTAGTAATACAATCTAATTTTATCTGTTTTATAAATCATTTAAACATTCAAATCGATTTAAAAATTCAATTACAATTTTTCAAGTAAACAAACGTAAACATCCTTTAGCTTAATGATATTAGATAATCGATAATAAATAAAAATCGATTATGTAATCGTCTTTCAATTAGACATTTTAAAGTAATCGATTAAGGTATCGTATTTAAAACAAAACACTGTCGTTTTCAATTGAAAGTCAATTCTGCGCAACGGTGACCGTTAACTTTTACAGTGTGCCTATTCAGTTTTCTTTCACTGCCGCTACGTTTACGTTTACTTTGCGAAGAAAAACTCGGGATCGGCACACATCGTCATAGCTCACCGCATAGGTCCAATAAATTTAATAAAATTTCCGTGGTTCTTTTCTCAATTCTGGCGTCATGCATCTTTCAATGTTATTTTATTGTCTCCCGCTTTTGCGAGAAGGGAAGTCGAAACTCATGTTTTTCCTACTCCTTCTATCATCTTCTGATTAAATTCGTTGCAAGACAAATTAGCTTTCCCTCGGGTTTTCGGGCGAGGTAGTGTATGCCCGGTCAGGCCGAAGAACTGTAGTAGATTTCAGATGTCGTATATATGCGCCGAATGTTGCAAATGTTGTAACCGCGATTCAGGATCTCGCGCGTTATAGGTCGCCACAAAACATTGATCATTTTTGAGATTATTGATGTAATGTTGTCAATATGGTCATTTTTCTACGCTCACAATTTCATGCTTTTTGAAACCTCGCTTTTTGTGATGCAGGCGAAATTGCATGGGTTACTTAGTAGAAAAAAAAGTAAATATATCGAATGATATATATATTTAAGAAAAACTCTTTAGAATTCGAAATTTAAGATCATCATTCGATAGCAACTAAAAATCTTTAACAGTTCTCACGTTTGTACTTAAAAATGAACTTTATTCCATTAAGATAAGAACTACAGAATCCCATAAAAAAATCGTGATAACCGTCACGTTGGCAACGTCGCTGTGACGTTAAAAAACGCATTAAAACGCAACGATGATTTATTGAAATTAGATTTTTATTGCTTGGTGATAAAGTTTAAAATTGTTTACGCTGGCGGTATTTATAATGTTTGTTTTGATAGTAAATATTTGAATGCTAAATTTTGAAAATAGATTTCCCGAGACATTTTTAACTCGTCTTTAGTTGTCAAATGTTACCTATAGATGGCACTATTGGACAACTTTTAGAATACTAACTGTAAAAAATGTCAATCTTGGCTAATTCCTAGTTAAGTGGATAAGTTACTTATCTTTGCTAGTACAATCGAATAAATAAATGAGATCAGAAATATCTGCTTTCTTAAAAAAAAGAAACATCGAAATCGGTTCATTTAGAAAAAAAAATACACGCAGAAACGTACAGCAAATCGTGAAATCCTGTCCGTTAAAAATATTTTTAAAACACAGGTCCAAAAGTACTTATACGATCCTTAGAATCTAATTCAATACCAAAATCCAAACTAAAGTAAGGGAACAAAAAAAAACAAAAACCAACGAATTGAGTACTTCCTCCTTTTAGTATCAAAATCGGTCAAAAATACTAAACAAACATACCTAGGGGGCGGCGCGACGGGAAAGAGTGCCGTGGGCGTAACGCGTCGCGCCGTCCCTCATAACCCCGTGCTGGGTTCTGGCCTCAGCCGGGGTTCGGACGCTGAGTGTGAGCGGTTGGAGGTTTTAGTGCGGTTCAACTCCCACATACCGATCCGGTGATTTCCTCCAACTAAAAAAAAAAAAAAACAAACATACCTGATTAGTCTTCAAGATACAATTGTTACCAAATAAGGAACAAAATACTTGAAAATAAGATTCTTTGAACGGAAGTCGTAAGTGGGTCGCGTGGCGAAAATACTGATAAATCTGGAAACGAAATTGATCTTTATTAGTATTGGTAAAAGGATCAAATTGGCTTAGTGTTTCGGATCGAAAATGAAAGTGGTTTGTTTCGCACAAGCATCTATACAGCTATAGAATGTTCCTATGAGTTTCGTATGGTCCTTTAATGGTACTTAATTTTAAAGATAACTTTAAATACAAGCTTTTAAGATCCTGCATATCATGTAGCAGTATGTCTGTACCAACCCATTACTGCCCATTGTTGGGCTCAGGTCTTCTCAGAAGAGGGTATAGGCATAGTCCACCACGCTTGCCTAATGCGGATTGGGGACTTCACATATCTTCAAAGGATTTTTAGAACCCTTTTCCGATATGCAGGTTTCCTCACGATGTTTTCCTTCACCGTTTTAAGCCAGTGGTGTTGTGAAAAATTGCACATAAATCTTTTTTTTTTCTAGGATTACCTTCCGAATACATCATCAGATCAGCGCCATTTTGTCATATTATTGCATTATCACGCGATATACATCTGCGTGCAAAATGACAGCTCAATAGGAAACCGGGAAGTTTGTCAAATTTAGCTTGCAAGTTACATAGTTACATCCAGTGCAAGTATATAAATAATTGAAATTTTATTGCAAGATAAATCTTTCGACCTACCTAATAGCAAGGGGGCGGCGCGACGGGAAAGAGTGCTGTAGTACGTAACGCTTCGTGCCACTCCGCATAATCCCGTGATGGATTCTGGCCTTACTTAGGGTTTAGACCGGTACAACTAAAAAAAAACAAAAAAAATCCACGACAATTCACCGTCAAAGAATGCAATTAGATTTTACAATTTATCTGTTTTTTAAATTATCACCAAATTATTTTTTGACCTCAAAAATCATATTACCAAGATAGCATAAACACGAAGAGATCAATGAAGGATCATTCCCTTCAAAATCAAACTATAGTAATAAAAGCTAAGTACTGTGAAGTTGAGTCATAATTTTGTGGGCGACGTATTTATGTCCTTATGTTAATCTGTGTAAAATACCGTGAGAACAACTAAAATTAGCCTCAAGGTGTTTTTAAGTCCTAAATTTAGGTGTACCTAACACAAGCTAATTAAAAAAAAATCCTTTTTCGTTTTTCAATAATAACACAAAAACTGCTTGTCCCATCTTCGTTTGTAGGAAATAAAATCAAAATTTCAAATAAAAAAAGAATCATTAAAATCGGTTCACTAAGACAAAAGTTATGTTAGTCTAAACGCACCACATCTAGTTGGCTTGAATATTTTTTCGGAATCGATCAATGCTCACTTAAAATCAAGTGACCCTTAGGTGAAAACTTTGTGTCAGATGGGCTATGATCTCATCTGCCTAATACAATAAATAATAATATAAAGTATGTGTGGGCGTTGTGCGTGTGTGCGTGACCCGACTTTCACTTTTTCGTTTACGCCTTTTGTGTTTTTGGACGGCTTAATGCGGTGTTTTTATGGATCAGTAGTTTTATCCGTATTAAAATTTATTATTTAATTAGATAATATATTATATATATTTTTTTTGTGATTTTTCTTGTCATGTAGGCAGACGAGATGACGGTCCATCTGATTGTAACCGGTTACCGTCGCTCATGGATCTTTACAAAGTCAATGGACCCTGCAAAGCCACTATCTACCGTTATTTTATTATTAAAAATGAACCTATTCAAAGTCAAAGTGTTGATTATCAAATTAATTAATATGTAATGGAAAAAAACAATGTTAAAATTCAGTTGTAAATAACTTTAAAAACTAAAAATAAAATACGTCTACCGGTAATAGCAGTACTAAAGTCTGCCGTAGACATCGTGAGTCACAGGACTGAAACTGTGCACATAAATTACTACAAATATTCAAATAAGACACCTACTAATGTTTGGACAGAAAATAAACAGATAAATCTGTTTGACACTTACGTAGTTTGAAATGCACCGTGATTTTTGCGCATGTTGTGTTTATCAGAATATAACTCTTATATTAACTGGCATAGCTTATCTTATTCCTTAACTAATGCTTTACGTTGTCACTTTTCTAACTTCATCATCGATGTCCAGTTAGGCACAGGTATCTCCCAAAGCTCAGTATGTTGTCCTGTTCAAAATAGTTTTGTGAATATTGAGCGAATCAGAGCATCAATCTTGCGATGCCTATCCACGCCAAGATTTCTTACGAGTACGAGTAACCTTAAAGTAATGTCGATTATGATCACTAACACTGGTAACAAAGCCTCAATCATTTTTATTTTAGAATTAATTAATTGTTTCTTTATTAAGTAGTAAAACTTACTCCATCTTGTAATGTTGTTGTATAGTTTATACTACTAGGCTAGAGGGGCAAGCGGTGCCAGACGGAGCTCGCGCCGTATTTCGTAACCTAGCTGTATGTGTGTCAAACGATCGCCTTATGTCATGCAAGAGAATGTTACATTAATGCTTTATTCGTACGAAAACAACACGGGTCTCTATTGACATTCATCTATTAGTGATTCAAACTTGTAGATTGAAGATTTAAATTTACATTGAAAGTAGTTTGTGTGACATTAGGCATAAAAAAATCTTGTCACACTCACCGAATTGCTTTAACTTGGATTTTAACTTATCGCTGTTTATTTTTTTTGAATTTTAAAAATAATATTTTTCATTATGGCGCCATGTTGCATGACGCGAGGCAAGCAGGCGCAGGAGCAGCGGCCATGTTGGAAAGTTTTCGGCAACGTCCGGGGAAATCTGTGACGGCGCCGAGTCACACTTCCGATTCATTATGTGCGCCTGGTACTTTTCTGTCAAAATTGTTTTGTTTTTGTAAGTTTTAAGACGATTATGATTTTTTTTCTTTTGAAACTTACGAAATTGCTTGTAAAGTATAATTTGTACTTAGGTTAATTTATTAATTACCCATTTCTAACGATTTAGTTAAAACAAATTTTAATTACCTATTTTATTTCTATAGACATCTGTAATGACAGGTACAATAAAATTGTCCAATTGCCAACTCATTACGTTGTTTTACACCTCATTGGAACATTGTGAAAAAATCGTAGTTTTTCTACAACTACAATTTTTATAACATTCTTTATTGCTACTCTATTATTGGTGCAAATTAAAAATATTTACGTACTTTACCGTAATGAACCTATGAACTTCAGTACATTCGTATTATATCATTTATATAATTAATAATTGTTATAATTCCGTTGTCTGAATAACTTTGATAAGCCGCTAACACAGGAAACTCAATCAGGAACATCGAACTGATACTATTTAAAATAACTCAATGACACACTAGTTTGCGCGTAATTTAGAACTCGTTTGCAATGTGTGTCGAACTCTTTGCATTTCTGAACTCCTGGTACTTATTTGTGGGAGTTTAAGCGATTCTATTTTTAAACGTTGATTGATTTTTTTAAAATAAAACATTCAAAGATCTTTATGAAAACATAAAATTAAATGTGCAATGTATTTATTATTTATATTTTATATGAACATTTATCATCGACACAGAAATATACATATACGGCACTGAAAAATGGCGATAAATTTTATCATTTCCCTCAATAAACAGCCACTTTAATAGAAAAACCACAAAATGGATTGGAACGACCATTAAAAATATTATTATGTATACCACTATTTTCTTTCACACATGCCCACCACAAATAAATACATACGTATTATATGATTGTCCAACTATGATATAATTTTATGACATAATATGTACGTAATAGCACTTACTATTAGAATAAAAAGGAGATTAATCATGGGCCAAAGAACGGCGATTTCGAAGTGCCATTGGACAAGGATAATTTTTCTCTGGCCTTCCTATGAGGTGTCTATAAGATAACTAATAAAAGAAAATCAGTCTCATTAGTGCATTATTGCTTAACAACCATTAAAGCAAAATTCGCTTGCACAATGCAGCGACATAAGTGATTTGTGAACTTTTTTATTGTTAAAGGTAATAACTGCAAGAGGCTTTTTTTTATCGCCATGTAGGCAGGCGAGCCAACGGGCCACCTTATCGTAAGTGGTTACCGTCGCTCATGAACCTCTGCAATGTCAGGGGACATTGAGGGGTCGCTACCTACGACCTAAATTTAAGGACCCTCTTCAAGCCTCGTTTGAAGAAGGACAAGTCACAGCTAGTAGAATATTATAAGATGATCTGATTTGGCCAAGAAATCAGAGACAACTCGATGCAGGCTGCACAGGTAAACTCTTATTGTACCTAGCAATGCGTTAGTGGCACTGAACGGACGCGGTTGTCGAGAAGCTGTTTAAGATAACTTAAATCAATCAGAATTTGCCATCAGACGAAAATAAAGGGAAAATAATTCTTTTTAAAGAAAACTATTTAAAATACAAGTAAAACGAGCCCAAACACGATGGGTCTATCTTGTTTAGCACAAGAGTTCCTACGTTCCAAATCCATCATCAGATCAGCACCATTTTGTCATACTATTGCATTGTCACGCGATAAACATCTGTGTGCAAAATATCAGCTTAACCGAGAAGTTTGCCAAAAGCTTGCAAGATTCCACCCGAACTTACATAGTTATGTACATCCAGTGCACGTTAATATAAAGCTTGTAAAAATTCGCTTGTCATGTCAAATCGTCGCATTAAAGTCAAAGTCAAATCATTTATTTCAAATTAGATGTGGACACACATACATTTTGAATGTCAAAAATAAAATCAAAAGTTCTACCACCAGTTCGCTAAAATTACGCCTTCGTCCTGAGAAGAACCGGCGCAAGAAACTCAGCGGGCATGTCTTTTTTAAATTTAATATGTTTTATTTTCTTTTTTTTTTTTAAATATTGTTTTACAATATTTTTGTTTTTAACTAATGTATTCATTGAAATGGCCCGGGTCGAGCACCTGATTCCCATTTTGTGCAGTCATTTATATAATCATTAAGTTTATAATATGCTTTACTGCATCACAAAACACTTTCTCACACCCCTTAACTTGGTAATAATTCTTGACAAACGCACGCGACCACGTGTCGAACATGTGTAATATTTACACATGCGACTAAACACTATGTTTTGTAACGTCTGGGACGTGTATGGATTCCCGTCCTTGAAAATTAACTTCAAAGCAACCTTCAAACCACGTTTTGGAGTTCCTGAGTTACCTTGGATGTAAGTTTGAAAACTACATGACTCACGATTGTAATTTTACTTTACTAGTTATCGAGAATTATTGTTTTCAAGAAACACCAAGATTCAGTTATGGAACGTGTAGAAGAAAACTTAAACGTTTAAACTATTTAGAAGACTATCTAATTCAAGATGGATACAAATCATATTAATAGGTCACTTTAACTAAAAAAACTTGAGAGGTGTCAAGGGACACCCGGATGGAACGAAGTACCTTTCGATTAATTAGTGAGGGAATTGTAATAAAATTTTATTTTTTAATTAAAAAGAGAGAGAGAGACAGATGTTTTAAACTAACTAATTATTATAACTTGAATAAAATATTTTGATCACAGCGCCATCTAGCGATAATCATCTAAAACAAAAAAAGTGTCGTGACAACTTTTTCATAAGAATTTCCGTTTAGCCCCCTTTCGATAACGCGCGATAAGGAACTTCGTTCCAAACCTATTGCGGATAAATTATCTTAAACCCTTCACCAGAGCTCTTGCTGTAAGTAGGCATCTGCACCATTTCGTCGTATCTATAAATTTACGCTAAGTAGATTTTTCTTACTATTTAAATTTTGTATTGAGAGAGTAAAAATAAAATCATACACTTACCCTCCACGAAACTAACTCTTCTGTACCAACTCATTACTGCCCACTGTTGGGCTCAGGTCTCCTCAGAAGAAGGATTAGGCATAGTCCACCACGCTTGCCCAGTGCGGATTGGTGACTTCACATATCTTCAAAGGATTTTTAGAACCCTTTTCCGACATGCAGGTTTCCTCACGATGTTTTCCTTCACCGTTTTTAGCCGGTGGTGTTGTAACTCTTACTGACTCTAAAACCCAACATATTAAACACTAAAATAGGAACTAAAAACCGTTAATTTAGGCAAGCACAATATAATCTTCAACAAAAGATGTTGCGTGTTCAAAATTGCGTCTCTGCCACGGCGCTGTATGTAAACAAAATTGTAAGACTTCTCGTCACGTTGAGGTGGACGAGTCTTGGACGAGAGGCGAATCACGTGCGGTGATGGAGCAAAGTTATACTTCAGTGCGAATTATAGAATTTGAAATAAAAAACCATGGAGATGTGTCAAGTAATTTTTTTGCAATAATAACAACGATCGTCATTGATTTTTTCAGGAGTAGCACGATTAATGTGTGCTTGTCCAATGTACATGCTTTCTAACAAAGATTTATGAAAATTGGTTTATCTAGAAAATACTATAGGCACAGTAAATTGTGAAATCTTATCCAATAAAAAAAACGAAATTTATAAACATAGCTTCGAAGGAACTTTTGTTTAAACTTGTGGGCCACTTTTAAAATTTCTAGACAAAATTCTATTTTTTTATTTTTGTTAGAAACTAGATCACAGGTAAAGTGTGCGGAATTGTATATTGGAACGAAGTTCCTTATCGCGCGTTGTGAAAGGGGGCTAAACGGAAAAAATTCTTCCGAAAAGTTGTCACGACATTTTTTTTGTTTTAGACGATTGTCGCTAGATGTTGCTGTGATTAAAATCTTTTAAAATAATTCCTTATTTTTTTATATGATTAATGCTAGATGGCGCTGTGATCAAAATTTTATTTTTTTAAGTTATAATAATTAGTTAGTTTAATAAAATGTTATTACAATTCCCTCACTAATTAATCGAAAGGAACTTCGTTCCATCCAGGTGTCCCTTGACATCTCTCAAGTTTTTATTTGTTTAAGGCACTTTGCTGGCACGACATTTTTTTTGTTTTAGACGATTGTCGCTAGATGTTGCTGTGATTAAAATCTTTTAAAATAATTCCTTATTTTTTTATATGATTAATGCTAGATGGCGCTGTGATCAAAATTTTAATTTTTTAAGTTATAATAATTAGTTAGTTTAATAAAATGTTATTACAATTCCCTCACTAATTAATCGAAAGGAACTTCGTTCCATCCAGGTGTCCCTTGACATCTCTCAAGTTTTTATTTGTTTAAGGCACTTTGCTGGTACACGATAGCCAGGATCTCCAAGCTTGTATTTAAAATGTATTTAAATTAAATTTGTTACTCTGTTCTTTGCATATGGCGTGTTAACAGCCATATTGGAAAACTTAAATCCTATTTCTTTATCCCTGTCTCAATATGAAAGTGTGAGATACGTTTGTTTGTACTGATAGTGTATGTGTGTCACTGTTATCGTGTGCCCTAAATATACGAGTGCCCACTTCAAGTGAGTTTTTTTTTATATATCGTAACATAATACTCATTTGTGTGATTGAGTTAGATTTTTCATTTAATGACAGTCGAGAGCCGTTTTAAAACTCGGGTAACACTGAACACAACATACATGTAGTGCAAGTTATTTTTTTTTATTGCCATGTAGGCAGACGAGCCAACGGACCACCTGATTGTAAGTGGTTACCGTCGCTCATGAACCTCTGCAATGTCAGATGACATTGAGGGGTCGCTACCTACGACCTAACTTTAAGGACCCTCCTCAAGCCTCGTTTGAATTAGGACAAGTCATAGCGCTCTGGGAATACCGAAGAGGGGAGCTCATTCCATAGCCGGATGGTGCGTGGCAAAAAAGTGTTCCTGAAACGGACCGTGGATGACCGCGGTGGTATTATGTTTATGATCCAAAAATGCTTTTGCAGTTATCGAAATAAGGTGGCCTATATTTTGTATCTGTAAAATTAGAATTTCTGAATTAAGATAAGGTATTATTTCAGTAATAAAATATCAAATACACAAGTAGCTTTAAATTGGTGTATATTGCAGTTTAATACTAAACAGAATTTTATATACTTGTGTAATAAATAAATTTCTAGAATAATTCGGAAAAAACTTAGGACCTATTTTGTGTTTGACAAATTTCAAATCAGTACTGTACTGTAACACAACTTATATGCAAAGTTTTTTTTTTTAGAGTATAGTCATGATGTTATGCAAAAACTACAAGTGCAAATGCAGTCATTTTGTAATTTTTCTTTGTTTATCGTGATCTAAATTATTATAGTAAAACTGATTTGTTTAACAATATTGTTGTACTATATGTCGGTTGAATAATATAACATAGATAATTAAAATGTTCATGAGTCAAGAAATACCTAACATTTTCTGTAGGTCAAATGTAATGGTCGTTTTACATTGTGAGTTAGTTAATAGAAAAATGCTATTTAATAGAAAAATAAGTTTTAGAAAATAATAGCTGATCCGGGTAATTTAGCCTGTCGACTAAGCAAAGATTGTACCAGTTTTAAATTAATTTTAATTTACAACTATAGTAAAATAATTTTCGGTTAAGTAGATCCAAAGATCTCTCTACAGCGTCACCAACATCGGGACAATACTTCTTTATAATTTAATTAGTATAGATTAATCCTCATTACAATAATCCTTAAATTGAAATTCATTTTATTTAGTAATCTTTAAGAAATTTCTAACGTAACGTAAATAATGTATGAACTAAAACAAATTTATAATAAAATTATTGATCATCGTGTTCTTTGAAAAAAGAAACGAAAAATCAGCATAAAGAAAAATTGCATCAACTTTATTCCAAAACAATAAAATTCTCTTATTTTTCGTAAACATAAGATATTTTCATAGTACACTCGCGACATTGGAAAATTGTGGAAATAAACCGAGTAACATTATCAGTGCATTCCAATACAATATTAGTCACTGATCCATTTATCTACATCAATAGTTGCGATATAGTTGTAAAGTTCTAGAAACTTCTTAGCGCCACTGTTTGTCTTTAGTTCTTCGTTGTTATGTGCGCCTGGTAGTTACAATTAAATTATATTTTAGTTTCTTGTTGATTTTAGTAAGAAGTTTTTTATTTTATTAAAAAGTTGCCTTAACAAATTGTAGTGTCTTTAGTTCTTCGTTGTTATGTGCGCCTGGTAGTTTGAATTAAATTATATTTTTGTTTCTTATTTCGGCAACCAAATTGGTTTGTTTACTTTTGCCAAGTCTGTGTCAGTAGTCAAATTTGAGCACAGTTCTAAAACTTGTTTTATTTGCATTTTTTAATCTCCTCATATTTTACGGAGATGATATATTTTCGCTGTGAAAATGCAATACAGCGTCGTTTAGTAATAAAGATTTACAAAAATATATGGTTTAATTTGAAAAAAAAAAAAAAAATGTTTTTAAAAAGAGGCTCAAACACGGTATTGATTCCGAACGAAGTCCCCAGTTTCGCCATCTAGCGAATAGTGACGTTCCCAGTTGAATGGTTATTATAATAAATATTGTCTGCTCATAAAATACAAAGGTTTTTGACCGATTTCCAAAAGGGAGAGGTTCAAGTCAACTATACTATCTTAAAAATGTCCTCTTAAATATTTTTACTCATGATTATTTGTGCGTTTTTTTTTATTTTTCTACAAGAATGTCTTCAGGGATTAACTAGCGAGCAATAATCTACCGTCTTAATCAATAGTATGATTGAAAACCCACTTACAAAACTATTGAACCAAAAAACGCCGAACAAAGTAAAATATTAAGCAATGTACACTTAGTAACAATTAATTATCACGTATTTTACCAGTTATTTCAATTTAATTGCCTGTCCCTTCTACTCAACACAAAGATACAGTATTTGAGTGAATATTATGTTTGAAAAGGTATCGTCACAAAATTTAAAAAAGTTAAAGCCTGAACAATGTTTCCAAGGAGTTAACTTGCATTGTTTTTATATGATTGGAAAATTTTTCATTCAATTAACCGACATTTTTCTTTCACATGCTGAGATCGCAAAAGTTCAACCTACTTGTCAACTTTAATATTTTATGCAATTAGTATCTTAATCTGCTGGTCAATATGAATTTATAAACACTTTTGACCTTATTATTATCAAAAAATGATAATCAAATTCTTGTTTTCTGAGTCATTTGTTTACATACAACACGTGAGGTAATTATTTCGAAGAATTTAAGAGATGTTGGTTAAGGAACATTAGTTAATCTTAAATCCTTGAGACAGCAACCTCAATATTGAGACAAAAAAAATATTCTGATAAATTGATCAAGAAAAAAACAAGAAAATGGATGTCATTTTTCAATCGAAGTACCAGGAGAGCATATTCTCAAGGAATTATCTAAGAAAATAAATCGCATTTCGGCATTGGCGAAATTTTCGCACGTATAATAGACATCAACGCATGACCTACTTAACAATGTCTTAGTCACTTATCAAGATTTTCTTCACTTATATTTTTTTTTACTTGAACATGTTTTTTATTACTTAAGGATTAAAAAGGATTCACGTTACACCCTGTCGTGACCGTATCTGGGCCGTATTTTATTATGTCTGTCGAAAACGATGTCAGCGTCTTAAATACAAGATATCAGTTAAAAATACTTTTTGACGCGATTTGTGTAGGACAAGAGAATACATTTGTATTTTTGAACATTTAGGTCAAATTTTCAGTACCTGTTTAATAAGAATAACATATAATCTAATATATAAAATTGTCGTGTCACGGTGTTCGAACTTGAACTCCTCCGAAACGGCTCGACCGATTTTGATGAAATTTTTTGTGCTTATCCGGTACCTATGAGAATCGGCCAACATCTATTTTTCATCCCCTAAATGTTAGGGGTAGTCCAACCCTAATTTTTTTTTTTCGGCGCAGACGAAGTTGCGCGAGTCAGCTAGTTATTATTATAAAGGGTTGTATTCACCCTGAATAATAAGAAGTTTTTATTATTAATTTTTCCCTTATAAATAATGTATTTGTATTATATAAGGAAGGACACGTGTGACCGCGTGGGCCGACGCGCTTCGAATGACGAAATCATCGCGGCGCACTTTCACTCGGACACAGAATAGTTTATAGTAGTTGAATTCAGAAGGACCATTGATCGATTTTCTGAACTCATATTAAAAAACATTATTTTTTACGATTTTTTTTTGTTTTGATATGTAGTTTAATAAAATTCTTCAATTTAAAAAGTTGAATTTGGTCTATTTGACATTCTTAATACCATTGTACTCATTTTGTGTTTTAATAGATTTTAAAACGACCGGCTAAGGTATGCGCTTCCCTCCTCGGTGTTTCCCAAGTGCTATGTCCTTCTTCAAACGAGGCCTAAGGAAAGTCCTTAAAGGTAGGTCGTAAGTAGCGGCCTTGCAGTGTCTCCTGACATTGAAGAAGTGGCCACTTATGATCAGATGGCCCTTTCGCCTATATGAAAAAAAATGTCCCATCTGTTTTATCGATTCTTTGACCATACGTGATGCACAGTAGGCGTATCGTTTACGTGACGCGATTACGTCATCACCTGCCCTCATCTGATGACAAAGTGACGTTGTTACACGGTTGTTTCATACAAATTGTTTGTACTCGGATACCTCCTCTAAAGTATGCGCTCCTGGTACTTTGACTTTGAGATAGTCGTAGAAGTTTATGGTTGATGCTTTTCTAACGTATTATGGCCGTGCTATGAACGTGCCAGACACGAAAATATACTTTTTTATACGATTACAATAGATACGTGGTTGGGTCAAAAATTATTAAAATGCAAACCTTGTGTAGAGGTCCACGAGCTACCACTTTCCGTCCGCTTCTATTATGTTTAGAAGACTATTAAACTTCTTTATTTAGTTATCAGGTAAATTAGAATCAGAAGACTCTGTTGAAACTGTGGTTTGATTTTAAACGGTCAAAATAATCTTTGCAATCACGTTATTTATTTAGGTACACCAACAGCAGACATAAAAGGCTTATACATATGTTTAAGTTACATGATAACATATCTTATATGACTGCCTATTACAGGTATACACGACATTTTTTTTAAACAACACAACTTAAAAGTAATGTACGTTCATGCATTTTCAACGGGTTCTTACCACGATATTTAATTAATTGAGTTGTCTCGATATTTCAACGTTGTTGCAAACGTCATGATCACGAGAAGACTGGATACTGCGGGTCGATTTAAGAGCAAACAAATCTGTCTACCCTCTTTCTCGTTCGCTTTTGGGTAGTACCATTGGAACTCGAACTCACTTCTCGACACACCACACTCACTGTATCCACAAGACTCTCTGAGCAGGAACCCTTAGTGACTGTTGTGTTTAGCACTGGATTCCACATACTCGATAATATAAAGCCGTTGAAAATGCATGAAAGTATTATAATAGAAAACCGCGAGTGTCTGAATAAGTTAGGAATACGGTTCAAAATTACACAGACAAAATTATAAAAGACTAAACAGTAAAACAGACAGATACTTTTAATTTTATTCTAAATAATGTCATACTGCAGAATTGTAAATTACATCTAAAAATGAAGAAAAATACAATGCACTTTTATCAAGTTATTGACCCAAATTTTCGTCAAGTATGTACTGGGGTACAATGACCGTACTACCATTTAACGTAATACAAAAAACACGATGATTCAATTCACAAGGTCACCCGAAAATAACTTCCAAATCCATTCACATCACCAAACTATAAATAGTTATAATATTTTAAAATATACCATAACTTGTTCCAAATTTCAATTAGAAATGCCGGGAACTAAAAAGCTTACGAACTAGAGGACTCATAAAAAAATCACATAGCACGGGGTCATCGGCACCCGAAAGCGGGTAATGCACTCGCATGCACTCGACGACCGGGATACCCGATAGCGCATTTTATGTTACTTTCTTTTATGTTATGATCTCCTGGTACTTACGGGAGACCGGCATTGTTTAATTCCGTTTTTACCAGTTTTAAAGTGAATGTGGATTGATTTTTATTTGTATGCTTCATTATTTTATGAATTCCTAGTACATTTTTATGCTAAAAAGCTCATTTATAGGATTGTTAATTAATTCAATTAATATCTTTGTCAGTATGGTTGGTGCCTTTAGTGCTGTTAAATTAACTGTTTACCGCCAATGATTTTTCGTTGTCTAATTTTATTACTAAACTACTAATAAACAAGGTAACGTCAATGATGAATTTATTAGATCACAATAGTAATTTAAACATAAAAAAATTGATTGAAATAGGTACTGAGAAAGTCTTGATCTAAACATCGGCGCGATTTTACTAACACCAAAGCTACTACAGAATCATCATCAAACTCGAGAACCAAATCGAAGAGATTGCTCAAAACCGAGCGGTCTGTAAACTGTGCCAATGTGAATAGATCATAATATTGCTGCTTCACACGACACACTTTCTATTAACATTCAACTTCATCCGTCAAATATTACTATGAAAATGATGCAATTCAGTGGGACATTAGGTCTTTGGAGCTGTTACGTAAACAGATTTTGGCGTTGCATAACCCGTGAAAGTGTGTCAGCGTTCTTCCGCGGTTATGTAATGGCCGACACCGATTTCGGACCATGGATTTTTGAGCTCAACCAATAGTAGGTCCGTTGCACGAATTCGTAACCGCGACCAAAATATAAAATGTTTTTAGGTAAGAATCTTCTTACTCTAACGTAGAGGCTACATTTAAATTGCAATTCGAAATTTAATTCAAAAAAATAGAACGTTCTATTTTAATTTGTCATTTAAGTTCTTTGTAGTTATGTGGTCCTGGTACTTTAACTCATTTTATAAATACTTTTTAAGAAAGAATTTTGTTTTCAAATAAATAGATTTTTTGTGCAAAACTAATTTATAAAAATGTGAATATTGTCTAACCGATTTTTTCTCTTTTTGCTTCAGATGGAGTCAAACAACGGAGCCCTGTGGAGCATCTCCGTGTGATAAAATCATTAACTAAACTCAAACACGTGCAACGTTTAGTTAGCGAAATTATAACTATGTGATTTTTATTATATACATGGTTAGTTTAGCGGATAAGTTTAAATACGAGGTTAAAAAGTAAAAAGGGATACATATATTTTTTTAATTTTTAACCTATTTGGATAACAGCGAGTCTGACTAAAGAAGTGATCTCAAAAGTGTTGGCCGGGCTCGTTGCGTCCGCACGTCACTGCCATTGTAAACAAAACCTTATGAATGACAAAATAGAGTCTGATTTTCATCGCATCATCTCATTTCATGATAGCCACAACGATGCTAGAATCAAAGTATAAAATTAGTAGATACTGTAGGTCTATTACGAGTTAAATTATAATTCACTATATCTGAATACATAATTCCTGCTAAAACTGCAATTAAAATGCACAAAATAGTGATGTCTGTACAGATCCAAAGTGGTATTTTTCAACATACTCGATATTTTGATTTGGTGACTGAAACCTAGTATCCGAATACGTACTCGTACTAGGTCTACTGTTTAGTACGTTATCATTTTACCAAATAAGTCAGGATTGATGTCACTATTCCTTCAATTGATTTGTGTTTTCAATATTTGACTCAGTTATAGAATCATATTTTCGCTTTTCAGTCATGCATTAATGAATATTGAGACTGATATACTTTAAAATAAGCAGCTCAAAGAATCTATGCACACACATGTCAAGGTCTAAAAAACGACTGAGAAAATATAAAAAAAATATTTTGATACTGTTTCCCTCTATTAGCCTATAAGTATATTTTATATTGTAAATAGATTAATTAGTTTTAATGTAAATTGGTTGTATATAATTTGGATCAGAAATCGAATGTTTTCTTTAGATTATCTTCTCTTTCTTAATTTTCTGGGGACGGTTGGAAAGCTTCTGTCTAATGATATCATTAAAATGGAGGTATTATTAAAAGAATGAGTACGTACAAGTATTCGAGTATCTGTTCTAACTGATCCGATCAGTTTATCTATTCTAAGATATCATTAGATTTATCTAAACTTTTTCTTTTTAATTGTTGATACCTTTTTAACTTTTAATATAATTATTTAAATTAATGTATATAATTGTACGTTTAACGCTAAGCAAGTAGAATTATTAACTATTTTTTTGTTGAAATCTTAAATTTTTATTCCTATTAATGTACCTTCGATTTTTTGTTATGTATTTTCTCTATTATGATAAGATTTTGAAAAACGTTCTCTTTGTGTCTAGTGAAGGGATATTTATGGATTAGTTAATTTGCTACTTAATATTGCGGGTCGCTAGCTGCAAGCGCGGGTTATAGGTTGCTTCCAGATTGTATTGTAAAAACATGGGACGCAGGTAATTTGTAGGCGTCCCTTGTTAAACGGGTCCTGAAACATTTAGTTACCAAGCTGAATCCTACAACGATAATGTATAAGACAAATTTACGCACAGCTAACAAAATACTGGAGTAAAATACTAGTTCCAGAAATTAGTATTTAACAGATATCCGAGTATCGTGGTGTAACCCTTTCACGTCCAAGGGAAATATTTTTCCCTTCTACAAAAATCGTTACTATTATTGAATAATATATTTTTTTAATGAATATCAAACGTTACGTTTATGTACGTTGTGTTAAAATGTTTCATATGAAATTTATAGGAAATTTGTACACCCTACTATGTTTTTTCTAGTGATATCTCTTAGTTTACAGAATAACTTAAATATTGTGTAGTATTCGCATGTTTAGTGTCAGCCATCTTATGGTCCTGAAAGGGTTAATACTATTTATTTTTCCAACTCTATTTTAACGACGATAAAAGACTTTATAAAAGTGCGTAATTTTTAGAACATATTACTCCGTCCTGTTACGACCTGTTACAAATATAAACATGTCATATTTTTGTAATATATTAAATAGTGTGTTGTTATTTTACTTTTTGTAAAAAAATGTTTTTTTCTATAACAGTCTGAGGCTCATGCAAATATGTATAAAATTGTTATTTTTTTCTATTATATTATTGTTTTTACCGTTGTTTGTATATCTTTGTTTTGTTTTTCTATTTGTCCACATGGTGCTACAAGATAAAATCTTTCCATTTCTGAGCCAAAGACAATTCCAATTCAAATTTTAATCAAAAAACAAACATATTTTTGCTAAAAATGTATAAACTTTAGAGAATGTAGATTTAAAATTTTGATACTACTTATACGAATTCTACTTATCTCTTTCTTTCTTACGAGAAAATTGAGGTTGAAAAGGGATATCAATACATTTATCATTTCGTAAATTTTGAATCTACGTTTCATAAAATTGATAACAGGAGGCCTTGTCTTTTATCTCCGACAATAATTAATTATAAGCGAAAATTCTATTGATGTTATAGGTGCAATTAAATTTAATATATAAATATTTAATGATACATTTATCTTTTATTTGCCTCCTCTAATACTTTACAAAAACACTCCTTCACGCTATGAGTTCCTGGTACCTTAAAATATCTGTACTATAGATCTCTTGATTGGGTAGATAATAGGGGTGTGCGAATAATTCGAACTCACGAATTATTCGTTTCGAATCGAATACGAATATTCGATTCGAAACGTCCACGAAACAAATAAACGAACGTCGTAGTTAAATTCGATACTATTCGAAATTCAACGAATATTCGAAACTTTTCGAATAATTCGAAATTTTTCGAATATTCGTCGAACTTCGAATAATTCGAAGATTCGAATTTCGAATCGAATTTTAATATTCGATTCGATTCGATTCGAACGATATTCGCACACCCCTAGTAGATAACGCTTTAATCATTAAAATCGCTATTGAGCTGTTTTTTTCTACATAAAGAATAAATAAATATGTTCTTTCAAAAAAAAAGACTCATCAAAATCAGTTCATAAAAGACTGATTTTTCCTCGAACAACAGTCTCATCATCATATTATTAGATTTGTTACATCTACTACAGATATTCCCTAAGAGTTTTCTAGCCTTCTCTAATGTGCAAGTTTCCTTACGATGTTTTCCTTAACCGTTTTTCCAAGAAGTACCTACCTATATTGTTTAGCTATACCATAACTTTAAATAATAAAAGTATAGAAACAATAATAATTTAATTACAATTTTCGCTTTAATCAGCAAAATTATCTGAATCGCAAAAAATGCCACAAGCAAATGTTTTGTTAGTCTGCATTTTTATAACCGTAATAATTCATTTTGTTTACAAGCGTTTTCCGTGATCTTATTAAGTAAAAGTACTAGGACATAATAAATGAAAACAATTAGAATTTAAACTTCAAGGTTTAATCTTAATCCTATTGTCCGCTGCATCTTCGCTATTAACAAAATGAAAAAAAAACAATTTAAATAAAAACTATCACTTCTGGTTCGATTTTCCTGATTACAATACACCACGATATAAATAATAAATCATAGTGGAAGCATCTGAAACACGGAAGAATAACAGCCTCGTCTGAACTAATAATAAAATCATTATTTATTATCAGAAAACAATAGAATAGTATTGTTTTTTTATTTTGCAGGGTGCACGCGATTCTTAAGTCAATGCCGTTTAGTTCTATCAATTTATGGACTCCTGGTATCACTACTGACTAATCTACATTTGGTTATATTATCACAATCATCTGGGATACCAACCAAAAATGGTTTATTTATTTATACTAAGGATGTGGTAGTAGCCAAAATTGACGTTTGTACTGAAAAATTGTTTTATTTACATCTACACATAAACGTCCCTTATAATGTGTTTTTGACCGACTTACAAAAAGAAGAACATAATTTTTTGTCTTTCTTGTTTCACATAATTCTATAGGAAGTAAAATTTATGATTTATTTTTTCTATAGATTCTAGCATGATTTCCAATGAATTATGTAATAATACCTACTTCTTAGTTCTCATACATCAACATACAGTAAATTTTTAACTTTTTCGTTACAATAATACTTCAGCACTACCAGGAGCTTATGAAACTAAAGAGATGATCTAATGCGACAACTAAAGCAAGCAGTGACTAGGAGTATAACAGATTATTATTTTAAAATTGTCATACACATAATAATATAAATACCAGGACTACCAGGATCTCATGAAACTGAAGACGTGGATTATTTCCTAAACAACGTGACAATTAGTATAACAGAGATTATTTTAATTTACTAAACTTGCATCATTGTTATACACACATGACTAGGACTACCAGGAGCTCATAAATCTAAAGAGATGAACCATTTCCAAAGTGAAAACTAAACTTTTCAGCAAGCAGTGACTAGGAGTACATGTAAGCGGAGAGGTGCGGCGAGGGACAGGGCTGGCCCACAAACGCATCCCACTTTAGAATTTGGGACGATTATAAATACACACTGCACTTGCACCGGCGGTTAGGGATGGCGACTCGACGAAACTACGACTTGAATATTTGGAAATGTAAACAAATATTACTAACAACTTTGTACGAAAGTTTAAATTGATTGTGAAAGAATGCCTTGGTATTAATTCTGGCATAGTACCATTTTGTGCGTGAAGCTGAATAAAAGTAGGTACCCATAACCCATTCAAAATCTGTAGGTATTGACTTAAAACTGAAATTGTAGACTGCTTAGATCTAAGGTAGATGTGGCGACCAATAATGACCGGGCGAGATAGTGTATGCCCGGTCAGGCCGAAGCCCACTGTAGTAGATTTCAGATGTCGTATATATGCGAAGATTTCTGCAAATGTCATAACCGCGATTCAGGGTCTCGCGCGTTATTATTGGTCGCCACAGTAGACGTATTTCATAAAGTAGATTTAGAACAAAAAGTCTACTTCCAACAGATCACTATTTGGAATATTTAAATAACATGAAACATTTCATGTTATTTTCTTTTCCCAACCAAGGTTGTAAAAATTGAATTGGATTTCAATTTGACCCTTTTCTCGGTTTTTGATTGAGCTCAAATATGGCACGCATACGCGTAAGAATTTAATTTTTTTCTTTAAAATAAAATCAAATCATAATTATTTAATAATAATTTCTCCATGTGACAACCCTAGCCGCTACTGTTTCGGCGGACGTTATGCGTGTGCGGTAACCGGGCCGTGAGATCGTAATACTACACAGTGCAGAACATTCAGAAACATTCACAATACATCGTAAGCCTTTTTTTGTGACAGGAGTAAATTGCCGGACTTCCACCCGCCCTGCAAGTGGGGTATGTCACGGTATGTGGTAGTCGAACTGCACTAAAACCTCCTGCCGCTCACGCTCCGTCCGAACCCCATTTTGTCATATTATTGCATTGTCACGCGATGTACATCTGCGTGCAAAATACCAGCTCAATCGAAAATCGGGAAGTTTGTCTAATTTAGCTTGCAAGATTTCACCCGAACTTACATAGTTACATCCAGTGCAAATTAATATAAAGCCGGTAAAAAAAATTAAGAATACTTACATAATCATATTACATTTCCACCACAATCCAGCCGAAACTCAGCGTATTGCTGAATATCGACATAGATTATAGCACTTTCATGCATTTTCAACGGATATTTAATTAATTGAGTTGTCTAGATATTTCAACGTTGTTGCAAACGTCATGATCACGAGAAGACTGGATACTGCGGGTCGATTTAAGAGCAAACAAATCTGTTTACCCTCTTTCTCGTTCGCTTTTGGGTAGTACCACTGGAACTCGAACTCACTTCTCGACACACCACACACACTGTATCTACAAGACTCTCTGAGCAAGAACCCTTAATGACTGTTGTGTTTAGCACTGGATTCCACATACTCGATAATCTGAAGCCGTTACCCCTTTTAAAAGTGCTATGTCTTGAAATCTCGATAGCTTCTTTAACCATCCTTGGTACGTAACGACGTTCAGAAGATAGTACCTGAGGATTATGTAACTGTATCCAGTGATTGGAATTAAATATCGTGGTAAGAACCCGTTGAAAATGCATGAAAGTATTATAGAAAACCGCAAGTGTCTGAATAAGTTTATAGATTATAGAATCAATGCCAACATCCAGTTCTGTTTCAGTCTCAACCACTTCACTTACTGTTATATAATTACACTGTAAACCATGTACTTACAACCGGATTAGTAGTTTATGGTACCGACATGACTGTTATTAAAAATATTTATGCAACACATATATTTCAGTTTTAAATCAAGATATTTTTTCCACGCACCAAATGTAACTGAACTCCTTCAGTTCTCAAAAAGATTATGAAATTGATTGTATGTTTTTACATGTTCCCGAATATCATACTATGATAGTTCTACTTCGGTAGACCGATTTCGTTGATTCTTTTTCCGTATGAAATGTTTGGAGCGCAATTTGATTTTTTTCCTGTACGTGCTTTCATATAGGTTTTTGACTCACGTCACCGTTGTCACCAACGTCTTATAAATTGGTTTGCCGGGTGACACTTCAAGAAACTGCGTTACGCTCCGCTCACGTTATGCGCTCACAATGAGAGCGAGTGAGAGGCACGCGTGCCTTTCACTTTTATATCTGTCTCTCTCGCTCTTAGGCGGGTAAACCATGCCCGAGTCGTTGTCACGTAAAACTTTTGCCCGTATACCGACTTTACAGGCAACCAATTTTTTTTTTCTAGATAAACTGATTTCGATGACTCTTTTATTGTTAGACAACAGATACTTTAGACATAATCTCTTACATAATAATAAAGATCTAACCAGGACTTTTTGTTCTATTTTTGTAAAATAACAATCATCTTCTTGTGAAATTATACTTGTGTACCTAAAAGCAGTAGCTATTTGGTATTCCTCGAAGTAAACGAATGTTTTATTGCCAAAGTTAGTACCAGTGTTTCCGGACTTACTTTTTGGTAAGCCTGAGGTTATACTGAGTAAACTAAGCTGAGTAAGCAGCTATCCTGCAATAGCAAGTAGGTATTACTGAAAAGAGAAATAGAAAAACTGCTTACAATTGAAGCTTGTCACATAACACCTTCATTCTCATGTGCATAGTGCTCGGCAAACACCCATCGACCACCGATCTGAGATGTGGTTTGACTAGTAAGAAATCAAAGTCGACACTATCATCGCCATTTATCCAAGACGCATTTGAAATTATTTCCTAAATTACCGTCTCTGAGTTCCCAACTAATCTACGAGTGCTGAGTAGGTATGGTGTACTAACCAGATCTTGCAGTACACCATACTCTGTTGCATTCATCGTCATCATCATTATCAGCTTGTAGACGTCCACTGCTGGACATAGGCTTCCCCCGAGGATTTCCAATGCGACCGGTTGGTAGCGGCCTGCATCCAGCGTGTTCTTGCGATCTTAACAAGATCATCCGTCCACCTTGCAGCTGGTCATCCCACACTGCGCTTGCCTTGACGCGGGCGCCACTCCAGAACCTTCGTGCTCCAACGGCCATCGGTTCTACGTGCTATGTGGCCCGCCCACTGCCACTTCAACTTGCTTATTCTTTGTTGCAGTACCGATTGTTTATTGCAAGACCAAGACCCATTTATAAATCTTCGAGACTCCGACGACTTCGGCTTCGAGATTCCAGCGAGTACTTCAAGCGAAATATAAAAACCTATATAAAATAACCATTAAAATGTACGCAATAAACTGATAAATATTCTGACTAACCGAACGGCGTCCCATTTAACCGGGACTGTTAAAAATAACTGGCATTCCCGTCGCAACGCTTTTGCCAAGCATGTAACCCTGGTCAGATGATCGAGGTGTATTCCTGGGCTGGCCAAAACAACGAATTTATAAATTAACTTTCTTTAAACGAGGTTAAAGAAACAGTAGATGTGCAGCTTTGTAGAAAGAAAGAAAAAACATTTAATGGTTACACAGTTCAGGATAACACATTTTACTTTGTTTCATATTGTTATATGAAACAAAGTAAAATGAAAACATATAAAGGAAAGCACAGTACTGTGTACCATACCACCACCACAGCGCTGATTTTCAGTTGAAGCCATAGGTTCACGGCGCCAGTTGTCATGATGTTTAAAATAATTATATTAATTACAATAAATACAATAATAAAAAATAAAGGTGAAGGACATAAAAAAAATACTGCTTAAGACTAGGCTCAGGAGAGGGATTAGGCATTGTCCACCACGTTTGCCCAGTCAGGATTGGAGACTTCACATATCTCGCCTACATAGGAGGAAGAATTCGAACGAAGTGAAGCACTAACTGCTTAGTTTCCATGACTAATATATTGTAGCTGTGGTTAATATTCATGAAATGCTAAGCTTAGGATAACAAGACCAAAAATAGTGTAGAAATAATGATCCAAAATTTAACTAGATGCAGAAAGATTGTACCATTTGTACCTTTTTTTCATGTTATATGTATTATCTGTTATGTTGCTTTTGTGTACAATCTTTCTTATACATAAAAATGAATTGCTGTTCGTTAGTCTCGCTAAAACTCGAGAACGACTGAACCGATTTGGCTTATTTTAATCTTGAAATATTCGTAGAAGTCCAGGGAAGGTTTAAACGGTGAGAAAATTTACTAATGTAACGCAGACGAAGTTGTGTGGGCCAGCTAGTAGAGAATAAAAATAAAGATAGGAAGATAGTAAATAAACTACTAGGATCTCGTAATCATCAAGAGTCTACAAATCTGAGATAAAAGTAATCAATTATTTACATTGTATTTCGTAAAAGGAGCTTTTGAAAGTCAAATTAATTAAAATCAAGTTTTATTTGCGATAATATCCTGAATGGGTATTACCAATTTCAAATTGTGAAAGTTTCCGACATTATACAAAGATTATGTAGGTGTTTCCTGACAATTTAAGACGGAAAATTTGCATTTTTTTGAATCGTAGATCAGCTCAGTCCTTTCCATTTACCAACTTACAATATTGATTTCAAAGTGTGTCATAGGCATGTTGTCTAATTTAAGTACTTATTGGAAGTTCCTTTTCGCGCGTCATGAAAGGGGGCTAGATGGAAAAAATTCTTACGAAAAGTTGTCACGACACTTTTTTTGTTTGAGATGATTATCGCTAGATGGCGCTGTGATCAAAATCTTTTAAACCACGTTCTTAACGCGCGTTACGTCAGGAAAAAAATATAAGATATCTTTTAATCGAAAGGAACTTCGTTCTATTCGGGTGTCCCATGACACCTCTCAAGTTTTTTTTATACCTTGTGGGCAGGATGACCTATGGGCCACTTCATCGTAAGTGGTTACCGTCGCTCATGGACCTCTGCAATGTTAGGAAATACTGCGGGGCCGCTATCTACGACCAACCTTTAAAAACTTTCCTGAATTCTTGTTTGAAATGAGCTTCCCTGGTTGCCAGAGTGTTAGAGTTTGTTTTTCTATAAAAGAGATTTAAGATGAGCTTTGGTCACACCGAGGACTGCGAAGATTCTTAAGCGACATAAACACGTGCCTACAAATAAAAAAGCAAGAAAAGAAAAGTTATCAAAGATGGTGCACTAGAGTGTACCTGTAACAACCCATTACTGCCCACTGTTGGGCTCAGATCTCCTCAGAAGAGGGATTAGGCATAGTCCACCACGCTTGCCCAGTGCGGATTAGGGACTTCACATATCTTCAAAAGATTTTTAGAATCCTTTTCCGACATGCAGGTTTCCTCACGATGTTTTCCTTCATCGTTTTTAGCCAGTGGTGTTGTGAAAAATTGCACATACATTTTTTTTCACATTTAGATTTAGAGGTACAAGCCGGCCGGATTTGAACGCGCGACCTCCCGTTCGGAAGGAAGCGCTTCGCCACCACCACTAGAGTGTAATTCAAGTTAAATAACACACATTGAAAATCTTTATTCATCCATAACCATATTATTGTATTGCATCATCATTGCAATATTTTACAAACTCATCTAGTAAATAAGCACCTGTTATCAACAAACCATCCGTTTTCCTGTTACTAGGACAACAGAATAACACACAGCACACTGAAAACTGTACCAAATAAACTAAAATGCACCCATCACACACACATACACACTGTTTACTCCAAAATTTCACTCACACAAGCGCAAGCGTCGGTGAATGCACACGTATGCATGTTTACATCCCACGCGACACATGGAACCGATGGTGTGTATGTGTGCGTAAGTAGGTCATAGAGATAGCCGAGACACGTGTTAGAGGGCCGGCCCTTTGTTGCTGTGCTCCTGAAAGTACCAGGAATTTATGATTTAGAGGCAGTCATTGAAATAAAATTGAATATGGAAGACTGAATGTGACCAACAGTGGACGTTTACAAGTTGAAGATAAAAATTATGATGAAATTAATACTTAAACTACGCAGGTAAAGTTAAATGCTCAACGGCTGACGTAATTATTGAAGAAGTTGTGATAGGTCACAATTTCCTCTACTAAAATCAAATCACGAATTTAATGCTAGACGTTGACTGACTACCAGAAAGTGCAAAAGTACTGCAGATTTATCATTCAGGCTTAAGTCATTGCTCGTTAATTTGCATATTCCTTATCACAAAATTATCTCTTAAAGTCAGAGAATTCCTGTTAATGGCTTAATAGCCATAGAAGATGCTTCCTTCAAAGGTCTCTGCCTACCTAATTAAAAAAAAAGGTTTAAATAATAGTTAAGAGACACATTTTAAAAAGTTTAAATCGACACTGGAAAGGAAGAATACTAAAAGATCAGATACGTCCAAATGTTTAAACGAGGCTTAAGAAAAGTCCTGTATGGGTAGGTGATAGATAACGGCCCCTCATTGCCCTGGCATTGCAGAGGTCCATGAGCGACGGTAACCGCTTACCATCAGGTGGGCCGTAGGCTCGTGTATCTATTAAGCAATAAAAAAAAATGTTTTTAATGAATTTTTTGTAAAAAATTTTTCGTCTTCTTGTCGTAAAATAGTTTCGGCGCTTAAGCCCTTTTTACATTTCAAGCTTATAATATATCAATTAAGCCCTTTTCGCCCAGTAATAAAGTACATTGCGCGGCCGCATCGCTCGCGGATGATAGCGAGCGCTGGAGAGCGTTCACCTCGGGCCCCTGCTCTCACACACACCACGACACAACGTTTTCTAACAATGGGACCTTTTGTGGTACTCCTAGTAAAGTAACCAAACTTAATCTCCTTTTCTTTAACTTTCCACGTAAAATTATGATGTTAGACTTGTATTTGGTGGTACTGTGAGTAAAGAGTTACAATTCTAAGTGTGTATTAAAAGGAAAACCAACACCTCGTTTAAAACTAAGAGCTAATTAAAGCTCTTCACAGTTAGTACTAAAGTAACTTAACTTAGTACTATACCAACCCATTACTGCCCATTGTTGGGCTCAGGTCTCCTCAGAAGAGGGATTAGACATAGTCCACCACGCTTGCCTAGTGCGGATTGGGGACTTTACTTATCTTCAAAGGATTTTTTAGAACCCTTTTCCGACATGCAGGTTTCCTCACGATGTTTTCCTTCACCGTTTTAGCCAGTGGTGTTGTGAAAAACTGCACATAAATCTTTTTCACATTTAGATTTAGAGGTACAAGCCGGCCGGATTTGAACCCGCGACCTCCCGTACGGAAGGACGCGCTTCGACCACTCGGCCACCACGACTGTATATAACTTAGTAGCTGTAAACATTTTAAAATTCTTCTATCTTAACTTTACCTCGTAGATCATATTGCAGGGCTCACATTTAATGGTGTTGTGAGGAAAGAGTTACAATCCAAACTTAGAATAAGTCTTTCTTATCCAAAATTTTACTATTTAACATCATATTATCCACTGTTGGGCTCACATTTTGTGGTACTATAAGTGAAGAGTATCTAACCAAACTTACGATATTTGACTGTTTCTGCCTCACTCATGTAAACAGCGGAACTGTAGACGAAATTTTGCTCAAATACAGACTAGAACAGGTAGAACATACTCCTGGGATCGAGGATTGGTGCAAAACGTCTCATAGAAACTCTCTGAACGAGATTAACCTTCACAAATTCAATACTTATTTACTAGGAGCACGAATTAAAAGAAGCTCAGGCTACTGTAACTACACATTGCTGGGCTTAGATCTCCTCAGAAGAGAGAAGAGACACTAAACACAAATTGTAGTGGAATCACGCCATGTTCTCTGAATTTTGCTTAGAGAGGTTTTCGTGCAAGAAAACAGGCTTTGGCGCAGTCAGAACATTTTGCTCTCGAAAATAAAAAAAAAGTAGGTTTAAAGGTTTACACATAACTATAGTACATTACATTAGTCAGCATTACACTTATACAAAGTCAGAGCGCGTCTTTAACTAACTATGATAAGAAAACTTCTACTATTTTTTTACTTAAAGACATCACAAAGTACTAGGCTCACAGAAAACGAAGGTGGTATAATGGAAAGCGGCGTGAAGGCCGGCCGGTGTGTAGAAGCGCCGAATTTCACTGAGGACAACGCCCTCTAACTTCACCTCTCCTGGTACCTCGACCTGACATTTCCATTGTTCCGAACTGATAAGAAAAATTTAAAATAAACGATTTGGATTTCAATAAATGGTCAGAAACTAGATAATTTTTGAAAATTGTATTGTAGTATTTAACCGACAACTAAAACGGCATAATTCTCGAGATTACTAAAATTTGAAGTAAAGTGACATCTGCAATGCAAGTAAGTACTTATGAACAATTTCTGGTCGATATTTTAGTAATTTAATCTACAATTTTTTTTATGCAATTTATCACCGCACCACTTGGTTCACTAAATCCGGTAAAACATCGTAAGAAAATAATGGAGAATGCCTACGAAAAATCTTCAAAAGAATTAAATAAAAAAATGTAGCAGAATCGGTAGAAAGTGGTGGCCTATATTTAATCTTCGAAGAAGACCTGAGTCCAAAAGTTGGAAGAAATAGTTTGTTACAGTACAAAAGTATTGGTTCAAATCAAAGATTCAATATTATTATTCACTGGCTTTTTTAAGTGTACGAGAGATAGACACTCTTATGTTTATTTTCACTTAATGTGTTTCTAATGCGTATTATACTAAAATTTAAAATATTAACTTTCTACGCTGTAACTATTCATTTACTTAGTGTAGCCAAATACAAAAAGTTTTCCAATTCAAAATAATGACTTACCTTTTTATCTTAACTTTAACTTCTGAGTAGATATTCCTTAAGGGATAGAATTAAGGGAAGAAGGGAAGATATTCCTTATTCAATGTGCAAAAACAGGTGAAATTAACTAACTAAGTATGTGTTTCACTTAAATATAATATATAAATAAATATATCTATATATCACATACCACGATTTTTATGAAAAAAAATAAAAAAATCTTGTGTTGAGATGGCAGTCAATACTGTCAGTGTGGTGTGTCGAGATGTGAGTTCGAAATCCAGTGGTACCGGCAAACGAACGAGAAAGAGGGTAGACAGATTTGTCTGCTCTTAAGGAAACTATCCACAGTACTCAGTCTTCCCGTGATACGCGCGATTGGTGTACTTTCAATTGGCTTCGTTATGTTGTTCATGATATTGATTCCAGATGTAATAATTCTATGGGTATATCTATAAATTATAATCTATTTTTGAATTTTTTGAAATTACATTTATTACTAATTTGTTTTTTTTTTAAACATACAGACGAATTGAACGCCTCGTTTTTGGAAACCAATTCTAATTTAGATTACTCCCCTAATAAAAGTTTAATTTCTCCCTATATAAAAGGTATAGAGTAGAGCAAAAATAGAAGTACGAAGAACAAATAACACAAGTTGTCTACTTAATTAATTGTGCCATAACATTATTAATAATTTTAATTATAACAATAAAGTTTATTAAACGACCTGTATTTACAGTTTCCTAAGGCGTAACTCGTTTGTTATGAAACTTATATCAGATGCATAATTAAGATTTAATTTCTATTTACGTAATAAATGACCCACTAGCTTTATTGTATAATCTATTTTGAGATGTATTTATAACCGATTTCAAAACAGGAGGTTTCTCAATTCGACCGTGGGATGTTTATTTATTTATTTATTAAATCTCACCAACAGTATAAGTTACAACAATGACATTAAAAAAGAATAAATTAATAATACATAGAAATTAAGAATTGCTGTGTAACGATACTAACAATAGGTAAGCATAGCGTTCATACAATTTTAATAAGACGCAAAAATAGACACACTTATAAAAAAATGATGTTTGCTTCCTGAACTTCAAGTATGTCATATGGATTTTTTTTCTGCACAGTCATAGAAATTACTTTGTTTTTTTATTCTTTATTGCAAGATAGATAAACGAGCCTACGGCCCACCTGATGGTAAGCGGTTAACGTTGCTTATGAACCTCTGCAATGCCAGGGCAATGAGGGGTCGTTATCTATCTACGCATACAGGACTTTTCTTAAACCTCGTTTAAAGAGGGACGAGTCTTAGCGCTCCGGGAACACCGCGGATGGGAGTCCATACCAAATCAGAATTGTACGGGGCAAAAATGATCTTCTGAACCGAACCATGGTAGAGCGCAGCGGTTCCAAGTAAAGGTGGTGTTTTGAAAAATAATTTGTTCGGGCAATATTCAATTTTGATAAATGAGGTTTAATTTCAAAGACCTAGCACTGACAGATGTCATATCTTTACTATTGTCTTTCAGCTCCGACGCGACTCGGATTGATTGTCGGCGGAAAAATTATAATAATTAGGTGTACCGGACTAAAATTGTGAATAACGGCGGCCGCCTAGAAGAAAGAATCTCATCCATCGAACGTCGGTTCTGCTAGCAGAGGTAAGTCGGATTACTTTATTATTGATGCGTATCGGTCGGTGTACATGGTTTTGAAATTAATCCAGGTCGAAATTGAGAAGCCCGGATCAACGCCTACAAACATACAGTCCACTTAAAAAACGGTAACCTTGTCTGCCTACACAGGTAGGATCGCCACACCAAAATTCTATCTTCACTTCACTTCAGGAGCTTCACTACTCATAGTCTGTTTAAGGATACAGTTTTCCCTGCCTTCATTATAAACCTTAAATTTGAGCTCTCTATTTTAAAAGTAAAAAAAATGTCAATCCACAATTAGTGTATTTGACCAAAACCAGTAGCAAACCGACACAGAAACCATTTCTGACACACATACAAACTTGTTCGCGTGTGAAAAACAATTATGTAACTATATAATAAAAATTAAGAGTTTTATTTTTGTTTACGTAACTCGTAGCGTAGTGTAGTATGTCAGTAGGTGAAAGTCATTGTGTAAGTCTGTATTTTTTAATGGTACATGCGAAACTGTGTCGATGTAGGCTTTACTAAGTAGCCAATGAGAGCGGGGAATTTGATTTGATTTTTGGAACGAAGTTAATTATCGCGTTATCGAAAGGCTAGACGGGAATTCTTATGAAAAAGTTGTCACGACACTTTTTTTGTTTTAGATGATTATCGCTAGATGGCGCTGTGATCAAAATCTTTTAAAACAATTCCTTATTTTGTTTTATATGATTAATGCTAGATGGCGCTGTGATCAAAATATTTTAAAACGTCTGTCTCTCTCTCTCTTTCTAAAATTAACTAATTACTATAACTAAAAAAAAATAAATTTTATTACAATTCCTTCACTAATTAATCGAGAGAAACTTCGTTCCATCCGGTCAAGTTTTTTTTTTAGATTTTTCTATACATGTAATAGTTGCAGTAGAGTGCTAGTAAAGTGAAACGAGCCGAAACACGATGGGTCTATTTTGTTTAGCACTAGAGTTTTAAGGCCACCTTCCTAATCCATCAAGAGATCAGCTTCATTTTGTCATACTATTGCATTGTGCGCGTGCAAAACGTCAGCGCAATCGAAAACCGGGAACTTCCTGCCGGGAAATTAATCAAATTTAATTTGCAATATTTTCCAGTGCAAGTTATAAAACTTGTAAAAAAACAAACAGATTGGTCGTCTGATGAAAATTCATCTAAATCTTTCCTTAAGTTATCATGATAAAATTACCAAGAATTTTAATGAATCATTAAAAATGTGGAATTCTTGGTGGGAAGTGGTGACCGATGGTAGGATAAAGGCACCGGCAACCTAAATTCCTCCCCACTTTCTCAATGATTAGACGTTTGGAATAGATGGGGTATTGGAAAAATAATGAAATTGTTGTCTCTGAGAGACGTGAAATTTTTAAAATTTTAATTTTGAAAATTGTTTCGTGATAATGGGTATTGGCCCCCCCGTTTTGAAGCAGTTCAGAGGTTTATGGGCCAATATACACATCCCAAATCTAACCATGATGAAAACTTGAAAAACAGAACCTAATACATATTTTTACTTAAAAAAATAAAAACTACCTATGTTGAATAAAAAATTAACTGCTTACAGGACGCCGTATACTTTGTGTTTGCCAGTCACCGTAGCTCATGAACCTCTGCAACGCCAGAGCATTGAGGGGGTGTATCACCTACTTATACAGGACTTTTCTGAAACATTGTTTAATTGCCCCCTGCATGCATTTTTTTTAGTTTGACACGCGAGGCGTGTGGGGTATGTGGAAGTTGAACCGCACTAAAACCTCCAACCGATCACACTTAGCCTCCGAACCCCGGCTGAGGCTACAACCCAGCACGGGGTTATGAGAGATATTAACGCGTTACGCCCTCGGCACCCTTTCCCGTCATAGCGCTCCGGGTACACCAGGGACGGGGCAAAACAGATCGTTTGCACCAAACCCTGAATTTATTTAACTGTAATTACTTTTCTACCTGAAGGTGTTACGAAAGCCTTTTCACAATACATATTTTCATGTCATATCAGCATTTCTTTGGCACGTCGAGTATTTTCTACTGATAGATGGTACCTACTTGCATAAGTAGAAGATAGTGCACGGAATCCTTCTTCGTATTATCACTGCGCAATGTACGTGTTTTTTATAATATATATATTTTTTTAATATTATATTATTATCGTGAAGTTGGTAACGCAATTTGTTGATTGATATGTTTTTAAATGAATTAATTTTCGGTTCATTCAAATTTGATGTAATGGTTGTATTTGGTTAATCTATTTTTATGCGAATACTATATTTGTCGTTTGGCAAAAGAGTTTGGGAACCATATATTTTTTGTTTTTTAGCAATTAGTTCCTTCGTAAGCTTAATTATTGCTACCTACTTAGTATAGTATTAACACCCTTTAGTTTTTTTGATTTGAATAGTTATTTACCAATTTTCAAAAGAATCAATGGGTACCAATTCAACAAAAGTGTGTACTAACTACTTACTTTAAAAAAAACTTGAGAGGTGTCAAGGGGCACCCGGATGGAACGAAGTTCCTTTCGATTAATTAGTGAGGGAAATGTAATAAAATATTTTGATCACAGCGCCATCTAGCATTAATCATATAAAACAAAATAAGGAATTGTTTTAAAAAAAAATAATCACAGCGCCATCTAGCGATAATCATCTAAAACAAAAAAAGTGTCGTGACAACTTTTTCATAAGAATTCCCGTACTGATCTGACGATGAAGTCGGAAGGTAGTCACAGTCCTGTTCTTAACAAGATATAATAGTTATCTTCTTAAATGATATCATTTGTATTTCATAAGTTTTCTACAATATTATTTAAAAAATATTGCCAGCCTATTCCTCAATACTGTCAATTCTGCAATAACTCTGTTCTATGCCATGTCGCAAGCGCAGACTTCATCTCGTCTCACTCTAAGCCCGCCTTATGCAACCTTTCTCTCTTGCGCAACCATCTGACCGACATTTGGCGATTTGCGCGCCATTATGTAATACCTATTGTTTTTTATGCACCCCTGGTACCCGGGACGAATAACTAGCTCATTTTTCATAAGTTTTATGCAATAGATTTTAAATAAATCTAGATTTTAGTTTAATTTTGTCATGTAATTTGATTTTATGTAATTTTGAAAATCGGTTTTTTGTTAATTTAGTTTTGAAATTTTTGAATAGTTTACTTTCGAAAACTTTATACAAGACGTTTTCAAAAGACGATATTAACCTTTGTTAAGTTGATTTCTATTTTCAGAAAAAAGTAGTGTAAATTTGGATTTATTTTTGTGCTATTTATTTGACTAAATTTCAAAAGCTAAAGAGATCTTTGTAATCTCATCTTATTTGATTTCAGAATAATCTAAATTTTAGCACTTAAAAAACAAAACATTTTTAAAAATCAATAAAAACTACATTAAGTTGCTAATAGAAATCATGAATAACCTGAGAGTCAAATCAAAAAACCCAATAATCCATGCCAAGGTCCAAAGAAAGATATTATTAAAAAGAAATGAATGAAAGTGAATCGCCCGTATCCTGAATCCGGCAGCGCATTACGCATCAACCGTTCATAAATAATTAATGGACGACACTCACACCGTTGCGTAACAAATGGAATAAATAACAGCGAACAACCATGATAAATAATGATTCACGTAGTTTACATTTATGTTATTCTACCAATGCTAGTTAGTACCAAATCTGACACTTTTTTTAAGTTGTCTTTGTAATTGTATTACTAGATTTGTCCAAAATAAAGCTTGAAAATATGTTAACAATTTTCTAAATTAAATCAAGTAAAACTAATCTAAACCACTAAGTAGTTATTTTCTGTTTTTCAAGATTGTGATTTGGTATCGATACAAACGGTTAATTTGACTGATAAATGTACTAGTAAGATGTCCACGAGACAGGCTTGACCTAGTGTGGAGATCTAATGGTTAATTGTATATTACACTGTACATTTTGGCTGAATATTTTTTTTTAATCTAATCTAAAAATTCAATTTAAATCATAGTACTAAATGACCCTATTAACAGGAAAAGGCGAGCAGAAAGAAGAAGAAGGTTTATGTTACTAAATATAATGCTGGACACAATATACTGCCAGACTAATTGACAAAGCATGATGAATAATTGATAACTTCAAGTAGGGACTTATTATATGAAATGTTATTAAAACAGAACTAAAATAATACACTGTATTTCATGTAACAAGAAATAAAATTATTCATACTTGGTCTAAAGTAGAGTATTAGCTTTGAATTTATGTCCTTGGTTTTCCAGGAGCGCTATGACATATCCCTCTTTAAACTAGGTTTAAGAGTAGTCCTGTATAGTGATGCAACGTTCCCAAAATGTCCTGGTATGTTAGAGGCTCATAAGCATCAGCCTGTAGACGTCCACTGAAATGAAATGAAATGAAATGAAATGAAATGAAATGAAATGAAATGAAATGAAATGAAATGAAATGAAATGAAATGAAATGAAATGAAATGAAATGAAATGAAATGAAATGAAATGAAATGAAATGAAATGAAATGAAATGAAATGAAATGAAATGAAATGAAATGAAATGAAATGAAATGAAATGAAATGAAATGAAATGAAATGAAATGAAATGAAATGAAATGAAATGAAATGAAATGAAATGAAATGAAATGAAATGAAATGAAATGAAATGAAATGAAATGAAATGAAATGAAATGAAATGAAATGAAATGAAATGAAATGAAATGAAATGAAATGAAATGAAATGAAATGAAATGAAATGAAATGAAATGAAATGAAATGAAATGAAATGAAATGAAATGAAATGAAATGAAATGAAATGAAATGAAATGAAATGAAATGAAATGAAATGAAATGAAATGAAATGAAATGAAATGAAATGAAATGAAATGAAATGAAATGAAATGAAATGAAATGAAATGAAATGAAATGAAATGAAATGAAATGAAATGAAATGAAATGAAATGAAATGAAATGAAATGAAATGAAATGAAATGAAATGAAATGAAATGAAATGAAATGAAATGAAATGAAATGAAATGAAATGAAATGAAATGAAATGAAATGAAATGAAATGAAATGAAATGAAATGAAATGAAATGAAATGAAATGAAATGAAATGAAATGAAATGAAATGAAATGAAATGAAATGAAATGAAATGAAATGAAATGAAATGAAATGAAATGAAATGAAATGAAATGAAATGAAATGAAATGAAATGAAATGAAATGAAATGAAATGAAATGAAATGAAATGAAATGAAATGAAATGAAATGAAATGAAATGAAATGAAATGAAATGAAATGAAATGAAATGAAATGAAATGAAATGAAATGAAATGAAATGAAATGAAATGAAATGAAATGAAATGAAATGAAATGAAATGAAATGAAATGAAATGAAATGAAATGAAATGAAATGAAATGAAATGAAATGAAATGAAATGAAATGAAATGAAATGAAATGAAATGAAATGAAATGAAATGAAATGAAATGAAATGAAATGAAATGAAATGAAATGAAATGAAATGAAATGAAATGAAATGAAATGAAATGAAATGAAATGAAATGAAATGAAATGAAATGAAATGAAATGAAATGAAATGAAATGAAATGAAATGAAATGAAATGAAATGAAATGAAATGAAATGAAATGAAATGAAATGAAATGAAATGAAATGAAATGAAATGAAATGAAATGAAATGAAATGAAATGAAATGAAATGAAATGAAATGAAATGAAATGAAATGAAATGAAATGAAATGAAATGAAATGAAATGAAATGAAATGAAATGAAATGAAATGAAATGAAATGAAATGAAATGAAATGAAATGAAATGAAATGAAATGAAATGAAATGAAATGAAATGAAATGAAATGAAATGAAATGAAATGAAATGAAATGAAATGAAATGAAATGAAATGAAATGAAATGAAATGAAATGAAATGAAATGAAATGAAATGAAATGAAATGAAATGAAATGAAATGAAATGAAATGAAATGAAATGAAATGAAATGAAATGAAATGAAATGAAATGAAATGAAATGAAATGAAATGAAATGAAATGAAATGAAATGAAATGAAATGAAATGAAATGAAATGAAATGAAATGAAATGAAATGAAATGAAATGAAATGAAATGAAATGAAATGAAATGAAATGAAATGAAATGAAATGAAATGAAATGAAATGAAATGAAATGAAATGAAATGAAATGAAATGAAATGAAATGAAATGAAATGAAATGAAATGAAATGAAATGAAATGAAATGAAATGAAATGAAATGAAATGAAATGAAATGAAATGAAATGAAATGAAATGAAATGAAATGAAATGAAATGAAATGAAATGAAATGAAATGAAATGAAATGAAATGAAATGAAATGAAATGAAATGAAATGAAATGAAATGAAATGAAATGAAATGAAATGAAATGAAATGAAATGAAATGAAATGAAATGAAATGAAATGAAATGAAATGAAATGAAATGAAATGAAATGAAATGAAATGAAATGAAATGAAATGAAATGAAATGAAATGAAATGAAATGAAATGAAATGAAATGAAATGAAATGAAATGAAATGAAATGAAATGAAATGAAATGAAATGAAATGAAATGAAATGAAATGAAATGAAATGAAATGAAATGAAATGAAATGAAATGAAATGAAATGAAATGAAATGAAATGAAATGAAATGAAATGAAATGAAATGAAATGAAATGAAATGAAATGAAATGAAATGAAATGAAATGAAATGAAATGAAATGAAATGAAATGAAATGAAATGAAATGAAATACTTTATTTTCAACATTGATGACGTACTCATTCTTGTTGACGTCAAAAGTTACAAGCTACCACCAGTTCGGACACAAAAAATAATAATTGTAGCCACTGTCTTGAGAAGAACTGGCAAGAAACTCAGCGGGCATGTCTTTTTTCTTTTATGATCATATATTTTTTTAAAGCATTTTAACAGTGTTATACAATTTTACATTGAATATAAAATAAATAAAAAAAATGGATAATGTTAATGAAATGACCTTGGCGAGCAACTCATTCCCACTTTGTGCAATCGTCCAAGTAATCATTGACCATATAGTAGTAGGCTTTCTTGCACAGACGTTCTTTAATAGTTTTCTTAAACCTATGTATAGGTAGGTTTTGAACATCTTGTGGGATTTTGTTGTACAAGCATACAGACAAACACCTGAAGGAATTTCTTATTTTATGCAACCGACTCATCGGTAAATCAAGTTTATGTTTGTTCCTGGTGTTTCTACTATGTAGGTCAGACTTTTTAGGAAATTCCTCAATATACTTTCTAACATACATTAAATTTTCAAAAATGTATTGGGATGGTAAAGTGAGAACTTTAATTTCTTTAAATGCCACTGCTGGACATCCCCCATCGGCACAACTTAGTTCCTTTTATTTTCTTAAACTATGTTTGTTAGCAAAGATTCATCATCATCATCATCATCAGCCTGTAGACGTCCACTGCTGGATATAGGCCTCCTCCAAACCTCGTCACATCGATCGATCCTGCGCCGTCCGCATCCAGCCACCTCCCGCGGTCCTGACCAGGTCATCGGTCCACCTTGTGGAAGGTCTGCCTACGCTGCGCCTACCAGTTCGTGGTCGCAACTCTAGAACTTTTCGGCCCCATCGGCCATCAGTTCTGCGCACAATGTGTCCTGCCCATTGCCAATTCTTTGAGCTATGTCGGTAACTTTGGTCCTTCTGCGGATCTCCTCATTTCTGATTCGATCACGCAGAGAAACACCCAGCATAGCCCTCTCCATTGCTCTCTCAGTCATGCAATAATAACAAAAATATGATGAAAGTTATATCCATTTACAATTTTAATTAGCTGGGCAGTAAGTTTGCCAGAGCTTGTAATATTATTGTTACGCTACAGTGTAAGTGAAGGACGATCCATAACGGATTCATCTGAGTCACATCGGTCTGTATGTAGGACATCTTCACTTTCCGCACCTAATTTACTTGAACCAAAATATTTATTTAGAGTTTACACGGTAAAGGATAATGTATCATATTAACCTACATCCGCTTATTATTTTTAACAATTGTATTTACTTATTTATTTTATTTGGATCCTCAACAAAGGTAACACATACACAAAACAAATTAATACATTACATATTAGATATCTGCGCACCTTCAATTACAGAGGACCACATCAAGCATGTAAACTCTTTAGGTACTAACTTACTAATTTACAAAATATAAAATTAATTTCATTTCAATAACCAAAGCAATTGTATGAAATATACGTTGAATTTTGTCTGGATTATTTCCGTATTATGATTTTACAAGCTTTATATTAACTTGCACTGCATGTGTCTATGTCAGTTCGGGTGGAATCTTGCAAGCTAAATTTGTCAAACTTCCCGGTTTCCGATTGAGCTGAAATTTTACACGCGTGACAATGCAATAATATGACAAAATGGCTCTGATCTGATGATGGATTCGGTGGTCATAGGAACTCTTGTGCTAAACAAGATAGAATCGTCGTGTTCTGGCTCGTTTTACTTGTATTAGTCTTCTCTACCGATACATGATAACCGGTAACTTGAAAGCTTGTATTTAAGTTAAAAGGTGAAGCGAAATGAAGAAGGAGAATTTTTAAACTTCTCTCTTCTCTTTCTCATTTAAATGGAGTCGACATATAAGGTATATTTTCTATCCAGTCATATTTGTCAAAAGTCACACCACAACCTTACTATCATCTTATTAACAATATATAAATCCTGATATAATATAATTTATACAGGGTGTTGTTGCCCGGTGAAACAATACTTTAAGGGCTTAATCTATATCACATTTCAAATCATATACACATACTTTTGAAACTGAGATAGTTACTTTATTTTCCCATACAAAGTTGAAAAATTATTTTTTTGTATTATTTTTGACAACCTTACTCTGACCTACATTTAGCGTCTATATATCTATATGCTATTTTCACGCACACAGGCGCATCCGATCGCAATTTTAGAGTTCTGTACTATAATAATCTCCTACTAATAGAAAATTGATACTAGTTTTGATTAGTTATAACTTATGATATATTATGCTTAGAAAACCCAGACTTGGTGGATGGCTTCTACATCAAGTATACTATTTGCTGTGAAAGTATTGTTTCATCGGATTTTAACACCCTGTATAATATAAATTTATAATAATTCCAAAGCATTCCCTTGATGCAGTTGGCATAAAAATTGCTAGATTCAGATGAATTTGAACACATCTAAATAGTTTAAAAAGTTCCAAACTTTTAAAGACCACATTAATATTTAAACAATGTTTTTTTAACAAAATCAAATGTTTAATCTCAGGACTGCGGTAATTTATTCACAAAATCCGTGACAATACGATTTCATAATGCTTCAAACGTGGAAGCTCCGAAACTCTCCAGCCGTCAGAACATAACCTTTGAACCCACAAAAAAAGCTTTAACAACAAAAACTACACAAGCAAATATAACCTTAATTAACAAAGTTTAAAGACTATAATAGCATATCAATAATGTCCTTTAAAACCTTTTAAAATAATGAGGTTAAAGAGCGACACGGTTCCGAATGTGGATTCGAATTAAGCGATTTTTTATCTTAAAAGTATAGTAATAAGGTCGTGTTTATTGTTTGTTTTCATTGAAACGTGCACCTCGGTAACAAGTTTGCCCTACTGAAAGTGAAAGTGTGTCTTTTGGTGGGGATGCGCACGCGTCGACTGCAAAATCGAATCAGGCTGATGTCACAGTAACTACTGTCTAAAATTAGGCGTATTATCCTTAAGGGAGGTTTATTTCAGCCATCTAATATCTAATATATATTATAAAGGCGAAAGTTTGTAAGTATGGATGTATGGATGTATGTTTGTTACTCTTTCACGTAAAAACTACTGAATGGATTTGAATGAAACTTTACCACAATATAGCTTATACATCAGAATAACACATAAGCTACAATTTTTGATAATACGGGACGAACCTGAAGTCCACGCGAACGAAGTCGTGGGCAAAAGCTAGTTATTTATATTTCATACATATATACGGACAGGAATCTGAGGGAAAGCTAAGTTGTCTTGGACTCCGCGACGAATTTAATGAGAAGATGATAGAAGGAGTAGAAAACTGCCAGTGGTGTTCTGATAAATTGCAAATTAAGATTTAAAGGTTCGAACCAGCGACCGTACGGAAGGCAAGCGCTTCAACTGCTTGGCTAAAGCGACGATAGTACCAACCCATTACTGCCCACTGCTGGGCTCAGGTCTCCTCAGAGCGATTAGGCATAGTCCACCACGCTTGCCCAATGCGGATTGGGGACTTCACATAACTTCAAAGGATTTTTAAAACCCTTTTCCGACATGCAGGTTTCCTCACGATGTTTTCCTTCGCCGTTTTTAGCCAATGGTGTTGTTTAAAATTGCACATAAATCTTTTTCACATTAAAGATTTTAGAGACCTACAAGGCTGTTGGTTTTGAATCCGCGATCTCTCGTACGGAAGGCAAGCGCTTCAACTCGGCCACCACGACTAAACACCAAACCACTTTCACATCCTTAAGCTAAAGGTAAACAAATCTTAGCATGCACTACTGCACAATCCTTACACATTTGATGACAGCCCACGTGCGGTCACTCATATTACTCAGGTTTGGTCTTGCCCAGATGAAAGTATCAAGATTTACTACAAAATAGCTTTAGTGAATTTATAATGGTGAATTTGATATGAGAAGGAAGATAATTTTGGTCAAATTTATACAATTATTTTGTTTACGTGAATTTGCCTTTTGTCTGACTTCCAAATAAAGCAGGTTGTTAAGTTGATTTTCTTTCATGTTTGTATATCTTTTTGGTTGACTTCCCAAAAGAAAAATAGGTCAAATGTATCTATACTAATTTTATAAAGCTGAAGAGTTTGTTTGTTTGTTTGTTTGAACGCGCTAATCTCAGGATCTACTGGTCCGATTTCAAAAATTATTTCACTGTTGGAAAATCCATTTATCGAGGAAGGTTATAGGCTATATTTTATTTTCAAAAAAATTAGGGATTTTGTTATCAAGAGTATTAATGTAACGCAAATAATAACGCGACGGCATTGCGAGTACTGTTTGAACCCCTTTGTAACGCAGACGAAGTTGCGTGGGTCAGCTAGTTTGAGATAATGTCCAAAGTGTCTCCTTATTGACAAGGGGGCGGCGCGACGGGAAAGAATGCCTCGGGCGTAACGCGTCGCGCCGTCCCTCATAATCCCGTGCTGGGTTCTGGCCTCAGCCGGGGTTCGGACGCTGAGTGTGAGCGGTTGGAGGTTTTAGTGCGGTTCAACTCCCACATACCCCGCCCGCGGGGCGGGCGGGGATCCGGTGATTTCCTCCAACTAAAAAAAAAAAAAAAAAAAAAAAAAAAACCTTATTGACAAAACTGAATCATCAATATTGCTTTATCTAAAACAAACACGCACAGCAAAACGTTAAAAATATTCATCTTTAAACACTGATCCAAAAGTACCTATGAACTTGTTTGATTTTTGAAGAAAACATAGAATTATTACATCTGGAATCAACATCATGAACAACACAATGAAGTCAATTGAAAGTACACCGATCGTATTATCGTGTGTAACTACAAGACATTCTGAATTAACATCATGAATAACAGAGTGAAATTTTAAAAAACTTATGTCTGTGTAATATTTTATTAGTGTGCTAAACAAATTGAGTGTTATCGGCACCCTCTAACGCCAGATAACCGAGTTGTTACGCGCGATTGGCGTACTTTCAATTGGCTTCATTCTGTTGTTCATGATGTTGATTCCAGATGTAATAATTCTATGGAAGAAAAATAATGCGACCCCACTATCACCTGTCATCTGAAACCATAAGCATCCAAATCGGTTCACCCAAACTTACGTTATGAGGAAACAAACATAAAGAACTGACGAATTTTATTATCTCCTCTTTTTGGAAAGTTGGTCAAAAAACCAGCTCTAGAAGGACCTACCCTGCCTGGAATAACACGCATTTAGAATAGATATTGTTCCTGCTTACGATAATAATTAACTTTATCGACCATTTCTACGTATACAAGTTAAACTAACAAAATTACGAAAATCATTTTTTGCTGAAATGATTTTCAATTGCTTCTCTTTATGTCCTGAAAATTTTATTTTACATTTCCATTTATTTTCAGAAACTAGCTACTGCCCGCGACGTCGTCTGCGTGAATGCTATGTACATCACCATAATAATATACCAATAATTATATCTTTTAAAATAACATTAATTTACTGGTTTTCTTCTTTACCTTTCATATCTACACTAAGCAGAGTAACAGTATAAGACTGTTTTTTTTTAAATTGAAGAGCAAAAAGTGATAATTTCGCGGGTCCCGTTACACAACTTCGGAGGAGTTAGGTTCCGAAGAAGCATAATCGGGAAACCGACCTTCAGCTTGATAGTATGTGCTGGAAGTCCACTTGCTGACAGAGAGTTCAAAAATTCCACAGGATAATGTGTGGCATCATCTTGCTCGACGACAGTATTTATAAAGTTGTAGACCACATCATTTCTCTCAATTTCTGAGAGAATGCATTCGTCAATTGGTGCAGCCACCTAAGAATTCTGCTGGTGTGGTATACGACTGATGTCGTTGTACACACAGCGAATGAGTTCTTCTAAGCAGGAAACAACTCTATCGAGAGACATTGGAAGCACCACTTGTCCACCTCTCTCCTAGAGTACCTTCACCAACACTTAGAAGGACATCGGAGAATTCTTGAGCACGTCCAAATTGGGGATGGATCTACTTCGAAGGTTTGCTTGTTCTTCAAAATCAGTCACAAAATAAATTTGCAAAAATTTTGGAATATCTGTGGGTAGCAGCGAACCAATTTGATGGTAAACTTGTCCCTGAATCTTGAATGTCGGGATGAACTCTGTTTCAACGATTTGATTTGCACCAAGCGAAGTCATCTGGAAGGCGCTATTATAGACTCCGATGTTTTTCAAAAAATTGCTGGACTTTGGATGTTCGCCGCTTAGTAAGAATTTCAACAGTTCTGGTGGGTCTTGCAGACTCCAAGCGTACCTTACCAGATGCACAACACATCCCATTGGGCTCCCCTCTCCATTTGCGGGCTTGACAGAGGGCGCACACTTCTTCTAAGATGCCAATATCTCCGTGTACGACGTAGTTAATCGCAACATTGTACATAAATCCACTTCCCTCTTTATTTAGCCATGGTTGCTCTTGCAACTCTTGCATTCCGTCCCGGTCTTGCGATACATGAGCAGAAGTATCGTCACGTACGTCCTGGTAACGCTGCTGAGCAGCTGTACTACCCTATTTATGCTGCTCATCAGTCTCCAACGACCGTAAAAGAGCAGGCTGAGAGTGATCTCTCCTTAACTGAGTATCCTGCTCTTCAAGATCTTCGATCGACTCAGTTTTCACAATGTTTTCTCGAAGAGTAGCCAACCTAGCTTCACGCTCAACGGCGGTTTCTACACATCGAGCTAACTTTTTCCTTCGAGTATCGTTTGAGCATTCGGATAAATTAGATATCCTTTTCCAGGCATTTTAATTATTTTAAATCGAAACTAAATAATAATTTAATGATGCTAAGTATTTCAAATTGACTAACCACACGATAACTTATATCAAAGCAGGCAACCTCAGTTTTGACATTTGGTGTACGAAATAATAGCGCGATTCAGAATCATTCAAATTTATACGCCAACGCCATCTAGTTAGCAAATAGGAAACATTGTCCCACAATGACATAATCAAATTTAAATCATTTATATCAACAAAAAAATTGCTTCCATATGTAATTCGACTTGAAGGCCAATCGATGTCGTTGCTCTAAAATTGTTTAATGAAATCTCTTATATATAAAAATGAATTGCTGTTCGTTAGTCTCGCTAAAACTCGAAAACGACTGAACCGATTTGGCTTATTTTAATCTTGAAATATTCGTAGAAGTCCAGGGAAGGCTTAAACGGTGAGAAAATTTCCTTATGTGACGCAGACGAAGTTGCGCGGGCCAGCTAGTTTATTTATATGTATAGATTGTATTTATCTCTGAAACGAATTAAAGACACAATTTTTAAAAAGGAACAGAACTCCTTGTATCTATGACAATTAATAAAAAACCATTGACAGTGCCAAAAATGACACAATCAAATTTAAATTATGGTATAAGAGCTAGCAACGTTTTTGACAGAGTATTTACCGATACGGACTGTCTTGTAGTAGCCGCCAACCGGTAGTGTTAGAGTACAGTTAAAAAACCGATTTTTCAAATTATTTAAAGACATTTTTTTCTTTAATTTATTTTTATTATACTTTTCGCTACATTAATTTATTATTTCCAGATATTTTTTGTTGTATTTCTGTGCCAGACGCTAATTCTGAATTATTATTTTTTAATGAAGCTTTTTAAGGACCTAAAAACCAAAATTAATTTGCCAACTGATATAAAAGTGAAAGAGTATGAGAGATAGCATATATAAAAATAAAAACTGGCTTTACTGAAATGTTTGTTTTCCCGACGTTGCTAGCTCTCATACTAATAAAAAAATGATTCAACATGAAATTTGACTTGAACGCCGATAGATGTCGTTGCTCTAAAATTGTGTAATGAAATTTATTATATTTATATCCCGTTCCTCGGACATGAGAGCACTATAATATATAGCCTATGTGTTGACCCGACTTCTAAGCAATATTCTTGCCAAATTTGAAGTACATCTGTGCAGCAGTTTTCGAGTTTATCCCGGACAAAGCTGACTTTTTTACAGAACTAAATGTATGGATTCTGAATCGCGCCATCAAAATGTTCAACGGTTGTTTGACTTGGGGGAGTGTATTTTGCAATGTTGACTTTTCTATCCTTTTATTATATGTATAGATAGCGCCTACTAAATTGGTAAGAGTACTAGCACAACTACATAGGACATCAAAATGGCTCTCCTGTAAAATTGCGTTTTATCACTTATCTCTACTAATATTACAAATGCGAAAGTAACTGTCTGTCTGTTACGCTTACCCGCTTAAACCTCTCAGTCGACTTTGATGAAATTTGGCACAGACAATCTTTATACACTTATTCAGACACTCGCGGTTTTCTATAATACTTCCATGCATTTTCAACGGGTTCTTACCACGATATTTAATTAATTGAGTTGTCTCGATATTTCAACGTTGTTGCAAACGTTATGATCACGATGACGATGTGTCGTGATGTGAGTTCGAGTTCCAGTGGTACTACCCAAAAGCGAACGAGAAAGAGGGTAGACAGATTTATTTTCTCTTAAATCGACCCGCAGTATCCAGTATTCTCGTGATCATGACGTTTGCAACAACGTTGAAATATCGAGACAACTCAATTAATTAAATATCATGGTAAGAATCCGTTGAAAATGCATGAAAGACAGTCTTTAGACCCTGAGAAAGAACATAGGCTATTTTTTAATTGAAAGTGACGCAGACTAATAGGACCCATCGGCCATCGATATCTTCAGGGAAATACTCTAATGCACTCATAATAAAGCTGTTATTAACATACATTTGCATTCCGATCACTTAACTAATTCGATCAAATCTTATGTTTAAAACATTCGAATAATCGATTCGAAGTAAAGTGATTCGATTACTGGGTAAACCACATGTGGTGTTTCTAACGTAAAATTAACTATTTTCCTTTTATAAAAATACTAGCTACTGCCCGCGACGTCGTCTGCGTGAATGCTATGTACATCACCATAATAATATACCAATAATTATATCTTTTAAAATAACATTAATTTACTGGTTTTCTTCTTTACCTTTCATATCTACACTAAGCAGAGTAACAGTATAAGACTGTTTTTTTTTAAATTGAAGAGCAAAAAGTGATAATTTCGCGGGTCCCGTTACACAACTTCGGAGGAGTTAGGTTCCGAAGAAGCATAATCGGGAAACCGACCTTCAGCTTGATAGTATGTGCTGGAAGTCCACTTGCTGACAGAGAGTTCAAAAATTCCACAGGATAATGTGTGGCATCATCTTGCTCGACGACAGTATTTATAAAGTTGTAGACCACATCATTTCTCTCAATTTCTGAGAGAATGCATTCGTCAATTGGTGCAGCCACCTAAGAATTCTGCTGGTGTGGTATACGACTGATGTCGTTGTACACACAGCGAATGAGTTCTTCTAAGCAGGAAACAACTCTATCGAGAGACATTGGAAGCACCACTTGTCCACCTCTCTCCTAGAGTACCTTCACCAACACTTAGAAGGACATCGGAGAATTCTTGAGCACGTCCAAATTGGGGATGGATCTACTTCGAAGGTTTGCTTGTTCTTCAAAATCAGTCACAAAATAAATTTGCAAAAATTTTGGAATATCTGTGGGTAGCAGCGAACCAATTTGATGGTAAACTTGTCCCTGAATCTTGAATGTCGGGATGAACTCTGTTTCAACGATTTGATTTGCACCAAGCGAAGTCATCTGGAAGGCGCTATTATAGACTCCGATGTTTTTCAAAAAATTGCTGGACTTTGGATGTTCGCCGCTTAGTAAGAATTTCAACAGTTCTGGTGGGTCTTGCAGACTCCAAGCGTACCTTACCAGATGCACAACACATCCCATTGGGCTCCCCTCTCCATTTGCGGGCTTGACAGAGGGCGCACACTTCTTCTAAGATGCCAATATCTCCGTGTACGACGTAGTTAATCGCAACATTGTACATAAATCCACTTCCCTCTTTATTTAGCCATGGTTGCTCTTGCAACTCTTGCATTCCGTCCCGGTCTTGCGATACATGAGCAGAAGTATCGTCACGTACGTCCTGGTAACGCTGCTGAGCAGCTGTACTACCCTATTTATGCTGCTCATCAGTCTCCAACGACCGTAAAAGAGCAGGCTGAGAGTGATCTCTCCTTAACTGAGTATCCTGCTCTTCAAGATCTTCGATCGACTCAGTTTTCACAATGTTTTCTCGAAGAGTAGCCAACCTAGCTTCACGCTCAACGGCGGTTTCTACACATCGAGCTAACCTTTTCCTTCGAGTATCGTTTGAGTATTCGGATAAATTAGATATCCTTTTCCAGGCATTTTAATTATTTTAAATCGAAACTAAATAATAATTTAATGATGCTAAGTATTTCAAATTGACTAACCACACGATAACTTATATCAAAGCAGGCAACCTCAGTTTTGACATTTGGTGTACGAAATAATAGCGCGATTCAGAATCATTCAAATTTATACGCCAACGCCATCTAGTTAGCAAATAGGAAACATTGTCCCACAATGACATAATCAAATTTAAATCATTTATATCAACAAAAAAATTGCTTCCATATGTAATTCGACTTGAAGGCCAATCGATGTCGTTGCTCTAAAATTGTTTAATGAAATCTCTTATATATAAAAATGAATTGCTGTTCGTTAGTCTCGCTAAAACTCGAAAACGACTGAACCGATTTGGCTTATTTTAATCTTGAAATATTCGTAGAAGTCCAGGGAAGGCTTAAACGGTGAGAAAATTTCCTTATGTGACGCAGACGAAGTTGCGCGGGCCAGCTAGTTTATTTATATGTATAGATTGTATTTATCTCTGAAACGAATTAAAGACACAATTTTTAAAAAGGAACAGAACTCCTTGTATCTATGACAATTAATAAAAAACCATTGACAGTGCCAAAAATGACACAATCAAATTTAAATTATGGTATAAGAGCTAGCAACGTTTTTGACAGAGTATTTACCGATACGGACTGTCTTGTAGTAGCCGCCAACCGGTAGTGTTAGAGTACAGTTAAAAAACCGATTTTTCAAATTATTTAAAGACATTTTTTTCTTTAATTTATTTTTATTATACTTTTCGCTACATTAATTTATTATTTCCAGATATTTTTTGTTGTATTTCTGTGCCAGACGCTAATTCTGAATTATTATTTTTTAATGAAGCTTTTTAAGGACCTAAAAACCAAAATTAATTTGCCAACTGATATAAAAGTGAAAGAGTATGAGAGATAGCATATATAAAAATAAAAACTGGCTTTACTGAAATGTTTGTTTTCCCGACGTTGCTAGCTCTCATACTAATAAAAAAATGATTCAACATGAAATTTGACTTGAACGCCGATAGATGTCGTTGCTCTAAAATTGTGTAATGAAATTTATTATATTTATATCCCGTTCCTCGGACATGAGAGCACTATAATATATAGCCTATGTGTTGACCCGACTTCTAAGCAATATTCTTGCCAAATTTGAAGTACATCTGTGCAGCAGTTTTCGAGTTTATCCCGGACAAAGCTGACTTTTTTACAGAACTAAATGTATGGATTCTGAATCGCGCCATCAAAATGTTCAACGGTTGTTTGACTTGGGGGAGTGTATTTTGCAATGTTGACTTTTCTATCCTTTTATTATATGTATAGACTAGCTACTGTCCGCGACGTCGTCTGCGTGAATGCTATGTACATCACCATAATAATATACCAATAATTATATCTTTTAAAATAACATTAATTTACTGGTTTTCTTCTTTACCTTTCATATCTACACTAAGCAGAGTAACAGTATAAGACTGTTTTTTTTTTAAATTGAAGAGCAAAAAGTGATAATTTCGCGGGTCCCGTTACACAACTTCGGAGGAGTTAGGTTCCGAAGAAGCATAATCGGGAAACCGACCTTCAGCTTGATAGTATGTGCTGGAAGTCCACTTGCTGACAGAGAGTTCAAAAATTCCACAGGATAATGTGTGGCATCATCTTGCTCGACGACAGTATTTATAAAGTTGTAGACCACATCATTTCTCTCAATTTCTGAGAGAATGCATTCGTCAATTGGTGCAGCCACCTAAGAATTCTGCTGGTGTGGTATACGACTGATGTCGTTGTACACACAGCGAATGAGTTCTTCTAAGCAGGAAACAACTCTATCGAGAGACATTGGAAGCACCACTTGTCCACCTCTCTCCTAGAGTACCTTCACCAACACTTAGAAGGACATCGGAGAATTCTTGAGCACGTCCAAATTGGGGATGGATCTACTTCGAAGGTTTGCTTGTTCTTCAAAATCAGTCACAAAATAAATTTGCAAAAATTTTGGAATATCTGTGGGTAGCAGCGAACCAATTTGATGGTAAACTTGTCCCTGAATCTTGAATGTCGGGATGAACTCTGTTTCAACGATTTGATTTGCACCAAGCGAAGTCATCTGGAAGGCGCTATTATAGACTCCGATGTTTTTCAAAAAATTGCTGGACTTTGGATGTTCGCCGCTTAGTAAGAATTTCAACAGTTCTGGTGGGTCTTGCAGACTCCAAGCGTACCTTACCAGATGCACAACACATCCCATTGGGCTCCCCTCTCCATTTGCGGGCTTGACAGAGGGCGCACACTTCTTCTAAGATGCCAATATCTCCGTGTACGACGTAGTTAATCGCAACATTGTACATAAATCCACTTCCCTCTTTATTTAGCCATGGTTGCTCTTGCAACTCTTGCATTCCGTCCCGGTCTTGCGATACATGAGCAGAAGTATCGTCACGTACGTCCTGGTAACGCTGCTGAGCAGCTGTACTACCCTATTTATGCTGCTCATCAGTCTCCAACGACCGTAAAAGAGCAGGCTGAGAGTGATCTCTCCTTAACTGAGTATCCTGCTCTTCAAGATCTTCGATCGACTCAGTTTTCACAATGTTTTCTCGAAGAGTAGCCAACCTAGCTTCACGCTCAACGGCGGTTTCTACACATCGAGCTAACCTTTTCCTTCGAGTATCGTTTGAGCATTCGGATAAATTAGATATCCTTTTCCAGGCATTTTAATTATTTTAAATCGAAACTAAATAATAATTTAATGATGCTAAGTATTTCAAATTGACTAACCACACGATAACTTATATCAAAGCAGGCAACCTCAGTTTTGACATTTGGTGTACGAAATAATAGCGCGATTCAGAATCATTCAAATTTATACGCCAACGCCATCTAGTTAGCAAATAGGAAACATTGTCCCACAATGACATAATCAAATTTAAATCATTTATATCAACAAAAAAATTGCTTCCATATGTAATTCGACTTGAAGGCCAATCGATGTCGTTGCTCTAAAATTGTTTAATGAAATCTCTTATATATAAAAATGAATTGCTGTTCGTTAGTCTCGCTAAAACTCGAAAACGACTGAACCGATTTGGCTTATTTTAATCTTGAAATATTCGTAGAAGTCCAGGGAAGGCTTAAACGGTGAAAAAATTTCCTTATGTGACGCAGACGAAGTTGCGCGGGCCAGCTAGTTTATTTATATGTATAGATTGTATTTATCTCTGAAACGAATTAAAGACACAATTTTTAAAAAGGAACAGAACTCCTTGTATCTATGACAATTAATAAAAAACCATTGACAGTGCCAAAAATGACACAATCAAATTTAAATTATGGTATAAGAGCTAGCAACGTTTTTGACAGAGTATTTACCGATACGGACTGTCTTGTAGTAGCCGCCAACCGGTAGTGTTAGAGTACAGTTAAAAAACCGATTTTTCAAATTATTTAAAGACATTTTTTTCTTTAATTTATTTTTATTATACTTTTCGCTACATTAATTTATTATTTCCAGATATTTTTTGTTGTATTTCTGTGCCAGACGCTAATTCTGAATTATTATTTTTTAATGAAGCTTTTTAAGGACCTAAAAACCAAAATTAATTTGCCAACTGATATAAAAGTGAAAGAGTATGAGAGATAGCATATATAAAAATAAAAACTGGCTTTACTGAAATGTTTGTTTTCCCGACGTTGCTAGCTCTCATACTAATAAAAAAATGATTCAACATGAAATTTGACTTGAACGCCGATAGATGTCGTTGCTCTAAAATTGTGTAATGAAATTTATTATATTTATATCCCGTTCCTCGGACATGAGAGCACTATAATATATAGCCTATGTGTTGACCCGACTTCTAAGCAATATTCTTGCCAAATTTGAAGTACATCTGTGCAGCAGTTTTCGAGTTTATCCCGGACAAAGCTGACTTTTTTACAGAACTAAATGTATGGATTCTGAATCGCGCCATCAAAATGTTCAACGGTTGTTTGACTTGGGGGAGTGTATTTTGCAATGTTGACTTTTCTATCCTTTTATTATATGTATAGATTATGAAAAAAAAGCCTTTTGAGCAAAATTTAAGAACAGCATTAAGCCTGCTTATAGCCTCTTCCATTCAGTTTCCATACCCTAAGGTTGCCTGGAAGAAATCGCTATAGCGATAAGGCCGCCTATATTGTACAACTACTATAAGCTGTATCAGTTTTTAAATTAATTGGTGTTTTTTGGTACAATAAAGTAGGTATATACTACTACTACTACTAAGCTTTTTTTTTTTATTATTGCGAAATAGATAAACGAGCCTACGGCCCACCTGATGGTAAGCGGTCACCGTCGCTCATGAACCTCTGCAATGCTAAGGCAATGAGGGTTCGTTATCTATCACCTACCCATACAGGACTTTTCTTAAACCTCGTTTAAAGCTGAGGAAGCCTTTGGATACGAATCTATTGTATATTTTTTACAAGCTCATATTACCTTATGTATGTATCTATGTAACTATGTAAGTCCGGGTGCAATCTTTCAAGCTAAATTTGATAAACTTCCCGGTTTCTGATTGAACTGACATTTTGCACGCAGATAACCACTTACGATCAGGTGGCCCGTTAGCTCGTCTGCCTACATAGCAATTAAAAAAATATCGCGTGACAATGCAAAAATAATATGACAATGACGCTGATCTGATGTTGGATTCGGAAGGTGGTCATAGAAAGTCTTGTGATAAACAAGATAGATCGTGTTTAGGCTTGTTTTACTTGTATTAGCTAGCACTCTACTGCTACATGATATTCAGGATCTTAAAAGCTTGTATTTTAAAGTTTTCTTTAAATTTACTTATTACGGTATGTGGTAACCGTCGGTCATCAGCCTCTGCAATGTCAGGACTTTTCTTAGACCGCGTTTAAAGATGAACATATCGTAGCGCTCCGGAAACATCGAGATCCAATCCAAATATGCTCTGCCAAAATATTGAATAGCAAAATACAAATTTTCTAGTATTGGACCAAAAAACTAGTGCCTAAGCTCAAAAATAAAATACTAGGACAAGGACAACAGAAGTCAGTAGGAGTTCTCAATAATACAAATTAGTGGGAACTATCCCACGAGATCGGTCTACCACGATTGTGTGGAAACGTGTTTTTTGTCGAACTCACTGCACATTGTAATAAGAGCGATAATCGCTTGTCATTAGTTATGTAATCCTTTTCGCACATAGGTAACAGGTCATTGATTTATTTGTAAACTATTTAATTATTATGTGATTTATACTTTTACTTTAGTTGGTATTATTATGTTTGTTCCCGGCTCCCGCGTAGCTTGGGTTTGGCTGGACTTGTACTATACCTGTACCTGTTCCAACTCATTACTTCCCACTGTTGGGCTCAGGTCTCCTCAGAAGAGGGATTAGGCATAGTCCACCACGCTTGCCCAGTGCGGATTGGAGACTTCACATATCTTCCAGTGGTGTTGTGAAAAATTGCACATAAATCTTTTTCACATTTAGATTTAGAGGTACAATTAGAGGTACTATACAATTCAGAGTGTTGACTTGTTTCCGATTTTCAAATAAACCAAACAATTTACACTCAACAACTCGGAACATCCCATCCGAACTTACATAATGAAAATGAAAAAGTATTTATTGATCAGTAGAAGTCGTGGTGGTCGAAGCGCTTCCTTCCGAACGGAAGGTCGTGGGTTCAAATCCGGCCGGCTAGTACCTCTAAATCTAAATGTGAAAAAGATTTATGTGCAATTTTTCACAACACCGCTGGCTAAAAACGGTGTAGGAAAACATCGTGAGGAAACCTGCATGTCGGAAAAGGATTCTAAAAATCCTTTGAAGATATGTGAAGTCCCCAATCCGCACTGGGCAAGCGTGGTGGACTATGCCTAATCCCTCTTCTGAAGAGACCTGAGCCCAACAGTGGGCAGTAATGGGTTGGTACAGGACAGAACAGATCAGTAAAAAGTGTTACATATAAATTTCCCACATATACTACCAAAGGAGGACCACATTAAACCGACGTTACATGGTAAGCTTATAGTGGGAAGGAACGTCTGAGCCCGTACTAGTAAAAACTGTATCACGGGTGCAGGAGTCCTTCATATAATACAAGCCAGGTCAACAAACAATGAACCGGTGACTAATAAATAATATAGAAAAAGGCATACACAGTAACATGTTTTCATAGGTTTATATGATACTAGATGACCCGCGCAACTTCGTCTGCGTTACAAAGGGGTTCAAAAATTGTAGCCCATATAGGCACGCGCCGCCCGGCGCAAACAACTACGACCCTGCATTTTAAATTTGTAATATCTTCGGTAATATTCACTTAAATTACATGCTGTAAAAAGCATATTGATCTATAATAAATGCACAATTTATTTAAGGTACTTAATTGGATAAGGATTAATGCTGTATTGTTTAAAATCACTTCGTAAATAACCACATTTTTTAGTAAAGAATAAAAATGGTTATGCTGGGTTATCCCTAAGAGATAGACATATACCATCGCGGACTTTTTTGTTGAACTTTTTAAGGTGAACAATACTGTAGTACATTATTTTGGTCTATCTCGTAGGGTTCAGCCAGCGTTTGCAATATAAGCGCAAAAAACGTGCTTATTTACGACATCACATTAGAAACCTTTAAATTTATCAGTGTTTCTCTACTATATTATGCATTTATTATACATACAAACCTTCCTTAAGAATCACTCTATCTATTAAAAAAAAACGCATCAAAATCCGTTGCGTAATTTTAAAGATCTAAGCATACATACAGACATACAGCGAAAGCGACTTTGTTTTATACTATGTATTGATAGGTAAATTCATGTACTTAAATTAACGTACATAGGTACATACACATATTCATTGCGTTTTATACTCGTAATAACTTCTAAACGAAAAGTCCGATTTGGATAAGGGTTAATATAACGATACTCATTTAACGTTAAATTTAATCTTGGAACGAAAAACAATTTTTCATAACCATAAAAGCGGTTATTGTGACTAAACTATGATAGTTAGATATATGCTGTCGCGGACTTTTTTGTTTGTCTTTACAAGACCTAAAAACCCGTAGTACATCGTTTTGTTCTATTGTCAATAGTTTTTGCAGCGTACGCATAAATAGGTTTTCGATTATTCGCCTTGCGTTACATATTCGATATTTTCATACGGATCCCTAATTTTTTTCAAAATAAAATATAGCCTATTACCTTCCTCGATAAATGGACATTCCAACAGTGAAAACATTTTTGAAATCGGACCAGTAGATCCTGAGATTAGCGCGTTCAAGCAAACAAACAAACAAACTCTTCAGCTTTATAATATTAGTATAGATAGATAAGTTAATTCATGTACTTAAATTAACGTACATAGGTACATAGTTACAGTGCAAGTTATATTAAATTATTTATTTTAAAGGAAGTTTTTAAAAACAAGGTCTTACGATCCTGGATATTATTAGCAGTAGAGTGCTGCAGCTACTTCAACAAACCTAAACACGACGGGTCTATCGTATTTAGTACAGGAGTTCCTATGGCCACCTTCCGAATCCATCATCAGATCAGCGCCGTTTTGTCATAATATTTCATTGTCACGCGATATACACCTGCGTACAAAATATCAGCTCAATCGGAAACCGGGAAGTTTGTCTAAAGTTTGCACGTTTCCACCCGAACTTACGTAGTTTTAAATCAATACAAACTCTAAAAAAATACTCATTTCCAATATGATAATAGTACATAAATGCAGTAAAATAAAAAAAAGGTATACTGTAAAGGTTTTTTGTTAATGTTTTTTGGTTGTAAAGCCATTGCACTGTGGTAGAGCGTAGGCTCAGTAGAGAGCATTCCACTGTCGCTTTTCGAGCTTTCTTCCGCATGCAGCCTTGAAGTTTTGGAACAGAGGTGCTGTGGAGTCGCTAGGAAAATAATTGTGTGTTATTTTTACAAGCTTTATATTAACTTGCACTGGATGTGACTATGTATGTAACTATGTAAGTTCGGATTGAATTTTGCGAGTTAAATTTGAAAAACTTCCCGTTGTTTGATTGAATTGACATTTTGCACACAAATGTATATCGCGTGGCAGTACAATAATATGACAAAATGGCGCTGATCTGATGAAATGAAATACTTTATTTTCAACATTGATGACGTACTCATTCTTGTTAACATCAAAAGTTTAAAGCTACCACCAGTTCGGACACAAAAAATAATAATTGTAGCCACCGTCCTGAGAAGAACTGGCAAGAAACTCAGCGGGCATGTCTTTTTTTTTCTTTTATGAGCATATATATTTTTTAAAGTATTTTAACAGTATTGTACAATTTTACATTAAATATAAAAAAAAATCGATTATGTTAATTAATAAAATATGATCTGATGATAGATTCGGAAGATGTCTATAGGAAGTATTGTGCTAGACAAGATAGACCCGCCGTGTTTGAGCTCGTTTTACTTATCTTAGCTAGCATTGCACTGATATTCAGGATCTTAAAAGATTGTATTTAAAAAGTTACCTGTTTAATAAACTATTATAATTCAGACACATTGATCCATCATCAAAGAAGATGGTCTACAAGGCAATTTAAAAAATAGGGATTTAGTATTTGTTCCGTACTGGAACAGATATCGTGTTCACAGGTTTTACCTTTTAATTCTATTTTCTTGTTATTGTTGATCGTAATACTGAGCTGCAATACTGCACATCCAATGCAAGATATAGATTTATCGGAGTATGGTTCCGTGGACTGTGGACAAGCCGTTCGTTTTGGTAGCCAGGAGTCTAGTGCGTCGCGCGCTCATTGGCTGCCGCGAACACAAATAAGAAAAGATTTCATGTTTGAACGCGCAAGCAACAGCCGAACTTGCGAACGATGTAATTAATATCCGACGCGAAGGTTCACAATCCTCTTAGTGCAAAAACTACACACCCAAGACTTCACCAGCGACCTGTGGACTGTGTGGTATATTCCACGGAATTTGTGAGAGCCTCACCAACGACGGCGACCACAGCTTCGCTTCGCGGACGGGCCGACCGACGAACGGTAAGTTTTTCAGCTCCACGGAATATCATACAGTATCTGTTTTTGTTTCTCATTTAATTCATACTCTGACTTTTATTCTGTTTTGTGTGTAATTATAAAAAAATATGAATTTTCTAAAGATTATGCGGCAATTTCGCTGTTATTAAATTAATTCAAATTTTAGTTTTTTGAACATTATGTATAAAAGATCCTCAAAATAATATATTATTACTTTTACTTTTTGTCTAGTCTACTATTGCACTGCACTACAAGACCCATGCAATCTGTTCAAATATCTGCAATAATTGTCTGGAAGAGATTGGTTGCAGCGATAATACAGCTCATTGTATGTCCCAATTTTAACATTATTTTGGTATGTTTCTGCTGTATCATGCAATAAAGATTTAAATTTTATTTTAACAGACACAACACCAACATTTCTCCATCGACTCCATCAGCCCTGTTCCCCCAGAAGTGAATGAACCAAATAGGCGAGATGTTCCCGAGCGGGTACTTTCACCGGGGTGAAGGCCCTCTAGGCCCTTGGCCCTTAGCATGATGCACTTATCTGCAACGAATACTCTTATATTTAAAAAAAAACTGTCATTAGTTATTAAAATTTTATTGTTATGTAATTTTAGGTTAAGCGATTTTGATAATTTTTTGGGTTGAATAGGGCTTGTGTTCAATTTTGATTTTAATACCCTGATTTTTGAAAAATGATTTTTTTTGTTTGTTTCTATAACATCCCAATAGTCGGTAACTAGAAAAAATATTTTTGATTATGAGTTCTTTGTCCCACAGTGGTGACAGTTAAGACAGACTTAACAGTTGTTGCTTGTTTTGGAGGAAATCACTAAACTGCGAGTCACCGGTAGTTGAGAGGGCAAACTCTAAAATTACATATATAGTTTTAATAATTCCTGTTTTTTTTTTATTTATTTTATAAGCACACAATACACATTACAAGCTAATACACAAATATATAAACTAAAGTACAATTTAAAGATCTGGCTTGCAACGTAAGCCAGCGCAATGCAAAACAAAGCAGAAGCGTGTACAAGTACATTTCAAAAATAAACTTTGAACTACCTAAAATATTATTTTATGCGTAAAACGTTATTAACAATCGATGTTCAATCTATATTGAACATATCAACTTTTATATATTAATATTTTTAATGAAAACTCTTTGTTTTCCATACGCGAGACAGTCATCGCGCTATGCCACTTTTCTTTCTATCCATATAGAGATTAGTCGCAATTTATTTCTCTTTACTTTTATATCAATTTATTGTATTCCAAAATTTTTTTTATTGCCATGTAGGCAGACGAGCCAACGGGCCACCTGATCATAAGTGGTTGCCGTCGCTCATGAACCTCTGAAATGTCAGGGGACACTGAGGGGTCGCTACCTACGACCTAACTTTAAGGCCCCTCCTCAATATAAAATAAATAAATAAATTATTATGTTGTGGTTTAAATAATTTCCCAACAATTCCTATTAGCCCTAATGTAGTACTGTAACAACCCATTACTGCTCACTGCTTGGCTCAGGCTTCCTCAGTAGAGGGAACAGGCATAGTCCACCACGTTAGCTCAATGCGAAAGGGAAACTTCAGACTTCACATCTCTTCGAATTATTTTGGAACCCTTTTTAATATTATTATGCAGGTTTCATAAACCGTTTTCGGTCAGTGTTTAAACTGCACATAAACTTATTCAAACACTCGCGGTTTTCTACTCAATTAATTGAATTAAATAACGCTATTTAATTTAATTAATCATTCAATTTAATTAATTTATTTATTTATTTGGGAAACAACAGTACAAGTTATTACATCAAAACAGGGATACAAAAAACCAAACCTAGACCAAATAAGTTTCCACCTCTAAACAAGTCAAAAAAGAGACAGTGGACGTAAAGAATTAAAAAATAACAATATAAAACTACCTAAATTAATAAAATAAGCTTTTAGCTCACAATTCAAAATATACAAATAAGTAATCAATAATATCATGGTAAGAACCCGTTGATAATGCATGAAAATTGCACATAGTTTTCAAATTAAGATTCGGAGTCCCAGCCTGTTTGGAACCTATACTAAAGGCATGCGCGTCAACCACTCGTCCACCATTTCATTCCCATCTGCAGCAACGCCGAAAATCCCCGAAAAAATACCTGCTAAAATTAAAGCGAAATTTAAAGTACAGCCTCAGCAGAATTCCAATTCATTGACAATGGACATCGGATACCACACAATTGTCATTCTTGGAATGGTCTGTACGGAGAAACATATCGGGAACACTGAGTCATGACCACCTACGTATTACTTGGCAGACTTACTGACGGCGTGGGGCTGGTGTGGCGGCCACGGGCTGGTAGATGACGGCCACAAAATGACAATGATTTTAAGAATTCGTTGATATAGGCTACGTAAGTACTCTTAATGTCAATTAGGATACTGGATGCCGTGCCAAGAAAATAATCTTAACAATTTTTAATGGTGTTTCCGGAGCGCTATGACTCGTCCTTCTTCAAACGAGGCTTGAAGCAAGTCCGTAAAGGTAGGCCGTAGGTAGCGGCCCCGCAGTGTCTTCTGGCAATGCAGAGCTCCACGAGCGATGGTAACCGCTTACTGTACTGTACCAACCCATTACTGCCCACTGTTGGGCTCAGGTCTCCTCAGAAGAGGGATTAGGCATAGTCCACCACGCTTGCCCAGTGCGGATTGGGGACTTCACATATCTTCAAAGGATTTTTAGAACCCTTTTCCGACATGCAGGTTTCCTCACGATGTTTTCCTTCACCGTTTTTAGCCAGTGGTGTTGTGAAAAATTGCACATACATCTTTTTCACATTTATATTTAGAGGTACAAGCCGGCCGGATTTGAACCCGCGACCTCCCGAACGGAAGGAAGCGCTTCGACACTCGGCCACCACGACTTTTACCGGTAACCGCTTACGATCAGGTGCAACTCGTCTGCCAAGAAAATCTGTTCCCGTTATGGAGTCCAACAGTGGGCAGCTATAAAAAGGTGAAAAGTACGTCCCACACAAATTGAAAAATTCCTAAAATCCAGGTTCCAATCTCAATTAGTCTCAGACTTTCCAAACAGATAACAAAAACATGAGAGCAAACTAAGTCATTAATGATTAGATGATAAATAAAAAAACAAGTTACAAGTTACATAAGTGGCCACGGCAAGCGACAAAGTAGACCGGAACGATCTATGTACATCGCGTTACATTTTCACAGTCCATTTAACTTTTTTCTAGTGTATTAACATTGCTAATACATGCATTTATTTAACTTGTATTAGATTAGCGTAAAAATAGTTTTTTTTTGTATAGCTTGCACTGGATGTAATTTTGTAAGTTCGGGTGGTTCTTGCGAGTTGTATTCGACCAATTTTCTAGTTTTTGGAACGAAGTTCCTTATCGCGCGTTATAGAAAGGAGGCTAGACGGAAATTATTATGAAAAAGTTGTCACGACACTTTTTTTGATTTAGATGATTATCGCTAGATGGCGCTGTGATCAAAATATTTTACTAATTATTATAACCAAAGGAACTTCGTTCCATCCGGCTGTCCCTTGACACCTCTCAATTTTATTTTTTTAAGTTAAACTAATTATTATAACTTAAATAAAATATTTTGATCACAGCGCCATCTAGCATTAATCATATACATCAAAATAAGGAATTGTTTTAAAAGATTTTAATCACAGCGCCATCTAGCGATAATCATCTAAAACAAAAAAAGTGTCGTGACAACTATTTCATAAGAATTTTCGTCTAGCCCCCTTTCGATATCGCTAAAACCCGCTTAAATTAATTTATTCGTCTTAGCTCAAAAATAAAATAGTACCCGCTGTACATAAGAAACTGAAAATTGCGACCAGTTTTACGCAAGCCGTGCAAAACGAGAGAAGCATTGTGATCGCTTCCTACTCCGTTACGTCACTGACACACTTCTCACAACTCGCCATGCATTGACACTGACATTTGACGTGGCACTTTGAAACGGAACCCTGTGCCTGAGTAAAGGAATAATTTAAAAAAAAACTTTGGTTGAACCGCACTAAAATCTTCAGCGTACGAATCCCGGCTGAGGTTAAAACTCAGCACGCGATTATGCGGGGTGGCGCGACGCGTTACGCACTACGGCACTCTTTCCCGTCAAGACCCTACAAGATGTGAATCACCAATTAGAAGATGGAAATCCAACAAAAACAATAAAAATGGAGATACAAAATATAAAAATTATTCAGTTAAAGGCCAAAATTGTGATTTTAATGAATTAAGACAGTTCTGATTTATTGCTTAATTGAACTTATTTTCAATTATGTACAAAAACTAAACATAACAAAAAGCATTTATCACTTAAAATTGATAGTTTCATTGTTTTTTGCGTAAAAGTTCCATATAGGTACTTAGTTAGACTCAAAACTCTGTACCAACCCATTACTGCCCACTGTTGGGCTCAGGTCTCCTCAGAAGTGATTAGGCATAGTCCACCACGCTTGCCCAGTGCGGATTGGGGACTTCACATATCTTCAAAGGATTTTTAGATCCCTTCTCCAACATGCAGATTTCCTCTCGATGTTTTCCTTTACCGTTTTTAGCCAGTGGTGTTGTGAAAAATCTCACATAAATCTTTTTTCACATTTAGATTTAGAGGTACAAGCCGGCCGGATTTGAACCCGCGACCTCCCGTTCGGAAGGACGCGCTTCGACCACTCGGCCACCACGACTACTCATAACTAGCACATTATAATAAAAGCTTAAATAAAAATCTTAAAGCTACTTCTTTCTTAAATAGATATTAAAATCATAAGAAAACCTGTACTTAATGTTGCCCTATCAATAAAATATAACGTGTCTATTAAGATAATTGACAATTTGAAATAAATCAAAAATTGTAATTAATTCGGAACTTCAGGTCATCGAACCATAAATGAAAATGAAGTTGGCGCCACTAGCTTGTTTGGTTTCGATACTATCTCCTATCTTTTATGCCACCCTGATACCTATGTCAACATTTGTTTTAAAATTACAGAAATGTAAATGTAGTTGAACCTATTTTGATGTTACACAGAAATCAATGACTATTTTTACAAGCTTTTTATTAACTTGCACTGGATGTAACTATGTAAGTTCGGGTGGAATCTTACAAGTTAAATTTGACAAACAAGCCGGTTTCCGATTGAGCTGACGTTTTGCATGCACATTTATATCGCGTGACAATGCAATAATACGACTGGTATGGCATCATGGAGCTGATCTGATGAAGGTTTCGGAAGGTGTCCATAGGAACACTTGCACTAAACAAGATAGAACAGTCGTGTTTGGACTCGTTTTTTCTTGTCTTAGCTGGCTCTCTACTGATACTTATTATATGATATTCAGGATCTTAAAAGCTCGTATTTAAAGCTTTCTTGAAAATAAAATTATTTTATTATCCAAAAACGAAAAAATACCATCGGAATTCGTTTCTCCAGGAAAACAAACTACACAGCAAATCATGAAAACTTAAAAAAAAATAAGACCCCACACTATTACCTTTCACATAGAATAATTGTCAAATTTAACAATAGAAGAGGGAGGAAACATTAAAAATTGCAATTCTAATCAGATGTACTTTTTTGAATGAAACGTTACACAATTTCAAAAAACAAGATACTATTCTGAATTCAACCGTGAATATTGATAAAGATAGTTAAATAATGCAATGTGATTAAATAATAAATGCAAATGGCTTTCGATTTTAAATTGTTCGTCACAGCAAGACTCTGTTATCAGACGAATGAGTTTTTTTACGTTTTTGCCTCTTACTTCACAACTTTGCCGCTGACCCGCGCAATTAGAATACATTTAACTTGTAAATGAAATGTACGCGAGAACTCTGTCTGTCTGTCTGTCTGTTACGTCTTCCCGCATAAACTTCTCAATCGATTTTGATGAAATTTGGCACAGACAATCCTTAGACCTGGAGAAAGAACATAGGCTGATCTTACTAAGACCTAAAAACCCGTAGTACATCATTTTGTTCTATTGTCAATTGTTTTTGCAGCGTACGCATAAATAGGTTTTCGATTTTTCACCTTCTGTTACATATTTGATATTTTCATACGGATCCCTATTTTTTTTTAAATAAAATAGGGATCCGTTTGAAAATAGCCTATAACCTTCCTCGATAAATGGACTTTCGAACACTGAAATAATTTTTGAAATCGGACCAGTAGTTCCTGAGATTAGCGCGTTCAAACAAACAAACTCTTCAGCTTTATAATATTAGTATAGATGTAACTATCCGTTAACAAACAAAAAAGCATAAATAAAGTCGAATTGAGATATTTTTTGAAATCGATTAAAATAGAGGAAAACGTATTCATATTTATTAATATTTTTTATTACAATACTTAGTATAGATATCATTGGCCGGTGTTTCACCTGCAAAAGCCGTTGTTCTTAGGTACATTGTTATACTGACCTATCGTCCATCAGACTGATGATAATTGTATAAATCTTTTAGTATGTATCTACGTAATTGTGACTAATATTACAATTAATATAATGACTTAAATTATAATCGTGGTATTTTGCCAAATAAATGGGAATTTTATGTTGTTACTTTTTTGCTCTGAAATGTAGATTATTTTTCTTGTGAACCGATTTTTTTAATTCATTTTTACCAAAGTACTCTACAGTTACAGTTTTAATTCCTGCAGTGTAATTTACCAAACGTTTATTTTTTTTGTAAATAAAAATAATATAGAAAAAAAATACCATTCTGTTCCAAAGTTTCGCGTTCCATTTATAAGAAATTATCTTTCAAATCATTCAAATCCCAACTTTGAAAACACAAAACAATTTAAACTTCAACCTAACCTATTTTCAAAGTCGGTAAAAATAATAAAAAAATAATATAAAAAAATATAAAACCTAACAATAATATTATGACAAGTTGAACAACCCTTTCATATGAGTAATTCATATAAATGCATTTTTATCTTTACATTGCGTTTTATCGTGCGATGATCTTACGTTTTTTTCCTGAAACGCATTCGCACTGATAAACAGAGTTGTGCTAATATTAAAATGCAAATAAGTTTAAGAGATAATGCTTGTTATTTTAAATGACGCTTGTGTGGTTAAAAAAGAAAGACATCAGACAACTTATTCAGACACTCGCGGTTTTCTATAATACTGTCATGCATTTTCAACTGGTTCTTACCACGATATTTAATAAATTGAGTTGTCTCGATATTTCAACGTTGTTGCAAACGTCATGATCACGAGAAGACTGGATACTGCGGGTCGATTTAAGAGCAAACAAATCTGTCTACCCTCTTTCTCGTTCGCTTTTGGGTAGTACCACTGGAACTCGAACTCACATCACGACACATCATCATCGTGATCATGACGTTTGCAACAACGTTGAAATATCGAGACAACTCAATTAATTAAATATCGTGGTAAGAACCCGTTGAAAATGCATGAAAGTATTTATATTTCTAATTAAAGTTAATTATCAACCTTGCAATAAAATTAAAAAAATTGTTTAAAGATAGATGAAACGAGCCCAAACACGACAGGTCTATCTTGTTTAGCATAAGAGTTCCTTTGACCACCTTCTGAATCCATCAACAGCTCCATTCAACGCGTTCATTTTAAAACGAGACATTCTGCGTCAAAGATAATCGATAAATCTGATAAAAAGTGTCAATATCACACAAAATGATGATGAAAATGTTGATTTTTAGGTAGAAATTTCGTTGCGTCTTGAAATTTTTTCTTAATTCCATTTAATGTTCGTTCTGCAAATGAAGCTGAAAATGTTACTTGATATTATTATGACACCAGTTTATAGCAGTGTTGTATTTTGAGTCTTATATTCTGATAGGCTGCGGTTCATACAAGCAAATACGCACTGCATACCCTATCATTTCAAATTTGCTTAAAAAATTTAACACAAAACGATTCAACTTTGTATATTTAATCAAAATACACTTTTCATTACTATTATTGGCACACATTTAGCGTAAAAGTTTGATTATAGGACATAAATATGTGGAAAATTACTCAGATTTATATTTCTGCATACCCTGACTTAAATATGCATGCACGCCACTGCTGATAGGCGACCATTTCAATTGGATATAGCAAGGTTTGGTTTGAAAAAATCTACTTGCAAACGACCACTAATTCTGAGTTTAAACTACGGAACTCCAAAAACAAATTCATAGGCAGATATACAATTAGTAATATAATTCAAAAAAATATAGTTGACGTTAATACCTACTCTATTTGGAAGTTGGTTATAATGAAAACTATTAAACAAGCTTACTATCGCCATCTGTTGTTCAGTAGCAGAACTACGTATTGGTAAGGAAAGTGTTTTAGTTCTGCTACTCACCGCTAGATGTCTCCAACTTAAAAATTTTAAACAATTTTTTTTGTACGAATTACAGGAAAGCGATTCAATTGAGAATAGTTATTACAGTCAAATCGGTTCAAAATAATTAAAGTTTTTACTTAAAAATATTGTAATTGTTTCAAAGTATCGAAGTGTAGTAAGTAGCGTCCTTTAGTTTTTTTGTTAATTCTCTTTATAGCATATTATCTCATTTTTTATATTTTTTCCTTAAACAATAATTTATTTTTATGAAAAAAATAAATATTACAAAGCAAAAATATGTTTCCGCCCGGGATCGAACCGGGGACCTTCTGCGTGTTAGGCAGATGTGATAACCGCTACACCACGGAAACTGATGACCGATATGTTGAAATTGTTATAGATATTAACTTATTTTCATACTAAATTTACTACTTATGGAATCTGTGTGCCTATTCCGAGTTTTTCTTTGCAACTCTGAATGTTTACGTAAACTCTAATTTGTATGGAATTGAAACTACTGTAAATACATAGATGTTTAATATTCCAAATACATTAGCCGAAAATCAAAAGGCAAGTTTGAAAGAGTGCTTTGTATTTTTGACGGACTTCAAAAAAAGAGGCGGTAATCAATTCGATTGTATATTTTTTATGTTTATGCCTTCATAACTTTAGTTAGCGTGAACCAATTTCAATGATTCTGGTGTCAGATTTTCGTCATGGAATCCCATTTAATTATTTTTTTTTTATATTCGATCAAGTCAATGATTACTTGGACTATTGCACAAAGTGGGAATGAGTTGCTCGCCAAGGTCATTTCATTTACATAATCGATTTTTTTATTTTTTATACTTAATATAAAATAACTAAAATTGTATAATACTGTTAAAAAACTTTAAAAAAAAAGCTCATAAAAGAAAAAAGACATGCCCGCTGAGTTTCTTGCAGGTTTCTTCTCAGGACGTTGGCTACAATTATTATTTTTTTATGTCCGAACTGGTGGTAGCTTTTAACTTTTGACGTCAACAAGAATGAGTACGTCATTAATGTTGAAAATAAAGTATTTCATTTCAGTACTTTTAGATCTGTGTTCAAAAATGTTTATAAAAGTATAATTCATTTTCAACAATACTACACTAGAAATTATTAACACCTAGAATCTTTTACACATATCTGGCACGTGCAAAGTTTCTAAAACACACGTGACTTGTCAATTTTGACGTTTTGATCGATAGATGTACGCCGTACGCGCATATAGCATTTAAATTAACAAAAACAATGGTTGTGTGATGGTTATCTAACGTGATGGTACCAGGACCGCATAGCGCGAAGGATGTTAGTATATGTAATAAAATTAAATCTTAGGAGATAGAGACGAAAGACCAGATATGCATTGGAAAATAATATCTTTTTTGAAAGCTTTATATTAACTTGCACTAGATGTAACTAATTCAACTAACGGCGGGTTCAAAACCGGCCGGCTTGTACCTCTAAATCTTAATATGAAAAATATTTATGTGCAATTTTTCACAACACCACTGGCTAAAAACGGTGAAGGAAAACATCGTGAGGAAACCTGCATATCGGAAAAGGGTTCTAAAAATCCTTTGAATGGCTTTGAAGATATGTGAAGTCCCCAATCCGCATTAGGCAAGCGTGGTGGACTATGCCTAACCCCTCTTCGGAGGAGACCTGATCTCAGCAGTGGGCAGTAATGGGTTGTTACAGTACAGTACAGTACAGATGTAAGTAACTATGTAAATTCGGATGGGATTTTGCAAGCTAAAGTTGACAAACTTCCCGGTTTCCGATTGAGCTGACATTTTGCATGCAGATGTAAATCGCGTGACAATGCAATAATATGACAAAATGGCGCTGGTCTGATGACGTTTGATATCCAGGACCTAAAAGACTGTTTATAAAGTTTTCTTTATAATCCAGTATTCATATATGTATATTCATTTATTCACTTATTTTTTACATTCTATTTTTAAAAATACATTCACAAGAAAATAAAATTTAAAAATACAATATAAAAATCAGAGGGCCACTGCAGGCGGAGTCTACAAAGGCTAAACCAACGACATCGGATTCTAAATTGCCCATTGTGCACTTTACGACTCTCCCAAAGCATCGTTTTTAATGCCTTGTAGGCTGACGAGCTAACGGGCCACCTGATCGTAAGTGGTTACCGTTGCTCATTGACCTCTGTAATGTCAGGGACACTGCGGGGTTGCTGTCTACGGCCTACCTCTAAGGACTTTCTTCAAGCTGTATGAAGAAGGACAAGTCATAGCGCTCGGGAAACACCGAAGATGGGAGCTCATTCCATAGCCGGATGATGCGTGGCAGAAAAAAAATCGTGTGTAGGATAAGTCATAATGCTCAGAACACATCGAAGAGGGACAATCATCATCAGCCTATAGACGTCCACTGCTGGACATAGGCCTCCCCCAAACCTCGCCATATCGACCGGTCCTGCGCCATCTGCATCCAGTGACCTCCCGCGATCTTGACCAGATCGTTGGTCCATCTCGTGGGGGGTCTACCAACGTTGCGCTAACCGGTTCGTGGCCGCCACTCTAGAACTTTTCGGCCCCAACGGCCATCTGTATTCAAAAAGACAGAAGAGGGACAAATGCGCATATAAATGCATTTACCTTGCCATACACGGAACCGTTCCCGCGTGGCAATTACAAGCAATTTGAAGATGATTAATCAATCTAAAGTACGCGGAACAATTGTTGATGCACTGACCAGTGGGGGGCGAACGATGCTTGGAATAAACATACTCTCAAACACATCTTAAGAACGTCATTTTAGTAGAGAGGTGGTTTTCTGTCAATTAGATATATCAAGAAAGAATCTATTTGTACTGTACTGTAACAACCCATTACTGCCCACTGCTGAGCTCAGGTCTCCTCCGAAGAGGGGTTAGGCTCCACCACGCTTGCCTAGTGCGGATTGGGGACTTCACATATCTTCAAAGCCATTCAAAGGATTTTTAGAACCCTTTTCCGATGTGCAGGTTTCCTCGCGATGGTTTCCTTCACCGTTTTTAGCAAGTGGTGTTGTGAAAAATTGCACATAAATCTTTTTCATATTAAGATTTAGAGGTACAAGCCGGCCGGATTTGAACCCGCGACCCCGTCCTCCGACCTACAATTTACACTGCAAGTTTAAATATATATTTGTCTCTATCAAATTTTTACAAACACCTGAGATAATCGTTCCGCACCAGCGGGAAGGACGTAGTTTTCTTTGCCCGCACCAACGGAAAATACCGCGGCAGGCCGAAATCGGCCTGTTACGCAGTGAATGTGTTAACATATAAGAATACACGATTATAGCGTATTTTTTAACTGTGACTTATTCTTCATTTTAACTAACTTAAAAATAGTGTAACTATATATCCCGAACATTGTAAAGTGATTCTTGTTGGCGACTGGTTGACGCCTTCTTTTTATATTGCTTATATATTGCTATTTTTTGTGACATGACATGATAAAAATAGTTGTCAGGAATATTCATCATACCGCCAACGTCATACAGTCCAATCGCTCCCCAATAATTCTGTTAGGCTCTTTTAAATTTTAATTCACGTAAAAAAACAAATTCTAATCTTCTTAATAGATCTCTAAATTATTTATAGTCTTAAATATAAATGACATAACCATCAAATAAATGCAAATGGAATATTATATTAGCGTGAAGACAAATAATTTTAATAGTACATTGAAGTGGAACACTTGACTTGTCTTAAAGATTGTAGTCCAATACTAGCTATTTAAAAAAAATCTACTGGAAAAAATCCTTTGAAATAATACTACGGTACTAGACTTTTACGACTATGGAACTTGTTTTGTTTATCATGGAATAATAACGTAAATAGATTGTACAATGATCTGGTCAATTTGTTTATTCACCGAATATTATGGTAACATTTCATTACCGAGTTAGTTAACAATTCTAAAAAACATCGCAATTAACTATTACTGTGTAGATCACTGTCAACAATTCTACCCGAATAAAATCGTATCATTGCTTTACTAATGAAGATTCTATTTCAAATTTTGGTAATATAAACTTTCGCTTATAACTGCAATCTTGTACAAAAATATATTTGTTTAATTACACTGCTGTATTGAAGAAAACATCAGCCATTTTTTGGTATATAAATTATTATTATATGTAAACCTGGTAAGAAGTTACAAGCCAAAAATCGTTGTTTATTTTTCCTGTATAATTTTCATTTTTCGATTACGATATTATTCGGTGGGGGCGGCGAGATGTTTATTAAACTTTTAAGAAAAAAAATAAACACAGAACTCAAATATTGTCCGTTAAAAATTAATATTTTTAAACACAGATCCAAAAGTATTAAGAAAAGTCATGTATGGGTAAGTGATAGATAACGACCCGTCATTGCCCTGGCATTACTGAGGTTCATGAGCGACGGTGACCGCTTACCATCAGGTGGGCCGTAGGCTCCTATATCTATCTTACAAAAAAAACTTGAGAGGTGTCATGGGACGATTAAAAGATATCTTATATATTTTTGTTCCTAACGTAACGCGCGATAAGGAACGTGTTTTAAAAGATTTTGATCACAGTGCCATCTAGCGATAATCATCTAAAACAATAATAAGGAACGTGTTTTAAAAGATTTTGAACAACAGCGCCATCTAGTGATAATCATCTAAAACAAAAAAAGTGTCGTGACAACTTTTCGTAAGAATTTTTTCCGTGTAGCCCCCTTTCACAACGCGCGATAAGGAACTTCGTTCCAAAAAAAAAGGATTTCGATCTTTAAGAAAATCGACCTTCACCTTTCATCTGACACCAGAATCATTCAAGTCCACCCAAAGTAAAGTTATCGAGGAATGAACATAAAAAATACAGACGAAATGAGCTGAAGTTGTTGGTAAATCTTAGCTGCAACGGTGGACGGTGACTGTTGACGCATGCGCGCTAGAGCGTGCGAGGCTACCAGCTCGGTCATGCATACTATACCAGTTTTGAAATCATATTTAATATCTTACATTCCATTTACTAAGACAATAGATTAAGCTAATGTTTTGCTGCTGTTTGATGTACTAGCTAGCCAACAACAACAATGCAACTTATAAAATGGATATACAAACGGACATTTCATAAATGACATTGCAGAGGTCCATGCGATGGTAACCATTTGCAATTAGGTAGCTCGTTGGCTCGTCTGCCTACATGGCAAAAAAAAAAGAATAATCACAGGAACTATTTGACATGATTCCAACATCTCCCTTCTATTACTGTACCACCCGACGTCGAGGTGGAGTTCATCCTTACTATATGGATCCACCGCGGTCATCCACGGTCCGTTTCAGGAACACTTTTTTGCCACGCACCATCCGGCTATGGAATGAGCTCCCCTCTTCGGTATTCCCAGAGCGCTATAACTTGTCCTTATTCAAACGAGGCGTGAGGAGGGTTCTTAAAGTTAGGTCGTAGGTAGCGACCCCTCAATGTCCCCTGACATTGCAGAGGTTCATGAGCGACGGTTACCACTTACGATCAGGTGGCCCGTTGGCTCATCTGCCTACATGGCAATAAAAAAAGAATAATCATAGGAACTTCTACTACTTATTGTTACTCAAAGCTGGGATCCCAAGATCAAATAAGTAATTGGCATGGTCCACACTTGCTGCTGATTAGAGAATTTAATATAAGGTCCATGGATCTCAAACCTTTAAAAGACATCCTTATAATCCGGGCGAAATGCCTTTTCAATATTGTCTCTCGCTTTTCGAGAAGTGAAGGACCTCATATTTCCATCTCCTTCTATCATCTCCTGATTAAATTCGTTGCGTATCCAAGACAAATCAGCTCCGGGTTCCAGGGCTTTACTGATCAGTCAATACGGTGGTCGCCCCTGTGGATACTAGCTACACAGGAGTTACAGTGGTGGGAGTGAGAGGTGAAAAGACTGCCTGACAATTTATCCTTCAAAATTTTAAGGAGTGGGTTAAGTAGGATGTAGTTGTGTCGAATTGAAGTAATTGTTCTTAATTTTGAGTTTAAAGGCGTATTTTATGACATGAGCCCAAATTTCGTTGATAGCGCGGAAATAGGGTAATTGGATCTTCTGTACGTTTAACAGGAGCGCAGGACAGCTCGTTGTGGTCAGATTCGGGAGAGGCCTATGTCCGGCAATGCGTAGTGTACCTACCTACTTTAAAATCATATTTAATTTCTTAAAATTTAAAAATCAATAGATTAAGCAAATTCTGTCTTTCGCCAGCCTTGACCATAACGTACCTGCTACATTTGCTATTTCGTCTCTCCATCTCTTATATGGTCTACCTCTTCTCCTTCTCTTGTAGATTAGGTGCCAAAGACAGAACTACCTGGAATAATTTGGAGGAGGCTTTCACCGCACAAGGCGGCCCTTATAGCTAGATGTTTAGTTTAGTATTAAGTGAAAAAAAAAATGTTTTCTAAATAGATATATATATATTTTGTAAATCATAAGTTAATGAAGTATTTGCTAGACTGTCTAGACTGTAAGGGAAATAAAGCTTTTTATTTTATTTATTTATTTTATTAGATTAGCAAATGTTTTGCTGGTATATGATGTACCAGCTAGCCGTGCAACTGCGTCTGCGTCACATGAAACAGATATTCATACAAACATTTCATAAATGAATTTAAACGAGACTTGAACGAAATCCTTAAGGCTCTAGCGGCCCCGCAGTGTCTTCTGACAATGCAGAGGTCCATGAGCGACGGTAACCGCTTACGATCAGGTGGCCCGTTAGTCGTCTGTCTAAGAGACAATAAAAAATATTTCAAAATAAATGATTTGTGTTTTCTTTGTAAAAGTCGTGGTGGCCGAGTGGTCGAAGCGCTTCCTTCCGAACGGGAGGTCGCGGGTTCAAAACCTTCCGGCTCGTACCTCTAAATCTAAATGTGAAAAAGATTTATGTGCAATTTTTCACAACACCACTGGCTAAAAACGGTGAAGGAAAACATCGTGAGGAAAAGGATTCTAAAATCCTTTGAAGATATGTGAAGTCCCCAATCCGCACTGGGCAAGCGTGGTGGACTATGCCTAATCCCTCTTCTGAGGAGACCTGAGCCCAACAGTCATGGTTTGGTACAGTACAGTTTTCTTTGTTATTTTTGATCTGTAATTTTTTTGTTTATCGAATGCAATCTTCGTAGTGTCCCCAGTGGAAGTCATTAATTCAATTGTAAAAGACGGCGTGCACACTATGTCTTCACACGTTCGAGTGTTAGAAGTAGGTCGAGATATTTATGACTTCCAGATGTCTAGCCCTTTGTAGTCATCTATACAGGGTGTCCCAAAACTATGCGACATGAACGGTAAGTCCCTTAAATAATAGAGATAGGATGTTTTGCTAATACGAAACTTCATATTATTTTTGATGTTTAATACTGCATTCACAGATTTTGGAACGAAGTTCCTTATCGCGCGTTGTGAAAGGGGGCTAAACGGAAAAAATTCTTACGAAAAGTTGTCACGACACTTTTTTGTTTTAGATGATTAACGCTAGATGGCGCTGTAATCAAAATATCTTAAAACACGTTCCTTATTTTTGTTTTAGATTATTATCGCTAGATGGCGCTAAGATCAACATATATTAAAACACGTTCCTTATCGCGCGTTACGTTAGGAAAAAAATTATAAGATATCTTTTAATCGAAAGGAACTTCGTTCTATTCGGGTGTCCCATGACACCTCTCAAGTTTTTTTTTTTTTTCGAACATCGTCATTTACGAAGTAATATAGCCAATTTGGACTTAATTATACAAAAATATACAGATGTACAATTAAAACTTCCCTTATAAATATAATATGTATTAATATATAGATAAGTATATCAATGTTTATATTTTATTTAAATCAATTCGATGTTATCTTAACCCACATTACGGCTTATAGAGTACTTATCAATTGAGAATATGATAAATAATATAATTAGTACTATAGTACGTCTAATTGTTATTGGCCTGTTACATTAAAAAAAATACAAAAATGAAAACGACCGAATTCCATTTTTAAGCATACCACAAAAACTACCAGTCAGATCTTTATTAAATTATATTAGATTATGTCCAAAGTATCTGCTTTCTAACAAAAAAATAATTATCGAAATCAGTTCATATAGAAATACCTGTCGTAGCAAGTCGTGAAATTTTGTCCGTTCAAAATACACATACACATACACACACACATTTTAAACAGTTTAATCCAAGAGTACTTCTTCGATAAATGGGACCCCATTACGACTATCGCCTTTCATCTGACACCAGAATCATGCAAATTGGTCCACCCAAAGTAAACTTATGTATGAAGGAGCAAATACAAATACAAATTATAAAAGTGTATCCATGTTAGTTATATCCTCTAAAATTCTTTTCTGTATATCTGTACGATTGCCCGCAACACAGGTTCGACCTAGTGCGGGGATCAATGTTAATATGTGTGTTTTGTAATTTGTGTTTTAGTTCAATAAATATTTTTACTTTTAACTTTTTTTTTTTACAAATACCCAAACTAAGGTTATGGAGGAACAAACAGCCGTCTCCTTTGAGGCGGCGCCCTGGCAGCTGGAGGCGGAGGCCCTCGCCGAGGATTACCGTTGGCGTTGCGACCTCTGCGCTCGGGGCGTTGTGCGTCCCCTCAGAGCTGCGGTCCGGGACCGGAAGTGCTGGAGGCCTGGTCAAGGCGCTTGGCCAACCCCAGCTGGGGCCTAAGGACCGTCGAGGCGATTCGCCCTGTCCTCAAGGACTGGGTGAGCGGCGGGAGGTTTTGGTGCGGTTCAACTCCCGCATACCTCACTCGCGGGGCGAGTGGAAGTCCGACGATTTTCTTACGTCCAAAACAAGGAACAAACAAAGAAATAGAAATGAGGTTGTATATAGATACCTCGTCATTTTCGAAAGCCGATCAAAAATTTAATAAAAATGCCAATACTTACTAAACCAACTATAATAAAATTTTATCTGCAAGCTATTTCTATTTTCTATTTTCAATATAATCTTATCTTATCACTCCTAATTAGTTTAATACTTTAATAATTATCAGTTTAACTTACAATTATCATATTCGAATTGAGACTTAGGTTGTAAGTGCGTAGGAGTTCTTTATCGGTTAGCGTCGCTCATGGACCTCTGCAATGTTAGGGGACACTGTCTTGCTCCCTAAGACCTATTTATAAGGACTCGCTTCAAAGCTTTTTTTTGTAAAAAAATATTTTATTTATTAAAATCTACGTTAATTGTAAGTGGTATAGTTCGGCCGTTCAGAGAATGCGTTCCTGACACCTATCAGAAAAATCTTGTTTACTCAGTTATTTGACACTCAGTTTGGCATAAAATTATAACATTCATTGATTATTGATTTAATAATGTTGTTTTAATGCTCATCAATTGTTAAAACGGTAAACCACCAGCAAAAATATTTTTATCGTAACTGCACCGCCATTACAAAGTTACGTCGTCAGTTCAATCGCGACGTGACAGAAACGTTCTCTGAATGGCCGAAATATACTTACTATCGAGAGGCCCGTTAACTCTTCTGCCTATACGGCACTAAAAAAAACTTTTTAAACAAGAGTGCACTGACAAACCACGCCAACCTTTTACTCCTCAGTTTGTCACAGATAGATGCTACTTCAAAATTAAATCAATAACTTAATAATACTTTATGAAGACTAAAAAATAAAAACCATGAACTCGCAGACCCCTTAAGTAAAACAAAAAATATATAAAGTAAATAAATCAATGATAATCTAAGTTTTTTTGCTTAATTCTACACAAACACATTTTTTGTCTCATTAACATATCAAGTTATTTTTTATTATATTATTCAATTGGTCTAGGATCAAATATTACTATAGACTACAGGCCCATGAAGAAAAATTATGGGTCATTTGAACCACCAGGTGACCTATCTAAAACGAAATTCTAGCATAAAATAATAAGATTCACTACTATGCCGTCACTTGTAAGCTGTCCAACTGAGTGCAGGTGAGCATTCAGGGGATTGCAACCATCGTTTTTTCCCCTTGTTGCATGATTTTTGTACGGCGTTGAACAATAATGGATTAGAAGCAGTATTTAAATACTATGATACAGATGCCGTACAAAATCAAATCACTAAATGTACCCCGGTAAGTGTCGGAAAATCAAAAAAAAAAATCCAACTTTGTGGCCCAACATTTTTGTACTATTTTTGTTGGTGGTTCAAATGACCCATAATTTTTCTTCATGGGCCTGTAGTCTACTAGATAAACGATTAAAGAGTAAAAATAACACTATCTTGAAGCTTGTCCGCAGAAGGACCATAGCCTAAAGAGTTGCGTCTTTGAAGTAAGTGGCAAGTGTAGGTACCTACATTGCAAAAGTTCACGGGCGGCAGTAACCGCTTACAATCTGGTGACCTGCTTTTATACATATAGGCCAACCTACTCTACGCCACCAAAATAAAAAAAAACTTGAGAGGTGTCATGGGACACCCGAATCGAACGAAGTTCCTTTCGATTAAAAGATATATTATAATTTTTTTTCCTGACGTAACGCGCGATAAGGAACGTGTTTTAAAAGATTTTGATCACAGCGCCATCTAGCGATAATCATCTAAAACAAAAAAGTGTCGTGACGTGACAATGACAACGACTTTGAAGTGACAATGGGCAGGACACATTGTGCGAAGAACTGATGGCCGATGGGGTCGATAAGTTTTAGAGTGGCGACCAGGAACCGGTCGATGTGGCGAGGTTTGGGGGAGGCCTATGTCCAGCAGTGGACGTCTATAGGCTGATGATGATGATGATGATGTCCAGGAACTGGTAGGCGCAGCTAAATAGATGTCCATGGACCTCTGCAATGTCAGGGGACATCTCACTCACTACCTACAACCTACATTTAAGGACTCTCAATCCTGTGATTTGTATATCTCGGTATTTGATCGAAGGACTATTTTGACGCCATTATAAATCAAAGGTGTTTGCGCGCGAGAGATATGTGCGCTGCATTTTGTTTTGATGTTAGACCTTTACTATGAGTTCTCACTGGTAAGTCGATGGTTTTTCGAAAGGAGTTCGTAATATCGACTCTTGGTGGTAAGATATCGAATAGAGATAATTATGACTAGTGCTGATGGAATGGATTTTGTAAAGATTTTTCTCAAATGCGAAGGAAATTCGATGTGGAAAAAAATCTCTCCATTTTTCATTGTTTATTTCAATGTGTTTTTTGCTTTCCTTTTATTTAATTATCGTGTTTTTTTTTCTTTTAAGAAACTCAATAGGTGTTAGAAAATACATGGAACGTATACAGTAATATTAAAAAAAAAACTTGAGAGGTGTCATGGGACACCCGAATAGAACGAAGTTCCTTTCGATTAAAAGATATCTTATAAAAAATACTTCCTTTCGTAACGCGCGATAAGGAACGTGTTTTAAAAGATTTTGATCACTGCGCCATCTAGCGATAATCATCTAAAACATTATAAGGAACGTGTTTTAAAAGATTTTGATTACAGCGCCATCTAGCGATAATCATCTAAAACAATAAAAGTGTCGTGACAACTTTTTCAAATGAATTTCCGTCTAGCCCCCTTTCGATAACGCGCGATAAGGAACTTCGTTCCAATACATTTGCGTTGTTATTCAAACATACTACGACAGTGTTTTCTTTCAGTGCTTTTTAGTATTACCATTATTTCTACTTTCCCTAGAGGTCAAAAATTTGAGGTCAATGTATAATAATCACTGCGCTTTTGCTATAACTATCGACTAATTCATCTCCTTCATCTCCCTTTTACCATCGTACCACACGCCGCAGGAACAAGGTTCACCACCTTTACTTGGAACCGCTGCGATCTTCCACGATTCGCTTCAGAAGATCATTTTTGCCCCGTACCATTCCGATTTGGAATGGACTCTCATCCGCGGTATTCCCGGAGCGCTATGACATGTCCCTCTTTAAACGAGGTTTAAGAAAAGTCCTGTATCGGTAGGCGATAGATAACAGCCCCTCATTTCCCTGGCATTGCAGAGGTTCATGAGCGACGGTATCTATCACGCAATAAAAAAAATATATATTTTTGGCGTAATTTTACACACTATTTCTCCGTTCGTTCCAAACTCCTTTCTACGGATATAATTAAAAGTGAAAACCGATAGTACCTCATAATTTTCTCGTATAACACAACCAAATTAAAATGCAAGCTTATTGTTTTACTACTACGTATTTTATCCGTATTGGAATGTCCTTTTCCGCAGTGTGCGTTCTACTATCGTAGATGACGGTCGTGTTTCGAAAAAAATCGATTTTTACGCGGAGAATTGTTTTTGAAGTTCGTAATATATTTTACTCGCTATTTAAAGTGAAAGTGTTAATTTGAATTGGAATTTTTGGATGCATTTTTAAGATAGTAAAGTGATTTTCAAGTAAAAATAAACAATAGTTTTAGTAACAATGTTACTCCAAAATACAAAGTACAGGACTTTGAATAGATGACAGCTGATTCAAAATGACATCTTGGACCAAAGAGTTGGACGAGGCTGCAGTGTTGGCCACAAGAGTTGGCCATTGGCATGTGGTACTCTTCTACTTATTATGTGGTCTTGCAGCCATACCTACGTCTTTTCTAGTTTTCTCACAGGTATGTTCCAATTTATTTTAATAAAACCTTTACTGACTTCGAAAAGTAAAAAAATAAATATTGATTTTCTTACCGCATTTGATGATATTTTTTTTTATTGCCATACAGGCAGACGAGCTAACGGCCCACCTAATAGGAAGTGGTTACCGTCGCTCATGAATCTCTGCAATGTCAGGGGACCCTGAAGGGTCGCTACCTATGACCTAACTTTAAGGACTCTCCTTAAGCCTCGTTTGAAGAAGGACAAGTCATAGCACTCAGGGAATACCGAGGAGGGGAGCTCATTCCATAGCCGGATGGTGCGTGGCAAAAAAGTGTTCCTGAAACGAACCGTGGATGACCGTGGTGGTTTTCAAAGTGTTTGTAAGGTGGCATTTTTGACATTGTCTAATAAACAATTGCTAAAAAATCAGACCAGGAATTTTTAAGAACCTTCTTTTTGATAAATAGCAGTCTGTCTTTTTTTTAAGTACAGTAGGACCTCGATTATCCGGACTAATTGTTGTCAGTAGGCATCCGGATAATTGAAAGTCCGGATAATCCAAGATATGAAGAAAAACGGGCTTTTTGCATATGTACATATGTAGAGTCTGTACCATACATATGTAATGTTAAGTGTTTATTTAAAACAACAAATACATATGAGCGAAAATCAACGTTTATTAAGAAATTGTACATAATGTACGTATAATTTGCTTACAATAATTATTGTATTTGGTAATTTGCATTAGGTAATCATGAAATAAAATAATTAGTTTAATTTGGTTTAAAATATTTGGTAATTGTCGTTTGACGTAAGCTACTTGTTCTCTTCAATGCTGCTATATCACGAATTCGTTTCAGCTGTAGTAAACTCACAGTATCACTCTGTTTGTTTTTCAAACCACTTGAGAGCTGTTTCCAAGACATGAAATGCGTCATCATGAGATGGTTCTACATCATTCTCCACATCTAGATTTTCTTCAGGTTCATCTTCTTTCGATTCCTGCTGTTCACTTATCTACATTTTAAAATTTGTTGACGTGACACGCACGTTAAAACGAAGTAACAATTGCCAAACAACAAACAACAACAAACAATAAGAAACGCGTGTAGCGGCTAGGCCGTCCCGCCGCCCGCACCCTGCGGGAGGTGCGGGTGGGGCGACGGGCGCGGACGGCACGAGTGGCGCGGCGTTATGCAAGTTTTGACATGTTAATGTTAGAATAGACTCGTCGCGATTGGCAGTCCGGATAATCGCGAATCCGGATAACTGAGGTCCGGATAATCGGGGTCCTACTGTATTTAAAACGCTTGTTTGCTTGCTATAATAAATAACAATAGCAGCACCATGTTTAATAATAAATAATCCTGGTCACTAAAGGTCATGTTTTGTGTATATTTAGTGTTTCAAATAACTTAATACCTTTACTGATGAGATACTTAAAAACTTAATTTTAGTTTTTGCTAAATACAAAAGAATCCTTCAAAAGATAAACAATGATAAAAAATTTACGCTAAATTCACTGACGAACTGGTTAAGGTCGTGGTAAGTCACTGAATAAACAAAGCAAGATTGGTTGTAGCAAAGTTCAGAAGAATTCTATGTCCAGTCTGTTGTTAATGGCTGATGATAATAATAAAACAAAGAAAACATTTTTAAAAACATTTATCTAATATATAAAATTGTCGTGTCACGGTGTTCGAACTTGAACTCCTCCGAAACGGCGGAAATTTTTTGTGCTTATCCGGTACCTATGAGAATCGGCCAACATCTATTTTTCATCCCCTAAATGTTAGGGGTATTCCACCCCTAATTTTTTTTTTCGGCGCAGACGAAGTTGCGCGAGTCAGCTAGTAAAATATAAAATACATCAATAATCAAGCCAACAGTCAGGGTTCAAGAGTGAGGAAGCTCCTCACAATACACGCCGTGTCAAGAACGACCGTCTTCTAGATCCTTTACCCAGCCGGGGAGCGAAAGCTTCTTAAAATGACAATCTAAGCTTAGAAGACAAAGAAATAGTTTAATCCAAACAGATACAAACATGTGATTTTTTTAGCGTAGAAATTCGCTGGAGTTCCACCCGTTTCGAAGCTGAGGTTGTGGGAACCGAATCGCTAAAACCTCCTCACACTCAGCGAACCCCAGCTATAGTTCGGTCGTTCAGAGAATGCGTTCCTGACACGTCGCAATTGAATGGCGTTGCAGTTACGATAAAAATATTTTTGCTGGTTGTTTACCGTTTTAACACTTGATGAGCATTAAAACAACATTATTATATCAATAATCAATGAATGTTATCATTTTGTGCCAAACTGAGTGTCAAATAACTTGGTAAACAATATTTTTCGTGACTAACTGATAGGTGTCAGGAACGCATTCTCTGAACGGCCGAACTTTAAGACCAGAACACAGACGTTATGCTGAACGGGCACGACGGGTTATGCACTACGGCATTCTTTAACGTAAATAAAATAGATTGAAAAACAAGTAATAACAGAGATAATATTATTATAATAATTCTAATTATCTGCAGATAACAATAAATTATCTATGGGCAATGGGGTAACCCCGATTAGGAATGAACTATCGGCCTCGGTGTTCCCGGACCGTTATGACGTGTCCCCCTTCATAATATATTAAAAAATAAAAACTATTAGCTAGGCTATAGGCTCGTTTATCTACCAAGCAATAAAACAAAAAAACTTGAGAGGTGTCAAGGGACACCCGGATGAAACGAAGTTCCTTTCGATTAATTAGTGAGTCAAAGTCAAATCATTTATTTCAAATTAGATGTGGACACACATACATTTTGAATGTCAAAAATAAAATCAAAAGTTCTACCACCAGTTCGCTAAAATTACGCCTCCGTCCTGAGAAGAACCGGCGCAAGAAACTCAGCGGGGCATGTCTTTTTTTAATTTAATATGTATACGGCCCCAAAATCTATATAATTTATGTAAAATAACAACTTTATCATAAACACTGATACAATATAAATCAGTGTATTCCACTGATTAGTTTCCGATGGGATATGTGATGTGACTCATGTTTTACTTATCATTGAAAAGGACATGAAAGAATGTGGATTTCGTGATAAAGATATTATGGCGTGATGACAGGACTTTGAATAATTTCAAATATTTATTTCAATATCTAATTATAATTATTTGTTATTTGGTTTGCTTAATATTACGCTAATACTTCGGGTCCATAAAAATAGATCAAAATCGGTTCAGATAAAATTACTCGGAACATAAAGATAAAATAAATAAAATGATTTTGAATGTGTAATATAGTTATTAAATACATACAACAACTGTTCCCAAATATAATCAACTAGCTGATCCGCGCAACTTCGTCTGCGTTACAAAGGGGTTCAAACAGTAGTCGCAATGCCGTCGCGTTATTATTTGCGCGGCCCGCAGTGCAACCACATATTCATTGCGTTTTATACTCGTGATAACTTCTAAACGAAAAGTCCGATTGGAATAAAACCAAAAGTAATTCACTTCTACATTTATACTCTTGATAATATAATACTTAATTTGGTTAAGGGTTAATATAACGATACTCATTTAACGTTAAATTCAATCTGGGGACGAAATATTGTTTTTATAAACATAAAAGCGGTTATTGTGACTAAACTATGAGAGTTAGATATATGTCGCAGATTTTTTTCTTTGTCTTACAAAGACCTTGTTCTACTGTCAATAGTTTTTGCAGCGTACGCATAAATAGGTTCTCGATTATTCACCACCTATTCGATATTTTCATACGGATTCTTAATTTTTTTGAAAATAAAATATAACCTATATTACTCGGGGATAATGTAGCTTTCCAAAGGTGAAAGTATTTTTGAAATCGGTCCAGTAGTTTCGGAGCCTATTCATTACAAACAAACAAACAAATCTTTCCTCTTTATAATATTAGTATAGAAGATATCTAATTCTTTTCGATTTGTCTTTTAAAAAAGTATTTTTTTCACAAACTACAGCATGAAGTAAGTACTCGCTTATTCTCGTGTTTTAACAGTAAATTATCATCTATATTTCGGCAAATAATTCCATAGTGTAGTGCAAATTATATTTAACATCGATGGCTACTCTAATTTATAAAATCACTAAATAATTCGTTCGGCGCACGACTTGTATCAGTTGTATCATCAATCTTCTACAGGTTTAACAATGGATGAGTAGTTCAACAAATTGTTTGGTATTGTTCAAAGATTTATTTGAAAGTAAATTTATCCATTCGAAGTGATCTTATCTATATAAACATGTTAATTTCTTATAGCTTCATTTTAGGCTGTAAAAACCAATTTCAACTGTTGCGTAGGTATACAGAGTGAAATTTATAAACGCCCCCTCCAGGCTAAGTACTCGAAATAATTATTTTGATGAATTTTTCTGAAGAAAGACAACTGCAATTGCATTTATAGATTTCAAACAAAAATGTTGGTGCACCTGGGAATCGAACCTGGTACAATTCGAAAAAATCACACCCTATATTTTTATTACTCCAATTGATAGAGTGACCTATAAGGATTAAATCTCTCTTACAAATATGATAGATTAAATGAAAGGAAAACAACGAAATTCAAGTTTTAGTCACAACATTTCTTCAAACGCGTCTTAAACAAAAAATCATTTTATCTTTTCAGAAATAACTCATGTAATACTAGCATGCATTAAATTTAAACAAGACATCAGCAGACCTTAAAAATCTTATAAATCATCAATCAGTCCAGCACTTGAGTATTTTTTTCTACAAACCTCACTACCACAACCGGTCCTGCGCTACTTGCATCCACTTCCCGCGACCCTGACCAGGTCGGCGATCTGTCTTGTGGTCCATCTTTACATATTATCCCTACTAATATTATTAATGCGAAAGTAACTCTGTCTGTCTGTCTGTAACGCAGGAAAGCGTTACGTATTTTATATAGTCCGGTCAATTTAGACATCAAAGGTTACTAAAATTCGCACTTGGCTGAATATTGGTAGGTATTCGATTCGGAACGAATAATTCGTAAGTTCGAGTTATTCGCACACCCCTAGTATTTAGGCATTTTTTATAGATAACTAGCTGACCCACGCAACTTCGTCTGCGTTTCGACGAAATTTTGCCTAAAAAATAAAAAAAAAAATTTAGGGGTGGACTACCCTTAACATTTAGGGGGATGAAAAATAGATGTTGGCCGATTCTCATAGATACCGGATAAGCACAAAAAATTTCAACAAAATCGGTCAAGCCGTTTCGGAGGAGTTCAAGTTCGAACACCGTGACACGAGAATTTTATATATTAGACTAGCTGCCCCACGCAACTTCGTCTGCGTCGAAAAAATAAAAAAAAATTAGGGGTGGACTACCCCTAACATTTAGGGGGATGAAAAATAGATGTTGGCCGATTCTCATAGATACCGGATAAGCACAAAAAATTTCAACAAAATCGGTCAAGCCGTTTCGGAGGAGTTCAAGTTCGAACACCGTGACACGAGAATTTTATATATTAGAAGAAGAGAATTATCTGATGTACAATTTTTGTCTGAGCTAATTTTATGATAAAACTTTCAATTTTGCTGAAAATCGCGAAAAAACCGTTTTTGGGACCTTTGACCTCGAGTAAATTTTTTTGCACGTGCCGGATCGATGAGGACTTTTCACATTTCCTTTATAATAGTGTATTGAGCAATCCTACCAATATTCAGCCAAGTGGGAATTTTTGTAACCTTACCCCTATTTTTTAGTCTAATAATTGTACTGCGAAATCTATACTAATATTATAAAGCAGCAGAGTTTGTTTGTTTGTTTGTTTGTTTGAACGCGCTAATCTCAGAAACTACCGGTCCGATTTCAAAAATTCTTTCACTGTTGGAATGTCCATTTATCGAGGAAGGTTATAGGCTATATTTCATTTTGAAAAAAAATAAGGATCTGTATGAAAATATCGAATTTGTAAGACCAAGTGAAATATCTAAAAACTATTTATGCGTACGCTGCAAAAACTATTGACAATAGAACAAAATGATGTACTACGGGTTTTTAGGTCTTTTGAAGACAAACAAAAAAGTCCGCGAGAGCATATATCTAACTATCATAGTTTAGTCACAACAACTGCTTTTATGTTAAAAAAAATAATAATTGGTCCGAAGAATAAATTTAATGTTATTGTGTATTGTTATATTAATCCTTATCCAAATAAAGTATTTTGTTATCAAGAGTATTAATGTAGAAGTAAATTACTTTTTGTTTTATTCCAATCGGACTTTTCGTTTAGAAGTTATCACGAGTATAAAACGCGAGCCGCGAAAATAATAACTCGATGGCATTGCGAGTACTGTTTGAACCCCTTTATGACGCAGACGAAGTTGCGAGGGTCATCTAGTTTAGAGATATGATCTAGTTTTCAAAGTTACCGAACAAGTAAAATAACTCGTAGAAAGTCGTTTTACTACTTTTTTAATGTCTAGAAAATATTAAGACACATTATAATTAACTAAACCGTTGACACGAAATCTGTTATTGTTTACATGTTGGTAAATGAGAGCATCAGTGACGTCATAAAGTTTATTCATAATTATTAATGTTCCATTGTTATGTGATAAAAGTAATAAATAATAATGTATTGTTGATTTTATTGCATTAAGTTCAATTCGAACAGTACGTGATTAACACACACTACAGACAGTAAACAAATTTAATTAGGCATCACGGAAATGCCATCAAATATAAAATTAAAAAAGAAAACAAAAAAAAATCGATCGAGAGGAGCCTCCAAAAACAGTTGAAATTGTACTATTTTGTACCTCCTTTTGAAATCGGACGAAAAATAACACAACATTCAATCTGAGAATAGTTTCAAGCTACCAGGCGCACATAAGTCTAAAGAGTAATTCACATTCTATTTTAAGGTATTCACAAACGCGACTCCTGAACACTGGTGCGCGCCGCCTCCGGAATTAGAAGCTCTTCATCTTCCTGACGACCTGGTGCGTTCGCTGACCATACCCAAACTACCAGGCGAGCATAACTCTTACGAAAGTTGTCTCGAATATGCAGTCAATCCACACCTTTTGTATGAAGAACTGCAGGATTTTGTCGTTGAAAGGTAAATTACTAAATTTAATGGCCAAGAACTTTGCGTCTTAAAACTTAAATGGTAGGTTTAATATATTATTGGAACGAAGTTCCTTATCGCGCGTTATCGAAAGGGGGCTAGACGGAAAAAAATCTTACGAAAAGTTGTCACGACACTTTTTTGTTCTAGGTGATTATCGCTAGATGGCGCTGTCATCAAAATCTTTTAAAACACGTTCCTTAATTGTTTTCGATGATTATCGCTAGATGGCGCTGTGATCAAAATCTTTTAAAACACGTTGCTTATCGCGCGTTACGTTAGGAAAAAAAAATATTATAAGATATCTTTTAATCGAAAGGAACTTCGTTCTATGTCCCATGTCACCTCTCAAGTTTTTAAATCCGTGTAAAGCAAAACAGTGGAAGAAGCATTGTGAGGAACTGTACTGTACTGTAACTAGCCATTACTGTTCACTGCTAGGCTCACATTTCCTTAGTAGGGGGATCAGGCATATTCCACCACGCTTAACAATGCGGATTAGGAAGCAGTTACCTTTGGAATTGAATCAAATTTTTTGAAGATAATATAAAATCACGGGTTTTAATATCATCATCATCATCATCATCAGCCTATAGACGTCCACTGCTGGACATAGGCCTCCCCCAAACCTCGCCACATCGACCGGTCCTGCGCCATCTGCATCCAGTGACCTCCCGCGATCTTGACCAGATCGTCGGTCCATCTCGTGGGGGGTCTACCAACGTTGCGCTTACCGGTTCGTGGCCGCCACTCCAGAACTTTTTTTTTGCTCGGGTTAGGCTAGCGCAATGGTTTATAACAGGTAGTTTTAAAAAGTAAAGTGATCTGGTCCCTGAAACCGATACATTAAGTATATTTTTTAGCCCACCTCTCACTCCCACTGTAACTGTATAACCAGGATCCACAGCGGCAACCACCGTAATGACTAAACAGTGAAGCCCAGGAACCCTGGGGGGTGACGGAGCGACAATCGCGAACGCGTCCTGTCACCCCTACTAAATCGGATGTCGAGCGCGAAGTGCGGGAGGTTTTAGTGCGGTTCATCCCCCACATACCCCACTCGTGGGGCGAGTGGAAGTCGGGAAATTTCCTCCCGTCACAAAAAAAAAGCCTAAGAACCCGCTGGAACGTGAACTTGTTCCGCAACGAATGCATTGGGTTTCTCAAATATCCCTAAGTAAATACATAGATGTTTCAAAAGTAATTGCTTCTTTCCAGTTCCAAGACTATCAGAGGAGACGGTACGATAAAGATCGTTAGAATTAAAAAGTTACAGCTGTCTGATGATGAAAACGAAAGAAGAGATCAGGTATATATTGTTTCATTGACATAATTTGCCGTTTTGCTTTAAGGATATGACACTTCAACAACATTTTTTAAATTATATGGACTTATCGCGCTGTAGCAGTAAAGAAGGGATTTTATAGCATTTTTGAAGACACAAGCATTATGTTTATAGTGTCAGATAGAATAAAAGCAACTTATTTGATTGTGTATATGAAGCATCTAAAATACTGAGATATATTTTTATTCCCTGAACATAATGTGGGGATAGAATTTAAAAGCCGAGAACTAATACGGAAACTTTATTCCACACCAAACGAATCTTGTAATACATAAAAATAATAAACTTCTCCTTAACACAACGTTCGTCTTCCGCGTCTTTCTTCCATCTTTTTTATCTGTCATCCCTTTCACTCTGAGCTTCGTTCAAAAACATCTTTCACAACATCGTTCGTTCAGAAACTACCATTCCCACAATTATGTTGTTAGGGTTTCGCAGCACTGATGCCCTGAGGTTGTCTGTGTCTGTTCTGTTTCTTTCTAAAACAATTACCACTAAGGTATATTTTTTCAGATTTCAAAGCTACAGGAAGTGGTTCTATCGATCAGGAGTAATGCTACATCCCCATGCGCTCATGGTTGGAAATTTAACTCAGAGCATTACGCGAGGACCCTCGTTACTGATGTGAGTCTAAACTGTGTTATTTACTAGGAATGTATTATATATTCTTAATCACAAATTTAGCGAGTGTTTTAAAAAAAAATCAGAGAATGTAGAAGGAATCTGACAGAGTCGGAGTAAAGACCTCTTCATGCTCTTTCAAATGAGCTCAAACAGTTGATATAGATGCTGGTGAAGTGTCAGTTAAAAACCTTGAACTTTGTATTAAAAAGGTCACCTGTACTTTAAATAATGAATTGGAAAGGATATTTGGTATTTCGATCATCTCTGAACAGCTGTTTGGTATTGTTACAACCACATTTAACAACTGTGGAACAAATCGCATAAATAGCAAAAAGTATCTCCTCAACTTTACAGTCTACTGAAACTGAGATTGCTGAGAGATTCTGCGATTTAAATAAGATCAGCACTATTTATTAGTATTGATAGACCACTATTCCAAAGTTTATCAATCAAATCTAAAAAAATAAGGTTATTGGTACAGATTTACTGGTACACACAGATCTACTAATTTTTTATCACAATAACAGGACTTTAAAATACAGCTAACTTGAACCAGTTGTTTTTTTTAATGTTATAACGGCTCGCGGTTTAAATTTTTAGGTCGATTATATTAATTCTTGATCTTTATTTATGCGTGATCAAATCTAAATGAGGAAATCCGGAGAAGGATCAAAGTGGTTCGACATATCCCGAAGAATTGCGTCTATGAAATGGGTAGGACATAATATTGTACGTAGAGTGGATGGCCCGTAGGGCAAATAAAAATTGAAGTAGCGGCTACCAAGTCACAGCATAGGCAGACCTCCCACTAAGTAAACCGATAACCTGGTCAAGCCTGCGGAAAGTCGATGGATGCAGGTAACACAAGACCGGTCATTGTGACGAAATTTGGGAGATGCTTATATCCAGCAGGGAACGATTGCAGGCTTTTGATAATTGTGACGTATCTATTGTAAAAGCATTGGTTCTCATTCATAAATTTCAAAACGATATGTTTCCAGTTTTCTTTGGTCTGCGACAAAGAATGGCTTCCTCGGACGAGCAACACGCTGTTTTGGGTGGGATCTATCTTCGGGAATCTTTTCTTTGGATGGATGTCTGATAGGTATGTTTTTGCCATGTAGGCAGAAGATCCAATTGCCACCATGACATGATCGATAGTGACCAATCTTTCTCACAATTTATGTAACAGAGTTGTCGCAGTGGATTCTAGCTATATGGGAGTTACAGTAGTGGAAGAGAGAAGTGGACAAAAACCCTATGTCTTGTTGGAATGATAATAATATATTATGATACCGTCCGTTCATTTTTCAAATTCTGGCACTATAAGTCTTAAATCAACAAAGATCAAAATAAAAACACTATTGTAAACTTACACACACAATCACACACACACACAAACATACACACACACGTATATACACAAACACAAACACTTATTTTAATCTTAATTTTTGTCAATTAATCTTAAGTTTTCATTTTTGTATTTTACTTTTTTTGCTTAAATTACATAATTTCTAAAATCATTGTAATATTACTATAAGTTATGGAAGTGCGGGGTTTCCTAATACAAGTATTGTATAATGCTTAAAGGGGGCTCCAACAACTGTTTAACATGTATTTTTATGATTTTGTGAAATAAAATATTTTTCATTTTCATTTTCATAAATCAGCGCATTGTATAATACTCGTCATTTTAGGTCAGAAAGATTATCAATCAAATACATTTCAGGTACGGTAGAAGACCCACCATTCTACTGATGGTGTTCCTTGAAGTTCCACTGGCTATTGCCGCATCATTTGTGTCTACTTATGGTGGATACATAGGCCTGAGAGTGGTGGGAGGGTTGTTCTTCCCGGCCTTGTACCAACAGCCTTTTATTCTTGCCTTGGAACTTATGCCTCCTGTGAAACGAAATTTGGCAGGTGAATTATTTTCCAAGCTTTATATTGACTTGCACTAAATGTAGTTATGTATGTAACTATGTGAATTCGCGTGGAATAGCTAGTTAAATTTTAACAATTGCCCGGTTTCCAATTGAGTTAAAACTTTGCACGTGTATACATACCGCGTGACAACAAATGTAAAATAAATGGGTATGTTTATTATTTCAGGTATTGTGGTAGGAATGCTATTCGCTGCCGGCATGTGTTTACTATCTCTACTGGCATATGTTGCTAAGGATTGGTACTACTTGTCACTGGCCACTAGCCTACCATTTATTTTTCTCTATGGGTAAGCACAAACTTCTTTGAGAACAGGATTTACTATACACAACATCTGAAGCTTAAATCATACTTCTTTTTTATTATTAGAAAATATATAAAAATATTGCAAGTATACTTAAACACGCTTTGTTATCTATAGGGTGGGCAATCTAACGTTTGCATTTTGAACTACTATTTATTTAGAGAATGACAGCTCAAGTGTCATTCAATTTGTGTTCATAATTTAGTCAAAGGTTTGACATTTACGAAATGGGACTCTATACGCTTGAACAAAATTGGGAAATACTTCCAAAGTGGTGAGTCTTCAGTCCAAACTGTAAGAAATGTGTGTGTGTCAGATGAAGCCCATTTTCACCTCGGAGGCTATGTCAATAAGCAAAATTATCGCATCTGGCGGTCGGAAAATCCACACGTCACCATTGAGAAGCCAATGCACCCACAAAGAGTTACGGTTTGGTGTGGGTTTTGGTCCGGCGGCATCATTAGAAAATAAGCAAGGAGCCGCCGTTACGGTCAATGGCGAGCGTTACCGTGCCATGCTCAACGAATTTTTGTTTCCAAAAGTTGAAGAGTATGACATGGACGACATTTGGTTTCAACAGCATGGCGCAACATGCCACACAGCCAACATGACAGTCGAACTTTTGAAAAATGCAAACTTTATATGGCCCACCCCTTACATCACTTACACAAACATTAAATACATAGGTTGTTACCGCAATTTTTTGTAAAGGAGAGATCCCGATGTTTTAATGACAATCGTGGTAATAGTCCGATGATTTGTTTTTTGTAATTGATACTGCAAATTATGTTTGAATATTTTGTTTTAGCGGAACTTGATTTTCATTGATTAGAAAGCCATTGTTGTTTATTTAATATTTTGTATTTCAGATACTATTGGTTAATCCCAGAATCTCCAAGATGGTTGGTTGGTAGAGGACGTATTGCTGAAGCAGAAAGGGTCCTAAGGAATCTCGCTAAGAAAAACGGCATACAATTACCGAAAGGATTTCTTCTAGAGTTACATGTAAGTGTGTTTGTTTGTGTATGTAACTATTTTTCTTAATGGAAACTATTGCAAGATAGATGAATGAGCTTGTAGCCCACCTGATGATATGCGATTACTGTTGCTTATGAATCTCTACAATGTCAGGGCATTGAAGGATCGTTGTCCATCACTTACTTATACAAGACTTTTCTACCTTGAGTAAAGAGGGACATGTCGAAGCGCTGCGGGATACCATTCCAAATCGGAATGGTGCGTGGCTAAAAAGATATTTGATTGCATTGAGAAGTGACTTTCGAGTAGAATATAATTTGACGAATCAGGGGCTTCTAATGGAAACTGAAGCAACCGACTTTTCCCAAAAAATAGCAATTCTAAACTAGAAATATCACGTTGATGAATCAGTAAAGTGCGTTATTTTTAAGACGACATTTAAATCTTTATTACTTCTACAGAAAAAAATAAAAGAAGAAGAAGAAGCAGCAGAAATGACAGCTATTGCTAATGGTCATTGTGCTACAGATAGAGATCTAGGCAGAAGAATTAGTAACATGCTAACATTCCGACCAGACGTTACCAGGATCGCAGAAACGCTAGAAAGTAAAAATGATCAACGAACCGAAGCTAGAAAAGGACAACAATTCAAAACCAATGAATCAGAGGGAGACAGAGAACTAGACGAGATTTTAAGTGATGCACACCAGAAATCAACTCAAACTGAATTCAAATCTTCAAATAGTTTGAGGAGAAAATCTTTGCAGCTTGTTAACAGAATATTTATACACGATGATGATGATGAATTTGAGAATAAAAGAATGGATGATCAGAATTCAGAAGGGGATTGTAAAGCGTCTCCTTTAGATGTATTCAGATATCCAAATTTAAGAAAAAAGTTCATTATATTGACCTTCGATTGGGTCGCTTTGGGGGTTGTATATAATAGCTTGAGTTATAACTCATCTAATTTGGGTGTTGATGATTATTTAGCGTTTTTTATTGGTAAGCAACTGTTTAGTAATTTTGAAAAAAAATTACAAATAATTTCAAAATTTAGGGATCCGTTTAGCCCCGCTATTCAGCAGCCAAATTTGCTGTTCCGAGTTGGAGTATATCGGGAGAACAATAGACCAAGTTTTCAGCTTGCCACAAATACCGACCCAAAAATAGGCACTAGTTCTGGGGCTATTACAAAAATAAGGCTTTGAAACAAACTTAATTATATTACAAACTTTTAAAATAGTAATGTGGGTGTTAGTGATATGAGGCCAAAGGGAGATCCCCGACCAGGCGAGGTAGTGTATGCCCGGTCTGGCCGAAGCCCACTGTAGTAGATTTCAGATGTCGTGTATACGAAGATTCTTGCAAAGTCGTAACCGCGATACAGGATCTCGCGCGCTATTATTGGTCGCTTTAAAGTTGATTTCCTCTCACAACTTACAATGGCTAAAAATCCTACGTGAATTCCGTGAATTTTTCTATGTAACAAAAATGCTTTAATTCCAGGAGGAGCAGTAGAACTACCGTCGTATTTCTTAGCGTGGCGAGCCATGGAGAGGTTTGGAAGACGATGGGTCCTCTGCATATGTATGTGTGTTGGTGGATTGGCTTGTTTGAGCTGTGTTTTAGTACCGGAGTGTAAGTTTTAATGTACATAGATCATAGAAAAAAAAACTTGAGAGGTGTCAATGGACACCCGGATGGAACGAAGTTCCTTTCGATTAATTAGTCAGGGAATTGTAATAAAATTTTATTTTTTAAAGTTTTTTTTAACCTAATTATAACTTAAATAAAATATTTTGATCACAGCGCCATCTAGCGATAATCACCTAAAACAAAAAAAAATGTCGTGACAACTTTTTCGTATTTTTTTCCGTCTAGCCCCCTTTCACAACGAGCGATAAGGAACTTCGTTCCAATATATGAACCTTCTAGGAAGCAGTGCACCGAAATACATTGCTAATTATACATTTACGCATCCACAGGAACAGATAGCTAGAGAAGATTTCGTTTTAACTATGCAGTAATGATAATTCTACATTTCTAGCTTGGCCTTGGATCACAGTATCTCTAGCTATGATGGGCAGACTATGTGCAGCATCAGCGTTCGCGGTATTCTACGTAATGATCGGAGAACTGCTGCCTACAGTGCTTAGGGCTCAAGCTATGGGTGCTTCTTCGTTTATATCTGGACTAGGATTGTTGGCGTGTCCATATATTGTACATTTGGTGAGTTTAAAAAAGAAAACCAAGAGTGCTTTATGAATTATGATATCAACACGTCTATGGATGTCATATATCACCTACAGATGGCACTACTAGATAAAAAAAAATATGGTTAGTTCCCAGTTAAGAAGATACAGCACCATTTTCTATAGGAATCGTAAAGACAATTAAACCTAAATTAATTACTATATACAGCATTGTTCTCATAAAATGGGTAAACTTAACTGCAAAAAAGTGGATTCTTAGGCAAATTAAGTCTGCTTAAGATTAAAAAGTGACTTAGAAATGTATCTTGTTTATTTCCAAGCACAGTTAATTATAGTAAATATTCAAAGCGGCCATATCGCTATCCCTCTCTCCCCTACATCCTTTTCTAACTCTAAAACCTCTTGTACTTCATTAGATCCTGGTACCTAATACAATTTCTTCACCAGGCTGTCTACGCCCGAGCGCTACCATTAATCATCATGGGGATACTAAGCGTGTTTGCGGGAGTCACTTCTCTCTTTCTACCTGAAACTTTGAACCAGCCTTTGCCTCAAACGGTGGGAGACGGAGAACTCTTTGGGAAAGACTTCAAGATACTAAGTTGTGTTGAAAAACCGAAGAAATTACGACGTGTCAGTTCTGATGTCCTGGTATCATGAGAGATAAAACATGATGAAATATACTCAGTGTTGGGCTTAAATGGTATTTTGGATGGTAGATTACCATTCCTAAGGTCTATAGGCCACAAAAACTATTTTATAAAAAGCCAGTGAATGTAATAACAGTAGGTAAAATGAACTTTTTTAGTGGAGTTGGACGAAATGATGATGTTAAAAAAAGCCAATGTCTGTTTTATATTAAAAGCTCTCATGAATGTTTGTGCCAATTATATAATAAAAAAAAAACTTGAGAGGTGTCATGGGACACCCAAATAGAACGAAGTTCCTTTCGATTAAAACATATCTTATATTTTTCTTTCCTAACGTAACGCGCGATAAAGAACGTGTTTTAAAATATTTTGATCACAGCGCCATCTAGCGATAATCATCTAAAACAAAAAAAGTGTCGTGACAACTTTTCGTAAGATTTTTTTCCGTCTAGCCCCCTTTTACAACGCGCGATAAGGAACTTCGTTCCAACAAATGTAAGTCTCAAATTTTAATAGAATTTAATAACGTTTACTTAATATATATAAATAATAGTGAAGTTTGTAAATATAGTTTGTATGTACGATACATTTTTCATTGAATATCCTTTATCCCTATTTTACGATATTACTATGCTATCCATTCCAGCAACTTATGTCTTTTTTTTAATATTCAACAATGCAGTGTAGTCTATCACATCTTACAGTAAAAATGGTGAAGGAAAACAAGGAGCAGTTAACACCGAATTTCTATTTTAGAATACTATACACAAATTAAAGTAGCTTCATAAAGAAGAAACTGAATCAGTAGATCCAAAGCTTACAAAGTCACAAACATCACATTACCTATTTTTTTAAATATAAGATTAGATATTACCTACACATAAACAAACATTTCTTATAAACTTATTTAAACACTAACGGTTTACTATAATCTTCTTCTTCTTCTTTTTTTCCCCTGGACCTCGTCCACCAAGACTGGGGACGATTCGCCAATGTCAAGTGAGACAAATACACGGACTCATAGATACTAAGCCAAAATATTGTTCGGTTTCCAGATTCAGCAGTAGTAGAATATATACTGTTTATAGTGTTATTAAATACAATGAAGCTTAATAGTACACATTGTAAATGTATAAAACGAGATAGAAACTATGTACATTGAAAAAATGAGTTGATAAAATATGATATTTAGAAGCGAAAGAAAGGAGAAATATGAGGTAAGAAATTTTCTATACTACTTTCATGCATTCTAGTCTAGATATTAAGACTTCTCGTGATCATGACGTTTGCAACTACAATGAATTAAGTATCGTGGTAAGAACCCGTTTACAGCGCATGAAAACATTTCTTACAAGATCTTAAACTAGAGTGTCAATAATACGAGTAGCATGAGGTAAAGACGTCAAATAAAACTGTAACAGTACAATAGTGTATGTCGCTGTGGCCTGAATGAATCTCTGAGGTAAAGCTGCATCTACATCGCATAGGTAAACGGCATTCATCTTTCTGACAGTGTATGACGACACACGGAGAATATTCTTCCAAATCTGACGATCTGACTCTGAAAGATTAGTTGAAAGAGAATTATAATAATTGGCAAAATATTAGATGAAGTATTTGGGTATTATTAACTTGTTAGCAATAGTGTACCACAGAGAGAAGAAAAAAACTTGAGAGGTGTCAAGGCACACCCGGATGGAACGAAGTTCCTTTCGATTAATCAGTGAGGGAATTGTAATAAAATTGTATTTTTTTAAGTTACAATAATTAGTTAGTTTAAAACGTCTGTCTCTCTCACACATATAACTTAAATATTTTGATCACAGCGCCATCTAGCATTAATCATATAAAACAAAATAAGGAATTGTTTTATAAAATATTTAAATCACAGCGCCATTTAGCGATAAACATCTAAAACAAAAAAAGTGTCCTGACAACTTTTTCATAAGAATTTCCGTCTAGCTCGCTTTCGATAACGCGCAATAAGGAACTTCGTTCCAAAATGACACGTAACATTTACAAGAGGTTCAATCTAATTATATTAATGTTTTCTCTGAAGTAAAAACTACATCGATTTACAGTTAATGCCGATAAAACGCTACAGTTTAGACAGAACGGCATCATACATCGTTCAAATTATCAATCTGATATTGATAATTTGAGGAGTTTTATACAGGGTGTTGTTGCCCGGTGAAACAATACTTTAAGGGCTTAATCTATATCACATTTCAAATCATATACACATACTTTTGAAACTGAGATAGTTACTTTATTTTCCCATACAAAGTTGAAAAAATATTTTTTTGTATTATTTTTGACAACCCTACTCTGACCTACATTTAGCGTACTATATCTATATGCTATTTTCACGCACACAGGCGCATCAGATCGCAATTTTAGAGTTCTGTACTATAATAATCACCTACTAATAGAAAATTTATACTAGTTTTGATTAGTTATAACTTATGATATATTATGCCTAGAAAACCCAGACTTGGTGGATGGCTTCTACATTAAGTATACTATTTGCTGTGAAAGTATTGTTTCATCGGATTTTAACACCCTGTATAGTCAATAAATCAACCCAGATTTGACATACAAGCTTCACAATCTTCGTTTTCAATATATACTATCCAAACGGATAGTACTAAATCATCAGAAATACAAATGTCAATAGCATGTATAGACATTCATTCTCAGCCTGTAGACGTCCACTGCTGGACATAGGCCTCCCCCAAAGATTTCCAATGCGACCGGTTGGCAGCGGCCTGCATCCAGCGTGTTCCTGCGATCTTAAAAAGATCATCCGTCCACCTTGCAGCTGGTCGTCCCACACTGCGCTTGCCTTGACACGGGCGCCACTCCAGAACCTTCGCGCTCCAACGGAATCGGTTCTACGTGCTATGTGGCCCGCCCACTGCCACATATATATTTCAATTAACTGTATAGACATAGACATTATTTATTTGTGATGAAAAAAAAGAAACATACAAAGATAAAAAAAAATAATACACAAAAAATAAGAGACAATTGCGAGTAATTTCTCTTTCACCACAAATCAGCTGTGACTCAGCATAATGCTGAACATTGACACATACCAGCAGGACAAATGCCAATATCCAGCGCTGGTTTTCAGTCCCAGCTGGCAGTGACGTAACAAACGTAAGTTTACGAAATACATAAGTAAAAAGTTTTGTAACACACATGTAAATAAACCTTACACCCCAATAAAACTCAAGCAACATACTTCACTTTCAATACTTTTCCCATCGATCTTTTTTCGTAAAATTCGCGAATGCGTGTCGATTCCGCAATTATGCCTCACAGATCTAATAAGCATAATCAGGACGTATTTCTTTCTCTTTACATCAGATTACATACCAGTCGTATTGTCAGTCCCAATCAGAATGTTGCAAATCGTTTGAATCTCAAGAATCTTTTCGTAGAATCTTTCAGTTTCGATACATAAAATATACAAATTGACGATATTCTTGACTGTCCAGATAAACACGAGATGAACTGAGCTCAGTATTATAATCTGAAATTATTATGTATCAAGATGGTTTACAACGTATTCTGTACCGATCCATTACTGCCCACTTCTGGGCTCAGGTCTTCTCAGAAGAGGGATTAGGCATAGTGAAATGAAATACTTTATTTTCAACATTGATGACGTACTCATTCTTGTTGACGTCAAAAGTTAAAAACTACCACCAGTTCGGACACAAAAAAATAATAATTATAGCCACCGTCCTGAGAAGAACTGGCAAGAAACTCAGCGGGCATGTTTTTTTCTTTTATGAGCATATTTTTCTAAAAGTAAAATGCACCACGCTTGCCGAATGCGAATTGGGGAATTCACATATATTCGAAGGATTTTTAAAATCGTTTTCCAATTACAGGTTTCCTCACGATGTTTTCCTTCTACTAATAAACTATTATTTTTTTACTTAACCACGCACCATCCGGCTATGGAATGTGCTCCCCTCCTCGGTATTCCCAGAGCGCTATGTCTTGTCCTTCTTCAAACGAGGCTCGAGGAGGGTCCTTAAAGTTAGGTTGTAGCAACCCCTCAGTGTCCCCTGACATTCATGTTCATGAGCGAAGATAACCACTTACGATCGATCTCGTCTGCCTACATGGCAATAAAAAAATAACGTATTATACAAATAGGTAGATAGGTATAAAAGTCGTAAATAATTTACAATAATTTTATAAAAGAATTTACAAGAACAACAAAATTTTTAAAATACAATACAAAAAACAGAGGGCCACTGCAGAGGGTGTCTACGATCCAAGACACGAGTGGTCAGGGCTCAAGAGACAGAAACCTCCTCACAATACGCGCCGTGTCAAGAACGACCGCCTTCTGAATCAGGCCCTTTACCCAGTCGGGGAGCGAAAGCTTCTCAAGATGACGGTCGAAGCTTTTCGCTATTAGACCGTGCACAGATACAACGATCGTAACAATGATGATCGATTCAACACGCCACATGTCGGTCACCTCGTGGGCCAAGTCCAAATATTATATTATTATAGTACCTACCTGAGAATGCTCGAGTTGTGACGAAATTTTGCAAACCTCTAGCGACATTTGCACAAATGTCAATGCTTGAAGAAAAGCAGCGATTATGTTGTAAAATACCTATAAAAATAATAGTTCAGTGATTTGGTGCACTAATAGTGTCCGGAAGTTTTGTAAATAATTGGTGATTCTATTGATTTTCATGTGATCTTTTCGAATTTCAACTTTGTCGTATCGTATTGTTGCCGCTCGTGCAGCCATATTGGAAAAATGGCACCTAAAAGCTTTTTTGGCAATATCTCTTGTCCAAAAGAACTAGAGACAATAACTAAATATCGAGCTGACATTAACGCAGATTTATATCACGTGACCATGCAATAATACGACAAAATGGTGCTGATCTGACTATGGATTCGAAAGGTACTCCTGCACTAAATAAGATAGACCTATCGTGTTTGGGCTTATTTTACTTAGCTTGGCTGATACATGATATTCAGGATCTTAAAAGCTTGTATTTAAAGTTTTCTTTTAAAATAAATTATTCTTTATAGCCAATAGTTTTAGCGTACGTGCGCCATTAAGCGTTTTGGTCATTACAAATTGTACATCCAATTACATTTAATTTTCTCTGATTGTATGTTTGAATCATAAAATTAATTCAAATCTTTGTTATACTGATTTTTGATTGATTAGGGTGTAACGACGGGGCGGCGCGACGGGAAAGAGTGCCGATGGCGTAACGCGTCGCGTCGTCCCTCATAACCCCGTGCTGGGTTCTGGCCTCAGCCGGGGTTCGGACGCTGAGTGTGAGCGGTTGGAGGTTTTAGTGCGGTTCAACTCCCACATACCCCGCACCCGGGGCGGGCGGGGATCCGGTGATTTCTCCAACTAAAAAAAAAAAAAAAGGTCTAACAACTCGCATTCTCGATGTTTTAGGAAATGTTAATAGACGATTTTATATCTGTTGAAACAAAAGTGAAATAGATATTATTTACACTGATGTCTACTCACGTAAAATTCAAAGACTTTCTTGAACAATTCATAAGCTTCCAAAAGGTTTAAATACGTTTCGTATAGTCTCTTCCACTTGTCCTGATCAACGAGCGTTTGCCGCCGTTTTGCTTCCACGACGAACTGGCCGATCATTTTCCTCAATAACATCGCAAAACAAATGACATATGATATGTCCAAATCTTGACCAACATACAAACAGTTAGCTAAAAAGTGAATGATGTTAAACGTGTCTGGGCTGTATAAATAGGCGTTATTATACAAAAAACAGTTGAGCATCACCACTGTGATCATAATACCCCAATTAATGAGACCAGATTCGTACAAAACGGATCGATCGAAGTTCAAAGATTTGATAGTGTCTTGAATTTTGAGGACCAAACTAATGTTACTGTCACTCAAACGGACAACCAGGACAAAGTTTAAAAAGAAAATGTAAATGTTGTAACACATATAAATAGATAAAGCTATCATATGGATATAGGTTATCTCAGCATTTCTAAAAGTCATGACAATACGGTACACGCAAGTGGACGCGAAAAGTACAGAGACAAGGAATATAATCACGTTTTTGAGGAAGGTGTTGGGGAGAATGAAGTTGTCGACGATCCTGTACTTTGGTTGGAAGATCATAGCATGTGATAAGTTTAAAGGACGAAGGAAAAACTGTAAGTCTGTGTCGACGACGTTATGTAAAACGTCCCTGTCATACTTAACAGGCATGGTATGGATTTTTGACGTGACAACGTCTTATAAATTGGTTTGCCGGGTGACGCGTGCCTTTCACTTTTTATGTCTGTCTCTCTCGCTCTTAGGCGGGCTAACCATGCCCGAGTCGTTGTCACGTAAAGCTTTCGCCCGTATACCGACTTTACAGGCAACCAATTTTTTGATGAAGCTACAATAGCTTCAAATGACAATTAGCTCCAATCTGGCTCTTCGTTCACTTCGTGTAGGTAGCTGTATTTGCTTCTCCTGACGAAACGATGCAACTGAGAAGGAATATTATTTATTTATTTGGGAAACAAACAGTCGTACCTAAAGTTACAGATAATTTTATGAATATTAATAATACAGAGACCAACAAAGTATCCACAAATTAAAGTGACTCATAAGTTTATACAGCGCAACTAATATGGTTCCTATTAATTATTAAGGTTACATATAAGTAGACTAATCTTAGAAAGTTGCAAGTAAGGCTGAAGCTAAAACAAGAAAAAACAATTGAAATAACAATTGTACTAGAAATTATTGTTATGTAAATACAAAGTAATATTTGATTTAAATGTATGTATTGAGGACTCAAATACATCAAATTTACTAAAGTGATTGTTATAAGTTGAACATGATCTTATAATAAATCTATTTCTTGCATAATTACTTAATTTATTTGGAGAATCTAATGCTGATCTGAAACGTTCGATGTTACGAATATGGTTCTTTCAATTTCCACCAATTAATGTGTTTTAACTGACTCATAATATTCAAACGTTAAACACTACCAGACTAGCTAGCTCCGAAACGAAAAGTAACGTGGAAGTTTTTATTTCACTTTGTTATCTTGACATCGACTTGTAAAAATATTATTTTTTCATTTCATTAAAGATCGGTACTTTATGACCTTTAATTATGTTGATGTGTTATGAAACCAATCCGAAAGAATTTGTAAAAGATTAATCAATACTTTCATGCATTTTCAACGGGTTCTTACCACGATATTTAATTAATTGAGTTGTCTCGATATTTCAACGTTGTTGCTAACGTCATGATCACGAGAAGACTGGATACTGCGGGTCTATTTAAGAAAAATCTGATCAAACAAATCTGTCTACCCTCTTTCTAGTTCGCTTTTGGGTAGTACCACTGCAACTCGAACTCACATCACGACACACCACACTCACTGTATCTACAAGACTCTCTGATTAATTAACTATCGTGGCAAAAACCCGTTGAAAATGCATGAAAGTATTATAGAAAACCGCGAGTGTCTGAATAAGTTTAGATTAATGAATGTTTATTCATTAACATAAATTTGAATATGCATTGTTTTTTATTTATTTTATGAAAGTTTTCAATTTTGTTGATAGTCTGGTTAAAACCGCATCTGATTTTAGTCAGATTGTCATTAATAGTACCAACAGAGAAGATACTGCTATACTTGTCCTTCTTCAAACGAGGCGTGTGGAGGGTCCTTAAAGTTAGGTCGTAGGACCCCTCAGTGTCCCCTGACATTGAAAAGGTTCATGAGCGACGGTAACCACTTCCTATCAGGTGGGCCGTTGGCTCCTCTGCCTCCATGGCAATAAAAAAAAATACAAAATATAGAGTTGTAAATAGCAGAATATTAGAAAGAATAAAGAAAAAAAAATAGTTGTAAATAAAACAAGGTATTATTTGAGCATCAGACTTTATTACTTTAATTAGAAATCGTACAGTCATTTTTACATCTAGTGTAATATTTAGAACTTTTCCCATTTAATATTTACAAATAGACAACAATTACAATAACGTTTCACTAGAAACGTATGTCATCGATGAAATTGCAAAACCGCGTAACTAATTTTCATAAAAACTGTAAGATATTAGGATCTTCATGTTTTATTTTCGCAGAAACAAATTATACTTATTGCAAAGTAAAAATTGCTTAGGAGACTTCGCACCAAAATCTATGACGATAATTTCTGAAATTCAAATTACGTGGATCAAGTCCTGTTTGAATCTGTACCTGTACCTGTACCAACCCATTACTGCCCACTGTTGGGCTCAGGTCTCCTCAGAAGAGGGATTAGGCATAGTCCGCCACGCTTGCCCAGTGCGGATTGGAGACTTCACATATCTTCAAAGGATTTTTAGAACCCTTTTCCGATATGCAGGTTTCCTCACGATGTTTTCCCTCACCGATTTTAGCCAGTGGTGTTGTGAAAAATTGCACATAAATCTTTTTATATTTAGATTTAGAGGTACAAGCCGGCCGGATTTGAAACCGCGACCTCCCGTTCGGCAGGACGCGCTTCGACCACTCGGCCACCACGACTTGTTTGAAATAATTTGAATATTTTTTTCTAAATTCTGTATTTATAAATATACCATATATATTTTTCAATAAATTTATTAAGAAATCAGTGGATCCAATTAGAAACAAATAATCTTCAGTCTATGGAAAATTACGCAGCATGCAATATCATCGACGATGTGTCATTAAAAAATGTGGATCAAAAAGGTATTTTTTTTCAGGAACTTAAAAGCATCACTTTTCGTGTGTGTTTGTGAATGCTAAATCTTAATTGGTGCTTGTGTCTCTATTATAAGTTATCAATGTGTGTGCACATGAGTGATGCTATAAAATGTCAATTGCAATTCCTTTGCTTTCCTTAAATTTCTTTGGTTGTGGTGTCCCAGAAAGGGTATAAATAATAAATGTAATGTATATGACGGGGTGATAACAAGGGAAACCAACCTATTCACCGTGCGGGTAGTTGGAAGTGGAGACTTGCTATAAATACAGGCGTTGGCCGCTGTTATTATTCATTCGTGTTTGAATTGTCGAGGCGAACGAACCTCTTGATGTAAAAGTAATAAACTGTTAAAACGCGTTCTTTTGAAGTTTTTATTCAAAAGTATTGATCATCAAGTGTTCAAGTGGACAATGTGACGTCATTCCTGACAAAACCAAACGAAGATCGACTAATTACAACGTCATTACACCTCAACACACTATTTACGCCATATATAATAAATACAAACCGATTGTTGATAGAATAGTAACTGATTGAGTAGAACTAAAATAAAATTGGAGATTCTTAAATAATAAAATATTAAGTCTCATTTTAAGTTTAACAAAATTATTCAAAAAAGCTTACTTTTATTGCCTAGTTCTCAATGCCAAATTGAAGATCTATACTAATTAATAATAAAGCTGAAAAGTTTGTTTGTTTGAACGCGCTAACCTCAGGATCCACTGGTCCGATTTCAAAAATTCTTTCAGTGTTGGAAATTCCATTTATCGAGGAAGGTAGGCTATACTTTATTTTCAAAAATATTAGGGATTCCTCATCCAAATTACGTATTATGTTATCAAGAGTATTAATGTAGAAGTAAATTACTTTTTGTTTTATTCCAATCGGACTTTTCGTTTAGAAGTTATTACGAGTATAAAACGCAATGAATATGTGGTTGCACTTCGGGCCGCGAAAATAATAACGCGACGGCATTGCGAGTACTGTTTGAACCCCTTTGTAACGCAGACGAAGTTGCGCGGGTCAGCTAGTAAGTGAATAAGAATTAGGATTGTTACAATGTTAAGGGACTTTCTTTGCCCACCTAACCTTCAATGGCATTATCATATCATTTAGAAAAATTATAATGAATTTGAAAAGTGAAGGTATAATTGACACGTTACCAAGGAGTGAATGGAATTTCAAATAGGTTTTTTGTCTCAAACAATTTGTTTAATACTAAATTTGAGATGTTCAACCCTGTCAAAGTTTACATGATGTCGATTATTATAAAACTTGTTAAAATTCACTACAACTATTTATTGTTAAAATTTTGATAAAAAACTTGAGAGGTGTCATGGGACACCTGAATAAAACGAAGTTCCTTTCGATTAAAACATATCTTATATATTTTTTTCCTAACGTAACGCGCGATAAAGAACGTGTTTTAAAAGATTTTGATCACAGCGCCATCTAGCGATAATCATCTAAAACAAAAAAGTGTCGTGACAACTTTTCGTAAGAATTTTTTCCGTCTAGCCCCCTTTCACAACGCGCGATAAGGAACTTCGTTCCAAAATCTTTTTTCGTGTAGTTGTTTCACCAATTCTGGGACACCTACATGTATCATCATTTGAATATTTTATCCTATATTAAAACCATTTTTTTATAACCTCTTCGATAAATTTTTACTTGCTATGTTTCTTTTACTTGACCTTATCTTTAGAGGAAGTACGTCAATAGTACATTTCGCAAATCGTACTACTTACAACTAAAAGGTGATACAAAGTAATCTGTATCTCTGAAACTGATGAATCAGGAATAATTTAAATAAAATTAAGAGGTGTCAAGGGACACCCGGATGGAACGAAGTTCCTTTCGATTAATTAGTGAGGGAATTGTAATAAAATTTTATTTTTTTAAGTTATAATAATTTGTTAGTTTAAAACGTCTGTCTCTCTCTCTCTCTTGAGAGAACTAATTATTATAACTTAAATAAAATATTTTGATCACAGCGCCATCTAGCATTAATCATATAAAACAAAATAAGGAATTGTTTTAAAAGATTTTAATCACAATGCCATCTAGCGATAATCATCTAAAACAAAAATAGTGTCGTGACAACTTTTTCATAAGAATTTCCGTCTATCCCCCTTTCGATAACGCGCGATAAGGAACTTCGTTCCAAAATTAAAATAATACTTTAAATCATCTTTTTAGATCAGATTTAGAAGTTATTCTTCGAAGAATAATATGTATAGAAAGGATTTTTTATTCATTGATTCAGCAGTTTCCGAATTACAGAGACCTCTTCTAAAGTCGTTGAAAGTAGAATGTAATTTGTCAAGAAAATATCGATACCGTTAGGTTCTTATTTAGCCCAAAAAGGCAATATTGCTTTTATCGATATTTTCTAGAAAATCTTCTAGATATTATAAAATACACTAACATATAATCAGTTTATCTCTATGTTAGAATTGTGTACATTACATAATACCTTATGTTAAGTTAATCTATAACATTGTGTACTAATTATGGTACATTATCTTGTGGTCATCTCGTAAGGCTTAGAATCATAGGAACCTTATGGTCGTCGAAGTTGGTAGAATAGACTTCCAATATTAATTTCAAGTTAATTTTAACCTCTTATTTATATTATTTGAGCAAAGTTCAATGGAATAAAAAAACAATCGCATATCGAAAATTTAAAGTAACTTTAAAAAATCGCCAATCTAATACCCATTTTGAACTCAGGTTTTAAATCTAAAGTTGCTCAATTTTAATAGAATATACAGGGTGATTTGTTAGAGAGGGTACATATTGCAGGAGGGTGATGAGTACTCTGTTCTAATACGGAATATTACAAAAAATAGGTAAAATTAAAAAATATATATATTTTTTTAAATCTAAATTCGACAAAACTACCTCAAACATAAACAATTTCGGCTTAAAGAGTGTTGACTAATGACCTCTAGTGATCTCGCGCACTCCACACCTCCGCCACACCCATCAGCTGACGAAAAACCATAATTTTGCAAGAATTTTAGATATTTTTATTTGCGATTACTAAGGCATTAAGCCATATTCTTTAGTAATAATATTTTTACTGGTCGTATATAACCATCAGCTACCATGTACAATATGTACCCTCAACAGGAAATCACCCTGATAAAACTTAAAATCCATTATTTTCTTAGATCTACAGACTGTGCATTTAACAGTATGCGATCTCATGACTGTGTCTTTTACCAACATGTAACTCGACGGCTGCGCATTTTGTCAGCATCATTTGATCGATAAATACCCATAGAATTATTACATCTGGAATCAACATCATGAACAACAGAATGAAGCCAATTTAAAGTGTACCGATCACGCGTAACAACACGATATTTTGAATCAACATCATAAATAACAAAGTGAAATTTGAAAGAACTTATGTGTATGTAATATTTTATTAGTGTGTTAAACGAATTGAGTGTCATCAGTACACTAACGCCAGAATATCGTGTAGTTACGCGCGATTGGTGCACTTCAAATTGGCTTCATTCTGTTCTTCATGATGTTGATTCCAGATGTAATAATTATATGCTTTTACCAATATGTAACTCGACGGCTGTGCATTTTGTCAGCACTCAGATCGATAAATACCTAAGATGACCACGTGTTCTTCATAAATATATCTCATGTTAATTTATTAAATACACTACAATCATAATTATTTATCAATGATATGGCAGTGGCTTATAAAAACAATTATTTACAACAAACTATTATTTTTTAATATTAATCTATTTTAGAATTTCCGCTTTTATTATATTTTCTATTTTTTTTTTCTTTAATATTTTAATTCGTGGTCTGTAAAGGTTTTCTAAGACGTTGGTCCGAATAGAGATGGGTGTAAAATAAATATTTAAAAAAAATATAACTGTAAGAGTTTGAAAAAATGTTTTCGAAAATATAAAATTTATGTACTGTAAAATTTACTGTTAAAATTTCAATGGTAAAATAAAAATACTCACATAATTAAAACTTCTTAATCTATTTTTTCTTCTCGCTTGTTTTTTTTTTCGTTTCTTTATTTTATAATTGTGTCATAATAATTATTGTGCTTCCCGATTACAATATAAAGTCTGCATTTTCTTACCTGTCTTAATAAACTATTTCTTAATAACTGTGAACACGATCAGTTATTATCTTATATTACTTATTTTTAATGATAGATTATTCTTCTCATCTAACTGTAGTATTAACGTGCACTTTTATTTTATAAAATCAATTCCTCTGTCACGAAAGACAGATAAGAAAAATCAAACTACACCTGACATAACCGTTCTACGTTTTATTAGATACGACTCATGTTTTTTTATCTCTCGAATAAATCTCCTATAATAATTTTTATTGTGCGATTTAACGTAAAATAAACAATTTATCGATAATTATCTTTAAAATGTTCTATAGGAGTCATTGTAATTAACGTCCGAAGTTATAATTCTTTGGGTAAAAAATCAGGGTAAACTCTTCCTATTTACCCTAGAACCCTTTACGATTCGGGTAATACTTGAGCTATTTACCCAGAAACTATAAGCCAGGTATTTTTTTACCCTGGAAACTATTTTAAGACATTTATAACACTTTTTTAATTACACCAAAATCGATCATTTCGTAATGTACATTTGATTTACTTTACAAATTTAAATAAATAAAAAAAACTTGAGAAGTGTCAAGGGACACCCGGATGGAACGAAGTTCCTTTCGATTAATTAGTGAGGGAATTGTAATAAATTATATTTTTTTAAGTTATAATAATTAGTTAGTTTAAAACGTCTGTCTCTCTCTCTCTTATTATAAGAGAGAGCCACAGCGCACAGAGAGAGAGCACCACATCTAACACAGCGCCATCTAGCATTAATCATATAAAACAAAATAAGGAATTCTTTTAAAAGATTTTAATCACAGCGCCATCTAGCGATAATCATCTAAAACAAAAAAGTGTCGTGACAACTTTTTATAAGAATTTCGGTCTAGCCCCCTTTCGATAATGCACGATAAGGAACTTCGTTCATTACCTAGTTCAAATTCAATTTAGGAATATGAGGTCAGTTTCTCTTATAAACACAAAAATACTCAAAAATACCCATTTCGCAATCGAAACACCATTTGCATTTCACAAATACCTTTTGTAACCAAAGAACTATAACTCTCAACATTTAGTTTTTACTTGTCTTCTAGCAGGACCAAGTCAGCTGCGACCACATCTGATACATGTAAGTATACGATCCAATAGACCAGGTTGAAACACACGAAACACACTGGGAAGACGATCCGGGAATACTTGTCGATGTCCGAAGGGGTCATGCCGAGGAACTTACCTACATCCTGGAAGGAAATAGATTAGCTTTAGAGTTTAAGATGGAGAAATGAGAGTTTGTAGATTACGATGACTTGGATATGTTTTTTTTTTTTTTGTGACGGGAGGAAACTCGCCCGCGAGTTGGGTATGTGGGGGTTGAACCGCACTAAAACCTCCCGCCAATCACGCTCGACATCCGATGATGTAGGGGTGACAGGACGCGTTCGCGATTGTCGCTCACGTATCGCCCCGTCACCCCCGAATAAATGTAGAAAGAATAGCACAACACACAGATGCAGAAAAAAATCCGATTTGGAATGGACTCCCATACGCGGTGTTCCCGGAGCGCTATGACATGTCCCTCTTTAAACGAGGCTTAAGAAAAGTCCTGTATGGGTAGGCGATAGATAACAGCTCATTGCCCTGGCATTGCAGAGGTTATTTAGCGACCGCTTACCATCAGGTCGGCCGTAGGCTCATTTATCTATCAAGCAATAAAAAAAGATCTTTTTACGGAGTTACTTCGGGAACCAGTTACTTTGAGATTTTAAAAATAAAATTTAAATGGTGATCTTCTTAAATTCAACTTTGGTCTTTAACATTTCGTCTTGAAATCATTCGATATAACCACATAACATAAACTACTGGTATGACAACGATAGACTAATCTGGAAGGTGGTAGTAGGTACAATTTGTTGTCTATATAATGACGTTTAGGAAAGGCCTATCTCTAGTTATGGATTAGGTTAGATTTCTGTAGATTGTTGCTGACATTGTATTTTTCTCATCAAATTCATCATACAATTTTATTTTTAACACGTTCACTGCGAAACCAATCTTTGCATATTTGTAGTTAGACTGCGACACGAGGATTAATAGGCCCGCATCATGATCATACGTTAGGACGATACGCGGTCCATTAGACCCCAATTCCTTTAACAAAGTTATCCTCCTCGAACCACAGAGTAAGTTTACGTTTTTCCATGCCGCACCACAGGATAGTTGCAGAAAAGGTAAGGCAGGAATGATTTAAGCCTCGTATAGCAATGATTGTGTTAAACTCAGATCATCATCCACTCATTACACTGTTTTTTTTTTCTTATGATAACTTTGTAGTTAGTTTTAAATATTTGTGTATTACCTTTCCTGGATGTAGAGGGTGCATGATAGGCCCTGTAATGTCCTCTTCAACGTTCATCCTACTTCTGCTTATCGTATTCTCTAATGTTCCACCTTTGGAATGAGCTTTTGGATCCCGTACCTTGTAACGGACTTCCTGTGACTGGAATCCGAAGCAAATATTTATAAATATCATGTTTTAGTGTATCTCTTATAACGAAGAGTATCCCTTTATATATTATTTGTGTATCTAATTATGTCACTCTTAACAATATACAATAATGAATATGATTATAATAATGTGTGGACGCGAGTGTATGCAATGCTCTTTACGGAACGACTGGGGAGTCGCGCTACGCACTGCACTTATATATTACTGCTTGTATCAAAAGTGCAAGCATGCAATCGCGTCCCTACAATGTGAAGCTAACAATTGGTGCGTAAAGTTATCCTTTGAAAGGTAGACAGTCAGTTTCAGAATATTATGAACCTACTTAGATTGTTGATTCCGAATTTCTAATAGAGTTCCTACAAAGAGAGGCTATACTCTATAATTTTTATTACAATTAGTTTACCGACAGTGGTGATTCTGGCAATCCTGAATCACCATCTATTGATGATAACAATAATAGTCGAGGTATTTTTGTCGTGTTATTTTTTTTAGGTTGTAGCCAAACTTATTTTATCATCGAATTTTGTCTAAAGTATAACTATCAATTTCCAGAAGTCTCTATATTATCAAAATGGTCAGTCAGCGATTGTGGTCTTTTACTTAAGTTGTTAAATTAGCACAAACTACGACACCATTAGTATAGAAAGGATTCTCACACTTCTACTGACGGAAGCTCTGCTACCAGGAGGAGCACCGCGGTTTAAAGAACTCATCTTAGCGAGAGTATGCGGGTCCCATGGTGGAGGACACTCTGAGGCCATCTTCTTCTCGGCCATTATCTTCTGTATGGCCACGAACCTCTGTTTTCGCATCTGTATCCTTTTGGACATGTAGCCTACTGTAGCGTACTCTGAAATGTTAGATGTTTTATAAGGAATTGCTTTAAAGAGAAGCAGAAAGGATATGTGCGTCAGTACATTGATATTTAGTGGGGATTTAATAGATAAATACGAGCTTAAGTTCCATTTTTTATGTAACGATAAAATTATCTTACAGTTAAATCAATCTGTAGACCTACATTATAATCAAAAAAGCTTTCTGTTCGCAACTGAAAATCAGATTATATAGAAGGAATCTAGCCAGATCCTTACCAAGCAGGCTCGTGAACACCATCACGAAACAGGTCCCGAGATACACGTCAATAGATTTGACGTAAGATATCTTCGGCAAAGCAGCATTCGTCGACGACATCAGCGTTGTCATCGTCAACACAGTAGTGACTCCCAACTGGACTCGCGCCGGAGTAGCGTTCCGATTCAGCCAGAACGACACCCAGGATATGATCACGATCAAACCAGAAGGTATGTAAATCTGGATGAGGTAGTAACCCATAGAACGCACGAACTGAATCTCGCACGCCAATCTTGAGTAATTCCCTGTAATGGTGTGTGGTGTGGGTATTTCCGGTAGTCAATGGTACGAACCTGCACTACACTCGTGAAGTTTCGACGTCGTTCAAAAGCGTTCCATAAAGTTACTAAGGCGGATGCCTAGATGAAGCAATTGGCCAAGTTATTTCGGCGCATCATATCGACGAACTATTCCACGATGAGTTTACAAACGTATAACTTCGGGAAGTTTCGATATAATCGTACATCGTACGTAGTCATCAGCTATTAACGAATTGAATAGAAGTATCCATCCATTCTTTCGTAGCTGGCTAATGTTATTCAACTTCGCGAGAGTAGTGCTGGTCATAACTAAGCTGGTAAAGGCAACTAGACTAATGAAATCTTCAAACTAAAATAGGTATGTTGTTTGAGCTAAAAAACCAAATCGGTTAGTAAAACCAACTAAGCACGGAAATAAATAATAACAAAGGCGCGATCAGACTGCGCGAGGCTTGTAGCATTATTTTCCTGTGGATTTCTATTTAAGCCAAATAATTTGGAGCATCTTAAGTTTTGTTATTGGAAGGGACTCACCGCGCGCAGTCTGGTCCCACCTCGAACCTTTACACAAGGAAGGCTGCTACATCTCTGGAAATAAACAAATCGTAGCTCTCTAAGAAGTGAAGACAGGCGAACCTGTGGTCAGCGAGATCTCCATGGCGCGTTGCCGGTGTCCGAGAACCTTGAACTGCGGCAGGGACACCTCGTTGGAGACGCCCACCGAGTTGGGTCCCTCGTTCCACTTGTAGCGGATGTCGCGCATGGTGTAGCCGACTGTGTGCCACCACATATAGTAAGTGAACGGCCCCGGACCCGTCGCGTGGGGCTTTACGTGTCGTAGAGGAGGTCGGGGCGGGCGCGGCGGACGGAGGAGGCGGCCCGTTACCTGTGCTCAGCGTCACGACGGTCGCGCGCTGCCGGTGCCCGAGCACGCGGAACTGTGGCAGCTGGACCTCGCTGCTCATGCCGACGCTCGACGCTCCGTCCTTCCAAACGTACAGTATGTCCCTCATCGTGTACCCGACTTCGGTGACATGCCAACACACACAAAACTCTATCACTTACGGCTGCCTCGCCTCCGATCAAAACGGGTGAGCCGGATGGTTGTGATGGGATGGTGGTGATGCTGGTGGGTGGGATGTAGGGTTGCCAAGTTTTACACAGAATAATTATCTTTTTTTTTAAATCACAATGTGATTAATGGAAAGCCCAAAGGATATTTCCATTAAAATATGGACTATTAGAGAATCATTCGGATACTAACCCAAGTTTTCGACAACTGTTAGTCCAATAAAGGCTTTTTTCTTTCAGTGACAAATAGTATTCTTTAGACAGAAAATGTTTTACTCGTAATATACTTTTAATTTGAATGTAACTAGGTATGACTTACCTTATTTTTTTTCTTTAAATTCTAGCCATGTGCAGTACAGTACAGTAGTACACAGCTGTATGTTTTAGGTCTCGAAGAAACCGATCGTAACTTTTTGTTACAGCTCATCCACTCAAGTGGAAACTAACCACCTGGGACCTATCTATGGTGACATTTGACAGCTATAGACGAGTAGTTATAGGACATAACCTACATCAAATTTAAGGTCCCTACAGACTTGAAACAAATGACAGTTGGCAACCCCTGATGGGCGTGCGATGAGCGAAGCGGTGCGGTGTACATGCGAGGGCCGCCTCCTCGAGCCGCGGCGTCGATGTCCCGGGGTCAGTTCTCGCCCGCCCCACTCATAAACTCGACCAGTGTAATCGCGCCTTATTCTAGGTGCTACGGTGGTCCTGTGCCGAGCACGCAAGCAGTGTTACCGACACAGTTGCCTCTCGTGAACACAACACAACATTTTTTAATATAACCGTATCTGTTGATGTGAGAAATAGATTAAAACACGTATAAAGATTTATTTTACATCTGTGCGTGTGTATGTGTGCGGATACTCACAGCTTTCAATCTCGATGTGGCAAAGTTGCCGGTCCATCGGGAAATACTGTAGGTTCATGGGACACGATGCTGTTATTGTTAATCTGTAAGAAATAACAAAGCATAGTTTACTAACTGAATCAATTTCCATATTTCTTTAAACACTCGCGGTTATCTACATCACTTACACTATTACTAAACGGGTTCTTTCCACGATTATTTTCAATTGAGCGATCCCGATATTTCGGCACCCTCCCCTCTCCCTCTTCCCTCTTCTGAGGAGACCTGAGCCCAACAGTAGGCAGTAATGGGTTGGTACAGATATTTCGGCACTGTTTCAAGCGCCATTATCACGGGAAGACTGAAGAACTGCGGGTAGGTCATTTAAGAGCAGACGAATCTGTCTACCCTCTTTCTCGTTCGTTTGCCGGTACCACTGGAACTCGAACTCACATTTCGACATACCACACTGACTGAGACGGCAGCCGATACTGTCACTCAATTGAAAATAATCGTGGAAAGAACCCGTTTAGTAATAGTGTAAGTAATTTCCATATTTCTTCTTTTCTGTAAACTTTTTTTCTGGATAGGAGGAAATCGTCGGACTCCCACCCGCCCCGCAGGGTATATGAGAGTCGAACAGCACTAAAACCTCCTGCCACTCGAGTATGGCGTCCGAAACTCGGCTAAAGGCATAACCTAGCGCGAGATTGTGCGGGGTGACGCGACGCGTTGCACACCAAGGCTTACGTGTCGCCTCATCACCCACCGTTTATGATAGATAGCCATAGAATTATTACATCTGGAATCAACATCATAAATAACAAAGTTAAATTTTAAAAAACTTATGTGTATGTAATATTTTGTTAGTGTGTTAAACGAATTGAGTGTCATCGGTACACTAACGCCAGAATATCGTGTTGTCGCGCGATCGGTGCACTTTAAATTAGCTTCGTTCTGTTGTTCATGATGTTGATTCCAGATGTAATAATTCTATGTAGATAGCACACTACTCTACTTTTCTTTAATCTTTACACCATCGAGATCAGTTGTCTAAGTAGGCACAAGTGTTATTTTTAACAAAGTGTCAAATAAACAAAAATCAGATAAGAAAATCACCTAATACTCCTAGTTATAGATCCAGAATGATGGATCCTAATAAATTCGTTGCTGGTTGTCGCTATGTGGAAGTACGATTGTTTCTCGTTCACGAAGAATGTGTCGGGCACCCATATGTTCTTGATGAACTCCGATCCCACAGACAAAGTCTCCACTCCAGGCCTCTTCTTATAGGCCAAGCGTGGGTCTGTCCAGAATTGTCTAAAGTAGAAATCCAAGGTGAAGTCCTGTTGAAAAGACAAGGTACTGATAAGGTTATGAAGATGGAACTCTTTGAGTTAAGCTCGCGTTTTGTGCTTATTTTTTGGTTGCCTGTAAAGTCGGTATACGGGCGAAAGTTTTACGTGACAACGACTCGGGCATGGTTAGCCCGCCTAAGAGCGACAGAGACAGACATAAAAAGTGAAAGGCACGCGTGCCTCTCACTCGCTCTCATTGTGAGCGCAGAACGTGAGCGGAGCGTAACACAGTTTCTTGAAGTGTCACCAGGCAAACCAATTTATAAGACGTTGTCACGTCAATAGGATTAAAGAATGAGACGTGTTAATAGTAGCATTGATTTTAGACAGTCACTTAAATTCATATGTACTACTCATTAATTAATCTTATAATGTTAGTTAACTGTTGGATCAAGGACAACTTTACTTAACACTTCAGCAGTGGAAACGAATTTTTAATAAAGTTATCTAAGTTATACCTACACTTATTCAGACACTCCCGGTTTTCTATAATACTTTCCTGCGTTTTTACCACGATATTTAATTAATTGAGTTGTCTCGATATTTCAACGTCGTAATGTGAGTTCGAGTTCCAGTGGTACTACCCAAAAGCGAACGAGAAAGAGGGTAGACAGATTTGTTTGCTCTTAAATCGAACCGCAGTATCCAGTCTTCTCGTGATCATGACGTTTGCAACAACGTTGAAATATCGATACAACTCAATTAATTAAATATCGTGGTAAGAACCCGTTGAAAATGCACGAAAGTATTATACCTACTGACAATGTCTAAGGCATCAAAGCTTCAAAGATACAGGTAGTTTTAAGATCTATAGGCAAATTAACGGTTAAATTGACGTTCTTTTGATAGCCAGTGAGGCAAAATTTACAATATTATCTTACTGGTAATGTCAAAAAGTACCAGTTAAATAATTTTGTTATTAAATTCATCCACAACTTAGTTAAATGTAAGCTTATTCTAAAACACACAAGCAGCTAGAAGCATTATGATGAACAGAATATAATATTTAATTTATAATGATATACAAGAACAAAAAACTTGAGAGGTGTCATGGGACATCCGAATAGAACGAAGTTCCTTTCGATTAAAAGATAAGGAACGTGTTTTAAAAGATTTTGATCACAACGCCATCTAGCGATAATCATCTAAAACAAAATAAGGAACGTGTTTTAAAGATTTTGATCACAGCGCCATCTAGCGATAATCATCTAAAACAAAAAAGTGTCGTGACAACTTTTCGTAAGAATTTTTCCGTCTAGCCCCCTTTCACAACGCGCGATAAGGAACTTCGTTCCAATTAGTCATTAAGTGATGTGAAAGAGTGAGTCGTGCAATGAGACAAAATGATAGAAAATGTTAGAACGTCAAACCATGTTGTGTAAAAGCATTTTAACAGTTACATAATTTAAGAACTATCGTGATTAGACATGCATAGTAACTATCTGAGATATTATCATAGAATTATTACATCTGGAATCAACATCATGAACAACAGAATGAAGCCAATTTAAACTGCACCGATCGCGCGTAACAACACGATATTCTGGCGTTAGTGTACCGATGACACTCAATTCGTTTAACACACTAATAAAATATTACATACACATAAGTGCTTTAAAATTTCACTTTGTTATTTATGATGTTGATTTAAAATATCGTGTTGTTACGCGCGATCGGTGCACTTTAAATTGGCTTAATTCTGTTGTTCATGATGTTGATTCCAGATGTAATAATTCTATGGATATTATTGGAAAGAATAAAAATTCTGCTACAAAATATTAGTGGGTAAAACCAGAAAGATAAGGCAAAGTCACACACAGACTAGAAACACCCGCGGCTCAAAGATCTAGAAGTAGGATAAAACCAACACTAAGGATATCTTAAGGTAAAACCAAAAATAGACAGAGAATATAATCAATACTAGAGTATTCGTAAATTACAAGATTTTGATTAAAAAGGAAACCATTTGTGGTAGATAAGTACTAGGTACTAATGTCGCAAAGGCTTAAGGATAGTTTTTTGGGTCAGATCTAGAATCAGGGAAATATATAGAGTACGATGTTCTCATTAGAACCATTGTTCTACCCGAGTTAAATAACAAAAATTAAACAAGACCAAGCAGACACTAAACTACGAAAAAACTTGAGAGGTGTCAAGGGACACCTGGATGGAACGAAGTTCCTTTCGATTATTTAGTGAGGGAATTGTAATAAAATATTTTGATCACAGCGCCATCTAGCAATAATCGTCTAAAACAAAAAAAGTGTCGTGACAACTTTTTCATAAGAATTTTCGTCTAGCCCCCTTTCGATAACGCGCGATAAGGAACTTCGTTCCAATAATACTATGTAACTTGGGTCAGAATCGGAATATCAATGAAGCGTAGACAGTATGGTAGAATCTTCAGATTTTATATTGAGTAAACATACAATTTTAGAACATTAACAATAATACTCCCTAAGTATAACACTAATAGATCACTGGTAACTGCCACTTAAGGTGTAAAGCTGTGTTAAGAATCTAAATGTGAAATAACTTCAAATAAAATAACCGACCGAAATAAAGTAACAGACATAGCCCAAAGAATTGCATCTTTGAAGTGGCAATGGGCAGGACACATTGTGCGAAGAACGAATGGCCGATGGGACCGAAAAGTTCTGGAGTGGCGGCCACGAACCGGTTAGCGTAATGTTGGTAAACCCCCTCAAGATGGACCGACGATCTGGTCAAGATCGCGGGAGGTCACTGGATGCAGATGGCGCAGGACCGGTCAATGTGGCGAGGTTTGAGGGAGGCCTATGTCCAGCAGTGGACGTCTATAGGCTGATAATGATGAAATAACTTCATTGATTGGTCATTAAATTAATGTTGGATTTGAAAAAAAGAATCCAACTTTTACCTGCAGTATTATTTTACGGTTTTCCCAACGTCTTACGTATAAAGAAATGACCTAAATAACAAATTAAACCTCATTGTGTGAATGTACAACCCTTTCTATGCACGCAAACAAATGAATGTCGTAACCGCCATTCTGTTTAACCTAATATATTCCTTATTTCCAGTACTGTAAGAGCGATATTCCTTTGGAGTGTTGCAGCAGGCGATTTTTTTTAGTTGGTAAGCATAAAATATGGATTAAATAATTTAATTATGACTTTATACGTGGATTTTTCCTTATCTATACGCTTTCGTGACGGTAAATTTAAATAAGTTATAATTTTTATAAAATGTTAACTCGATTTTTACGTAACTTTGTTGCTTAGTAATAGTGATATTTTTTAGTTTAAAATGGTCACTAGGTCACTAACGCCACTACAGTGATGGGAGAAATAGACACAAAAAAAACTTGAGAGGTGTCAAGGGACACCCGGGTGGGACGAAGTTCCTTTCGATTAATTAGTGATGGAATTGTAATAATTTTTTTGATCACAGCGCATTAATCATATAAAACAAAAAAAGTGTCGTGACAACTTTTTCATAAGAATTTCCTTCTAGCCCCCTTTCGATAACGCGCGATAAGGAACTTCCTTCCAAAATATTATAATGATTATGGGTCCCAATCAATTTAGGTCAATGTTTTTCGTAGATGCAATTTTCATGGCTTTACTGGACAATAATAATTATGTGTTCCAGAATTTACGTTCTAATTTATCATAATATATTTTTAATGTATTGGATAGGTTGGTACATTATAAAACGCAAAGAAACAAATGACACTCGGTGAGTCGCATAGGTGCAAAACATAGTGTCAATTTGAGCCGCATAACTGTAAAATGCATAGATAAAAATGCATTTGGGGGCGTCCATAAATTACGTGAGGTGTTTAAGGGGGGGAGGGGGTCGAATCAAATCTCATCTAATCTTACGTTGGGGAGAGGGGGGGTCTCTGCATATATCACGCAATTTATTTTTTTGATTGAAACAAAAAAAACCTGTTATTAATACGAAATACGATTAAAGTATTCTAATGTTAATTTTTTATTACACTTATAAATTAAACTCTCAGTAATATTGATTACTAGTCTTAACTAGTTAATAAAAGCACGAAGCACGAAAACAAATTGTTTTTTCTTTTTACAATAACAATTCAACGCGGTTACGTAAGAAGCTCACATTTTGAAAAATCTCACGTGAGATTGGGGGCTGGGGGAGGGGTTTGAATACAATCTCACGACATCTCACCAGGGGGGGAAGGAGGGGCAGAAAATTTAAAAAACACCTCACGTAATTTATGGACGGCCCCTTTTGATAGCTAAAAAACAAAACCTCCAATCGATAAGTAGGTAGCTACTTTTAAAATCGATTTCCTAATAAATCAAAATCCATAATTAATTTCATATTACAAACATAAACATAATTTACTAACAAATTTTCTAAGCTCATGAAAGCGGAAGAAAATTATAAGTTTTTTCGCGATTAGACCAAGGAATCCCGAGTCATAAATCTATGTCCCAGTCGCTCTATACGAAGTCACGAAACGGCAATTCCGGCGACGAGGTCATCTAAATATCGATATAGATTGCACGAAAACACAAAAACTGTAAAAGGCTGTATGAAAACTTAGCCTTTGCCTATTAAAAAAAAAAGAAATAAAATGAGAGGATATGGCGCGCTTTTAAGATTGGATTGGACGCCATTGACGAAACGATAAAAAATATGTATTAAATTCATGTTAATATGAGGTGAGGAAGGGGAATAACGTTGAAAATATCTATTAATTTCTAACACATGATAACTTAACTACTTATAACTCAATTACTGGTTTACAAATGGATATAAAACAAGTTGGAAAGTATTTAGGCTTCTTGATTAGTTTCAACCAATTCATTCTCTAAATTCTTCTTTTGAAACTCGACTTAAGAAATGTAAAAGAGTTCAAAGTAAACATTCCATGTCACTGCTTACTCGTCTGTCTGTCACCTATAAATGACACTGTTAGACAAACGCAAATTTTTGTTAATACCCACGAAAGTTTTGACAACACTTGAGAAGCAACAAAACAGAAAGACATAATACATATCCATCGCGACACACTAACCTCCAAAAGAAAATCAAGAATAGATTTAGAAATACATTTTACGCTACAAGAGCTACTGGAAGCAGTCATGCTCACAACCAAGTTATTAGGCTGCTAACGAATATTGTCTATGGTCACTGCAAGTCAATCTGCGAAGGATCTCTTCTACCTACAAAACTGAAAACAGTAAATTAAAGGTCGCGCCAATTTTACACTGTTCTCGATTTTGAACATCTTTCAAAATAGTTTTTTCTTTAATTTTGACCATATTTTAAAGCAGTAAGGTGCTCAATTTAGTTTTCTCAATGACTTCAGTTAGAAGTAATTGACACCATTAACATTTTTGTGTACAATACCTATAGCCAAAATCAATGCTGTAGGCGCGCTGCAAACTTAAGTCTGTTTGTCTTAGTCAATAGTTTTTAATATTCAAATTGATTAAAGGATTTTAGGTTAGAAAATTGGCGCGAACTTAAAAGGATTCTATAGGTATACCATAAGGACTTCGGACACGGAGCTGATGGACAGGACGTACATGGTGACGCCGACCTCCACTGGGGGACCTGGAACAAGCCTGCGGATCAAGCAACACGTGGTGTGCAAGAGTGAAACTTATATCTGAACTCATATGGTTTCATTTCGAATGAAGGTGCTGTTGTACTTTATGCCACTGTCTCAGCTTAGCATGAGACTTAAAGAAGTAGAGTATGATAAAAGACTTGACATTTTTAGTTCTTTAAAGTACCAAGTTACTGAGTTACGATTAATATACCTATAAAGCAGTTACAGAACCTTCATTACCATCTATTTTTGCCGACAAAATCGATAATACAAACGCATTGAGTACAGATAAAAGTCCACAAAGTGTCAAGTGAACACGTGGGGTCCGGTAGTGCTTAAAAGTGCACAATTTCACAGTGACATCATTTCACAATACCATGTGTACTTCGGAGAGTGAACTGATCGAAAGCACGTACATCGTAATCCCGACTTCGACTGGTGGTCCTGGAAACCACAGAACTTTACCAAGAAAAATGTTATAACTGCATTTAATATTGAGGTTTTGGCTTGTACCTCCGAATCTTTGTAATTTAATGTTGAGGATTCTTTACCTCCAAATTTTATGTAAGGACATTCCATTTGTTATAGCAGCCATAGGTAAAATGGAAGAGAAAGCCTTTTATTCGTGATAGCTTCGAAGATAAGTGAAGTCTCCAACACGCATTGGTCAAGCAAAATAGCAGCTCTCTATGCCTGATCTGTACTCTGACCTCTACGCACGAGAGTCGAGCCCAGCTCAGTAAAGAGTGGGCAGTAATGAACTGTTTATTTCCAAAGGCTACTTCAAGCAAGCAAGAATACCTGTACTGTACTGTAACAACCCATTACTGCCCACTGCTGAGCTCAGGTCTCCTCCGAAGAGGGGCTAGGCATAGTCCACCACGCTTGCCTAATGCGGATTGGGGACTTCACATTATCTTCAAAGGATTTTTAGAACCCTTTTCTGATATGCAGGTTTCCTCACGATGTCGTGGTGGCCGAGTGGTTAAAGCGCTTGCTTTCCGAACGGGAGGTCGCGGGTTCAAAACCGGCCGGCTTGTACCTCTAAATCTTAATATGAAAAAGATTTATGTGCAATTTTTCACAACACCACTGGCTAAAAACGGTGAAGGAATACCTACGCATATTTATTTAAAGAAGTATAATTTAATTGGAATGGTAGATTCAATAGTCCTCGACGTTCTGTCAATGATTTAGTATTTACTTTACCAAATGAGAATTAAAAATCCTGGTTCGTTTTTATGCCCGTTATTTCTAAGAAGTTGCATGTAATACGCACTTTGATATGGACTCACAATTCTGTTCTGTACAGCTGTAGGGCCCTTGAGAACAGTCCGTCTATATTCTGGCATCCAGAGGTTCATGAGTTACGATAACCACTGACGTTTAAGTAGTCAAGGTAGTCAAGCTTGCAATAAAAACAATTGAAGGTGTGAAAACTATTTAGCTACTTTTCATTAACTTTGGGTTGGAGATAACCACTCTTTACACACTGGACACAAAGTAATATCTATTTCGAACTATGCAAGAACTTACCTCCATAGTTCGGTCTTACTCGTTTGTCGTAGCTGATGCTGAAAGAATCGAGGATCGCTGATATATTGACATCACCGAACATTCCGCCTCCACCGCCGCCGCTGTGGAAACCACAGGTTTTCTTTTTAAAACTTAAAGTGCCAGTTTTAAAATAACTGAGGTATTAAAACTTTTTAGAGAATTCTGTGCAATTCTTGCTACGGATTTGGTTTTTAAAAAGGATTGTTACGGCTTATTTGATAACCGTTTTCAATTCGGTAAATTGTGTTGTATTTCGAATTGTGTGATTATAATTTACTTTCAAAAAGTACCTATTTTGAATGAGGTTCTGATTAAATCCTAGGTAGGTTATTTGACTGAATCTGACTCAGGATTAATCGATAGCTTTAAAAGGGTATTAGTTGTAGTAGAAAATGTTAACTTTCTCGTTGTTCTTGCAATATTTAAAGCTTTATTATAATGTAGGTTTCATCTTTGTCACCAATAAATCGATAATAGTGAATGTAAAATCAGGGCGTTGCATAAACCCTCGAAAGTTAACGATTACACATTGTATCGTGGAGTGACACGAACTGTGATTAATTTTATCGAAAATAAACATTTTAACAATCGATTTTAACAAAATAATCGAATACTATATTTCCAACATTGATCTATTATCATTCTTGTTGACGTTAAAGCCTGAAAATAAATACGTAACGTCCTGAGAAGAACTGGCGAAAGAAACGCTTTTAGAAGATAACTTTGCTTCGTGTACACACAGTATTTAGGTATAGGTCCATTCTGATTAAATCTTAATGTGCTCTAAATTTCTTAGGATAGAGGAATCTCGAGAGTTAAGCCAAAAGCGCTACTTTTAGCATTTCGTCGCCTCAGTGCTTGTTTGGCCAATCTGCACTCGGGCAAATTTTACAGGAGACAGTAAACAAGCACGGAATTTTCGTTAAGTGCCGTGTTGAGAAAAAAATTGAAATGAGATTTTTATTGTTTTAGAATTGGATATTTAAAAAAATATTTTACCAGTCGGATGGAAATTTTATTCTTTATAATACTGCATTAAAAAGTCATTTTCGTAAAAAATGTCAGATTGGCCAAACAAGCACTGAGGCGACGTACAGTATTTATAGGTCCATTCTGATAACATGTTAACGTGCTCTAAATCTCTTAGGATAGAGGAATCTCAAGAGTTAAGCCAAAATCGTCACTTTTAACATTAGTTATCATGGTTTGAAAGGAAACCTGAGCCTTATATCAATAAACACTATAGCATTGTCGTAAGACAAGATATTCTTGCTAAAGTTCTAAAGCTTTCATGGTAGGTTGCTCGTTATAAAATTGACGTAGGTAATTTTATTTCACTTTGGCTTCGTTTGCCTACGATTATGATGGCAATTTTTTTTTTTTACTTCTAGCTCCCCCGCCTTACAAGATGATGGCAGGGTCCTTGTCTACTCTTTCATTATATCTTATTTTGTGCTCTTTTCATGCTGCATACGTCACTTTCATCTGTCCTATATGATGGCAATTGTCACTTAGAGATCTAAGACTTGTGGCAGATCCATAATGGAATACACTACACGTAGATATTCGCGGCCCTATAGTAACGGAGGCATGATCACTTGCTAAGGCGACTGACTTTTTAACTCTTATTACACCACCCTTAGTTAAGGTTAGGTTAAAAATTGGGTAGTGTCCAAAAGTAAAAATCTTTGCAGTCAAAGATAAGGTCTATTCATACACATGTTCAAGAACTTCTAAGTAAAACATCTTTGTGGTGTAACCAAGGACAAGATCTATTGTTAGTCTATGTAAAAAGGATTAGCTCAACCGTGCAACTTTGCGACACATAGGGGAGTAGTTTTTGCATCATTTTTTCAGGTCATTCTGTTACTGGGTTACATTTTTATACCAATTTTTTTTTATTGAAAAACCTATCCATAAATAGACTATCAGTTGCTGAGATTATCATATCAAACAAACTCTTTAGTTTTAGATACATGGATAGGTTTAAGTAACTAACGCGACACGGTTGGCCTGCGGCAAGAAGGCGGCGGCTAGGGCGACGAGTAGCGCGGCGCAACGCACGGCGCTCATGACCCGGCGACGCCGAGACTGACTGTGCCGGCCCTGACCTGCGATCGATCGCACCCCTCCTTACACGTGCCTACCCACACATAACATCCTTTAACATCACTGGACACCATCTAATCACAAAACGTCTTACAAATTCGTTTGTCGTCATAATCGCGACATTTTTGCACCTAATTTTTTGTCTTTCGCGTGAAATCGGTCTATCGGTGCGCGGGTCTCACTGGCTACTGTTGTGTTCGACCCCCGACCCCCTCGCGGGATCTGAAATGTCGTAGTTCATGAAACACTGCGCCATCTGAAGCACTCCGGTGAAAATGTAGCTGCTCTATATGTAGTTGTGAGGTTTTCATAGATGGCGCCTGTGGATGTTGATGCGTTTTTTACAGAATGCAAATAAGAAAGTTCATTTAATACTCATAAGGGACTGGAGCAACGTCGTCTGCGTCACATATGGAGTAAAACTTTTCAAGTATTGTTTTAATACACCTTCGATGCGACGACATGCGAATTATGCTTTTTATTGACACTATATTAACATTTTAAAGGTCAATTTTAACCTAAATTAATCACATGACTTTAAATTTATGAGGAATAATAAATTAGATTTTTTTCATAGCCTAATCTATACTAATATTATAAAGCTGAAGAGTTTGTTTACTCGTAGCTATAATTTTTTTGAAGTAATGTTCCAATTTCAAAATCCAGACTTCTTCAGACAGTGCGTACCTACTTACAATCAGGTGGCCCGTTGGCTCGTCTGCCTACATGGCTAAAAAAAACTTTATATCTATACTTCTATACTAATATTATAAATCTGAAGAGTTTGTTTGTTTGTTTGTTTGTTTGAACGCGCTAATCTCAGGATCTACTGGTCCGATTTCAAAAATTCTTTCACTGTTGGAAAGTCCATTTATCGAGGAAGGTTATAGGCTATATTTTATTTTCAAAAAAATTAGGGATCCGCATGAAAATATCGAATATGTAACAAAAGGTGAAAAACCGTAAACCTATTTATGCGTACGCTGCAAAAACTATTGACAATAGAACAAAATGATGTACTATGGGTTTTTAGGTCTTTTGAAAACAAACAAAAAAGTCCGCGACAGCATATATCTAACTATCATAGTTTAGTCACAATAACCGCTTTTATGTTTATAAAAATAGTATTTCGTCCCGAGATTGAATTTAACGTTAAATGAGTTTCGTTATATTAACCCTTATCCAAATTAAGTATTTTGTTATCAAGAGTCTTAATGTAGAAGTAAATTACTTTTTGTTTTATTCCAATCGGACTTTTCGTTTAGAAGTTATGACGAGTATAAAACGCAATGAATATGTGCACTTCGCGCCGCGCAAATAATAACGCGACGTCATTGCGAGTAGGTACTGTTCGAACCCCTTTGTAACGCAGACGAAGTTGCGCGGGGCAGCTAGTAATTCATAAAGGTTTTGTTTTGTTTCTTGGAGTTGTTATTGTTTGTTGGTTTGCAGCATGGTTTGTGGACATAATTCTGAGTCCAGGTGTTCGGGCAACGGTAACCACAAGACATAACATCGGGTGGGTTGTAAACTCTTCCACTCATTGGGCAACAAAAGATGTAGTGTTACGTAAATTGAAAGGTCTATGCATGGACCCAGCTCTGTTCAACGTAATATTTATTTGAGGTGTATGGATAACTAAGGGCGGATCAGGCCGCAACGCATAATACATCTGGAGTAATCTGTTCTATGTTATGCTTATGGGTGCGGTAAATTTTTTCGAATGAGTAACCGCTCGTTGATATAGGTCGGTATCCACTGATCTCTGTGGACCAATAGATTAACCTTGTTTTAACTCGATCAAACTTGGAAACCTGTTGCCTGTCAGAATCTTAAAAAATGGATATGTCAACCGTCAGTCAAGTTCAAATGTCAACGCGACTTAGAGACGGACGCTCCGATGATTGAATTGCGCCAGCTCAACTACTATTTATTTATTTTATTTTTTTGCCGCGGATGCATGTAATCTGAGTTAGTGGATAAGAAAAATGATAGTTCTTTGCATTATAAAATACAATATTAAAATTAATTTCTTAAATTTTAGCTTCGTTTAATTTAATATTTTTACACTGATTGCAAAAGACAATTCTTAAATTAAACTAAGTTGGCACATCAATCATAATGGCAAAAATAGATCAGCAAAGCATAAATATATTTTTACTGTTTCATAATTAGATTCACATTTGAAACATTTTTAGTAATAATAACCTGAATTATTCTTAGAGCTCGGTAATTTATGGTGTTCTCATTCACATATTCTAGCAATTTTTTGATTGATCAATGATTCATGTTTATATTATGAAACATTCTTCTTTAAAGTTTGTTCATTGTTTACACTTAGGAAATAGACTGGTTAGATTTTGAATAATTGAGCTTGTTCAATTGCGATTTCTTCTTCGGTTACGCATCCCTACTTGTCATTGATTCTCTCTGTGACAGTTCGAAATACATGACAGCTCCTAAACCTGTCATAAAATAAAAACAAACGCAACGGGGCGGTGGCGTACACCGCAAACCAAAACACTAATTCGGCGCCAAGAAAACGTAATGCCAGTAATTTAATTACCGCACAGGACCGCGGATCAAGCCACAAAACCACGCGACAGGTGGGTCTTACCACGGCCATGTGAATTAAATTGCGCTTCGGCCTTCTAGCCAAAGCCACGTGCTTTATTAATCCAGTTATAATTTAGTTCTCGAATATACGCGATCAGTGATACAGTGTTTCTTTGCAGGAATAACTAGAAGTAACATCATGAGACCTCAAGGCGACTACAGGAATGGAGATGGTGAGTTAAAAAATCACCACAAAAAATTGTTTACATTTTATGAGCGCAAATTTTGTTGATTGATGAAGTTTTCTGAAGAATTAACACTTCTTGTTGTTTGACTGTTTTGTTGAGCGAATCTGTATTGTTTGTAGATAATTTCGTGGTAATTACGCTACGGAAGAGGTTGACGTTGATAGTTTAAAAACTTTTTTGTGATGCAAATTTATTTGCGACAAGTTACGCACGTTAATTTTGAAATTCAAATTGAGAATATCTAAGTATGTATCTTTGAATAAAGAACACGTTTTTTAAGTGTTTTTGCGTGGTATTTTTTTTAATAAGTGAAGTCATTTTTATTCATCAATATCTTCTGGCAGTATTAATCTATTAAAAAAATATAACCAAAAGTCAAAGGATTAAAACTAAACTACTGAAAAACTTGCGTAACTTCATGACAATAAAAAAATAATATCAAAGTTTTCACAAAATTAATTTAAAATTATTATATATAACAGTTACAAATTACCATTAATAATTTTAAATTAACCAAAGATATTTCATCAGACTTAAAAAAGAATAAAAACATACTTTTTATCACTAATACTTCCAATCAAAAAATGAACCAAACCAAACTTCAATAGGGGCTTGAAGAGTGTCCTTAAAGGTAAGTCGTAGGTAGAAACCCCGCAGTGTCCCCTGACATTGCAGAGGAACATGAGCAACGGTAACTACTTATGATTGATGTCTCGTTAGTTTGTCTATGTGGCAATAATAATAAATAATAGTTAAGTTAAAAATTGAAATTGGAATTTATCAAAACTATTGTGAAATAGTCTACTAATCAGAATGTTGCATAAGGTAGATATTATGTGATAAGTAAGCATTTCAGTGAAGTTGCTTAGTAACAAAATAATATTGTTATTACTAGCTTTTGCCCGCGACTTCGTTCGCGTGGACTTCAGGTTCCTCCCGTATTATCAAAAATTGTAGCCTATGTCTTATTCTGATGTATAAGCTATATTGTGGTAAAGTTTCATTCAAATCCATTCAGTAGTTTTTACGTGAAAGAGTAACAAACATACATCCATACTTACAAACTTTCGCCTTTATAATATACTAGATGACCCTCGCAACTTCGTCTGCGTTACAAAGGGGTTCAAAAATTGTAACCTATATAGGCACGCGCCGCCCGGCGCAAACAACTACGACCCTGCATTTTAAATTTGTAATATCTTCGGTAATATTCACTTAAATTACATGCTGTAAAAAGCATATTGATCTATAATAAATGCACAATTTATTTAAGGTACTTAATTGGATAAAGATTAATGCTGTATTGTTTAAAATCACTTCGTAAATAACCATTTTTTTGGTAAAGAATAAAAATGGTTATGCTGGGTTATCCCTAAGAGATAGACATATACCATCGCGGACTTTTTTGTTGAACTTTTTAAGGTGAACAATACTGTAGTACATTATTTTGGTCTATCTCGTAGGGTTCAGCCAGCGTTTGCAATATAAGCGCAAAAAAACGTGCAATTTACGACATCACATTAGAAACCTTTAAATTTATCAGTGTTTCTCTACTATATTATGTATTTATTATACATACAAACCTTCCTTAAGAATCACTCTATCTATTAAAAAAAACCGCATCAAAATCCGTTGCGTAGTTTTAAAGATCTAAGCATACATACAGACATACAGCGAAAGCGACTTTGTTTTATACTATGTATTGATATTAGATTGTTATGCAATTATTACTTTTTTATAGTTTATAGCAAAAAAAAAATAGGATATTGTGTCTCTATGTAAAAAAAAAGATAAAAAAGTTTAAAATTTGCATATATCACAATTATTTATCTATCTAGCAAAAAAGTCATCGGAATTCACTTAACACCATCATAGCTGAGAAAATATTAACCTTTAAAACTTAGTTAATTGTAATAAATAAATTAGAAAAACATTTTTCAATGAACTTCAGTGATTGTTTTAACCCTTTCACGCTCAAAGGAAATATTTTTCCCTTCTATTCTTCAAAAATCGTTATTGATTATTATTGAATCTATATTTTTTAATGAATGTCAAATGTAGGTATGTTGTTTTAAAATGTTTCCCATGAAATTTATAGGAAATTTGTCTCTATATATATATATATATATATATATATATCTTACTTTACAGAATAACTTAAATATTGTGTAGTATTCGCATATTTAGTCTCAGCCATCTTATTGTCCTGAAAGGGTTAACGTAAAAAGCTTTCAAATAATCTAGAAATAAGTTAACTAATACAAATGAGGTAATAATCATTTCATAATAAATCATCAACTGGGAACTATATTTAAATAGTAATTAAATACTCAATTAACTGTATTTTCCTGTATTTACATTGATACACAAACAACGTTAATAACCCATTAAGGAACATACAAACAAATTAAGTTTTGTTTAAGAATGTATTTAGTTTGATGATTGTTACAATTTTCTTGTGTGATAAAGAATTTTCATATTTAGTTGTCATAATCATAATAGGTATGCTTAAAGATAATTTTGATTATCATGTACGTAAAATGCACATCCAACCCATCAAATAAAAAAAAGTGAGTTGTCACAGGATGGTTTTTTTTTTAGTTGGAGGAAATCACCGGATGTGGTAATTGAACCGTACTAAAACTTCCAATCGCTCACACTCAGCGTCCGAACCCCGGCTGAGGCCAGACCCAGCGCGGGGTTATGATTGACGGCGCGTCGCGTTACGCCATCGGCACTCTTTCCCGTCGCGCCGCCCGTCGGTTAAAAATGTGCTCGTAAAATAATAAATATTTACTGCCGTTTGTCTTACGTCGTCACACCAGAAATCGGTTTAACATGCAGCTATAGATGTTTCACATCAAAAACAAAGTCTTGCATTATTGATATTATTATAAAAAAGTTGTGATGTGATAACAGGACAGCAGTTATTTATAATTCTTCAAGTACTGGTTCAAATTGAATGGTACCTTGATTACTAAAAATTCTAGAAAAGCTTCTAGTTTTATCCAGAACAAAGTTATAAGGTTTCAAAAATAAAGTGTAATAGTTCATAAAAAACCGTGCCGCTTTTTTTGCCCGTATTGGCGGTGCCATGGCATTACCCCCTAGTTACGTATAAAAATCCTATCAATCACGGAACGAGCAGCCTTTACCTTTAGACTCTTCCCGCGCGCAATTTTATGAGTCTATTTCTATATTCGTCCACTATCGATCCATCCTCTTTCTGGTCTTATTACTTCCATTGAAGTATTATGTCTAGAATGAACATCATGAGCAACAAAATGAAGCCTATTGAAAGTATCACGCGTAACTATATTATGACGTCAGAGGGTGCCTCGTTTGGCACACATATCCTTTGAAACTTCACTTTGTTGTTCTGGAGGTAATTCTATGACTACTGCACACCACAAAACATCAAATCTAACAGCATTATGAATAATAAGAAATACGGACTAAACTTTCACGACGTTTACTAAGTGATTTGTATATTTTCTGTCTGTTCTTAATCTAATAGTGGCAAATATACGCGTGGATTAGATGCAGGACACATCGATTAATGCATGAGCTCTTTCAAGTAGCAATAAGTTTTGTGGTCAACTGTCTCGAAGAACAAGCAAGACCAACCAGTGTTAAACTTTGTAACTGATATTCTGCACACTCTTGGGACACAAGAGCTGATGTTATGATTATTCTATTCAGACCTTGCACTGTACTGTACTGTAAGAACCCATAACTGCCCACTACTGGCTCAGGTCTCCTCATTAAAGGGATCAGGCATAGTCCACCACGCTTGCCTAGTGCGGATTGGGTACTTCACATAATTTAAAGATTTTTTAGAATCCTTTTCCAATATGCAGTAGTGATTCAGCTTGTGAAAAAAGGCTCTACGCAGATAGATCATTGATATTTCTTAAAGTAATGAAGATTTTCAGAATTACTACCGCTTGAGACCGATAGTAACAGAATTCGTTAATACAATTACACAATATTTTATCAAAATTGAATAATTTACAAACAGAATTTAAGACGCAGAAACTATCGTTCACTGACTGTTTGGTTAACCTTGGCTTGGAACCGGTTAATTTATTCCGATGAAGTGGAAAAAGTTTCCGATATGCATATGTAATGAGATCTTTATAGTTTGTATTGTGTAATTAATGTATTTGATGTTTTTGGAGCAGATGACGAATTTGAGAGTTTTTTTGCGTGAGAAATTGCCTTATTTCTAGAATACATGTTTAAATACCGGTTTTTTTGCTTAATTGTTAGTGCAATATCATAAAGAAATCAATCAACTTGGCTTGTAAGGATTACGATCTTTAGACAAGTTAGCTGAAGGTACAATATTAAAATTCCCAATAGATCTCAGTTTGGACCCTGACTATACCAGGAAAATGCATCCTTGGAAATTGCACGTGATGTTTGCGAACAAAATGGTCTCAAATAAACTACCTACATGAGGATCGAAGAAGCAGAGCTCAGTCCTTATTGTCGAATGCTAGACTCGTTACTGTATGTCAAGTGTATTGGTATACTCCTTCGCACATTACCGAGAATTATTAACCTTCTGCGTGCCAAAACATAGTCTATTCATTGTTTTGTTTACCAGCCTTTCAAACTTTATCAGACTGCAATCTAATATTAGAATTGTTATTCGTCTGGTTTACGATCTATTTAAATAGATTTATCAGATTTATCTATCGTTACGACAGTAGTTTTGATAACACAATAAACTGTAGGATCTTTAGATATGACGCTAAGTCGGACCAAGGTAATGGAAAATACGACACGAACAACATAAAATCTGTAATTTCAACTGCGCAGTAATTGGCGTGATGAATAAATCCTCCCTCCATCCATTATGTGGGCGATGTCATTAAATTTATGACGTTCATTATATTTGATACCAATTTTTCTATAGTATCTACATGGATTCTAAATTCTTTGTGACGAATCTATCTGCAGGCTGAAAAGTTTTTAAGATCGGCAGTAAACTATGAGAGCTGAAGAAAGTGCAAATTTGTATTACTTAAGACAAATCTTATTTTAACATTCATGTAAAATGAGAGTAATGTATTATGACATCAACGAGGAAGTACCTAAGATCTAAATAGGTACCAAGTTTAATGGTCATTCCTGAAGTTAATTTACACCATCATAAAACATTTTGTAACACCTTCAAATTGCTATATTTCTAATCAATTAGGGTAATTATATTTGATTGGAGCCTAGGTTCTGATTAGGCTAGTTCGATTGTACTAATTATTTTTACGTAGACTAACGATATACCTTTAATAGTTAATTAGTTGGGTTATGGTACGTTCATCATCAATCTGATCAAAACAATCTTTGGCTACACCGACAGAAGTCGTTCCAATTATTGAATTGTCCTTATCAAAATTAGATCTCCACTCATTGGTTCTCGCTACGACTTCCGACGTATACAATATTCGCGTTCTGCCTTGATTGTTTTCAATTGAAATGAAAAAAGCCACGACAATCAAACAGTCAATTCTCGTAATGGCGCGCCACCAATTGTCGTTCTCATTCATGAGCAATGAAACGTGACCGAAAGCGGGGCGACACTCGGAAACCGGTTTCGAGCGATTCATTCAATAATACAACAGATTGTATAAGGAAATGATGGATTTTGTCTAGATATTTAATCTCGTGTAACACGTGCACGAAGTTCTGGAGATGATGTGCTGTCCAAAACAGCGTCTGGGTTTCCTTTATGAGTTTCTCCATGTGACTGATCCTTTCAATTTTAGAAAGATCAACAATTTCATATTATTTGGACTTTGTTCTTCCTAATAACTTTACATTAAGGTTAATAAATTAATGCTAACACCTCCATATCAAAGTTTCGTCTTGCAGTTATTATATTGCAAGCCTAAAATTACTTACTACTTTGTTACCATAAAAATGCTTGGAACTTTGTTTCCCCATTTACTTGTGTCATTGTTTTTCTCATCTGATCCTACTATTAAAATTCTGTGTCGAAATATATTTAGACAACAAGCCAACACAAAATTTCCAGGTAAAGTTGCTGTATTGGGACGAATTTGTAAAAGTAGGTAGATAAAACTTTAGGGACGAACGCCTTAGGGGTTGTAAAGAAATCCTTTCAAAAACTTCTTGCCGGCAGTTAAAAAGCTTTTTTGTAAATTTCAATGAGTATTTTATGTCGTGCCATTGTGGTATGGACGATAGATCAAATTGTCAGGATCTTTAACAGTCCGTTTTACGCCAATTGAACTTAAAAAAAAACAATTATTTTCAATTGAGCGATCCCGATATTTCGGCACTGTTTCAAGCGCCACGATCACGGGATGACTGAAGAACTGCGGATAGGTCATTTAAGAGCAGACTTATCTGTCTAAGTGTGTAAGAGTGTAAGTGATGTAGATAACCGCGAGTGTTTAAAGAAATTTATTAAAAAAAACACTATATTATTGTCTATAAACACATCGGACAGTGAATAATATCAGCGAATTCTATCTGTCGAAACAAGAATAATCTACGTCGTATATTCGTCTTACCGTCCAATCGCGTAAACAAAACTGCGGATTGCATATCAACACGAGACAAGGCCAGTATCTGTAATATTGTTCTATCGCTGACATATTTATTGGAGGATGAAAAAAACGGAGTGGCCTTTGATGTTAAGACTGGATATTGAGGAGTTCCACGAGACCGTAGACAAAATTATCAGTGCTTAGTCAACTGATATCTATCCAAAACTGGCGTTTGTCTAGTCTTATCATAAGAGGCATTTGACAGCCAAACAAGTGCGAATAAAGATCAAATGAAGATCCTTCAGAAGCTAGTACTCTCACTCTAATACAAGAAACGGTTCTTAGAATTTACGATATCTTTGAAACTACGCCACTAATTAAATACTAAGATGAGTTAAAAAGGATTTGTCTTCCTTAGCATGGAGAATCGATGGTCATAATTAGGTGCAACTGAGCTCCCCGCTTCGGTATTTCCAGAGCGCTGTGACTTGTCCTTCTTCAAACGAGGCTTGAGGAGGGTCCTTAAGGTTAGGTCGTAGGTAGCGACCTCTCAATGTCCCCAGACATTGCAGAGGTTCATGAGCTACGGTAACCACGTACGATCAGGTGGCCCGTTGGCTCGTCTGTCTACATGGCAATAAAAAAAAACTGGTTGCAATGAGTGGCGTTGCATAATAAAGGCTTATGCTCAGCAATGGGCGATAACGGGCTGAAAATTATGATGGAATTCCTATTTATTGTAAGGCTTAAGTTTATACGTTCAGAGATAACCTAAAAAAAATAACGGTCTGGTAATCCAAATACAAGGAAAATGCAATGTGAGTTACCGTAGTAACAAAAGTTGGAGATTATTGGAAGTGTCGGTTAACTGTCCGTTGATAAGAGATAACTAACTATTGATATTGAAAGTTATAGTATAGATTGCAGCTATCATTATCTATTCGCCTATTGTACTTAATATTATTTTCGAAATATAGTTGTTTTATATATAGACCGCCAATTCCCGTCAATGTCTGAAATCGATACCGAAATTTCATTGAAAAAATATTTTTACTACAAAAATGAAAACGACCGACTTCTATTTCTCAGTAGTCTAATCAACAAGTTGAAAAACGTGAAAAATAGAGATAGAGATCCTAAAAATATGAGCGATGGCTCATTCGATTCGAAATCACTTCTAGAAAAATGTTTTTGAAGGATTTTGTAGGATTTTTGGTTAAAAATTGCAATTGTTATTAACAAAATAGGATGAAAAAAAAATGATATTTCGTTTTTTGTTAATAATTTGAAAAATATTAACATTTAAGCAATTTTGAAAAAAGCTCGTTAAAGAGGAGGAAATTTCCAATAAATTATGTTTTTTATAACTATGATAAATTAAAAATCTAAAAAATATTGATAATTGCTTCGACTGCTTCGATCTTAAAAAAAAAAAAATGACCATCACGACGAACAAACATAAAACAACATACAGAAAAATTGAGTTGGTGGTCGGTCAAAAAAGCTATCGTATGAGAGCTAAGCCGTCCCTAAGGGTTGAGGGTTATGTTAACAAACATTTGCTAAATTACCGACGGTGCATGTTAACGGTCAATGATGACGTGCTCTGATTTTTTATGGGCAAAATTATCATTTGCGACGAATTGCTGTTTCGACAAAAATGTCGCCGGCGATAAATCTGCGGTTTATTGCTCAACATTGTCATGTAATGCAACCTGAATATTTGTAAAGGAATTAAAATATGATTTTAGATGTGGATTTAGATTACTTTATTGTAGTCTTGTAAAGTATTTATACTGATGTATATTATACAACTTACCTCATATATACTTGAACGGTATAACTGTAAGGTAAAACCTAAATTACACCACAGACCTTCCACAATAAGGACCGATAACCTGGTCAGGGTCTGGAAGTCACTGGATGCAAACAGCGCAGGACCGATCGTTGTGGAGAGGTTTTGGGGGAGGCATATAGACGTCTACGGATTGATCGTGATGATTTATTACACTTCAATAAGTATTTTCATTGTTTCCCTTCCTCTGTGTTCTGTTAATCTTCTTGCACATGAGATGTGGTGTTGGAAAGTAAATAGTTGCTAAGAAGTTAAACAACATAACAAGTTAACAAGTCTGGTCTATCTGGTTTAGTACAGGAGCTCCAATGGTTACCTTCCGAATCTATTATCAGATCAGCTTTATTGTATAGTCATGTGATATACCTACCTATGCATGTGAAGTTGTAGCTCAATCGGAGACCGGGATGTTGGTCAAATTCAACTTTCAAGATTTAACCCGAACTTAAACAGGTACATATAGGGTGGGCAAAAGCCAATGCACCCACAAAGAGTTACGGTTTGGTGTGGGTTTTGGTCCGGCGGCATCATTGGAAAATGAGCAAGGAGCCGCCGTTACGGTCAATGGCGAGCGTTACCGTGCCATCTGCAACGAATTTTTGTTTCCAAAAGTTGAAGAGTATGACATGGACGACATTTGGTTTCAACAGGCTGGCGCAACATGCCACACAGCCAACATGACAGTCGAACTTTTGAAAAATGCAAACTTTATATGGCACACCCATTAGTTACATCCAGTGCAAAGTAATATAAAGCTTGTAAACAATAAGTCCTTTCTCGTAGTTTCTAAGTAATTTATCTCCAAATTTCTAGGATTATATATGATAGAAACAGCATTTGACTGTTATCATTTTCTTTTGTCATTTCTGTAACATTTCATTGTTTTCTTTGGCACGTGGACTTTCGATATCGCAAAGATATCGGCCCTAATTATCGGTCATCAAGCCTTTGTCTGTACTTATACTATATCATATCAGTAGTAGGTCATTGTGATTGGCTCGACGCTCGTGATGGATGTCCATAGCCCGTGTTCAAAATTTAAAACGAAATTTGTTCATCGATTGTTTTTATGTAAAATAATTTTCGATTCCTAATTTTTATAGCAGTTAAAGTGTTGAAGTGTGTTTTGATAATTAGATTTGATAGTGTTGGGTGCAATGCTGGCAAGATATGAAATTTAAGTTGATTTTTCGGTATCTGTCTAACTCGATGAGATAGTCATTCACGATGCGAGTGTATAGAGGTGAATATTAATTTCTACTTCACAAACTACACTTTAGTAGAAACAGTTAATTTACAAAGTTATTTGTCTCTTAAAAAAATTGATGAAAAATCTAAAAAAAATATTTGTAAATGTGTCACACATGCGCATATTTTAAAGCCATGTAACAGTGATGTGTGAAAATTATGGAATGATGTGTCAAATACTATTATGTCCACTGTCTAGTCGTGACCATACTAATAGACAAGCGAATTCATTACCGGTTGTAACCACTGGATACGCTGTGGCCGGTTAAAATACCTACTGATACAAGTATCAACTAGTTTAGTCGCGATAAAATCGAGTTTCAACTGTTTTACGGTGTTACGTTAAAGTGCCATCTGACTGCTGTGCTGTATGGTTTAAGATCCTTAATTTATAACTATCGTCTTTATGAAGCCCGTATAATATTAATTAAATAATACGGACGTTGATTGATATAGGTTAACGGAACAGTGTGTATGATATAAGAGAAATAGATTATTTTAGGAAGACTTGTTTCCAAATATTTCAGCAAGAAGATAATTTTTAACTTATTGAAAACTTACTCAACAAATTAATCAATCCAAAGTGTAACGTGATTGAGGTAACATCCCAATAATTGTAGCTTTATTTCTTCGTTGACAGGTCGGGAAGAAGATAGCGAAGGCGAAGAAAGCAGTGCTTTAGAAGACGAGTTATCTCTATACGATCCTGAGGCTCCAGCAAGAGCCTTAAGCGCTCTTAACGCCCTCCGCAAATCCCGTCAGCATTATGACGCGGTTCTCGTCGCTGGGGGCACCGAAGTACCCGCACACAGGGCCGTATTAGCAGCAGCTTCACCTTACCTCCTCGAAGCGTTGTCACCAGCCCCCGTAACTTCCCCAGCGCCTGCCCCCGCCCCTGTATACCGCGTTGAAGACGTAGATGCAGACGCTTTGAGAGAGCTTGTCGAGTACGCGTATACCGGTCGTGTTAAGGTCAAAGATACGCTCTCGGCTCGTAGGTTGTATAGGGCAGCGTGGAGGCTCCGTGTTGAATCAGTAAGGGTACATTTGGCAGATCGCTTGTTGAGGTTGCTAGCACCTGCTGACTGTTTGGAAGTACGGTCGCTGCCTGATCTTTCGCAGAATCATTTGGCGCAGTTGGATGCGTATATCGCTCAGAATGTAAGTAACTAAATCTATTGTAACACTAAATAAAATATCACGTCACTCTTATTTCTGAAGCGAACTTGACCCTAAATAGCTCTTGGAGAGATCGCGAGAACGATCTTGGATCTCGCAACAGTTTTCTATCAAACTTTTCGTTTAGTCCTTGACTTAAATGTAGAAAGATTTCTCTAGCTAATTAATGACGGTTTTACGTACTTATGGACCTTGCCAATGTTACGCGATCTCTACTTTGAGATTTGTACAATAAAGCAATACGGCTATGCCTGCATACGATTACCATAGGGGTTTCAAGTATTTCGGAATCTCACCGAAATTCTTCCATTCTGACATGGATGTTAGAAAGGATTGTCTGACCTTAGATCCAAATTTCCTGCAGTTCGAAGCAGTTTGTGAGTCAGGAGCGATGGCCGCTTTACCAGTCGTTCGGATAGAATTATTAAGAGAGGGTCCCATAGCTGGTGTCACTACTAACGGTGGCGACGATGCGCCTCATGCTATAGCCGATGCGGCACTCACGTGGCTTAGGAGTCACGCGCCAGAACACGATGTAAGTATTAACTTAAGCTGATTACTTGGTTTATTTTTCTGGCCTATTACCAAAAAGGTTATTTTTGCTTCAACAACATAAGTCCTTAAATCATTATTCTCGAGTCACATTGTTGGAGCAAATTATGTGTTAATCACTTATTGGATGTTTTTGCGATTGCTTTCGAAATGTTTGTGGTTTCTTAAATAATTGTTTATAGCATTTATCTGTTACTCATCTTATGGAAGTCACTACCGTAGCTCTTTAGTTAGTCAGATATTAGAAGCGATAAAGTTGCTAGAAGTACTAACCTTGTTTGAAGAAAGATTTTTAAATTGTACATTAAAAGCTGATCAATAGAAAGGCTTCTTTATGTTGGTATGACAAACATGTTGGTCTTCTTTGACTTAATGGCTGTGGTTAACCGTTAATTTAATTCGAAATCCCATTAGTACAAATACCTTTGTTGAGTCTTCTTAATTGGTAAATTTTCGACGGAAGACGAGGCGTTCTTGAAACGTTCGTTCTGTCCTGTTAGCTGGAGGAACTCTGCTCGAGGACTCATCTACTGTTCGTCGACGAACGTGGAACGTTGAGGGATTGCGGTGAACTACCCGCTTCTAGAGGTGACGCACCTGAGCTACAAGAATACAGACGAGAGGCAGCACAAAGAGCCAAAAGAACCCCCACAACCCCAGCTTACACTCGCCCTTTACCTGGTCTAGAATTAGGAGCCAGATGTGCCCGACCAGCTTGCGCAGTTTTAGCTGCAAGAGCCGCAAGTGGGGGATCAACAAGAGCCTTATTAGCAGTCAGGGGAAAGTTAGCAGCCGCCAGGGTTTCATGGAGGGATGTCGCAGCAGGCGGTGCTACTGGCACAAGAGGAGCCTTAGCTTCGGACTCTGAACCAGATTCGGCAGAGAAACGAGCACATTTAGCGACTGGGAGATGTGCTCATGGTATAGCTGTATTAGACGGTCGAATAGTCGTCTGTGGGGGTTATGACAGAGCAAGGGTTTTGAGAAACGCTGAGCAGTACGATCCTTCAACTAATACTTGGACAGCTTTGCCTGATATGAGATGCGCTAGAGCTCGTTTCCCGGCAGTGGTATTGAATCACACAGTTTATGCTGTTGGTGGAAGCGATGGTCACACGGAATTGGATTCGGTTGGGGCTTTACAAAATGGCGCATGGCAGGCTAAAGCTAAGTTGCCTCTTGCGTTGTCGTACGCTGGTGCGGCTGTTGACCCAGAAGGAGAGAATTTGTATGTGATTGGAGGATGGGCTAGTGGAGTCAGTATGAAGAGAGTTCTAAAGTATTCCGCTAGCGAAGATAAATGGACTGAGGCACCGCCTCTTAATGCAGGTGAGTTTTAAATTATTTTTAACTACTGGTCAGATTTTACTTAAATTTAATTGAACATGCAGTCTTACAAAAAGTAATTCTCTGATAAATGGTTAGTATTCGTTTTCGAAAAGTAATCTCATTTTATGTAAATTCGCCTACTATGCATTGGTAAATAAAAAGTGTATTAGCATTATCGATGGATATTAGTTATGTCTCGATAATTCTGAATTTAACTTGAAAGGATTAAAAGATAATGCTATCTCGAAATGTTATCGTTGTTTTGTTTAAACGTATTGCAATACAATTATTAATCTACTTTGTTCCATTTAAATAGTTACAGTACATTCTCATCTTTACTCTCTACATATTAAGATGGTCACAACTAAAATCCAGATACCATCTTTCACATCGTCAAATGTTAAATTTTTACTTTCAAACTCAGAATTTGTAATATAATATTATAATGAACCTTGTTAATACTACGGAGGTAATATCTATAGGCTCTCGAAATATCAAATATTTTAAAATTAATTCTCCAATATCGATAACACTGCTATCGATAATAGATCGTTCTAGATAAAATCGATCATCGAGATAGCAAAAACAAGCAATTGAAATACACTGAAAAACATCATCATTGCTTCAAGTGCATTCAATAGATTAGTTTTTGTATCAATATTTCTAAAAACGAAGTATCATGAAGGTTGCAAGTGCCACCTACAAAATTAAACAAAAATGTGCCTTAAATTAATCAAGATAATGTCTAAAATTGTTTGTGTAAACAACAAGGTTTCAGTTTCTTGATTTATTGTTGACGTAACTCTGACAGATTGCGCGGTTTTTTTGCGTTTCTTCAGCAGCCATTGTATTTTGTACTTTATTTCCTGGAGATGAAGGTCTTGTTGAGTCTAGCAATGTTTTACGTAGAATTCTATGTAGAACTACAATGATATTTACATCAGAATGTTTTTCAAGAGAAAATTCTTTAGCAATAAACACGGTGAAATAAAAAAGCGAATCTATACTTAATATTATAAAGCTGCAGAGTTTGTTTGTTTGTTTGTTTGAATGCGCTAATCTCAGAAACTACCGGTCCGATTTCAAATTCTTTCACTGTTGGAATGTCCATTTATCGAGGAAGGTTATAGACTATATTTTATTTTGAAAAAAAATAGGGATCCGTATGAAAATATCGAATTTGTAAGACGAGGTGAAATATCGAAAACCTATTTAAGGTTTTTAGGTGTTAGTAAGACCTACAAAAAAGTCCGCGAGAGCATATACCTAACTATCATAGTTTAGTCACAATAACCGCTTTTGTGTTTATAAAAAAAAAATGTCCGAAAAATTAACGTTAATTATTAATTTAACGTTACATGAGTATCGTTATATTAACCCTTATCCAAATTAAGTACATATTATGTTATCAAGAGTACTAATGTAGAAGTAAATTAATTTTTGTTTTATTCCAATCGGACTTTTCGCAAAAAAATATAAAACGCAAAAAAATATACCCAACGCGGGTCACGCAAATAACAACATTGCGAGTACTGTTTGAACCCCTTTGTGACGCAGACGAAGTTGCAAGGGTCATGTAGTTTAATTGATATACACGAACATGCAGCACCCGAAATAGTATTTTTAACGACAAATTTGATGATAGTTCTCTAAACAAGTAATCGCTCTCAATATATTACTATCTTCGGTCTATGATTCTGAAATTCATGAGGAAACTCAGTAGATTTAGATCTGACCAGTAGTTTATGGGCCAGTACCTTGTTGAATTCTGTGAAAAACATACTATGGGTATTATAATCGAGTTACAAATTACAAATCATCCCTTAGGCCGATCTCAATGCGCCGGAGTATGGTGGGAAGAATCCCTCTGGGCGTTGGGTGGTTGCGACGCATGGCACTGCCTCTCATCAACCGAAACTTTGGCTATAAACGGGGGGCAGCTATGGACCCCCGGCCCGCCGCTGCCGACCGCCCGCCGGTCCGTAGGGGGTTGCGTTTGGGGGGGTCGGTTGATATCCGCCGGCGGGTCGGATGGGGCAGCTTCTTTACGACGGACTGATTGGCTGGAGAGCCGGGATGGGACTTGGAAGGCAGGTCCTAATATGAGGAAAGGTATGTACGATTCTCATTTTGTACAGGGTGAAGTTCACTCACTAGCTTCGGTATAATCATAAAATACAATCAAGCTTTGTTTTACTTCTTGTATCTGATATCATGTATTTCTGAAAGGCTGTATTTTTGACGTGACAACGTCTTATAAATTGGTTTGCCGGGTGACACTTCAAGAAACTGCGTTACGCTCCGCTCACGTTATGCGCTCACAATGAGAGCGAGTGAGAGGCATGCGTGCCGCGTCACTTTTTATGTCTGTCTCTCTCGCTCTTAGGCGGGCTAACCATGCCCGAGTCGTTGTCACGTAAAACTTTCGCCTGTACCGACTTTACAGGCAACCAATTTTTTTTTATTACAAATTCTGGTATGCTCGTACACAGTTCACTTGGTGCTGACTGGTTACCTTTGTTCGCGAAATTATAAAGATAAAACTACTTCAATATTTTTTTAGTAAGCTAAAATTTTAATGTCAAAATTTTCATGAAGATCCGATGACCTGAATATCTGATCTGATCATGATCTGAATATTCGAACTATTGAAAAATAAAAAACAATCGTTGATTTTTTTCTAAATTGCAATTGTTTGTGTTTGTTTGTCCAGCTCGCGCTGGTCTCGGCCTGGCCGTGGTAGGAGATGTGATGTACGCCGTTGGAGGTTTCGACGGCAAAGAGTTCCTCTCGTGCGTCGAATGTCTGTACAGTCCCGATGGTGAATGGACGTCGCTTTGCGTCCCGCCGCCCATTAAGGCCATAGCCAGCCATACGGTGAGTGTGATTTAGTGGCTTGTGACGTCTATATATTGTAGTAGCCTGTGACATTAATATAAAGCAATGGCTTGTAACGTTAATATACAGTAGTAGTCTGTGACGTTAATATAAAGTAGTGGCTTGTGACGTCAATATACAGTAGTGGCCAGTGACGTCAATATACAGTCGTTAGTAGACAGTAGGAGTGTTGTCGCTCTGCGTCCCGTCACCCATCAATACTATAGCCAGCCATACGGTGAGTGTGTGGACTGACGTCAATATAGAGTAGAGGCTTGTGATATCAATATAGGGTACTGGCTTGTAACGTCAATATAGGGTATTGGCTTGTGATGTCAGTATACAGTAGTGGCCTGTGACGTCAATATACAGTAGAGGACTGTGACGTCAATATACAGTAGTGGCTTTTGATGTCAATATAGAGTACTGGCGTGTGATGTTATTATACGATAGGGACCTATAACTTGGGTAGAGGGTAGTGGACCGTGTCGTTTATAAGCAGTAGTGGACTGTGACGTCAATATACAGTAGTGGCCTGTGATGTCAATATAGAGTACTGGCTTGTGATGTTATTATACGATAGGGACCTATAACTTGGGTAGAGGGTAGTGGACCGTGTCGTTAATAAGCAGTAGTGGACTGTGACGTCAATATACAGTAGTGGCCTGTGATGTCAATATAGAGTACTGGCTTGTGATGTTATTATACGATACGGACCTATAACTTGGGTAGAGGGTAGTGGACCGTGTCGTTAATAAGCAGTAGTGGACTATGACGTCAATATACAGTAGTGGCCCGTGACGTCAATATACAGTAATTGTAGTAAATAAAGTAAGTGCAACAGTAAATTAAAATGTTACCTTTGTTGCAGGACAAAAAAGAAAATGGCGTGCATTCTGATTGATGCAACATATATTATGTAGTATAATGTTAGATATAAAGTTACGATGTAAAATATTAGGTTTATTGCGCACTTATTGACACGTCTTGATTTTTTTGGTCATATTTAAAGTGGGTCAATTTTGGTCATGTTCTTTTTGAAGTTGAAATTTTTTACCTGTTTACTGCTGGAACTATTAAAAGTGAGTAATTCTTGCCCGATAAGTAAACATAATTTTTTAAGAACTCGACTTTAAATATTACCAAAAATATAATTTACTTTGATGAAAGCCGAAAGAAACAGCATCATTGGCTTCTTATAACAGCTATCGACGCTTTAAGGTCGTTTGAAACACTTGAACGAGATGAATTTACAGACATTTAAATTTTTAAGTAGAAAAATGAGTAAAAACAAATTTTCGTTTTTGACACAATGAACTAGTGAAAGATATCTTCAACAAAAGTCTTATTAAATGAAGTACAAGATCGGATTTGGGATGAAATAAAAAAAAAAGTTGAGATTCCAGACCCATAGAATTTTATAATGAACTAGATGACCCGCGCAATTTCGTCTGCGTTACAAAGGGGTTCAAAAATTGTAGCCTATATAGGCACGCGCCGCCCGGCGCAAACAACTACGACCCTGCATTTTAAATTTGTAATATCTTCGGTAATATTCACTTAAATTACATGCTGTAAAAAGCATATTGATCTATAATAAATGCACAATTTATTTAAGGTACTTAATTGGATAAGGATTAATGCTGTATTGTTTAAAATCACTTCGTAAATAACCATTTTTTAGTAAAGAATAAAAATGGTTATGCTGGGTTATCCCTAAGAGATAGACATATACCATCGCGGACTTTTTTGTTGAACTTTTTAAGGTGAACAATACTGTAGTACATTATTTTGGTCTATCTCGTAGGGTTCAGCCAGCGTTTGCAATATAAGCGCAAAAAACGTGCAATTTACGACATCACATTAGAAACCTTTAAATTTATCAGTGTTTCTCTACTATATTATGCATTTATTATACATACAAACCTTCCTTAAGAATCACTCTATCTATTAAAAAAAACCGCATCAAAATCCGTTGCGTAGTTTTAAAGATCTAAGCATACATACAGACATACAGCGAAAGCGACTTTGTTTTATACTATGTATTGATGGTACTTTTGAGTTTGTAGAACACCTCTTAAGAACTCATGATAGTCTACATGTTTTAATGACATTGGCATTTTAAATGGCATTCCATTTGCCAAAGATTCACCTGGCCCGGTTTAGACATCGATGTGAATCGTAGAGCGAATTTTAATGGAAAAGTTTATAATACACCGAGCACTATCCGTGTTGCGGCCGGGTCATAGAATCTATGAATGCGTAGGACTCGGTACGGTGTTACTTGAATCATAATTATCTTGACGTAAATGTGTAAAAAATTATATTGGAAGCATTTTAAATTCGTTTAAAAACATTAACTACCTCAAACGATACGTGTTAAATAAAAAATATAAAAAAGAACAAAAACTACAGAAAAATTATAAAAAAAGTGATTCATAAGATTCAATCGTTAAAAATAACTTTATCCACACAAAATAAAAAACTTGAAAGGTGTCATGGGACACCCGAATAGAACGAAGTTCCTTTCGATTAAGGAATGTGTTTTAAAAGATTTTGATCACAGCGCCATCTAGCGATAATCATCTAAAACAAAAAAAAGTGTCGTGACAACTTTAAAAGTGTCGTGACGACTTTAAAAGTGTCGTGACAACTTTTCGTAAGATTTTTTTCCGTCTAGCCCCCTTTTGATAACGCGCGATAAGGAACTTCGTTCCAAATGTTGGAATTGTAACTCATGTGATAATATCATAAAATATTTAACCGATTCCAACAATAAAATGGTGGTTCTTATTTGTATTTCTACACATCATTCACCCCACGTTAGCTACCACAAATCCACCCTGTATCTAATTTGACAGCTGTCATTTTAGACAAGCGTCAACTTTGACAGCTGTCATAATTGATAGCTGTCAAAATAGACAAATAAGAATTGAAATAAATTATTAAACACGTATCGTATCATTGCCTTTGATTCGCATTTTTAAAATGTATTTATATATTTTGTATAACATTATTACTTGTTAGCCATATTGTAATGTAGAAAAAAATAAAATAAGAAATTACTTTAGAACGGTTTTGTAGTGAAAGTATTTATTAATTACCTAAAAAATATTTACTTTGTTGACTATCTCATTGTTTTCATTCAATATAGTAAATGACAATTGAAATTAGATTTGCTACCTTACCTAATAATTCTAAAGGAATAAAGCTGGTATTTTTAACAATGAGATATGACGAAAATATTTTTTTTTATTCGTTAATCAGAAATTTCAAACATCTATCTAAGACAAGTACATGCGAATTTAATAATCATACTAGTATAATATTTTGAAAACAAATACATATTGGAATCTCGAGATTCACATCACACAAACGTTTTAAATACTTCGTTTCTCACTGTCCGCTACACTCTCACGATAAAAATAACCTTGAGAGGTGTCTAGGGACACCCGGATGGAACGAAGTTCCTTTCGATTAATTAGTGAGGGAATTGTAATAAAATTTTATTTTATTAAGTTATAATAATTAGTTAGTTTAAAACGTCTGTCTCTTCTAAGAAGAGAGAGAGAGACAGACGTTTTACTAACTAATTATTATAACTTAAATAAAATATTTTGATCACAGCGCCATCTAGTATTAATCATATAAAACAAAAAAGTGTCGTGACAACTTTTCGTAAGAATTTTTTAAGTCTAGCCCCCGACACAACGCGCGATAAGGAACTTCGTTCCAAAAAAACAACCGTTTTTAATGTTATTCTACAAAACTATATTAAGAATATAAAAAAAATCTAGTGACGTTAATGAACTTTAGAATCAAGTTTTATAACTACCCTCTCAAAGCATTTTATATATTTATATGTATTTATATTGAGCAATGTACTACGTCAATGTTGACAGATTTGTAATGAAATGTATTTGATAGGACGATTTCAAATGCTCAGAAAAGATGAAATTTTGACTATAATGCATTAAATAGGGACCATATTTATACAAAGCTATAAATTCATACTTATTTTTCAGAGGAAGGGGTTTTATGTAGAGGTGTGCGAATATCGTTCGAATCGAATCGAATAATTCGAATAGTATCGAATTTGACTACGACGATGCATCGGAAATACAACAAGAATTTGTATTTTATAGATAATATCTTTAATGGGCTAGATGTCTACAAAATAGTCGTAGTCGTCGTAGTCAAATTCGATACTATTCGATTCGAGTTTCGAATGAGTTTCGGAACGAATAATTCGTGAGTTCGAATTATTCGCACACCCATAGTTTTATGTCATTTAAAGTTGACATGTAAAACAGGATACATCTTAAGATTTATTTTTCAGTTGGATGAAATCACGGGGATCCGTGGTATGTGGAAGTTGAACCTCACTAAAACCTCCAACCGCTCACACTCGGCGTCCGAACCCCGGCTGAGGCCAGAACTCAGCACGGGGTTTGGGGGGATGGCGCGACGCGTTACGCGCTTTGCATTCTTTCCCGTCGCGCCGTCCCCTACTTCTTAACCCTTAAATGGACGATTTTTGTTTCACGTTTTAAAAAATATATTTGTGTAATGGACATGTATTACTGTCTAGGAAAAATGAGTAAAAAAAACTAGACATGAATTTACTATTATTTTTTTTAAAGTACAAAATTCGTTCAGAAATAAGAACTAGCTGTCAAAATTACTAAAAAAATTAAAAGAAGCTTAGTTTAATCGGCGATGTTTAGTATGTTGTTTAAAAACAACATTGTCCATTTAAGGGTTAAGATTAAGAATATTTTGAATATTTCAACATATAGATGATTTTTTTTCGATTTTGTAATTCAGAAATATGTTAATTACACGACACTACTTTTTCTTTTTCATATGGTGCCAATAAATTTCAAATATCGCAAACTGACGATCGTTTTGTTAGTCTTTTTATGAGCATTTGGAATCTCATAGTATTATATTACGTAGATAAGATACATGCGTCATAAAGTTTGTTATGTTATTCTACGATTAAATAAAATAATAACAGATAGTTTAACAGCAATGAAATTGAACGATCACAAGTAGATCAGATAAACTTATTCAGACACTCGCGGTTTTCTATAATACTTTCATGCATTTTACACGGGTTCTTACCACGATATTTAATTAATTGAGTTGTCTCGATATTTCAACGTTGTTGCAAACGTCATGATCACGAGAAGACTGGATCCTGCGGGTCGATTTAAGAGCAAACAAATCTATCTACCCTCTTTCTTGTTCGCTTTTGGGTAGTACCACTTGAATTCTAGTGTTCCAGTGTGGAGCGCAGTATCCAGTCTTCTCGTGATCATAGCGTTTGCAACAACGTTGAAATATCGAGACAACTCAATTAATTAAATATCGTGGTAAGAACCCGTTGAAAATGCGTGAAAGTATTATAGATTCGATAACTCGGAAGTTATGAAGAAATAGTAAAAATATATTTTTATACACCACTTCAAAATGCTGCAAGTTTTAAGCTTATAATGCGTAGGAAGATTTATACAGTTAAGTTTTTATTTTCTGCGTTTATTAAGTTGAATTTGTGAAGATTTCATTTTGGGTGCCATTTTTAAAGTGCAAAAGCTGACTCGGTGCTGAGTCAGCAACGAATCCTAGACTGCGTCAGTAATGATTTATGACAGTCATGAGTATATGCCAGACTAATTTTAACATTGTGAAATCAATTCGTTTATTTTTGTAACAAATGAAAAGCAAAGAAAATGGCGAATTTTAACATTCATTTTCAACTAATAACGACGATTTTATTAATTTAATTTTTAAATAGTTTTTAATTTTTCGTTTTAAAACGATTTAAATTTATTTAGTTTTTAATTTTAGGTTGTACTCTTTATTTTAAAGTGAGAACGACATTTTGACCGTCTACTGCCGGCCATCTTGAAACACGAAAATGGACAGCATTGAGATGTGTCAAATTTGACATCTGTCATTGCAAGTCGTTTTCACCGGATCTCTTGTTTTTTTTTTTTGTATGTTTGGATTCGAAGATTGCATTCGTATAATTCTCTAATTTTGCATTAAAAATCAATTATTATAAAAGTTTTTTTTTAATATTAAATCGAATGCACTCTTCGATGATTACTTTCTGCTCTACGTTTTAAAAAGACATTTTTATTCGGTGTGTAATGCGATTTTATTCACACATAAGTTGTAGACAGCATTTTTTTATTGCCATGTAGGCAGACGAGCCAACGGGCCACCTGATCGTAAGTGGTTACCGTCGCTCATGAACTTCTGCAATGTCAGGGGACATTGAAGGGTCGCTACATACGACCTAACTTTAAGGACCCTCCTCAAGCCTCCTTTTATGATCTGTGTACAAACTCTTGATCACCTGTCTACTATAGTGTAATGAAAACTTGTTTTTGTTTGTTTAATGACCGGTTTTGATTGATCTATTAATTTTTGAGGGTATTTTGAAAAAAGTAATATAATCTTCTATGTCGTTTTTAAGCGGAGGATAACAACTTTTTGCTATACAGTGACATTGAAACCGGTTCAAATACATTGTAATTAGGATAATTTGTTCTTAAGATTTGTTTCAATGTAAACTTCCTTCGTATGACGCCTTACGAGTATTATTATTGTTTATGTAATTATATTGCATTTTCCCTGATATGTTGTTTTATTTAATTACCTGGAAAATCCTTTAAGAACTTTGATTCAAGTCAAGTTTGCAGGCACTTAATGTCTTAGAAAGTACAGTAGCACTATTTATGTGATATCGGTCACTATTTATCACTATATGTATAGTCACAATTTTTCGACTTACACAAAAACATTAAATTCCTCTGTGTGCCCGCAACTTGATGCACGCGATTACTAGCTGGTTTCTAGTTGTTTAGAAATACAGTTTTTACTTATAGCATATTTCTTGCTATTTCTTTTTAGATTGGTAAATCATTAAGTTGAATATTAATCTATTTTTACAAGAATTAACATAATTTGTGACTAAAAAAATTGGTTGCCTGTAAAGTCGGTATACGGGCGAAACTTTTACGTGTCAACGACTCGGGCATGGTTAGCCCGCCTAAGAGCGAGAGAGACAGACATAAAAAGTGACGCGGCACGCGTGCCTCTCACTCGCTCTCGTTGTGAGCGCATAACGTGAGCGGAGCGTAACGCAGTGAAGTGAAGTGTCACCCCCCAAACCAATTAAGACGTTGTCACGTCAAAAGAGTTTAAAGAACATGAAATAAATACACATTTTTGTAATATAAATTTATTGGAAGACTATGTAAAATTAAGGCACTTGTTTTCATTTTAATATGTTCAAATTAATTGACCAATACAAGACGAAAAAAAATTACAGTATCACAGTATTGATGTCTTAAATCAACAACATAATTAAATTTATTGTAAGTTTACAAAATGATATTTAAGGCAAAGTGAAATTTCAAAACAAAATCTTTGTATTGTGACTTTAAATTATTTATTTACCCTGCACACAAAATCATCCTTCCATCTCAGCCTGAGTTTCAAGCAATAGCTGAGCCAAAGAGTGTTTGGCTCCTAAATCTAGATTATCCAACTGTGTTGTCAGTCTAGATAGACAGGAAGTAGCCTCGGGGGCACACGGGGCCCCGCGCGAGGAGTACACGAGGCCCGGCTCGGGGGCCCGGATACAGCGGAGGGGGGCCCGGGCTAGGACGGCCGCTATGGGGGCCTTTGGTGAGCCGGTCCATTCTGATATTGCTGTTGAGAAAATGTTTAGTTATTGTAGATTTATTTGTGTTTGCTTTGTTAGGTATTTGTGTTGGGAAAAAGTGCGTTTTAATGATTTTCGGATACTATGCAACTTACTAGACATTATTTTATAGGTACTGTAAACCTAGATCTACTAAGAAGGGAGTACTTGCGTACCTCCACAAAATAATTGAAATTCCCCGGAAATTATATTGAGAAAGAAAGAAAGAAAAAATATTTATTCATCACGTATACACAGAGGACACAAGTTCGTAAATATTATGTATGATATAAATAATTAACATGGACCTAAATTAAAAATGAAATGCATCCATTGTAGGTAAAAAAAACAAAAAATTAATGTTGAACAGCTTGTACCTCTAAATCTAAATGTGAAAAAGATTTACGTGCAATTTTTCACAACACCACTGGCTAAAAACGGTGAAGGAAAACATCGTGAGGAAACCTGCGTGTCGGAAAAGGGTTCTAAAAATCCTTTGAAGATATGTGAAGTCCCCAATCCGCACTGGGCAAGCGTGGTGGACTATGCCTAATCCCTCTTCTGAGGAGACCTGAGCCCATTTACTATCATACTAATAATAGTATTTTTAAGAGAAAATAAACATTTACTTACCGGAGTCATAGTCGCTTCTATAGAAAGACATGACAAGCCTCAGGTTAATATTGAACCGTCCAGTATTGGACTGTGGCTTGGCGCCGGTGGCCGTCACGAAGGCGGGGTGCTCGTATTGTGAGTAACGAGAAAACGCGTTGGGGAGGTACCATTGCTCGCCCGATATTGTGTTCATTCGGACCTGGACATTATTTAATACTTGTATATAGATACATACAGGGTGGATCTGTAACTTTGGACAATCTGACGTGGGGTGAATGACCTGTCGAAATACAACATAGACCCATTTTTATTTTTTGGATCGTTTAAACTTGACTGACATTGTATGGAAAACGTACGACTATCGTTGAGAACTTCCACACTATGATGAATTTCTTTTTTATCTAATTAACCTAAAATAAAATGGTTCTGAGTTGTATTGCAAAATAATGATAATTAATTTGACAAGGATTTATGCGTAACAACTCTACTGTCTAAAACGGTGAAGGAATACATCGTAAGGAAATCTTGCATATTAGAAGAGTCTAGGAAATATGTGAGGTCTACTACATCTCTTTACTGAGGAAAGACCAGCAGTGGGCAGTAACAATAGTCAATGTCTAAATATTGTTTTTGCCCGTCTCTCACTGCCACCACTGTTACTCCTGTGTAGCCAGGATCCACAGCGGTAACCATCGTAATGACTCTGAGCAGTGAAGCCCAGGAACACGAGGGAAAGCTAACTTGTCTTGGGCCCCGCAACGAATTTAATCAGAAGATGATAGAAGGAGTAGGAAAAACATGAGTTTCGGATTCCCTTCTCGCAAAGCGGGAGACAATAAAATAATAGTGTAAAAGCATTACGCCAGAATTGAGAAAAGCACCACGGACATTGATTTTATTAAATTGATTGGACCTATGCGGTGAGCTGTTGTACTATTTTGGATGCCAATAGTAGTTATGGCGAAAACGTCTGAATGCACGGAAATTTGCGCTAGATGCTACAAGATCTGTGTAATAAACGACTTTAGACTCCAGCAGTGGGCAGTAATATGTCCATCTAAATATTAGTCAAGTTAGTCGTTTCACTTACCCGATTAAGAAAATCTTGATTAAAATCTATATGCGGTACGACCATCAGAACTAAACTATCTCTCTGCACTTTAGGTATGACCAAACCCAAAGCTGTTCTTTGAGCTTCTTCTAACAATTCCACCTCACTGGAGTTCTCATCCGATGCGACCTCAAGGTTTGTCTCAATGACCTCAATTTGAGCGTCTTTGTGTCTAGATTTTAGACCATCGATAGATTCTTTGTTTTTCTTCATGAGGTCTATCTCGGTTGTGTTGTCTATGGGTGGTTGTTTTACTATAACCTGGAATGAGTTAAGATTAATGTTGAAAAAACGATTTTTTATTTTGAAAATTAGGTTTTAAGCGGTGGCAGCATAAGATAATAATGGTAAACTTAATGTGACGCAGACGAAGTCTTTTACAATGGTAATATATGATTAAGGAAGCTTTTGCTATACTGAAACTTTTTTAAACGCCTTTATGGATTAAAAACATTTTTTTTTTTGTTTTTTTTTTATTATTATTATTTACTTATTTATCAATCATCTTAGGATACACAATATACAATCTAATATATAAAATTGTCGTGTCACGGTGTTCGAACTTGAACTCCTCCGAAACGGCTCGACCGATTTTGATGAAATTTTTTGTGCTTATCCGGTACCTATGAGAATCGGTCAACATCTATTTTTCATCCCCTAAATGTTAGGGGTAGTCCAACCCTAATTTTTTTTTTCGGCGCAGACGAAGTTGCGCGAGTCAGCTAGTTAAAACATAAAAACATTAAAATAAAGATAAATAATTCAATCAAACAAACATTTCATGATATAAAAAAAAAATAAATAAATAAAATATGGTATAAAAATTTGATCACTAAATACAAAATTGACTATAATCATTAAATTTAAGTAATAAATAAAATAACATTACATAATCTGAATAAAGTTGATGTTAGGTAAACTGCAATTAAATTAATTTTATTTTATTTTTATTTTAGTGTTTAGTTATATTTACGAGTTCGTATTACAGTAATAACATAAATCAAATGGTTTCTAATTTAATAAGTATGCATTGCATATTTTCCCGCTAAACTGCACGCCACTATTCTAACCTAAAAAAAAAAATTAAAGCACACTTACCACAACCAAAGCAGTATTCTTGTCCTGATTCAGACAGACAGCCTCGTATCTCTGTAGAAACGTTTCCAGATCTATTGAATGTCGTTCCGTGTTGGGAACCGCCATTACTGCAGTTAGTTTAGCGCTTTCTGTGACGTAACGAACCGGGACGAGGCGAGCCGCGCCGAGCGGACGGACCGCTTCTATTAGACGGACCATCTGGAGGGAAAAGAAACAAATATTAATGTACTAGCTGTCGTTAAATGTGATGCTATAGATATTGATTTATTTTTATTTTTTATCAACAAATTGATTTATTTATTTTTTAATGAACTTTTTTAATTTATTTATTATCAAGATTACGCTAGGAACTAGCCTACTGAAACTATATGTAATTTAATCGTGTTTTTTCGTTCAGGACGTGGCTTCAGCTGAAAATCGGCGCTGCAGTAATCTTTGGCATATTATTATGCTGAGCTGTGGCCTTATGGGCACACTGCCCTGTTTGTTAGCATCATTTTTGTCTTTCTTAAAATGTATATTTGTAAACGTGTATTGTGTGTTCATTAAACGTTTTTCTTTCTTTCTTTCTGACCCGCGCAACTTCGTCTGCGTCGCATAGGAATTGTTTCCGGGAATTTTCTAAAAGTACTCATCAGAACGCTTCATTAGAGACTGAACACGATGAGGTTTTCTTGCTTATTGACGGAGTTCCTGTGGCCACCTTCCAGCTCCATCATCAGACCTGGATACTGCGGGTCGATTTAAGAGCAAACAAATCTGTCTACCCTCTTTCTCTTTCTTTCATGCTCAGAGAGTCTTGTAGATACAATGAGTGTGGTGTGTCGTGATGTGAGTTCGAGTTCCAGTGGTACTACCCAAAAGCGAACGAGTGCGAGGGTAGACAAATTTGTTTGCTCTTAAATCGACCCGCAGTATCCAGTCTTCTCGTGATCATGACGTTTGTAACAACAACAAAATATCGAGACAACTCAATTAATTAAATATCGTGGTAAGAACCCGTTGAAAATGCTTGAAAGTATTATACAGGGTGATTTGTTAGACAGGGTACATATTGCAGGAGGGTGATGAGTACTCTGTTCTAATACGGAATATTACAAAAAATAAGTAAAATTACAAAATATTTTTTTTTTTTTTTTAATCTAAATTCGACAAAACTACCTCAAACATAAGCAATTTCGGCTTAAAGAGTGTTGACTAACGACCTCTAGTGATTTCGCGCACCCCACACCTCCGCCACACCTATCATCTGTCGAAAAACCATCATTTTGCAAGAAGTTTAGATATTTTTAAGTTGCGATTACTAAGGCATTAAGCCATATTCTTTGGTAATAATATTTTTCCTGGTCGTATATAACCATCAGCTACCATGACCTTCAATATGTACCCTCACTAGGAAATCACCCTGTAGAAAACCGCGAGTGTCTGAATAAGCTTACCTCCTCCTTCTTTGAAATCGGTCAAAAATGAATAGGCATGACGATAGTATCAAATAATCGAAGATTTAAAAGTATTAAAAGAAACTACAACATTAAAATTGATTAAAGCATCGAATTGGTTTCACAAAAAAAATGAGATTAATAAGATTTTTAATAAAATATTAAACTTGATTAAACTATGGCAATCGTGCATTTTGTCTGAAATGCTCACACCGGATGACGTCACGATTAGGTAAATAAACTTCATGAACTATGCAATTTACTTTGTTTTCAGTTGCGAGATGACATTTTTGACGTTTGTTTGTTGACGTCAAACGCGACGCCATGACACTATGGGTTGTTATTGCGCACTATACAGGGTGGATTTTTTTTTATTGCGTGAGAGATAACCGAGCCTACGGCCCACCTGATAGTAAGCCGCCACCGCCGCTCATGAACCTCTCTTATCTATCGCCTACCGATACAGGACTTTTCTTAAGCCTCGTTTAAAGAGGGACATGTCATAGCGCTCCGGGAACACCGCGGACGGGAGTCCATTCCAAATCGGAATGGTTATGGGTAAAAATGATTTTCTGAAGCGAACCATGGAAGATCGCAGCGGTTCCAAGTAAAGGTGGTAACTTTGGACCAGCTGAAGTCAGGTAAATGACTTTCCTACTTACATGAGTATCCTTATCTTCTCTAGAAGTAAGTCTGAGCAGTAATCTGTATCGCAGTGCGACGGCCGGTTCCCATTTCCATGCTCCCTCTATAAATTGCACGTCTAATGCTTCCGGCCAACGATTCAGTGACCAGGCCCGTACTTGTGATAATACGAACTGTATGGAACAAAAATCATATAAATAAGTTGAAAAGATTTAGGTACATTATCCTACATCCGAATAGAACGAAGTTCCTTTCGATTAAAAGATATCTTATATTTTTTTTCCTAACGTAACGCGCGATAAGGAACGTATTTTAAAAGATTTTGATCACAGCGCCATCTAGCGATAATCATCTAAAACAAAAGTGTCGTGACAACTTTTCGTAAGATTTTTTTCCGTCTAGCCCCCTTTCACAACGCACGATAAGGAACTTCGTTCCAAAAAGTAGAATGCTGTACAAAAAGTAGGTATTGATAAAAAAAAAATTGATTTAACTTTTTTCGTTTCCCTTCAAATTATTCTAAGCACACCAAAACAATTGAAGTTTGGTATTTTGTGATGAAAAGTGGTGAGTGTCTATCAATTTTAAATTTTAGAAAAAAAAAACCATCATTTTTTTTTTAATTAGGGTAGACGAGCCAATGAGCCACCTGATCCAGCAATCTAAACACAGACCATACATATGTGAGATAGATATGAGACTCTCTTTCAAATTTAGTGAAGTTTAGGAATATGAGTAATAGGTGGAGCCACATGATTTAGGCACACTAACCCAGATAAGCCTACTGTCCTATATTTAGGACAGTAGAAATAAAAAAAAATATCAGAATTCCCTCTTTATCTAAGATTATTTAATCTAATGATTTGCAGTAAGAAACGTGTCAGCTTTATTAGAAAAAATAAAAAGTCAGTTATTTTAACAGTTTTTACCTTATATTTTACCTTATAAGTGTGTAATAAAAGTGCGTTGCAGACATGGCAAATTACAGGTATGTATAAAAAGTTATATTTTACTCGTGAGTTGTTTTTTTCTGTGTTAAAATCTAGTTGATAACCTTAACTTTTGTACTAAATAAATATTCTAGCAAAATAATATAAATAAATTACATATAACTTGTTACAAGTACTAGCGTACTATATATAGGACAGTAGGATAATTTAGTTTCAGGCTTATCTGGGCTAAATAACTAAAAAAATGTTTTTTTTAAAATAGCGCCATCTCACGTAAAATCATAAAGTTTCGTCAAATCATGGCACAACCGTAGCGACATCTAAAATCCGTTACCCCCCTGAATCTACCGAGAGAGCCGGTGGCCGTATTCGCCGGCGGCTACCGGTTCGGCGTCCGGGGACGGAGCGACGGGAAAGAGTGCCCAGCGCGTAACGCGTCGCGCCGTCCCTCCAAACCCCGTGCTGGGTTCTGGCCTCAGCTGGGGTTCGGACGCTGAGTGTGAGCGGTTGGAGGTTTTAGTGCAGTTCAACTCCCACATACCCCACCCGCGGGGCGGGCGGGGATCCGGTGATTTCCTCCAACTGAAAAAAAAAAACCCTATCTAAACGTGGTTTCAATTTTAAACTAAGACTGACTGTAATAAAATTAATCATTATTGATACTTACATCTAAAGCTTCTCTGTAAGCTCCAGTGATCGGTAATATATTGTGATGATCGTTTGGGAAGAAAGCGTGCGTTGCATTGATCGCTGTCCAACGTAGGTGATCGAATCTGAAACCATAAACAATTTGGATGAAAATCGTATTTTTTAATTCCAATTTGGACTTGGAGATTACATTTAAATGTTTCACAGCATCTTGTGAATATTGGTTTTTGAACATTTACGATACGATGAATATTCTGTGAAGAACGAATGGTTGATGGGGTCAAAAAGTTTTTGAGTGGCCATGAACCGGTAGACACAGCGTAGGCAGATTTCCGATGACCTGGTCAGGGTCGCGGGAAGTCACTGGATGCAGACAACGAAAGACCGGTCGTTGTGGCCAGGTTAGAGGGAGGCCTATTTCCAGCAGTGGACGTCTATAGGCTGATGATGCGATGTCATGTGAAAGACAACAGTCACTAAGGATTCATGTTCAGAGAGTCTTGTAGATACAGGGAGTGTGGTGTGTCGTGATGTGAGTTCGAGTTCCAGTGGTACTACCCAAAAGCGAACGAGAAAGAGGGTAGACAGATTTGTTTGCTCTTAAATCGACCCGCAGTATCCAGTCTTCTCGTGATCATGACGTTTGCAACAACGTTAAAATATCGAGACAACTCAATTAATTAAATATCGTGGTAAAAACCCGTTGAAAATGCATGAAAGTATTAAATGTCTTAGAATCTGAAATGTATTTATGGTCGAAAGTTTGTTATGTGACGCGGCCGAAGTAACTTAATGTACTAACCTGGTAGCCGGTAATGGCCTGGCGAGTCCAGGGTCGTCCCTGAGTCCAGCGGGCCACGTGCTGTTTCTATAACCTGGTGGATGACGGGCCGCGTTATGCCACATGTAACTACGCAGTTTTAACACTTCTTCGTGGTCACGTTCTAGGAATACCTGTGACATATACGGGGTGTTAAGTTTTTTTATTGCAAGTAAACAAGCGAACAGTCCATCTGATGGGGAGCGGTTGTTGCCCATAAATTTCGTAATGCCAGAGTAAAGGGAAGTTGATTTACCTGCAACTGCAACTATACAGGGTGGATCTGTAACTTTGGACAATCTGACTTGGGGTGAATGACCTTTCGAAATACAACTTAGCAGCAATTTTTATGTTTTGGATCAGTTAAACTTTTTTCTGACATTGTACGGAAAACGAACGACTATCGTTGCGGACTTCCATACTATGATGATTTTTTTTTATCCAATCTATACCAATATTAAAACAAAAAAAAGTGTCGTGACAACTTTTCGTAAGAATTTTTTCCGTCTAGCCCCCTTTCACAACGCGCGATAAGGAGTTCGTTCCAAAAAACAATTTTTGAATTGTTGGAAACTTCAAAAGATGTGATTTCTTAATTAATACGCATTTTATAATCAATATTTTCATGTAGTTTAAAATGTTCTAAATATCTATGACATGAAATGGTCTTCTACGTCTAATCTGTATGTGATTACAAAACATAAAAACTTAATTTTGAAAACAGTTCAATTATTATCTTATCAGTCCATTTTACAATAGTTGTTATTAAGTGTATTTTATGTACCACCAGAAAACACATGTATTTAATTTGAAGTTAATCTTTTATTACATTGCTTTATTTCGTATGTCAATATTTCGGTTTTTGTCTAATTTTCTTAATTTCGATATAAAACGAAACTAAAGGATGCACTTCAACATGCCATGAAATTAAAATGGAAATGGGCAGGTCACCTGGCTAGATATCCAGACAAACACATGGCAATAAAAATAAAAACAAAGATGGACTCTTCGAACAACAATTTGGACTGGTCCTACTGGAAAAAGACGAAAGGGCAGACAGAGGAAAAGATGGTCGGACGACATTGAAAAAATAGCGGGAAGGAGCTGGATGACCCTGGCCCGTGATAAAGGAGCATGGAAAAGGATGGAGGCTTTTTTACCCTAAAGGGGCCATAAAAATATAACTAAATTTAAGTGTACTTAGGTTTAGAAACAAACATTGTATGGATAAATAATGCTATATATTATAATTATTATATACATACATTGCTTTACACTTTGTCCAAATATTGAATGTTGCATGCATGGAATTATTACATCATGAAAAATAGAATGAAGCCAGTTTAAAATACACCAATCGTGCGTTACTACAAGACGTTCTGAGTCAACATCTTGAACAACAAAGTGAAGATGCAAAGATCTTATACAGGGTGTATTAAGAGCACTCCCGAAAATGAGTGGTGGTAAGCTAGAAAATCGGTTCAAACTATTGTTTTTTGCAAAAAGCTTAACATCCTACATCGGGAGTGGTCTTCATACACCCTGTATATGTGTAACAATTTATTAGTGTGTTAAATGAACTGAGTGTCATCCGTACACTTATGTTTGATAGTTGAGTTGTTACGCGCGATTGGCGTACTTTAAATTGGCTTCATTCTGTTGTCCATGATGTTGATTCCAGATGTCACACGACGGTCAGTCGGTAATTCATGATTTCTCATTTAAAACTTAACCAATTCCTGGCTTAACCCTTAAATTGACGATTTTTGTTTCACGTTTTCAAAAAATATATTTGTGTAATGGACATGTATTTCTGTCTAGGAAAAATGAGTAAAAAAACCAAGACATGAATTTACTATTAATTTTTTTTAAAGTACAAAATTCGTTCAGAAATAAGAACTAGCTGTCAAAATTAACAAAAAAAATAAACGAAGCCTAATTTTATCGGTGATGTTTAGTATGTTGTTTAAAAACAACATTGTCCATTTAAGGGTTAACATTAAAACACACTTCTTCAGACACAAAATAAACTGAAAGAAAATCTTAAAAGTACAGAACTTACCCGTGAAATATAAGCATGTATCTCATAAAATCTGTGTGTGTCTGAAATTGGGAAGACAGTGACCGCATCAGCCAAAGCTTCTGTTAACGGTAACTGATCATTTTCTACCATTACTGAAGAGTAATGTTCACCCTGAAATGTAAATCCTGATTTAGTTATAAAAATGAAGTATATATTTTAATTGAATGAATATTGGTATTTAAGATTGAAATTCTGAATTGGAAGTGTTTGATTGAAACATTTCTGATCTGATGATTGAGTTGGGAGGTAGCCATAAGAACTTCTGTACTAAACTAGATACACATTGTTTTGTCTTGTCACTTCACTGCTGCTCTACATGATACCCAGGATCTTAAAAGCTTGTATTTAAAGGATTTATTTCACAGTTACAAGTCGTGGTGGCCGAGTGGTCGAAGCGCTTCCTTCCGAACGGGAGGTCGCGGGTTCAAATCCGGCCGGCTTGTACCTCTAAATCTAAACGTGAAAAAGATTGATGTGCAATTTTTCACAACACCAATGACTAAAAACGGTGAAGGAAAACATCGTGACGAAACCTGCATGTCAGAAAAGGGTTCTAAAAATCCTTTGAAGATATGTGAAGTCCCCAATCCGCACTAGGCAAGCGTGGTGGACTATGCCTAATCTCTCTTCTGAGGAGTTCTGAGCCCAACAGTGGGCAGTAATGGGTTGGTACAGATTTCACAGTGCACCAGTGGTTTTCATTTAGATTCGTTTTATTATTAGCTGACCGACGCAACACATCAGACACATTCAGACAGCACTTGAGATACTGATGTGTGATATTTTTCTCCTGAGAATTTCTCAAGACAAATATCATAATGTAATTTCCTTCTTTATACGATTTACTTGAGATTAGCATGTTAAACAAACTCTGCAACATTATAATATTAGTTTAGTTAATAATTTTTGAGTTTTACCTGTAAATCAGGGTTGCAGGATAAATGTGCAGCATGTAACACACATCTGCCTATGTTTTCATGATGATGAGGAGAATAAGAATTACGTACACACCAGTCCAGTTCACTATGTATCGCTCTTAGCACCGAATTTGACAGGATTATACCGTGATCTGTAGGATAAATTGATTATGTAATAAATCTAGGAGGCGGCGCGATGGGAAAGAGTGCCGTGGGCGTAACGCGTCGCGCCGTCCTTCATAACCCCGTGCTGGGTTCTGGCCTCACCCAGGGTTCGGACGCTGAGTGTGAGCGGTTGGAGGTTGTAGTGCGGTTCAACTCCCACATACCTGATCCAGTGATTTCCTCAAAAAAAAAAAAAAGTAACAAATCTTAAGCAATTTATTTTTATGTAAGGATAATGTAAATTGAATTAGGACATAACTTTGAAGCAGGAAAGTCTAACAGAAAAACGATTATAACAAGAGTTAATTTTGTGTTCCTAGGTTCAGAATTATTATGAAGTTTGTTACTATGGATTCTGGCTACACAGGCGTTACGAAGTAGGAGTGGGAGGTGGGCAAATACAAAATAATTACTTCTCTAAATTTTACGAAATTAGTATCAATTAGCCAGTGACAAGTAACACACAAACAGGGCATTGCAGATATTACCTAGCTATTAAAGACTAGCTGACCCGCACAACTTCGTCTGCGTTACAAAGTGGTTCAAACAGTACTCGCAATGCCGTTGAGATATTATTTTCGGCCCGCAGTGCCCCACATATTCATTGTGTTTTATACTCCTAATAACTTCTAAACGAAAAGTCTGATTGTAATAAAACAAAAAGTAATTTACTTCTATATTAATACTCTTGATAACAAAATACTTAATTTGGATAAGGGTTAATATAACGATACTCTTTTAACGTTAAATTCAATCTGGGGACGAAATATTGTTTTTATAAACATAAAAGCGGTTATTGTGACTAAACTATGATAGTTAGATATACATATGCTGTCGCGGACTTTTTTGTTTGTCTTTAAAAAACCTAAAAACCCGTAGTACATCATTTTGTTCTATTGTCAATAGTTTTTGCAGCATACGCATAAATAGGTTTTCGATTATTCGCCTTGTGTTACATATTCGATATTTTCATACGGATCCCTAATTTTTTTGAAATAAAATATAGCCTGTAATCTTCCTCGATAAATGGGCTTTCCAACAGTGAAAGAATTTTTGAAATCGGACCAGTAGATCCTGAGATCAGCATGTTCAAACAAACAAACAAATAAACAAACAAACAAACTCTTCAGCTTTATAATATTAGCATAGATATTATTCTTTAGCTCAACCTTATCCCATTCAAACGGGGTCGGCGCAATATGTTCTATCGCTCCTTTCATTCCTAATCTGGCATAAGTCCTCTGTCATGCTGCAAATTTTAATATCTTCTTTCACACAATCCAACCATCTGTTCTTAGGCCTTCCTCTCCTCTTACATCCATCTACTTTCAACTTCCACATTTGCTTTTTAACATGGTCCTCATCTCTCCTCATCATGTCCAAAACAAACTTTAATTAACTTACCGAGAGAACAATAATGACTTTCACCGTCAGCCACCTTCCCCATATACACGTCTTGGCTCACCGACAACTGAGATATCAGCTGCGTTAATCTCCGAGCATTCACAAATGCAGTGTCCGAAACAATGAAGAAGAAGTCGTACTCTTCTAGATAATTATCAGCTAAATATTTTAAGGCGTGGAACGGTTTCAGCATTTCTCTAGTGTCAGTGAATCCTACGACATTGGCAAGTCCTGGTACGGTGCTCATTGCTGATGCTGTTATGAAGAACTTCAGAGCTGGTTGTAATCTTGCTGCGGTACGGTTTAGGGCCGGTACTTGGATTTTTAGGGCTTCTTCTGAGCTTAAAATTCCACTTAGAAGAGAACCTGAAAGAAAAAAAATATATGTTGTTGTATTTGGTGTTTAGATGTTGAATAAAAGTGTGTTGTTTAAGAAGATTCCGTTGAACCACTCTCTAGGTAAGTTGTAGGTAGCGGTCTTGTAGTGCGCCGTGAGATTGCAAAGGTCCATGGGCGACGGTAGCCTCTTACGAATAGGTGGCGAGGTGTCTACGTGGTCATAAAACAATCTTACCTCTCATGCCCAGCTCCGTACTATAATACCGAGGTCGTTGAATACTCCTTCCAGCAGTTTGACTCGCCCCTGCAGGCTTTTCTTCCCTTCGAGGTATAAACTCATCTATCAAAGGCGCGGCGCTCCCTACAGCCGCCACGCAAGGCTCAGCTTCTTCATCAAGAGGTATCACAGCCAAAGAAACCCACAAACCGATGAATAAACCAATCAGGAAGTAAGAATTGTGTTTAACTTGAGACACAAGGCAACGCGAGAACATCGTGTCGGTTCTGCAGTTTTAAGCAACGTTAACACACATTTATACAGTTAATGGACTCTTGTTTAGTTTATCTAGATTATTTCATAGAAAAGATAAGATTCACAGTTAGATTAAATAAAAAATGTTGAGAAATGAACGGAAGGACGACCGACAAAGCCGCTCGTGACGTCCGTGATTGTTTGACAGGTGACAGTTGATCAAATGACAGATGACATTTCCAAGATTTTAGACAACAGGCTTTTTAAAATAAATTATTTACATTAATAATTTGTATGTTAAGCCTAAAATTCAAAGGTTTTACGCAAAGGATTACTACAGCTATTTAAAAATAATTATGTCGCTTTTGCCGCTAAACTATGGTTCTAAGTTTCAGGACCCTCAATAAACAGTGAATTGCATGCTGAACATTGCTGGATAACATGGCCCGCTTGAGGTAAACAAGAATTTAACTTGTGGACTTAATGTGATACAGCTTTTTTAAATCATGTTGAGAAGTAATGAAAGCAAAACCTTGAAAAAGTTTTATTTAGTAGAAGCGTAGCTGTTTTACGATGCGCGTGTATCTTTCATTGTTTTGTTTTCTTCGTCTTTCGTTTAACTTTTGTAAGCTTGAAAGCATTTTAGTTATCTTAATCGTTTCCGAAACGTAAAGAGGTTTTGTTGTTGTGTTTTTTTTTTTAATCGCGTTTGATAATGGAATCTGTTAACGAGAAATTACGAGGCAAAGAAATAAAGAGGTGTGCTATCCAAATCGCTATAGTGATAATGAGTGAGTATTTATTGAAACCTCTATTTAAAACAACTAAATAATATTTTAAATTTAAATTAAAACAGACAAATTAATGCGACGTAATTGTTATTATTATTCGGTTCGAAGGTCCAATTTTAAAAGAAAGTAGACTTTAGGTTAAAAAGAAATGTTATATTCTAATTCTTATTCGATATTTCCATAGCCTATATTTTCATTTCACAGCCTATTTCTTAGTTTCATTCCGTAGTACATACATTTATTGTATGTTACGGAATGAAGATACTTCGCTAAAGAAGGTTTTAGTCTATAAATAAGAAAGTGCTGTGAGCCTCGTCCGCCTAAATTACGGCCCACCTGACGGTAAGTGGTTACAGTCCACCTCTGTCATATCCGGACACTAGAGTTACTTAACTAAATCAAAATTTTAATTTTTTTGTTTATCTTAGGTTCTTTACACGTGTACCGTATCTCTAAATCCGTCTCTTTAAAAAATATATCTAATTACTTATGTATAAGAATATAAAAAATCTAGTATTGTATTGACGTAACAATTATCATGTACACATCTTAATTATTAAGAGTCGAGTGTGGTTTACGTTAAGTAAAAACTGCTTGAAAATAGAAAAAAACATATTTTTTATCGTTATAACTATTATTAGTAATGTTCTATTAATAACTAGTTATGGGGTTATACGCGTCAAAACATATTTAGTAGGTATCTTGATTAGATTAAATAAACTTCAAACGAGGCTTAATGGGGATCCTTAAAGTTAGGTCGTAGGTGCCTTCAGTGTCTCCTGACATTGCAGAGGTTCATGAGCGACGGTAACCACTTACGATCAGGTGGCCCGTTGGCTCGTCTGCCTACATGGCACTAAAAAAACATAAAAATATATTAGATACACAGTTAGCGCGTAATAAATTAAAAAGTTTAAAAACAAGCTTTTATTCAAATCGAATATAAAAAAATAAAGTTGAACATTTTGAACCAAAATAAAAATTTGATTAGTTACCGTCGCTCATGGATCTCAGAGGAGTTACTACCTACGACCCACCTTGAAGGACAAGTCACAGCTCTCGGGAAACACCCAAGAGGAGCTCATTCTACAGCTGGATTGTGTGTGACAAAAAAATCATGTAACGAACAGTGGATGACCGTGGTGGTTCCATAATAATGAATGATGAATACTTTCATGCATTTTCAACGGGTTCTTACCACGATATTTAATTAATTGAACCCGTTGAAAATGCATGAAAGTATTATAGAAAACCGCGAGTATCTGAATAAGTTTATGAATGACGAATTCCACCTCGACGTTGGGTGATGCTCTCCTCTTCGGTGTTTCCCGAGCGCTATGACTTGTCCTTCTTCAAACGAGACTTAAAGAAAGTCGTTAAGGGTAAGTCGTAGTTAACGAAAGCCACAGTGTCTTCTGACGATGCATAGGTCCATGAGCGACGATAACCATTTACTATCAGGAGCTAACGGATCATCTGCCTACGAGGCAATAAAAAACAATGTTGGAATCCTCTCGAACAATCCTAAGAGTATTCCCCAAGGAAAGTCGTGGTAAGAACCACTTTAATATTCTTTCTTATTTCCAGTCGACATCCCCTCAATGTCATTCGGTCTAGTTATGGGCTGGATATCTCTCGCCAGTGGAGAAGGCAAAGCCGGCGGTGGTGTGGACGGATCCGAAGCAGTAATGGCAGCAGTTGTCACATTTGTAGCGTCTCTTGCAGGAGTGCCTGTTAGCGCATGGTTACTTACCTTGGGCAGGAAACCGGCGATTGTGGTCACTTCTATGTCTTTTGTGGTAGGTTCTTTCTGTTGGTTTGGAGAACCTAGATGTAGGAAAAACTGTTTTTTTTGCTCCGTACTCTGCTGTTATAATTATACAGAGTGTCCCAAAATTCAACGATAAGCGGGCGCCAAAAGGTTTACCTGCTCATGAGCACTTTTTTGGTTACAAAAAAAAAATAAAAATTCTTTGAAAATGTACACCTTGTATGATATTTTGAACTACCACGGCCAGAATTTATTAAATATGCTTAAGATTTTTTTGTATCGGATACCGAAGTAGTACTACTATTCACCACAACTCTTAAAAACACTACAATGCCCGCAGTTTTTACACAAAAAAATATCAAAATAATTTATTCCCCTCAAATTTTTACTTTCAGTCTACTTTAACTCATGGTCTTGCAAAAAAACGTATGAACGCTATGGTAAGATGTTTTCAAAGTTGACGCAACTAGTCAAGATTCCAAAATAGTATAATACAAAGATAACTAGTTACAAATAAAACATGCGTAATACCATTTGTAAACAAGAACCAAATTTCTTAATTGTTCTTAGGGTATTATACTATTTTGGATTTTTAATTTACAGGTTTGTTGGATTCTAAAGTTGGCCGGCGATGGTTGGTGGTTGATTTTAGCTAGGACAGCAGCAGGATTTGGCGGAGCTGGGGTTTGGTCAGTATCACCAATATTGGTCAGAGAAGTAAGTTCGAGTACATTTTGGTATGTTTCAACAAGATGAACCATTAAAATTATACCTAGTATTAACATCATTCTAGCATAGACTTAGGTATATATTTATCTTTTAATTCTAATTGCATAGTAGAGATTTTAGCAAACATAGGAACAGACAACGTTTTATACCATGTATGTAGTTGGAACGAAGTTCCTCATCGCGCGTTATCGAAAGGGGGCTAGACGGAAAAAAATCTTAAGAAAAGTTGTCCCGACACTTTTTTAGTTATCACGACACTTTTTTGTTTAAGATGATTATCGCTAGATGGCGCTGTGATCAAAATCTTTTAAAACACGTTCCTTATCACGCGTTACGTTAGGAAAAAAAATTATAAGGTATCTTTTAATCGAAAGGAACTTCGTTCTATTCGGGTGTCCATGACACCTCTCAAGTTTTTTTAAATTTAAATACGAGTAATTATTTTCTTGTAGATGTGTGATACTAAAATCCGTGGGGCAGCAGTATCGTCTCTAGTATTAGCCCACAATCTTGGATTTTTGATTATGTATGCTGTAGCTGATTTTGGATTAGCTCATAGGTAAGTGGCAAAGACCTATTATTTAAATTTTGGGTCACATTATTCATTGTCTTCCTTGTAGTCAAGAAAGATGAGGAGGGAAGATAAGGACGCTTGGTGTCAAATTCGGAGTTAACCTGAAATACCGAAGGAGTTTAATTATGTCATATGATGGAAAGATATTACTAAGATTTTTTATTACTTTGATAAGTAAACGAGCTAATGACCCACTTGATGGGGAGCGGTTACTATTGTCCGTAGATCTCCGCTAATGCCAGGGGAGTTGTTACTACCTCTGTTGCATATATATGGCATTTCTTAAATATCGTTTAAAGACATTACCATCTTTCGTGAGTTTGTATAACAAAAGAAAACTATGAACTACCATTGAATATTCTTTATGAAATATATTTGGTTTAGACAATTCTAGAACTATTAGTAATAGTCGTAATTTTATTCATAGAACGGTACTATGGTTGTGCTTGTGTTTGTCGCTCGTCCATTGTTTTGCGTTCATGTATATACCGGAGTCACCGTCATTTCTTGCTGCGAATGGTAAAGAAAAAGTAAGTAATACAATACTAATTATTATTAAAAAACATTAGGTTCCTCAAGCTTTGTATCCGTAGAGCTGTTGGATGTTGCGAATATCGATTTCTGGTCATTGAGAGGTCTTTATTTGGCTCTGTTATAGTCCCTCTACATCAACATTCTATCTACATCATCGTGTTTGCTTCTAATACTTACCTCCCTGCAACCTGGCGTCTTCAATGAAGTCATCATCATCATAGACAATTGCTGGTCATAGGCCTTCCCCAAACCTCGCCGCGACAACCAGTTGCGTTCCTCCGGTCCTCCCGCGACCCTGACCTCTTCAATGAAGTAATCAAGTGTCATTCACCGTATGTATGTCACATTTAAAATTATTCACTAAATCGTTTTTTACTACACTGTTAACAAGTAGTTTTTTTTAGGAAGCACGTGCGTCATTGGCTTGGTTGCGAGGCTTAACTGTCGATGACCAAACAATATTAGATGAAATAGAAGAATTGCCAGCTACTGATGAAGTGTTATCATCGCCTGTTAAACTAACTAAAGAAATGTGTAGGTGAATATTTTCAGTTCTAAACTTATTCAGACACTCGTTATCTATAATACTTTCATGCATTTTCAACGGGTTCTTACCACGATATTTAATTAATTGAGTTGTCTCGATATTTTCATGTTCTTCTCGTAATCATGACGTTGTCAACGTTGTTGCAAACGTCATGATCACGAGAAGACTGGATACTGCGGGTCGATTTAAGAGCAAACAAATCTGTCTACCCTCTTTCTCGTTCGCTTTTGGGTAGTACCACTGGAACTCGAACTCACATTACGACACACCACACTCACTGTATCTACAAGACTCTCAGCATGAACCCTTAGTGACTGTTGTATTTAGCACTGGATTCCACATACTCGATAATTCAACAAACATAAACAACTCAATTAATTAAATATCGTGGTAAAAACCCGTTGAAAATGCATGAAAGTATTTTCAGTTGATTCAATTCTTAGTACATTATAATCATTTATTACCTGGACCGCGCATCTTCATCTGCGTCACATAGCTCGAAATAAATAAGATATTATTATCAATTTGCGGAAATAATACATTTTTTAAAGAGAAGCCTAAGTTACTCCTTATTATATAAGCTACCTGCCAATAAAAGTCCCATTTTAATATTTGAAGCAGAAGCTCTAATTTCTTTATGTACATAGATTATTTTATGTTGCCTTTGAGCGACCTGAAGGCTCATTTGATAATAGTGATCATGGCTATTTAGGACTTTCACCACTTAAAACAACCCACCATTAAGGATATGAAACAAAATTAGTATTCATAGTTGAAGAGAGATTGGTCCAAAAAGACAAAGTATTAGGTTGTCAAATATCTCCCTTCCGCTTTTTTGCTCTTTATTCAATGCATTATAAAAAGTGTCCAAACTAATCATGCATAGCGTCGTTTTGTAGGTTATGTCAAGATCTTTCAAATTATGTAAAGTATTGCCAGATACGAGCTCTGTAGCGCGTTGTACATAGCCGCGAAATTCAAAAGACAAAAAAGCGGAAGGGAGATATTTGACAACCTATATTCCTAAATTTTTACTACTAATGTTTTTTCCAGTAAGCGATGCTCGTCGTAAAAAAGCTTTCATCATAACAGCTGTAGTAGTAATTGGACAAGAAATGAGCGGAGTATTAACTCTACTCCAGTTTGCTGAAAGAGTGTTCATTTTAGCCAGAAATGGGGGAGGTTTTAAAGAAATATCACCCTCTAGGCTTGCACTGATTTTAGGGTTGATACAGTTAATAGGTTCAGCTCTGGCTTTGTATCTTGTTGAGAGGGTGGGAAGAAGGGTGAGTATAAATTGTTTTTTAGTATTTAGAACTTTGTTTCGTGTTATTATTTTGTATCTATAGAATACAGATCTCTATCTATCTTTATCTATATTAGAAAAATTACCATCTTTAATAGTAAATTTAGTATCACTTGATTCAGTATTTTCTGAAGTTTTATATTATTAACTAGCTGACCCGCGCAACTTCGCCTGCGTTACAAAGGGGTTCAAACAGTACTCGCAATGCCTTTGAGTTATTATTTTCGCGGCCCGCTGCGCCGCACCCACATATTCATTGCGTTTTATACTCGTAGTAACTTCTAAACGAAAAGTCCGATTGGAATAAAACATAAAGTAATTTACTTCTACATTAATACTCTTGATAATATAATACTTAATTTGGATAAGGGTTATATAACAATACTAATTTAACGTTAAATTCATTCTTCGGACGAATTATTTTTTTTTTCTGAACATAAAAGCAGTTGTTGTGACTAAACTATTATAGTTAGGTATATGCTCTCGCGGACTTTTTTGTTTGTCTTTAAAAGACCTAAAAACCCGTAGTACATCATTTTGTTCTATTGTCAATAGTTTTTGCAGTGTACGCATAAATAGGTTTTTGATTTTTCACTTTTTGTTCCATATTCGATATTTTAATGCGGATCCCTAATTTTTTGAAAATAAAATATAGCCTATAACCTTCCTCGATAAATGGACATTATAACAGTGAAAGAATTTTTGAAATCGGACCAGTAGTTTCTGAGATTAGCGCGTTCAAACAAACAAACAATCAAACAAACAAACTCTGCAGCTTTATAATATTAATATAGATTATTGAAGCATCCTGAATATGAAGAATTTCCAGTAGTTATATAACGATTTATTCGGAAAAATCAACAATATAAATACTTCAAAACAAGAATACAGTAATACCAAACAGTATCAGACATTTTGTTCGCATTCCCGCCAAAAACTATTCGATTATTCAAAATGGCTGCCGAATATAACCAAACTTTTTCTCAACACTTGTACCGTTAGGAATCCAATTGCAATAAAAATACTTTAAACAAATAAAACAACAATACAAAACAGTATGGGGTCATTTTGTTTGAAAACTATTCGAAAAAAAAACGGCCGTTAATTATGACAAATGGATTATAACCGATAGACTGACGACCTGGTCACGATCGTGGGAGGTCACTGGATGCAGATAGCGCAAGACCGGTCGTTGTGGCGAAGTTTGGGGGAGGCCTATGTCCAGCAATGGACGTCTATAGGCTGACAATGATGATGATGAATCCAAAATGGCGTCAATTATAACCTAACATTTTCTTAACAGCCTCTACTCGTATGGGGTGGATTCCTAGCAGGCTCATGTCTAGTGCTAGCAGGAGGTGCAGTTTGTACTAAAGCGAGGAGTGCCGCCGCCATTTTGTTTTTAGTCGTCACGATCGATTCATTAAGCTTACAATCGGCACCTTACGCTGTACTGGGAGATATGTTTCATTATAAGGTATTTTATTATTAATGTTTATTAGGAAATAGGGTTAAGATCACAGAATATTAAACCCCAATAACCAATTATAACTTTGGAAGGGGTCTTCTTGTGTAATACAATAAATCTGGCTCGAAGGATCACTAATTGAATTATTGTTTGTACCACGTATGACCTAGTTGTTTTGGTTACCCTAGAAGGAGTTATTTGACCTTTTAACCCAGATTCAATTAACTGTAACTGTTCCTCATCCCATTCAGCAATGACTTGTCCTGATTTTTTTTTCTTTATTCAAAAAATCATTTTAAGTTCTAGCTACAAAGATACTCATACCTACATAATTCCATTTTCAGTACCGAAGCTGTGCAGTGATATGGATAACAGCGGGAAGTTCTATAGGAAATGCACTAGAATCTCTAGTATTTCCCGCCATTGCGTCCGCCATTGGTCTCGGTTTGACACTATTGTTTGCTGGTGGTTTTGCACTGGCATATAGCGCATTTGCAGCTACATTTGTACCAGAGACTAAGGACAAAACGCCTGATGAAATATACGATGCTATTTGTAAAGACAGTGTTGAGGATAATGTGATTGTTTAATAAAGTAAAAACAAAACTCCGCTATTTTGTGTCATTTTATTTTTAAGGAAATTACTATTTTTTCGTACCAAATAATGACTGGATTGTCATTCAAAATCCTACTAATTTGTTTACAGAAAACTTTTTAATAAAAAAAACTTGAGAGGTGTCATGGGACACCCGGATAGAACGAAGTTCCTTTCGATTAAAAGATATCTTATAAAAAATATTTCCTTTCGTAACGCGCGATAAAGAACATGTTTCAAAAGATTTTGATCACAGCGCCATCTAGCGATAATCATCTAACAAAAAAAGTGTCGTGACAACTTTTCGTAAGATTTTTTCCGTCTAGCCCCCTTTCGATAACGCGCGTCTTCAGTCTTGTCCAGGCGAGCCCCGCGGACATCGTGATGTCGTCTCGCCAGCGCCTTCGTGTGCGCTGTACTCCTCAAGGATACCAGTGTAGAATCCTTTCACTCCATCTCCCAACGTTTGCTCTAGCAGTGTGTCCAGCCCACCGCCATTTCAGACGGCAGAACATCGCGGCTACATCTATGAGTTCTGTTTGTTTGCGAATATCTGTGCTCCTGGCCCTATCTTTAAGTTTTAGACCCAACATACTGTTACCTACTAATAATTTACTGCCTTGGGACGAACCCGAATTGGGCAAGCGAGGTCGACTTCGTTCCAAAAAGTAGAGTGCTATCCAAGACTAGTACAATGAGCTAAAAACGATGAGTAAACAAGATAGTTTACCATTGGAGTTGCTATGTATGTTTGCGTATCTATGTATTGTATATTTTTTTCGAATGAATAGATTTCAATGATTCTTTCGAAGTACCTAATGCCATTTAAATTTGAAAAGTGATCACAAATTTTGGATCTATTCTTAAAAATAAAAGTCAGGTAAGACTTGTGTCATTTGCTTTCCGCCATCATACTTTGTTTGTATGTCATCACCATGGCAACCTGTAAACAAAATATCGCATAATCTTGTAGTATTGACAGTGTTTTGTTTGAGTTAATTTTAATTCCACTAAAATTAACGTTTGCATAGGTATAATTTAGAATAGTGGCCAATTAAATTTTATGTTCTCAAGGTTTTGCATTTTGGCGCAGAATTACAGTAAGTTTTTGTTCCTGTTTTTACAGATGATAATGGATTTATATAATACTAGCTTTTGCCCGCGACTTCAGGTTCGTCCCGTCTAGTCTAGTCGTATAGCCTATGTGTTATTCTGATGTATAAGCTATATTGTGGTAAAGTTTCATTCAAATCCATTCAGTAGTTTTTACGTGAAAGAGTTACAAACATCCATACTTACAAACTTTCGCATTTATAATATAAATATTAGATTTTAAAGTCAAATATTGTTTGTGGGTGTGTATGTTTGCTAAACAATGTACTAAATGTTACTTCGATTGTAAGTTTATTTGACACCTGAATTTCTTTTTTTTTGTGATAAGCCAACTGATACCTTGATTTATTCAGCCTTATTTTTTTAAATCTTGAAGTATAGATGTGTTTAGTTTGGTTTTCTGTTTAAAGGTCCTTTCAAAGAGCCCATAGCATCTTTAAATATGTGAAGGAGTTAATATCTGCTCTTAAATAACTTATCTTCACGCAGTATTAAGTTTCATCGTGATCATGACGCTTGCAAAATCGCCAAATCGGAAACAATTCATCCAATTATTGTCTCTAGTAATGCTATGGTTGTTCCCAGATGGGTCTCCTAGACAAACTATCCATATGGCTCGGGAAAGGCCGAATGGAGGTGACGGTCTTGGTTCTGGGCTTAGACAACAGCGGGAAGAGCACAATGCTGAACACACTACGTCCTCCTGAGCAGAGAATACAGCATACTATGCCAACGGTAGCTCAGAACCAGGATCATTTTCAAAGTAGGTGACTGAGAAACTTCAGGTGTGGTGGTAGTCTTAGTGTCCAAGAGGTTACAGCGTCTCCTTCCATATCCTTCCTTGTCCATGCCCATGTCCTTCTAAATCTTAATGAGGCTAAAACTGTGAAGGAAAACATCTCGAGGAAACCTACATAATGGAAAACGGTCCTAAAAATTCGAAGATGATATGTGAAGTTCGCATTGGTTAATAACAAAGTTCCCGGTTTGCGATTGAGGTGACATATTGTACGCAGATGAATATCGCGTGACAATGTAGTCTTCTTTTGCTTCACCTTATCCCATTTAGATGGGGTCAGCGCGTGACAATGCTGACATATTATTATGGCAAAATGGCACTGAAGGTGAAAATGGCGCTTATCATCAGGTGGGCCGTAGGCTCGTTTATCTATCACGCCATAAAAAAAAGAAAAAAAAAGGTGGTCACAGGAACTCTTGTGCTAAACAAGATAGACCAGCCGTGTTTGGGCTCGTTTTACTTGCATTAGCACTCTACTGCTACATGATATCCAGGATCTTAAAAGCTTGTATTTAAAAAGTTTTCTTTGAAATATTTTAATATTGGTTTTACAGGTGGTGGCGTGGCGTTTACTGCCTGGGATGTATCAGGAGCACCTCGACATCGTGCCTTGTGGGAAAGACATTACCGTCGGGCACACGCTGTCATTTTCGTAGTTGATTCCGCTGATCACTTAAGACTTGGTTAGTTGTTTTTACTTGTAATGTGGTTTGATTTTGCTTACTACGACTGCATAGGCGTATTACAAATTTATGGAGTATCTAAGATGTTTTCTTGTCAATAATTCTTGGAATTTTAATTACGAAGATAGTTTTCTTGTTTGTTGCTAAGTCTAAATATAGTGTAGATATGTAACCTTGTCCAAGTAAAAGTGGGTTGAATTCATTGTCGAAATATAACTTTTTAAACAACCTATGTTTTCGAACTCGACAGTTTTTTTAAAAAAGGTAGTCTATAATTTGGATCTCCATCATTTCGTCCTTGAGAATAAATTATTTATTATGGCGTAAATAGTGTGTTGAGGTGTAATGATGTTGTAAATAGTCGATCTAAATTTGGTTTTGTCAGGAATGACGTCACATTGTCCACTTGAACACTTGATGATCAACACTTTTGAATAAAAACTTCACAATAACGAGTTTTAACAATTTATTACTTTTACATCAAGAGGTCCGTTTGCCTCGACAATTCAGACACGAATGGTTATATTATAACAGCGGCCAATGCCTGTATTTATAGCAAGTCTCCACGTCAACACTCCGCACGGTGAATATGTTGGTTTACCTTGTTATCACCCCGTTATATACTTTATTTTTTATTTCAGTTGTGGCCAGAGAAGAGTTGGAACTGATGTTGGCTCATCCAGACATGTTTGGTAGACGGATCCCGTTGCTAGTATTCGCTAATAAATGCGACGCACCTCACGCTCTCACACCTATGCAGATTGCTGCAGGTTAGAAAGAGATGCATTCATTTAAATATTAACAACGATTGATAGGTACAAGCTACTTCAATTGTATCATCCAAGGTGCTATATCTTGGATTGAATGATTCTGGTGTCAGATGAAAGATGCTGTTTAAATAGGGGCCTCATTTATTTTTAAAGATCGAACACGTAGATCTGTAAAATAATTTAAAATATGTATTTTTAACGGACAAAATTTCACGATTTGCTATGCGTTTTTCCGTGTATTTCTTTTTTTTATGAACCGATTTCGATGATACTTTTTCGTTAGGAACCAGACATTTTGACGTGACAACGTCTTATAAATTGGTTTGCCGGGTGACACTTCACTTCACTGCGTTACGCTCCGCTCACGTTATGCGTTCACAATGAGAGCGAGTGAGAGGCACGCGTGCCTTTCACTTTTTATGTCTGTCTCTCTCGCTCTTAGGCGGGCTAACCATGCCCAAGTCGTTGTCACGTAAAACTTTCGCCCGTATACCGACTTTACAGGCAACCAATTTTTTATTTGATAAAGATTCGACTGGTAGTTTTTGTGCAATACTTGAGAGATGGAAGTCAGTCGTTTTCATTTCTGTAATAAAAATAATATTTTTTCTCTTTTTTCCAGCATTAGGTCTTGAACGCATCAATGATAAACCGTGGCATATATGTGCTTCTAGTGCGTTGTCTGGTGCTGGTTTGGCTGATGGAGTGGCTTGGTTAGCCAGGCAGATACGAGACGCAAATGTACCTAGACAATGATGCAATAAATGATATTAATGCGATAGTGTTTTATTTCTCACCTGTGCAACATCATCTAACGTAATATAGGGTAGGCAATCTAACGTTTGCATTTTGAACTACTGTTTATTTAGAGAATGACAGCTCAAATGTCAAATTATGTTCATAATTTAGTTAAAGGTATGAAATTTACGAAATGGGACGCTATAAGCTTGAACAAAATTGGGAAATATTGAAAAGTTACTTCCAAAGTGGTGAGTCTTCAGTCCAAACTGTAAGAAATGTGTGTGTGTGTCAGATGAAGCCCATTTTCACCTCGGAGGCTATGTCAATAAGCAAAATTGTTGCATCTGGGGGTCAGAAAATCCACACGTCACCATTGAGAAGCCAATGCACCCACAAAGAGTTACGGTTTGGTGTGGGTTTTGGTCCGGCGGCATCATTTGAAAATGAGCAAGGAGCCGGTCAATGGCGAGCGTTACCGTGCCATGCTCAACAAATTTTTGTTTCCAAAAGTTGAAGAGTATGACATGGACGACATTTGGTTTCAATAGGATAGCGCAACATGCCACACAGCCAACATGACAGTCGAACTTTTGAAAAATGCAAACTTTATATGGCCCACCCCTTAGCTGTAATATTCGTAAGTCTGTATTTCCGAGTTGGAGTATAGCAATAGAACTATGTACTAAGTTTTCTGATTACCTCAAATACCTGCTTAAAGTTTACCACTAGCTCTTGGACCATAAGGGAAGATGTTTCTAAGTGTAGAAAAATGTCGTTATTTACGATATCACAACAAATACCTCTGAGATTATCAGTGTCTCTCTACCATAATAGATAGCGTGAAGCAACATTGTTTTATACTTTTTTAAGCAGTATGTAGTGATGTCCAAAAATATTTTATCGTTTAGTTGACTGGTATTTTGCTGGTATATTACTATTGTTTACTTTGCAATTATTTAATTTAAAGTGAATATATTTCTTAATTATGATGCCATCTATCAGGCAACGATCGACACATATTGATACTTAGCGACACCTTGTGTTATACTACTCGTAAATATATATTTTTTTGCATTGGATGTAACTATGTATGACTTATTACCAATGTTTATAGTATGTATTTCGTGTGCCATGGAGCTGACCCGAGGTTACATTTAGCAGATGGCAGTACTAAGATAGTCTTATCGTGTTCGGGCTCATTTTACTTGACTTGGCTAGGATTCTACTTCTGCATGATAATATATAAGATCTTCAAAGATTGTATTTAAAAAAAAATAATATAATATAAAAAATGACACCTTTTTAACATGGTAACATTCTGGTGTCTCCATAGAGTATAGAATAAGTTTAATCCATTATGTTACCAATGCGGGTTGGGTTCACGTAACTTCAAAGAATTTTATTCCGTCTTCAATATACTCTACCACTTTCTATCTACTTTATATTTTATATTCTTCATTGTGTATCGTATCGTGTAAGGGTTTATTTTTATCTTTAGGAACCGAATCAGAACAACGGAAAAATAACTCAACGTTAAATTGTAGGTACCGTCATTGAAAAAGTAAAATTAAAGCGCCGACTTGGAAACGTTTATATTGAAAAGCACAGAAAATATACAGCAAAATGTAGAAGAAACAAAGCATAAATCATAATACGTATGTTATTTTTACGGCTGTACAAAGTTAAATAGTTTAATTAATGTTTTTGGAACGAAGTTCCTTATCGCGCCTTGTGAAAGGGGGCTAGACGGAAAAAATTCTTACGAAAAATTGTCACGATACTTTTTACTGTGATCAAAATCTTTTAAAACACGTTCCTTTTAAATTATAAGATATCTTTTAATCGAAAGGAACTTCGTTCCATCCGGGTGTCCCTTGACACCTCTCAAATTTTTTTTTACTTACCCTGTTAAATCGTGTTTTGGCGCTTGAGTATCTTTACTTTTTAAATAAAGATACTATATTATCCTAATATATGGTTTTATATATCGGCATCAAAATAACAAAGGTCTAAGGCTGACTATAAAACTAATTGGTATCATCTTCAATACCAAAGCGATCAGATCTCCTTTGAAATCAAACTCAACAGTACTTCACATATCTGATACAAGTAAAATGAAGCTATTAATTCAAGCTCGTTACCTTATCGGAGGTAGCTCGATAATTGTTTGAAATGTTATCAGAATTCTCAGATAGTGTTGCGTAGTGTTACAAGATACATAGTTGAGAAATATGACAGTGTGGCAAGTTTTTTGGATGAAAAATGTATTAAACATCTAACATTAGTTTTTCAATGTTGTAAAATATCGTTTGTAGATAAAAATACTAAGTAAAAACTAGGCTGATTCATGTAGTAATACAAGATAATGTGATATGATAAAATTGATAAATAAATCCATTTTTGAGGTTATTGTGCCTATAAATGGTTCTTCTTTCGCATGCATATTACTTAAAAATATCATATTAATTCAAAGTTAATAATTTAAGATTAATAATTTATAACATCGTGGTGGCTGAGTGATCGAAGCGCGCGCTTCCGAACGGGAGGTCGCGGGTTCAAATCTGGCCGGCTTGTACCTCTAAATCTAAATGTGAAAAAAGATTTATGTGCAATTTTTCACAACACCACTGGCTAAAAACGGTGAAGGAACACGGAACATCGCGAGGAAACCTGCATGTCGAAAAAGGGTTCCAAAATTACTTTGAAGATATGTGAAGTCCCCAATCCGCACTATGCAAGCGTGGTGGACTATGCCTAATCCCTCTTGGGAAGACCTGAGCCCAGCAGTGGGCAGTAATAGGTTAGTACAGAATTTATAACAAAAAATGTGACTATTAATTCGAGTATTGACATTTCAAGTTTAATATTTAACGAGTTGTTACCATGATTTTTATTAGGTAAATGCGCGATCCATTCAATAACCGGCAAACAAACGAGAAAGAGGGTACTTACACATATTTATCTGCTCTTAACTAATCTACCCGCATTACTCAGTCTTCCCGTGATCATGGCGCTTACAACAGTGTTGAAATATCGTGATAGCTCATTTGAACATTTGAACGTGAACAACCAATAAGTGAACTAAGGGGTGTGAAAAATAGATAGTAGTGAGGGGGGGGGGGGGGGGGGGCATATAAAATTTTCATTTTTTCATTTTTAGACTGTCATGTTGGCTGTGTGGCATGTTGCGCCATTCTGTTGAAACCAAATGTCGTCCATGTCATACTCTTCAACTTTTGGAAACAAAAATTCGTTGAGCATGGCACGGTAACGCTCGCCATTGATCGTAACGGCAACTGGCCCAATGATGCCGCTGGACCAAAACCCACACCAATTCGTAACTCTTTGTGGGTGCATTGGCTTCTCAATGGTGACGTGTGGATTTTCCGACCCCCAGATGCGACAATTTTGGTAAGTGACATAGGCCAATCATTTTTATGGATTTTTTTTCGCATTTCTTACAGTTTGGACTGAAGACTCACCACTTTGGAAGTAACTTTTCAGTATTTCCCAATTTTGTTCAAGCGTATAGCGTCCCATTTCGTAAATGTCAAACTTTTATCTAAATTGTGAACACAAATTGAATGACATTTGAGCTGTCATTATCTAAATAAACAGTAGTTCAAAATGTAAATGTTAGATTATACCTATACATTCTCAAACTTATTGAATATGCAGAAAAAAATTCAAGAGAATCTGCCCAGCCATTTTAGAGGAGTATGGTACCTAACATTATGAATTGTGACACGAGAATTATACTGTGGTTGAACGTTAAAAGGGCCGACCAGACTCGTTAATGACGATAGTTAACCCTTCGTCGCTTCTCTTCGGTTAATACTATTAAGGTTCTAACAACTACTGTCTAAAATGTCGAAGTAATAATGCCTATAACTAAATTCATAGTTTAGCTATGTAATGAAATAGTTTATTTTCAAGATGTGTAGATGATGAGATGAAAGACCATACTTGTTGCTGTACGGTATAAAATATTTTTATCACAGCGCCATCTAGCATTAATTATATGAAACAAAATAAGGAATTGTTTAAAAAAAAAATATCATAGCGCCATCTAGCGATAATCATCTATAACAAAAAAAGTGTCGTGACAACTTTTTCGTCAGAATTTCCGTCTAGCCCCCTTTCGATAACGCGCGTCTTCAGTCTTGTCCAGGCGAGCCCCGCGGACATCGTGATGTCGTCTCGCCAGCGCCTTCGTGTGCGCTGTACTCCTCAAGGATACCAGTGTAGAATCCTTTCACTCCATCTCCCAACGTTTGCTCTAGCAGTGTGTCCAGCCCACCGCCATTTCAGACGGCAGAACATCGCGGCTACATCTATGAGTTCTGTTTGTTTGCGAATATCTGTGCTCCTGGCCCTATCTTTAAGTTTTAGACCCAACATACTGTTACCTACTAATAATTTACTGCCTTGGGACGAACCCGAATTGGGCAAGCGAGGTCGACTATGTTTGATGCCTCTACTAGGGATGTTGCGAATGTCGACTTTTGGACTTTCGCGAATGCGAATGCGAATTTTGAACTTTCAAACAAAAAGTTCAAGGTTTTTTACTGACAAGTGAACTTTATTTTCCAAAAGTTATTATAATTTACAGGTACTACAAAATAGGTACCTAATATTAATAATATTTTACATAAACTGGATCTACTTGGGCAGTAGGAAGTACTTGCCCCCTCCACCAAATTACTGAATCCCCCCCGCAAAATTATTTTGATAACGGAAGGTCGTAGACCCATCGAGTTTGGGCTCATTTTGAAGAGCACTTAGAGGCCTTTAATTTGGCTCTGTCAGATTCCTCCTAAATCTACACAACATCCTTCTAACTTTTGTCAAAACATTTGCACAACATTCGCATGATTTTTCGCGAATGCGAATATTCGTTACATCCCTAGCCTCTACTGAACAGACCTAAGCCCAGCAGTGGGCAGTAATAGCTTGTCACAGTACAATAAGGTGGTGCTTTTTTGAAATTTATTTCGTAAATTGTTCATGATTATAGAAATGTCCTGTAATGTAAACCTAATTATGATTTAACATTTACATAAAAGTAGAATACAAAATTTAAATACAAATGAAAGTTATACATAATGCAAGAAATTAAAGTGACATAAATTAACATTTAACCTAAATGCGAAGGTCCGTTTACAGAAATGTTAAAATATGCTAATAAAGTACGTTTGCGTATAATTCTTCTTAATATTTAGAATAAAAAGTATTATTTAAACTAACTTAATAATATTCTACCGCTATCTTGAACTTGGTTAAAATTTAACAGTTTTTGACATATTGACAGATTTACTCTAAGAGCATCACACACATAATATTTTTATCATGATTTAATACGAATCCATTACTATATTATTTAATAATATTTAATTTATTGAATAAATTAATATACAGTTTAATAATTGTAAGAAATCTAACGTTGCCAGTGCAGAAGAAACATAAAAACAATTATTAAAACGATAAAAAATAAAAGTTGAGAAAAAATGTGACGAAATCTGTATTTGTCAATGTTCACTAATTCGAAATTTAAAAAAAAGCGCGCCAACTCAAATTTTACATTTAAAAAGTATTTTAGAAAAGAGGTTTTTAATTAATTTTAATAAAAACTATTTATAGGTGGCGCTTTAGTCGCTAGTACCCTTGGTCTTTATATTGCTTGTCGCCTACAATAATAATATTATAAAACTGCAGAGTATGTTTGTTTGTTTGAACGCGCTAATCTCAGGAACTACTGGTCCGATTTGAAAACTCGGACTTCTTTTCTTCTTTCACTGTTAGAAAGTCCATTTATCGAGGAAGGCTACAGGCTATGTTGTATCCCTCTGGGACGCAGACGAAGTTACGCGGGTCACCTAGTATCAATACATAGTATAAAACAAAGTCGCTTTCGCTGTGTGTCCGTATGTATGCTTAGATCTTTAAACCTACGCAACGGATTTTGATGCGGTTTTTTTTAATAGATAGAGTGATTCTTAAGGAAGGTTTGTATGTATAATAAATGCATAATATAGTATTTAAAGGTTTCTAATGTGATGTCGTAAATAAGCACGTTTTTTTGCGCTTATATTGCAAACGCTGACTGAACCCTACGAGATAGACCAAAATAATGTACTACAGTATTGTTCACCTTAAAAAGTTCAACAAAAAAGTCCTTGATGGTATATGTCTATCTCTTAGGGATATCCCAGCATAACCATTTTTATTCTTTACTAAAAAATGGTTATTTACGAAGTGATTTTAAACAATACAGCATTAATTCTTATCCAATTAAGTACCTTAAATAAATTGTGCATTTATTATAGATCAATATGCTTTTTACAGCATGTAATTTAAGTGAACATTACCGAAGATATTACAAATTTAAAATGCAGGGTCGTAGTTGTTTGCGCCGGGCGGCGCGTGCCTATAAAGGCTACAATTTTTGAACCCCTTTGTAACGCAGACGAAGTTGCGCGGGTCATCTAGTACCCTATAAAGGGTAACTACATTCTAATAAGAGTCTGTCGTCATGACGTCTTTTAATTTTAGTCCTACGGTTTTAAATTCCATGTTTATGCTATAAATAGAATTACAAGACATACGCCAATTTTGAGCAGTTTTCAGTTGAGTATAGTTAATCTGTCAGTGGCGTGCATGCATATTTAAGTCAGGGTATGCAGAAATGTAAATCTGAGTAATTTTCCACATTCTACAATCAATTTCATTTAACTTTTATGCTAAATATAAGCCAATAATAGTAATGAGAAATGTATTTTCACAATTTTTATTGTAATTGTTAATCAAATTTCAAGCCAGCCATGGGGGTCTTCGTGTCCCTCTGACGGGGGACACGGACGGGCCTTGGGGGCACCCCGCTGCCCGGGAATAATCTCTCCGCCATTCTAGGCGGAGGTGAAGTTGTTGGTGTGGTGTTTGTTAATACCCCTTTCTGGGGTTAAACCCATGGACTAGTCTGTGTTTCTTTGAGTTTGAGTGGTCAGACATCATAGCTGCCACCAGCCCCGGCCGAAGTCCTCCCATTCTGGGTGATCTTCTTACGGTGAAGAACAACATAATGATATCATCATCAACAAATTTGGTTCCAAACAAACCTAAAACTTTTTTGTTTTTCCCTTTTATAGGGGATTCAAATTTCAAACGTTAGGTTATGCAGTGCATTTTTGCTTGTATTAACTGCACGCCACTGTCTGTAGTACAGCACCTATTCAAATACGCATCCCTTGTTTTATGAGTTGCGGTAGGGATTAACATGAGAACCCTTGTAGTAAACCACAGAACGAGTTACACCCAACCTGTTGCAAAGTATTGGAACTTAAGAGTGTATTGTGAAGATTCTGCTTTAGATTTTTGAGGGTAGCCTAAGTGTCTAACAACAAAACAGTACTCAATGGATATAAAAAAGTCCATGATATTTGTAAATAAATTTTAATTTAATAAATTATTTTCAAATAAGTTCAGTTTTTTTTAAATACAAGTTTATATATTGTAACGAAGTTCTTTATCGCGCGTTATTGAAAGGGGGCTAGACGGAAAAAAATCTTAGGAAAAGCTGTCACGACACTTTTTCTCGATCACAGCGCCATCTAGTGATAATCATCTAAAACAAAAATAAACAACGTGTTTTAAAAGATTTTGATCACAGCGCCATCTAGCGATAATCATCTGAGAGCGTTACGCGTCGCGCCGTCCCTCAAAACCCCGTGCTGGGTTCTGGCCTCAGCCGGGGTTCGGACGCTGAGTGTGAGCGGTTGGAGGTTTTAGTGCGGTTCAACTCCCACATACGGATCCGGTGATTTCCTCCAACTGAAAAAAAAAAAAAAAAAAAAAGTGTCGTGACAACTTTTCGTAAGATTTTTTCCGTCTAGCCCCCTTTCACAACGTGCGATATGAACTTCGTTCCAATACAATATTCCTTTTAGAAGTATTTCAGTAAATGACATCACTGTACAGAAACTTAGTCAATGCAAATTCCATCCCATCACCCCAGAGATGAAACATAAAACTTTTCGTCTAGGAATTCTAAGGAAAGCTAGTCTTTCTTTGTTGATGAATGTTGTGAGCGCCTTTATGAGTAATCTTTATGTATCACTCGTATATTGCGAGTAAATATTAGTTTTCTTTGAAGATGGTAAAATAGTTTTATTTTTGAAGGATTTTTTTTTCGGGTATTGGCCCACCTCTCACTCCCACCACTGTAACTCCTGTGTAGCCAGGATCCAAAGCGGCGACCATCGTAATGACTCTGAGCAGTGAAGCTAGGAAAAACATGAGTTTCGACTACCCTTCTCGCAAAAGCGGGATACAATGAAATAACATTGAAAGATGCATTACGTCAGAATTGAGAAAAGCACCACGGACATTTTATTAAATTTATTGGACCTATGCGGTGAGCTGTTGTACTATTTAGGATGCCAATAATAGGTATGGCAAAAACGTTTGAATGCACGGAAATTTGCGCTAGATGGAAATTCACAAAAAAAAGAATCATCGAAATTGATTCACCCAGATAACAAATACAGACAGTAAACTGTAAAGTCTTATCTTGGGAAGTCCTTAAAGCCCTCTTTTAATCAACACCGTTATCAAATTGCCAAAATTTCACCTAACCGTTACCACATCTCCGTTATTAAGACAATCAACCAACACTGTCCCCGATATCAATTTTTATTGCGATCAGAAGGTATTTTTCGCTTCACAGGATGAATCGTAAACAAGTGGGTGACGTCGGCACGGCAGTGAGGAGCCGACTGTGCGGCGTCGCGCGCGTGACACATCGCCCGTGGCTCTAGATACTCGCGTCGTGTAAGACGTTTAGCATTTGTTTTATGATATTGGTGAGTAAACTAATTTAAAGGTTTATAAGTAGACGAGCTGCCCGGCGCAACTTCGTCTGCGTCAAAAAAAAAAATCCCGGGTATGAATCTAAACCATTCTCGAATTTCCACGAACACACACAAAAAATTTCATCAAAATCGGTCCAGTCGTTTAGAAGGAGTTCAGTCACATACACACGTACACATATATATATTAAGATTTATTGGTAGTGTTTTTGTAAATGTTTAAAATTTTTATTATTGTGGTGAAATTCTCATTCCGTGTTAGACTCTAGTGGAACGAGAAATTTACAAGTTTTTGTGTTTAATTAGTATTTATTTTGTGCCTAAAAATATGTAATCGGTTCACCATATAGTAAGTAAGTTAGCTTTCTTAATAACATTCTGTAATGCCTCAGAATTGGGGACCATTACCCATCTTCTACTATACAGAATTTTTTAACCTCGTATGTGTAAGATTAATGTCGTATTCCCTCAAATTCCTGGGTTTCACTCGTTCGAAGTCATTACGGTGTCACTGTGGATCCTGGCTACATAAGAGTTACAGTGGTGAGAGAAGGAGGTCGGCAAACACTCAATAAACCTTGCTTAAAGAGACATTTCACAGTGGGTACGCCAAATATAAGAAATATGATTTGATAAGTATACCTCGGTCATACTCCTTCTATCATCTTCTGATTAAATTCGTTGCGGGGCCCAAGACAAGTTAGCTTTCCCTCGGGTTTTCCTGGGCTTCACTGCTCAGAGTCATTGCGATGGTCGCCACTGTGGATCCTGGCTACACAGGAGTAACAGTGGTGGGAGTGAGAGGTGAGCCAATACCCGAAAAATACCTCGGTCATTTACAAAGTTAGGAAATATTATGGACCCGTTACGATCTACTTTTCTTCTTCTATTCCTAGTTTATTAAATTTAAAATCAACAGTAGAGTCTATAACTGTATAAGACTTCAGTGAATTTACATGAAAAACTAGTCAATAGTATATCAAATACTTCAAGAGCTCTATTCATATATTGCATCTCGTTCTTTCTAGAACAACATCGTAAATTCCTCTCTTTCTAATCAACAAGCGTAATCTTTGTAATGAAAATATAAGAGCTTGCATACATAGTGTCTTATATGAAGGCAGATGAATAAACCACCTGTTGACAAATGATTACGCCCACAGACATGGACAATGACGTATAGGTCCTGAATAAAAAATATTGTGGATGATAGGTTCCATTAAATATGTTAAGTTCTTTGAAAGGTCTCTCCTTAGTCGTGTCTTGGCATAGTGGTGGGATTAAAGCCTCTTCTTTTTTAGTTGGAGGAAATCGCCGGATCCCCGCCCCGGGTGGGGTATGTGGGAGTTGAACCTCACTAAAACCTCCAACCGCTCACACTCCAGAGGCCAGAATCCAGCACGGGGTTATGCGGGATGGCGCGACGCGTTACGCACTGCGGCAGACTTTCCCGTCGCGACACCCTCAAGAGATTGTGGCCTCTGCCGGGTTTTGGATGCTTAGTGACAGCAGCATTAGTTCTAACTGCGGTTTGACTTTATGTACTCCAACTAGGCAAGTAAAAGAAGAGGGTGGCGGGGGGTGCGAGGGAGCGATTGTACGCTTCCCTCCACCCAGCGACAGCAACCCGCCGCCGTCGAGCAGGGGGCCGGAACCGGGATCTCGCCCGGAATCTGGCCCCCTAAGAGTTTCGGGTCCCCAACGCATGTGAGTGCGAGCGGGGACCCAAGAAGGCGTCGTGTCTCGCTCAGCACGCGCCTTAAGCAAGAGCGACCGGGGGATGGTCGACCGCGCTCCCCGACCCACGCTGGTTCTGACCCAGCGGGGTATTCCGTGGGAGGGTGACACGCGGTCCCATCTTGGCGGGCTTCGGAAAGCCCGCCGACCGAGAGAGCCGGTGGCCGTATTCGCCGGCGGCTACCGGTTCGGCGTCCGGGGACGGAGCGACGGGAAAGTGTGCCGATGGCGTAACGCGTCGCACCGTCCCTCCAAACCCCGTGCTGGGTTCTGGCCTCAGCCGGGGTTCGGACGCTGAGTGTGAGCGGTTGGAGGTTTTAGTGCGGTTCAACTCCCACATACCCCGCCCGCCGGGGATCCGGTGATTTCCTCCAACTAAAAAAAAAAAAAAAAAAAAAAAAAGGCAAGTAAAAGACCAGCATTTCTTCTTGTCAAAAAAAAAAACTCATATTTGATAAATGACAATGGTTTTTTGAAAAATAACAAGTTAATTAAGAATTTTAACAGGGGTGACGGCTTCAGATTATCGAGTATGTGGAATCCATTGCTAAACACAACAGTTACTAAGGGTTCATGCTCAGAAAGTCTTGTAGATACAGTGAGTGTGATGTGTCGTGATGTGAGTTCGAGTTCCAGTGGTACTACCCAAAAGCGAACGAGAAAGAGGGTAGACAGATTTATTTGCTCTTAAATCGACCCGCAGTATCCAGTCTTCTCGTGATCATGACGTTTGCAACAACGATGAAATATCGAGACAACTCAATTAATTAAATATCGTGTTAAGAACCCCTTGAAAATGCATGAAAGTATTATAGAAAACCGCGAGTGTCTGAATAAGTTATAATTAAGAATTACTCAAACTATGCCAAACGAAATGAGAAACTTAATTTTTCCATTTTCTCTGAAGCCAAAATATTCTTCAAGGTAATCTTTGCGAAACTCATAAAAGTCGCTATAGTGCTTTGTCACGAAAGCTATGGTTGCATTCGCAAGCTTTTGAATTACACGAAACGGAGTAAACAACATCATGAGCTTTATAGTGCTTTTGTGATAAAATAAGAGACGAAAACTTAATCATGTATTCAGTACAGTTTTGAAATAGAAATATAAATCTTTATAAATTTGCTTTAACATGAGTACAAATAGGATCTTATAAAATAATTGAAAGGTTCTGAATCATGTTTTGTCACAGAGTGACGTACAAATTTTTGAAACAATTTAACATAATAATACAAAAAATGAAAACAATGATTTTATAAATTATCATTTAGATATTCTTCAATATTGTAGTATGTTTTCTCATCTAAGGAGATTTTTAATTTTAACCTTAAATAAATCACTTTCTAAGTCTTTCTAGCTTTATTGAATATGAGTGGAGCCATACAAAATACACTTTATCGCATTAAAGCAGTATTGAATGTGTGTAAACAAAGTTGAGAATTATCACGTCTGTTACGTGGAGTTACATCTGACTTACTTTGAAATAAGTTTCTATGCGTTTTGATGAATATAAGAGTTTCCAGTATATAAATGCATTGTAAAGTTAACAATTTTTGATCGTCTTCTATAAAGGAGGAGGTATTCAATTTGGTCGTATTTTATATAGATTTTAGATTTGAAAATTACTTTGAGGCACCTCAATTGAGGATAACAAATATTTCACAATGTATTTTATGATTTTTTTTTTATCAGGATGAACCAGTCTTAATGAATAAACTGAAACAGAACCTTAAGATAACCATCATCCTTATACAGAATTTTACATATAAGTACACCTTGGGTAATTGACTATTTGACTGTTTTGTGTAAATATCAAAGAAAAGAATGAAAGCAAAGTCAGCAATAATCTTTGAAGCCTTCTAAAACTAGCGGGCTTTCCGAAGCCCGTCGACCGAGAGAGCCGGTGGCCGTATTCACCGGCGGCTACCGGTTCGGAGTCCGGGGACAGTGCGACGGGAAAGAGTGCCGAGCGCGTAACGCGTCGCGCCGTCCCTCCAAACCCCGTGCTGGGTTCTGACCACAGCCGGGGTTCGGACGCTGAGTGTGAGCGGTTGGAGGTTTTAGTGCGGTTCAACTCCCATATACCCTCCAACTGAAGAAAAAAAAAAAGCTTTCTAAAACATACTTTCGATATAAGCTTCCTTGTTTTTTCAGTATTCAAACAACGTTCATAAATCCTTCAGTAAAACCAAAACAAATAAATTTGGTTTCACTCGTAGCACTTTGCTACGCAGATGCTACGGAAATGAGCTACGGGCTACGAATTTTAAGGAACCGTACTTAGTACTAAGTGAACGTAATCTTTGAAAACGCGTTGGATGTTTTTCAGCGATATCTCAAAAGAAAACATCAAATTGACTGTGTTTTTACAAGCTTTATGTTAACTTGCACTGGATGTAACTATGTACCTATAAACAACTATGTAAGTTTCGGTGGTGGTTAGGAAGTCGTGGTGGTCGAAGCGCTTCCTTCTGAACGGGAGGTCGCGGGTTCAAATCCACCCGGCTTGTATCTCTAAATCTAAATGTGAAAAAGATTTATGTGCAGTTTTTCACAACACCACTGGCTAAAAACGGTGAAGGAAAACATCGTGAGGAAACCTGCATGTCGGAAAAGGATTCTAAAAATCCTTTGAAGATATGTGAAGTCCCCAATCCGTACTGAGCAAGCGTGGTGGACTATGCCTAATCCCTCTTCGGAAGAGACCTGAGCTCAGCAGTAGGCAGTAATGGGTTGTTACAGTATAGTAAGTTATGTGTCTGAATAAACGTATTTTCTTTCTTTCTTTCTTTCTTACTAAACATGATAGACTCATCGTGTTTGGGCTCGTTTTTGGCGTTTGAAGATATTAGCTTTTTTTTTCTTTTTCTGCCTTCACAATCTCTTTATATTATGTTTATGTTATTAGTTTTATTACAAAACATTTCACTAATAACTTTTTATAATCACATTAATTGATATTAATCTTTTCCTAAAATATTACAACTTGACCTCATGTTTAGGAAATTGAACTTTAACGTCTATAAAATAAAGGTCATTTTAGCTTGATTTTGTAAATGTTAAGTTATCATGATTAAAGATTATTGTTTGTCGACGTTTTTTCGTTGAATGTCAAGAGTTTATTTATAACCAGCTTGTCAGAAATTGACCTAGTTCTAATCATCTAATATCATAATAATATTATAAAGGTGAAAGTTTGTATGTATGGATGTATGTTTGTTACTCTTTCACGTAAAACCTACTGAATGGATTTGAATGAAACTTTACCACAATATAGCTTATACATCAGAATAACACATAGGCTACAATTTTTGAGGTTTCTAAGGTCGTAAAAAAATATTTTTTTGCGGTATAATAGTACTATATTATAGACGTCGCGAACTAGACGGGCTAGACGAACGGCGGACGAACCTGAAGTCCACGCGAACGAAGTCGCGGGCAAAAGCTAATATTGGAATAAGAGTAACAACTTTCAAACGAAAAACGAGTCAACGAAGTCGGTTCAACTGTTTAATTATGAGGACATGAACACCATCAATAACAAAATTGAATGTTCTAAGTTTTATTTTTTTATTTCTTTGTGTGTATGGAATAAAGTTGATTTCTTTCTTTCTTTCATCTCAAAAAAAATAGATCTTTTAGCAAAGATTAAAAATATGATAATGTGATTGGCACCAGTGACTTACATTAAAAATCATCAAAAAATAATTTACTTTAAAGAAAACTTTTTAAATACAAGCTTTTAAGATGCTGGATATCGATTAGCAATAGTGCTAGCACAAGTAAAACAAGCCCAAACACAACAGGTCTATTTTGTTTAGCACAAGAGTTCCTATGATCACATTCGGAATCCATCACTAGATCAGCACCATTTTGCAAAATGTCAGCTCAATCGGAAACCGGGAAGTTTGTCATGTTTAGCTTGCATGATTCCTTACATAGTTACATCCAGGTTAATATAAAGCTTGCAAAAATGAATGTCCTTTAAAGAAAAAGAATTCAATACCTCATAAAATTGGAAGTTGTTATAAATAGTTACATTATATTAATCAAAGCTGTGAAGTATTCTAATTACTCTGCGGTACGCGTCGAACCGACTTTGTGTCGCCGGTCTCAATTAAATACAAGAGAAAACTAGTATGGGTAATAATTCCTACTAATATTATAAATGCGAAAGTTACTCTATCTGTATGTCTGTTACGCTTTCCCGCTTAAATCTCTCAACCGATTTTGGCACAGGCAACAGGCCTACAATTATTTTGGTGCCGCTAAAAGTCCACGGTGTTTCCGGAGCGCTATGACATGTCCCTCTTTAAACGAGGTTTAAGAAAAGTCCTGTATGGGTAGGTGATAGATAACGGCTCCTCTTTGCCCTGGCATTACAGAGGTTCATGAGTGACGGTGACCGCTCACCATCGGTTAGGTCGTAGGCGCGTGTATCTATTACGCAATAAAAATAAAAAGGCTACCTTTATTGCGAAAATAGAATAAAGAAATAAACGGGTTATAGAGTTGACGCAAACGATTGTCGCGGTAGCAGCTAATATTTTATAATACGAAGTATAACATAAAGCTTTATTTGTAGTGAATTTAAGAAGAGATATTGCACAAAATAAGGTTTAATTAAAACAAAAAATCACTTACAATTAACAGATATCAATAATAAAAACTTGAGAGGTGTCAAAGGACACCCGGATGGAACGAAGTTCCTTTCGATTAAAAGATATCTTATCATCTACGCCGATATGTTGCGATGTTGGAATCAAAATCGAAGTGTGACGCAGACGAAGCCGAGGCGAAGCAAACATGGTCTTTAAAAAACCATCAAACACAAACCTTATAGCCCTCAAGTTTTCCTATCTCGAAATTTACTTCCGACAACCCTACTCGAGAAAAACCTCACGGAAATTTTATTCAAATCTACATAAAGTTACACTCTGAATGTTTTAATCAGAGACTTTTGTACTAACTTAATTTGGTGGCGAGTTTACGGAAAAATAAATCATTTGAGATTGAAATAAGACTGAAAATTAAAAATTTTGGTTTTCGTTAAATTGGTTCGGGAGAAATGCAGATTTGAGATATGGATTTAAGTTGTTGTTTTTGAAGATGGTAGTGATGGGTACATACTGTAATGTTTTGGAACGAAGTTCCTTATCGCGCGTTGTGAAAGTGGGCTAGACGGAAAAAATTCTTACGAAAAGTTAATTGTCGCTAGATGGCGCTGTGATAAAAATCTTTTAAAACACGTTCCTTATTTGTTTTAGATGATTATCGCTAGATGGCGCTGTGATCAAAATCTTTTAAAACACGTTCCTTATCGCGCGTTACGTTAGGAAAAAAAAATATGATATCTTTTAATCGAAAGGAACTTCGTTCTATCCCATGACACTTCTCAAGTTTTTTTTTCTTTTACCGTTATTAGCCAGTGATGTGTTGAAAAATTGCTCTTTTTTTCTAATTAAGATTTAGAGATACCGATCGATTCGAACTCTGCTACCTAAGTTGAAAATATGTGACCGCAACAACCTCCATAAAACATCTGTTTAACAATACCTCTGTCGCTTTTAAAGGACAATTTCGACAATTTTCCCTTGTTCATACAAAATCCTCGAATTACTTACATTGTGCCCTTAAATAAATATGCAACCCTCAACCCTAAGGAATGTTTTACATGAATATAAAAGAAATATTTCACTTAAAACCCCTTTGAAGATACATTTTGCGATATTAGGTATAAGGAATTCGCAAGGTGAATGCTAATAATGTATTATGGTGTTAGAAAGGTTTTTCGGTACCTATTGTAATATTATGAGCGATTCAAATTCATATTTGTTGTGTAGGTTTGGAAAATAATTATCTTTTAGTGACTTTTTCTTGTTGATTCATGTAAATAAGAAATTACTTTTACCTATAGACTACAGGCCCATGAAGAAAAATTGTGGGTCATTTGAACCACCAGGTGACCTATCTAAAACGAAATTCTAGCATAAAATAATAAGATTCAGTACTATGCCGTCACTTGTAAGCTGTCCAACTGAGTGTAGGTGAGCATTCAGGGGATTGCAACCATCGTTTTTTCCCCTTGTCGCATGATTTTTGTACGGCGTTGAGGAATAATGGATTAGAAGCAGTATTTAAATAGTATGATACAGATACCGTATCATACTATTTAAAAACTGCCGCCGTTGCAATCCTTATTATTTTATGCTAGAATTTCGTTTTAGATAAGTCACGTGGTGGTTCAAATGACCCATAATTTTTCTTCATGGGCCTGTAGTCTACTAATATGTTTTACAAAAATGAAAACGACAGATTTCAAATTACAAAAACTAATCAGATCGTTATCAAATTTAGGTGAGATTATATTCAAATTAGAGTTTGCTTTCTAATAAAATAGAGTAATCGAAATTGGTTTATCTAAAAAAAAAATATACGTACAGCAAATTGAAAGCTTTTCCGTTTCAAACATGGTTTCAAAAGTACTTGGAGGATTTTAAATGGGCGACCATTACCTTTTATATTTATGGTTAAGCACTATTACAGAAGATTTATTCGACAGTGTAACGTGATTTTGAAGAAAAAATTCTAGAAGATATTGACTTTGTTTTCTAGCACTTTGAATGTGGTAATCATTTTTTGTCTCTCAGCACTATGAAGCTTCAAACAAGAAAAAAAATACAATTTCTATTAGGTCATTGGTTAACGGTTGTTGTGAAGTTTAATTTGAATAAAAGCTTACGTTACATCTAGACTACAGGCCCATGAAGAAAAATTATGGGTCATTTGAACCACCAGGTGACCTATCTAAAGCGAAATTCTAGCATAAAATGATAAGATTCAGTACTATGCCGTCACTTGTAAGCTGTCCGACTGAATGCTGGTGAGCATTCAGGGGATTGCAACCATCGTTTTTTCCCCTTGTCGCATGATTTTTGTACGGCGTTGAGGAATAATGGATTAGAAGCAGTATTTAAATAGTATGATACAGATGTCCCGGTAATTGTAAAATTAAAAAAAAAAAAAACCGACTTTGTGGCCCAACATTTTTGTACGGCACTGAGCGTTTTCTTATTTTTTTTCAGGGATCTATCGGTGGTAAGAATGCCGTATAAAATATATATGACCAAAATGTACTCACTCTACCTGTACTTTTGAATGCTCACGTGTACTCAGTTGGACAGCTTACAAGTGACGGCATAGTACTGAATCTATATCTTATTATTTTATGCTAGAATTTCGTTTTAGATAGGTCACTTGGTGGTTCAAATGACCCATAATTTTTCTTCATGGGCCTGTAGTCTAATCGGTCATATTATTATTATGATCATATCATAGACTGCAATGCAAAAAGAGTCTAAATTCAAAAGTTAACATTTCGGGTTACATCCCTTTACCTTAACCGCATAAAAATACAGCTTGAGCTCTTATTATTACATGAACGGGATTATAGCTTGAAACCGCGAGTATCGCTCTAATGTGAAAACTGTGTTTCCTTACAAAGACGGTATAAAATATGGGTATCATCGTAATAATATCAAAGAGGTTCCGCTGTCTATGGTTATGTGTTAATATAATAATGAATGATAATATCGAATACTTGTTATCGAGTTGTTGATAATATCGAGTACAGCTTACTCGAATACAAATTTTGGTAAATTTTCTTCATTAAACCGCATCATAAAAACCTACAACGACATTAATTCTGGCAGCATTGACATCTTTCATGATTCACCTAACGAATTTAGACAAAATCTGATAAAATTGCTAAAATAAGCTATTTTTATTTTTACTTTTTCTTGTTTTGTAATTTAACTTTAAAAAGATTTTTTTTTTCTGTAACTTTGTGTTAATACTACTTTTGTGAAAGCTGTATGCACCTCTATTTTACATTCCACTCGGGCCAAGAGTTAATTATGTATTTTTAGTATAAGTAGAGTTAAGTGTGAATGTAGTTGGTGCTTCTTTTATAAAATAAACTAGCTATTGCCCGCGACGTCGTCTGCGTGAATGCTATGTACAGCACCATAATAATATAACAACAATTATATCTTTTAAAATAACATTATTTTACTGGTTTCTTTTTTACCTTTCATATCTACACTAAGTAGAGTAACAGAAAAATACTGTTTTTTTTTAAAATTGAAGTGCAAAAAGTGCTAATTTCGAACCTCTTCGAATAAATGACTTTAGAGTGATTTTGCTGAATTAAGTCAAAAGTTGTGACTAAAGCAGATGTAGAAAATAATCAAATTAAGACAATTATTAGATAAGATTAGAAGATAGCGTAAAAAACATGCTTATAGAACTTCTCGATAAACTACAATAGTGGTTTGGTTCTCCGCAGCCAAAATGTAAAGAGAGTCCGGACAGAACGTAAGAATTTCCGCCTCAATTGTGTGTTTGTGGAGCGAGATGACTTTAAGGCGGATCCCGTTACACAACTTTGGAGGAGATAGGTTCCGAAGAAGCATAATCGGGACACCGACCTTCAGCTTGATAGCATGCGCTGGAAGTCTACTTGTTGACAGAGAATTCAAAAGTTCCACAGGATAATGTGTGGCATCATCTTGGTCGATGACAGTATTTATAGAGTTGTAGACCACTTCATTTCCCTCAATTTCCGAGAGAATGCATTCGTTAATTGCTGCAGCCTGTTCATTTTTGGGTGTCAAAATGGCTCGTTCACACACCCAAGAATTCTGCTGGTGCAGTATACGACTGATGTCATTGTTCACACAGCGAATAAGTTCTTCTAAGCTGGATACAACTCTACCGAGAGACATTGGAACCACCACTTGTCCACTTCTCTCGTCTGGTAGAGTACCTTCATCAAGACTTAGAAGGACATCAGAGAATTCTTGAGCACGTCCAAATTGGGGATGGATATACTTCGTAGGTTTGCTTGTTCTTCAAAATTACTCACAAAATAAATTTGCAAAAGTTTTGTAATATCTGTAGGTAGCAGCGAACCAATTTGATGGTAAACTTGTCGCTGGATCTTGAATGTTGGCATGAATCCTGTTTCAACGATTTGATTTGCACCTAACGAAGTCATCTGGAAGATGCTATTATAGGCTCGGATGTTTTTAAAGAAATGGCTGGACTTTGGATGTTCGCCGCTTAGTAAGAGTTTCAACAGTTCTGGTGGGTCTTGCAGACTTCAAGCGTACCTTACCAGATGCACAACACATCCCATTGGGCTCCCCTCTTCATTTGCGGGCTTGACAGAGGGCGCACACTTCTTCTAAGATGCCAATATCTACGTGTGCGGCGTAGTTAATTGCAACATTGTACATGAATTCGCTTCCTTCTGTTTTAGCCCTGGTTGCTCTTGTAACTTTTGCATTCGGTCCCGGTCTTGCGATATATGAGCAGAAGTCACGTACGTCATGGTAACTGCTCTACGCTCTTCATGCTACTCATCAGTCTCCAACCAACGTGAAAGAGCAGGCTGAGAGTGATCTCTCCTTAACTGAGTATCCAGCTCTTCAAGATCTTCGATAGACTGAGTTTTCGCAATGTGATCTCGAAGAGTAGCCAACCTACCTTCACGCTCAATGGCGGTTTCTACACATCGAGCTATCCTTTTCCTTCGAGTATCGTTTGAGCATTGGGATAAATTAGATCGTTTTCCAGGCATTTTAATTATTTATTTTAATTCGATACTAAAGAATAATATAATGATAGTAGCTAAGTAGTTCAAATTGACCAATCACACGATAACTTATAGCAAAGCAGGTAACATCAGTTTTGACATTTGGTGTACGAAATAATAGCGCGATTCAGATAATTCAAATTTATACGCCAACGCCATCTAGTTAGCAAATAGGAAACATTGTCCCACAACGACATAATCAAATTTAAATTATTTATATCAACAAAAAAATGCTTCCATATGTAATTCGACTTGAAGGTTAATAGGTGTCGTTGCTCTAAAATTGTTTAATTAAAATTATTTATATGTATAGGTCTTGCTAATCTCTGAAACGAATTAAAGACACAATTTTTAAGAAGGAATAGAACTCCTTGTATCTATGACAATTAAAAAATAACCATTGACAGTGGCAAAAATGACACAATCAAATTTAAATTATGGTATAAGAGCTAGCAACGTTTTTGACAGAGTATTTACCGATAGGGACTGTCTAGTAGTCGCCGGTAGTGGTAGAGTACGGATAAAAATCGATTTTTCAAATTATTTTAAGACACTTTTTTCTTTAAATTACTTTTATTATACTTTTTGCTACATGAATTTATTATTGCCAGATATTTTTTTGTTGTTCTTCTGTGCCAGACACTAATTTTGAATGATTTTTTTTTAATGAAGCTTTTTAAGCACCTAAAAACCTAAATTTAGTTTGCCAACTGATATAAAAGTGAAAGAGTATGAGAGATAGCATGTATAAAAATAAAAACTGGCTTTACTGAAATGTTTGTTTTCCCGACGTTGCTAGCTCTCGTACTAATAAAAAAATGATTCAACATGAAATTTGACTTGAACGCCGATAGATGTCGTTGCTCTAAAATTGTTTAATGAAATTTATTATATTTATATCCCGTTCCTCGGAGATGATAGCACTATAATATATAGCCTATGTGTTGACCCGACTTCTAAGCTATATTCTTGCCAAATTTGAAGTTCATCGATGCAGCAGTTTTCGAGTTTATCCCAGACAAAGCTGACTTTTTTACAGAACTAAATGTATGGATTCTGAATCGCGCCATCAAAATGTTCAACGGTTGTTTGACTTGGGGGAGTGTATTTTGCAATGTTGACTTTTCTATCATTTTATTATATGTATAGATAGATAAATAAATACTTGTTGGAAATTAATTTAGGAATACTTTCGCACTACACTAACACTGGCTAAAAACGGTATTATTGGCATCCTAAATAGTACAACAGCTCACCGCATAGGTCCAATAAATTTAATAAAATGTCCGTGGTGCTTTTCTCAATTCTGGCGTAATGCATCTTTCAATGTAATTTTATTGTCTCCCGCTTTGCGAGAAGGGAAGTCGAAACTCATGTTTTTCCTACTCCTTCTATCATCTTCTGATTAAATTCGTTGTGGGGCCCAAGACAAGTTAGCTTTCCCTCGGGTTCCTGGGCTTCACTGCTCAGAGTCATTACGATGGTCGCCGCTGTGGATCCTGGCTACACAGGAGTTACAGTGGTGGGAGTGAGAGGTGGGCCAATACCCGAAAAATATCGCGAAGAAAAACATCGTGAGGAAGCCTACCACTGGAAAAAGATTCCAATCCTTCTAAGATATGTGAAGTCCTCAATTCACACTGAACAAGCGTAATAGACTACGCTTGATCCAGGAACTGAGGAAATCTGAATCTAACTGAGGAAATCTGAGTCCAGCATTGGACAGTAATGTGTTATAAACTTATTCAGACACTCGCGTTTTTCTATACTACTCAAGTACTACCCAAAAGCGAACGAGAAAGAGGGTAGACAGATTTGTTTGCTCTTAAATCGACCCGCAGAATCCAGTTTTCTCGTGATCATGACGTTTGCAACAACGTTGAAATATCGAGACTACTCAATTAATTAAATATCGTGGTAAGAACCCGTTGCATGACAGTAATGTGTTGTTACAATACGGTTTGAAAATGGAATGATTCAAGTTATCTCAAAAGTTTACAGTCAAAGTCGCACAACTAATAAATTCTAAATAATTTATCGTTTAAAGATTGTCGCTTTATTACTACTGCTATTCAGCTTAACTATCGGGTCCTTAATATAACGTGGTCCTTGATTTCCCTCGGGACCCGGAATGCTAACAAAACATGTAATCAACGTGCGATTTTAGAGACGAATTCGACGGTCCGTTTTCTTAGTTTATTTGATAGTTTTCAATGTTCCTGGGCCGTAGTTCTAGAGTTTTGACAGTCTGTTTAACCTTTCTTGTATACGTGTAAAGATTTCAGGTTTTTCTTTTTTGTTGAGTGTTCTAAAATACCACATTTTAACGTTATTTTAAAGCATATCGTACGAGTATAATGAAATAATATTTAAACATTATGTTTTTGCTGTAATTTTTTAATTTAATGTAAATTTTCTTTATCCAAACATCATTATGTATGCTAAACAGGCGTTGTTTTATTTTACTACATTTTATGGCACGTAGATAGACGAGCTTACAGCCTACCTGGTAGGTAGTAAATGGCTACCATCGCTCATGTCACCTATGACTAATCGAATAAAGCTCTCGTTTGAAGAAGGACAAGAACAAGTACATCTATAGTAGTAATATTTTAAAGAGGAAATGTTTTATTGTTTGTTTGTCTCGAATAGGCTCCGAAACTACTGGTCCGAATTCAAAAATTCTTTCAGATTTGGAAAGTTCATTTATCGAGGCTATATGATATATTGTTTCCCTTTGTGACGCAGACGAAGTTGAGTGGGTCAGCTAGTTTAACATAATTTTCTGAAAAGCATTACAAATTTCAATCAAATCCGGTCGGCTTGTACCTCTAAATCTAAAATGTGAAAAAGATTTATGTGCAATTTTTCACAACACCACTGGCTATAAACGGTGAAGGAAAACATCGTGAGGAAACCTGCATATCGGAAAAGGGTTCTAAAAATCCTTTGAATATATGTGAAGTCCCCAATCCGCACTGGACAAGCGTGGTGGACTATGCCTAATCCCTCTTCTGAGGAGACAGATACAGATTACAAATTTAGATGTATCGTGACATTTTACGATTCCAGTACAGTTTCCTATTTTCTGTCGTTGTTACAAATTGACCACAGAGTACAAAGTCCGGTCCCTTCATTTGCATGCCATTTCATTACTCTGTCTGACCTCGTACGAACATATAAATAAATACGACTCTCTTTGTAGATAGACCTTTTTGAATCTAATTTGATGTTGTTTTTGAATTTAGAAGTTTGAATTACGAGAGTTTTAATGTGTTTAAAACAAGGTAAAATTTGTCAATGTAGAGTACTTGAAATAACATTTTTTTTTTCAGAGACATGGGTGAGAAAGTAATGTACACAAACTCCAATAAGAATGTTGTAAGAAGATGATATTATTACAATAACTGATAAATAAGAATTTTATATATACAGGGTGGATCTGTAACTTTGGACAATCTGACGTGGGGTGAATGACCTGTTAAAATAAAACTTAGAACCACTTTTATTTTAGGAATTGGATAAAGTCCGCAACGATAGTCGTACGTATTCCATATAATGTCAGAAAAAAAGTTTAACCGATCCAAAAAATAAAAATGGTGCTAAGTTGTATTTCGACAGGTCATTCACCCCACGGCAGATTATCCAAAGTTACAGATCCACCCTGTATATATGCATAATAATATGTTTATAACCTGTAATTTTGATGTACTCTGAAATTAACACTCTCAATACTATTGTCAATGATTGTCTCTTATTCAAAAATTAATTGCCGTTCGTTAGTCTCGCTAAAACTCACGGCTGAACCGATTTGACTAATTTTAATGTTGAAATATTTGTGGAAGTTCAGGGAAGGTTTAAACAGTGAGAAACTTTACTTAATTTACGCGGGGCGGCGCGACGGGGAAGAGTGCCGTGGGCGTAACGCGTCGCGCCGTCCCTCATAACCCCGTGCTGGGTTCTGGCCACAGCCGAGGTTCGGCCGCTGAGTGTGAGCAGTTGGAGGTTTTAGTGCGGTTCAACTCCCACATACCCCGATCCGGTAATTTCCTCCAACTAAAAAAAAAAAAAAAACCTTAAGTTACGCAGACGAAGTTACGCGGGCCAGCTAGTACTTTATAATATTATGTTGAGAGAAACATCTTCAGTAGAAACACTGATATTTTTTTACTGGTTTCCTTTTACGAGTGGATTTCCCAACTTCAATTAGAGTAATAGTCCTTAGCTTCACAGTTTTAAGGTTCAAATTACTAAACAAGTTTTGGCTCTAATTAGTCATTATTAATTATAGTTCAGAACTACGCTTGTCATTTGTTTGGACCGAGTTTTAAGGATTTTAGTTGTAACAGTATGGGATAATGTGCTTTAAAACAATGAATGTAAGGTCGATAATGGTTTAAGTTAATTATGAAAAGAAGAGTTTTGGGATGACCGTTGTGGGTCGTTATTAATTGAGTTATGCGGTTTGTTTCTTGATGTTTTGCCGAGTTAATTTTTTTTTTGAAAAGAAAACTTTCAAGTACAACTTTAAGATCCTGGATATCATGTAGCAGTAGAGTACTAGCTAATACAAGTAAAACGAGCCCAAACACGACGGGTCTATCTTTGTTTCACACAAGAGTTCCTATGTTCCTGTATTTTGTATTCTTTTCTGTTTTTTTTTTTCTATTATTATTTTTATTCATTTTTTTTTGTTTTTATATTTTGTAGCTATTAGCACAGTACCTGCGTGCACGTCACTTGGTGCCGACGGAAGACCAGCGTCGTAGTACCGTTTTTTCGGTGCTGTCGACATTGCTGAGTCGGTAGCAGTTTCCTAGCAATGTCATTTAGTTATAGTTATAGTTTAGTGTAAGTGATTTGTAATTGCTTGGAATAAAGATTTATTCTATTCTAGTCTATTCTATGACCACTTTCCGAATCCATCATCAGATCATAGACATAGCTTTATTTATGGCGAAAACACACACATACATGGTAATAAATTCAAGAAAAATCAGCGCCATTTTGTTATGTTATTGCATTGTCAAGCGATATACATCCGCGTGTAAAACTTAAGCTCAATCGGAAATCGGGAAGTTTGTCAAATTAAACTTGCAAGATTCTGACCGAACTTACATAGATACATAATTATTAGTTACACACCTAGGGTAGTCGTGGTGGCCGAGTGGTCGAAGCGCTTCCTTCCGAACGGGAGGTCGCGGCTTCAAATCCGGCCGGCTTGTACCTCTAAATCTAAATGTAAAAAAGATTTATGTGCAATTTTTCACAACACCACTGGCTAAAAACGGTGAAGGAAAACATCGTGAGGAAAACTGCATATCGGAAAAGGGTTCTAAAAGTCCTTTGAAGATATGTAAAGTCTCCAATCATGCCTAATCCCTCTTCTGAAGAGACCTGAGCCCAACAGTGGGCAGTAATGGGTTGGTACAGGTACAGGTACACCTAATGCAAATTAATATAAAGCTTGCAATAATGGTGGTATTCTGAAAACAATTGAGGTTAGTAAAGTAGTTAGCCCAGTCCAGTCACAGGTACTACAAAGTATTGAAAGGACCAAGTATTTCGAGATCCTATTATCCTTCCTCTAACATGAAGTTTCGTTTCATCGTAAGAACAGTTTTGCTCAAGTTCTAAGTTACTTACATAACATAGTTTCGACGACAAACTTCAAGTTAGGAATAAGTAAACGTGTTCGGAAAATTAAGTTTTATGAGTAGGACTAGAGAATGTTTTTCCATGATATTTTGACGTGACAACGTCTTATAAATTGGTTTGCCGGGTGACACTTCAAGAAACTGCGTTACGCTCCGCTCACGTTATGCGCTCACAATGAGAGCGAGTGAGAGGCACGCGTGCCTTTCACTTTTTATGTCTGTCTCTCTCGTTCTTAGGCGGGCTAACCATGCCCGAGTCGTTGTCACGTAAAACTTTCGCCCGTATACCGACTTTACAGGCAACCAATTTTTTTTCATGATATTTTGTTATACAGGGTGGATCTGTAAATTTGGGCAATCTGACGTGGGGTGAATGACCTGTCGAAATACAACGCAGCACCATTTTTATTTTTTGGATCGGTTAAACTTTTTTTTCTGAGATTGTATGGAAAACGTACGACTATCGTTGCGGACTTCCATACTATGATGATTTTTTTTTGTTCAATCCCTAAAATAGAAGTGGTTTTAAGTTTTATATCAACAGGTCATTCAACCCACGTCGGATTGTCCAAAGTTACAGATCCACCCTGTATATTTACTAGAGAACCAGCCTTGAAGTTAGGTTACAATTTTATCTTACAGAGAATCTCAAGCAATAACAGCTACTTATGAGATGGACCCATTGAACATATTTTAAAGTGAACCACCCATCAACTGAGCGTAAGTAAGGGGTGAGCCATATAAAGTTTGCATTTTCCAAAAGTTCGACTGTCATGTTGGCTGTGTGGCATGTTGCGCCATCCTGTTGAAACCAAATGTCGTCCATGTCATACTCTTCAACTTTTGGAAACAAAAATTCGTTGAACATGTCACGGTAACGCTCGCCATAGACCGTAACGGCGGCTCCTTGCTCATTTTCGAATGATGCCGCTGGACCAAAACCCACACCAAACCGTAACTCTTTGTGGATGCATTGGCTTCTCAATGGTGAAGTGTGGATTTTCCGACCCCCAGATGCGACAATTTTGCTTATTGACATAGCCTCCGAGGTGAAAATGGGCTTCATCTGAAAAGACGATTTTTCGGTAAAAATGCTCATCCTCGGCCAAACGATCTTCTGCCCATTGGGCGAACCGAAAACGTCCCATTTCGTAAATGTCAAACCTTTAACTAAATTATGAACACAAATTGAATGACATTTGAACTGTCATTTTCTAAACAGTAGTTCAAAATGCAAACGTTAGATTGCCCACCCTATAGTAACCATCGATCATGGACCAAAAACAAAGCCAGGGGTCACTATGGCAATAAGTACCTCCGACCTACTCATAAGTCATAACAACTCCCTTCAAGCGATGTTTGAACACAATCATTGCAGGGCCAAAGCCGGATATTGTGTGTCAGAAATTAATTCCTGGAATGAACCGCGACGATTATATAGGCTGATTTATTAATGATGTTAAATATTGAAGGAGGGTGATCAGTACTCTGTTCTAATACGGAATATAAAAAAAATAGGTAAAAAAACTTCAGAGGTGTCGTGGGACACCCGAATAGAACGAAGTTCCTTTCGATTAAAAGATATCTTATAATTTTTTTTCCTAACGTAACGCGCGATAAGGAACGTGTTTTAAAAGATTTGGTCACAGCGCCATCTAGCGATGATCATCTAAAACAAAAAAAGTGTCGTGACAACTTTTCGTAATATTTTTTTCCGTCTAGCCCCCTTTCGATAACGTGCAATAAGGGACTTCGTTCCAATTACTGAAAAAATAAAATATTAGCTGAAATTTCTGATAACAAAGTGTCGACTAATAAACGTAAATAACCTCTAATGCTCTCGCGCACACCACACCTCCGTCACACCCATCAGTTGTCGAGCAACAATCGTTTTGCAGGAATTTCAGATATTTTTAAGTTGCGTTTATCATATACCATATTCTTTAGTTACAATTATGTAATTGGTCCTACACCAACCCTTCAACTATCATGACCTTCTTTATGTACCATCGATAGACAAATCACCCTGTATATAGTAGGGATGACCGTTTAATAGCCATACCCACCCTATGGTTAGTAGTTACCATAGAACTCTACTAATATTATAAATGCGAAAGTAACTCTGTCTGTCTGTCTGTTTGTCTGTCTGTCTATCTGTCTGTCTGTCTTTCTGTCTTTCTGTCTGTCTGTCTGTTTGTCTGTCTGTCTATCTGTCTGTGTGTCTGTCTGTCTTTCTGTCTTTCTGTCTGTCTGTCTGTCTCTCTGTATATCTGTCAGTCTGTCTGTCTGTCTGTCTATCTATCTGTCTGTCTATTTGTCTGTCTATCTATCTGTCTGTCTATTTGTCTGTCTATCTATCTGTCTGTTTATATGTCTGTTTGTTACGCTTCCCCGCTTAAACTACTCAACCGATTTTGATGAAATTTGACATAGACAATCTTTAGACCCTGAGAAAGAACATAGTTTTAATTGAAAGTAACGTAGACGAAGGCCCGCTAGTTAAAATATAATTCCAGGGAAGCCATAATCTACCGTCTAATATAAAGGAATTTTCTGTTGATACAAGTAAATTATAGTAAACAGATTGTGCCCAGTGACCCGGAGAGCTCAGTAGGTAATCGGACACGAGCCGGCGACTCCAATGGCCGATTTCACATACGATATACCTATCAATAATGTTGGCACACTTTACATGTTGGGTTGTGTTTTATTGCTGAAATAATACATTTCTTTACACACTCGCGGTTATCTACATCACTTACACTATTACTGAACGGGTTCTTACCACGATTATTTTTAATTGAGCGGTCCCGATATTTCAGCACTGTTGTCAAGCGCCATGATCACGGGAAAATAAAGTCAAAAAATCGAAATGTGAGTTCGAGTTCCAGTGGTACCGGCAAACGAATGAGAAAGAGGGTAGACAAATTTGTCTGCTCTTAAATGACCTACCCGCAGTTCCTCAGTCTTCTCGTGATCATGGCGCTTGAAACTGTGCTGAAATATCGGGACCGCTCATTTAAAAATAATCGTGGTAAGAACCCGTTTAGTAATAGTGTAACTGTTGCTGAAATAAGTTAGTAAAGTAATTAAAAATAGTAGTTAAGTGATGTAGAAAACTTCACTTTTCTTTTAATTACAAGCAATATATTAACTTGCATAAGCTGGCATTTTACACGCAATAATTTGACAAAATGGCGCTGATGTGATGATGGATTCGGAAGGTGGTTATATGTACTCCTGTACTAAATAAAATAGTTCCATCGTCTTTGGGCTTGTTTTACTTGTATTAGCTAGCACTCTACTGTTACATGATATTCAAGATTTTAAAAACTTATATTTAAAGTTTTCTTTAGTAAAATAAATTATTTGTTTCGATAACCTTTTAGGCCGACAAACCAACAGGCCATCTTACCGTAAGCAATGACCATTGCTCATTAACCTCTGCATTGCCAGAGGACGCTTTCTACGGCTTATCTTTAACTGGAAATGTTTAAATAAATAAAAAAAAATATCCCGCTGTGACACAGACGAAGTTGCGCGGGTCAACTAATAATTAATATGTCGATATAATTTTGGATTCCTGTAACTACCTTTCTTGATATAGTTTTTTATTTATTTTTTCCTATTAAATAGGTGCTTTACACAGTTAATTTGTATAAAAAAGACGAATCAATGGTCCGAGAAACTGGAATCGTTATCGGATACAGCTGGACGCTTTCAACTTCCGATGTAGCGCGGTAAATTAATTTTGAATGATGAATATTTTGGTCTTGGGTTTAAAAAAACAATAGAATGTCACTTATTTATATTATGTCAGACAAGCTGACGGGTTTCTTGATCGTAAGTCTTTGCTTATAGATTACATTGTCAAGACTTGAGGAGAGTACCACAACTTACAAATTACAAATTATTATAATATACATATTGTGGGAGACTGGTGCCTAAACTAGGCGGGGAGCCAGTATTTCAGGACACCAGGATCACCACCCAAAATTCAAAAAACAATATAGATTACATGAAACAGAACCAGTGTAAAGCAACGACATTAATTACAGTAGCAACCAGCAACACAACGATAAACTATAAAACATAGTACTCAAAATAAAAGAATTAAATAAAATGACAAAAGTAAACATGTAAAATAAACGTAAAAAACCTAATTAAGTCTAAACCATGATAGCAAGCAGGTTTTCCGTTTCAACATAGTTTAATTTAATGATAGAAGCCATATCTCAAGTTTCGAACGTGGATATCAAGTGGCGGTTCCGCAGTGTTCCCTAACATTGTACTCATGAGCGACGCCAACCACTTACAGTCAGTTGGTCCGTTAGCTCATCTACTTTTATACGATAGTAAAAAACATCGGACCAAAAAATTATTAGAATCAAAAAAAAACCATTAAATAGAAGTTCCAAAGAAGCTTTTTTTTTTTTTAGTTGGAGGAAATCACCGTATGTTGGAGTTGAACCGCACTAAAACCTCCAACCGCCCACACTCAGCGTCCGAACCCCGGCTGAGGCCAGAACCCAGCATGGGGTTATGAGGGACGACGCGATGCGTTACGCCATCGGCACTCCTTCCCATCGCGCCGCCCCCGTACGCAGAACCGGCGGCCGCCGGCGGTGCGGCCACCGGCTCTCTTCCAAAGAAGCTAAATAAAATAAGTTCGTTTTTCTAAAGAAGTAATTTGAAGTATTAAAGTCTGTGTCAAAATCTTAAATTCAAAATAGATAGTATCAGCAGAGTCTCAATGGAAAATCGATATTCTATTAGCAATTTAACTAGCGCATTGAATACATAGATTTTCAAAATCTTATTAAAGACAATCTCATTGAAAGTTTCGTATGAGAGTACAACTAAAGTCAAAGAAATAAAACTATACTGTTTTGATTTTAGAAACATCTAGATTTGAGGTATACAGGGTGTTGGTGCCCGGTGAAACAATACGTTAAGGGCTTAATCTGTATCACATTTCAAATCATATACACATACTTTTGAAACGGAAATAGTTACTTTATTTTCCCATACAAAGTTGAAAAATTATTATTTTGTATTATTTTTGACAACCCTACCCTGACATACATTTAGCGTGCTATATCTATTTTCACGCACACAAGCGCATGTATCCTGTTTAGAATGTGATTTTTGTCCCGTGTGTTAATACAATGTTCTGGTGACTAGCCGGCTTAAGTTATTAGCTGTTGGTGTAGGTCAGTACGGTAGGGTTGATCATGCATAAATTAACACGTAGTTTTGATTAGTTATAACTTATGATATATTATGCCTAGAAAACCTAGACTTGGTGGATGGCTTCTACATCAAGTATACTATTTGCTGTGAAAGTATTGTTTCATCGGATTTTAACACCCTGTATAAGAATTTAATGAAAACAAATTAAAATTACAATCGTAGTAACTATAACAGTTTGACATTAATACACTTTTAAATACATATAAATTATGTTTTCGTATAAATTAAATCGGTTGAAGAAATCCAAACTCAACAGGGATAAAAATGTCCAATAATGAACTACAGTCTTATCATGTATTTCACAAAAAATACTAGCATGACTAACCATCACACAAAATATTATAGATACATTAAAACCTTTTAAACTTTATTTTAACGTTTGTAGCATAACTTTTAACGCCAAAAACCTCTTTATTCATCATAAAGTCATCCATCTCCTTAATATTGACATCAAATCATGTGGAAACCTTCAGAATACTGATAAAACGTAGTCAATGATGTGAATCTCTGTCATGTTTTGACAACACATGCATTCTAAGCTACGGTTTCCCTCAAGATGAGGGCAAGAGGTCGTTGTATGTAAAAATATAGAAACTGTAGGGTGACAACAAAATGTTAGTAAAGAAATTTATATATTTATTTCTTAAATTATTTTAAACTTAAACAAATACATTAAAAAAACAGGATCACTGAAGACGGGGTCAGGCCATCAGTGATCAGAGCTCTAGTGGTAGGAACCTCCCTACTATACAGCTGGAAAAAGGAATGGTCGATTCAAGAAAGCACATGTCAGTCACCTCATAGGCCAGGTCCAACTATTTTAGTAGTTTTTCTTTTACTGCATTCACAAGGTTCTCGTCATATGGAATGGTGACATTGACCAGCACCTTCCGCTCATCCCGATCTATTATCACTATGTTAGGCTTATTGGTAACAATAGCCTTCTCATTGATAACCTGTTGGTATGAATAGAGCGTTACAATGACATAGCATTATCATGCACGGGCTAAGGCCGACACTAGTAATAAAGTAAAACGGCTTCAAATAAATCGTCACAACCAGTTGATGATGAATAATCCTAGCTACCTGGTCATGACTATGCCAGTACTCGAAGTTAGCAAAACGAGAACAACCGGTTACGCTATGACCAATAGACTCTCCCAGGTGGTGATAATAGATCCGTCCTAGAAAATTATATTATTACTAGCTTTTGCCCGCGACTTCGTTCGCGTGGACTTCAGGTTCGTCCCGTCTAGATTATTATCAAAAATTGTAGCCTATGTGTTATTCTGATGTATAAGCTATATTGTGGTAAAGTTTCATTCAAATCCATTCAGTAGTTTTTACGTGAAAGGGTAACAAACATACATCCATACTTACAAACTTTCGCCTTTATAATATATATTAGATATTAGATAAGCAGAATTATTCTTTAAATTTCATAGTCACCCTAAATGTTCACGGCCATTCAGTATTCACGTGCTAAGATTGAGGTCTCACCTCTATGTTCACACGTTAGTCTTGCTTTATACTTCAGCACGAAATTAGAATTTTCATATTAAGTTTTGTTATTAAATTAAACTGGTTAGAATACTTGATTAATTCTTGTGTATTTTCTTTTTATGAAATTTAATTTTGTATTGTTGAAATTTTATTTTTATGGATTTATAGATATGGCTGATTATCGAATGGTTCTGATATTTTGCTGGTTTATTAACTTCAAGATTCTCCTAAAAAAGGTTTCCGGCTAAACTAGACATATTTTGATGTGAAAAATTATCTGGTCTATAATAATAAATGTTGTTTCAAAAAAAAAAAACTTGAGAGGTGTCATGGGACACCCGAATAGAACGAAATTCCGTTCGATTAAAAGATATCTTATTTTTTTTTCCTAACTTAACGCGCCATAAGGAACGTGTTTTAAAAGATTTTGATCACATCACAGCGCCATCTAGCGATAATCATCTAAAACAAAAAAAAGTGTCGTGACAACTTTTCGTAAGATTTTTTTCTGTCTAGCCCCCTTTCGATAACGCGCAATAAGGAACTTCGTTCCAATAATTTTTTTTTTATATTACTAGAACTTCATTAGAATTTTATGCATCATTCGAAGCAGATTACTAAATAATAATTGTCTATGTCTTTCTTGGGACACTATTAAAAATTAAAAAGTCCAATATCGCTATATATTTCTGATCTGTCCACACGGAATGTCATTAACAGCTCCATCACGTATCGTAGAAATCGTCTGCCTTTTGCTTTCGACAAGCCAGTATTAATTATTGACACCACATGTGATGTTAACCCTTATGTCGATATAGATAGAGTTGAAATTCGCGTGTGGGCTGTAGGAAAAATGTGCAAGGTATTCGATTTCGCTTTTAGGGTCATCTGTGATGAGTTTTTCTCGAGTTTGTAGAGGTATTAATAAGTGAAATTAACATCTGATGATTTTTTTCTAGGTACGTTTTGTTTTTGGAACGAAGTTCCTTATTGCGCGTTATCGAAAGGGGGCTGGACGGAAATTGTTATGAAAAAGTTTTTACGACACTTTTTTGTTTTAGATGATTATCGCTAGATGGCGCTGTGATCAAAATATTTTATTTAAGTTATAATAATTAGTTAGTTTAAAACGTGAAGAGAGAGAGACAGACGTTTTATAGAAGAAGAGAAACTAACTAATTATTATAACATAAAAAAATTAATTTTATTACAATTCCCTCACTAATTAATCGAAAGGAACTTCGTTCCAACAACACTGGCTAAAAACGGTGAAGGAAAACATCGCGAGGAAACCTGCATGTCGGAAAAGGGTTCTAAAAATCCTTTGAAGATATGTGAAGTCCCCAATCCGCACTGGGCAAGCGTGGTGGACTATGTCTAATCCCTCTTCTAACCTGAGACCTGAGCCCAACAGCGGGCAGTACACAGGTACTTAGCCCCGGTCCAGGACGGAATACGGTGAAGCATGAATCATTCTCAATGTTATCAAAAAGTTTAAACAAACATAAAATATATAACATCGTATCTACTTCATAAAAAGCATCTGCAAAATTTGTCACAGAATTTTCCAGAAAATATTAGATATTCAGTCGCAATATTCAATATCTTTACTGGAATAATATACCACGCACCTGGAATATTGAGTATGTGTAGAATGTATATACGATATTGAATATTCATAATATCATAACATAACTATCGGTCAACAATCGCATATTATCATATCAAAACTATTATGGTTGAAATATCGTAATTGAGTTTATAATATGTCGGTTAACTAATTACCATTGAAGTGAAAGAGATAATCAATGAAAATTATTTGAGTAGAAAAGAGCCAACACCATCCTGCAATAAGAGTTAGTAAGCTATAATAAGAGTGACGTCGTGACGTTTCATATAAAATTTCTTTGAAAACATTTCTTTTGTTATTTATATCTATGATTTTGTCTTTTCTAAATTCTATATTTATAAACTTATTCAGACACTCGCGAAGACAAAACGAACGAGAAAGAGGGTAGATAGATTTGTTTGCTCTTAAATCAACCCGCAGTATCCAGTCTTCTCGTGATCATGACGTTTGCAACAACGTTGAAATATCGAGGCAACTCAATTAATTAAATATCGCGGTAAGAACCCGTTGAAAATGCATGAAAGTTCTATATTTATGGTTACACCAACTAAATACCACCATAAAATCATAATTTTTACACTCTGTTTTTTAATGCATGATAGAAAACATAATATGACCCACCTGATGGTCAATGGTTATAATCTATGAGCCTCCGATGCCAGAATACTGTGGACTTTTCTTAAACCTCGTTTAAAAAGGGATACTTATATCGTAGTACATGTATTATAAAAGTGACACACCATGAAACATTATTTCAAATACTTTCTGTTCAATTAACACTCATTTATCATTACCATGGTTTGCAGCATTGCCTTAGCGAGTCCTCTTTCAAAAGAGGCCAAGCTGCTTAGTGAAATATATTTAAGTGTTATCACAACTTGTACCGTATAAGAATTATTTAAGAAGAAAAGTAATCAGAGTGTAATAATCGTTTTAGTGATTAAGCTCTTTAAACAATAATTAAAAAATAAAAAAAAATCATTACCTTTCTCCCCAGTAAACCAATAAAGTTCTCTATTAGTATCAAAAGAAAAATCTTTCTTCAAATTCATCTCCTTGGGGGTTATTTTCAATTTCATACAAGCTGAGTTACGTTCATGTACAATATTAAACAAAGAACATTATATTTTGTATTTAATGTTTTAGTTACTGCGAAACTCCCAATTAGCACAACCGAGTACTTAGCAAGGGTATGCTACTATCGTTTTTAAATATAATTTAATTTTAACACTTTAAATTTGAAACTACTTTAAGAGATTTCAAGTAAAAATATGTATTTTTGAGGTTAATTGAACTTCTCAGTTCATGTGGTCGATAACTTGGTCGTTTTCGAAAATTTTCTATAGCTACCCACGACAATTTTTGAATTAGTCGTATTTATGAACTATGACTTGTTTTTGAAGTAGGTAGACCGTAGATAGCAACCCCGCAGTGTCCCCTGAAAATGTAGAGATCTTTGAGTAACGATAACAGCTTACGATCAGGGTGACCCGTTAGCTCGTCTGCCTACAAGGCAATAAAAAAAATTACCTTTTGAAAAAAAATACAGAAAAAACTATTTAATTCTAAATACATTAAAAATGCTGCTACAATCACTAAATTTAGACTATTTTATTTAAAATTTAATTGATTAACTACTTTCCAATATATTTAAAAATCAAGGAATTTAATTCCTCGCTACAGATAAACAATTACGCTAAACATTAAACACTTACAACTTTTATACAACATCTGTTCTCAAACTTCAGTGCCAGCCCTAAATAATTTAGACTTTCCCGATAAGGGGTCCGAGTGGGGAGATAGTTAACAACAGACTTCGGCCAACTAATTGGACGAGTACTTGAGAGTAATACGATACAAGAAATTTTATATTACGAAGACTAATTAGAGATTTATTGAGCGCAATTTTACTTTTTAATTTGAGTGGAATATTTTTTGTAAATATTGTTTTTAATAACTGTTTGTTGTGTCAGTGAAAAGAACTAGAGGTTTGGTCAGTGTATTGGAATTTGAAGCGAGACTGACCCGACATCGAAGAAGTCGGTTACTGCTGTGGTAAAACTAAAATATGTGTGATTTATATTTTGCATTGATACTGCTCTTGATATTTCACATATTATACAGGGATTTTTTTAAGAAGGTACAAATTGAAGGAGGGTGATGAGTACTCTGTTCTAATACGGAATATTACAAAAAATAGGTAAAATTACATTTTTTTTTAAATCTAAATTCGACAAAACTACCTCAAACATAAACCACACCCATCAGCTGTCGAAAAAACATCATTTTGCAAGAATTTTAGATATCTTTAAGTTGCGATTACTAAGGCATTAAGCCATATTCTTTGGTAATAATATTTTTACTGGTCCCCTCACTAAAAAATCACCCTGTATTTTCAAAGTTAATCAAATATAAACTATACCAGTAATATACTAAAATAAACAGCTATAAATCACAGAGTAACAAATCTTAATACTCGAAACAAATTCTCTATCCATCAGAAAGAACACTTAAACTAACAAAGACCTACTCCAAAATCTCGTAAAACAAACTGAAATTCAACTTGAATGGCTGTTGTTAAAGATATGCAAAGCTAAAAAGCCCAAGAGCTAGTGGCAATTTTTGGGTAGATATTTGAGGCAAGCAGAAAAAGCTCCATATTCTATTGATATGTGGGCTATCAGTGGTATTAGGCCAAAGGGAGATCTCCGACCGGGCGAGGTAGTGTATGCCCGGTCAGGCCGAAGCCCACTGTAGTAGATTTTAGATATCGTATATATGCGAAGATTTTTGCAAATGTTGTAAACGCGATTCAGGATCTCGCGCGCTATTATTGGTCGCCACAGATATACCCCAGTTCGAAAATACAGACCTGGCTGCTGAGTAGCAGGACATAAAGGACCTCTCCATTTTTTAATAATGGCAGAAAGCCTCAAAAAATACCTTTTAGGGATACTATTTTTTGTCGTAAATAATGCCCTATAACATCACTTACACTATTACTAAATGGGTTCTTACCACGATTATTTTTAATTGAGCGGTCCCGATATTTCAGCACTGTTTCAAGCGCCATGATCACGGGAAGACTGAGGAACTGCGGGTAGGTCATTTAAGAGCAGACAAATTTGTCTACCCTCTTTCTCGTTCGTTTGCCGAAGTGTTGATATCGAGACCGCTCAATTAAAAATAATCGTGGTAAGAACCCGTTTAGTAATAGTGTAAATGATGTAGATAACCGCGAGTGTTTAAAGAAATTTATGCCCTATCACATTTCAGGTTACAAAATTTAAAAAACGTAGGGTTCAGTTTAGCCTTGCTATGCAGCAGCCAGATTTGCAGTTCTGAGTTGGGGTATATCAGGAGAACTATGAACCAAGTATTCAGCTTGCCTCAAATACTTACCCGAAAATTGCCACTAGCTCTCGGACTATAACCGTTCATCGGGCGGTTTCAATTTAACTTGTCAAAAGTTGTAGACGGATCATCTTATTCTGATTAAGAATCTCTATAACATCTCTAGAAAGTTCTATGACAGCGGTTCTCAAAGATTTAGGTCCTTAAAACCGTGAAGAGGCTTCGTAGAGGAAGCGAGATGAAGGCTATGTTTGTCTTTGAATTAAATCATCATTCAATATATTTACATTTACATTACTATACCCACTCAACTGGGAACGTCACTATTCGCTAGATGGCGAAACTGGGGACTTCGTTCGGAATCAATACCGTGTTTGAGCCCCTTTTTAAAAACATTGTTTTCCAATAATTTTTAATTTAGATTTTTAATTAAACCTTATATTTTTGTAAATCTTTATTACTAAACGACGCTGTGTTGCATTTTCAGCGAAAATATATCATCAACGTAAAATATGAGACGATTAAAAAATGTAAACAAAACAAGTTTTAGAACTGTGCTCAATTTTGGCTCCTGCCACAGACTAGGCAAAAGTAAACAAACCAATTTGGTTGCCGATCCCAGTTGAGTGGTTACAGTGTCAATAGATTATCACTAAAAAAAATTAAACAACAAAAATTTAATTAACTCGAGAGAAGAAGATATTATTATTACGTTATTCAAATAAAATAAAAATGTAAGTCAGTCTTTCCAAGTATGAAAAAAAAAAATGAAATATAGCACTAGAAAAACCTCAGAAAATATCTGTTAGATTTGAACAACATTAACAAGGATGGTTAAAGAAGCTATCGAGATTTCAAGACATAGCACTTTTTACAGGGGTGGCGGCTTCAGATTATCGAGTATATGGAATCCTGTGCTAAACACAACAGTCACTAAGGGTTCATGCTCAGAGAGTCTTGTAGATACAGTGAATGTGGTGTGTCGAGAAGTGAGTTCGAGTTCCAGTGGTACTACCCAAAAGCGAACGAGAAAGAGGGTAGACAGATTTGTTTGCTCTTAAATCGACTAGCAGTATCCAGTCTTCTCGTGATCATGACGTTTGCAACAACTTTGAAATATCGAGACAACTCAATTAATTAAATATCGTGTTAAGAACCCGTTGAAAATGCATGAAAGTATTAAAGGAAACCGCGAGTGTCTGAATAAGTTTATAACATTAATAAGATGTTTCAGTTTCTTGCCCTCTGCCCCTTGGGGACATAAGAAATGAAGAGAGAGAGAGAGAGAGAGAGAGAGATAAGGAGATGAGTAATTCATGGACGATTTAAGCTCAAGATATTTCAAAATTTGAGAATCACCGAACTATCCATGTACCAATTAAAATTCATTGTTTAATCCAATTTTGTAATATCAATACGAATTTCGTTTTGTAATAAACGTTCTATTTTCCTTATACTCCTGTGACTAACTTTTCTCGTACAATAAAGCCGGGGACCCGACAGTAAACAAGTGATGTAATTTTATCCGTTACACGATACGTAGCGGACCATGTTGAGAATTAGGGATATCAGATAAACTTCTGAAGTGACGGCTACGATTGGTAGGCACATAGGCAGACCTCCCACAAGATGAATTGACGACCTAGTCAGAATTGCGCGTTGTTACTGGACATACAACGTAGGACCGGTCGTTGTGCCGAGATTTGTTGGAGACCTGTGTCCAGCAGTGGACTTATATAGGCTGATTATAATAAGTTGTTTATACCGTATGATTTTGAACAACGTTTGTATGATCATGAATCATTATCATCGTACCACTCGGCGTCGAGGTGGAGTTCATCCCTACTATATGGAACCACCGCGGTCATCCACGGTTCGTTTCAATAACACTTTTTTGCCACGCACCATCCAGCTATGGAATGCGCTCCCCTCTTCGTTATTACTTGTCCTTCTTCAAACGAGGCTTGAGGAGGGTCCTTAAAGTTAGGTCGTAGGTAGCGACCCCTCAATGTCCCCTGACATTGCAGAGGTTCATGAGCGACGGTAACCACTTCCTATCAGGTGGGCCGTTGGATCGTCTGCCTACATGTCAATAAAAAAAAAATGTCTAGCTATGTTAAGGTTAGAGCTTGCCAATGACATAGAGGTCCTTGTTTTGAGTAGGAGACAACCGTTAGACTTTTAGTTGCCCTTCAGGTGGGTTATGCGAGAGTCGAATAGTAATCCAACCTCCTACGCACGTACTCAGCGTCTGAACCCCTGCTGAGGTCACAACTTAGAACGGAGTTGTGTGGGTTGATGTATTGAACTTACGAATCAACCCACTACTATAGGATGGACAATCTAACGTTTGCATTTTGAACTACTGTTTATTTAGAGAATGACAGCTTAAATGTCATTCAATTTGTGTTCATAATTTAGGTAAAGATTTGACAGTTACGAAATGGGTCGCTATACGCTTGAACAAAATTGGGAAATATTGAAAAGTTACTTTCAAAGTGGTGGGTCTTCAGTCCAAACTGTAAGAAGTGTGTATGTGTGTCAGATGAAGCCCATTTTCACCTCGGAGGCTATGTCAATAAGCAAAATTGTCGCATCTGGGGGTCGGAAAATCCACACGTTACCATTGAGAAGCCAATGCACCCACAAAGAGTTACGGTTTGGTGTGGGTTTTGGTCCAGCGGCATCATTGGGCTAGCCGCCGTTAAGGTCAATGGCGAGCGTTACCGTGCCATGCTCAACGAATTTTTGTTTCCAAAAGTTGAAGAGTATGATATGGGCGACATTTGGTTTCAACAGGACGGCGCAACATGCCACACAGCCAACATGACAGTCGAAAAATGAAAAAATGCAAACTTTATATGGCCCACCCCTTACCATAGTGACCACTTCACTCTATTATTTTGTTAAATTTTAAATAATAAAATTAATAAGTATTAAGAAAATTACTTATAGTTTTTTTGGAACTAACTGCAACATAGAACGAGAAATCAAAAGATCGCATGACATCATCTTCAAATTATTTTTAATATTGCTAACGGGAACCTCGGCGATGAAATGTCTTTTTAAAAGTTGGGCAGTTGGTAGTCATTTAACATCAAGTAGGTAGATGACTAGTCTACTGTTGAGTCAGTAAAAACATGTCTTAGAAATGTAAAAAACAACAGAAAATATTCACAACTTCTTAATTTCTTCTTGACATTTCGTTTACCTCAAGAAGGGTTTAATAAAAACTTTCGAAAAAAAAAATCGTTCCTATTAAACAAACATCCTGTACACCAAAATAATTTACATTTAAAACGACTTAAGCACCAATAAAACACACGCAATAACAACCCTTACAACTTAAGTAATAGGTTCTATAATTTTAGAGCTGAATGGAAGACCGGAAAATTGTCTATTGAGCTCAGAGCGTGAAATTATGTGTTAACAAGTTCGGTGGAGTTCAAGGGATGTAATTGGAAAAGACGGGCCATCTAGGGGGGGGGGGGGGGATAGTGGGGATATTAATATTTGTTATTTAGTAGTGTTAGATTTGTTTGTATCAAAGACTAGCTGGTCTACGCAACTTCGTCTTCATAACATAAAAATTGTTCCCGGGAATTTCCTAAAAGAGACTGTCGGGTTATTATCTAGTGGTACCAATTCGCCGCATTTCAGGCTCATAATATCTTGAGACTATAATGATGAACTAGGTAACATTGTTAAAACATATTCCCAAACCTTAAATTGCATTAAAAAAATTGGTTGCCTGTAAAGTCGGTATACGGGCGAAAGTTTTACGTGACAACGACTCGGGCATGGTTAGCCCGCCTAAGAGCGAAAGAGACAGACATAAAAATATTGTGAGCGCATAACGTGAGCGGAGCGTAACGCAGTTTCTTGAAGTGTCACTCGGCAAACCAATTTATAAGACGTTGTCACGTCAAAAACCATAAGCATTATCGTCCTAATGTTCTACCCTTCACCACTAAACCCAGTTTAGCGTAAATTTTTGAACATTTTTGTTAAGTTCCTATTTGAGAGTAAATGGTTCGACCGGAAACTGGGTATCACGTTGTCAAACACGCATTCAAAGCGATATTTAGTGTGGCCACGAAAATAGCTGCTTATAAAGCTTAAAATCAGCCTATAGATGTCCACTGCTAGACATAGGCCTCCCCCAAACTTCGTCACAACGGCCAGTCCTGCGCTATCGTCAGTTCAACTTGCAGGAGGTCTACCCACTCTGCGCTTACCGGTTCGTGGTCGCCACTCCAGAACTTTTCGGTCCCATCGACCATCCGTTGGTAGTACAATGTGTCCTGCCCATTGCCACTTCAAAGACGCAATTCTATGGGCTAATAAAGATTCCTATTTCATGGTCTGTGCCGTCGGCTTGACCTATGAGAATACCTCCTTCGATTTTCCCTTGAGTACCTTGTGCCTTGTGGTCCCCGTGTCAGTCTAGCAGCGCCCCGCTACCCTCCCGCGCCTCCCGCTCGGGACGCGGTTCAACGGGAGCGGGCGTGTCTCTTCAGTACGCTTTCGATTGTCCTACGGTACACGTGTCTATTTTATGTACCGAGTTAACGAAGTGTTCGTTCGAGATCATATTTATTAATTAAATGATCGTCTGTGTTAGTGATTGTGACATCACGGATTTTATATAATGGTAAGTAACTTACTAGTGCCTGTTTTGTTATAATCTAATATTTTCAGCTTTTAAATAAAAAATGATTTTCCTTGCACGAAGCATGTTACATAGCTACTACTACAGCTCTCTCGGTAATAATTTACCGCAAAAATCTAATGTAACATAAACATGTGATCTGTTCCAACTTCCAACACTATAAGTATCGGTCTCACTCCATGCTTGTTGATAACGCCGAAGCTTGTGGCCATCAATGCACCGCTTCTTGGGTTGGTAAATTTACAGATCAACATGCTCAACCTGCAAGGATAATCGTCGGCCCATGCAGCTCGACTTTTCGACGCGTACGGGTCGATTTCTCGACCCGTACGGCTCGATTTCTTGACCCGTACGGCTCAATTTCTCGGCCCGTGCGGCCCAACTTCGACCCGTACGGCTCGATTCGATGACCCGTACGGCTCGATTTCTTGACCCGTACGGCTCAATTTCTCGGCCCGTGCGGCCCAACTTCGACCCGTACGGCTCGATTCGATGACCCGTGCGGCTCGATTTTTCAGCCCGTGCGGCCCAACTTCGACCCTTACGGCCCGATTTGTTGACACGTACGGCTCGATCTGCTGACCCGTGCGACTCGATTTCGATCCGCACGTCTTGATTGTTGATCCGTGCGGCTCGTTTGTGGTCGTGTAGGGATCGATTTGGAAACATGCATAGCACCAAGGAACCAAAGCCTGCCATCTAATGAGCTTTACAGCTCGGCTGGCCAACCATAGGGCTCAGTTCATACAAGTTAATTATTAATAACGAAATGTACTAGCTTCACAACACTGAAGAAACTTCACTATCACATTTGTTCTAGGCGACTTCATCCGAAGCTTTGCAGACTCTCGAATCTTTGTTGAATTGGGAAGCAGATGACCCCGAAGAAGACGTAATCCTCAAAAGAATAATTAAAATTATCAATACTCATTTACCACTTGGCTGGAAGGAGTGGAAAATACGAGTCCTTAGCAAAGAAGAGCTAATTGGAGCAGAAAGTGATCCAAAAGTCTTAAATAAATTAAGATTCGCAATACCAACCACGGAATTGGCAAGGGCTTTTGCGCCAAACTGCTCCTCACTAAAGGAAAGAACATACCGAGACATTAAACTGAAGCTCTTAGAGTGGCCTTTATGTACCGGTCTAATCATTCATCCAACGGCACTGTCAGCTAGGATCCGCGGTTCAGCTATTCAAAACGAACTGGTGCTAGCTTCAATCGCCGAGATAAAGCCATTGCTAAAATCTAGAGAGGAAGCGAACATGGAACTAAAACAGTTTGACCAAACCGAAGAAGATAATACTTCCATTTTGTCCTCAAGAGAATCTTCAGGTAGAAACAAAAGAATAAGTCGTTTAGATAGACTGGAACAGAGTCAAGTCCGACTGGAAAATATGATGGAACAATTTATCAAAAGCTTCCATCCAGAAACACAGTCTTATTCTGCTTCTGACGTCGACTCTCTTTCTCAGTCCGATAATGACGAAGAAAATATCCCCCAACCCTCGACTTCATCATTCCAACCATGGAAACCACCAGCGCCTATAGAAAACGACGACGACTTTGATTGGGCCCCATCCACCAAACCACAGGAACCTCTGATTCCTACTCCGAAACCACATATAGCTTCACAGGGTATTGAGTGTCAACGACTTGGTGATATCAGCTACAACCAAATCAGATACATCGACGTTCAAAAGAAACTCCATGCCTCCCCCGTTTTTGGCCCACTAAAAATTAACCCCGCACTGAATGCTCATAAACCAAACTCAAACCAAGAACATCTAGAGCGCATGGACTATACCCTCGGCACAATCAGCCATGCTTTATTATTACAACGGGAATCGTTGACAAATACCCTGAAGGACTTGGCTAATAGACATCCAGCCATGAAACAGGATCTTAAAAATATTTTGTCATCTGATTCAACATTAAAAAGTCTCTCAGATGACCTCCTTCAATACGTTTGTGGAAGGAGGGCTGAAATAATTGAGTATAGAAGAAGAGCACTCCTGCCCCGAGACAAATACAAATCGACCCTCCTTGCTACTATTCCACCTTCAAATACTCACCTTTATTGCGAAGAGAAACTGTCGGAGCTACTAAAGCAACCGTCACAGCCACAAACCTTTTTTCGCAACCCCTACAGAAAACCATTACAACCGAGTAACTACTTTCAATCAAACTCCACTTATCGACCTAAAACGGCCCCCAGAAATACGAAAACGTCGAAACAAAACAGTAAGTCAAGCATTAATAAAACGCAAGAAGCTCACAAACGTCCATTCAATACAAGAAACGACGCCCGTGTTCCACGAAACAAATCAGGCTATGTCTCAAAGAGATATAGAACCGCATGACGCTTTCAGCGGCGGACGGCTCAGGTTTTTCTTAGAGACCTGGAAAAGGGAGGGAGCACCGTTAAGTATCCTACGAATAATAGAAGGTTATATTATACCCTTCGTAAGAAAGCCTCCGCTGATTCACTTTCATCCAGATATACTCCGGATATACGAAACGAAAAACCTAGACTCAAATATTCAAATTCTGATAAAAGAGCAGGTCCTGGAAAAGTCCTCAGTTCAAACGGGTTTCCTATCGACTATGTTCCCCGTTCCAAAGACAAACGACGAGATACGTCCCATTATAAATCTGAAAGGGTTGAACAGATACCTAGAACCCAAAAAATTCCGCCTAATAAACCATTTCCGAGTTCCACTCTTTCTACAAAAGAAGGATTTCCTTATAAAAATCGACATTTCTCAGGCATACTTCCACATTCCAATAGCCAAGCGTCATCGACGATTCCTGTCAATAGTGCACAACGAGGAAGTTCTACAGTTTACGTGCCTCCCCTTTGGCCTCTCTACAGCACCCCTCACCTTCGCTCGGGTCTCAAACTGGATAGCGTCCAAATTAAGACAAATGAATATACGAGTCATAGTATACCTGGACGATTTTTTACTAGCCAACCAGGATCCTGTAAAACTACAGTTAGACGCCACCATCACAATCCAATTCCTGACCAAACTCGGTTGGATCATCAATATGGAGAAATCTCTCCAAATACCGTCTCAACGTATCGAATACCTGGGCATTATGTGGGATACGTATCACGACGCAAGATTTCTTCCAGAAAAGAAAATTTCCTCCATCGAAAGGGACCTAAACAAAATACTTTCAAATCAGATGTGGAGTTGGCAATCCGCAAAGAGCCTTCTGGGAAAGCTAAATTTTGCTTCCTTTGCGATACCCCTCGGGAGACTGCATTGCAGACAGCTACAAAGAGCAGCAAACATTCTACCAGAGGAGCTAAAATTAAGGAAATTTCCTATCCCAACGAAAGCACTTCTGGATTGCAAATGGTGGCTTCAAAACCTCAAAAAAGCGGATTTAATCTTTACACCGCTAGAGACCATATTTATTACAACAGATGCCTCGGACACAGGCTGGGGAGCTCAAATAAACGAAAGACACATAAACGGAACTTGGAACACACATCAATCACAATGGCATATCAACAAAAAAGAATTGTTTACCGTACTCCTAGCGTTTCAGGCAGCAAAACGGACTATAAAAAACAAGAGAATCGTAGTGCAATCGGACAACCGCACTGTAATAGCATATTTAAAACACCAGGGCGGCACAAGATCTTCGAACCTAACAGATCTTGTGTCACAAATCCTACTGTTGGCCAAAAAGGCGCATGCGAAAATTTGTCCCGAATATATTCCGGGGATATACAACGACGTAGCAGACAGTCTATCTCGTCAGAAACGCCTTTCGGACTGGCACTTATCGACGAAAATCTGCGAGGTAATTTTCCAAAAGTGGGGAGTTCCGGAAGTGGACCTGTTTGCATCAAGCAGTTCAAAAGTGGTCCCGGTTTATGTATCCCGAGACGCAAAGGACAAGTCGGCGCTATTCACAGATGCATTCAGCAGGATGTGGGAATTCAAGTTAGCTTGGGTATTCCCTCCTCCATCACAAATTCCCCGTGTGCTTGCCCACTTAAATCGAGCCAAAGGTATATACATCCTGATTGTTCCCCGCTGGGAACGGGTATTTTGGAAACCAGACCTGCGATCTCGAGCAATAGACAGGCCATTTCAGATTCGGAATCTCCACCATCACCTGCAGGACTTAACATCCCAAACGAATGTACAGAAAATTCGACATCTACATTTGGAGGCTTGGAAGGTACGGGGTGGTCCTCGTTAACTAAATCATGGCCAGAAGAAGACCGTAATCTAATTCAAAAAGCTTGGCGTCTTTCTTCATTTAAAACATATCGTGCTCCATGGAAAACATGGTTAACGAGATGTGAATCCCTAGGCCTTAACCCCAATAGACCAGAGCCGGTTATAGTAGCACAGCACTTGAGTTTTCTACATAGGGTTAAGAAGTTGTCACCCAACACTATTAGATTACACAAATCAGTGATTGCTACCTTCGCCAATCCTACTCTTAGGGATACAATCTCAGATAACCCGATTGTTAAACAAATAATGAAGGCTATTGAGTTATCAAAACCGATACCCATTAAAAAACAGATTTGGGATATTAAACGCCTCATATCTTGGTTGAGCAATGTCTCCATCAGGGAAGACAGTATCTTTCAAGTCTCGCGACATCTGGCGCTACTGCTACTCCTGGCTTCGGGAAGAAGGATCCACGATCTTACGTTACTCAAAGTTGATAGAAATAGCATGATTATAGATGATTCTTCCGTTACATTCTGGCCAGAATTTGGATCTAAAACAGATAGCCGCTCACACAGACAATCTGGTTGAAAATTACTCCAAGTCCCAGACCAGAAACTTGACCCAGTTCATTGGATTAAATTATACCTCACTTTAACAGAATCAAGGAGAAGCTCCGGAGGGAACAAAATTGATTCTTTGTTTATTACATCTAGAGGTTGTGTTGCAGTGGCATCTAAGACTGTCATAGCAGGTTGGATAAAATCTGCTTTCTCAGAATCAAATATTAATTTTTCACCGGGCAGCATCAGATCTGCCGTTGCTTCCTATAGGAGGGATAACAACACGCCTATCGACACCATTTTAAAGAATGGTAATTGGTGTAGTGAGAAAAATGTGATTAAGCATTATTTTAAGGAAGTTATTAACGTATCCAAAGAAGTTACCAATGATTTATGTTTAGTTAATTCTAGTTTTACGTCTTCGTTATAAAAGTCTTTTGAAAACCTAACAGTTGATTGCAAAATACATAGACATAATGTCATTATTATATTTAATAAAGTACGCAATATGATTGTATTTTATTTTGTTGCAATAAATTTAAAAAACAGTAATCACAGGCACTTATTTCTTACCAATGTTTTAGTCTTACTAACTTTAATTTAGTATCACAGTACGCTATCCCCGTGTCGTCAGAACCCAAAGATTTCTCATAGGTCAAGCCGACGGCACAGACCATGAAATAGAAACGTTTTTCCCCTGAAGGGATAAAAACGATTGTTTCATGTCTTGCCTAGGCTTGACCGAGTCAGCTCTTGACGACTCATAATCTCAAGGTACTGAAGAGACACGCCCGCTCCCGTTGAACCGCGTCCCGAGCGGGAGGCGCGGGAGGGTAGCGGGGCGCTGCTAGACTGACACGGGGACCACAAGGCACAAGGTACTCAAGGGAAAATCGAAGGAGGTATTCTCATAGGTCAAGCCTAGGCAAGACATGAAACAATCGTTTTTATCCCTTCAGGGGAAAAACGTTTCTATTTTTTCTAAAATAAATAAAATACTAATCCGAGTTTATAAAACGAATTTATTTATATTTATTTTTAGCTCTATATTTCGGTCTAACTCCAGGTTTTGTAGGTGTTACAGTGATTGAAATAAAACCTTAATTAGCATCATCAAGCAAGAAGAATTGGTTGCCTGTAAAGTCGGTATACGGGCGAAAGTTTTACGTGACAACGACTCGGGTATGGTTAGCCCGCTTAAGAGCGAGAGAGACAGACATAAAAAGTGAAAGGCATGCGTGCCTCTCACTCGCTCTCATTGTGAGCGCATAACGTGAGCGGAGCGTAACGCAGTTTCTTGAAGTGTCACCCGGCAAACCAATTATAAGACGTTGTCACGTCAAAATCTGTTCTAAAAACTACTAATTATAAATTTAAGAAAAAATGTTGGCCAAACGTCACCCAACGCCAACTTCTTGGCCCAAATTCTATTACGCGTCGTACGGCCCTCGTGCTGTTGACACGAAGATCTCGTAGTTTGGTTTATTATATGGCTCGTGTTTGCGCTACCATTGAACTCGGCTTTTCTTCTACCTACATTTTATATGAAATTTTATATTTTACGATCGTTCGTGTGGGAACTTTATTATATTTGATGTGGTTGAAAATAGAAACAAAGATATATGTACTACAGGATGATGAGTACTCAATTTCTTTCAACACTCGCGGTTATCTACATCAATAATAGTAATAGTTTAAGTATTACTAAACGGGTTCTTACCACGATTATTTTTATTTGAGGTCCCGATATTTTAGCACTGTTTCAAGCGCCATTATCACGGGAAGACTGAAGAACTGCGGGTAGGTCATTTAAGAGCAGACAAATCTGTCTACCCTCTTTCTCGTTCGTTTACCGGTACCACTGGAACTCGAACTCACATTTCGACATACCACACTGACAGTATCGGCTGCCGTCTCAAAACTATGAAATGTGTTGTGTGCTGAAATATCGGGTCCTCTCAAATAAAAATAATCGTGGTAAGAACCCGTTTAGTAATAGTTTAAGTGATGATGAGTACTCAATTACATGATATAATGTGTGGTTTTATGAAACGTAAAAGTAAGATCTGCTTTTTCAACTGATGCAAACTATAGTCGCCGCCATGTTGCGGCCGACCTTCACACGACATGCAATAGATGTAAGAAAAAGAGGATGAAATACTTAAAATTTGACTAAATTATTACTGAAAATTTTAGTACTTACATTATTTAATAATTCACTTGAATTATAATAACCAAGCAAAAAATAATATTAGGAAATAAAAAGATTAATAATTTAACAAAGCATCCGTGTGTGTATTGAGAAAGTGTGTATATGTGTGTGTGTGTGTGTGTGTGTGTGTGTATTGCAAAGTGTGTGTGTGTATGTATGTATACACACCCTATATTATAAATAAACATTGTATAACAAATTATAATAGTTTTTTTATTATGAAAATATCCCAAGTGGCCAGTATCACGAAATAGTTTTTATAACCAAGCCTATAGTCTATATTTTCTATGCTAATGTAATAATACTAAAAAGTAATTTAATCGCAAATTTTATTAGACTATGGACATAAAATAAGCGACCGAAGTATGGAGAAGTTATAGCGTGATTGTATCCTCAATGCAACTAAAGATGATACCAACAAATCTAGCGTAGCATATGTTTGGGATTCTATTTTATTTAAATGTCTTGAAAAAACTGCATTAATGGTAGTCTGTCTCTTGTGTCTTAAAATATTTTGATCACAGCGCCATCTAGCATTAATCATCTAAAACAAAATAAGGAATTGTTTTAAAAGATTTTGATCACAGCGCCATCTAGCGATAATCATCTAAAACAAAAAAAGTGTCGTGACAACTTTTTCATAAGAATTACCGTCTAGCCCCCTTTCGACAACGCGCGATAAGGAACTTCGTTCCAATAAAAACTAGTGAAAGAAAGTTACTAAAAACTAAGTCTGATAAGCTAACACGATTCTAAAGTATTCCAAATATTTTTCCACATGTTTGTAAACTCATCTTTACTAATATTTATAGAGCTAAAGATAGTTTGTTTGCACACGTTAATCTTGGTAACTGCTGGCCCTATTTGAAAAAATATTTCAGTGTTGGATAGTCAATCATTTATAAAGGAAAGCTATTTGTTCAAAAACGTAGAAATTGTTATAAAACTCTAAAATGGTGTAATAAAATTACCATTTACGTTTCTAAAAACTGCCCCGATTTGTGATGCAAGTAAAGTTGCGCGGGTCAGTCAGTTTTATTCACCTCTCCTCTGTTACGCTGCAAATAGTCATATCTTCTTTCACACAATCTAACCATGTCTTCTAAGGCCTTCCTCTCCTCTTACATCTATCCACAGTTAAACTCCACATTTGCAACGAGGTTTTTCTTCTCCAGTTTTATACATTCTCTAAGATAAAATCCTTACTAATATTATAAATGCGAAAGTAGCTCTGTCTGTCTGTGTGTCTGTTATGCTTTCCCGCTTAATCTTCTCAACCGATTTTGACGAAATCTGGCATAGACAATCTTTAGACCGTGAGAAAGAACATAGGCTTTAATTAAAAGTGACGCAGACGAAATTGCACGGGTCCGCTCGTAATAAATAATTCCAAAAAACATCATTCATTCTTGCAATGTACATCAATATCCCGCATGAAATTTTTCCGCAATCCCCTCGCGTACTCGAGATTTCTTGAATTTACAAATAAGACAAAATTGGCAACACGCGTGGAATGAATAAATATATCATTACTAATCGAATGCTCGGAAGGAAATAGGTGACGTGTGACGGCATCACGAATGATACATGTGTGGGTTTGTTTTTCGAAGGAAAATTCGGGTGAGATTTAGTGAAGTTTGATTTTCAGTGCGTGTAATGGTAAAATAGATGAGCTTCACGTTTGTTTATGTATGAAGCAATTTTTTTTTTTTTTTTTTCAAGTGGAGGAAATCACCGGATCCGGTATGTGGGAGTTGAACCGCACTAAAACCTCCAACCGCTCACACTCAGCGTCCGAACCCCGGCTGAGGCCAGAACCCAGCACGGGGTTTGGAGGGACGGCGCGACGCGTTACGCGCTCGGCACTCTTTCCCGTCGCTCCGTCCCCCCCAGTCGCTCCGTCCCCCCCACGTCGCTCCGTCCCCTCCCGTCGCTCCGTCCCCATGTATGAAGCAATAGTAAAGTTTTTATTGTTCGGTAGACTTTAAAATAAATAAATATTTTTTAGTGTGTATTTTTAAAAGTCTTTACCCAGAATGATCTATCACTTCATGTGTGCACTTCTCTTGTACACCTACTTATTGTCCTCTCTGCTCCACCCTTGGTTGACTGGTAGATAATGCCTCAGGCGTTAAGTCCGGCCTTGTACTTATTTTTTTTGTACATGAAGAATAAATAAATCTAAGGGCTTTTAAAGAAAGAGTCATGGACCATTATCTGACTCTGAGCTCATAACTACTACAGGACTGTTATATATAATACAATCTGTCTCCTATTTGCTGTCGTTGTTTGTTTATTTATTTATATTGTAATTATTCGTTTTTTATTTTTATTTACCTGTATTTTTTATGTTATTTTTTCATTATTGTATTACTTTGTACCTAAATACTTATATGTATATATATATTTATTTATTTATTTTTTTGTAAGTATTGAAACGCCTACATAAAATTTTCCATTTAGTTTCCATACCCTAAGGTTGCCTGGAAGAAATCGCTATAGCGATAAGGCCGCCTATATTGTACTATTACTATAAGCTGTATCAGTTTTTAAATTAATTGGTGTTTTGGTACAATAAAGTATATTCTATTCTATTCTATTCTATTCTATTCTAAATAAATGATGATCACACGTACAGCTGATATTATGATATTGAATCGATTCCAATTCAAAATAGAAGTAAAGTTCAAAAAAATACTCAGAAATCAAAAGAAAGTTGAAAAACCCCTTCCCCCCTTCGTTTTGGACACTATTACATAGCTATTTAGTAGAATTTAAAACAAAGTCGAACTTATACTTCAAGGGGCGGTGCGACGGGAAAGAGTGCCATGGGCGTAACGCGTCGCGCCGTCTTTCATAACCCCGTGCTGGGTTCTGGCCTCACTCGGGGTTCGGACGCTGAGTGTGAGCGGTTGGAGGTTTTAGTGCGGTTCAACTCCCACATACCCGGTGATTTCCTCCAACGGTTCATGAGCGACGGTAACCACTTACTATCAGGTGGGCTGTTAGCTCGTCTGCCTACATGGCAATAAAAAAATAAAAAAAAATAAAAAAAAACTCATACTTCAAAACTTAAAAAACTTAGTCATAGAATCTTTAAAGTAGGTAGCTATAAAATATATAGACTGGTGACTTTTGTCACGTGGCTCTATGAGACAGGATAATTTACATGGGGTCACTTTAATTCCAATAGCAAATTTGACCATCTATCACTTTACACAGTTTATTAATATGTACTTTCAAACCCACAAATCGTTGACATAAAACAGTAAAAACGACAGCATAATACTTTGCAAAACAGAACAAAATAACTACTGTAACTATTCACGTAAATTTCACCTCTATATTCATTGATGAAGGTCGTTTTTCCTATCCATTAAATTGTAGTTATGATGTTATGTAACTGAATGAAAATCGCTCTATGTAAACATAGTTGTGCCGGTGCTAAATCTACGGATTTGTCGGATTTGTACTCCGCTGACATTTCTATCTTGTCTGCAATGGAGAATTGTAACGTTAGAAAGTAAATCCGGAAGATTTGTCTTTAAAATTCCCTTCTTTTCCACTGAGTAAAGTCTTTTGGTTTGAAGAAAACATTACAAAACTATATCAAGTTACACGTTTGTAAATTAAATGCTAAGAACAACAAGTATTGGAATAAAGTTCCTTATCGCGCCTTGTGAAAGGGGGTTTTTTTTTTTTAGTTTTAGAAAATCACCGGATCCCCGGACCGGATGTGGGAGTTGAACCGCACTAAAACCTCCAACCGCTCACACTCAGCGTCCGAACCCCAGCTGAAGCCAGAACCCAGCACGGGGTTATGAGGGGCGACGCGACGCGTTACGCCATCGGCACTCTTTCCCGTCGCGTCGCCCGTGAAAGGGAGGCTAGGCGGAAAAAATTCTTACGAAAAAGTTGTCACGACATTTTTTTGTTTTAGATGATTATCGCTAGATGGCTGTGATCAAAATCTTTTAAAACACGTTCCTTATTTTGTTTTAAATGATTATCGCTAGATGGCGCTGTGGTCAAAATCTTTTAAAACACGTTCTTTATCTTTTAATCGTACCTTTTAATCGAAAGGAACTTCGTTCTATTCGGGTGTCCTATGACACCTCTCAAGTTTTTATTCTGTTTTTAAATAAATAAATGAATACGAAATAATGAATTTAATTTAATGATTTTACAAAATTATAAGTATGTAAACAAAAAAAAGTGTTCCAATTGGTTACTAATAACTTTTTCTTAATGTTATCATGTATATAAAACCAATACTGAACACTTAATTTTTCATTTCACAAAATTATCTACCAGCAAACGAACGAGAGAGAGGGTAGACAGAATTGTCTGTTTTTAAATGACCTACCCGCAGTTCCTCAGTCTTCCCGTGATCATGGCGCTTGATACAGTGCTGAAATATCGGGATCGCTCAATTAAAAATAATCGTGATAAGAATCCGTTTAGTAATAGTGTAAGTGAAAATTATCTGTGTTAATGAGATCAATTGTGATGGGTTCTTAATTGTAGTGTAACATTACAAAACAAACATTTTAATCAACGATTGTAGACAATTGTAGACGTGCCCAACGGTTTTATAATTCCCACGACTGTATCTATTTTATTATTTTTTGGTTTTTAGTACATTTATCTTAAACATTGCAATGTATGTTTAATATAAAACCGTTTAACTTAAAAAGTTTTTTACCTATTTTTATTAATGTATAATATTTTTACCTATTTTTATCTAATACTAGATGAACTTCGTCTGCGTCACCAAGGGGTTCAAACAGTACTCTTAATGCTGTTGCGATATTATTTGCGCGGTGGGGAGTATTCATGTTTTATACTCGTAATAACTTCTAAACGAAAAGTCCGATTGGAATAAAACAAAAAGTAATTTACTTCTACATTAATACTCTTGATAACAAAATACTTTATTTGGATAAGGATTCATCATCATCATCATCATCATCAGCCTATAGACGTCCACTGCTGGACATAGGCCTCCCCCAAACTTCGCCACATCGACCGGTCCTGCGCCATCTGCATCCAGTGACCTCCCGCAATCTTGACCAGATCGTCGGTCCATCTTGTGGGGGGTCTACCAACATTGCGCCTACCGGTTCGTGGCCGCCACTCCAGAACTTTTCGGCCCCACCGGTTATCCGTTCTTCGCACAATGTGTCCTGCCCATTGCCACTTCAAAGATGCAATTCTTCGGGCTATGTCGGTTACTTTAGTCCTTCTGCGGATCTCCTCATTTCTGATTTGATCACGCAGAGAAACACCCAGCATAGCCCTCTCCATTGCTCTTTGAGTGACTCTGAGTCGTCTAATAAGACCCATCGTGAGCGGCCAAGTCTCTGATCCATAGGTCATCACTGGCAACACACACTGGTCGAAGACTTTTGTCTTGAGACACTGCGGTATTGTGGACGAGAAAACTTTCCGTAGCTTCCCGAACGCTGCCCAGCCGAGTTGGATTCGTCGCTTGATCTCTGCATCGAAGTTGGACTTACCTAATCGGACAGTTTGTCCCAGGTATACGTACTCATCGACAACTTCGAGCACAGAGTCTCCGATAGATATTGGAGAAGGTACGACATGGACATTCGACATAAGTTTCGTCTTGTCCATGTTCATTTTTAGACCTACTTCCAAGGAAACTCTGCTGAGATCATTGAGCATTGCAGAGAGCTCCTCCGCGGTTTCAGCCATGATCACTACATCGTCGGCGAATCGAAGGTGAGTTATGTACTCGCCATTTATATTGATGCCTAGCCCTTTCCAATCCAGAACCTTGAAGACATCCTCCAGTGCAGCGGAGAACAGTTTTGGTGATATGACATCACCCTGTCTCACGCCGCGCTCTAGAGGTATTGGTTTCGAGGTCTGGCCTTGGAGTTGGACTGACATAGTGGCGTTTTCGTACAGGAACTTCAACACTTCGATATACCGGTAGTCGACTTGGGTGGATAAGGATTAATATAACAATACTAATTTAACGTTAAATTCATTCTTCGGACGAATTATTTTTTTTTTTTTTAACATAAAAGCGGTTATTGTGACTGAACTATGATAGTTAGATATATGCTGTCGCGGACTTTTTTTTTGTCTTCAAAAGACCTAAAAACCCGTAGTACTTCATTTTATTCTATTGTCAATAGTTTTTGCAGCGTACGCATAAATAAGTTTTCGATTATTCACTTGTGTTACATATTCGATATTTTCATGCGGATCCCTATTTTTTTTGAAAATAAAATATAGCCTATAACCTTCCTCGATAAATGGACATTCCAACAGTGAAATAATTTTTGAAATCGGACCAGTAGATCCTGAGATTCTCTCTCCCTCTTCTGAGGAGACCTGAGCCCAACAGTGGGCAGTAATGGGTTGGTACAGTAAGATCCTGAGATTAGCGCGTTCAAACAAACAAACAAACAAACTCTTCAGCTTTATAATATTAGTATAGATATAAAATTCTCGTGTCACGGTGTTCGAACTTGAACTCCTCCGAAACGGCTTGACCGATTTTGTTGAAATTTTTTGTGCTTATCCGGTATCTATGAGAATCGGCCAACATCTATTTTTCATCCCCCTAAATGTTAGGGGTAGTCCACCCCTAATTTTTTTTATATTTTTTCGACGCAGACGAAGTTGCGTGGGGCAGCTAGTTAATGTATAATATAAAATCATTGCATGAGATTCAACAAATCTACATACTTTGAAATTTAAACTTACGTAAACAAAATTTAATGCATCTCCCAAAGTAATGAATGTCTCTAATTTTAGGAATTTCAGGTCGATGAAAGATAGTCAGCTGTCCCACTACGACAGTATTATAATATGTTTACTAACACCATTTTAATATTTACTAACACCTATGGACTTACTGTATAGTCTGATTTAAATAAATAAATACAAAATAAATAAATAGATGCATTTGTATGAGTTCATCAGAGCGAATTGAATGAATGTTCCTTTCTCTATAGTAACTGGTACTGTAATCGTTGACTTGGCAGTGACACGCTTTGTTAGGAATAATAACAATTTTGAATAGTTAACTATTGTGCTTTAATGATAAAATATGTATTTTAATGACAGCGGCATTATTCCTTGTTGTATAGTAAATTGCGATAGACAAAATTTTCCAACTGTGAAAATATTATGTTACTTGCTGGCCGACACAACTTCGTTTGCGTCACATAAGGAAATTTTCTCACCGTTTAAACCTTCCCTGGACTTCTACGAATATTTCAAGATTAAAATAAGCCAAATCGGTTCAGTCGTTCTCGAGTTTTAGCGAGACTAACGAACAGCAATTCATTTTTATATATAAGACTAGGTGGCCCACACAACTTCGTCTGCGTCACATAAGGTAATTTTCTCACCGTTTAAACCTTCCCTGGACTTCTACAAATATTTCAAGATTAAAATAAGCCAAATCGGTTCAGTCGTTCTCGAGTTTTAGCGAGACTAACGAACAGCAATTCATTTTTATATATAAGAAGATATATATATATAGATTACGTGACAAGTTTAATAATTGAGACATTATTGTAACAGTTTATTCGCAACCGTGAATTTTATTCTCATTATAGTTCCTATCACTCACAATCTATTCTTTTCTACATTACTTTTACAAAATAATATCAATTCGCCAGGCGTCATGTAACAGCTCACATTTTTTTGAAGAAGTAGCCATTATTCTATTTATGTTTTAAATTTTAAAGTTGGATCGAATATTTACAAAATTTTAGAAAAATAGTCACTCGAAAACTATGAAATATAACGGAACATATATGGGGTGATTCGGGTACCTAATGGAGGTACTCTATTTCTGGGCCTCCGTTTGACACTACTTGCTGGGACATCCTATTTATATTATTGGAACGAAGTTCCTTATCGCGCGGTATCGAAAGGGAGCTAGACGGAAAAAAATGTTACGAAAAATTGTCACGACTCTTTTTTTTTGTTTTAGATGATTATCGCTAAATGGCGATGTGATCGAAATCTTTTGAAGCGTGTTCCTTATTTTTGGTTTAGATGATTATCGCCAGATGGCACTGTGATTAAACTCTTTTGAAACATGTTCCTTATCGCGCGTTACGAAAGGAAATATTTTTATAAGATATCTTTTAATCGAAAGGAACTTCGTTCTATTCGGGTGTACCATGACACCTCTCAAGTTTTTTTTTACCTTTGATCATTTACTATCTACTCTCTTTGTTATAACTGTAACAACAGCTTTCCAATATGTAAGATAATATGATACATTCATGTGTTTGATTTTACAGTAGGTAGATAGTGTAGTAGGTAGCACAAAACTACACTATCGCCTTAGAATTTTTTATTTAAATATACTTAATATGTACGTTATTTAAATATATTATTTACACGTTATTATATCGACAAACATCATCCTTTCATACACACTTAAAATTGTCAAAAAATCGCAACATCGACATATCCTAGAATTCACGAAATATCGACAATACTTCAAGATCTGAAACGTGACGAAAGTACGCATCCTTTGTTAGGACGTCTATTGTTATATTCGAGAACTCTTTGTTCTTCTAATGAGCCTTTTCTTGGTAACGATCAGGCTATCCTGATTACTTAACAGATAGCTTCGATTGTGACTTTGAAATCTGGAAGAATTGAAATGGAAATTTTGTTGAATAATATTTTTGTTACATAGATGAAAACGACCGGCTTTCTTTTTCAGTGTCTGCTTCCTAACAAAAAAAACATCGAAATCCGTTCATATGGAAAAGAAATACATGCAAAAACGCACAGTATGTATTTCGTTAAATGCTTCAAAACTTCACCTAGCTTCGATTTGAACCGATTTCGAAGATTTTTGTTAGAAAGCAGACAGTTTGGTCATTGTTTCATATGAAAGCGCAGCAATGGTGTATTGAGGTGTAATGACGTTGTAAATAGTCGATCTTCATTTGATTTGTCAGGAATGACGTCACAATGTCCACTTGAACACTTGACGATCCATACTTTTGAATAAAAGCTTCAAAACAACGAGCTTTAACGGTTTATTATTTTTACATCCGAGAGGTCCGTTCGCCTCGACAATTCAAACACGAATCCCCCATAACAGTGGTCAACGCCTGTATTTATAGCAAGTCTCCACTTCCAACTACCCGCTCGGTGAATGTCGGTGAATAGGTTGGTTTCCCTTGTTATCACTCCATCAACTCAGCTAGAGTAACCATAACAACTGTCACTCTTTTTAAAGTAAGTTTTCATACGCGCCGACACATATATAAATTTGATAAAATCTAACTAGTATTTTTAGTGCCATAATTAAAAAATGGAAGTCGATCATTCATTTTTGTAAATAAAAATATAACATTTAATTTATCAAGATCCGAAAACACATTTAAACCACTGTGAATACTAACATCATTACGTAACTTAGCATTAGATTTGAAAAGCTAGTATTTTGTCAGAATAAAACCACATACACAACATGAATACTTTGTTTACGAGCTCATTTATAAGCTATGCACGTTTGTCCGAACCGTTGTGGAGCTCAAGAATATATTTAGGGATTTATTTTGTTTATGCTGTGATTTTATTCTAATGATATATAATCATCATATTATATGACGGCGTAAATAGTGTGTTGAGGTGTAATGACGTTGTGATTAGTCGATCTTCGTTTTGTTTTCTCAGGAATGACGTCACAATGTCCACTTGAACACTTGATGATCAATACTTTTGAATAAAAACTCCAAAATAACGAGTTTTAACAGTTTATTATTTTTACATCAAGAGGTCCGTTCGCCTCGACAATTCAAACACGAATGAATAATAACAGCGGCCAACGCCCGTATTTATAAGTCTCCACTTCCAACTACCCGCACGGTGAATAGGTAGGTTTCCCTTGTTATCACTCCGATATATATAATATTTATTATTTGTTCACGCATAGTAGGATTTGACTGTAGACAAGTTAGTATACATACTTCTAATATCAATATTATAAGGAGATAAATTTGTTAGTTTGTAAATGAGGTGAACTCCAAAGCCGTTGAACCGATTTTGAAAGTTCATTTATGATATTATAGATCACTTCGTCCAAAGATTCGATTAGAGACAGACGTGTTGCAAGTGTTTTACGTTTCAAAGTTTTTTGATTGGTTGAGCACATAATCGGTTCCTCTCGTTTTAACGTGTGTAATTTGTACGGAAGACTCCACCCAGTGCACCGTAAGAGCGAGATAGAAGAGGAGAAAAAACCAAAAGATCATTGACCGACCTTAGCAGACGTCATTGAACTGTTTATTTGTGTTGGACTACCCTCAAATAACCAATCGACGTCTGCTTCATTCATTGTGTGCGAGAGCATACACAGTGCAGCGACAAACGGTAATCTCACTCCGTCACAATTACTTTTATAATATAAATTCTTATATTTATAATATAAATTCTGGAAGGGAAAGCAAAGACAAAAATGGCAACGACATTGAACAGGGGAAACTGCGCTGGTTGCCTGAGGGAGTTCTCGAGGAGGGACAAAGATAAACTTATTGCATGCTCCCGCACCTCATGTAATAAAGTATACCACAAAGAATGCATTGGAGGGTCTAAGCCGGTCGGCGACGCTGTTGATGTATGGATTTGCCCTCAGTGTAAGTGTGAGTTGAAAAGAGGCGGGGACAACACAGGAACTCCAGTACGTTCGGATATATCACACTCCAGTGCAGGCGACTGCGATCAAAACTTGCTATCTCGACCGAAGAAAGGGATTCTCGAAGTTGATTTTCTTTCGCTAACAACAGAGATACGTTCCTTAAAGGAGGGAATGCTCGTATTTCAGACAGAGATCGCCGCATCCGTTTCCAAGGTCGGTGAACGTCTTGATGAGATAATGACTCAAGTGTCACTGGCTAATGAGCGGATTACTGAATTGGAGAAAAGATACGAATTGGAAACAAGCTACTTAAAAAATCAAGTGCGAGACCTTCAGGTACAGCTTCAGACACAGGCGCAAAGTCATGTTCGCAACGAAGTCGAAATTCTGGGCGTACCCGAATCCAAATCCGAAAACCTGCTTCACACAGCGAAACTTTCTGCTAAAATCATAGGAGTTGATTTGAGGGATGAAGACATCGATTGGGTGACTCGAGTGGGTCCAAGACTGGCGAACGGCGCGGAAACTACGAACCATCAATTCAAAGCAAGTAGGCCAGTTGTCTTGAGACTTACCCGCAGATTCAAACAGATGGAATTGGTAAACAGCGCGAGGACCAGAAAATCTATAACGGCATCAGATCTTGGAATCGATAATTGTGGAAGCAGAATTTACATCAATGAACGATTAACGAAGCAAACACGGTATTTATTTCGAGAAGCAAGGACTCGTGCAAAAGCTTTCGGTTTCAAATTCTGTTGGATCAGAAACGGGTCAATATACATGCGGAAACATGAGGGAGCATCAGCTGTACAGGTCTCAAGCATGGAAGACCTCGCAGAGCGATTTGGTGATGCAGGGATTGCTCCGTCATCAGGAAAAATGTAATCTCAGTCTTGTCTTAGTAATTTATTTAATATTTTTGGTTATTTGCATGAAAATACTAACACCAATTGTAAAACGTTTTTATTTTATAAAATCAAAATTCTTGTTCATATTGTGTGGCTGTTGCTCCTTGTCATTGTACTATATTTACATTATAATTTTGCTCGAGTGTGAATTAACTTTCTGTTATAAATTATACTGTGTTTCTAAGATTGCGGCAATCGTTTTCTACCTACCTGAGTTATTTTCACTTTTTATTATTCGTCACATTTGGCCAACTTAAGTTTTATTAATGTAATCGACAAATCGTATACTGTAGATTGCCGCAAATTAGACACACTGGAATCTTGTAGTAACATATTTACAAATGATACAAATTTTAAAATTTTAACTTTTAATATCCGAAGCTTGCAAAAGAACTTTGACGAATTTACAGTCGCTTTGAAACGTACTAATGTTAAGTTCGATGTTATCGTACTCACGGAGTGCCACCTCGGAAGTTGTTCAATTATTCGCAGTATTCCGATGTATCAATCGTTCAGCACTACTCAAATTAACAATAAGGCTGGTGGAGTCGTTGTGTATGTCCGGGAAGCATACGAAGTGGAAGCAAAACAAGTGCATATAAGCGACGCGGATTGCATATATTTGAAAATATCTGATACCCTATCGATTTTAGGAATTTATAGATCGCCATCCTTTAGGGATGTTTCTCCTTTTCTTCAATCCTTAGAGCTTCTCATCAACGGTTTGGGTCACGATAAAAATAACCTAATCCTTACTGGTGACATTAACATTAACATTCTAGATAATTCACTTATCACAAACGATTACCTTTGTTTGCTGGCGCAGCTTGGTCTCCGTAATTTAATTGACGTTGCTACGAGAGGTGAATCATGCCTAGACCACATAGTGACAACCCTTAAATCACAATGCGTTGGTGCAGTTTGTCAAACTGATATTACGGATCACAACATAGTGGTTGCTGGTTTAAGTGAGAGGGTCTCAGTACAAGAAAATAAACGTAAACTAATTCGAAAAATCGATCATAAAAACATTATCTCAGAATTGGAGAAAACTAATTGGGCGAGTATATTGCAGTGCTGTGACACAAACGAAGCTGCAGAAAAGGTTACAAAATTAGTGGTTGATATTATTAATTCAAACTCTACGTACGTAGCAGTGAGTGGCAGAAAGTACATTTTAAAGGATTGGATCACTCCCGGCCTTTTACGTTGCATGAGACGTAGAGATTGGCTGCACTTACAGGCTCGGAAGAATCCAGACAATCTAGTTATTCAACGCGACTACAAGAACTACAGGAACACATTCTGTGATCTCCTGAAGAGGCTTAATAAAAAACACAAGAATAGTGAATTACTGGAACACAAGAATGACCCTCATAAGCTTTGGAAAGCGATCGGGACCATCTGCGAGTCAAATGTTAGTAAAAAAACATCACTAGAATTGCTAAAAATCAAAAGTACTGCATCCGAGTCCCTAAATGAGGTAAATAGTTACTTTGTTAATATCGGCCGAGATTTGGCGAGTGCTGTTTTGAAGAAAATTGATGCTTCTGAGGATAGCCTAGCCGGTAGAATTCCAATCTCAACAGTTGATCCACGCTCGTTCTTCTTTGAACCAACGGACTCCTCAGAGGTAGCTGGTGTCATTAAATCTTTAAAGAACGGCAGTGCGCCGGGTCTTGACGGCATCCAAAATTCAGTGCTCAAAGAAGTATACCCACAAATTGTCACACCTTTAACTCATGTTATTAATCTGAGTATTTCGACGGGTGTTTTTCCTGATTGCTGGAAGACGGCTCGGGTTACGCCGATACACAAGGCTGGAAGCAAAACAGAGCCGTCAAACTACAGGCCAATTTCATTACTTCCAGTCTTCTCCAAAATCTTGGAGAAAATTGTAAATAGCAGAATTACAAAATTCCTTGATAAACACAAGATTATCACTCCTCTTCAGTTTGGCTTTAGAACAGGCAAGTCAACTGAGGATGCCGTTTCTACGTTGGTTGACCGCGTGGTTTCAGCACTGGATACTGGAAAGAAATGCATAGGAGTTTTCCTTGACCTGGCGAAGGCGTTTGACACTGTGTCCACAAGGATCTTGTTACGTAAATTGGAGAGCATTGGAGTCAGAGGCCATCCACTTGCATGGTTTGAAAGTTACCTTACAAACAAAAAGCAATATGTGTCTCTATCCCACTGTAGGAGTACCACAGAAAGTGTTGCATACGGCGTGCCACAAGGCAGTATACTCGGCCCAACACTCTTTACCATTTATATGAATGACATAGCTCACCTTTTGGAGTCTGATAATAACAAACATATAGTATGCTATGCGGATGACACAGCCATAATGTTTGTAGGGGACACGTGGGAAGAAGTTTTTGTGGCGGCCGAAATGGGTTTACGTAGCGTTTCATCCTGGCTCGAAAATAATATATTGACTCTTAACGTGGGTAAGACCAATTTCTTGTGTTTCCATAAGACGGCCAGTTCTTCTCCACCTCAAGCACGGAAGATAAAAATTCATAAGACGAATTGTGTCGAGGGATCCGTTTGTTCATGTTTATCTATTGAGAGGGCAAGAAATACTAGGTATCTGGGTGTCATACTTGACGATAATCTCTCCTTTAAAGAGCATGTTGATTTTGTGGCTGGGAGAACGCGGAAGCTGATCCACGTAATGAAGTTATTGAGGGCTTCTGCAGACAAATCTATTTTAACCATGGTGTACACAGCTCTCTGTGAGTCTGTGATAAGTTATTGCATTTCTGTTTGGGGAGGGGCAAACAAGTCTACATTGATAAATTTGGAGCGAGCTCAGCGTTCAGTACTCAAAGTAACTCATCACAAACCGTTTATGTATCCCACTAACCTACTTTACAACGAAGTGCAGCAGCTTAGTGTACGGAAATTATATATCCTTAAGGCTGTCTCTATTTTTCACAAAGGATTTCGTGCTAATTTATCACAATCCAGTCTGTCTTCTCGGCGCATTGCCGTTCCAATTCCACGTACCAGAACAGCTTTCGCGCGTAGATTCGGCCGATTTTTGTTTCCACTGTTGTATGAGCAAATCCTACGGAGATGCAACTGCGAACCTACGTCGTCTTCATATGTTTTTAAAAAACAAGTTCGTAACTGGCTTTTGACTCAAAACTACGATGATACAGAACAGCTTTTAATTGTCCTTGTGTAGTATTTAACTGTTTATGACACTATCTTTTTTATCTTTCTTTTTCACATTGTTTTTTATTTTCACTTTTTGTTTTTGTTGTATATTTTTGCTTTGTGTGCTTAACTAGTTATAAGTAATTTGTTACTATGTCTCGATCGGTACTATCCTGTAAATCGTAAAGGTCTCCCGCAATACAGGTCTGACCTAGTGCGGGGACCATAGCAATAGTTAAAAAAATTGTAACTACTGACTTGACAATAAATTTATTCTTATTCTTATTCTTACGTTGTTGAAGGCAAATGTCGCTTCAGTTGGGCAAAACAACGTCTTCTGGGAAAAGTGTAAATAAAGTCAAATCATTTATTTCAAAGTTAATGTGGATTGTATTTATGTGATTTTTTGAACGTCAAGACAAGAAAGTTATTGAAATAGTTTTTTTGCTCTACTAAATAAAACCAAAAATAAAAAAAAATTGGTTGCCTGTAAAGTCGGTATACGGGCGAAAGTTTTACGTGACAACGACTCGGGCATGGTTAGCCCTTAGCGAGAGAGACAGACATAAAAAGTGAAAGGCACGCTTGCCTCTCACTCGCTCTCATTGTGAGCGCATAACGTGAGCGGAGCGTAACGCAGTTTCTTGAAGTGTCACCCGGCAAACCAATTTATAAGACGTTGTCACGTCAAAAAGACCTTTTATGAGTCGCAACCAACGGATATTTTGTGTTCGATTTCAAAATTTGGTCCGCATTTTCCTTTGTAAATACTGGTTTCCTTGAGAAATTGAATTCTATTGCCTTATCTTACTGCAATAGAATTCATTTTCCAAAAAAAACTTGTTATAATTTTGCATTGTTTCTTTTCTATGTTTTAAGATACTGATAATGACATTTCCAATTTTTACTTATTGAACTCAGGAATCTTAAAAACGAATAGAAATAGAAGATTTCACAAACATAAATTTCCTTGTTCTACAATTACTGTTAAGGTCCTAATTACCATAGTAATTAATACGTTTAAAACCAGTCCTGAGTGTCCTGACGCTATACATTTAAATTTGCAAATTACAAAGATCTGTCTCATCCCTAATCCTAGTATTAAATGAGTTAAAGTCGAGACACATCCCCAGGACCTTAAATTATTTGGGTACTTAGTTTTTAAATTAAAATTCGCAAATCAAATTAGCAAAATTAAATAGAGAGCCTCGACGATGATGATGAAATTAATTAATAAGTTAAAAAAACATTATTGGCAGAGAAATAGGAATTGGATTAGAATTTTAAGTTACAAGGTAAATACATTGCAAGGTAAATAAACGAGCCAACGACCCATATGATGGTAGTGTTTACCGTCGTTCACGAGCCTCTGCAATGCCAAGCCATTGGGAGGCCTTTACAATTCACCTACTTACACAGGACTTTTCTTTAACCTCGTCTAAAGAGGGATATGTTACAGCGCTCCGGGAACACTAAAGACGGGAAATTATTCCACATTGGAATGGCATAGGTCAAAAATGTAATTTTAAAATGGACCGTGGATGAACGTAATGGTTCCAAGTAAAAGTTATATATACCTACTCTACTGCTGCAGTGTAAGGTGTGATGGTAAAAAGATGAAGGAATCATCTTATAGAGTAACGCAAAGTATGTATTTCGTTAAATACTTCAAAACTTCACATAGCTTCAATTCTACTATACTGCACTGTACCAATCCACCTGCCCACAGGTCTCCCCCGAAGAGAGTTTAGACATAGTCTAACACGCTTGCCCAATGCAGATTAGGGACTTAGAGAGTGAAATAATACTATTAGATGTTGTAGAGAAACTTAGTCGACTATTAAGTAACTTTGCTTACGAACTTATTGCAAATAATGAAGAGGTTTGTTTGATGTGGTTTCACCTTAAAAATGAAAGGGGTCGTACTTAGTTTAAATTAATTTAGCAAAGTTTTTCGAACAGAAGAAAGTATTTGTTTTTAGATCGTCATTTTTTTCTGAACTTAAAACGAAATGTCTTGGCATGTATTACTGCCAGGTTTTCTTTTGTTGAAGATCATGAGTCATGAGTTCTGAAGATCATAATACAAACTATGTATGTTCGTAATACTCGTACATTGAGTGATACGATAGGAAGATTCATGTGTATAATACATGCGTAATGTATTGATGAACCATGATAATTTTAAAGCTTTTTAGTGTCGTCAATAAGTACAATTTTCTGGCCTAACACCACAAACCTATCTGAACACATTGAGATGCTGACAAACACAGGTCAGCCACGAAAAAAGGATAAAAAATCCCAACGAAAAACCCTTCAAATTCCAAGATTCTGAACGTTGCAGATTTCGAGGTCCACTTCAAAGGATACTGAGTACGTCCTCGAGATAACGTTATTCGTGAGTGACAAATAGTTGGGCTAACGATCGCGCCATGACAGGTAGCAGGGCCAGGCTTCAGATGAATAATGAATCTGCTGTTTTAGATCATTTTACAACATTTGCAGAGGATTTTTGATGGAGTATTGGTTAATTTTGGCTTTTACAACAATAAACTTATTCAGACACTCGCGGTTTTCTATAATACTTTCATGCATTACCATGATATTTAATTAATTGAGTTGTCTCGATATTTCAACGTTGTTGCAAACGTCATGATCACGAGAAGACTGGATACTGGTATTAAGTAACTAAAAATACAAGTTACTTAATATAACGATATCTTTCTCCAAAAATAAATCATTTTTATTTGATAAGTTTCACAAAAATAAATCGACGATAGAACCAAGATGTTTCATCTTGACAAATCAAAGGTATTTTTCGTGGAGTGTCCTCGTGTATAGCCTTCGGAAAGCCTTGTGGAGTGCGCTGTCCACAAGGAAATAATCTCATGTATGTTATTAACGATAAGGAATAAAATGTATTTATAGCGTTAAAAGAAATTGATACATTAAAGAGATCGGGCGGACCGTAGGCTCGTTTATCTGTCACGCAATAAAAAAAAATAAAAAAAAGAACGGGTTAAACTTTGATAGTATTTTATTACAAAAATGATGATCGACTTCCTTGTTCTAGTATAGCACAAAAACTACAAGTCAAATCTCTATCAAATTTAAATGAGATAAAGCCCAAAATGTATGCTTAATAAAAATTATCAACCAAATCGGTTCATATGGAAAAGAAATGCACGCAAAAACGTATAGCAAATCGTAAAAAATTGTCCGTTAAAATACACATTTTTAAACAGATCTTCAAACAGTCCTTCAAACGAGGCTTGAGGAGGGTTCATGAGCGACGGTAACCACTTACGATCAGGTGGCCCGTTGGCTCGTCTGCCTACATGGCAATAAAAAAAAAGTTAAGTACTTTTCGATCGATTATTTCGTTCGATCTTTAAAAACTTAAATAACGATCGCCTTTCATCTGATACCAGAAGCATTCAAATCGGTCCACGCAAGTTAAAGTTATGAAGGAACAAACATAAAAAAACATACTGACGAATTGAGTATCTCCTCTTTTTTGGAAGTCGGTCAAAACTAGAGATTATTGCTTAAATTTAATGAATGGTCAACGTTTTTAATCTACTCCGAAATTTATCTTCTTCTTATATATGAAAGATATGATTAGATCATCTCTTAAATTTGAATTAACCCGCGCTATTTAAAGCGCGAGTGAATAGAGAATGACAGGTGAATGAATTGTATGAGTGAAAGGAATGTCTAGGATGTAAACTGACGTTTTGCAGATCGTTGATATTTTGAAAGTAAAATTATTGTGTGTGTCGAATAAAATACCTGAAGAATTTATTGGAGACGATATTTGAGAAAGTATAAGCTTTGAATGTTGTTTCTTTAATTACAGGTAAAGTAATACTTGTTTTGTAACATGTACATTATGTAGTTAGGTTATTTCGTGTATGTTTTAACAATAAAAAATCTTTAATTACAGAAACGCAATTGAGTTTATTTGTGAATATCGATCACCTTATTTAAAGGATCTTATATATATAAAAATGAATTGCTGTTCGTTAGTCTCGCTAGAACTCGAGAACGACTGAACCGATTTGGCTAATTTTAATCATGAAATGTTCGTAGAAGTCCAGGGAAGGTTTAAACGGTGAGAAAATTTCCTTATGTGACGCAAACGAAGTTGTGTGGGCCAGCTAGTGCACTTATAAAAGTCTAAGTTTTTTGTTGTCATGATAGCAAACAGGCTTATGATTGGATTTGGTAATAGACGTTAGATCTTCGATTTAAATAAATCTCTAGTTAGAGAACTGTCCCTGATACAAATTCTTCTTTATACAGGGTGGATCTGTAACTTTGGACAATCGATGTGGGGTGAATGACCTGTTGAAATTAAATTTAAAACCACTTTTATTTTAGGAATTGGATAAAAAAAAATTCGTCATAGTATGGAAGTTCGCAACGATAGTCGTACGTTTTCCATACAATGCCAGAAAAACAGTTTAACCGATCCAAAAAATAAAAATAGTGCTATGTTGTATTTCAACAGGTCACCTCACGTCAGATTGTCTAAAGTTACAGATCCACCCTGTATAATTTTAGGTATTATTTCTAAATTTCAATAGAATTTTCGAAAATTAATAATTTTTCTTTGTTGCATTGTAATTAAGGAATTTAAAGAATAATTCAACGCAAATAAAACAAAAATGAGAAGAATATTTTTAATGAATTCAAACGCTTCCTCGAAGGAAATCTTAACTGTTTTTGTTGAGTTTATTTATAGATTTTGTTAAAACGAAACATGAATGTAAATTATACTTTCTGTGAGAGTTCAATGCGGTTAAACGTTTTATAATATAATTTACTTCTGGTCTGTGCAGAGTGGAGTCACGCTATGTACTGTGACCATGGATTAGTAGATATAATAGTATTTTTTAAAAGTCGTGGTGGCCGAGTGGTCGAAGCGCCTCCTTCCGAACGGGAGGTCGCGGGTTCAAATCCGGCCGGCTTGTACCTCTAAATCTAAATGTGAAAAAGATTTATGTGCAATTTTTCACAACACCACTGGCTAAAAACTGTGAAGGAAAACATCGTGAGGAGACCTGCATGTTGAAAAAGGTTTCTAAAAATCCTCTGAAGATATGTGAAGTCCCCAATCCGCACTAGGCAAGCGTGGTGGACTATGCCTAATCCCTCTTCGGAGGAGACCTGACCCCAACAGTGGGTAGTAATGGGTTGCTACAGTGAGATGGTAAGTGGTTACTGTCCCTAGTATACTGTAAAAAAATGTATTTTTTTTGTTTGAATCAGTTGTGTGTTCTTATTTATGTTCTTATGTTTAGAACCCTTTTCCGACATGCAGGTTTCCTCACGATGTTTTCCTTCACCGTTTTTAGCCAGTAGTGTTGTGAAAAATTGCACATAATCTTTTTCACATTTAGATTTAGAGGTACAAGCCGGCCGGATTTGAACCCGAGACCTTCCGTTCGGAAGGACGCGCTTCGACCACTCGCCCACCACGACTTCCTTACCTTGCCATCTAGTGGATCTTAATCCAACTACCAATAAAACTAGTGTAAAAAATCACGAAAACTCAACTAAACTATTTTCATCTTTATTTTTCATATCGGTCACCGTAAAATATGTGTATGAATTTTCATCCACTCTGAATTATGATACACGCTTGAGCAAGCACGACTCTCGGCTCCCGCTGTTACATAATAAAGTGTATCATGTTTTGAGGTAATAAATAAACAATAGTGCAAAATTGTTCAGAAAACAGACAATTCTTGTAAAAATAAATGACTTGATGTGATTTGTTAAAGATGTTATATGACGGCGTAAATAGTGTGTTGAGGTGTAATGACGTTGTAATTAGTCGATCTTCGTTTGGTTTTGTCAGGAATGACGTCACAATGTCCACTTGAACACTTGATGATTAATACTTTTGAATAAAAACTTCAAAATGACGATCTTTAACAGTTTATTACTTTTACATTAAGAGGTCCGTTCGCCTCGACAATTCAAACACGAATGAATAATAACAGCGGCCAACGCCTGTATTTATAGCAAGTCTCCACTTCCAGCTACCCGCACGGTGAATGTCTGTGAATAGGTTGGTTTCCCTTGTTATCACCCCGTCATATACTATATTGAAGCTAATGATAGTGGATGACCAAATACGACCAATTACATTTAAAATCAAAGAATATGGTTTAATACCTTAGTAAACGCAACTTAAAAATGCCTAAAATTCTTGCAAAACGATTGTTGCGCGATAGCTGATGGATGTGGTGGCGGTGTGGGGTGCGCGAGATCACTTGAGGTTGTTCGTCAATACTCTGTTCTTCGAATTATTTTTGATTGAGATAAATGGCAATAAAAAAGATCATGAAAATCTATAATTAATTCAATGGTTATGGTCGCCCTACTGCTAATAGCGAATACGTTGTCGACCCGTTCTTGCGAGGTATTCAGCTCGGAGTCACCACAAAAAATGTAATGAAGTCTGTACTTTATCGATTTAGGCATTTTACAAGAGTTCCTGATCTTTTGTTCTTTATTGAAGTATAATTATACAGGGTGATTTCTTAGTGAGGGTACATATTGAAGGTCATGGTAGCTGATACGACCAGTAAAAATATTATTACCAAAGAATATGGCTTAATGCCTTAGTAATCGCAACTTAAAAATATCTAAAATTCTTGCAAAAAGATGGTTTTTCGACAGCTGATGGGTGTGGCGGAGGTGTGGGGTGCGCGAGATCACTAGAGGTCGTTAGTCAACATTCTTTTAGCCGAAATTGTTTATTTTGAGGTAGTTTTGTCAAAGTTAGATTTAAAAAAAAATGTATTTTTATCTATTTTTTGTAATATTCCGTATTAGAACAGAGTACTCATCACCCTCCTGATTTTTTTTTTTTTTTTTTTATTGCGTGATAGATAAACGAGCCTACGGCCCACCTGATGGTAAGCGGTCACCGTCTATATGTACCTTCTTTAAAAAAAACACCCTGTATATGGGATATTGACTATTTTTTACTTTCTGTGTAGTTAAGAACCTAATTTATACTCAACTGGGAACTATATTATTAGAGTACTCAATATTTTACAAGATAAGGAACGAATGACTTCCATTTGTTATTAATTATCATTTTGAAACCGTCCAAATCTGTAAATTACCATCGCAAAAAACAAAATCTGTTTAACATATCGAAAATGTGTCTTTCAAGTTTTGATACAATCATTTGATCAAAGAGTGATGTGAATCCAAATTAAAATACTTATATGTATATATATATTTATTATTTTTTGTAAGTATTGAAACGCCTACATAAAAATTTACAATTTAGTTTCCATACCCTAAAGTTGCCTGGAAGAAATCGCTATAGCGATAAGGCCGCCTATATTGTACTACTACTATAAGCTGTATCAGTTTTTAAATTAATTGGTGTTTTGGTACAATAAAGTATATTCTAATTCTAATTCTAATTCTAAAAAGAATTAAAACGAGATCCTAAAGAGTTTTGACTGCAAATTGGCAAAAATTGGCATGGTTCAAATATTATTCTCTTATTTGCAATTCATCAGGGACCTTTTTTTAATTTGTTCAATTCATACAAGGATGTAGACATAGCACATTGGGCATATCACAACATTTGGCTATAAGCTAAGTCTCTCATCATCAGCCCGTACACGTCTAATACTGGTCATAGGAACTTCCCTAATTTAGCCAACAAATAATGGCGTTCCATAAGCCCATAAATAATGTAATTTTACGACAGCAATATTAAAATGACAAAACAACGAAAAACCAAACATGCAATAATGGCATGTCATTGTAATCTGAGTAAAAATACAGGGTGTGAATAAAGCAAATAGAACTATAGTGTCTGAATTTCAACTAAGCATTGCTCAATGAGCTTGTTTCATTTGACCTAATTCTAATTATCTTATTTTTATCCAAAGATTAGCAAAAAGGCGGAACTCGAAAACAAGAAAAATTGCATTGGATGCAACTATTGGATTAACACACTCGCGGTTTTCTATGATACTTCCATGCATCATGATCTTCTATTGATCATGACGTTTGCAACAATGTGGAAATATCGAGACCACTCAATTAATTAAATATCGTGGTAAGAAGACGTTCAAAAATGCATGAAAATGCAACTGTGTAAGTTCGGGTGGAAACTTGCAACTTGAATTTGACCATCATTTCGGTTTCCGATTGAACTAAAATCTTGCTCGTACATACTATAGTACTCATATTATCATATCAGAATGCAATAATGGTACAATGGCTGATCTGATGATGGATTTGGAAACATACGCAAGAAAGAAAGAAAAAGAAAACTTGAGAGGTGTCAAGGGACACCCAGATGGAACGAAGTTAGTTTCGATTAATTACTGAGGTAATTTAATTTTTTAATAAGGATAATGAACTTAAATAAAATATCTTGATCACAGCGCCATCTAGCATTAATCATATAAAACAAAATAAGGAATTGTTTTATAAAATATCTTGATCACAGCGCCATCTAGCATTAATCATATAAAACAAAACAAGGAATTGTTTTATAAAATATTTTGATCACAGAGACATCTAGCATTAATCATATAAAACAAAATAAGGAATTGTTTTAAAAGATTTTAATCACAGCGCCATCTAGCGACAATCATCTAAAACCAAAAAATATGTCGTGACAACTTTTTCATAAGAATTTCCGTCTAGTCCCCTTTCGATAACGCGCGATAAGGAATTTCGTTCCAAAACAACCATTTCAAAGTTGAACACCCTGTATCTCTTAAATAGGAAAAATCTGCACGTGAGAATGTGTTTTTACGTGGAAATTATTCCATCCTTCACCCCGCTTCCTGGAACGTGTGAAACGTATGCCTAATTGCAAACGGTGGCCGGTCGTTAACTGAACGACGGAAATTACTCTACTGATGTAGGGTCACCAATTTTACATGTTAATACTTTTTTCACGATTTCGAACGGCCGGTTTGTACCTCTATGTTGAAAAATATTTAGGGTAGACCGAGGCGAATCGGGTCAGTTGGCGGTTAATAACTTCGATTTTTGGAACGAAGTTCCTTATCGCGCGTTGTAAAAGGGGGCTAGACGGAAAAAATTCTTACGAAAAGTTGTCACGACACTTTTTTATTTTAGATGATTATCAGTAGATTGATGTAGATTCCTTATCGCGCGTTACGTTAGGAAAAAAAAATATAAGATATCTTTTAATCGAAAGGAACTTCGTTCTATTCGGGTGACCCATGATACCTCCCAAGTTTTTTTTTAAGTAATAATATTTAATTCATACATATACTTTGTTTTTGGACATTTGCGAGCGCGTCTACGAATATTTAACCGATTTAAAAAAAGGAGAACATTATCAATTCGAATTCTTTTCTTATTTTATGTTTGAATAGCACATAGTAGATCTTTGTTTGTTGTGCAAGAGAGTAAATAGAGATATAAAGAAAGAGTGAGACCTAAAATAAAAAAAACCATCTGGAACCTTTGCTTCTGCGAAGAGACTTCGGGTCTCTTTGCATCCTATACTGGTTGTTTCACGGGGAGTGCTCTGAGGAATTATTTGAGATGATTCCAACATCTCCCTTCTATTACCGTACCACCTGGCGTCGAGGTGGAGTTCATCCTAACTATATGGAACCACTTCTACGGTCCGTTTCAGGAACACATTTTTGCCATGCACCATCCGGCTATGGAATGAGCTCCCCTCTACGGTATTCCCAGAGCGCTATGACTTGTCCTTCTTCAAACGAGGCTTGAGGAGGGTCCTTAAAGTTAGGTCGTAGCGACCCCTCAATGTCCCCTGACATTGCAGAGGTTCATGAGCGACGGTAACCACTTACGATCAGTTGGCCCGTTGGCTCGTCTGCCTACATGGCAATAGAAAAAAAAACTGATACTTTAAAATTAGCAAAATATGTACTCGTAAGTTTCCAGGGTAAATTATATCGAATATTTTAGACAAAGCTCTAGTAATACTAACTTTAATTAGCTAAATCGGCCTTCACTTTTTACCGTACACCTGAGGACCTCGATAATTCATAATTAAAGATTAGATCTTATAATACCTTTTCGTAATTAAACAAAGCGAATGTAATAAGCAACACGCAGTACCTTGTTTAATGTTCTCGAATTGAGAAAATTTTACAGATATCCATAAATATAATTTTACAGATAGTAATATAGTGGCAGTGCTTAGACTGCTAATCTGTATGTAATTTGTATAGTTTATTTAGTACACTTCACTACCTCTCTGTACGATGTCATATCTGTTTTTTTAGGTTTGCTGGTAGAAAACTCATTTTTGAGTTAAGCTCGCCTTTTGTGCTTATTTTTTAATTACTATAAGTCACTGGATTTTTCTATACCTGGTGTACAATAAAGTATTAAATAAAATAAATAAATAAGATATCCTATTTAAAATCTCTGGTGTTTACTGTTTATTCGTGTTTAGTGCTTTTTGGGCTAAAATTTAAAAGACACTCAAAGATGCTCTCTAAGATGCGAAAATACCTAGTTTACAGACAAAGATTATATTTTTTTTGTGAGAAGATTAGTAGATGCATCACTTACACAATTACTAAACGGGTTCTTACCACGATTTTTATTCTCGTTCGTTTGCCGGTACAACTGAAAAGAGTTAAGAAAAAAAAGGGTAGACAGATTTGTCTGCTCTTAAGTAATCTACCCGCAGTACTCTTCCCGTGATCATGGCGCTTGCAACAGTGTCGAAATATCGGGATCGCTCATTTAATAAAAATTGTGCAAGTGATGTAGATAACCGCGAGTGTTTAAATAAATTTATTAGTAGATACAGGAGTGTGGTGGGAGTTCTAGTGGTATCACCCAAAAGCGAAGCAGAAAAAGGGTAAATAGATTTGTTTGCTCTTAAATCTACCAGTATCCACGAGACATACTCGTGACATTTACTACAGCGGTGATTAAAAAACATGTAATGATTGCATTTGGCTCGCCAACGTCCAACACACCTATAAAACAAATGACGGTGACGACAGAATAATATGTAAGTTGGAAGTTGGTGAGCCAATTTGCGACAAAAGAACCCATTAATTAGAAATGATAAATCATCGGAAAATTAAAACCAATAAACGATCTAAACAAGATTCCCCTTTTTTATATCATGTTACTCATTTCAGATACTATAACAACAATATCTTTTACAAACGCTGTAACGGTAAAAGAGAATCAAAACTTATTTGAACCTTAGTAAAAGGTATTTATGAGGTTGTTTACTACCACCGGGAAAATATCGGGAGTAAACCGCAATTTCGTTAAAGTAATATAAGCCTTATCTCTGTAAAGATAAGAGCTAAATCTTTCAACAAGTCGGACATTTCTGCTTGCTTTGCAATTTGTTTGCAAGCTTGGCATTGGACTTTTACAGGTGATAATGGTTTCAAAATAAGTTTTTCCTGGTAGCCATTGTTTTTCACATTGCAGCTCTATCTCGTTTATCTAAGAGTATATAGTTTAGGATAATAACAAAATGTACTGCAGTGGACATCTTCTAAGGCTTAATCTATTTCATTGGTTCCCATACTAGTTGGAGCCTGTATCACATGAGATATGATATCCTATAAAAGATTAAAAAAAAAAACTTGAGAGGTGTCAAGGGACACCCGGATGGAACGAAGTTCCTTTCGATTAATTAAGGAGGAAATTGTAATAAAATTTTATTTTTTTAAGTTATAATAATTAGTTCACATCATAGCGCCATCTAGCATTAATCATATAAAACAAAATAAGGAATTGTTTTATAAAATATTTTGATCACAGCGCCATCTAGCGATGATCATCTAAAACAAAAAAAATGTCTTTACAACTTTTTCATAAAAATTTCCGTCTAGCCCCCTTTCGATAACGCGCGATAAGGAACTTCGTTCCAAAAATGCTACGATTATCAGTTTCCATGAAATGCACACCACTATCATTCGGTTTCTAAACTATTAAAATGACGTCATAACCCAGCTTTTAAGTAAATCTTTTAATCTCTAACAAGTGCGATGTCTCACGGGAATGCAATTTCCTCCACATAAAACTGTTAACAGCTTACAATTTTTACACCCTACAAACACTTTATCGTGAAATAAAACTTACGAGGGTAACCATACGTTTAAATTGTTATTAAAAATGTTTTATTTTTCATTTATTTAAGATATAACGGCGTAAATAGTGTGTTGAGGTGTAATGACGTTGTAAATAGACGATCTTCATTTGGTTTTATCAGGAATAACGTCACAATGTCTACTTGAACACTTGATGATCAATACTTTTTCAAAATAACGAGTTTTAACAGTTTATTACTTTTACATCAAGAGGTCCTTTCGCCTAGACAATTCAAACACGAATGAATAATAACAGCGGCCAGCACCTGTATTTATAGTAAGTCTTCACTTCCAACTACCCGCACGGTGAATAGGTTGGTTTCCCTTGTTATCACCCCGTCATATATATCATCAAAAAGTTTTATTTAATTTGAACTGTAACCTATATAGATACCCCTAATTCGTGTGGATTGCGAGTTGAATTTAACCAACTTCCTGGTTTCCAATTGAGTTGAAACCCAAAGTTTAAATGAAATGAAATTATTTATTAATTTATTCTCAACGTTAATGAAATTATCATGCTTGTTGATGTCAAAAACCGCCACCAGTTTGGAAAAAATAAATAGTCACTGTCCTGAGAAGAACTAGCAAGAAACTCAGCGAGCATGTCTTTTTTGAATGTACCTATGTAGCTTGTCCGCCTACAACGCGGACAACAATAAAAAAACAATAAATATAACACGTGACAATGCACGACTGCGGGTGCTACCTATATGATATTGAAAAAAAAATGCAAAGTAAAAGTGGTTTCAAGTTGTATTTGGACAAAACATTCACTCCACTTCATTTCGAAGAAGATTTGCAAAAGAAAAGTGACCAGATCAACTACTTTATAGTAATAGTAGCAACAGAATGAAGCCTTTTGGGAGTATGCCAATCGCTCGTAATTACTCGAAATTCTGACGATAGAGAGTATATTTTGAGTTGGAGGAAATCCAATCCAACCACTCACACTCAGCTTCCGAATCCCTGCTGACGCCAGAACGCAGCACGGGATTATTTATTTATTTGGGAAACCAACAGAAACATACAAAATTATAAACAACACAGATAGTTAAAGCGTTATCCAAAGACAGTTTCCACTTATGCAGGACGGAGCGATGCGTTACGCACAGCGGCTTTTCCGTCACGCCGTCCCCGACGTTAAATACAGTAGGTAGACATACTAACCTACTGTTCAGAAATCTACTGTATGGCTTGAAGTCAGTTTTTAGCATCTTCTTGAAGTTTCATGAAGATCCAAATAATGTTTCTCATTGAAACTCATCCCTGAAGCAACAGACACTTCGAAATTGTAATAAATTCTGTGCTGCACATTTTCTCGGGTATCCAACGTCATCTACAAAGCTTTATAAATCATAAAAACGTTATCCTCCCGCGGATAATATTGTGTTACGTAGATATATTTTACTGTGACGTTGGCAGTACTGGAGTCATGGACGTTGTATAGAAAACTGTAGTCTATTTACTGATTTTTGTGACGTAGGGTATCTTTGGGTCTACTGAACCGATTTAGCTACATTTTTTTTTTAAATCCTGTTGCGAACTGCCTTTGATTGGAATATCGATACGAGTTTAAATAAAACCGTTTAAAAATGCCCTCAATGTTAGCCGGTGACCATCTCGCAGTGTCCCTGACAGTGCAAGGATGAGTGAGTAGCGGTGACCACTAAACGTCGAATGGACCGACGACTCTGTCCTCTGCTGAGGAACGAGAACAAGTTTGGTTTCAGAAAATACTCATCGTTTCCTTATTCGGAAAATAGTAAAGTATAAAATATGCCTCAAAACCAAATGCATTGTTATATTACATCCATGTAAACCCGCTTAGCATACCGTAAGTTTTCCGCGCCATAAACCGGCGGCCATTGTGCTTTGAGTAATGGCGTCTTCGGAATTTTGTCAAGAGATGGCGCTGTCCTAAATTATGCGCCCCTTTTCGTCAATGAGTTTTTCCTCCAATTTCTTTCGAGTTTCGCCATCCCAATGAATGAGAGCCTCTTCAATTTGGAGGACATTCTTTATCGGCGCGTAGGCTACGAAAAGTTGATGTCATTATTGAATTTTATAGGTTTTTTGTTGTAAAAGTCGTGACGGTAAAGAAAGTAACGACGTTAAGTTTCGGAGTTGTGAAAGAATTTTACGATGCTGTATCTCAATTCTATGATTTTCTGATTGATTAAGAATAATTGCTTTGGTCCAGATTTTAGAAAAGTTTGTTTTGTTTAGTTATAGGATTCATGGCCTGAATATTAAAATGTGTCAGAAAGACGAAAATAATATAATAGATTTTGTTCCCAACCTAATTAGCAGTGGTGTGCAGCCATATTTAAGTCAGGGTATGCAGAAATAGAAATCTGAGTAATTTTCCGCATATTTATGTCTTATAATCAATTTAATTTAATTTTTACGCTAAATGTGTGCCAATTATAGTAATGAAAAGTGTATTTTGATGAAATACACAACGTTTAATCGTTTTTTGTTACAATTTTTTAAGCAAATTTGAATTTTGGTATGCAGTGCGTTGTTGCTTGTATGAACAGCACGCCGCTGCTAATTAGGTATTATATTTTTAATGTTGTTAATTATTGACATAATTAATTAAATTATGTAACATATCTTTTTATCGAAATTAAAAACACATAAAAAGCTTTTCCGCCATTATTTTTGAATTAAGATTAAAATAAACACAACCTCAGCCTTTTTAATCCCCATTTTACTTAAAATACTTTTTAATTAACCAAAAGTTGTATTTTCAATTAAGATTCCTTTGTTTCAGATTGTAAGACAATGGCAGACTTCAAAGGAAAATCGTGAAACAGCGTTTCGTGAACGATTCATTAATCGTACGGTACTTTAAATATTTGATGTGGCAGTTATTTAGTAAGTAGTTAAACTTATGAAGTGGGGTAGGAAATACATAAATTACTATCTGGAGTATTGTAATTTTAATAGCGTGATTAGTCGTAGGGTTTGTTAGATGTTCACTTTCTTTAATGTAGTTAATAGCCTAGTCTTGGTGACCGAGTGATTAAAACGTTTCTCTTCTGATATCGCGGGTTCCTGTACCTGTACCAACTCCATTACTGCCCACTGTTGGGCTCAAGTCTCCTCAGAAGAGGGATTAGGCATAGTCCACCACGCTTGCCTAATCGTCGCCTCAGTGCTTGTTTGGCCTATCTGCACTCGAGCAAATTTTACAGGAGACAGCAAACAAGCACGGCATTTTCTTTAAGTGCCTTGTTGAGAAAAAAATTGAAATGAGATTTTTATTGTTTTAGAATTGAATATTTAAAAAAAATATTTTACCAGTCGGATGGAAATTTTATTCTTTATAATACTGCATTAAAAAGTCATTTTCGTAAAAAATGTCAGATAGGCCAAACAAGCACTGAGGCGACGTAATGCGGTTTGGGAACATCTAAATTTTAATGTGATTTTTCTGTATTTATGTGCAGTTTATCATAATAAAATGGTAAAAAAAAGAAAAACATTGGAATAGAATCCTCAATATCTATCTGTCAAGTCCTCAATCGCGTTGGGCAAGTGTGCTGGCCTATGACATCTTCTGAGGAGACCCGAGCCCAACAGTGAGCAGTAATGGGTTGTTACAGTACAGTAATAGTCTATGCTGTATTGATTTATTATTAATACCGGCTTCGTAACTTCACTTAACCAGGGTTGATACTTACAGGGAATTTCAAGTTTTATAGATAAGCCTTCCCGAATATAGAATTTCGCTTTTTCCTTGTTCTCATTTTTTCTCATTTCGTTTCTTTATCCTTATTCTGTAATAATATCCATATCGTATCGTTTATGTAACGGTTGTGAATTTCTGTTGAAATTGTAAAGTACGATAAGGTTCTGGAATAGCATTTTTTGTTTTCTTTAATTACGCAATTAAAATTACAAGTATTTCATCATTCAAACAGATACTAGAGAAGTTTTTAATGTGTTATCTATTTATGAATAAGTGCAATGAGTGAAGTGTAGTGATATCAAGATGCAGACCAACGTGCAGATTGATACAAAGGTGCTCAAACATTCCCCCGACCATGGAAAACAGAAGGGGAACTACCGAGTCACGGCTGAGGTAAGTAATATTTTATATTGCCATGTATGAACTAATGAGCCACCTAATAGTATGACAGCTTAGGTAAGTAATACTTTTTAGCTATGTAGGCAGATACCTAGAACCTTTAAGGACTCTCTTTAATCCTCTTTTGAAAGTTCATATCATTATGCTCTGAAAACACTGAGGTCATTACATAGCCTTACTTTATTCTATTTTACACTACCTGCTAAGAGATAGCTAAGCTGAATCACACTTTTTAATTTAATATTAATTTGCTACCTACTGTCACACAATCTAATATATAAAATTGTCGTGTCACGGTGTTCGAACTTGAACTCCTCCGAAACGGCTCGACCGATTTTGATGAAATTTTTTGTGCTTAATCGGTACCTATGAGAATCGGCCAACATCTATTTTACATCCCTTAAATGTTAGGGGTAGTCCACCCCTAATTTTTTTTTTCGGCGCAGACGAAGTTGCGCGAGTCAGCTAGTATTGTTATATTATCTGAGGTAAATGGTGCTGGTTACATAGTAGTAAAGTGCGCTTGTTAATATTAAGTTTCGTTGTTAGATAATATGTGGCTGTTTGTTTATTTATAAATAAAAAAATAAAAAAAATTGCCGGATGGCGTGTGGCAATGAAATCCTTAAAATTTCCGTGAAAGACCAAATCACTTCTATTTACTCTAGTCATCATTTAGATGAACTTCGCCTCTATACCGAGATTATAATAATATCATCTCAAACAACATTTATTTCTGAACGTACAAGTAGCTATATAGTATTATTTTGTGTTTGATTTTTTTAAATATATTTATACCATTATACTAGCCATAATAACTAAGTTACAATGTCATAAAATTTGAAATTATAATTTTGAAATGATCTCGCCTTTATTCTCATCATATCTTTAGCAACCTTCCATGAAACTAAATACCTAAAATTTATAGCTGAAACAAACGTGTGTAATCACTAAAAAGCCGCCACAAATACCAGTCGACAAAAAATACAATTTTATTACGTTTACGCCGCAGAAAAGTATATTTTACACGTTTTTTATCGCTCGAAAAATTATGTGGTCCTCGTAAAATAGACCTTTATTGCTTTTGTTTAACTCGATATAAAAGTGTGAAGGATTTTTTTACGATACACAGAATAGCCCTTAAGTTAGCGACTAGGCCTATTTTTCAAGGTTTCTTACGTTGAGAGTTTTCTGGAATAAAATTATAGCTATTATTCCGCTGTGTTTCGCTGTTTCTCTGCGTGATCAAATCAGAAATGAGGAGATCCGCAGAAGAACTAATGTAACCGACATAGCCCAAATAATTGCATCTTTGAAGTGGCAATGGGCAGGACACATTGAGCGAAGAACAGATGGCCGATGGGGCCGAAAAGTTCTGGAATGGTGGCCACGAACCGGTAAGGCGCAACGTTGGTAGACCCCCCACAAGATGGACCGACGATCTGGTCAAGATCGCGGGAGGTCACTGGATGCAGATGGCGCAGGACCGGTCGATGTGGCTAGGTTTGGGGGAGGCCTATGTCCAGGAGTGGACGTCTTTAGGCTGATGATGACGATGATGATGATTCAGCTGTGTCTTTTTGTTAAAATGATCCACAACAACTCGAAGGAAGTCTTTCTTAATTATAGGCCGAGCAACAGTAACCACTTACGATCAGGTGGCCAGTTGGCTCGTTTGCCTACATGGCAGAAAAAAAAAATATATTAAGGTGGCCCATCTGATCATAAGAAGTGGTTACCGTTTGTACACTCCGTTTAATATAGACAAAGTAGCGCGGGTCAGCTAGCTTAAAATAAACCAAAAGCTATTTCCAATTTCTAGGTAAATAATACAAAAAATATTATTATAACTGATATAGCCATCCTATTTTCAGTCGGTTAAAACAAAAGAACGTCGACCGACACTCAAAATCTTAAATATTATTATTGTTACCAACTTCATTACGACTATTATTCGTGACTGAATTTCCCTATCTCTCAAAACTCTCAACGCCAAATAAATATCATTATCAAAGCAAAAATTAATATTCAAAATCTCAGAATCACCAAACTTTCCTTTACACAAACATTATTCGTGAAACTTCTAGTTTATAGAATAATAAAAAGTCATACTCGAACAACGTAAAGAGATCTTATCCAGGTTGTCACGGCAACCAATCTATTTGCATATAAATTCGACTGAAGAATTTCGTGAACACACCAGCGCCTCAGCGGAATTTTTTGGTACTACTTCTTAGTTGCGTTGTCAAATTAGTTCGGTATCTGTATAAGAGATGGCGCTGTAAGTCACAATTGATGTTTGCAATAAAACAGGGTTACAAACTTTATGTTCCGGACCTTTTTCATTTGCCGAACGTAATTGGATCGCTTATCATTTGGTGTAATTTTGAGATAGACTACAATTTACTGTTTTAGATGGGGACCTTATTTTTGCTGTTTGTTTTTTGGAGGTCCAATGAGGATGAATGTCACGTATATTTTATTATCAACCATTTTTTTTTACTGATTGCAAAAACGAGAAAATGAAAGAGTAAAAGTGTTATATATTTTAAATTAAACTTTTCTAATCAAAAAGCCTAAGTAAGTTTTAGAAATGATTTAATGTTTTTGTTGGGGCTGACTTCAGTTTATTGTAACAAGTCGTTGCCTCAGTGCTTGTTTGGCCAATCTGACATTTTTTACGAAAATTATTTTTTAATGCAGTATTATAAAGAATACAATTTCCATCCGACTGGTGAAATATTTTTTTAAAATATTCAATTCTAAAACAATAAAAATCTCATTTCATTTTTTTTCTCAACACGGCACTTAACGAAAATTCCGTGCTTGTTTGCTGTCTCCTGTAAAATTTGCTCGAGTGCAGATTGGCCAAACAAGCACTGAGGCGACGAAGTGGATCATGAGTTACTTAGTTACTCCACACACGTATTAGTTTAGCTTGTAAATTGAAAAAAAAAACATATATAAAAATTTCAACACTGTAACAGCGATGCTACAACGACTCTACGAGTCTACTCGTAGAAGTAATTCCGTAGCAACTCGCTACAGTATTACCACAAGGTGTTTTTTTGATAGTAAGGATTTGTATTCAAATAGTTTTTATTTGCTGTTTTGTAAAAATAAATAAATTAACACGAGAGTATTTTAAATAACTTTACCATTTAAATTCCGACTTATTCCTTAAATAGCGAATAAAAATTACACTCACTGAGTCACGAAAATGTACCTGAATATAAGGGGTGGGTCATATAAAGTTTGCATTTTTCAAAAGTTCGACTGTCATGTTGGCTGTGTGGCATGTTGCGCCGTCCTGTTGAAACCAAATGTCGTATACTCTTCAACTTTTGGAAACAAAAATTCGTTGAGCATGACACGGTAACGCTCGCCATTGACCGTAACGGCGGCTCCTTGCTCATTTTCGAATGATGCCGCCGGACCAAAACTCACACCAAACCGTAACTCTTTGTGGGTGCATTGGCTTCTCAATGGTGACGTGTGGATTTTCCGACCCCCAGATGCGACAATTTTGCTTATTGACATAGCCTCCGAGGTGAAAATGGGCTTCACCTGACACACACACACACATTTCGTACAGTTTGGACTGAAGACTCACCACTTTGGAAGTAACTTTTCAATATTTCCCAATTTTGTTCAAGCGTATAGGGTCCCATTTCGTAAATGTCGAACCTTTAACTAAATTATGAACACAAATTGAATGACATTTGAGCTATCATCCTCTAAATAAACAGTAGTTCAAAATGCAAACGTTAGATTGCCCACCCTATATCAACTATGAAATACCCAAGATAATGCAATTTATATGCGCCGGTGAGTTCAATAAATTACATCTCGCTTCTAGTAATAAACTTAAAGCTAGCTCCTTCCTCCATCTTCGTATTAACCTTAGTTTAAATTGGTTTATAGAGGTTCTTGGGTAGGAAGAAATCGCCGTTCTTTCACTCTGCCCGTAGGTATGGTACATGAGAGTTGAACCGCACTAAAACCTCCAACCGCTCAGCGTCCGAACCTCAGCTGTAGCCAAAACTTAGCACGGGGTTATGGCGGCGGGGGTACCGAACGGTGCGACGCGTTACACCCTATGGCATATTTTCCCATCGCGCTGCTCCCGCCAACAGCCTGCCGCCGGCAATACGGCCACCGCCTCTCTCAGTCGACGGGCTTTCCGAAGCCCGTCAAGATTGGACCCCTCCCACAGATTACCCTGCTGGGTCAGAACAAGCGTGAGTAGGGGAGCACGGCCTTCCATTCCTTGGTTGCTCTGACGCAAAGCACTTGCTGAACGAGACAAAACCTTCTCGCAGGGTAGCGTTGGCGACCCGAGATCTGACTGGTAGTATTTATCCTATTCATCTTTGTGATAAAAATGTTATTTCACATTGCATAGTGGCTAGTATCCACTATACATTTTTTCTCTCACGCCCGAAGGCGGACGGAGATAATTATATTCCGGAACGGGCGTCCCAAACAAAATAAACAATACTGCCGTCTTCCTAGAACGGTTTATCTGTACTTGACCTTATTTCCAAGCTTTTCCGAATGCTGAGTTTTATTTTATTAATGCCACCTTATGTTTAGAGGTTACCTACTGTTGCTCATTTGAAATGTTAATGGACAGTAATCACTAATAGCAGTAATAAGATAAGTAAATTTATTTTTAGAGAAAATTTATTAATTACAAGCTTTTAAGGTTCAAGTTATAAATGCTAGTTAATACAAGTAAAGCAAGCCAGTAAAGCAACACATAACAGATGTATGTCGCTGATCTGATGACGGATTCGGAAGGTGGTCATAGGAGCGCCTGTATTAAATAAAATAAGTATACCTGTCGTGTTTGGGCTCATTTTACTTGTATTTGCTAGCACTCTACTGATACATGATATTCAGGATCTTAAAAGCTTGTATAGGGTGGGCAATCTAACGTTTGCATTTTAAACTACTGTTTATTTAGAGAATGACAGCTCAAATGTCATTCAATTTGTGTTCATAATTTAGTTAAAGGTTTGACATTTACGAAATGGGACGTTTTTGGGTCGCCCAATGGGCAGAAGATCGTTTGGCCGAAGATGAGCATTTTTACCGAAAAATCGTCTTTTCAGATGAACCCCATTTTCACCTCGGAGACTATGTCAATAAGCAAAATTGTCGCATCTGGGGGTCGAAAAATCCACACGTCACCATTGAGAAGCCAATGCACCCACAAAGAGTTACGGTTTGGTGTGGGTTTTGGTCCGGCGGCATCATTCGAAAATGAGCAAGGAGCCGCCGTTACGGCGCTCTACTGATACATGATATTCAGGATCTTAAAAGCTTGGATTTGAAGTTTTCTTTACAATTAGTTATTTTCAGAGATACAACCTACTAAAATATGTGTGTAAGTTACATGGTTTAGAACATTCAGATGGCTCTCGTTTTGTCACTCATACTAGTACATATTGTACCGGCTGCACGGGGAGTGCTCGGAGGTATCATCGCACCACCCGTCGTCGAGGTGGAGTTCATCCCTATTATTTGGAACCACCGTCCATCCACGGTCCGTTTCAAGAATACTTTTTTGCCACGCACCATCCATTTGCACGGCTATGGAATGAGCTCTCCTCTTCGGTGTTTCCCGAGCGCTATGACTTGTCCTTTTTCAAACGAGGCTTGAAGAGAGTCCTTAAGGGTAGGCCGTAGGTAGCCGCAATGTCTTCTGGCAATGCAGAGGTCCATGAGCGATGTAACCGCTTACGATCAGGTGGGCCGTTAGCTCGTCTGCCTGCGTGGCAATAAAAGAAAACGTGTAGGACCCGTCGAACTGGTGAAAGAAACTTAGCTTTTTAAAGAAGTTGAGTAAGTAAAACAACTTTATACAGGGTGTTGGTGCCCGGTGAAACAATACGTTAAGGGCTTAATCTATATCACATTTCAAATCATATACACATACTTTTGAAACGGAGATAGTTACTTTATTTTCCCAGACAAAGTTGAAAAATTATTATTTTGTATTATTTTTAACAACCCTACCCTGATCTACATTTAGCGTGCTATATCTATTTTCACGCACACAGGTGCATGTATCCTGTTTAGAATGTGATTTTTGTCCCGTGTATTATTACAATGTTCTATGATACAGGAGGTGACTAGCCGGCTTAAGTCTTTAGCTGTTGGTGTAGTTCAGTACGGTAGGGTTGATCATGCACAAATTAACACGTAGTTTTGATTAGTTATAACTTATGATATATTATGCCTAGAAAACCCAGACTTGGTGGATGGCTTCTACATCAAGTATACTATTTGCTGTGAAAGTATTGTTTCATCAGATTTTAACACCCTGTAGATTTCTTGATAACTTCGTGTCACTAGCACTAGTGTAGTTTCTATAGATCTATTTTAGTCTCCAATAACTTGAACTCTACTTCAATTTTCGAATGCAATTGAAAGTGTTTCCCGAAGAATCTTTTCAATTGCAGTTCGTTCAGGAATTCAATATTTGCAGAGAAAATTCAAGGAGTTTGTTTTATTATGAATCAGCATGTCTGAGAATTTTAATACTTTTGCGCCATCCTGTTGAAACCAAATGTCGTCCATGTCATACTCTTCAATTTTTGGAAACAAAAATTCGTTGAGCATGGCACGGTAACGCTCGCCATTGACCGTAACGGCGGCTCCTTGCTCATTTTCGAATGATGCCGCCGGACCAAAACCCACACCAAACCGTAACTCTTTGTGGGTGCATTGGCTTCTCAATAGTGACGTGTGGATTTTCCGACCCCCAGATGCGACAATTTTTGCTTATTGACATAGTCTCCGAGGTGAAAATGGGCTTCATCTGAAAAGACGATTTTTCGGTAAAAATGCTCATCTTCGGCCAAACGATCTTCTGCCCATTGCCGAACCATGGCGAACCGAAAACGTCCCATTTCGTAAATGTCAAACCTTTAACTAAATTATGAACACAAATTGAATGATATTTGAGCTGTCATTCTCTAAATAAACAGTAGTTCAAAATGCAAATGTTAGATTGGCCCACCCTACATCCTCACTATCCGTACTAATAATTTAAATACTTGACTGTATGTTTTGATGTATTCAAATGTTTTTTAAATTTAATGAAAAATAAGACTAGAAATAATTAAGTAAAATCTTGAGTAAGTCAAAATTTCGATATCTTTTCAAAATAGGAATACCTATAATATATTCGTTTTAATCTTTTGAGGTACGTCGTCTACGGGTTCCTGTTGATGATGGTGATGATGATGGTCGTGATAATGATGAAACTGTATTACGTAGTGAAATTTTTTTTTTTTTTTTTTTTTTTAGTTGGAGGAAATCACCGGATCCCCGCCCCCCCCGCGGGTGGGGTATGTGGGAGTTGAACCTCACTAAAACCTCCAACCGCTCACACTCAGCGTCCGAACCCCGGCTGAGGCCAGAACCCAGCACGGGGTTTGGAGGGACGGCGCGACGCGTTACGCCATCGGCATGCTTTCCCGTCGCTCCGTCCCCGGACGCCGAACCGGTAGCCGCCGGCGAATACGGCCACCGGCTCTCTCGGTCGGCGGGCTCTCCGAAGCCCGCCAAGATGGGACCGCGTGTCGCCCTCCCACGGAATACCCCGCTGGGTCAGAACCAGCGTGGGTCGGGGAGCGCGGTCTACCATCCCCCGGTTGCTCTAACGCTAAGGGCGTGTTGAGCGAGACACGGCACCTTCTTGGGTCCCCGCTCGCACTCACATGCGTTGGGGACCCGAAACTCTTAGGGGGCCAGAATCCGGGCGAGATCCCGGTCCCGGCCCCCTGCTCGACGGCGGCGGGTTGGCAAGTTGAGAGCGGCGTAAAGCCTCTCTCTCGCAGCCCCCGCCACCTGCTTCTGCGAGATGGTGGACTCGCAGAAGTCGAGCATCGCCTTCCAGGACTCGTCGCTCTCGAGCATCGACGCCGCGACGCCCGGGAGCGACAAGTCCGGACCTATTTGTAGGACCAGGACACAGCGCTGCCTCTCCCATGCGGGGCAGCGCGCGAGCGTATGCTCCGGCGTGTCCTGGTCACATCCCACGCAATGGTGGCACCTCGCCGTCGGCTCGGCCTTGATCCGGTGCAGATACCGACCGAAACACCCGTGCCCGGTCAGCATCTGCACCATCCAAAAGGTGAGGCGTCCTGCGCCACGACCCACCCAATCATCTAGGATCGGGCGGATCGCCTCGACGGTCCGTAGACCCCAGGTGGGGTTAGCGAGACGTCGCTTCCACGCTTCTACTACGGACCGCCGAGATTGGACCTTCCTGTCGCGAACCGCTTCCCGCAGGGGACGTATCACGCCCCGGGCGCGGAGGTCGCATCGCCAGCGATAATCGCCAGCTAGCGCCTCCGCCTCCAGCTCCCAGGGCGGCGTCCCCGCCAGCACGCACGCCGCCTCAAAAGCGACGGTGCGGTACCCGCGGATGGCCCTAACAGCTACGATGCGCTGTGGCCGACGCAGGAATCGTGCGATATATTTTCGCACCCGTGCGTCGGCCCAGACGGGCGCACCGTATAGGGCCATCGATCGCACCACCCCCGCATAGAGGCGGCGCACTGCGTTGCTGGGCCCCCCGACATTCGGGAGCAACCGACCGAGTTGGCCGGCCGTCCTCATCAGTCGGGGGACCAGGCTCGCGAAATGTGCCTGGAAGGTCCAACGGCTATCCAACACGAGGCCGAGGTACTTCAGTTGCACCCCGACCTCAATCTGGACGCCTCCAACCATTACCTGGGCGTCGACTGGCGGCACAGCCCCAGACCCGTGGAACCACAGGGCCTGGGATTTGTGCAGGGCCACGTCGAGGCCCAGCCTCCTTATTTTGCCGACGACGAGGGCCACCCCCGCTGTGGCAAGACGGGCAGACTCTCGGAAGTCATCCCCCCGGGCTACGACCAAAGTGTCGTCCGCGTAGCAAATAACGCTAAGGCCCGGGAGGAGGGCGCCCCTCAGCACCCAGTCGTACCCGATATTCCACAATAGAGGTCCAAGAACGGACCCCTGTGGAACACCGCGCACGACCTGGAACCGGTGCAAGGTCCCACCGTACCCGGTACACATGACCGACCTGGCCTCCAGGTAGGAGCCGATCAGCCGGCGGAGATAGAGGGGCACTCCATGCCTCTCCAGTGCCCCCCCAATCACGGACCAAGGCAGGGTGTTAAAGGCATTGGCGATGTCGAGCGACACCGCCAAGGCCACCCCACCCTGGGAGACGGCCTCCTCCGAGAGGGCCCGGACACGTAGAATCGCGTCTACGGTCGAACGACCCTCCCGGAAGCCGTACTGCTCCGCCGACAGATCGGGTCCAACCCCGACCAGGTGCTGAACGATGCGGGCGGCCAGAACACGTTCCAGCAATTTGCCCACCTCGTCCAGCAGCACGATGGGACGGTAACCGGCGGCCGAGTCCGCCGGGCGCCCCTCTTTCCGCAAGAGGACCAGTCTGCCCGTCCTCCAGAGCGAGGGAAACCGTCCCGACTCCAGGCAAGAATTGAAAAGCCTTAGGAGTCGGTCCCCTAGGGCATTGATGGCCAAGGCCAGGACCCGGCCGTGGATGCCGTCCGGGCCGGGGGCCGTGTCCTTCACACTCATCCGTGTCACGGCCACATGGAGCTCATCTCTCGTAATGTGAGGCACCTCAGCAGTGGCTTCACCGCCGGTGTTATCCGGCGGCTCACCCATAGCAGGCGGCGTAAATCCGGCCTGCTCCTGCGGGAACAGCGCCGAGACGATGTCCCGCAGCTGCTGAGGCGGGAGACGCTCGGTCAGGGGAGGCGCCCACGAACGCAACTTTCCACGCACCAACTTGTACGGGCGCCCCCACGGGTCCTCGTCGAGCGTCCCTACGTAGTGAAATTAAATGAAATCTTCATTACTTACACTATTACTAAACGGGTTCTTACCACGATTATTTTTAATTGAGCGATCCCGATATTTCAGCACTGTTTCAAGCGCCATGATCACGGGAAGACTGAGGAGCTGCGGGTAGGTCATTTAAGAGCAGACAAATCTGTCTATCCTCTTTCTTGTTCGTTTGCCGGTACCACTGGAACTCGAACTCACATTTCGACATACCACACTGACAGTATCGGCTGCCGTCTCAAAACTAGATAACCGCGAGTGTTTAAAGAAATTTATTATGAAATCTTCACTTTCAAATTATTTACTTTGTAAAAGTAACCTTATTCAACAACGTAAAATTTCCTACATAATTTGATTAATACTGAAATCGATCGATAAAATAAAATCTCGAATGCAATAAAGTGACAAGAACAGAACACTCGTCCTAAAACCAATATTTTTGTTAATTGGTTCCGGGCGGAAATTGAACTCTGCGTTCAAGAGGAATCGTTCTCGATTTTACGATGACTGGATTGTTATGACAAGTTAATAAATAAAATGATTATAAATCAGATTTGCAGAGAGAACAGTGATGCCAGAAGGATATTAAAAAACTAGACCTACTACAGGGTCTCCCAAAACTATGCAACATGAACGGGAATTACCTTGAACATAAGGGATTTTTTTTTTTTTTCAGTTGGAGGAAATCACTGGATCCCCGCCTGCCCTGCGGGCGGGGTATGTGGGAGTTGAACCGCACTAAAACCTCCAACCGCTCACACTCAGCGTCCGAACCCTGGCTGAGGCCAGAACCCAGCACGGGGTTTGGAGGGACGGCGCGACGCGTTACGCGCTCGGCACTCTTTCCCGTCGCTCCGTCCCCGGACGCCGAACCGGTAGCCGCCGGCGAATACGGCCACCGGCTCTCTCGGTCGGCGGGCTTTCCGAAGCCCGCCAAGATGGGACCGCGTGTCACCCTCTCACGGAATACCCCGCTGGGTCAGAACCAGCGTGGGTCGGGGAGCGCGGTTTACCATCCCCTGGATGCTCTTACGCTAAGGGCGTGCTGAGCGAGACACGGCACCTTCTTGGGTCCCCGCTCGCACTCACATGCGTTGGGGACCCGAAACTCTTAGGGGGCCAGAATCCGGGCGAGATCCCGGCCCCCTGCTCGACGGCGGCGGGTTGGTAAGTTGAGAGCGGCATATAGCCTCTCTCTCTCAGCCCCCGCCACCTGCTTCTGCGAGATGGTGGACTCGCAGAAGTCGAGCATCGCCTTCCAGGACTCGTCGCTCTCGAGCATCGACGCCGCGACGCCCGGGAGCGACAAGTCCGGACCTATTTGTTGGACCAGGACACAGCGCTGCCTCTCCCATGCGGGGCAGCGCGCGAGCGTATGCTCCGGCGTGTCCTGGTCACATCCCACGCAATGGTGGCACCTCGCCGTCGGCTCGGCCTTGATCCGGTGCAGATACCGACCGAAAAGGTGAGGCGTCCTTCGCCACGACCCACCCAATCCTCTAGGATCGGGCGGATCGCCTCGACGGTCCGAACATTAGGGATAGGATGTTTTGCTGACAGGAAACATCATTTTAGTTTTGATATTTAATAATTAAGAGGTACAAGCCGGCCGGATTTGAACCCGCGACCTCCCGTTCCTCGGCCACCACGACTTCTCAACCTCTAAATCTAAATGTGAAAAAGATTTATGTGCAGTTTTTCACAATACCACTGGCTAAAAACGGTGAAGGAAAACATCGTGAGGAAACCTGCATGTCGGAAAAGGGTTCTAAAAATCCTTTGAAGATATGTTAAGTCCCCAATCCGCACTGGGCAAGCGTGGTGGACTATGCCTTATCTCTCTTCGGAGGAGACCTGAGCCCAACAGTGGGCAGTAATGGGTTGGTACAGTACAGTACACTTTAATAATACTGCATTCACAGATTCATAAAATGTTTAGTTTGTCTGAAAAACGAACTAACAAAATCGGCAAAAATCAACACCCTGTATTTTTATGATGCCAATCGAAGGAACAGTCAATTACGCAGTATTATTAAACGTCAAAAATAAAATGATTTCTTTTATTACCATGTAGGCAGACAGTCCACCTGATCGTAAGTGGATACTGTCGCTCATAGTCTTTTGCAATGTCAGGGTACAATGAAGGGTCTCCTACGACCTAACTTTAAGGACCTTCCTTAAGCTTCTTCGGACAATATACCTTAACTTTAACTACATATCCCTCTTTAAACGAGGTTTAAGAAAAGTCCTATATGGGTAGGTGGTAGATAACGGCGTCTCATTGCCCTGGCATTGCAGAGGTCCATGAGCGACGGTCACCGCTTACCATTAGGTGGGCCGTAGGATCGTGTATCTATCAAACAATAAAAAAACACTTTTAAGATACTTTCATGCATTTTGAACGGGTTCTTACCACGATATTTAATTAATTTAGTTGTCTCGATATTTTAACGTTCTTGCAAACAATTAATTAAGTATCGTGGTAAGAACCCGTTCAAAATGCATGAAAGTATCATAGAAAACCGCGAGTGTTTGAATAAGTTTTTTTAAGATGTGTTTTCACTAACTATACTTCTAGTTTTTATACTATGTAGGAAGGTCATTAGTGAACTGTGGGAGTACTTTTAGCTGAGCTAGCTTTATTATTGCACCATATTATTTATGATGCTGAGTACTGTATTCCACTTCAAAGGTTAGGCTTTCGCTGACAAAGCCGTTTTGCAACACTGGGTAAATTATTACGGATTACAGTGAATACTTACTCGTAATAAATAATTGAAATAAAGCTGAGTATCCAGACGAAATGTCAATTGAAGAAGCAGTTTTTAAGAAATCAAAATGAGTGTTTTTCACTTGCAATTTAATGTCAATTATTCCATTTTTTCTTAAAACCCGTCTGTAGGCGACTGAATGTTAACAAACATTATAAAGGCAAAGGCACTAAGCGATCTATAAATAGTTTTATTAAAATTGATTAAAACCTCTTTTGTAAAATACTTTTAAAATGTAAGATTTATGTTGGCGCACTTTTTTTAAATTTCGAATTGGTAAACATTGTATAATTCAGATTGCGTCATATTTTTGCTCTAAGTTTTTATTGTTTTAATAAATTTTCTTGTTCTGAAGTTTTCTTTTCACTGGCAACTTTTGATTTCTTACACCGTCCTTGAACTTCAACGAACATTTAGAAAAAAATATTGACCAAATCGGTCTAAACATTATTGAGTTATGCGTTTGCTAGCACATTTTGCGATTCACTTTTAAGACCTTAAACTATTCAAATACTTGAAACATTACTTCAAATTTGCAAATTAGTTTGAAAACGATAAAAAATCCTTCAAACTTTCATTAACACCGAAGAGACTTCCATAACTTAGTCTCAGGTGCGTCCAGCTGTCTACCATCTCAAACTACAGATTTCAAAGTACCAACACAACCTATCTCCGGCAGTACCGATTCAGCGTTCACACCGGTGACACGCGTCGCTTTAACACGCGACTAAATACAACGATATTATTTTTATAACCCATTTATTTTATATAAATATTAGATATTTAGTAATATTTTTTCGTGGTAATAGATTTTTAGTGAGTATCCGTTGTGTCGATGTGATTTTTTAGGATGTTTTCGGTTTTGTTATATCAAAGGCTTTGAAGTGATCGGAAATTGTTTATAGGTGTTTTGAAAGATTGTTTTATCTTTAAATAGGACATCTTATATCAAATTACTTATGAATTGACTCTTAAACTTAGTTTTAAAATCAGTGTTAGTTTAAGCTAAAAGTAGTTTCATGAAAGTAATTTCTTTCGAGCGATTGTATTTCCAAAAAAAAGCATTGAATTAAATTCTATATGACAATTTTAAAAACCTTTCTAAAATTAAATTGTAAAATAAATACTGACGCTCATCTAGTGATTTGTAGTTCCCATCTCTTATGGACCTCAGGGGGCGGCGCGACGGGAAAGAGTGCCGTGAGCGTAACGCGTCGCACCGTCCATTATAACCCCGTGCTAAGTTCTGGCCTCATCCGGGGTTCGGACGCTGAGTCTGAGCGGTTGGAGGTTTTAGTGCGGTTCAACTCCCACATACCCCGGTGATTTCATCCAACTAAAAAAAAAAAAACTAAAAAAAAGGAAACGGAAAACTCCACAGAACTCACTATTTCACAATTAAATAATAAAAAATAAAAAGCCTTTATTATATTAACTCTAACTAAATAGTTAAACTACTAATAAAAAATTGGTTGCTTGTAAAGTCGGTATACGGGCGAAAGTTTTACGTGACAACGACTCGGGCATGGTTAGCCCGCCTAAGAGCGAGAGAGACAGACATAAAAAGTGAAAGGCACGCGTGCCTCTCACTCGCTCTCATTGTGAGCGCATAACGTGAGCGGAGCGTAACGCAGTTTCTTGAAGTGTCACCCGGCAAACCAATTTATAAGACGTTGTCACGTCAAAATGAGTAAAAGAAACTAGACATGAATTTACTATTAAAAGTACAAAATTCGTTCAGAAATAAGAACTATCTGTCAGAATTGCCAAAAAAATTTAAAGAAGGTTAATTTTATCAGTGATGTTTAGTATGTTGTTTAAAAACAACATTGTCCATTTAAGGGTTAAGAACCCATTACTGCCTACTGGTGTGCTCAGGTCTCATGAACTCAAATACTTGACATGTCAAATCTACAACAAATCTCAAGTTTTCAAGTAACTTGGTTTGGATGTAAGGTCAACTTTCAAAAGGAGCTTAGAAGGGCTTAGGGCTTCAATTTACGTTGCTCTAAGATCAGCTATTTTGTAAAATGATGCTTTAACACATTCTTGTGTAGCGAGTTTTGTATTTTCACGTCATTATAGCCAGAAAGAATAGTTATTTGAACAACTGATAAGAGCTATAGATGAATTTAAATATAATAATAATCTAATATCATAATAAAGGCGAAAGTTTGTAAGTATGGATGTATGGATGTATGTTTGTTACTCTTTCACGTAAAAACTACTGTATGGATTTGAATGAAACTTTACCACAATATAGCTTATACATCAGAATAACACAAAGGCTATAATTTTTGATAATACGGGACGAACCTAAAGTCCACGCGAACGAAGTCGCGGGCAAAAGCTAGTAGATTATAAAAGCAAAAGTTTGTATGGATGTTTGTTACTCTGTCACGTAAAAACTACTGAATGGATTTGAATGAAACTTTACCACAATATAGCTTATACATCGAGACGAACCTGAAGTCCACGCGAACGAAGTCGCGGGCAAAAGCTAGTAATATATAAAATTATATATTTGACCATTGATGTCAATAGAATACATATTATATTTATACTACTGTAAACACTACTAGCTAACTTCGATAAAAGTAGCCAAGTTCCCACCAAAATATGCAAAAACTCGCAAAGTAGGTAGTAAGGGTGTTTCTTTTCAATCGTCCATAATTAGGTCAAACTCTATTAAACTTTACAAATTCGGAATTTAATTCGGAGTACCTAATATCGTCATAGTAGCGGAGGGTCGTGGTGGTCGAGTGGTTGAAGCACTTGCTTTCTGTACGGGAGGTCGCGGGTTCAACACCGGCTTGTATCTCATCTTAATGTGAACAAGATTTATGTGTAATTTTTCACAACACTACTGGCTAAAAAGGTGAAGGAAAACATCGTGAGGAAACCTGTATATTGGATAAGGATTCTAAAAATCCTTCGAAAATAAGTGTAGTCAAAAAGCAATCGTGGTGCAAGCGTGGTAGACTATGCCTTATCCCTCTACTAAGGATATCTGAGCCCTGCAGTGGGCAGTAATGGGTTGTTACAGTGCAGTACAGTACCTATTACCCTTATTCTATTTTTAATAATATATTGTTTATCTTAGACCAGATATGTCTCAAGTAACAACAAACAAAACAGGCATAGTTCGCCATATACGAGCAAACTTAACACGTCTTCAAAGGATGAACCTTCATTCCCAAATACCAATAGATTTAGACCCTATATTCAAACCCAATGTCTCTCACAGAAAAGGCAATCAGCTATCCTTGACATAGAACTAAAAAATATCTGGAAAAAACATCACCGCTTTTTATAGTCATGTAGGCAGACAAGCCAAGGGCCGTATCGTAAGTGGTTACTGTGGCTCATGGACCTCTGCAATGTTAGAGGACATTGAGAGCTACATACAACCTACCTTTTAGGACTTTCTTCAAGGCTCATTTGAAGAAGGACAAGTAATAGAGTTTATAAAAGATACATCATAATAATGATAGTCGTGGTGGCCGAGTGGTCGAAGCGCGTCCTTCCGAATGGGAGGTCGCGGTTTCAAATCTGGCCGGCTTGTACCTCTAAATCTAAATGTGAAAAAGATTTATGTGCATTTTTTCACAACACCACTGGCTAAAAACGGTGAAGGAAAACATCGTGAGGAAACCTGCATGTCGGAAAAGGGTTTTAAAAATCCTTTGAAGATATGTGAAGTCCCCAATCCGCACTGGGCAAGCGTGGTGGACTATGCCTAATTCCTCTTCTGAGGAGACTTGAGCTCAACAGTGGGCAGTAATGGGTTGGTACAGGTACTGGTACATCATAATAATCACTTCTACCAAGATCCTAGAGCTTCAAAGTTAAGTCGTAAGTAGCGACCCTTCAGTGTCCCTTGACATTGTAGAGGTCCATGAGCGACGGTACTTACTTACGATCAGGTGGACCGTCTGCCTATATGGCAATAAAAAAAAGATTCGTTCATCTACATCCCACTGCAAAATATTGTTTTTGAAATTGATTTCCATCCTCGGTGTTTCCTGGTATGACTTGTCCTTCTTCAAACGAGGCTTGAAAAAAGTTAAAAATAGGTTGTAGTGGCCCCTCAATATCCTCAAACACTACAGAGGTGTATGAGCAATGGTAGACCTTAACGATTAGGTGGCCTACACATACACAAATTTTTGAATCTTCACTCTATTCGTGATGTTCTTTCTAGACTTTATATTTCCTTGTTCACAAATAAATATAGTCAAATCGAGAACTATTAAAGTCAATTTAAAATTGAACTTTAGTAATACAAGACTTCAATTCTATACACTTCTGTCGATGACATATAAATAATATCGTAGAAGGACACACGATCTCAACAACAGATGTACTGTTATTGTCAGATGATATCTGGGTCGAGTTCGAACCTCTCTGGCTTGTCTATCTATGGCTTCTAGGGATTACTATCTGACTTTGAAGAAATCCTTGGGAATTTCGAGGAGTTCTGTAAAAGGAAATGAAAAAACTAAATTCGAATTTGCTTAGTTTAGCATGCAAAATATACTTTAATTTTACTAATGATTTAACTCATAATAACTTAAGCAAAATCGAATTAATATTGAAGCAGAGCGAGAAACCACTCATTTGCCTGCATTGGGAGTTGGCGAGCCAATATGTAAATACACCATTAAGTGCCTCATTGGCATTAATGTCTATACAGGCAATAATAAAATAATCTACTTCAAAGTTACGATTTTATTCTGGTCAAAATATTTATGCTTAAAATCATGTCCGTCCCATGTTTGACGATAAATAAGATAGACGCCTTGAAGTCTAGATCTTAGGCCATCCATCCTAATCTATAAAATTCCCGGTCACAAAAAACTGTATTTCCATGCGAGAACAAAATGTAGTGTAGAAATATTAGGAACATGCCAAGATACATAATAATTTGTTATAAAGTAAAACATAGTCTGAATAGTTTGTTTTGCTATGCTTATCTTTTTTATTGGCCCTAAAATTTATGAGTTAAGGATACTTTATGGCTACAAGATGGATCTGTAACTTTGGATCAGCTGGGGTCAATGACCTATCAAAATACAACTTACAAACATTTTTGGAAACGATTAAACTTTTTTTTCTAACATCGTATGTACTATGTGGTCTTCCATATGACATTGAAAATAGTTCAACCGTTTCCAAAAATAAAAGTGGTCCTATGTTGTCTTTCGACAGTTCATTGACTCTATTTCAGCTGGTTCAAAATTACCTGTACCAACCCATTACTGCCCACTGTTGGGCTCAGGTCTCCTCAGAAGAGGGATTAGGCATAGTCCACCACGCTTGCCCAGTGCGGATTGGGGACTTCACATATCTTCAAAGGATTTTTAGAACCCTCTTCCGACATGCACGTTTCCTCACGATGTTTTCCTTCACCGTTTTTTAGTCAGTGGTGTTGTGAAAAATTGCACATAAATCTTTTTCACATTTAGATTTAGAGGTACAAGCCGGCCAGATTTGAACCTGCGACCTCCCGTTCGGAAGGACGCGCTTCGACCACTCGGCCACCACGACTCGACTCAAAATTATAGATCCATATAAAAATTTCTGCTGCTTCTCAAAAGTAAGATCTTCCGAGTAACAATATTCTTCAATTGATACAATTTATTTTACCTAATAATTTATTAGGCATCCTAGATAAACACGACGTACATGTCGATTTCAATTTACTACTCTACAAGGGACATGTCTCTTAACAAGATCAAGTGCCCCAAAATGATCTTGAAACATCTGATGGTACCCATTGAGACCCTTTTAGTTTTTAGGTCAATGTTCAATTCAGAGTTTTGTGCCTGAAACCATTACTGCCCACTGCTGGGCTCTGATCTCCTCAGTAGAGGGATCAGGACTTCATAAATCTCCGAAAAATGTTTGTCTCGATGTTTTTGGGACGCAGTTCCTTATCGCGCGTTATCGAAAGGGAGCTAGACGGAAATTCTTATAAAAAAGCTTTCACGACACTTTTTTGTTTTAGATGGTTATCGCTAGATGGCGCTGTGATTCAAATCTTTTAAAACAATTCCTTATTTTGTTTTATATGATTAATGCTAGATGGCGCTGTGATCGAAATATGTATTTTATTTAAGTTATAATAATTAGTTTAATATAATTAAAAAAAAAAAAAATATTACAATTCCCTCACTAATTAATCGAAAGGAACTTCGTTCCATTCGGGTGTCCCTTGACACCTCTCAAGTTTTTTCTTCATTGTTTTTAGCCAGTAGGCTGTGATAAAAAAAAACATATTCCAAATTCAGATTTAGAAGTACAAGCCGGCCGGTTCGAATTCGCGACTTCCAGTACGAAAGGCAAGCGTTTCAACCATTCGGCCAGTAGCCAATACAACTTGTGCCTACTGTACCTTCTGACCCGATTAATGTTGTGCCTGAATCCAGAATATTAAATTTATGTAGGTCTTTTATCCCGGGCACTGTTTAAGCGCATTAAAGTTTATCGCGCAGGTCAGTATGAATTTACGATTTTATCTTTACGCCTGCGAGATTGGCGAAAACATGATTTAGTGTGGCCTTTATTGGTGCTTTTATGTTAGAAGAATCAGTGTTTAATCATCATTCCTGTGCCTGATAGTCCTTTGCTTCTTTTGGAAAGATTATGTAATATAAACCTTCTTAGCAATTACTACATAAAACATTGTTTTTAATTAAGATCTCACATTTCACTATGCTAGAATTTTTTTACCCAGAATTACTGGAACGAAGTTTCTTATCGCGCGTTGTGAAACGTGTGGGGGCTAGACGGAAAAAAATCTTACGAAAAGATGTCACGACACTTTTTTTGTTTTAGATGATTATCGCTAGATGGCGCTGTGATCAAAATCTTTTGAAACATGTTCCTTATCGCGCGTAAAGCGCGTATTTTTTATAAGATATCTTTTAATCGAAAGGAACTTCGTTCTATTCGGGTGTCCCATGACACCTCTCAAGTTTTTTTTTATCAAAGTAGAACTGACTTCGCTTAGGTGCTTAGAAGAATCAGCGACTATCTTGTAAAGAGTATTTTAGTAGTATCAGAACAGAGTAGTAAGTACCCTAACTATCCTAAAATTCGTGAAAATTACAGTTTTTTTATTACTACCTTTTTTATTGCAAGATAGATAAACGAGCCTACGGCCCACCTGATGGTAAGCGGTCACCGTCGCTCATGAACCTCTGCAATGATGTTTTTCTGTTTAAAACATTAGTATACTGAGACGAACAATATATTTATCACCTCAACAAATTACAATGAAAAAGCAATACGAAGGAGGTAAAAACACGAAGAAAACATCGAATGTCTCGAACAAAAATATATTGGACGACAGTTGCACAAACAGTGTCGCGAGAGCTCTCGACACTTGTGTACGGACACTCGAGATTGAGTGGTGAACAAATGGAGGATAATGGCGTGTTCCAACTTCAAATTGCGAAAAATATAGATTGGGAGACAATAGTTATAATAACAAGTAGAACTTGGGGAAACACTCAACATGAACAATAGGTCCATGGAAATACCGAATCTGAAGGAATGCAGAATTGAATGTGCTAAGTGTTTAAGGACCTTATGTCAGGAAAGTTTAAGGTTAAAAGTTGTTCAGCAATAGGGAAGATAGAAGATAGATGGCAGCTTAGAAGTCCAGCAGCTTTTTCAGTAATGTGATTAAATATTTATACTTCAATCGAGGATGCAAATCTTCAAGTAATTTCAAGAGCTCTTTATCAAAACTATACAGTTCAAACAAGGATTGACGTAACGTCTTTGCATGTAGTTTTTGTTTGGCAATAATCAACTACTAGATAGTAGCTACAGGCGGATGAGTTGATAAAAAAATGCCGTTGTACGTAACGCGTCATGCCGCATCGCATAACTCAGTACTGGTATATTTCCAGCTTTTGCGGCCTCAGTTGGGGCTTAGTCGCTGAATGTGAGCAGTAGGACGTTTTAATGCGGTTTGTACCCCATATACGCTACCTACAGGCCGTTAATTTTACGTTACGGGAATTGAATACAAAATACACGATTCAATATGTAATCATCGTCAGCTCATCCAATTCATTATATTTATTGCTGAAATTGTCAATTTCAATTTTAATTTCGCTCCAAATGAAAGATTTAATTTGCACACGATATAATTACGGCCGCACGGATACCCAACTCTACAGAAGGTCCACTCCGTTTAACTTATTGATTTTTACGGGAATTTAGGGTGCATAAATGGGAAACTAGGTCAGGACATATATCAGGCACGGTTAGACAAATATGGAAAGTTTTAGGTGAAATTACATTACCTTGCTGTTTTAGGCTGTGAACTAAAAGTTTTTGTTTTATTTAGGTGAAATTTGTTGATCTGTGCTATTGGGATTTACTAGGTTTTTATTAATTGAGCTATCTCGTTATTTCAACACTGTTAAAAGCGCCATGATCATGGGAAGACTGAGTACTTCGGTTATATTACTTAAGAGCAGACAAATCAGTACCACTGGAACTTGAACTCACATCTCGACACACCACACTGACAGTATCGACCCGAAAAAGTAAAGATCCCGTTTTGCTTTTTCGAACATTAAAGCATTCCTTATTAAATTGTTTTTCATTCAACATCACCGAGAGTTCGTAAACCCCTATTGATGAACAGGTCTCACTCAAGATTCGTCATTACGATTGATCTTGCAACTTGATTCCAATGATAATTTTTACAGTCAGAAAAACTTTAGCCCTGTCTTTAGACGTCCATGAGCAACAATAACCGCTTATTATTATACCGATAGCAATGGCTGAGTAGTGACCATTTCGGCACACAGTGTGGGGCACGCAATGAATATAAATAAGTAGTTTGTGTACAATTTACCTTTTGTTATTTATATTATTAAGTTTTGCTAGGTTTAATTAGTTATTCTTCTTGTTTTTTTTCCTAGAGTTATTTTTTTTATTATTTTAGTTTTACCTTATACACCTAGTCGATTAAGCTTTATTGTAATGTTGTGTCCCTTATTTGTGTGTCGATTAAAGCTTTCTTTCTTTCTTTTCTTTTCTTTTCTTTCTTTTCTTTCTTTTCTTTCTTTTCTTTCTTTTCTTTCTTTTCTTTCTTTTCTTTCTTTTCTTTCTTTTCTTTCTTTTCTTTCTTTTCTTTCTTTTCTTTCTTTTCTTTCTTTTCTTTCTTTTCTTTCTTTTCTTTCTTTTCTTTCTTTTCTTTCTTTTCTTTCTTTTCTTTCTTTTCTTTCTTTTCTTTCTTTTCTTTCTTTTCTTTCTTTTCTTTCTTTTCTTTCTTTTTTTTCTTTTCTTTCTTACGATCAAGCCTTTTAGCTCGTCTGCAAACTTTATACGACGTAAAAATCTGTACATTCAAAACATCATACACATTGAATTCACAAAGAAACACGTCCATCTTGAAACATATGAAATCTTCGTCTACAAACCTCGCGTTGGCTCGTACAAAGCGTTTCATAATGTGTCAGAGCGTGCATAACATTTACATTTTGAAGCTACGGTTTCCTTGGTTGACAGTATATTATGCCACGTGGGTTGTATCTTAGCAAAATGTATTCGCATTTTAAACAGACCTAAATATGAACAGATCAAAACTAGATGAGGAATAAACTAATTCAGACATTCGCGGTTTTCTCTAATACTTTCAAGCATTTTCAATTTTAACAGTGGTGACGCCTTTAGATTATCGAGTATGTGGAATCCAGTGCTAAACACAACAGTCACTAAGGGTTCATGCTCAGAGAGTCTTGTAGATACAGTGAGTGTGGTGTGTCGTGATGTGAGTTCGAGTTCCAGTGGTAATACTCAAAAGCGAACGAGAAAGAGACCCTCTTTTAGGCAGATTTGTTTGCTCTTAAATCGACCCGCAGTATCCAGTCGTCTCGTGATCATGACGTTTGTATCGAGACAACTCAATTAATTAAATATCGTGGTAAAAACCCGTTGAAAATGCGTGAAAGTATTAAAGATGAGGTATTTTCAATTTGATGATAGTTCTATTTTTACTAGATGACTCGCACCTCTTCGGCTGTCATAAAGGAAAAAAAAATATTTTGGTTGTTGTTTAAATTAGTCTGATTGACTTGGTATTAAATGTAATAATGGAACTCATATCAACTATTGTTTTAGAGTTCATTCAAAACAAACAGACAGACAAACACTATAAAAAAATAATTCAGCTGGTGCACTTTAAATACCTTAAAGTTCAAAACATTATCTTTTTGATTATTTTATTAAATGATAGATAAACGAGCCTACGGTCGACTCTATGGTAAGTGGTTACCATCGTTCATGAACCTCTGCAATGCTATGACATTGGGAATCCGTTATCCATAATATACAGGACTTTTCTTAATCCTCGTTTAAAGAGGGACATGTAATTCTTCAACATTGTTATTCTTACAGTTTTATAGATAAATATCATTGTTTTTCCTATCCATCCGAGAAACCTCAACCTTAGCGACACAAGGATCGTGCGTCGTGTCACTTAATACAGGCCCTGGAGACTAGTAACCCAGTAACAACGACTAGGCCACACTTAATACGTTTTTACTGTTTTAGTATTTCATGATATTTATCTTCATCTCGTATCTCCACCTAGGGTAGGGCGATATGTAAGCCTTGGCGTGGGAGTCGCATCACCGGCACAACCTCGTACTGTGTTTTAGTCTTAGCCTCGGCAGGAGATTTAAGTGCGTTTTGACTCACACATAGCCCATGGACATAAGTCCAAAACAAAAAATTCTCGAGCAAAGAGATGAGGTTTTTTTATTTTTTGTTTGATACAATAACATGTTTTATTTCAAACGAGACTAGCATTATTCCAGTTAAAATTTTAATACAATTTTTAAAAAGCTAAAATGTTAGGAATTGTGAAGCTGTTAACATATTGAATTTTAAAGTACTTAAAACTTTATTTACACCAAAATAATTTCTAAAAAAGTCAAAATTCTAAAACTTAAATCACAGAATTAAATTCCTTGTTCCCTTGCCAGTTGGTCTAAACTATTACCGACTGTTTCTTAGTGGTCTACTTCAAAACAGCTGTCCCTATTTAGTTTTACTGTTGTACAAAATAATGTTAGTATTTTCCATGTTTTTTTACTAAATCTCAAAAAGTAAAATTCGCTGTATGACATAACACTATTGTTTTTAATTTATTTACAAATTAGTTAACCATCAAATTAAATAGATTAAATTTATTTACAAATAAGTTCATTAAGTAACAAATCTTAAAATTTAGTATATAAAAGTAATTTAGTAACAATTAATAATGGATAAAACTATTACTAAACGGGTTCTTACCGGTAAACGAACGAGAAGGAGGGTAGACAGATTTGTCTGCTCTTAAATGACCTACCCGCAGTTCCTCAGTCTTCCCGTGATCATGGTGCTTGAAACAGTGCTGAAATAGCGGGACCTCTCAAATAAAAATAATCGTGGTAAGAACCCGTTTAGTAATAGTTTAAGTGATGTAGATAACCGCGAGTGTTTAAAGAAATTTGTTAATAATGGATACTCACTCAAAATCATTAGCTAATGTACACGAATTTGCAGGTGAAAAAAGTAGGGGTCCAAAATAGATGTAACATTCCATTTTATCCAAATAAAACAATAAATCAACGACCTGTCACAAAAGTTGCCAGAAAAGAGAAATCTCGGACGAAAATCTGTGAAAATCCTGTGAAAATATGTAACAATATATTACTCAGTGTCTTAGTGTCAAAGTAGTTTAGTGTAATTCGAATGTGATAGTGCAAAGTGGAAGTGACAAGTCAAAGTGTAAACTTTAAAATTATATTTCATTTAAAACCGACCAATTCCTATTTAGACAATAATTTAAAAATCATATCATTCGAACATATATTTTTATGTCAATTGTGTTTTATAAATCCCATTTATTTTAATTTAAATATATTTTTATAAAATCGTACTTTCAAAGTGACTTTACTGTGTCACTAAAATTTGTGACTTAGTGCAAAATGAAACTTAGTAAAAATTTATTAGTGTAAAACTTAGTGTAGTGACATAAATATTTTAGTGATACAAACGATTTTAGACTGAACAGTCTTGTGAATTAGGTTCAAAATGAATGTCCCAATGAAAGGTGGACCTGCTCCGACAGTTGCAGTGGTCCCAGTACCAGAAAGTGAGATGGATGCTCTTCTTCTCGGGAGGACAGCGGTGAGGGACTTTGATCAATACGTCAAAAATGTATGTATTTTTATTTATAAATAATGTACGATCATGTTACGCTTAATCATTAAAATGTAGTGATATAAACGCTGGCTTGGATGATGATGAAGATGCTGAAGACTGTCATTTTGTAGGTTAATACCAAAACTATAAAATTTCTTTGAGTATTACTAAATACACTATACCGAACAAAACTTTACAAAGTCTCCAAAAAAATGAATTGCACTTAACATCAAGTGATTTGCAAAAGGACTTAAGAGTCTTGAATTTAAAACATTTTAGGTTTTAAAGATAATTGTGTAATTTCTACAACTAAGTAGACGATACGCGGTCGCCGATCGAATGACATCAAAAGACTACAAATTTTTGATTTTAATAGTATTTAGTGCCATTTTTACTTTCAAATCGTATATCTAGTGTATTTGGTAGCAGTATAACTGTATATCTGAGCCAGCAGAGTGTTCATTGCTGTTGTTTGTAGTAACATTTCAAGTGTAATGATCGTACATCATTAACAGATTGTATTTAGTTTTAATAATTTCATGTTCACTTTGTTTATTTTGAAGCTTTTCTTATAGTCATCATATTTTATTAATTTATTTAAAAAATCACAGTTTGAAAGAATTAGAAGGTTTAAGTAAAAAGTAAGGTGTTTTTGTAACGAAGTTCCTTATCGCTCGTTATCGAAAGGGGGCTAGACGGAAAAAAATCTTACGAAAATTTGTCACGACACTTTTTTAGTTGTCACGACACTTTTTTTGTTTTAGATGATTATCGCTAGATGGCGCTGTGATCAAAATCTATTAAAACACGTTCCTTATCGCGCGTTACGTTAGGACACAAAAATATAAGATATCTTTTAATCGAAAGGAACTTCGTTCTATTCGGGTGTCCGGTTAAAATATATTATGAATTAGTTGACCCGCGTAATTTCGTCTGCGTCACAGAATAATGCCTTCCTCGTTAAATGGACTATCCAACACTTTTCAAATCGGACCAATTGTTCCTAAGATTAGTGCGTTCAAACAAACACTCTTCAGCTTTATAATTTGACGTTCACCGCCTAAAGAACAAATCAAGGTTAAAATAAGTCTTCTATTTAATCTAAAAGCTATGTATTTAGTTATGTTGAAACGTAATTATCTCCGTACGACGAACGTAATTACTACTTAAATTACTCTCGAGAACGATGGGGTTTGAGTTACATCTACTAATTATTAATATTAACTGAAGAAGCTCTGAAGAGTAAGTTAATATTGAGGATGTAATATTAAAAAAAGTGCTTTACTGTTTAATGTAATTTGCCACATTGTTAATACTAGCCGATCCTCAAAACTTCATCTGCGACAAAAAAGGGTTCAGGCAGTGTTAGATTTTAATAAGACCTACAAACCCGTAGCACATCATTTTGTTCTATACAGAGTGATAAAATCCGATCAAATAATACTTTCACAGCAAATAGTATACTTGATGTAGAAGCCATCCACCAAGTCTGGGTTTTCTAGGCATAATATATCATAAGTTGTAACTAATCAAAACTACGTGTTAATTTGTGCATGATCAACCCTACCGTACTGACCTACACCAACAGCTAAAGACTTAAGCCGGGTAGTCACCTCCTGTATTATAGAACATTGTAATAATACACGGGACAAAAATCACATTCTAAACAGTATACATGCGCCTGTGTGTGTGAAAATAGATATAGCACGGTAAATGTAGGTCAGGGTAGGGTTGTCAAAAATAATACAATCATTTTTCAACGTTGTACAGGAAAATAAAGTAACTATCTCCGTTTCAAAAGTATGTGTATATGATGAAATGTGATATAGATTAAGCCCTTGACGTATTATTTCACCGGGCACCAACACCCTGTATACCTAATTAATAGTTTTCGTGATGTATGAAAGTTTTTGAGTACTTTTTTCACACCTTGGCTTACATTATTGAAGTTTTAGTACGGATCTCTATTTTTTTCGAAAATAAATCTAATCTTTGTTAATCGTAGATAATGAAGCTTTCGAATGGTGAAATAATTTTTAAGAATGGTTCAGTAGTTTTTGTGCCTATTCATTAGAACCAAACAAATAAAGTTTACCTTTTTAAAACATTAGTGTAGATAAAGTATATTTATGTATTTATAATATGTATATTGTTCGTGTATATTGTATTGGTACTCAAATTTATATAATCTGAATTTGGCAAGTTTTATTTTAAATTTTTAAGCATTAAAGCTAACAGTTTTTTTTTTTTATATTTCCATTAGACTTGTTTTGCCTACCTTCAATCATCTCTCCATGACCTAAAGGTAGACTGGTAGAGAATGCCTATGGCATTAAGTCCGCCTATGTACACTCTTTTGTGCATGAAATTTGAATAAATAAATCATAATAATATTATAAAGGCGAAAGTTTGTATGTATGGATGTTTGTTATTCTTTCACGTAAAAACTACTGAATGGATTTGAATGAAATTTTACCACAATATAGCTTATACATCAGAATAACACACAGGTTACAATTTTTGAACCCCTTTGTAACGCAGACGAAGTTGCGCGGGTCACCTAGTAATTAATAAATAAAGTTTGTAAAAATAATATGCCCAATATCATAATGATCCTATTGTTAGGTAAAATATTTGCTTGCTCACAATAAATACTTCAAAACAGTAATAGCATTGCATCAGGTCAGGGAAATGTGTGTGTCATAGATAATCTAATAACTTGGATGATTTCAGCGCTCAACGTTGAATAATCCGATATTGGAAATTTGATATTTTGAAAGCATTACATTCCAATTTTAATATAGTTTATAAAGACATTATTTACCGTGAAAATTCGTCCAAGTAAAACCTTTTAGATATTACTGTACAAACCCATTACTGCCCACTATTGGGCTCAGGTCTCCTCAGAAGAGGGATTAGGCATAGTCCACCACGCTTGCCCAGTACAGATTGGGGACTTCACATATCTTCAAAGGATTTTTTAGAACCCTTTTCCGACATGCAGGTTTCCTCACGATGTTTTCCTTCACCGCTTTTAGCCAGTAGTGTTGTGAAAAATTGCACATAAATCTTTTTCACGTTTAGATTTAGAGGTACAAGCCGGCCAGATTTGAACCCGCGACCTCCCGTACGGAAGGAAGCGCTTCGACCACTCGGCCACCACGACTTTTTAGATATTAGAATTACCTCAAATAACGTAGCTTCTTATTAGTAGAGAATCAATGAAATCGGTACACCTATACTAAAGTTATGAAGGAACAAACATAAAAAAACTTACAGGCGATTTGAGTACTGGAGGTACCTTTTTGGAAGTCAGTCAAAAATAATCGAAATAGGTTCAGTAGATCTAAAGATTATTTCCTACAAATTGACAAATAATTACATTACTTCTTTTTAATATTAGAATAGATATCATTTTCTTGAACTATCTCTCAGAGACTTACACTATTACTAAACGGGTTCTTTCCACGATTATTTTCCCGTTTAGTAATAGTGTAAGTGATGTAGATAACCGCGAGTGTTTAAAGAAATTTATCTCTCAGAGAGTTCAAGAAAAGATTATATAATACCTGATCTCAAGTGTTATAAAAAAGTTTAGCTCCTAAGGGCAATAATGCATAGTCTAAAGTCTACTAGACAAAATGATGCGATACCTAGATTAGTATTGGTGCATCAGCTTAATAGGAATTTTGTCAAATCTACTCGCAAGGAGAGTCGTGGTGGCCGAGTGGTCGAAGCGCTTCCTTCCGTACGGAAGGTTGCGGGTTCAAATCCGGCCGGCTTGTACTTTTAAATGTAAATGTGAAAAAGATTTATGTGCAAATATTCACAACACCACGGGCTAAAAACGGTGAAGGAAATCATCGTGAAGAAACCTGCATATCGGAAAAAGGTTCTAAAAATCCTTTGAAGATATGTGAAGTCCCCAATCCGCACTGGGCAAGCGTGGTGGACTATGCCTAATCCCCTCTTCTAAGGAGACCTGAGCCCAACATTGGGCAGTAATGGGTTGTTACAGTACAGTACTCGCAAGGTTCCACCTGAACCTTCATAGTTAGTTATATAGGTACATAGTTAAATAGATATCTACATAAAAGTACATAAATAAATTTAGTTCAATTTAAATAAAAAATCTTACAAGAGCTCATACCAAAATCAGATACGCCAAAGTAATTAAATTTCGAAAGTAACGTTACAAATTGAATTTATCAAGAACCTTCAAGCGAAGAGTTAATTTTATTTATATTTAGTAATTTCTCATCAGACTGGTTCGTCGTGTCAAGGAGCATGTGTGTGGAGTTCTTATTTGTCTTGAATAAACACATAGGAAGGGTGTTGACATAGCGAAAGTAACACAGAAGACTTAGTAGATTTTTAGTCCCTACTACCTGATCACCTGATCGTCTTTTGAGAGTGAGTGGTTGGAGGTTTTATTGCGGTTCTACTTCCACATACTCCACATCATCAACAGCCTATAGACGTCGTCCATTGATGGACACAGGCCTCCCCCAAACCTCGCCTTAACCAGTCTGCACTGTTTGCATCCAGTGACTTCCCGCGATCCTGACCAGGTCGTCGGTCCATCTTGTGGGAGGTCTGCCTACGCTGTGCCTAACGGTTAGTGGTCGCTACTCCAGATTTTTTCGGCCTCATTTCGGGCGAATTAGGAACAAACTTATATGAAATAAATACATCAAAGTATCATACAGATTCTTTTTTCAGATAAAAAACCTTTTCCGTGAGATAAAATTCGAGAGTTTACGACGCATCCATTAAAATAGGTTATGACGTTCCATCATTTCACGAAATGTTCGTATTCACTGTAGAAGGCTATTTCACACACATGCGCCCGCCGATAAACTCAGAACAATGTATGTTACATGCCGACGTATAGAAGCGGGTGTTTTTTGAAGTTGTATTTGGGATTTGGAAATAGTTGTTGTGTTGTTAGCGGATTTTTGGAACGAAGTTATCGCGCGTTATCGAAAGGGGGCTAGACAGAAATTCTTGTGAACAAGTTGGAACGACACTTTTTTTGTTTTAGATGATTATCGCTAGATGGCGCTGTGATTAAAATCTTTTAAAACAATTCCTTATATTGTTTTATATGATTAATGCTAGATGGCGCTGTGATCAAAATATTTTAAAACAATTCCTTATTTTGTTTTATATGATTAATGCTAAATGGCGCTGTGATCAAAATATTTTAATACACGTTTCTTATCGCGCGTTACGAAAGGAATTAATTTTTATGAGATACGTTTTAATCGAAAGGAACTTCGTTCCATCCGAGTGTCCCTTGACACCTCTCAAGTTTTTTCTCAAAATTGAACCTTCTGTTATCGAAAATTCTGTGTAACGTTTGCTTGATTCGCGAGACGCTTCAAGTAATTCAGTACCGAAAGTTTAAAGGAATTCATTTTACTAACATTCTCAAGTTCACACTCACGTGTTAGTAGAGCTGATGTATGATTTGGAAATTGAATTAACTTTTACTTGAGATTTATTTTACGAGATTATATCGTAATATAGATTTAAAAAGGAAGAGATATTCAATGCATTTGTTATTAACACATTTCTCTTTGGACCAGGTGAAATATTTTAGATGATTCTTAAATTATTGAGAAAGGTAATTTGGACGTCATGTCTATATAAGTTCAGCCAAGTCTTTTATAAGGCAAATTTTAAATATTTAGTTTTTGTGAGTAAAACTTCCTGATTTGCTCTGTGTGTAATTTTTTTGCTTGTTCATAATTTTGATTGTTTAAAGTTATATATCAGAAAGAAAACTCATTCCAATGTTTGAAAAATATTAATTGTTCTACAAAAACACTAACAAACCTCATTTATTTCTACAATCGAATACATAAATCTATTCGATTACAATCGAAAAAGGTAAATAGAGGAACTTCTTAGAAAATCGATTACGGTTATCGAGTTTTCAACGCCGGATATCGATTCTCGGTAAGTATTGTGCTGACGGTAATTCACAGAACTCATTTTGCGATAAAATGATCAGCTTTGGCGAAAAGCTGTACTTTAAAAGTTGATGGATCTTTAAACTATGTAAATACTAGATGACCTGCGCAACTTCGTCTGCGTCTGCGTACAAAGGGGTTAAAAATTGTAGCCTATGTGTTATTCTGATGTATAAGCTATATTGTGGTAAAGTTTCATTCAAATCCATTCAGTAGTTTTTACGTGAAAGAGTAACAAACATACATCCATACATACAAACTTTCTTCTCCCAATTTCTCTACTTCCAGTCTTTGCTAAAATTTGCGAAAAAATTGTCAATAAACGTCTCATGGACTATCTTGAGAGTCAAAAGATATTATCAGACCAACAATTCGGATTCCGAAGAGGCAAATCGACGGAAGATGCAATATCACAATTAATGCAGTATATCGTACCATCAGTTGACAGCGGACGAAAGTGTATTGGTGTATTCTTGGACTTGGCTAAGGCCTTTGATACCGTGTCCCCAATCATTCTCTTGAGGAAATTAGAGCTATATGGGATACGTGGGTTGGCGTGGTCTTGGTTTGAGAGTTATCTCACAAATAGAAAGCAAAGTACGAAAATATCTGGCCAAGCTAGTGCAACGACGGCAATTACTTTCGGAGTACCTCAAGGTAGCATCCTTGGACCAACACTATTTTTGATTTACATCAATGATGTACTGGATATTTTTCCTACAAACAGTAACACTAAAGTCTTATGCTATGCTGATGATACTGCCATAGTCTTTGAAGGGAACACATGGAAAGACGTTTTCGCGAAGGCGGAAAGGGGTCTATCATCCGTGAGCACTTGGCTTGATAGAAATCTACTCACGCTAAACATTAAGAAAACGTCATACTTGTGTTTTCACATATCTGCACCCAGTTCTCCTACTGATTATGGACTGCAAATTCATAACTGTCAACACTCCGATGGTAACGAGTGTCTCTGTCCATCCATAAACAGAACACCGTATACTAAATATCTCGGAGTCCTGGTCGATGAACGACTTTCTTTTAGGGAGCATATTAAAAGTGTTACAAATCGAGTACGAAAATTAATACACATTATGAAGCTTTTACGAGATGGTGCCAAAAAAGAAACCTTGATGTTAGTATTTAACGCACTGTGTCAGTCGGTAATCGGTTACTGCATTGGTGTGTGGGGAGGTACTCCTAAGTCTACCCTGGTGTCTCTCGAGAGAGCACAAAGATCGGTCTTAAAAGTTATGCTCAGAAAACCACTTCTTTATTCAACATCTCTGCTCTATCGTGAGGCACAGGTCCTAAACGTTCGCCAAACATATATTTATAGGGCAGTAATAAGTTATCATCGAATCGCCCTAAGTAGCGGATCTAAGGCGGTTCTAACCTCGAGACGATTTATTCCAAACATTCCCAGAACGAATAGCAATTTTGCGAGGCGGTTTGGTGCATTCGCCTTTCCAGTATTGTACCAAACAGTTTTAGGTAGGTTGCGTGACCTTAATGTAGCATCTTCTCTCTACAAACTAAAGATTACAGTTCGTAAATGGCTTCTCACTCTCGATTATGGTGAAACTGAATCGATCCTGATTATACACAAATAAAATCTTGTTGGTGTTGTATGTGTGTAACGTGTGTTTGTGCCTGTTAAGTTTGGTGTTAACGTTGTTTAGTTTTAAGTAGTATGGATGGAATCAGGTAGTGCTTTGTTTCTTTCTTTTTATTTAGCGTTATTAATTTTATTATATTGTTAAATAGTTTAAACTCAAAGTATTGTCTCTGGCTGTACAAACCATTTGTAATTTTTTTATTACGGTCTCCCGCGATACAGGTCTGACCTAGTGCGGGGACCATTGTCAAAGATGTATCAGTTGTTTGTAAAATTTCTGTGAATAAACTATTTTGTATTTTTTGTATTTTTTTCGCCTTTATAATATTATTATGATTATGAATTATTATGACTTGATTCTAATAAAGATATGCATTTTTTTATTGCTTTGTAGGTAGACAAGCTAACGGCCCACCTCATTGTAAGCGGTTACCGTCGCTCATGGACCTCTGCATTCATTGACATCGGAATCGGAATATAACATATTTTTTTTGTGTAACCATTCCAACATCAAGAGATTTAATAAAGTCCTGTATAAGTAGGTGATAGATAATGGCCCCTCATTGCCCTGACATTGCAGAGGTTCATGAGCGACGGTGATCGCGTACCTATCGTGAAATAAAAAAAAACTTGAGAGGTGTTAAGGGACACCCGGACGGAACGAAGTTCCTTTCGATTAATTACTGAGGGAATTGTTATAAAATTTTATTTTACGTCTGTCTCTAGAGAGACTTAAACTAACTAATTATTATAACTTCAATAAAATATTTTGATCAATAAAAAAGTGTCGTGACAACTTTTTCATAAGAATTTCCGTCTAGCCACCTTTCGATAACGCGCGATAAGGAACTTCGTTCCAAAAAAGAGTGTTTGATTGTATTATAACAGAAATTACCCCAAATAATACAAAATTAAATCACATTTACCAAGCCTCATCCCTATTCAGAGTCTGCGAACTAATGAAACATAAAATTCCACCTTCCTTTTAAATAACCATCAATCTTTCGATTTAAATTGTTTTGTCGTAAATTTTACTCTCAGACCTGTAAAAGTATATAACTTTTTATGAATGTTATAAATGCTTATTGACCGATTTCCAGAAAAGAAGTACTCAATCGTCTGTATGTCCTTATGTTTGTTTCCGCATAACTTTGGTTTGACTGGATCGATTTGGATGATGTACTTTTGGAACTATATTTTTTTCTGTTGACATGTAGGCAGACGAGCCAACGGGCCACCTGATCGTAAGTGGTTACCGTCGCTCATGAACCTCTGCAATGTCAGGGGACATTGAGGGGTCGCTACGATCTAATTTTAAGGATCTAGCGATTCGTAAGATTTTTTCCGTCTAGCCCCCTTTCACAACAATAAGGAACTTCGTTCCTAAAGTAAATAATGTGCCTCAGATTTAAAAAAAAATCCTTAATTTATACCAAAAACTAAGCCAAAAACTATGAAATTACATGAAAATAACAGGCTTGACCTCAAAGTGCTTTCAGGAGTACCTATTATAACCCTAACTGTACGCTGTGGTTTTCGGGCTCAAAACAACTAGAGCGTACTAATCCTTACTTAGGTCAGAATATGCCGAAATGAGCTACTGTAAACTGTAATAAATGTATTTTTTTTTCTTTATTGGGATAAACAAACAATTACACACTAAGTAAGAATACAGAATATTGAGTTACATCTGAGTTAATAAATCGTCGCCTCAGTGCTTGTTTGGCCTATCTGACATTTTTTACGAAAATGACTTTTTAATGCAGTATTATAAAGAATAAAATTTCCATCCGACTGGTAAATTTTTTTTTTAAATATTCAATTCTAAAACAATAAAAATCTCATTTCAATTTTTTTCTCAACACGGCACTTAAAGAAAATTCCGTGCTTGTTTGCTGTCTCCTGTAAAATTTGCTCGAGTGCAGATAGGCCAAACAAGTACTGAGGCGACGAAATGTAGAATCAACGTCGTTTACCATAGCTAAAGTTATATTAATTTGCGAAGTTGTACATGGTTGAAATAACAACATTGCAGAAACATGCAAAAAATATAAAAAGAACATTAAAAAAACATTAATGAGTGACTGGAATTACCTATTCTAAGTTATTTAAATATTTTGCTATCGATTTTTTAAATTCACTTGGACGTGTACTTGTTATATCTATGGAGTTAAAGTAGTTGTTATATAAATAAGTTAACCGATATACAGGAGATATTTTACCGGCGTTAGTACGACAATGAGGTAATGCAAACGATTGACATATTTTACGGAAATGTGCTAATGTGTATATTTTAGCGATTTTAATAGACTATTAAACAATTTTTGGAGTAAATACTTTGAAGAAAACGGCGAAGGAAATCATCGTGAGGAAATCTGCAGGATTCTAAAAATTCTTCGAAGATATGTGAAGTTCCCAATCCGCATTGGCCAAACGTGGTGGACTATGCCCTACTCTCCTTCAACCTTTTTTTGAGAGACAAAGTTTAATTACATTAATTTTTAGATATAATATAACGAGAAAGATTGTCCTTAAGAGTAGATTCTAGTAGTCTCTCTGTCGTCTGATAATTGGAACGAAGTTCCTTATCGCATGTTATCGAAAGGGGGCTAGATATTCTTATGAAAAAGTTGTCACGACACTTTTTTGTTTTGGATGATTAATGCTAGATGGCGCTGTGATCAAAATATTTTATTTAAGTTATAATAATTAGTTAGTTTAAAACGACGATTGTAATAAAATTTTAGTACAATTCCCTCACTAATTAATCGAAAGGAACTTCGTTCCATCCGGGTGTCCATTATACCCCTCAAGTTTTTTTTAATTCAAGAAGTCCAACTGACAGTGAGTGTTACCGTTACTCATGAGCCTCTGCAATACGTGGAATAGCTACTTTTTACCGACTATACAGGACTTTTCTTAAACATCGTTTAAACGACATGTCATAACTCACAGCGCTCCGGAAACACGGAGGACGGGAGTCCATTCCAAATCAGAATGACACAAGGCAAAAAAGAGCTTTTGAACTTATGACGATGTTCTATATTGGACAAAAAAAACAGAATATTATCTTAACTGAATTGACAAAAATAATTACACAAAAAATACTTCATTTTTAATTGGGTTCAAGTCCAAAAATACTGTATGTTATGGATTAATACATGACGGCGTAAATAGTGTGTTGAGGTGTAATGACGTTGTAATTAGTCGATCTTCGTTTTGTTTTGTCAGGAATGACGTCACAATGTCCACTTGAACACTTGATGATTACGACGTACGAGTTTTGACAGTTTATAACTTTAACATCAAGAGGTCCGTTCACCTCGACAATTCAGACACGAATGAATAATAGCAGCGGCCAGTGCCTGTATTTTATAGCAAATCTCCACTTCCAACTACCCGCACGGTGAATAGGTTGGCTTCCCTTGTTATCACCCCGTTATATACGAAATAAGTAACGGTTGGATGACTTTCAACGATAAAAACCAATAAATAGTCTTCGCTTGTTTGATTTTTAAATCCCTCGTAAATCAGACGATTGTTTGGAAACTGTTAACTATTTTTTTTAACAGTAAAATTAAGTATTTTTTTTAAAAATTTACAAACTTTGTCTATGTGTAAAATCGAAACGTTCCAGCTATCAACCTCGCTCATTACAGTAATTTGTTACCTACATAACCCTCGGCTTAAGGCTCGGGGTAATCTTCAAAGGCGCGGCCGACGTCGGAAAATTAATCTTTTTTCTTAAAGTCACGAGTATTAAAATGGCTTCTTGATGCCGTACCTGTGATTAAATTTTTAGTCTGGGAATAGTTTTTTCGCCTTTTATCTTTAAAACATGAAATAATTTATTCAAAGATTTCAGTAAGGAAAAGCATAGACAAAAAAGTCGCTAACGCAGTAATTTTCAAAAATATCTTTTAGGTGAAAAACACTCTCTACGCCGTACGCGTTGTATGGTATAGTAGAATATGACAAAAATGTATGAAAAGCCGTCAAATTCCTTGATAAAAAAAACTTGAGAGTTGTCAAGGGACACCCGGATGGAACGAAGTTCCTTTCGATTAATTAGTGAGGGAATTGTAATAATATTTTTTTTTAAGTTAAAATAATTAGTTAGTTTAAATATTTTTTTTTGATCACAGCGCCATCTAGCATTAATCATATAAAACAAAATAAGTATTTTTTTTAAAAGATTTTAATCACAGCGCCATCTAGCGATAATCATCTAAAACAAAAAAGTGTCGTGACAACTTTTTACAAGAATTTCCGTCTAGCTCCCTTTCAATAACGCGCGATAAGGCACTTCGTTCCAATACGATGTAATGCACCCACTGCCGCTACACTTACATATGTGCGGTGGCAACAATTTCTTTTTCCGAACTAGTGGTAGTCTTTTGTCATGACAAGCATGATCTTTTTTCATTAACGTTGAGAATAAATTATTTCATTTCATTTGAACTGATGGACACATCAAATAAATCACAATTTAAATTAACATTAAGATAAAGTTTCTTCAAAATAAAAGCTTAAAAAAAAATTTTGGATAAACCAATTTTAATGAACAACATTTTTGAGTTCTTGAAAAATGATGGCTTTTTGTAACATATTCCTTGATATTTTGCAGCCCGCTCGTACCAACTTTATTTTTTATTCCGATACTGGCGTGATTCATAAAACTAAATCGGAATAATAGCGATATACAGGGTGATTTTTTAAAGAAGGTACATAATGCAGGAGGGTGATGAGTACTCTGTTCTAATACGGAATATTACAAAAAATAGGTAAAATTACAACATTTTTTTTTTAAATCTTAATTCGACAAAACTACCTCAAACATAAACAATTTCGGCTTAAAGAGTGTTGACTAATGACCTCTAGTGATCTCGCGCACCCCACACCTCCGCCACACCCATCAGCTGTCGAAAAACCATCATTTTGCAAGAATTTTAGATATTTTTAAGTTGCGATTACTAAGGCATTAAGCAATATTTTTTGGTAATAATATTTTTACTGGTCGTATATAACCATCAGCTACCATGACCTTCAATATGTACCCTCACTAAGAAATCACCCTGTATAAACCGAACGGTTTATTAAGAGAAAACATTTATGCCATAATGGGATTAGACCGAATGCTTTCAGGGCTTGGGCGTGGCTATCAGCTGTAATTGATTGATGGTGTATGAGCTAGTGTGTGAATGTACCTATTATTATGTGTGTTTAAATATGTACTGTGAGAACAGTGGGAACTTGTACTTTCCTACTACTACTTGTATTTGGAACGAAGTTCCTTATCGCGCGTTGTGAAAGGGGGCTAGACGGAAAAAAATCTTACGAAAAGTTGTCACGACACTTTTTTTTGTTTTAGATGATTATCGCTAGATGACGCTGTGATCAAAATCTTTTAAAACACGATCCTTATCGCGCGTTACGTTAGAAAAAAAAATATAAGATAGATAGAAGCTGGTCAAATTCAACTCAAAATATTCCACCCGAAAGATAACATAATTACACAGTTACATAGGTGCATTTATTTTTTTACAAAAGAAAGTAAGTTTAGATCGTTTTTCAATTTAAAAAAATCACTTAAATAACGTGAAACCTATTCTTTCTTTTTGTAGTTAAAGTCTTTTGAGACTTATTCAAATCGAAAATTCAATATTATCAAGAGTAAGTACTGAAAGAATAGATTCTTTGTAAAGTGAGCCAATCAAAGTTAAATGAGAATCATTATTCGATCATTGCGTCTCGTTCATTCCATTCGTTGAATGAATGATGAGCAAGATGGCGGCTTCACACAGTGCATAATAATTGTAGGAAGTTAACTTCAAAAACATTTTTTTTCTAACTTTTTATTTACGTATTTTTATATTTTAATTTGGTTTTTATATCACCTACATTATTACTAAACGGGTTCTTACCACGATTATTTTTAATTGAGAGGTCCCGATATTTCAGCACTGGAAGAACACGGTAGGTCATTTAAGAGCAGACCAATCTGACCTATGACCTACCCGCAGTTCTTCAGTCTTCCCGTAATCATGGCGCTTGAAACAGTGCTGAAATATCGGGACCTCTCAATTAAAAATAATCGTGGTAAGAACCCGTTTAGTAATAATGTAAGTGATGTAGATAACCGCGAGTGTTTAAAGAAATTGGTTTTTATACTCGAGAGCTAGTGCAAATTTTTGAACAACTAATTATTGAAAACTTGATCCATAGTTCTCTTGATATACCCCAACTCGGAACTGCAAACCTGGCTGCTGAGTGGTAAGGCTCACTGGATTCATATATTTCAGCTTGCCTCAAATACCTACCCAAAAATTGGCACTAGCTCTCGAGCTATTTGTATTTTTATGGAATATAGACGTCCACTAATCCACAAAGAACTTACCCGCTTATATCCAGTGACTTCTTGCGACCCTGACCAGATCGCCGGTCTACCTTGTTGGAGGTCTGAACATGCTGTGCGTACGTGGCCACCACTCCAGAACTATCGATCCTATCCGTTCTTCGTACAATGTGTCCTGACTATTACTACTTCAAAAACGCAATTCTTTGGGCTCTGAAAGAAATGAAATACTTATTCAGACACTCGCGGTTTTCTTTATTACTTTCATGCATGATAAACGGGTTTTTCCACGATATTTTATTAATTTGTCTGCTCTCAAATAAATTCAAATAACCTACTCGCAGTACTCAGTCTTCCCGTGATCATGGCGCTTGCAACAGTGTTGTAATATCGGGATCGCTCATTTAATGGAAAACGTGGAGAGAACCCGTTTAGTAATAGTGTTTAAAGTGATGTAGATAACCGCGAGTGTTTAAAGAAATATATAACTGCAAGGCACCTCAACTGTGGCAGCCACTTTATCAACTTAAAAGCCACAATTAATTTTTAAGATTACTTCCGCGGATTTGAGACTCCTGACGTCAACTTTTCTAAAGTAATCGAGCTCCAGCGAAGATGTATGGGGTTAATATTAATATTCTTAAATAATTTATTGTTGAAGTTTATGTAAGGAGATTTCAGAGGAAGTTTTTTTTTCAAGATGGCGCGTGATGTGTTCTTAGTCGAGTTTGTTTTGAAATTGAATTTGCCATTCTTGAGCTGGAATTTGTTTTATTTTATAATGTATTTTCGTGTATATAATTAAAGGGGTGCAGTATCCACATAGAAGTACTTGTCTTCATTTCTGAATTTGCCTTAAAAAATAACGTAAATAAAAAAATAGGTTTATTGCGATACCATACCATTCGATTTCTTATTGTAATAATTCAATATTTTTATACTCTACTCAGACTTTCTATCTGCGAAAAAACTTAATTAATTTTATCCCTGTAGTTTTTTAGTCGAAGTAACATTAAAAATCTAGAGCAAACTAATAAATTAAAAGACTTTTTTCTTCATTACAGTTTTATCTAGAAACGTAAAATTTAGTTAATGAGTACTTAGCCTTAATGGTGACTAATATTTTAAATACTCAGAAGTTTTAAAGCACTTTCAATTTTAGAATATAAATATCTTTATCTTTTAATCGAAAGGAACTTCGTTCTATTCGGGTGTCCCATGATACCTCTCAAGTTTTTTTTTGTGATAATGCGGTGACTTTCGAAAGGTTTATAAGAGACGGTAATCGCTCACCACCAGGAGTAGTGTTGCCATATTTTTATTAAAGAAAACTATAGAAATACAAGCTTTTAAGATCTTGGATATCTCGTAAAAGTAGTGTTAGTCAGGACTAGTAAAACGAGTTCAAATGCGATGAGTCTATCTTGTTTAGTATAGGAGTTCTTATGGTACCATGTTGTTGGATTGTCACACGTTACATGCATGCAAAATTTCATTTCTAATGGAAGCTGGTCAAATTCAACTCAAAATCCACCCGAAAGATAACATAATTACGCAGTTACATAAGTACATTTATTTTTTTACAGTCAAATTAATTATAATCGAAAACAAAGTTTTTGTTTTATTGCGTGATAGATAAACGAGCCTACGGCCCACCTGATAGTTAGCGGTCACCGTCGCTCATGAACCTCTGCAATGCCAGGGCAATGAGGGGCTGTTATCTATCGCCTACCGATACAGGACTTTTCTTAAACCTCGTTTAAAGAGGGACATGTCATAGCGCTCCGGGAACACCGCGGATGGGAGTCCATTCCAAATCGGGGTGGTAAGTAAGTTTAGATCGTTTTTCAATTTAAAAAAATCACTTAAATAACGAGAAACCTTTTCTTTCTTTTTGTAGTTAAAGCTCTTTTGAGACTTATTCCAATCGAAAATTCAATATTATCAAGAGTAAGTACTGAAAGAATAGATTCTTTGTAAAGTGAGCCAATCAAAGTTAAATGAGAATCATTATTCGATCATTGCGTCTCGTTCATTCCATTCGTTGAATGAATGATGAGCAAGATGGCGGCTTCGCACAGTGCAAATTAAATGCAGTAAGTTAACATTAAAAAACATTGTTTCTATTTTATTTACGTAATTTAAGTATATTTTAGTTTGGTTTTTATAGCCTAGAGCTAGTGCCAATTTCTGGGTAGGTCTTTGAGGTAAGCTGAAAATTTGGTCCATAGTTCTCCTGATATATAGGGTGGGCAATCTAACGTTTGCATTTTGAACTACTGTTTATTTAGAAAATGACAGCTCAAATGTCATTCAATTTATGTTCATAATTTAGTTAAAGGTTTGACATTTACGAAATGGGACGCTATACGCTTGAACAAAATTGGGAAATATTGAAAAGTTACTTCCAGTCCAAACTGTAAGAAATGTGTGTGTGTGTGTGTATGTGTGTGTCAGATGAAGCCCATTTTCACTTCGGAGGCTATGTCAATAAGCAAAATTGTCGCATCTGGGGGTCGGAAAATCCACACGTCACCATTGAGAAGCCAATGCACCCACAAAGAGTTACGGTTTGGTGTGGGTTTTGGTCCGGCGGCATCATTGGAAAATGTGCAAGGAGCCGCCGTTACGGTCAATGGCAAGCGTTACCTTGCCATGTTCAACGAATTTTTGTTTCCAAAAGTTGAAGAGTATGACATGGACGACATTTGGTTTCAACAGGATAGAGCAACATGCCACACAGCCAACATGACAGTCGAACTTTTGAAAAATGCAAACTTTATATGGCCCACCCCTTAAAACAACAACGACAACTCGGAACTGCAAACCTCGCTGCTGAGTAGTGGGGCTAAACGAAACTATGTATTTCACGTGGGGTATATCTCCCGATATAACTATGGACCAACTTTTCAGTTTGCCTCAAAGACCTACCCAGAAATTGACACTAGTTCTCGGGCCATTGTTGCACGTAGGCCACTCCCAAATCTCGCCACAATGAACATACCGATCCTGTCTATATCCAATAACTTTTTGCGATCTTGACGTGGTCTATCCGGTAAGAGGTCTAAACACGCTGTGCTTACGTGGCCAACACTCCAGAACTTCTCGGCCCTATCCGTTCTTCGCACAATGTGTCCTGACCATTAGGTAGTACTTCAAAAATGCTCTTCAGGCTATGTTACTTTGGTTCTATTGCGGATTACCACATCGCTTTTGAAATTAATTCTAAATTAAATCTGTGACAACTGCAAGTCACCTCAACTGTGGCAGCCACTTTATCAACTTAAAGCCACAATTAATTTTTAAGATTACTTCCGCGGATTTGAGACTCCTGACGTCAACTTTTCTGAAGTAATCGAGCTCCAGCGAAGATGTATGGGGTTAATATTAATATTCTTAAATAATTTATTGTTTAGAAGTTTATGTGAGGATATTTCAAAGGAAGTTTTTTTTTTCAAGATGGCACGTGATGTGTTCTTAGTCGAGTTTGTTTTGAAATTAAACTGCCATTTTTGAGCTGGAATTTGTTTGATTTTATAATGTATTTCCGTGTATATAATTAAAGGGGTGCAGTATCCACATAGAAATACTTATCTTCATTTCCGAATTTGCCGTAAAAAATAACGTACAAATTAGGTTTATTGGGATATACTATACGATTTCTTATTGTAATAATTCAATATTTTTATACTCTACTCAGACTTTCTATCTGCGAAAACACTTGAAAAAATTTATCCCTGTAGTTTTTTAGACGAAGTAACATTAAAAATCTAGAGCAAAGTAATAAATTAAAAGACTTTTTTCTTCATTACAGTTTTATCTAGAAACGTAAAATTTAGTTAATGAGTACTTAACCTTAATGGTGACTAATATTTTAAAAACTCAGAAGTTTTAAAGCACTTTCAATATTTAAAATAAATAAAAAAACTTGAGAGGTGTCATGGGACACCCGAATAGAACGAAGTTCCTTTCGATTAAAAGATATCTTATATTTTTTTTCCTAACGCGCGATAAAGAACGTGTTTTAAAAGATTTTGATCACAGCGCCATCTAGCGATAATCATCTAAAACAAAAAAAGTGTCGTGACAACTTTTCGTAAGAATTTTTTCCGTCTAGCCCCTTTCACAACGCGCGATAAGGAAGTTCGTTCCAAAAATATTTAAGTTAAAAATCTTTGATAAAATCATCGCCTATAACATTTCAAGAAAATGATATATACTTGTCAATTTTTTATCAAAACATGAACTACTTGATAAATATACTTTTTAAAAGTGAATCGAAACATCGAAATCATGAAAATTTGAATAGCAATTTTGTCCCTGACATTAAATAGGTCACGAGCGATGGTAACCCCTTACCATTTACTGGTGGTTATACGCTTGTCAGTTCAGCAAACAACTAAACGTAAAGAGGATTGGGGACTTCACATGATATCTTCGAAGGATTTTTAGAACCCTTTTCCAATATGCAAGTGTCCCCACGATGCTTTACTTCGCCGTTTTTAACCAGTGGTGTTGTGATTGCACATAAATCTTTTTCACGTTAAGATTTAGAGGTACAAGCCAGTTTTGAAACCGTAACCTCACGTACAGAAGGCAAGCAAGACAATGCAATAATATAACAAAATGGCGCTGATCTGATGATGGAATCAGAAGGAACTCTTGTGCTAAACAAGATAGACCAGTGTTTGGGCTCGTTTTACTTGTACTAGCTAGCACTGTACTGCTACATGATATCAATTATCTTCCTATTATTCTTCTTATCCAATGTACTGTAACAACCCATTACTGCCCACTTCTGAGCTCAGGTCTCCTCCGAAGAGGAGTTAGGCATAGTCCACCACGCTTGCCTAATGCGGATTGGGGACTTCACATGATATCTTCGAAGGATTTTTAGAACCCTGTTCCGATATGCAGGTTTCCTCGCGATGTTTTCCTTCACCGTTTTTAGCCAGTGGTGTTGTGAAAAATTGCACATAAATCTTTTAATACTAAGATTTAGAGGTACAAGCCGGCCGGTTTTGAACCCGCGACCTCCCGTACGGAAGGCAAGCGCTTCAACCACTCGGCCACCACGACTATCACGTCTTATCCAATGACGCAGACGAAATTGCACATGTCAGAACTATATAGGTTTCAATATAACCACTTCTGAAGTGCCAAAAATACAGTTAATCATTTCTGACACAAATACGGTTTAGTGAGACGTAGAACGGAAAGCCAATTAGGTGGAACTATTTGGACGGTCCGCGCGTATGTACGGATCTTCAGCTTATATAGGCTAGGAGCTGGGAAATATTTTTTATTTATTTTACATTTTTAGGAAAACTTACAGCTAGGTACAATTGTAGTTAGAACTACATAGTGACTTATGGCTAATTACAAGTTCTCACAAATATGCATACAAAGAACAAATTAAAAATAATTCGAATTATGCTAAAAAAAAGGAATTAAAAACAGGAAAGGCATAGACGCTAAAGAATATATAAAATAATAAAGAATATTGTAATGAAAGAAAAAACTATTTTGAAGATTACAGCTCGGTGTGGCTAGGTTTTTTTTGTAGTTATTCTTCGTACACAAAAAACTTTCAATTATACAACTATATAGTCTATACAAATATTATAAAGCTGAAGAGTTTGTTTGTTTGTTTGAACGCGCTAATCTCAGGATCTACTGGTCCGATTTCAAAAATTATTTCACTGTTGGAATGTCTATTTATCGAGGAAGGTTATAGGCTATAATTTATTTTGAAAAAAAATTAGGGATCCGTATGAAAATATCGAATATGTAACACAAGTGAATAATCAAAAACCTATTTATGCGTACGCTGCAAAAACTATTGACAATAGAACAAAATGATGTAATACGGGTTTTTAGGTTTGAAGACAAACAAAAAAGTCCGCGACAGCATATATCTAACTATCATAGTTTAGACACAACAACTGCTTTTATGTTGAAAAAAAAATTAATTCGTCCGAAAAATGAATTTTACGTTAAATTAGTATTGTTATATTAATCCTTATCCAAATAAAGTATTATATTATCAAGAGTATTAATGTAGAAGTAAATTACTTTTTGTTTTATTCCAATCGGACTTTTCGTTTAGAAGTTATTACAAGTATAAAACATGACTACTCCCCGGACCGCACAAATAATATCGCAACAGTATTAAGAGTACTGTTTGAACCCCTTTGTGACGCAGACGAAGTTGCGAGGGTCATCTAGTATAATATAAAAAGCAGGAACGTAGGCGAGCTTGCGCGCTTCATTTGAGTGGTGGGGCTCGATCTCGATACCTTTTTCTTTGCCATCAATGCAAAACCACATGCTGAGCGTGTCACTTGTATTCAAAATATCTCACGCTCTAGCCGTTAAATTAAACTATTAAAATATTTGTATAGTTTTATAAAGACCACTGATTACTACAAGTACTATAAAAAACTTGAGAGGTGTCAAGGGACACTTGGATGGAACGAAGTTCCTTTCGATTAAAAGATATCTTATAAAAAAATATTTCCTTTCGTAACGTGCGATAAGTAACGTGTTTTAAAAGATTTTGATCATAGCGCCATCTAGCGGTAATCATCTAAAACAAATAAGGAACGTGTTTTAAAAGATTTTGATCACAGCGCCATCTAGCGATAATTATCTAAAACAAAAAAGTGTCGTGACAACTTTTCGTAAGATTTTTTTCCGTCTTCTACTTCGTTCCAAAAATTACAGTAAACTTTAAGTAACTGTAAGTGATGTAGATAACCGCGAGTGTTCAAAGAATTTTATTACAGTAAACTTTGTTTTTAATCCTTGAAAACTACAGAAACCATGAAAGTACGTAAAAATAATTCATATAATACAATTCCGATGCCGACTTCTAAAAAATTTCTAGCTCTCAAACAAAAATACGTCTTATAATAAATAGGGGCGAGTGAGTTGCGAGAATAAGTGTCCCGATGAATGTTCTCGAATAGTTGCGGTCAGATAAATGGGTTCGTCTCGGATAAAAACTTTTTCCTCTAGCTGAAGAATTTGGTAGCTACTTCTTTTCAGACATTTAGTATAATTATTAAAGTTGAAACCTTTAAATACAACCCGATACCTTTAACTAGTAATTAGCCAAAAAACGATGGTACTATGTCCTATCTATCTATCTTAGTGTTTGGGGTGGTGATTGTAATTCCTGACACTTCGACCCAATCGGATTTTTTGTATCAAGTCCCCTCTTTTATTCCTCGGTTTCAAAGATTGATTGCATGAATTCAGCAATTATTTTTGGAGCCAAGGACCTATACACGCATTGGTCCGGATAGCCGTCACCCAATGCGTTCATTCTCACCCTAGCTAGGCCGTCGCATGCACATAGAATGTGATGCATTGATTCTGTGTTCTCTTCACAGTACTATGTCCAATAAAAATAATATTTTTATTACAAGAATGAAAACAACCGACTTCCGTTTTTAAGAAAAGCACAATAAGTATGAAATTTATATGAGATAATGTCCAATAAGTCGTGGTGGCCGAGTGGTTGAAGCGCTTCCTTCCGAACGGGAGGTCACGGGTTCAAAACCGGCCGGCTTGTACCTCTAAATCTAAATGTGAAAAAGATTTATGTGCAATTTTTCACAACACCACTGGCTAAAAACGGTGAAGGAAAACATCGTGAGGAAACCTGAATGTCGGAAAAGGGTTCTAAAAATCCTTTGAAGATATGTGAAGTCCCCAATCCGCACTGGGCAAGCGTGGTGGACTATGCCCTCTTCTGAGGAGACCTGAGCTCAGCAGTGGGTAGTAATGGGTTGATACAGTCAAAAATATACATTTTTAAACACAGATCCAATAGTACTTGTAAGATCTTTAATATGTAAAATCAAATACGCCTCGCGACAACCTCTTGTCTGAAACAAGAATAACCCAAAACGGTTCACCCAAATTAAAGCACAGTACTCTTTAGAATAAGAAGCCAACTTATAAGGAAAAGAACAAAGGTAAAAGACATCACAATCAAAATAAAAAGGAAGAAATGGGAATGGGCTGGACATCTAATTAGAGGAAAATATTAATGGAGCAAAATAAACACCCAATGGTATGCTAGAGAAGGCCGAAGGAAACGAGGCAGACCACAGAAGATAACATGGGGAAGAGTTGCCATGGAGAGGAACGAGTGGAAGAGGTTGGAAAAGGCCTTTGCCGATTGGCAAACAAACGGATCATAACTTTTAAATTGTATAATGTACTTATCTAACAGTAACATATACAGGGTGTTAAAATCTGACGAAACAATACTTTCACAGCAAATAGTATACTTGATGTAGAAGCCATCCACCAAATCTGGGTTTTCTAGGGATAATATATCATAAGTTATCACTAATCGAAACTACATGTTAATTTGTGCAGGATCGAGGTAGGCGCGGTGTAGCAGATCTCGCACAAGGTGAACTGATGACCTGATCAGGATCGCGGGAGGTAGCTGGATGCGGACAGTGCAGGATCGGTCGATGTGGCGAGGTTTGGGGGAGGCCTATGTCCAGAAGTGGACGTCTATAGGCTGATGATGATGGTGAACCGATTTGAATGATTAAACATAGACATAGACTTTTGTAGGTAAAAATGGTACAAAAGATGAAATGATAAAAATGTTTTAATCATACCTATTACATTTTTACCACAAACCAGCTGAGACTCAGCGTATTGCTGAATATCGACATAGAGTATACAATCAATCAATTGGCCGTGTGGTGCCGGCCTAGAATAGCACCACCCCACCTTGTCCCGTGGGTGTCGTAGAAGGCGACTAATTCAACCAAGGGACACTCCGGAGAGTGGGCAGCAGCGCTCTCTGAGTATAATAACATCATACTGCGATCGCCAACCCGCATGCCAAGCGTGGCGATTATGGCAAAACCCCCCATGAATACGGCCGAAAAGAATTGGCCCCCAGTCCCCGGCGGCCCCACTGTGCTTGGTTATGGTAGCGACCAAGCCAACAGTGGGGCAGGGGGTGCTAAGAATCCCCGGGTGCGATCCGGCTACCATAAACAACGAAAACTGCACCTGGCAACACTGAACACGCGTACACTGCGAACAGACGAGAGAATTGCGGAATTAGAGGAAGAGTTGAGCCGGTTGCGCTGGGACATATTAGGATTATCTGAAGTCCGAAGAGAGGGGGAGGACTCGATGATCCTGCGGTCCGGCAACCTGCTTTACTTCCGGGAGGGCGAACAACTGTCCCAAGGTGGTGTCGGGATTATCGTCCACAAGTCCCTTGTGAACAACATTGTGAAGATCGAGAGTGTGTCGGCAAGGGTAGCATGCCTTATACTCAGAATAACAAAGCGTTATTCGTTGAAGGTCATACAGGTTTATGCTCCAACCTCGGCACACTCCGACGATGAGGTGGAGGCTATGTATGAGGACATATCCAGAGCCATGCATAGCTGCAAATCTCACTTCACCGTTGTCATGGGGGACTTCAACGCCAAGCTGGGCAAACGTTCTGAGGGAGAGCTGCGAGTGGGGCAATTTGGAGTCGGGTGTCGGAATCACAGGGGAAACTTACTGGCGGGTTTTCTGGAGAAGGAGGCTTTATACATGATGAACTCCTTCTTCAGAAAACGAGACCACAGGAAGTGGACCTGGATGAGTCCCGACGGTGCGACCAAAAACGAGATAGACTTCATCATGTCGACAAAAAGGCAAATATTCAGCGATGTCTCTGTGATCAATGCCATTAAGTTTGGAAGCGATCACCGAATGGTAAGAGGCACGCTGAATCTCAAGATCAAGCTTGAGAGATCCCGGCTGATGAAGTCTACGCTCCGACCAGCACAAGCCCACATTCAAAACCCCGAGAGCTTTCAGCTCGAACTCCAGAACCGCTTTAATAGCCTGGCCGGCACAGTGGACGAGTACAATGACGGTTTTGTGGAAGCTGTCCAAGCGGTAGGGTCTAAGTTCTTCAAGGCCCACCGTACAAACAGAACCAGAAGACTGTCGGACTCTACCCTGAGGCTTATGGAACAACGCCGTGAAATGACTCTGCAATCCTCAGATGATGCCATTAAACATCGACACCTCAATAGACAAATCTCTAAATCTTTAAAACGAGACCTGCGCCGATTCAATACCAAGCGTATTGAAGAAGCCATAGAGCGAAACAAAGGCACCAAAGTATTCGCGAGAGATTTGTCTATTGGGCAGAGTCGTTTGGCAAAACTGAGGACCATTGATGGCAGAGTTGTTTCATCGGGTCCTGAGCTTCTGGGTGAGATCGAGAGGTTCTATGGACAGTTGTACACATCTACTCGACAACCCGTGACAAATCTGGCAAAAGACCCAAGAGCCAAACTTACCCGACACTACACCGAAGACATCCCGGACGTCAGCTTGTACGAGATTAGGATGGCCCTCAAACAGCTCAAAGACAACAAGGCGCCGGGTGATGACGGTATCACGGCTGAGCTTCTGAAAGCGGGAGGGAAACCTGTCCTCAAGGCTCTTCAGAGGCTTTTCGATACCGTCATACTCGAAGGAAAAACGCCACGGGCATGGACTAGGGGTTTGGTCGCACTGTTCTTTAAGAAGGGTGATAATACCCTTCTGAAGAATTATCGACCCATTACGCTCCTGAGCCATGTCTATAAGTTGTTTTCGAGGGTCATCACGAATCGTCTCTCACGCAGGCTAGACGACTTCCAGCCTCCCGAACAAGCCGGTTTCCGAAAAGGCTATAGTACCGTAGACCACATACATACGCTGCGACAAGTTATACAGAAAACCGAGGAGTATAACTTGCCTCTGTGCTTGGCGTTTGTGGACTACGAGAAAGCCTTTGATTCGGTCGAAACATGGGCTGTATTGCAGTCCCTTCAGCGGTGCCAGGTCGACTACCGGTATATCGAAGTGTTGAAGTTCCTGTATGAAAACGCCACTATGTCAGTCCAACTCCAAGGCCAGGCTTCGAAACCAATATCTCTAGAGCGCGGCGTGAGACAGGGTGATGTCATATCACCAAAACTGTTCTCCGCTGCCCTGGAGGATGTCTTCAAGGTTCTGGATTGGAAAGGGCTAGGCATCAACATAAATGGCGAGTACATAACTCACCTTCGATTCGCCGACGATGTAGTGATCATGGCTGAAACCGCGGAGGAGCTCTCTGCAATGCTCAATGATCTCAGCAGAGTTTCCTTGGAAGTAGGTCTAAAAATGAACATGGACAAGACGAAACTTATGTCAAATGTCCATGTCGTACCTTCTCCAATAACTATCGGAGACTCTGTGCTTGAAGTTGTTGACGAGTACGTATACCTGGGACAAACTGTCCGGTTAGGTAAGTCCAACTTCGATGCAGAGATCAAGCGACGAATCCAACTCGGCTGGGCAGCGTTCGGGAAGCTACGGAAAGTTTTCTCGTCCACAATACCGCAGTGTCTCAAGACAAAAGTCTTTGACCAGTGTGTGTTGCCAGTGATGACCTACGGATCAGAGACTTGGCCGCTTACGATGGGTCTTATCAGACGACTCAGAGTCACTCAAAGAGCAATGGAAAGGGCTATGCTGGGTGTCTCTCTGCGTGATCAAATCAGAAATGAGGAGATCCGCAGAAGGACTAAAGTAACCGACATAGCCCAAAGAATTGCATCTTTGAAGTGGCAATGGGCAGGACACATTGTGCGAAGAACAGATGGCCGTTGGGGCCGAAAAGTTCTAGAGTGGCGGCCAAGAACCGGTAAGCGCAACGTTGGTAGACCCCCCACGAGATGGACCGACGATCTGGTTAAGATCGCGGGAGGTCACTGGATGCAGACGGCGCAGGACCGGTCGTTATGGCGAGGTTTGGGGGAGGCCTATGTCCAGCAGTGGACGTCTATAGGCTGATGATGATGATGATGATGTATAAAATCAATGCCAACATCCAGCGCTGGTTTTCAGTCTCAGCTGTTTACTTGATTACGTTTACATGTGATCAGAGAACGGAAGGATAACATGTAGTTTTTTTAACAAGCTTTGACGATTTGCTCTAGGCCGGTGGGTGAACCAATTTAGGTGATTATAATTTTGTTTGAGAGCCACAGAGATTTTGTGCTATTCTTGAAAATTTAAAGTAAAAAACACCAATTACTTGTTTAAATTTCGTTCTTATTCTACTAACTAGGTGACCCGCGCACCTTCGTCTGCGTCACAGCAACATAGCCTATATCCTTCCTCGATAAATGGACTTTCTAACAGTGAAAGAATTTTTCAAATCGGACCAATAGTTCCTGAGGTTAGCGCGTTCAAACAAACAAACAAACTCTTCAGCTTTATAATATTAGTATAGAAATATTCACACCATGTTGAAAAATCTATCCTTAATTCTTATAAACTACATATTTTATTCACAATTTCAACAGTGACAGTTATTAAGACATCCAAATACTTAAGCTAAAACGACGGAAGCCACAAGAAAGAACCTTATTATTTTAAGTACGATTCTTAACGCCTACAGACTAATCCTATTTAGTTATTGTGAACACTTCAAATGTAAAGCCTTTGTAAATAAATCTAAATAATTTTTGATAAGATTTGGTTCCATATTTTCAGATTATTGTTATTTGTTTAAATTTAATGTAAATATAAACTTATTCAGACACTCGCAGTTTTCTATAATACTTTCATACATTTTCAACGGGTTCTTACCACGATATTTAATTAATTGAGTTGTCTCGATATTTCAACGTTGTTGCAAACGTCATGATCACGAGAAGACTGGAGACTGCGGGTCGATTTAAGAGCAAACAAATCTGTCTATCCTCTTTCTCGTTCGCTTTTGGGTAGTATCCTCAGATACTATCTTTTGAACGTCGTTACGTACCAAGGATGGTTAAAGAAGCTATCGAGATTTCAAAACATAGCACTTTTAACCCTTTCAGGACAATAAGATGGCTGAGACTAAATATGCGAATACTACACAATATTTAAGTTATTCTGTAAAGTAAGAGATATCTCTAGGAAAACATAGTAGGGTGTACAAATTTCCTATAAATTTTATTTTAAAGTGATTATAGGTATATTGTGATGAGTAACGGCCACACTGTTATTGCAGAGTGCATGAGTGATGGAAGCCACCTATTATCATATAGGTTTATCTGTGTTGCCATAAAAAAACAATCAAATATTCCATAACATACCAACCTAATAAAATATTAAAAGTAAAATCTAGATATTTAAGTCCAACAAACTCCAGAACGATCAATCATTTAATAATTGAGTTGAAAAGTTTGAGTCTGTCTGGCGAGTGGCCATAGCGGGGAATCCGCCATTACAGTGATGTTCCGCACCTCCATTGTCACCTCGGTGCCTTCGGCCATAGAAGTCACGATAATAATTATAATTAATCGTTTTTTAATAGGGCAGTAATTTTAAAGGAAGTTTAAAGTAGCACGTATTTGTGACTATGATAAACTTAGAGGTCCGAGGTTGGCGTAGTTTGGCCATGTAAGGGGGCGTCCATAAATTACGTGAGGTGTTTAAGGGGGGGAGGGGGTCAAGTCAAATCTCATCTAATCTTACGTTGGAGAGAGGGGGGGTCTCGGCAAATATCACGCAATTTTTTTTCTCATTGAAACAAAAAAAAAATATACTATTTTGGTCCATTTAATCCAGATTGTACATTTTTTTATCACACTTATAATTAAACTCTCAGCAACATTGATTACTAGTCATAACTAGTCGTAAATAAAAGCACGAAGCAAATTTGTTTTTTTTTCTTTTTACAATAACAATCCAACACGTTTACGTAAGAAACTCACATTTTCAAAAATCTCACGTGAGGTTAGGAGATGGGGGAGGGGGTTGAATAAAATATCACGACATCTCACCAGGGGGGAGGGAGGGGCAGAAAATTAAAAAAAACACCTCACGTAATTTATGGACGCCCCCTAATGAGGATAGATAGATTACGTTACAAGGTGAATTTCGAAGTTGAAAGTGGATGGATGTAAGAAGAGAGAAAGGCTTAAGGAGAGATTGTTGAATTGTATGATAAGATTGAGCTACAGAAAAAGTTTAATAGGGAATACTTGCTGGTGATGTCTAGGCTAGGATGTAAACAGGATGTATGGATGTACATATGTTGGTATGTACGAGGTTAACGAAAAGTCTAGTATCATATCAGTCGGCTCCTCAATACCTTAGCATTGCAGAGACTCATGAACGATAGTAACCACTTAAAAGCATTGCTAAAGCAGAAAAAGGAAACGGAAAACTCCACAGAACTCACTATTTCACAATTAAATAAAATAAAATAAAAAGCCTTTATTATATTAACTCTAACTAAATAGTTAAACTACTAATAAAAAATTGGTTGCTTGTAAAGTCGGTATACGGGCGAAAGTTTTACGTGACAACGACTCGGGCATGGTTAGCCCGCCTAAGAGCGAGAGAGACAGACATAAAAAGTGAAAGGCACGCGTGCCTCTCACTCGCTCTCATTGTGAGCGCATAACGTGAGCGGAGCGTAACGCAGTTTCTTGAAGTGTCACCCAATTTATAAGACGTTGTCACGTTAAAAATATTTGAATCTTATAACTAATCACAACAAATTATTGACTTAATTAAAAAGTAGCTTTAGAAATATTATTGTTTCATTAATTCTGGAGATAAAAGTCTCCTTTAATGGCGTAGGCCTCCCCCTTTTCCTTCCACCAGCTGCGATTCCATGCTTTCTGCATGCAGTCAGGTCCAATAATTTGGTTAACCCTTTCACGCTCAAGGGAAATATTTTTCCCTTCTACAAAAGTCGTTATTATTATTGAATCGATATTTTTTTAATGAATGTCAAACGTTACGTTTACGTACGATGTGGTAAAATGTTTCATATGAAATTTATAGGAAATTTGTACACCCTACTATGTTTTTCTAGTGATATCTCTTACTTTACAGAATAACATAGATATATGTAGTATTCGCATATTTAGTCTCAGCCATCTTATTGTCCTGAAAGGGTTAAAAACGTCTCGCCATCTCCTCCTTTGGCGGCCTCTATTTTTTTTTCTCTTGGTACCCATACTCTTTCACAATTATACAACATCAATTCTGAAACTCTCTCACACTCCATTCAAGTTTCGTTGAAAAACATTCATAGTAAATTAACAGTTAACAAAACACTATCAAACTCCAGATCACTCCTCTATCGATCAGTTTACACACATTTAATGACAGGTAAACATATTTACAGCCTCCAACGCTCGTTTCGTGGCCCGATCGCCATTATTCTATTCCCGCCTTTATTGTCCGTTAAATTGACAGCCGCTGTCGACTTTACGATGCAATATAAGGTATGATAAAGTCCGTTCAGTATCGGAATAAGACAATGGCTCGACTAGTGTTTGCTTTACGGTTTTAGTCGTGTTTCATGGTTGTTTGAAACAACAGGGTGGAATTTTTAAACGCCCCCAGGGAAAGTTCTCGAAATATAGATTTTAGCGAATTTTGCTGAAAGGAAACGCTCCTTTATTTTTGAAAATAAAACTGCATTCATAGATTTTTAAATTCTTGGTGCACCTGAGAATCGATCCTGGTAATCACACCCTGTATTTTTATTGCACTCGATAGAGTGACTTATAAGGAGTAAATCTCTTTTAGAAACATGATAGATTAAATGAAATGGGAACTACGAAATTCAATTTCTTTAAACACTCGCGGCTATCTACATCACTTACACTATTACTAAACGGGTTCTTAACACGATTATTATTAATTGAGCGGTCCCGATATTTCAGCACTGTTTCAAGCGCCATGATCACGGGAAGACTGAGGAACTGCGGGTAGGTCATTTAAGAGCAGACAAATCTGTCTACCCTCTTTCTCGTTCGTTTGCCGGTACCATTGGAACTCGAACTCACATTTCTACATACCACACTGACAGTATCGGTATCAATTCAAAATAATCGTGGTAAGAACCCGTTTAGTAATAGTGTAAGTAATACGAAATTCAAGTTTTAGACATGAAATTTCATTGCCTCTACCATACCAGGGCATTAGAGTGCCATATATATAACTATTGCAACAGAGCTACACAAAGCATGGCTTTAACTTCGTTTAAAGAGGGACAAGTTGCTTGTTTAAATTAATTTGATAGACATACATTTCTGGGACCGTAATCTATCTTCCAATAATCGTGGAACCCTTTTCAATCCGTTTGAAGAAGGAGCACCCATTGCATTCGGACCTTTCAAACTGTCTGTAATCGGAATACTGATATTAAACATTTAGAGATAGTAGCGTATATTTTACTCGTATATTGGAACTTCTTGATACCTACAATAAAAGCAACTATCAACTTCGTAACACGAAGAAAGGAAGTCGATTGACTGTGATTGCGTTTTGGGTTTTCAATCTAAATCAAACTAAATTCTCAATCATCAGCCCACACTCGCTGGACATAGAGTTCTCCATACGATACTGAGTCCAAACCGTTATTGCCGACCTCAGATCTTTCTTAGGTCAGCACTCCATCTAGCAGGGAACAACCCACACACAATACGTTTATCGCATCTCCGGATAATACTCTATAGAGCATCAGTTCTTCGACATATATGGCCAGTCCATTTCCATTTCAAATTCCCAATATCTCAATAAAGTCAAACCAAGAGCACAGCAATACAGCGCAGAAATATCTGGTCCTATACTATAAAACCACATCTAAAATGAGGTTGGAGTAAGAGAGTCCTTAAAAGTAGGTCCACGAGCAACGGTAACCACTCACGATTAGGTGGCCCGTTGATTTGTCTGCTTACATGAAAAAAGCTGTTCAATGTTTGTTACATACAAACAAAATGATGTTTTTATCATTGGGTAAGATGGTATTACAAGAGACTATAAATATTGTGGGTGCGAACATTGTTATTGGCTCATAATTTTGAACAATGGGAGACATATTGCGTTATTGTTTCATCATATTTAAGGTGGAATTATGACCTCCTCGGCCCAATCAATATTAATATTTTTGGAACGAAGTTCCTTATTGCGCGTTATCGAAAGGGGGCTAGACGGAAATTCTTATGAAAAAGTTGTCACGACACTTTTTTTTGTTTTAGGTGACTATCGCTAAATGGCGCTGTGATTAAAATCTTTTAAAACAATTCCTTATTTTGTTTTATATGATTAATGCTAGATGGCGCTGTGATCAAAATATTTTATAAAACAATTCCTTATTTTGTTTTATATGATGAATGCTAGATGGCGCTGTTTATTACAATTCCCTCACTAATTAATCGAAAGGAACTTCGTTCCATCCGGGTGTCCCTTGACACCTCTCAAGTTTTTTTTTATTAATACTTCATGCAGTCAACCAGATACTTAATTATTAATTCTATTTCAGTGAAACCAAAATCATAAACAACAGAATGAAGTGTATTAACCATTACTAAGTATCTCACAGCTTCTTTAATCGCTAGACACTCTAAGCAGTTTGCTTTCTTTGATTTGGGCAACATTTAATTTAAAAAAAAAACTTGAGCGGTGTCATAGGACACCCAAATAGAACGAATTTCCTTTCGATTAAAAGATATCTTATATTTTTTTTCCTAACGTAACGCGCGAGGAACGTGTTTTAAAAGATTTTGATCACAGCGCCATCTAGCAAAAATCATCTAAAACAAAATTAAGGAACGTGTTTTAAAAGATTTTGATCAGAGCGCCATCTACCGATAATCATCTAAAACAAAAATAAGGAACGTGTTTTAAAAGATTTTGATCACAGCGCCATCTAGCAAAAATCATCTAAAACAAAAATAAGGAACGTGTTTTAAAAGATTTTGATCACAGCGCCATCTAGCAAAAATCATCTAAAACAAAAATAAGGAACGTGTTTTAAAAGATTTTGATCAGAGCGCCATCTACCGATAATCATCTAAAACAAGAAAAGTGTCGTGACAACTTTTCGTAAGAATTTTTTTCCGTCTAGCCCCCTTTCACAACGCGCGATAAGGAACTTCCTTCCAAAAATCATGAAACTTGTATATTGGAAAAAGATTCTAAAATCTAGAAGATCAACAGAATGAAGCCAATTTAAAGTACGCGTACGTACGTAATTCTCATGAAATCCTGAAACTCCAGTCCGAGCAGTTTTTAGAATAGACCTAACCGACTTAGGAAGTTTTTTTTTTTTTTCAAAAGAACATCATCAAGGCTAAAAATATTGATAATAACTTTGGGATTGTATGTGCATTTGTAAGGAATAATAAATATATAATACTCTGAAAATCATTCCCTCACTATGTCCCAAACTCCAGGTTAGAACATAGTCTAAAGTTTTTATTGAGAAGTTATCAAAAAATTTGTTCGTAACTATCACTTGTCTATTGTAAATACAACATTTTTTTACAATTTCTCTGAATTTAGGATCATAAGTCATCAACAACTTGTCTAATGTTAACTCAACATTTGTCCCATGAAAAATAATCATTCCCTCACAATATTACCAACAGTCGATAAGTAGGTATATTTTTTAAGACTTTGGTAACGCTCTCATTAGTTTTTGAAAGTTGGTAGTATGGTAACTTGTTTGGAATAGCGAATTAACTCAAAGCTTGTCAAAGTAATTGTTGGAAGAAGATTTTATTTTAATATTTTAAAGATTACATTTTATGCAATCATTCCCTCACAGCGAAAAATAAAAAAGGTAATTATAGTATTTCAATTTCGATGACGTAGTAAAGTATGTTTTTAGAGGTAGAAAACGTAGCGAAAAGCTAGCTGATGATGAAAGGTTATGTTGCGAGATTTTTTAGGTTATGATTTGATTTGTGATTCCCTCACCATCATTCCCTCATTTTGAATAAAAGTGAGGGAATGATAAGTTATGAGGTAATGACTTTCAGACTAGATTGACTCGGTTTTCGTACATCTTTGGTTATAGAAACTTTCTAATTACCAATTTGCCTTATTTCAGAGCCATACAATGGCAAAAAGTAAGAATATTTATACGATTTCATATGAAAATAAAAATAATCATCATTTCCTCACATCAGTCATCATTCCCTCACATTTAAATCGTCAAAACTCATTGATTCTGGGGACCACGATATTTTTCACTTCTAGTAAGATAAATAGTACAAATTTATGAGCAACTGGAGATAAATTAATTAAAATATTTTTCATTAATTTATTGATAGGTAATTTTGAGATTTCATGAGAATTACCCACCGTGTATTTAATGTAACAACTCGATAATCTGACGTTAGAGGGTACCGATGACGCATAAAATATTACATACACAAAAGTTCTTTAAAACTTCGTTCTATTCGGGTGTCTCATGACACCTCTCAAGTTTTTATTTTTTCTTCAGCTAGTAGTGTTGTGAAAAATTGCATATAAACCTTTTTCATTTTAAGATTTACAGGAACAAGCCAGTTTTGAACACACGACCTCCCGTCAGAAAGGGAAGATCTTTAATCACTACCACGTCACAAAAAACGAGATTAAGTTCACATTTACAGTAAAAACCAGATCTTAACAAATAACAATAAAAAGTATAAAATATGAAATGCTTCACGCAGAGCTCTGTCCTACACAATTCATCATCCCATTGTCCGTAAAACACATTTCGGTCTTTCAATGCTCAAGAGAATACTGTTGTCGCTTTTATGTCAAAATGGCGGTGCTTATTGTGCACAACTTTGAGTGGCTGTGTGATATGAATGGTTTTAACACATATCATTATATTGGTATAATTCCTCCTTCAAAATAGTAGTTGGGGCAAGGATGCTACGAAAGACGAAGGCTTTATGCCCTGGCATTGCAGAGGTCTATAATCTATTGACATAAATATTGCAAGTCTCATGATCACGAGAAGACTGAGTACTGATTATTTCAGATCAGACAAATCTATCTACCTTCTTTCTCGATCGTTTGTTGGTACCATTGGAACTTGAACTCACATTTCGACATATTAGACTTACAGTATATACTCCCTTGATCATGGCGCTTGCAATAGCGTTGAAATATTATCGGGATCGCTCGTTAAAGAAATATCGTGATAAGAATCCGTTTAACATGTGTAAGTGATGTAGATAACCGCGAGTGTTAAAATAAATTTTACACTTCTTTTGAACTTCTTAAATTTTCTCTAGTCTCTGTTCTTTTTTTACCTTGTAGATAGACGAGCTATCGGGACCTGATAGTAAGCGGTTTATTTTTTTTTTTTTATTGCAAGATAGATAAACGAGCCTACGGCCCACCTGATGGTAAGCGGTCACCGTCGCTCATGAACCTCTGCAATGCCAGGGCAATGAAGGGCTGTTATCTATCGCCTACCGAAACAGGACTTTTCTTAAACCTCGTTTAAAGAGGGACATGTCATAGTGGTCTAAGATCCGGCTGCGAAATTAGTTCATTAATAATGTAGATTGATAAGATTTAATTTTTAAGTATTTTCACAGCTAGGAGAAGTCAATTTTCATCGGGTGCCAATTAGAAAATGCCCGCCAGTATTATTAATTAAATTATTATTAATTTACTTTAAGGAAGGCATTTCGTTTACATCGTATGGAAATAAAACCTACACCACTTCACAATAGTGTATTCAAGGGATCTGGAAAGTTATGGTTGCTGCTGATCGCTTAGCCGCAACTTCCAAGTAGCCAGGTGTAAACAGGTATATTTTTGTTCAATCTTATCGTTTATAATGTACACTCATTTTATTTATACCAAATTAAAGCTATTTTTTTTTTCTTTTCAACCATATAAATTTGCCTTTTCAAAAAAACCCGCAAATCACAGTTTCCTACCCTAAAAGATGCTAGGTATTAAACATAAAGTGACAGAGAGCGAGCGTACGACGCTACTTGTTAGACAAGGATGCGAAATGCGAGCCGGATGTGGTTTTTTGAGCTATTGCGCATGCTCCGATAAATAGGGTTCTCAGTCAAGCAGCTGGGCCGAGATTTGTTTACTGTGAATTGGGTAGTTTCCACTAAGAATAAATCGGGTGGATTAGGGTTTCTAACTATTGATTAAGATATACAGATTTCAAAAAGTATAACAGTTTATCATAATAAGTAAAGATTATTCATATTTTTAGAAAATAAAATCTAAAAAAATGGTCACTGAGTCACGTGACAGTAAACACGTATCAGAAACTTTTACACGCTACGACATCACACGTTCTCTGTCAAATCTTTTTTTAGGGTGCCCAACCCAGATGCACGACCAATAGAGCGATTTTCATTTCCGAACTAGTTTTCCTTTATCAATTACGAGTATGAGTGAGTTATTACACGACGATTATATATGAACGATCGGTATTTAATCAAGTATATAAATGCATTTAATGTACACTGGCGAGCAAAAAAATCGACTCCCTTCATACTTTCGCACTCAGAGTGTTCTAATTTAAAAATTATTCTTAATTATAATTTATCATAATGGGATCAAACAGTGTTGTCGCGACATTATTTGCGCGGCCCGCGTTGGGTTCTGCGTGGTATTCATTGCGTTTATACTCGTAATAACTTCTCAACGAAAAGTCCGATTAGAACAAAACAAACAGTAATTTACTTTTAAATTAATACTCTTGATAACATAATACTTTATTGGATAAGGATTAATATGACAATATTAATTTAACGTTAAATTTATTCTTCGGACGAATTATTTTTTTTTTTAACATAAAAGCAGTTGTTGTGACTAAACTATGATAGTTAGATATATGCTCTCGCGGACTTTTTTGCTTGTCTTCAAAAGACCTAAAAACCCGTAGTACATCATTTTGTTCTATTTTCTATTGTCAATAGTTTTTGCAGCATACGCATAAATAGGTTTTCGATATTTCACCTGGTCTTACAAATTCGATATTTTCATACGGATCCCTAATTTTTTCCAAAATAAAATATAGCCTATAACCTTCCTTGATAAATGGACATTCCAACAGTGAAAGAATTTTTGAAATCGGACCGGTAGTTTCTGAGATTAGCGCGTTCAAACAAACAAACAAACTCTTCAGCTTTATAATATTAATATAGTATAGATTATTTTGCAATTTTTTTAAAATATTTTCTGAAAGATTATATTAGGATTGTTCATTTTTATACTTAAAATCGCATTTTAAATTTTAGTTCACTGAGATATAATGTAATCGTAGCCAATAGTTTAAAATTTTACAACTTTCTGCAAAATTGTCAATAATTGGACGTCGCTTTTAAATGGGTCGGCCACCCTATTTCTATCTGACGTCATAGCATGATATAACCAGCGCCATATAGCTAACAGCGTTTTTCGCGCCGTTTTGACAATTTAAACTTCAATTTTTATTTTTATTTATAAATACTGCAAATTTCACGGAAATATTAGTGTGGCGTTATCAGAAGGTTATAAAGTATAAAATAAAGCTATTTCCAAAAATCAGTCAACTACCCGATTCTAACCACGCTGTTTTGGGACATGCGCAATAGCTCAAAAAACCACATCCGGCTCGCATTTCGCATCCTTGTCTAACAAGTAGCGTCGTACGCTCGCTCTCTGTCACTTTATGTTTAATACCTAGCATCTTTTAGGGTAGGAAACTGTGATTTGCGGGCTTTTTTGAAAAGGCAACTTTATATGGTTGAAAAGAAAAAAAAATAGCTTTAATTTGGTATAAATAAAATGAGTGTACATTATAAACGAAAAGATTGAACAAAAATATACCTGTTTACACCTGGCTACTTGGAAGTTGCGGCTAAGCGATCAGCAGCAACCATAACTTTCCAGATCCCTTGAATACACTATTGTGAAGTGGTGTAGGTTTTATTTCCATACGATGTAAACGAAATGCCTTCCTTAAAGTAAATTAATAATAATTTAATTAATAATACTGGCGGGCATTTTCTAATTGGCACCCGATGAAAATTGACTTCTCCTAGCTGTGAAAATACTTAAAAATTAAATCTTATCAATCTACATTATTAATGAACTAATTTCGCAGCCGGATCCCGTACTATAGCTCTCCGGGAACACCGCGGATGGGATTTACCTTCAAGGCTTTCTTCAGATCTTGTTTGAAAATACCGTTTAAATATAGGTATTGGTATGATTTTTCCATCTACTTCCTATATCTATTAAGACTTCAACAAAACTAAAAGAACATTAATTCAATTCCTAAAATACTTAAACGTTAATATCTGAGAAGTTAAACGAATCTTCAATATTTTATCGCTGTGAAAATTGCCAAAGTTTCAATATGACTTCGGGAACATTTTTCCGATTCATTGTTTGATCAACTCTTTTCAAACGTTAAGAGGTTAAAGACTTTGGAAAATTGAATTAGCTTTATCGGAAAAATCTGTTCAAGTTAATTTGTTGAGATTGTTTTTGTTTATTAGTTATTTATGACTTTTATAATCATTTAATTAGAGTAATCAACCGATCGGGTGTGGATACCGTTGATTAGGGGTTTGGATAATTTCAGAGACACTGTTAGGCTGCTACCTACGACTTTAAAAAAACTAATTTAGTTTTACAAAAATATAATCGTTAGAGCTGATGGTTTTCATCTTTATCTGGTTTTGTTTACTAATTCATAGCTACGCCATATTTAGATTTGAGACTGATGTACTGATTTTTATGTTTTTTTTATTATTGCCATGTAGGCGAGTCAACGGGCCACCTGATCGTAAGTGGTTAGCGCCGCTACCTACGACCCGACTTTAAGGACCTTCTTCAAGCCTCGTTTAAAGAAAGACAAGTCATAGTGTTTTACTTATTGTTTAAATTACTTAGTTCCAAAGTTAAATTTATTAAAATTAATATCCAAATTGTAAATGGGAACAACAATTGAAAAAAAATCAACCAACAAATTTAAATTTCTAATCGATCTATCTACGATTCTATCAATCCGGAACGTAGGTAAAAAGTATTTCTCCGTACAGTAATCACGGGATTCGAATCTGACACAATGACGTCCACTCGGGCTGAGCGATAATCTCCAGCCTCGGCCGATGCAACGTGGCCCAGTTTTAGTATTTTAGTTTAGTATTTTTTTGTTTTTATGCACTGTACGAACCATAATTGGTATTTTCATGCATTTTCAACGGGTTCTTACCACGATATTTAATTAATTGAGTTGTCTCGATATTTCAACGTTGTTGCAAACGTCATGATCACGAGAAGACTGGATACTGCGGGTCGATTTAAGAGCAAACAAATCTGTTTACCCTCTTTCTCGTTCGCTTTTGGGTCGTACCAATAAGTTCATAATTGGAATGTTTAGTATTGTCAAGTATAGCAGTAGCCGGATCGCTTAGATCGGCTATGTTAAATGTTAGGTAGTGTATGCCCGGTCAGGCCTCACTGTAGTAGATTTCAGATGTTGTATTAATGTCGCCGAACGTTGCAAACATTGATAGTGCGATTCAAGATCTTGCACGCTATTGGTCCGCCACAGTCTCATATTTTATGAGAAAACTATTTAAGATCCTAGATAGATATCATGTAGCAAAAGAATGCTAGCAATACAAGTAACATGAGCTTAAACACGACGGGTCTATCTTGTTTAGTACAGGAGTTCCTGTGCCATCGAAATCCATCATCAAATTATTTCAATTTTATCATATCATTGCATTTTCATGCGATTTACATCTCAGCTCAATTTGAACTTAATCGGAAACCAGGAAGTTTGTCAATTTTAACTAGCAAGTTTTCACCAACTTGCACAGACGTATACACTGTAAATAGATTTCACCTGAACTTACATAGACGTGTACAGTAGTGTACACACATACATAGTTATATTCGGTACAAGTTAGCACTGTACTGTAACAACCATTACTGCCCACTGCTGAACCCAGGTCTCCTCCGAAAAGGGGTGAGTTATATATAGTCCACAACGCTTGCCTATTGCGGATTGAGGACTTCACATATCTTCAAAGGATTTTTAAAACCCTTTTCCGATATGCAGGTTTCCTCACGATGTTTTCCTTCACCGTTTTTAGCCAGTGGTGTTGTGAAAAATTGAACATAAATCTTTTTCATATTAAGATTTAGAGGTACAAGCCGGCCGGTTTTGAACCTACGACCTCCCGTACGGAAGGCGTACGCTTCAACCACTCGGCCACCACGACTATTCACAAGTTAGTATAAAGTATAATAAAACACGCCATTTGTATGGCCCAACTCGACACTTGATCCAAGTACCTTCATTGGACAGGCAACGCCGGCGGCTACGTCCCGATACAACTTTAATTCAAGATTCTAGATCTATTTGCACTATAGTACACAAGTACTTTTATTCTTTTTAGGGTTCTGTAACAGAAAAGTTTAATTCCAAATCTTTTTGTTTTTGTTTTGTTTTGGTTTACCGTCTAAGGTCTGTTTTTTGTTACGTTAACATATTGGATCACCATTCTCGTTTCATCACATATTGGAATGAAGTTCCTTATCGCGCGTTATCGAAAGGCGGCTAGACGGAAGAACATTCTTATGAAGAAGTTGTCACGACACTTTTTTTGTTTTACATGATTATCGTTAGATGGCGCTGTGATTAAAATCTTTTAAAACAATTCCTTATTTTGTGTTATATGATTAATGCTAGATGGCGCTGTGATAAAAAAAAATTAAGTTATAATAATTAGTAAGTAATAATAACTAAAAAAAATAAAATTTTATTACAATTCCCTCACTAATTAATCGAAAGGAACTTCGTTCCATCCGGGTGTCCCTTGACACCTCGCAAGTTTTTCATAGAAACAATAGGTTCAAAAAAAAGAAAAAATAGAGCAATGAAGTTAATTCTCAAGTTGACTTCCTCAGAAGAGAGAAACGAAGGAAAGACTACTCGGCTAATTTAATTGAAATCCATTTAACTGAACAATAATGAAAAGGCTCCCTCTTTGTTTGAAGTTCATTTGATTGTCCACTGTTGACAGTGACTGAGTTTACAACCATTTCTTAAATAAGATCTTTGACAACTTGAATGATTCTGTCTTCGGGAATGAGGTTAATCGTTTAGAAACTGATATATTTTGTGTATCACAATTATTTTGTGTTCGTTGATAAGAAATTTATTAAGAGGAAATTTTGGTTGATGTTGTTGATACATCATGTAGTAAATAAGAACATTGCTCTGCACTAACTGATTAAACGAAGTCGCGTGAGTCTTTTTACACAAACTACTAAATAAACATTCTCTTCTTCATCTAAGTCGTATCCTCATGACTGAAGGGGGCGGCGCGACGGGAAAGAGTGCCTTGGGCGTAACGCGCCGCGCCGCGTTTCATAACCCCGTGCTGGGTTCTGGCCTCAGCCGGGGTTCGGACGCTGAGTGTGGGCGGGTGGAGGTTTTAGTGCGGTTCAACTCCCACATACCCCGCGGCGGGCGGGCGGGGTTATCCGGTGATTTCCCCCAACTGAAAAAAAAAAAAAAACACTGTTGTCCGAAATTATTTTTCTTTGGAATAGTATTGTCGAATTTAGATTCTTTACCTATTTTTTCCATTCCATATTGGAACAGCATTTATCACCCTTCTTCAAGCGAGCGGGGATCCGGTGATTTCCTCCAACTTAAAAAAAAATCCTCATGACTGAGGGTCGTGTCTGCTAGAAGTCGACGTAACGTCGTTCAGCAGTTTCTTCCATGTGGCTCTGTGTTGAGCCTCCCTGAGTGCTGAAGTTAGGGACATACCTGATACTTCCCGTATATGGTCACATAACCGTGTTGGAGATATCGCCCTCTCGGTCGCTTGCCTTGCACTTGGCCAACAACAATGAACATTAGTTTTATACAAATAGAATACAAATATCATAAACAGTAATTTACGTCACCAACAGCCATCAATCGATGAATAATTATTCGTCTAATCGACAAATTATTCGAATAGTCCCCGAAATTCGCGGCTCATCAATATTCACATTGAATAATTATTCGCTGACGATCGTACCTTTTATCGATTATTCATAATCGGAAGGCTTTCGTCTCATCCCGTTAGTTGATGAGCTGTATCTACATGACTCAGAGAGTCTTGTAGATACAGTGAGTGCTGTGTCGTGATGTGAGTTCGAGTTCCAGTGGTACTGCCCAAAAGCGAACGATAAAGAGGGTGGACAGATTTGTTTGCTCTTAAATCGACCCGCAGTATCCAGTCTTCTCGTGATCATGACGTTTGCAACAACGTTGAAATATCGAGACAACTCAATTAATTAAATATCGTGGTAAGAACCCGTTGAAAATGCATGAAAGTATCCTCGATATTTCTTCCAACCTATATGGTAGCCTATTCCCAAACTTTACTAGCTTTGTAGAAAAAAAGACATGTCACATTGCATTGAGACCTACGAATTATTATAATTTTCAGTTACTATCATTTCTTAAAACTATCCACCAAAGTTTATTTATTTATTTATATCAGAAGCACCAACTACAATCTCACTTAACTATACTTAAACTAAAAATACATAGTTTTCTCTTGGCCCGAGTGGAATGTAAAAAAGAGGTGCATACAGCTTTCATAAAATTATATTAGTATTAAATCAAAGTAACAAAAAAATTTTTTTTTCTAAAACTTAAATCACAAAAAAAGAAAAAAATAGCTTATTTCAGCAATTTTATCAAATTTTGTTTAAATTCGTTAGGTGAATCATGAAAGATGTCAATGCTGTCAGAATTGATTTCGTTGTAGGTTTTTATAATGCGGTTTAATGGAGAAAATTTACCAAGATTTGTATTCGAGTTCACATTAAAGGAAAGAAGCAACTTGATAAACTATCTAAAAAGAAAGAGAAACTATTTCTCAAGACACCATAATAATATACGTTCCATCAAAATTTTCACGCAATATACACTCATACTACAAGCATGTGGAAAATTAAGCGACCATCTGCACGTTCCCAAGGCAGCCATTAGCTGAGCAAATTGAGAGGCCAGGAGTAATCTTAGACACTATCTACATAATTGTAGCTGGCTTGATTACTGAGGAACTCGACTCTGATAAATATAGACTGGAATTGAAGATCTTAAACTTAGCAGTAAGTAATTGTAACATAGTTTAAGGAGGCAATAAATGATTTTTTGTTATTTTTAACGAAATACGAAATACTTTATTTCAACATTGATGATATGCTCATTCTTGTTGACGTCAAAATTTAAAAGCTACCACCAGTTCGGACACAAAAAATAATTATTATAGCCACCGTCCTGAGAAGAACTGGCAAGAAACTCAGCGGGCATTTCTTTTTTTAAGTAAGTTTTGAACATCTTGTGGGATTTTGTTGTACATGTATACAGACAAACACCTGAAAGAATTTCTTATTTTATGCAATCGACTAATCGGCAAGTCAAGTTTATGTTTGTTCTTGGTGTTTATACTGTGTAGGTCAGACTTTTTAGGAAATTCCTCAGTATACTTTCTAACATACATTAAATTTTCAAAAATGTATTGTGATGGTACAGTGAGAACTTTAATTTCTTTAAATTTTTCCCTCAGGGATTCCCTTGAGTGAATTATCTTTTATTTAATATCTGTTTAAACTACACGAGCATATGGTATCTTTGGAGTTGGTATTTTTTTTTCAGTATGGTATAGTAGTACAACTAGTTGTAGTATACGACTATCATTGTGGTTTTCCATAATATCATATTGAAAAAAAAGTCTAACCGATTCCAAAAATAAAATAGTTTTAAGTTGTATATCGATAGGTCAACCACCATACTCAGCTGGAACCAGATTACATATTGACTCTGTATAAAATCTATTATTATAATATTGTTTATCGCTTACTTGAATTATTATTATTAACATGATGTCAGTCGCGTGGTTTCAAATACGATCAGTAAAACACTTGCAGCAGTAAAATGAGTATCATCTGTTTCAGAACCAACCTAAATCTTTCTTCTTATATATAAAAATGAATTGCTGTTCGTTAGTCTCGCTAAAACTCGAGAACGACTGAACCGATTTGGCTTATTTTAATCTTGAAATATTCGTAGAAGTCCAGGGAAGGTTTAAACGGTGAGAAATTTTCCTTATGTGGGCCAGCTAGTCAAAAATAAAATTTGTCATGAAATTAAAAGTTAAATGTGTTAATCACAGTGTTGACTGTGGCATATTACCTTTCTAAGAGTGGTACAAACATAAGCTTTACATTTGTATAGTATATTAATCTGTGTTAAAGGGTAAACTCGTCTCATGAAAGTGACAATTCAGAATTGGGCTTTATTTGCCCAGAGCTCCGCAGGGGTCCTAATTAAATACTATGTGGATGAAGCACTTGTTTACCTCGCTCATGTTTACTCAACCACACTGAAATACATTTAGATTTCACTATTTTTCGCTTTGATGCCTAAATTGTTACTTATTTTTCATCTTTACTATTATTTTGGAACGAAGTTCGCGCGTTATCGAATGGAGGCTAGACGGAGATTCTTATGAAAAAGTTGTCACGACACTTTTTTTGTTTTAGATGATTATCGCTAGATGGCGCTGTGATTTAAATCTTTTAAAACAATCCCTTATTTTGTTTTATATGGTTAATACTAGATGGCGCTGTGATCAAAATATTTTATAAAACACTCTATTAAAGAGAGAAAGCGACAGACGTTTTAAACTAACTAATTTTTATAAATTAAAAAAATAAAATTTTATTACAATTCCCATTCCACTAATTAATCGAAAGGAACTTCGTTCCATCCGGGTGTCCCTTGACACCTCTCAAGATTTTTAAGTGACATAAAGTAATAAATTATTTTTACAAAAGCGAAAACGAACGACATATCTCTGTTTAGGATTAACATCAAAAATACAAGTTAATTCTTTATCAAATTTATACCCAAAAAGAGTCATCGAAAACTTCTAAAGAAAAATAATATACTGAAACAGCAAATCGTGAAATTTTGAATTTTGAAAAAATCCCACCCAGAACCCACGACGGCCTTCACCATGAAATAAGAACCATTCAAATCGCCGACATTAAAAATATGCGAGGACAAACAAAAAGTAAATAATTAAAATCAATAATCAAAATTATATTGTGTAAAAGCAGATGAAATCACATTATTTAAATGTTTCGAATTTCCCATGTGTACATATCTGGCCAATAATTCAATTGTGAGTTTCCATATGCCTGACGCTCCCCAACTCCATCAAGATCTTTGCCCAGTTTTAAAAACCTGTCGAACTCTCTGTTGATGATGTAGAAAAGGATCTTTCCATCGTGCCTCACTGGTTTCAGATACCACAAATGTCTGTATGAGCTTTGGCCTTTAGATCCGTAAACCATGTGATCCCCAGACCAATCTCTAGAGTTCCCCAGTTTCATGAAAGCAGGGTATTCAACGGAACGGATTTTAAAATACAGTCTATCCTCGTACCACTCTGGAATGAACTTCCAAGTAATCTCGAACCTACTTTCTTTATCAGAAGTCCCATATATAGTTCTATCACCATAGCTATCAGTACCTTCTTCTATTTTGAGAGCCATGTTATACTTATGACTGATGATTTTCGAAAATACATTGTCTTCATAGAATCTCATTTCTGGTGGGAAACAATCCTTGATAACAAAATCAGCTGTACTAGCAGCAACTTTGAACGCGTAGTCAAATATTTCTGGTAGGCCGTTATCAATCATACGATTGATTACATTTGTGATTGCTTGCTTGTGACCTTGTCCATACAACAACAACGTTTGCTTTAATGCGGATACGTAGTCTCTTTCGAGCAATCTATCGTAGAGATCATTTTCGGTAACTTTTTGAGTATTCTTGTAAATTGGAGTGTAGGTGAGATTTCTGGTATTCTCATTGGTTTCGGTGTTAGGCTCGTCTGCAGCCGAACTTGTATCTTTGATGGCAATGCTGTTAGCTCTAGCAGCTAATCCATAGATCAACAACACCACAACTGTGTTGAGATTCATGGCTGTAACATAAATTTGTAATATCTTAGTAGTAGTATTGATATTGTCTCATAAATATTTACGTTGGATTGGAACCACTCAGTAACGTTAGGTTTAAAACCAAACGACAATATATTCGAAATTATAATTACATTCAAAATGACTATTCACTGTGTTAGAAGCTTACTCTTAATTTTTTAGGCCACATACAATTCTTAAACTTAAGCCAATTCCAAAAAAACAAAAGGGAAATTCTTTCATTTTAGCATATAATTAAAAATTCATTTAACAAACACACCAACCTGTTTAGCCAATCTTCTGAAGAGACTGATAACAATTATAGAGCGACCGCTTTTTTATAACATAAGATAAGTGTGATTTTTTTATCTAAAGTCAAATGTCAATAATTTTCTAATTAAAGTTATTTAGTAACAGCCTATGGTAACAGCATATACTAATTTATACAGAAGGTTAGCCTAAGAACTTGGAAAATTTATACGTATTTTGTATGGGTTTTTCATCATCATCATCAGCCCGTAGATGTCCACTGCTGGATATCTATAGATCTCTCTCAAAACTCGCCAAAACGACTAATCCTACGCTGATTGCATCCAGTGACTTATTTTAGTGGTCTACCCATACTATGTCTCCCGTTTGTGGCCGCCACTCCCGACTTTTTGTGACTCTCCAGCCATCTGATGTTTGCACAATGTGCCTACTGCCATTTCAATACATAATTCTTCGGGCTATGTTGGTTACTAAGTCCTTTTGCGGATTGCCTCATTTCAAATTTGATCACGAAGAGAATCTATAGCCATCTCCATTTCTCTTTGAGTGACTCTGAATCTCCTGATAAGACCCATCGTAAGCGGTCAATTCCTTGATCCCTATGTCACTACTGGCAACACACAAGTTCGTCGAAAATTTTCCTCTTGAGTCTCTGCAGAATTGTGAATGAGTAAACTTTTAGAAGCTTCCCGAACGTTGCCCAGCTCATTTGGGTACGTCGCTTGATCTCAGCATCGAAGTTAGACCTACCTAGTCGGAAAGTTTGTTCCAGGTATACGTATGCGTCAACAACTTTGAGCAAGGGTTGCCACAATGTCTGAAATAAATTTCCAACATTTTCTGTACTCAAGACTTTGTCCTTGTGGAAAGGTGATTGGATATCATTTTAACCATGTAGATCAATTTATTTTACTAATGGAAAGTACACTTGTTTAAATAGTAGAATAAAATACATTTTAGTACTTGACCCCGATGCAAGTATCAATCAACAACCCATAACTGCTCCGATGCTCTTATTAGTTGGATCAGGTATATAGTTCATCACACTTACTGAATGTTAGTTGAGAATAATACAATCATCATCATCATCAGCCTATAGACGTCCACTGCTGGACATAGGCCTCCCCCAAACTTCGCCACATCGACCGGTCCTGCGCCATCTGCATCCAGTGACCTCCCGCAATCTTGACCAGATCGTCGGTCCATCTTGTGGGGGGTCTACCAACATTGTGCCTACCGGTTCGTGGCCGCCACTCCAGAACTTTTACATACAATCATCATCATACTTCAAATACCAGATCAAACGATCGTGTGTGAGGCGTATTGCATGACTAACGCCATCTATTGACGACATTTTTGTCTGTTTCTTTATTCGTGGTTAATCGAAATGAATTGCTCAATATTCACAAGACTTTCACTGGCAGATATTTGATATTTTAGAAAGTAATCTAAACTCATTTTTTTAATGAGAAAGAACCTTTTTTCCGTTAGTGATGAAGATGAAATTGCGTGGGTAGTTGTAAAATGAAGAGATTTACGTAATTTTCTTTATTAGATATGCAAAACAAATACCAATCACAAAAAGAAGTTAACTGATTAGATTTCGGGAGAGATCAGGAAGTTTCAGACTTTCAGAGTTCAATATGAAAAATTTCGAAGTCGGATCTGGTCATTTCGGAGTATAAAATATTAATATAATAAATAATGAAAGAAAATCGATTTTAAAAAGTATATTACATAAAATTATAACAGCTACTGATCTAATATGACCAAAAAAAACATTACAAAATCTATCACCAAACAAATTACCTATAGGTACTAAACATAAAGTGTTTAACAAAACATGTCAAAAGTAATCTTCACTTTAAAACAATTCATTACCTTAAGCGATAGAAAATCCATATTTTCTTCGGTTTGAAACAATTAATATCTTAAGCGACAGAAAAACTACATTTCTTCAGTCGCTGAGTCCACGACATCAAACTACCAATTGCTGATGTGGATTGTATTTAGTTAGTGCCAGTTTACGTTCTAAGCGTGTATTTAGTATACTTAATGGAAGATAGCCACATTCTTTGCTTAAACGTTTGGAATTTCCCACGAATACATTTCTGGATTGAAAATCAATAAAGAATTTCCATATGCCTGACGTTCTTCAATTTCGTTGAGATCTTTACCGAGTTTTAAAAACCTGTCGAACTCTCTGTTGATGATGTAGAAAAGGATCTTTCCATCGTGCCTCACTGGTTTCAGATACCACAAATGTCTGTATGAGCTTTGTCCTTTTGATCCATAAACTTGATGGTCCCCAGACCAGTCTCTGGAGTTTCCCAGTTTCATAAAAGCAGGGTATTCAATGGAACGTATTTTAAAATACAGCCTGTCTCCGTACCATTCTGGAATGAACTTCCAAGTTATCTCGAATCTATTTTCAGTATCAGAAGTTGCATATATAGTTCTATCTCCATAATTATCAGCATCTTCTTCAATTCTAAGAGCCATGTTATACTTATGGCTGATAATTTTCGAAAATATATTATCTTCGTAGAATCTCACTTCTGGTGGGAAACAGTCCTTGACAACAAAATCAGCTGAACTGGCAGCGATTTTGAACGCGTAGTCAAATATTTCTGGTAAGCCATCATCAATCATACGATTGATGACATTTGTGACGGACTTCTTCTGACCTTGTCCGTAAAACTCCAATGTATATTTTAATGCGGATACATAGTCCCTTTCGCGCAGTCTTTCAAAAAGATCGTTTTCTGTTATTTTTTGAGCATTCTTGTACTCTGGAGTATTGGTGAGGTTCCTGGTTCCATTGTTTTCGGTGTTAGGCTCGTCTGCAGTATCTTTGATGACAATGCTGTTCGCACTAACAGTGAATCCACACATCAACAAAACAGCAAGTATTTTGAGGTCCATGGCTGTAAAAAAAAATGATCATGTTTTAAAATTTACTTCATTTTGAAATATTTATGTACAGGGCAGTAACGATTGGTTATTTTAAAACCAAATTAATAGAAGCCCACTATACGTAATTGTTTTTTTAATTATCTGTCATCTACGGGAATGAGCTCCCCTCTTCGGTATTCCCAGAGCGCTATGACTTGTCCTTCTTCAAACGAGGCTTGAGGAGGGTCCTTAAAGTTACGTCGTAGGTAGCGACCCCTCAATGTCCCCTGACATTGCAGAAGTTCATGAGCGACGGTAACCACTTACGATCAAGTGTCCCGTTGGCTCGTCTGCCTACATGGCAATAAAAAAATGTATTTATGGCAAAAAACAATGATGTCATAACAAAAAGGCCCATTGTACTCTTTCAAGATTGAATTAACACAAAACACACCGACCTCTATAGTCAAGCTTCGGAAGAGACTTGATACAATAATTGACCGACCACTTTTTATAACATAAGATAAGTGGGAATATTTTTATCTAAAGTCAAATGTCAATATTTCACAGTAAATTTAGCACAGTCTAATTATACAGATGTTTAGCTTCTTAAGAACGTGAAACATTGTTACTGGATTTTATGAGGATTGTCACAGTGACTTAAGTCAAGCTAGTTCCCTGTTCCTATCTCCTTAAATTGTATTTTTTTTATTTTCTCCCTATATTATTATAATTGTATTTTTTTATATTTTGTTCTTATGATCTATTTCAGTTCCTAGTTTAGTTTTAGTTTAGTTTATTATTAGTTCATATGTAATATTAGTAAGCTGTCTTTATTTTTATTAACATTGTTTTTTTTAAGAAGAATTCTACTTGTAAACACTTTATTTCTTTTAATTATTAATTTCAAATTAAATCTAACTTTTTTTCTCTTTTAAACTAATACGACAGATGTTGTCCTTGAAGGTTACAATTAGTAATGACGTGTATACCTGTAATAGGTACTCATATAAGACCCTATGTTTTAATAATGCTAAGTGTAATTGTGTATATGTGTTTACTGTTGGTGTACCAAATAAATAAATAAATAAGCTAGGATTGTAAAGTTCTGTTCGTTGTGAAACCAATTTTTGCATACTTACCGTTCACTGCGATACGAGGTGTTATCGGCCCGCACTATGACAGATGTTAAGGCGACACGTGGTCTATTAGACCACCCTTTAACAAAATTATGCTATTCGCACCGCTGGGAAGTTCACGTCTTTCCAAGTTGCAGGATGGATTATTTAGGCCTCGTTTCGGTTGGACCCGATCTGTCGGCGGAGCAGTACGGCTTCCGGGAGGGTCGTTCGACCGTAGATGCGATTCTGCGCGTTCGGACCCTCTCGGAGGAGGCCGTCTCCCAGGGTGGGGTGGCCTTGGCGGTGTCGCTTGACATCGCCAATGCCTTTAACACCCTGCCCTGGTCCGTGATTGGGGGGGCACTGGAGAGGCATGGAGTGCCCCTCTATCTCCGCCGGCTGATCGGCTCCTACCTGGAGGCCAGGTCGGTCGAATGTACCGGGTACGGTGGGACCTTGCACCGGTTCCAGGTCGTGCGCGGTGTTCCACAGCGGTCCGTTCTTGGACTCTTGCTCTGGAATATCGGGTACGACTGGGTGCTGAGGGGCGCCCTCCTCCCGGGCCTTAGCGTCGTTTGTTACGCAGACGACACGTTGGTCATGGCCCGGGGGACGACCACAGAGAGTCTGCCCGTCTTGCCACAGCGGGGGTGGCCCTCGTCGTCGGCAGAATCAGGAGGCTGGGCCTCGACGTGGCGCTGCATAAGTCCCAGGCCCTGTGGTTTCACAGGGCAAGGGCGGTGCCGCCCGTCGACGCCCACGTCGTAGTTGGAGGCGTCCGAATTGAGGTCGGGGTGCATCTCAGGTACCTCGGCCTCGTGCTGGACAGCCGTTGGACCTTCCGGACCCACTTCGAGCAGCTGGTCCCTCGAATGTGAGGACGGCCGGTCATCTTGGTCGGTTGCTTCCGAACATCGGGGGACCCAGCCACGCGGTGCGCCGCCTCTACGCGGGGGTAGTGCGCTCGATGGCCCTGTACGGTGCGCCCGTTTGGGCCGAGCCTCGTACTCGGGCAACTTTTTCCCGATACTTGCGCCGGCCACAGCGCATCGTAGCCATCAGGGTCATCCGCGGGTACCGCACCGTCGCGTTTGAGACGGCGTGCGTGCTGGCGGGGACGCCGCCCTGGGAGTTGGAGGCGGAGGCGCTCGCTGACGATTATCGTTGGCGATGCGACCTCCGGACTCGGGGCGTAGTGCGTCCCCTGCGGGAAGCTGTTCGGGATCGGAAGGCCCAATCTCGGCGGTCCGTAATGGAATCGTGGGAGCGACGCATCGCTAACCCCACTTGGGGTCTGCGGACCGTCGAGGCGATCCGCCCCGTCCTATAGGATTGGGTGGGTCGTGGCGAAGGACGCCTCACCTTTTGGGCGGTGCAGATGCTGACCGGGCACGGGTGCTTCGGGCGGTATCTGCACCGCATTCAGGTGGAGCCGACGACGAGGTGCCATCACTGTATAGGATGTGACCAGGACACACCGGAGCATACACTCGCTGTCTGCCCCGCATGGGAGCAGCAGCGGTGTGTCCTGGTCCGACAAATAGGACCGGACTTGTCGCTCCCGGGCGTCGTGGCGTCGATGCTCGAGAGTGGCGAGTCCTGGAAGGCGATGCTCGACTTCTGCGAGTCCACCATCTCGCAGAAGAGGGTGGCGGGGAGTGCGAGGGAGAGAATTTATTCTTCTCTCCGCCCCGCAACAACCCGCCGCCGTCGAGCAAGGGGCCGGAACCGGGATCTCGCCCGGAATCTGGCCCCTTAAGAGTTTCGGGTCCCCAACGCATGTGAGTGCGAGCGGGGACCCAAGAAGGTGTCGTGTCTCGCTCAGCATGCCCTTGAGTCAGAGCATCCGGAGGATGGCGGACCGCGCTCCCCGACCCACGCTGGTTCTGACCCAGCGGGGTATTCCGTGGGAGGGTGACACGCGGTCCAGCCATCTTGGCGGGCTTCGGATAGCCCGCCGACCGAGAGAGCCGGTGGCCGTATCGCCGGCGGCTGCCGGTTCGGCGTCCGGGGACGGCGTGACGGAAAAGTGTGCCGAGAGCGTTACGCGTCGCGCCGTCCCACAAAATCCCGTGCTGGGTTCTGGCCTCAGCCGGGGTTCGGACGCTGAGTGTGAGCGGTTGGAGGTTTTAGTGAGGTTCAACTCCCACATACCCCGCCCGCGGGGCGGGCGGGGATCCGGTGATTTCCTCCAACTGAAAAAAAAAAAAAAAAAAAAGGCCTCGTTTCGCAGTAAACGTGTTAAGAGTTTCAACGACTAAGTAAGAAATTGCGAGACGTTGAATGATAAATAACTGATGAAATAAGAAGAAACTTAGGCTACATTAATTATCAAAAACGGCAAATAATATGCTATGGAACGCAAACAAAATAGCGGGGTTAGTATTGTGTCAGAAACTTATCAATAGGTCTCACATGGTTGAACTTAAATTTTAAGATAATAGATTATATATTGTGTAACGACAATCAACTGTTTGTTTTTAATATGACAACGCTTACGTTTTTACTGTTACGCGACTAATGAAATTCCTCTTTTTAAAAAAAAAAAGATTTTTATCTCACACACGTTTAATTATTTAATTATGATACACTTTTGTAAATTGGAAATTATTTATCTATGCACAACCTCTCTGGTCGGAAGATCGAACTCAACTACGTTCACTCTCTTTGCCAAGATGACAGCTCCGAAAGAGATTCGCTGAAGTCGGCAATATACCTAACAGGGGTAGGATATAACAACATATAACATATAGGTTGCCTATACGAGTTTAGGAATAACAATAAGAATTAATATGATAAGAAAAATAAGTTCACGTTGAATGAGTTTTATCAAAAGCTTCTATTTAATTTGCACTGGAAGTATATAATATATAACTTCGAGTGGAATGTTGCGAATTCAGTTTGACCAACTTCCCGATTTTCGATTGAGCTGAAATTTTGTATACATACTTAGTATATCGCGTGGTAATATAATAAAATGGTGCCACTGAATTGATCTAAAGATGTAGTCGGAAGGTGGCTATAAGAACTTCTGTAATAAACAAGATAGATCCATGGTATTTGGACTCGTTTTACTCATTACAAAGAACATAAAATTTGTGTTTTGGAACGAAGTTCCTTATCGCGCGTTGTGAAAGGGGGCTGGAGGGAAAAAATTCTTTCGAAAAGTTGTCACGACACTTTTTTTGTTTTAGATGATTATCGCTAGACGACGCTGTGATCAAAATCTTTTAAAACACGTTCCTTATCGCGTGTAGGAAAAAAAATTATAAGATATCTTTTATTCGAAAGGAACTACGTTCTATTCGGGTGTTCCATGACACCTCTCAAGTTTTTTTTTTATAAAACAAATTATGATATTACATTTAATGTTTTTATTAGTGAAGTGATGTCCAACTAAGTCACAATACAACGCGATTTAATGCATACCAATTCAATTAGTGGATCACTAAAACAGATAGTAGTGGTTCGGCTAACAAAGTTAGTCGGCTTACGAAGTTGCCAACTCAATTGTGGATTTTGTCCCAGTTTGCCACATTCAGCGGGTATTTACTTTGATAGTTTGGCACGAGATAATGCGATCTTTTTTAACGCTGAAAGTCGTTTAGAATAGATCCCTTTAAGCGAGATGAGTGATGATTATTTTTGAGGCTTAGAATAGAGTGTTCGAAGGTTTGAGATTAGGTTGCTTTTTATTTTATTTTTGCTAATTTAGTAGGTAATTGTTAAATTGATAATTTGTAATTTTAATTATCATATTTTCTTTTTACTTTTGATTTGTATGTTTTTTTATTTTTGGCTTTTTAAATTTTGAATATAATTATTATTAATTTCATTTTATAATGCAAGTGTTTCTGCCTTCTCAAATATTTACAATGTTAGTGTTATGCAAGCCTGTTCTTGGTATAGATATACTGTAGTTTGTATATTTTATATTCCTTACATGTATATTTGTAACCTTGTGTATCATGTACTGTTGGTTTGATTAATTAATTAATTAATTTAACAAATTACTGCTCATTTGAAATGGTTTTATATTTGAAGTAAGATATTACATAGCTAGAACGCAAAACTAAAAATAAAACGTATTTTAAAATAAACTTTTCCTCGTATCATTTTATCTTTCTATGCACAACTTTACTGATTATTTAATAACTAACTATTCTCATTTTCAGGTAAGTGTGCCGGTGAGATGAAGCCGTGAGTGATATCAAATATGCAGTAGCTCTTCGCATTTCATAATATATTAGCTTTTTAAGAAACGAAGTGTGAAGTATAACATCAGGCTTTATGGAGAGCGAGCACTTTAGAATAATAGTGGTTATGAAGATTCATTCATGCATTTTGAACAGGTTCTTACCACGATATTTAATTAACTGAGTTGTCTCGATATTTCAATGTTGTTGCAAACGTCATGATCACGAGAAGACTGGATACTGCGGGTCGATTTAAGAGTAAACAAATCTGTCTACCCTCTTTCTCGTTCGCTTTTGGGTAGTACCACTGGAACTCTAACTCACATCACGACACACTACACTCACTGTATCTATAAGACTCCGAGCATGAACCCATAATGACTGTTGTATTTAGCACTGGATTCCACATACTCGATAATCTGAAGCCGTCACCCCTCTTAAAAGTGCTATGTCTTGAAGTCTCGATAGCTTCCTTAACCAATAAGTATATGAGAGTTCAATTTGTATGTTGTTTTGTTGTCTACACAAATATTACAAAGAGGAAAGGTTGGATTGTTTGTCTGTTTGTCTCGAATAAAAAAAACATGTTTAATAGTTGTGTGTTGTTTATAAAATGTTTCGTTTAAAAATAACAAGGGTTGTTAAGTTAAAATTATTAAAGTTTACCCTCTGAAGTAGTGCGATGATATCCTGTCGAAATATAACTTATCAAATAATTCATGCTCATTTAGATAGAAGAAAATCCAGTCTGCGGTCTAGTTAAGTTGTATAATGATGTAAAAAAAACTTGAGAGGTGTCATGGGACACCCGAATAGAACGAAGTTCCTGTTGATTAAAAGATATCTTATATATTTTTTTCCTAACGTAACGCGCGATAAGGAACGTGTTTTAAAAGATTTTGATCACAGCGCCATCTAGCAATAATCATCTAAAACAAAAAAAGTGTCGTGACAACTTTTCGTAAGATTTTTTTCCGTCTAGCTCCCTTTCGATATCGCGCGATAAGGAACTTCGTTCCAAAAATGTATGCATAGAATAGATATCTTTTTAAATCCACGATTTTTCTAGAATTACTAATAAAATCAACGTGAAGTAAAAATACTAACAATAGAAATTATCCTATCAGTTTTAAAAAACCCATTACTTTTCTTCAAATTTAATTCACCACGTTCGACCAACGTCAATAAAAATATCTATTCCCTTACCAAGCTTTACAATCGCCAGCAGTGGTTGACCAATATGGCTGAACACAATACATGTCCAAAACAACGTCACAGAATATTAACTACAGAAGTAAAACTACTGTACCTCAGTTAGATTTTACCTACACTAATATACCTATTGATAATACTAGAGATAATGGATGAATACAAACTTCACTTCTTTACTTCATTATTTTAATTTTTTCCCTGAAAATTTTACAGAAAGTCACTGAGTCTTTTCTGCCTTTCATCCGCCGAGAACTTCAGCTTTAATTTGATTTTAGTTAATTTAATATATCTGGATATTTAAAAAAAGCAATGCCACTTTTCGTTGTAATGTTATAACTCAAAAACGTCTTTACCGATTTGGCTAATTTGGGTTTAGAATTATTTGTGGAAGTTTAGGAAAGATTTGTACGTAGAGAAAAAGAGAGATACAGGGTGCACGCAGACGACGTCGCAGCAGTTAGTTTTATTTAGAACTAGCTTTTGCCCGCGACTTCGTTCGCGTGGACTTCAGGTTCGTCCCGTCTAGCCCGTCTAGTTCGCGACGTCTATAATATAGTACTACTATACCGCAAAAAATGTGTTTTTTTTACGACCTCACATTAGAAACCTCAAAAATTGTAGCCTATGTGTTATTCTGATGTATAAGCTATATTGTGGTAAAGTTTCATTCAAATCCATTCAGTAGTTTTTACGCGAAAGAGTAACAAACATACATCCATACATACAAACTTTCGCCTTTATAATATTATTATGATATTAGATTTACTTCTGTTCAATAACTATTCTGTGACCTATGTTTACGAGAAGCACGTGACACCGCTTCACTGAACACTACCCTGTGTAAATATGCAGGGGTTGCGCCGAATTACAATACGGTTTTATACATTGAATTTCATTTTTTGTTATTTGGTATCAGTTTCCGTGTTTTTGTGAATTGTATTTTCGATTTGTGTGTGGTTGAAATGCGTTTAAATCGTAGGATTATGTTATTTTGAGGTGGAAGCCTTATCTTTACTTGAATACTCTTACAAGCATTATAAGTATTATTTATTTTTTTACTTTACTGTATCTTTTCTGACTGTGGGAGATGATATAGGATCCATTCAAGTTAGTAAAGCTTATAAAAACTAGTAAAAACGTAGTAGCTGAGGAGAAAAATAATCATTAAAATTTGTTTATACAGCTTGAATAGAAGAACGCTCTAAGAACACTCAAAATGTTACTTTTACAATAATTTTTATCGGCTTATAAATTTATTGGCTTACATAATGTTAATTTGTAAATTATTACTACATAGTAAAAACGTAAACGATATTAATTTTGCTACATAATGTAAACAAAGTCGCTTCATGCTGTCTGTCTCTCCCTTTGTGTGCTTAAAACTTTAAATACTACGCCATGCATTTTGATTAATAGATAAAATGATTCAAGTTTAATTATGTGTAGGTATGACGGGGTGATAACAAGGGAAACCAACCTATTCACCGTGCGGGTAGTTAGAAGTGGTGACTTGCTATAAATACAGGCTTTGGCCGGTATTATATTTCATTCATGTTTGAATTGTCGAGACGAACGGACTGCAAAGTAATAAACTGTTAAAACTCGTTATTTAGATATTTTTATTCAAAAGTATTGATCATCAAGTGTTCAAGTGGACATTGTGACGTCATTCCTGACAAAACCAAATGAAGATCGACTATTTACAACGTCATTACACCTCAACACACTATTTACGCCATTAGGTATAATTCAAGCATAATTTCATACAAAATCATTGAAAATTATCACTGAATTATTTCAATACATTTTTGCAGGGTGACTTTCGTAAACACACACATACAATCCTCCTTCTGTGACACAGACGATGCACAAGTTAACTAGATATATTATAAAGCTTTAGCAAAAGCAGAGCTTTATACATTAATATTCAAAGTATCCAAAGTTAGTTGGTAAATTATTTCGCGACTTTCACTTCGTATATAGGTCACCTACTCCACGATGAAATTATGAGAGAGTTATAATAGTTTCATAAAACTGATTTTAAACTTTAATAATAGTTGTATAGAGTGGAGTTTACGTTGCAAAAGAAAAAGGAATTATCTAAACATTTTGTAAGGCCTCTAGTATACTGCTATGCGCTACGCGTCGTAGGGCAGAAAAACGCGCGCGAAGGCGTAGCAAATTTCCACAGAAAAATATCAGAAGGCAATACACACATGAATTGTGCTAGATAAGCGTACATATTACTGATGTCAATATTACAACAATTTTGGAATATTTTAAAACACTGTTGGAGCAGCTGTTATTATTGTTTAACCTATAATTATGTAGCTTTGAGCTTAAATCAAAAAATCAGTTACCATCAGTCTTACTTCTGTACAACGAACGTTCTGTGGCAATTTGAAATTGTCATTTTTAACTTTTGACATTAGTAATTTCTATAAAATACTCTAAGAACCAGTTACCTTATTACAACAATTATTATTATCATATGCCTGTTTACGTTTATTTTACAGATTTTTACAGCTCCGTAGTTGAAATTAGGAACTCATGTATGGACTAAGTGCAAAAACAGATTTACACTGCACATTTTCAAAAGATTTAAACTCATCGTGACCGTAATATTAATAAGGGCAGGCAGGTTATAAGTTTATAAGGTAGATAACAAATTGATATTCCAAATAAAGAACAAGTTCAAACAATTAACACTAACCACTATGTGATTCGTCGCTTCGTTCATAATAATATTTAATTACTAACAAAGGCAATCTAAGGATTATTTTAGCAAAGATATATTATCACGCTAGAGCTCTCAAAACACTTTAACGGGCGAGATTCTAAATAATTTGCACTAAACTTCATAATCTGTTTGTCCGGATTACGTCCGGATAGGCTTACCAGCCTGAACCGGTTCGTACTCGTTTATAACCCGGTTAATCGGCTCTTAAAATGGGTACTGTAATGTGGATTATCTGTAATTGATTTCCCTTTTATGTCATTCTTGAGAACATACTTTTCCAGAGACAAGATTTTTTTCTTTTGTTTGTGTTTTGTTTTCTTTCATTTGTATTTTAGTTTTATCATTTTTAATATACATATTCATTTATTAGCTTATTTTGTATATTATATTTAAAAAAAACATTTACAAAAAAAAATATTTAAAAATACAATATAAAAAACAGAGGGTCACTGCAGGCGGAGTCTACGACCCAAGCCATAAGTGGTCAGGGCTCAAGAGAGAGGAACCTCCTCACAATACGTGCCGTGTCAAGAACGACCGCCTTCTGAATCAGGCTCTTTACCCAGCCGGGGAGCGAAAGCTTCTCTAGATGACGGTCGAAGCTTTTCGCTATTAGACCGTGCACAGATACAACGATCGGAACAATCGGATGATGGTCGATTCAACACGCCACATGTCGGTCATCTCGTGAGCCAGGTCCAAATATTTTAGCAGTTTTTCTTTTTCTGCCTTCACAAGGTTCTCGTCGTATGGAATGGTGACATCGATCATCACTTATTTTACTTTTAATTGAGCGATTTCCTGTCACTATTTAATCTACTCTGTATTAACTTAGTAATAAAGTTCCAACGCAGTCCATTAGTTTGGAAGATAGATGATAAACTTATATTCAAATTAAGAAGGTTAGACAAGCAACACTAACCAATACGTGACGCGTTGACTCTTCTATATAGGTATATTTTTATTAAGTCACTTAAAATCATGACATGGAAAACATGTCGTGGTGGCCGAGTGGTCAAAGCGCGTCCTTCCGAGGTCGCGGATTCAAATCCGGCCGGCTTGTACCTCTAAATCTAAATGTGAAAAAGATTTATGTGCAATTTTTCACAACACCACTGGCTATAAACGGTGAAGGAAAACATCGTGAGGAAACCTGCATGTCGGAAAAGGGTTCTAAAAATCCTTTGAAGATATGTGAAGTCTCCAATCCGCACTGAGCAAGCGTGGTGTACTATGCCTAATCCCTCTTCTGAGGAGACCTCAGCCCAACAGTGGGCAGTAATGGGTTGGTACATGTTAGGAAAACATGGAAGTCAAGACAGCTCTGTTATTTGCGAAACGTTGCAAATTTAAAGTGGACTCCATTTACGATCTGTCCGTAAAAGCCAGTAGTACCTGTCACCAGAACTGGTTATATCCAGATCGTTTCTGACCGAGCGAGTGACAGTTTGGAAGTTGGAATTCGTTGTTAGAATTATTGAAGCTTAATTTGCGTTTAGATTAGACGTAGATGTTAATTTATTGTGGTGAAACTTGTACAAGGAAGACATCACAATTTCCTCCAAAAACCAGCAGAGACCTATATTATTGAATATCGGCATGTATCAACAAAATAAATGCCGACATCCAGTGCTGGTTTTCATTCTCAACTTAGTTGAAGTTAGAAGAACGATTGGTAACGGCCATGCCCTGGTATTACAGAGGCTTGTGAGCGTCGGTAAGCACTTATGATCGGGGTGAAATAAAATGAAATACTTTATTTCAATATTGATGACGTACTCATTCTTGTTGACGTCAAAAGTTACAAGCTACCACCAGTTCAGACACAAAAAATAATAATTATAGCCACCGTCTTGAGAAGAACTGGCAAGAAACTCAGCGGGCATGTCTTTTTTTTTGTATAATGAGCATTTTTTTTCTTATATTTGTACAGTATTATACAAATTTACATTAAATATAAAAAAAAAAACGATTACGATAATGAAATGACCTTGGCGAGCATCTCATTCCCACTTTGTGCAATCGTCCAGGTAATCATTGACCTTATAGTAGGCTTTCTTGCACAGACGTTCTTTAATAGTTCGTTGTAGACTTGTTATATTATTGTTAGAAAAACTGGCAGTGACTTGGGCACTTTAAGGTGGTCGAATTTCTTCTCACGTCATGTATGCTATTACTGCCTTTTTCAATTCCAGAGGAAAATTGAGTTTTTTTATCATTTTAGAATAAAATCTCTTTGGGTAAAATATTATCTTCATATTATTATAACGTTTAAGAAAACTCATTTAAATTAGGTAACAATCTGTTTCTGTTTCTGAGGTTGAAATTAATCTCTCAATGTCTAAAAATAAAAATTACACAGCTAAGTAGTAGAAATATATCCAATAGTCCAAACCTATACACCTCCTGAATTAATAAAATAAAGAAAACAAAAATCCAATCCCAAACCTTCTATAAAGAAATGAAAATTCGCCCTGACTTTGTCCCTTGTAAATACATTCTAATTAATTAGGACATAGAAGGTCGACCCAAAACAATGTTACCTTAATGAATCAGCACAGATGAACGAACAAGAAAGAAAGAAAATAAATTTTATTACAAATGAAATGTCCTGTACCTGTACCAGCCCATTACTGCCCACTGTTGGGCTCAGGTCTCCTCAGAAGAGGGATTAGGCATAGTCCACCATGCTTACCCAATGCGGATTGGGGACTTCACATATCTTCAAAGGATTTTTAGAACCCTTTTCCGATATGCAGGTTTCCTCACGATGTTTTCCTTCAACGTTTTTAGCCAGTGGTGTTGTGAAAAATTGCACATTAATCTTTTTCAAATTTAGATTTCGAAGTACAAGCCGGCTGGATTTGAACCCGCGACCTCCCGTACGGAAGGAAGCGCTTCGGCCCCTCGGCCATCACGACTTCCATCAATGTCCATCTCGGCTAATTAATAAATTACGATTTTAAAGTTATTAAACCTTTTATTACTCCCAACTTGGTTTTAAGGTTCCGTAATCCAAAAATTAATTCCACGTGCGTGCATGCGTACTATTTATCACAAAACCACTGAATAAAAATGGGGAAGGAAAACATCGCGAGGAAAACAACATGTTATGGCATGTAAGGAAAGGTTTTTAACCATTAAAAAATACATATATCAATTCTCCGCATTACGTCGCCTCAGTGCTTGTTTGGCCAATCTGACATTTTTTACGAAAATCACTTTTTAATGCAGTATTATAAAGAATAAAATTTCCATCCGACTGGTAAAATATTGTTTCAAAATATTCAATTCTAAAACAATAAAAATCTCTTTAAACACTCGCGGTTATCTACATCACCTACATTATTACTAAACGGGTTCTTGGTGGTAAGAAATCGTGGTAAGAACCCGTGTAGTAATAATGTAAGTGAAATAAAAATCTCATTTCAATTTTTTTCTCAACACGGCACTTAACGAAAATTCCGTGCTTGTTTGCTGTCTCCTGTAAAATTTGCTCGAGTGCAGATTGGCCAAACAAGCACTGAGGGGACGATTAGGCAAGCGTGGTGGACTATGTCTCTACTGATACCTTAGCGCGGCAATAATGAATTGATGTCCTTGTATCATTTCGTCTCAATTTTAGCTTGTTGGTTGTTTTATAACTATTTCAAATACTCGCGGTTTTCTACATTACTTTGTATTTCAACGACGACGATGCTTTGCTTGTAGCATATGTCATGATCTCGAGAAGATGTTGAAATAAAGAGACCACTCAATTACCTAATTAAATATCGTGGTAAGAATCCGAACCCGATGCTTGAAAGTAGTGTAACTGTGAAAACAATATACAGGGTGATTTCTTAGTGAGGGTACATATTGAAGGTCATGGTAGCTGATGGTTATATACGACCAGTAAAAATATTATTACCAAAGAATATGGCTTAATGCCTTAGTAATCGCAACTTAAAAATATCTAAAATTCTTGCAAAATGATGGTTTTTCGACAGCTGATGGGTGTGGCGGAGGTGTAGGGTGCGCGAGATCACCAGAGGGCGTTAGTCAATACTCTTTTAGCCGAAATTGTTTATGTTTGAGGTGGATTTGTCGAATTTAGATTTTAAAAAAATAAAAATAAAATTGTAATTTTACCTATTTTTTGTAATATTCCGTATTAGAACAGAGTACCTATCACCCTCTTGCAATATGTACCATCTTTAAAAAATCACCCTGTAGACTACGCTAGTAAAAAGTAAAAAACCAAAAGCACACAATTTTATTACTAAAACAACAGAGCCCAGAAATCCCCGAAATCTTAAACTCAAGTTCCATTTATAGACAGTGATTGAGCGTACCGCAAGTACATTCTCGTCCAATTACGAGGCCTTATGTGTCCCAGCGTGTACATCATTAAATGTTGCCAGTCTATTACGTCTCCAAATGATAAATTGTAAGCAGGCCTTAATGAGCGGGAATGTGGCGTTGTTAGATGTGATGAGCCTGAGAATTCTTTACAGTTTTATGGTATGCGCGTTTGGGCTTGCAAATTTTAATTACTCTGCGTGTTTAGTTTTTGTTTTGTCTTCTATGGTTGTGTGTGTTAAGAGTAAACTGGTTTTTGGGTAATTGAAGAAAAGATTAATGCAAAATCGGAACGAAGTTCCTTATTGCGCGTTATCGAAAGGGGGCTAGACGGAAATTCTTATCAAAAAGTTGTCACGACACTTTTTTTGTTTTAGATGATTATCGCTAGAGTGCAGTGTGATTAAAATCTTTTAAAACAATTCCTTATTTTGTTTTGTATGATTAATGCTAGATGGCGCTGTGATCAAAATATTTTATTTAAGTTATGATATCTGTCTGTTTTAAACTAACAGACGTTTTAAACTAACTAATTATTATAACTTAAAAAAATAAAATTTTATTACAATTCCCTCACTAATTAATCGAAAGGAACTTCATTCCATCCGGGTGTCCCTTGACACCTCTCAAGTTTTTTTGTCAAAAAAGCTTATTTATCAACTCGTAGCTTTGGACTGCATTTTGTAAAAGAAAGAGATCTTTGATTTACATCGTTTCATATTTGGCTTAGCAACAAAAAAAAGATTTCGAATTTTTACCTAATACCTATTAATCTGCCTGTCTGTCTGTACCAACCCATTACTGCCCACTGTTGGGCTCAGGTCTCCTCAGAAGAGGGATTAGGCATAGTCCACCACGCTTGCCCAGTGTGGATTGGGGACTTCACATATCTACAAAGGATTTTTAGAACACTTTTCCGACATGCAGGTTTCCTCACGATGTTTTCCTTCACCGTTTTTAGCCAATGGTGTTTCAAAACCGGCCGGCTTGTACCTCTAAATCTAAATGTGAAAAAGATTTATGTGCAATTTTTCATCTTTTTTTTTATTAATACATAATATTTTTTTTATAATACATCATTAATACATTAAATTAAATAAAAAGAAAGTTTTGTTCTTTCTTCAAATTCAACTCAAATCGTTCAAACCTATCTACTTTTTCCGACTAACTCTCCCTATAAAACTAAAGTAACATTATATTCAATGAAAAATCCCTACTTTCTGACTTATCTTTAACCAGAGAAAAATAAAAATCATAAATAACTTTATCGTCCAACAAACCAGCCATCTATGACCCGATACATGAAGACATCCTTTTGAAATCATCAAATGGAGCGAGAGAACGGAACTACCGGTTTTTATCCAGATCGCATGATTTTATCCGCAGTGCACACGGTTTTTTGTTCTTCCATTATATGGGGATTAATCGTAATCTTATTGTCTTTGGAAGCTTTGAAAAATATATCAGGAAACTACTTTAATAGATGAATGTTTTTCTGATCTTATAGTTCGGCCGTTCAGAGAATGCGTTCCTGACACGTAACTTAGTAATAGCGTTGCGGTTACGATAAAAATATTTTTGCTGGTTGTTTATCATTTTAACAATTGATGAGCATTAAAACAACATTATTATATCAATAATAATCAATGAATGTTATAATTTTGTGCCAAACTGAGCGTCAAATAACTTGGTAAACAATACTTTTCGTGACTAACTGATAAGTGTCAGGAACGCATTCTCTGAACGGCCAAACTTTAATGTATCATATTAGAGCGAGACATGGGACATATTAACCGAGCCCAAACACGATGACTTTACCATTTTTAGTACTTCTGATTCCATCATTAGATCAGCTCCATGCATGCAAAATTTTAACTCATCCGAAAACCGGGAAGTTACTCAAATTAACCTTAAACGATTCCACCCGTACTTACATTGGTATGTAGTAGTAACATTCAGTGCAAGTTAATTTACAGCTTGTAAAAAAGGTACTCAAAATAGAACTGAATTATCCCCAAAAACATTCTCTAACAACCTCGAGTGTTTCATATTCTTTAGTTAAAATATTGTTTACAACTCCGGAGCCTAATGACACCGATATTTTCTGGAACGTTCACTCATCGATAGACGTTGAGGGTATGTCTTTGCATCTCAAAAGGAATCATTGGCCTCATTAAAAATTTCGCTCAATTAACAAAATGGCTTTATCAAAAAACTTTATCTAGGTATCCCCTTTACGTATCATCGTATTTATAGTGAAATAATATTCTCAAATTTTATGATCTTTCTCATAAATTTGAGAAGGTCCACTGGACATAGGCGGGACGTCTATTTTGTAGGGGTGTGCGAATATCGTTCGAATCGAATCGATGTTCGATGCATCGGAAATAGGACCAGAATTTGTATTTTGTAGATAATATCTTTAATGGGCTAGATGTCTACAAAATAGTCGTAGTCGTCGTAGTTAAATTCGATACTATTTGAAATTCGACCAATATTCGAAGAATTTCAAATAATTCATTCGAATCAAATAATTCGAATCTTCGGGAACGAATAATTCGTGAGTTCGAATTATTCGCACACCCCTACTATTTTGCCATAAGAGGTCCTGCGCTCTTTACATTCAAACTCCCGTGGCTATGGAAAACGATTAACAAAACTTGATTTTTTAAATAAATGTTTAACTCTATTAACAATCAATGTTCAATACTCCATCCATTATCTTCGTCTTCAACTGGTCTGCTCATTTGTATAGCTCTCAGTGGTTTCAGTACAATCGTAGTTTCAGGAGGAGGTGTGGTATCATCCCAGGTCGCGAAATAGCTGAAGAGAGGAGATATAGTGGTGGTCGTCGTTCGTTTTTTACCAGTGTAGTATGTTGGCATCTGTAAAAAAATGTTCAATATGTTTATCCATGCATCTGAGATGGTGTTTGTAAATAAGTTCCAAACATTTCAAGAATCCATCCATCAGAATTGCGTTCTTATACCAGCAAAAAGCGATGTTATTAAGCAGATGGCTTTTTTGAACAGGCGAAAAAATGTTGCGCAGATGGAGTATGTGAAAGTTAAACCACACGAAAACCTCCTACCGCTCACACTCAGCATCCGAACCCCTCGACACTCTGAACCACTACGACATTGTTTAGCATCGTACGGCCCTCTAGATAAATAGCCGTTTGTCGATTCTTAGAGGAACCCAACAATCGGTTCTATTATTGTTACCAATTTTCCTCGCTCATTTAATCCATGACTTTCAAGTCAAGTTAATATTATAATATTCGAAAGAATATGCATGCATTTACCGTATCCCGAACGTTTTCTATCCAATCAGAATAGGCTCCAATCAGAGTGAACACTGTAGGAGCATTAGGATAACCACATACGGTAGGGCCGAATGATATTATGCCGACGAGTCGACCTGACATTACAGCTGGGCCGCCTGCGTCGTGCTGAAAATACAAAGACTATAGTAATTTGGCTATAGCTAAGAAATTGGGTTTTTGAATTGGGTATGGACTGGGCACATTATATACCGAACGGATGGTCGATGTCGAAAGTTCTGGATTGACAAAGCGTTTTCAGGTCTCCACAAGATGGACTGATGATCTGGTCAATACGTCGTTAAGTCTACTAGGGGGTGTCGCGACGGGAAAGTGTGCCGCAGTGCGTAACGCGTCGCGCCACCCCGCATAACCCCGTGCTGGGTTCTGGCCTCAGTTGGGGTTCGGACGCTGAGTGTGAGCGGTTGGAGGTTTTAGTGAGGTTCAACTCCCACATACTCCGGTATCCGGCGATTTCCTCCAACTAAAACAAAAAAAAAAAAACTAGATGCACATAATGCAGGACCCGTCTTTGTGACGACTTTTTTTTGGAAGCCCTACGCATCTTTATGGTAATGATAGTAATTTGGAAGTATTCAAGAAAGTATTTATAATTTTAGCACTTTAATAGAGGAGCAAAATGACATGCCACTTAAGTTTAGATACTTACATCACAGGCACCTTCTCCAGTCGTCAAAGTGCCAGCACAGAACATGGTTGCTGGTACAAATTTACTGAAAAAAATAATTTTAATAATTTGGCATAGACTGGAAGGATTATAATTAAGTACCTATAAATTATAGAGGATAGTAACAACATACATAAAAATTAAGAAGCATACTCCACTCTTCAAAATAAGATGTATTTTCATGAATTTCTAATATTAAATCACACCTAATTATGTCCGTTGAATTAAACCATACTCTGTGTCAAATATTTTTTAATACCGACATTAGAGCCACATTTAAGGATTACAAATGTCAATAACATGTTTGAAAGGATTTATCACAGTTAAAATACAAAATAACTACTTTAGAAAGGATAAGGTTAAAAGGAATTATCTCAATCTCAACCCTCAATCTACCCCAACCATCAAAGTCAAATCATTTATTTCAAAGATTTTTTTGTTTTTTTTTTTAATGTTGATTACAAAATATTTTGCTTTTGATTGTTTTAATAATACTAGAAACACTGCACCGAACAAAACACAATATAATGTCTCCAAACCAATAACCAACTTGAAAAACTTAAGGGTTTTTAAAACGTCTTAATAAGTCTTCAGACTCTCTTCTCTCTCTGAAGATTTGTTTAGACAGATAATCCATGCTTGCACTTTAGATGTCATGAACCGTTAAGCGCAACGAGCAGATCTCCTACAAAGTGGACCGATATCCGTGTCACGGTCGTGAGGTCACTGGATGCAGATAGCGCAGAACTGGTCAATGTGGCGAGGTTTTGGGGAGGCCTATGTCCAGCAGTGGACGTCTACGGGCTGCTGATGATGGTGACATTACGACGGGTTATTACAAAATGACGAAAGTTTTTTTGCACAAATAGTCTTAAAATTGCCTAATCTTATACTATCCTGAAATTTTTATGTTAATATTCTAATTATTTTCAGTAAAAAAACCTATAAATTGGTATTACTCGTCAGTGCTTACAAATTACAACATTTTGAACATTCAAATGGTTCTGTAAAATTGTGTTTTGTCACTAGTATACGTAGAACCCGTCGATTAGACTTGTAAGTCCTAAAATTTTTCACCGACGACACCTCCGAGCCAATCTCATTTATAGGCTACCAATTTTTAATTACTGTTTAGTTGGTGCCATTTTTATGCTCTTATCCTATCTTCTTCGCTTTCCTTTCCTCCCATTTCAATGGGGTCAGCGTACTATGCATTTATCTGTAGTATATTTAATCGAAGACCCACAAAATTGAATTCTGCAACATATTCACCAAAATGTTTACATTGACCTTTATGTAAATGTCGGCTCAAGAGGTCTCGCTTACAAAGCATTCTTTCAAAACAAAATCCTAATTCAATAAGTAAGGGACCAGGAGAATTTTCCGTGCAAACACCGAGGTGTGGTTGCAGACCTTTAAATATTGGGGCTTGTTTTTATGGAGATAGTTTTGAGTATCAATTTCGATTGTAAACATATATTGGATCACATAATAAAATTATAAATGTCACGAATTTAGCAATTTCGCAGGCGCTACCTAAGATTAACTTTTAAGCACATTCCAACTTTGAAGAACGTCCGATATTTTTAGACTTGCAAGATTTGTTTAATACAGTCATCTTTAAACAAAAGGTCTATCTTTTTTAGCACAAAAGATCATATAGACATAGCTTTATTTATGGCGGAAATACACACAAACATTGTAATAATAATAATATAAATTTAAGAAAAATTATATAAAAACAAAATACAAAATAATCGAACACGTGTTAAAAAAAAAATATATAGTTTCCACCACAAACCAGTCGAGACTCAGCTAAATGCTAGGTGTTAAATGAAGATTAACAACAACCAACACCGAGCGCTGGTTTTCAGCCTCAACTGGCAGTGACGTCACCTATGACCTTCGAATACATCATCATCATCATCAGCCTATAGACGTCCACTGCTGGACATAGGCCTCCCCCAAACTTCGCCACATCGCCCGGTCCTGCGCCATCTGCATCCAGTGACCTCCCGCAATCTTGATCAGATCGTCGGTCCATCTTGTGGGGTGTCTACCAACATTGCGCCTACCAGTTCGTGGCCGCCACTCCAGAACTTTTCGAATACATCATCAGATCAGAATATACATCTGCGTGCAAAATGTCACCTCAATCGGAACCGGGAAGTTTGTCAAATTTAGCTTGCAAGATTCCACTCAAACTTACATATCCAGCGCAAGTTAATATAAAGCTTGTAAAATACCAACGGATATTATGAAAATAGTAGGTATAACTTAGAACAATTTCTTACTCTCCGTAAACCTCTTTGCAAAATGTGTTCGGGTAAACAGGTAGAAACTTCTTCTGCAGGTAAATAGGCTTTGTATCCAATTTCTGGGATATCTGAAACATTTATATTAATTTTAGATGTATGTATTATTCGTGTAAAATTCTAACAGAACAACTATCTACTCGGTTAAATGATAAGCATTTAACACCGAAACCACTGCCTTAAAACAAAAGTTTTGGAACGAAGTTCCTTATCGCGCGTTGTGAAACGGGGCTAGACGGAAAAAATTCTTACGAAAAAGTTGTCACGACACTTTTTTGTTTTAAATGATCATCGCTAGATGGCGCTGTGATCAAAATCCTTATTTTGTTTTATATGATTAATGCTAGATGGCGCTGTGATCAAAATATTTAAAAACACGTTCCTTAACGCGCGTTACGAAAGGAAATAATTTTTATGAGATACGTTTTAATCGAAAGGAACTTCGTTCCATCCGGGTGTCCCTTTTTTAATTTTCTAGTAAATGCCCTTTGGTCTTTGTTGAGTGGAGGTCGGTGAGAGATTGAACTTATATTTATGTTTCTCTGGCCATTTTTTTTGTATGCAAAACTGATAAGTGATCTTACGGCCTATCTTACGGTATGTGATTACCGTCATATGGGGCCCATTTACTATCATGTATTTTAAATTAAGATGCTTATAAAACTGATTCTAATCCTTTTATGCATTTTCAACGGGTTCTTACCACGTTATTTAATTAATTGAGTTGTCTCGATATTTCAACGTTGTTGCAAACGTCATGATCACGAGAAGGCTGGATACTGCGGGTCGATTTAAGAGCAAACAAATCTGTCTACCCTCTTTCTCGTTCGCTTTTGGGTAGTACCACTGGAACTCGAACTCACATCTCGACACACCACACTCACTGTATCTACAAGACTCTCTGAGCATGATAAGTGACTGTTGTGTTTAGCACTGGATTCTAATCCTTCTTAAATTATAATGATGATTGAACAAAACGATAAAATACTGTTCCCAAAAGTTACCTTACCTTTGTAACTCCCCATCCTAATAACAGTACTTCAGCCGTATCAGGGATAGCAGTAGATGTGTAAGATATATCAATTTTCTTCGGAACTCTATGGTAGTCGAAGTACAAGTGACGACGGAGTCTTATTATAGCTATGTTGTTTCTTAGTGTCTTAGGATCGTAAGTGGGGTGGAAGAAAACCTGCCAAATAAAGTGAGAATACAGCTCAAAATTCTTGAATTTCATATGCCATACAGCGATACAGTGTACTCCACAAATAATATGAGTAGTTATAGTTACTAGAATGTGTATGTGAATGTATTGAGATCTCGGTAAGTACGAGTTTATATTTATTTATTTTGATTCTAAACAAAGGTAACACATACATAAAACAATTTAAAAATGCATCACATATTAGACACCTGCGCGCACCTTCAATTACAGAGGACCACATCAAGCATGTAAACTTTTTAGGTACTAATTTTGTTTGAATATTACAGATGTTACTGTAAGATACATCTTAGTTTCTCTGCTTGATTCAGAAAATTGACAACATTGAACATAATAATTTTTCTAAATTTACATCACACACCTTCTGATGTAGACCCCACCTGACCCACATTGGACTCCTCTTTAAATAGTTGAATGTTTGTAAAGACCTAAAGTTACAGTTCAGTTAAATTTTAAAAGCTGGCAAATACCTCAAGAGCGTCAATCATTTCTCCACCGATTCTGCTGTGATTACTGCCAACTCTTACTTGCAAGAGCTTGGGGTTTTCTCTAAAGAACCTGTTGTTGTGTGTTCTGCAAGACATGGGAAAAGGTTAGTTAGTTGGCAGCGAAGAAGTCGTGGTGGCCGAGTGGTGGAAGCGCGTCCTTCCGAACGGGAGATCGCGGGTTCAAAACCGGCCGGCTTGTACCTCTAAATCTAAATGTGAAAAAGATTTATGTGTAATTTTTCACAACACCACTGGCTAAAAACGGGAAACCTGCATGTCGGAAAATGATTCTAAAAATCCTTTGAAGATATGTGAAGTCCCCAATCCGCACTCGGCAAGCGTGGTGGACTATGCCTAATTTCTCTTTTGAGGAGACCTGAGTCCAACAGTGGGCAGTAATGGGTTGGTACAGATGGCAAATTTCTTAATTAAAGTATTATATACGATTACAGATTAATGTGGCGAGATTTGGGGGAGGCCTATGTCCAGCACTGAACGTCTATAGGTTGATAATGATATACAAAGACCTATTTCTGGGGGCGGACCATTTGATGTCCCATTTGAAGTAAAGTAATCATCATCGCTTGCCTTATTAGGGTTCTCCTACTCACTAACACCACCTGTCTAGCATCGAGGACTCCTTTGAAACCTCTTGATAAATTGCTCATGTTACAAGTTTAAACTTTGAGTTCCGACGTGATATTTTAGTTTCATTCTTAAGAGCCTTTGTAATACGGCTTATATTGTGAACTCATCGTTTATAAGACATCCACATATTTAAAGATTAAAAAGCTGATGATAGATGACACAGTTTACTATAAACTTGAAAGCGCAATCGAGCACTTTTATCAAAATCCAATGGGTAGTCCAATAAAGATGATTTGAATGAAACGGATGGCCTTCAAAACTTAAACCGTTTACTTCTTCGAAATAACTTTACAGTTGAATAATCTTTTACAAACAATATTCTAATTAACGTTAATCCGTTTAAAATAATCAAAGATTGAGGCGACAGATAGCGATTCGTCGACAAAGTGGTGCGCCGGCGACCGTCCTCCAACCCGTCCGTATCAAAGATGTCCGTCCCGCTACCACAGACTCGACGCTCCGCTAGAGTGACCATACCAACTGTCACTCTTGTCAATGTCATTTTTTATACGCGCCTACAAACTCATAAGTATAAAACGTACATACAATTGTAAACACGCAGCTGATGTGAGAATCAAGTCACTCCAATAAACGCTTCCGCCACACCAAAACCTTCCCAGCACATGTATGGTTGCCATGAAAGGGTAGTAAAGTACTGTTGTTCTTTCACCCTTGTAGATTCTCCGCCCGTCATGCTGATGGTACTCATTTAAATCATTTAATTCGCCTTTTGGATCTGCAAATGTTAATTTTATTGATGAACTATGAATCATAGAGTTCGTGAATACTAGACCTTCGTTATTTTAACAAAGCTGAAAGTTTATCAGCATATGCTCCCGTTTGGGTCAGCGTGACTTTAGCAGGACTTTAAAGATGGACCGACGACCTGTTCAAGATCGCGGGAGGTCACTGGATGCAGATGGCGCAGGACCGGTCGATGTGGCGAGGTTCGAGGGAGGCCTATGTCCAGCATGGTGAAGGGTTGGTAGAGTTCATTTCGTGAACTTTAAGGAGGTCCAGCTGGGGATTTTGATCTAAAATTCAATGTCAATCCTCATTACCCTGTGTTAGAGGCAAACGCTGACAAACTTTCAGTTTTGTTAAAATAAAGGTCTGGAGTTCGGCTCTCACTCTGTATGTGAAGAATGATGAATCAGATACCAACCTAAAGATATACTACTCCTTATAAATCGACGGCAGCAAAGAACAAGAAGACATCTGCATTTTGCCGAATTTAACTTTTATGCATATTTGAATCCAGAATTCTTTATTTTATCTGGTAATTTTTTTTTTTCAAACAAAAAATCATTTTTTATGTGTTTTATTGTTGCGTTAATAAAGACATTTCTAGCATTCTTATAGTAAAAGTTATCAAACTTTCTCACAAAAAACGCTCTCCTGGAAACTAACGATTTGTAGATATCTGTTTGTTCTTTGCTGCCGTCGAAATGTCATTTGACAATTAAAGGATAAAGAACAACTTGTAGACTAAGAATGAACTGCTGAATACAATTCAGTTCTTAATTGAAAAATTCTTAGAAATATTTTTTCCAATTTATTGATGAAAGCATCAAAAAAAAAATCGTATCTTACTTTAAGAATGTTATAATAATTTTAAATGGAAATTCGATCGTCTATCTGCCCGTAGGCATTACCAATACAAAGGAAAATGTATTTTATATTCGAGAAGTCGAAAATAAAAATAAATAAATACCAAAGCGAATATCAGAAACATGGAATACTGATTCAAAAACTGGAGCCCGTTGAAAATAAGTTGCTGAATCTACAAATACTAATAAAGCTGAACAATTCCTTTGTTTCTTTAAATGCACTAATATCGTCTCTTAAGTCTTATTTGAAAAAAAATGCAATTGTGTTAGACACAGTACATTCTCACACATTCACATGTACATTCTATTTTATTTTGTATCCCTCTGTGACGCAGACGGAGTTGCGCGGACGAGCCAATATTTGACATTATGAAAAGAATCCGAAATAATTGTACAACATAACTAAAACAATAAAAAAATGTTCTACTTACCCCAGTATGTGCTATCGTTATGTGTAAGTCTATGATCATCTCTAGGTTTCTCAGATAACATTTTATCTACTACCGTATCAATAATTTCATCATCATTCCCCCCATAATCACGATTCAAAGTTCTTCGGGCTGCTTTAATCACATTTTCATCACCCCTATCAGACAATATCTTCATCATATCATCACGGTTCATCTTCTCTTTTATCTTCAAATACAGACTTTTAATTTCGTCATCTTTATCAAATTTGTCTTTTTCTTGCAAAGCTTTGAAAAAGTCAGTTTGGTTCAAATCTGTGTCTTTAGTTGCGTTTAGCACAATTTTTTCTACATCATCATTGTTTAGAACGTATTTGTTAATTTCATCTAATTTTTCTTTTAGTTCATTTATTCTTGTTTCTTCTGTTCTAATTTCAAATATATTCATAACATTATTGATTAGATGTGTTAAATTTACTGTCTCATTTTGTATACTGCCTTTTGAATATTGAATTATAAAAGCAGTCACAAAAACACACAGCATTTTCGTATATTTATTTTATGCATTCAAATGTTTTATGATAACGTTTTTACGATACTATGAATTATAGCTGACTATAAAGTTTATAGTTTAAATTATTTATGATCGAGGGAACTTATAAGCATAAATTGATACAATGGAAGCTAAAGTTTGTACTTTAAGATTATTAAATAGTGATAAGTGACTGTAGAACTCTAATTTAACCCATAAATTAAAGTAATGATTAATAGGAGTGAAGTTTTATACAAGAAAAGATTCAAAATGAAACGCTACTCAACAAACTTGCATTGAAGAACACACAAGGTGGGTATATACCTTCTCTACGCCGAAGAGATGTGAACGTCCAGTCGAAATGTAACTAGGAATTTGTTTTTGGAAGCGGTTGATTCATTTTGAATAGAATATTCACCCCACTTCGGATTCCTGCCTCCTGTACCAACCCGAGGGATTAGGTCCACCACGCTTGCCCAGTGCGGATTGGGGATTTTACATATCTTCAAAGGATTTTTAGAACCCTTTTCCGACATGCTGGTTTCCCCACGATGTTTTCCTTCACCGTTTTTAGCCAGTGGTGTTGTGAAAAATTGCACATTAATCTTTTTCACATTTAGATTTAGAGGTACAAGCCGGCCGGATTTGAACCGCGACCTCCCGTTCGGAAGGACGCGCTTCGACCACTCGGCCACCACGACTTTTTTTTTCCACTTCGGATTGGAGAAGGTTAAATAATCCACCCTATATTGGACAAAGAAGTTAAGTCATGTAAAAACTAAAATAAAAGCCACAAAATGCGCAATAAACTCAAAATAACGACTAATTATAAAACTTGAAAGAAAAATTTCGTAACGTTTTTTGTAAGCAACTTGAGTAAAAATGTTGTTTTAATAAAAGTATGTAAACATGCCGAGAGAGTTCGTCTTTAGGTTCTTTAACTTTTAGGGTTCCTTATTTAAAAACCAAAAATGTAATTAGTATGATTGCAATTAAGAGCTAAAAAAAAATTTTCAGAAAAATTGTTCGTTCTTATACGTGTTCCAAATTTATTTAGACACTCGCGGTTTTCTATAATAATTTCATGCATTTTCAACGGGTTCTTACCACGATATTTAATTAATTGAGTTGTCTCGATATGTCAACGTTGTTGCAAACGTCATGATCACGAGAAGCGAACTGGATACTGCGGGTCGATTTAAGAGCAAACAAATCTGTCTACCATAGCCCAAACGTGCAGATAGAAACGTTCCAATAAAAACTTCAGCTTATATTAATTAAATTCTTTTGCACCTATCCGGAACCCTATTAAAGAAAGTTTTAAAGCCTCCCTTTTACGTTAAAATAACATTGTACCTACAAGGAAAAAACACAACCTCAGCGTTAAGTAGAGTTAAACAATTTTTGATGTTCCGAATTTATTCAAATTTTATTTACTCGCAGTGTTGTTAAGGCCGATGTGGAATTGTTACAAAAAAATAAAACAGAGACATTTCCGCTGAGTTTCTTGCTAGTTCTTCTCATGACGGTGGCTATTTCTTTTTTCTTAACTAGGTGTGACCTTTTGACATCATAAAGCAAGATAATTTTCATTAACGTTCAGAAAACATAATTTCATTGCATTTATTTCTAATTTCTGCATCTGGGATAAGTGGCGGAGGCTCTAAGCCACACCAATGCTATCGTTTTCCTGTTGCCACTTCGCTTTACATAGAATAAGTATCAAGAGAAAGCAACAGCAAATATTTCATCATCTTTAATAACTCATTGCAGAGGTCCATGAGCAACGGTAACCGCTTACGATCAGGTGGCCCGTTAGCTCGTCTACCTACAAGGCAAAAAAAAAATAACTCGTAGACTTCCACTGCTGGACAAGGGCGTTCCCCAAATCCCACCACATTGATCATATTTTTTTTGTATATTTAATGTAAAATTGTATAATACTGTACAAATACTTAAAAAAAAAATTCTCATTATACAAAAAAAAGACATGCCCGCTGAGTTTCTTGCCAGTTCTTCTCAGGACGGTGGCTATAATTATTATTTTTTGTGTCCGAACTGGTGGTAGCTTTTAACTTTTGACGTCAACAAGAATGAGTACGTCATCAATTTCATTTCATTGCGCTATACAGGATGTCCTAAAACTTTGCTACAAGAACGGAAAGTTCCTTAAATATTAGAGATAGAATGTTTTGTTATCAAAGTATCAAATAAAACCTTCAAGTATGAAGCTGACTTCAACAGAAATACGAACTCACCTAGCATTCTGAAAACATTTGTAAAATATTCATAGTAGACGGAGAGATAGATAAACGTTATTTATTGTAGACGATAGCAAGGGATCTCGTGGTCGATATCTAGTTTATAGTCTAAGAGCCTACAATGAATGTAAGCATGTTATCTTTTTTCTGTACAATGGATGGTTGGTAACGTTTGACAATGTTTTTGTGCGTTTCACATATGGTTTAAAATGCAAAAAAATATTTTATTTTTGTGAACGCAAACATTGTCATCTTGAGCGTCAAAATTATACTTACTTAACTACACTATCATAATAATATTACAAAGGCGAAAGTTTGTAAGTATGGATGTATGTTTGTTACTCTTTCACGTAAAAACTACTGAATGGATTTGAATGAAACTTTATCACAATACAGCTTATACATCAGAATAACACATAGGCAATTTTTGATAATACGGGACGAACCTGAAGTCCACGCGAACGAAGTCGCGGGCAAAAGCTAGTTATGAAAATAAAATATAGGCTCTGTTACGTGTGGCAATGTTCATAGTTAAAACTAGTAGGATAGCCCTTAGTAGAAAATGGATAGCCCTCCAATTTTCTCGCTTTACAGACGTTCATGAGGGAAGGTAACTTACCATCAGGAGACCCATAAGTACATTTATCTGTCCTGCAATAATGTAACTCAGAAAACATTCAGTCTGATTTTTAAGAAATAAATAAAATAAATTGGATGCAGCGATTCCATGATGTCGTGTAAGTGACTAAAGCAACTGAAGTTCTAAAGGTAGACGTGGAATTGAACATCACTAGCTCTTAGACTATATGATATATCAGGATTGATGTGGTGTCATTAGGACCGGTCTCAGGTTTACCTTCACACCGCAAGTTTAAGAGTCAGCAGAAAGAAGTAATATGTTAAGTGAATCAAATATGGTGTTGGAGATGAAGATCTTTAGTTAATAAATAATGCATTTATCACAAATACAAATAAATACTAATTACTATAAAAGAATCAAGAGATATTAGTAAGTATTGTATTATAACAACCCATTACTGCCGAGCTAAGTTCTAGTGAAAAGATTAGGCATAGTCCAGCACGTTTGTACAATTGGTGACTCTAAATAGTTTCGAAGGATTTTTGGTCCTTTTTCCAGTATGTAGGTTTCCTTGCAATGTTTTCATTCATTTTTTTTATTGCCTTGTAGGCAGACGAGCTAACGGGCCACCTGATCGTAAGCGGTTACATGGATCTCTGCAATATCAACGGACACTGTGGGGCCGCTACCTACGGCCTACCTTTTAAGGATTTTCTTTAAGCCTCGTTTAAAGAAGGACAAGTCATAGCGCTCGAGAAACACCGAAGAGGGGAGCTCATTCCATAGCCGGATAGTGCGTGGCAGAAAAGAATTTTTGAAACGGACCGTGGATGACCGCGGTGTTTCCAAATAATAAGGATGAACTCCACCTCGACGACAGGTGGTGCGATGATAGAACGGAGATGTTGGAATCATCTCGAATAATTATTCGGAGCACTCCCAGTGGAACAAGCGGTATAAAATGCAAAGAGAACCGAAGTCTCTTCGCAGACCCAAAGGTTCCAGGTGGTCCGTGAGCCTGGGATCGTCACCGATACGGACAGCCTCATCGTTTTTAGTCAGTGGTGTTTTTAAAAATACTGATTGTATTAGAGATAATATTAGTAACTATTAATATGCAATGTACTCAGAATTACTTTCCATTTTATTTACATTGACTAATAATGCATCCATGATATAATTAACAGCTGATGCATACGACACTTTTATTCTTTGTACTGACACTAAGATAAATGTATGTCAGTATTTTTTAATTTCCCAGCAGAAATATAGTGGATGCATTTCTCTTTGTCCCAATGGTTAATGGTACCACTATAATTCTTAATGTATCCACGATTTATTGCAAGAGATATTTTCATGCAACGCAGACTTTAGAATTACTGTAACAGAAATTTATCTTCTTCACCATGTTTAATGGACTGGCAAAGGTAAGGTAATATTATTAATATTATTAACATCAAACAAGGAAGATTTTCACCAAAAATGACCGACTATATTGGAACGAAGTTCTTTATCGCGCGTTATCGAAAGGGGACTGGACGGAAATTCTTATGAAAAAGTTGTCACGAAACTTTTTTTGTTTTAGATGATTATCGCTAGATGGCGCTGTGATTAAAATCTTTTAAAACAATTCCTTATTTTGTTTTATATGATTAATGCTAGATGGCGCTGTGATCAAAATATTTTATAACAATTCCCTCACTAATTAATCGAAAGTAAATTCGTTCTATCCGGGTGTCCCTTGACACCTCTCAAGTTTTTTTTTTCAAGAATTCCACAACACAAATGATGTGATTTTTAACAAATTAATAAATTATTATTCAAAAATTATACCTTTATAAATATTTTCGAAATTGGACAATTAAGGGAAACTTACATATTATTACGTAAAACAAGGTTTCTTCGTAATAATTTTTTTTTTTTTTTTTCAGTTGGAGGAAATCCGGATGTGGATCCGGTATGTGGGAGTTGAACCGCACTAAAACCTCCAACCACTCACACTCAGGGTCCGAACCCCGGCTGAGGCCAGAATCCAGCACGGGGCTTGGAGGGACGGCGCGACGCGTTACGCGCTCGGCACTCTTTCCCGTCGCTCCGTCCCCGGACGCCGAACCGGTAGCCGCCGGCGAATACGACCACCGGTTCTCTCGGTCGGCGGGCTTTCCGAAGCCCGCAAAGATGGGACTGCGTGTCACCCCCCCACGGAATACTCCGCTGGGTCGGAACCAGCGTGGGTTGGGGAGCGCGGTCTACCATCCCCCGGATGAATAAATTTAATCTTATAAACATATTAATTTATATAGCTTGAAGTAGGACAGTACCAGACAAATCCTCATAAATTTAAATGGGATGTAATTCACACCGTCATTAATTGAATAATAATCAGTACCCCAGTAATACATCAAAAATACCGTGAAATTGAGCATCTCCATTGAAATTCCGAAATCAGTCAAAAAACACAGCAAGCATTATTTATTTGAAAGTTATTAAATAAAAGCAATTTGAAGCAACACAATAACGTAGGTAGTGGTGATATCGATGAAACGCAAAGTGAGACCAGCTTCTACTGCGATCAGTCCCCAGGCACGTTCCCTGCTGAAGGTAGCCCGGGTCACGCGGCACACGTTTTTGTATAAACGCTTCTCTTCACCTGTTAACAAAAATAAGCTTAAAATGCTATACTGAATAAATTAATTAATTGGAACGAAGTTTTGGAACGAAGTTCCTTATCGCGCGTTATCGAAAGGAAGCTAGACGGAAAAAATCTTACGAAAAGTTGTCACGGCACTTTTTTTGTTTTAGATAATTATCGCTAGATGGCGCTGTGATCAAAATCTTTTAAAACACGTTCATTATCGCGCATTACGTTAGGAAAAAAAATAATAAGATATCTTTTAATCGAAAGGAACTTCGTTCTTTCGGATGGTAAAAAAATCCTCAGGAAAGCATAGTTTGAACGATGGCATTTTAAATAGTCATCAATTGCTCACAAAATTATAAACCATGGCACTCACGAGTTCGCCTTGGTGAAGTCTGCAGTTCCTCGCAAGTCGCACATACATCGTCCACAGCCATGTAGAACCGTTCGCACTCCACATTGTGTACCGTCATTACTATCATATTCTTAATCGTCCAGGTGAAGATTGAGAAGATCACAGTAAACCTCTCGCTCTGAAAAACAATGAAAATTGTCAAAAACCCGGTAGGATAGTACTAACACTCATATTTTACGTTAGAGATGCTTTTTTGCTCCCGCTAAGTACAACAAAAAGCGATACGACCGTAACATCTTTTCTCGAAGTTCAGGTCATTTGAGATATCTTATAATGTTGTTCTGGATAAGAGTCTCATTGCTCTGGCATTGCAGAGGTTCATGAGCGATGATGACCGCTTACCAGGTTGACAGAAAACTCGTTCATCTGTCTTGCAATAAAAAATGAGCAAGAATTCTATTGAATTTTAATTTGTATGCTCCTCTTACTTCACATAGTAAAATTACTGCGGATTGCTACTCTATAAATAGAATACTGCAAGAATTTTGGAGCATTTTACATTATTATGGGTCAAACAATGCAGGTTGTAAATAGCAAAGCCTTAATTCGTTTTCCTCATGGATAGACGAGCTAACGGTCTACCTGATAATCAGTTGTCGTTGCTCATGTACCTTTACATCGTAAGGGGACACTGCAGGGCCGCTACCTACAGTCATCTTTAAGGATTTTACCTGCAATTAAAACTCAATTTGGACCCGAGTTCGGGTTGGATCACGTCCAATTAAAAAAGAATAACTTACCAAACGTCCAGTCTTTGAGATCGCTTTGCAGATAACAATCGCTATCTGCACATATAGAAGAGCGTGGTAGAATGTCTCCATGACGTAGTAGGTCACCTATTTCGAAACAATAAAAAAAAACCATTCAGAATTGTGTTCTCTCTGTCGCGACAAAGAAAACATAGAATTCCCATAGAACATGGTACAATGCTAGAAACTCTTGGGACCAGAAATTTATTAATTCTGATTTTTAGCTAGCTCTATGTGTATAAGAAAGTATTATTTTGAAGACCAGTCTTAGGTTTACAAGATCATCATCATCAATAGTCCATAAACGTCCATTACTGGATATAGGCCTCCCTAAAACCTTGTACAAGGAAAGATCCTGCGTTATCTGCATCCAGTGACTTCCCGACTTGACCAGGTCATTGATTCAACTTGTGCCCCCACAAGTCTAAGTCGTGGTGGCCGAGTGGTCGAAGCGCGTCCCTCCGAACGGGAGGTCGCGGGTTCAAATCCAGCCGGCTTGTACCTCTAAATCTAAATGTGAAAAAGATTTATGTGCAATTTTTCACCACACCACTGGCTAAAAACGGTGAAGGAAAACATCGCGAGGAAACCTGAATATCGGAAAAGGGTTCTACAAATCCTTTGAAAATATGTGAAGTCTCCAACTCGCACTGGGCAAGCATGGTGGACTATGCCTAATCTCTCTTCTGAGGAGACCTGTGCCCAAAAGTGGGCAGTAATGGGTTGGTAGAGTACAGTGGGGGATGTACCCATGCTACGCCTACAGGTTCGTGGACACCTCTAAAGAATTTTTTACCCCCATTAAGGTAAATTTTAACAAAAATTATATTCCCTACTTACAATATTCTTGAAAAGTCTGGTGGTAATGTCATAGGTGTTCAAAATATCCAAATACGCCTTAAACATATTTTCGTTCAGAGGTGCGAAATTAGGGATATTCCTGTCATGTTCCTTAACTCTACGCTTCCACAGCTCCAAGTATTGCCGTAAAAGAGCTAATAAACGCGTCGCATACACCTCATTCATATCAAAGCTGAAGAGCAGCATCAAAAATATTGTGTCGACCGGAGAATGGGCCAGTACTATTACATCTAAAAGTCCCACTACGCCTACATACAACAATGTTATGGCCACCAAATGCGCCCAATTGTCACGGCCGAATCTGTGCAGGTTTTTTTCCTCACACTTCAATACATTCTGCAACTGTTGGAGACGCAGCACACACTCCACGTTACTCTCACTCTTGATGACGTTGCAGATAAAACTGAGGAAGAAGTTGATGAAGTATGAGGCCAAATCGCTGTAGAGAGTCAGTTTTAGAAGAGTAGACATTCCTGGTGCGTTCTTCATGATAGCGTTGCGATAAACGGCAATGCAAGTGAAGACAGAAAATCCGATGAAGACGTAGAAGTAAGTGAAGAAACCATTAGAGTAAATTCGACCACGTCTGAAGCTGTACATTGGTATAAAGGTGATATACTGTGCCAGGCACAAAGGTAATAATAGTCGTTGCAAATTCCGATCTATTGCGTTGCTTTTACGGCTTGTTTCAGTTTGAGAATCGTCGGATATTGCTATCTTAGGTGGTACATGATGGCCGTATTCTTTGTAGTAAAACTCCTGGGTCTGTGGAATCCACATTTCGCCAACAGAACTATTGTACATGATCTGATGTGTCAGACATACTGCGACAGTGGAACGGTTTTTGACAATCGAAAACTGTAAAGTGATTTTCAACTGTAATTACTGTGAATTATCGTGATCATTGAATTTTGTACTACAACCATGCTACAATAATTATTTAAAGATGGTTAGATTGTATGAAAGAAGATATGAAAATTTGCGGCGTGACAGAGGACTCTTGACAGGTTAGGAATCAATGAAGAGATAAAATATTTTGAAACCACATTTGAATGGGACAAGGTTGAGTTGAAAAAGAAGAGAAATAATATTATAAATAGCATTTATTATTGCCCTGTAGGAAAATGAGCTTGCGTGCTAACTCTACTTGATGAAGTAGTTACCGCTGCTCATGGACTATTGCAATTTCAGGAGTGCTGCCAACTACTTCCTTAACATATCAAACATTACATACATTACCTATTCTAACTAAATATATTCACTAAAAATCGCACATAAGTAAGAATTAGTCAAAGATGCACAAGGTAAAATATTCCGGGGACGGCGCGACGGGAAAGAGAGCCGAGCGCGTGATGCGTCGCGCCATCCCTCCAAACCCCGTGCTAGGTTCTGGCCTCAGCCGGAGTTCGGACGCTGAGTGTCGGTTCGGACGCTGAGATACCCACCCACGGGGAGGGGTGGTGATCCGGTAATTCCCTTCAACTGAAAAAAAAAAAAGTTAAAATATTCATGTAGAGAATCTTTTATTATTAAAAATCTATTGATCATGGTTACTCTACTCTACTCTAGATTGTTGTTACGAGTATGATAGCAGTCACACCTATCTGAGGTAACAACGTATAATCAAAAATGAATTTAAAAACCATGGACTTGTTCGGATTTTTTATGTGATTTAAAAACTATTGACCGAATGATGATATAAAAGCCAAATAATAAATTTTGTCTACCTTAAGTCTTATTTGAGCCAGATTAAAACCTTGCAAAATTTTATAACTGATGTCCTACGAAACAGCTTGAGGAGTGTCTTTAATAGTAGATCATGGATGGCAGTCTCGTAGTATCTCTTGACATTGCTAAGGTCTATGAGCAACGGTAACCACTTATGTTCAAGTGATACATTGGCTCGTCTGTCAACATGGTAATAAGAACAACACATAATCACCCCAATAAGACGCTATAGGTTTTCTCTCTTACTCTTATTAATTTTGGTTTTCTTTGGCATTGAGACTTATTAGAATTGAGGATTTTGTTTTGGACCGGTGGAAATCGCTGGACTTTCACCTGCTTCACAATTAGGGTGTGTAGGAGTCGACTAAAACCTCCTGCCGCTCACGCTTCGGCTGAGGACAGAATTCAGCGTGAGATTGGGTGGGGTTAACGTCTCGCTTTAGGGTCACCTGGATTCGAAGTCTCTAACTTCCAGATAGTAGTCATCGAAGAAACAGCTCGTCTAAGGCAAATTCAAACCCAGTAATATCGAAAGCTATGTATAATATCGATTCATTGATTTCCCAAGAGAGGCTCTTCGTGCTCAGAATCGAACATCGACCAACAATTACTATAGCATTAGGCTTTGATTTTATAAAATTACAATGAGTCCTCGATATCCTCTTCATTTTTAGAGGTACTTATCATCTATAAGAAACCAATTTATGGCAGTAGTCTTTATGGAACTGATGGTTGTTTTAACTGTTGATTTTAAGACTTTTTTTTTATTTGGAGGAAATCACCGGATTCCCGCCCGTATGTGGGAGTTGAACCGCGCTAAAACTTCCAACCGCTCACACTCAGCGTCCGCACCCCGGCTGAGGCCAGAACCCAGCACGGGGTTACGAGGGACGACGCGACGCATTACGCCATCGGCACTCTTTTCCGTCGCGCCGCCCCCTGATTTTAAGACTAGATTTTGTAACCTTATTTTTTTTAAAACGACTAGTAACTGTTTAGAAATTTATAAAAGCTACTTTTGCAACCAGTACCAAATGAATGCTATAGTATCCACATTCTCACTATAGAATGAATTTTAAGAGTCCCTAAGAGACTGTGGCGTGCACATCGTACAAACAAATAAGCTCTTCATACTCTAATTTATGATCTTCAAAACAACGGAAATCAATTTTATAAAAATTACATTTTTGTTTACCTTGACAAGTGCTACATCCATATATCACAGTAAGAGAGTATGTAATTTTTTATATAAAAACCAATCCAACCCATGCCACTGGGACTTTATAATGCACCGAATAATGACCACAAGTCATTTATTTGGAATTATTAAGATCTAGCAAAAGAAAAATAGTCTTGGTGGCCGAGTGGTTGAAGCGCTTGCCTTCCGCGGTCGCGGGTTCAAAACCGGCCGGCTTGTACCTCTAAATCTTAATATGAAAAAGATTTATGTGCAATTTTTCACAACACCACTGGCTAAATACGGTGAAGGAAAACATCGCGAGGAAACCTGCATGTCGGATAAGGGTTCTAAAAATCCTTTAAAGTTATGTGAAGTCCCCAATCCGCATTAGGCAAGTGTGGTGGACTATGCCTAACCCCTCTTCGGAGGAGACCTGAGCTCAGCAGTGGGCAGTAATGGGTTGTTACAGTACTGTACAGTACAGCAAAAGAAATATTATGAATGTCACTAACTCTTTTGTACTGTACTGTAACAACCCATTACAGCTCACTGCTGAACTCAGGTCTCCTCATAGTACGGGATCCGGCTGCGAAATTAGTTCATTAATAATGTAGATTGATAAGATTTAATTTTTAAGTATTTTCACAGCTAGGAGAAGTCAATTTTCATCGGGTGCCAATTAGAAAATGCCCGCCAGTATTATTAATTAAATTATTATTAATTTACTTTAAGGAAGGCATTTCGTTTACATCGTATGGAAATAAAACCTACACCACTTCACAATAGTGTATTCAAGGGATCTGGAAAGTTATGGTTGCTGCTGATCGCTTAGCCGCAACTTCCAAGTAGCCAGGTGTAAACAGGTATATTTTTGTTCAATCTTTTCGTTTATAATGTACACTCATTTTATTTATACCAAATCAAAGCTATTTTTTTTTTCTTTTCAACCATATAAAGTGTTATATATGAACGATCGGTATTTAATCAAGTATATAAATGCATTTAATATACACTGGCGAGCAAAAAAATCGACTCCCTTCATACCTTCGCACTCAGAGTGTTCTAATTTAAAAATTATTCTTAATTATAATTTATCATAATGGGATCAAACAGTGTTGTCGCGACATTATTTGCGCGGCCCGCGTTGGGTTCTGCGTTGTATTCATATAGATCGTGGTTGAGAACCCTATTTATCGGAACATGCGCAATAGCTCAAAAAACCACATCCGGCTCGCATTTCGCATCCTTGTCTAACAAGTAGCGTCGTACGCTCGCTCTCTGTCACTTTATGTTTAATACCTAGCATCTTTTAGGGTAGGAAACTGTGATTTGCGGGCTTTTTTGAAAAGGCAACTTTATATGGTTGAAAAGAAAAAAAAAATAGCTTTAATTTGGTATAAATAAAATGAGTGTACATTATAAACGAAAAGATTGAACAAAAATATACCTGTTTACACCTGGCTACTTGGAAGTTGCGGCTAAGCGATCAGCAGCAACCATAACTTTCCAGATCCCTTGAATACACTATTGTGAAGTGGTGTAGGTTTTATTTCCATACGATGTAAACGAAATGCCTTCCTTAAAGTAAATTAATAATAATTTAATTAATAATACTGGCGGGCATTTTCTAATTGGCACCCGATGAAAATTGACTTCTCCTAGTTGTGAAAATACTTAAAAATTAAATCTTATCAATCTACATTATTAATGAACTAATTTCGCAGCCGGATCTTAGACCATCAGAAGAGGAGATAGATAATCATTTTCCAATATGCAGTTTTCCTCACGATATTTCCTTTACCTTCCAGCCAGTGGTGTTATGACTACACATAAATCTTTTTCACATAATATTTAGAGGTACAAGCCGGTTTTTAAACGAATTAAAAAGCTATAAATCAATTCTAATTCGAGTGTGAACTTCAATCGATGTAATGTACGCTGACTGACAGCGGGATATCACCACGCGGTCTCGGGGGAAATCTCTCATGAGAATCCTTCAACCGAATCGTGGCTTTTGAGCTTTTTACAACGAAATGAAACAGTTTTATTTCAACCTTTTTGCTGTTTTATGCTTGGTTTAATCAGAAGTTAAGCTGACTGTTGTCATTTAAGAAAAGATGGTAAAATTTATTGTGCGTCTCTATTTTTAAATTGTAAAACAAGAACTTATGATTTTTAAGTGACTTCAAGTTTAAACACTAAGTTTTCAGTTGACACATCGGCGTTGACACAGGGCGAGATCCCGGTCCCGGCCGGCGGCGGGTTTCTGCGTAGAGAGAAGAGCTTTCTCTCACACGCCCCGCCGCCTACTTCTGCAAGATGGTGGACTCGCAGAAGTCGAGCATTGCCTTCCAGGAAAAATCGTAGAAGTTAGCTATTGCATGTTAATTTACTAATTATTTAAGAAACCAAAGGATACAATGAATGCTTGCTTCCCCATTAATTAATGAGATTTATACCAGCAACCAAGACAAAACGTAGACAGTACTGTAGAGGCGTACGCAACTGAAGCTTAAATTTAGTTAAATTAACATCACACATAAATTGGACACATAATACATGTAGATCTGTTAAGTAAGCATAATTATTTTATCTATACTAATATTATAATTATAAAGCTGCAGAGTTTGTTTGTTATTTGAACGCGCTAATCTCAGGAACTTCAGGTCCGATTTCAAAAAATCTTTTACTGTTGGAAAGTCCATTTATCGAGGAAGGCTATAGGTTATGCTGTATCCCTCTGTGACACAGATACAATTGCGCGGATCACCTAGTGCAAAAAAAAAATGTGGGCAACGTAGATTTTGAATAAAAGAACTAGTTTTGAATTTGTTTGTAAATAAAACTATTATCTCAACTTCTTTCAGTGAAATTTCGTAAAACAGCGCCATCTGTTGCCAAGTCCGCTGAAACTGTTTCAGCGCCATCTCGTAACAAGGATTTGTAACTTTACGATGAAACTTAAACATGTAGTTCTTCAGTTACGTGCTAGATGGCGAGAGCATAGTTTGTTTCAGGGATTTCAGAATTTCTGGTGTTGAAATGTATACTAACTAGATCTTTTCAATTAAATATTATGTAAGTTTATTCGAAAATAATAAAACTCTTTAAATTGTTGTTACTAGTCATAAAGTGGACAGTCTTGACTTGAATATGATTGGAAGCTTACGTCCAGTAACGAATCTGTAAAGCTATTAATCATAGAATTTTATAAAAACTTGAGAGGTGTCAAGGGACACCCGAAAGGAACGAAGTCCTTCCATCCTTTCGATTAATTAGTGAGGGAATTGTAATTTTTTTTTTTTTCAGTTATAATAATTAGTTTGTTCTTATACTATAAAAGAGAGAGAGACAGACGTTTTAAACTTACTAATTATTATAACTTCAATAAAATATTTTGATCATAGCGCCATCTAGCATTAATCATATAAAATAAAATAAGGAATTGTTTTAAAAGATTTTAATCACAGCGCCAACTAGCGATAATCATCTAAAACAAAAAAAAGTGTCGTGACAACTTTTTCACAAGAATTTCCGTTTAGCCCCCTTTTGATAACGCGCGATAAGGAACTTCGTTCCAATATAGTGAAATCTTAATTAATAAACCCAAAACATGTTTTCGCAAATGAACTCCAAATGAATTCACCAGATTATGCAAATTTTTCGAATTCAATAACACTGTCCGAAGTTTTGGGTGTAATCAAAGGACAGGATTAGTACCGTCAAATTAAAACGAATAGAAAGGATTCAGTGGAAATTATTTGACACAGTTATTTAAATCGGTCGTGTTATAGCTTTGGTCACCAAACGAGCGATTTCGGAATTCGATTCACTTTGCTTTTTATCAGTAGCTGCATAATATATCTATCACAATTACTTAACGGGTTCTTATCACGTTTTTTTAAATGAGCGATCCCGATATTCCAGCACAGTTGCAAGCGCCATGATCACGACTAGTACTGCGGGTAGGTTACTTAAGAGCAGACAAATCTGTCTACCCTCTTTCTTGTTCGTTTGCCAGTACCACTGGAACTCAAACTCACATCTAAGCTTTTTTCGGAACGTCTTAAGAATGTTCTCGAAATTATGACCGTCATAGTTTTTATAATATTTAGTAAATTTCCTGTAGTTGAACATTCATTATATGAGACGAATATCCCTGCAACAGAGAATGTTTGAGGTTTAAGCTTTAGCTCTTTAAACCTTATTATAAATCCTACTAATTAATTTATTTCCCAAATAAAAGTAAATTATAGTTTAATTGTATTATTTAATTGTTGTACACCACAGAAAAACAACAAATTATAGTTAATATCTATGAAAGTTGGTCTAAAGATTGAACCAGAAGTTCGAAAGGGTCGCATATTGGAACTAAGTTCCTTATCGCGCGTTATCGAAAGGGGGCTAGACGGAAAAAAATCTTACGAAAAGTTGTCACGACACTTTTTTTGTTTTAGATAATTATCGTTAGATGCCTACAAGGCAACAAAAAAATAAAAAAGATGGCGCTGTGATCAAAATCTTTTAAAACACGTTCCTTATCGTAAAATTATAACATATCTTTTAATCGAAAGGAACTTCGTTCCATCCGGGTGTCCCTTGACACCTCTCAAGTTTTTTTATTTTTGTAAACACAACTTGCATATTTATAAGCCATACCGTACCAAAGTTTGAAAACAAAACGATCTGTGACATAATATTTACCAGAACATACGCACTGCATACAAAAAAATCCTTTATAACATAAATATAACATTGGATGGAATCTCCAAAATATCATGCGACAAAAATTCCACACTATCACACGCCACGCAAAAATCAACCCAACTGTCTTTCAAATAGAGTCTCTACCTTATCAGGTATGACCCGGGTGTCAAGATATTATGAACAGAATGCGAGCAATTGAATTGCGTATTCCTTGTGTGTTCAGAACTGTGAGGAGGGTAGAAATCCACGTATTACCTTGTAACAATAACGTAGTAAATACCAATGGATAAGATCCTCTTTAGTAGGGAGTCCATGATGTATTTTTAAAATTGGATACTACGGATTTTCATAGCCCGAGAGCTGGTGGTTTCAAGTCGTGGTGGCCGAGTGGTCGAAGCGTCCTTCCGTACAGGAGGTCGCGGGTTCAAATCCGGCAGGCTTGTACTAAATCAAAATGTGAAAAGATTTATGTGCAATTTTTCACAACACCACTGGCTAAAAACGGTGAAGGAAAACATCGTAAGCAAACCTGCATGTCGGAAAAGGGTTCTATAAATCCTTTGAAGATATGTGAAGTCCCCAATGCGCACTGGGCAAGCGTGGTGGACTATGCCTAATCCCTCTTCTGAGGAGACCTGAGCCCAACAGTGGGCAGTAATGGGTTGGTACAGGAGAGCTGGTGGCAATATTGGTAGGGATCCTTTTAGCCCCGCTACTCAGCAGCCAGATTTGCAGTTCCGAGTTGGGGTATATCAGAACTATAGACCAAGTTTTCAGCTTGCTTCAAATACCTACCCAAAAATTGCTACTAGTTCTCGGGCTATTACCTATTGTCACTTAAACTTGAAGATGTTAACGTTGATTCATTTACAGATGTTACAGATGCATAGATTTCTTTACTTTTTATTCATTTTTAAACTTTATACTAAATATTAAACAATGGCGGATTTAATGCCTAAGGCATTTTCTACAAAAGGTAGTGTAAAGAAAACTATGGTAGGTGCTCACTATGGTATATCAATTTTTAGATATACTAACTTAAAGTTGTATTTTAAGAGATAGACTACTACTACTCATCCATAAAAGTATACTTAAACCAGTGTGGTCCCATGGGATACAGTTATGGGGACGGTTCCCCAAACATCGAAATTCTCCAAAGGTTTCAATCCAAAATACTCAGAATGATAACTGATGCTCCATGGTTTGTAACAAATGATCAGCTTCACAGGGATTTAAAGATCAGACCAATTAGAGATGAAATCGAACATGCAATGATGGGCTACAGAATAAATTGCACAAGCACCCTAATGTACTTGCAAGAAACCTGATTAAAAGTGACTCTGCTTTAGTCCGGTTAAAAAGAAAAACTCCATTGAGCATCCTGCAGAACAGCAGTGAATAAAAAAGGTGCGTGTATCTGGACCGCCTACCCTGCACGTCAACCTACACTTTTTTGACCATTTGCCGAAAAAAAAAAATCTGGTTGCCTGTAAAGTCGGTATACGGGCGAAAGTTTTACGTGACAACGACTCGGACATGGTTAGCCCGCCTAAGAGCGAGAGAGACAGACATAAAAAGTGAAAGGCACGCATGCCTCTCACTCGCTCTCATTGTGAGCGCATAACGTGAGCGGAGCGTAACGCAGTTTCTTGAAGTGTCACCCGGCAAACCAATTTATAAGACGTTGTCACGTCAAAAAAAGAGATATATAAGTATTAACTTTTATAACCATCCTTGTTCCCATCGACTTAAGCCGGGAAAACAGTCTCGTAACACACAGACGGTAATCCTACTTTAAGGAACAGAGAATTCATATTAGGACTGTAATCCAAAAGATCAATAAAGTTTATTTTTCTTTTGCCTAACGCTTACATGTTATTATGTTCTTTATTTAAATAACCTACTTATAAATAAAATAAAGGTAGAAAATACTTTTTTATTTGAAGAAATATATGGCAATGCAAATCTGTCCTTATCCTTTAGTTTTTCAACTGAATCTGACTATGTAATTTCGAATAGAATCTTACTTTTATTTCTCAGTTCGAGCTCGGTTTTGTTGAGCTGACATTTTGCACGCAGATATATATCGCGTAACAATACAATAATATGACAAAATGGGCTGATCTGATGATGGATTCGGAAGGTCATAGGAACTCTTGTACTGAACAAGATGGACCCGTCGTGTTTAGGCTCGTTTTACTTGTACTAGCACTTTACTGCTACGTGATATCTAGAATCTTAAAATTTGTATTTAAAACGTTTACTTAACACGATGGTCACCCTAACCGAACGTGAAAACGTAACGTACGTGACTTCAAATGTATTAGTCCAATCACACACAACCTCTGACCTGGGGGTTCCTTACAATTTAATGGGGGCACGGAGACCTCTATTATCGCACGTTTATTTGTCTTAATTCCTACGCTATTCTATAATTATTATAAAGCACGTGGTAACAAAGTCGATTCACGCTGTCTGTCCTTCATCATCATCATCATCAGCCCACACTCGTCCACTGCTGGACATAGGCCTCTCCCAAAATACGCCACTGAGCTCGATCTTCTGCTCGTCTCATCCAGTTGTTACCGGCCACCTTTCTTAAGTCATCGTTCCATCTAGCAGGGGGCGCCCAACACTACGTTTACCACATCGCGGTCTCCACTCTAGAACCCGTCTACTCCATCGGGCATCAGTTCTTCGACATACGTGCCCAGCCCAGTCTGTCCTTATGTATGCTTAAATATTTAATTATGCAATTGATTTTAATGCGACCTTTTTTAATATATAGTTATTTAACGTGATGACAGTAATAAAATGTGTAATAAACTTATTCAGATACTCGCGGTTTTCTATAATACTTTCATGCATTTTCAACGGGTTCTTACCGAAAGCGAACAGACAGATTTGTTTGCTCTTAAATCGACCCGCAGTATCCAGTCTTCTCGTGATTATGACGTTGCAACAACGTTGAAATATCGAGACAACTCAATCAATTAAATATCGTTGTAAGAACCCGTTGAAAATGCATGAAAGTATAATGTGTGATCTCTATTCCATCATAATTTGTTGTCTAGTTTCAACAATTTCAGTACACAGTGTTAGGCGTGGTGACGCGACACGCCAAGACTTACGTCTCGTCCCTTCAGATGGGATCTAACAATTAAGGAAACGAAGGAACTTCGGTCCTCGGTGATCTCAGAAAAGTCCTGTTTACTAGGTAATAGGTAACAGCTCCCCAATGACTTAACAATGTAGCTCATGAGCGATGGTAACCACTTACAACCAGAACCGAGGCTTGAGGAGGGTCCTTAAAGTTAGGTCGTAGGTAGCGACCCCTCAATGTCCCCTGACATTGCAGAGGTTCATGAGCGACGGTAACCACTTACGAACAGGTGGCCCATTGGCCCGTCTGCCTACATGGCAATAAAAAAAAAAGAACCATACATTTATCCATCTTCCAATAATTAACATATCATTAATTTTATGTAGCGGGTATTTGCCCGCCTCTCACTCCAACCACTGTAACTCCTGTGTAGCCAGGATCCACAGCGGCGACGATCGTAATGACTCTGAGCAGTGAAGCAAGGGAACGCTAACTCGTCTTGGTCCCCGCAACGAATTTAATCAGAAGATAAATTTCTTTAAACACTCGCGGCTATCTACATTACTTACACTATTACTAAATAAATAAAAGTAGACGAAAATAAAGCCAAAAAATCTAGTTTTGAGACGGCAACCGATACTGTCAGTGTGGTATGTTGAAATGTGAGTTCGAGTTCCAGTGGTACCGGCAAACGAATAAGAAAGAGGGTAGACAGATTTGTCTGCTCTTAAATGACTTACCCGCAGTTCTTCAGTCTTTCCGTGATCATGGCGCTTGACCTCTCAATTAAAAATAATCGTGGTAAGAACCCGTTTAATCAGAAGATGATAGAAGGAGTAGGAAAACATGAGTTTCGGATTCCCTAATTTTACAAATATTTAATCTACTAACCTTAAGCAATTAATTGTTTAAAGTTGCCTAGTTACAAGGACTTCACAATAGCGATGTAGATACAAACTAACCGCTGCTAGAAGATTAATCGCTGGTTTTATGGCCACTGTTTCTCAGCTTCATTAAAATGGCTGAATTAAATTTTGGTCGAGAACATTAAGTGTCGAAATAATGGATGTGGTGTTCGTAAAATTTAATAAAACTGTTACATTGTAGTTGTTAAGTAATGCATTTTTTATTTTGACCGTAAACGATTTTGCTTCAGGATTATAACATTTTAATGGAAAATAAAATTTGAACGACTATTCACACGACATTACACTTCATTTCAAGTTAGAAACGAAGTTACGTTATATTTCATTATAATGATTTTTTGATAAATGAGAAAAAACTCTATCTCACTTTCATTCATAATTGACGTGTGTTGTGATGAAATAAATAATGCACGATTTAACGAAATGTGTGTTTTAATGTAAACGAATCAAACTTAGCAACCATTAGCAACAGACATAGTTTTTAATAATACCATAGATAATTAGAATAGTTTTATCAACCGACAAATATAAAAAGGTGAAATTACATTGTAGTATTTCAACAAATAACAAATATAGGGTGAATACTGTCGATTCTAAATCTGTTGTACATTTTGGAAGTATTTTGGAATTACCTCATCTTAAACACCGTTCCAAATATATCTGTTTATAAATCAAAACAATATTGAATATTAAAAGATCCACAGGTAATTAAATTTTATGATAAGCCTAAAAACATTTTTGAGATGGCAATGAGTTGACTTGAATATCTTGCTTAATTCTCAAGCTACACGCAATCTTATCCCCTCTTCGGAGCAGAGCTGAGCTCAGCAGTGGGCAGTAATGGGTTGTTACAATACAGTACGCAATCTTAGTTCAAAGCAGATACGTGTCAAAAATAAATATAATGCCACATCAAAATTTTCTACAATCGTTGACAGTAAACTTATTTAGCTTCCTCGGGATGAATTTCAGGCAATGATAATTTCTGGGGATGCCTGCCTAATTAATTAGATGTTCGTAAACAAGTTAAACTCACTCCCGCATTATTAGTTCATAATTTCGACATTTTGATTAATATATTTGACATATTATATGACGGCGTGTGATAGTGTGTTGAGGTTTAATGACGTTGTAATTAGTCGATCTTCGTTTGGTTTTGTCAGGGATGACGTCACAATGTCCACTTGAACACTTAATGATCAACACTCTTGAATAAAAACTTCAAAATAACGAGTTTTAACAGTTTATTACTTTTACATCAAGACGTCCGTTCGCCTCGACAATTCAAACACGAATGAATGATAACAGCGGCCAACGCATGTATTTATAGCTAGTCTCCACTTCCAACTACCCGCACGGTGAATAGGTTGGTTTCCCTTGTTATCACCCCGATATATGTCTATTGGTGAAGTTGCAAGTTATTCTGTCTGTAATTGTTTTGCCGAAAAGTTCTGGAGTGGCGGCCACGAACCGGTAAGCGCAACGTTGGTAGACCCCCCACGAGATGGACCGACGATCTGGTCAAGATCGCGGGAGGTTACTGGATGCAGATGGCGCAGGACCGGTCGATGTGGCGAGGTTTGGGGGAGGCCTATGTCCAACAGTGGACGTCTATAGGCTGATGATGATGATGATGATGATGAATTGTTTTGCTTATGAAATTAGGAGCCTTCTATAAAGTAGTGAGCTCTTAAGGAGATAAGATTTTTTTTATGCTTAATAGATACACGAGCCTACATCCCACCTGATGCCAAGCGGTTACCGTTGCTCATGGACCTCTGCAATGCCAGGGCAATGAGGGGCCGTCATCTATCCAACCAACCTACCCATACAGGACTTTTCTTAAACCTCGTTTAAAGAGGGACATATCATAGCGCTCCGGAAACACCGTGGACGGGAGTCCATTCCAGATCGGAATGGTACGGGGCAAAATTTTATGTCTTTTAATTTGTCGTTATCCAGTTTTAACAATATTACGGTTTTCAGAAACTAAAAGGATAGGTTGCTTGTTGGATAAAACTATGAAAAAGCTTTTCACGTGTTTGATAAAAATGGCAGATAAGAAGTAATTGAATTATTTAAATGAGGAATCTTTTTCACCTTGTGTAGACGACCATCAGGTGGGCCGTAGGCGTTTATCTATCACGCAATAAAAAAAAATAGTTAATGGACCACCTGAGCGTAAGCGATTGCCGTCGGTCATGACCCTTTGCATTGTCAAGAGACACTGCGTGGTTGCAGCCTATGACTTACCTTTATGGGCTTTAAAGGACTCGTTTGAAGAAGGCCAAGTCATAGTCTTGTAATACCAAAGCTTATTCCATAGTCAGATTGTGCGTGGCAAAAATAATTATTGAAACGAACGGTTACTACCAAAAAACTAAATTTATTACTAAAACTCTACATTTCGGTATGTTTTTTTTATTTTTTTAGTTGGAGGAAATCACCGGATCCCCGAGGTATATGGGAGTTGAACCGCACTAAAACATCCAACCGCTCACACTCAGCGTCCGAACCCCGGCTGAGGCCAGAACCCAGCACGGGATTATAAGGGACGGCGCGACGCGTTACGCCCACGGCACTCTTTCCCGTCGCGCCACCCCCACATTTCGGTATGTAGAGTTGATTGCAAACGTCATGTAAAACGAGACAGTAATATGTTGTAGAACGTACGAAACGTGAACCGCGGTGTTCCGACGCGCATATATCATTACGAGGGGTCACTACAATAGCGACTGTAAGCTGATCAAAATATTGAATAAAAAAAAACCCTCAAAAAAACTTGAGAGGTGTCATGGGACACCCGAATAGAACGAAGAAAACAAACCTTTCGATTAGAAGATATCTTATAAAAAATATTTCCTTTCGTAACGCGCGATAAGGAACGTGTTTTAAAAGATTTTGATCACAGCTCCATCTAGTATTAATCATACAAAACAAAATAAGGAATTGTTTTAAAAGATTTCAATTACAGCGCCATCTAGCGATAATCATCTAAAACAAAAAAGTGTCGTGATAACTTTTTCATAAGAATTTCCGTCTAGCCCCCTTTCGATAACGCGCGATAAGGAACTTCGTTCCAATAAAATTAATCGTTAAACTTTTTAACTCTAGCACGGTTTGCCGCATTTCTACTAACACCTAGATTTAAATTTTCAATGTTATTAGGAAACTGGTCTTGTGTTATATAAAGGTTGTCAAATATCATGGCGAACGCCCTTGGTGGTGTAAAGTTGAACTCAAAAGAGGCTTGTGAAAAGTGGCTGTCCGAGTTCTCCGCAAATAAGGAAAGGCTTCTACGAGGGAGGTATTATGAAGTTGCCGTCTAGATGGAAACATATTATCGAACAAAACGGCGCATATTTGAACTAAATCCGATCACTGTAACACTTTTTATAAAGCATTGAATAAAGAGCAAAAAAGCGGAAGGGAGATATTTGACAACCTAAATTTTATTTCTATTCGAATAATTGGATTGAAACTATAATTGAATATATAAAATTGAGAAAGAACTCCGTATTATTATTTAGTTGAGAACAAGTAATTTAGTTTAGTACAATTTTTGACCGTTTGTGCTTCCAAATACTGCATTATATTACTGTATAGGCGTTAATTTTTTTACAACATACTACTACCTCTTTTTTAAGCGCTGAACAAGCGATAGGTCGTGGTGGCCGAGTGGTCGAAGCGCGTCTTTCCGAACGGGAGGTCGCGGGGTCAAATCCGGCCGGCTTGTACCTCTAAATCTAAATGTGAAAAAGATTTATGTGCAATTTTACACAACACCACTGGCAAAAAACGGTGAAGGAAAACATCGTGAGGAAACCTGCATGTCGGAAAAGGGTTCTAAAAATCCTTTGAAGATATGTGAAGTCTCCAATCCGCACTGGGCAAGCGTGGTGGACTATGCCTATTCCCTCTTCTGAGGAGACCTGAGCCCAACAGTGGGCAGTGATGGGTTGGTACAGGAACAAGCGATTCTCAAACTAGGCTTGAACAAGGCCCTAAACGTTTATCGTAGGTATCAGCCCTGTTCCCTGAGATTAGAGGTTTATGAGCAACGATAACCATTTACAATCAAGTGACACGTTGACTTTATACAGCAATAATAAATCCAAATATTTGAACGAAGTTCCTTATCGCGCGTTATCGAAAGGGGGCTAGACGGAAATTCTTATGAAAAAGTTGTCACGACTCTTTTTTTGTTTTAGATGATTATCGTTAGATGGCACTGTGATTAAAATCTTTTAAAACAATTCCTTATTTTGTTTTATATGTTATATGATTAATGCTAGATGGCGCTGTGATCAAAATATTTTATTTAACTTATAATAATTATTTTATTATTATAACTTAAAAAAATAAAATTTTATTACAATTCCCTCACTAATTAATCGAAAGGAACTCCGTTCCATCCGGGTGTCCCTTGACACCTTTCAAGTTTTTTATTTAAAAACAATGGCCCACACCCATGATCTTGCTCGCTGATCTAATGGCCCGCCCCGCACGTTATCCTCTATCAGTACCAGTGATATATAACTTCGTTTAATATTCAAATTTTATTCAAATCGTTTTCATGGATATCGGCTGCTTGTTTTATTACAAATTGAGGGTATTTCAACATTATCATGCTTACTATGTGATACTGTGTGTTTTAAATTTAATTTAGTTTTCGCTGGACCCTATTTTATCTGAAATAATTGACTGAGCAACTTTTTAGTTAGTAAATCTAGATCAAATGTACCCAATTAGGGATTTGCAGGAAAAAAGTATAAATAAACAAAGAAGTTGTTTACGCTGTTGATACGATCCCAAAAATTTTACTTTAAAGAAAACACTTTAATTACAAGCTTTTAAGATCCAGGTTATCGTGTAGCAGTAGAGTGCTAGCAAATACAAATAAATAAGCCCAAACACGACGGGTTTATTTTGTTTAGCACAAGAGTTCCTATGACCACCTTCTGAATCCATCAAATCAGCGCCATTTTGTCATATTATTGCATTGTCATGCAATATACATCTGCGTGCAAAATTTCACCTCAATCGGAAACCGGGAAGTTAGTCAAATTTAGCTTGCAAGATTCCACCTGAACTACATAGTTACATCCAGTGCAAGTTAATATAAAGCTTGTAATAAAACATGAATGTGCATTTACTAGAATAACAAACAAACACTACAACTATATTTGTATAGAACCTCAACTTTGGAGATACACTGTAGCTGTATTGTGCTCTTGAGTTATTGTTCTCTCACAAAGAAGTCGAGTGCACTCCACTTCCCGCTTCGAGGATGCCACAAGGATGAACTGAATATCTGTCTGAAAAATATTATATTTTACAGTGGTGCTGTTTTTAATCCGAATGGTAACAATGTATATTGCAACGACTTTGTGGTGAATTTGGTTTTCTTGTAATGTGATGATGTTGAAGCGATGGCTGTTGGGGTGTGAAGGTTCTGGAGTGGTGACAACGTCACGGCAAGCGCAGTGTGGGACGACCAGCTAAAAGTGGACGAATGATTTTATCTGCTTCCAAACTAGAGCATTGGAAATCATTGCAACAGCCTATGTCCAGCAGTGGACGTCTATAGGCTGATGATAATGGATTGTAGTTTGGATAAAATCGATTTAGTACAGCGTTTTATTTCACTACAGCAAACTCATTATTCTTTCTTTTTGAAAACCTCCTAATTTGAAATCGGCTAAAACATACAACTTTTGTTAAGAAAAGCATTCTGTATACAGCTTAAAATGTATTGTTTCACTTCGAAGCTGTGAAAGCTGAAAGCTGCGAGCTTACAAACAATAGCTTTACTGTATTATGCTTACTGAAATGAAACAGTGTTTGTTAACTGTTATGCCGCGACTCCATATTGGCTCACCAACTTCCATTGCTCGCAAATAACTACTGGTATGCCAACTGTCAAACGGTGTTTCACATAGTTTTTAATGCCGGTCGATGCATATAAACCCATGTTTGCATGTTTATTAGTCGTCATATTTATCACAATTATTTTTTTACGCGTGTTGGACATTGGCGAGCCAATATGGAAAGGCAACATTAGAATTTATCGAGTCTATTTGAGTTGGATTTGGATTTCATGCGGAAACCACACGTAATGAAACAAGCTGCTGTGGATTTACTATCAAAGCGAAATTGTTAAGCTTTTGGGATTAATAATTTTGATACGATATTTTACAAAGGGGAAGTTAGAAAGATATTTTAAGCAATAATATTTTTATTACCGAAATGAAAACGACCGACTTCCATTTCTCAAGTATAATACAAAAACTAACAGTCAGATCTTTATCAAATTACGACATAATGCTCAAAAAATAAAAAAAAATATCATCGAAATCGGTTCATCTAAAAAAGAAATACACGTAAAAACGCATAACAAATCGTGAAAATTATTCCGTTAAAAATACTAATTTTTAAACACAGATCCAAAAATTCTTGTTCGATCTTTAAATAGGAACAACGGGACCTAAGTTCAGCCATTACCTTTCATCTGACACCAGAATCATTCAAATCGGTCCACCCAAAGTAAAGTTATCGAGGAACAAAAATTAAAAATAAAAAAAATACAGAGAGAATTGAGTACCTCCTCTTTTTTTTATTTTATTTATTTAAATCAGACCATAAAGTAAGTCCATAGGTGTTAGTAAACATTAAAATGGTATTAGTAAACATATTATTATACTGTCGCAGTGGGATCACAGCTCACACAATTTATAACACATTAACAAAGTGATTCTTGTTTAATAACATACACCTATTTAATAATGGGCAGTCCAGCCTCACGGAAGGGAGTGGCGTGACGGAAAAGTGTGCCGCAGTGCGTAACGCGTCACGCCACCCTTAATAACCCCGTGCTCGGTTCTGGCCTCAGCCGGAGTTCGGACGCTGAATGTGAGCGGTTGGAGGTTTTAGTGAGGTTCAACTCCCACATACCACACCCGCGGGGCGGGTGGGGATCCGTTTTCCTCCAAATAAAACAAAACACAGCCTCACGGATAGATTTTTGGAAGTCGGTCAAAAATATAGTCACATTTAGAGATTTATTATGTCTAGCCAAAATAGTAAGACAAAACAATGTCAATCTAGTTTTACCTTATAATTATTCAAGAAAATGTACTTTTACTTGTTTTTCTTTTAACTTTGTTTTATAATCTGTTTCTGTTGTAAAAAATCCTGCTTATAAAATGGAAAGTACCTTACAATTACGGCATGAAACATTAAAATCGGTTCATCCAGAGACCATTAATATGTCACACGTTTCGAATATTGTTCACCAAATAATTCAAATTCAAATTTATTTATTTCACTCAGCATGCATAACAATAATTACAATTATTGATGGCTTGGGTCGTAGACCCCGTCTCTAGTGGCCCTCTGCTTTTTTTATATTGTATTTTTAAATTTATTTTCTTGTGACTGTTTTTTTAAAGATATAATGTAAAAAATGAGCCAATAAATGAATATGGATAATAACAATTAAATAAAACATATTAAATGATATTACAGGCTAGAAGCATGTTGATTACGACATAACAATAATGCTTAACTATAGTACTCACACTAATTAAACAAAGAATTTGAATACCAACCTCTTCTTTTTGGAAGCCGGTCGTAACCAAGGTCAAATACGAATCCAACCGGATTTATTCTAAATACAATTCTTAGAGATACTAAAACGAATAGATCTCAATTGAGTAAATATTTATTTAAAGCCAACGTTTATAGAAACACCATTTTTATACGTCGATTTATTTATCGAAATAATTACTCATTATTAGCGTTTAGGTTATAAATAAAGAGAAGGTGTAGTATTTATATTTTGGTTTTTAAATAAAGATCTCTAACTGCTAGACTTTTTAATCATGGTACGATTTGATGACCTGTTCATAATTGGAAGAAGAAAGAAAGAAAGAAAATTATTTATTAGCAACATATATCCAATACATATTATTATTACTAAGCTAAGGGGCAACCACTTTAGCTTTATGCTGCACACAAAGTTGCAGGGCTGGTATTCTGGTGGAGCCCGGCAATGACGTCACACACACGACTTAATTGCAGACTTCCACATCAAACAATATACTAGTTTGCTCTTACATTGTTACAATTGGTTCACGGGAGCGACGCCGACGGGGCGATACGTAAGCCTTAGCGCGTCACCCCGCACAATACTACACCGGGTTCTGTCTTCAGCAGGAGTTCAGACACTAAGTGGCAGGAAGTTTTAGTGCGGTTCTACATCCACTTATCTTATCTGTGCGGTAGACGGCAGGTTGGCGATTTTCTTCTGCCTAAAAAAAAAAAAAATCTAATGAACCACTGCAATATCAGGGAATACTGCAAGCTCTCTGCGACTTATTATTTTAGACTCTCCTGAAGCTTATTTAAAGACGACTACAAAATATCGACATCATCTATCTATCACTATCTACCATCTATCTATCACTATCACTATCTACCATCTATCATCTATCTATCACTATCTACCATCTATCATCTATCTATCACTATCTACCATCTATCTATCACTATCACTATCTACCATCTATCATCTATCTATCACTATCTACCATCTATCATCTATCTATCACTATCTACCATCTATCATCTATCTATCACTATCTACCATCTATCATCTATCTATCACTATCTACCATCTATCTATCACTATCACTATTTATCATCTATCTATCACTATCTATCATCTATCATCTATCTATCACTATCTACCATCTATCATCTATCTATCACTATCTACCATCTATCATCTATCTATCACTATCTACCATCTATCATCTATCTATCACTATCTACCATCTATCATCTATCTATCACTATCTACCATCTATCATCTATATCACTATCACTATCATCTTATTTTGTACCAGTCTGGCAAAAATGCCTTTTCGGCACGACAACCGATTTCATATTTGTATTTTGTTTTGCGAGTTACAATTTGATATTAACTTTCTTGCACTCTCATAAACATGCGTAAACGAATTGAAAATCATGATTTAATTTAAAGAATGTTTTTTTAAATAGGTACATCAATACAAATACATAATTTTATTGAGTCATTTATTTTCCGAAATATCGTTTTAATGCTTTTTAAATACAATGTGAAATCAAATTACAGAAACAAAATTTTAGTGCTGTACAATTTGGCCGTTTAAACCGGCCACAAAGTTTAACCAGGTTAATTAGTTCAGCAGCCAGCTAATTCATTGAAATTAACCGGTTAAATTATTTTAACCGGTTAAAACTATTTAACCGGTTAAAACTATTTAACCGGTTAAAACTATTTAACCGGTTAATTGATTAACCGGTTATTTTTTTTTTTTAGTTGGAGGGTATGTGGGAGTTAAACCGCACTAAAACCTCCAACCGCTCACACTCAGCGTCCGAACCCGTTAATTGATTAACCGGTTAATTTTTTTGTTTTTTTTTTAGTTGGAGGGTATGTGGGAGTTAAACCGCACTAAAACCTCCAACCGCTCACACTCAGCGTCCGAACCCGTTAATTGATTAACCGGTTAATTTTTTTGTTTTTTTTTTAGTTGGAGGGTATGTGGGAGTTAAACCGCACTAAAACCTCCAACCGCTCACACTCAGCGTCCGAAACCCGGCTGTGGCCAGAACCCAGCACGGGGTTATGAGGGACGGCGCGACGCGTTACGCCATCGGCACTCTTTCCCGTTGCGCCATTGAAAATTGTTAAGGTTATGGAAGGATTAATTTGCAAAAGATTCTTAACATTGAATAAATCATTTATAAGATAACATTTTTAAACATATGTACCTACTTAACAAATATTTGTTACTTTTCGAAATGATTTTTTATTTTTTAATAAATCTCGCTTTCATTCATTAAATATATACTAACAAATCATACAATTAAAGACCTGAGCTCAGCAGTGGGCAGTAATGGGTTGTTACAGTACATACAATAAAAATTCTAAAATGTTAAAATATTTTAATTATATTTAGAAGAAATATCGCGATTTTGATATAGAAATATCAGTAAGTTTGCTGATTGCGACGATAAGCAACTTCTTCTTGAAGAAATCACGTTTCCCGCTGTTGAAAATACCCGCTCAGACGGAGTGCTTGTTGCGGGAATGCACAAGTATTTTCTTGCCAATTTTGCTAAGGAAGGAAATTTGTGTTTTTTTGAACCCCACCAAACAAGAGGATTATCAGCTTTTGGGATGATAGCTTCAGCTTCGTACTTGACCATTTCAATCTTAAATTTTTCATTGTTGTCATCTTCAAAACTGATATTCCTTTCAAAGCTTTGAGACAGTGAAGTGGGGTTAAAAAGAAAGTCCAAATCCCTTTCTCTTTGATTGGCATTAGAGCAAGATTGACCCGTAACGGCCCCATCCTGCTGAATTAAGTCTAGGACTCTTTTTTTTATTTCAGATCGATATTCAACAGACTCTTCTTTTAAATCTTTGTATCTAAAATAGAAAATTTAAAATTGAAGAAAATATTACTGCTTATGTAAATGAAGCTGATTGAAAAAAGTCGACTAGTTTTTTTTAATCTAACTCTAAATTTATGTACAAAATTTTTGTGCAAAAAATTTAACATCTGTCTGTGTAGTTTTTATATAATTGTGTTGAAATTATACAGAAAAATCTTAAATTTTTTTCACAAAAAATTACTACATAATATTTATTCAACAAAATGACAAAAATTTTTTTACTGTGTACACTGGAAAAAATTTTGGAGTAAAAATAGTCTCTGAGACCACTGCACGGTGTAAAATAACAGTGTAAAATTTTCAAGTCTCAAAAAAATCTTATTGACAACTTTTTTGTGTACTTTGTGTCACTTTCAAACCAAAATTTTAACACCGAGTCATTCATACCATACCGAGTCCTAAAATTTTTTTACAGTGTATACATAATATAATAAATTTAATACGGAGCTAATAATTCCAAGTTATATTTCTGTGTAAAAGTTACCTTGGGTCCAAGAAACACGCAATTCCAAATAATTCTGGAGACTGTTCATTTAAGAATCTGTTTTGAAGTTGCTCTTTAAATGTTTCTTTGAGTAGCAAAATAGATTCCGAGTCTCGATCATCAGCTTGAAGGAAATTCGATATAATTGATCGAATGATTGGGCGCACCATCGCAATCGTAGAATTCGTCTCGCTATTCATCAATTTGGTAGCAACATTGAATGGCTTTAAAATTCGAATAATATGCTCTAAATACGTCCAGTCACGTGGTCGCAGAGATAACTTCTTCTGTGCTTCCAAAGATGTTACAGACCTTTTATTTAAGACCATTTCAATAGCGAGACGTTGTTCTATAACTCGTTCAATCATATCATACGCAGAATTCCACCGAGTCACGCAGTATGTAATCAATCGATGAGTTGGTAACTGCAGCTCTTTTTGAGCAGTTGTCAGAGCATCTGTGGCAATATTTGAGTGCTTAAAGTGTCCTACAATGGCACTGACTTTATGTATATAGTCAGCTATATTTTGCTCTTTTAAAGCTATAGCGATAGCACATTGTAAGGTGTGAGAAAAGCATCGAACACTTTCTGCCAACTTAGGATACTCTGACGAATCCAGTCGCATTGCTGCAACCATGTTAGCAGCATTATCATGGACAACTCCAACTACTTTATCGAAAATGACCCATGCTTTTAATGACTGAGACAAACGATTATGTATATTAATTGCTGTGTGGCTCTCAGGCATTACTACAGTATCCAGAGTGAAAGAACGCAAGTTATATAACTCATCAATTGCATGTACAGTTATTGTCATGTATGACTTTGTTGACAATGATGACCAAGCGTCAGTTGTTATTGACACGAACGGGAAATTTTTCAGGACAGAGACTATTTCTTTCTTAACAAAATCATATATATGATTTAAACGATTTAGAATCACTGTTCTACTTGGTGTTGTATACTCTGGGCAAACAGTTTTCATAAATTGCAAAAAACCTTCACCCTCCACAAAAGACAAAGGTAACATGTCTACTGCAATCATTTTTACACATGAAGCGGTGATTAGTTCAAATTTAGGATTCTGCAATAAATTTATTTATATTATTGAATGCGATTTATATATACTGAAAAAAATTTAACTTGACTCAAGAGCAAGAATGAACTAAGAGAACACCATTTTGAAAGAAAAAAAAAGAATTTCTTCAGTCAAGAGGAAAAACTGATGAGTCAAAATATAATTCTTGGTTCTAGAAAAGTTTTTAATTTAATAATTTTTCTTTTTGACTCGAGAATTCCATTTTCTTCAAAATGGTGTTTTTGATTCAAGATTATTGAGTCAAATTAAATTTTTTATCAGTGCATACTGCATATATATTGAATAAATACATACTTTTCGAGTATAATAAGTTTTTTTTGACACTCGTGCCCGTTTCGTCAGAATGAGAGAATCGGAATTTGAATTGTCGTCACTATAAACAAACATAAAAATAATTACCTCCATGTTAAATGTATATCTATATAGTACTCAAATCATATGATTTCAAATCATTTCAAATTAGATTTCTTAATCAGGGTTTTATCACTTAATTAAAATTCTAAAAATACTTAATCTTACTCAAAAAGTAAAAACAGATTTAACTAAAACAATAATAAAAAACTTGAGAGGTGTCAAAGGACACCCGGATGGAACAAAGTGCCTTTCGATTAATTAGTGAGGGAATTGTAATAAAACTTTATATTTTTATTTAATAACTGAAATAAAATATTTTGACCACAGCGCCATCTAGCATTAATCATATAAAACAAAATAAGGAATTGTTTTATAAAATACTAGCTGCCCCGCGCAACTTCGTCTGCGCCAATCTCGATTAAATGTCAATGATTCGATTTTTTCTCGCTGTAAATACCATCCTTGAACTTCATCGATAATTTTAAAAAAACAACAATTTCTAAAATAAATTTAGCCTAAGTTACTCGTTACAACATAAACTATCAGCCATTGAAAGTCAGCCCGTCCGAAGTCAGAACAAACAGACAGTGGCCACCTTCCAGCTCCATCATCAGACCTTGACATTCATCCTCTACACAAAGATCTCATCAGGACGCTTCATTAGAGCCTAAACACGATGAGATTATCTTGCTTATTGACGGAGTTCCCATAGCCACCTTCCAGCTCCATCATCAGACCTTGACATTCATCCTCTACACAAAGATCTCATCAGGACGCTTCATTAGAGCCTAAACACGATGAGATTATCTTGCTTATTGACGGAGTTCCCATAGCCACCTTCCAGCTCCATCATCAGACCTTGACATTCATCCTCTACACAAAGATCTCATCAGGACGCTTCATTAGAGCCTAAACACGATGAGATTATCTTGCTTATTGACGGAGTTCCCATAGCCACCCTCCAGCTCCATCATCAGACCTTGACATTCATCCTCTACACAAAGATCTCATCAGGACGCTTCATTAGAGCCTAAACACGATGAGATTATCTTGCTTATTGACGGAGTTCCCATAGCCACCTTCCAGCTCCATCATCAGACCTTGACATTCAGCCTCTACGCAAAGAAATCATCAAGACGCTTCATTAGAGCCTAAACACGATGAAGTTATAGTTTATAAAATATTTTAAGAACATCTAGCGATAATCATCTAAAACAAAAAAGTGTCATGCCAACTTTTTCATAAGAATTTCGATCTAACCCCCTTTCGATAACGCGCGATAAGGAACTACGTTCCTAAAATATTCATACCTTGAATTTGAAGCACCTGAGTCAAGATCTTCAGTTTGACTGCTACACTCTAATTTATCACCATGCTTATGTTTTAAGTGATACCTTAAAGCAGATGTAGTTTTTTTCGTATTGTAACGAATTGGGCAGTATTTACATTCGGCTTCGATACCGTTAATTGGAGTAAAATGTCTCCAAATCGATGACATTATTAATAATTTTATTTATTTAAATTTACTAAAATCACAATCAACTGTCTCGGACAATTTGAATCGTAAGTAAATCAAATTTCGCGGCAAATTTTCGAACTAAATAAAACCGCGCGAAATTCAAATTTTTTTTTTTTTTTTTTTTTAAAAGCCCAAAGGTTGTAGGTCGTCCGTGAGCCTGGGTTCGTCAACAACACGAACAGCCCTGCTCTGCACGGAGTCAAGTGAATGGAGTCAAATTGATCTATTAGACTGATTAAATAATAAAAAATCATTTCGAAAAGTAACAAATATTTGTTAAGTAGGTACATATGTTTAAAAATGTTATCTTATAAATGATTTATTCAATGTTAAGAATCTTTTGCAAATTAATCCTTCCATAACCTTAACAATTTTCAATGGCGCAACGGGAAAGAGTGCCGATGGCGTAACGCGTCGCGCCGTCCCTCATAACCCCGTGCTGGGTTCTGGCCACAGCCGGGGTTCGGACGCTGAGTGTGAGCGGTTGGAGGTTTTAGTGCGGTTTAACTCCCACATACCCTCCAACTAAAAAAAAAAAAATTAACCGGTTAATCAATTAACGGGTTCGGACGCTGAGTGTGAGCGGTTGGAGGTTTTAGTGCGGTTTAACTCCCACATACCCTCCAACTAAAAAAAAACAAAAAAATTAACCGGTTAATCAATTAACGGGTTCGGACGCTGAGTGTGAGCGGTTGGAGGTTTTAGTGCGGTTTAACTCCCACATACCCTCCAACTAAAAAAAAACAAAAAAAAATACCGGTTAATCAATTAACGGGTTCGGACGCTGAGTGTGAGCGGTTGGAGGTTTTAGTGCGGTTTAACTCCCACATACCCTCCAACTAAAAAAAAAACTAACCGGTTAATCAATTAACCGGTTAAATAGTTTTAACCGGTTAAATAGTTTTAACCGGTTAAATAGTTTTAACCGGTTAAAATAATTTAACCGGTTAATTTCAATGAATTAGCTGGCTGCTGAACTAATTAACCTGGTTAAACTTTGTGGCCGGTTTAAACGGCCAAATTGTACAGCACTACAAAATTTACATCAAATCCAAGGCTATAATTCGAAATCCGTATCCACGTCATTTCCGGTGCCCGCCCGCGGCCGGAAATACGTCATTAACGGCGCAAACATGCCACAATGGCCGCTTCCTTCTGTCGCATCATTAAAGGCGAGGTCGTCTTCGCACTCTTTGTTTCTATAATTAGAAGTAGAATAGGGAAGAAAAGTATAAGATTTTTTTCACACACGTGAGTTTTTTTTATTGTCATGTAGGCAGACGAGCCAACGGGCCACCTGATCGTAGGTGGTTACCGTTGCTCATGAACCTCTACAATGTCAGGGGACATTGAGGGGTCGCTACCTACGACCTAACTTTAAGGACCCTCCTCAAGCCTCGTTTGAAGAAAGACAAGTCATAGCGCTCTGGGAATACCGAAGAGGGGAGCTCATTCCTTAGCCGGATGGTGCGTGGCAAAAGTGTTCCTGAAACGAACCGTGGATAACCGCAGTGGTTCCATAATAATATAGTAGGGATGAACTCCACCTCGACGCCGAGTGGTACGATGAAAAAGAGAGTGCAAGAAAAAAGTATTTATCCAAAACTTTTTACTACACAATGTAAAAACATATTTGTGTCAGTCCTGCCGAATTGAACTCAAATTTGAAAAATGTTAATTAATAACTTAATTTCTAACTAATTAGCAAATAAACGTTTTCTTTTTCCATCGGCTTCATTAATAAATACCGAGAAGTAAAATTAGGGCGTAAAATTGGGAGCAATTAAACACCAACAAACCTAAAAATTGCTTAGTGGCCGCCATTCATTTCAATTTTAGTGTCAAATATAGAATGTGTAATGTAACAAGCTTTATGTTATAAACTCATTCAAACACGCGGTTTTCTATAATATCTTCATACTACCCAAAAGCGAACGAGAAAGAGGGTAGACAGATTTGTTTGCTCGTAAATCGACGCGCAGTATTCAGTCTTCTCGTGATCGCGATTGCAACAACGTTGAAATATATACCACTCAATTAATTAAATATCCTGGTAAGAACCCGTTCACAATGCATGAAAGCTTTATATTAACTTGCACTGTATGTAACTATGTAAGTTCGGGTAGAATCTTCAAGCTAAATTTGGTTGACTTCCCGATTTCTGATTAAGCTGGAATGTTGTACGCACATGTACGGCAAATAATACTATGGAGCTGATCTGGTGATAAATTTGAAAGGTAGCTAAATACGATAGACCAGTCGTATTTGGGCTCGTTTTATTTAACTTGCTATTTTACCTGAAATTGGCTGGGCCACCCACAAAAGCGGTGGCAATAAAGCTATAAAAAAATACGAGCATTTAATTCAATTATTAAGTATCTGATTCCGTATATATTTACCTTTATTTACCTTTTTTAAAGAGAATTTATTTGAAAAGTAAGATATAAATGAATAATGATATTCTTCTTCTTCTTTAGCTCAACCTTATCCCATTCAAATGGGGTCTGCACAATATGTTTTTTCTCTTTACTCATAGAACATATGGCAGAGTAGAAAATCTGCCATAATATGTTCTCTGTCACGCCGCAAATTTTCTTAATTTTTTTCATACAATCCAACCATCTATTCTTTTTTTTCTTCTTCTTTGTTTTGGACTTCGCATCTTTTACTAAGCACGGCTTGCCAATATCTCATTTTACTTTTATTAGCTAGAACTCTACTGTTACATGATATCCATGCTGTTAAAAACATGTATTTAGGGTTTCCTTAAAAATAATTGTATTTCATTCGAATCTGTGTAATGTGTTATCTATTATTGTGAAGTAAATTATAATAATTTATTTTAAAGAATTAAATACAAGCTTTTAAAATCCTGAATATCATGTAACAGTAGAATTCTAGCCAATAAAAGTAAAACGAGCCGAAACATGACAAGGTCTATCTTATTTATTACAGGAGTTCCTAGGACCACCTTCCGAAACCATCATCAGATCAGCGCCATTTTGTCATAAAATATTATTACTTTGTTACGCGACATACATCTGAGTGCAAAATATAAGCTCAATCAGACAACGGGAAGTTTGTCAAATTTAACTCGCAAAATTCCACCCGAACTTACATAGGTAGTAATAGGTACATTAGTACATAGTTACATTCAGTGCAAGTTAATAAAGTAAAAGCTTGTGAAATGACGTTAATTATTAAATAAACTCACTGTGATTATTTTACTCTATGTCAAAACAGCCTTAGGGCTCGTCTGATTTTTACGAGCTAAAAAAATCCATTTAACTTGTGACGAGCTTGGCTTCTGTTTCACAAAGGATCTGTTTATGTTTCAAATTCAAATTTGGAATTTAGATTTTTTCTTTGCATTAGATTTTTTTTGGTTTACATTTTCTTGTTAATGAGTTTTGAATAAGTCACATGTTTTAAATACTATTTTGGAATACAAAATTCTTGATAAAATATTTAAGAATTACACTAAGAAAAGTGGCTGAAGGAACACACAAAAAAAGCCCACAAAATGAAGAACCCTTTCATTTTTAGAAATTGCTACAAAAGAAAAAATGCCTCAAAATTTTCCACCTGCTTTCTTACAAAAGCAATCCATAAGAAAAGGTTTAATATGAATTTATTTACCAACTTTGTAAGGACTTTTGTCGCGTTATATTCCTGTGCCATACGTATGCAAAACAAGTAAATTGGATACTTTCTACTTATTTCAAATTTCAAGGAAAAAATATGAGTTGTGAGAAATATGAGAGTTTTTATTCTTTGTGCAAATTTTTAAGAAGAAGGTAAGCTGTATTTTACTACAAGCTTTATATTAACTTGCACTGAATGTGTACCTACCGATGTATACAACTATGTAAGTTTGGGTGGAATCTTGCAAAATAAATTTGAGAAACTTCTAGGTTTCCGATTGAGCTGAAAATTTGCATGCATATCGTGTGACAATGCAATAATATGGTATAATGGAGCTGATCTTGTCATCGAGAAAGTCATAGAAACTCCTGTAAACAAGATAGACTCATCAATTTTAGGTTCGTTTTAATTGTCTTAGCTAGCACTCAACTTTTACATTAAATTATAATTAGAACTTACTCTTAAAGAGCGCTATGACTTGTCCTTCTTCAAACGAGGCTTGAAGAAATTTGTCCCCGGACAGCGCAGTGGTACGATCAGATAGCACGTTAGCTCGTCGCTTTTTGTGAAAATAAAAACTTGAGAGGTGTCATGGGACACCCGAATAGAACGAAGTTCCTTTCGATTAAGAGATATCTTATTTTTTTTTTCCTAACGTAACGCGCGATAAGGAACGTGTTTTAAAAGATTTTGATCACAGCGCCATCTAGCGATAATCATCTAAAACAAATATCTAAAACAAATGTCGTGACAACTTTTCGTAAGATTTTTTTCGTCGTTTGAAAATTTCAAGCGTTAAGTATAATAATATGACCAATGGTCGTCTTTCTCACCACTCAAAACACGTCAAAGCGTCTAAACTTCTACATTAATTATATCTACAAAAGATGGTCTGATCCTTATAATCCGGCTTAGATCGCCGAGTTACAACTTTGCACTTTTATTCATTTTGAAACGTTGAAGTTTCGAAGATTAACGGAAAATATTTTAGCTGAAATGTGGTGAAAGAAAACCAAGGTAAGTACATCCAGAGGAATTATTTGAGATGATTCCAATATCTCCCTTCTATTACCGTACCAACCGGCGTCGAGGTGGAGTTCGTCCTTACTATATGGAACCACCGCGGTCATCCACGGTCCGTTTCAGGAACACTTTTTTGCCGCGCGATATCCGGCTATGGAATGAGCTCCCCTCTTCGGCATTCCCAGAGCGCTATGACTTGTCCTTCTTCAAATGAGGAGGGTCCTTAAAGTTAGGTCTTAGGTAGCGACCCCTCAGTGTCCTCTGACATTGCAGAGATTCATGAGCGACGGTAACCACTTACGATCAGGTGGCCCGTTGGCTCGTCTGCCTACATGGCAATAAAAAAAAAAACACCCCTCATTGCCCTGGCAATGCAGAGGTTCATGAGCGACGGTGACTGCTTACCATCAGGTGGCCCATAGGCTCGTTTATCTATCTTGCAATAAAAAAATCACTACATAGTACAAAACAAAGTAGCTTCACACTGTTTGTTTCAATGTGCTATGCTTAAATCTTTAAAACTACGCAATATATTTTAGTGTGATTCAAGAGGAAGTTTGATATGTATTACATGCATAAAATGGTAGAGAAACACTGATGATTGGAGAGGTTTTTCATTTAATACTTTCATGCATTTTCAACGGGTTCTTACCACTATTTTTATTTAATTGAGTTGTTTCGATATTTCAACGTTCTTTCAAACATCATGATCACGAGAAGACTGAATACTGCGGGTTGATTTAACACTGCTAAACACAACAGTCACTAAGGGTTCATGCTCAGTCTTGTAGCAGTCATGAGTCTTGTAGATACAGTGAGTGTGGTGTGTCGAGAAGTGAGTTCGAGTTCCAGTGGTACTACCCAAAAGCGAACGAGAAAGAGGGTAGACAGATTTGTTTGCTCTTAAATCGACCCGCAGTATCCAGTCTTCTCGTGATCATGACGTTTGCAACAACGTTGAAATATCGAGACAACTCAATTAATTAAATATCGTGGTAAGAACTCGTTGAAAATACATGAAAGTATTATAGAAAACCGCGAGTGTCTAAATAAGCTTTTCATTTAACCAAGAACATTTTCCTTCGCGAATTTTTCTTTTTGTTACTGTGAATTTTATACACTGTAAAGTAAAAAAATCCAAGGCATGTTTCGTTAAATTTATTGTAGTTTCTCGTAACTTAAATTACATTTAATTTTGATAATGTTATAGCTCTGAGACTTAAAGACAATTTAAATTATGGCCTTTGTCCTTCTTGTTACGTACTTTTTACACACAACACTGTATTCTAAGCATACCAGAATTCGATATTTTGACTTTGTTGCAAACGTCATGATCACGACAAGAGAGATAAATCTGTTTATCCTCTTTCTCGTTCACAATTTACCAAAAGCATTGTAAGTTAATTATTTATTAATTACAGGAAACAACAGCACAAATTACAACTTATGAGGACATGATTTTACTTAAAAATAGGTAATAACAGGTAAAGACTTCCTCCCTTTATGGCAAGTAATCTATAAAATGAATAGAAAATGTCTCCATATTATTATTCATTTATTTGCTCACTTTTACATTATATTTAAAAGAAACAATCACAAAAAAATAAATTTCAAAATAAAATATAATATAGAGGGCCACTGGAGACGGGGTCTACGACCCAAGCCATCAGTGGTCAGGGCTCAAGAAAGAGGAACCTCCTCACAATACGTGCCGTGTCAAGAACGACCGCCTTCTGAATCAGGCCCTTTACCCAGCCGGGGAGCGAAAGCTTCTCTAGATGATGGTCGAAGCTAATAGAAAATGTTATTATTAACATTCCGCCATTTCTTGCAAAATGGACCTTTTCATTACAACCTACAGACCCACGATCCTCATAACACTAAAATATTATCTCTAAAAAAGATTGATTAATTATTTTTAAAACTGGGATGACACATGGAAGCAATTCGTACATTTTTTCATCAAACGCCATCATATTTCACGAGAACTCGCGCAAAATAACGGCGTGAATCATGACAACTGATTTATTAGAGACGGTATTTTCAATTCTATTGCTCTATTTAAACGCTGATTTGATTCAGTTGGAAAATGTGACTAAGAGTTTAAGAATTCAAAATTGAGATTACATTTTTTTTGATGTACTACGGATTTGTAGATCTTATTGTAGATCTGAATCTTTTTTTGATGCAGACGAAGTTGATCAGCTAGTGGACCATATAATAATTTTTAAAATCAGGTACACAGTTCTGTATTTTTAGTGATACTTAATCGTAAATGTTTTCAGTTTTAGTTTCATACTAGCTGCCCCGCGCAACTTCGTCTGCGCCAATCTCAATTCAATGTCAACTATTCGATTTTTTTCTCGCTGTAAATACCATCCTTGAACTTCATCGAGAATTTTAAAAAACAACAATTTCTAAAATAAGTTACTCCTTATAACATAAACTATCAGTCATTGAAAGTCAGCCCGTCCGAATCGGTCTAGCCATTCCAGAGATTAGCCAGACAGACAGTGGCCACCTTCCAGCTCCATCATCAGACCTTGACATTCATCCTTTACGCAAAGATCTCATCAGGACGCTTCATTAGAGCCTGAACACGATGAGGTTATCTTGGTTAATGACGGAGTTCCCATAGCCACCTACCAGCTCCATCATCAGACCTTGACATTCATCCTCTACGCAAAGATCTCATCAGGACGCTTCATTAGAGCCTGAACACGATGAGGTTATCTTGCTTAATGATGGAGTTCCCATAGCCACCTTCCAGCTCCATCATCAGACCTTGACATCCATGCCCTACGCAAAGAACTCATCAAGACGCTTCATTAGAGCCTAAACACGATGAGGTTATCTTTCTTAATGACGGAGTTCCCATAGCCACCTTCCATCTCCATCATCAGACCTTGACATTCAACCTCTACGCAAAGATCTCATCAGGACGCTTCATTAGAGCCTGAACACGATGAGGTTATCTTGGTTAATGACGGAGTTCCCACAGCCACCTTCCAGCTCCATCATCAGACCTTGACATTCATCCTCTACACAAAGATCTCATCAGGACGCTTCAGTAGAGCCTAAACATCATTGGCTGGGTCGATTTGGCCGAGCTTATGTAATAAAGACTAACTTTTTTTTTTTTTCAGTTGTAGTAAATCACCGGATATGTGGGAGTTGAACCGCACTAAAACCTCCAACCGCTCACACTCATCGTCCAAACCCCGGCTGAGGCCAGAACCCAGCACGGGGTTTGTAGGGACGGCGCGACGCGTTACGCGCTCGGCACTCTTTCCAGTCGAAATACGAATTACTCAATATCACTGGTTCCGACGGCCACTTTAGTCAGAGCTCCAGTTGCGACGATTCATCATATAAATTGGAGATCTCTTTATGTTGGCCAAGAAAACGTAATACCCATCGACGTTATTTCACTTATAACTTTTTTAATACTGAACCGATTTTGATAAAACAACGACTAAATGTTAAGTGAGACTTGCCATAATACATTACAAAAAATCCCAACTAAATTGGTTCAGCCGGTTCGGAGATTAGCGTGCACAAAGATACAGACAAACAGACAAACAGACAAAAAAAAATCTAATTGCATTTTTGGCATCAGAATCGATAACCAAACACCCCCTGCTAGTTTTTTTTTTGATATTTTCAATGTACAGAATTGACCTCTCTACGATTTTATTATAAGTATAGATATCTCACACATGAAAAGATTTCTCCTACATTCGCGTAGATTGGTTTCATTTCGTATATAATCAGCGGCACTCTCTAGTCGTTATAGCTAAACGATATTCGATTACATTGATTGATGTGCAGCCTCGGAGTGTAGTGCTCACCACTTGATAGAGAGACGGACTTAGACAAACATAGGGGACCAATAGAAACTGAATCTATACTATATTATAAAGTGAACTGAAGAGTTTGTTTGTTTAAACGCGCTAATCTCAGAAACTACCGGTCCGATTTCAAAAATTCTTTCACTGTTGGAATGTCCATTTATCGAGGAAGGTTATTGGCTATATTTTATTTTGGAAAAAATTAGGGATCCGTATGAAAATATCGAATTTGTAAGCCAAGGTTAAATATCGGAAACCTATTTATGCGTACGCTGCAAAAACTATTGACAATAGAACAAAATGATGTACTACGGGTTTTTAGGTCTTTCGAAGACTAACAAAAAAGTCCGGGAGAGCATATATCTAACTATAATAGTTTAGTCACAACAACTGCTTTTATGTTAAAAAAAAAATAATTCATCCGAAGAATAAATTTAACGTTAAATTAATATTGTTATATTAATCCTTATCCAAATAAAGTGTTATGTTATCAAGAGTACTAATTTAAAAGTAAATTACTGTTTGTTTTGTTCTAATCGAACTTTTCGTTGAGAAGTTATTACGAGTATGAGCGCAATGAATACCACGCAGAACCCAACGCGGGCCGTGCATATAATGTCGCGACAACATTGCGAGTACTGTTTGATCCCCTTTGTGACGCAGACGAAGTTGCGAGGGTCATCTAGTATGACTACTAAAGGAGGTACAAGGAGCGTACCGTGTCCTTCTTCAAACGAGGCTTTAAGGATTTTGAGGTAGGTCGTAGATAGCGAGACAGTGTCCCTTGACGTTGCAGAGGTCCATGAGCAACGGTAACCACTTACGATCAGGTGGCCCGATAGCTCGATTGCCTACATGGCGATAAATAATTATTTTGTATTTTAATAAAAATGAAAATGGTCGACTTTCATTTTTGACAAACACAAAAACTATTAGTTAGATCTTATGAAATTAACGGCCAAATTTACTGCTTACTAACAAAAAATCATCAAAATTGGTTCATCCTTACAAGAAATATTCGCAACTACGCACGGCAAATCCATTAAACAGCATAGAGATCTCATAAAGAAGAAGATATAATTATCATCCAACTCGATCCATCCAAACTAAAATTAAACGAGGACAACCAAAAAAAACAGTCCAATTAATTACCTCCTCCTTTACCGAAATCGATCAAAAACACACCGAACATGACCTCCACAGGAAGTACTTGTAAAGATGCAGAATTAATTTCAAGTAAGGTAGGAGCTTACTAACCCCACTTGTAAGGGACCGGGGTTGAAAGTTGGGGATGAGTACAGGGGTAAGGATTACAATAGTAGATCAACGTGTAAAGATTTTTGCAACACTATGATATTTAGTTTACACAGAACGGCTCGCGTTCTCGACCTCTTAGGTCGGGTTTTTTTCAGAATACCCCGTCCCATAACCCACGGGAAAGAGGGTAAACTGCTCCCTTGCTCGTTTTAGTCTTCAGAGATTATTATACATCTCCGGGTTCTGCGTGTTGGTTGCATGTGTGTGTTTGCTGTGTGTGGTAATATTTTGTATTTAAAATGGGGTAGAAAGTTGAATAAATATGTAAAAATAATAACATAGTTATGAGCCAGTAACGATGACATATTAAGTACCCGTAGGTCTTTAATTTTCAATTTTTAATCAACCTTTAAAAGGTTTTCATGTTGACGTTCTTTTTTTAGTAATTTCAGTTTTGGATAGATTTGGAAGATTATTTTCCACAAGTTGATATTCGACAAAGTACATTTTTAAAAACATTGTTTCTCTGTTTTGTGGTCTCTCGCAAGTTTACATACTTTCATTTTTTGTAGGTAAACAACTTCACCTGATCGTAAGCGGTTACCGTTGGACATAGACATCTGCCGACGATCTGGTCAAGATTGCGGGAGATCACTGGATGCAGATGGCTCAGGACCGATCGATGTGGCGGAGTTTGGGGGTGGCCTATGTCCAGCAGTGGACGTCTACAGGCTGATGATGATGATGATAATAGACATCTGCAATGTCAGGGAATACTACCGTGCCGTCATTTACGACCTGTCTTTCAGGACTCTCTTCAAGCCTCGTTTGAAGAAGGACAGCTATAGCTAGATAATGGGTGGTCATTTTATACTTCCTTAATACGTCCCTGGTTACCAAAGGTCATGGTTACCGCATCGGTGTAAATATCGAAAGCTTTTCCTTTTTTTTTATTAAACACCGCCATGTTTCCACGCGAATGATAAACGGCGCTCGTGGAATATAATTGAAACGGTCGGAAAATATGTTTTTCTCTGGATTTTCTTGAATCCGATGATATTTTGTAAGATGAAATTCAATTGTGCTTGACAAATGAGGTGCTTTTAAGGTAATTTTGAAAAGATTTAAGTCTATAGTAGATCTTAAGATTAATCAAAACTGTGGGGCTATTACAGCTTTGTATCGTTATCGTAAATGAACTAAATTTTTTTGACATTTTGTTTACGATTACGAATTTTCTTAGAAAGAAACGTGGTTGTGCGCATGACCACTAATTGTCATAATTTTGATTAGTCTGTGTAAGGCTAAGTACACAATGTAGATTTTTTTTAAAAATGCAGAAAAAATATGAAAACATCAAGATAATCTTCTTTCGATCTTTGGATACTGATAACAATACGTTCGTCACTAATTTGAAAATAAGTTGGAGACAATTTGGAAGAGTTCTGGAGTTTTTGCATGAAGACCACTTGCTATACATAATATCGTTACACAGAATGTGTTTAATGCATTTTTAGTCATTTAACGGTGATTGATATAAATATTTCACAATGCGAAAAATTTTTGAATGTATTCTAAGCCTTTAAATATTTCCATGGTAACGAAACCGAAAAAATAACAAGTTAAAATTGGTATTACAGACAATTTTAGGATATTAATCATGAATAATTCGTCACTTGTTTATCCGAGTTTATCGTTTATAAACGTCAAATGAAAAAGGTACCTTTCGGAGTATCTTAAATGATTTTTAAGTTTACAAAGTTGAAATAAAGAACGGATATCGTGCCTAAATATCTAATGTTATGAAAACTATGTGAACAAAAATTCACTATTGTAGCGAGAAAGTCAAAATTGTTACGTTTTTGTACTATCTTAGATTTTTATCACTTTGAAAATGTAATAGGTACAAACAAAATAAGAGTTCATTTCATTAGGTACTGGAAAGTTAAGTATTATAATAAGGAAAATCAAAAATAAACTACAATTCCGAAAAATAACATGTTAATGTTGCACTTGGTGGCTACTGGGAGGCAATGCTTTCTCAGGAACTCTTAGCATCGATATACATCGCACGCTTTGATATGTCCTTCAAAGAAATTCAGTAAGCTCTTTTATGGTAGGCGCCAGGCTGTTGATGGCAGCAAATCTCGCAAGTCACAGTAGCTGGTAGGACCGTTAAGAGTGTAGGAGAATACCGAACACAAAAAACGTGATACATGGATGTTATATAAAAATGATTACCTTAACTTTGTTATTTCATAAATGAAAACAAATAAAGAACAAAACGTCATAATTTTTTTAATTACATTTATAACGTAAAGCAACATGTATAGTTTTTCATCTTTACACTTAAAACGTTCAATTTGTAGTAAATACTATTATACGTTTTACTAGTATTCAGAGACTTCAAATTCGTTCCAACACTCACAGCATCTTGCTTTTAAAAGCTGCTAATTTTAATTTACAAACTACAAAGACCGCTAGGTACTCCAATTTTATTTCAACAAATTTATATTAGCTCCATGTAAGTTGAATAAACTTTGATTGACAATACGTCAAATGAGCTAGAAAAACAGTTAAGTTAGGGTCAGGTCACGAGTAATTCCAGGTTCCGTACCCCGTCCCAAAACATCAAGCCATCAACAAATTATACTTTAATTTGTCCGACAGACCTTTTTTTAAAAAGACCCATCTAGTGATATTCCTTAAGTTCGATTGAAAAATCAATCGATTAATGCCAATTGCCAACACTGTTACAGAGACTGTAAGGTTTATTATTTTGAATATTTTAACTCTAAAAAAATGTTTTTATGCTTTGTTTTTCTTGGGATTCACTCGTGGTAATTTTTTTATTTGGTTTTATTTGAAACACAATTTTGTGAAAGCAATCAATTTAATTTTTTCTTCATACCTAGTATGGACTTTTAAGAGTCTATAGTAAATTGGCAAAATGATTCTATTTTTTATTTTTCTTTACATTTTACTGAGTTTGGAATATATTGTGATATGCAATAGGCAGTTCAATATTATTCTCAAATATTACTAATTGCGATTTAGTCCTAAGTTCTTAAAACAATAAATTTTTAAACATTATTATTTTGATATACAAACAAACACTTTGATTTTGTTTAGGATATATATTGTTTTTTGTGACAAACGTCAATAAATGACATTGTGAAATAGAGATGTAACGAATAGTTATTTGACCGAAAACAAAAAATTCTGTGTTCCGAATTCCGAAACAGTGGCGTGCAGTTCAAATATGGTTTGCATAGGTTACCTTAAGAAGTTTGAATTTAATTATTGAAGTATTCGTTGTTATTTATTTTTGGTATCTTTCCAACTACATTTAGGTGATAATTTTAATATAAATTAACGTAAAGCTTTTGCAGATCTCTCTTTTATCGTCTTTTGCATGAGGAATGCTCCGAAGATTTTTAAAGATGATCCTTTTATCTTCCTCTTATGACTAGCTTCCCACTAGTACTACGCGAGGTGAAACTCGTCATTTTTATTCGAATCTTACGCGGTAATCTACGTTTCGTTTCGTAAGAACTTTTTTGGAAAACGTTATGTCGCTTTTAACTGGGCTTCCCTGTCTCCGCTTTAGCGTTCCTCGAGCAATATGTTTTGTCCATCAATAAGGTTTGAGAAGAGGTCTAAAGTGTATTTGAAATTGGTCAACAATTTCAGTGTCTCTTGAAAGTAAAGTATCCATGAGTACTGGTAACCACTTACTAACAAGTGGGTCTACTGCACGATATTCGGCCGTAACGTTGAAAAGTTACCAGATACTTGGAACATCTCTATTTTGTTTACGATACGGTGTTTTTGTGTTGCATTTTAAACAAAATTGTTACGAAATGTCATCTCTGTGACTTGTCTCAAAAAAAATCATTATTGTGAATAAAATATTAGTGTCTGTTTGTAAACTATATATTTTTTTAATTCAAATTTATTTCCATCCATTTCAAAATTACTTTCGTTTCTCTGTTTACATCATCTCATTCACTGCAAGCAAATAATTGTTTTCCACCTAGCAAAAATAAGAGTTATCAAGTAATGTTTTTATAATTTAAATTTGGGAAATAATAATTTAGCTCTTTGCAAGATTGATAAAGTAGATCATTTTAGACCAATAAACAAAAACGACCGATCACAATTTTTTATAACTTTTTGTACAGGCATACCCATATGGTGCAACTTGTTTATCTTTACGTTTGAAGTTGTCAATTAGAAATTTACTAAAGCTGATGATACACTAGCGTACAAAAATAGATTTTTAACTAAAACAGACGGACGAGCTGACCGCCCACATGATGGTAAGTGGTGGTAGTATCAAAATAAGTGTGATACTCTGGATACATTTTGTGAAACTTATTATTAACTGCTAATAATAATAATAGACAGAATCTTTTTGAACCTGCGTTAATATCCGTTACGTTTTAAATATTTGTACAAATACAGAAATAGGCAGCGAGAAGCGACTTTACTTTGTAGTGTTAATGATGAGTTGGCTCGCATAACATCGTTTGCATGGGGAGGAAAGTATATATCACATAAAAAATAGCATACTTGACCATTGTTCAATAGCCATTGAAAGCTCCGGGATAATCCTTTCACCGAATACTCATAGCTAACCGTCATAGAACTGACAAGAATGTTGTCAATAGATAGATGCTACATGTACATGCACTTACGCTACATGTTTTTTTGACTCTCACCAATGGTGATACATGTTTGTATGATGTGACTGAGCCGCAATTGTCATTAATCTAAATACATAATTATTAAAAATCATTATGTGTCATAAAATATGTGTATGGTTCATGCATTTTCAGGAACATTTTTCCATCTAATGTGTACTTCGTTTTACAATAAATGGTAAAATTATTAAAGTTTTTCCGTAATACCAATTTTATGAAAAATGACGTCATTTGATGTGAAAATAGACGATTACGATAAACGACGCATCCTGTAATAGCCCCACTGCTCTTTTTATTTTTATTGTTGAGTTCTTGTAGTGTTATTGTCAGATCGATTCCAGTTCAAAGTCAAAGTCAAATCATTTATTTCAAACTAGCTGGCCCACACAACTTCGTCTGCGTCACATAAGGAAATTTTCTCACCGTTTAAACCTTCCCTGAACTTCTACGAATATTTCAAGATTAAAATAAGCCAAATCGGTTCAGTCGTTCTCGAGTTTTAGCGAAACTAACGAACAGCAATTCATTTTTATATATAAGAAGAAGATTAGATGTGGACACATATACATTTTGGATGTCAAAAATAAAATCAAAAGTTCCACCAGTTCGCTAAAATTACGCCTCCGTCCTGAGAAGAACCGGTGCAAGAAACTCAGTGGGCATGTCTTTTTTTAATTTAATATATTTTTTTAAGTATCGTAATATCATTAATTTCATTCATCATTAGGCCATCGTAATATTATAAACTTCAGTCGATAAAGGAGAAGTGAGTCAAATGAAGGAAAAATAATGATACAAATGGGTTCATTGCATAAAAGGAATAAACCCAAACACGCACAGCAAATCGTGTAATCTTGTCACTAAAAAGCTGCATTTTTAGCCATGATTCCTAAACTATTTATTTGATCTGGAACAATTAAATTCAAACTTATTCAGACACTCGCGGTTTTCTATTATACTATCATGCATTTTCAACGGGTTCTTAACACGATATTTAATAAATTGATTGTAGTTGAAGAAGTTGTCTCGATATTTCAACGTTGTTGCAAACGTCATGATCACGAGAAGACTGGATACTGCGGGTCAATTTAAGAGCAAACAAATCTGTCTACCCTCTTTCTCGTTCGCTTTTGGGTAGTACCACTGGAACTCGAACTCACATCACGACACACCACACTCACTGTATCTACAAGACTCTCTGAGCATGAAACCTTGAAATGATAGTATAATTAAATTCAACTTCACGACAGCCATCACTTTACAAACTATTATAATTATATTGAGAAAATAGAATCATCCGTAATTTATGAACCCATTTTGATGATGCCTTTTATTAAAAAGAAGATATTTGGCCACTGGTCTCATGATAAGAAAATCTTGAAAAAAGAATTCAATCGTGTTGGTAAAAATGTAATAGGTTAATAGTATTTTGTTATGTTGGTAACACTTCCCTTTTAATATTCTGTCATGACTGATGGCGTGTGTTAATTATTACAGTGTAAAAACTTCTAATATAAATAAAAGTCTGCTATAAGTTTACGATTGTTTTGTTTCATTTCAATAAATCGTTTACATTTACACAATATTACTGGTTACACACAAATAGTACAGGTCAGTAAGCAATAAAGCATACGTGGTACAAACGTATCAGTCACATATGTTATCACTTTGAACAATAGTTCCCTGTCAGCCCATCCAAACTGGCGTGAAGTTAACAGGATTCCTGTCCTGTTTGAAAAGTTTGACCTAAATCCGAAAAATACGCATTGCAGGATACATCGAAAACTAAAAAGCTAGAATTTTAGAATACTTCTTTAGAACTTGTAGTGATTTACGACTTTTCCAGATTTTATTACCGACTAGCTGACTTCGTCTGCGTCAAAAAGGCAGCACTGTTAGATTTTAATAAGACCTACAAACCCGTAGTATATCAATTGGTTCTATAATTAATAGTTTTCGCAGCGCGCTGAAAGAAAGTTTTTTGGAAAAAAATTTCACACATTTTTGAAGTTTTACTACGGATGTATATTTTCTCCAAAATAAAATCGAGCATATGTTACTCGTGGATAATCTAGCTTTCGATTGGTGAAAGAATTTTGCAAACCGGTCCAGTAGTTTTGTGCCTATTCTGTACCAACCCATTACTGCCCACTGTTGGGCTCAGGTCTCCTCAGGAGAGGGATTAGGCATAGTCCACCACGCTTGACTAGTGCAGATTGGGAACTTCACATATCTTCAAAGGATTTTTAAAACCCTTTTCTGATATGCAGGTTTCCTCACGATGTTTTCCTTCACCGTTTATAGTCAGTGGTGTTGTAAAAAATTGCACATAAATCTGTTTCACATTTAGATTTAGAGGTACAAGCCGGCCGGATTTGAACCCGCGACCTCCCGTTCGGAAGGAAACGCTTCGACCACTCGGCCACCACGCCTTAATGTGTATTGTGTGTGCCTATTCATTACAAGTCAAACAAACGAGATTTTCCTCTGTTTAGTAGTATTAGTGTAGACTAGCTGATAGGTAAGTGCGGCAGTAATTACCAAATTTTTCAAATTTTACCTTTATGTTTTTCAGTTGGAGGAAATCACCGGTACCCCATCCGCCCCGTGGGTGGGGTATGTGGGAGTTGAACCGCACTAAAACCTCTAACCGCTCACAGTCAGCGTCTGAACCCCGGTTGAGGCCAGAACCCAGCACGGGGTTATGAGGCACGACGCGACGCTCTCGGCACTTTTTCCCGTCGCGTCGACCTCATTATTACACCTTGGATTACATAATTGGACTTTTATTACGAATCCCTAATCATTTGAAAATATATTATAGATAATCTTCCTTGATGAATCGAATATCTAACACTGAATTTTTTTTTCAAATAGGATCAGCGGTTCCTGAGACTAACGCATTCAGAAAATAAAACAAACTCTACTAAAAACAAGTTTTATATAGTAGAATGGATTTTAAAAGGAACTAGCACAATCCAAATTTATTGTTTAATTTAGTAGAGTTTTAAAGTTAAGCAGTAAACTAAGTTTACAACAAATTTATGTGATAATACGGCTTATCGTAAAATGTTGAAATTTCACAAAAAGTCACACTTTTCGTTATAAAAATAACATCATCCAAATCAGTTCATTCGCTTAATGGGTATATTATTATGCCCACCTCCTACTGGAACTTGTGTGTATGTGGGTTCCACAACAGCGGCCACCGTAATGACTCTGAGCAGTGAAGCCAAGAGCCCTAGGAAAAGTTAGCTTGTCATGCTCTGACTTGAATACCTTCACCGTCTATTAGAGAGACAAAGGTAAGACATTCGTACAAAAATACGTATATTAATTTTCATATAATTATCGTAAATCAAAAGATTAATTCCTCGTGTAACGTCTTTTTAGGAAACGCTTATCGAAGAGGAAGCCGATATGAATGGAGTTGTACCTTCGCCACTACAGACAACATAATAATATTATTTTTCAAAATGTTTTATTCTAGAAATATTTCGAAAATACTGCGATTAAAATTCAATACTCTTTTGTGGGCTACTCTATCAAAATTTTATTGTTAAAATGAGCGTAAAGTTGCCAAATTTTATTTGATAAATTACTATCACTTAACTTATTTGGCACTAATAATTCAATATTGACATAAATGGTTTGAAACGTTTTTTACTGGCTTCAAAAAAAGAGGTGTCTCTCTATTCGACCGTAATTATTTGTTCGCGAACAACTTCATGTAATGTATATTATAAAAGCGAAAGTTTGTATGGATGTTTGTTACTCTTTCATGTAAAAACTACTGAATGGATTTGAATGAAACTTTACCACAATATAGCTTATACATCAGAATAACACATAGGTTACAATTTTTGATAATACGGGACGAACCTGAAGTCCACGCGAACGAAGTCGCGGGCAAAAGCTAGTCGTTTATAAAGCAATCTGTTCAATTCCATGTAGAATATAGTTTTATGTAATTATACGACTATCATGATTTATTAAGCGTAGGTATAAAGATTTTTTGAAACGAAGTTCTTTATCGCGCGTTATCGAAAGGGGGCTAGACGGAAATTCTTATGAAAAAATTTGCAACGACACTTTTTTGTTTTAGATGATTATCGCTAGATGGCGCTGTTTTTAAAATATTTTATAAAACAATTCCTTATTTTGTTTTATATGATTAATGCTAAATGGCGCTGTGCTTAAAATATTTTATTTTACAATTCCTTATTTTGTTTTTATTAATGCTAGATGGCGCTGTGATCAAAATATTTTATTTAAGTTATTAAATAAAATAAAAAATGTTATTACAATTCCCTCACTAATAAATTTAAAGGAACTTCGTTCCATCCGGGTGTCCCTTGACACCTCTCAAGTTTTTTTTTGAAATGCATAGCTACTTCACAATTTCTGAATTTTATAACGAACAACTATGTAATTCTTTAACTTCCAAAACAAAATCACTTACATTATTTAAAAAAAAAACTCTATTAAATCATCAAAATCGGCTCACGTAAACCAGTTAAAACGCAATCTAAAATCCTCTTATCTTCACATTTCACCTACAATCAAAAACCGTTTCCAATCAACCAAACCAATACAAGTAACAAAGCACAAATCCGCTTAGACAACCGTCTCGAAATCTCGAAAAACCTAATTGAACCGGTTTCGAGACCATCCGGCTGTCCGGGCGTACCGCAGTAGCAACCGGGCTTCGGGCAGGGGCGGTTGTGCGCCCGAACCTTTAAAAAAAACCTTCTTCTTCAAACTCAATCAATTCTAAGCTTTATTAGTCAAATTTTTAGAGTTAATTGGCTTTTTTCGAGATTTTTTTGTGTTGACTCTACAGGTGTCACATGCTTGTTGATGTGCTGTGTTTATTAGTGTTTTCAAGATATTTATTAATAATCAATTTAAATAATTCTTAAATTTTAATCTTTAAAAAAAATATAAAAAAAAAACACTTAAAATTTTCAATCAAATCGAGCACTCGTATTTTTTGTCAATAAAATATCGTGTAAGTTTTAAATAGGTTATTAAATTATAGAAAGTAAGTAATTAACTTAAATTTAACGTAAAAAAATTTAATATAATACATGACGACATTCAACTTTTGCAATTACAACCACGTGTAAACAAAACTCAAAAACTCTCCCTCACATAGTTCCTAAAAGTAACTCCTTAATATATTTATAAGAAAAAAAGTATAGTATTTAAAAAAGCGTTAAAATATGTGTCAATTGTCATTCCATTAAAATTATTTTTCCGTATTTTCCTCTAAGAATATTTCTTAACAATATAAAATGAATATTTCGGTTGTAAATATAATAAATATGAGTTTCATCAGAGGATGAGGAAACGTTTTCCTTATGTCTCAAGTATCGTACACAATAACTTACCTTCATTGTTATTTACGGTATTTTTACCTCATACATATTTGCTATAATCTTTTTTCTATTAGTGAGACATTAGTAGCAATTATTTTAGAATTCGAAATACTAAGTTAGAAAATGTACCAAATTCTTGAAAAAAAATATTCAATAATATATCTGCTGTGTAATCGAGAAAAAACTTTTTTTTTTTATTGCCATGAGCCAACGGGTCACCTGATCGTAAGTGGTTACCGTAGCTCATGAACCTTTGCAATGTCAGGGGAATTTAGGGGTCGCTACCTACGACCTAACTTTAAGGACCCTCCTCAAGCCTCGTTTGAAGAAGGACAAGTCATAGCGCTCTGGGAATACCGAAGAAAAAAGTGCCGAAATACAGTGTCTTTATATCCTCTTAATTCTTCCAACATACGATATTTCTTCTAAGATCTAAGATAACATTTTTATTGTATAAAATATAGACAAACAAATAATTCATCAAAGACGTAAACCAAACGATTTTTTTATTACTTCATACGTGACGCTAACGAAATGCCTACTACTAATAATAACCAACATCCATTGCGTAGTTTTAATGATTTATGCATACAGAGACAGACAGAGGAAGCGATTTTGTTTTATAAAATGTATAGGTAAACGCCCACAACTAAATCTTGCAGATCCATCAATGATTAGCTACAGATTATTATCATAATAGTGCATTGTCACGCTATACAGGGTGATTTCCTAGTGAGGGTACATATTGCAGGAGGGTGATGAGTACTCCGTTCTAATACGGAATATTACAAAAAATAAGTAAAATTACAAAAATTTTTTTTTTTTTTTAATCTAAATTCGACAAAACTATCTCAAACATAAACAATTTCGGCTTAAAGAGTGTTGACTAATGACCTCTAGTGATCTCGCGTACCCCACACCTCCGTCACACCCATCAGCTGTCGAAAAACCATAATTTTGCAAGAATTTTAGATATTTTTAAGTTGCGATTACTAAGGCATTAAGCCATATTCTTTAGTAATAATATTTTTACTGGTCGTATATGTACGCGCAACTTCGTCTGCGTCACAGAGAGATACAACATAGCCTTCCTTGATAAATGGACTTTCCAACAGTGAAATAATTTTTCAAATCGGAGCAATAGTTCCTGACATTAGCGCGTTCAAACAAATAAACTCTGCAGTGTTGTAATATTAGAATAGATGTAGGTACCTCTTTAAACTTGGCTTAAGAAAAGTACTGTATAAGTAGGTGATAGATAACGACTCTTAAGTGACCTATCAGAGGCTCGTATGCTATCCACTTATCACGTAGACTCGTTTATTAGTCATGCAATAAAAAAATCTATACTTATAATAAAATCGTAGAGAGGTCAATTCTGTACATTGAAAATATAAAAAAAAACTAGCAGGGGGTGTTTGGTTATCGATTCTGATGCCAAAAATGCAAGTAGATTTTTTTTTGTCTGTTTATCTGTTTATTTGTTTGTCTGTTTGTCTGTATCTTTGTGCACGCTAATCTCCGAACCGGCCGAACCAATTTAGTTGGGGTTTTTTGTAATGTATTATGGCAAGTCTCACTTAATGTATACCTTTTTTTTTTTAAGTTGGATGTGGTATGTGGAATTTGAACCGCACTAAAACCTCCAACCGCTCACACTCAGCGTCCGAACCCCGGCTGAGGCCAGAACCCAGCACGGGGTTATGAGGGACGGCGCGACGCGTTACGCCCAAGGCACTCTTTCCCGTCGCGCCGTAATGTATACCTAATACATTTCAAGCGAATTCATTGAGTTTTTTTCTGACCTTCGTACAAAAAAACCTAATCATAATATTAATATTGAATTCCCTAGATGTTAATGGATCAAATGAAAATTTTCGCCCATTATTCTTTTTCTAAATTAACATTTTCTTTGATGAGAAGGAATTCTTAATTAGCTACAATTATAAATATACGGGTATGCTGCTGTAATTAATTTTACTTGCTTCGTTTCTACGAGCTTATTTTAGCATTTTGATAACTCCTACTCACTAAAAATAATATCTGAAAAAATACCTTTTTTTTAATTTTTTTATTGCGTGATAGATAAACGAGCCTACGGCCCACCTGATGGTAAGCTGTCACCGTCGCTCATAAACCTGTGCAATGCCAGGGCAATGAAGGGCTGTTATCTATCGCCTACCGATACAGGACTTTTCTTAAACCTCGTTTAAAGAGGAACATGTCATAGCGCTCTAGGAACACCTGTTATATAATTAAATAAGTAAATTACCTTTGTTATCAGAAACTATTAGTAAGAGTAGTATAATAAGCTGCAATCTGTAAGGTTTTTACCCAGTTACATTTTCCGTGGGTAGTTTAATGAGGTCCCATCTTAGCGTGCTTCGGATAGCCCACCAATCGAAAGAGTTAGTGGTCTCTTCGCCGATGACTGCCGGTTCGAGGTTCCACCTCTAGTAGCTTCAGTGTAACGCGTCGCGTCATCCAACACAAAATCATGCTGGGTTTTGGCTCGGTATTTAGAAGTGTAAGCGATAAGAGGTTCGACTCACATATATACACCATGAGCAATTATTACCACTTACGATCAAGTAGTTATTCCCTTGGCTCGTCTGCCAATTAAAAAACTAAGGTTTAAGAAAAGTCTTGTATGGGTAGGCGGTAGATAACTTTGCCCTGGCATTGCAGAGGTTCATGAGCGACGGTGACCGCTTACCATCAGGTGGGCCGTAAACTCGTTTATCTATCTTACAATAAAAAAAAAATAAAAAAATATATATAATGTGTGGGTATCTACTGTGGACTTATGGCCAAAGGGAGATCTCCGACCGGGCGAGGTAGTGTATGCCCGGTCAGGCCGAAGCCCCACTGTAGTAGATTTCAGATGTCGTATATATGCGAAGATTTCTGCAAATTTCGTAACCGCGATTCAGGATCTCGCGCGTTATTATTGGTCGCCACGTAATGGATGGAAATCCGACGATTTAAATTGCTCTCTGTAAAATATATAACACCCAAAAAAATGAATCTCCAAAAAAAATCCTAATTTTAATAAACATATTTTCACCATCTAATACTAAAAGCAGCTCTCCAAGGATTAAATTATTTATATTGGATATTTCTCCACCTTGAGCCATAAATCCCAAGTCTCCATCGAACAGATTTAGAGTTAAACGGCTCCTCAACTTTGTTCATTAAAGTTTGAAATCAAAGTTTGGTTCTGTAGCCATTCACTCATGGAGAATGGAGAAACGGAACGCTTCGGGCAATTAGGTGAAGACTTTAGTTCTCTTTCTTCTTGTACAGTTTATTCCACAGTGAAACTCTAGAAACTAAAAAAAAGTATCAATTTGGAAAGGACTGTCGTTCCGGCGTTCTCGGAGTACTGTACTATACTGTACTGTAACAACCCATTACTGTCCACTGCTGAGCTCAGGTCTCCTCCGAAGAGGGGTTAGGCATAGTCCACCACGCTTCACATATCTTCAAAGGATTTTTAGAACCCTTTTCCGATATGCAGGTTTCCTCACGATGTTTTCCTTCACCGTTTTTAGCCAGAGGTGTTGTGAAAAATTGCACATAAATCTTTTTCATATTAAGATTTAGAGGTACAAGCCGGCCGGTTTTGAACCCGCGACCTCCTGTACGGAAGGCAAGCGCTTCAACCACTCGGCCACCACGACTCTCTCTCTCTCTCTCGTTCTCGGAGTGCTATGACATGTTTAAACGAGGTTTAAGAAAAGTCTTATAGTAGGTGATAAGTTATGGAACCTAATTCCGTGGTATACAGAGGCTTATGAGCGACGCTAACCATTTATTTATTTATTTATAAAGTTGTACCAACAAAGTAACAACAAAACACATACAAATAGAGAAGCCTTGGCTCGTCTGCCTACATGGCAATTAAAAAAAAGCAATCAAAGTACACATGAGTAAATGTCACTTAAATAATAGGTACAAACAGCATGCTAATAGATAGTAACATCGGAATTTAAAGTTACACTAAGTACAAAAAAACAAAAACAATTTATAATTAAAAAACATGTCGTATGAGAAGTAATTTAACATGAGATAAGCCATACATCATTTATCTGTCATGCAATAAGAAAGTTTTACAGTACATGTTAGACGGTACACGTTGCTTGTGCTGCCTGTATAATATAGGTACAGTTACACATGCTAGTTAGTAGCATGCTTTTAGTTTGCTCATTAGCATACTTATTTCGAGTATGCACTACACTTGTCTCATCTGTCTGTCTAGTCTGTGCTCATTATTAGCAATGTTTCAACACACGTACCACTAAGTAGCAATTGCTCAAAAGTAGCATGCTTTCGTGCTATTAACTAGCATGTGTGTAGAGCACCATTTTTTGCACTTACATAGAAAGAAAGAACATTTAATGAACACACAATACACGTTTACATACATTTTGAGTAAGACAAACACAATGTTAACAACAGTGCAGTGTGCCCATAAGGCCACAGCTCAGCATATGCTGCAGATTACTACAGCGCTGATTTTCAGCAAATTTCACATAGCAAATTATATCAGCTAGTCAAGAGTACTTTGTTAGCGGGAGGTACCATGCATTTTGCGTGTACCGCATTGCCCTTGCCCTAACACGGTGTCCATAATCAACCCCAACCTTCGCCATAATTAGCCTTATAAATAATTCAAAGGTATATTTTAGCATAAGTAAACGATTTTCGTGTATTTTAATGTTAAAAATATTTTTGTACAATTCTTTTTGACGTAATTCTGCTTTAATTCAGGTTTATGGGTGTAATATTGCTATGTAAAATATTAGTAGTATAAATAATTTATTTTAATAAAACTTTTTAATAATAATAATCTTTATTTCAAGGCTACCAAGACCCAAAAAAATGTTAGTATTACAAAGAACTTACAAGCTATGTTAGTAATTAAAGTAAAAGTTTTTGTAAGTCGCTACTATACCGCTCAATGCGAAACAGCACAGCAGCGATTCTCATACACACAATCGAGTCTGGTGGCGATCATATTCAGGACACTGTTGTACAAGCTACTAAAATCCTCGATATCATGTAGTAGTAGAGTGCTAGCTAATACAAGTAAAACAAGCCCAAACACGACGAGTCTATCTTGTTTAGCACATGACCACCTTCCAAATTCATAAACAGATCAGCGCCATTTTGTTATTGCATTGTCATGCCACATACAACTGCGTGCAAATGTCAGCTCAATCGTAAACCGGGAAGTTCGTCAAATTTAGCTTGCAAGATTCCACCCTAACTTACATAGTTTACATCCAGTGCAAGTTACATCTTCTTATCTTCTTCTTATATATAAAAATGAATTGCTGTTCGTTAGTCTCGCTAAAACTCGAGAACGGCTGAACCGATTTGGCTCATTTCAGTCTTGAAATATTCGTGTATATTCAGGGAAGGTTTAAACGGAAACTTTCCTTATCTTAAGCAGACGAAGTTGCGCGGGACAGCTAGTTAACTTATAAAAATATTTTTTTATTGCGTGACAAATACACTAGCCTACGCTCTACGTGGTAAGTGGTTACCGTCGCTCAAGTTCCTCTGCAATTCCAAGGCATTGAGGAGCCATTACCCATCACCAATACAAGACTTTCTTAAACCTCATTTAAAGAGACAAATGTCATAGCGCTCCGGAAACACTGTGAGTTACCAGCCCTACTTACTGACCACATTTAGGCTCTAGTCTTCTCAATAGAAGTATCAGTATAGTTCAGAGCATTTCCTTAATGTAAGTTAGAGCCTTCTTAGATCCTCTTCCAATATGCATGAGGGATCAAATTGTATTTCGTCATCATTTTGGTCTCTGTTATACAAAGCACACTGGACTGTTATAGCAATGAGTATGATATTAAATGGTATTGTATTTTTTTGTAATACATAGATTATGACCTGCCAGATTATTAGACTACAGGCCCATGAAGAAAAATTATGGGTCATTTGAACCACCAGGTGACCTATCTAAAACGAAATTCTTGCATAAAATAATAAGATTCAGTACTATGCCGTCACTTGTAAGCTGTCCAACTGAGTGCAAGTGAGCATTCAGGGGATTACAACCATCGTTTTTTCCCCTTGTCGCATGATTTTTGTACGGCGTTGAGGAATAATGGATTAGAAGCAGTATTTAAATAGACAGATGTAATACAGATGCCGTAAAAAATCAAATGACTAAATATACCCCGGTAATTGTCGGAAAATTAAAAAAAAATTCCGACTTTGTGGCCCAACATTTGTGTACGTTGACGGCATAGTACTGAATCTTATTATTTTATGCTAGAATTTCGTTTTAGATAGGTCACCTGGTGGTTCAAATGACCCATAATTTTTCTTCATGGGCCTGTAGTCTATATAATTGTGAACGTAACTCTAGATCTCGACAATGCCAATTCTCGTCAAACATGCAGACCTTATCTTAAATCTTGTTTAAAGAGGAACAAGACATAGGATAGTATTGTTTTTTTTCTAAGTGGTTCTATGTCAGTGGCGAAGGGTTTGTATAACTCCATTCCTATCAGATTCCCCATCGATATTTTATAGACTTAAAAACATGGTAAGAGAGAGTCTTCAGAAATCTTTCAAAGCAGCTTGTTCTTGCATTAACTATCGGGATGCAGATAGTCTGTAACCAATTGACTCTTCACCACTGTGTGATCCAAAATTTGTTATGGTATATTGACGTGACAACGTCTTATAAATTGGTTTGCCGGGTGACACTTCAAGAAACTGCGTTATGCTCACGTTATGCGCTCACAATGAGAGCGAGTGAGAGGCACGCGTGCCTTTCACTTTTTAAGTCAGTCTCTCTCGCTCTTAGGCAGGTTAACCATGCCCGCCTCGTTGTCACGTAAAACTTTCGCCCGTATACCGACTTTACAGGCAACCAATTTTTTTACATCTATTACATTTTCCAACTCAATACCTAATCATTTTCGTGAAACATTTTAACATTTGCATTAAATGTCGTCGTAAGTTATATCCAAGATTTTAAGTGAACTTTAAAATTCAAAACTATTTGAGCGCAAAGAATAATGACCTTTATTTTTATAAATATAAAGACTTTGTTTGTCTGGCTTTGTTTGAGTTCAATTTATTTTTCAAATTGCTTTTGCATTCATCTAGGGAGACGGGAGCCATGTTGATTTTGTACAAATGAAATACAGAGATAGCTTCACTGATTAATACCAGTTTTTGTGTAATAATATTGTATTTATTACCTTTGTAAAACCAAGTGATATTTTAGATTTTTAACTTGCATTGGATATAATTATGTACATATGTGGGAAATGGATGTAACTGTGTCGTACCTAGGTATGTAGGTATCTTGCGAGTTGAATTTGATCGGTTTCTCGTTTTAGCTGATATTTTGCACGCAGATACATATACGCTGGTATTTCGCGTGATAAAGAATAAAAAAAATTATGAGATTTATTAAAACTCATATTAATTTTTTTTTAGAAATAGCCGTTTTCAGAAAGATACTCAAATAATAGTGATTCCGAACTCAAGGCGAGCACCACAATTGCGTCATCTAGTAGTCAAATTACACATTAATTTGGAACGAAGTTCCTTATCGCGCGTTATCGAAAGGGGTCTAGACGGAAATTCTTATGAAAAAGTTGTCACGACACTTTATTTGTTTTAGGTGATTATCGCTAGATGGCGCTGTGATTAAAATCTTTTAAAACAATTCCTTATTTTGATTTATATGATTAAAGCTAGATGGCGCTGTGATCAAAATAATTTATTTAAGTTATAATAATTTAAAAAATATTTTTTTATTACAATTCCCTCACTAATTAATCGAAAGGAACTTCGTCCCATCCGGGTGACTCTTGACACCTCTCAAGTTTTTTATTACTAGACTGCAACATATTTGTAACACGATATCACTTGAACTATTCATTTCTACCCCTAAAGTTCTACTAGTTCTAAAACTTTAAAATAAAACCATGAATATATTAAAGTAGTAGGAAGTAGTTCTGTAGCATAGCAAAGCTCGGGGGAGCTTTGTCAAAGTTAACGGGTTGCCTTAAATTTATGTGTGACATAATTTTCGAACTTGAAGCTTGCGTAGTGTGTGGTCCAAGTTAAAAGGGAATTTGAGCCAAAAATTATACAGGGTGGATCTGTAACTTTGGACAATCTGACGTGGGGTGAATGACATGTATATATGACCTGTATAATAAAACTTAGAACCACTTTTATATATATTTCTATCTATCTATAGTCGTACGTTTTCTATACAATGTCAGGAAAAAAAGTTTAACCGATCCAAAAAATAAAAATGGTGCTAAGTTGTATTTCAACAGGTCATTCACCCCACGTCAGTCCAAAGTTACAGATCCACCCTGTATATACTAGCTGACCCTTGCAACTTCGTCTGCGTAACACATGCAAAGTTTCTCACCGTTTAAACCTACCCTGAACTTCCACGAATATTTCAAGACTTTAGTTTAATTAATTAGTCAAATCGGTTAAGCCGTTATCGTTTACCAAAATACAAAACGACTCGTCTGTGGCTGTCAAATGTCCCTATAGAAGGTAATATTGGACGAATGCCAGTTTTGGATGTCGCGATACAATGCAATAATATGACGAAATGGCGCAGCATCCATCTATCCATTATCAGGATTCGAAAGGTGCCCATAGGAACTCCTGTACTAAACAAGATAGACCCAGCGTATTTAGGTTTGTTTTACTCGTAGCACTTCCCTACTTTATAGGGTGGGCAATCTAACGTTTGCATTTTGAACTACTGTTTATTTAGAGAATAACAGCTCAAATGTCAATAATTTAGTTAAAGGTTTGACATTTACGAAATGGGACGCTATACGCTTGAACAAAATTGGGAAATATTGAAAAATTACTTCCAAAGTGGTGAGTCTTCAGTCCAAACTGTAAGAAATGTGTGTGTGTGTGTCAGATGAAGCCCATTTTCACCTCGGAGGGTATGTCAGTAAGCAAAATTGTCGCATCTGGGGGTCGGAAAATTCACACGTCACCATTGAGAAGCCAATGCACCCACAAAGAGTTACGGTTTGGTGTGGGTTTTGGTCCGGCGGCATCATTCGAAAATGAGCAAGGAGCCGCCGTTACGGTCAATGGCGAGCGTTACCGTGCCATGCTCAACGAATTTTTGTTTCCAAAAGTTGAAGAGCATGACATGGACGACATTTGGTTTCAACAGGATGGCGCAACATGCCACACAGCCTACATGACAGTCGAACTTTTGAAAAATGCAAACTTTATATGGCCCACCCCTTATATCCAGGATATTAAAAGCTTGTATTTATAAATTAATGTTATTTTTCTCACCTTTCCTTTCACCTACACCACAGTCAAACAACAAAGTAAGGGTTACAGTGCCACTGGCATTCAGGTAAAGGCCACTAAAGCCTACATTTAAAGTGAAATCGTCAGATTTATTAGTCGTAACTCTTAACAAAGTATTCCATCCATTCAGGAAATGTACGGGTCGATTTAACAATTAAATTAAAGGTTGGGTCGATACTCGAGCGCCACTATTAAATCAATGGGGAAGCTGCTGAGGTGGAAATTCGGCCGGTATACACCTGTGAAATCCTCTCTGTAAAGATGAGCATTTTTTTTTATTTAGTTGGAGGAAAACACCGCGGTGCGGGCGGGGTATGTGGGAGTTGAACCGCACTAAAATCTTCAACCGCTCACACTCAGCGTCCGAACCCCGGCTGAGGCCAGAACCCAGCGCGGGGTTATGAGGGACGGCGCGACGTGTTACGCCCAAGGCACTCTTTCCCGTCGCGCCGCCCCTTAAATATTACTTAATAATTAATTTATTACGATTTATAAACTTACTGTCAGGCCTCAGGACACTGCTACGCACTACGACACGAGAGCAGAAAAACGACGATGTAGGCGTAGAAATTTTGCCACAGAAAAACATCAAAAAGCAGCCCACACATGTATTGTGTTAGACAAGCGTACATATAGTGATATCAATATTAAAACACTTCTAGAATTTTAAGACACTGTTGGACCAGCACAGCAATTATTACTGTCTACTGCTGGAGTTAAGTCTACTCAGTAGAGCGATCCGGCATTATTTGTGACACTTTATTGGGCACTAGATGACCCTCGCAACTTCGTCTGCGTCAAAAAGGGTTACTGTTGTCTATAATCAATAGTTTTCGCAGCGCACGCGATGAAAGTCTTTGGTATTTTTTCATACCTTGACTTACACTATTGAAATTTTAGTGCGGATCCCTATTTTTTTCCAAAACGAATCAAGCCTATGTAACTCGTGGATAATGGAGCTTTCGAATGGTGAAAGAATTTTAAAAACGGTTCTTTACTTTTTGAACCTATTTATAACAACCAAACAAAGTTTTTCTCTTTATAATATTACTAGCGGGCCTGTGCAAATTCGTCTGCGTTACTTTAAATTAGCCTATGTTCTTTCTCAAGGTCTAAAGATTTTCTTTGCTAAATTTCATCAAAATCGGTTGAGAGGTTTAACCGGGAAAGCGTAACAGACAGACAGAGTTACTTTCGCATTTATAATATTAGTAGGGATAGTATCCATAGACAAAAGAAAAACATTGAACTATAGTATTCTATCTAAAGGTCCAATATTATCTATTCTTTCAGAAATGCTCTTGAATTATTCTTCGTTTTTAATATTCGAAGCAACACAAAAGACTGCTTGTTTGTCTAAAATTTTCGAACTAGGTCAAACTGCAGTGTTTTCTGCACTTCCTACAAAATGTTTGTGTTGTCTGAATATACGTAGTAACTAGTAATAATATATGACGGCGTAAATAGTGTGTTGAGGTGTAATGACGTTGTAATTAGTCGATCTTTGTTTTGTCAGGAATGACGTCACAATGTCCACTTGTGATCAACACTTTTGAATAAAAACTTCAAAATAACTATTTTTAACAGTTTATTACTTTTACATCAAGAGGTCCGTTCGCCTCGACAATTCAAACACGAATGAATAATTACAGCGGCCAGCGTCTGTATTTATAGCAAGTCTCCACTTCCAACTACCCGCACGGTGAATAGATTGGTTTCCCTTGTTATCACCCCGTTATATATATTGTGGAGCAGTGACCAGTGCTGGATGTTAAAGTTGGTTTTAGTTAATCTGTGACGATATTTGTTTATTTAATTAATTAAAATTACGAGACAATAAGCTTACAAACATTCACGGTGTTCCCGAAGCGCTATGACATGTCTCTCTTCAAACAAGGTTTAAGAAAAGTCCTATAAAGGTAGATGTAGGCGACTGAATGTAACTAAAGCGCCATCTATAAATAGTTTTATTAAGAATGATTAAAACCTCATTTGTAAATTTTTTTTTAAATGTACGATGTAATGAAAAATGTTGGCGCGCTTTTTCAAAAATGGAATTTTGACAAATACAGATTTCGTCATATTTTTTCTCAACTTTTATTTTTATCTTTTTATTTGATTGTTTTTATGTTTCTTTGCATGTGCAACGTTAGATTTCTTACAGTAGGTGATGATCAGGTGGGCCTTAAGCTCGTTTATCTAGCTTGCAATAAAAATAATAACAATAATTAATCTACATGCAAACTTAATTAACCACTCAACTGGGATCGGCAACCAAATCGGTTTGTTTACTTTTGCCAAGTCTGTGGCAGGAGCCAAAATTGAGCACAGTTCTAAAACTAGTTTTGTTTACATTTTTTAATCATCTCATATTTGGAGACCATACATGGAGACAATAAACTTTCGCCGAAAATGCAATACATCGTCTTTTAATAATAATGATTTACAGAAATATAAGGTTTAGATAAAAATCTAAATTAATGTTTATTGGAAAAAATGATCTTAAAAAGAAGCTCAAACAGGGTAGTAATTCCGAACGAGTTTCGCGATCTAGTGAATAGTGTCGTTCCCAGTTGAGTGGTTATAGACGAATACAAGGTGTTAAGAAATATAATCCAGAAATCACACGATAAATTTTAATTGTGTATAATTTTGCTGATATTTTCTTGTGTACATTTTGTATTAAAATTTTATACAACTAATATGAAGAGATAATATCGTGATGGAACCACAGCACCGATTTCTAATATTCTTTTAGCGTCATAATTCTAAATTAGTTAAATAAAAGCAATTCTTCGTAATAATAGTAGAGGAGGCGACGATGCTAAATGGGGATTTACTCGAGCGTTGAAGAGACCTATTGGGATGCAAAGCTTAGATGATAAGAAGAAAAAAATGTTATATGACATATACCTTTACATCGGTGGGGAAAGGGGCTATAGATTTTTAAATATGTAAAAAAAAACTGTTGCATGGACATCCTCGAGCGCGTCAGATATTGATAGCATCAATGCCCTACGTATTTTTAATAACGTACGTATGTTAATCTGATCGTTTGCGTGATGCGGGTGGTTGTAATTAAAGGTTGAAAATGAAAAAAAAAAAAAAAAATATCGAGCGCGTCAGATTTTCTAAGGGAGTGTTAAGTACACCAAAAAAAGCTCTCATTCACTAATCTGACGATTTCGATGGGACGCAAACTCGCGGCCATTTTCATAATGTGCAAAAAAAAATCGCCATTTTGAAATACTCAAGCGCGTCAGATTAAGATATATATGGTTCATCTTTATGTTCTAAACGTACTGTCTCATAATCTGACGATTATCTAGAGGGATTCGCCTGATCTGACAAAAAAAAAATTAGAAAAACGGTTCACTTTAAAGCCATCCCTGCAACTTCCCGCTAATTCCATTCCTGAGTTCAAAGAAATAATATTTCTATGCATTTGAGCTCTCCCAGCTCGAAAGTCTGATAGAAGTTTCATAGAACACTATTTTTGGAATTTTCAAACTGCAATAACTTTCGAATGCAACAGAAACCAGAGTGGTGACGGAGTGAGAGTCATAGATAGAGAAAGAGTGAGAGAGGAATAGAAACGCGGAGATGGAAATGTAGGCATCACGCAGCTGCACGCATTTAACTTTATCGACGAACTAGCTGGCCCACACAACTTCGTCTGCGTCACATTAGGAAATTTTCTCACCGTTTAAACCTTCCCTGGACTTCTACGAATATTTCAAGATTAAAATAAGCCAAATCGGTTCAGTCGTTCTCGAGTTTTAGCGAGACTAACGAACAGCAATTCATTTTTATATATATAAGATTTTTGTTATTTCGGCTTGCGGAAATCGTCAGATTATATATTTTTTATTATTCTTGAATTATTTCCTTCAAAATAAAAAAATTTTTAGCTACGCTAGAGAATGTCGAGATGAAGTTTTTTTTTTACAACTTTGTTACCGTCTCCTTTTTTTACGTCACTCTCAAATTGTCAGATTATTGGAATATACACTTTTTAGGATGTAATTAACTCACCCTAGCTTAATCTGACGCGCTCGAGAATTTCTGATCGTCAATTTTTTTTTACTAATCTGATCCTGTATCCTTCACGGGCGGCCTTAGATATGGGCCTCATATTTTGTGGAGGTACTTAACCGGGTACAAGGTACCCCCTGTATATTAATCTGCCGCGCTGTAGTAAATCCCGGAATCCCCGCTTGGGCTCCTCTACTATAAAAGCTAAATTATCTTGAAAATAAAAGCAATTTATATTAAATTGTGTGACATTTAAATTGACTTGGAAACTCAATTGTTTTATACTACGACTACGGTTAGAGCGTTGCCAGCATCTAGATTACATAAAATAAGTAATTCTTTCCAGGGTTTGTCTGTAAAGCTTTATAACAAAATCCCAGTGGCCGTTCAAACATTGCCTATAAATAGGTTTAAGAGAGTTATCAAAGAACGGTTATGCAGTAAAGCATATTATAAACTTAATCAATACATAGTATAAAATAAAGTCGCTTTCGCTGTATGTCTGTATGTATGCATAGATCTTTAAAACTACGCAACGGATTTTGATTTCGATATTGTATTTTTTGCGTAATATATTGCAAAATGCTAATCAACCATTTGGTTAATAGTGAACTTGAATACTTTGGAATTCAAAACACAAAAATATTAATTAATATCAAACTCACATCTTAAAAAGAACAGAAAACTCATCGCTTAAAAACAAAACAACAACGAAAAACTTACAAAAAAATTACCTCAAAATTTCTACTCAGTCAAATTAATTCTAACAAAAACAGTGCTGTGAAATACACCCAGTGCCTAAACAAACAGTGTCCATTTAAAGTAGACGGATTATAGCGTAGTGTACATATATTGTGGAAATGAACACAGTACAGAGTACGGGAGGCCATGGAGGATCAATCAAGAAGGACCATAAACATGAGGTAAGTTGGTTTTTATCATCAACTAGCTGATCTTTTTGCAATTCTTTCATCGACATAGCCCAAAGAATTGCATCTTTGAAGTGGCAATGAGCAGGACACATTGTGCGCAGAGCTGATGGCCGATGGGGCCGAAAAGTTCTAGAGTGGCGACCACGAACTGGTAGGCGCAGCGTAGTCAGACCTCCCACAAGGTGGACCGATGACCTGGTCAGGTCCGCGGGAGGTGGCTGGATGCGGACAGCGCAGGACCGATCGATGTGGCGAGGTTTGGGGGAGGCCTATGTCCAGCAGTGAACGTCTACGGGCTGATGATGATGATGATCTTTTTGCACTCTTTGTCGCGCACTTTGTCTGCATCACAAAGGGAAACAATACATATATCCTATCATTATCAGCCTGTAAACGTCCAATGCTGGACATAGACCTCCCCTAAAGATTTCCAATGCGACCGGTTGGTAGTGGCCTGCGTCCAGCGTGTTCCTGCGATCTTAACAAGATCATCCGTCCACCTTGTATCCTTCCTCAATGAAATGAAATTTAATTAGACAAGGTGGTATATAACAATTTCTCCATGTTCATATTAAGGCAAATTTAACAGGAACTTATATTAACAATAGGAGAACTTAGGTCCTCGTACTAGGATACCCTGTGTTACGAGTGACCTAGCCTTCCTTCTATAATACGTACAAAATTGCTTCACAGAAAAAACAAAACTATTTAGATAAGAGAAAAAAAACTTGAGAGGTGTCAAGGGACACCCGGATGGAACGAAGTTCCTTTCGATTAATTAGTGAGGAAATCGTAATATTTTTTTTTAATAAAATATTTTGATCACAGCGCCATCTAGCATTAATCACATAAAACAAAATAAGGAATTGTTTTATAAAAGATTTTAGTCACAGTGCCATCTAGCGATAATCATCTAAAACAAAAAAAGTGTCGTGCCAACTTTTTCATAAGAATTTCCGTCTAGCCTCCTTTCGATAACGCGCGATAAGGAACTTCGTTCCAAAAATAAAATATAAATAAACACAAAGCAAATTACAATGTGACACAACGGAGTGTACAACATGCAAAAGATTGTCCACTAGTGTGTGTGTCAAGAATTATAGATCGAAATTATCATAGTAGTGTGTGATTGTGCATGTGTAGTGTCAATAAAGTCGGTAAAAGTCGTGGTGGCCGAGTGGTCGAAGCACTTCCTTCCGTACGGGAGGTCGCGGGTTCAAATCCGGCCGGCTTGTACCTCTAAATCTAAGTGTGAAAAAGATTTATGTGCAATTTTTCACAACACCACTGGCTAAAAACGGTGAAGGAAAACATCGTGAGGAAACCTGCATGTCGGAAAAGGGTTCTAAAAATCCCTTGAAGATATGTGAAGTCCCCGATCCGCACTGGGCAAGCGTGGTGGACTATGCCTAATCCCTCTTCTGAGGAGACCTGAGCCCAACAGTGGGCAGTAATGGGTTGGTACAGTGTCAATAAATGAATTTTCAAAAACTGGAAGAATGTTTTAAATCCCACAAGATGGGCGAACGACGAGGCGAACAATGGCGAGGTTTGGGGAGACCTATATCCCGCAGTAGACGTCTATGGGCTGATGATGATGATGAAATGAGTTCTCCCTCCTGAGTATCTCGAGCGCTAAGACTTGTCCGTCAAACGAGGCATGAAGAAAGTCCGTAAAGGTGGTGGAATCTCAGTTTTTCTTCAGGAGGCACGTTCACACACAAATACATTATTATTAGTTCGAAAGCGTGTTATATTATTGGAACGAAGTTCCTTATCGCGCGTTATCGAAAGGGGGCTAGACGGAAATATTTATGAAAATTTTGTCACGACACTTTTTTGTTTTAGATGATTATCGCTAGATGACGCTGTAATTAAAATATTTTAAAACAATTCCTTAATTTGTTTTATATGATTAATGCTAGATGGCGCTGTGATCAAAACATTTTATTTAAGTTATAATAATTAGTTACTTTAAAACGTCTGTCTCTCTCTCTGATAATAAAATTTTATTACAATTCCCTCACTAATTAATCGAAAGGAACTTCGTTCCATCCGGGTGTCCCTTGACACCTCTTAAGTTTTTTTTCTGAAATCTACAGGTACTAAGGCTTTGAAGTCTTTAATAGCCGATTAAGTAAAGTTTATTTACCATTAGTAATTTTCTAAAGAACCTATATCTCAAGAAAAATATCTTTATTATATTTATTCCATTTAGAAAAAATCCCTTAAAGGGAACAGTAATTAGCACTAATGAATATTAGTCGATAATAATGTTGTGAAAAGCTTTTGCGAGGTCATCTAAGGGATGGGATAATGTCGATTTTAATTATTATCTATACTTATAATAAAATCGTAGAGAGGTCAATTCTGTACATTGAAAATATCAAAAAAAAAACTAGCAGGGGGTGTTTGGTTATCGATTCTGATGCCAAAAATGCAATTAGATTTTTTTTTGTCTGTTTATCTGTTTGTCTGTTTGTCTGTATCTTTGTGCACGCTAATCTCCGAACCGGCTGAACCAATTTAGTTGGGGTTTTTTGTAATGTATTATGGCAAGTCTCACTTAACATTTAGTCGTTGTTTTATCAAAATCGGTTCAGTATTAAAAAAGTTATAAGCGAAATAACGTCGATGGGTATTACGTTTTATTGGCCAACATAAAGAGATCTCCAATTTACATGGTGAATCGTCGCAACTGGAGCTCTGACTAAAGTGGCCGGCAGAACCAGTCATATTGAGTAATTCGTATTTCGACTGGAAAGAGAGCCGAGCGCGTAACGCGTCGCGCCGTCCCTACAAACCCCGTGCTGAGTTCTGGCCTCAGCCGGGGTTTGGACGATGAGTGTGAGCGGTTGGAGGTTTTAGTGCGGTTCAACTCCCACATATCCGGTGATTTCCTACAACTGAAAAAAAAAAGTTAGTCTTTATTACTTAAGCTCGGCCATTGAAAGTCCCATCCAAATCAACCCAGCTCCATGTTTAGGCTCTACTGAAGCGTCCTGATGAGATCTTTGTGTAGAGGATGAATGTCAAGGTCTGATGATGGAGCTGGAAGGTGGCTATGGGAACTCCATCATTAAGCAAGATAACCTCATCGTGTTCAGGCTCTAATGAAGCGTCCTGAGGAGATCTTTGCGTAGAGGATGAATGTCAAGGTCTGATGATGGAGCTGGTAGGTGGCTATGGGAACTCCGTCATTAACCAAGATAACCTCATCGTGTTCAGGCTCTAATGAAGCGTCTTGATGAGATCTTTGCATAGAAGATGAATGTCAAGTTCTGATGATGGAGCTGGAAGGTGGCTATGGGAACTCCGTCATTAAGCAAGATAACCTCATCGTGTTCAGGCTCTAATGATGCGTCCTGATGAGATCTTTGTGTAGAGGATGAATGTCAAGGTCTGATGATGGAGCTGGAAGGTGGCTATGGGAACTCCATCATTAAGCAAGATAACCTCATCGTGTTCAGGCTCTAATGAAGCGTCCTGAGGAGATCTTTGCGTAGAGGATGAATGTCAAGGTCTGATGATGGAGCTGGTAGGTGGCTATGGGAACTCCGTCATTAACCAAGATAACCTCATCGCGTTTAGACTCTAATGAAGCGTCTTTATGAGTTCTTTGCGTAGAGGATGAATGTCAAGGTCTGATGATGGAGCTGGAAGGTGGCCACTGTCTGTCTGGCTAATCTCTGGAATGGCTAGACCGATTCGGACGGGCTGACTTTCAATGACTGATAGTTTATGTTATAAGGAGTAACTTAGGCTATATTTATTTTAGAAATTGTTGTTTTTTTTAAATTCTCGATGAAGTTCAAGGATGGTATTTACAGCGAAAAAAAAATCTAATAGTTGACATTTAATTGTGATTGGCGCAGACGAAGTTGCGCGGGGCAGCTAGTCTTAAATATAATAAAAATGAATTGTTGTTGGTAAGTCTTGTTAAAAGTCGAAAATAGCGAAATCGACTAATTTTAGGTTTAAAATATGCGGCCTATGTTTACAAGTAGAACCACATAATGAATGCAAGAATTTTATTTATATATTTAAAACTTTACTGTACACCAAGTAAAGAAAATTACAGTGACTTATAATAACTAAAAATAAGCACAAAAGGCGAGCTTAACTCAAAAATGAGTTTTCTTACAGCAACCCTATGAAAAAAAACAGATATGACATTGTACAGAGAGGTAGTGAAGTGTACTAAATAAACTATACGAATTAACTACATACAGATTAGCAGTCTAAGTACTGCCACTATGTAACAATCTATAATATAAAATGAATCGCAAAATGTGTTGGTAAGCGCATAACTCAACAACGCCTGGACCAATTTGGCCAAATCTTTTTTTTAAATGTTCGTTGAAGTTCAACGATGGTTTTTACGGCGAGAAAAACTCGAATAGTTGCCGGGAAAAATGAAAAAAATGGGTCTTAGGGTTCACGCAGACGACGTCGCGGGCAGCAGCTAGTAATTTATAAATTTTATTTTTTAATACAAAACCTTAACCTTTTGGGTACAGACAGCTAATCAATACAAGAATAAAAACATTTCAACCTACACCGCATTTAAAGTTTCCAACAGACAAGAGACAGTAGACGAAAAGAACGATCTATGATGCAAGCACTTTTTTGCCCCGCATCATTCCGATCCGTATTGGACGTGGGGTCCATTCATGCGTCCGTGGTGTTCCCGGAGCGCTATGACATGTCACTTTTGAAACGCGGTTTAAGAAAAGTCCTGTGTGGCTAGGTAATAGATAACGCTCCTCATTGCCCTGGCAGAGGTTCATGAGTTAACCGCCAAGTGGGTCGTAAGTTCATTTAAATAATGATAATAGATCATGATTCATCATCATCATCATCCGCCTATAAACGTCCACTGCTGGACATAGGCCTCCCCCAAATCTCGTCACATCGACCTGTCCTGCGCCATCTGCATCCAGTGACCTCCCGCGATCTTGACCAGATCGTCCGTGTATCTTGTGAGGGATCTACCAACATTGCGCCTACCGGTTCGTGGCCGCCCCTCCACTTTTTGGCCCCATTGGCCATCCGTTCTTCGCACAATGTGTTCTGCCCATTGCCACTTCAAAGATGCAATTCTTTGGGCTATGTCGGTTACTTTAGTCCTTCTGCGGATCTCCTCATTTCTGATTTGATCACGCAGAGAAACACCCAGCATAGCCCTTTCCATCGCTCTTTGAGTGACTCTGAGTCGTCTAATAAGACCCATCGTGAGCGACCAAGTCTCTGATCCATAAGTCATCACTGGCAACACACACTGGTCGAAGACTTTTGTCTTGAGACACTGCGGTATTTTGGACGAGAAAACTTATACCGTCTTACTACACTTCATGGCGACTTCATAATAAAATTTGATGACACCAGCAAATACCTCATTTTTAATTCAAATAATGCAACTTTAGACATAAAACTCTTTATATGGACCAATAAATTCTCTCGATAGTAGTGACGATAAAATATATCGTCATGTGGATCACATCACTAGCGTGTAGTTTATTGCTCGGAAGAATCTGTACAATTCCTGGTATTCTTCATTGGAAATTCCAGAGAAAAATAACTTTATTAATAACAGTATAAAATTTATATATCGACTTTTATACTTGTCAAGTTTTTTGGTACTTGCATAGAATTATTACATCTGGAATCAACATCATGAACAACAGAATGAAGCCAATTTAAAGTGATCGCGCGTAACTACACGATGCCGCGATGTTTTGAATCAACATCATGAATAACAAAGTGTAATTTTAAAGAACTTATGTGTGTGTAATATGTTATTAGTTTGTTAAACGAATTGAGTGCCATCGGTACACTAACGCCAGAATATCGTGTAGTTACGCGCGATGCACTTTAAATTGGCTTCATTCTTGTTGTTCATGATGTTGATATCAGATGTGGGTACTTGGTGGTTGGTTATGTTTTTTCTGTCGTTTTAAAAAGGTTCTAGATTATTTGTGAAGCTTGATAAATGACAATGTGACAGTTATTTAGGGAACCAGACCTTGATCTAGACCAATCATTTTTTTTAATTTGTATTGGGTAAAATTTAACCCCAAACCCCTAATTAAATTTGACGGATTTTTTTAGTAGCTATGACTTGTCCTTCTTCAAACGAGGTTAAAGTCCTTATAGGTGGGTCATAAGTAGTGGCTCCTTAGTGTCTCCTGAAATTTTAGAGGTCCATGAGCAACAGTTATCGCTTACGATTATATGGCCTGCTCTATCCACTAGTCTATGGGCTATTAAAAAAAACATTTTTAGTCTCTACAGAATTTTTTCCTTTTAAATTACCCACACTCTATATACGCTACTACTCTTTATTTACTAAACAATTTTACCTAGAAACCAATAACTAGGCGTACACTGCAGTAATTAATCAAGTAGACGCCTGATAGTAAATTGGAGGCAATCAGGTACGCTGTTAAATGATCAAATAACGTTGCTCTAGTTTTCTATCAGGCGATTAATGAGAAAACGCGTGTTGTCTTGGAAAGTTGAGGTAAATAGTTGATAATGTTTTTTTAAATACAATTAATTGATTAAAAAAAACTATCCTTGTGACGTCTTGATTAATAAATAAGGTTAAAGAGTAGTCCAGCATAGTACGTTTTTTTTTTTTCGGTATTCCCAGAGCGCTATGACTTGTCCTTCTTCAAACGAGGCTTGAGGTGTTACGCGCGATCGATGTACTTTCAATTGGCTTCATTCTGTTGTTCATGATGTTGATTCCAGATGTAATAATTCTATGCTAATAACTAGTAGTTTTGATCAATTTAAGACTAACATTACATACATTTTACAACTATTTTGTTGCTATAAAGAGAAAGTTTCAAAATAGTTTTTCACACACGCTGAATGTTGACCAGGGACTTTTGTAATGTTAAGAAGAAGGTAACAATTTTTATTAATAAACAACTGATTTAATCAAAATAACTGTTTATTTGTTGCAAGGGTTTATACGGATTTCTCATTCATTTTCAGCATCAACGGTTTGTAATCCACACGGTCCATAACGAGCGAACTCAGCTCTTACACACTTCAAACTGAAATGAGATTAAACTTAGCTTTTACAAACTATAATATATGACGGCGTAAATAGTGTGTTGAGGTGTAATGACGTTGTAATTAGTCGATCTTCATTTGGTTTTGTCAGGAATGACGTCACAATGTCCACTTGAATACTTGATGATCAACACTTGAATGAATAAAAACTTCAAAATAGCGAGTTTTAACAGTTTATTACTTTTACATCAAGAGGTCCGTTCGCCTCGACAATTCAAACACGAATGAATGATAACAGCGGCCAGCGCCTGTATTTATAGCAAGTCTCCACTTCCAACTACCCGCATGTTGAATAGGTTGGTTTCCCTTGTTATCACTTCGTAATATATTAACTTGCACTGGATGTATCTATGTAGGTAATAACTAGTGCTGTACAATTTGGCCGTTTAAACCGGCCATAAAGTTTAACCAGGTTAATTAGTTCAGCAGCCAGCTACTTTATTCAAATTAACCGGTTAAATTAAATTAACCGGTTAAATTATTTGACTGGTTAATCGGTTAATTTGCAAAAGATTCTTAACATTGAATAAATCATTTATTTTTATTTTTAAATGTATTTTTATTTTTATATTTATTTTTAAATTTATTTTTATTTTTAAATTTATTTTTATTTTTAAATTTATTTTTATTTTTAAATTTATTTTCAACGTTTTTTTATAAGGGTGTGCGAATAATTCGAACTCACGAATTATTCGTTCCGAATCGAATATTCGTATTCGATTCGAAACTCGAATCGAACAATTCGAATCTTCGAACTATTCGAAATTCGTCGAATATTCGAAAAATTTCGAATAGTTCGAAAGGTTACGAATAGTTCGAAAAGTTTCGAACAATTCAAAATTTCGAACAGTATCTTCGTTCTTCTTTTTTTTTCATTTTCATGCAAGGGGTTACACTCATGTTATGCCCAATTATAAAAATAGTAAAATTGACTAGGCTGTACATAAATTATCAGGAACAGTAAATTGCTATTAAAACATGCTCCAACACTTGTGCTATTTCCGATGCATCGTCGTAGTCAAATTCGATACTATTCGAAATTCGACGAATATTCGAAACTTTTCGAATTATTCGAAATTTTTCGAATATTCGTTGAATTTCGAATAATTCGATTCGAATTTCGAATCGAACGGTATTCGCACACCCCTATTTTTTTATTTTTAAAATTTTAATATTAAAATAAAAAATATTTTTTTTTAGTTTAATATTAAAATTTTAAAAATAAAAATAAAAATAAATTGAAAATAAAAATAAATTTAAAAATATATATTTTTTTAATATTACTATTTTAAAAATGAATTTAAAAATAAAAATAAATGTAAAAATAAAAATTAATGATTTATTCAATGTTAAGAATCTTTTACAAATTAACCGGTTAACCAGTCAATTAATTTAACCGATTAATTTAATTTAACCGGTTAATTTGAATAAATTAGCTGGCTGCTGAACTAATTAACCTGGTTAAACTTTATGGCCGGTTTAAACGGCCAAATTGTACAGCACTAGTAATAACTATGTAACTATGAAGTTTGGGTGGAATCTTGCAAGCTAAACTTTGACAAACTTCGCGGTTTCCGATTGAGATGACATTTTGCACGCAGAGGTATATCGAGTGACAATGCAATAATATGACAAAATGTTGCCGATCTGATGATGGAGTCGTAATGTATACGAACTCTTGTACTAAACAAGATAGAAGAGAAACAGACCGTAGTCTTTAAACACTCGCGGTTATCTACATCAGTTACACTATTACTGTAGGCAGTCGCGAATCAGTTTTATTTATTTTATACATTCAAAATGTAAAGAACAGACGACAATGGCGCCCTCTGTAAATAGTTTTAATATTTTTTTTTATTAAAACCTCTGTTATCATACTCTTTTTAAAATTAAGAAGGAATGTTGGCGCGCTTTTTCAAATATCGAATGTGTGTGTAAAAATTAGTTGTGATTGCGTCATACTTTTCTTCCTTTTAAGTTTTATTTTCATTAAATAATTGTTTTTATGTTCTTCAATGCACTGGCTGCCTTTGATTTCCTACAATTACTAAAGGAGTAATAGTGTAAGTCGTGTTTGGGCTCGGTTTACTTGTCTTCGCTAGCAGTTTATTCTACATGATATCCAGGATTGTGTTGGAAATGACAAATTATTCATTTTGATGTTTCAAAAGCTATTTATCTATCAATACTTACTAGCACATGTTGGGAAATGTTTCACCATTTGTGGCACAAACGGGTGCAGTATTATCCGTCCATCCGGGGCAATAGCAATCTTCGAAGCATGTAGCGTACGCGATGATAATAAGAACCAACACTAAAAACAGTACAATTTTGATACTTTTCAATAATAACCTATCTATATCTATCTATACATATTATTATAATAAATACGTAGAAAAGTCAACATTGCAAAATACACTCCCCCAAGTCTAACAACCGTTGAACATCTTGGTGGCGCGATCCAGAATCCATACATTTAGTCAGTCAGCTTTGTGCGCGATAAACTCGAAAACTGCTGCACCGATGTACTTGAAATTTGGCAAGAATATTGCTTAGAAGTCGGGTCAACACATAGGCTATATATTATAGTGCTATCATGTCCGAGGAACGGGATATAAAAATAATAAATTTAATTAAACAATTTTAGAGCAACGACGTCTATCGGCATTCAAGTCAAATTACATGTGGAAGCATTTTTTTATTAGTACGAGAGCTAGCAACGTCGGGAAAACAAACGCGCTAATCTCAGGAACTACTGCTTCCTCCCATGCGGGACAAACAGCGAGCGTATGCTCAGCTGAGTCCAGGTCGTTTGTGCAATGATGGCACCTCGTCGTCGGGTCAACCTGTATCCGATGCAGGTACTTCCCGAAGCAGCTAATGTAGCCTAGCCATAACAGTATAAGCAAGTCAAGATAATTATTATTTATCAATATGAAGCTAGTCTTACCGATTGAGGTTTTCATTGTCTTGTCTTGTTTATACAATTATTTATATTAAGCAAAGCGTCTCTTTTATACCAAAAATTAATGGATTATTACATTTGCCACAGTGTATAAGCAGTACGCCAACAACAGGAAAATGATAAATCGTGGTAAGAACCCGTTGAAAATGCATGAAAGTATAACAGGAAAAGGTTAATCAACAACACAGCATAAAGGCCAGTAAATCATAATGGTCAACGACTCGTAGACGTTTGCTGGACATAGATCTCCCCCAAACAACGACCGGTCCTGCGTCTCTGCATCCAGTGACTTCACGTAGCCTTGATAATAGCCGTAAATAATGATTCCTCACTCTTTAACCCTTGCCCTGCCGTCAATGGCCTTCCGTTTTATATCGTATTTTTCATTTAGTTTTTGTATGTTTAAAAAAAGGTAATGTAAATAATAAGTTAACAAATCAATATATGACTTGTCTTACTGGTTTTTTGTTGCTGTGACTAATTACTTTTTTCAAAACAAGTCTTTTAGTGCACAAATGCATAAATACATTTTGTTAATTAAACAAGTTATATCTAGTTACCTACGTATACGTTAAAAATATTTGCTAGAGATAAAAAGAAATCTAATTGAATTCGTTGTTAGGCCCAAAATAAGTAGGTAAGCTTTCCCTCGAGTTCCTGAGCTTCACTGCTCAGAGTCATTAAGATGGTCGCCGCTGTGGACCCAGGTTACATAGGAGTTACAGTCGGTGGAAATATGAGGTAGGTAAATATACGAAAAAGTATACAAAATAGTTTGTTATATTATTTAATGCAAGAATTAATACGGATGTCTCGTTCATTCAAAGTCAAAGTCAAAGTCAAAGTCAAATCATTTATTTCAAATTAGATGTGGACACACATACATTTTGAAAGTCAAAAATAAAATAAAATCAAAAGTTCTACCACCAGTTCGCTAAAATTACGCCTCCGTCCTGAGAAGAACCGGCGCAAGAAACTCAGCGGGCATGTCTTTTTTTTAATTTAATATGTTTTTTTTTTCTTTTTTTTAAATATTGTTTTACAATATTTTTGTTTTTAACAAATGTAACAATTGAAATGGCCCGGACGAGCACCTCATTCCCATTTTGTGCAGTCATTTATATAATCATTAAGTTTATAATATGCTTTACTGCATAGCCGTTCTTTGATAACTCTCTTAAACCTATTTATAGGCAATGTTTGAACGGCCACTGGGATTTTGTTATAAAGCTTTACAGACAAACCCTGGAAAGAATTACTTATTTTATGTAATCTAGATGCTGGCAACGCAAGCTTGTGTTTGTTCCTAGTGTTAAAATTATGAATATCCGAGACTTTAGGAAATTCATGAATATTTTTATGTACATACATTAAATTTTCATAAATGTATTGGGACGCTAAAGTTAGAATCTTAATTTCCTTGAATTTGTCCCGCAAAGACTCCCTTGAGTTCATATTATAGATTGCACGAACAGCTCTTTTCTGCAGAATAAATATTGTTTCTACGTCGGCAGCATTGCCCCATAACAGAATACCATAAGACATAACACTATGAAAATAACTAAAATACACAAGGCGAGCTGTGTCCACATCAGTGTATGTTCTTATCTTTTTAACCGCGTAAGCTGCAGAACTGAGCCTTCCCGCCAACCTAGTAATATGGGGGCCCCACTGGAGCTTGGAATCCACCGTTATACCAAGAAAGACAGTTGACTCAACAAGCTCCAATGTTTCACCACTAATAATAACATTGCTCTTAACTTGTTTAACATTTGGTAACGTAAATTTTATGCATTTAGTTTTCTTACTATTTAATAACAAATTGTTAACACTAAACCAATGAACTACACGCGAGATGGCATCATTCACATCGTCATAGTCAAGTTCTTGACGTTTAAGTCTAAATAATAAAGATGTATCATCTGCAAACAATACAATCTCGTGACGTGCTTCTACAAAGCTAGGTAAATCATTTATATAAACTAAGAACAAGAAGGGACCCAAGATAGATCCTTGAGGGACACCCATTTTAAGCATGACACCGCCGGATCGCTTTCCATTAACATCGACTTTTTGTATCCGTCCTGATAAATAAGAGGTTATAAGATCTAACGAAGCGTCCCTTATACCATAAAAGTGTAACTTCCTTACTAATGTATCATGATCAACACAGTCAAAGGCTTTGGATAGATCACAAAACACACCAAGTGCATCACGTGATTTCTCCCATGCCTGAAATATATTTTTAACTAAATTTACACCCGCATCAGTAGTGGAACAACCCCTAGTAAAACCAAATTGTTTATTATGAAGCAGGTTATTCTTATTAAAATGAGTTAGAAGTTGGTTAAGGATTATTTTTTCAAAAATTTTACTTAGCGCAGGTAGCACAGAAATAGGCCTAAAATTTGAGGGGTCTGATGTACTACCTGATTTAAATAAAGGTATTACTTTACTGTGTTTCATTAGGTCCGGAAATACACCAGTTTTAATACATTCATTGAAGATTTCAGTGAGAAACGGTGCAATTACGTCTATTATATGATTAATAACCTTAATTGATATTCCCCATAAATCAGGAGTTTTTTTAACATTAATAGTTTTAAAACTTTTTATGATATCACTTGTATTAATCTGGCTAAAATTAAAATTGACTTTACATTTATCAACATGATTTTCTAATAGTGATTCAGCAATGGCAGGAGACGAAATCAAGGACTTGGTTGTGGAAGATGGAATATCTGCAAAAAAGTCTTCAAAAACGCTAGCTATCTCTTGTTGAGAATTTATAACTTTATTATTAATTTGCAGTGTAAATTCAGAGTCATTATGTATTACTCTTCCAGCCTTCCTATTGATAATGTTCCAAGTAATTTAATTTTGTCTGGTGCATTTTTTATTTGCCTAGATAAGTGTAGTGATTTTGCCGCAGCACAGACTTTTTTGAATATTTTTGAATACGTTCGGACATACTGTTGGAATGATTCACTATGATTATATGACTTTTCATAATACAAGTCGTAAAGTCTTTCCCTGCTTCTATAAATTCCAATAGTAGCCCATTCACAAAAACTCTTTTTATTTTTTAACTTGAATAACTTAGGCACAAATACATCATTAAATTCTTTATTAATCAAGTCAAAAAAATCGTTATACAAGGTATTGGGGTCCTTGCTGCTGCTCAAATTACACACTTTTGTTGATACATTTCTCCTGAACTTTTCTATACGGTTACAATTTATAGGAACAAACTCAAGCGTTTTTACATTATTATCATCTGATTTACTTTTAAAAGATAAAAATTGACCACAGTGATCAGAAGGTAAATTATTAATAATGTATTTTTGCAAAGGTTTAGTGTTTGTGAAAATATTGTCAATACATGTTGCCGTTGATTGAGTAATTCTTGTTGGTTCATTGAATACATTAACAAAATTATATGATTTGAACAATGTTCTGAGTCTAATAGTGGTGTTACTATTTTCTAATAAGTTGATATTGAAATCACCACAGATAAAAATAGGTTTATTAGATTCAGAAAGTCTTATTAAAACATTCTCCATTATTTCTTCAAATAAATCATATAATGAATTTGGGGGTCTGTAAAGACTTACCACAATGAAGCGCTCTAGTTCTACGGACGCAATTTCAATAGCCCTTTCCACCGAGAGTGCCACTATATCCTTGCGAACTTTACATTTCAAACTTTTATTTACAAGGATTAGTGAACCTCCATGAATCGCTATCTCTCTGCAAAAAGAACTTAACATTTGATGATCCTTAAAATTAAACATCAATTGTGAACTTTTAAGCCAGTGCTCAGTCACACATAAAATATCAACATTGTGAGACTGTAAGAATAATTCTACAATTAGTTCTTTACCCAACATTCCTTGTAAGTTTTGGTGTACTATATTAATAACATTATTTTTACCATTTTGTGTTGGGTTTTTATCAATTATTTTATTACTTTTATTGATGCAAGAGTCTAACTCTTTTGTCTTAAAGTTTAATTTAAATAAGGTCTTGGAACGGATTCCAAATTATTGTATAATGTCATATTTGTTTTCTGCTCAATAGAAGCAGTAGGTATTCTAGCTAATTTCAACATAGCTAATTGTAAACAATAATGTAGCGAATGTGCTACTTGTCTAAAGTCAGATTTAATTAATTTATACATGTCATATTTTATTGTTATCAAATATCTATTTTTAACAAATTTATTAACATCAATTAGTTTAAATTGTATGTTTGAAGATGTTAAAATACTATTATTATTGTCAAACATATTATACAAACAGTTATTGATGTTAAATCTTATTTTATTTTCTGCTGGCAAACTGTTAATATATGGAAAAGTAAACATAATAGTATTTTTTATATTTAACAAAGTGATTCTATCAATATAGTTTACTATTTGTTTTTGACTTAAACCATCTCTCCTCCCAATCATAATAACTAGGATTGTTTTTTCACAATGACTTGTGGTCAGGATCTTGTCGAATATTAATGCAGGGTTAACACCTGGCATACAATGATTTATCACTGTCTGTCCCATTTGTGTTTCACCATTTGTGGCACAAACGGGTGCAGTATTATCCGTCCATCCGGGGCAATAGCAATCTTCGAAGCATGTAGCGTACGCGATGATAATAAGAACCAACACTAAAAACAGTACAATTTTGATACTTTTCAATAATAACCTATCTATATCTATCTATACATATTATTATAATAAATACGTAGAAAAGTCAACATTGCAAAATACACTCCCCCAAGTCTAACAACCGTTGAACATCTTGGTGGCGCGATCCAGAATCCATACATTTAGTCAGTCAGCTTTGTGCGCGATAAACTCGAAAACTGCTGCACCGATGTACTTGAAATTTGGCAAGAATATTGCTTAGAAGTCGGGTCAACACATAGGCTATATATTATAGTGCTATCATGTCCGAGGAACGGGATATAAAAATAATAAATTTAATTAAACAATTTTAGAGCAACGACGTCTATCGGCATTCAAGTCAAATTACATGTGGAAGCATTTTTTTATTAGTACGAGAGCTAGCAACGTCGGGAAAACAAACGCGCTAATCTCAGGAACTACTGCTTCCTCCCATGCGGGACAAACAGCGAGCGTATGCTCAGCTGAGTCCAGGTCGTTTGTGCAATGATGGCACCTCGTCGTCGGGTCAACCTGTATCCGATGCAGGTACTTCCCGAAGCAGCTAATGTAGCCTAGCCATAACAGTATAAGCAAGTCAAGATAATTATTATTTATCAATATGAAGCTAGTCTTACCGATTGAGGTTTTCATTGTCTTGTCTTGTTTATACAATTATTTATATTAAGCAAAGCGTCTCTTTTATACCAAAAATTAATGGATTATTACATTTGCCACAGTGTATAAGCAGTACGCCAACAACAGGAAAATGATAAATCGTGGTAAGAACCCGTTGAAAATGCATGAAAGTATAACAGGAAAAGGTTAATCAACAACACAGCATAAAGGCCAGTAAATCATAATGGTCAACGACTCGTAGACGTTTGCTGGACATAGATCTCCCCCAAACAACGACCGGTCCTGCGTCTCTGCATCCAGTGACTTCACGTAGCCTTGATAATAGCCGTAAATAATGATTCCTCACTCTTTAACCCTTGCCCTGCCGTCAATGGCCTTCCGTTTTATATCGTATTTTTCATTTAGTTTTTGTATGTTTAAAAAAAGGTAATGTAAATAATAAGTTAACAAATCAATATATGACTTGTCTTACTGGTTTTTTGTTGCTGTGACTAATTACTTTTTTCAAAACAAGTCTTTTAGTGCACAAATGCATAAATACATTTTGTTAATTAAACAAGTTATATCTAGTTACCTACGTATACGTTAAAAATATTTGCTAGAGATAAAAAGAAATCTAATTGAATTCGTTGTTAGGCCCAAAATAAGTAGGTAAGCTTTCCCTCGAGTTCCTGAGCTTCACTGCTCAGAGTCATTAAGATGGTCGCCGCTGTGGACCCAGGTTACATAGGAGTTACAGTCGGTGGAAATATGAGGTAGGTAAATATACGAAAAAGTATACAAAATAGTTTGTTATATTATTTAATGCAAGAATTAATACGGATGTCTCGTTCATTCAAAGTCAAAGTCAAAGTCAAAGTCAAATCATTTATTTCAAATTAGATGTGGACACACATACATTTTGAAAGTCAAAAATAAAATAAAATCAAAAGTTCTACCACCAGTTCGCTAAAATTACGCCTCCGTCCTGAGAAGAACCGGCGCAAGAAACTCAGCGGGCATGTCTTTTTTTTAATTTAATATGTTTTTTTTTTTCTTTTTTTTTAAATATTGTTTTACAATATTTTTGTTTTTAACAAATGTAACAATTGAAATGGCCCGGACGAGCACCTCATTCCCATTTTGTGCAGTCATTTATATAATCATTAAGTTTATAATATGCTTTACTGCATAGCCGTTCTTTGATAACTCTCTTAAACCTATTTATAGGCAATGTTTGAACGGCCACTGGGATTTTGTTATAAAGCTTTACAGACAAACCCTGGAAAGAATTACTTATTTTATGTAATCTAGATGCTGGCAACGCAAGCTTGTGTTTGTTCCTAGTGTTAAAATTATGAATATCCGAGACTTTAGGAAATTCATGAATATTTTTATGTACATACATTAAATTTTCATAAATGTATTGGGACGCTAAAGTTAGAATCTTAATTTCCTTGAATTTGTCCCGCAAAGACTCCCTTGAGTTCATATTATAGATTGCACGAACAGCTCTTTTCTGCAGAATAAATATTGTTTCTACGTCGGCAGCATTGCCCCATAACAGAATACCATAAGACATAACACTATGAAAATAACTAAAATACACAAGGCGAGCTGTGTCCACATCAGTGTATGTTCTTATCTTTTTAACCGCGTAAGCTGCAGAACTGAGCCTTCCCGCCAACCTAGTAATATGGGGGCCCCACTGGAGCTTGGAATCCACCGTTATACCAAGAAAGACAGTTGACTCAACAAGCTCCAATGTTTCACCACTAATAATAACATTGCTCTTAACTTGTTTAACATTTGGTAACGTAAATTTTATGCATTTAGTTTTCTTACTATTTAATAACAAATTGTTAACACTAAACCAATGAACTACACGCGAGATGGCATCATTCACATCGTCATAGTCAAGTTCTTGACGTTTAAGTCTAAATAATAAAGATGTATCATCTGCAAACAATACAATCTCGTGACGTGCTTCTACAAAGCTAGGTAAATCATTTATATAAACTAAGAACAAGAAGGGACCCAAGATAGATCCTTGAGGGACACCCATTTTAAGCATGACACCGCCGGATCGCTTTCCATTAACATCGACTTTTTGTATCCGTCCTGATAAATAAGAGGTTATAAGATCTAACGAAGCGTCCCTTATACCATAAAAGTGTAACTTCCTTACTAATGTATCATGATCAACACAGTCAAAGGCTTTGGATAGATCACAAAACACACCAAGTGCATCACGTGATTTCTCCCATGCCTGAAATATATTTTTAACTAAATTTACACCCGCATCAGTAGTGGAACAACCCCTAGTAAAACCAAATTGTTTATTATGAAGCAGGTTATTCTTATTAAAATGAGTTAGAAGTTGGTTAAGGATTATTTTTTCAAAAATTTTACTTAGCGCAGGTAGCACAGAAATAGGCCTAAAATTTGAGGGGTCTGATGTACTACCTGATTTAAATAAAGGTATTACTTTACTGTGTTTCATTAGGTCCGGAAATACACCAGTTTTAATACATTCATTGAAGATTTCAGTGAGAAACGGTGCAATTACGTCTATTATATGATTAATAACCTTAATTGATATTCCCCATAAATCAGGAGTTTTTTTAACATTAATAGTTTTAAAACTTTTTATGATATCACTTGTATTAATCTGGCTAAAATTAAAATTGACTTTACATTTATCAACATGATTTTCTAATAGTGATTCAGCAATGGCAGGAGACGAAATCAAGGACTTGGTTGTGGAAGATGGAATATCTGCAAAAAAGTCTTCAAAAACGCTAGCTATCTCTTGTTGAGAATTTATAACTTTATTATTAATTTGCAGTGTAAATTCAGAGTCATTATGTATTACTCTTCCAGCCTTCCTATTGATAATGTTCCAAGTAATTTAATTTTGTCTGGTGCATTTTTTATTTGCCTAGATAAGTGTAGTGATTTTGCCGCAGCACAGACTTTTTTGAATATTTTTGAATACGTTCGGACATACTGTTGGAATGATTCACTATGATTATATGACTTTTCATAATACAAGTCGTAAAGTCTTTCCCTGCTTCTATAAATTCCAATAGTAGCCCATTCACAAAAACTCTTTTTATTTTTTAACTTGAATAACTTAGGCACAAATACATCATTAAATTCTTTATTAATCAAGTCAAAAAAATCGTTATACAAGGTATTGGGGTCCTTGCTGCTGCTCAAATTACACACTTTTGTTGATACATTTCTCCTGAACTTTTCTATACGGTTACAATTTATAGGAACAAACTCAAGCGTTTTTACATTATTATCATCTGATTTACTTTTAAAAGATAAAAATTGACCACAGTGATCAGAAGGTAAATTATTAATAATGTATTTTTGCAAAGGTTTAGTGTTTGTGAAAATATTGTCAATACATGTTGCCGTTGATTGAGTAATTCTTGTTGGTTCATTGAATACATTAACAAAATTATATGATTTGAACAATGTTCTGAGTCTAATAGTGGTGTTACTATTTTCTAATAAGTTGATATTGAAATCACCACAGATAAAAATAGGTTTATTAGATTCAGAAAGTCTTATTAAAACATTCTCCATTATTTCTTCAAATAAATCATATAATGAATTTGGGGGTCTGTAAAGACTTACCACAATGAAGCGCTCTAGTTCTACGGACGCAATTTCAATAGCCCTTTCCACCGAGAGTGCCACTATATCCTTGCGAACTTTACATTTCAAACTTTTATTTACAAGGATTAGTGAACCTCCATGAATCGCTATCTCTCTGCAAAAAGAACTTAACATTTGATGATCCTTAAAATTAAACATCAATTGTGAACTTTTAAGCCAGTGCTCAGTCACACATAAAATATCAACATTGTGAGACTGTAAGAATAATTCTACAATTAGTTCTTTACCCAACATTCCTTGTAAGTTTTGGTGTACTATATTAATAACATTATTTTTACCATTTTGTGTTGGGTTTTTATCAATTATTTTATTACTTTTATTGATGCAAGAGTCTAACTCTTTTGTCTTAAAGTTTAATTTAAATAAGGTCTTGGAACGGATTCCAAATTATTGTATAATGTCATATTTGTTTTCTGCTCAATAGAAGCAGTAGGTATTCTAGCTAATTTCAACATAGCTAATTGTAAACAATAATGTAGCGAATGTGCTACTTGTCTAAAGTCAGATTTAATTAATTTATACATGTCATATTTTATTGTTATCAAATATCTATTTTTAACAAATTTATTAACATCAATTAGTTTAAATTGTATGTTTGAAGATGTTAAAATACTATTATTATTGTCAAACATATTATACAAACAGTTATTGATGTTAAATCTTATTTTATTTTCTGCTGGCAAACTGTTAATATATGGAAAAGTAAACATAATAGTATTTTTTATATTTAACAAAGTGATTCTATCAATATAGTTTACTATTTGTTTTTGACTTAAACCATCTCTCCTCCCAATCATAATAACTAGGATTGTTTTTTCACAATGACTTGTGGTCAGGATCTTGTCGAATATTAATGCAGGGTTAACACCTGGCATACAATGATTTATCACTGTCTGTCCCATTTGTGTTTCACCATTTGTGGCACAAACGGGTGCAGTATTATCCGTCCATCCGGGGCAATAGCAATCTTCGAAGCATGTAGCGTACGCGATGATAATAAGAACCAACACTAAAAACAGTACAATTTTGATACTTTTCAATAATAACCTATCTATATCTATCTATACATATTATTATAATAAATACGTAGAAAAGTCAACATTGCAAAATACACTCCCCCAAGTCTAACAACCGTTGAACATCTTGGTGGCGCGATCCAGAATCCATACATTTAGTCAGTCAGCTTTGTGCGCGATAAACTCGAAAACTGCTGCACCGATGTACTTGAAATTTGGCAAGAATATTGCTTAGAAGTCGGGTCAACACATAGGCTATATATTATAGTGCTATCATGTCCGAGGAACGGGATATAAAAATAATAAATTTAATTAAACAATTTTAGAGCAACGACGTCTATCGGCATTCAAGTCAAATTACATGTGGAAGCATTTTTTTATTAGTACGAGAGCTAGCAACGTCGGGAAAACAAACGCGCTAATCTCAGGAACTACTGCTTCCTCCCATGCGGGACAAACAGCGAGCGTATGCTCAGCTGAGTCCAGGTCGTTTGTGCAATGATGGCACCTCGTCGTCGGGTCAACCTGTATCCGATGCAGGTACTTCCCGAAGCAGCTAATGTAGCCTAGCCATAACAGTATAAGCAAGTCAAGATAATTATTATTTATCAATATGAAGCTAGTCTTACCGATTGAGGTTTTCATTGTCTTGTCTTGTTTATACAATTATTTATATTAAGCAAAGCGTCTCTTTTATACCAAAAATTAATGGATTATTACATTTGCCACAGTGTATAAGCAGTACGCCAACAACAGGAAAATGATAAATCGTGGTAAGAACCCGTTGAAAATGCATGAAAGTATAACAGGAAAAGGTTAATCAACAACACAGCATAAAGGCCAGTAAATCATAATGGTCAACGACTCGTAGACGTTTGCTGGACATAGATCTCCCCCAAACAACGACCGGTCCTGCGTCTCTGCATCCAGTGACTTCACGTAGCCTTGATAATAGCCGTAAATAATGATTCCTCACTCTTTAACCCTTGCCCTGCCGTCAATGGCCTTCCGTTTTATATCGTATTTTTCATTTAGTTTTTGTATGTTTAAAAAAAGGTAATGTAAATAATAAGTTAACAAATCAATATATGACTTGTCTTACTGGTTTTTTGTTGCTGTGACTAATTACTTTTTTCAAAACAAGTCTTTTAGTGCACAAATGCATAAATACATTTTGTTAATTAAACAAGTTATATCTAGTTACCTACGTATACGTTAAAAATATTTGCTAGAGATAAAAAGAAATCTAATTGAATTCGTTGTTAGGCCCAAAATAAGTAGGTAAGCTTTCCCTCGAGTTCCTGAGCTTCACTGCTCAGAGTCATTAAGATGGTCGCCGCTGTGGACCCAGGTTACATAGGAGTTACAGTCGGTGGAAATATGAGGTAGGTAAATATACGAAAAAGTATACAAAATAGTTTGTTATATTATTTAATGCAAGAATTAATACGGATGTCTCGTTCATTCAAAGTCAAAGTCAAAGTCAAAGTCAAATCATTTATTTCAAATTAGATGTGGACACACATACATTTTGAAAGTCAAAAATAAAATAAAATCAAAAGTTCTACCACCAGTTCGCTAAAATTACGCCTCCGTCCTGAGAAGAACCGGCGCAAGAAACTCAGCGGGCATGTCTTTTTTTTTAATTTAATATGTTTTTTTTTTTTTTTTTTAAATATTGTTTTACAATATTTTTGTTTTTAACAAATGTAACAATTGAAATGGCCCGGACGAGCACCTCATTCCCATTTTGTGCAGTCATTTATATAATCATTAAGTTTATAATATGCTTTACTGCATAGCCGTTCTTTGATAACTCTCTTAAACCTATTTATAGGCAATGTTTGAACGGCCACTGGGATTTTGTTATAAAGCTTTACAGACAAACCCTGGAAAGAATTACTTATTTTATGTAATCTAGATGCTGGCAACGCAAGCTTGTGTTTGTTCCTAGTGTTAAAATTATGAATATCCGAGACTTTAGGAAATTCATGAATATTTTTATGTACATACATTAAATTTTCATAAATGTATTGGGACGCTAAAGTTAGAATCTTAATTTCCTTGAATTTGTCCCGCAAAGACTCCCTTGAGTTCATATTATAGATTGCACGAACAGCTCTTTTCTGCAGAATAAATATTGTTTCTACGTCGGCAGCATTGCCCCATAACAGAATACCATAAGACATAACACTATGAAAATAACTAAAATACACAAGGCGAGCTGTGTCCACATCAGTGTATGTTCTTATCTTTTTAACCGCGTAAGCTGCAGAACTGAGCCTTCCCGCCAACCTAGTAATATGGGGGCCCCACTGGAGCTTGGAATCCACCGTTATACCAAGAAAGACAGTTGACTCAACAAGCTCCAATGTTTCACCACTAATAATAACATTGCTCTTAACTTGTTTAACATTTGGTAACGTAAATTTTATGCATTTAGTTTTCTTACTATTTAATAACAAATTGTTAACACTAAACCAATGAACTACACGCGAGATGGCATCATTCACATCGTCATAGTCAAGTTCTTGACGTTTAAGTCTAAATAATAAAGATGTATCATCTGCAAACAATACAATCTCGTGACGTGCTTCTACAAAGCTAGGTAAATCATTTATATAAACTAAGAACAAGAAGGGACCCAAGATAGATCCTTGAGGGACACCCATTTTAAGCATGACACCGCCGGATCGCTTTCCATTAACATCGACTTTTTGTATCCGTCCTGATAAATAAGAGGTTATAAGATCTAACGAAGCGTCCCTTATACCATAAAAGTGTAACTTCCTTACTAATGTATCATGATCAACACAGTCAAAGGCTTTGGATAGATCACAAAACACACCAAGTGCATCACGTGATTTCTCCCATGCCTGAAATATATTTTTAACTAAATTTACACCCGCATCAGTAGTGGAACAACCCCTAGTAAAACCAAATTGTTTATTATGAAGCAGGTTATTCTTATTAAAATGAGTTAGAAGTTGGTTAAGGATTATTTTTTCAAAAATTTTACTTAGCGCAGGTAGCACAGAAATAGGCCTAAAATTTGAGGGGTCTGATGTACTACCTGATTTAAATAAAGGTATTACTTTACTGTGTTTCATTAGGTCCGGAAATACACCAGTTTTAATACATTCATTGAAGATTTCAGTGAGAAACGGTGCAATTACGTCTATTATATGATTAATAACCTTAATTGATATTCCCCATAAATCAGGAGTTTTTTTAACATTAATAGTTTTAAAACTTTTTATGATATCACTTGTATTAATCTGGCTAAAATTAAAATTGACTTTACATTTATCAACATGATTTTCTAATAGTGATTCAGCAATGGCAGGAGACGAAATCAAGGACTTGGTTGTGGAAGATGGAATATCTGCAAAAAAGTCTTCAAAAACGCTAGCTATCTCTTGTTGAGAATTTATAACTTTATTATTAATTTGCAGTGTAAATTCAGAGTCATTATGTATTACTCTTCCAGCCTTCCTATTGATAATGTTCCAAGTAATTTAATTTTGTCTGGTGCATTTTTTATTTGCCTAGATAAGTGTAGTGATTTTGCCGCAGCACAGACTTTTTTGAATATTTTTGAATACGTTCGGACATACTGTTGGAATGATTCACTATGATTATATGACTTTTCATAATACAAGTCGTAAAGTCTTTCCCTGCTTCTATAAATTCCAATAGTAGCCCATTCACAAAAACTCTTTTTATTTTTTAACTTGAATAACTTAGGCACAAATACATCATTAAATTCTTTATTAATCAAGTCAAAAAAATCGTTATACAAGGTATTGGGGTCCTTGCTGCTGCTCAAATTACACACTTTTGTTGATACATTTCTCCTGAACTTTTCTATACGGTTACAATTTATAGGAACAAACTCAAGCGTTTTTACATTATTATCATCTGATTTACTTTTAAAAGATAAAAATTGACCACAGTGATCAGAAGGTAAATTATTAATAATGTATTTTTGCAAAGGTTTAGTGTTTGTGAAAATATTGTCAATACATGTTGCCGTTGATTGAGTAATTCTTGTTGGTTCATTGAATACATTAACAAAATTATATGATTTGAACAATGTTCTGAGTCTAATAGTGGTGTTACTATTTTCTAATAAGTTGATATTGAAATCACCACAGATAAAAATAGGTTTATTAGATTCAGAAAGTCTTATTAAAACATTCTCCATTATTTCTTCAAATAAATCATATAATGAATTTGGGGGTCTGTAAAGACTTACCACAATGAAGCGCTCTAGTTCTACGGACGCAATTTCAATAGCCCTTTCCACCGAGAGTGCCACTATATCCTTGCGAACTTTACATTTCAAACTTTTATTTACAAGGATTAGTGAACCTCCATGAATCGCTATCTCTCTGCAAAAAGAACTTAACATTTGATGATCCTTAAAATTAAACATCAATTGTGAACTTTTAAGCCAGTGCTCAGTCACACATAAAATATCAACATTGTGAGACTGTAAGAATAATTCTACAATTAGTTCTTTACCCAACATTCCTTGTAAGTTTTGGTGTACTATATTAATAACATTATTTTTACCATTTTGTGTTGGGTTTTTATCAATTATTTTATTACTTTTATTGATGCAAGAGTCTAACTCTTTTGTCTTAAAGTTTAATTTAAATAAGGTCTTGGAACGGATTCCAAATTATTGTATAATGTCATATTTGTTTTCTGCTCAATAGAAGCAGTAGGTATTCTAGCTAATTTCAACATAGCTAATTGTAAACAATAATGTAGCGAATGTGCTACTTGTCTAAAGTCAGATTTAATTAATTTATACATGTCATATTTTATTGTTATCAAATATCTATTTTTAACAAATTTATTAACATCAATTAGTTTAAATTGTATGTTTGAAGATGTTAAAATACTATTATTATTGTCAAACATATTATACAAACAGTTATTGATGTTAAATCTTATTTTATTTTCTGCTGGCAAACTGTTAATATATGGAAAAGTAAACATAATAGTATTTTTTATATTTAACAAAGTGATTCTATCAATATAGTTTACTATTTGTTTTTGACTTAAACCATCTCTCCTCCCAATCATAATAACTAGGATTGTTTTTTCACAATGACTTGTGGTCAGGATCTTGTCGAATATTAATGCAGGGTTAACACCTGGCATACAATGATTTATCACTGTCTGTCCCATTTGTGTTTCACCATTTGTGGCACAAACGGGTGCAGTATTATCCGTCCATCCGGGGCAATAGCAATCTTCGAAGCATGTAGCGTACGCGATGATAATAAGAACCAACACTAAAAACAGTACAATTTTGATACTTTTCAATAATAACCTATCTATATCTATCTATACATATTATTATAATAAATACGTAGAAAAGTCAACATTGCAAAATACACTCCCCCAAGTCTAACAACCGTTGAACATCTTGGTGGCGCGATCCAGAATCCATACATTTAGTCAGTCAGCTTTGTGCGCGATAAACTCGAAAACTGCTGCACCGATGTACTTGAAATTTGGCAAGAATATTGCTTAGAAGTCGGGTCAACACATAGGCTATATATTATAGTGCTATCATGTCCGAGGAACGGGATATAAAAATAATAAATTTAATTAAACAATTTTAGAGCAACGACGTCTATCGGCATTCAAGTCAAATTACATGTGGAAGCATTTTTTTATTAGTACGAGAGCTAGCAACGTCGGGAAAACAAACGCGCTAATCTCAGGAACTACTGCTTCCTCCCATGCGGGACAAACAGCGAGCGTATGCTCAGCTGAGTCCAGGTCGTTTGTGCAATGATGGCACCTCGTCGTCGGGTCAACCTGTATCCGATGCAGGTACTTCCCGAAGCAGCTAATGTAGCCTAGCCATAACAGTATAAGCAAGTCAAGATAATTATTATTTATCAATATGAAGCTAGTCTTACCGATTGAGGTTTTCATTGTCTTGTCTTGTTTATACAATTATTTATATTAAGCAAAGCGTCTCTTTTATACCAAAAATTAATGGATTATTACATTTGCCACAGTGTATAAGCAGTACGCCAACAACAGGAAAATGATAAATCGTGGTAAGAACCCGTTGAAAATGCATGAAAGTATAACAGGAAAAGGTTAATCAACAACACAGCATAAAGGCCAGTAAATCATAATGGTCAACGACTCGTAGACGTTTGCTGGACATAGATCTCCCCCAAACAACGACCGGTCCTGCGTCTCTGCATCCAGTGACTTCACGTAGCCTTGATAATAGCCGTAAATAATGATTCCTCACTCTTTAACCCTTGCCCTGCCGTCAATGGCCTTCCGTTTTATATCGTATTTTTCATTTAGTTTTTGTATGTTTAAAAAAAGGTAATGTAAATAATAAGTTAACAAATCAATATATGACTTGTCTTACTGGTTTTTTGTTGCTGTGACTAATTACTTTTTTCAAAACAAGTCTTTTAGTGCACAAATGCATAAATACATTTTGTTAATTAAACAAGTTATATCTAGTTACCTACGTATACGTTAAAAATATTTGCTAGAGATAAAAAGAAATCTAATTGAATTCGTTGTTAGGCCCAAAATAAGTAGGTAAGCTTTCCCTCGAGTTCCTGAGCTTCACTGCTCAGAGTCATTAAGATGGTCGCCGCTGTGGACCCAGGTTACATAGGAGTTACAGTCGGTGGAAATATGAGGTAGGTAAATATACGAAAAAGTATACAAAATAGTTTGTTATATTATTTAATGCAAGAATTAATACGGATGTCTCGTTCATTCAAAGTCAAAGTCAAAGTCAAAGTCAAATCATTTATTTCAAATTAGATGTGGACACACATACATTTTGAAAGTCAAAAATAAAATAAAATCAAAAGTTCTACCACCAGTTCGCTAAAATTACGCCTCCGTCCTGAGAAGAACCGGCGCAAGAAACTCAGCGGGCATGTCTTTTTTTTAATTTAATATGTTTTTTTTTTCTTTTTTTTTAAATATTGTTTTACAATATTTTTGTTTTTAACAAATGTAACAATTGAAATGGCCCGGACGAGCACCTCATTCCCATTTTGTGCAGTCATTTATATAATCATTAAGTTTATAATATGCTTTACTGCATAGCCGTTCTTTGATAACTCTCTTAAACCTATTTATAGGCAATGTTTGAACGGCCACTGGGATTTTGTTATAAAGCTTTACAGACAAACCCTGGAAAGAATTACTTATTTTATGTAATCTAGATGCTGGCAACGCAAGCTTGTGTTTGTTCCTAGTGTTAAAATTATGAATATCCGAGACTTTAGGAAATTCATGAATATTTTTATGTACATACATTAAATTTTCATAAATGTATTGGGACGCTAAAGTTAGAATCTTAATTTCCTTGAATTTGTCCCGCAAAGACTCCCTTGAGTTCATATTATAGATTGCACGAACAGCTCTTTTCTGCAGAATAAATATTGTTTCTACGTCGGCAGCATTGCCCCATAACAGAATACCATAAGACATAACACTATGAAAATAACTAAAATACACAAGGCGAGCTGTGTCCACATCAGTGTATGTTCTTATCTTTTTAACCGCGTAAGCTGCAGAACTGAGCCTTCCCGCCAACCTAGTAATATGGGGGCCCCACTGGAGCTTGGAATCCACCGTTATACCAAGAAAGACAGTTGACTCAACAAGCTCCAATGTTTCACCACTAATAATAACATTGCTCTTAACTTGTTTAACATTTGGTAACGTAAATTTTATGCATTTAGTTTTCTTACTATTTAATAACAAATTGTTAACACTAAACCAATGAACTACACGCGAGATGGCATCATTCACATCGTCATAGTCAAGTTCTTGACGTTTAAGTCTAAATAATAAAGATGTATCATCTGCAAACAATACAATCTCGTGACGTGCTTCTACAAAGCTAGGTAAATCATTTATATAAACTAAGAACAAGAAGGGACCCAAGATAGATCCTTGAGGGACACCCATTTTAAGCATGACACCGCCGGATCGCTTTCCATTAACATCGACTTTTTGTATCCGTCCTGATAAATAAGAGGTTATAAGATCTAACGAAGCGTCCCTTATACCATAAAAGTGTAACTTCCTTACTAATGTATCATGATCAACACAGTCAAAGGCTTTGGATAGATCACAAAACACACCAAGTGCATCACGTGATTTCTCCCATGCCTGAAATATATTTTTAACTAAATTTACACCCGCATCAGTAGTGGAACAACCCCTAGTAAAACCAAATTGTTTATTATGAAGCAGGTTATTCTTATTAAAATGAGTTAGAAGTTGGTTAAGGATTATTTTTTCAAAAATTTTACTTAGCGCAGGTAGCACAGAAATAGGCCTAAAATTTGAGGGGTCTGATGTACTACCTGATTTAAATAAAGGTATTACTTTACTGTGTTTCATTAGGTCCGGAAATACACCAGTTTTAATACATTCATTGAAGATTTCAGTGAGAAACGGTGCAATTACGTCTATTATATGATTAATAACCTTAATTGATATTCCCCATAAATCAGGAGTTTTTTTAACATTAATAGTTTTAAAACTTTTTATGATATCACTTGTATTAATCTGGCTAAAATTAAAATTGACTTTACATTTATCAACATGATTTTCTAATAGTGATTCAGCAATGGCAGGAGACGAAATCAAGGACTTGGTTGTGGAAGATGGAATATCTGCAAAAAAGTCTTCAAAAACGCTAGCTATCTCTTGTTGAGAATTTATAACTTTATTATTAATTTGCAGTGTAAATTCAGAGTCATTATGTATTACTCTTCCAGCCTTCCTATTGATAATGTTCCAAGTAATTTAATTTTGTCTGGTGCATTTTTTATTTGCCTAGATAAGTGTAGTGATTTTGCCGCAGCACAGACTTTTTTGAATATTTTTGAATACGTTCGGACATACTGTTGGAATGATTCACTATGATTATATGACTTTTCATAATACAAGTCGTAAAGTCTTTCCCTGCTTCTATAAATTCCAATAGTAGCCCATTCACAAAAACTCTTTTTATTTTTTAACTTGAATAACTTAGGCACAAATACATCATTAAATTCTTTATTAATCAAGTCAAAAAAATCGTTATACAAGGTATTGGGGTCCTTGCTGCTGCTCAAATTACACACTTTTGTTGATACATTTCTCCTGAACTTTTCTATACGGTTACAATTTATAGGAACAAACTCAAGCGTTTTTACATTATTATCATCTGATTTACTTTTAAAAGATAAAAATTGACCACAGTGATCAGAAGGTAAATTATTAATAATGTATTTTTGCAAAGGTTTAGTGTTTGTGAAAATATTGTCAATACATGTTGCCGTTGATTGAGTAATTCTTGTTGGTTCATTGAATACATTAACAAAATTATATGATTTGAACAATGTTCTGAGTCTAATAGTGGTGTTACTATTTTCTAATAAGTTGATATTGAAATCACCACAGATAAAAATAGGTTTATTAGATTCAGAAAGTCTTATTAAAACATTCTCCATTATTTCTTCAAATAAATCATATAATGAATTTGGGGGTCTGTAAAGACTTACCACAATGAAGCGCTCTAGTTCTACGGACGCAATTTCAATAGCCCTTTCCACCGAGAGTGCCACTATATCCTTGCGAACTTTACATTTCAAACTTTTATTTACAAGGATTAGTGAACCTCCATGAATCGCTATCTCTCTGCAAAAAGAACTTAACATTTGATGATCCTTAAAATTAAACATCAATTGTGAACTTTTAAGCCAGTGCTCAGTCACACATAAAATATCAACATTGTGAGACTGTAAGAATAATTCTACAATTAGTTCTTTACCCAACATTCCTTGTAAGTTTTGGTGTACTATATTAATAACATTATTTTTACCATTTTGTGTTGGGTTTTTATCAATTATTTTATTACTTTTATTGATGCAAGAGTCTAACTCTTTTGTCTTAAAGTTTAATTTAAATAAGGTCTTGGAACGGATTCCAAATTATTGTATAATGTCATATTTGTTTTCTGCTCAATAGAAGCAGTAGGTATTCTAGCTAATTTCAACATAGCTAATTGTAAACAATAATGTAGCGAATGTGCTACTTGTCTAAAGTCAGATTTAATTAATTTATACATGTCATATTTTATTGTTATCAAATATCTATTTTTAACAAATTTATTAACATCAATTAGTTTAAATTGTATGTTTGAAGATGTTAAAATACTATTATTATTGTCAAACATATTATACAAACAGTTATTGATGTTAAATCTTATTTTATTTTCTGCTGGCAAACTGTTAATATATGGAAAAGTAAACATAATAGTATTTTTTATATTTAACAAAGTGATTCTATCAATATAGTTTACTATTTGTTTTTGACTTAAACCATCTCTCCTCCCAATCATAATAACTAGGATTGTTTTTTCACAATGACTTGTGGTCAGGATCTTGTCGAATATTAATGCAGGGTTAACACCTGGCATACAATGATTTATCACTGTCTGTCCCAAACACAAGTCATGTAAGGCTACACCCATATCTTTTCCGAACTCATCACTGTATATTTTTATTACATATTGAGTAGTAGAGAAAGCGGATGGCTTTGCAGTGATCAGAGGTATGGGGGCAGTCACCGATACTGACTTCATAATATCATCATTACCAAGGTTATTTTGTTTTATCTCAGAGGGATTGGATGTAACACTTTGAGCATGTGGTAACACTGGAAAACCTGATGCAGAGCATTTGCAATCAGCATACTGCATTGTCAACGATTCAAAGCGCTGTCGATTAAAATCACAGGCACCAATCAAGCCATCCATTGCCAAGACATGCTCACTTATATCCCTCTGTGCTAATTCATAATTTAATGTTATTTTTTCTAAACTTAACTTTAAAGTGTTTATTTGATTTGTTAAATATTCTATCTCTTCATTGTGCTTCTGATGAACTTGTTCACTATCTTTAGTCATTGAGGCTAGCTTATGCGACAATGAACTTCTTTGTTTACAGATAGATTTAATGTGGCTTTCAGACTTGTAGTTCCTTAACTTTTGTTGTGTCTTATGTATTAATTTACTAACTTTTACATATTTTTTAAGCTTATTCTTGCTAAATACTAACTGAGAGTGAGCTGTAGCATCTGCATCACTACCAGTCAGATCAATTGTACTTATGTCAAGGTTAAAGGCAGTTGTTGCAGGTACCAAAGCCGGTTCACTCTCAATCAGTTCCGAGTACAATGTTTGTGTTTGCCGAGCCTCAAGATTAGATATCTCTGACCGCAGGTCAGAGACACAATCCTCAGCCTCAGCCAACCTTCGTTTCAACTCAGCATTGTGATCTACTAAATCAAAATACTCATTGCTGCATTGAGAGAAGGTGTCAACGGTACTCTGCAATTGTTTATTTGTCTCAAGAACTTCATTATGCTCAATGAAGAGCTGAGACAACTGTTTTTTAAGCTGAGTGTTATTTTTAATGACTTGTAGTATTTCAACTTCGTTTTCTTTTAATTCTATTTCTAGTTGATCGCATTTTTCGCGTGAAATTTTTAATTGTTGAAGAGTCAGTTGGAGCTGATCTTCAACCTGACGGGTTTTGATACTGCGAGTCATCATTTTGTTTGTGTAAAATATGTAAAATACGAAATAACAATTAAAGTTTTGTCGGTTAGATTACCCGCTATTTACAAAAAAAATTAAAACACTCACCGACCAGAAAGACTACTAAAACAATGTTTATCACAGTATTTAATAATAACACTTAACTAACACACTTAATACACTACTTTAATGTATATTCGATGATATTATGAAGTTTTTGTTTATTTTTATTTAAATATTTACGGGAGCAGAGAATTTGACGTTTAAGCGCTAGGAGTGTTGCCAGCAAAAAAAAAAACATTGTAGTTCAGTGCTTGAAATAATTCAATTATTTTCTACTATCCTGCTCTATTCCTTCTGCACGGTCCATTATGGGCGAGCTGAACTTTCTCACAGGCCAAACTGTAACAGAAATGAGATTAAACTTAGCTTTTCTGTCGGTATCTGTAACAACCCATTACTGCCCACTGCTGAGCTCAGGTCTCCTCCGAAGAGGGATTAGGCATAGTCCACCACGCTTGCCCAGTGCGGATTGGGGACTTCACATATCTTCAAAGGATTTTTAGAATCCTTTTCCGACACACAGGTTTTCTCACGATGTTTTCCTTCCCCGTTTTTAGACAGTGGTGTTGTGAAAATTGCACATAAATCTTTTTCGTATTAAGATTTAGAGGTAAAAGCCGGCCGGTTTTGAACCCGCGACCTCCCGTACGGAAGGCAAGCGCTTCAACCACTCGACCACCACGACTTTATATTATTAACTTGTACTGAATGTTACTATGAAGTTCGGGTGGAATCTTGCAAGCTATATTTGACAAACTTCCTGATTTCCGACTGAGCTGATATTTTGCACGCAAATGTATATCACGTGACAATGCAATAATATGACAAAATGTCGTTGATCCGATGGAGTCGTAATGTAGCCATACAAACTCCTATACTAAACAAGATAAACCCATCGTGTTTGGGCTCGTTTTACTTGTATTAGCTAGCACTCTACTGTTACATGATATCCAGGATCTCAAAAACGTGTTAAAACGTGTGAAAAAAATCTTACGAAAAGTTGTCACGACACTTTTTTTGTTTTAGATGATTATCGCTAGATGGCGCTGTGATCAAAATCTTTTAAAACACGTTCCTTATTTGTTTTAGATGATTATCGCTAGATGGCGCTGTTATCAAAATCTTTTAAAACACGTTCGTTAGGAAAAAAAATATAAGATATCTTTTAATCGAAAGGAACTTCGTTCTATTCGGGTGTCCCATGTCACCTCTCAAGTTTTTTTTAATACATTATTTAGTATATATCCATCTACCAATACTTACCGGCATTTATTGCTATATGTTTGACCATTTCTACCACAAACGGGTGAGTAATCAGCGGTGCAAATGCATCCTTCGATGCCTGTAGCGCACGCGATGATCAGAAGAACCAACACTGGAAAAAGAACAATTATAAAAAAGATAATCAAGAAATAAAAAAAAACATTTAATGAACACACGTTTACAAATATACATTGTATGAAAGACAAAAAATATGCTAACAAACAGTGTGCCATGAGGCCACAGTTCAGCATATGCCGCAGATTACTGCAACGTTGATTGTCAGCTGAAGCCCATTTCTAGGTCTTTCTAGGTCTTTACAGTTGATACTAATATTAAGGCATTTGTGAAATAACAGAATATAAGTAATGCGTTTCTAGACCGTTTTTCAAAATCTAATTTCAGATTGATCACCCTAAAAACGGAGGTTGATTTGAGTGATCATTTTTGCCCCGTACGATTCCGATTTGGAATGGACTCCCGTCCGCGGTGTTACCGGAGCGCTATGACATGTCCCTCTTTAAACGAGGTTTAAGAAAAGTCCCGTATGAGTAGGCGATAGATAATAGCCCCTCATTGCCCTGGCATTGCAGAGGTCCATGAGCGACGGTGACCGCTTACCATCAGGTGGGCCGTAGGCACATTTATCTATCAAGTAATAAAATAAAATAAAAAAAGTGTATTTTTTATGTTTGTTCCCTCATAACTCTAGTTTAGGTGAACCAATTTGGATGATTCTTAATGCGTCTAAAACATGATTGTCCCCGTGAGGTCCCTATTCTTTTGAAATCAAATTACCTCTTTAGAGGCTATGTTAAAATATTAAAAACATCGGACAAGATTTTACGATTTGCTGTAGTTATGTAGAAAACAGATTACATAGTACATTAGATACTTACTTACAACATAATAGTTTTTCGAACAGGCAAATAAAGGAATACATTGATAAATTATAGAAGGTATGTGGGAGTTGAACCGCACTGAAACCACTAACCGCTCACACTCAGCGTCCGAACCTCGGCTGAGGCCAAAACCCAGCACGGGGTTTTGAGGGATGGCGCGACGCGTTACGCCCTGGGCACTCTTTCCCATCGCGCCGCCCCCGGACGCCGAATACCCCGCTGGGTAAGAACCAGCGTGAGTCGGGGAGCGCGGTCTACCATCCCCCGGTTGCTCTGACGTAAGGGCGTGCTGAGCGAAACACACCTTCTTGGGTCCCCGCTCGCACTCACATGCGTTGGGGACCCGAAACTCTTAGGGGGCCAGTATCCGGCCGAGATCCCGGTCCCAATCTCCTGGTCGACGGTGGCGGGTTTCTGAGTTGAGAGAAGAGCTTTCTCTCACACGCCCCGCCGCCTGCTTCTGCGAGATGGTGGACTCGCAGAAGTCGAGCATCGCCTTCCAGGAAGGGACTAAATCTTAGAGGTAGGTATCTATTAATTTTCAATGTAAAGCTAATCTTACCGATTGAGGTTTTCATTGTCTTGTCTTGTTATAAACAATGAATAATATTATTCGACGCGTCCCTTTTATACTAAAAAATACTAGATTAAATTTGCCACAGTGTATAAGCAGTAAGCATAACAACAGGAAAATTATACAATTTAAACGTCAATGTAACGCAACAACTTCGGTGTTTCCCGAGCGGTATGACTTGTCCTTCTTCAAACGAGGCTTAAAGAAAGCCCTTAAAGTTGAACCGCAGGTCCTCTGACATTGCAGAGGTCCATGAGCAACGGTAACCGCTTTCGATCTGGTGTCGCGGGCATGTCTTTTTTATTTTATGAGCATATATATTTTTTTAAAGTGTTTGAATAAGTTAATAGCGATAATAGTTCCTATCTCTTGAACGCTGCTTTGCTTTGAGTAGTGCTCTCTTTTTTATATAATTTTTTTTAATTGTAATTTTTGGCAATTTTTTTCAAATAAATCTAATAGGTATATATTATAAAGGCGAAAGTTTGTAAGTATGCATGTATGGATGTATGTTTGTTACTCTTTCACGTAAAAACTACTGAATGGATTTGAATGAAACTTTACCACAATATAGCTTATACATCAGAGTAACAGATAGGCTACAATTTTTGATAATACGGGCCGAACCTGAAGTCCACGAACGAACGAAGTCGCGGGCAAAAGCTAGTAAATCAATATAGTAATAAGGAAATCACTTACAATAAAGACTCAACGAACGCACTGATCCAATCGTTTCTGTGTTAAGGAAAATCTTCTAATAGGGAATTCCAGTTCTGCAGAATTACCCATGTTAAGACTCGTCTTACTGGTTTCTGCTCCTGTTACTATATATTTTTTTCATAATAAGTTTTCGAGTGCACAAATGCAAAAAATCACTATGTTAATTTAATAAGTTTTGTTTAATAGGCAAGAAAAGGTTAATTAGATAAAATTACTAAAATTTACAAGACTTATAATGTAACTATAATTTTAGTAAAATTAATTACATTTTATTGGAATAAGAACTGCTTCGATCTCAAGTCTGCCAGCGGAAGATGGAGAGGAGCATGCTTCAGTTGAGACTTTCAGATAGGAGGACTAACAACAGTATAAGAGGAATAACCAAACTGAGTGACATCACGAGAAGAGTCAAATTGTTGAAGTGGAACTGGGCGGGTCACATTTGGTTAATAGTTATGGGTTTTTCCTTTTTGTATGCACAGAAAATCTTTTTTGATTTGATTTGATTGATTTATAGGATGGAACAATACAGATGGACAAAGAAGGTTACTGACTGGGTAGCAAGAGGACACTAAAGAAATAGAGGCTGCCAGAGGAGGCGATGGAGAGATGTTTTTAACCAGATCATGGGACCTGACTGGATGCAGAAGGCACGAAATCGCAGCTGGTGGAAGGAAAAGGGACCTCCCCCCTACGCCATTGAAGGCGACTTTTATCTCAAAAAATAATGAAATAACAATAGTTTTAAAGTTACTTTCTGATTAAGATATTTTTAGTTATAAGATTCAACATATTTGTAACAGTAGTTTAATATATTAATGAGGTAATAAAATAAAGGCCATTTTATTTTATATTTTTTATTAATAAACAACTGATTTCGACAAGTAATTGTTTATTTATTAAATACAATAATTAATTCGGATTTCTGATTCATGGTACTTCAGAACTTGAAGTGATTTTGGTTCCGCAAGGTCCATTATAGGCGAACTGAGCTTCAGCACAAGTCAATCTGTAACAAAAATTAGATTAAACTTAAAATAAAGAAATATAAAAAAAACATACAGACGAATTGAGTGTGGCGACCAATAGCGCGCGAGGTCCTGACTCGCGGTTACGACATTTACAAGAATCTTCGCATATATACGACATCTCAAATCTACTACGTGATCACGTCGGGGTCACCAGTTGTGGGGTACAGTGGTATTAGGCCAAAGGGAGATCTCCGACCGGGCCAGGTAGTGTATGCCCGGTCAGGCCGAAGCCCACTGTAGTAGATTTGAGATGTCGTATATATGCGAAGATTCTTGTAAATGTCGTAACCGCGAGTCAGGACCTCGCGCGCTATTAGTCGCCACATTGAGTATCTCCTTTTTGGAAGTCAATCAAAAACATTTAACAGATTCAGTAGTAAAACAAATCCCTAAACTCAAAAATAGATTAGAATTAGAAAATATCGTAAGCTTGTTTTTGTCGTCAATAGATGGCGACACTGGTATTTCTAACTCTCGCCACCGACTTGTGTCGCAGTAAAATATGAAAGGAAATTTCAATCAATAAGTAGACTTTCGGTTCTTCGTTGCTAAATTCCAATCTTTTCTTAATTTTCAATCGACTATTTCCCGTTTTTAAGATTTTTTTTTTCTGATAATTACGCTATTGCAATATTTCTATTGCTATTATTCAAAAATATGTGATATTATTCGATAAATCATGAAATATTGGGTTCAAGGTCCCTCATAGTCAAATTAAAAAATATCACTTTAAAGTTTAATATTTTGAAAACGGATCCCTAAATAGAAAAATGGTCCGAGAAACCTCATAATCATTTTAAAAGACCTATCAAATGATACCATACTCGATATGGTAGCCGCCGAAAAAAATTTTCATCCCCACTTTCCGTGTAGGGGAGGCACCCCAAAAATGAGTTTTTTTGGCATGAAAAGTAGCCTATAACCACCGCCTGAGTGAGACGGATAATTGTGCTAAGTTTCATTGAAATCCCTTCAGAACTGTTTGATCCATGCCTGCACATACAGACAGACAGACAGACAAAAAATTTTCTGATTGCATTTTTGGCATCAGTATCGACTACCAATCACCCCCTAATAGTTTTTTTTTAAGAATTTTAATGTACAAAATCGACTTCTCAACAGGTTTATTATAAGCACAGATGATATCCAGGATTATAGAAGACAAATTATTAATTTTAATGTTTCAAAAGCTATCTATCTATCAATACTTACTGGCATCTGTTGCTAAATGTTCTACCATTTGTGGCACAAACGGGTGTATAATCACCGGTGCAAAAGCATCCTTCGATGCCTGTAGCGCACGCGATGATAAGGAGAACCAACACTAAAAACAGTATTAGTTTGATACTTTTAAATAACAAACTATTTTTAATTTTCAAGCAAAGCGAAAAGCTACTACAGCTTGGCAACAAATTGTGCACATCGGAATCCAGAAAGAGATCAGTTCAAAGATTTGGCTTTATACAGCATTATTTCTACCAGTTGTTCCTGATATTGCCGTGTTAAAACAAACGTACTCTACAATTTTATAATGAGTATTACAAAATCTAATCTTTGGCCACACACACTGTGTGGCCTGACACACGCAAAGCAACGCGACATTGAATATTCGTCCGCTAATGTATCCTAGCCATAACAGTATAACTGACAAACAAATAAATGTCAAAAATGGCACTGTGTGACTGAGATAAAGGTACAGTTACACATGCTAGTTAATAGCACGAAAGCATGCTACTTTTGAGCAATTGCTAATAAATAAAATAATAAATAATGAGCACATACAAGACAGACAGATGAGACAAGTGATTGAAACAAGTATACTGATGAGCACACTAAAAAGCATGCTACTAACTAACATAATAATATATGTGTAACTGTACCTTAACGCTCTTGTAATAAAAAATGTTGACAAAATCGTAGGATAAAAATTAAAAGACAACGTGACAGTGACCAATATTAGAGAAGACGTCATGACGACCGACTCTTATTGTGAGATATTGAAAGACACTGAACTGTCTCATTGCAGGAAATATAGTTGGCTCTTTCCTACTCGTGTAATGTTCATTGATTGCTATCTCTTTCACTCACGACTTCAGCAATCTTTCTCGTATAATAAGTCTATGCTTTTATAAAAATATGGTTTCATATCTATGTTTTGAGACATTTTAAAATCGAGTCCAGATAATTATTAATTATCAATATAAAGCTAATCTTACCGATTGAGGTTTTCATTGTCTTGTCTTGTGATAAACAATTAATTATATAAAACGAAGCGTTCCTTTTATACCAAAAATTACTAGATTATTAAATTTACCACAGTGTATACTAAGCAGTACACTAACAACAGGAAAATTTGAAAGTCAACAACAACACATTATCATGAGCAATTATTATCATTATCATCAGCCTATAGACGTCCACTGTTGGACAATGGCCTCCCTCAAACCTCGCCACAACGATCGGTCTTGCTCTGTCTGCATCCAATGACTTCCCGCGATCTTCAGGTCATCAGTCAACCATACGGTATAATTATTTTTGTAATATCCTGTACCAACCCATTACTGCCCACTGTTGGGCTCAGGTCTCCTCAGAAGAGCGATTAGGCATAGTCTACCACGCTTGCCCAGTGCGGATTGGGGACTTCACATATCTTCAAAGGATTTTTAGAACCCTCTTCCGACATGCAGGTTTCCTCACGATGTTTTCCTTCACCGTTTTTAGCCAGTGGTGTTGTGGAAAATTGCACATAAATCTTTTTCACATTTAGATTTAGAGGTACAAGCCGGATTTGAACCCGCGACCTCCCATTCGGAAGGACGCGCTTCGACCACTCGGCCACCACGACTCAATAAAAGTAATAATACTTTCATGCACGAACATATATATAAAAAACACACACACACACACAAACGAATACAGTACATTCTCCTTTTTGGAAGTCGGTCAAAAGGAATAGCGTGTAATATATGACTTATAAAATTGCAGATATAGAGTAACAATTACATTAAATTACCTTACATTAAATTCTACTTACTGTATGTTTTATTTTGGGTTTGCTGTAAGAAAACTCAGTATTGAGTTAAGCTCGCCTTTTGTGAACATTTTTTTTATATAACTTTTTTTTCTGTCGTGTTCAATAAAGTATTAAATAAATAAATAAATAAATACATTTTTAGATTTAGTTCATGTATTTGGAATAAGTGCTTCGATAATAATTGTTCTTCACTTTGTTTTGCTCTCCGGCTGGGTAAAGGGCCTGATTCAGAAGGCGGTCGTTCTTCACACGACACGTATTGTGAGGAGGTTCCTCTCTCTTGAGCCCTGACCACTGATGGCTTGGGTCGTAGACTGCGTCTCCAGGGGCCCTCTGTTTTTATATTGTATATTTCAATTTATTTGTTCAGAAATGTTTTTCAAAAATATAATCTAAACAATATGTTAATAGAAGTAAATTCTTCATTAATTATATTATACACTGTGACCGGTACTTATCTGGTAATATAAAATACTTAGTAAAATCGTTTCTAGATAATTCTCTGGTACTAATACTTAATGATATCCTTTCTAGATAATTGCAATAACATGCTTGTGGCAAACAACTCCAAAAAGTGACAAGAGTTAATTATTAAACAAGGCAGTGCTTTCAATATTAGCTATCACAAATTTTATGACCTACTTAATTGAACTTTTTAATGGGCTACCAGCTACCTTTTTTTTTAAGTTAAGGGAAATTACTGGATCGCCGGTATGTGGGAGTTGAACCGCACTAAAACCTCACAGACCAGAACCTAGCCCTTCCCCCTGCTACCTTAAAGTATGTTGGAACAATTTTGCAAAATATAGGCAACGTTTGATAAATATTTCATTCCATAATAATATCACATTTGGATAAAACAATAGTCTAACGTTGAAAGTCATCAGTCTATAGACGTCCACTGCTGGACATAGGACTCCCCCAAACTTCGCCACAGCAGCCGGTCCTGCGGTATCTGCATCCAGTGACCTCCCGCGATCTTGACCAGATCGTCGGTCCATCTTGTGGGGGGTCTACCAACGTTGCGCTTACCGGTTCGTCGCTGCCACTCCAGAACTTTTCGCCCAATCGGCCATCCGTTCTTCACACAATGTGTCCTGCCCATTGCCAATTCAAAGATACAATTATTTGGGCTATGTCGTTTACTTTGGTCCTCGCGGAAAGAATTAAGCGTAGAATAACAATTATTTTTAACGGACTTCAATAAAGGAGATTTCTGAATTCGACCGAAAATATGTTTCGCGGATTACTCTGCCATTTATCAATCAATTTTTTTAAGGAAAGGTCATTGAATGGTAGTATCATGATAAGGCAGACCAGATGAAAAAAAAAATTAATTTCTTCTACTAAAAAAAATAACTTAGTGCATAATGTTTCAATAAGTATCTAAAAATAAACATGATGTATTTAATATTTATTTTCCATTGTTATATCGAGATAGATAATTATAAAAACAGTATCTTATCTTGGGTTTTATGCTATTTGCGCATCATGCATAATTCATATTTTATGTTTAATTTTGGAATATAAGTATAATATATCTTATAGGTGAGCATCTGACTGTTTTATAATCCTCTATATATTAAAATCATGGAATGTACATAGCGAACAAACTTAGTAAATCTTAACCCAAAGACAGAGACAAAACTAGCCAAATTAGACCTTAGTCTAAAATACATTATCTTATGTTATAAGATTTTTTTTTTTTTTTTAGTTGGAGGAAATCACCGGATCCCTGCCCGCCCCGCGGGCGGGGTATGTGGGAGTTCAACCGCACTAAAACCTCCAACCGCTCACACTCAGCGTCCGAACCCCGGCTGAGGCCAGAACCCAGCACGGGATGAGGGACGGCGCGACGCGTTACGCCCGAGGCATTCTTTCCCGTCGCGCCGCCCCTATGTTATAAGAAGACAAAGAAAGACTACTATAAGGTCAATGATTACTTGGATGATTGTGAAAGTGGGAATGACTTGCTCTTGATTTTTTTTTATTTTTTTATTTAATGTAAAATTGTATAACACTGTTGAAAAAAAAAATTAAAAAACACTTTCAACGAAAATCGAAATCTTAATTAATTGAATTAAAAATATTCATTCTACTTAGCAGAAAATACACCATACAAAAAGTTTGACACTAACTTATGTTGGACTTCATTTGCTTAGAAAAGATTAATAAACAATTTAAAAAAATAATGCTGCTGATTGCATTTATACAATATTTATAACGTAACAGTGTAAATTGTTAGCAGTAGTCTAACTTCATTTCCATCAGTTTATAAACTCTGTGTCAATTTTCTTTTATTTTTTACTTACACTATGTAATAGTGTTCGCTTTTGGGTAGTATCGCTGGAATTTAAACTCATGCTCTAAATAGTGTAGAAAACTGCGAGTATTTGAATAATTTAATAAATCAATATAGTAATAAGGAAATCACTTAAAATTAAGATTCAACGAACGCACTGATCCAATCGTTTCTGTGTTAAGGAAAATCTTCTAATAGGGAATTCCAGTTCTGCAGAATTACCCATGTTAAGACTCGTCTTACTGGTTTCTGCTCCTGTTACTATATATTTTTTTGAACACAAGTTTTCGAGTGCACAAATGCATATATTCACAATGTTAATTACACACACACCCAAGTATCTACATTTCCAAATAATAATCACTTAACATACTTTTGATCTTTATCTCAATTTGTATGACATAAGGGGTGGGCGATCTAACGTTTGCATTTTGAACTACTGTTTATTTATAGAATGATAGCTCAAATGTCATTCAATTTGTGTTCATAATTTAGTTAAAGGTTTGACATTTACGAAATGGGACGCTATACGCTTGAACAAAATTGGGAAATATTGAAAAGTTACTTCCAAAGTGGTGAGTCTTCAGTCCAAACTGTAAGAAATGTGAAAAAATTTCAGATGAAGCCCATTTTCACCTCGGAGGCATGTCAATAAGCAAAATTGTCGCATCTGGGGGTCGGAAAATCCATACGTCACAGAGTTACGGTTTGGTGTGGGTTTTGGTCCGGCGGCATCATCATCATCAAGGAGCCGCCGTTACGGTCAATGGCGAGCGTTACCGTGCCATGTCCACCCCTTACATGATGTTGAATGTCTTTGTTTATAACAGAGTGACAATCATTTATTAACCGACTTTCATAAAAGAGGTTTCTCTAATCAAAACAAAATCAATGTTTCTCCACTGTTCAACCTTTGTATATTAAAAGAAAAATAAAACGCAATAACTCGAATAAACTTTTATTTAAATATAGAGAAGTACTATAATGAAGATGAATAATGAAATGAAATAATAATGAATAAATTATTTTAATGAAAACTTTTAAATACAAGCTTTTAATCATGGATATCATGTAGCAGTCCAGTGCTTGCTAATACAAGTGAAATGAGCTCAAACACGACGAGTCTATCTTGTTTAGCACAAGAGTTCCTGTGACCTTCCACATAGTTGCATTCAGTGCAAGTTAATATAAAGCTTGTAAAATAAAACGGAATTTAAAGTTTATTGGAACGAAATTCTTTATCGCGCGTTATCGAAAGGGGGCTAGACGGAAATTCTTATGACAAAGTTGTCACGACATTTTTTTGTTTTAGATGATTAATGCTAGATGGCGCTGTGATCAAAATATTTTATTTAATTAGTTAGTTTAAAAAATAAAATTTTATTACAATTCCCTCACTAATTAATCGAAAGGAACTTCGTTCCATCCGGGTGTCCCTTGACACCTCTCAAGTTTTTTTTTTTTTAAACTACTTTTTATGAAATGAAAGAAAGATGTACTATAATGAAGATGAAATGAAATGAAAATGATAGTTTAAAGGTGAAGGAAAAAAATGATATTTTTACTCTATGAGAGATGATATTGTTAGACATTTTATCAGAGAAATTAAGAAAAAGGGGATTTTTTTAATTGTTGTATTTTCCAATAACTTCACATGTTATTGCCGCATGCCGCTCTGTACGCCAAAGTACCACCCGCGCAGTTCATACTGAAATAAGAAACATTTATAAAACTTTTAAGTATTACGTTTTTTTTGTATATTTACCTTTTTTTTTATATTCCGTGTTAGAAAAAAGTACTCATCACCCGAAACGCAGTCGTGGTGGCCGAGTGGTTGAAGCGCTTGCCTTCCGTACGGGAGGTCGCGGGTTCCAAACCGACTGGCTTGTACCTCTAAATCTAAATGTGAAAAAGATTTATGTTCAATTTTTCACAACACAATTTGGCTAAAAGCCGGCCGGATTTGAACCCGCGACCTCCTGTTCGGAAGGAAGCGCTTCGACCACTCGGCCACAACGACTTTATCTCTCCATCAATTCCTAATTTGGCATAAGTATTCTGTCATAGAAAAAAAATAGTTTAAATTATGTTGAGCGCTTTTATTCCATTTACTTATATTGGATGTAACTATGTACAGGAGAGATAAAATATATTGCGCCGACCCCATTTGAAACTAATAAGATTGAGCTAAAGAGAATCTAATATCATAATCATAACCATAATATTATTATAAAGGCGAAAGTTTGTATGTATGGATGTATGTTTGTTACTCTTTCACGTAAAAACTACTGAATGGATTTGAATGAAACTTTACCACAATTTAGCTTATACATCAGAATAACACATAGGCTACAATTTTTGAACCCCTTTGTAACGCAGACGAAGTTGCGCGGGTCACCTAGTATATTATAAAGGCGAAAGTTTGTATGTATGGATGTATGTTTGTTACTCTTTCACGTAAAAACTACTGAATGGACTTGAATGAAACTTGACCACAATATAGCTTATACATCAGAATAACACATAGGCTACAATTTTTGAGGTTTCTAAGGTCGTAAAAAAACACATTTTTTTCTTGCATTATTATAGACGTCGCGAACTAGACGGGCTAGACGGGACGAACCTGAAGTCCACGCGAACGAAGTCGCGGGCAAAAGCTAGTAATTTATAATTTTAACATATGTATTTTTAAGTTCTTCTAAAGATGCAGAAAACAAATTATGATACTGACTTAACAATACTGTCTCAATAACTTGTTTAATTATAATAATATGCATGTTTTTTATTATTATTCATAGTATTGTTACAGCTGAATGTATTAAAAACAATTGCAACTGTTCATCTATTCGCTGAAAGAGAATAAATTGCAAATATGTATAAAAAATGTATTTCTTTGTGACTAAAAGAACCTATAAATGTCCTATAAATATTTTTTTGGAACGAAATTCCTTATCGCGCTTTATCGAAAGGGGGCTAGACGGAAATTCTTATGAAAAAGTTGTCACGACACTTTTTTTGTTTTAGATGATTATCGTTAGATGACGCTGTGATTAAAATCTTTTAAAACAATTCCTTATTTTGTTTTATATGATTAATGCTAAATGGCGCTGTGATCAAAATATTTTATAAAACGATTCCTTATTTTGTTTTATATGATTAATGCATAAGAGAGACAGATGTTTTAAACCAACTAATTATTATAATTTAAAAAAAATAAATTTTAGTACAATTCCCTCACTAATTAATCGAAAGGAACTTCATTCCATCCGGGTGTCCCTTAACTCCTCTCAAGTTTTTTATAGAATTGTATAGGTTCATGACAGAATTCTTAGCACAATGTGTCCTGTCCATTGCCACTTCAAAGTCGCAATTCTTCGGGCTATGTCGATTCCTTTGTTTCTTCTGCAGATATTCTCATTTCTGATTTGATGACGCAAAGAAACACCCAGCTGTGGGTAACGTAGGATCAAATAAACCACATATATTAAATATTGAAACATGTTTAATAACTTTACAATGAAATACTTTTAAAATGAAAATTATAATGTTTACAAGAAGAAAATTGTCAAACGTAAAAATCGACGCGTTAGGCAAAAAAACTACATTCCAAATTCAAACTTCTACGTGACAGATTTTATGTAGACGTTTACCAGCCAGTCTTCTGGTTCGCTACACAGCATAGCCCTTTCCATTGTTCTCTCTGAGTGATTTTGAGTCTTTTGATAAGACCCATCGTAAGCGGCCAAGTCTCTGATCCATAGATCAACACTGGCAACACACACTGGTTGAAGACTTTCGTCTTGTCTTGCAGGCAGCGCCTGACCGACCGTTGTGGCGAGATTTGGGGAAGGAAGGCATATGTCCAGCAGTGGACGTCTATAGGCTGATGATTATAACAGAATTACAATGTACAAGATCGTCATTGCAATGTCACATAATGAGTACAGAGAAACCGAAGGAGAGTACTAAATCGATTCTTTTTTTTAAAATCCTAATAAAATTTTAGAAAAGTAAAAAAATCTGATTGTGAAACGGCAGTCAATACTGTCAGTGTGATGTTGAAATGTGAGTTCGAGTTCCAGTGGTATCGGCAAACGAACGAGAAAGAGGGTAGACAGATTTGTCTGCTCTTAAGTAACCTACCCGCAGTACTCAGTCTACCCGTGATCATTTTTTTTTTCAGTTGGAGGAAATCACCGTATATGGGAGTTGAACCGCACTAAAACCTCCAACCGCTCACACTCAGCGTCCGAACCCCGGCTGAGGCCAGAACCCAGCACGGGGTTTTGAGGGATGGCGCGACGCGTAACGCTCTCGGCACACTTTTCCGTAAGTAACCTACCCGCAGTTTCCCGTAATCACGGCGCTTGCAACAGTGTTTGAAATATCAAGATAGCTTATTTAATAAAAATCGTGTTAAGATCCCGTTTAATAGTTAACCGCGAGTATTAAAACAAATTTATAAATTGTCTCCACTTATTAAGCAAACTTTTCGGCATTAAAACTTTAGTATGGACTCATCTTATCCTTCATAAGTCAAGGACTTTCAGGTCATTTATCAGCGAGCGACATGAAAGCCGGCTAAGACAACTCAAATTTTAACATCCCTAAAATCCATCGCGAAAAACAGCCATATTCTTGAAAATACTTTTATATTTCTTACTTCCCAACAATTAAACTCTTAGGCAAATTATTAAGATATTCAAATCGATGCTATCACAGTAAGTTTTTTCTCTTGACATTGGTATAGTTATTTATTCTAATTAGGTTACCATTTAAATTTAATTTTTAACAATAGTCAGTATACTTAGATACTAGTACATAGAATTAGTTTATTTTACCTAAGCCGAACTAAGGCATTCTATCTGTTTCTAGTTTCTCTTTTTCCTTTTGTTTTGTATAATTTCATTATGACCGCACTCATTGTATCTATTGCATACATACTCAATCACTATCAGTGAGGACCGCTAATTAATTGGCTTCCTGACACAACCTTATCGTCGACTATTATGTTTAATTTAAGCCGTAGGTCTTCCTATTATTAAATAAATAAATAAATAAATAAGTAAGGTTAAAGCATCACTTCCTAAATAGATAGATCAAACTCATAAACCAAATCCGAGTCTGATGATCCAATTTTGGATCATCGCAGTGTAGACAACGGAATCCCTGGGAGTTATAGGCGCATATAAAACATTTATATATTTATATCACTTACACTATTACTAAACGGCCTCCCCGCAGTTACTTAGTCTTCCCGTGATCATGGCGCTTGAAACAGTGCTGAAATATTGGGATCACTCATTTAATAACAATCGTGGTAAGAACTCGTTTAGTAATACTGTAAGTGATGTAGATAACCGCGAGTGTTTAAAGAAATTTATTTATACATCTAGTTGAGACGCTGAGGCATTGCCAAGTTAAAATAGTAAAAAAAAATATTAAAGATTTTTTTAATACATGCTTTTAAGATCCTGGATATCGTATAGTAGTACAGTGGTAGTGTTCTTATGGCCTTCCGAATCCATCATCAGATCTGCGCCATTTTGTCATATTTTTGCATTGTCACGCGATATACATCTGCGTGCAAAATGTCAGCTTAATCGGAAACCGGGAAGTTTGTCAAATTCGACTCGCAAGATTCCACCCGAACTTACATAGTTACATCCAGTGCTAGTTAATATAAAGGTTGTCAAATATGTCCCTTCCGCTTTTTTGCTCTTTATTCAATGCTTTATAAAAAGTGTTACAGTGATCGGATTTAGTTCAAATATGCGCCGTTTTGTTCGATAATCTGTTTCCATCTAGACGGCAACTTCGTAATACCTCCCTCGTAGAAGCCCCCTCCTTATTTGCGAAGAACTCGGACAGCCACTTTTCACAAGCCTCTTTTGAGTTCAACTTTACACCACCAAGGGCGTTAATATAAAGCTTGTAAAAATTACAACATAAAATAGCTTGATTATCATATTTTCTTTCTTCGTAAACGGATGAAAAACACAAAAAGCCTGACCCAAACAGTCATGAGTCTTAATACACTCAATTTAGTAGCTAAGTGGCTAAAGATGTAAATGATTCGGGCGTTTTGCCAAGTAGGCATAAGCGGGCATAAGCTTTGTTGAACCGACTAGACATTTGTGTCGACGTTATGCGAAATGTGGTCACTGAGGTTTTTTCGAAAAAAAAAAAAAAAAATATTTGCCATGTAGGCAGACGAGCCAACGTACACCTGATAGGAAGTGGTTACCGTCGCTCGTGAATCTCTGCAATGTCAGGGGACACTGAGGGGTACCTACGACCTAACTTTAATGACCCTCCTCGAGCCTCGTTTGAAGAAGGACAAGTCATAGCGCTCAGGGAATACCGAGGATTTGTATGTGCGATTCAATCAGGAATCTTGCGAGCTAAATTTGAACAACTTCCCGGATTCCGATTGAGTTCAAATTTTACGAGCTTTGAAAGTGATAAGTTTTGTCAATGTAATACTGCAACAACCTTAAATATGGCTCAAAATGCAGCGCTACTCGATAAATCCTATAAATTATATTTTGAGCCTAAGGAGCAGGGTGTTGTAAATTAAATTAAATTAAACAGAATGTCCGTTCGCGATGAAATTGTATTCCTTATGTACGACGTGTCAATCCCTCAAGAGTATTCTTATTCTTTGTTATACACAAAACCAACATAACAGATAACACAATAACATAAAAGCAGGTACAATCGCGAGCAAGGTTGGTCGTAGGTAGTGCACAGTGTCCCCTGACAAGGCAAAGGTCCATAAGCGACGGTAACCACTTCAGGTGGCCCGTTAGCTCGTCAATACAGAGTAATACAGACGAGCATATGACATTAAAAATATATAGGTTTCTTGTTAAATAGCCAATAGCTGTAAAATGAGAGAAAGCTTTGGCCTTCCTCTCATTTTCACAAGAGCCTGATTGTGTGAAGGATGATATCGCACCCTCGGTGCGCCACTGTCACTTATCCAAAAATGTAATTTTTCAGGAGAAGCATTTAAAACTCTCAGCGATGCGTAATTTACATCAAAACCGCAATTACACTCACGTCCTCATACGGAAACTATGCGTACTACAAAAGTAACGTTATCGCACCAAGTAAAGGGGGGCTTTAGGATCATTTTTAGATATTTAACTCATTTTTGCATTTTTTGCAAAAGTGACAGTGTCGCACCGAGGGTGCGATATGTTGGTTTTTGGTGTGACAGATGATGTATGTAAAGATAGGAATGGAGAGAGAAGAGATATTGCGCCGACACCATCCAAATGGGATAGGGTGTAGCGAAAGAAATAAGAATGAATGCGGAAATAGTGCGTTAGATTATTGGTTCTTTCTTGAATTAAACCATCAAAACGCTGTGACTTTTCACAAGTCCCATGGTCTTCGTATTTCAGATATAACACTGAATATATTGACCTAATTACAGCATTTCAAGGTTACGAGGTACGAATGCCATTACGGTAGAACATCTCGTCCTTGAAATTTGGATGTTTTTGAAGAAGAACCTTATTGTTGAATGACTTCCGATTTGAAATTAAATGAACATAAGCACTTGAAAACAATTAACGTAAACATTTCTTTAAACACTCGCGGTTATCTACATCACTTACACTATTTCTAAACGGGTTCTTTCCACGATTATTTTCAATTGAGCGATCCCGATATTTCGGCACTGTTTCATTCGCCATGATCACGGGAAGACTGAAGAACTGCGGGTAGGTCATTTAAGAGCAGACAAATCTGTCTACCCTCTTTCTCGTTCGTTTGCCGGTACCACAGGAACTCGAACTCACGTTTCGACATACCACACTGACAGTATCGGGTGCCACCTCAAAACTAGATATTTTGGCTTTATTTTCGTCTAACTCTGGATTCCACATACAGGATAGTTTGATCGTGAATCGTGGAAAGAACCCGTTTAGAAATAGTGTAATAACATAAACATTTTCAAAGCACAGGAACTAAAGGTAGCCATAGAAATTCCTGTACAATATATACGCATCGTGTTTGGGCACATTCTACTTGTCTACTTATCTTATAGCTATCACCCTATTGCTACTCAGCTGGTATTCAGAAGTTTTTTTCGTATGACAATTTTCTTCTATTGCATGGGCAACAGGTTACAGTTTCCCATACATCACTACAATGCCAAAGTATAGCGAAGCCTAACTGTATAGAAACTGTCTTAACACCAGTTTAAAAACTGCGGCCCCGTAGCGCCCCCTGATAGTACAGACGTCTATGAGCAAAGGTAACCACTTGGGATCAGAGGACATCATCATCATCATCATCATCATCAGCCTATAGACGTCCACTGCTGGACATAGGCCTCCCCCAAACCTCGCCATAACGACCGGTCCTGCGCCGTCTGCATCCAGTGACCTCCCGCGATCTTGACCAGATCGTCGGTCCATCTCGTGGGGGGTCTACCAACGGTCAGAGGACATACGCTCACTTATTTAATAACAAATTTCTTATTATATTTACTCTAAAGTAGGAAGGTATATTAAGTAAATTGCCTCTTATGGCGGTTCTCGTACCAGAACTTTAATATGGAGAGTGCCCTTAGCACTTAAGAACCTTCACGCTCTGCACCCATCGTAAACTTCCTATTACATTAACCGAGTTCATAGCAAAAGAGGTTATCTATTACGTTCTGTCGAATTGGAAAAAATAGAGTAGAAGAAACCAATCCTTGCTTTAAATTAAAACTAATTATATTAACTTGAAATTCAGATCCGATCGCATGTCAGGTATGAGTCTAGCAATTTCCAAATTATTATTTTAGTTCGATCAAAGAATATTTAAATTTTGAACCAATCATGACACTTTCACTAGCAGAAGCTTATGTTTTAGAGAGTAATGTTTTTCCGAGAGAAGAGGCTACCATAGATAGATAGATAGAAAATTATTTATTGCACACGAAAATAAATGTACATGGGCGAACTTAATGCTAAACAGCATTATTTACCAGTTAACCCTGGTGTAATGTGGATAGTATAAGGTAGTGAATGAAACATTTAAGTGATAGGTGAAACAAAATTGTATTCTAAAGATAAAGCACTTTAAGATTTGTAAACATCATACATAAGATAAGTCAATATATAAATAACTACAAATATACGATAAAGAATATATTAGATAAATAAAATCACGAATAATTAATATATAATTTAGTTAGCATTTGCTCAATTAACGTCCATTTTGCAATGGGAGAAGGTGATTATAGGTTTTCATTACCATAGTTCATGAGCCTCTGCAATACTATGACATTTGAAGCCGTTTCCCAGCCGATAGCTACCTATGCAACCTACTAAACAGGACTTTCTTAAAGCAAGAATTGTTACACCTTAAACAACTTTCAATTCAGCTCTTTAAAAACAAATTCCTAGATAATCTAGAACCTTAAAATATTCTGTTAGCAAAACACTTAGTATTTAATTTCGCAGTAGCAACCTGACTAGATTATGCATAATACAAGCATGAATGTTAATTACACCCGGTAGCTGCAATGCAGAGAAATGTGTAAATACACTGCTTCATTATAATATTATTTCGGACTGTATGTGAGCTATGATTGGTGTGAATTGCGTATGAGATTAAAATAGGTAATATATTATGGATCTTTTTGCAGGCTTTATATTAATTTGCACTGGATGTAATTAAGTACCTATTGGAACGAAGTTCCTTATCGCGCGTTGTGAGAGGGGGCTAGACGGAAAAAAATCTTACGAAAAGTTGTCACGACACTTTTTTTTGTTTTAGATGATTATCGCTAGATGGCGCTGTGATTAAAATCTTTTAAAACACGTTCCTTATTTGTTTTAGATGATTATCGCTAGATGGCACTGTGATCAAAATCTTTTAAGGCAAGTCCCTTGTCGCGTTTAAAAAAACTAGGAAAATAAAATTATAAGATATCTTTTAATCGAAAGGAACTTCGTTCCATCCGGGTGTCCCTTGACACCTCTCAAGTTTTTTATATAAGTTCGGTTGGGACATTGTAAGTTGAATTGACTAACTTCCCGATTTCTAATTTTGCATGTGTATATCGCGTAATAAAGCAAAATTAATGGCACAGTAGAACTAATATAATGAGTAGGAATATACTAAAGAGTCTATATTAAACATGATAGACCCATCGTGATTGGATGTTTGGGATCTTAACAGATTTTAATCAAAAATTTCTGCATCTCAAGAGCATATCTGAGCACCAGTTCAGATTTTGACCAGTAGGTATTTAGCAGTGGTTACTGTCTATCACACTATCGAGGAATAGCAATCTTTGGAGGAGGCCTTCACCTATAGAGTTCTTGCAGAACGAAGAATATAATACATAAAAATATAGTTATAAGTACATAAATATAGTACATTTAGTTATAAGTAACATACACAAATCTTTTTGTTTTATTTATGTATTTTTTTTTATTATATATGTATTTTTACTATTTTACTTTTTGTATTATACAAGGTTATTTCTTAGTGAAGGTACATATTGAAGGTCATGGTAGCTGATGGTTATATACGACCAGTAAAAATATTATTACCAAAGAATATGGCTTAATGCCTTAGTAATCGCAATTTAAAAATATCTAAAATTCTAGTAAAATGATGGTTTTTCGACGGCTGATGGGTGTGGCGGAGGTTTGGGCTGCGCGAGATCACTAGAGGTCGTTAGTCAACACTCTTTTAGCCGAAATTGTTTATGTTTGAGGCAGTTTTGTCGAATTTCGATTTAAAAAAAAAAATGAAATTTTACCTATTTTTTGTAATATTCCGTATTAGAACAGAGTACTCATCACCCTCCTGCAATATGTACCTTCTTTAAAAAAATACCCTGTATATGTACTTTTTTTTATTTACTGTCTATCACTGGTACCTACATCGAGGTCTATCCCATTAATATGCGTAACTCTCAGTATAACTTTGTCTTTCTTTTGATTACCGTAACTCAAGGACCTCTTCAATATCAGAGGACTATGACGCTCTTCAAACTTCAAACGAAACGTGAAGATTGTCGTGTCTTGAGTCTGAATTTCGATTGTTTTCTTTTCTGTTATCAATATTAAAATATCTACTTTTGTTACAGGTAAGTTGAATTAAAACTCTTCTTCTACGAGTATTTTTTGAAAAGGTAAGTGATAATAATAAGATTATTTGGACAGTAAAAAAAAAAAAAAACTTGGCCCACGAGGTGATCGACGTGTGGCGTGTTGAATCGACCATCATTATTCCGATCGTTGTATCTGTGCACGGTCTAATAGCGAAAAGCTTCGATCAACATCTAGAGAAGCTTTCGCTCCCCAGCTGGGTAAATGGCCTGATTCCGAAGGCGGTCGTTCTTGACACGGCACGTATTGTGAAGAGGTTCCTCTCTCTTGAGCCCTGACCACTGATGGCTTGGGTCGTAGACTCCGCCTGCAGTGGCACTCTGTTTTTTATATTGTATTTTTAATTATTTTTTTTAATATAATGTAAAAAATAAGCTAATAAATGAGTATGGAAAAAGATTCTTTAATCATTTAACTATTGAGGTTTTAACGAGATACTCAAAACACTTTTTCTCGGTTAAATCTGAGCTTCAGTATGACACGCAAGTACTAGACAGGATTTATAACTTTGAAGTATAATTATCGGGTCCCTACCACTTTTTTGAATTAATTGAGTGGTCTCGATATTTAGAAGACTGGATACTGCGGGTAGACTTAAGAGCAATCAAAACTGTCTATCTCCTTTCTCCTTTGTTTGATAGTACCACTGGAACTCAAACTCACATCACGACACACTTACTGTATCTACAAGACTCTCCGAGCATGAACCTTTAATCAACGCTGTGTTTAGCTCTGAACTCCACATATTCGATATTCTGATTCTAAAAGTACTATGTCTTGAAATCATTCCTTTTCTTGTTTGGGCAGATTTTTTTTTTAAATTTTTTAGTTGGAGGAAATCACCGGATCCCCGGTATGTGGAAGTTGAACCGCACTAAAACCTCCAACCGCTCACACTCAGCGTCCGAACCCCGACTGAGGCCAGAACCCAGCACGTCGTTATGAGGGACGGCGCGACGCGTTGCGCCCACGGCACTCATTCCCGTCGCGCCGCCCCTTCTTTGGGACGATTAGATTACGAGTTTTATCCCCTCTAATTAAAAGCGAATGAAACTGCCCGTACAAGCTAGTTTTAGAATAAATGCAAAGACCTCCCACCGGAAACGGATATCCAATGTCAGAGCGACGTTTGTGGAACGGAAGGGGACACGACCGGAAATGTATCCTACTTTTATAATATTAATGTTGTTTTATTTTATTATCTTTACTCGATTTTTTGTTTTGTTTTTCTTTTGTAATAAGAGCTTGTTTGGAAAAACTATGGTGTGTACTTGTGCAATTTCCAACCAGGGATATGTGGTAGTTGAAGCACAACTTCAAACGAGGCTTGAAGAGAGTCCTTAAAGTTTGGCCGTAGGTTCTTGCCCCGCAGTGTTTTCTGGCATTGCAGAGGTCCATGAGTGACGGTAACCACTTACGATCAGGTCGTCTGCCTACATGGCAAAAAAAAAACTTGAGAGGTGTCAAGGGACACCCGGATGGAACGAAGTTCCTTTTTATTAATTAGTGAGGGAATTGTTATAAAATTTAAGTTTTTACTAACTAATTATTATAACTTAAATAAAATATTTTGATCACAGCGCCATCTAGCATTAATCATATAAAACAAAATAAGGAATTGTTTTAAAAGATTTTAATCACAGCGCCATCTAGTGATAAACATCTAAAACAAAATAAGTGTCGTGACAACTTTTTCATAAGAATTTCTGTCTAGCCCCCTTTCGATAACGCGTGATAAGGAACTTCGTTCCAAAAGTTTACCTAACAACTTAGTTTGAAAAGCATTCCTGGCTCTAATTTCGTACAAAGCCTAAAAAATCGAGGTAACGCCATGCATTTTTAAAAGACCTTTTCCATATATCATTCTTTATCTTTCATCGCTGTGTTTTTATAAAAGTTTCCGTGTAAGTCAACGCTTTGTATTCGATACGATTCATGAGGAATCGCCATAACTTTTCAAAAGCTTGTCGAAGAAAATATGGTAAGGATATTTTTGAGTGAATGTTTCGTATCTTTTATGGTAAAATATCGTTGTGTTCATGAGTTTTTTTTTGTAATATAAAACTACGTTAGTTGTACTGTACTGTAACAACCCAACAAAGTAATAGTCGTGGAAGGAGGTCGCGGGTTCAAAACCGGCCGGCTTATACCTCTAAATCTTAATATGAAAAAGATTTATGTGCAATTTTTCACAACACCACTGGCTAAAAACGGTGAAGGAAAACATCGTGAAGAAACCTGCATACCGGAAAAGGGTTCTAAAAATCCTTTGAAGATATGTGAAGTCCCCAATCCGCATTAGGCAAGCGTGGTGGACTATGCCTAACCCCTCTTCGGAGGAGACCTGAGCTCAGCAGTGGGCAGCAATGGGTTGTTACAGCAATAATTAGGCATAGTCAACTAAGCTTGCCCAATGTGGATTGGGATCACATATCTTCGAAGAATTTTTTAGAATTTTTTCCAATATTACCTACAATCTACTTTTAAGGACTTTTGCAAATGTTGCATCACAAAAATAATTTCTTAAAGATCCGCGTTATTTTTATCATAGCTTCCATTGCGTAGGTTTTAAGGTTGAATTAACAAAAGAGAACTGAATGTATTTTTTTTCAATTAAAACGACTACCCTACCTCAATTAAACTCTTTCTAACAAAGACGAAGTTATGGGTATTGGCTCACCTCTCACTCCCACCACTGTAACTCCTGTTTAGCCAGGATCCATAGCGGAGACCATCGTAATGACTCTGAGCAGTGAAGCCCAGGAAAACCCGAGGGAAAGCTAACTTGTTTTGGACCCCGCAACGAATTTAATCAGAAGATGATAGAAGAAGTGGGAAAACATGAGTTTCGACTTCCCTTCTCGCAAAAGCGAGAGACAATAAAATAAGATTGAAAAACATTACATCAGAATTGATTGACCACCACGGACATTGATTTTATTAAATTTATTGGACCTATGCGGTGAGCTGTTATACTATTTAGGATGCCAATAATAGTTATGGCGAAAACGTTTGAAAAGATGAAGTTAGGAGTCTACTGGTTAAATTGTGGTAACTATACGTAAAGAATTTCTGTCATCTACATAATGTTATGGATATTTTCACAAGGGCATACCGACCTCTTTAACATAATATTACTTTTCATAACATCCCGCAAAGTTGTGACCCTAAGGAATTTTTTGTAAGATTATAATACTGTTGAAAGTTGATACATTGAGTTTGATGTCTTTTATATTTTTGGAATTCGGTTTTCGCAAGCTAAATAATATCAACTTGCAGTAGATGTAGCTATATATTGAGGCAAGAATAAAAAACTTGAGAGGTGTCAAGGGACATCCGGATGGAACGAAGTTCCTTTCGATTAAAACGTATCTCATAAAAATTATTTCCTTTCGTAACGCGCGCTAAGGAACGAGTTTTAAAATATTTTGATCACAGCGCCATCTAGCATTAATCATATAAAACAAAATAAGGATTTTGATCACAGCGCCATCTAGCGATAATCATCTAAAACAAAAAAAGTGTCGTGACAACTTTTTAGTAAGATTTTTTTCCGTCTAGCCCCCTTTCACAACGCGCGATAAGGAACTTCGTTCCAAAATGCATTTCGAGTTTTAACAACTCTATATTTTATTACACCTATGTTAAATTGAATTTGACAACAACTGACAATGAATGTCACAAAGTTGTGTGTGACAGAGAAAGGGCTCTATAAATCCTAAGCTATAAACGGCTTTCTAAAAGTCGAAGTGCATTTATTCTTGCCCCAAATTGTACTTAACTTCGGGTGGATTCTTGCAAGCTAAATTTGCACGCAGATGTAAATCCCGTGATAATGTAATAATATGACAAAATGGCGCTGAACTATTGATGGCTTCGGAAGGTCATAGGAACTCTTGTGTTAAACAAGATAGACCCGTCGCGGGTTCTTTTTTCTTGTATTAGTTAGCACTCTACGGTTAAAAGATATTCAGGATCTCAAAAGCTTAAGTATATCTAAAAAGTTTTAAATAATTATGCGTATACCGAATTGAACAGTGTTTAGCGGAGGGTTTAGTAGACCCAATACACAGGGTTTCCCAAAACTATGCGACATGAACGGGAAGTACCTTAAATATTAGAGATAGGATGTTTTGCTGAAACGAAACATTATGTTATTTTTTATCTTTAATAATACTGTATTCACTGATTTTTCGTAAATTGCTTGGTTTGCCTGAAAATCGAGCTAACAAAATCGGCAAAAATCAACACCCTGTTTTTATGATGTCAATCGAAAGAACAGTTAATTGCAATTATTTTTTGTTAACAAACATAAAGTGTCTAAAACAAAAAGAACAAGATGAAAATCGATATTCAAGATTTTATGTACCTTATTTTCCACCATTTACTGTGTTTTTCGAACAAAAACTTGTGATACTATTCTGAACATAGCTTTGGTTGGTAAATATTTACTTAAAAACACTATTCGGTGAACACAAAAGTTTTGATACTTTCATGCATTTTCAACGGGTTCTTACCACGATATTTAATTAATTGAGTTGTCTCGATATTTCAACGTTGTTGCAAACGTCATGATCACGAGAAGACTGGATACTGCGGGTCGATTTAAGAGCAAACAAATCTGTCTACCCTCTCTCTCGTTCGCTTTTGGGTAGTACCACTGGAGCTCGAACTCACATCACGCCACACCACACTCACTGTATCTAAAGTTTTGGGACACCCTGTATATATAGAAAGTAATACTTCGTATTAGAGATCCCCAGAGTATTATATTATACATATTAAGATATGTTTATGTTCTCTAAGACAATTTGAGAGGGTAATAAATTAAAATTAGCTTGGGGCGTATTAGCCATTAGTTATATGATACGTAGGCTCGTGTTACTGTTTAGATAATGAAGTTATTTGTGGATAAAAGAAGAATCTTTTTTCTTTAAATAATTCATCGTGACACGTGGTCGTAAGTGGTTACGACTGCTCATGCATATGCCAGAGGTCACTGTCCAGCTACCTACGATCTACAAATTTAATAGTTATCGCAAATTTGATATGTTATTTTCTCATAATTCCCGAAATTATTTTCACAAACGTAAAATAAAAACTTGAAAGGTGTCATGGAACACCCGAATAGAACGAAGTTCCTTTCGATTAAAAGATATCTTATAATTTTTTTCCTAACGTAACGCGCGATAAGGAACGTGTTTCAAAAGATTTTTCTCACAGCGCCATCTAGCGATAATCATCTAAAACAAAAAAGTGTCGAGACAACTTTCCGTAAGAATTTTTTCCGCCTAGCCCTCTTTCACAACGCGCGATAAGGAACTTCGTTCCAAAATCGTAACTATTGAAGCTATCATGAGTAGCTTAAAGAAACCGAGATAGCTTGTTCGTGCTCTTTAGAAAGAAAGAGAGAAATACGTTTAATGAAAACTCAACTCAAGCTCAAGCTATTCAACCTTTAAATTTACTAAAACTCTCAAACAAGACTTAAGTTTTGACGAGACAATATTCAAAGTCGAAATTAAGACTCAATTTTTATTTAACTTTAAAATTTAAATGTTAAGTATTCATAAAAGACAAACTAACGAACTTAAAAACACTTTTGAAGAGGCATTACTGAGATGAAACGAAAACTTTGCCGTCTTTATCTTATCTGTTAGTAAGAGGAAACTTGTTGGCACAAAACGCTTAAAGTTTTTCGTGTTGGGCCATTAAATAAGCGAGTAAGTTGTGTTAACCCGTTCACTACGGATTAGTGTTGTAGCAACAAAGAAATGACTGGCTGGTTGGCGCTTACGTACATAATTTTGATATTTATTGTTTATTTTTTTTTATTAAAGTTTTTTCAATTTTTATTTTATTAATGTGGTTTATTTTCTATTAGTATTACTGGACTCAATACGCTGAGGTTGTAACAAATTTTGTGATTATTCTACAATATTCTAGAAGTGTGAGCAAGACAGGGATGTATTGTTGTATGCGCACAATCAATAATATTTTCACTTGTAATCAGAATGAATTCACAAGAACGGTATTGTGGATCATAAGTTATACTTAATGATTTTTTAATTATTTATATCTTATGGCATTGTAATAATTTAGTTCCTATAATTTGATAAGAGATACTACTGGATAAGGTAAAACCTGTAATGGTAGTATTTTAAGGAAATAAATAAATGTGTCGCTCCATTTGTGACAGTTCGAGCAAGTTCTGCAAGCCAGTATTTTTACAAGCTTTATATTAACTTGCATTGGATGTAACTATGTAAGTTCAGGTGATTAAAATTATTATCACAACCGTTACAACCGCTGTTCTCGAGGCCCGTATCCGAAGGCGTCAAACTCGTGGAAGCTTGGAAATTGAATACGGTAGTCATGGCAACCGGAATCTTCCCATACGTAAAATACGAAGCCCAATACCGGCGTGTATTTTCGCCCAAATTAGATTTAAGTGTGCTCTTTGTTGCGTAATACAATGGGCGTCTCAATCGTTTTATATTACAATGAGCGAGAGCGAAAGAGATAGATATATTGATTTGTGTGCTAAAGGAGTGCGCACATTTGGGTGGGCCGCAACGTATTCTCTTGTTACAAATAAGTAGCTAGTCATGATCGCAACATTATGAATTATAAATTGATAGCTTCGATTTTATTATTTTACTTGGATGTTCAGACGGAGTGTGTTACGTCATACTGACTAGTATAAAAACCGTTGTGTAGCGGACGTGGGGATCAGTTGTCGGTTGTCGCTCGTACGGAAAGGACTTCTGTGTCCTTATATTTTTTTTTTAATTAAATCCACTTCTGATTCCTTAAATATATTATACATTATGAAGAACTAGCAGACCCGTGCAAATTTGCCGGTGCCACTAATGTAGGTAGTTGTTATCTTATTTTCTGCCATAGGAAAATAATCCAGCTCATGCTGGACCTGAGTCTTGGCGCACATCTGTAATACAGGGGGATGGTTACAATAGATCCGTAAGGGTCGCAGTGCTGATGGGCTACTTGTGCCCATCGCCCCCTTCTCCCTCTTAATAAAAAACTTGAGAGGTGTCAAGGGACACCCGGATGGAACGAAGTTCCTTTCGATTAATTAGTGAGGGAATTGTAATATATATTTTTTTATGCTATAATAATAATCTTATAGAAAGAGAGAGAGACAGACGTTTTAAACTAACTAATTATTATAATTAAAATATAATATTTTGATCACAGCGCCATCTAGCGATAATCATCTAAAACAAAAAAGTGTCGTTACAACTTTTTCATAAGAATTTCCGTCTAGCCCCCTTTCGATAACGCGCGATAACGAACTTTGTTCCAATAAAATAATAACAGGTATTAGATTATAAATTTACTTTGTCTACGTACGCAAACACAACTACATCCACCATTACTTTCTTTTCTATTTTCTAAATGTTAACTGAGCAAAGATATCCCCAACACATTTTCCATCACAATTTGTACACAACAACACCGGAAACAGCGCAAACGGAAGAGCAGTCTCATCCATAACTACACAACCTTTCAACTTGGTTCTATTACGAATTTATGACATACCTCACTTTAGACACGCATCATAAAACAGAAAAGTACGGTAGAACGTAAAAATTTATTTGCAAATAGCCTACACGTTTCCGGAGCTTCAAGAGAGCTTTTGCGTTTATCCAAAGAGCTTTTAAGGTCGCACTAGGAATTTACACGGGCTTTTGACTTGGAAAATTTGTGTTAAGTTGTTTAGAGATAATTCTTAGAGATTTTGAAGGTTTTTAGATATAAAATTAATAATAAATATGATGGCATTTATGGGATACATGGTTTCTTACAATATAATAAATTCTTGCTCTTCTTCTTTCATCTTAAATACAAAAATAAATCACTAAGTGTGTTGCTAACCACAAACGCTGTGTTCCTGGAGCGCTATGACATGTCCCTCTTTAAACGAGGCTTAAGAAAAGTCCTGTATCGGTAGGCGATAGATAACAGCCCCTTATTGCCCTGGCATTGCAGAGATTCATGAGCGACGGTGACCGCTTACCATCAGGTAGGCCATAGGCTCGTTTATCTATCACGCAATAAAATAAAAAAAACACATGATAAGTTTTATCTTCTCACTTAAATAAAGAGAGCAGTACTGTACTGTAATTACTGGCCCCTACTGAGCTCACGTCTCCTCAGTAGAGGAATCACACATAAATTTCTTTAAACACTCGCGGTTATCTACATCACTTACACTATTACTAATCGGGTTTTTACCACGATTATTTTTAATTGAGCGGTCCCGATATTTCAGCACTGTTTCAAGCGCCATGATCACGGGAAAACTGACTACTCAATTAAAAATAATCGTGGTAAGAACCCGTTTAGTAATAGTGTAAGTGAATCACACATAGTCCACCACGCTTACTTAGTTCTCAAAAATAACAAAAAAACTGTAGGTGTACCTCTCTTGGCCATAAATTAATTAATATTTCAAGCCCAAGAAATAGCCCATAGAATCCATACATCAAAGAATGTCAGTCCCATACGAGAATTAACATATTTCCAATATTATTCTAAAGGATTTCTCATTGAATTTTAAAAGCTTGATCTGAATAAAAGAATCCGAATGGGGAAATTTAAAATTAATTTGATTCATTTATTCCTTTTGAAGTGAAATAAATGTATGGAAATAAATTATTTACTTTGCTTCTAAAGCCTCTGGAAGTAGTATTATAATATTACTTAGCTGACTCGCGCAACTTCGTCTGCGCCGAAAAAAAAAATTAGGGGCGGGCTACCCCTAACATTTAGGGGATGAAAAATAGATGTTGGCCGATTCTCATAGGTACCGGATAAGCACAAAAAATTTCATCAAAATCGGTCAAGCCGTTTCGGAGGAGTTCAAGTTCGAACACCGTGACACGACAATTTTATATATTAGAAGATTACAAATGAGATTGATGTCATCAGCACATAGACTCATCAGCACATCAACTGCTGGCAACTTGTAAAAAAGTGGACATATAAATATAAGTTCTACTGTGGCGACCAATAGCGCGCGAGATCATGAATCGCGATATTGACATTTGCAGCGTTCAGCGTATATTTACAACAACTGAAATCTACTACAGTGGGCTTCGGCCTGTCCGGGCATACACTACCTCGCCCGGTCGGGTACGGTCGGTACCTTTGGCCTAATACCATCATTAAGACCCCCACTACCACTTACCACACTTCCATAATGTGGATTAGGGATATATTGTTACTTTTTTTTCAATCCTTCTCCAATACCTATAATTAATTATGGAATAAATTTCTTTAAATACTCGCATTATCTACATCACTTACACTATTACTAAATGGGTTCTTACCACGATTATTTTTAATTGAGAGGTCCCGATATTTCAGCACTGTTTCAAGCGCCAAAACCCCAAACTTCGCCACATCGACGGGTCCTGCGCCATCTGCATCCAGTGACCTCCCGCAATCTTGACCAGATCGTCGGTCCATCTTGTGGGGGGTCTGGCAACATTGCGTCATGATCACGGGATTTAATTATGGAAATTTTCCGTTTTCATGTTTTTGCCAGTGCTGCATAAACTGCACATCTTTTGTTATTTTGTCTAAAACCATTTTTCGTCAGTTTTAAGCAACACTTTCCTTTGTATTTTTTACCTACCTAAAGGTAAATGGTTACTGTCCTTAAAAGATCACTACCAGATTATTGTAGTATTTTACGTATCGTATACTTTTCTTAGAGCTTAGTTAGTTATTTTTCTAAAAATAATAAATTATACCTAAAGATGAACGTCACAGTTACTTATCTATTTATAATGTTTAGGGACGATGAAACTGACGAGGTGATCGTCCCGAGGAAATAAAATGATGAGTGGGTTAATGGATTTATTTACAATATTTACAAGGAATGCAACGTTAACAAGAAAAGAGCTCTGTACAATAAAACAAATATTTACAATTGACAGTTCATGTCTGTCATTGACAAGAACTTTTTAAATTATGAAATGAGGCGGAGTTTGGTAGCCGCCACACCAGCCCCCCACGGAGAAGGATGATCCAACCCACAACGCCACTCCTACAATCGTCCGCACTTAGCTGTGCTGCCTAGAGTCTTCAGTGACGCGGAAGAGCAGCAGTCAGTACCGCCGGGCCCCAGCACGGTGAGTCGGCCGAGGCGGACCGAAACGGCAAGGACGATTGCAGAAACTACAATCCGGGATGGTATGAGGAACTTAGCTGCGGCGGTCGACGCTCGATGTCTTCATGATTCCAATATGATGGCGAAAAGATTCAAAAGTGTCGCAAGCCGATGTTGAATCTTCGAGATTAAGTCGATGAAGAGTGCGTTTCTTTCGTCTGGGGTCACCAATTTAGGGACGATGAAACTGACGAGGTGATCGTCCCGAGGAAATAAAATGATGAGTGGGTTAATGGATTTATTTACAATATTTACAAGGAATGCAACGTTAACAATAAAAGAGCTCTGTACAATAAAACAAATATTTACAATTGACAGTTCATGTCTGTCATTGACAAGAACTTTTTAAATTATGAAATGAGGCGGAGTTTGGTAGCCGCCACAAATGCTTCTACATCCAGAAGTGTTACATTTACAAAAACACAACCGCAATGCGGGGTCTTCAGTACATTTAGTCCTCTGGGATTTTACAACTTATGTTTATAGCAATACTTACAATGTAGTTCGATTCTGCTCGATTTTTACGATGGCTGTAAATTGAACATTTGGTACTGATGTTTTCTGCCGTTGATCGTATCCTACTTACTTTCTGGCATCTTTGTTGCAAGTTTTATGGTGTTGATAAAAGCTTTTAAACTTGCACTGGATGTAACTATGTAAAGGGTGGGCAAATCTAACGTTTGCATTTTGAACTACTGTTTATTTAGAGAATGACAGCTCAAATGTCATTCAATTTGTGTTCATAATTTAGTTAAAGGTTTGAAATTTACGAAATGGGTTTTATTTACGTTTTATTTATTTATTTATTTATCGTCGTTTTAGATTAAGCCCATTTTCACCTCGGAGGCTATGTCAATAAGCAAAATTGTCGCATCTGGGGGTCGGAAAATCCACACGTCACCATTGAGAAGCCAATGCACCCACAAAGAGTTACGGTTTGATGTGGGTTTTGGTCCGGCGGCATCATTGGGCAAGCCGCCGTTACGGTCAATGGCGAGCGTTACCGTGCCATGCTCAACAAATTTTTGTTTCCAAAAGTTGAAGAGTATGACATGGACGACATTTGGTTTCAACAGGATGACGCAACATGCTCCACAGCCAACATGACAGTCGAACCTCCCGCCTCTCACGCTCGACATCCGATGATGTAGGGGTGACAGGACGCGTTCGCGATTGTCGCTCACGTATCGCCCCGTCACCCCCACCTGAACTTACTTAGTTACATCCAGTGCTAGTTAATATAGGGTGGGCAATCTAACGTTTGCATTTTGAACTACTGTTTATTTAGAGAATGACAGCTCAAATGTCATTCAATTTGTGTTCATAATTTAGTTAAAGGTTTGACATTTACGAAATGGGACGTTTTCGGTTCGCCCAGTGGGCAGAAGATCGTTTGGCCGAAGATGACCATTTTTACTTAAAAATCGTCTTTTCAGATGAAGCCCATTTTCACCTCGGAGGCTATGTCAATAAGCAAAATTGTCGCATCTGGGTCGGAAAATCCACACGTCACCATTGAGAAGCCAATGCACCCACAAAGAGTTACGGTTTGATGTGGGTTTTGGTCCGGCGGCATCATTGGGCAAGCCGCCGTTACGGTCAATGGCGAGCGTTACCGTGCCATGCTCAACAAATTTTTGTTTCCAAAAGTTGAAGAGTATGACATGGACGACATTTGGTTTCAACAGGATGACGCAACATGCTCCACAGCCAACATGACAGTCGAACTTTTGGAAAATGCAAACTTTATATGGCCCACCCCTTACGTTTGGGTGCATCTTGCGAGTTGAATCTGATCGACTTCCTGGTGTGATTGAGCTGAAATTTTGTAGAATTGTGTAGCAATACAACAATGTCATATCATAGAGCTGATCTGAAGAAGGAGTGGGAAGGTAGCCATAGGAAATTCTGTTGATTTTATTAAATTGATTAGACCTATGCGATGAGCTGCTGTACTATTTTGGATGCCAATAGTAGTTATGGCAAAAACGTCTTAATGCACGGAACTTTGCGCTAGATACTACAAGATCTGTGTAATAAACGACTTTAGACTCAGCATGTAAGGAGTTTAATATAAAGCTTGTAAAAAATACATTTCATGGAATATTGAGCTTTGTACACACAGAACGGAGTTTACCCAAGACAGTTGATAAATGTGACATGTTACAATATCTGTGTTATCTTAAACTTAGACGTTAGTTGCCGCAGTGCGACAATACGAATCTTGAAACGGTAACAGATGGTACAAATTTAAATCTAATGTTTTAAGGACATCTGAGGCATTCCGTGCTAATTGCACGCTAATGGGATTGTGTTACCTAAAATTTAGGCTAGACACATTATTCAAAATGAATGAAGATACACGTAATCTAATTTTAGATTCAATTTTAGTTAGTTAATTTTTTGACGTGTAGTCGTGAATTGTAAGAGTAGTATATTATGCTTTTTGTGGCGACCAATAATAACGCGCGAGATCCTGAATCGCGGTTACGACATTTACAGAAATCTTCGTATATAGGTACACGACATCTGAAATCTCAGGGCTCAGCAGTCGCGGGCACTACGCACTGTTGCCAACGCTCCACGCTTCGTACGGAATGCCGTCATCTTGCGTGACCTACGTATGGAGAGTCTCGACGACCACATCAGACGCCTGAGTTCCTCTATGTTCGCGCGCGCTGACGGAGCGCAATCCCAACACTTACGTGGGATCGCACCATACCATCGGCGCCCGCCGGACAGTAGAGGTTTACCACGTGACCTTCTTCTCCCCTAAATAAGACCGCTCCTCACCGCCGACGACTGAACACAGAGGCCTTGCCTTCTGTGCTCTTACTCGTCCAGTGGTGGGTTGTAGCTACTACCGATCAAGACATCCTCAACCGTAGTTCGCCGATCACCTGCGTGACCTTGTCCACAAAGGTTCGATCGCACTACCTAGAGGCTCCCACCTGACTTACCCACAGGCCTTCTGGCCCTACCAAGCGACCCGTCTGTAGTGGCAGGCAGCGTAGCTACTACCGAAACAGGCCATCGCCTGGAACGGTTACCCCGGGACCGCCATCATGGGGTCCAAGGGACGTCTTCTGCGCGTGAAATCTACTACAGTGGGCTGCGGCCTGACCGGGCATACACTACCTCGCCCGGTCGGAGATCTCTCTTTGGCCATAAGTCCACTGTAGGTACCCACACTTTTAAATAGTTGAACCGATTTTATTAGTATAATCGATAGTATTTCAGGAAAGTTTTCAGTAGTAATTATTTTAGTCTTCTAGTTATGACGTCTACAATACAGTATCTTATGACCGACGACAAAAATTGATTGTAATAAAATTCTTTAATAAGATAAACCTATCAATACTTAAGCATAAAAAAACTTGAGAGGTGTCATGGGACACCCGAATAGAACGAAGTTCCTTTCGATTAACATATATCTTATAATTTTTTTTCCTAACGTAACGCCCGATAAGGAACGTGTTTGAAAAGATTTTGATCACAGCGCCATCTAGCGATAATCATCTAATACAAAAAAGTGTCGTGACAACTTTTCGTAAGAATTTTTTCTGTCTAGCCCCCTTTCACAACTTCGTTCCAATAAATAGAAACAGAGCGGAAAACGACACTGATTTATACTACGTAGTGAAAATAGTTAATAGTAGACGCTGTATAATAAGTGTATAATTTTGGCATAAAACAGACACATCAAAGAGATCACTTTATTCGTATAGATTAACGTTTCCCGACACGAAAACGGATATTTAGGTAGAACTCCCCATTTTACTACCAATTTCTATTCAACTAACATCCCATAGCCAGCCATTACGGTAATCCTTCTGAGCAGTAATATTCTATGTTACCTGTAGGGTAGTCAAGTATTTTTTTTTGTTAAAATTACATTGAAACAAAAAAATATGTATTATATTGTTCAAAATGATATTACATTTTTCAAAAACTAATTAATGGTTTTATACATGGACAAACGAACAACCTCATGTAAAGAAAGTATTGGAACGAAATGCTTATTGTTGTGAGAGGGGGCCAGAAGAAAAAATTCTTACGAAGAGTTGTCACGACACTTTTTTTGTTTTAGATGATTATCGCTAGATGGCGCTGTGATCAAAATCTTTTAAAACACATTCCTTATTTGTTTTAGATGATTATCGCTAGATTGTTGGGTTGGGATGGGAAAATGCATGAAAATATCACACACTTGCTAACAGTTTGCAACAACGTTGAAATATCGAGACTACTCAAATAATTAAATATCGTGGTAAGAACCCGTTGAAACTGCATGAAAATAAACAAATAGTTAGCAACCCTGAACTACATTCGGAGACATCGTATATTTTAGTACAGGTGTCAACCCTAGCTACCATTTCTATTGCCAACATTCCGACCTAACCTTTTTATTGTGTCTTCCTCGAGGGACGAAAAGGGATTATTTTTAAAAGGGAATTTATTATTTGACCGATGTATTTAAGTTCGTGGTATTTGGATTTCGATGTTTTGAGGTTATGTATTTAACCTTTTCGGATTTTTGTGTTATTAAATGAAGCTATCTGGTTACGCGGTTTTTAGCGTAGCTTGCCGTCTCGTTCTCGCTTGCTTAGTCTTGGTAAGATAGAGGGAGGCGACGAACTGTCATCGCAGTCTCTCGCGTCGCAGACGCAGTCGCGCTGGCATCGCACATCGCTGCCGTCGGCAGTTGCACTCTGATAGTCTGAGACGACTCACGCGCGTTTCTCGCGACCGCATTAAATGCATAGCGCGCATCGCATGAAGGTGGCCTCGTCTGCCTTTATATGAATATAATACATACATCGCAACCAACGCTAAGTTCATATTCGCCTTTCGAGAGCGCGCACGTATCCGCTGCCTCGCACCGCTACTGGCCCACGGCCGGCCGTTAATGTGAACTCAACAAACCTTTACGAACAATATAACTTGGACAGTGTCGTAATCAGTGTGTGTGTGCCCCTGTTGAGCTGCGATATAAGGTAAGTCACCTCAATTTACTTGCCAAGACGCCACGCACCCGGAATCTGACGACACGTATAGCTTCCGCCATTCGCAACGCACAAAGACATTGTTCTGGCTATATTTTTCTTCGCATTATTTCTTCGCACAACGCCTAAATACAGTCCACTTATTATCTTATACTCGCACATAATTTTCGACCAACTAAGGGTCGAACGCACTACATATTTTTTCCGCATCTATATATTTCGACCTCAAAGCTTGAGGCCAACGCACCGCTGGCCTTTGTAAGGTCCATATGTATGGTTTTCGTATTGTTTTTTTGGTGTGCGCTTTTGAACTATTTAAAAAGGAATTATTATTATTAATATAGGCTAAATAAGGAATTTTAACGTTACCGACTTTCTAAATAAAGCAATTAAATTTTTAAAAATCATTGTTTATTGCCTTCTTGGTATTTCCCGAGCGCTATAACTTGTATTTCTTCATAGGCTTGAAGAGTTCTTTTAGGAAAATACGATATTTTGATAATAAGTACTGTAAATAGCATCTTATGACGCGTTTGCACATGTGCTCGCCAACGTCCAACACACCAATATGAAAGTTGGAAGTTGGCGAGCCAATGTGAAACTCAACATTATTGTCATTCGAGAAGATATCGAATCAAGATCGATTTAACAATTATGATTAGTTCTGATTTTATGCATATTCTTAAAATTTGAGGTTTTTTTTTTATTGCCATGTAGGCAGACGAGCTAACGGGCCCCCTGATCTTAAGTGGTTATCGTCGCTCATGAACCTCTGCAATGTCAGGGGACATTGAGGGGTCGCTACCTACGACCTAACTTTAAGGACCCTCCTCAAGCCTCGTTTGAAGAAGGACAAGTCATATTTTACGAAAATATTACTTAACAAATATAAGATTACCTGTTATATTTTCAAGGTTAATTCTCGTGTCATTTCTCACACGTCTGGGTTGATGCGGAGATGAAACATAATGGAAAAAGTTAAATGAAGTTTACGAAATTGGACAGATCTTGTTACCTGAAACTAATGTTTAGGAGCTCTACTTGTTGGAAAATTTAGAGAAACACTGAACCATATTTTTTGGAACGAAGTTCCTTATCGCGCGTTGTGGAAGGGGGCTAGACGGAAAAAATTCTTACGAAAAGTTGTCACGACACTTTTTTTGTTTTAGATGATTATCACTAGATGGCGCTGTGATCAAAATCTTTTAAAACACGTTCCTTATTTGTTTTAGATGATTATCGCTAGATGGCGCTGTGATCAAAATCTTTTAAAACAAGTTCTTTATCGCGCGTAAAAAAAAATAGGAAAAAAAATTTATAAGATAACTTTTAATCGAAAGTAACTTCGTTCCATACGGGTGTCCCTTGACACCTCCCAAGTTTTATTTTTTCCCATATCGTTGAACTTCAACGAACATTTCAAAAATAATTGATCTAATTGGTCCAGGTGTTGATGAGTTATGCGCTTAGCAACACATATAATAGATTATTGCAATAATTAGAAGTGAACGAATAGAACGCGAGATATTTTAACAACTACACTTAGGTACCTACATTCATGGTACCGAAGATAGAATCAAATACGAGAGTTGGAGGTTTTAGTGCGGTTAGTGCTCTTCTAACTAATAGTAATATAATCATGTGATACAAATTGCTGTAATAAAACTTAATATCGACCTTATGAATGACAAAACAAAAACAATATTCGTCTGGCACAGCGGTGCTTATGACCAGCTATTTGGTCTCGTCCACGACTTATACGGTTTTAGTCATATCATAAAAACGTGTGGGGCCACTAAATAAGCGATTAAGTGAAGTTTTATGTTAATAGTGAGTCCTCTGATATTCATCATCATCATCAGACTGTAAACGTCGACTGCTGGAGGCTTTTCCCAAACCTCGCTACAATGGCCGGTCCTAAGTTTGCATCCAGTGACTTTCCCGGTTCCCGCAAACCTTGTTTGTCCTTCAAATATTAATATGAAAACCTATATATGAATTCCGAACGCGAAAATTTGTTTTAAGTTACAATTGAAGAGAGACTTTAATTAATGGTAAGCCGTAGGTAGCGGCCTCGCAGTGCCTTCTGCCAGTACAGAGATCCATGAGCGACGGTAACTCCTTACGATCAGGTGGCCCGTTACCTAGTCTGTCTATGAGCCAATATAAAAAAAAAACACTAAAATTAATTATAACATACAAGTCAAAGTTAAAGGCATATTTAGATTTATCGACTATTTTTTTATTATTTTTCACCTCCATCAAAAACAAATCTTTTAAACCAAAACACTACACCACAAATTACCTTCTAAGTTATTCATACTAGACGAGTAAGTAGATGTAATGAAAGTATTACATGATGGAATACACGGTCCCTCGAGCCGCGACAAAGATGTCTCTCTAAAAGATGGGTCGCCTGCACGTTGAATTATTTATTAATCCACGAATCACAGCTCAACAAATAGGATTAAACAGGACTATGTTTCAAAGGAGCCGACATTTTTGTTGTACGTTTTGGGACTAGTATTTTAATATTTAATTTCATTGTGGTTATCTTAAATCTTGGTTACTTAAGAGTATGTTTTTGGAGCGAAGATCCTTATCGCGCGTTATCGAAAGGGGGCTAGACGGAAAAAAATCTTACGAAAAGTTGTCACGACACTTTTTTGTTTTAGATGATTATCGCTAGATGGCACTGTGATTAAAATATTTTAAAACACGTTCTTTATTTTTGATTTAGATGATTATCGCTAGATGGCGCTGTGATCAAAATCTTTCAAAACACGTTCCTTGTCGCGCGTTCCGTTAGGAAAAATAATTATAACATATCTTTTAATCGAAAAGAACTTCGTTCTATTCGGGTGTCCCATGACACCTCTCAAGTTTTTTTCTTTTATTTGTTTTAGTTTAGATTGATTTTGTTTTAAGAAAACCAATTGGTTCGCTTGACAAACTGAAAGTACTGTAACCAATTTTTGATAGCAAATGAATTATTCTGGTAATATTTAATTGCTATTTTATTCAAAAATACAACTAACTAAAAAAAAGCTTTACCCATAAAGTAATATACAGGGTGAAATTTACCATGAGCTCCAGGAAAAGTAATTTTAGTAGTCAAAATAGTTAGTTTAAATAATTGATTTTTCATCATTTTTAAAATTAAATACTACTTGGCTCAACGATTTTCTTATATCGAACCTGCTTAAGTCGTCAAAATTAACAACCTCTATATCTTTAAAACAACAAGGTAAAACAATACAAGTTTTCAATCAACCCGCTCTTCCCCTGGCCCCACATTTCTCCAACACTATTAGCAGTAGATCGTCAGTGCTGGTATAAAGCCAGCGAGGACACTACAGTATCTTACTGTACCCTTGGGTCGACGAAACTGGATTCCCAGGAATTATGTTATCAGTTCTTGCTGGCCTTTTTAGTTAAGCCTTTTTATGAAACGGTTTGTCATTTGTAGAGAAGAAGAAAAATGAAAATGTTTGCTAGAATTAGTATTAAAAGAAATAAAGAAAATACTTTTATTGAGGCCACAAATTTAGACAAAATATTTCAAAATAATAATATAATATAATTATAGAAAGTGAGTCATGAGATTATTTTTATTATTGCCTTGTAGGCAGACGAGCTAACGGGCCACCTGATCGTAAGCGGTTACCGTTGCTCATGGACCTCTGCAATGTCAGCGGACATTGCGGGGCCGCTACCTACGACCTACCTTTTAAGGACTTTCTTTAAGCCTCGTTTGAAGAAGGACAAGTCATAGCGCTCGGGAAACTCCGAAGAGAGAAGCTCATTCCACAGCCGGATGGTGCGTGGCAGAAAATAATTTTTGAAACGGACCGTGGATTGCAGAGGCTCATGAGCGACGAAAAGTTCTGGAGTGGCGGCCACGAAATGGTAAGCGCAGCGTAGGCAGATTTTCCACAACATGCATCGATGACCTAATCTGGTAGGTCACTGGATGCAGACAGCGCAGGCCCGGTCATTGTGACGAGGTTTGGGAGAGGTCTATACGCTGATAATGATGAGCGACGGTAACCGCTAACTACCATGTAACCGGTAAACACTAACTTACCGTCTGGTGTGCTGAACGATCTTTTATCTATCAACTATCAAGTAATAAACAAAATATATCTACTAGGAGAATTGGAGGTCGATTTATGCGAAGTGTCAAATATAAAAATTCTAACTTTAAAGTTGTATTAAACAATGCCATCTAGAGCCAATACACCAAAACCGTCTAACAGTGCCACCTGTTAGACTTTTCCGTAGCTAAATCAAACCACAAAAAGTTTAAAAGCAAAAAGTTTGCTCGCTCAAAATATAAGATTGATACAGCGCCATAGAAGTCGTGGTGGCCGAGTGGTCGAAGTGCTTCTTTCTGAACGGGAGGTCGCGGGTTCAAAACCGGCCGGCTTGTACCTCTAAATCTAAATGTGAAAAAGATTTATGTGCAATTTTTCACAACACCACTGACTAAAAACGGTGAAGGAAAAGATCGTGAGGAAACCTGCATGTCGGAAAAGGATTCTAAAATCCTTTGAAGATAAGTGAAGTCCCCAATCCACACTGGACAAGCGTAGACTATGCCTAATCCCTCTTCTGAGGAGACCTGAGCCCTACAGTGGGCAGTAATGTGTTGGTACAGTACAGCGCCATCTAGTTATAAGGTGAATCACTAACTTCAAAACTTATGTTACGTTTCATACAATAGTTTATTTTGTACCTTACACCGCCATCTACTTGTCAAGACACGAAATACATTTCAGAACAAACTTCGACGTGGCGCTTTCAGACTTTTCATGTGGTACCATTATTTGCCACTAGGCGGCGCTGAATATACATGAAAGTTTCAGGTGAAGATGTAGTTCATAATAGTACAGATAGATGGCGACGGTGACCGCTTACCACCAGGTAGGCCGTAGGCTCGTTTATCTATTTCGCAATACAAAAAAAAAGATTGTCTTTTATTTTATTCAATGTAGGTTTTTCTTTAATTTGGTTATTCAGAATTTTTCCAAGGCATTGGAATCCTTTACCCCATTTCACAAGTTTTACTAATAAAAATTTAAATATTCGCGTAGGCAATCAGACCTGTATAGAATCGTAGACCCTCGTAGAAGTAGTGCTACGAGCAAAACTCTACGACTCTACCATAACACTCCCTGCATTTTTTCGAGAATTTTTATTTAAACATATACCTTTTTAAATAAGATGATAACGACTCAAGAAAATAATATGATAAACGTAATTGATATATTACTTATTTTAAAAAAAACTTGAGAGGTGTCAAGGGATACCCGGATGGAACGAAGTTCCTTTCGATTAGTTAGTGAGGGAATTGTAATAAAATTTTATTTTTTTAACTTAAATAAAAATTTTGATCTAAAACAAAAAAGTGTCGTGACAACTTTTTCATAAGAATTTCCGCAATAAGGAACTTCGTTCCAATAACTACATTTTACACACATCAGCAGTAGCAAAACAAAGACTAAAGATTATGATGTTTTTTTCTGTTCAGAAGGAAATCACCGGATATACATATACCATGTTACAATTGAATCTGTCTAAAACTTACAACCTCTGACACTCAGCTTGCATACTCCTACTGAGGTCAGCACGAGGTTCTGAGACAGCATGACGCGTTACAGACAACATCCAGAGATAAATATGAGCCTGGAGTCACTCCGCACTGAAAAAGTGAAACTTCACTCTCACTGTGTTTGTTTCTATTTAGCCTTCCCAGGACCTTTAACACAACAGTGAATACCCCCTCCATTTTTTTTATTGCCTTGTAGGCAGACGAGCTAACGGGCCAACCGATCGTAAGCGGTTACCGTTGCTCATGGACCTCTGCAATGTCAGCGGACACTGCGGGCCGCTACCTACAGCCTACCTTTTAAGGACTTTCTTTAAGCCTCGTTTGAAGAAGGACAAGTGCATTCCACAGTCGGATGGTGCGTGGCAGAAAAGAATTTTTGAAACGGACCGTGGATGACCGCGGTGGTTCCAAATAGTAAGGTGGTTCAAAACTCCACCTCGACGACGGGTGGTGCGATGATAGAACGGAGATGTTGGAATCATCTCGAATAATTCTTGAACTTTTTATTTATTTTATTAATTCATGAAAGCGTTAAACGTTTAACACAAGCATTTTTAACGCAGCTAAAAGTTTCACATCAAAAACAGTTATTCAATACCAAAATTTCAATCTGGATTGAGCACCTTATCCCTTATCCCAATCTAAAACAAAAGTAATTAATTTAATGCGTCCTAAGGGACATCCAGTGACAAGGGACGGGCCATGTCGCTTCTTTTTACCTAATTAAATCTCTAATCTCTTCAGACCGGGTAACCCGAGTAGGCCGGGAGCTGACAATGTTTTTAGCAATTCTTTTTTTTTAAATAAATTAAAAGGTAATTGTTGACAATGGGAACGTTAATATCAGAGGGGATATATTTTTGTGAAAAAGTGTAAATACAAACGAATTTACAATTTACTCATTAAGCCATTTATTACTATTATAATGACTGAGTAGCATAAATAATAGTAAAAAACAAAAGCTACTTGTCAAATATTTGTCAAATTTATGAGATTATAAAATCAAAATCGGTTCATCTAGAAAATAAATGCACTTAAACACGCCCAGCAAATTGTGAAGAACAAGATCCATCAAAAAAAATTTTTTTAAACACAGATCTTCAAGTACTTTGAAAAAAACGACGACCATCACCTTTCATATAAAATAAGAATTGACCCCCCACTAAAGTTATGAGAAAATCAAAATACAGTAAACTTGACATCCTTTTGCTAAAGTAGTCAATTACGATAAAAAAAACTTGAGAGGTGTCAAGGGACACCCGGATGGAACGAAGTTCCTTTCGATTAAAACGTATCTCATAAAAATTATTTCCTTTTGTAACGCGAAATAAGGAACGTGTTTTAAAATATTTGATCACAGCGCCATCTAGCGATAATCATCTAAAACAAATAAAATGTCGTGACAACTTTTTCGTAAGAATTTTTTCCGTCTAGCCCCCGTTCACAACGCGCGATAAGGAACTTCGTTCCAAAAATAAAAATAAAATATCTAACTGAATGTAGTCCTTCAAAACTCATACATAGATTTCGACGATTCATTTTATTATAGTATAGTATATTCATTTTATACAGATAGTAATATCATCGACAACTCTTAGACTATGTTATCACAAGCCAATGTTCCATGAAATGTGTAGGTCGCCCGAGATTTAAGTATAAAGTTATGAACCCAGGTCAGCCTGCCTTACTTAAAAGGTTTATGATCTGTCTTGATTCTGTTCGTAATCTATCTCTCAAAACATCTGTCTGTTAGCTCACTCTTTTTACAAGCTTTATGCAAAGAATTATTACATCTGGAATCAACATCATGAACAACAGAATGAAGCCAATTTAAAATGCACCTATCGCGCGTAACTACACGATATTCTGGCGTTAGTGTACCGATGACAGTGAATTCGTTTAACACACTAATAAAATATTACATACACATAAGTTCTTTAAAATTTCACTTTGTTATTTCTGATGTTGATTCAAAATATCGTGTTGTTACGCGCGATCGGTGCGCTTTAAATTGGCTTCATTCTGTTGTTTATGATGATGATTTCAGATGTAATAATTCTATGGCTTTATGTTAACTTACACTGGATGTAACTAAGTAAATTCGGGTGGAATCTTGCAAGCTATATTTGACAAACTTACCGTTCCGGATTGAGTTAACATTGTGCACGCAGATGTATGTCCCGTGACAATGCAATTATATGACAAGATGTTGCTGATCTGATGATGGATTCGAAAGGTAGATAGGAACTCCTGTGCTAATAAACGTCCCGTAACCCGTCGTGTTTGGGCCCATTTAACTTGTCTTGGCTAGCATAGTACTGATACATGATATTACATAGAATAATAAAGCTTGTATCAAGCACGTTCAATGAGACAGCTTAGCTTCAAAACGCTTGCATAATTTGTAAAAAATACTTCGTTTTAAAACTTTATTGTCTGAGCATAGCAGTAACCTGCAAATAAATTTTAGAGTATGCAAAAATAAATATTCTATATAACATTTTGAAATCTACTTTATTTAAGTGAAATCAAATTTAGTTTTAATCCAATTAATTTTCTCAGCTTATGCAGTGAATATAATCTTGTATAAACTGCACGCTACAGTAGTGTATAGATTTAAGTTTGCATTAACACTTTCTCTGTGTGCTGATGGCATCGTTCTGACTTGTTTACATTGATGATGCCAAACAATGTCGGCCATTCTGTTTACATTTTTGGTTACGACGAAACGTAAAACGGTAATGTGTTTACATTTGTTGTATTACAGCGCATTAGTTGAAAACGTATGTACATAATATGTGTGTATGTACGATTATCTAATATATACATATTATAAAGGCGAAAGTTTGTATGGATGTTTGTTACTCTTTCACGTAAAAACTACTGAATGGATTTGAATAAAATTTTACTACAGTATAGCTTATACATCAGAATAACACATAGGCTACAATTTTTGAGGTTTCTAATGTGAGGTCGTAAAAAAACACATTTTTTGCGGTATAATAGTACTATATTATAGACGTCGCGAACTAGACGGGCTAGACGGGACGAACCTGAAGTCCACGCGAACGAAGTCGCGGGCAAAAGGTAGTATAATAATATTAACTGATCCTCGCAACTTCGTCTGCGTCAAAAAGGGGTTCAGGCAGCACTATTTGATTTTAATAAGACATACAAACCCGTAGAATATCAATTTGTTCTATAATTATCAATGGTTTTCGCGGCACATGTAAGAAAGTGTTTGGGAATTTTTTCACACCTTGGATTACATTATTGAAGTTTTAGTACGGATCTCTATTTTTTACTAAAATAAAATCTAGCCTATATTACTTGTGGATAATATAATATGTAGAGAGAAGACGAAACTCATTCCCATTCCTTCTGATTAAATTCGTTGCGGGAACAAGTTTGCTTTCCCTCGGGTTGCTGGGCTTCACTGCTCAGAGTCATTACGATGGTCGCCGTTGTGGATCCTGGCTACACAGGAGTTACAGTTGTGGGAGTGAGAGGTGGGCAAATACAAAGAACTTGAGTGGAATGTCACAAATAATTTATTTTAAAGAATTTTATATACAAGATTTTAAGATCTAGGATTTCATATTATAGTAGAAGTAGAGTACTAGTTAACTCAAAGAAAACGAGCTCAAACACGATGAGTCTTGTTTAGTACACTAGTTCCTATGGTTACCTTTCGACTTCCTCATGAGATGAGCTTCATAGTACAATAATGAAAAGAACTATGGAATTGATTTATTCCAAAAATCAAAGAAATACTTGAAAAAAATCGCTTTTCTTTAAAATTAAATTAAGTAAAAATAACATCTGCCGAAAAATCTAAATTAAAATATGAACTAGATCTTCCAAGGTGAAGAACCTCTAGTAGATTTTATTTTAATCAAAGTAAAAATATTTCGCAATGACAAAATGATATTGAAACAACGAAAAATATTATATTGTTCTGAAATCTCTCGATCGTAAAAGTATGAACGAAAAAATTTAAGTGGAGCGTACTGAACAAAAAAGTGAAGCATGCTGAAAAAAACTAGAGAATATTATTTTGACCAATAAAATTAACTGTAAATAGGTTTTTCCGTAATTTAAGACAATTTGACCTATTTCCCTCTACTGAGAAGACCCCAGCATAAACTCCTGGGCTTGTTTGGCGTCTAGTACTATTTACTTGTTTGTTATAATAATGCAATTATTGGAACGAAGTTCCTTATCGCGCGTTATCGAAAGAAGGCTAGACGGAAATTCTTATGAAAAAGTGGTCACGACACTTTTTTTGTTTTAGATGATTATCGCTAGATGGCGCTGTGATTAAAATATTTTATAAAACAATTCCTTATTTTGTTTTATAAGAGAGAAAGAGACAGACGCTTTAAACTAACTAATTATTATAACTTAAAAAAATAGAATTTTATTACAATTCCCTTACTAATTAATCGAAAGGAACTTCGTTCCATCCGGGTGTCCCTTGACACCTCTCAAGTTTTTTTTCTGTTGCGTATAAAGTGTCACAAAGGAATTGTAAGCGAAAAATAACAGTACCTAGAAAAATATTGTTTAAAATGCTATAATGTTTTGAGGTAGCTTATCATTTTTTCTTCTACTCCACTAGACACTTCAAATGACACCTTTTTAAAAGTCTGTTGGTGGATGCGGACAAAACCGGCATTGTCCTCCGTATGGATGAAATGTAAATTAATGTTCACTGTTTCTCCTTGTTAAGGTCAGCAAAATAGCCAAGTTAAATATAGAACTAATGTATGAAATTAGGGCTTTTAGAGTTAAAAGCTCTGCATTAGTCCTCATAACTTTTTACAGAGTAATCATAAGTTTTTGAAACGAGTTCCTTATTACGCGTTACCGAAAGAGGGCTAGACGAAAAAAAATGTTACGAAAAGTTGTCACGACACTTTTTTTGTTTTAGATGATTATCGCTAGATGGCGCTGTGATTAAAATCTTTTAAAACAATTCCTTATTTTGTTTTATATGATTAATGCTTGATGGCGCTGTGATCAAAATATTTTATAATAATTTTCATTAATTAATCGAAAGGAACTTCGTTACATCCGGATGTCCCTTGACACCTCTCAAGTTTTTTTTATTGCCACGTAGTCAGACGAGCTAACAGCCCACTTGATCGTAAGCGGTTACCGTCGCTCATGGACCTCTGCATTGCCAGAAGACATTGCGGCCCGCTACCTACGGCCTACCCTTAAGGACTCTCCTCGAGCCTCCGAAGAGGGGAGCTCATTCCATAGCCGGATGGTGCGTGGCGAAAAAGTATTCTTGAAACGGACCGAGGATGACCGCGGTGGTTCCAAATAATGGGGATGAACTCCACCTCGACGACGAGTGGTGCGATGATAGAAGGGAGATGCTGGTATCATCTCAAACAAAGTCTCTTCGCAAGCCCAAAGGTTCCAGGTGGTCCGTGAGCTTGGGATCGTCAACGATATATATAATAGTCTTAAAAATCTTTGGTAGGACATAGATTATACTCTCATGGATAATTTCTAATCTAACGAAATTTCAGACTTGGCTCGATAAAACCAGCTTCACTTTTTTAGTACTAAACGCTCCAACGCTCTCTTGAGACCAGATCATCATTTGTTCTTTTTTTCAATACTTTCCGACATCCATGAAAAATTGGCGTTTGATTGATACCAAACTTCATAACGGAAAAGCCGGAAAAGCGGAAAATCCCTGAAAACTCTTATGTAATTAGTCCACGTCACTCAAACAAAAAGCGAGGGTAGGAAATTACCCCTAACTTTGGGAAAGTTATGAAATGTGTATGTACTGAGTGACATTGACGTCTATATAAATAAATTGAATTAAATCAAAGTTGAAGACAGGCGAGATTGTAAATAATTTTACATTTACATTACTATATTCCCCATATTTATTTAATTATAATTATTACAATGTTATTAATTGATTTAATATAACCTCTTCCATTTTCCTCTCCTTTCTTTATTTACATTAACTATTTATTCACGTAATATAAGCTCTTATAGGTATAAGATACATTAATTAAATTCCGAAATAAGTGGAAAACATAACGTCATAGTAATTTCTCTTTTTGGCACATATTTTTTGATGCATCTTGCTGTCTGTCACTTTACAACTTGAATCCACATACTCGATAATCTGAAGCCCTGTTAAAAATGTCTTCTCGTGATCATGACGTTTGCAACAACGTTGAAATATCGAGACAACTCAATTAATTCAATATCGTGGTAAGAACCCGTTGAAAATGCATGAAAGTAAAAAGATTACGCTCGAACTTACATGGTTGTATATATACGTACATAGTTACATCCAGTGCAAATAAAAGTTTTTTTAATTAAATTATACTGTCTGTAATATAATTTATTCTAAAAGAAACTAGCTCATCATATCTCAAAAGTAACATTGGAAAAAAATTCGCTTATTTGAGTTTCAACTTATCAAAGTCACGCGTAGCTTATCTCAAAACGTGGGCTTTAAGCTTGAATAATACTCTTCGTAACATTTAATTCTCTTATCAGGTTTTTTGTCTTAAAACTTTTTGCATACTTTATTTGATACCTTACTGTAGAAAAGAAACCAAATTTTTTGTATTACCATGTGGGCAGACGAGCCTCTGCAATGTGAGAGGTAGGTAGCGACCTACGACCTAACTTTAAGGACCCTCCTCAAGCCTCGTTTGAAGAAGGACAAGTTATAGCGCTCTGGGAATACCGAAGAGGGGAGCTCATTCCATAGCCGGATATAGGTATGCTTATATATTTATCTCTATATTCATTTATTATCTTTTTTTAATATGAATAAAATTATATTTAAAAAAAAGAATTAACAAGAAAAACATAATTTAAAAAAAAACTTGAGAGGTGTCATGGGACACCCGAATAGAACGAAGTTCCTTTCGATTAAAACATATCAAAAAAAAATATTTAAAATAAATGAAACCAACCCCCCCCCCTCGCAAATTATTTTGACGACGGAAGGTCGTAGACCCATCAAGTTTGGGCTCATTTTAAAGGGCAAGTAGAGGGCTCTATTTTGGCTCTGACAGATTCCTTCTACATCCACACAACATTCTCCTAACTTTTGTCAAAACATTCGATTTTGTGCGAATGCGAATATTCGTTACATCCCTAGTACTTATACTATTTCAATTACATTAAGCCGATTTATGGATGTTGTTGATTAATAATGTATTATCATCGCCGGATCCTGTTTGAAGTCCGCCCTAGTATTTGCGTAGTTGATATTATTACTGGAATACTACTAATGATCTAATACGGTATTTTAAGGTACGGTCGCGGGTTCAAAACCGGTCGGCTTGTACCTCTAAATCTTAATATGAAAAAGATTTATGTGCAATTTTTCACAACACCACTGGCTAAAAACATTGAAGGAAAACATCGTGAGGAAACCTGCATGTCAGAAAAGGGTTCTTAAAATCCTTTGAAGATATGTGAAGTCCCCAATCCGCATTAGGCAAACTTGGTGGACTATGCCTAACCTGAGCTCAGCAGTGGGCAGAAATGGGTTGTATAGTACAGTACAGTACGATATTTTTAAACGGTGATAGTTTTGATGTTCTTCGACCATTAAAGGAAGCATCTTTAAGCAGCTATTTTTTTTAGGTTTTACGTTTTTTTTAATGTAAAGAAGATGCTCAGGGATTCTATTTTTTTACGCACAAGTACACATTAACTTGTTTTTGGGAAATTCTTGATAAATTGAAGACTAAATTTATTGAACAAAAATTTAACTCCTATCTGTTTAATTTTCTTTTCCAATTTCCTCTTTAAATTAAGTATTTTTTATTGAAATTGATTTATCTGTCTGTTGCGATTTCTTTCTTCATTCAAACTAGATCTACTCGCAAAAAGTTCACCTATAAAATTAAATAATAACATCAATACAATAAATGTCTTCAAAACTAGGTCTCACAGATTACCCTACTTATATTTCACTTATATTTTCATTCCCCGAATCATTATTAGTCTGTGGTAGAGCCTTCGTTTCAGCGCGCTCTCCGGCAGTCGGACGCCAACGTCGGCAAGCAGTGGTCGCGTTTCCGTATTTACAAATAAAATACGTAAATAAATAAAAAAAGCATATAATATAGTGTTGTGTGAAAAGATAATATGTGAGAAATTGTGTTTTAGTGTTGGTTTGTTTAGTATTTATTGCGTAGTCGTTTTTTTTGGCAGATGTGTTAAGGAATATGTTTTTGGTATTACTTTTGTCTTAACAGAAGACTGAAGTAGAGTTTTAATGTGAAAATAGATAAAGAAGTATAAGAGATATCGAGAAATCAATTCATAAATTAAGATTAATTTAAGTGATTTACTAAAACAACAATGAACCTACTTTCATTAAGTTTAAGAAAATAAAAGAATAATAAGTAGGGGTGTGCGAATAATTCGAACTCACGAATTATTCGTTCCGAATCGAATACGAATATTCGAATCTTCGAATTATTCGAAATTCGCCGAATATTCGAAATTCGCCGAATATTCGAAAAATTTCGAATAATTCGAAAAGTTTCGAATATTCGTCGAATTTCGAATAGTATCGAATTCGACTACGACGACTACGACTATTTTGTAGACATCTAGCCCATTAAAGATATTATCTACTAAATAAAAATTCTTGTCCTATTTCTGATGCATCGTCGTAGTCAAATTCGATACTATTCGAAATTCAACGAATATTCGAAACTTTTCGAATTATTCGAAATTTTTCGAATATTCGTCGAACTTCGAATAATTCGGAGATTCGAATTATTCGATTCGAATTTATTCGATTCGAATTTATTCGAACGATATTCGCACACCCCTAATAATAAGTTTAAAGATAGACCAAAAATTGTATCTCTAAAGTAACAAAAACCCTATACTCAACGAAAAGCGGTTACTTACTGTTACTTATAGCCCTCTTTAATGCTCTGGCATTAAGATGAGTTATCTATTACCTCCCATACATCTTCTTAAACCTCATCTAAAGAAGAGTATATCCTCTTTCTTCAAACGAGGCTTGAACAATGACCCTCAAGATAGGCCATAGGTAGCCTCGTAGTATCCCCTGACAGTGCAGAGGTCCATGAGAAACGGTAACCGCTTACGATCAGGTGGCCCGATAGTAAAGATGAGAAATAAATTTGTAAATAGATTTTTCATTGTCTTTTGTATTGTCTTGTTCGGCAACTAAAATCTGTGTTAATGTAATTAATTTTGTATACCTAATTCCTATTCTATAAAACATTTCGGGATATCTAGAAACATAATAAAAAGATCGAAGTTCTTTACAAGTTATTGTCGTACCCATTTTTATTAAAGTAGATAGAAAACAGATTTAACTGTACTTCATAAGTGGCGCACATTTTAAAATCCCTGATTTTTTAAAGGATTATATCACGAAGAAATGGAGTACTAGACAAGATAGATATAACGAGCCCAAACACGATGGGTCTATGTTGTTTAGTACAGGAGTTTCTATGGCTACCTTCCGATTCCATATACTATTACATTGTCCGACGTTTTCATATTATCCTTGTGTTTTATCTCTATTGGAAACCGGGAAGATAGTAAAATTTAACTAACAAAATTTCACACGAACCTACGTATTTACATTTAGAGCATAAAAAGCTGTCTTCTTCTTTCTTATGCAAAAAATCAACAAGAAGCCTTTTAATACTTTCATGCATTTTCAACGGGTTCTTACCACGATATTTAATTGATTGAGTTGTCTCGATATTTCAACGTTGTTGCAAACGTCATGATCACGAGAAGACTGGATCCTGCGGGTCGATTTAAGAGCAAAGAAATCTGTCTACCCTCTTTCTCGTTCGCTTTTGGATAGTACCACTGGAACTCAAACTATATACATAGTATCCAGTCTTCTCGTGATCATGACGTTTGCAACAACGCTGAAATATCGAGACAACTCAATCAATTAAATATCGTGGTAAGACGTTGAAAATGCATGAAAGTATTATAGAAAACCGCGAGTGCCTGAATAAGTTTAAGAATCCTTTTCATCAAAAAACTTGTAAAATACCCAAATTAATAGCTTTAGTAAACCACGAATCATATTAAAATAATAAATTACCTTTCAGAGTTATCAAGTGGATGATCCGAGAGCCAAATCCGACCTCTTTCTGTGAAGCTTCGTTCACAAGAGGGCTTTAACAAATTGCTTTAGAATTGAGAATAATTATCAATAGATTTTGTGAAAAGGTGATTTTTTATATCGTAAATTTAGAAACTAGTGAGATTGTTATCTAATTAATATGAGACTTCAGTTGCTTTTAAACAAAAGAAGATTGATATTGGTTAATCCTGGAAAGTCCTGTATCGGTAGGCGATGGATAACGGCCCCTCATTGCCCTGGCATTGCAGAGGTTCATGAGCGACGGTGACCGCTTACCATCAGGTGGGCCGTAGGCTCGTTTATCTACCACGCAATGAAAAAAAACACACCGCCATCTAGCATTAATCATATAAAACAAAATAAGGAATTGTTTTAAAAGATTTTAATTACAGCGCCAAAACAAAAAAGTGTCGTGCCAACTTTTTTATAAGAATTTACCCCCTTTCGATAACGCGCGATAAGGAACTTCGTTCGAATAATAGCACAAAATGAACACCGACTTTTTTCAAGTTACCCTCAACTTCTCGGGTCTCCCATAATCAATCCCTGATTTCCGTATAATGGGACTGCCTTTGAAATATCTATTTTACAACAACATAATAATCATTAAAATCGGTTTATGAACGACTAAGTTTTTCGAAGCGAACTAGTATAACTACTATAAGCTGTATCAGTTTTTAAATTAATTGGTGTTTTTTGGTACAATAAAGTATATTATATTCTATTCTATAAAACGACTCTACCACAATCATTTATTCATATAGAAAATTATCCAAATCGGTCCACGCAAACTAAAGTTATACGATTAAAATAATAAATTACCTTTCAGTGATCAAGTGGATGATCCGAGAGGCAGATCCGACCTCTTTCTGTGAAGCTTCGATCAAAAGATCGTTTTGTGCGGTCCGTACATTCAATTTGTAGGCTTTACAAATTGCTTTCGAATTATGAATATTTATTAATAGATGAAAGGATGATTTTTTATTTATATTGTAAGGTTTTGGAGCATATTTGAGTAATTAAAAGTATATTGAAGTTACGGGTGAATTCGTTACATCATTTTTGTAAGTTGTAAAAAATTCTAATAATTATTTATGCCAAGAAATTCTCGACTAATACTGAAAAAAAAAATTGGTTGCCTGTAAAGTCGGTATACGGGCGAAAGTTTTACGTGACAACGACTCGGGCATGGTTAGCCCGCCTAAGAGCGAGAGAGACAGACATAAAAAGTGAAAGGCACGCGTGCCTCTCACTCGCTCTCATTGTGAGCGCATAACGTGAGCGGAGCCTAACGCAGTTTCTTGAAGTGTCATCCGGCAAATCAATTTATAAGACGTTGTCACGTCAAAAACCAAAATCGGTTCATCTCTTTGCAAATTATGATACCACAAACAAATCAATCGAACGCGTTAGACAGATTCAATAGTACTCTCGTTTTTCATCAGAACTTAAAAAGACTGAATTAATAGTTTATTTTAGATAATATTTTAAATACAAGCTTTTAAGATCCTGAATAGCATGTATCAGTAGAGTGCTAGCTGATACAAGTAAAATGAGCCCAAAGACGACGGGTCTATCTTATTTAGTACAGAAGTTCCTATTAACACCTTCCGAATCCATCATCAGAGACTTGGCCGCTCACGATGGGTCTTATTAGACGACTCAGAGTCACTCAAAGAGCAATGGGCTATGCTGGGTGTTTCTCTGCGAAATCAGAAACGAGGAGATCCGCAGAAGGACTAAAGTAACCGACAGCCCAAAGATCATCTTTGAAGTGGCAATGGGCAGGACACATTGTGCTAAGAACGGATAGCCGATGTGGCCGAAAAATTCTGGAGTGGCGGCCACGAACCGGTAGGCGCAATGTTGGTAGACCCCTCACAAGATGGACCGACGATCTGGTCAAGATCGCGGGAGGTCACTGGATGCAGATGGCGCAGGACCGGTCGATGTGGCGAGCTTTGGGGGAGGCCTATGTCCAGCAGTGGACGTCTATAGGTTGATAATGATGATGATGAATCCATCATCATATCAACGCCATTTTGTCTTAATAATATTATTACATTATCACATGATATCATTTGCGTGTTTGTAGTTACATCCAATGCAAATTAAAATGAAGCTTGTAAAAAAAATAACCTCGTAGGTGAAAGACAAGCTCAAACTCTATAATACCTCATTTTCAAGGGCCATCTGCTTGTCACGGTCAACATACAAAAATAGCCGATCAATCATTCAAATTTATAACATGACTATTGTTTACAGAAAACGCGTCGAAAGAAACCACTCGGCGGTTACTCAGAAAGTGTGCTATAAAAATTAGTAGCGCTATAAAACATGCTATATACTTTATATCTTAAATATTTGGTTGCTATTTTACGATTCGTTTATCATGATGCGCGTTTATCATCTGTGGGTAGAGAGATATTATTTTTGTCTGTCGAATTTATTCATAAAATTGGTACAAATAATATTTAAAAAGAAAAACTACTAATCGATCTTTGTCTAATTAAAAAAACTTGAGAGGTGTCAAGGGACCCCCAGATGGAACGAAGTTCCTTTAGATTAATTAATGAGGGAATTGTAATAAAAGTTTATAATAAAATATTTTGACCACAGCGCCATCTAGCATTAATCATATAAAACAAAATAAGGAATTGTTTGATAAAATATTTGGATGACAGCGCCATCTAGCATTAATCATATAAAACAAAATAAGGAATTGTTTAAAAAGATTTTAATCACAGCGCCATCTAGTGATAATCATCTAAAACAAAAAAAGTGTCGTGCCAACTTTTTCATACGAATTTCCGTCTAGCCCCCTTTCGATAACGCGCGATAAGGAACTTCGTTCCAATAAACACCGAAATCGGTTTATCTACAAAAGTAACATTTCTAAACACGGTAAACAAATTGTGAAATCCTCTTTACGAAAATGCTATATTTAGTATACCTCAAAAATAAAAGTTAATGTTCTTCAAAAAATTAAAAACAGGATGAAAGGTGAAGGACCTTTTTATAATGAAACTGAATCATTCAAATCGGTCCAGCCAAATTAAGTTGGTCAAAAAACAAACATCAGCTACCTTTTAATCTCTGTCGCGACGGGAAAGTGCGTAACGCGTCGCGCCACCCCGCGTAACCCAGTGCTAGGTTCTGGCCTCAGCCGGGGTTCCGACGCTGAGTGTGAGCGGTTGGAGGTTTTAGTGAGGTTCAACCCCCTCATACCCTACCCGCGGGTGGGGATCCGGCGATTACCTCCAGCTAAAACAAAAAAAAACCTTTTAATCTACTAGAATATAGTCATTCTTCAGTATTGATTTTAAATTTAAAGAAATGTGTCGTTTGCCCATACTACGTAGGCATTAGAAAAATAATGATGAAAAAATAATAAAAATATAATGATCTAAACTTTGATTAAATATTACTTTTTTTTTTCATTTGGAGGAAATCACCACCCGCGGGGCGGGAGGATACGTGGGAGTTGAACCGCACTAAAACCTTCAACCGCTCACATTCAGCGTCCGAACCCCGGCTAAGGCCAGAACCCAGCACGGGGTTAACAGGGACGGCGCGACGCGTTACGATCTCGGCACTCTTTCCCGTCGCGCCGCCCCTTAAATATTACGTAAGGGTATATATTACGATTTAATGATGTCATTTTAGCCTGAAACCCCTCGCAGAAGTCCAAAGTTCCTTTCAAAGTTTCAGAACTGACACAAAAGATATTGGTTGTCGAGATATGTGTATTCTCTATATGTATGTACCTTCGGAAACCTTAACATGGAGTTGTATAATCTGAAACTTTGTTTATTTATCGAAATATGTTCATTATTTTTCAAGAGGATTATTATGAAAATAGATTTTTGAAAAAGTAATAAGAACTCTTGTGCTACACAAGATAGACTCGTTGTGTTTGGGCTCATTTGACTTGTAGATAGCATCACTTACACTATTACTAAACGGGTTCTTACCACGATTATTCTTTATTGAGCGATCCCGATATTTCGGCACTGTTTCAAGCGCCATGATCACGGGAAGACTGAGGAACTGCGGGTAGGTCATTTAAGAGCAGACAAATCTGTCTACCCTCTTTCTCGTTCGTTTGCCGGTACCACTGGAAATCTGGAACACTGGACTCTTGAAAAATAATGAAAAAATAATCGTGGAAGAACCCGTTTAGTAATAGTGTAAGTGATGTAGATAACCGCGAGTGTTTAAAGAAATTTACTATAGATAGCAGCACTCTACATAATAGATCCAGGAACTTTAAATCTTGTAGTTACAAAGTTTTCTTTACTATAAATTGTTTATTACGTTTTTACTAATCAATACATAGTATAAAACAAAGTCGCTTTCGCTGTATGTCTGTATGTATGCTTAGATCTTTAAAACTACGCAACGGATTTTGATGCGGTTTTTTTTAATAGATAGAGTGATTCTCAAGGAAGGTTTGTATGTATAATAAATGCATAATATAGTAGAGAAACACTGATAAATTTAAAGGTTTCTAATGTGATGTCGTAAATAAGCACGTTTTTTGCGCTTATATTGCAAACGCTGGCTGAACCCTACGAGATAGACCAAAATAATGTACTACAGTATTGTTCACCTTAAAAAGTTCAACAAAAAAGTCCGCGATGGTATATGTCTATCTCTTAGGGATAACCCAGCATAACCATTTTTATTCTTTACTAAAAAATGGTTATTTACGAAGTGATTTTAAACAATACAGCATTAATCCTTATCCAATTAAGTACCTTAAATAAATTGTGCATTTATTATAGATCAATATGCTTTTTACAGCATGTAATTTAAGTGAATATTACCGAAGATATTACAAATTTAAAATGCAGTGTCGTAGTTGTTTGCGCCGGGCGGCGCGTGCCTATATAGGCTACAATTTTTGAACCCCTTTGTAACGCAGACGAAGTTGCGCGGGTCATCTAGTTCATTATATGACTAAAGGTACATAGTTAAAAAAAAGTCGCTTCACGCTGTCCCTATTTATGCTTAAATCATTAAACACAAGGGATTCGTTCCTATAGATAAATTGATTCATCAGAGAGAATCGGTAATTATTTTAAAAGGTTTTTGGTTTTATTTCGTAAGTTAAAATATTTTTCTACGCTTCACAATCGTTGGCTGAACACTTATTTTACACACAGACGAAATTGTGCGCGTCAAATATATCTCTATCTTTCTATCTTTGAAATCAACTCATCTTAATTGATCTCAAATTTGACAAAAAAATAAGTTCGATTAAAAACTACTTTTATAATATTCCTGAAGATATACTCATACAATTATTCCGCTTGTGACGCAGACGAAGTTGCGCAAATAAGCTCATTTATAATAATATCTCAGGTGCGCGTGTAGGCGTAGATAGTTTGACAGACTTTTCATTACAGACTCTGAAACATGTTTACACAATAAAATACTGTTCTAAACTATTCTATTATAAACTACAATATTTCATTCTATCATAACTTTATTTATTATGCAGTTTTGAAATCTAGTAAATCACTACCTATTATAAAACAAAATCTCCATGCTGTCTGTCCCTATATATGCTTAAATCTTTAAAACTAAGATTTTGATGCAGCTTACTTTAACAGATAAAGTGATGTCAGAAGTATGTTGTTACTAGCATCATAAGGAATTGCGCAGAAGCCCACGAACGGAGGCTTCACCATCATGTCAACGTAGAAGCAATACAGCTTCTTGACATCACAGACATTAAAAGAAGACTCAAAAGAACGAAACGTGTAGTGTACTTAATAATACAATTAGTGTATAAAATCAGTGAAGTGTAATAATAAAGACCACATGAACATTGTGTCTACACCTTAATAATAGAGACAATAAGAAAAGTGCCAATGGACACATTCGTAGCATAAAATCATATAGTAATTTAGGTAAAAAACACAATTGCTTATTAGTCTGAATTAGACTAGATTGTAATTATAATAGTGTGTGTTATAAAATTACGTATACTAGGAAAACAAAAAAAAGGAGTATGTTAATGTGTATTATATGCATAATGTAGTAGACCAACAACGATAGTTTTAGAGGTGTTTGATGTGATGTTTTAAAAAGCAATATTTCTGATCCAGACTCCTCCATCTGTGACGCCTGTACCTTATAAAATCTGTCACTAGATAGACTCACGCACCAAGAGTTCCGTACAGACCTATAATTATTTCTTTGAATAATATTGACATTGAAGTTTGATATCAACACAGCTCCTATGGGCAATATAATAAATATTGTTGGAATTTTGGATTGAGAACGCGTTCCTATAAAAAAAGTCTGAAAGACAGACTTCATTTTTCATTAAGAGATACAGAACCCTAAAAATATTCCAAATGCAAAATTATTTGAGGATTGCGTGTCCACCTTTGAGACAAATAAAATGGACTTCATTCAGACATTTTGAAGACCAAATGACGTGACCATCGCGATTACACTCAAATCGTGTTGGTCATGCGCTGTTCTATTTTAATTTTTGAAGAGACTACTTTTCATTACAGTAATAATGACTATTTTTACAAGCTTTATATAAACTTGTACTGGATGTACCTACGTAAGTTCGGGTGGAAGATTGCAAGTTAAATTTGACAAACTTCCCGGTTTCCGATTGAGTTGACATTTTGCACATAGATGCATAAATTATCGCGGGACAATGGATTTGGATAGTCTTAGGAACTCCAGTACTAAACAAGATAGACTCGTCGCGTTTGGGCTCGTTTTATTTGTCTGAGCCAACACTTTACTGGTACAGTTATCCAGGATCTTAAAAGCTTAAAGTGTTAACTTTAAAATAAATTTATTACTCTTTTATTCACTCTTAAATCATATTCCAAGACACTTCTGCCAACGCGAAAAATGCACACCAATCCGAAAACTGTATAGAAAAAAACAAAATGGCGTCCTCAAACGTCAAAGACGGTGCCAAAGTGACAGCTTCAATTGATAGCTTAAAGCTATCCAGCAAAACTACTTCGAAGAGCTCATCCAAGCATGCTTCGTCCGAGTCAATCCTCTCCAAGAAGGACAAAGAATGCCTTCAGATGCAGGAGTGTAAGAAGAAACTGCTGGCTATGGAGCCTCAGATCATTGTGAGAGATGATAATGTGGTGTTGAGGTCTCCTCCTCAAAAGAAGATCGTTATGCCGCCTACTATAAACGCTGAGGTAAGAGATTTGTCTAAGGATTTTTTGTTGATCATTGAAGATTGGTAAATTGATATGGAATGGGAAACTATGGTAAATTTGAATGAACATATTTACTTTAATTTTTTTTTTTGTTGTTGTAAAACATGTATATTAATGGACACAAAATATGATATAGCAAAAGAACATTGATATATTATATACTAGCTTTTGCCCGCGACTTCGTTCGCGTGGACTTCAGGTTCGTCCCGTATTATCAAAAATTGTAACCTATGTGTTATTCTGATGTATAAGCTATATTGTGGTAAAGTTTCATTCAAATCCATTCAGTAGTTTTTACGTGAAAGAGTAACAAACATACATCCATACATCCATACTTACAAACTTTCGTCTTTATAATATATATTAGATTGAACAGTGATAAAACCTGATAGTTCTGAAAATTAGTACTTAATGATCTAGATTTTGACGTTCTCTTTTTGAACATCGATTTTTCTACTTCGTATATTTTTTATTCGCGATGCTATATTAGAAGTATGATTCGTAAAGGATTACGACTCGGTTAACATTTTACGAAAATTTAACTTGACTTCCCACTACTTTTTTAGTTTAGCTGATACGAATGACTATCGTAAAACAGTTTCGATGAATACATTCTAAATTCAAGCAACTTTATCAAATTGCATAAGCTACTCTTACATTATAATTTTATTTCCAAAGTTTACGTCCTTTTGGAACGCAACGCCATCAAAACGATGTGGAGTTTCCATGCGTGAGTTTCACGGATTTATGAGCTGTGAAGCTTAAGTTCCAGCTCTGAGTAAAGTTTGAATCGAAATGCTGGAAATTTTACAATTCCTACACCCTTTGTAGCGAGGTTTAACGCTGCGCAAACTTTTGATGCGCCAAAGAAATTAAGAAATTTTTCTTTGTGTATTCAAAGGAGTATTTTCTTTGAGTTGTGTTTTGTTTTTTTTTCTGTGCCATCTTCTAATGAAGGCGATCATTAAGGCGATTTTTACTTGAGTCACAGCAGCATTATACAGACCACCAGTGCTTTTCTTGTGTACCACTGATGCAGGATCTTCAACTAAGATGTTCTCCTTTTACCGACAGTTCTCTGATTTTTTGCTAGAAAACTACATGGATTAGTTAATTCGTGATCAGACTAAGTTGAGGACCAAAATATGTATTCTAAAAAAATATTTACCTAACATAGTAGTTACTCCCCGACCCACGCTGGTTCTGACCCAGCGGGGTATTCCGTGGCAGGGTGACACGCGGTCCCATCTTGGCGGGCTTCGGAAAGCCCGCCGACTGAGAGAGTCGGTAGCCGTATCGCCAGCGGCCGCCGGGGCAGCGCGTTGGGAAAGAGTGCCGATGGCGTAACGCGTCGCATCGTCCCTCATAACCCCGTGCTGGGTTCTGGCCACAGCTGGGGTTCGGACGCTGAGTGTGAGCGGTTTTAGTGCGGTTCAACTGCCACATACCCCGGGGATTCGGTGATTTCCTCCAACTAAACAAAAAAAAAAACCATAGTAGTTAGGATCTTCTCTATGTATTTCTGATGTATTCAAACAAAGACTAGAAAATGTAGGTGATATGAACAGCTCACACAATATTGCAAATTATTTGGCACATTTTTCAAAATCGGCTAAAATAAGGCCCCGTTTATTGACATTTCTTTTTGAATAGAACCAAACGTGACCCGTATAAAGAGCTTTGCACACAATTGGGAGAAACGTGCCCTTTCTTCACAATACTTTTCTGTTCGATCGAATGGTTTTTGTGATTGCACTATGAAAAGAAATTGACGTGTACCTTTGTTAAGATTTAGAATGTATTCAGATTTTGTTGTTACATATTGTGTTATAAATAAGGATGAAGTCCAGCTCGGTGACGCGTTAGGAAAGAAGATGACGGGATTGGCTCAAAAAAAATTCCAATCACTTCTCGTATAACAAACGGTACAACATGTCTATCTCCATTCGAAATTTAAACCCCACGAAGAGACAGTTTTGTTTATTTATTATTATTACACAAAACTGAATACAGTCAAAACATGATTTTAAGGTTTTGCAAGTGCATTATTACTAAGCTAGACTATATCCCTAAACATGTGTATACATAAGCAACAAAATATAATAGAAAACAGTTCATTTCAGTAATATTAAAAATTCAAATTATATTATACTTAAGAAAAATTAGTAAGTTTTTCTTAAGTATAATATAAAATAATAAGAAAAAACAAAAATTTTAGTCGTACATAATTTTCCTCACGTCATATTTAAATTTTAACAAGTTTTGCTCGAAAATATCAATTGAAGCATGGTGCTCTCTAGAAATATCATTGTATTGGCGACACATCCTAACAATTGGGTTATAAAATGAAGTATTGTTTTTGTAAATGTGAAGGGAGAATACTTTAGAAAATCCATCCCGAGCTCTCGGTTTACTATTTATATTTATGTTTGAAAGTAAGGATGGCGAATCGATGTGAGAATGAATTATTTTGTATAGGCATGTATAGTCCGTACACAATCGACAATTTGTACGTAGTTGTAGTGTAGTATTTATTTGTACGTAAGCGCCAACCAGCCCGTCATTTCTTGTTCTTTACAGAACTAAAGATTTTAAGTTCCATCTGTGTTTGGCAACGATTCGGACAGCACATTTGGGCATTAAGTAAACTTTAAAAAAATACTTTTCAAAAAAACTAATCTAATACATTAAATGTATACATACACTGTAATATATTCTGTATCTTATTCATACAAGCAGAAGACGAGCCATACTTTCAAATGGTCGTAATGGTTCACATATCAGAGAACACTACTAGACTAAGGTTGGATTGTAAGAATCATCATCATGAAGCCGTAAACAGCCACTGCTGGACATAGGCCTTCCCCAAATCTCGCCACAACGACCGATCCTGCGCTGTCTGTATCCTATCGCCATTCCAGACCATTTCGGCTCCATCAGCCATACGTTCTTTGCACAACGTGTCCATTGTGACTAAAAATGTAACTAACTTAATGTAAACCAGAAAATCTATTGTTTTTTTATTTATTTTTTTATTTATTATACAAAAACTATCATAACATCATTACAGTAAAAACCAAGAAGATGTTATGAGTACACAGACATTACATTAAATATTAAATTACCATAAAAATAATATAAAATTCAGATTAAAACATTAAATTTCACAAATGATAAGTGTATAAAATAAATTAAATTAAAATTAATGAACACTAATAATTCTAATATTGAATAATTCACAATGACATATTTTGGATTATACTGTGTGCGTTTGGATCACAGTGGATCGCCTAATGTGAACAGCTATTTAAATAAGCACTATTTACCTTGAATATATAACATATTTATCTCAACCTTTCCTCACGGCCAAGCTATTTTACTTAAGCCAATAAAATGACAACGACAGACTTTATCGATTTCTTTTGAATTAATGATACGTTTAAATTGTTAATGAGACTTTATGAGATGTTTTGTGACGTCATCATTTTTATATTATACTAGCTGCCCGACGCAACTTCGTCTGCGTCGAAAAAATAAAAAAAAAATTAGGGGTGGACTACCCCTAACATTTAAGGGGATGAAAAATAGATGTTGGCCGATTCTCATAGATACCGGATAAGCACAAAAAATTTCAACAAAATCGGTCAAGCCGTTTCGGAGGAGTTCAAGTTCGAACACCGTGACACGAGAATTTTATATATTAGAAGAAGATGATTATCGTAAACTTACTTCTTAAAGTTTAATGTGAATTTTATCACAAATCTACTGGAATAAACTATGAATAAACATTGGCATATTCTGATGATCTCATTATATTTGAAAAAGAAAAACTTTCAAAATCGTAAAACATAATTTAGTATAAACTATAACAAATTAATAAAATCTTCATTGAGAAATAAATACGTAACACACATAAATAACACTTTCCCAAAAACAAACGAAAAAATCAACAAACAAAAATAACAAATGAAGATCTTCCCTTCTTCAAAGTCGAGTCATTTTCCATTACTGTTAAAAGCGACCATCTCACCCCAACGAAAGATAAGTATCGTATTCTCTCATCGACTTTACGTCGGAGCTAAAAATATAGGCATTACCTTCTGATATCTCACGGGTAATTTAAGTTTTCTCACCCAATTCCACGAAATAAGGGTCCTGTCACAGTTTATAACAGCTACAGTTGAAGATACTTTCATGCATTTTCAACGGGGTCTTTCCACGATATTTAATATCGATACGATATTTAACGAACGAGAAAGAGGGTAGACAGATTTGTTTGCTCTTAAATCGACCCGCAGTATCCAGTCTTCTCGTGATCATGTCGTTTGCAACAACGTTGAAATATCGAGATAACTCAATTGATTAAATATCGTGGTAAGAACCTGTTGAAAATGCATGAAAGTATTATAGAAAACCGCAAGTGTCTGAATAAGTTTACAGTTGAAGATATTTAAAAAAAAAATCAACAAACAGGCAAAACTGAGCACATAAATAAAAACTTATATCTACAACTTAAACTTAATATAATATTAAACTTAATTACATGCGTACGACTTGACAATTAAGAAATACTATGACTCGTGAATCAAATTTTCGTTACAGCGTATAGTAAGAAAAGGCAAATGGTATAGTATTGCTAATTACAGATTTAGTTTGGTTCATCATCATCAGCCTACAGACGTCCACTGCTGGACATAGGCCTCCACAAATGATTAACAATGCGACCGGTTGGTAGCGGCCTACATCCAGCATGGTTATCATATTATTGGAACGAAGTTCCTTATCGCACGTTATCGAAAGGAGGCTAGACGGAAATTCTGCCGAAAAAGTTGTCACGACACTTTTTTTGTTTTAGATGATTGTTATCGCTAGATGGCGCTGTGATTAAAATTTTTTAAAACGATTCCTTATTTTGTTTTATATGATTAATGTTAGATGGCGCTGTGATCAAAATATTTTATTACAATTCCCACACTAATTAATCGAAAGGAACTTCGTTTCATCCGGGTGTCCCTTGACACCTCTCAAGTTTTTTTTATGTTTGTTCGCTCCGTCATTTTTGAAACGATTTTGATGATTCTTTCATTGAAAAGATGATCCTAAAAGGTCGTGTAGTGTTTTATGATGATAGACCAGAAAAATCGAGGAAAAATGCGGTCACACTTTTAATTTTTTGTAAATATTACTTTTAAATTCATAGCTTTGACTTCAACAGTTCCTTTATAAAATACAAGTCAGAAATCGACCGTCCAACTTTGTAATCTGATTTTGCAGTCCGATATCCGTGAGTTCCTTTCTCAAACTCCGGTGTTAAATGAGCTGATTTACGAGATTAATTTGTGTTATTCCACGTTTTCCGAACGATATGGCTCGTGACGAGATTATAGTTCAAAGATTTGTGGAGATAGCAACTACATTTACGAGTTTCTGTTGAGAAAGTAGAAGTTTAAGTTGCTTTTATCGAAGTAGTGGCGACATCACTGGGCGAGTTAGAATGTGTTCCTTATCGTAAAATAATAGGTCTCATTACTAGTTTTATATTAACTTGCACTGGATGTAAGTATGTAAGTTCGGGTGAAATTTTGCAAGTAAAGACAAACTTCTCGGTTTCCGATTGAGCTGACATTTTGCACACGGGTGTATGTAACGTGAGAATGCAATAATATGATAAAATGGCGCTGACCTGATGATGGATTCGGATGGTGGTCAAACTCTTGTGCTAAGATAGATCTGGCGTGTTTGGGCTCGTTTGACTCACACTTTACTTCTAGAATACTAAAAGCTTGTAATTATAAAGTTTCTACATAATACGTTTTATTCAAATTGCCACAATTATAAAACTGTTTACGCCCAAATTCTTCGTCTTGCCCCAATAAAAACAACATGTATTGTGGACCGCAAGAATTTGGGTCCCCATTCAAAACTTCACACAATGGAGACCCAAGATATTTCCTAAACTTCGAATGAGTTCTCCAGTAATGAGGTCTTAACAAAAAATATAAACTTCAATACGAATTTCAAGGAATTTGGTTTAATTTGCAAAGTATTGTTAAACCCAAGGTCATAGTATGATAAATGATTTGTTCTTGAAATGGTTGGAATAGCTCTCTACAGACAAACAAATGCAATTTTGTTGCGTACAATCAGCTCAATTAGTAATCGGTCGGTCTTTAGATTGTAAGATTCCACCCGAGCTTACATAAGTACATAGTTCCAGTGCAACTTATATTGCTTGTAAAAAGAACCAGTTTCACTTGAAAAAACACATATATTTCTCTCTTTCCTTATTGATCACGGAAGCCATTTGTATCTCAGAAAAAGCGAACTCTACAAAACTTGAAAACATGCGGAATTTGCATCTCGAAGGGAGGAAATTCAAATAACTCTTCCTCTTTGGCGCCAGTTAGACTGAACTAAACTTTTATATTAAGGAATGAGTCGAAAATACTCTTTATGTTACAGATAATATTTAAAAAGAAAATGGCCGATCTCTTGAGTATCTCTTACGCTACTTAATAATGTAAAAATATACTTCTTCAATTCACAAAAAAGAATTAGAAATTACATCTAAATGCACAACAAATAAATTTTGTAAAATCTCAAAAATCACTAGATAAATCTTGATAAAATTTAATTTGGATAAGCCTCTTCTTTCATATAAAACAGACATTCAAATTGGTTCACAAAGTAAGTAAAGTAAATGTCGTGGTACGAACCCGTTGAAAATGCATGAAAGTATTACATTATTTATTTAATAAATAAAGAATTATAAGAATGAAATCGAAATTCGCTTTTTTTGTAAGAAAAAGTAATTACACGATTTCTAAATGGTAATTTATGTAAAGGGATTATTTTGAGACCAGTTTTTTTTCTATAAAAACCCTCCTCTAAAGCCTTTGGATGTCTTTGAAGTGAACAATTCGTCTTAGTTGAGATAGCAAGAATATGTAAATTACAAGAAGAAAAACAAGGAAAAGTTCCGTACAAAAAGTTTTCGATCATCGAGAAGGAAATTTGTTTGTTTTGTAAAGAAATATTTGTTTGTTTGCTCAATGGAATCCAAAACAGCACACGTAGTGGGTCTATTTGTGTATTGAAAAAACCACCAACTTCCTCTTCGGTGTTTCCTGAGCGCAAGGACATGTCCTTCTTCAAACGAGTCTTGAAGAGAGAAGAGTAGGTAGCGGCCCCGCAATGTCCCCTGACATTGCAGAGGTCCATGAGCAACGGTAACCGCTCACGATCAGGTGGTACGTTAACTCGTCTGCCAAGGCAATAGAAAAAAAAAGAGAACTGGTATGTCAACTGTCAAATGGTGTTTCACATAGTTTCAATACCGACTACGGACTAATGCATACCTCCATTTTCATGTTGGTAGATTTGCCGTCATTTGTTTTTTACGTGTGTTGGACATTGGTGAGCCAATAATTAAACGAAGGGTTATAAAAGTCATCATTGTATATTGTTGTGCAAACGGATGTCGTTTTTGGAACGAAGTTCCTTATCGCGCGTTGTGAAAGGGGGCTGGACAGAAAAAAATCTTACGATAAAGTTGTCACGACACTTTTTTTTTTCTGTTATATGATTAATGCTAGATGGCGCTGTGATCAAAATATTTTAAACCACGTTCCTTATCGCGCGTTATGAAATGAAATAATTTTTATGAGATACGTTTTAATCGAAAGGAACTTCGTTCCATCCGGGTGTCCCTTGACACCTCTCAAGTTTTTATTGGTTAATGCACTTATGGAGCTTATTGTACTTAATTGATAACCTTAATCAATACGACTATTTTTATTATGTTTCTGGCAGCCTTTTCTTTTATGACATGTCCTTCTTCAAAAGAAGTTTAAGAAAATTCCACTACTCTACAAAATTGTTGCGAAAAATTAGTACACTACTGATTATTTCAGATTTCTTTCAATGAAATGACTTCATATATTATTACTAGGTGACCCGCGCAACTTCGTCTGCATTACAAAGGGGTTCAAAAATTGTAGTCTATGTGTTATTTTGATGTATAAGCTATATTGAGGTAAAGTTTCATTCAAATCCATTCAGTAGTTTTTACGTGAAAGAGTAACAAACATACATCCATACTTACAAACTTTCGCCTTTATAATATATTTTTAGGAATCAGAAATGGACTTAATTAAAAAAAAAGAAATATAAGGACACAGAGGTCCTTTCCGTACGAGCGACAACCGACAACTCATCCCCACGTCCGCTACACAACGGTTTTTATACTAGTCGGTATGACGTAACACACTCAGTTTGAACATCCAAGTAAAATAATAAAATCGAGGCTATCAATGTATATTAGATAATATTATCTTCGAAGAATAAAGGTTATTCTTAGCTATATTTTCCAGTAACTTAATTATATTTTACACCAACCTTACAAAACAATACGAAAATAGGTAACACCAAAAAAGTTTCATATAAAATAATATTTTATCCCGGCATAAAACACGTTAGGTGCGTCATAAATTTATGGCGATAGATGTTCGTACCAGCCCGTGTCAGCTTTGTAATAGAAAAATATCTATGTAAAGCATTCGAAATCATATTATTATGTAGGTTAACGTATTTTCTGACTGCCACATAAGTGAGATAACTGCAACACAACTGTACTTTAAAGAGATTCTTAAGGGTTACAAGTTGTTGAAAATAGGTTTGGACATGACAACGTCTTATAAATTGGTTTGCCGGGTGACACTTCAAGAAACTGCGTTACGCTCCGCTCACGTTATGCGCTCACAATGAGAGCGAGTGAGAGGCACGCGTGCCTTTCACTTTTTACGTCTGTCTCTCTCGCTCTTAGGCGGGCTAACCATGCCCGAGTCGTTGTCACGTAAAACTTTCGCCCGTATACCGACTTTACAGGCAACCAATTTTTTTATTTATTTAGAATTATATTTATTATTTTTAAAAATGATCTGTCAAAATATAAACAAGATGACTGTTATATGTAAAGAAATGTACAGTTTTAGTTTTTGCGTTTGGTTTGGTTTTTATTGTAATAGAAGAAACATTGAATATATATTTTGTGACCAAGCTCCAGAGTATTATTAATTAAATGCACCTTGAGGGATTTCCAATACAAGTAGTCGTATAGTACCTATCATTGCAAACATGGATCTTTGAGCGATCGTTAGCTCGTCTGCCTATGTTGCAATAAAAATCACACAATTGATGACTTGACTCATTTTCATTCGCTTGTTTAAATATCTGCTTCTCTCAAATAATTGGGTTTTTTTAAATACAGTACATCTGTACCTGTACCAACCCGTTACTGTCCACTGTTGGGCTCAGGTCTCCTCAGAAGGGGGATTAGGCATAGTCCACCACGCTTGCCCAGTGCGGATTGGGGACTTCACATATTTTCAAAGGATTTTTAGAACCCTTTTCCGACATGCAGGTTTCCTCACGATGTTTTCCTTCACTGTTTTTAGCCAATGGTGTTGTGAAAAATTGCACAGAAATCTTTTTCACATTTAGACTTAGAGGTACAAGCCGGCCAGATTTGAACCCGCGACCTCCAGTTCGGAAGGACGCGCTTCGACCACTCCGCCACCACGACTTATACAATATATCTACTGAAATTTATATCATGTCAATAACTTCATACATTTTTTATCAGAATCTGACAGATACCGAAGAAAGCTTTTATAATGTTTCATAATTATAACGACACCATATTGACACAGGCCTCCTCCAAGCCTCGCTATGACGATAGGTCCAGCGCTATCTGCATACAGTGACTTCTCGCGTCCTTCACTAAGTCATCGATCCACCTATTGGGAGGTCTGTCCATGCTGTCATCGCCACTCCGAAATTATTTTGCAACATCAGCCATACTGCTCAGAATGTATCCAGCCGATTGTCATCTATAATTTTATCATCGAGCAATAATTAAATTTCAAGCTACCCACGAAACGTGGACTAAACCACGCACAAAAAATTAAACTTTAGAACCCTCATTGGATTCTGGAAAGCCTGAATAATGACCTTACTTCCAAGACGACCTTTAAGTCTGCAAAGTTCAATCGGGTTCAGATCTTTGAATTTGTTTCAATAGACGAGAATCCAGACTGAAATTGAAAAGTAGTGTCATATAGGTTGACGATTTTATTTGTGGCCTGATGAATGAAATGGATTGCGAGTGCGAGTCATTGGGATTTGTATTTTAAATCTTTTGACGAAAACAATACGATAAAATCTTTGGTGTTAGTTGGATTTTGTTCGAAGCATGTAAGTGATAACAATGAAAGTTGAATTGATTATTGGAACGAAATTCCTTATCGCGCGTTATCGAAAGGGGGCTAGACGGAAATTCTTATGAAAAGTTGTCACGACACATTTTTTGTTTTAGATGATTATCGCTAGATGGCGCTGTGATTAAAATCTTTTAAAACAATTCCTTATTTTGTTTTATATGATTAAAAAGAGAGAGAGAGAGACAGACGTTTTAAACTAACTAATTATTATAACTTAAAAGAAATAAAATTTTATTACAATTCCCTCACTAATTAATCGAAAGGAACTTCGTTCCATCCGGGTGTCCCTTGACACCTCTCAAGTTTTTTTTTTATATATATGAATGACTTATTAGACAGAAAACTTTTTAATTATAAGCTTTTAAGACCCCAATCAAGTAGTAATAGACTGCTAGCCAAGACAAGGAAAACGAGCCCAAACACAGTGGGTATTGTTTTGTTTAGTATAAGAATTCCTATATCCTGCTTGTGTTTCTTCAGCTTAGCTTCGGGATTCAGATCAGCTATGATAATATATTGCATTGTCACGCAATATACATCTGCGTGCAAAATTGCAGATCAATCGGAAACCGAAAGTTTCCCAAACTTAACTCACAATTCACAGTTAGGTACTGTGGCGACCAATAATAACGCGCGAGATCCTGAATCGCGGTTACGACATTTGCAGAAATCTTCGCATATATACGACATTTCTAATGTAATCTACTACAGTGGGCTTCGGCCTGACCGGGCATACACTACCTCGCCCGCAAGGAGATCTCCCTTTGGCCATAAGTCCACTGTACCCACAGGTACATTCACTTACAAATTCCACTCGCACTTACATTCTTTGGGACAATGGTTTATAATTATTCTTTTCCAAAGCATTGTCTATCATGAGTCTATAGAAAAACTGCAATAGATAATTTGACCAAAAACTCCAAACTTTTTCTATTGCTCTCAAAGTGACTATGACTTTACATGGAGACCATCTTTAGCGGCCTAGAGACCGTTATTAGAGGAAAATTACATCCCAAAACCCTCGACAAACTTTCCCCGACATTTAATAAACGCCAATAAAATCCCGACTATCAGATACGGCATTGTTTTCCCTAGATTCTATCAAGCGATAGCGGAATTTATTGTCATTGTGTTAGGGTACAAAACGCTGTGCAAGCTTTTATGTGTTTGTGTGTGACGGAACGGATAAAACTCCTGATTTTACGGGTATTCGACTTTTGAGAATGCAGTTACGTAATGTTAGTATAATATTATGATACTATATAGTTAATAGTCGTGGTGGCCGAGTGGTTGAAGCGTTTGCCTTCCGTACGGGAGGTCGCGGTTTCAAAACCGGCCGTCATCATCATCATCATCATCATCAGCCTATAGACGTCCACTGCTGGACATAGGCCTCCCCCAAACTTCGCCACATCGACCGGTCCTGCGCCATCTGCATCCAGTGACCTCCCGCAATCTTGACCAGATCGTCGGTCCATCTTGTGGGGGGTCTACCAACATTGCGCCTACCGGTTCGTGGCCGCCACTCCAGAACTTTTCGGCCCCACCGGCCATCCGTTCTTCGCACAATGTGTCCTGCCCATTGCCACTTCAAAGATGCAATTCTTCGGGCTATGTCGGTTACTTTAGTCCTTCTGCGGATCTCCTCATTTCTGATTTGATCACGCAGAGAAACACCCAGCATAGCCCTCTCCATTGCTCTTTGAGTGACTCTGAGTCGTCTAATAAGACCCATCGTGAGCGGCCAAGTCTCTGATCCATAGGTCATCACTGGCAACACACACCGGCCGGCTTGTACCTAAATACGAAAAAGATTTATGTGCAATTTTTCACAACACCACTGGCTAAAAACGGTGAAGGAAACCTAGGAAGGAGGAAACCTGCATGTCGGAAAAGGGTTCTAAAAATCCTTTGAAGATATGTGAAGTCCCCAAATAGGCAAGCGTGGTGGACTATGCCTAACCCCTCTTCGGAGGAGACCTGAGCTCAGCAGTGGGCAGTAATGGGTTGTTACAGTACAGTACATTACAGTACAGTATATATAGTATAAGCATATAATAGGTATATTTATAATCTTCGTAAAGCAATCACACCTTGCATAGAGAATAAAAATACATGCCCGTCGAAGAAGTCATTTGATGTAAACAACGCACGATCAATCTCTGTCGCGAAATTTGGAGAAGTCCTATGTTCAGCAGTGAACTTTTACGGATATAGATAATCATGATAATAAAGTATTCCAAAAGAGTCAAAGAGTGCTAATTACTCTAAAATTGATCCTTCCCATTTCAAAAACTTGCTGGCCATTGTCAGGTAGGAATTAAAAATACCTTCGAGATTTCTAGATATACTTCAAATAGACTCATAGGCTTTGAGTAAAGTTAAGTCCGCCATTGTACTCTGTGCACAAAAAACTTAGTAAATTAGAGGCCAAAATACACTTTCCAAAAGCTTCGTTTTTTCTCGAAACATCTTGAAAGCACTTCATTATACGCAAAATGAATGGATCTAATTAAACAGTTTTACTTAGAAGACAAAAGAGTAATTAATACGCGAATTCTCTGAATTAACAGCAATGGATTCTGAACACAAATTCAATCAACGCAAATTGGAATATCATGCTGTCTCTCTTACCATATAACTGTGATAACTATATTATGATAATACTTTCATGCATTTTCAACGGGTTCTTACCACGATATTTAATTAATTGAGTTGTCTCGATATTTCAACGTTGTTGCAAACGTCATGATCACGAGAAGACTGGATACTGCGGGTCGATTTAAGAGCAAACAAATCTGTCTACCCTCGCACTCGTTCGCTTTTGGGTAATACCACTGGAACTCGAACTCACATCACGACACACCACTCACGGTATCTACAAGACTCTCTGAGCATGAACCCTTAGTGACTGTTGTTTTTAGCACTGGATTCCACATACTCGATAATCTGAAGCCGTCGCCCCTGTTAAATCCAGTGTATCCAGTCTTCTCGTCATCATGACGTTAGCAACAACGTTGAAATATCGAGACAACTCAATTAATTAAATATCGTGGTAAGAACCCGTTGAAAATGCATGAAAGTATTATAGAAAACCACGAGTGTCTGAATCTAATATATAAAATTGTCGTGTCACGGTGTTCGAACTTGAACTCCTCCAAAACGGCTCGACCGATTTTGATGAAATTTTTTGTGCTTATCCGGTACCTATGAGAATCGGCCAACATCTATTTTTCATCCCCTAAATGTTAGGGGTAGTCCACCCTAATATTTTTTTTCGGCGCAGACGAAGTTGCGCGAGTCAGCTAGTAAGTTTATATTATGATACTTTTACTGTATGTTGATGTGTTGTATGTGATTAGTTTTTACTTCTTTTATGTTTTTTGGAAAATCAAGTTTATGAACGTACCAGGTAGTAAGTGGTTTCCATTGAATATGAACCAGCTTCTATCTTTGTGTTTGGGGTCGTGATTATAATCACCTGACACTTCGACCCAATCGGATCTTTTGTATCAAGTCCCCTCTTTTACTCCTCGGTTTCAAAAAAAATTGGTTGCCTGTAAAGCCGGTATACGGGCGAAAGTTTTACGTGACAACGACTCGGGCATGGTTAGCCCGCCTAAGAGCGAGAGAGACAGACATAAAAAGTGAAAGGCACGCGTGCCTCTCACTCGCTCTCATTGTGAGCGCATAACGTGAGCGGAGCGTAACGCAGTTTCTTGAAATGTCACCCGGCAAACCAATTTATAAGACGTCAAGTCAAAAGTGATTGCGTGAATTCAGCAATTCTTTTTGGAGCCAAACACCCAATGCGTCACCCAATGCGTTCATTCTTACCCTAGATAGGCCGTCGCATGCACATAGTGATGCATTGATTCTCTGTAATGATAGTAGTATATTTTACCACAATAAAGTATGTCTGTCTCTAATACTTGATGTTTATCTAGTGCGCAATGTTGCCAATGGACCTCAAGGTGAAGTAAACAGATAACTTCTTATTGAACGTCATAAATCATGAAAAATTATTACTATGGTTTATTGAACGTAATAATTGATAGCCTTATCGCCAGCAGTACCACACGTAATGGATTCAAAAAAACTTGAGAAGTGTCAAGGGACACCCGGATGGAACGAAGTTCCTTTTGATTAATTAGTGAGGGAATTGTAATAAAATTTTATTTTTTTAAGTTATAATTATTAGTTAGTTTAAAACGAAATAAAATATTTTGATCACAGCGCCATCTAGCATTGATCATATAAAACAAAATAAGGAATTGTTTTAAAAGATTTTAATCACAGCGCCATCTACCGATTATCGTCTAAAACAAAAAAAGTGTCGTGACAACTTTTTCATAAGAATTTCCGTCTAGCCTCCTTTCGATAACGCGCGATAAGGAACTTCGTTCCAAAAACACTATTTCCGGACCTTTATTTAGGTAAATGATAAATCTACTCTACTTCTGCAATCGCAAAGTGTTTGGGGAAAATTAGATCTTTCTGCACGTGCCCTAAAGCCTAAAACTCTCTGAAATAGCTTTAATCTCGCTTTAAAACATTCAAGTTAAAATTAAATGGTACTTGTTTTAACTGGGTTTTTGAGCAACGAAGTGTGGATCGTAATGGAGCCATAAAAGCCTTACTGGGCCTCACTTATAGAAAAGGGCCGTGAGAATCGCGTTTTACTGGAAAAGTTAAAATATTTTACATTATATTTTAGTGTTATTTCCGAACTTTTAGTTTAAAGAATAGCAGAGAAGACTAGTCAGATCTTAAGCTGTCTATAAGCAACGGTAACAAGTGAAATAAAATGTAATCCGCCATTTTGGATTAGCGGCCATATTGGTTCGATTTTTATGAAATATACCTTTTTATTGCTTTACTAGCTGGCCCACACAACTTCGTCACATAAGGAAATTTTCTCACTGTTTAAACCTTCCCTGGACTTTTACGAATATTTCAAGATTAAAATAAGCCAAATCGGTTCAGTCGTTCTCGAGTTTTAGCGAGACTAATGAATAGCAATTTATTTTCATATATAAGATTATCAAACGAGCATGTCCACTGTATGTAGTTACCGTCGCTCAAGAACCTCTATAATATCTGGACACCACAGGGTGCCTAACTTTCAAACAAGAAAACAAAATCAAAATCGGTTCATCCATTATGAAAATACCATACCATAGACAGACATCCATACACACAGACGGTTTTTGTTGTATACTGTTCTGTACCAACCCATTACTGCCCACTGCTGAGTAATAAAAAAAAAAAAAGGAGAGGGATTAGGCATAGTCTACCACCCTTGCCTAGTGCTGATTGGGGACTTCACATATCTTCAAAGGATATTTAGAACCCTTAACCGATATGCAGGTTTCCTCACGATATTTTCTTTCACCGTTTATAGTCAGTGGTGTTGTGAAAAATTGCACACAAATCTTTTTCACATTTAGATTTAGAGGTACAAGCCGGCCGGATTACCGGTACGGAAGGAAGCGCTTCAACCACTCGGCCACCACGACTTATATATTAGATGTATATTTGTTGTATATTAGATGCAAATTTAGTAATTTTCCACACTTAAAAACTCCGTGCTCAATGCTCATACCTAACCTATAGCAGTAGCGGACAAAAAGTCTCTTATTTCACAGCCCCAACGAATCTGTTTTGTAGTCAAGCGTCTCCTAAAATGGACACTGATGAATATTAAAGTCATTCATTTTTCTGTTTCCTTCCCCCGATTACAGAAGTCAGGGCCCGGAGAAATGGGAGATCCGGCGTTCGAGAAAATCCGTAGAGTGCTTTTGATAATTCAGTTAGATTTATTATAAAACTTGTTATTGCTAAGTGGATGTTATAAAGACTAATGGTTTTATTAAATGTTTTTAGAAGGTTTTTTGATTAAAGAAGTCGGATTTGAATTAAAATTATTTGAAGTCAAGGTATATTTTAAATATCATTATAAAACAAAATCGCTTTTTGCTGTTCTCCTCTTCCAGATTCAAACTACGTCACGAATTTTAATGCATTTTTTTAATAGTTGATGATGAATGATTTTTATAACGAGAGGAAGGTTTATATGTATGATATTTGCATAATATAATAATAAAGTAATGTGGCGTGTTGAATCGACCATCATTGTTCCGATCGCTTTTCGCTATTAGACCGTGCACAGATCTGTGCACGATCTAAAAGCGAAAAGCTTCGACCGTCATCTAGAGAAGCTTTCGCTCCCCGGCTGGATAAAGGGTCTGAATCAGAAGGCGGTCGTTCTTAACCCGGCGCGTATTGTGAGGAGGTTCCTCTCTCTTGAGCCCTGACCACTGATGGCTTGGGTCGTAGACTCCGTTTGGTTTTTATATTTTATTTTTAAATTTTATTTCTTGTAAATGTATTTTAAAAATAGAATGTTAAAAATAAATGAATATACAGAAAGTAAAATCATTTTTCTATGCTTAGACCTCAAACGCGCTTTGAACCCATTTTTTATAACAAACAAAGAAGATAATCATACAAAAACAAAACTGTAATTGTTTCATCTAACAATCGTTATAAAAAACAGTTCCAACTTTACGAGTTCAAAAAAATACAAAGACCAAAAAAGCTTTATTACACAATTGTTTACAATCGATGTTTTCGAACGCAGTTTATTTGACCGCGCTAGCGATCCACAGAATTTTACAAGCAATAAAAACTCAATTAATGTCTTCGGCTGCACCTGGTCGGAATCTTTGCAGTTAATATTCATTTGGATAAACGAAAGATGAGCTGTGGAAAGTACAATTTATCTGATATGCAATTTTTATCGTTTCCACTGATGTAAATATACAATCTGGCTATTGAACTGTTTCTTTAAACACTCGCGGTTATCTACATCACTTACACTACTTATTTTTAATTGAGCGGTCCCGATATTTCAGCACTGTTTCAAGCGCCTTGATCACGGGAAGACTGAGGAACTGCGGGTAGGTCATTTAAGAGCAGACAAATCTGTCTACCCTCTTTCTCGTTCGTTTGCCGGTACCACTTGGCGTGATGGCGTGGTAAGAACCCATTGAGTAATAGTGTAAGTGATATTGAACTGTTTTTACAAGATCAACTTGCACTGGATGTAACTATGTAAGTTCGGTGGAATTTCGCAAGCTAAATTTGACAAACTTCCCGGTCTACGATTGAGCTGACATTTTGCATACAGACGTATATCATGACATATGACAAAATGGTTTCGAAAGGCGGACATAGGAAATCTTGTGCTAAGCATGATATACCCATCGTGTTTGGGCGCTTTTTACTTGTATTAGCACTGTACTGCTGATTTTAATGATTATAATAATAAACTTATTCAGACACTCACGGTTTTCTATAATACTTTCATGCATTTTCAACGGGTTCTTACCACGATATTTAATTAATTGAGTTGTCTCGATATTTCAACGTTGTTGCAAACGTCATGATCACGAGAAGACTGGATACTGCGGGTCGATTTAAGAGCAAACAAATCTGTCTACCTCCTCACTGTATCTACAAGACTCTCTGAGCATGAACCCTTAGTGACAACTCAATTAATTAAATATCGTGGTAAGAACGTGATTATAATAATGATTTTAATGATTATTTTTTGTTGGAAATAAGATAAATGTTTGGTAAGGAATCAATCGAAGGGAACTTTTTTGATTTTATGCTCGAAAAATGAAAATCGGATGTTTTCACTTTTGTAAAAATATTAATTTTGTTTTGCAACTCATTCTGTGGGGCTATTACAGGATGCGTCGTTTATCGTAATCGTCTATTTTCACATCAAATGACGTCATTTTTCATAAAATTGGTATTACGGAAAAACTTTAATAATTTTACCATTTATTGTAAAACGAAGTACACATTAGATGAAAAAATGTTCCTGAAAATGCATGAACCATACACATATTTTATGACACATAATGATTTTTAATAATTATGTATTTAGATTAATGACAATTGCGGCTCAGTCACATCATACAAACATGTATCACCATTGGTGAGTATTGGTGACATGTAGCATCTATCTATTGACAACATTCTTGTCAGTTCTATGACGGTTAGCTATGAGTATTCGGTGAAAGGATTATCCCGGAGCTTTCAATGGCTATTGAACAATGGTCAAGTATGCTATTTTTTATGTGATATATACTTTCCTCCCCATGCAAACCATGTTATGCGAGCCAACTCATCATTATCACTACATACTACAAAGTAAAGTCGCTTCTCGCTGCCCATCTCTGTATTTGTACAAATATTTAAAACGTAACGGATATTAACGCAGGTTCAAGAAGATTCTGTCTATTATTATTATTAGCAGTTAATAATAAGTTTCACAAAATGTATCCAGAGTATCACACTTATTTTGATAACTTTCATTATAGAATAAAAAAAACCCGATATACTATTATCTGTAATATAATCGAATAATCCATTGGAGGCAACATTTGATGGTATCTTGTTATGTTACTAATTCCTAATTGGGTAGAGTTTCATGAGCGACAGTGACCACTTACCATCATGTGGGCGGTCAGCTCGTCCGTCTGTTTTAGTTAAAAATCTATTTTTGTACGCTAGTGTATCATCAGCTTTAGTAAATTTCTAATTGACAACTTCAAACGTAAAGATAAACAAGTTGCACCATATGGGTATGCCTGTACAAAAAGTTATAAAAAATTGTGATCGGTCGTTTTTGTTTATTGGTCTAAAATGATCTACTTTATCAATCTTGCAAAGAGCTAAATTATTATTTCCCAAATTTAAATTATAAAAACATTACTTGATAACTCTTATTTTTCTAGGTGGAAAACAATTTTTTTGCTTGAAGTGAATGAGATGATGTAAACAGAGAAACGAAAGTAATTTTGAAATGGATGGAAATAAATTTGAATTAAAAAAATATATAGTTTACAAACAGACACTAATATTTTATTCACAATAATGATTTTTTTTGAGACAAGTCACAGAGATGACATTTCGTAACAATTTTGTTTAAAATGCATCACAAAAACACCGTATCGTAAACAAAATAGAGATGTTCCAAGTATCTGGTAACTTTTCAACGTTACGGCCGAATATCGTGCAGTAGACCCACTTGTTAGTAAGTGGTTACCAGTACTCATGGATACTTTACTTTCAAGAGACACTGAAATTGTTGACCAATTTCAAATACACTTTAGACCTCTTCTCAAAACTTATTGATGGACAAAATATATAGCTCGAGGAACGCTAAAGCGGAGACAGGGAAGCCCAATTAAAAGCGACATAACGTTTTCCAAAAAAGTTCTTACGAAACGAAACGTAGATTACCGCGTAAGATTCGAATAAAAATGACGAGTTTCACCTCGCGTAGTACTAGTGGGAAGCTAGTCATAAGAGGAAGATAAAAGGATCATCTTTAAAAATCTTCGGAGCATTCCTCATTCAAAATACGATAAAAGAGAGATCTGCAAAAGCTTTACGTTAATTTATATTAATATTATAACAACGAATACTTCAATAATTAAATTCAAACTTCTTAAGGTAACCTATGCAAACCATATTTGAACTGCACGCCACTGTTTCGGAATTCGGAACACAGAATTTTTTGTTTTCGGTCAAATAACTATTCGTAACATCTCTATTTCACAATGTCATTTATTGACGTTTGTCACAAAAAACAATATATATCCTAAACAAAATCAAAGTGTTTGTTTGTATATCAAAATAATAATGTTTAAAAATTTATTGTTTTAAGAACTTAGGACTAAATCGCAATTAGTAATATTTGAGAATAATATTAAACTGCCTATTGCATATCACAATATATTCCAAACTCAGTAAAATGTAAAGAAAAATTAAAAATATAATCATTTTGCCAATTTACTATAGACTCTTAAAAGTCCATACTAGGTATGAAGAAAATATTAAATTGATTGCTTTCACAAAATTGTGTTTCAAATAAAACCAAATGAAAAAATTACCACGAGTGAATCCCAAGAAAAACAAAGCATAAAAACAATTTTTTAGAGTTAAAATATTCAAAATAATAAACCTTACAGTCTCTGTAACAGTGTTGGCAATTGGCATTAATCGATTGATTTTTCAATCGAACTTAAGGAATATCACTAGAGGGGTCTTTTTAAAAAAAGGTCTGTCGGACAAATTAAAGTATAATTTGTTGATGGCTTGATGTTTTGGGACGGGCTACGGAACCTGGAATTACTCGTGACCTGACCCTAACTTAACTGTTTTTCTAGCTCATTTGACGTATTGTCAATCAAAGTTTATTCAATTTACATGGAGCTAATATAAATTTGTTGAAATAAAATTGGAGTACCTAGCGGTCTTTGTAGTTTGTAAATTAAAATTAGCAGCTTTTAAAAGCAAGATGCTGTGAGTGTTGGAACGAATTTGAAGTCTCTGAATACTAGTAAAACGTATAATAATATTTACTACAAATTGAACGTTTTAAGTGTAAAGATGAAAAACTATACATGTTGCTTTACGTTATAAATGTAATTAAAAAATTTATGACTTTTTGTTCTTTATTTGTTTTAATTTATGAAATAACAAAGTTAAGGTAATCATTTTTATATAACATCCATGTATCACGTTTTTTGTGTTCGGTATTCTCCTACACTCTTAACGGTCCTACCAGCTACTGTGACTTGCGAGATTTGCTGCCATCAACAGCCTGGCGCCTACCATAAAAGAGCTTATTGAATTTCTTTGAAGGACATATCAAAGCGTGCGATGTATATCGATGCTAAGAGTTCCTGAGAAAGCCTTGCCTCCCAGTAGCCACCAAGTGCAACATTAACATGTTATTTTTCGGAATTGTAGTTTATTTTTGATTTTCCTTATTATAATACTTAACTTTCCAGTACCTAATGAAATGAACTCTTATTTTGTTTGTACCTATTACATTTTCAAAGTGATAAAAATCCAAGATAGTACAAAAACGTAACAATTTTGACTTTCTCGCTACAATAGTGAATTTTTGTTCACATAGTTTTCATAACATTAGATATTTAGGCACGATATCCGTTCTTTATTTCAACTTTGTAAACTTAAAAATCATTTAAGATACTCCGAAAGGTACCTTTTTCATTTGACGTTTATAAACGATAAACTCAGATAAACAAGTGACGAATTATTCATGATTAATATTCTAAAATTGTCTGTAATACCAATTTTAACTTGTTATTTTTTCGGTTTCGTTACCATGGAAATATTTAAAGGCTTAGAATACATTCTAAAATTTTTCGCATTGTGAAATATTTATATCAATCACCGTTAAATGACTAAAAATGCATTAAACACATTCTGTGTAGCGATATTATGTATAGCAAGTGGTCTTCATGCAAAAACTCCAGAACTCTTCCAAATTGTCTCCAACTTATTTTCAAATTAGTGACGAACGTATTGTTATCAGTATCCAAAGATCGAAAGAAGATTATCTTGATGTTTTCATATTTTTTCTGCATTTTTTTAAAAAATCTCTATTGTGTACTTAGCCTTACACAGACTAATCAAAATTATGACAATTAGTGGTCATGCGCACAACCACGTTTCTTTCTAAGGAACTTCGTAATCGTAAACAAAATGTCAAAAAAAATTAGTTCATTTACGATAACGATACAAAGCTGTAATAGCCCCACTGGTCAGCTTATCAAGTATTGATGAAATTTGATGCCGTCACTTATTGAAAGAGAATTCGATAATTTTTTAATCTACTAATCCATTAAAGTATCATAAACATACGCTTATAAAATACTTTTTAGTTAGGAAAAATAAGAATTTATATGTAGCAAGCAAGATTTAAAAATAAACCATAGCCAACCTTTTTAATTATAGCAAAGAAAATGAAGCATAAGTGTATACTCGTGGGAAATACGCGCCAAGCGACAAATGGCGGGAAACGCGGCCATCTTGGAAGTTATGTCAAACTGTTATGGCGGACAAGACTTCTTATATTACAAAAAGCTTTAAGTGAAATCTACCACTCTGAAACATTTTATGGATGTATACTAAAATGGACAAGTAGAGGGAAAAAAAAACAAGTGTTGTTTCTTTTTTCACTATTTTGTAAGTGCTAAAGGATGTTTTATTGGTGATTTTAAAGAACAGTGAGCTATGTCCTAATTTTGAACACTTTCTTAAAGTTTTGTATGAAGAAAGAAATGTCAAAGAATTCATTGAGAAAACTCATTCAAAACTCGAAAACTCTTATTTTTAAATACATTAGCGTGAACAAAGCTAGCTAGCTAATAAAAGTAAAATGATCAGAGCCATTTTGTCATATTATTGCATTGTCACGCGATATACACCTACGCGCAAAACATCAGCTCAATCGGAAACCGGGAAATTAGTCAAATTTAGCTTTCAAGATTCTATACCAACTTACATAGTTACATGAAGTGCAAGTTAATATAAAGCTATTACTAAACGGGTTCTTACCACGATTATTTTTAATTGAGCCCGTTTTTGTAATACCTAGTGTAAGTGATGTAGATAACCGCGAATGTTTAAAGAAATTAATGTAAAGCTTATAAAAAAGAGCTCATTATATTATTTACAAATCCCCGAAGCAACTTTTCTTGCATATAAAATAATGAACATAAGTACAGCGATAAATCATTGTAATCTCCAAAGAATAAGAAGCAAGAATTTCTCAATTTCATATTGTTTTGAAACTTGTGTATCCATAGAAAGTTATGTAGGTCGCAGATTGTAGCACACCTGCGCCTTAACTGATTTAAATATATCTGCGTATATAATGTGTAAAGCCTTGTGGCCTTCAAGTTATAATATACACAAAGAATATTAACGAAATGGTTGGAGGATTAAATGGTTGATCTTTCTCCTTAACTTTTGCTTATAATATCTGTAACAGCATATCTGAAAGTTTAAGTCTATAAAATGAAGGAAAAGATAATTTAGACAGAAGTAGATCCTTAAAACAGATAATTCAGACTTTTATGCTATCACTATGTTCAAACGCTCAGACCAGCTCACTACTAAACATAGTTCTCTCCCAAACCAGGAACTATGTGTAACTGTCTGTAATAGCGTGTCCAGCAGTGGACATAGGCGTATCTATCCCTATCTTTACTTTAGCCCATTCAATATCTCCATTCATTCCCAATCTGGCATAAGTCCTCTGTCACGCCACTTTTCATATCTTCTTAAACACAATCCAAAGATCCCTTCTTAGGCCTTCCTCTCCTCTTATGCCCACTTTCAAATTCCACATTCTCTTTGTAACATCTCTCCTCATCACATCTTAGGGCTGATAATGATGATGATGTAGGCTTTAAGCACGAGACAACAAGATACGTAATTTTTTAGTTATTGCTACTTTTAAATATACATAGATTTAGATTTTTTTTTCCTCTCTTTTTTTATATTATATTTTCTACTCAATGCATGCTGTATTTCACCTATAATTAAGTTTGCATTTAACTTGTTTGTTTATATTAGATTTAGAGTTACTAATATGTAATAGCTATAAGTAATGTAATTCTTGTTGGTGAATCAATAAAATAAATAAATAAATATCTACTAAATGCATAAAACACACGTCCTTATCCTTAAAGTTTGAAGGTAATCCATGACAAATGTATCAGCTGCTTCGATTCCCACACCGAGTATTTTTATGGGCCATGAGAAAACAACATTTGTATAAAATATTACTACTTTTATTGGTTTTAAAGGCGTTTCTTTAACTTGGGTATGTACCTAATGTAAATCCTTCTTCAAACGAGGCTTAAAGAAAGTCCTTAAAAGGTAGGCCGTAGGTAGTGGCCCCGCAGTGTCCGCTGACATTGCAGAGGTCCATGAGCAATGGTAACCGCTTACAATCAGGTGGCCCGTTAGCTCGTCTGTCTACAAGGCAATAAAAAAAAAAAAAAGTTCGAATGGAATTTTGCCAGTAAATTTGATCAACTTCCCGGTTGAGCTGAAATTTTGAACACATGATATGTAGATCGAGTGATGATGCGATGACGACGACGTTGGAAGGTAGTCATTGTTGGCCCCAGGTTTACTTCTCTGGGAGAGCACTCTACTCCTACATAATATCCAGGATCTTAAAAGCTTGTATTTAAAAGTTTTCACTTTGTTAATTGGATAACGAGTTGCTTTAGATTAGGTTACAATACAACACAACACAACACAACACAACACAACACAACACAACACAACACAACACAACACAACACAACACAATATAATACAAAAACTCTTTATTGAAACACCACAATTACATAGTTATATAGTATAGTATAGTCCTATACAAAGGTTTATCTGTACTTTCTCATCAAGTAGGAACATGATACCTACTCTTAACAGTTCCACCAGCACGTTTACTTGCTGCTGGATTTTAGTATAAGTAGTATAGTGCTACTACTACTACACCTGTGATAGTCGTGGTGGCCGAGTGGTTGAAGCGCTTGCCTTCCGTACGGGAGGTCGCGGGTTCAAAACCGGCTGGCTTGTACCTCTAAATCTAAATATGAAAAAGATTTATGTGCAATTTTTTTTACAACACCACTGGCTAAAAACAGTGAACGAAACCATCGTGAGGAAACCTGCATGTCGGAAAAGGGTTCTAAAAATCCTTTGAAGATATGTGAAGTCCCCAATCCGCATTAGGCAAGCGTGGTGGACTATGCCTAACCCCTCTTCGAAGGAGACCTGAGCTCAGCAGTGGGCAGTAATGGGTTGTTACAGTACAGTATAGTGCATTTGTCTAAAACATACAAAGAACACTGCTAAGACAGACTGAAGTGATAATGCTCAGGTTCTACTGAGAATATTATAAGATTTAACCTTAAGCGACCAAAGAGAACTCCTACTTTTTCCAAATTTACTCTAAGCTTCACTTGACATTCGGACACTTCCACTTTATCCTTAATCCGGATAAATCTGACACATCTGACCTCTAATACATAAAAACAGGTATACAGGGTGATCTGTTAACGATGGTATATATTAAAGTAAAAAGACTAGGTTAAGAACTTAAAAAAATATAAGAAAAAATCGACAAAACCGTCCTAAACAAAAATAATTTCAGACAATGTTGACTAACAATCTCAAATGATGTCGGGCACTCTAAACCCATACCCATCAGCTGTAGAACGACAATCGTCTTGCAGGAATTTTAGATACTTTTAAGGCTGTATACCTTCATCATCATCATCAGCCTATAGACTTCCACTGCTGGACATAGGCCTTCCCCAAACTTCGCCACAACGGTCAGTCCGGAGCTAGCTGCATCCCGTGACCTCCCGCGATCTTGACCAGGTCGTCGGTCCATCTTGTGAGAGGTCTACCCATGATGTGCTCATCGGTTCGTGGCCGCCACTCTCGAACTTTTCGGCCCCATCAGTCATCTGTTCTTCATACAACGTGTCCTGCGCATTGCCACTCCAAAAACGCAATCTTTGAGCTTACTTTGGTCCTTCTGCGGATCTCCTCATTTCTGATTTGATCACCACACCATATTCTTTGGTTATAATATTGGAATTGGCCGTATATGCCCAATATGAACCATCACTAACAATCACCCTGTATCTCTGACCGTTTCATTCGTTCAGAACTGGTAGCCGTCATAAAACGGGTCCGTTGTACCGGTTCATAAATATAGTCGGGCACTGTCCGCTCGTAAATTATCGTTTCGTCGAATTATGGCCGGCGTTGATTTAGGAGCTTTCAGAGCCTCATTCTAAGTTATTGAGCTGCAGGTTTTTATCGAAGGTTTTTTGGTACAGGTTTTAGCAGGTTTGTTAGTTGCTGTCACTACAAGACCGGTCAATTTGTATGAAGTTTTTTGAATATGTTAATGTGAAATGAAAACCTAGATCAATATTGTATGACAAAATAATTGAGCTCGAAATCCACCTAATATCATTATTTTTCTTAATTATACTATAATGTACTCGTAATTACTTTGATTTTGGTCAGAGCTGTGACTGCTACCGCGTGTATTATCGTTACAATTTATTTATTAGTCCCTGACCAAGGACATTCAAAATCATGCATATTTTCGGTCAAGCGACAACCTTTTTATAAGTGTTTAAATATTTATATAATGCTGAATATCTCTGGTAAATTCTAATAGCACTAATTCATATTCGCAAATTGTCACACATCGTTAACATACACAAAAACACGTGTAGGTACTTTGTCTAAAACATTTGTGCGAGATAAATCCGGAGACTGACTCTGAAAGCTATAAAGATTAACCCAGTTCAATATGAGGGTTACGTTGTAAAATGTTTAGCATTTCGCCTTTCATTGTTTGTTTTATTTGTGGAGAGTGAAACATAAAGGAAGGTAAATTCACAAAAATTGAAAATAACTGAATTATTTTTTAAGGTTTGGATACTTCCAACTTCCAAACAGTTACAATTTCGCCATGTTTGATCGTTTGTGATGTCTAAGATTTTTCTCGAAAACTATAAATACAAAAAAAAATGTAGGAGATTGTATTTGGAATGAAGTCTTACGAAAAGTTGTCACGACACTTTTTTAGTTGTCTTGACACTTTTTTTGTTTTAGATGATTATCGCTAGATGGCGCTGTGATCAAAATCTTTTAAAACACGTTCCTTATCGCGCGTTATTTTAGGAAAAAAAAATATAAGATATCTTTTAATCTAAAGGAACTTTGGGAAATTCGAGTGTCCCATCACACCTCTTTTTTTTTGCAAATTTTATGCAGCTACTTGTTTTTTTCTGCAATATAGGTAAACGAGCTTACGGCTATAATCTGTGTGTGAAAAAATAAACTTTTAGTGCAAATATTTTATGAAAATGGAAGTATTAGTATAATTTTCTTACTAATAAGGTTTTCTACTTTAAAGCAAAACAGAACATTTTGCAATAACGTCTCTAGAAACTACAAAACAATGGATCCACACATTCACATCTTTAGTTCAAATAAATCATATTTTACGATACTTTAATGGAGAGTAAATGTTGTAGTTTTATGTTTTCAGTTATATTTGCGTTACTGTAATATTTTAAACAATGTTCCACAAACCAGTTTTCAATATTTAATGAGTTTTCAAAGTTTAGAAGTATATCGAAACATCTTTACAAACTTGAGCTTCAACTTATTTTACATTCGCGCGCGGGCGCCTCGTATGGTTTGACGCGTACACGGCTACATAGCAAACCGGTTCTGATTGCGCTCGCTTCAACTATCCTTTTGTGTTTATTGAACACGATGCTATTTACTAATGAATAGCGACGTAACTAATCATTGTGTTGTAAGAAATGGAAGTAATATTATGAACGGTACGACAAGTGAAAATAGCGAGATGACAAGTAGAATGGAGAACATTAATCAAGGAATTCAGACAGAAGAGAACAGACAAAGTACAATGTTGGTGCAATCTGAAGAAGTATCAAAAAACAAGCGAAGCAGGGATTTGGATCAAGATGAAATTTGGAAAACAGTTACTAGAAAAGGAAAAAGATATGCAAGAGGAAGCCAAATAAATGACTTGTTGAGGATTCCGGATGATAAAATCGAAGTATGTGTAACATCTCCAGACATCTTACTACCAAAACAATTTAAATTAGCCAAAATACTCAAAACTGAAAACATTTGCGATATCACACGAATTAAATATGTTCACCCTCGCAAAGTTCTCATATTGTTCAGCAATGATGACAGTTGCGAACGCTTGATAAACTCACAATACTTTAAGAAAGAAGGTTTTATATGTCAAAGAACACTAGAAACTACTAAATCTTATGGAGTCGTAAAGAATATTGACATAGATTTATCGGAAGGAGAAATCTTGGAGGGCTTATCTAGCGAAACTCAAATTTTAAGCGTGAAACGACTCAATCGAAGAAGCAGTCTTGACGGTCGATGGACGCCATCCGAAGCAGTACGTGTATGTTTTGCAGGTTCATCCCTCCCAGCATACATTTACATTTTTGATTCGAGGGTGGAGATCACATCCTTTAAATACCCTGTAACTCAGTGTTCACGTTGTTGGAGATTCGGACATACTGTTAAGCTGTGTCCCTCCAACAAGGTTATATGTCCAAAATGTACCGGAAATCATGATAACTGCTGCACCAAAAGCTTTAAGTGTAATAACTGCAATGGCCGACACATGTCTTTCTATAAAGATTGTCCGGTATATTTGAAAGAGAAGAAAATCAGAGATCTCATGTCGGAATTTAACTGTTCTTACAAGAGAGCATTGACATTGTATGTACCTCCTTCCGACGATACGCCGTCTGATATGTCACTTGAAGATGTACCACAGAATTTATATAACACGGACATAGATGACTCATCAGAAATAGAAATTACCCTTAAAGATGCTTGCCATACTGAAGGGAATTCAACGGTAATAAAGTCAATGGATACGGTCACACGTAAAAAGAAGAAAGGTAAGAAGAAGAAGTCTGGAGCCAAAAAACTATCTCAACAGCAGGAAAATATTTCAAGGGAAGTCAATATGGAAGTTGAAAATGAGAGTGATGTTACTCATGAATCAGAAGAAGACAATCAGAGGAAAAATAAAAAACCTAGAAAGAAAACAAACAATATAGAAATTATTGAACAAATAAAAGAAATAGTACTAGATAAACAAACTTCTTGGGATGTGAAAATGAAAAGAGGAACGGATTTAATCTTTGAATGGTTATTATCACTTATCAAGCATTATATTTTAAACTTTCCTTTTACCGATTATTTTAACCAATGGATACACGCCGAACGAAACAGTCAATAATAAATATTTTACAATGGAATGCCCAAAGCTTACGACCTAAGTCTACAGAATTTGAAACCCTACTGAATCAAGAGAAAGTTCACATAGCCCTTGTCAATGAAACATGGCTGGTCCCTGATAGTCATTTTCGAATAAGCAACTACAACGTCTTTAGAAGCGACCGCGACGACGGTTATGGCGGAGTTGCAGTATTGACACATTGGTCACTGAAGGCAAGATGCTGTAACACTATTAGGAATATTGGTATTCAAATCCTACATGTTAAAATTACAAATTGCCAACATCTCGAAAACATCATCACTATTTACTGCCCATCCTCTGTACAAACTAGCATAACGGATTGGGAAGAAATTTTCAGTCAATTTCGTGAAAAATCACTCATAGCTGGAGACTTCAACGGGCACCATTTGGACTGGTCGACTAAGACAGATACACGAGGCTCTCAACTATATGATGCTATCTTAGATAGTAATTTCATTTCACTTAATGACGGAACACCTACGCGAGTCAAACTAGTAAACGGCGTGGTCCAAAAAACATCTCCCGATCTAACGTTGGTTTCTACTGACTTAGCTATGAAGTTCACATGGAAAGTTATGAATGAAAACTTGGGCAGTGACCATCTTATTATGAAAATCAGTACAGAATTAAATCAGTCAAGAAATTTTAGAACTAAGAGAAATTTTAAAAAGGCGGACTGGCTTGGATACAGAAAAAAAATTGAAGAGTATCTCAAAGAATTTCATCTTCTTTCGGACAACCAATTGGCGTACGATAGCTTCATTCACATTTTAAATGCAGCTGCTGATGAGACTATCCCTATGATCAAAACATGCAACGACCCCATCCGACAGTCACAGTTTAAACCAAAACCTTACTGGGACCCTGATATAGCATGTGCGGTAGCAGAAAGACGCCTGGCCCTAGCTCAATTCAGAAAGAATCCCACTCCACAAAATCTGAGTTTACTGCAGGCCAAGATCACCACTGCACAAAGACTTATACGAAATAGTAAACTTACATCCTTCAGAAACTTTTGTGATAGTATAGACAACAAAATGTCTACAACGGAAATGTACAATCGTATGAAATGGCTAAAAGGCAGTAGATTTATGAGAAAAACAATAGACTACGCGACAGCAGCGACTTTGGCGTGTGGACTAGCACCTGATTACGTCTCTCCACCTACACCGACTTTCGTGTCCACAAATACACAGCTGTGCGATCCGATATCCGTCCAAGAACTAAAGAACTGTATTAAACAGAGTGACACCGCCCCTGGCGTGGACAACATTTCTTACTCGATGATTAAATATCTTCCTGATTCCGGCAAAGAAGTGCTTGTCTCTCTATATAGTCGTTTTCTGATTTCGGGATTTGTACCAGAGCAGTGGAGGGAAATAAATATAGTGCCGATCCCAAAAAACACTGTAAACATTGCGTCCAGTTCTAGTGTCAGACCGATTGCATTACTTTCAGTCCCATGCAAAATTCTGCACACGATTATTAACCGGAGATTAGAGTGGTACTTTGAGAAGAATAGCCTGTTCTCTTCGGAAACAACTGGTTTCAGGAGAGGAAAGTCCTGCCATGACAATCTATCCAGGTTAGTCACACGGATACAAGTTGGATTTTCTAACGGAGTCAATACTCTTGGGTGCTTCGTGGACATCGATAACGCTTACAACAATGTAAATATATCCGTTTTATTGAAGTTGTTGGACGAATTTGGGGTTGGTTTACACATTTGTAGATACCTTTGGAAATTTCTTCATGAAAGACATCTATCGATAGAGATTGACGACTCGAATACAATTCACCGTACCACAGGGATGGGGATTGCTCAGGGAGATCCGTTATCGCCAATATTATTTAACATTGCCACTTCAAAGATCTGTCTCGGTATCACTGGGGTGTGTGTGTCGCAATATGCGGATGATTTTGTTTTGTACGTCAGCAGACCTAATATCTTAGATGCGATTCATGACATTCAACGGGCCTTAGATGTATTTCAGACAATAATCGAAGAAATAGGTTTAAAAATATCTGTTAGCAAAACCAAAATCTGTCTATTTAGTAGAGGTAAGAACAGAGCCAATTTTACTTTAGATATCGATGGCTATAGCGTCCAACGAGTTGATGAAGTCAAGTACTTGGGCATGTGGTTAGACAGATCTTTGAAATGGAATAAACATATTGTCGAAACACAGCTAAGGGTAAACAAATTTTTGAACATTTTGAAAATTCTAGCGGGCTCATCTTGGGGCATGCATCCTATACACTTACGACGACTATATATTTCAGTAATTCGTAGCAGACTGGATTACTGTTGTTTTCTCTATAACAACTGTAGCAAAAATCAATCAGTCAAACTGGATAGATTGCAAAACTCATGTCTTAGGATAATAGGAGGTTATATCAGAACTACGCCGATACATGTTATGGAAACGGAGCTGTGCATACAACCACTTCACATTCGAAGGCGCTATTTGGCTGGCAAGTACTGGTTGAAAGCCAAAGTCGAAGAAAACAGCACCTCTATTAACGTCCTCAATGATTTGACTGCTTTAAGTGGAAACTTATACTGAGAAATAAAAGAATCCCACTACTTGTAGAAATTCATAAGATGCTGAAGGATTTGCCTATTCGCTCCGAAGCCGTGCCGGGAGTATTTGCACTTGATACTTGGATAAGCAACATCAATATATGCCAAATAATAGTCACTAGTGTCGAAGGAGTGACAGTCGCTAAAAAATATATCGACGCAGCGGAGCTGAGATCAAAGTGTTGCCAATATTTTGACGGCAAGTACAGTTTGTTTTACCGTTTATATACAGATGGCTCTAAGTTCAGCTGTGATGGATCTGGAGCAGCAATATTTGATCCCCAAGTAAATTGCGTGATCAAGTTCCAGATAAATCAATCTAGTATCTCCGTGATGTACTGTGAGCTGATAGCGATATCGGAAGCACTTAGTTACGCATTGTCGTTGCAGGCTGACCACATAGTCATCCTATCAGACTCTAAGAGTGCGTTACACCATTTAGCTCGGCTACCCTCGAGATGTCGAGGCTCCCCGATAGCATTTGAGATAGCAAACACTTTAAACGAGCTTCGTAAGAACGGCAAAATGGTTTTCATTCAATGGTTGCCATCACACATAGGTATAAGAGGCAATGAGATTGCAGATCGAGCGGCTAAGATGGCTACTACAGAGGGAATCCCTTATGCATATACCCCAATACATACTGACCACCTACGTTCATTAAGAAATATTTGCAAAGACATGTGGCACGAGTACTTTGACGAAAGATCGCTGTCTAAGGGCATATGGTACCGAACGATGCAGACTTCACCCCCTCCATGTCCATGGTTCCAGAGCGTCGTCATCCCTAGGGCACAAATTGTGGCATTGTTAAGACTGCGGGCCGGACATATTCCTTCCAACAAGTTCACACACATGATGGGAAAAACCAACTCACCTAGATGTTCGTATTGTGACCACAGCATAGAAGACTTACTACATGTCTTAGGTGAATGTATCAGGACTGAACTAAAACGAATACAGCTTGGGGTGAGATCCCAATACAATATAGGCCAGATCAACACCGCTTTAGCTGAACCCCAGGAAGAGGCTGCAAAAACTTTAGCAGCGATTTACTTGTCGTGGTCTAAAGATAGAACCTAAATCATAAATAGTAAGTAAGGAGTAATAGTCATATGTGGAGGATTTTTTATTTTATGTTTAGCTGTATTATTTTACTAATAGTTTTAAATAATGTAGTGTAAGTTAATTAATTAGTTTAAGGAAAAATTGTAATTGACATTATGGGGCGACATAGTCAGAAATTGACAAAGCCCCCAAATAAAGATTAAAAAAAAAAAAAAAAAAAAAAACTTATTTTATATTTTAACATATTCTTATATCAAATTTAGTTGAATTTAACACTTATCAGCTTTGATCTAATTAATATAAAAAATAGATAAACTATTTAACGAGAAAAATGACAGCACTTCAAAATCTCGTATTCCAACAAACACACACGAATGATTTGCCGTACCAGCAACGGTCGCAATATTTTTCACTTCTAATTTATTAAGAATTAGTTGCTGCCCACGATTGTAATTCGACTTTAAGTCTCATAGATGGCGTTGCTTTAAAATAGTCTAATAAAATTTACTTTTTGATATTCCGTTCCCCGGAAATGATAGTATAATAATATAAGTGCCACTGTCTAAAAGTGAAAAGCTTCGACCATCAGCTAGAGAAGCTTTCGCTCCCCGGCTGGGTGAAGGGCCTGATTCAGAAAGCGGGCGTTCTTGACACGACACGTATTGTGAGGAGGTTCCTCTGTCTTGAGCCCTGACCACTGATGGCTTGGGTCGTAAACACCGCCTGCAGTGGCCCTCGGTTTTTTATATTGTATTCTTAAATTTTATTTTCTTGTAAATGTTTTTTTTTTAAATAATGTAAAAAATAAGGTAATAAATGAATATGGAATGTTAAGTGCCAAATTTGAAGTAGTTTCCGAGTTTATCTCGGACAAAGTGGACTTTTCTACCATATTATTTGTAAAGCTTGAACGAATGTTTTTTGCAGTTTTGATTTTCCTATCAGTTTATTATATTTATAGATTTTAGTAATCTCAATAATTTTATTACAATTTGCTTTTAAAATTCTTACTTTTCTCCAAAACGGTTTATGCTCGTACCTTGATTCTTTGACACATAATATCAATCTGGTCAAATTTGTCTCTATCAAATATCTGCACACGCTTACAGTTGGATTTGCTTAATGAAACGAAAGCAATGTCTGTTATAGCGGGGAGCTTATACCGGCGAACTTACGGGCGAGATAAAGTTCTGGGATGAGAAAAGCTTAGCGGAATAGAATTTCCGTCTCATAACAGATTATTGGGAACTAGTTTTTCTTTTAGCTTTTAACCTCTACACAAACAATATTATTTCCTTGGGAGATTTCAGAGCCATTTTGTGAGTAAACTTATTCAGACACTCGCGGTTTTCTATAAAACTTTCATGCATTTTCAACGGGTTCTTACCGCGATATTTAATTAATTGAGTTGTCTCGATATTTCAACGTTGTTGCAAACGTCATGATCACGAGAAGACTGGATACTGCAGGTCGACTCAAGAGCAAACAAATCTGTCTACCCTCTTTCTCGTTCGCTTTTGGGTGGTTCCACTGGAACTCGAACTCACATCACGACACACCACACTCACTCACATCACGACACACCACACTCACTGTATCTACAAGACTCTCTGAGCATGAACCTTTAGTGACTGTTTTGTTTAGCACTGGATTCCACATACTCGATAATCTGAAACCGTCACCATTTTGTGAGTGATAAATTTCTGGGATTTGTGGAAGTTAAACTGCAACGATACCTGCGCACTGTGTACTGGGCAGGGCTTTCGGATATTTGCCCACCTGTCACTCTCAGTACTGTAAATCCTGTGTAGCCAGTATTTAGAGGTGCGACCACCGTAATGACTCTGAGCAGTGAAACCCAAGAACTTGAGTGAAAGCTTGTCTTGGACCCAAAAGTCTTGTAGGAGCAAAAACGAAATAATTTATTTGATCAATTTAAGAGTCACTTTCTTAGAGTGACATGGGCTTACACCTTGCTAGGTATATGTGGAGACTGAACAGTATTATAAACTGCGTACTGCGACTGAGACAATGCTTTACAAAAATATACTCAAGCTCTTAGAAGCTTACACTAGGCTTTTTGTTTCACTCACTTTTTGACTCTTAGAAGCAGGGTGTATAAAGACCACTTCCGAAAACGAAGGCTGGCTTAGTACTAGTACTGTACTGTACCAACCCATTACTGCCCACTGTTGGGCTCAAATCTCCTCAGAAGAGGGATTAGGCATAGTCCACCACGCTTGCTCAGTGCGGATTGGGGACTTCATATATCTTCAAAGGATTTTTAGAATCCTTTTCCGACAAGCAGGTTTCCTCACGATGTTTTCCTTCACCGTTTTTAGCCAGTGGTGTTGTGAAAACTTGCACATAAATCTTTTTCACATTAAGATTTAGAGGTACAAGCCGGCCGGTTTTGAAACCGCGACCTCCCATTCGGAAGAAAGCGCTTCGACCACTCGGCCACCACGACTTCAGTTCTTAGTAATAGTGCATCTTGGGATATTAAGCTTTTTACAAATAAAAATCGTCTGAATGGACCGATTTCCTGGCTTATCATACATACCTGTGGTATTACTAGCAGGTACTTCTACCAGTCTTCATACCTACCAAAAAGTCTGAAATCACTTACGTCGTTTAATTGCTGAATTTTGCTTTTATGATTAATATGCACTAATGAGGCTGATTGTACAATATTTTTGAAGGCATAACTAGGTTGAGCTCAATATTATAATTAGTGTTTGGGGTGGCTCAGTGGCTAAAGGATGTCAGGCTATTAATAGCCGAGTCCCGGATTCGATCGATAAAGCGTACTTTAACATAAGGGTGTCAACAGTTTTACGGGAAATTTTGGATAAAATTATATTTTTGTGAAAAAACTTTAAAAATCGGATACTCTGTTTCGCAGTTTTTAAAATATTAGTTCCTTCAAGTTTTACTGTGATACTATAAATACTATAGTAGAGTTTTTTTTTTTTTAAACACTCGCGGTTATCTACATCACTTACACTATTACTAAACGGGTTCTTACCACGATTACCAATACTGTCAGTGTGGTATGTCGAAATGTGAGTTCGAGTTCCAGTGGTACCGGCAAACGAACGAGACAGAGGGTAGACAGATTTGTCTGCTCTTAAATGACCTACCCGCAGTTCCTCAGTCTACTCGTGATCATGGCGCTTGAAACAGTGCTGAAATATCGGGACCGCTCAATTAAAAATAATTTATAATTAATCGTTGTAAGAACCCGTTTAGTAATAGTGTAATGATATAGTAGAGTAAAACCCAAACACGACGGATCTATCTCGTTTACCTAGTACCTACAAGAGTTCCTATGACCACCATCCGAATCCATCATCAGATCAGCACCATTTTGTCATATTATTGCAGTGCCACGCGATATACATCTGCGTGCAAAATGTCAGCTCCATCGGCGAAGTTTGTCAAATTTAACTCAAAAGATTCCACTCAAACTTATATAGGTGCCTTTTTACATCCAGAGCAAGGTCATACAAAGCTAATAAATTTATTTAAACACTCGCGGTTATCTACATTACTTACATTATTACTAAACGGGTTCTTACCACGATTATTTTTGATTGAGCGGTCCCGATATTTCAGCACTGTTTCAAGCGCCATGATCACGGGAAGACTGAGGAACTGCGGGTAGGTCATTTAAGAGCAGACAAATCTGTCTACCCTCTTCCTCGTTCGTTTGCGGGTACTAATAATCCGGTAAAAATAATTGTGGTAAGGACCCGTGTAGTAATAGTGTAAGTGATTCATATAAAGCGTGTAAAATTGTGTGCCGTCTTTATTAATCGTTATTAAAACAGTGCAAGTTAAATAAAAGCTTTTAAAAATATCGAATACAGAAAGCCAAGTCATAAGACGTTAAAAGCAAAATGTAAAATTTCTGTTAATAGAATTCCTGGTATTAATAACTATAATATCAAACGAACGGGACCCAATGCTTACATAACATTACCGACGTTATACATAAAAAATTAGGAGAAAATACGGGGGATCTTTTGTCTGAAAGCCGGCAACCCTCACGACGCGAATAGAATGCGAAATTCCAGGAAAATCTTATTAAGGCTCACGTTATACGCTGGCAATACCAAACACCGCTGTAATACTTCAGACTTTCTGGCGGGAACGAAAACAACGGCTTCTAACAATTTTTTGAATCGACTATTTATTGAACACCTGGTTTATATTTGCTAATTGTATAATTGACATAGCAGAAGTATTCGTCGCATACATTAGTAACTAAATGTGTATGAACATCGAAAATTTTGTCGAACAATATGTCATACACATTTTGATACTAAAAAAAACTTGAGAGGTGTCAAGGGACACCTGGATGGAACGAAGTTCCTTTCGATTAATTAATGAAGGAATAATAATAAAAATATATTTTTTAATCAATACATAGTATAAAACAAAGTCACTTTCGCTGTATGTCTGTATGTATGCTTAGATCTTTAAAACTACGCAACGGATTTTGATGCGGTTTTTTTTAATAGATAGAGTGATTGTTAAGGAAGGTTTGTATGTATAATAAATGCATAATAGTAGAGAAACACTGATAAATTTAAAGGTTTCTAATGTGATGTCGTAAATAAGCACGTTTTTTTGCGCTTATATTGCAAACGCTGGCTGAACCCTACGAGATAGACCAAAATAATGTACTACAGTATTGTTCACCTTAAAAAGTTCAACAAAAAAGTCCGCGATGGTATATGTCTATCTCTTAGGGATAACCCAGCATAACCATTTTTATTCTTTACTAAAAAATGGTTATTTACGAAGTGATTTTAAACAATACAGCATTAATCCTTATCCAATTAAGTACCTTAAATAAATTGTGCATTTATTATAGATCAATATGCTTTTTACAGCATGTAATTTAAGTGAATATTACCGAAGATATTACAAATTTAAAATGCAGTGTCGTAGTTGTTTGCGCCGGGCGGCGCGTGCCTATATAGGCTACAATTTTTGAACCCCTTTGTAACGCAGACGAAGTTGCGCGGGTTATCTAGTTTATAATAATTAGTTAGTTTAAAACCTAAAGTAGAGACAGACGTCGACTTAAACTAACTAATTATAATTACTAAAAAACTAATTATTATCTCTGTTTCTCCCTCTCTCTCTCTTTCTATAAGAATGTTGATCACAGCGCCATCTAGCATTAATCATATAAAACAAAATAAGGAATTGTTTTAAAAGATTTTAATCACAGCGCCATCTAGCGATAATCATCTAAAACAAAAAAGTGTCGTGACAACTTTTCGTAAGAATTTCCGTCTAGCCCCCTTTCACAACGCGCGATAAGCAACTTCGTTCCAAAAACCTTTCAAAAAGAAACATCATTTAATATTTTCCAGTTCTTTGTATGAAAAGTCAGAGCTCATTTCGAATTCCATCGTTCCTGAATGGGGCTTAACAAGGTTGAATGGTTTCAAAAGACCGCTTACAATATTCATGGGTATATGAAAAGCTAGCCGACTAGTTTTGCAAACAAATACGAAAATGTTGGTGGGAAACTTGGACAGATGCATGTGTAAAAAACTCGAATACCTGAAGTATTTTTACTATCAAAACCCTAACATTTACAGGGGATACAGTCATGAGATTGCTTGTTTAATATTTGAAACTGCAGTAAACCTGTTAATATAATATTATTATTCATAAAAATAAAAATCTAATGGTAATCTAAAGTAATTATTTATCCACTTATTTTTACATTTTATTTTAAAAAAACCTTTACAAGAAACTAAAATTTAAAAATCTTTTATATAAAATGAATTGCTGTTCGTTAGTCTCGCTAAAACTCGAGAACGACTGAACCGATTTGGCTTATTTTAATCTTGAAATATTCGTAGAAGTCCAGGGAAGGTTTAAACGGTGAGAAAATTTCCCTATGTGACGCAGACGAAGTTGTGTGGGCCAGCTAGTACAATATAAAAAACAGAGGGCCACTGCAGGTGGAGTCTACGACCCAAGCCATCAGTGGTCAGGCCTAAAGTAATTAAATATAAATTTTAATTATCTAAAAAAACAGTATATGGTGATTTAGGTGCAATTCAAGCAAGTTTAAATCAATTCAATTTCTTGATAAGGCTAAATCCTAAAAAACGAATTGCTAATATTGAAATTTCACATTTAACCTTTATTATTTAAATATGTTAAAGCTCAGTAACTACAAAATAGTGAAAAGCTCTTTCATTATTTATTTGTATTAATTTAAAATCGTCTGTCCGCGATTTCAATTATCGGTGTGGCGGTGACCACTCAATCAGCGTGCCTAATTGAGTTGTCAGTGCATTGACAAGGCTGTGGACAGTTAATGAATCTCTCGATAGCTCTGTATATAGTGGATTCCACTATTTAGTCCGGTCATTTTAGACAATTGAAATAAAGAAAATTCCGACAAAGCCAAATCTTCGTAGAGACCTTAGGTTTACCACAAGGAATAAAGTGTCAAAAGTCCCCATCAGTCCCATGTGAGCTTAGGGACTTATTGGGGGCCCAAGGTAAAAATTTTAGGTTTTTTGGATTTTTCTCGAAAAGGGTAAGTTTTATCGAAAAGTACCTCAGAGCGAAGTTGTAGATCTTAAAATTCTCCATAAAAATGGTCCCTATGATTTTTTCTCTAAGACCCACTATTTCCCAGATATTACGCTTGTAAGAATCACGTTCTACATAGTATGCACACATATGCCACGTATATACATATTTAGGTACTCAATATGTTCAGTATTTACGTAGACATTAGGTCATACAGTTACGGTAGTATTTGATGGCTATAGTGACACAACAAAGAACATAAAAGCTGCAGAACAACGTCGTCGTGCTACAAAAACATCCTCAGGTACCGACATAATGTTTGACGAATTTATGACAGTTCCAGTTAATCAACAACATTTTTTTGCAAACATTAATAATAAATCTCGTTTTATTTCTATGTTGAGTAACAAATTAACAGCTGAAAATATTGCCGTGAAACAAGCTCCGAATGACGCCGATGTCCTCATAATTGAAACAGCAATAGAACAATTTAATGCAAGAAATACAACTATTGTAGTAGGTGAAGATGTTGATTTATTAGTACTACTCATTGCAAGGACTCCATCTGATAAAATTATTTACTTTTTAAAACCTGGGAAGGCGCAGCAACGGACAGAAATATATTCTTTTAAAAGTTTATCAGCTTATCCAAAATGCCAAAACTTTATTTTATTTTTACATGCGAAAACCGGGTGATACTACGTCAGCAATGTTTAGAAGGAGCAGTATTAAAATTATTTGAAAAAAATGAATGGAATGACTGCGCAAAAGTATTTATAGAAATTAATTCTTCACCTCAAATACTAATTACTAAAGGAATTTGTGTTTCTTCTTGCGGTTTATGGAGCTCCAAAAAAAATTGATTGCGTAGATACGTACAGATATTTAACATTTGTAAAAAATACACGAAACAAAAAGCAAGTACAGCTTTCTTGTCTTCCTCCAACATCGGCATCTGCTACTCAACATTTGTTTCGAGTATACTATCAAGTTCAGACATGGTAAGGCAATGAACTGAACCCTGAAGACGGGTTGGAAATTGATAAATAATACTTTGGAACCGATTCGAACTTTACTGCCCCCTGCTCCAGAAAAACTTCTTAACACTATTTTTTGCAATTGCAAGAAAGGTTGTAGTGCCAAATGTGGCTGTAAAAAAGTAGTTTTGCAGTGTTCTCCAGCGTGTACCAATTGCCAAGGTGTCTCTTGCTCAAATGTTCAATTAAATACAAGAGAGGAAAATTCATGTGATTTTGATGAAGAGACAACTGATTCATCTTCATTTGAACAATTTCTAAGCGTTCATCAACAGGAAGGAGAAGAAGAAGAAATTGAAGAAAACATGATTGTTGAAGTTGAATATGAAGAGTATGAGTCAGATTAAATTAATAAAAAAAAGTTAGAACGACAGTTAAACTCAGTAACCCATATGAATAATCTTCATACTATTAAATCATTATTGTTCCTGAAATAACGTCATAAAGGTTCATGGAATAGGCCTACCGGGGATACCACGTTAAAAAAAACGCGCCGAGTACACTACCTCACAGGTGGTGTGGAAATGTGTGCATATTATGTAGAACGTGATTCTTACAAGCGTAATATCTGGGAAATAGTGGGTCTTAGAGAAAAAATCATAGGGACCATTTTTATGGAGAATTTTAAGATCTACAACTTCGCTCTGAGGTACTTTTCGATAAAACCTACCGTTTTCGAGAAAAATCCAAAAAACCTAAAATTTTTACCTTGGGCCCCCAAAAGGTCCCTAAGCTCACATGGGACTGATGGGGACTTTTGACACTTTATTCCTTGTGGTAAACCTAAGGTCTCTACGAAGATTTGGCTTTGTCGGAATTTTCTTTATTTGATCACTATTTTTATGTCTAAAATGACCGGACTAATTATACTTATTTTGTTTCCTAGGAAGCAGATGGTTAAGGACTGTTCAATCTTGTATAGTTGGGGACAAGAATAAATACACTTCGACTTTAAAAACAGAGGAGTTCAAAGTCAAATCATTTAGTCAAGTCAAATGATTTATTCCAAATTAGATGTGGACACACAAACATTTTGAATGTCTAAAATAAAATCAAAAGTTTTACCACCAGTTCGCTAAAATTACGCCTCCGTCCTGAGAAGAACCGGCGCAAGAAACTCAGCGGACATGCCTTTTTTTAATTTAATATGTTTTTTTTATTATTTTAATATTGTTTTACAATATTTTTGTTTTTAACAAATGTATCAATTGAAATGGCCCGGGACGAGCACCTCATTCCCATTTTGTGCAGTCATTTATATAATCATTAAGTTTATAATATGCTTTACTGCATAGCCGTTCATATCTTGGGATTTACCGACCGCTTTCTCTATCGCACACAGCTTTGTGACATGCATTGTCAGTTGTTATTCTAATTCAATTTAACATATAATATAAAGTTGTTAAAACTCTTAATATATTTGCATAATTTCCTAAAAGTCAGTGTGCATTTATTCTTGCCCCCAACTATACATAAGTAAATATCACCACTTATTATGGAAACTACTTAAGGAAATCACCGGAACATCTATAGATAGCTTGGTGATAGATAACGGCCCCTCATTGCCCTGACATCGCAGAGGTTCACGAGCGACAGATACCGCTTAGTTTATCAATAGATGGGTCGTGAACTCATTTATCTTGCAATAATAAAACCTGCCCCAGGTAAGGTGTGTGAGAATCGAACGGCACTAAAACCTTCTGCCGCTCGTACTCAGTGTTCCACTGCTACAGAACCCAGCACGGAATTGTGTTATTACTAATAAGAGATTGCGTATTTACCAACCTCTCACTCTCACCACTGTAACTTATATGTAGCTAAGATCCACAGCGGCGGCCGGCGACCACCGTAATGACTCCAAGCAGAGAAGCCTAGGAACCCTTTTCTTGGGTCCCACAACGATTTTAATCAGAATATGAGTAAAGGAGTAGTTTATATGAATTCAGACTCTCTCTTTGCAAAGTTAAAGACAAAGCAAGAAGCATTTCCCCAGAAAAACTACTACCACCAAATCTAAAACCTCTTTCTATTCCAGGAACTCGCAGCAGCCACACCAACACAACGCAACTGGCGAGGAATTCTCATAGCCTTGCTGGTGATCGCAGCAGTGCTTGGCCTGATCGTCTTCAGTATAGTGCTCCTTACTCCGGCTGGTGATGGAGGCAGAATCAAAGGCAGGCGACCGACACTTCAAGATGTGCTGACAGAGCATTACAAGCCATTTAATGGGACTTGGTTGACAGGTAAGGTAATCATAAACATAGAATATAGAGAAGACGAAACCAAACCCTAGGACAAAAATTAAAAGTCAATAGTCAGTGAATTAGTAACAAAACTAATGTTTTCAAAGTTTGATATGACACGTCATGACGAATCTTATAATGGCTTATTATCTACGTCTGTGACTATCAAACATCAACACCACAGATCAGAAATTATAGCAATCAACACATAGCACCACTAGACGAAGGTCAACTTTGGTTAGTTAACAGTTGAGTACCCTATTGGGTACAGAAAAGTGTATGTCTACCGCTGATGAATGGTTTCCTAGCCATATTTTATAGACTACTTACTGTACCTAATGACAGTTTACATATAACATGAATTGAAAAAACTACATAAAGCAAAATTGTAATCAGATTAATGCAATAGACACCTATTGCTAAACTTCGTTTTTCTTAAAAGCTACATAGATATGTAAACCAAACAAAAATAGCTTATGGATAGAGTACCTACTGAAACTGTTCATATTATATGAAACGGAATAAAGTCCTTAGCAAAAATTCTAATATAAAATAGGCAACTAGATTTTGATCCTTAAAAATTATATTTCCCAAGAAATGTGAAAGGGCGGGAACATCTAAACGTTACAAAACATAATGACAAGTTCAATCTTCGCTGTGTAATGTAACTTAGTACTCAAGAGTGCTTAATGGCACTTAAGAGCGCTGTCAGGACTTTATCTACCAGTCGACGATGTATTTACTTGACGGTCCAATTAAAGCATCTCGGCGAAATTTGATTTTCTCACTTAGAACATATTAATTTAAGGTTAGGTTTGCATACACTTGGAGGAATTTGAATCGTGATTTAAACCATGGAAGAGTTTAACGGATTGTATTTCCGGAAAATCTAACGAATAACTTTACCAAATCAGTAACTAAAAAGTTTGTACCAAGAACCAAACAATTTGATCAAAACATATAGTTTTTCCTTATTGCAATGAAGGTGTAGGTGATGACATGCCAACGGGCACCAAATCATTCATTGCTATCGTCGCTCATGGGCCGCAATATTAAGGGGTATTCTGCAACCACTACCTATGATTTTTTTTAAGGACTCCTAACTCGTTTTCAGAAAAATGCACAATAAATTAATCCATATCCTTCATTACTTTTTGAGATCCCCCGACTTAAGATAAACTACCAACATAAACAACCGACCTAATATCCCACGTTGGTGAATGTCGTGACATATGACTATGTGTGGCGTACGTACACAGAAAAATCAGATTATTGAACGAGGCACCCTTGTCACGCGTAGACAAACATTTGTCTTGTCAGAGGCTTTGTGTAGACAGAAATAATATAAAATAGCCGAAATGGTGTTCTATATGAGAATGCCTGTTTGTACTGAATTCTTTACATAGACATTTCTTTATTTACCAAAACAAAGAATAGAAAATAAATACAAAATAAAAGTTTCCAAATAAGTGTTTTCCTGCGTGATCAAATCAAAAATGAGGAGATCCGCAGAAGGACCAAAGTAACCGACATAGCCCAAAGAATTGCATCTTTGAAATGGCAATGGGCAGGACACATTGTGCGAAGAACGGATGGCCGATGGGGCAAAAAAAAGTTCTGGAGTGGCGGCCACGAACCGGTAGGCGCAATGTTGGTAGACCCCCCACAAGATGGACCGACGATCTGGTCAAGATCGCGGGAGGTCACTGGATGCAGATGGCGCAGGACCGGTCGATGTGGCGAGGTTTGGGGGAGGCCTATGTCCAGCAATGGACGTCTATAGGCTGATGATGATGAAAAGTTTTCACCACAAACCAGTCGAGTCTCACCTAAATGCTGGGTGTTACAGGGTGTTTGCTGGAGATAGACCACAGCCAACACCGAGTGCTGGTTTTCAGCCTCAACTGGTAGGTATACTAGTAGGATATGTGAGATATGAATTTTCATATCTCCCTTTTTTTATTGTCATAGGCTGACGAACTAACGGCTCACTTGATCGGGCGTTGCCGTTGCTCATGGATAGCAATATCACGGGAACTTCGTAACCAATTCACTCTTATTAGAGTCGTTGCAATGAAAGTATGCTGAGCACTGCTTTTATTACGATGTTATCTTTCTTCAAACGAGGTTTAAGTAAAGTCTTTAAAGGTAGATAGCCTCTTTGCAATGACTCCTGATATTGCAGGGGTCCATGAGTGACCGTTGCAAGATGACCCTTTTGCATAAGCAATCCTTAATAATAAGGGTGGATCTGGAACTTAAGTTCATTCACTTTAGCTGGCACAAAGTCACCGCTCACCCTGTATGTCAAATAATCTGGTCCAATAGGGTGGGCCATATAAAGTTTGCATTTTGCAAAAGTTCGACTGTCATTTTGGCTGTGTGGCATTTTGCGCCATCCTGTTGAAACCAAATGTCGTCCAAAAATTCGTTGAGCATGGCACGGTAACGCTCGCCATTGACCGTAACGGCGGCTCCTTACCGCCGGATGATGATGATGCCGCCGGACCAAAACCCACACCAAACCGTAACTCTTTGTGGGTGAATTGGCTTCTCAATGGTGATGTGTGGATTTTTCGACCCCCAGATGCGACAATTTTGCAATTTTGCAAAGTCTGAGGTAAAAATGGGCTTCATCTAAATTTTTTTTCACATTTCTTACAGTTTCGACTGAAGACTCACCACTTTGGAAGTAACTTTTCAATATTTCCCAATTTTGTTCAAGCGTATAGCGTCCCATTTCGTAAATGTCAAACCTTTAACTAAATTATGAACACAAATTGAATGACATTTGAGCTGTCATTCTCTAAATTAACAGTAGTTCAAAATGCAAATGTTAGATCGCCCACCCCTTATATACTCCGTGCGGAACCCTAAAAACCTAGAAGGTCAACAGCCCCAAATGCCTGCGGTAACTTATGGTACAATTTCCCGAGCCACTGACTCAGAACTCCGCTTTCAATAAGGCTGTTTGAAATCGAATTTTTATTGGTCTCGCAACGTGACGAGGATCTTTTGACATGTCTGTCTGCATTTGGTGGAAAAGTGACGTCATTATTTTTAGTGTTCACTCACTTTCTTTAATTTTCACTACAACACTGTCTAGAAAATATAATAAATACCACTAGCTGCTGCTTTACAGCACCAACGATTATAACTATTAAACGGTTGTTGTTGTTAAAATTTTCAACGTTTTTTTTAGAAGTTATTCGAATATTTATCAGCGTAAAAACCATCTATACCAACCCATTACTGCCCACTGTTGGGTTCAGGTCTCCTCAGAAGAGGTATTAGGCATAGTCCACCACATTTGCCCAGTGCGGATTAGGTTTCGAACCCGCGACCTCCCGTTCGGAAGGAAGCGCTTCGACCACTCGGCCACCACGACATCATCATCTGTAAAAACCATCATTGGGCTTCAACGAACACTACAAAAATGGCCTAATTTGTCCAGGCATTACTGAGCTATGTGCTAAGCAACATTTTGCTATTTATTTTTACATTATTTATTTATTTTTAGAAGAAAGAGTAGCTGATAACTGACATGAGCAACTTTGCCTCCTTCACAGAGGGAGGCACTTTTTAATTTGTAGTGTACCTAAATATTGCAAGAATTAATGAGAGAACTAAAGGCTCGACCTTTGAGACAAATAAGTCATCAAAGCCAACCAAAAAAAAAAAACAGACAGACAACCTTGTTATCGAAATCGAATGAAAACAGAGAGAATAAAATTATCAATTCATCAAAGATCAAGTAATAAAACAGACTGGCTCTGTAAATATTGTTTATTGGCCGCGACATCGGAGCTTCTGCGACTGAATTATAAATGGTATTAGGTAAACACGAGCGACTACGACGGTTTTATTCTGAATAATTTCGAGCACGTCTCTTCGGTTCAATGTTATTGCGGTTTCTAGGTAATAAAATATATGCTCTCATTACTCTGTATATATATTATATATATATATATATATATAATATTCTATTGCTTGATAGTTAAATGAGCCTACGTTACTCATGAACCTCTGCAATGCCAGAGCAATGAGGGGCTGTTATCTATCGTCTACCGATACAGGACTTTTCTTAAGCCTCGTTTAAAGAGGGACATGTCATAGCGCTGAACACCGCGGATGGGAGTCCATTCCAAATCGGAATGGTACGGGGCAAAAATGATCTTCTAAATCGAACCGTGGAAGATCGCAGCGGTTCCAAGTAAAGGTGGTGAACCTTGCCCCTGCGGCGTGTGGTACGATGGTAAAAGGGAGATGAAGGGATCATCTCAAAGAGTTCCTCGGAGCATTCCCTCATGGACCAAACGGTACAGAATGCACAGAGAGCTGAAGTATGTAAACTGTTGTAGAATTATATTAGCTGGGGTCATCGCGACTTTAAAGAATGACGTTGTACGTAACGCGTCATGCTACCTCACATAACGTCGTGTTAGGTTCTGGTCTCAGCTAGGAGCCGGCGCTGAATGTGAGCGGTTGGAGGTTTTAATTCGGCGATTCTTTCCTACTCAAAAAAATATAATAAAATGGCTGGTTGATGCGCGCAACTTCTTTTGTGTCTGTGAGATCTTTAATATTACGCAATGGATTTTGATGTGTATGCATGTCATACGAGTAACACGGATTGTATTTTCTTTTGTTTGTTGTTCTATCTGTTCTAAGCTGTCTCCTCTGATATCTTTCAATTATTGTAATAATTTTAAAACGTAACGGTCTCCTGCGATACAGGCCTAGCCTAATGCAGGGACCACTGCTAAATTTTTCTATACTGTGGATTTTGCTTGAAAATAAATTATTTTGTATTTTGTATGTGCCTTTTTAACTAGGTAAAGTTTCAAAAGGATGATTTATGTGTATAATACAATGTAAAACATAGTATTACATTGTATTAAGTCTTTAAGATTTTTGATGTGATTTTATTTATTTATTTATTTATTTAATACTTTATTGTACACGACAGAAAAAAAGTTATAATGATGTCGTATATAAGCACATTTTTCTGCACTTACATCGCAAATCTGAAAAAAAAAACCCTCCATTTGCGACGCAGACGAAGTTTCACGGCTCACGTAGTAGTAATATAAGCTATAAATTATGCAAACAACCACTAAAACAAACCTCACCAAATTAACTCTTCAAAAACAGAACAAGTGTTCCAAATTCATAAGCTATCAAAGCTGCACTTCGCGACCAATTAAGTCCTCATTTAATTATCACTTTACCTCATAGCAATTAAAACCTTACAACAGTACAATTAGAGCACTCATTTAAACATTCATCAGTGAACTCGAATGTCACAGAGCGGTAATTACAGCGAGAATTAAGTGACAGACTGCAGTTGGATTAAAGATGCGAGGAGGGTATTTTTTTAGACTGTGGCCTGGGAGGTATTTGGGAATGCATCTGTAGGGTATCAGGGGTAGATATTGTCTACCCTGTCATGATCACTTTATTACATTAGTTGTTTAGATCACAAAGTAATCCTTTACAATTTACACGGCCTTTGGTACAACGTGTGCATCGGGCGACAGTAGACTAACTAAGGTTTTTCGATCATTCGGGTCTTTTCTTGGGCCGGTGGGTGGCCCCGAGATAACTGGACCAGACGATGGTCTGTTGCTGTGGTTACATGCGCCGACTGCAACAACAGCCGGGGATGGGGAGAGGCCTCTCGGACAGGTGGTGGTGTCTCCTCGACGTAGAGGCGGAGGGCCCCACGAAGTGATGCGATCGAGCCCGCAGGAAGGCACGCCGGCGGGCGATCAGCTGGTCACTCCAGGGGTTGTCAGTCCGGTGTGTGCTGCAACCCACCGCTCGGTGAGGTCGAACCCACCGAGACAAAAGGCGTCCCGGCGGGCATCCGTCCGCCAGCGGTGAGGAGCGTCGTATTCTTCTTACTGGAGAAGAAGGTCAAGTGGCAGTTCCCTTATGTCCGCAGCTGGCCGACGGTATGGCGCTATCCCACGAAGGTGGTGGGATTGCGCTCCATCGGCTCGCGCGAACATGTTGAAGCTCAGGCGTCGAACGAAGTAGTGCTATGACTTGTCAATATTCAAACGAAGTTCAAGAAGAATTATTTGCGGTAGGTCATTAAATGCGGGCTAAGAGTGTCCTCTGACAATGTCATCCATCCATCTCCATCAGTATCTCCTTAAGCTACAAAAATGGTCCAGAACTCTAAATAGATTAAGAAATGGCGGCAACAGAACAAACACATACCACTTAATGGAATATGATTATAAACTTATTCAGACACTCGCGGTTTTCTATAATACTTTAATGCATTTTTAACAGGTTCTTACCACGATATTTAATTAATTGAGTTGTCTCGATAATTAAATATCGTGGTAAGAACCCGTAGAAAATGCATGGAATATGATTAATAAAGCTGACTTGCCGAGCGCTATGACTTGTCCTTCTTCAAACGAGGCTTGAAGAGAGTCCTTAAGGGTAGGCCGTAGGTAGCGGCCCCGCAATGTCTTCTGGCAATGCAGAGGTCCATGAGCGACGGTAACCGCTTACGATCAGGTGGGCCGTTAGCTCGTCTGCCTACGTGGCAATAAAAAAAAAAAAAAAAAAAAAAAAGCTGATTAATAAAGTCTTTGACCAGTGTGTGTTGCCAGTGATGACCTAAGGATCAGAGACTTGGCCGCTTGGGTCTTATTAGACGACTCAGAGTCACTCAAAGAGCAATGGAAAGGGCTATGCTGGGTGTCTCTCTGCGTGATCAAATCAAAATGAGGAGATCCGCAGAAGGACTAAAGTAACCGACATAGCCCAAAGAATTGCATCTTTGAAGTGGCAATGGGCGGGACACATTGTGCGAAGAACAGGTGGCCGATGGGGCCGAAAAGTTCTGAAGTGGCGGCCACGAACCGGTAAGCGCAACGTTGGTAGACCCCCCACAAGATGAACCGACGATCTGGTCAAGATCGCGGGAGGTCACTGGATGCAGATGGCGCAGGACCGGTCGATGAGGCGAGGTTTGGGGGAGGCCTATGTCCAGCAGTGGACGTCTATAGGCTGATGATGAATAAAGCAGGATCATTTGACGAGACCTAAGTGTGTCTTCTAGTTGATCATATTGTTTTTCTCTCAAATGATCTGACACTTCTCCGGCCCTGTACTGCTATTTACCGTGGAGTTGAGCTGAGCTTCATTAAAACGCTGCTTTTTTAATTTTAATTACAAAGCCTCGGGGAGCGCACGTATCTCTTGAAATCAGACTTAAGTTAATTAACTGTTTCTAATCGAGTTTCATTAACTTCTTGTTTTTGTAACAAAGAGATTAGAGTATAAAGAGAGGACATTGAAACTATTCTCATACATTATTTTCTGTTTAAACTCAATAGCGCCATCTAGTATTTATACATGGTTATAAAAATATAAATATAAAGCTTGTAGTAACAATGAGTAAACTTCAACATTTATTCTATTAAATTACATCCGAATAAAACAGTACACATTTACGTATTGGCTCACCAACATCCAACACAAGTAAAAAAACAAAATGAAATGACGGTGATGGCCGACCAACACGTAGGTAAACGGGCGCTTTGTATACACTAACCTGCATTGAAACTATGTTAAACACCGTTTGACAGTTGGCCTACCAGTGGTCATTTGAATGCATTGGAAACTGGATACATAATGTTGAATGTCTTTTTTCATAAAAGAAAAATTTGCATTCAATGTCCGGTCTCTTAGTTATAATATACATGAAGTTGAATGTCTTTGATTTGTAACCAACTGCTGCCCGCGACGTGTTCTGCGTGAACTCTATACAGCACTATTATACCTTTTAAAATAGTATTGACTTGCAAATCGATTGTCAACTTTTCCCTTTCAATTATTCGATTTTTTCTCGCCGTATAACCATCGTTGAACTTCAACGACCATAAACTTATTCAGACACTCGCGGTTTTCTATAATATAATACTTTCATGCATTTTCAACGGGTTCTTACCACGATATTTAATAAATTTAGTTGTCTCGATATTTAAACGTTGTTGCAAACGTCATGATCACGAGAAGACTGGATACTGCGGGTCGATTTAAGAGCAAACAAATCTGTCTACCCTCTTTCTCATGAATATACATGAAAGTATTGTAATTTGTTATTATGAGGTTTTCTCCATATGATTGAACTGTTTGAATTAAATGAAAATTGAATTGGTAAAATGCAAACTTAAAATTTCAGTAAGAGTATGTTGTATTTTTTTCTTTAATTAAAATGCTACATAGACTTGTTTACATATTACAAAAGTAATCTAATAAATACCAAATCGCGTGGCTATTTCAGTAAGCGGTGCAATCAACTCAACTGATTTTAAATGCTGCATTAATTTTAGAGAGTAACGCCCTAGACTAATCAAGTAAAGAAAACTTAATGCTAATAGATATAAATAGATGTCATAACTTATGGCATTGACAGTATAAATCGGGTATTGGCCTCTCACTCTCACCACTGTAACTCCTGTGTAGCCAGGATCCACAGCGGCGACCATCGTAATGACTCTGAGCAGTGAAGCCCAGGAACCCGAGGGAAAGCTAACTTCTCTTGGACCCCGCAACGAATTTAATCAGAAGATGATAGAAGGATACCACTGGAACTCGAACTCACATCACGACACACCACACTCACTGTATCTACAAGACTCTCTGAGCATGAACCCTTAGTGACTGTTGTGTTTAGCACTGAATTCCACATACTCGATAATCTGAAGCCGTCACCCCTGTTAAAAGTGCTATGTCTTGAAATCTCGATAGCTATCAAGAAGAACAAGAAAGAGCATAGACAGATTTGTTTGCTCTTAAATCGACCCGCAGTATCCAGTCTTCTCGTGATCATGACGTTTGCAACAACGTTGAAATATCGAGACAACTCAATTAATTAAATATCGTTGTAAGAACCCGTTGAAAATGCATGAAAGTATTATAGAAAACCGCGAGTGTCTGAATACAATTTTCTTCAGTTTCTCAGTTTAGTAAAACAATGCACTTCAGCTTAAATTTTCGTTAATTAAATGCTTAATTAAACCAGTAACCAAATGCATCGGATTGTTCAGTAATTGAATATTAGTGGAAGTTTAAATTGATGATCGTAAAGTTTCCCGGAATAGGTTAGTTCGGGGTTGGGTAAACAAGTTATTAATTTAGATATAGGGGTAAACATATAACCCTATTTAGTAAATGTGGTCAATATTTATACTAGAGTTCGGGTTGGGTGATTATCGATATTTATATGGGTAACTTCATCTGTGTCACAAAATTGGTCATTAAACCTACAGTAATAATAATATTCTCTCTGGCAACTGTCATGACAATACAATGTCAAAATTAAAAATATTAAATTATGAGATAAATATTGGAAAAATGGCAAAAAATTGCACAAAAAGACACATTATGGACAGTAAAAATGTAAGAAAATAGTCTGGGCAATAATTACTGAACAGGTATACATAAAAATTACTATGAGATATGAGAAGAAACCCGAAACGTCAGTGCCGAGAGAAACAACAAAGCGCACCATCACCAACTATTACCAGCTCGTCGCGGTCGTCGAGTGAAAACACACTGACGAGACGAACTATAACATCAGACGACGAGCCTTCCCCTGCGACAACAACACCTGCGCGTCGGGGACGCCCACCGGCACGCTTGGGACCAGCGGACCGAAATGGTTCGTCTACGGCCCCCGCTACCAGTGGTGCAGTGCGCCCACGCATGAGATGGTCTGAAGAAGTAAATAAAAATGTCATGCGGGCGTACTACAGGGCTACGGAGGGGGGAACTAACCTCACTGCGTATCGCTCAAGGATGTTGTTTCAGGTCTTGTGCCCAACTGTCGACGTCACGGTGCAACGGTTAGCGGATCAGGTGCGGGTCATTCAGCGACTTAAGTTGCTGGATGAGACTGTACTTGGCCGATTGCGCAACGAAGCACTGCCTGCTCCTCATGAACCACAATCAACACAAGTGGTAAATGTCACTGTCACCCAAGCTATACCACCAGCGGAGGAGCTTCAGGTGCAGGCATGTGCAAGTATCCAGGACGATGAGCGTTTGAGGAGCGCTCTGGAGGACTCTATACAAGAATTTAGGTTTGTCCCGCCATGCTCGCGGCCACGTTTACCGCGGTTGCCCATGTGTAAACGCAATGTTTCGCTGGTATTGGCCCTGGACTGCATCTTAAAACCTTACTTTGAGTCAACTGTAGACCTTGTTGACACCCACTCGGTTCTGTACTGCGGTGCGGTTGCTGTCTGTCGCGTGGCAGGGGTAAAATTTCCAAACCCGAACCAGACGTACCGCCGGCATGATGGTAAGCCGCAATGGCAGTGCAGAATCGAGAGGCGCATAGATGCAGCCAGGACCCTTATAGCGAAGCTTATTTGCTTCCAGGCAGGCAACACGCGCCCGCGCGTAATGCGATTCGTCGACCGAGCCTTCGCTGACACCGGTGTCAGCAGGAACGACTACCTGGCTCGTGTCGTCGAGCGTGTTGACTACTGGAAGCAAAAAGTTTGCGCATGGGCGAACCGTATTCGTCGGTACCGAATAAGATCGGAGCGGTACCACTTGAATAGAGTCTTCCAGAGCAATCAGAGGAGTGTCTACAGAAACTGGGAGGCTTCTCGAGGAAGAGTTACCGATGGACTCCCACCAATTGATGAGGATGTGATGACCTCATTTTGGAAAAATATCTGGTCGGTGCCCATCGGTCACTCCGAGGGGGAGTGGACTGAGTCGGTCGGACGCGCGTGCGAGTCTATTACAGACATGAACACCGTAGCGATCACGCCGATTGACGTAGCTTGTGCGGTGCGTTCGGCCCCGAACTGGAAAAGTCCGGGACCGGACGGGCTGCACAGCTACTGGCTGAAATGGATACGCAACTCGCACGGGCGCATGGCTGCTCAGTTTCAACAGGCCCTCGAGTCGGGAACCCTCCCAGATTTCATGACATCAGGGGTCACTCATCTGATATACAAATCTGGCAATACCTCGGACCCTAAAAACTATAGACCAATAACTTGCTTACCCACCATCTATAAGCTACTTACATCCATTCTGAGAAACAAAATTCAAATACATATCTCGGCAAATGACATAATGTCACCTTCTCAGAATGGGTGTAAGATAGGGTCTCGGGGTACAAAGGATTTGCTCCGCATTGACATGACTATCACGCAACAAGTTCGTCGAGGCAAAAAGGGTGTCCATATGGCTTGGATTGACTATAAGAAAGCGTATGATTCGGTGCCCCATTCATGGCTAATGAGAGTTTTAGAGCTTTATAAAATACATCCCACTCTACGCTCCTTTCTTAGCTCATGCATGGGTCAGTGGTCTACGTTTCTTCGTCAACCAGGACATATTGGATCTCCGGCCTCCCCGAGCTTAATAAGGATAAGGCGGGGTATCTTCCAGGGTGACAGTCTGAGTCCTTTGTGGTTCTGTCTGGCGCTTAATCCTCTAAGCACGTTGCTTGGAGATTCAACGCTAGGCTACCGACTCAAGAGAGGGGGTGAGCCCATTTCACATCTCTTGTACATGGATGATCTCAAATTATTTGCTTCTAAAAAATCTGACCTAATATCTTTACTCAAAATAACCGACAATTTTAGTAAAGCTATTGGAATGGAATTCGGAGTAGATAAGTGTGCGGTCATAGATATACAGAGAGGTAAAATTGTAAACTCTGAGAGTTTGCAACTTAGCCAAAGTGAGGTGCTCAGATCTCTTTCTGAGTCGGAAACCTACAAATACCTTGGAATGTTCGAAGCTTTGAGTATAGTCGATGCAGATATGAAACAATCGGTGAGGGATCGTTTCTTCGGCCGCTTGGTAAAGGTTTTGAAAAGCCTCTTATCTGGCGGAAACAAGATCCGAGCCTTCAATGGTTGGGTCATGCCTGTACTGACGTACTCCTTTGGCATTCTAAAGTGGACGCAATCAGAACTAGATGCCCTGGATAGAAAAGTTCGGCGACTGCTGACGGCATACAGGATGCACCACCCACGTTCATCTGTTATGAGGTTGTATATTCCTCGGAAGTGTGGGGGTCGTGGCATGTTAAATGTCAAGGACCTACACAACCGAGAGGTAAACAACCTTCGGGAATATTTCCTTAAGGTAAGCGTGGGTATGTACCGTAATGTAGCAGCAGTTGATAAGGGACTCACTCCGCTGTCCTTAGCGAACGAGAATTGGCGGACGCTAAAGGTAATGAGTGTGGCGGATCGCACGGACGTATGGAAGAGCAAGGAACTACACGGACGGTTCTACCGGGCCCTTATGAGCCCCGATGTAGATCAGTTAGCCTCCGTATCTTGGCTACGATACAGTAACCTCTTCGGAGAGACTGAAGGTTTTGTCTTTGCAATTATGGACGAAGTTATCATGACGAACAACTACCGTAAATATATTCTAAAGGATGGGACGGTCGACATTTGTCGGGCATGTCACCGTCCGGGAGAGTCTATTAGACTTATCGTTTCCGGTTGTTCTCGTCTTGCTAACGGCGAGTACTTGCACAGGCATAATCAGGTAGCTAAGATTATCCACCAACAACTTGCTCTGAAATACGACCTTGTTGAAGCCGCTGTACCTTATTACCAGTATTGGCCTCAGCCGGTTCTCGATAATGGTCATGTAACGCTCTACTGGGACCGATCTATTATCACTGACAGGACTATTGTTGCCAATAAGCCTGACATAGTGATAATAGATCGGGATGCGCATCGGGCGGTGCTGATCGATGTCACCATTCCACATGACGAGAACCTTGTGAAGGCAGAAAAAGAAAAACTGCTAAAATATTTGGACCTGGCCCACGAGGTGACCGACATGTGGCGTGTTGAATCGACCATCATTGTTCCGATCGTTGTATCTGTGCACGGTCTAATAGCGAAAAGCTTCGACCGTCATCTAGAGAAGCTTTCGCTCTCCGGCTGGGTAAAGGGCCTGATTCAAAAGGCGGTCGTTCTTGACACGGCACGTATTGTGAGGAGGTTCCTCTCTCTTGAGCCCTGACCACTGATGGCTTGGGTCGTAGACCCCGTCTCCAGTGGCCCTCTGCTTTTTTTATATTGTATTTTTAAATTTATTTTCTTGTGATTGTTTTTTTAAAGATATAATGTAAAAAATGAGCAAATAAATGAATATGTAGATAATAATAACCCCACCAATGTGTCTTCACGTTGTCGTCGTGGTGGGGCTTGCGTGCTACAATGATCATCTAAGCTATAGCGGTAGAGCCACTCATGCCGGCAAGGTTAGATGTGAGGAGTCAGACAAAGAAAGACACTGCTTCTGATCCACTCCCAGATCAGAAGTATTCCTAATTCCCCCCTACCCCCCTCCTACTATCCACTTCCTTCCTTCAAATCCCATACAACCTATCATGTCCATTTTATCCCATCCTTTTCCTACTCCAAGCTAAGGTGGAACAGCATACGCCGAGAGCTGCATGGCTAAGGGAGAGCTTAGTCGCTAGTATGCGAACTCGAGAGACCAGGGGAAATCTCGTTTCATCCTACCCTTCCCGCGGTGAACGCAGGGCTCTGCCGCGGGTGACAACAAGTCCCTAGCTACTCGTGGGAACTCGATGATAACTAGATCTAAAATTAAAAAACTTAACTGCAATACAATTGCGAATAACGGGCCAATAGAGCCCAGCACTTCACAATCTCCATCTCCATCATCATCATCATCACTATCATCGTACAGTCTTTTTTCATCCCCTATCTCATCACCACAATCATTTCTGTCAACGCATGTTACACAAGAAGCAAATTTTGCTACCTCTCTTGTGTCCATCAATGACAATACTGACTCTAATTGCACTACAGAAAGAGTATTAAAGATACATAGCGATAGAGTCAATTTACATAATCAAAACGACAACAGAAACTCACCATTTAATCCAGCCGACTCGTCCCTATCATCGACGCCATCTGATGTTGCGCAGGAGGCAATCGCCGTATACCCTACGCCCACTAATGGCAACAAACGTGTGCGAAACAAATGGACATTTGAAATGAATGAATTCATCTGGCACACCTACCTTACAATCACCGAATTAGAAACTAAGACGAGAGGCTACCTTGACCCATTATATCAGCGTTTCATACAAAAATTTCCCCATTTTAGTGCTTCAAAACAAAGAGTAGGAGATCAACGTAGAGCAATAATCAGAAATAATCTTTTACCAAACAGTCAACTAGAAAAAATTTATAATGATGTCAAAACTAAATTAGAGTCTACACTGCAACAAGATTTAAGTCATGCCCAAATACTTACTACCCAAGATATTGGTTGTCGAATGAAATGGACTGATCACCACAATGAAGTTATACTTAGAGCATATTATAAAATAACACGGCTAGAAACAAATAAAACAGCATACAGAAAACATTTACATGATGAGTTTACCAATACATTCCCTCATTTGGCACACATTTCAGAGCAAAGAGTCGCAGATCAAAGAAGAGCCATTATTAACAATAAGTACTTTACTGATGAAAAAATTCACAACATTAAACAAGACATTGCTAGAGAGCTACATATTAATACCAGCGAAACACAAGTCAGCAACACTACTGTACAAAACTATACTTCTCAAAACAACCTATTTACTGAAAATAACACTTCACCTCAGTATTTTAACACCCAACCAAACTCATCGGGAATTGGTCTATCCCACGAAAATACATTCGATGTAAATTATACCACACAAACTAACTCAACCTTACCAACATACAATCAAATAGATAATAATATTATGAGCACACATACAGCAAATGAAATACCTACAACACAAATCGATCAAGATGACAGTCTAAAAATCGATCAGAAATTTAACGAGATACTAGCACATTTCACAAACACAAACCCAATCACAAGAACATTCATACCAAAACAGAGAGCTACTAAAAACTAGCAATTACAGTACAATATTTAAATAACATCTTACTACCAAAACATATAAATGAAAACATAGATTTTTACACTTTTCAGACTATTATATATAGTGCGGCATGGACAGCCGCAAAAATTAACGGAGCTAAAATTTCACTTATCCCAAAAAATGCACCAACACAAACTACAACAAAACCGAAGTGGCAAATCAGAATAGAAAAGAACATCGAAGATTTGAGGATTAAAATTGGCCGACTGACTCAATATACTAAAGGCAATAGAAGTAGAAAAATAATGAAATATGTAGATTCTATATGTCAACAACATGAAGTTCATGCACAATATGAACCACTAAACACCAAAATTGATCATTTTTTAGATACGTTGAAACAGAAACTTAGCGCTAAAACAAAGAGATTAAAACGATACAAAAACTGCACATTACGGAAATCACAAAATACCCAGTTCAAGAATAATGAAAAACAATTTTATCGCTCATTCGGAAATACAACACCACATAGCGCCCAAAATAACCTCCCATCATCAGAACAATTTAAAGAATTCTGGAAAGACATATGGGATATCCCAGTTGAACACAATTCACAAGCTACATGGTTACAAGCCCTATCAAAAACCACCGAAAAACATGAATCAATGCAATTTGCCGATATCTCCAAGGAAATTTTTGATGAAGTAGTTAAAAAATTACATAATTGGAAGTCACCTGGCTCAGACCACATTCATAATTACTGGTACAAGAAATTTACTTTTATTCACCCACACTTATATAAATTTGTAAACGATTTTGTCAATAACCCAAGCACTATGCCTGAATACATTACCGAAGGAACCACATATATGATTTCTAAAGATCCCAAAGACACCCAAAATATTAGTAAATATAGACCCATCACATGCCTACAAACTATTTACAAAATTATTACTTCATGCATCGCAGAATCCATTAATAAGCATATCATCAAAAATAATATACTTTATGAGGAGCAAAAAGGATGTAGAAAGTCAAGCCAAGGGTGTAAAGAGCAATTGACTATAGATGCAGTGGTCTCTAAGTACGCCATCACCAGAAAGAAAGACATCTTCACAATGTACGTAGATTATCAAAAGGCATTTGATTCTGTCCCCCACTCATGGCTCCTGCATGTATTAAATGTTTATAAGATCCACCCCACTATTACACAGTTTTTACAATACTCCATGGGCCACTGGTCTACAGTAATAAAGCAATTCGCTCACGGAATAACAACACAGACCGAACCGATTAGGATACGTAGAGGAATATTTCAGGGAGATGCCCTAAGTCCTCTTTGGTTCTGTTTAGCTCTCAATCCACTTTCCCATCTTCTGATCGAATCTAGTAATGGTTTCCAAATATCAAATAATGAAAACAGTTATTCTCTGTCTCATCTACTGTACATGGACGATATAAAATTATACGCAAATACTATAGACAATTTACATACCTTAGCAGACATAACACAAGAATTTTCCAGAGATATCAACATGCACTTTGGCATTGATAAATGCAAAATTCAATCTGTTAAGAATGGTAAAATAGAACCAAATCATTATGAGCTTCAAAGCGGTGAAATAATAGAACCAGTTGATAATACTACAGGATACAAATACCTAGGATACCAACAGACGCAACAAATCAATCAAAAAGAAACTAAACAAACATTAGAGAAAAAATTTAAAAGTAGACTACACAAAATTTTAAATACACAACTTAATTCTAGAAATATAACTAAAGCCATTAATACTTTCGCTATACCGATCCTTACTTATTCGTTTGGCATTATCCGTTGGTCACAATCAGATCTTAAAAGATTACAGCGCATAATAAATACCTTACTATCAAAATATCGCAAACACCACCCACGGTCATGCTCTCAAAGACTCACACTTCCAAGAGCCGAGGGTGGACGCGGACTGATAGATATTCAAAACCTACATAATAAGCTAATATCTACTTTACGCAATTTTTTCATAGGCCATACATCTACACTACATAAAACTATAGTCGAAGCAGATACTAAACTTACGCCGCTAAATTTATCTGATCACACCCAACAAAAAAATGAGAACCTCACATCCAATAGCCAAAAACTTGATACTTGGATACAGAAATCCCTCCACGGGAGACATCGTCAAGACCTTCTCAAGTCGAACGTCGATAAAACGTCATCGAACGCATGGCTTGTGAGGGGGGACTTGTTTCCCGAAACAGAGGGATTTATGATAGCTATCCAGGATCAAACTATAGACACAAGAAATTATAGAAGATATATAATAAAAGATAGAAATCTCGTATCAGACATTTGTAGACATTGCCATAGTAGTCCAGAAACCATCCAGCATATCACCGGTGCCTGCAAATCAATAACACAAACAGACTACAAACACCGTCATGATCAAGTTGCAGCCATAATACACCAATACCTAGCACATAAATACTTATTGATACCGAAAAGAGTACCCTATTACAAATATACACCACAAACAATCCTTGAATCTACACAATATAAATTGTACTGGGACCGTACCATAATCACAGACAAAACAATATATTACAACAGACCAGACATCTTACTTCATGACAAAGTTAATAGCACCATATACCTTATTGACATAGCAATTCCTAATACGCATAATATGCAATCCACCTACACTACAAAAATAGCAAAATACACAGAATTATCGATAGAGTTAAAAAACCAATGGCATGTAGATAAAGTTAAAACCATACCTATTATATTATCCTCCACGGGGGTAATACCCGATACTTTACGTAACAGTTTGGATTCTTTAGGTATTCATAAGTCAACATACACACTTCTTCAAAAAGCTACCATATTAAACACCTGCCGGATCGTTAGGAAATTTTTGTCAATAGACACGTAACAAATTAGTTTAAACATACAAATTTTACCTACCAACCATTTCAAGCTTGGCCAAAAACCCGCTGAAATGGTAAGCCCCAAAACACTTGGGAGAACATTAAGTTACTTTATGTCATAATAATAATAATAAAAAAAAACTCTATGGCAACTGTCACGAAAATAACATGCCAAAATTCTAAAAATTAAAATATTAAATACAATTGCGAAAAATGTCGAAATTAAACATGAATTCAGCAAAACAATATAAAATATGGACTGCAAATATATATGGTAAAACAGTTTGGCCAAATATTACTGAAAATTAATTAAAACAGTTATGAGACGAAATCTGAAACGTCAGTGCCAGTGCCGAGAGAAAAGCGCACGATTACCACCTACTCAAGACTCGTCGCGATCGTCGAGTGAACACACGACGAGACCAAGAACACCCGACGGCGAGACTCCCGCTGCGCCAACAACAACTGCGCGGCGGGGACGCCCACCGGCTCGCTTGGGACCAGCGGATCGAAATGGTCCGTCTACGGCCCCCGCTACCAGTGGTGCAGTGCGCCCACGCATGAGATGGACACAAGAAATCAATAAAAATGTCATGCGGGCGTACTACAGGGCTACGGAGGGAGGAACTAACCTCACTGCGTGTCGCTCAAGAATGGTGCCTCTGTTTCAGGTTTTGTGCCCAGCTGTCGACGTCACGGTGCAACGATTAGCGGATCAGGTGCGGGCCATTCAGCGACTAAAGTTGTTGGATGAGTCTCTACTTGACCGATTGCGCAACGAAGCACTGCCTGCTCCTCCTGAACCACTACCAACACATGTGGTAAATGTCACCGTCACCCAACCTACACCACCAGTGGAGGAACTTCAGGTGCAGGCATGTGCAAATATCCAGGATGATGAGCGTTTGAGGAGCGCTCTGGAGGACTCTATGCAAGAGTTTAGGTTTGTCTCGCCATGCTCGCGGCCACGTTTACCGCGGTTGCCCATGTGTAAACGCAATGTTTCGCTAGTATTGGCCCTGGACTGCATATTAAAACCTTACTTTGAGTCAACTGTAGACCTTGTTGACACCCACTCGGTTCTGTACTGCGGTGCGGTTGCTGTATGTCGTGTGGCTGGAGTAAAATTTCCAAACCCGAACCAGACATACCGCCGACATGATGGTAAGCCGCAGTGGCAGTGCAGAATCGAGAAGCGCATAGATGCAGCCAGGACCCTTATAGCGAAGCTTATTTGCTTCCAGGCAGGCAACACGCGCCCGCGCGTAATGCGATTCGTCGACCGAGCCTTCGCTGACACCGGTGTCAGCAGGAACGACTACCTGGCTCGTGTCGTCGAGCGTGTTGACTACTGGAAGCAAAAAGTTTGCGCGTGGGCGAACCGTATTCGTCGGTACCGAATAAGATCGGAGCGGTACCGCTTGAATAGAGTCTTCCAGAGTAATCAGAGGAGTGTCTACAGAAATTGGGAGGCTTCTCGAGGAAGAGTTACCGATGGACACCCACCAGTTGATGAGGTTGTCATGACCTCATTTTGGAAAAATATCTGGTCGGTGCCCATCGGTCACTCCGAGGGGGAGTGGACTGAGACGGTCGGGTGCTCGTGCGAGTCTATTACAGACATGAACACCGTAGCGATCACGCCGATTGACGTAGCTTGTGCGGTGCGTTCGGCCCCGAACTGGAAAAGTCCGGGACCGGATGGGCTGCACAGCTACTGGCTGAAATGGATACGCAACTCGCACGGGCGCATGGCTGCTCAGTTTCAACAAGCCCTTGAGTCGGGAACCCTCCCAGATTTCATGACATCAGGAGTCACTCATCTGATATACAAATCTGGCAATACCTCGGACCCAAAAAACTATAGACCAATAACATGCTTACCCACCATCTATAAGCTACTTACATCCATTCTGAGAAACAAAATTCAAATACATATCTCGGCAAACGACATAATGTCACCTTCTCAGAATGGGTGTAAGATAGGGTCTCGGGGTACAAAGGATTTGCTCCTCATTGACATGGCTATTACGCAACAAGTTCGTCGAGGCAAAAAGGGTGTCCATATGGCTTGGATAGACTATAAGAAAGCGTATGATTCGGTGCCCCATTCATGGCTAATGAGAGTTTTAGAGCTTTATAAAGTACATTCCACGCTACGCTCCTTTCTTAGTTCATGCATGGGTCAGTGGTCTACGTTTCTTCGTCAACCAGGACATGTTGGCTCTCCGGCCTCCCCGAGCTTGATAAGGATAAAGCGGGGTATCTTCCAGGGTGACAGTCTGAGTCCTTTGTGGTTCTGTCTGGCGCTTAATCCTCTAAGTACATTACTTGGAGATTCAACGCTAGGCTACCGACTCAAGAGAGGGGGTGAGCCCATTTCACATCTCTTGTACATGGATGATCTCAAATTATTTGCTACTAAAAAACCAGACTTAATATCTTTACTCAAAATAACCGACAATTTTAGTAAAGCTATTGGAATGGAGTTTGGAGTAGATAAATGTGCGGTCATAGATATACAGAGAGGTAAAGTTGTAAACTCGGAGAGTTTGCAACTTAGCCAGAGTGAGGTGCTTAGATCTCTGTCTGAGTCGGAAACCTACAAATACCTTGGAATGTTCGAAGCTTTGAGTATCGTCGATGCAGATATGAAACAATCGGTGAGGGATCGGTTCTTCGGCCGCCTGATAAAGGTTTTGAAAAGCCTCTTGTCTGGCGGAAACAAAATCCGAGCCTTCAATGGTTGGGTCATGCCTGTACTGACGTACTCCTTTGGCATTCTAAAGTGGACGCAATCAGAACTGGATGCCCTGGATAGAAAAGTTCGGCGACTGCTGACGGCATACAGGATGCACCATCCACGCTCATCTGTTATGAGGCTGTATATACCTCGGAAGTGTGGGGGTCGTGGCATGTTAAATGCCAAGGATCTGCACAACCGAGAGATATACAACCTTCGGGAATATTTCCTAAAGGTGAATGTGGGTATGTACCGTGATGTAGCAGCAGTCGATAAAGGACTCACTCCGCTATCCTTAGCGAACGGGAATTGGCGAGCGCCGAAGGTGATGAGTGTGGCGGATCGCACGGACGTATGGAATAGCAAGGAACTACACGGTCGATTCTACCGGGCCCTTACGTGTCCCGATGTAGATCAGTTAGCCTCCGTGGCCTGGCTACGATACAGTAACCTCTTCGGAGAGACTGAAGGTTTTGTCTTAGCAATTATGGACGAAGTTATCATGACGAACAACTACCGTAAATATATTCTAAAGGATGGGACGGTCGACATTTGTCGGGCATGTCACCGTCCGGGAGAGTCTATTAGACATATCGTTTCCGGTTGTTCCCGTCTTGCTAACGGCGAGTACTTGCACAGGCATAACCAAGTAGCTAAGATCATTCATCAGCAACTTGCTCTGAAATACGACCTTGTTGAAGCCGCCGTACCTTATTACCAGTATTGGCCTCAGCCGGTTCTCGATAATGGTCATATAACTCTCTACTGGGACCGATCTATTATCACTGACAGGACTATTGCTGCCAATAAGCCTGACATAGTGATAATAGATCGGGATGCGCATCGGGCGGTGCTGATCGATGTCACCATTCCACATGACGAGAACCTTGTGAAGGCAGAAAAAGAAAAACTGCTAAAATATTTGGACCTGGCCCACGAGGTGACCGACATGTGGCGTGTTGAATCGACCATCATTGTTCCGATCGTTGTATCTGTGCACGGTCTAATAGCGAAAAGCTTCGACTGACATCTAGAGAAGCTTTCGCTCCCCGGCTGGGTAAAGGGCTTGATTCAGAAGGCGGTCGTTCTTGACACGGCGCGTATTGTGAGGAGGTTCCTCTCTCTTGAGCCCTGACCACTGATGGCTTGGGTCGTAGACCTCGTCTTCAGTGGGTCTCTGTTTTTTATATTGTATTTTTAAATTTATTTCCTTTGTTAATTTTTTTAAAAATATAATGTAAAAAATAAGTGTAAATAAATATATAGGATAATAATAATAAGCTTTATTTTCCCTTATCTCTAAATACAATACAACACTCATAATATAATTAAAAACTAAAGTTAGGTGATTATGAAAAAAAAATAACTATACAATATTTCGAAAAAAAGTTAAAGTTAAGTGCTATTTATAAGTAGCTACAAAGAGGTTAAATGAGTGAATGCGTTAAAATTAAACTAAGTATTCATAAAAATAAAACGATTAAGTATAAGGGCCGCCTTGCGCGGTGAAAGCCTCCTCCAGCTCATTCCAAGCGCTCCTATCTCTGGCCAGCCTTGACCACAATGTTCCTGCGATTTTCGTGATGTTGTCTCTCCATCGTTTGGGTGGTCTGCCTCTTCTTCTTATTTTAAATATTGGATGCCAATTCGTCACAATTTTTGCCCAGCGATTTTCAGGTAGTCTCTGTAGGTGCCCTGCCCATTTCCACTTCAATGACAAAAGTTGTTTAATGACATCTTTCGCGTTTGTGATTTTTCTAATTTTTTTGCTGTTTATTCTGTCTTTGAGTTTGATATTTGTAAAGCTTCTTTCTATACCTCTTTGGCATGCTCTTATTTTATTTATGTGTGACTCCTTGTTTGTCCAAGTCTGACATGCGTAGGTGAGGCAAGGAAAGAGACATATATGCATAGCCTTGGTTTTAAGCTTTGTTGGTATAGCTCCCTTGAATATTTCCTTCATTGCCCAAAATTTATTCCAAGTAGTCTTTATTCTTCTGTCTAATTCTTTGTCAGAACAGGAGTTCAATGTAACTAAGTGACCAAGGTATATATATTCATTGACATAGTCCACCGGAGTTGAATACAAGGATATTGTTGCCTTTATCCTATTCGTCATTAGTTTTGTTTTGTCTATATTTATTTTGAGTCCCACCGTTTCGCTTCTTCTACTAAGACTCTCTATCATGTACTGCAGTTCATCTGGGTTTTCTGAGAAGAGGATGATGTCATCTGCAAATCTAAGATGTGATAGGTATGTACCATTTATGTTTATTCCCTTGTCTTCCCAATTTAGTTCCCTAAACACCGATTCTAGAACTGCAATAAATAATTAAGGCGATAACGGGTCTCCCTGTTTCACTCCCTTTTGTATGTCAAACTTTGGTCCTTTTATATCAGTGCGTACTCTTGTTGTACTTTTTCTATACATCTCTTTTATTAAATCTACATACTCGTGCTCAACTCCTTGCTGTATCAGTGCGCGCCATATTGAGTTATGTGTTATAGTATCAAAAGCTTTTGAGTAATCCACAAATGCAAGATAGAGAGGAAGGTCGTATTCCATATAGTTTTCTATAATAATTTTTAAGGTATGGATGTGATCTATAGTAGAGTATGATGTTCGAAAGCCTGCTTGTTCCACTGATTGATTTTCGTCGATTGTTGGCGTTATTCTACGAAGTAAGGTCAATGAGAACACTTTGTAGAGGCTTGAAATTAAATTAATTGGTCTATAATTGTTTATTAGTTTGGGGTCGCCTTTCTTATATAATAGAATTATTTCAGACAAAAGCCATGATTCTGGGAATTCTTTGTTACGTAATATATTATTAAACAATTTCGTTAGTGGTTTAGATATTGTCTCTTCGTTAAGTTTATCATCATTTCGTTAGTCACTCCGTCAGGACCTGGACTTTTGCCTGTTTTTAATTTCTTTATTGATGCTCTGATTTCATTCTCCATAAAAATTGGTATTGCATTGCTGTTTGTGATATTTGGTAAATATTCTTCTTCTTCATTTGTGTTTGTGTATAGTTCTTTGTAAAAATTTGTTGCTATCATGTTAAGGTCCTGTCTGTTAGTAATTGTAGTCCCTTTTTTATTAGTTAGTTGTGTCATGATTTGTCTGCTTTTGTTAATGTGTTTATATGCTTTCTTTATAGCTCCAGTATGTTCCAGAAATTTACTTATTTTATTTATTCTATAATCCCTCAGATTCCTTTTAACTTTCCTATTTATTAATTTATATAGATTACTTAATTCTTTTTTCTCTTCCTTTGATTTGTGTTTTTTATTTTTCAGTATATATTGTTTTACTTTGAGATCTTTGACTTCTTTCGTAACAATTTGACTATTTTTTTGCTCACGAGTGTCCTGTCTCCCTTTTTGTGAATTATTTTTTAGAGCTAGTGATATTTCTCTATTAAGTTCTTGTATATTTAGATTGTCGTAGTCTGTTAAAGAGGTTGTTACATCACCATATTGTGTGTTGTTTTCCTTAGTAAAGTTAAATGTATTTCCATTGCTATATCTAGATCTTGATTTTATTGTCTTGTGTATGTTAATTGTCATTCTAATCATTCTGTGGTCGCTTGAGTGGTATAATCTACTTATTACGTTTATGTTTTCAATTTGTTTCGTTATATTTGTGGCTATATAATCTATCTCATTTGTTGTTTTTCCATCAGGAGATTTCCATGTCCATCTTAGTTTATGTGACTTTTTGAAAAGAGTATTCGCGATCTTGATCCTATATTGTAAGCAGAAGTTAACAAACATCTCCCCCATTTCGTTTCTTGTGCCATATCCATAATCACCCATTACCGCTTGTTCATTTTCTTTGGGTATGCCAATTTTGGCATTCATATCTCCCATAAATATTACGTTTTTCGTATAGGTGGTTAGAGCTTTGTGTAAATTTGTATACATATTATCGATTTCTACTGTTTGAGCATTAGATGTTGGTGCATAGACTTGAATTATGTTGTACAATATTCCCTCTAATTTCACCTGCAAAATAACCACTCTCTCGCTAATAGCTACAAAATCTTGTACTTCGATATTTTTTTGTTTCTTAACTAAAAATCCAACTCCTTTTTCTCCTTTTGTTTTGCCGTAGTAATAAAGGACATGATTACCTCTATCTTCGATCTTATACCCCTCTCTCCTAACTTCTGCAAGACCAATAATATGCCATTTAATTTTTGATAATGCATATTCCAGTTCTAACATTCGTGCTTCGTTTACAAGTGATCTAACGTTGAAGGTTGCAATAAAGTACTTATTCAATTTTGAGTTTGGAGGGTAGTCGTCTACAACCCCCTCGGCGACGACCCGTACTGGGGGAGGTTCTTCTAAACGTTGCTTCAAATTCTTAATTGTTTTTGTTTCAATTTTTGAGGGAATGACGTAATTTGGTTGATGGAAAGGCATATTTAATTGCTATTCTTCTGATATTTCCGAGCAGACAGAGTTTATTCTACTTTCTGATGTAGTTGTTTGATTAATTGGTTTATTGTTGATAAATTTCTCTATTGAGTTTTGACTGGAAACGGTTTTGTTAGAAAAAAATTTCTTTTTCTTAGGCATTTGTTGTTGTAGCCGTGATGCTTGAATATTTCTGTCTTTTTCACCAGGAGGGGTTATTTCGAGTTCACGTTTTTTATTGCGGCCGTCTACATCCCGTTCTTTTATATTTTTGTTATGACTTCTGTTTTTTTCGCGAATTATAAGTCGGTCATATCTAATGAAGGCGTCCTTCCCAGCTTCTCTTTCTTTCATAAGTTGTTCACTTAAAGATTTTCTTTTTTCTAGTACTTCGCGAGGGAAATCTTCTTTGATGTAGATTTCTGTAGATTTTATATTCTTTTTGTTTTTAAGTACTTCAATTTTCTTTCCATATGTCGTAAACGTTATAAGTATAGGTCTTATTTTATTTTCAGTATATCTTCCTAGTCTTTTAACTAATTCTAATTCGTTTTTAGCACATACGACATTTAGTTCTTCATGTAATACTTGTAAAATCCTCGTTTCCAGTTCTTTATATCCTCTGTACTCTTCGCTTATTCCAAATATTAATATATTTTTTTGTCTAATATGTTTCTCTATATATGATAATCGTTTATCAAGTTTTAAATTGTTTTCCTTTATATTATTTAGATCATCATACATGCATTGGAACTTTGTATCAATGGATTCTATTATGTTATTTGTTATTCTTTCTTCTAATTTTTGTAGGGCTTTTTCGGAATCGTTTTTGATATCTGATCTCAGTTCTTGTAATAATTTGTGTAAGTCAGACATTGTTGCGCCCTCTATTTATAATATCATGCATTAATTGAATTCACAATTCTCTGTGACATAAAAGCTATGCACGTAGTTTCGTAATTTTTCGCTAGATGGCGTTATGGTCTTGTTTAAACGTGGTTGATTCTTTATTGACTAATGAGCCGTGTCGTCTTTGCATAGTTCGTAGATTCTATTCATAGATGTCGCTGTGCATTTAGTTATATTCTTTTTACAACTTGTTTTGATGTGTTTTCAATTTGTGTACACTTAAATCCAATGATAATATTGTAATTGGGTATTTACCTCATATGTGCTTGATTATGTTATCCGATTTGAGCACTTGGTGGTCAGTATTTGATTATTTTGTTGTGGACAAAGGCTTCCCGTAATTTTTATCTTTCCTCTTCCAAAACCTTGTATTTCTTGTTGTTTTGTTTATCCACCGATAAAAGTGATTCAAGCACAGATTTTTATTACACTTTCACTTGGTAATTTGCAGTCCTTATATTTTAAAACAGATTAATAACAGAGATCGAATTATTGTACGTTGGGTTACGTCTACCCTCCGTTTAAAAAATAGTAAAACAATGCACTTCAGCTTAAATTTTCGTTAATTAAATGCTTAATTAAACCAGTAACCAAATGCATCGGATTGTTCAGTAATTGAATATTAGTGGAAGTTTAAATTGATGATCGTAAAGTTTCCCGGAATAGGTTAGTTCGGGGTTGGGTAAACAAGTTATTAATTTAGATATAGGGGTAAACATATAACCCTATTTAGTAAATGTGGTCAATATTTATACTAGAGTTCGGGTTGGGTGATTATCGATATTTATATGGGTAACTTCATCTGTGTCACAAAATTGGTCATTAAACCTACAGTACACTAATAATAATAAAAAAACTTGAGAGGTGTCAAGGGACATCCGGGTGGAACGAAGTTCCTTTCGATTAATTAGTGAGGGAATTGTAAAAAATTGTATTAAATAAAATATTTTGATCACAGCGCCATCTAGCATTAATCATATAAAACAAAATAAGGAATTGTTTCAAAAGATTTTAATCACAGCGCCATCTAGCGATAATCATCTAAAACAAAAAAAGTGTCGTGCCAACTTTTTCATAAGATTTCCTTTCGATAACGCGCGATAAGGAACTTCGTTCCAATAATACTCCATGTCGGTTACGGCTACGGCGGCTGATCTCATTTTTGACCTTTTTCCAAAAATTCAAACAGAAGGTGGTACTCAAGGGTCTGTATGTTTATTTTAAGTTTGTTCCTTCATAACTTTAGTTTGGACCGATTTGAATGATTCTGGTGTCTGAGATGAAAGGTGAATAAATATTTTTTGTATTTATTTTTTTATTGCCTGATTGATAAACGAGCCTACGGCCCATCTGATGGTGTGCAGTCACCGTCGCTCATGAACCTCTGCAATGCCAGGGTAATGAGGGGCCGTTATCTTAATTAAATATAGTCCATATTCAGGTACTAACTTACTAATTTACATTTCTAAAGCGCATAATAATTAAATTTCTGTACTGTACTGTTCTGTACAACCAATTACTGCCCACTTCCCTGCAGGTGTCGTCAGTAAAGGAATCAGGCATAGTCCACCACGCTTGCCCAATGCAGATTAAGAACTGCACATTTTTTAAGGGTTTCTCTCGAAGCTTTCCGTCGCCGTTTTCAGTGGTGTTGTGAAAAATTGCACATCTTTTTCATTTTAAGATTTAGAGGTACACGCCGGTTTTGAACTCGCTATCTCCCGTATGGAAGGCAAGCGCTTCTACCATGCGATCACCGAGGCTTTATTATAATTTAACTTGAAGTATTGTAATGTTGAGTAAGTTTTAAAAAAAATATTAAGTATGAACAGCGTTGTTACAATAAGTTAGATTTAAGACTCATTTAAGTGAACCAGTTCTTTTGAGTACTAATAAATTCTTTAAACATATCGTAAGGCTTTACAACCTAGTTTAGGAGAAACAATTTCGTCAGTAATTGTTTTGGCAAACTATAATTGTTTAGCCACAAAAGAAACTATAAGGAAATAAGTTTTCCTGTTTTCCCGCTGTTTTTGTTTCTACACTATTAACCGTGACGCTAATAGCCCATAAACTCGGATAAATGGACTTTCCAAAAAATATGTTTTAAGCAATTTAATAGTTTTCGAGATAGGTCTCAAGCTAAGCTAAATGATCTGTCAGTTCTCAACAACCTTTTAGTCAAGCTTTAGTCAATAAATAAAAAGGTATAAGATTATTTGCCATGTAGGCAGATGAGCCAACGGAGCACCTAATCGTAAGTGGTAACCGTTGCTCATGAACCTCTGCAATGTCAGGGGACACTGAAAGGTCTCTACCTACGACCTAACTTTAAGAAGGAATCAAAGACCTCGTTTGAAGAAGGACAAGTCATAGCGCTCTGGGGATACCGAAGAGGGGGATTCGAATGCCGAAAGAATTGATTCGAAGGCAAAAAAGAGTTATAACATTTGGTAAACACAGCTGGTATTCATTATAAAACGAGATGCGTGTCAAAAAATCTAATAATCGATTCCAAATAACAGCGGTTTTGGAACCAACCAGAATTTCATTGATAATCAAACTTCAAAGCTCCAGAGTTGATAGCTTCAAGCTCTCGGACCCGGACGTCCGCATAATCGGCCACGTGACCCACTTGGACAGCAATATCGGCTGTTTACCCTCAGCTTGGCGAGTCTCCAACCAACTTTAACCAATTACAATGCAATATCCAATTCGATTTCAATGTGTTATTGCCAAATACGGACGGGATAGGTAATTGTATTTAAAATTAAATTTCGTAAAGTTTTAATTTCAAATGGAATCTCCTTGATGTTGCTCGAGTGATAAGAGAGGTTTGAGCAGAGTTCTGTGGTAGGTCGTAGGTGTTTCCAGGCTTTGCAGTAGTCCATGAGTGAGTAGACACTTAGCATTAGGTAGTCCGTAAGTTCGTCTATCTGCGATGCAATTAAGAAAACTATCGATAAATCACTATAGACGATTCCGATAACCTACACTTTTATTATTTTTTAATTATTTATTATTTTTCTTCTTACTGTTAAACTTTTTAACTTTTTCATTAATTCGGTGAGTGTCGTTCCTTCGCGTAAACAGTTTAAATTTAGTATAAATTTAGTATAAGTTTTTTATTTTAATTTTTAAGTTTAAATTTTATTTCTCTTACATTTTAAGTTTTGTTTATTTCTTTCTCTTTTTTATGTAACACAACAAGTTAATTATTTTAAACATCTGTACGTGCATATTTAGAGGAACAATCTAGTCTTCCTATTATTGTATGCTTGTTATTTTATTGTTTATGTGATTGTTACTTGTTTTGCATGTCTAATAAAGAAAATAAAATAAAATAGACGATTACCAGAGTAACATAACCTTTTTTGAACCAAACTTTTCTTCCTAGGCAGATGCGGTGCGCGATTCTCAAATAATTCATTATTCCCTTGGACCTTATCAATGTTAGAAATAATAACAGGCCTCCACTGAGAGAGGAAAATTAATGATTAAATCTCCAAGTCTTTAACTTCGCCTGAAGCGTTTAAGTAACTTTGTCCTGAACATGTTTTATAAAACTTTTGTAATTTCTTATCGTTTAGTTTAAAGCGTAGTATTTGTTTGTAATCCCAGTGTGTGTTGCCAGTGATGACCTACGGATCAGAGACTTGGCCGCTTACGATGGGTCTTATCAGACGACTCAGAGTCACTCAAAGAGCAATGGAAAGGGCTATGCTGGGTGTTTCTCTGCGTGATCAAATCAGAAATGAGTAGATCCGCAGAAGGACTAAAGTAACCGACATAGCCCAAAGAATTGCATCTTTGAAGTAGCAATGGGCAGGACACATTGTGCGAAGAACAAATGGCCGATGGGGCCGAAAAGTTCTGGAGTGGCGGCCACGAACCGGTAAGCGCAACGTCGGGCAACGTCGTCGCAAGACAAGATGGACCGACGATCTGGTCAAGATCGCGGGAGGTCACTGGATGCAGATGGCGCAGGACTGGTGGATGTGGCGAGGTTTGGGGGGCCTATGTCCAGCAGTGGACGTCTATAGACTGATGATGATGATTTGTTTGTATATTTCTATTATTCTGCAACGTAGCAGTATCACTTGTTGTCTTCAAAGGTTCGAAGAGATCCTTAAAGGTCCCTTGACATTGCAAAGATCCATGAACTACAGTAATCACTAACGATTAGCTCACTCATCTGCCTACATGGCATTATCTTTTAAATCTGTTGGAACGAAATTCCTTATCGCGCGTTATCGAAAAGGGGCTAGACGGAAATTCTTATAAAAAAGTTGTCACGACACTTTTTTTATTTTAGATGATTATCGCTAGATGGCGCTATGATTAAAATCTTTTAAAACAATTCCTTATTTTGTTTTATATGATTAATGCTAGATGGCGCTGTGATCAAAATATTTAATTTAATTTATAATAATTATTTAGTTTAAAACGTCTGTCTCTCTTTCTCTCTTATAAAAAAATAAAATTTTATTAATATAATACAATTCCCTCACTAATTAATCGAAAGGAACTTCGTTCCATCCGGGTGTTCCTTGACACTTCTCAAGTTTTTTTTTAAGTTATTTTTCTAACTCCATATCTATTTTCATTTCATCAAAGCACTTTCAACGAACAGGATTCCAATCTTTTAGAGCTTCAATATGCCTAATAGAGCGATACTGTCACACAGAATGCCCTGTCCGCACGTCAATACTGCGGTCAGCGTGTGTACCAACCCTTTGACGTTAGTATGTGAACGTACACCGCTGGCAATCCTGTTATAGTGTAATGCGATAGTGTGTAGACGAGCGTTTTGGAATTACAATTTTTGTTTGCCTTGGAGAAAATCGCTTATTGCTCACCTTCAGCCTCCGAGGTCATCATCATCTATCTAGTCTAGTCTATAGGCTGAGACGTCCTTCTTCACACCTCGCTGAACTCCGGCTGAGGTCAAAGTGAAAACTTTACTCGTTTGATGAATTTTAATGACTAAAACTTGAATTTCGAGGGTTTTCTTCATCATGTTTCTTAGAGTGATTTTTCGATCGTAAGCGGTTACCGTCGCTGATTGATTTGATTATTAAAAGTCACTCTATCGATTCATGCTATAAAAGTACAGGATGTGATTTTGCGTGCTGTAGTAGGTTCGATTCCTAGATATAACAAGAAATTTAAAAGAAATCTATGAATGCACTTTATTTCTTATCAAAAATAAAAGAATGTTATCTTTCAGAAAAAACGTTAAAATCATTATTTTGTGTACTTTCGTTTCAAATCCTATGTATTGCAAATTTATATTGAATACAGAGTATTTTCAACACATCATATCAATACTGCGGATAACGTGTATGCTCTGTATCAACAACCCTTTGGATGTTATTCCATGATGGAGTGTACGGCATCGCTACCAATCCCGTTAGTGTAATGCGATAGAGTAGTGTGTAGACGAGCGTTTTTAAAACAGCGCAGATCTCAGTTTTCACGTGATGGTTTTGGACTGAATTTCAACTTACCACGATATTTAATTAATTGAGTTGTCTCGATATTTCAACGTTGTTACAAACGTCATGATCACGAGAAGACTAGATACTGTGGGTCGATTTAAGAGCAAACAAATCTGTCTACCCTCTTTCTCGTTCGATTTTGGGAACTCGAACCATTGGAACTCGAACTCACATCACGACACACCACACTCACTGTACCTACAAGACTCTCTGAGCTAGAACCCTTAGTGACTGTTGTGTTTAGCACTGGATTCCACATACTCGATAATCTGAAGCCCTGTTAAAAGTGCTGTGTCTTGAAATCTCGCTAGCTTCTTTACCCATCCTTGGTACGTAACGACGTTCAGAAGATAGTACCTGAGGATTATGTATCCAGTGATTATTTTTATTATTATCATTTTTTAGCCTGCATACCAAAATATCTTTCTCTTATGTTTAAGATATCGAACGGTCAGCTATGTAAGTTGTTCCTACTAAGCTTATGTTGCTCCAAATTTCTTGCAGTAACCAGCAATTACAACAGACAGTTGGAAGCTCGCCTAGATGGTACTTTTTCGTAATCATGAATAGCCTAAATTATTATTATTACGTAGGTAACGCTTGCAATACAGGAATCGATGTTAAGAATCGTTGCAGAGATTTATGAGTGACGGTAGCCGTAATTTCATTCGTGTATCTTACAAAAACTAAACTAAACTTAAATGTAGTAACTTAATTTCAATTCTAAAAGATACTGCTTACGATCAGGATAAAAAAGAACGGCTATGCAGTAAAGTATATTATAAACTTAATGATTATATAAATGACTGCACAAAATGTGAATGAGGTGCTCGTCCCGAGCCATTTCAATTGATACATTTGTTAAAAACAAAATTATTGTAAAATTAAACAAATTAAAAAAAAAGAAAAAAAAACATATTAAATTACTATACTATATTACTAAATTACATAATTAATTAAAAGACATGCCCGCTGTGTTTCTTGCGCCGGTTCTTCTCAGGATGGAGGCGAAATTTTAAACGCAGCTTTAAAACGCTCGTCTACAAAACTTCAAGGCTTAAGGCACTCCCCCTGCAATCCATTTACGTAGATACTGTCGCAGTCTTGACCTACATCAGATGTCCGGTTTATCTCAATTTAAGTGGATGACCAAGATGAAATCCTCTTTAAGATTAAGTAACTTTATTTTTGTAAAAGTATTTTGAAATTACGTTAAGGAAAAATAATGAGAAAATTCCACATCAAAACTATATTTTTGTTTTTTTCTTTCAACGGTGACTTTGTGGGTGTTAGTGATATTAGGCCAAAGAGAGATCTTCGACCGGGCGAGGTAGTGTATGCCCGGTCAGGCCGAAGCCCACTGTAGTAGATTTCAGATGTCGTATATATGCGCCGAATGCTGCAAATATTGCAACCGCGATTCAGGATCTCGCACGCTATTGGTCGCCACAACTTAACATATCATACAACATCTGAAATAATAGTATTATATAGGGTGGGCAATCTAACGTTTGCATTTTGAACTACTGTTTATTTAGAGAATGACAGCTCAAATGTCATTCAATTTGTGTTCATAATTTAGTTAAAGGTTTGACATTTACGAAATGGGATGCTATACATAGGCCTGAACAAAATTGAGAAATATTGAAAAGTTACTTCCAAACTGGTGAGTCTTCAGTCCAAACTGTAAGAAATGTGTGTGTGTTTCAGATGAAGCCCATTTTCACCTCGGAAGCTATGTCAATAAGCAAAATTGTCGCATCTGGGGGTCGGAAAATCCACACGTCACCATTGAGAAGCCAATGCACCCAGAAAGAGTTACGGTTAAGTGTGGGTTTTGGTCCGGCGGCATCATTGGGCCATTTTTCTTCGAAAATGAGCAAGGAGCCGCCGTTACGGTCAATGGCGAGCGTTACCGTGCTATGCTCAACAAATTTTTGTTTCCAAAAGTTGAAGAGTATGACATGGACGACATTTGGTTTCAACAGGATGGCGCAACATGCCACATAGCTAACATAACAGTCGAAATTTTGAAAAATGCAAACTTTATATGGCCCACCCCTTACTACTTTGGCCTACCAACCATCCCACAAGTGCAGATCAAATAAAACTCTTATTTTGATACCAATTAAACAGAACGGTTCACCATTATATAATGTAGATATAAAAGCCATGTAATCTGCATTCCAGTGCCTATTAAGGCCAACTAAGTCTATTTATGTGGACTTATAAAACTAAAGTCTATTAGCGTGGATTGGCTCGACAACGGTACAATAACCATTAGGGCAAAACGTTTCATTACTTTTGTATCTTCACGAGCATTACCGAGCGGTGGCGAAGGTTCTATACAACTCTATTCCTACTGGCTTCCCTTTAGATGATCATTAACCAGAGTTAGCATTTTTTTTTTGGAGGTAATCACTGGATCCCCTTGTGCGGTGTGTGGGAGTTGAACCGTCAGAACCCAGCACAGGGTTATGAGGGACGGCGCGACGCGTTACCCTCGGCATTCTTTCCCGTCGCGAGGGATAGTATTGGGTCAACTTATGACAATTCTTTGAAAACTAGATATAACCTAGAATCTCTTATACCGGCTTCCCTCTCTTGAAGTTGACGCTTCGCCACTGTTACCGAGGGTGCGCAAGGAAATAACTATGTCATGTCCTCATGTCCCTCTTCAAACGAGGTTTAAAAAAGTCCTGTATGGGTAGGTGATAGATAACGGCCCCTCATTGCCCTGGCATTACCGAGATTCCTTGCCCTGGCATGAGCGACGGTGACCGCTTACTATCAGGTGGGCCGTAAACCTCGTTTATCTGTCACACATCTTATCAGTAAGTATCTGACCCGCGCAATTTTGTACTTTATGTTAGATTATTGAATTTTTGAATTGTTTTCCAGCGGTTCCTGAAACACGTTCAAACAAAAAAAACTGTTCAGCTTAATACAGGATGTTCCAAGATGAAGGAAACATCATTATAATTTTGATCTATACATATAATAAAATCGTAGAAAAGTCAACATTGCAAAATACACTCTCCCAAGTCTAACAACCGTTGAACATATTGATGGCGCGATTTAGAATCCATACATTTAGTCAGTCAGCTTTGTGCGCGATAAACTCGAAAACTGCTGCACCGATGTACTTGAAATTTGGCAAGAATATTGCTTAGAAGTCGGGTCAACACATAGGCTATATATTATAGTGCTATCATGTCCGAGGAACGGGATATAAAAATAATAAATTTCATTAAACATTTTTAGAGCAACGACATCTATCGGCATTCAAGTCAAATTACTTGTGGAAGCATTTTTTTATTAGTACGAGAGCTAGCAACGTCGGGAAAACAAACGCGCTAATCTCAGGAACTACTGAACCGATTTCAAAAATTCTTTCACTGTTGGAAAGCCCATTTATCGAGGAAGGTTATAGGCTTTTATATTTTATTTTGAAAAAAATTAGTGATCCGTATGAAAATATCGAATTTGTAACACAAGGTATATAATAGAAAACCTATTTATGCGTACGCTGCAAAAACTATTGAGAATAGAAAAATATGATGTACTACGGGTTTTTAGGTCATAAGAAGATCTAAAAAAAAATCCGCGAGAGCATATATCTAACTATCATAGTTTAGTCACAATAACCGTTATAAAAGCGGTTCACGAAAAAATAATAATCGTCCGAAGATAAAAATCGTTAAAGTAGTATCGTTATATTAATCCTTATCCAAATTAAGTATTATGTTATCAAGATTATTAATGTAGAAGTAAATTACTTTTTGTTTTATTCCAATCGGACTTTTCGTTGAGAAGTTATGACGAGTATAAAACGCAAAAAAATATACCCAACGCGATCCGCGCAAATAACAACATTGCGAGTACTGTTTGAACCCCTTTGTGACGCAGACGAAGTTGCGGGAGTCATCTAGTATTAAATAAAATTGTATCCAAAGATGACTCGTAGATTCTTGGTTCATCTGAAAATCGAACTAACAAAATCGGAAAAAAATAATGTCCTGTACCAATCGAGAGATAATTTAGTTACGATTAATTTTTGCTACTTATAAAAGTGTATGATATTCCGTGGAGCTGAAAAACTTACCGTTCGTCGGTCGGTCAGTCCGCGAAACGAAGCTTTGGTCGCCGTCGTTGGTGAAGTCCTCACAAATTCCGTGAAATATATCACACAGTCCAAAGGTCGCTGGTGAAGTCTTGGGTGTGTAGTTTTTGCACTAACAGGAGTGTGAACCTTTGCGTCGGATAATAATTACAACGTTCGCAAGTTCGTCTGTTACTTGCGCGTTCAAACTTGAAGTCTATATTTTTTATTTGTGTTCGCGGCAGCCAATGAGCCGCGACGTACTAGGCTTCTGGCTACCAGAACGAACGGCTTGACCACAGTCCACGGAATCATACTCCGATAACACTATATCTTGTGTGTGTGCAGTATTGCAGCTCAGTATTACGACATAAGAAAGAAAACAAGAAAATTTAATTAAGAGGTAAAAGCTGTGAACACGATATCTGTTCCAGTACGGAACAATAAGTTTATATTACAAAGCACAAAGGTACTATAATTTACGTTTAAAATCACAACGTCATCGAATTCAAATTCATTATTAAGCAATCCGGCGTACAAAGTTTGGATTGCATGCAAATAGTGAATCAATTCAGTGAACTTTGCTTTTCAATTTGGCACTGGTAATACGATTCGATATGAAATTTGCTGGGTGACTAGTTTCTCTTTGCTATTTTATTAAATAATTTTGATTACACTTTTCATCATAAAATTATGAAATTAAATTATTTTTCGGAAAAAAGATTTTGTTTTTAGTTAGTTATCGTTTTTCTCCAACCCTTGGTGTAGCTTTTTGACTGACTTTAGCAGCTTTTGGTAGGAGCAATACCTTTTGGCAGCATTAGCCACCATCCTGAGAAGAACTGGCAAGAAACTCAAAGTCACGTCGGGGTCACCAGTTGTGGGCTATCAGTGATATTAGGCCAAAGGGAGATCTCCGACCGGGCGAGGTAGTGTATGCCCGGTCAGGCCGAAGCCCACTCGTAGTAGATTTGAGATGTCGTATATATGCGAAGATTCTTGCAAATGTCGTAACCGCGAGTCAGACCTCGCGCGCTATTATTGGTCGCCACAGGCATGTCTTTTTTGACGTGACAACGTCTTATAAATTGGTTTGCCGGGTGACACATCAAGAAACTGGGTTACGCTCCGCTCACGTTGTGCGCTCACAATGAGAGCGAGTGAGAGGCACGCGTGCCTTTCACTTTTTATGTCTGTCTCTCTCGCTCTTAGGCGGGCTAACCATGCCCGAGTCGTTGTCACGTAAAACTTTCGCCCGTATACCGACTTTACAGGCAACCAATTTTTTGTATAATTTTCTTTCTTGAAAATACAGGTTTATGGTTACTCTAATAATAAACGCAAAACTAACTTGCACAGGCATAACCAAGTAGCTAAGATCATTCATCAGCAACTTGCTCTGAAATACGACCTTGTTGAAGCCGCCGTACCTTATTACCAGTATTGGCCTCAGCCGGTTCTCGATAATGGTCATATAACTCTCTACTGGGACCGATCTATTATCACTGACAGGACTATTGCTGCCAATAAGCCTGACATAGTGATAATAGATCGGGATGCGCATCGGGCGGTGCTGATCGATGTCACCATCCCACATGACGAGAACCTTGTGCAGGCAGAAAAAGAAAAACTGCTAAAATATTTGGACCTGGCCCACGAGGTGACCGACATGTGGCGTGTTGAATCGACCATCATTGTTCCGATCGTTGTATCTGTGCACGGTCTAATAGCGAAAAGCTTCGACCGACATCTAGAGAAGCTTTCGCTCCCCGGCTGGGTAAAGGGCTTGATTCAGAAGGCGGTCGTTCTTGACACGGCGCGTATTGTGAGGAGGTTCCTCTCTCTTGAGCCCTGACCACTGATGGCTTGGGTCGTAGACCTCGTCTTCAGTGGGTCTCTGTTTTTTATATTGTATTTTTAAATTTATTTCCTTTGTTAATTTTTTTAAAAATATAATGTAAAAAATAAGTGTAAATAAATATATAGAAACGCAAAACTAAAAAGTTTCACCGCGATAGAAGCTATGCAATAGTTTAAAAATGCACAAAAACATGAAGATTGTCGTGTTAAAATAATTTATTACCACATAAACTAAGAGATGAGAGCAATATCAACAATAACATAACATTCTAGCGAGGGTAGCCACAAAATCTCGTAAAAAAAACATTCATAAATATTTTTCCCGACCCTTTGACTATCCGACTTCCGGAATCTCACGTAATATCCTGAATAAGCTAACAAATGCGAAGGTATATAAAATTTCTGGCAAACGACCGAGTAAAGCTGGGTACAAGCGGTTGTTTTATTAAAAAACAGGCCAAGTGCGAGCGGGATACATGCATGTGGGATTCCGTTCTATTAAAATTTTCTGTCTTCTTCTAATCTTGTTTTTTTATTTTAATTAATTGTATTAGAATACTTTCATGCATTTTCAACGGGTTCTTACCACGATATTTAATTAATTGAGTTGTCTCAATATTTCAACGTTGTTTCAAACGTCATGATCACGAGAAGACAAGATGAAGAGAAGATGAAAATGCATGAAAGTATTATAAAAAACCGCGAGTGTCTGAATAAGATTGTATTAGAATAGATTATAAAACTAAATATTCCGTGAATACTTAAAGCATCTACCTGTCACCATTATTAGTGTTAAGTAACGGTAAAGTAAAGCAACCTTTTCTGTATCTGCTGTTTTAGCGGCAAAAGAAATCCATCAACTGTGAAAATTACAACTGTCTAGCTATCACCATTCTTCGGTCACCGAAGTCTCAGTTACTCCTATTACGGATACTACTATGTACTAGACAAGATAATCTCATCGTGTTTAGGCATGTTTTATTAATCTTAGCTAGCAATTTACACCCATATGCTATCTAGGATCTTAAAAGCTTGTGTTTGAAGTATTTCCTTTAAAATAAATTTATTACCTTTTAGGTACTGAACCCTAAAAATCAACCCCGAAATGCGCCCGAGGGCAGTTTGTTCAAAATGATTATGTTGATGTCTTAATCCTGATGTGCGCACCGTCAAACCTGACCCCGGATAGGGCTGTCAAAGAAAAATAAAGTGTTTTGTTTGTATACAAGATGGACAATTTTCCTGTTTCACAGAAAAAGGAACTTATGACAATGTTTTTATAGATAAAAGCTGAGCAACGCAACTTGCTTTATTACTTTAGGTTGCATTGTACAGGGTGATTTCTTAGTGAGGGTACATATTGAAGGTCATAGTAGCTGATGGTTATATACGACCAGTAAAAATATTATTACCAAAGAATATGACTTAATTCCTTAGTAATTGCAACTTAAAAATATCTAAAATTATTGCAAAATGTTGGCTTTTCGACAGCTGATGGGTGTGGCGGAGGTGTGGGGTGCGCGAGATCACTAGAGGTCGTTAGTCAACACTTTTTTAGCCGAAATTGTTTATGTTTGAGGTAGTTTTGTCGAATTTAGACTAAAAAAAAAAAATTTGTATTTTTCCCTATTTTTTTGTAATATTCCGTATTAGAACAGAGTACTCATCACCCTCCTGCAATATGTACCTTCTTTAAAAAATCACCCTGTATTTTCGCAAATATATTATAGGTTATAGCCTTCCTCGATAAATGGACTATCCAACAGTGAAATAATTTAACAAATCGAAGCAGCGGTTTTTCTCATATTAGCTCGTTCAAAAAAACAACTTCAGTTTTATATAAAGTATGCATTATGAGAGTATTGTACCGGCAAACGAACGAGAAAGAGGGTAGACAGATTTGTCTGCTCTTAAATGACCTACCCGCAGTTCTTCAGTCTTCCCGTGATCATGGCGCTTGAAACAGTGCTGAAATATCGGGACCTCTCAATTAAAAATAATCGTGGTAAGAACCCGTTTAGTAATAATGTAATTATTGTATTCAATTATGAATCTTCTATCTATGTTTTTCCTCGGAATTTAATTTATCATTATTTAGTTCAGTGGTATAGGTATTTTAAGGCATCAGATAGACGAATAAATGCTAGAAACGGTAACTGGATTAGCTAATAAAAAAAGTCTTGAAATATTCGTTGAAGTCCAGGGAGTATAAGTGATAAAATTCCCGTATACTTCTGTATCTGTATCTGTACCAACCTGTTACTGCCCACTGTTGGGCTCAGGTCTCCTCAGGAGAGGGATTAGGCATAGTCCACCACGCTTGCCCAGTGCGGATTGGGGACTTCACATATCTTCAAAGGATTTTTAGAACCCTTTTCCGATATACAGGTTTCCTCACGATGTTTTCCTGTGGTGTTGTGAAAAATTGCACATAAATCTGTTTCACATTTAGATTTAGAGGTACAGGCCGGCCGGATTTGAACCCGCGACCTCCCGTACGGAAGGAAGCGCTTCGACCACTCGGCCACCACGACTTCCCAGATTCTTATGTGACGCATACTAAGCTGCACGGGCCAGCTTATACTTTTTAAAACAAAGAGGGCATCCTTGTTATACGGTAAATGCTTCTACAAACGTTCTATTACGTTTTGATCCAACAAAATGGCGCGCTGTTACACTAATGTGTAATAATAACAAAATGGCGACTAGCGAATGGAGTATACGTGTCGTGGATATAGAACTAATAATCTATACTAATATTATAAAGAGGAAAGATTTGTTTGTTTGTTTGTATGTTTGTTTGTAACGAATAGGCTCCGAAACTACTGGACCGATTTCAAAAATTCTTTCACCTTCGGAAAGCTACATTATCCCCGAGTAACACAGGCTATATTTTATTTTCAAAAAAATTAGGGATTCGTATGAAAATATCGAATTTGTAAGACCAGGTGAAATATCTTAAACCTATTTATGCGTACGCTGCAAAAACTATTGACAATAGAACAAAATGATGTACTACGGGTTTTTAGGTCTTTTGAAGACAAACAAAAAAGTCCGCGAGAGCATATATCTAACTATCATAGTTTAGTCACAACAACTGCTTTTATGTTCAAAAAAAAAAATTAATTCGAATGAATTTAATGTTAAATTAGTATTGTTATATTAATCCTTATCCAAATAAAGTATTATGTTATCAAGAGTATTAATTTAAAAGTAAATTACTTTTTGTTTTGTTCTAATCGGACTTTTCATTGAGAAGTTATCACGAGTATAATACTCCCCGGGCCGCGCAAATAATATCGCAACAGCATTAAGAGTACTGTTTGAACCCCTTTGTAACGCAGACGTAGTTGCGCGGGTCAGCTACTTACTCATAACACTAAAAGTAACTATCAGATACGTATTCAATTTCTATGAGATTACTAGACCCGCGCAACATAGTCTCATTAGACGAAATAAAGAAGATTGTTCTCATAAATATCTTCTTTCTTCCACAAATATTTAAAGACAAAAATTAACGGCTCAGACTGACAAACAACAATTCATGACAAGCTTTATATTAACTTGTACTGAATGTACCTAACTATGGAAGTCCGGGTCGAATTTTAAAAAATTTGACCAGCTTTCCGATTTCCGATTGAGCTAGAATTTTATATGTATACTAAACTAGATAAACCCATCGTGTTTTGGGCTCGTTTTATTTGTATAAGCGCTAGTCTTAAAAGCTATTTTTCTTAATAATGCAAATGCGAGTATTTAAAAAACATGCGAGTATCCACGAATTCGTTGAACCCCTAGTTAGAACCGACCAGGCTATTTTTATTTGTTTTTCCCTGTGACCTCTGTTAAGGCATCCCCAGGCGTGCGGTTACGAGGTAAATTACAGCGGGTCAGATTACCAGTGTTACGATTGATGGACGCCATTTTCGGAAAACTTTGGACGTAAGATTGATTTAACTTATTTGTATTTCGAATTGATGTTGATTTTCGATTGTTTTGTTCAATTTTGAGTAATATTATGTGGTTAACATAAAAAGCCTTTTTCTTTGGTGAGTCGATCAAAATAGAAAATTACCGAAGTCGAATATTTAAGAATAAAAGTTACCGAATCTTTATCCTGAAAAAAATATTTTAAAATTCCAATTCTTTTCAGAGATAGATACTACTAAATTAGTATAAGTCCTAGTAAAGTTACTAAATGTAGAATGCGGCGACCAATAATAGCGCGCGAGATCCTGAATCGCGGTTACGACATTTGCAAGAATCTTCGCATATATAGACATAGACATAGACATAAACATAACTTTATTTGCGGTGGAAACACATACACACACATTGTAATACACTTAAGAAAACAAAGTAGAAAATAAAATACAAATTTAACACGTAAGAAATAGGAAAGCATAATAATATAGATTCCACCACAAACCAGACGAGACTCAGCTAAATGCTAGGTGTTAATTGAAGATTAACAACCAACACCAAGCGCTGGTTTTCAGCCTCACCTGGCAGTGACGTCACAAAGGGTTGCATCTACAAAGTACATGCAAAATCAAAAAAAAAAAAAAAAAAATTCAAAACAAAAATATATGAAAGACAAAAACAAATCACATATAACAAAAAACAAATAAAAAATAGGTGAATCACACAAATAAAACAAAAACAAATAATAATATTAAAGTAATTATACGAATGCGCTATACAGTATTGTAGCCGGTGTCCTTATCAAGACAAAAAAAAAAAAAAAATAACAAAAATATAAACCAATAGGATTCCGGAATAATTCACAAAAGTAATGGCGGCTAAAGCTCTAAACAAAAAATAACATTAAAAATAACAATAATAAAGAGTGCTTCAATAACATAAATAGCCAAATAATTCCACAAATGGATTGTCAAATAAACTAAATTGATTTATAAATACTTCATATACCTAAATTGCTTAAGCATTGACGTGCAGTGACCTTGGTGTGATATTGACACAAATTACAAAGCGTAATCAAAACAACATTGTTATAGTAAATATACTTTATACGACATCTGAAATCTACTACAGTGGGCTTCGGCCTGACCGGGCATACACTACCTCGCCCGGTCGGAGATCTCCCTGTGACCATAGTCCACTGTACCCACATAGAACATTCAAATTACTCTCCTTTAAAATACTGTTTTGTTACTTATACGTACTATTGTATCTAGGACCCATCGATTAGTAAATTTAGTAATCTTAAATTAACGTATTTTCTTAACTTGTTTCGTTAAAAATTCCTTTTCCTTCTCCTATAAGTTTAACCGATAAACCAACTAAAAGCGAATTTAAATTCTTCTCAAACTAAAACTCTCGGAACCACTTGAAAATCAAACTAAATTTTACAGCACTTTTCCCCTGCAGCGGGCCGCATAAACAAATAGTTTTCGACGAGTATTTCTGAAGGCTTGAGTTCATTATAAAACTGGTATTATAAAGGTAAGCTTATATTTAGATTGGCCGGGCCGCAACGCATCTAGTCGCAAAAAAGATGTATGTAAATCCGTCAAATAACGGCCATTCATTACATTAGTTAATTAAATGCACTGATAATGCATTGTTGATCATCTTCTAATATACAAATATGTGCGTTATTTCTTGAAAGATATAAGATTGACTCATATAATGGTATAATATGGATATATATCACAACTGTTCGGAACCAACAGATCGAAAGACATCTTGACCAATTTTTTTTTTCAAACACATTAGATAGGTAGATAAATAGATAGAAAGAAATTTGGGTTAAAACATCACATAGAAATAACAATTATAGTGATTTCGTAAAAAGAATACAGTGTAACAATCGGCGGCCTTATCGCACATCATGTAATCGTAATTAGATATCTTGAGAGGAATAATCGGTATAATAAATTAAGTACAATATTTGAAATAAATAAAACGCCTGGAATTCAGTAAACGACAAAATAAGAACCAAAACTTATACCGAACTGAACTCCCCAAAAAGCGCTTGAAAATAAAACCAAACTTCGCAGCGCTTTTCCGCTGCAGCATACAACTATTCTCATTCGGGAAACTTGCCGAAAACTTTGAAAATTCCAATCTCAACTCGTAAATTATTCGAGACGATGCAACCGACAAATTGACTTCCGGTGTGAGCCATCCACATCCGCCTATCCCCGGAAACGCGGCCATATTGCCTCATACAAAATGGTCGCCGGTAATTTGCTATAAAATGGCGGGCGAGGCAAGTTTTATTAATCTTTTAGGTGTGGATTAATGATATGGTGAGCGAGTATTGATTTGATGTGACATAGTTATGAATGGAATGTAATGCTTTCTGTGTAGAACTTCTTACGTGCACATTCATTGTGCATGCTGTTACCTAACTCATTTAAATATATTATATATAATTATTTGAGATGATTCCAACATCTCCCTTCTATTACCGTACCACCCGGCGTCGAAGTGGAGTTCATCCTTACTATATGGAACCACCGCGGTCATCCACGGTCCGTTTCAGGAAGACTTTTTTGCCACGCACCATCCGGCTATGGAATGAGCTCCCCTCTTCGGCAATAAAAAAAAAATTAAAAAAAATATACGTCAAACATTCAATGAATTCTACACAAATTCATATAAATTCACCAACATGCAGAATTAACTGGACCCTGTGTCATTTAATTTCCCGACCAATACAGTTTTTAAAATAGATAAATAAACTAATTCTTAAAGAATATTAAACAAAGAATCCTCAGACACAGTGTAACCTGTATTCAATTTCCTGCAAATGCATCTTACATAAATCCTCGTCTTCAATTCCATCAGTTGCTGTCGGGAATTCAGCTCGGAAAAATAAAAGCTACACACTGTTTGTAAAAATGAGTAATGTCCTGTAAAAGTAGGAATAAATAACGGCCCTTCAATGGCATTACAGAGGTTTATCAACGACGGTAACCGTTTACCATCATTTAGGTCGTGGGTTCGTTTGTCTGTTGCAAATAAAAAAACTAACTCAGGCATGTCATTGTATGATTAAATTGTTTAAAATGCCGTTTTCTGATATGCCTGCGATTTTCGCTAATTGATTTTAGGAATACGCTAAATACGAAATATATCGATCTGTAAATCAACAGAGTTGTACTACCGATATCATTCTTAGTTTCTGAAATTAAGCAATGTTTTTATTGTTAAGCATAAATTTAATGTTGGCAGCAGTTTTTGTTTGCATACCCAAAAAAATTGTTTTATAGTCATACGACGCCACTGCACGCACGTTTTTACTACTTAATAAAAATATGTAAAAAAACTTGTTGAGTTAAACGGTTTCAAAATAAAACCGTGGGGCACGTCAATTGTCTACAAATTATTTTAAACGTGCCCAACAGTTTTATTTTAAAACCGTTTAACTTAAAAAGTTTTTTACCTATTTTTATTTTCAAGTTTTTAGTGTTTATTTCGGATATATTTTTTTTATAGTATATTGTATTCTGCTTGTTGAGCCCTTTCATCTGATACCCATATTGATGGGATTAATAAAACATAAATTATCCGCCATTTTGTAGTGGCGGCCATCTTGAATTTATAACGATAATGAATAAATATGGTTGTATTGTCACCAAAATCCAAAATGTACACAAAATTTCAGATTAATCGGTTGACAGGAGAGGGTGAAATTTGATTTACTAAATTTGACCCAAGAAAGAATAAAACAAATGGGGTGAGCTAAATAAAACCGTTTAATAATAATAAAAAACGACATTAGTTACATTAACACAATTAAACTACTACATTAGTACAATAAGGGTCTGATTCTAGGTCATTTCTTTCTTTCTTAGCTCTACCCCCTAACCCTAAAAACACCAACAAATCATGCCAAACATCGTGATTCTCATATCTTTACCGTCTCCACACAACTCCATATCTGAGATTAAAATCGTTCCCTCTGTAGTTGTCCGTTTTCCACAACAATACGTCCCACGTGGCGTCGTAAAAGCCAACTTGTGTAGTCTCTCTTCACGTGATTGATCGAGGTACCAGACTTACAACTGCGTAATTTACTTGCCTTCAAAACCTTGTCTTATAGGAATAGCTCTAAAAATTTATTAAAGTTTGTATTTAACCTGCACTTGTTACTATGTAAGTTCGGATGGAATCTTGCAAGCAAAATTTGACAAACTGCCCGGTTAGTGATTGAGCTGACATTTTGTACGCAGATGTATCTCGCGTGACAATGCAATAATATGACAAAATGGCATTCTTGTGCTAAACAAGATAGACCCCACGTACTTAGGCTCGTTTTATTTGTCTTATCTAGAACTTTTGTTCTTTATCATATCCAGGATCTTAAAAGCTATTCCACTGACGAAAGTCAGAGATAAATTACGTAACTGTTGCAACCAATAATGGCGCGCGAGATCCTGAATCGCGGTTACGACATTTGCAAGAATCTTCGCATATACAGGGTGATTTCCTAGTGAGGGTATATATTGAAGGTCATGGTAGCTAATGGTTATATACGACCAGTAAAAATATTATTATCAAAGAATATGGTTTAACGCCTTAGCAATTGCAACTTAAAAATATCTAAAATTCTTGCAAAAGTATGGTTTTTCGACAGCTGATGGGTGTGGCAGAGGTATGGGGTGCGCGAGATCACTAGAGGTCGTTAGTCAACACTCTTTTAGCCGAAATTGTTTATGTTTGAGGTAGTTTTGTCGAATTTAGATTTAAAAAAAAAAATTGTAATTTTACCTATTTTTTGTAATATTCCGTATTAGAACAGAGTACTCATCACCCTCCTGCAATATGTACCCTCTCTAACAAATCACCCTGTATACGACATCTAAAATCTACTACAGGGGGTTTCAGCCTGACCGGGCATACTCTTCCTCGTCCGGTCAGAGATCTCCCTTTGGCCACTAACACTGACTCGCCCACATAACTCTCAAATATAGTATTCAAATATCTAGAAAGCAATTGTTGGATAAAGTTGTCTGACAAATGTTTGCGAAACTATTGGCCCAACAAAACCTAAGCATGTCCTTAGCATTTGCTACAGCAAAACCTTACACTAAAGTAGAGAATTTGTGTCCTGTACCGAATCTATTCAGGCTAGATTATTGATCGTTAATTCTTGTTAGTTTCTCTAACATGGATACACTGCTATCCAGTGAGACATGTACTATAGATTTTAATATAGCGAGTGGCATATACTTTTACTTTACCATTGTGCAGTTGCTCAACTGCCCGGGAGTTTTGGACTAAAAAAGACAAAAGAAGTGCATTCGTAAAAAATATACTGCAATTTGGCAAGGTTTTTTTTTATTGCATGATAGATAAACGAGCCAACGGCCCACCTGATGGTAAGCGGTCACCGTCGCTCATGAACCTCTGCAATGCCAGGGCAATGAGGGATGTTATCTATCGCCTTTTAAACCTCGTTTAGCTTTATTTTTTTTGTTTCATGGTAAAACCTTTAAAAATAATCTACTTTATCGTTTAAAGATGTAACGGATACTCGCATCCGCTTAATTGGTGCGTATATTAAGCGAATTTTTTGACAAAAGTTGCATAAAGGAAGTCAGTTGAAGCCAAAATAAAGGTCCCTTCCTTCCTTTTGAGGCTATACTTAATGGGCCAACGATCTTCCAGACGGGATAATGTTAAAAAACGACGACTTTTTGGTAATTTAGAGACACCTGTGAGCGTTCTAAAAATACCTAAAAATCTACCTAGCAGCACTAACCTATTCTTTGAGTAAAAACATGTGGAATTGTACGACAGCGCCCGTAAACCTAAATTTGGGGCAATTTCCTTCAGCGAGAATTCTTGCCCGAACATTAGGGCGCTTTACCGTTCTTTACTTATCGTTTGTACGCTCGTAAGTCTTGTTCCTAAGCGACTGTTTTACGTTGGGACTAGTATATTTGTCTACTAGCTTTTGCCCGCGACTTCGTTCGCGTGGACTTCAGGTTCGTCCCGTATTATCAAAAATTGTAGCCTATGTGTTATTCTGATGTATAAGCTATATTGTGGTAAAGTTTCATTCAAATCCATTCAGTAGTTTTTACGTGAAAGAGTAACAAACATCCATATATCCATACTTACAAACTTTCGCGTTTATAATATTATTATGATATGACAAGGGGTTGAAAAACACTAGTTTTCTGATGTTATTGATTCTAATAGTCATAAATGTCACATAGTATAAAACAAAATCAGTCGCTTATGTCTACCTAAAATCTGTTAAATTATGATTAATGTTTTTTTTGATGTGACATTGTTATCGGAGGGTCCGTTTGTAATGCAGAAGAAATTGCGTTGGTCAGCTAGTATATAATGAATAAAATAAACCAAAAATAAAAAAGAAACAAATTCCAAGAATTATATACATGGAGGCAGCGCGACGGAAAAGAGGTGCCGAGTGCGTAACGCGTCGCGCCGTCCCGCATAACGCCGTGATGGGTTTTACCCTCAGCGGGGGTTCGGACGCTGAAAAGACATGCCCGCTGAGTTTCTTGCGCCGGTTCTTCTCAGGACGGAGGCGTAATTTTAGCGAACTGGTGGTAGAACTTTTGATTTTATTTTTGACATTCAAAATGTATGTGTGTCCACATCTAATTTGAAATAAATGATTTGACTTTGACTTTGAGTGTGAGAGGTTGGAGGTTTTAGTGCAGTTCAACTCCCACAAATCCAGCGATTGACTCCAACAAAAAAGAAAAAACAACCTACATAATACCACATTATCATGTTTGTGATTTAATAAAGAGCAGATCAGATAGAAAATAAAATCATTTCAATTATAACCCAGATATCATTGATGACATAGCATAATTACAAGTACTGTACGTTAATGACTGCATGACATGGAAATGAGATGTTCGCTGCGGGTCATTCCGTAATTAAAAACGGTTTTTAAATTAAAATAATAAAAAGCTTTTATTTAACTTACACTGAAACCTAAGTACTTTATACAGGGTGTCCCAGGAAGTATGGATAAGCGGAAGTCCAGAGATAGAGAAAGAAAGAAAGAAAGAAAACAACTTTATTCCACACATACAAAGAGGACACAAAGATATAAACTAACAACATAAAAAAAAACGTAGAACATACTATTTTCTTATTAAACAACATAATATGTAGGTATAACATTATAATAATGACATATACGTAAAACAATATTCTTAAAACTTATATAACTAAAAACACAGAAAACAAAATTAAATTAAAAGTATGTGATAGGGTTGTGTCCCCGGAGTGCGCACGGAAAAGGTTTCTGCTCAGCTAAAGCTATTGGTTCAAGAACTGAAACCTGAGGTATCCGAATCACCCCATGTATGTTCCGCGATTTTTCATAGTTTTCGAGTTATGACCTTTTTCTGAAATTTTGAAAATTTTCGACACGAACTACTTTATACCTTAAAAATAAATAAGTAAAAGATTTCTTTAAGATTTTTTCTCGATAACTGGATCTTCATGAGTTGCACTATTATATTTAAAATAGTTAGCTTCATAATTTTGAATAAAAATTTTGTAAATATTACTGTAAAGTCAAGAATTTACGTTTTGAAAATTATGACTTAAATTATCAACTTTAAATTTTAAATTAAAATAGTTGACTGTATAGTTTCAAAATAAGTCTAATAACTTCTTCAGACTTTCTAGTTTGAAAATCATGAAAAAAAGGAAAAGAAAGAAAGTAAACTTTATTCGACACACAAATAAGGGACACACAAATAAGTAGTACTTTATAGGGTCACTTTAGCTGAAATTTTGAGCCCTGACCACTGATGGCTTGGGTCGTAGACTCCGTCTGCAGTGGCCCTCTGTTTTTATATTGTATTTTTAAATTTTATTTTCTTGTAAATGTTTTTTTAAAGATAGAATGTAAAAAAATACTTTTGTTTATAACTTAAACATAGTGTTAACAAATCTCCAATGAAGTAATCATATATAAACACATTCTCATGAGATAATATATTTGTTTCAGATGAAGAGCTGGTGTTTCGAGATAGATGGGGAGGTCTCACGTTGTTCAACGTCAAAAACCTCACCACCAGACTGCTTATGACAAACTCTACATTTGTAAGTAATAAGATTTTTTCATTTCTTACAAGGCATACGGCCCAACTGTTTGTAAGTGGTAACAGTCGCTAAATCGGTTATGAATAGCGTAGAAGAGTTGGTCATTACGATACCTCCCACGTAAGTGGTTGTATCTCCAAAACTGCAAATTTACAGTAGAGCGTTTATTGTTACACCTTTTTAAAATTTCGTATTTAAATGTAATATAACTCAAAGAAAAAAAATAATAAACGCAGATTTTGGTTCACTTTAAATTTTTGAAACGCTCTACTGTAAATTTGCAGTTTTGGAGATACAACAACTTACGTGGGAGTTATCTTTAGCTCATTCCAAAGCGGGGTAGTGAGTATCGGAAAAGATTGTTTGAAATGAACAAGTAATGACAGCGGTGGCTACCAATTGTGGGGATCGAATCTTAACTGATTTATGTGCAATTTTCACAACACCACTGGCTAAAAACGGTGAAGGAAAACATTGTGAGGAAACCTGCATGTCGGAAAAGGATTCTAAAAATCCTTTGAAGATATGTGAAGTCCCCAATCCGCACTGGGCAAGCGTGGTGGACTATGTCTAATCCCTCTTCTGAGGAGACCTGAGCCCAACAGTGGGCAGTAATGGGTTGGTACAGAAAACTAAACTACGTGTGATACTCTTGACGACCGACAACGGACGCTTGTTTTACCTAAAATGCTTTGTATTTAAATGCTAATGAATGCTTACACTACAGCTGTTATGGTGCTGTGACGTGTATCCTCAATTAAATTAAATCATTTCATCTTTATTTTTCACCACAATACATTAAATGAATTCTATTGCTACACCAATTAAATGAATGACATAAAAGGATTTTCGCCTTGCGTAAAGCGATTGTTAATGACAAATACCGGATAACTCTATGTACTTCGAAATCCTAACAAAAGCAATTTTCCTAGTTAAAATTATTTCATGAGACATCAACTTGATCTAAGGGACTCAAAAACGCTAAAAACTATACATATTTTCATCACTCTTTGGATTTCAAGAAAAAGTTTAACTGGATTACGTAAAAACACACTCCCGAGGGAAAATCTCAAGAAATACTCAATTATACTTACTCCTTCTTTTCGAGGCCAATTAAAAGTTTTCCAACAGTATAATGTAATATATTTTATGTCAAAACAAGACTGGGTAAGATTGGACAAATCAAATCTTAAAGTCAATGTGTATGAGGTTTGGTTTATACAGTGTGTATGAAGATCAATCCCGAAAACGAAGGCTCTAAACGAAGTTCAAATTATGAGCCTAATGTCCATCTGTCCATTCCATCTTTTGGAACGAAGTTCCTTATCGCGCGTTATCGAAAGGGGGCTAGACGGAAAAAATTCTTACGAAAAATTGTCACGACACTTTTTTTGTTTTAGATGATTATCGCTAGATGGCGCTGTGATCAAAATCTTTTAAACACGTTCCTTATCGCGCGTTACGTTAGGAAAAAAAAATAAGATTTATTATCGAAAGGAACTTCGTTCTATTCGGGTGTCCCATGTCATCTCTCAAGTTTGCTGCGCTACATTGGATTTTTTACATAAAAATACAGATATCTATCTCGTAACAATATGGTACAATGGAGATGATCTGATAATAGAACCGTAATATACCATAGGAACTCCTGTACTAAACAAGATAGTCTCATCGTGTTAGAGCTTGTTAAACATTTTGGAAAAAGTATGGACTATCAACTATTATGTAGTCCGGTCAATTTAGACACCCAAGGTTACAAAAATTCCCACTTGGCTGAATATTGGTAGGATTGCTCAATACACTATTACAAAGGAAATGTGAAAAGTCGGGGTCAAAGATCACAAACAGTGGTACTACCCAAAAGCGAACGAGAAAGAGGGTAGACAGATTTGTTTGCTCTTAAATCGACCCGCAGTATCCAGTCTTCTCGTGATCATGACGTTTGCAACAACGTTGAAATATCGAGACAACTCAATTAATTAAATATCGTTGTAAGAACCCGTTGAAAATGCATGAAAGTATTATAGAAAACCGCGAGTGTCTGATTAAGTTTATAACTATTATGCTTTTTTTTTTAGTTGGAGGAAATCACCGGATCCCCGCCCGCGGGGCGGGTATGTGGGAGTTGAACCGCACTAAAACCTCCAACCGCTCACACTCAGCGTCCGAACCCCGGCTGAGGCCAGAACCCAGCACGGGGTTATGAGGGACGGCGCGACGCGTTACGCCCGAGGCACTCTTTCCCGTCGCGCCGCCCCCTACACTATTATGCAATCAATTTATACCACTAGCTCCAGATTGGCAAAACTAAATTCAGGTCTAAAATATTATTACACGTAGGTACTAAACCTTTCCTCACATGCCAACGTAATCGTATGTGAGTAAAATACCTACACTACCCTGTCGACACATGAGCTATTTATGTACTCATACATTTCGCACCCGCCGAGATAAATCAATAGCTTAATACCGTAGTGGAGATTACAACAGTCTGGCAATTATAACAATTACTGGAGGAATGTAGTCTATACTGATATTATAAAGAGGAAAACTTGGATTGTTTGTTTGTCTTAAATAGTGTCTGAAACTACTGCACCGATTTGAAAAATTCTTTCATCGTTCTAAAGCTACACTATCCCTGAGCGACATAGGCTATATTTAGTTTTTAAAAAATAGATATCCGTACTAAAACGTCAATAATGTAAGCCAAGGTGTGAAAAAAATACCCTAAAACTTTCTTACATAGCGTGCGCTGCGAAAACTATGGATTACCAGACTTGGCGAAAGTCCTCTAAGGTAAGGAGTGGTTTCCGGGGGTGACGGGGCGATACGTGAACGACAATCGCGAACGCGTCCTGTCACCCCTACATCATCGGATGTCGAGCGTGATTGGCGGGAGGTTTTAGTGCGGTTCAACCCCCACATACCGCGCATACCACATACTCGCGGGGCGAGTGGAAGTCCGGCGATTTCCTCCCGGCAAAAAAAAAAAAGGTAAGAAGTGGTCCCACAGTCTCTAAGCGACTGTGACCGCTTACGATCAAGCTGCTCATTATCCGTACATCAAAATAATACTATTAAGATATTGCTCTACCGTCCTAGTTTACTCTATGCCGCCCACTTATGCTTGTAATCTCCAATATTCAATGCAAACATACCACAAATAACCTCTCCTTTGTTGTTTTCTCCTTCAACGATTAACTTTTGTGATTGGACCCGAATAATACCCTGATATGTTAGATTCTTCAAGCCATTCTTCATCTTTTATAGAGCAAAAAGATTGTTTATTACAAAACCTACGCAAACTGGATTAGAAGCCAAGAAAAAATATAAACTTAAGGTTTAAGAAAAGACGTGTATTTTGGTAGGTAAAACTCCTAATTACCGAGGCTCATAAAGTCAAAGTCAAATCATTTATTTCAAAGTAGATACATTTTGAATGCCAAAAATAAAATCAAAAGTTCTACTACCAGTTCGCTAAATTACGCCTCCGTCCTGAGAAGAACCGGCGCAAGAAACTCAGCGGGCATGTCTTTTTTTAAACGGTTTTATTTAGATCACCCCGTTTGTTTTATTTATTCTTTATTATTTATTCTTCCGTCAAATCTAGTAATTCGAATTTCACCGTCTTCCTTTCAACCGATTAATCTGAAATTTTGTATACACTTTGGATTTTGGTGACAATACAATTATATTTATTCATTATCATTATAAATTCAAGATGGCGGCCGCAACAAAATGGCGGATAACGTAGGTTTTATCAATCCCATCAATATGGGTATCAAAGGAAAGGGCTCAACAAGCAGAATACAATATACTATAAAAAATTGAAATCCAAGATGGCGGCCGCTACAAAATGGCGGATAACATTTTTTTATCAAACTAAAAACTAGAAAATAAAAATAGGTAAAAAACTTTTTCAGTTAAACGGTTTTATGTTAAACATACATTGCAATGTTTAAGATAAATGTACTAAAAACCAAAAAATAATAAAATAGATACAGTCGTGGGAATTATAAAACCGTTGGGCACATCAATTCTCTACAATCGTTGTTGTATTAATTATAATGTAACATTACAAAACAAACATTTTGATTTTCGATTGTTGACAATGACGTGCCCAACGGTTTTATAATTCCCACGACTGTATCTATTTTATTATCTTTTGGTTTTTAGTACATTTATCTTAAACATTGCAATGTATGTTTAACATAAAACCGTTTAACTGAAAAAGTTTTTTACCTATTTTATTTAATTTAATATTAACCACCACTATCTTACCACCACTTACTATCAGATGGTATCTGCTTGTTTTAATAAACAAATTGTAGTAGCCTATGTCCTTTAAGGTCTAAAGATTGTCTGTGTCAAAATTCATCAAAATCGGTTGAGAAGTTTAAGCGGGAAAACGTAACAGAGTTACTTTCGCATTTATAATATTAACTAACTGATCCTCGCAATTTGGTCTGCGTCACAAATGGGTTCAGTCAGCACTGTTAAATTTTAATAAGACCTACAAACTCGTAGTACATACTTAAATCATTTTGTTCTATTATCAATATTTTTCGCGCGCGATGTAAGAACATTTTAGAAGTTTTTTTATACCTTGCCTTACATTATTGAGGTTTTAGTATGGATCTCTATTTTTTTTTTAATAAATATAACCTGTCACTCAGGGATAGTGTAGCTTTCGATCGGTGAAAGAATTTTTAAAATCAGTGCAGTTGTTTCGGAGCCTGTTCGAGACAAACAAACATACAAAGCTTTCCTCTGATAATATATGTAGTACATATGTAGGGATAAACTTCGTATTGAAACCGCTGAAGTTGTTTAACCAACATTCATCACTCGAAGCTCCACAGTCGCGGTTTTAATAATGTCATTGGACGGAGTTATACAGCGTAATAAGTGTCAGGAATGGAATCTGTTGAGAAGGGTTTCAATGTAAAAATAATAAAAGAAATTTAATAACTAAAAAGCTTACAACCGGATTGTTCAATTACTTTTTTTAAAGTTTAAAAAATGTCAGGTTAGTTTATATAAATAAGTTTGTGGATTAAGATTGCCATTCAATGTCGTATCTATCTTAAGGTAAGTCTTATTCATGTCACAAAATCCTCAAACTTGTGACCTGTACCAACCCATTACTGCCCATTGTTGGGCTCAGGTCTCCTCGGAAGAGGGATTAGGCATGGTCCACCACGCTTGCCCAATGTGGATTGGGGACTCCACATATCTTCAAAGGATTTTTAGAACTCTTTACCGATATGCAGGTTTCCTCACGATGTTTTTCTTCACCGTTTTTAGCCAGTGGTGTTGTGAAAAATTGCACATAAATCTTTTTCACATTTAGATTTAGAGGTACAAGCCGGCCGGATTTGAACGCGTGACCTAAACAAAATCATAAAACACTATAATAATTCTGAAATTAAAATTAAATAACAACTGCCTCCTTTTGGTGCATTTACACAAACAGTTTTATTCGACAGCTTTCTCAGATTTTCATTTTTCTTACTGTGTTTTCCGCGACCCGACCCTTCGGAAGACCTTTCGGAAGATTTCACTGTTACTGATAAAACTTTCGCATGTGTGTAAATGCGCCATTTGTGACATATCATTTTCACTGTTCAACTAACACTAAATAGAGTAGGTACTCACAAAGTATAATTATTGTAAATAGGTTTTATTTATTTGGAATTTTTGTTTAATTTTGAAAATGAATTGTCATAAAACAAGATGACTTTTATATGTAAAAAACTTGAGAGGTGTCAAGGGACACCCGAATGGAACGAAGTTCCTTTCGATTAATTAGTGAGGGAATTGTAATAAAATATTTTGATCACAGCGCCATCTAGCATTAATTATATAAAACAAATAAAGTGTCGTGACAACTTTTTCATAAGAATTTCCGTCTAGCCCCCTTTCGATAACGCGCAATAAGGAACTTCGTTCCAAAAAAATGTATAGTTTAGTTTGGTATTAATTGTAAAGAAGAAAACATGGAATATATATTTAATTTGACCATGCTCCATAGTTTTATTATTTAAATTGCACCTTGAGGGATTTCCAACAATACTCCTAACATACTAAAGCCTACATCTAAAATTACATAGACACCATAAATCAGACAAGAATTACCGCGTAAAACGATCCCGGGTAATCCCGGCTTATTCCAGTGTCGAACAACCCCGGTATTAAGGGATATTTAAATGAACTGACATATTCCGACCCTGGGCAGATAGTCTTGTTGAGGTGGAACATGAATTTCGTGCTTTAAGGGCTTATTAAATCAATGCTATGCGTTTTTATACTCGTGATAATTTCTCAATGAAATGTCCGATTGGAATAAAACAAAAAGTATTTTATTTCTACTTTAATACCCTTAATAATGTTATGCTTAATTTGGATCAGTTTACATTTAAGTAGTAGAGTAATGACTCGCGATCTCATCTTGGCGGACTTCGCCCATCGCCGATTTCGCAATTGTAAAGAATACCGTAGAGCGTAACGCGTCATGTCGCTCTGCATTACCCCGTTCTGAGCGATTAGTGACTTAAGTGTGGTTTTACGTCCACATACCACACAGGCGATGCCCACAAAATAATCGTTTGATCTATCCATTTCATTTCATCTCAATTCTTAATCGCAATCGCACTCAAAGAGTCTCGTCAAAACCTCGCATCATTCTTTTCGGAGGCACTCAAGCGGATGCCTCATTATAAAGTACATTAACAAGATTGTCAAAACAAGTCGACGAGAAATAAAACAAAGTAACTTTATAATGCGGACATTTTTCATTGGAGGCGTTTAATGTCTCAGGCACACTGGTAAAGTCAATTTTATTTTGATCGACTACCAAAAAGGAAGAGGTAAACGATTGTCGTCTGTTTTTATGGTAGTTTCCGCATAGTTTCGTTGGTTGGCAAGATTTCATGAATTGCTGTGCGTATTTGTGTGTGTATTTCTTTTCTAAATGATCCGATTTCGATGATGTTTTTTTGTTAGAAAGCAGATATTTTGAATATTGTGTCATATAAATTTGATAAAGATCTGACTGGTAGTTTTTGTGCTATTCTTCAAAAAAAGAAGTCGGTCGTTTTCATTTTTGTGATAAAAATATTATTTGCACAACACAACTCATTCCTTGCGTAGTTTAAATAATAACTTTAGTTTAATACGAGTCCTTTACCCACATTAGGCTAGCCTCTACTGAGAAGACCAGTGCCCAGCAGTGGGCAGTAATGGGTTGTCAAGTACAAAACTTAGTAAACTGGCTATAAACACAAAATAGTTTATAAAACTAGGCTTTCATAGCCCAGAACTATAGCTCTCTAGTGAGTAATAAGCTGTGATGGATGAGTCCTAAAGAAATAAGAAACTACACACAATAGTCCCATTGAATTTGAAGAATGGGAACTAGGTCGAGGTATCAATACTTAAACTTTTCAAATATTTGTGGCTACTTAAAACCTTAAGTCTTAAACAGCAAGACGGTTCGAAAAATTTTGTCCGAGATTTACTTTTTCGATTGACAAGTTATTAATTCAATAAAAAAAAAAAAACTTGAGAGGTGTCATGGGACACCCGAATAGAACGAAGTTCCTTTCGATTAAAAGATATCTTATTTTTTTTTTCCTAACGTAACGCGCGATAAGGAAAGTGTTTTAAAAGATTTTGATCACAGCGCCATCTAGTGATAATCATCTAAAACAAAAATAAGGAACGTGTTTTAAACGATTTTGATCACACCGCCATCTAGCGATAATCATCTAAAACAATAAAAGTGTCGTGACAACTTTTCGTAAGATATTTTTCCGTCTAGCCCCCTTTCACAACGCGCGATAAGGAACACTGAATGGTAAATCTGAGTAAAATTTTTGTTGCTTAGGTAAAACATCTAAAAGTGTGGACGGACCGTTAAAATGAGTTTAATTTTTCCGTGAGAGCGGCTGCTCGTGACAGCGTCGGTGTATTTATGACTCTTTTCAATAGAAATGTTTAAACGACTCTCCAGCACATTTGCGCGTGATTAATGTCCTTTTAAATATGTGTAGAATAAGAGCTCACTGTTTTTTAGTTATTTGACGCGTGAATCTAGTAATGTTAGCTATCTTCTCTAATTTTAATACCTTTGTAAAATACGACCATCTGTGCGTTCGTGTTTGATGAAAACGTAGGGGAAGAGCTTCGTGTTGGTCAATAAATTTGGGTCGTGGACTTTAAACGTATTTATATACTATTTTCAACAGACAGTGGGAACGCTTTGGCTATGCCCGAAGATCCATGGGCAAAGCTAACTGCTTCTAGTAAAGGGCCGTTTTACTTGCAAAAGAACTATAGCTATATATATTGTTTTACTATAGATCTTTATAGCAGTATTGAGTGTGTGCGACAGAGATAGCGCTCAATAAAACCGACATTATGAACTACTCTTTTTCTAAAAGCCGATGTGCTAGAATTGCGGCCTTTTTGGTATGCAAAATTTTCGACAACTTAAAGGTCCTTAACTGAAAACCACTTACCATAACATTTTACTTTCCAGAGAGAGTTAAATGCGATAGACTTCAAAGTATCTCCGGATCTAAAGTTTGTGCTGCTTATATCAGACGTCAGGCCAGGCTGGAGGCACGGTCGTCTGGCGAGGTACCACGTCTACGATGTTATTAATAGGTAATCATTCCAATGTTTGTTAGATTGTAAATATCTGTTGGTGACTTGTTTTGTGTTGCGTATGTACAGCGTAGTCTGAGTAGAAACTAAGATAGTACTAAGGACAGCGATAGTTATTTGGTTAGATCTGACCAAGAACGCAAATACTATTAAGATTATAAACAATGTTACGAGTTGAGATTGAGGAAGACTCTTCTGGAATATCATCGAATGGTGTGAAAGAGGCAGAAATATATCTCTGTTTAATGACCCACGCTGGTTCTGACCCAGCGGGGTATTCCGCGGGAGGGTGACACGCGGTCCCATCTTGGCGGGCTTCGGAAAGCCCGCCGACCGAGAGAGCCGGTGGCCGTATTCGCCGGCGGCTACCGGTTCGGCGTCCGGGGACGGAGCCACGGGAAAGAGTGCCGAGCGCGTAACGCGTCGCGCCGTCCCTCCAAACCCCATGCTGGGTTCTGGCCTCAGCTGGTGTTCGGACGCGGACGGAAAAAAGAAATACACCGCTGTTTACTCTGTGAGTGACGCAAAAGTGCCGTTAGAAGATGGCAATGCATTTGGCGACGTTTTTGCGCCAAATTTGAAATTGAAATTTTAAATGGCATATTTTAGCCTAATTTGGCTAAAAAAAATTGGACTATTTTTTTATAGGTTTTTAGGACCAAAAGATTAAATGAAAATAGAAAAAAAATGGGGTAGAATAGCCTATTACACACACTTCTCTCGAACATTCTCGTGACCTACGATTTCTGTTTTAAACTCAGTTGATCAAGTTGTAGATTAAGTATGATTGGTAAAAACTAGTAAATAGTCATTCGAAGTTTCTGATACCCTGTTTAAAACTATACAGGGTGTTAAAATCCGATGAAACAATACTTTCACAGCAAATAATATATTTGATGTAGAAGCAATCCACCAAGTCTGGGTTTTCTAGGCATAATATATCATAAGTTATAACTAATGAAAACTACGTGTTAATTTGTGCATGATCAACTCTACCGTACTGACCTATACCAACAGCTAAAGACTTAAGCCGGCTAGTCACCTCCTGTATCATAGAACATTGTAATAATACACGGGACAAAAATCACATTCTAAACAACAACATGCGCCTGTGTGTGTGAAAATAGATATAGCACGCTAACTGTAGATCAGGGTAGGGTTGTCAAAAATATTACAAAATAATAATTTTTCAACGTATGGGAAAATAAAGTAACTATCTCCGTTTCAAAAGTATGTGTATATGATTTGAAATGTGATATAGATTAAGCCCTTAACGTATTGTTTCACCGGGCACCAACACACTGTATAGAAATATTATTATTTTCGATATACATGTAGCTGGAAAATTAAATGTTTTGACACACTATTGTTTTCCAGAAATAAAATCCTTATATCACCGATAGAAGATGATCGATCAGCACCCCTTTTACAATACGCGGAGTGGTCACCAGTCGGTTCCAGTTTAGTTTTTGTCCACGACAACGACATTTACTACAAACCGAGAGTCTTGAAGACGTTGGTCTGCAGAATAACTAAAGATGGTAAGTGCTGGGTTGGAAGTGGAGTTGAGACCTTAAGTTTTATTTTATTGTTAGACAGATAAATGAGCTTACGGCCCACCTGATGGTGAACGGTGACCGTCGCTCATGAAGCACTGCAATGTCAGAGCAATGAGGGGTCGTTATCCTACCTATACAGGACTTTTCTTAAACCTCGTTTAAAGAGTAACACAAAACCTTAAAACGTTACACTTACCAGATATTATTTACCACCACGGTAGTCCCGTTTATTTAGTTATTGCTGACAACATAAAGCTTTGGACATTAAATATTGACGCTCAATTTTCTCGTTGCTTTTATCCTTACAGTTAAAGAGAAAGACACTAGACAATAAACTCAGTAATTCTATATAAAGAAACCGGGTTCAGAACCGACAGGCTTGTACCTCTAAATCTTAATGTGAAAGATTTATGTGCGATTTTTTATAACACCACTGGCTAAAAGCGGTGAAGGAAAACATCATGAGGAAACTTGCATATCTGACAAGGCTTCAAAAATCCTTCGAAGATATGTGAAGTCCCCAATCCACATTGGGCAAGTGTGGTAGACTATGCCTAACTCCTATTCTGAGGAGACCTGGGTTGTTACAGTTAGATAAGCTTTGGCGTCTCTGACATTACAGAAGTCCTAAGTGATTATCACCAAGACAGTCTTAGATGAAAATCCCTCGATTATTCTCAACTGATTTCTACCAGGTGTCCCAGGAGTAATATTCAACGGCGTACCAGATTTCCTCTACGAGACTGAAGTACTACGGTTAGACAGAGCGCTCTGGTTCAGTCCTGATGGCCAGACGCTCATGTACGCGACGTATAACAACTCGCAAGTCCAAGAACATAAATATCCGTGGTATGGTTTGGACGATCCTGAACCACCGGCCTACCCCATTATAAAGTCTGTGAGGTATCCTAAGGTAAGTTTTGGATAAATGTTCTTTCTGATCTTTTAAAACCTCTGGGACATTGCTACTATTGGATATTTTACGCCCTACGATGTATGGCGTAGGCAGAGTGTTCTTCGCCGTAGGGATGTTAAAAAATAATAGATTTTTATTTTAATCGATTTTTAATAATTCGAATCGAAAAAATTCAATCGCATTAATCGATTATTTATTTTCATTAAAATCGATTATTGACTAATCGGTTATTGACTAATCGATTAATGTTTAATAAAATAAAATCGATTATTATTTAATCGATTATTTTCCATTAATCTCACATCTAAAACTTTTTATTGTGAAACAGTTAAAAGAGGCTACAATCCTACTAATGATAATTGATTACCGAGCCTCTTATGATAAAACTTACCGTTTTTTTACACGTTGCCGTTGGCTTGATGTAGACAATTGACAAATTGTATGTTATAGGATTCCCAACATACCAATTTTTAGCAAGATCCGAATTGATGTAACCTTGAATGTCTATTCTGACCGGACTATCTGCATTATTGTTATATGTATTAATCATAGTAATAATGTACAAAAAATACAAAAAAAATATTTTCAAACATAAAACTAATTTACATAAGGAGTTCAACAATGGCCCCCGCACTAGGCTAGGCCTGTATCGCGGGAGGCCGTAAGGATTGTACAATTATAGGTTCCAAATGAAAGATGTAGTTTATTTGTAGATAGTTTTATAGTGTCCTCAAGAAGTGCTTTGTTTTTACAGGTGAACACAAATAATCCAGAAGTGACAATATACGTGGTCAGTTTAAAAACGCCTAAATTCCTCTTTCCACACGCGATACAGTTTTCATCACAAGTTGATAAAAGTGAGTATCTATTTAACTAAGAAATTCTGATGATTCTTGCAATAGGTTAGTAAGAAGTACAAATTTGATGGCAACTTCTGAAATTCGGTTGCAATATTCAGTCATGATCATGAAAATCAAGCCTAAAATCACTGAGATCATTCAAAGTGCACTAATTACGTCGAAGAAGGTCAACCATAATGGGTTGAATGGATTGATAATGGGTCTCGAATCTCGATACTCTATTGTACACATTGTATGAAAGAATGCATAATTAGACATGGCGGTTGATGGATTTTCATTTCAAACATACATTCTATACATTTTTGCAGCCCGGCTTGCATAATACACACCTAAAAAAACTGTCTTGTAAAAATAATATTTTTATCACAAAAATGAAAACGACCGACTTCCATTTCTCGAGCATCGAAATCGGTACACATAGAAAATAACTACATGCAAAAACGCGCAGCAAATCGTGAAATTTTGTCCGTTAAAATACTCATTTTTAAATGCAGATGGATCTGCGAAGTAATCTTGAAAAAAAAATAGGACCCCATGACAACCATCACCTTTCATCTGACACCAGAATCATTCAAATCGGTTCACCCAAATACTCCTTTTTTGGAAGTCGGTCAATAAAATTATAATGCACTGAAATTAAGTTTGGAACGATATGATGCTCAACCATTATTGATTTCTTTATTATTTCCAGGTTGGTACGTACGCTGGACAGAATGGATGTCAGAGAAACAAATAGCGGTCTTGCTCCTCAATAGACCTCAAAACGTGTCTATCATCAGTGTCTGTAATGCGGTGCAGTACAATTGTCAAGATGTAAGATTATGTTATTTATAATACCAGTATTGTGGCGACCAATAATCGCGAGATCCTGAATCGCGGTTACGACATTTGCAAAAATCTTCGCATATATACGACATCTGAAATCTACTACAGCGGGCTTCGGTCTGACCGAGCATACACTACCTCGCCCGGTCGGAGATCTCCCTTTGGCCTTATATCACTGATAGCCTACAACTGGTGACCCTCGACAAAGAACACGCCTCCTTCAGGATTATCACACACCCCACCCCCGCACCCATACAGCTCTTGAAATTGGTTTCTTAGAACGCGAATCTTAGACACTCGAACTCGTTCCATACCTTCAGATTTTATAAAGTGAATGAATTATTTTTCTTTTATTCTGGTACTGTCCAGGACAAAATCACCCTTAGAAGCTGATCCCCAAGGAGGCTAAAATAACACAGATCATACTGGACTTGATAAATTCATATTGTGCATACGAATGAAATTAAAGACCAGACCAAAATTCTACAAATACCAAATATCCCAGTTGTTAGTGATTACAGGAATTAAGCTAGATATCAGTCGAAACCATAGTTTTGTTACGTATATTGCAAGGGAGCGGGGTGGGCGCAGCCATACACACATCATCATCATCATCATCAGCAGCCTATAGACGTCCACTGCTGGACATAGGCCTCCCCCAAACCTCGCCACATTGACCGATCCTGCGCCATCTGCATCCAGTGACCTCCCGCGATCTTGACCAGATCGTCGGTCCATCTTCAGGGGGTCTACCAACGTTGCGCTTACCGTTTCGTGGCCGTCCACACATGCATTCGTAGTAATGTCGTAGACTTACATACTATATCTAGCAAGTTTAAAAGAAAATATACTTTTCAGATCCACCGTGAAGAAACAGACGGTTCTCGCTGGTCAGGACTTGGAGCTGAGCCGGTAGAAGATGACTGTGGTTGGTGTTTCGGCCATGCATTAGTTGGGTCTCGCTCTGGTATCTACACCACGTCGCCTATAGCGGACACGACTGGGATATGGAGGCATGCGGTCAAGGTTACTGCAGATGGAAGGACTCCATTGACCCAAGGCAGTTTTGAGATCACGCAGTTGCTTGGGTGGGATGAGAAGAGGAAGTTTTTGTAAGTGATTAAATAGTATATGGACTTTGTTATTTAGGTATAGTATCGACAGGATAATTGACAATCGTCGAATCGAACATTCGGTTACTTGATGAAACAAAAAGAATTGAAATGAAATACTTTATTTTCAACATTGATGACGTACTCATTCTTGTTGACGTCAAAAGTTAAAAGCTACCACCAGTTCGGACACAAAAAAATTATAATTGTAGCCACCGTCCTGAGAAGAACTGGCAAGAAACTCAGCGGGCATTTCTTTTTTCTTTTATGAGCATATATTTTTTTTTTAAGTATTTTAACAGTATTATACAATTTTACATTAAATATAAAAAAAAAAATCGATTATGTTAATGAAACGACCTTGGCGAGCAACTCATTCCCACTTTGTGCAATCGTCCAAGTAATCATTGACCTTGTAGTAGGCTTTCTTGCACAGACGTTCTTTAATTGACGAACTGGTCAGGTTTGCAGAAAGTCACTGATTGCAAACAGTGTAAAACCGGTCGTTGTGGCGAGGTTTGGAGAAGGCCTATGTCTAGCAGTAGCTGTCTACGGGATGATGACGATAATGAAAAGAATTGAAAAAGTAGATATAAGGTAAGAGTTAGGTTTTTTCGGTTTACTGGACTTCACTGCTCAGAATCAATACTGTGGTCGCCGCTGTGGATCCTGTTAACACAGGAGTTACAGTGGTAGGAATGAAAGGTGGGCAAATACCTGAAATTACGGTATCATACATACAGCTTTCCGAAAGTAAGTCCACAAGAAAAATAGAAAATTCATAAACCACAATTAACTCACAAGGTATTTCGCACCAAAAACCTCACTTGCTCCTTAATCTCTAGGTACGTGGTCGGTACAGCAACAGACAAGCCAGGGGAGAGACATTTATATCGCGTAAGTGGAATAGAACCAGGAGTATGGACCCCACCACCTGTCTGCCTCACGTGTTCCGTGAGTCCTTCACCGCCAACCACTACGGAGGCTGATCAGGATGAGATGGTGAGTTGGCTATGTAGAACTAAAGCCAACGTTTTCTATGATACCGTTCAGTTTTTGTGACTATCTTGAATTGGAGCTTCTTCATTTTCACAAGAAGTATTAACCGTCGTTTATAAATCTTTTGATGATTCTTTTTTGATAGAAAGAAGATATTTCAAATGTCGTCAAGTTAAGGGAATCAAGGTTTAATAATGGCTGATCAGAGAAATCGAGGGAAATTTGAAAAGAGGTTGATTTAACTTTTGTACAAAAATTACTTGTTCAACTTCGAGTGAGGCTTTCATAGAGTCCTAAGTCTATCATATGATGGATCATTAGTTTCTATGACTGTGAAACTTTGATCAAGCGTCTACATGTTGACAACCCTTGTCCCACCCTTTTTTTAGTTGGAAGAATTTATAATTTAGTGGGATATGTGTCCTCCAATCGCTCACACTCAGCGTCCGAACCTCGGCTGAGGCTAGAACCCAGCACGGGGTTATGCAGGACGGCGCGACGCGTTACGCACTACGGCACTCTTTCCCGCCGCGCCGCCATTCCCTACCCTGCTCTCTTTCTTGTCCAATAATTACAATTAACCATATCTGAAAGCTTCTATCTTATATATATCTTATATAATATCTTATATCTTATTCTTAATATCTTATTCTATCAGGTATATGAAAACAGCACGTCACCATTACCAGCATGGCCGACATCTACGGTGCTACCTCACGTCGCAGACGAAAACGACTCCCTTCCCAGCGAATGCCTTTACAACAGGATTATGTTTAGCAAAAACTTTTCTTATTATGTACAGGTAAGACCCAGGTGTTTTCTGACAAGGTGACTTTGAAATATAGGCTCTAATAGCTTTGTCAGAAAGTTCAATTTCGATTTTTCGGCTCTGTTGGATTTGTAGACTCTTTTTTGAGACGAGAGTTTTTGGTGACTGTGTGTGATGAATGCTCGATTATGATTTTCCTTTCCTGGTGCTATCAATTTAACTATTAATTTAAAGCTGTGTAGTTCTCTTTGGCTCTTCAATCAATCAATAAAATCTTTAATATAAGGTTGTTGAACGTGAAAGCACCTACTAGACTTAGTTATAATGAGTTTTGTGAAGGCACTCAATACTTTTACAGCATCCTTTCTATTATAGGAGTGCCTTGGCCCCGGTCCTCCAGTGACTTTCCTATGCACGTTCTGGGGCGAAAGACGAGCAGTGTTGTGGGATGGATGGCCGCTCAGACAGAAGTTCGCGCAACTTGCACACCCGCAGGTCAAAGTGTTTCGAGTTGAGGTAGGTTCTGTTCAATAATTATCCAGATAAACAATCATCATCATTAGACTATAGACATCCACATAGATCTCCTCCAAACCTTAACACAACAAGTCTTGCATTGTCTGTATCTGATTTGCCGTGATTCTGACCGTTGCTGTTGACATAGACAATACTATTACTAGACTAGCTGCCCTACGCAACTTCGTCTGCGTCGTTTAGGAATTGTTACCGGAAATTTTATAAAAGTACTTATCAGGACGCTTCATTAGAGCCCAAACACGATGAGGTTATCTTGCTTATTGACGGAGTTCCTGTGGCCACCTTCCAGCTCCATCATCAGACCTTCACATTCATTCTCTACGCAAAGAACTTATCAGGACGCTTCATTAGAGCCCAAACACGATGAGGTTATCTTGCTTATTGACGGAGTTCCTGTGGCCACCTTCCAGCTCCATCATCAGACCTTCACATTCATTCTCTACGCAAAGTACTTATCAGGACGCTTGATTAGAGCTCAAACACGATGAGCTTGCAATAAAAAAGCCCGTGCTTAGATGTTAATATTCTGCGCTTCAATTTCTAGTGACACAGAACGGAACAAGCAGTCACAAGTATCAATATTGATTTTCTTTACAGGTGCAAGCGGAAAGAGAAGCTCGGGTCAGGTTATTGCTTCCCCCAGGATTTAAAGAGACTGACGACCTGCCTTTGCCACTCGTCTTACATGTGTAAGTTACTATTTATGAAAATTACAAACGGGAGACGAAAACGCAGCTATGGAATAAGGCACGAAGCTTAACGCAAACATTTAAGCCAAATTACGCTTTACTGATGGATGTCATCCCACGATTTGAACCTAGCCACAAACAAGTCCTATCTTCTATTCCAAGTACCTGGTTCGTGTAGCCCCTAATCTTCGCCGGACGTCAAATCATCTTCAAAGTAATTGTAGACTATCTGTATATACGTAGCAATAGATTCGTCTTCAAGAACCATAGGCAGCGGTCCGGCAGTGTACCTTGAGGTCCATGAGTAATGCTAAGCATTTATAATCAGTTGGGTTGTATGCTAACAAAATTGTTCTTTTTGTTGATACAGTTCAGCGGAACCTGGAGGTCAGCTGGTAACAGAACGATGGGGCCCAGGATGGGGCTGGTACCTCGCAGCTACCAGGAACTTCATTGTGGCGCAAATTGACGCTAGGGGATCAGGAGGACAGGTTGGTTTAAGGAATAAGATGAAAGCTGAAAGTACCTTGACAAGTAATAGTCGTGGTGGCCGAGTGGTGGAAGCGCTTGCCTTCCGTACGGGAGGTCGCGGGTTCAAAACCGGCCGGCTTGTACCTCTAAATCTTAATATGAAAAAGATTTATGTGCAATATTTCACAACACCACTGGCTAAAAACGGTGAAGGAAAACATCGTGAGGAAACCTGCATATCGGATAAGGATTCTAAAAATCCATTGAAGATATGTGAAGTCCCCAATCCGCATTAGGCAAGCGTGGTGGACCTTACCCCTCTTCGGAGGAGACCTGAGCTCAGCAGTGGGCAGTAATGGGTTATTACAGTACCTTGACAAGTCTGGGTTGAATTGAAAATTATGGGTTTTTTCCAGGGTGAAGAACTGCGAACTGAAATATACCATAAGCTAATGTCGATAGATGTGGAAGATCAAATCGCTGTTCTATCGTGAGTATTGTTTTTTAAAGAAAGGGGATATTCTCATCTTGCCTATTCAGATTTAGTATCGTAGCGTTCGTAGACGCACCATAATTAAGTTTCTAAAGAGAGTTGTAGCTATAGCGTCGAAAAGCTTTTGTGCAGCAGTGACATTGTACAAGGTTCTATACATCTACAGGTACTCTATCACTTTCTTCCGGACATTGTTCCTCGGTAGTTTAACGACATTTTTGTTAATTTATACAGGATGTTGGTGCCCGATGAAACAATACTTTAAGAGCTTAATCTATATCACATTTCAAATCATATACGCATACTTTTGAAACGGAGATAGTTACTTTATTTTCCCATACAAAGTTGAAAAATTATTATTTTGTATTATTTTTACAACCGGTGATTAGCCGGCTTAAGTCTTTAGCTGTTGGTGTAAGTCAGTACAGTAGGGTTGATCACGCACTAATTAACACGTAGTTTTGATTAGTTAAAACTTATGATATATTTTGCCTAGAAAACCCAGACTTGGTGGATGGCTTCTACATCAAGTATACTGCTGTATTTGCTGTGAAAGTATTGTTTCATCGGATTTTAACACCCTGTATAGTTCGAAATACATGATTTTTCATTTAGTTTAAAGTCAAAAAAGGATCCTCATCTAGCTAGTATTTCAGATATCTCCGTGACAACTTGAAGATGGTTGACGGTAGCCGTGTTGGTGTGTGGGGGCGTGGTTACGGTGGTGGTGCAGCGACGGCCTTAGCAGCAGATGACGCGAGGAACGTCACGCGATGCCTTGCCGCTGTGGCGCCGCTCACTGACCTTAGACATCATAGTAAGATATTTACATCTCCTTTGACATTTTCGTCAAAATTATGGTCGAACGCATTCTAGTTTAACGCAAAGATTCTGATCATGAATGAACGGCCAGAAACAAACCCGGGTAAAATGTAAAACCGAATTGGAAAAAGTTCACACGTATGCGTTTTTAAAGTAAAATCAAATCATAACGCTACAGTTCCCAAAACTTTGCTTCCGTCTTGAGAATAGCTGGTGGAAGAAACTCAGCGGGCATATCTATGTATCGAACCACAAGTGCATGGACACTACAACTCTACTTCTAAATAGTTCTAACTGTACTGTACTGTACCAACCAATTACTGCCCACTGTTGGGCTCAGGTCTCCTCAGAAGAGGGATTAGGCATAGGCCACCACGCTTGCCCAGTGTGGATTGGGAACTTCACATATCTTCAAAGGATTTCTTTAGAATCCTTTTCCGACATGCAGGTTTCCTCACGATGTTTTCCTTCACCGTTTTTAGTCAGTGATGTTGTGAAAAATTGCACATAAATCTTTTTCACATTTAGATTTAGAGGTACAAGCCGGATTTGAACCCGCGACCTCCCGTTCGGAAGTATTAAAATATTATATCGGAAGTAGGTATAGAAATAGTTCTAACGCCATATTGTTATTTACAGAGTCATACTGGGCTGAGCGTTACGGCGGCTACGGGTCTGGTTGGGCCGGCGCACTAGGAGCAGGCGCAGTATGGCGGCGCGCTGGGAACTTACCACCACGACGCGTGTTGCTTGTACACGCTGCAGCCGACCTGGCTGCACCTCCGCCTCATGCCTTAGCACTAGCCCGGGCACTGGTTAGAGCTGCCGCGTTCTATACACATCAGGTACTGTGATCTATAGTGTGTTAAATGGGTTCTTGTTGGGTGTGGTGTGATGACGTGACCGATATTGCAGCACCGCCTCCTCATGCTTTAGCATTAGCCCCGGCACTGGTTAGAGCTGCAGCGTTCTATACACATCAGGTACTGTACTATATAGTGTGTTAGATAGTCTGATTGGTTGTGGTGTGATGACGTGACCGACCTTGGAACACCTCCGCCTCATGCCTTAGCATTAGCCAGGACTCTGGTTAGAGCTGCCCCGTTCTATACACATCAGGTACTGTGATCTATAGTGTGTTAAATGGGTTCTTGTTGGGTGTGGTGTGATGACGTGACCGATATTGCAGCACCGCCTCCTCATGCTTTAGCATTAGCCCCGGCACTGGTTAGAGCTGCAGCGTTCTATACACATCAGGTACTGTACTATATAGTGTGTTAGATAGTCTGATTGGTTGTGGTGTGATGACGTGACCGACCTTGGAACACCTCCGCCTCATGCCTTAGCATTAGCCAGGACTCTGGTTAGAGCTGCCCCGTTCTATACACATCAGGTACTGTGATCTATAGTGTGTTAGATAGTCTGGTTGGTTGTGATGTAATGACATGACCGACCTTGGAACACCTCCGCCTCATGCCCTAGCATTAGCCAGGACCCTGGTTAGAGCTGCCCCGTTCTATACTCATCAGGTACTGTGATCTATAGTGTGTTAGATAGTCTGGTTGGTTGTGATGTAATGACATGACCGACCTTGGAACACCTCCGCCTCATGCCTTAGCACTAGCCCGGGCACTGGTTAGAGCTGCCGCGTTCTATACACATCAGGTACTGTGATCTATAGTGTGTTAAATGGGTTCTTGTTGGGTGTGGTGTGATGACGTGACCGATATTGCAGCACCGCCTCCTCATGCTTTAGCATTAGCCCCGGCACTGGTTAGAGCTGCAGCGTTCTATACACATCAGGTACTGTACTATATAGTGTGTTAGATAGTCTGATTGGTTGTGGTGTGATGACGTGACCGACCTTGGAACACCTCCGCCTCATGCCTTAGCATTAGCCAGGACTCTGGTTAGAGCTGCCCCGTTCTATACACATCAGGTACTGTGATCTATAGTGTGTTAGATAGTCTGGTTGGTTGTGATGTAATGACATGACCGACCTTGGAACACCTCCGCCTCATGCCCTAGCATTAGCCAGGACCCTGGTTAGAGCTGCCCCGTTCTATACTCATCAGGTACTGTGATCTATAGTGTGTTAGATAGTCTGGTTGGTTGTGATGTAATGACATGACCGACCTTGGAACACCTCCGCCTCATGCCTTAGCATTAGCCAGGACTCTGGTTAGAGCTGCCCCGTTCTATACACATCAGGTACTGTGATCTATAGTGTGTTAGATAGTCTGGTTGGTTGTGATGTAATGACATGACCGACCTTGGAACACCTCCGCCTCATGCCCTAGCATTAGCCAGGACCCTGGTTAGAGCTGCCCCGTTCTATACTCATCAGGTACTGTGATCTATAGTGTGTTATATGGTCTGGTTGGTTATGGTATGATGACGTGGCCGACCTTGGAACACCTCCGCCTCATGCCTTAGCATTAGCCAGGGCACTGGTCAGAGCTGCCGCGTTCTATACACATCAGGTACTGTACTATATAGTGTGTTAGGTAATCTGATTGGTTGTGGTGTGATGACGTGACCGACCTTGGAACACCTCCGCCTCGTGCCTAACTAGCCTGGGCACTGGTTAGAGCTGCTGCGTTCTATACACATCAGGTAATGTGCTCCAAAATATGTAAAATAGGTTTCTTTGTTACCAAAAAACTGCCTTTATGGTTCAGCTCAGTTAGAGTACACGTGACCTCATCATCATCAGTCTGTAGACGCGCACTACTGGAGCTCGCCACGACCAGGTGGTGACTTTTCGCGGTCCTAACCAGGTTGTTGGTTTACCTAAGAGGTCTACCTACACTGTCCCTACCGGTTCCTGACCTGTTCTTCGTGTGAATCCCACGATTTGTCCTAATAAACCCTAGAAGTTAAAAAGACCATGGGCTGATAAGTAGTTATTGGAACAAAGTTCCTTATCGCGCGTTGTGAAAGGAGGCTAGACGGAAAAAATTCTTACGAAAAGTTGTCACGACATTTTTTTGTTTTAGATGATTATCGCTAGATGGCGCTGTGATCAAAATCTTTTAAAACACGTTCCTTATCGCGCGTTACGTTAGAAAAAGAAATTATAAGATATCTTTTAATCGAAAGGAACTTCGTTCTATTCGGGTGTCCCATGACACCTGTCAAGTTTTTATATTTTGTTTCATAACGATCCGAAAACGCGACTTACAGTCCGCATTAATAAACATTCAGTTAAACCAACACTAAAGTAAAACCTCATTTCAGATCTACCCCGACGAGGGCCACAATTTCGAGCGCTCATCCATTCACCTCCACAAGACTTTGGAACAGTTCTTTGACGAATGCTTCGGACCAGTAGAAGTTGCTGATTGGGACGCCACTGGAGTGGGAGGACTCTTCCCGTTCAGAGATTAAACTTGCAAATCAATATCTGGTGGACGTGTTCAAATATCTTTGGAATTTTGCTGCAATATTCCGATTTTTTGGCAAATTCGTTTAGATTATCTATGATTGTTTTAATTATTTCTTAACTTACATATTTTTCAGACTTTGAAGGAATCGATCTATTAGGTCACTTTTACCACACGTAGGTATATTGCGCCAAAGATTCAGAGAAATTCGTTGCATGATTAGCAACCGTCACTACTATTAAATAAATAAATATATTATTAAACATAACAAAACCATACAAAGAATCTGCTCAGGAACCACGTAGGGCTATGAACTTATTTACCTTAAGACACAAACTGAACTGTAACTACCATCAAAGTTTATCTGTTTGAATATATACCCGATAAAAAAAGGGTAAATAAACAAAAATATTAAGCTAAAATCGATACACTCCTTTAATACGATAAATAGCTTAAACGTTCTCCGGAAAAACTCCATTAACTGCAGGATCATTTTTTCCATATAAGCCGTTCACTGCGACAAGAGGTGTATCAACCATGACCAGACGTTGGCGACACGCGGTCAATTAGATCCCAATTCCTTTAACCACTCAACTGGGATCGGCAACCAAATTGGTTTGTTTACTTTTGCCAAGTCTGTGGCAGGAGACAAAATTGAGCACAGTTCTAAAACTTGTTTCATTTTCATTTTTTAACCGTCTCATATTTTACGGAGATGATATATCTTCGCTGATAATGCAATACAGCGAAAATATAAGGTTTAATTAAAAATCAAAATTAAAAATTATTAGAAAAAAATGTTTTTAAAAAGGGGCTCAAACACGTTATTGATTCCGAACGAAGTCCCCAGTTTCGCCATCTAGCGAATAGTGACGTTCCCAGTTGAGTGGTTAACAAAGTTATGCTCTTGGCACTAAAGGGAAGTTCACCTTTTTCCTTGTCACACAGGAAAGTTGCAAGAGGAATCGTTTTCCTCTTTTAGCAGCGAACGTAAAGATCTGGATTTTAAAATATAGTCGAGCAGTACATTCAATTTGGCTGTTTAGTGAAAAGTATACATCTTTGATCTAGCAACCTTTTCACTGGACGTAATCTGCAAATGCTTCAAAAGACCACGGGGAAAGACCTCGTTGATTTTCTTATGATTATTATAAGGAAAAAAGTATTTTAGCGTTACTTATCAAATCTCTATTTCTATGTCGCTTTCAGTGTCATAAAATGTCTAGCTTTAAATGTACTTATTCTTTGAAAGTTATCCTGAATTTAGATAAAAAAAACTTGAGAGGTGTCATGGGACACCCGAATAGAACGAAGTTCCTTTCGATTAAGAGATATCTTATAAAAAATATTTCCCTTCGTATAAGGAACATATTTCAAAAGATTTTGATCACAGCGCCATCTAGCGATAATCATCTAAAACAAAAAAGTGTCATGACAACTTTTCGTAAGATTTTTTTCCGTCTAACCCCCTTTCGATAACGCGCGATAAGGAACTTCGTTCCAATGAGCCAAGCCTATTGAAAAAGGAGAAAAGTATAGGTATTTAGCAAAATACGTACCCCTGTAGTAAGACTATGGTAAAAAACAAATGAATAGCTTAAAACAAAATACATAAAAATATGATTACGTAGTTGTATATACTAAATCAAAGCTTATTACAAATTTAAGAAAGTATTGAAAAATCTCAGTATAACTTTCAAAGAATACATTTTAAAACCTATTTATGTAATTTAGTTGATCTATTCTAGTCAAAACTAGTCTTGCTATTTAAATAGTTAAATTATTTTGTCTGTGTACGAGTGTAATAGCGAAACATGGATTTTCATCAAAATATTTATTTAATGTATGGTATTTAAGCGAGTGAAATTATGCGAATTAAATTTGACCAATTTCCCGGTTTACGATCGAACTGAATTGCTTTTTGGGAGGAATATAAACTTATTATGGTACTACCCAAAAGCAAACGAAAAGAGAGTAGACAAATTTGTTCTTAAATCTACCCGCAGTATCCAGTCTTCTCGTGATCGTAACATTTGCAACAACGTTGAAATATCGAGACCACTCAATTAACTAAAAATCGTGATAAGTGCATGAAAGAAATATAAATATGTTTACAGAAGGAATATTTTTATAAAAGTTAAATTTTGAAAAATCCCTACACATTCGGACTCGCAAATATTAAGTCGTTTCACTCGTTGAAAATATCCATGTTTGGTTATTTCGCTAAATTCTGCTTCTTAATTTTAGTAAATCGTTCCTAGATTCCCTTGCCATAGGTAATACTATAAAATATTCTAAATATTCTATGATCTTGCTAAAGAGTAATTAATTTATAGATGAGTCTGGTTTGAAGGCGTCAACTTAAGTTTTGGAAACGTACGTAATCCCACGTGTACGAAAGTAAATGTTTCATTCATTTAGTTAGAAAAACAAAGCAGAAATTTCAAGCAAATTATCTCTAGTGCTATCCCAACATACCGACTGTCGATATCGATAAAACAAAGTGAACTTAAGTTTTTTAGAACATAAGTTGTCGCCTTCAAAACAATCGACAAGAAATCTAAAACAATATTTTAATAGAGAACTAAAGAGTATTTTATCCTATTCCTGTATTTTATTAAATAAATTATATAATAATAAATGTTCAAATAAATCGGTGTTGAGACTAAAAAAATCTAAATGTGATAGGTGTTTTTATTATAGAAATATTTTTATTGTTTAACTAATATGTGCGTGTGTACTTTATTGTTAAAAAACTAAAATGTTCGCAATGTACATTTGATGTACGTAAAGGTAGACACTTTGACTACTCGTCGCCTCAGTGCTTGTTTGGCCAATCTGATTTTTTTTACGAAAATTACTATTTAATGCAGTATTATAAATAATAAAATTTCCATCCGGCTGGTAAAATATTTTTTTTTTAATATTCAATTCTAAAACAATAAAAATCTCATTTCAATTTTTTTCTCAACACGGCACTTAACGAAAATTCCGTGCTTGTTTGCTGTCTCCTGTAAAACTTGCTCGAGTGCAGATTGGCCAAACAAGCACTGAGGCGACGTACTGGTTTTCCTGTGGATTATAAAACTTATTTGAATCATAGACTACGAATTTGTAAATAAAATTAGAATGTAAAAAATCATTGTATTTATTCTGCTCAATCAACTATTGCGATTTTTCATAATTATATTAATGAAGAAACTTCTGATATGAAAATCATTTGACATGATATACTTTACTTGTAAGTGGAAACTGTTATGTAATAATTTGTACATTTCTGTTGGTTTCCCAAATAAATTAAATAAAAATAATACAATGCCTGAACAAGGTGTTGCAACAGACAGCGATTAATCTACATTTAAAATGTTCCTAGGCAAATTTGAATCAGCTCATCGCATCAATTTCCAAAAAAAATTGGGTACTTTTCTCGAAAATCTCTATACTCAAAAACCATATAACAATATTCGACATAATAATATGATGAACAGAAACTCTTCGTTTTATTTTTAACATAGTGAAGTACACACGTATTTTAATGAATGTAATAAATTAATTTATTAAGCTACATAATATTTAGTATTATTATAAAGATGTAGGGCTTTTTCCTACGTTTTGTCCAACAGTATTTTTGTAATGTAATAAATAAATATTTAATTATTTTTAGGTTACAAGTTTTACTGTTAAATATTATCTTGTGCAAAAGAAAAGTTGGTAAACTGAATCACCAAAAAAAATGTGAAATATTATAACTATACAATGTATTTCAAAGGAAAATTAACCTCCTGTTATGTCTAACTTATTCGTACATCATTTTAAAAGCAAAACTTGTAACCTTTAAATTTGAATCTAGTTAAAGAATTCTAAAAAATATTAAAACAACTATTGTGTAGAATTTAAGACCATTACGTTGTGTGTCTTATTTAAATTACCATTAATATTATATACTTACTAATATGAATTCAATTCGACAACAAAAGAATACTGTTATTTGAAAGCTTATTTTTACCATTAACTGGCTGTTTTGTCTATCTTATATTAAAAAAATATGCTTTATAAAAGGCATCTAAATTTCAACATTCTACCTAAGAGTTTAAAGTATAATATTATAGAGAGGACAATGAAACTACTCTGCTACATTACTTTTTTGTTCAAACTAAATAGTGCCATCTAGTATCGAATGGACAAACTATTAATTATAGCTATGGGTTACTTATAAAAACAATTTACCTACATCTATTTTAATGGTCTTAAATTCTTATCGTAATGTTCAAAATGGAGTACATAAAAATATGAAATATAGTTTATAGCTGTCGATATTATAAAATGTAATTAATGTGTTTATAAAGCTCAGTGGATGTATGTTTGTTTACGTTGTGATGTTTTAAAAAAAAGTATATGAATAAAAGGTATTGTTCCCATTCTTAGTTTTAATTTAACCTTGTACTTGACATCTTAAAAGTATCGTAACTTTTTATTGGATCTTTTGCACATCCCTATTTCATATCTATACTATACTAATATTATAAAGCTGAAGAGTTTGTTTGTTTGTTTGTTTGAACGCGCTAATCTCTGAAACTACTGGTCCGATTTCTTCTAAAAATTTTTTCACTGTTGGAAAGTCCATTTATCGAGGAAGGCTATAAGCTACATTTTATTTTGAAAAAAATTAGGGATCTGTATGAAAATATTAAAATTGTAACACAAGGTGTAAAATCGAGTACCTATTTTTGCGTACGCTGCAAAAACTATTGACAATAGAACAAAATGATGTACTACGGGTTTTTAGGTAATTGTAAGACCAACAAAAAAGTCCGCGAGAGCATATATCTATCATAGTTTAGTCACAATAACCGTTTTTATGTTTATGAAAAATAATATTTCGTCCCAAGACTGAATTTAATGTTAAATGAGTATCGTTATATTAACCCTTATCCAAATTAAGTATTATATTATCAAGAATATTAATGTAGAAGTAAATTACTTTTTGTTTTATTCCAATCGGACTTTTCGTTGAAAAGTTATCCCGAGTATAAAACGCAATGAATACACTCAACGCGGGCCGCGTAAATAATGTCGCGACAACATTGCGAGTAAGTACTGTTTGAACCCCTTTGTGACGCAGACGAAATTGCAGGGGTCATCTAGTTATTATTACAAACCTAAATGCTTGTAGTTTTTTTAAATCTTAAAAAGTGCTTAAGAAATCTTTGACCTAAATCTACTATTTGTAATGAGTTTTAGTGTAAAATGAATGTAAATTTTGAAATAAAACTACAATTGATTGGAATCACATTTATTATCTTACACAGATATTTGTATCTTAAATAAACAATTTTTTTCTACACTACAACCCGGAAAGCAGCTTGATAATGCAGTGTCTGAAAATAAAGAAAATTCATTAAAAAAAAATATTGCATATATAGGATGACCAATCTAACGTTTGCATTTTGAACTACTGTTTATTTAGAGAATGACAGCTCAAATGTCATTCAATTTGTGTTCATAATTTAGTAAAAGGTTTGACATTTACGAAATGGGACGTTATACGCTTGAACAAAATAGGGAAATATTGAAAAATTACTTCCAAAGTGGTGAGTCTTCAGTCCAAACTGTAAGAAATGTGTGTGTGTGTCAGATGAAGCCCATTTTCACCTCAGAGGCTATGTCAATAAGCAAAATTGTCGCATCTGGGGGTCGGAAAATCCACACGTCACCATTGAGAAGCCAATGCACCCACAAAGAGTTACGGTTTGGTGTGAGTTTTGGTCCGGCGGCATCATTCGAAAATGAGCAAGGAGCCGCCGTTACGGTCAATGGCGAGCGTTACCGTGCCATGCTCAACGAATTGAAGAGTAGAGAACTAGCAAATAGACGTCGGTCAAAATTTACTTAATGATTTTACTCACCATATTTACTTCCAGCGGTTGTTCTCGTAGTCCCACTTGGAGGAGAGTCCATCGATGGGGTTCACCTTGAGGTCCAACATTCTACGGAGTTGAGCCTTCTGTCTCTCTTCGCTGAGAGAATCAGGGATGGGGCTGTACACTAGAACGTGATACATTTAATTTTAAAATATAGTTTAACCCTTTCACACTCAAGGGAAATATTTTTCCCTTCTACAAAAATCGTTATTATTATTGAATCAATATTTTTTTTAATGAATGTCAAACGTTACGTTTACGTACGTTGTGTTAAAATGTTTCATATGAAATTTATAGGAAATTTGTACACCCTACTATGTTTTTCTAGTGATCTCTTACTTTACAGAATAACTTAAATATTGTGTAGTATTCGCATATTTAGTCTCAGTCATCTTATGGTCCTGAAAGGGTTAAGTATCTTGATAATGAAAATTATTCATATGCACAAGTTGCACAACACTTCTGCCTAAAACAGTGAAGGTGGAAAATGATTCTTAAAATCCTTTGAAGATATTCTTTGAAGTCACCAATCCACATTGGGCTAGCTTGGTTGACTATGCCTGATCCCTATACTTTCCCAAAAGGAAGGTTCAACTGTGTAATGGTTAGTTTGATTGATTCGGCTGATTTCGTCATATCTGAAATGTAAAGCCCAACCTTTTTCGTATGGTCGTCCTAATTGAATCTGTTCATAAATTATTATCTTTAAGGTATAAAATCAGGATTTTTTATTTTCTGTATGAACCGATTTTGATGGTCCTTTTTTGAAGATACTTTTGGCTAAATCGCGTATGCATTTCCAATAACATTATCAAACCTCCCTCCCTTTTCTGAGACCTGAGCCTAACAATGGGCAATAAAATCTAAATATGTTAGATCGCTTACCAAAGACCTTCATGGCCATGTAGATCCAAGCAGCCAGGGATGAGAGCACAAGGGCCCATCCTATGACTCCCTTCCATTCCCCGGTGGGGGCTTGGAACTCGGCAAAGGTCTGGCAGAAGGATGCTCTGTAGAGGGTTTTCTTCTCTTCGAGGGTCAGTTTGCGCCAGTCACCCTTTTCTTTTTCACGGAGGACCTGTTTTTGAGATGAATGTTTATATGAAAGATGGTAATTCGATCTTTATTGTAGTGTTAATACAGTTGACATACTATTCTATAGGCACATCTTAATGATTGGAAATTATAATTCAGCATATAATATCAGAAATATTTATTTACACATTTAAATATGCAGGTACACCAGGCAGCTCATTGTTTAGGCCCAAATTAAGTTATTAAATATCCATGGTGCTTATTTCAATTCTACCCAAATATCGCTTCTATTACTGTCCACTTTGTAAGAGAAGGAGAAATTCAGATATGAGGCATTTCACGTGAAACGGATAAAATGAAAACCAGACCAAAAAAATAAAAAATAATAATGCATATATTTTTTACTTCCACTAAAGTACAAAACTAACTACTTTCATCAAAATCCAGACGTATTTTTCGTTGTCCCTTTCACTGGAAATTACTCATATATCTTCTGATTAAATTTCGAGACCCAAGCTAAGTTAGCTTTCCCTCGGGTTTCTGGGCTTCACTGCTGTCATTACAGTGGTTGTCGCTGTGGATCCTAGCTACACAAAAATTACAATAATTACCTTGATGTCAGGAGTGTCAGCGCGGAAACGGATGGCCGGCAGAGGGAAGTCAGGCCTGTCCACGTAGTTGGGTTGGCCGTTGTAACCGTAACCCACCCATTCACGCTCACCAATCTGAAAGTTAATAGTGTTTAGTAGTACTCTGTTACTTTGCATTTCATTGTTTTGCAATATCAATAGCTGAATATATAGAATAGATCTATACTAATATTTTGAAGAAGTAATGTGGTGTGTGACTTTATTGGTTGATTTTTACCAATAGGAACCTGTTGTTGTGAGTCATACTTATAGTAATTCTAAATTTAAATTAGGTTAAATGTTTCTACCATGGGTGCTGGTCAACACGTTTGAAATAAAAAGACTCTTCATGTTTTCTACTTATTATAAATTTTGGAATAAGTCCAGTAGTTTTTGTATGTATACATATCTGACATACAGAAAAATATAAATTCTTTATTGTTTAATAATAATAATGTTAGTTTCTTTTTGGTTTTTGAGCTTGAGTTCCTTCTTTTGTAAATGACTCAGTCAATAACAAGTAATTAGAATATCACATAAACTTAAAGAATTAATGTTTTATTACTCACTTTGGCAAGTTCAGTGTTGCCGGTGGAGCCTGCACGAGCGCAGACAGGCACACGGATAGCGTTGATGAGCGCTCTGCGCATCAGATAGTTTGCCATTTTTCTGAAAAAGAAAAATTGTTTGAACCTCTTTGCAAAATAATATGGCTGCTATAGCCATAAGATACTTCAAGTAGTAAAAAAAATGTATTCTTAATTTGAATTGTTTTTGTAGTTATTTATGTTTATAATAATGACAACATTGTACTTTTGAACCCAACTAAGATATTGTGATAAAGACTGAAAAGATAGAAAAAAATGTATTTATCTCAATAAACAAAATCCGAATTAGTTTCTTATAATATAAATAAAAAAAATTGATCGGTAAAACCAAAATTAGAGTAATTGATTTTAGACCATTGTAATAATTTGTGAAATACAATTTTACTAAGAATACAGTTATACATTCATTATAATGTTATAGACAGGCCGTAATCAAACAATGATAAAAGAACAATGTTGCCTATGGACACCAACAGTGCCAGCTAAGTATGAACAGTGACAAAAGTAGTACAAATTTGATAATACCTAAATTTTGAGGTTACTTTTCTATATCAATCGATAGTGAAGAGTTACATAACAATAAATTCTTTGAATAACACTTCTAAATAGTAAAAATGTACATGGTATTGTGAAAACTTGAGTAATGAAGGCTAAACAATTTTAAAAAGATTAATTTTATTAGTAGAATAATTTAAAATTTAAACATCGAATTCCGTAACACTTGTCATTTTTGTTCAACTTTTTTGTCACTTACCGATTCTAATTTGTAAGTTTTAGGAAAAAATTTACGTGGAAATAAGTATAATTGTATATTGTTTAATTTTCAATAATATCAAAGCCAATTTACCTGAAAGAATTTGGCCTAAAATACGGAAAATCTTATCGCACTGACACTATCACGATTAAAAAATTGGCAAACAGCGGCCTCTGGTGTCGCAATTTTGTAAACTCAAGTATTGATATTTAGACGTTTTGTTTTTAGATAAGCACTATAACTATATAAACTATATAAATAATATAAAACTAGTAAAACTATAAAATAAGTATAAAACTAGTAAAGATAAGATAAAACTAGTAAATTCTAAATTATTATAGAAAAATGAAATAACTATTCTAAAATAAATTTACGCTCATCAAACATAAAAATCAATTAAAATTTTACATTTTAATTATATATTTACTTGTGTAGAATTCTTATTGTTCAGTTGTTTAATTTGAGCGGCAATTTCAAAATGTACATTTGCTCGTTTTGCTTTTAGGTAGGCATTACGAACTAAATCTCAATAGATCATTATTATTGGAAAATAGAGACTTTATAGAGATACCATGAACAGTCATAGCACTTATTATTTATTTTATTTAATATTTATAGTAACACATCACAAAATCCATTGCAAGTTTACGCTTTGACTGTATTTAGACTTCAGAATTACAAAGGAACACACAGTAGGTGACGAAACTTACATCGTAAACCACCCTTCACACTACTACGTACATTGTATAATATAATTAATTTTGTAGTTGATCCAAATGAATAAATAAATTGTATTATTGTTTTGTAAAAACTGTACTATTTGCAATACTTAAATACATGTATAACCAGCTGTGCTAATAGTAATTTGCAATGTAAATTAATCCAGTCTAGTACGCATATTAAGCTGGGACGGGCCGCAAAGCAATATCCAACTGAATCCGTTAAAGTTTGTACGCAGTCTTTTGGATGAATTAACTCACACCTTGACGGAATATTCGTACAGCACAGACATGATGCGATGCGTTCCGTCTAAATGGGCGCACGCCCTCAACCTCAACTGTAGGCACGTAGTGTTGAGCGGGCTATTTTCATCGACGTCATAGTAGGCACGTAATAAATCACGGATTGAGTAATGAAAACTTAATAAATCGTTAATTGAATCGTTAATCGATTTCTTTAATTACCAGTTTAACTTCGTAATGACTTTCTAAATCATGACGATAATTAATAAATGAGCACGAGTGTAATATTCATTTTTTTTTTTTCTAATATCGGACAAACTGCAGCTGATATGAAGGAACAAAGAAACAAAAAACATACAGATGAATTTAGTACCTCCTTTTTGGAAATCGATCAAAAAATTAAAGTGTATTTGTTTTTGAAAAAGATGACCTAACAAATTTGTTTATTAAATAAATTTACTGAGTTTACGATGAGATGAATACAGAGTAGTTTTAAAAATATTCTTGACAAAATAAAACAATGAAAAACACCAAAAAGTCTACAATTTTTTTTATTTATATCTCATCTACCATTCTCATTCTTTACTTCATCCACAGCTTCGGCTATAATATCGTAAATTTCATTTTTACCTAAACTATCTAATGTCGCATTACTTCTATGTGTTAAATCTCTAAAACTCTCAGTAGCTATACTGATTCCACTATCTGAGTCTTCCGCCATTTCTTTTTTCTCACTTTCCGATAAATACAGTAGAGTTAAAATATTTTCATCTAATTTTTTCGAATCAGCTTCACTTTTTAATTTTACTTCATCAATTGGAACAATCATCATATCGTCAATTTTTTCTACTGGTTTTAATTTAGTATCGTCTTCTTTTATTTCTTTTGATAATTGTATATCTACAGTTGTTATTGTTTCTTCGGTCTTTTTACGCGGTTCAAAGTCTAATTTGGTAACGTATTTACTATCTGCAATGCTCTGATTAGCTTCAATATCAGTGTCATCCATCAAATCAGCGTATTGTTCGATATCTTTTTGGCTGAACATAACTCTTAGGAATTCTTTGAATAAATCCTTAACGCTTGTATCTCCTTGTCCTTCCCTCCCTGTTACATTGTTAACAGTGATTTCTGGTAACATTTGGGCTGCACTCAGAGGTTCTATTTTAAATGTCGTCGTTTCAGGTACGTAGGGATGAGGCGCTGTGTACCGTGGAGGTTTGAGCGTCGTTCTTTTATTACCGTGTGGAACGTCCTAAAATTAAAGTTTATTAATTTCTGTGGGAAGACTACTCTTAGAATATGTAAAGGGAGCAAGGGAGATGTTTCGTTGCACGTCAAAAATAACAAAGGATAATTATGGAATACTGAAGAACAATTAATTGCTGTTTGGTGTTTTACAGGGGAAAGAGTGCCGATGGCGTAACGCGTCGCGCCTCATAATCCCGTGCTGGGTTCTGGCCTCAGCCGGGGTTCGGACGCTGAGTGTGAGCGGTTGGAGGTTTTAGTGCGGTTCAACTCCCACATACCGGAGGGAGGATAGATGAGGGAGGATCCGGTGATTTCCTCCAACTATTTTATAATATTTCATTATTATTTTAAAACTAAAACACTAAAATTACCTGTGTCATAATTTCATCTATCCAATCAGCATAATATCCAACTTTGACGAAGACAGTGGGTGAATCTGAGGCGCCGCATACAGGAGCTCCAAAGCTGATGATGCCGGCTAAAATACCATCAACTATGCCTGGTCCTCCTACGTCATGCTGTAATCAGATATGATAGTTGGCCTAGCAGCCCACGGTTATATAAATAGGTTTTTTTCATTCAAAATCAGTTTTACTTAACTCTGAGCGAAAATTTCTGACAGAGAATATGTGATTGCCTTCCTTCCTTCCTTTAGTAGCTTTAGTATGACAAAAATGTAAAAAGACAAGCTTATGCATATTATTCCAAGATTAAAGAAAGTGATAAAATGTGCCAGTACCAGAAACCCACATAAGATCTAGCCAATTCGCAAGCAACCAATCGCCGTATGTCTTTCTGCCGTTCTGAAGAAAACTTAATTTTCTGATATTTATTATTTCTGAGTATAATTACACATAAATTAACATAACAACATACATTACATGCACCTCCACCTTTCGTGAAGAAACCAGCACAGAAATTCTTGTGTGTGACGTATTCACTGAAAATTTAAAAAAAACTTAAAGCACTAATGAATAGGAATGAAAATAGAACTATTCCCTTAATTAATGGTTTTTGTTTCAAGACAGTTAATTTGGTGACCTGCTCTTCTTACATGGCTAGAGAATCCGAAGTTTGGGATCGACGGCGTATACGTAGCAGTGAACGAACGTGGGCTAATGATTTTGATGATGTCGCTACAATATTACTAAATCCACAGGATAGCAGCTAAAGACTGGTTATTAAAGCGTGTATCCAAAAGCTTGCAGGGACGCGATTGCATGCATGCACTTTTGATACAAGCAGTAAGGACAGTGCGTAACGCGGCTTACCAGTCGTTCCGTAATCAGCATAGCGTACACTCGCGTTCACACATTGTAATCATATTCCATTTGTAAAGAGCGAGAATAAATAATAACCACTAGAATCAGTCGTTTATGTTATTAATATGTATCTGCTAAATAGATACATAAAGTAATACGCAAAGGGATATTCACACATTTAAAGAGATACCCTAAAAGCTTATAACATCATCAATAACCAGCAAATCACACTCATTTGAAATTAGTTACAGACCTAGAGTATACCTCCTTACATTCCCAAATTGGGTAAATGTCTAAAACTGCGAAAGCCAATCTGTTTTCCCAGGGACCATGAAGAATGTTACTTGCCTGAAAATAGAATATTGTGTTTAAAACTGTAGGAAATGCTGTAAATCATAAGCACCTCACAGTATTTCCTGAATTTTTCTCCTCCTCAAAGTCCTGATTAATGCTGCTATTGTAAAGGTAACTTGAGGACATACTTTCTAATTTATTACTTAAGTAAATCAGACAATGAATATACTAACTTCCTTAGCACCCCATCCAACTACGGCTATACCATCAGTGTTTAATGGTAGAGGACTAGCTTCTCTGTCTATGTCAATCTTCTTGACTCTCTCTCTCCTTCTTTTAAATTTGATCCGTCGCACCAGTCGCAATATACAAACGTTGTGTCTCAAGTTCTTTGGGTCGTATGAGGGATGGAAATAGACCTCAAGGACAGCAATGACCTCACCGCCCCCATTGTAATAAGTGCTGCCAATGCGAACGGTTAAGAATGCGGGGTTCTCGCGAAAGAAGCGGTTGTTCCATGCCCTAGGAGAGATGTAACTTTAACAATGCAAACTTGGTGCTAACTCAGTTTGATAACTGTAGTTGTAGTATTAAATTTTTGTTTTATAAGATGTTCGAAGTAATTTATTATATGATAGCTCGGAACACACATACAAACTTTTATGTAAAAAAAATAAGATTAATCCCAAGAACAATTGACACCTTAAAAATTTCTCCGATTTTGAGTTGACCAAATAATTTCCTAATGCTAATCGTTTTCTACATAGTCAATTTCCGAGCAAAAGAACTCACAGTTGTAAACAAGAAGCAGCCGTAATGACCAAATCAGACTTGATGATGGAACCAGCGCATTGAAACTTCTGGAACATTTCGATGCTGGCCATGAAAGGAAAGTGCTTCACTTTGGTTATCTTGCCCTTATAGATCCTGCGACCACTTGGTTCTGTAACGGTTTTATAGTAATGCCATTAGGAGAATTTTAAATAGGTATTCATTTATTAACTCCTATTCTATGTTGGTTAAGGCACTTTATCCGAGAAAGAAGCAAGAACAGTTTATAATAATAGGTAGGTATACGAGTATACATGTAACATCAAGAATTTAGTCGACAACCTAAAATAAGAACAACATTCGATTTTAAAATAGTCCACTACAAAAAAAAACAAACTTATAAAATTGAAATACATACGCCAAAATTCGCCGTCACTTTCTTCATTTTCCAAAGATTCATTTACAGTTTTACTCCTAAAATTTTCATTAACTAAAACAGTTTCGGGTCTGACAGTATTATCAAGTTTTGGTACAAAGTCTTTTATATCATTGAATTTTGGCATTAAGTTGTTTATTTCAATCTCTTTAGCGCTTCCATTATTCACTGTATCTTCATTAAGAATCTCACCTAATACGGTACTTAGATCAGTATCATTTACAGTAATTTTATCATCAATTATACTGTGGATTTCTTGATTAATAACATTATTTTCATTTGCTACTGTGGTGAGATATTTGTGTATTTTATTGCTATCATCGTTGACTTGATATTCTTTTAAATTAATTTCTGTTAAAAGATTATCTATGCCCTTAAATACATTTGTATTTTTATCACTGTTTATAGATTCAGTTAATCTTTTTAATGAAAGCACTTGCTTTGAAACTATACAGAGTAAGATATGTTTTATATAAAACATTTTCATAACCTTAAACCAAAATAAATAACATGAAACCTATATAAAGTGTAATATCATATTTCATGTGTAATAAAATCAAAACACTCAGTATTTCAATAAAACTCAACAAGAAATGCTTTTATTTGTGTTTATTTTTTCAATTGGTACAATATCAAGTCAAGAGACATTGCAGTTCCAAGATATTTTTGCTAAAGAAAACAATTTTTTCCATAAAATCAACGAACAGATACACCTTATAGTGAACAAACTGTTTTCAGAACTAAAAATAAGAAATGAATTGAAAAATTCTATAAAAAATCAACAACTAACATCCATGCATGTTTTTTTAAACAAAATAATAGAACACAATTATTATACTTTCAATCAAATTAACGACGTAATCAAAAATGGCAATGAAAGTAAAGATACTGAAACAAAAACAGTAAGATTACTAAATGAAGTATTAAAAGATTTCGAGTTAAATACAAAGAAGAAAACAAATGAAAGTCAAACTTTAAATGAAACAAATTATAATTCTAATGAAACAATGGAAGTATTAAGTGAATTTATTAAGAAGATCGATTCTCTGACAGTTGATGACTTTTTAGAGGAAGAGTCTGATAAAGTTGTTAATAAAGATGAAACAAAAAATGAATCTTCCGTGAACTTCAAAGCTTGGCGTAAGTATTGAGATATTAAGGTAACCTTGTACTTTGAAGGACAAAGTACCGTGTAGAAAGGGAAGGCATACCTAATTATAAAATTTTTGTAGCCTCCTTAGTATGATATGATAAAACAAAAGTAAAACGCTATTTAACAATAATTCTTAACTTAACTTTTCCAGACCCTAACTCAAATCGCACTTCATTTCGTAGAATATTCAACGGGAATGAGTCAAGTATAAACACCTATCCTTTCATGGCCAGTGTTCATATGCTGAAACAATTCGTTTGTGGCGGCTCCATCATCAGCATAAACTTCGTAATTACAGCTGCTTCTTGCCTTCAAATGTATGTTAGTTTGAAGACTGTAATAGGTAATTAATATAGATTTGATGTTTGACCATGAGCTTTCCTTCCATGTCTTTTCCTGGAGCAGACCATTGAAAATAGTAACTGCTTCTAATAAAACTAGATACACCATAAAAAAAACTCTCATTAAGCCAAATGGTAACTTGTTCATCAGTTTAGTAGCCAGTTGATTTTTTGCAAAGAGGTGTTCTTTGAAATAATGTCCAAATTCCAATCACAAACTTCATTCCATCGCAGTAATCAGCTTACCCAAAAGTATACTTAGTACCCACAACCACATTCTCTTCAATTCTTTTTATTTTAGAGCCTACTACAATAGATACTATAGAAAAAACCCCAGAGACATTTTCGTAAGAATAGGTAGCGATCATACGAACAGACATGGTGTGACAATACCAGTATCAGAGCTGATCTTCCACCCGGAGTACGATCCTGTGACTTTGAAGAACAACTTATTGATATTGAGAATGAAGAAGAGAATAAAGATAAAGAACAAGAAGATAAGAAGGATTGAATATGATAGACAAAGAAGTATTCTGAGTGATGTTGGTGTTACGATTTTGGGATGGGGTAGTACAGATGTAAGTTGATCATTAGTAGGAAGATAGGAGATCTTCTTTCAATAACTGCTAACTTACGGCCCGTGTAGCTGCCGTGGCTCATGGTCTTTTACAATGTCCCAATGCAATGCAGTAGGTACTTGAATATTACTGACTGAAATACTACTTCTCTTAAATTTGTAGTTTCTGGACAACGATGAAACACACACACTAACAGCAGCTCATGTAGATGTCTATAATCTGAGAGATTGTAAAAATATTTATTCAGAGTAAGTATATCTACGATAATGTCATCCTATGTAAGTTTGTGAAAAAGCTTTAATCGAACGCTACTCAGTAATAAATTATATAGATATAAGTAAAATGTTGATATTGATTTTTAGTAATTTTGAAACGTTTAATTAACTTGTAGTTAAATTTCAGATACTATGTCACGGATTTTCATTTCTGCGCTGGATATATTTCAAAAGGAAGCGGTGCTTGCAATGTAAGTTTTTGACAAAAATCAACTGTTAATTTAAAACAGCTAAAATGCTTAGAAGTTAAAGCTAAAACTGCTGTACTGCCTATTTTTAAATGCTTTACCTTTTAAACATTATAGTTTCACCTATGATTAACATAATTAAAATGAAAATTTTTGCTAGTTCCTAGAGTAGAATTCCTATAATAAACGACGTTTTTAGATTTTTAAATTCATCATTCTAGAGAGATGTCGGTGGCCCTGGTGTGGTTAATGGCATCCTGACTGGAATCATAAGTTTCGGATCACCAGTTTGTGGAGCTAATGACTCCCCAACAGTCTTTATAAAATTAGGATATTACGCTGATTGGATCGACAGCATCATTAAATCCGTAAGTAACCATATTTTATCAGAATTAAACAAATATTTGATAAAGACTAATTAAAATATTAATTTCAGAATACAACATCTAGAAGATCCCTAAATTCCGTAAGAAAAGAAAACAAAATTAAACACAAACACCAAAAACAAAATCTCAGAAATCAAGCTACATCCGACGATATTGAAATTTTAAGGGACGTTCTACGTAATTTACTCACGCTTAACAACAGCCTTTTAGAAGACATCCTCTACGGAGATTTCAACGATGGCTACCATGAAGTATTCAACAAATCCTTAACACACGCCCCTACGAAAAATCTTTTTGAAAACAGAACCCTATTCTCTTCAATAAGTACTTATATAACTAAACCAAAACCTAAGCCTATAGTTTTGACAACATCTACTCATACTACACCTATAAACCATCCTCATAATGTGATTTTAGATCCTGAAGCACCATATCGGTGGAAAACTAGAACTGGACCAACACCACATCCAATTGTAACTTATTCAGAACATATCAAAATCTTCACTTTGCAAGACAAATTTGGTAGAGTTGGAAATGATCAAGCTAAAGATAGTGTTTCAGATAATTACGAAGATAATGATGGTCACAAAGGAATGAGCATCGAAGTACGTTTTACAAAACTTAATGAAGATAAAATTGAAATAGTGAATAGTGAAGAAACTACAAAACCGATGAAAAGGAAGAAACATCGTAAGAAACAAAGAATAATTCAACATAATGTTGAAAGAGAAAAGATGAAGTCGTCTAGCAAGAGAAACAATATTCGAGTGACACAAATGTTTCTTTAAGGTTGTAAAATAATAAAGATATGATTTTTCCATTAATGTTTTGTTTCTTTATTATTATTAAAATTTGTTTTTCTTTCTTTGGCACAGTTTGTGGGGTACAGTGGACTTATGGCCAAAGGGAGATCTCCGACCGGGCGAGGTAGTGTATGCCCGGTCAGGCCGAAGCCCACTGTAGTAGATTTCAGATGTCGTATAAATGCGAAGATTTCTGCAAATGTCGTAACCGCGATTCAGGATCTCGCGCGTTATTATTGGTCGCCACACAGTTATTCTTGTATGGTTATTATTTTGGTCGCTCCAAAAGATGGATTTCATTTTCTTAACACTATCGTGAAACTCATTGTAATACGAAGAATTTTTGAAATTGCCACAATTTAACTGCCATCTCTATGTTACAGTATTTACAGCCCTGACCTGAAAGCGATCTTCTTTTATTTTTTAGGACGATGTAAGCTCTACACCTCACTATATTTTGTAAGCAAAGTTCCACGTCATTTATTCCAGTCATTTATTAAAAACTAGCTTTTGCCCGCGACTTCGTTCGCGTGGACTTCAGGTTCGTCCCGTCTAGCCCGTCTAGTTCGCGACGTCTATAATATAGTACTATTATACCGCAAAAAATGTGATTTTTTACGACCTCACATTAGAAACCTCAAAAATTGTAGCCTATGTGTTATTCTGATGTATAAGCTATATTGTGGTAAAGTTTCATTCAAATCCATTCAGTAGTTTTTACGTGAAAGAGTAACAAACATCCATACATCCATACTTACAAACTTTCGCCTTTATAATATACTAGCTGACCCGCGCAACTTCGTCTGCGTTACAAAGGGGTTCAAACAGTACTCGCAATGCCGTCCCGTTATAAGATTTCATCAGGACGCTTCATTAGAGCCTAAACACGATGAGATTATCTTGCTTATTGACAGAGTTCCCATAGCCACCTTCAAGCTCCATCATCAGACCTTGACATTCATCCTCTACGCAAAGAACTCATAAAGACGCTTCATTAAAGCCTAAACACGATGAGGTTATCTTGCTTAATGACGGAGTTCCCATAGCCACCTTCCAACTCCATCATCAGACCTTGACATTTAACCTCTATGCAAAGAACTCATCAAGACGCTTTACTAAAGTCTAAACACGATGAGGTTATCTTGCTTAATGATGGAGTTCCCATAGCCACCTTCCAGCTCCATCATCAGACCTTGACATTCAGCCTCTACGTAAAAATCTCATCAGGATGCTTCATTAGAGCCTAAACATGATTGGCTGGGTCGATTTGGATGGGACTTTCAACGGCCGAGCTTATGTAATAAAGACTAACTTAGGTTATATTCATTTTAGAAATTGTTTATTTTTTTAATTTTCGATGAAGTTCAAGGTTGGTTTTTACAGAGAGAAAAAATCGAATAATTGACAGTTAATTGCGAGTGACGCAGACGAAGTTGCGCCCGCCGCACCATTACGCGCTTCTAAAATCACTTCGTAAAAGAATAAAAACGGTTATGCTGGGTTATCCCTAAGAGATAGACATATACCATCGCGGACTTTTTTGTTGAACTTTTTAAGGTGAACAATACTGTAGTACATTATTTTGGTCTATCTCGTAGGGTTCAGCCAGCGTTTGCAATATAAGCGCAAAAAAACGTGCTTATTTACGACATCACATTAGAAACCTTTAAATTTATCAGTGTTTCTCTACTATATTATGCATTTATTATACATACAAACCTTCCTTAAGAATCACTCTATCTATTTAAAAAAACCGCATCAAAATCCGTTGCGTAGTTTTAAAGATCTAAGCATACATACGGACATACAGAGAAATCGACTTTGTTTTATACTATGTATTGATATAAGACTATACTTTTCTCCCAAATACTGTGATATGAGGAATGAAACCCCTTAAAGGGAACCTCAAATCACCATGTAGGTACAAACAATTTCATAACTCAAAGATTGCAATTGCATTACATAAAATATAAACTTTTTAGAACATCAAATTAAAACTACAAAACCATGAAGTCGCAAACGTCACAGATGAAAATGTCAAAACAAAATGTCTTTACCATTTTCAAAAAGAATATTTTATTTTCCTATAAAAAGAATTAAAAACTATAGATGTATTCACAACCGCTGCAGAATCGGGAACAGGGATTGGGTCGGCTATGGGGTCAATGGGATGGCTAATTATAAGGATGATGCCCACTTTCCCTTCCCAGCTGTAAGATTCAAAGAAAACACTAAAGATATCTGGGTAAGTGTTAATTTTATTGAGCTAGGACGTTTAGGGTTTGAAATGTCTAATAAGTAGTGTTATTATTTAGAAAAAGACATCGAACAAAACCACAAAATTGTATCAAGTCGTGGTGGTCGAGTGGTCGAAGCACTTCCTTCCTTACGGGAGGTCGCGGGTTCAAAACCGGCCGGCTTGTACCTCTAAATCTTAATATGAAAGAAATTTATGTGCAATTTTTCACAACACCACTGGCTAAAAACGGTGAAGGAAAACATCGTGAGGAAACCTGCATATCGGAAAAGGGTTCTAAAAATCTTTTGAAGATATGTGAAGTTCCCAATCCGCATGAGGCAAGCGTGGTGGACTATGCCTAACCCCTCTTCGGAGGAGACCTGAGCTCAGCAGTGGGCAGTAATGGGTTGTTACAGTACAGTACAGTACAGTACATGTGACATTATTGTACCAACTTCGCTTTATTGAAATGCAACAGAAGCAACCGAGTATCTGATGATCCCTTCAGTAAGCTTTGCAGGTGTTTTAAATAAATTTGTTGTCCTTCTCTAAGGCCCTACGTGAGAAAGAGAAGGGCGACTGGAAATTACTCTGCTGTGAAGAAAAGAAATCGTTATACCGCGCCTCGTTTTGTCAGACATTCGCCGAGTTCCAGTATCCGACTCAAGAATGGAAATACACCGTCGGCTATGTACTTATGGCTGTAACGTTCTCGTTTTGGGTTTTTATATTTTTTCACCATTATGGTAAGAATTTTATGGTTATGGATTTATGTGCACAACACCACTGGCTAAAAACGGTGAAGGAAAACATCGTGAGGAAAACTGCATGTCGGAAAAGGATTCTAAAAATCCTTGGAAGATAAGTGAAGTCCCCAATCCGCACTGGGCAAGCGTGGTGGACTATGCCTAATCCCTCTTCTGAGGAGACCTGAGCCCAACAGTGGGCAGTAACGGGTTGGTACAGTACAGTACAGGATGGTAAGAATTTTAACTTTTTGTTTCCGTAGCAAGTCTTCAACTAGATGTTTCAAGGTTTGATAGCTGTGATGACAAAGGTATCTTGCAGAGTTTATTTTAAATCTTATAAGCATGCATATGCGTGCATTTGAAGAACAAAATATCTGCGGAAATACGTAGCTTAACACTTGTGGTTGATGTAGAAACAGCGTGGGCTGAGCCCCACAAGATAGACCGATGACCTGGTCAGGGTCGCGGGAAGTCAGTGGATGCAAACAACGCAGAACTAGTTGTGGCGAGGTTAGGGTGAGGCTATATCCAGCACTGGACGTCTAAGGGCTGATAATGATGATAATGTAGCTTAACATACGTAGAATCTCATTCTAGAAACAGCATAGAACAATTCAGTTAACGTATAGAAGCTAATGAAGTTATTTGTTTTAGTTTTTGAACCGCTTCCCAGTTCGTTATCAAAGGAACGACAGAAGGCTCAACTTAGGAGGATGCTGGAGCTTCGCGTCAATCCTATAGATGGACTCTCTTCTAAGTGGGACTATGATAACGACAGATGGAAGGTAACACAAATAGCTACTAGGTAGTGGCTAATGTGACGGGGCGATACGTGAGCGACAATCGCGAACGCGTCCTGTCACCCCTGCTAGCCTCGTGCCGGGTTCTGTCCCGGCCGGGGATCGGACGTCGAGCGAGAGCGGCGGGAGGTTTTAGTGCGGTTCAACCCTCACATACCCCAGTCGCGGGGCGAGTGGAAGTCAGGCAATTTCCCCCCGTCAAAAAAAAAATGTAGTGGCTAATACTAAAAGTTGTGGATTTGCTGGCGTATTTTGTCAGGCATTGAGGTTACATTTGTCACACAAATCTACAATTTTAGGACTTTTTTTAATTAATTGTAGGGTATTTTAAAAGTCAGAATCACAATTTAAAGTTCTTTTCAAAATTCTTTTATTATAGAGGATATTTTCCATTATTTCATGAGTCTGTGGCTACTGCGTTTGATTTTTAATAGTAAAATTTGTTTCAGGATTAATAACTCTTGGAGAACGTGAAGTGAAAAATGAATTATAATTTTATTTTGTCGCTAGTTTAAAATGTAATTTTATTTGTAATAAAGAGCTTGATGTTTTAATTAATGCTTTTTATTTAACATCAATTTCAAGATCATTAAGGATTAATCCATCGTTCCGGAAAATTTGGTGTCATTGTGTTCCCATCGGTTTCTCGGACTGCCAATATTTATTACCATTTATTTGTTTAAACCAAAGACAGAAAGATGAACACACAATACACATTTATTTATTTACAAATATACATTACGATTAAGATACAAGAAAAAAAGAAAACCTATGACCGTTGAATTTGTTTCTCCATGATTCTCAGGACGAAAGCGTAGAGTCATTATTGATGATAAAAATAAGTGTGGCGTCAACGGTTAAATTGCCAGAAATAGCTCAAATATTGTGGACTACCAATTTGGGACTATTACGATGGAAACGCATTAAACACGATGTTCTCAAAAACTCGCACCGGCAAATGAAATACGTGTCAACTAACCTGGATTGTTTTTCACCGCCGCGTTGAGCATCCACCTTCTTGAAATTGTCACACACCTTCGAAGACTTCGAGTTCGTTCTTTTGTCCCTTGATTTGGATGTATAAACGCAGTTTGATAGCGGATTTCGGGTTCAAATTACGCGCGCGCGCGGGATCGTGTCTCGAGCGGCCGGCGTTCGTAACCAGAGAGAGAGTTCTTTTTTTTTACTCGTTCGGAAGCGTTCGGAAACGTTCGGAAAGTTGACATGCGTTTTGAATCGCTTCATTCGTTCGATATCGAGATTTGAGAACATAAAAATATAAAATATGCACTTTCAGAACGAAACATCCCGCCCACCAAAATGCCTATGGTATTTTCCGGTCAAAACTTAGAAAAAGAAAAAAAAATACATAAGGACAATTCTGACGACGGTACCGATAAATGGAGTACACTTTAAACGAATGAATATGATACGATACAATATAGATACGAAACTAAAATTTAAGTTATAAAACGATATTAAATGAAAACGATATTGAACTAATTGATCAATTGAGATCCGATTTATGCTACAATTATCTTAAGCTAAGTAAAAAAAAAGAAAAGGAAAACGGTTTAGTAATAAAATTAATTAAAAAAGATTCAAATTATGTCTCGACAGGGAGAGGACATAATTTGACCAACGGTCGTTGTACGATGTGATTATCCGCTGTTTTAACCGATGCAATACGAGTAATTCCATCCACCCCTGAGATTAGGTCTACGACTCTGGCTAAAGGCCATTGAAGTGGAGGGCGGTTATCATCTTTAACGATCACCATCGAACCTACCTTTAACGATGGGGAATTTGTGGTCCATTTGGCGCGTTGTGTTAATGAATTCAAATATTCGTGTTTCCATCTGAACCAGAAATTCCTGAGAAATGCTTGAATTAGCTGCCACCGATGAAGCCGATTTAAATTGATATTTGAGTAATCTTCATCGGGGATAGCTGTTAACGGTTCTAGAGTAAGAAAATGTCCGGGAGTTAGAGCGGATAAGTCGTTAGAGTCAGAACTGATCGGGCAAAGGGGTCGTGAATTAAGAACGGCTTCGATTTGGACGAACAGAGTCGTGAGTTCCTCGAACGTCAAGACCTGATCACCAACCACACGGTAAAGATGAGATTTAGCTGCTTTAATCTGAATTTCCCACACACCACCGAAGTGCGGGGCCGATGGAGGATTGAACTTGAATTCAATCTTCTCCGCGTTAGAGGCGTGCTGCATAAGAGTAGTTAACTGATTTCGCGCGCCTACGAAATTAGTCCCACAGTCGGCATGAATTTCATTACATCGACCACGGCGAGAAACGAAACGTCTAAGCGCGGCGATAAATCCGTCCGTTGAAAGAGTTGAAACGACTTCGAGATGCACTGCCTTTGTTGCAAGACAGACGAACAAGCAGAGATACGCTTTATCTATCTTGGCTCCACGATGAGGGCCAAGTTTAATGCGGAACGGTCCACCGAAGTCCACGCCTACGATTGAGAAAGGTTTTACTTGATTGACGCGATACGAGGGTAAATCGCTCATAAACGGTTGCAACGGTTGCGGATTTGTGCGGAAACACTTTATGCACTTCGCTAGCTGTCGACGAATTGTACGTTTCGCAGATACGATCCAAAATTGTTGTAAAAGTAGGAAATGGGTGGTATTTATACCCGGATGCAAATAATTCCGATGAATAAAATCGATTATTAAGAACGTTAAAGGATGGCTGGACGGCAAGAACGCGGGGTGCTTATGTTCATATTCTAAACCGGATCTAGAAATTCTACCGCCCACCCTGAGAATGCCCGCGTCATCGATGAAAGGATTAAGACGACGAAAAGGTTTAGACACGGGTTTGTTTGAATGCAAACTCTGTAGTTCACGGATGAATGACTTTTGTTGCACATGTTTAACGATGTACATAAGTGAATCTCGACGTTCGACGTTATTAATGTACTTCTGGTTTCTATTTGATGTACTGCGCCCTCGACAGCGATTGATAAAACGGCGAAGATATGCTACGACATTAACGAGTTTCTGAAGAGATGAGTAACGATTCAACAAGTTATCAATAACGGTAGGCTCAACGAATTCAGTGTCGTCTGTCATTAGTGTGACCAATTTGCGTGCTTCGGTGTGAATGATGACTTCTTCTTCAATTGATAAATTTGTTGCGCCGACTGGCCACGATTCGCGGTCTTGTGAGAGCCAAGATAGTCCGGCCCACCATAAGGAATTGTGAAGCAATTCACGAGGAAATTGACCGCGAGAACAAACATCCGCTGGATTGTCCCCTGACGATACGTGATGCCAACATTCAATAGGTGTACGCTCTTGAATGTGGCTTACACGGTTGGCAACAAAGGTGGCCCAACGAGATGAGTGTGAACGCAACCACGAAAGAACAACGGTGGAGTCAGACCAGAAAAAGACAGCATCGAATTTTACGTGAGTGAAGTAGGTATCGCGTATAAATTTGTAGAGGTCCGCAAGTAGAACCGCGGCGCACAGCTCAAGACGCGGCAGCGAAGTACGTTTAAGAGGAGCAACGCGAGCCTTTGAGCATACGAAAAATACGCGGATATTACCACGAGAATCGGTAACACGCACATAGAAGCTTGATCCCAGCGCTATTTCGGAACTGTCGCTGAAACCATGAAGTTCGCACGATTGAACATCCCGAGTGGTGAGCTGACGAGGTATGCGAAGTTCAGTTAAGGCCGATAATTCGTTACGATAAGTTTTCCATGCAACAATGACTTCATCGGGAGGTGTTTCATCCCAACCGATACCGAGGATCCACAGTTTTTGAATGAAGCATTTGATTTTGATTGTGATCGGGGATAAAAAACCTAATGGGTCGAAGATACGAGCGACTTCGCTTAATATAAAACGTTTTGTACATGGCCGATCTAAAGTTTTGATGTTGAAAAGGAAAGCATCCGAAACAGGATCCCATCCGAGACCCAGAACCTTCAAGGTAGGAGTTTCTGTGTTGTCGAGAGAGACAGAACCGGTAAGACAATCCTCACGCGGAAGATCCGATAAAAGTGCGGGAGTGTTGCTTGCCCACTTTCTAAGTTTGAAACAACCGAGAGCAAACAGAGCGATCGTTTGAGCTTTAGCTTCTTGCGCGAGTTCCAAAGAGGGAAAACCGGCAGTGATGTCGTCGATGTATACATCGGACAGAACAATTTTCTTCGCTAGGGGATAAGCATCTCCTTCATCCTCGGCCAGCTGTCGCAGAGTACGGCAAGCAAGGTACGGTGAAGACGATAAGCCGTAGGTGACGGTACGCAAGCGATACTCCAGGAGCTTCTCACTCGGAGAGGCTCTCCAGAATATGCGTTGATAGTCACAATGCTCAGGCGAGATCAGTATCTGTCTGTACATTTGACGAACATCCGACATGAATACGACGTTATGCTCACGGAAGCGTAAAAGTATACTTAAAATGTTCGGTTGTAGTTTCGGACCGGTAAGTTGGGTGTCGTTAAGTGATTTAGAATTAAAATCTTTTGCGGAGGCGTCGAAAACGACACGCAGTTGCGTAGTTGTAGAATCAGGACGTAGGACACAGTGGTGTGGGATGTAGTATTTTCCCTGATCTATTTCGTTGGGAGGGACGAGTGTCATGTGACCGCGCTCGATATAGTCTGACATAAAATCTGTATACTGTGCGTGTAAACCCGGATCACGTGACAGCCTACGTTCTATTGCGTGGAACCTACGCATTGCTATGTCTCGAGAACCGCTAAATGTTGGTTCCGATTCGTCCTTGAAAGGTATTCGAACTACGTAACGTCCAGAAGAATCGCGGTAATGTTCGGATACAAATTTCTGTTCGCATAATGATTCCTCTGGAGTCCACGTCGATGAAGTCGGTAATGAATCCAGTTCCCAGAAGCGTTGAAGTAATGAATTTAATTCATCATCGATATCTGGTAACGAATGTAATAAAGTACTAGTCGATAAATGAGTCTTACCAAGGAGAAGCCAACCAAAAATAGAATTAAACGCGGTAGGTTGGTTAGCACTCCCTTTTATGTGTTGGTCGAGCACAGAGTCTGCGAATACATCTGCAGCCAGCAGTATGTCGATGGGTCCTGGAATATCGAAACCCGGATCAGCTAACGGTAACGATTTGATATGTGACCATCCCGATGTGTTTAATTTCGCAATAGGTTGATCGCCACATATCTTAGAAATGACGTGCATCTCTAATTTGAATAAAATTCGATTATCAATTCCGACGGAACAAGTGACGTCACCGAGGATAGGCGCGTCGACCTCTCCCAGACCACTGATCGCCGCGGTAGCTGGAGCTGACGTTAAATTTAAGCGAGTGACTGCAGATTCGGTAATGAAATTACTTTGACTTCCCGTGTCGAAAAGAGCACGGAACGATTGCATATTACCTGAAGCATCCTGAACTTGTACAATAGCGGTTGCCAACAAAACGGTAGTGTTCGAGTGAGACCTTGAAACCAACGACGACCCGATGTGAGTAGGTTCGATAGGAGAATGGTCGTGATGGAGTAAGGTGTGATGCTTACGTCTACACGTGCGGCACGAAAAAATGGAATTACAATTCCTCAATTGATGTGATGGCTTCAAACAATTATAGCACCAATTTCTTTCTTTAGCGATATTCATACGATCGTTAAGCGATTTATTAAGAAATTCTTGACACTTCGATATTGAGTGAGGGTCTTTACAAAATGAACATGTGTTAAAAACCGAAACGGTTTTAGTAATTGGAAGTTCGTTCTCATTACAACCTCCCGGATTATAACTGTGAGCTCGTTTATCAGGCTGATCAGTCGCGGCAACGAGTGCATGAGTCGCGATGACACGCCGCGTTTGATTTGACACAGGCTTGTTCGGTGAGTTATATTTAATTTCAGTGAAATGCGTATCTCGCAATGAAGCTTCACATTTTGATCGCAAAAATGACATAAGTTGGAAATATGACGGTAACTCGATATTCGAATTTAGCTCTTCAAAATTACGACGAGTATCTTTGTCTAGTTTTGACAAAATGTGATAAACGAGAATAAAATCCCAGTGAGAGGTAGGCAAATCGATAGACTTTAAAATACGGAGATATTCTTCAAAATGATCTAAAGATTTTTGAAACTCGCGCGCGTTATTAGTTTTAAATTCAATGTGCAATAAATCCTTCCAGCAAGTAAAAGCCAAGGTGCGTTTGCACTTATAGCGAGCGACGAGAGCATCGTAAGCAACGCGGTAGTACTCGTGAGTCATAGGGTACGCCTTAACAACGGATAACGCATCGCCGGTGAGAGATGAAACCAAATAATGAAACTTCTCGGTTTCAGTGAGTGAACTCGAGTTGTGTATCAATGTGTTAAAAATGTCTATATACTCAGGCCATACTCTCACCACTAAAACTGGGTAACGCGATTTTAAGTAAACGAATATTAGATGATGATGATGACCGTTTGCATTCGTCGTGCGAGTGTGATGATTCGCCTTTAGTGAATTTACGATGTATTGAAATCACTTCGAAATACATTTGATCAAAATGATCTTGTAACTCATCATCATCATCGTTATCGTCACCGTCCAACAATTGTAATATTGAAAAATGAGCATTCTCAAAATCCGATGCTATCTGTTTTAACTCCTGGTAGTACGAAAGGAATAAATCGCGCTGCAAAGTGTCACCGATTGAAATAGTACCGATCTCCAACGCTTTCGTCAATCGTTTAACAGCTATAGTACGTTTTCTACGTAGGGACGTTAAGTCGTGAATGGCGTACTCGTGTTCATGTGATTTTAGTTTTGACCCCTTTAAGCCGGGTAATCGACGTCCGGAAAGTCTTCTTATAGGAACAGACATGTTAATAAAAATGAAAAAGTTCACAAAAAAAAAAAAAAATATTTTAATGAAGTTAAATTTATACTAGCAATAAGTGAAATCGATAATAAACCCCGAAAACAAAACTCAAAATCAAAATTAAATTAAATAAAATTTAAGTAATTTATGTCGCACCACAATCGTGCGATCACCCGCACTCTCAACTTTTGAAAAAAGAATCTTTCTTTGAATATGATAATTGAAAATGTTGCAGAACCATAAATTCAGTACCGATAAATATTGAGTTTACCAAATAAACAATTCTACAATAAATTCCGATCTTGCTCTTTTCTAGAATAATGAAATTATTTTAAGCCGAAAATGTAACAAACACCGAATGTGAAAGAGATTGTTTAATACGTGTTCTTAAAATAACTTCCGAACTTTAACTTTGAAACTAAATTATTACAAGCCGATGGAACACATAATAAGCACCGATAAATAGTGTGATTGCCTATTATTGAATAGTTCTTGTAATAATTTTGTTTAAACCCGATTGAAATAAAAATATTGTAAACCAATAAAATTAAGTGAATCTTACAATACTTTTCGATAGCATCAAACTAACTATTTGATTTGAATAAATCTTCGTTCGATGGTGACAGTCGTGAACAATAACGCGTAAAAATATTATATCGTAGGTAAAATAATACTTGCAATTATGAAGGATGATGAAATAACCTCAATGCAAATGTTAAAAATTCGAATTTCAATTCAAATATTTGAAAATGGAATTGACCGATGGTTGTAACAATGCAATTTTATTAATGGCTACGATTTAACCTTCAAATACCATAGAATAAGGTGAATATCTCCCGGGTTTCGGCACCAAATAAATGTGGCGTCCACGGTTAAATTGCCAGAAATAGCTCAAATATTGTGGACTACCAATTTGGGACTATTACGATGGAAACGCATTAAACACGATGTTCTCAAAAACTCGCACCGGCAAATGAAATACGTGTCAACTAACCTGGATTGTTTTTCACCGCCGCGTTGAGCATCCACCTTCTTGAAATTGTCACACACCTTCGAAGACTTCGAGTTCGTTCTTTTGTCCCTTGATTTGGATGTATAAACGCAGTTTGATAGCGGATTTCGGGTTCAAATTACGCGCGCGCGCGGGATCGTGTCTCGAGCGGCCGGCGTTCGTAACCAGAGAGAGAGTTCTTTTTTTTTTACTCGTTCGGAAGCGTTCGGAAACGTTCGGAAAGTTGACATGCGTTTTGAATCGCTTCATTCGTTCGATATCGAGATTTGAGAACATAAAAATATAAAATATGCACTTTCAGAACGAAACAATAAGTATTATCACATTCATTTTTGAACTAAAGGGTTTCGAATTTATAATCTATCTCCCTAAACGGCAAGAGATATCAATATTTGTAGTCATTAAAATTATACTTTTTTTAAATAAAGTTCCTTATTTATTTCCTCGTCGGCTGACATGCTAACGGGCCATAGTCGTAAGCGTTACCGTCGCTCATGGACCTCTGCATTGTCAGAAGATACTGTGGGGCCACTACCTACGGCCTACCCTTATATTTTACATTACATTTTGGTAATAAAATAATCTTGATATATATATTTCTTGTGTACGTGTGTATGTGACTGAACTCCTCCTAAACGACTGGACCAATTTTGATGATTTTTTTTGTGTGTGTTCGTGGAGATTCGAGAATGGTTTAGATTTACAGTTGGTCAAGGTCTGATGATGGAGCTGGAAGGTGGCCACAGGAACTCCGTCAATAAGCAAGATAACCTCATCGTGTTTGGGCTCTAATGAAGCGTCCTGATGAGTACTTTTAGAAAATTGCCGGTAACAATTTCTAAACGACGCAGACGAAGTTGCGCAGGGCAGCTAGTGTTTTTATAATCCAATAGATATACATATTTGCAGTCATTAATCATATTTTACAGACTAGCGTGATACCAAACAGACAGCTGTGTGTTGCACAGCCAAAGGATATGAAGCCACGTCCTTCCGAACGAATAGTATTTAAACTGTATGAGAACTGTAAATATTATCAGTAGTTCATTAATCTACAAATCAATCATGAAGTGTGCGGTAAGTTTTTAAAGCCATACCATATTTAAAGGTGTGGAACTTTCTTCATTGTCAGTTCATAGTCGTTCACTGCCAATTTGTCAAGCTAACTTCGAGTTTTCTTTATTGTTATTATCGTCATAACATTCATCAGTCGAACTTGATAAATACTTAAAAATTTGAATGACTTTAAAAAAATAACTCACAGCAGCGGCGTGTCCTTCATTGAAGCGTATATGCATAGATTTATTTGAATATTTAATTGAAATAGCACTCCTATACTTGTAATTAGCGAAAAAGTGTATAAAATTGACTAATTGTGAATTTGTTACTCATCTAAAGTGCAAATAAAAAAAGCAAAAAAAAAATCCTATCGCTCAAGGACATTTTGTAAAATTGGTTTAGTGTAGTTAATTTATTTGGACAGTATGTTGTATTGTTTGTTACGGTAAATCAATCTATAGTAACATTCGATAAATAGAAGATTATTTAAAATCTGTATTTAAAAATGTAAATTACTCCGTTTTACTTTCAGGTAGCAATCGTTTTGGGATTCATCGGTATGGCTATGAGCAACCCAGTCCCACCTTTAACACTGGGTCATGGTAAGCCCGTTACCTTAAATCTTATTCTTATTCCCGCACTCGTCTATTTAATGTCGGGTACGGTAATGTCTTAATCTTAAAATGGTGCCTGAATTTCACCTTGACCACCAGTTTGGTCAAGCTAGTGTACAACGTAACAGGCGAGCGTCTTACATCCCTCTTCAGGAAGGCATAGTGCGTTCTTAACAAATCTTTCTTTTTGATAGCCATAACGTGAACACAACATTGTCTAGTTTCTACTTATTAAATCTTTCTTCTTTATTTTCTAGTATACCCAGCGTCGATCAGTTCAAGCTACGTCAACCATGGTTACCCGTACCATCGTGTTGTAGTCTCCGCACCAGTTTACACCGCCCCCATCATCAAGACTCCCATCATCACCACTCCGGTCGTCACCGCCCCCATCATCCACACTCCAGTGATCAAAACTCCTATCATCACCGCCCCCCTCTGGGATTCCTGGGGCTACGGCTGGGGCAAACACTGAACAATTTATGAATATCGTAAACTTCAAATAAATCAAAATTTGTGGCCGTACGTTTTCCAATAAATCTTCATGCTTTTATTGTTGTATTTTTTATTTTATTTCTTGTTTTCAATCTTAGTTCAGTTGGCAAGATGGCCGCGAAAAGTGAAATCAAAATGGTGTTTTTTTTTGTTTTTGTTGTTGCCAGTGTTGTGTGTGACGATTATAATGCGACTTCCGGGGAAGATGACTGTGAGTTTTTTCGGTAGAAAGACAATCTCTTTCATCACACTACCTACTAATGAGATCTCGAGAGTTAATTAATTTGGGACTCCATTACTGCCTACACTGGCCTTGGATCTAGTAATTTTACTGGAATTTAACACAACAGTTTGGGAATTTCATATATTTTGGAAGTGATTTTTATTCTTACGACAGAATCTCTTTAAACGAGGTTTAAGAAAAGTCCTGTATGGGTAGGTGATAGATAACGGCCCCTCTTTGCCTTGGCATTGCAGAGGTCTATGAGCGACGGTAACCACCATCAGGTGGGCCGTCGGTTCGTCTATCTATTAAGCAATAAAAAAAAAAGAACCCTATCATAGTAAAATCAACCTATCTACACTGATCAATTTATTGATATTTGTAGCGTCAGAAATCGGTATATCACGCCGTGGCAACCATATACAATGGGATGAAGGCATACCTATTGAAGTACCAAGGAGAACTGATGATGGAACCATGACTACTGGTATGATCATGTAATGACTTTTCAACTTGAATCTAATGGCCACATCAACTCTTTATGCGAAATTAGGATAGCCCGCTAAGTCCTACTTACGATCAGGTAGACCGTTGACTCATCGTCGTCTTACAATGCATTTTTATGCCACGTGCTAAATTGTGATCATCATCACATTACTCTCTTTTGTTAGTCTTTCACAAAGTCACAAAAACCGACAAAGATTAAATGTAGAATTTCTATAATTGCAGCTTCAAATTATTCATTAGTCCCTGACTCCGTACTAGGATTGAATAGTCGACGCATTCACGGTTCCCATGGAGTAAGTTTAATCTGCTTTTTAGTTTTAGTTATTTTCTGGCTAAAAGAAGCTTTTGACTTGAATCCTACCCTGCTTTGGATTGATTTTCTTTCTTTTTTTTTCTGGCCCGAGTTCTTTCCTTGGATGACTCTGCCAAAGTCACGTAGATATAATATCACAAGCAAGAATAGAGATAAAGTAAAAGAGATGACAATAAAGTGGTTGGCAGGCTATATTAAGAGCGCATTCCAGAAAAATATGGTCTAAGGTATCTACGGATTTTCCACATTCACATAAAGGTGATGGTCTAATGTTTATTTTAAAAAGAAACTGTGGAGAGCAGTAGTGCCCCAGTCTAAGACGAACAAGTACACTAGTAGCAAGTTTCTTGATTTTTTTTAATTTATAAAACCGGTTTCAAAGATAATTATATCACAAAGTTTAACAACGCTTTCAAGTATTTTCTAAGCGTTAACTTATGTGCTCGGAAAGAGTTGGGATGTTATTGGTTGTGTAAACCTGACTTTCAGCCTTTATTTTCAAGTTTTGGTCATTGCAACAGGCGGAAAGCCGATTGACAATATGCATCTCCGTTATCTATGAAAATTGTGTACTATGTGGTATGGAGCATGGAGCTTACCATGATGAGACTTACATTACAGCAGGCGGCAGTGAAACGAAACTAATTTTCTTAAAAGCTTAGACCATACATTTCACTTTAAATAAAACAATAGAATACTTGTAGGTAGCAACGATAGCAGAGTTCCCATACGTGGCTGCAATATTAATGAACGACAAACTGTGGTGTGGTGGAGTCATCATTACATGGACGAAAGTGTTGACTGCCGCTGATTGTTTGAAATTGTAAGTGTCTTTCATATTTACATACATACTAACATCCTTTCCTACTTTGTTGCCTACTTTGTTAAATTTGTTGCGAGGCCCAAGACAAGGTAGTTAGGGTTCATGGGCTTCTCTGCTCAGAGTCATTACGATGGACGCCGCTGTGAATCCTGGCTACACAGGATACACCTACATAAGTATAAAGAACCTAGATTGATCAACGAAGATCTTATTGTACCTGATTGTAGTCCGTTAGGCTGGAATGTGTGTGCAACATTGCACCGAATCAACCATTAGTCTTTGCATGAAAGAGTACAAACTCCACATACTCCTCATGGATGTTTACGTTACGATATTTCGCATCCTTAATCTTAACCAATTTTCCATCATTCCAGCCTGTTCGAGACCCCTTTCCGCAACGAATATATGAGGACCATCACAGTCAGAGTGGCTTCAAACAACGCCACAGCAGGTGGCAGAGTATTGAAACTGAAGAAACTTCATTTTCACCCCGAATACAAGCCGGAGAACTTCGAATACAACTTCTTGGTCCTGGAAGTCCATATGAACGTCACAGGCGGGAACCCTAAACCTCTAATCAAACCTATAAATTTGCCAAATGAGGACATATTTTATGTCAATGCTAAAAACAAGTTGTGGTTTGTAGGATGGGGCTCAAGTTCGGTAAGATATAGCGACAGCACCTAACTAGTATCATTTTTTTTAAATAGGAATAAATCGCCGGCAATCATGCACTGTGGAATGAAAAAATACTATAAGTTAGTTAAACCCTTCTTACCTATTTAATTTTGGTTTTAGTTTCAAAGCACCAACAAAAAATCTTTAATTTCAGGCCGATGACGAAGCTGGTACGACCCTACTCCAGAAAATATGGCTTCCTGTTTACAACTGGCTCGAGTGTCGAACACTCTACGGCAAGTTAGTTCATTTTTAATTTTCCAACAACCCCTTATGGGTCATCCCCTTGAACCGTAGTAGTTTCTTTGATAGTTATGACAAGAGTTTCGAATTTCCAGACTACGAGTACCATATAATACGTTCTGCGCTGGTTGGAAGAATGAAGCAAGGAATGTCTGCAATGTAAGTATTTCTTTATTTTAAAACTAACTTTGTATCCCAAACGTAAAAAGGAACACTATTCAACGATCCACTTAATAGCGAATAGGTAACATGTTCAGAATAGAGCTGCTACATTTACCGATTCGTGAGGCTTGATAGATGACCGAATTTACAGTCCACCTGATGGTAAATAGGACCTAATCGCTACTAAAACCTTTTACTCTCATCATAAGCCACAATGTCTATTGCTGGGTACAGATCACAGACCATACATATATATGACAGGCTTCCTCCAGTGTTTTCCAATGCTCTCGGCTGGTAACGACCTGCATCCAGTTCCAATGACCTTAATAAATAAGGCCACCCGACCACTGCAGCTACTCGTTCTGAATTGCACTTGCTTTGACACAGAACCTTCACGCTCCAACGGCCATGGATTCTGCATATGTCCTGCCCAATGTCACATCAACTTCTAGATTAGCTAGATTCTTTAGCCTATATTAGTTACTTGAGTTCTTCGTATAGTCTCATTACTATCCCGATAACCGAGACACCGCTTAGCTATTAAGCTACTAAATCTCCGTTTCAGTAACAGACAAGTTATTGTTTAAGACATTGTAGGACCTCAAGTTTTATTCATTCGATTGTTTTTTCACAGCACGACGCAGGCGGTCCAGCCATAATCCATGGAGGTTTGGGAGGAATACTCTCTTTTTCGCCAAAGAAATGCAATATACCGAACTACCCGGCTGTCTTCATGACTGTGTCGTATCCAACCATTCTACCCTGGCTGAAGAGTCATGGAATAGGAACCAACCCACCATTTCAGAATGCACACAGACAGTAGATGTTTTGGGATTTTTATATAAAACTAGCTGGCCCGCGCAACTTCGTCTGCGTCACATAAGGAAATTTTCTCACCGTTTAAACCTTCCCTGGACTTCTACGAATATTTCAAGATTAAAATAAGCCAAATCGGTTCAGTCGTTCTTGAGTTTTAGCGAGACTAACGAACAGCAATTCATTTTTATATATAAGACTAGCTGGCCCACACAACTTCGTCTGCGTCACATAAGGAAATTTTCTTACCGTTTAAACCTTCCCTGGACTTCTACGAATATTTCAAGATTAAAATATGCCAAATCGGTTCAGTCGTTCTCGAGTTTTAGCGAGACTAACGAACAGCAATTCATTTTTATATATAAGAAGATTTGAGGAAAGTTTTGACTATCATTATTATTCTTTCGACTTCAAAGAGGTAATTCAGGGATTATGTTCCCTCATTTTTTAATTCTGGGAGAATTTCAGTTCTTTAGTGTTTACATAATAAAACAATGATAGACATCAACACAATATATTTTACACTAATACTGTACACACGAGCTACAGGGGATAAATTAAAGAGCAAATTCTCAACTTTTATTTATAATCTATTCAACATACAACATCGAATAACATACAGTTGCTTGATTAAACATTATTTTCATTAAATATTTATATATTTTCTTTATTACTGTAGCGGTTCTTCAAAACTTGGAATGATACCGAGCTGATTTCACTTACAATAAAATAACTTGACAAAAAAAATATTGCACCTTTGACATTTCATTTCCCGCGCTTTTAACCGTCATGTTTTTTTTTTATTTTATGGCAATTATTTTTTTACTGACGACTCTCGCTTATTATGATCTGTCAAACTAAAACGCAATTTTTATTAACAAAGATGATCGAATTAATTTAAATTAGGCGTAAATTATGTATTACATACAATAATTCGCTTAATTTATAAGCGGTAGTTGATGTGGAGTTCTGGCTTGATGTCGTACACCAAATTCAGGATGTCTTTGATCACCTGAAAAGAAATAAAATTGAAATGTCATTATTTTTTTTTACATTACTGTAAGACAAAGGTGTCGAAAACGTACCGCCTCTTTCTGTGTCTGAACCATTTTGTTCATCTCTTCGATCTTAACTTTGGTCTCGGCGTCGATCTTGGCGGCAACACCTTCCCTGGTGCCCATGTGCTGAAAAAATAATTTAACAAAAATTTATAACTATTCTAAAATTACGACATTATAAAAAGTTAACCTTATTGTAGGTATTTGGTCAGGTTAAAACTTAGTATTGACTTACTTTAAAACAGTGGGTCTATCACAGCTTTGTATCGTTATCGTAAATGAACTAATTTTTTTGACATTTTGTTTACGATTACGAATTTCCTTGGAAAGAAACGTGGTTGTGCGCATGACCACTAATTGTCATAATTTTGATAGTTTGTGTAAGGCTATGTACATACTGGAGATTTTTTTTTATAAATGCAGAAAAAATATGAAAACATCAAGATAATCTTCTTTCGATCTGTGGATTTTAATAACAATACGTTCATCACTAAATTGAAAATAAGTTGGAGGTAATTCGGAAGAGTTCTAGAGTTTTTGCATGAAGACCACTTGCTATACATAATATCGTTACACAGAATGTGTTTAATGCATTTTTAGTCATTTAACGGTGATTGATTTAAATATTTCACAATGCGAAAAAATTTAGAATGTATTCTAAGCCTTTAACGATTTCCATGGTAACGAAACCGAAAAAATAACAAGTTAAAATTGGTATTACAGACAATTTTAGGATATTAAATATGAATAATTCGTCACTTGTTTATCCGAGTTTATCGTTTATAAACGTCAAATGAAAAAGGTACCTTTCGGAGTATCTTAAATGATTTTTAAGTTTTTAAAAATGAAATAAAGAATGGGTATCGTGCTTGAATATCTAATATTATGATACTATGTGAACAAAAATTCACTATTGTAGCCAGAAAGTCAAAATTGTTACGTTTTTGTACTATCTTAGATTTTTATCACTTTGAAACAAACAAAATAAGAGTTCATTTCATTAGGTATTGGAAAGTTAAGTATTATAATAAGGAAAATCAAAAATAAACTACAATTCCGAAAAATAACATGTTAATATTGCACTTGGTGGCTACTGGGACTCAGGCAATGCTTTCTCAGGAACTCTTAGCATCGATATACGTCGCACGCTATGATATGTCCTTCAAAGAAATTCAATAAGCTCTTTTATGGTAGGCGCCAGGCTGTTGATGGCAGCAAATCTCGCAAGTCACAGTAGCTGGTAGGACCGTTAAGAGTGTAGGAGAATACCGAACACAGAAAACGTGATACATGGATGTTATATAAAAATGATTACGTTACGTTACATAACGTTGTTATTGCATGAATTAAAACAAATAAAGAACAAAAAGTCATAAATTTTTTCATTACATTTATAACGTAAAGCAACATGTATAGTTTTTCATCTTTACACTTAAACGTTCAATTTGTAGTAAATACTATTATACGTTTTACTAGTATTCAGAGACTTCAAATTCGTTCCAACACTCACGGCATCTTGCTTTTAAAAGCTGCTAATTTTAATTTACAAACTACAAAGACCGCTAGGTACTCCAATTTTATTTCAACAAATTTATATAAGCTCCATGTAAATTGAATAAACTTTGATTGACAATACGTCAAATGAGCTAGAAAAACAGTTAAGTTAGTGTCAGGTCACGAGTAATTCCAGGTTCCGTACCCCGTCCCAAAACATCAAGCCATCAACAAATTATACTTTAATTTGTCCGACAGATCTTTTTTTAAAAAGACCCCTCTAGTGATATTCTTTAAGTTCGATTGAAAAATCAATCGATTAATGCCAATTGCCAACACTGTTACAGAGACTGTAAGGTTTATTATTTTGAATATTTTAACTCTAAAAAATTGTTTTTATACTTTGTTTTTCTTGGGATTCACTCGTGGTAATTTTTTCATTTGGTTTTATTTGAAACACAATTTTGTGAAAGCAATCAATTTAATTTTTTCTTCATACCTAGTATGTACTTTTAAGAGTTTATAGTAAATTGGCAAAATGATTATATTTTTTATTTTTCTTTACATTTTACTGAGTTTGGAATATTTTGTGATATGCAGTAGGCAGTTCAATATTATTCTCAAGTATTACTAACTGCGATTTAGTCCTAAGTTCTTAAAGCAATAAATTTTTAAACATTATTATTTTGATATACAAACAAACACTTTGATTTTGTTTAGGATATATATTGTTTTTTGTGGCAAACGTCAATAAATGACATTGTGAAATAGAGATGTAACGAATAGTTATTTGACCGAAAATAAAAAATTCTGTGTTCCGAATTCCGAAACACCACTGTTTGTGCAGTTCGAAAATGGTTTGCATAGCTTATCTTAAGAAGTTTGAATTTAAGCATTGAAGTATTCGTTGTTATTTATTTTTGATATCTTTCCAACTATATTTAGGTGATAATTCAAATATAAATTAATATAAATCTTTTGCAGATCTCTCTTTTATCGTCTTTTGCATGAGGAATGCTCAGAAGATTTTTTAAGATGATCCCTTTATCTTCCTCTTATGACTAGCTTCCCACTAGTACTACGCGAGGTGAAACTCGTCATTTTTATTCGAATCTTACGCTTTAACCTACGTGTCGTTTCGTAAGAACTTTTTTGGAAAACGTTATGTCGCTTTTAAATGGGCTTCCCTGTCTCCGCTTCAGCGTTCCTCGAGCAATATATTTTGTCCATCAATTTGTTTGAGAAGAGCACTAAAGTGTAGCTAAAATTGGGTGACAACTTCACAGCATCTCTTGAAATCAAAGTATCCATGAGTACTGGTGACCACTTACCAACAAGTGGGTCTACTGCACGATATTCGGCCGTAACGCTGAAAATTTATCGGAAACTTGGAACATCTCTATTTTGTTTACGATACGGTGTTTTTGTGATGCATAATACCAAGTTTTAAGCAAAATTATTACGAAATGTCATCTATGTGACATGTCTCAAAAAAAAATATTATAGTAAATAAAATATGAGGGTATGTTTGTAAACTTCAAAAGTTTTTAACCTAAATTTATTTCCATACATTTGAAAACTACTTTCGTTTCTCTGTTTACTACATCTCATTCACTTCATTCTGAAAAATTGTTATCCACTTAGAAAAAATAAGAGTTACCAAGTAATATTTTTCATAAATAAAATATGGGAAAATATAATTTAGAACTGTGGAAGATTGATGAAGAAGATCATTTTAGATCAAATAACAAAAGCGAACAGTCAAAATTTTTTCTAACTTTTTGAACGGGCAAATCCATATACTGCATCTTGTTCATCTTTAAATTTGAAGTTGTCAATTAGAAATTTGCCAAAGCTTATGATACACTAACGAACAAAAATATATTTTTTACTTAAAAAGACGGACTAGCTGACCGCCCACTTGGTGGTAAGTGGTCACTGTCGCTTATGAAACTCTACCCAATTAGAAACATAACAAGATATAATCAAATGTTGCTTTCAATGGATTATTCGATTAGATTACAGATAGTAGTATATCAGCATTGTTATTCTATTATGAAAGTTATAGAAATAAGTGTGACATTCTGGATACATTTTGAGAAACTTATTATTAACTGCTAATAATAAACAAAATCTTCTTGAACCCGCGTTAATATCAGAGACGTTTTAAATATTTATACAAATACAGAGATAGACAGCGGGAAGCGACTTTACTTTGTAGTATGTAGTGATAATGATGAGTTGGCTCGCATAACATCGTTTGCATGGGGAGAAAAGTATATATCACATAAAAAATAGCATACTTGACCACTGTTCAATAGCCATTGAAAGCTCCGGGATAATCCTTTCACCGAATACTCATTGAATAGCTAACCGTCATAGAACTGACAAAAATGTTGTCAATAGACAGATGCTACATGGACATGTACTTACGCTACATGTATTTTTGACTCTCACCAATGGTGATACATGTTTGTATGATGTGACTGAACCGCAATTCTCATCAATCTAAATACATAATTGTTAAAAATCATTGTGTGTCATAAAATATGTGTATTCTGGTTCATGCATGTTCAGGAACATTTTTTCATCTAATGTGTACTTCGCTTTACAATAAATGGTAAAATTATTAAAATTTTTCCCTAATACCAATTTTATGAAAAATGACGTCATTTGATGTGAAAATAGACGATTACGATAAACGACGCGTCCTGTAATAGCCCCACAGATATGTATAACCCTACTACACAATATTTTGGTTTAAATTATTAATATACTACTGCAATTGTTATTTTATAATGATCACTTCAGATACCTTGTCAAATTAAATAATAATGATTTTTCAATACACCAAATTAAAGAGATTTTAAAATTTTTAGTTCCAGTTTTAACAAGACAGAAGATATTTTGTTGTACCAAAAACCTGAATCATCATGCAAACAGTGTTTAGGCTGTATGACACAGTTACCTTGGCCTCGAATTCTTTGAACTGCCTCTCGCGTTCCTGTCTGTACTTTTCAACCTCATCTTGGGCCTCCTCCTTGGCTTGCTTTAGGCGTTTCGCTTTTCCTGTTTATTGTTAAAATATTTTGTTAATAAATGTAATATGCTTAAAGAGTAGAGTTTCAATCACAACAATATGGTACAGTAATGGACGGATACATACTGTACTTACATACAAAGAAAACTTATTGTCATTTTTAATTGTTTTATTGATTGTAATGAACTAAATGTTAGGTGAGTATAACCTTCTTAGGCTGACATTAAGAAGTATTTTTGAGGAGGAATAAATAATATGGTGCTGATTGTGAAAAATTCATACTTAGGCAAAGAGAGCTCTTACTTCACTAGGTTCAATTCAGGGGAAAAAAAAAGTAAATAATTGTCAATGAAATATCTAGATTTTAATAGAATATGGTTTTATCACCATTGTATTCATTTAACAAAGATTCCCTAAGAAAACCTACAAAATGAATAACTGTGCAATTTAGTACAGGCCATTGTGCTAATCAAGAACAAAATTCCATCAAGCGTAATCTAAATGTCCGTAAGATACAATCATGTGACTAAATTAAGATTTTATACAAGAAATCTAACATATTTCGACGAATTTAGTAATATTTCTTTGAATAAACCGATTTTAAAGTGTTTTACGGGACCTCCTTCGATCAAGGAGCAAGGACGTAACTTTTTTTTAAGATTTAGCAAAGGGCGTATTCCTATACGGCGTAGAAACATATACTCACGCTTCCTCGCCTCGCTGACTTTCTCAGCAGCCCTCTTTTCAGCAGCCAGAAGCTGTTGGATTCCCTGAGTCTGGCTCGCCATATCGAAAACACAAAACTATGTCGACCAAGAATCAGTACCGAGACACGGATCAATAAAAGCAAATTTGAAGTGTCGTCGTGACGAAAGTCATATGATTGCTTTAGTTCCTATGTGATGTCGCAAGTGGCGCTACTGTCGACTCGTGCTTTGAATTGTATGCGTGGAACGGATCATTTTACAATATTAGTTTCATGTTTTTGCTCCTAATATACAGTCGGCTTGTAAACGAAATATATTTTAACTTCAAAATTACAAATAATAGTAGGTAAAAACTTGACATAGATTCAAATTATTCAGAAATTATTTAAACAAATTTTTTCAAAAAATATTGATGTGTAACGGAACATACTATTTTTAATTATTGACTTTTGACAAGCTCTTTCACTGGCATTTTAGGCATGGCGTAGACCATCAGCTTCGCTCCGACATTTTGCTTGATTTGTTTTCGTTATCCATCATTCTTTCCAGAAAAACCTATTTTTTTCTGATAGTCCTGATTAACTCAAGAATTATCGTAAACCACTACTTTACTTTATTTTTTTTGTAATAAAACACAAAGTACTTTCAATTGCAAGTTAAACTTGGGTCGCAAATAGGGAATCCAATCCCGGGATCCCGATCCCGGGGGATTAGTACGAAATCTTATCACAATATTGGAAAACTCAAACAAAATGTTATGGTTTGACCAGACATTGTTTACCTACATCTTTAAATTGTATTATAAAGCTATCTATTCCGAAATGGTTAAGTTCTATTTCAATGACTTATTTTCATCTTAAACATTTCAGCTCGTTCCTTTAACGGGTGCCGCGTACCTATTTACCCTTTCCTAATCTTCTAAAATCCCTCTTCTGAAGAGACCTGAGCCCAACAATGGACAGTAATGGGTTGGTACAGGAATCTTATAAAAATTAATATAGATCTATATAGCACTGAACTGAATAATTCTTAGATAATTTGCAAATTTTAGCAATGATGAATGATAGTCAGTGGTTTACCTATTACAGAAAAGTTTATCACCAACTGATGTAGATGGCGTTAGTTGGTCCATCTTAATTTTTAAGCCTAGTTTTTTACGAATAATTTAATTCTTCTTTAAAACTTTATCGAGAGATTTACTTGTAAAGAAATGAACATGTTATGTATGATTTACCGTATTTTAAAATTAATTAGAGGAAATTTTTTACTGTTTTTCATCAAATTAATACGCAAAGCAGCTTTCCATATTAATACAAACGGAATTACAAACCAACAAAAAACACTGCAAAAGTAAACATGTTCTCACTTTAACTACCTGCGTATTAAATATATAAGTCAATTTGGTATTCAGTAATATGATATTACCTACTCAAAAAAAAATGTTATACTGATTTGCTCATACATGAAAATTAAAAATACGGTCAAAACAAAACAAGTTTTTCTCACGAAAACATAAATAAATAATGACTAACTTAATCATGGGATTTAAAAAAATAATTGAGACACAATCAGCTCACCAGTCAATACTACTATACTACTATTTTCTAACTAGATGACCCGCGCAACTTCGTCTGACCACTACACACCTAGTAGCCATAGCGTACCTACGAGTACGCTATGGCTTGCATTTTGCGTTACACTGTTGTAACTTCAAATAAGGTTTTAATATATTTTAGGGAACTTCGGAGTATTTTTAGATGGGGTTACGGTTACAGGATCAATGCAAGTAACAAAAATTGTGTTAAATATCCCACCCCTGGTGTGACACTGTCACTTTTGCAAAGAATGAGTTAAATATCTAAAAATGATCCTAAAGCTTCTTTACTTGGTGCGATAACAGTATAGTAAACTTAATAAACAATTTGTTCTTGTTTTCTTTTAACTCATTGTGACATAACTCAGTTATAATTTTTCGTTAGAGCTACAACGTCATTTCTGAGGGACTTGAGGTTTGAAAGACTTAAATAGGTAAATGGTATAGTATATTTTTTACACTATAAAGTGATTAATATTTATCGAAAAGTAAAGTTAAAAGTTGACGTTGTAGTATAAGCTATTCATCTCATCTATACATATATTATGATGTGCATCATTGTTTTGTGAGGTGTCAAAGTTTTAAATGCTTCTCCTGAAAAAGTACATTTTTCCATAAGTGACAGTGTCGCACCGGGGCGGGTGCAATATATAAACGGGTTCTTACCTCTTATTGTTTACTTCTGATAATGAGTAAATTGTGTGCCGTTTGGTACCCACACTACATGCAGGGCGAGTAGGTATGCAGCCATTTCTACCGACGCAAAACAACCCAAATAAGAATCATTACTTGTCTTAAAATGGCGGGCAAAATTTGTAGCTGCTTTTTTTTTTATTGCCATGTAGGTAGACGAGCCAACGGGCGGCTTAGATTTTGCTTGTGTTACATTTAGCGACTGTTTACAATGCTAAAGTTTATAATTAGAAAATATGGGATAGCAATTAGTAGTGTCCAATTAATAATTTATTCCTCAGTATAAAACAAAAGTAGATAGGCTGGATAATGTTATTGGCATGGTAAATAAATATAGTCTGGTTGCATTGTGTGGGTCGTTTGAAATATTATCTGAAATGAGAAGCTCGTGGTATAATGGTTCCAACTTCCAGCTAATTTTCGTTGAGTTTTGGACGATTTCAAAACTATTAAAACCAAAGTAATTCAGCATTTAGTTTTCAAGAAAAACTCTGTTGGCTGCAGACAGATGTGTTGGGAAGTTAAGAAAAGGGGTTTCGTCCTGAAAAACAGAAATTATTTTTAACGGCTTCTTCATTTATCCTATTGATCTATTTATGTGTATGAATGAAGTGTATCTTCTTTACCCTACGGTATTTCTTTCTCTATCACGAAGGATCATTTCCTTCGGAGTCTTGAGTACAGAACCCCTTTATTTTCTATCCTTAGAAAATACAATATCCAATATTCAAAGATTTCAATCAAATCATTTCGGTGAAAATAATAATTATTTTTGTGTCCTATTCGCTTTGCACTGGTATGTCTGTCTCTGTCTAATCCATTATACCAAGAGAAATTATAATACGAATTCACTCAACTAAAGGGAAATTTTAATTCATTCATCATTTTACATTGCGTTTTTTTTACTGCAAACATAAAACAATCCACAGTAAAACAAGCAGTGAACAATGATATCTATAGGTTCTCGTTAACGCTGGTTCAAAACGTGCGTTCCCCGCGCTGAGGCGAGACGTCACGATTTTCTTTATCATTTGGGTGGCAAACTTAACGTAGTATGGCCGTCGTTTGGAAGTATTCACAGTTTTACTTCCACAAAGAATACGCGATAAACATTTCACAGAGCGAATTAAGAAAGACATTTTTAAATAAATTCTTTACGCGTGTGAGATAAACAAACAATCATAAGTATAATAAGTTTACAAAGCGGAAACATCTTGCGACCTAATTTTGTTTAAATTTTGCGTATTTTCGTTCAAAATGTTAACAAAAATGTGGTTAGTCAGCCAACCCAATTCTGTGATCTTGGAAGTCAAGGTGGACCCCTACGCTATTGGTCAAGAATGTCTTGAAAAGGTAAGAATATAAATCTAATACCTATCTATAAAATTCACTGCAATAACTATAGATTCTGTTCGATGCAGCAATGTGTGCACCTTTGTTTACATTGAGTTCTGTTTTGAACTCAGCTAGCTAGCACTTATTTTTCTGTTCTTATTTCATTCTTTATTTAAATATGGAATGTTTTTAAAAATCGAAATTTAACATTCGATTTTTTTGTTTGACATAAAATTTTATTTTTAGTATTAAGTTTAGAATTAGATTACAATAAGTATAAGTAGACATTCTAAGAAAGGTTTTATATAAAAACGTTGGCCACGACACGTTCACGTTTCACGTCACTGTTACCTTGCGGACTTTGGACCCGGCAAAGCCATGGCGCGAACACGCTGCATCGTCGTGTTAGCAAGCGGCACAACCGAAATATCGCACTTTTTGTGAAACGATTTTTTTCAAAGCTTTTGTTGAGATGGTCATGGTTTCAGACAGAACATTTTCTTGGTCTGAATCATAAAATTAGTAATTTTCGCAAGTTTGTCTGTTGGCTACATTCCAGCGTGCATGCAAATGCATTTAGCACGATCTGCTAATAAACTCAAAAATGGACGTTCAAATAACCCTTGCAGATGTTACCTATTTTAATTATAGATTTTCTAGTAAGGAAACGAGTTACAAAGGGATTTTAAAAATAAACGTGGTTTTATTACACGGAAAAAATGACGTAAACTGAAGTCACATGTACATAGGAATGTCTTAACCACTCTTAACAAGAATTCCAATAGGAACAAAGACTTGAAATATAACTATTCATTACTCAGAAAATTAACATAGTAACGAGTAACATACATGTACTTGAAACTAACTGCTTACTCAATGTCGAGATTGCATAAATAAAACCTTTTCATTTTACCTTCAAATCATAAAATTATGGTGTTACAACATCATATTTCACAATAGGAGATAACAAAATGATTTAACGTACAAAAATATAACATCATCCATGAAACCGATGAGGACGGAGTTATTCACGCGTGCACCGGTGATTGTATACAAGGTACAAAGTCCAAACGTTCCAACAGCTGTGAACTCTCTACCGTGGTCGCACGTGCTCGTTGCGTGATCGCCAAGACGCCTAGCAACTTTAGTACCTATGCTAGAAACAATACAGCCCACATTCACTTGAACGACATTATATTTGGAACTGCAACACCATATTCAAACTTTTATTTTTATTTATGGCCAGCGTTTTGTTATTCGTTACATACTTTGTTGGATTCGGTGTTTAAAATGAGCTATTGTTTCGCTGATTTTTGAATAAATAGGAATAATTGGTCATTAGTCTGACCAACGATCACTTCATTGCTGAAGAAACTATTATCACCATTGAAGTTCTTACAATGAAAATTAAATCTATATTAAACATAGCATTGTAATTTCCTGGAAACAGCCTTGGAAACTTGATTTAGACCACGATTAATATACAATCGTGTTAACCAGGAAACGTTTATAAACCTTGCGCTGAAACGGACTGAATCATCAAAACTGCGTGCTATATTGAGTTTGTTTAGGGATTATATCGCTTGTTATTCTAAACCATACCACTCATAACATGTGTGCTCGATATCTGTTACATTGGTATTTTTAATATTCCATATTATAACTTTATATCGACAGCACAATTTATACTTTTCATAGGTCCTTTTACATTGCAAAAACTACTTACTTTTCCTAACTGACATGGACTTCTGTAAGTCTGTTAAACACTCCTTTATGATCACTTTCTACTACTATCCTTCATGTTTTGCCAACTGATTACAAAGTTGTATGACCAATACAATTAACATCTGTTGCTTCATAGACGCTGTCTTGTAAGGTTCAAACTTCGAGTCTATATTTAAAATGAAACGTTCACGTATGCTCATAGTAGTTGAAATGAGGTTAACTGTGGTAATATTTATTTTTGTTTGGATAAAACAATAAAATTGAGAACAGAATCACTGAAGTTGCTCTTCGTATGATTTATGGTTTCTACATGAAATTCTCGATATCTTTTAAACCACTTCATTGAGTAGTTGAAATATATTTCTCACACTTCATTTTGAAAGAGGAGTAAGCATTGACGTCATATTTAGGTAAATATGCTGACTTTTAATTAATAAAACACGTGTATATTGTTTTAAATGGACACTTTCTCTCAAGTATTGCTTATAATGATATAATAATTGAGGACAATATCTAGCTACCAATTAATCTACAATTTCAGCCAGCGTGTTTAACACTGGTAAACTGTTTTGGCTTTGTTGAACCTCCAAATTGGTACATTAGACTTTGTACTGTGACGTCATTTTCTGGCCTTTGTTCCATTGTTATTGATTGACTATGATTTATGTGATCTTTAATTTAGCAGATATCTGATAACTCATTTTTTGCTGTGATAGATGCTAATTAACTTTGTCTGAACGAAGAACGGACTAGCGATCGATACGCTGTTTGTTAGGATCGTATAGGTAGACAACGAATGAGTGATCAACAAGCAAATTATCATATTAAACTGGAACCAATTAGTTAAAACACAGATCATCAGAGTTTCCCAATATTATGAAATGATACAGTAATTATTGAATACAATTTGTCTTCCACTTGCAGACACATCCTAGTAATTTTGTTTGCAAGCTTTCACTGAGTTTCTCCTTTGACGAACTAGCAAAAAATTAACGACCTCCAATTTGGACGCGGACATTTGAAGAGCATTTAATGGCTGCTTTACTGATAATTCGGTAACTATTTGCTTACAGATTAGGTGCGAGATTAGATCATTTTAGTACCTCTACGGATTTGGAATAACAAATATTTGATACAAAGATACATAGATTAGTTGTAATAGTGTTTATTAAAGGTTTTGGTATGGTTGATAACGATTATCATGTTTTGAATTTTAAAGATGTCATAAAACTTATTGTGTGTTAAAACAAACATTACTAGTGCTGAACTGCTGAAAACCTTCCCTGAATGAGTTTCTCAATATATTGAACCTCTTTGTATGAAGCCGGTTTAGCGTGAAGCATAACAGCGAACAAAGCTTATCTTGCCAAAGGAGATTTGTAGTCCATCTAAGAATAGCTTAATCCCACAAGTACCATATCGCGCTTTTTTTTTTGACCGAAATTTACCAGAAATATACGCCTCAATTCAATGTTCCAAATGAAGCATTCAATAATGGTAGTATAAAAAATGTTTGCTATGCAAATATAGTCTGTTTCAGACGTGTTTGTCGAGAATCAAAACAGGTCATGGATATTCATTATTATGCGAATTTTAGCACAGTCTAAATTCGTTAGGAGTGTGCTCACAAACCAGTTTTGCAATAAATGGGGAGGAATCACGAGGCTTGAGTGCCATTATGATTTAAGTCTTATCCACTTCTTCACTTAAGACGTTTAAATTAGTTATCTACTTTATTCAGACATCGAACAAAAGATTCCTGGCATTGTTAATAATTGGTGCTGAAACACAATCCTAAAATCGATTGGAATCAAATTCTTGAAATTTAATATCACATAATATATTCAAATTTAGAGAGAGCTCTCAGAGTATCAGCAATTAAAGAAAATCCAGTTGATGTCATGAATATGATCGCATTCGTTCCACAGACAAAGCCTGACTACAAGAAATGTAGTGTGAATATGATGAAGCAATTAAGAAGTAATTAATTTTAAATGTTTTTACAAGTAAGATAAAGTTACAAATATGTTTTCCCTATATGCAAGATGCGTTTGTACGTGACTTTGTGCACGGCGTTGTACCGTGATTGTCAGCCTTGGCTTACATGCTGCTTATTATCTTACAGGCTTCACCTCGATGCAACAACCGTATCGATTGGGCCTTAACAATAAAAACAAATAAAAAATGAAACGGTATTGTCAAGAGCATGGAAAATTTCGTTCATTCATTTGCTATCTCGAAGGCAACTAGTTAAAACAAAATTTAAGGAGTGACAGCACCTTTAACACGTGAAAGCTACAATTTAAAACGGTATTCCAAGAGTTCAAAACCCCAAGTAATAAGTACATAATTTGCAAAGCTTCAACTTTCCTGGTCTATTAATACTATGAAACCTATAAAAAATTATTACGTAACGTACATCGAGCTCATAAAAAAATAGCGTAGTTTTTTCCACATGTTTTTTATATCAACCTTTTGTACATCGCTAGTTAACTCGAACAGAACATGTGTGGACTTTGGAACCATCAAATAGATGTTATGTACGCTGACTCATTGTAATACCGTAAAACTAGTATAACGCTGTTATCTTGGGAAATACACGTGAAATCACTAACACAATGGGACCTTAATATTAGATGTTAAAATAGTGGGTATATTTTAGTAAAAAAAAAAACTTGAGAGGTGTCATGGGACACCCGGATAGAACGAAGTTCCTTTCGATTAAAAGATATCTTATAATTTTTATTTCCTATTTTTTTTTACGCGTGATACTGAACGTGTTTGAAAAGATTTTGATCACAGCGCCATCTAGCGATTATCATCTAAAACAAATAAGGAACGTGTTTTAAAAGATTTTGATCACAGCGCCATCTAGCGATAATCATCTAAAACGAAAAGTGTCGTGACAACTTTTCGTAAGATTTTTTTCCATCTAGCCCCCTTTCACAACGCGCAATAAGGAACTTCGTTCCAACACTTACGACCATATTATGTACTTAATATTATATAAGTTGAAGTAACATTTATAACAAAATTATAATTTGTAGTTTCATCAGAAAATCGATATCAAAAAAAGTATTGAGATCAGAGGTCAGTAAATGCTCAGGTTATCTTCTTAGTCTTCTAGGTTATCATTTATGAATGGAAATAACTATAAAAAATGTTCATATCTCAATTATAACATTAAACTTGACACTGTCTTATCAATATATTTTGACCCCAAAACTGATTTAATCGGCCTGTGTATTTTCGCAACTGAACTCAATTGACCTGTATTAAACCATAATTATAAAATCTATCTTATCCACACCTATTTTGTTACAAAAAACCTTACAAAAAGCTGGACATATAGAATTAATTCTAAGTTATTTTAATCTCATTAAAAAGTTCATGGATGATCGAGAATAAGTATGACGAAATCATTTGAGTAAATTAATATTCACCTACCCGCTCTGACCTCTAAAGCTAAAAATGCATTTATATTTAATTGCTCGTCAACGGTCCTTCGTGCTGGTCATATAATCTAATCAGGCATATAGTACAAAAAACGTCATTGAACTGACATTGTTAGTTTTACACATATTTGCATTCACCTACGTGTTTTAAGGAGAGAAATAGAACAAACTTGAATGTCCTTTGTTGCACCTTGATTTATAAACGTCCTTTGAACGAGACTCGACAATAGCTTGTCGATATTTCTGGTATTTTTAAAGTCCCTGAAACTGATACTGCTTATTGATTAAGTTTTGGTGATTCAACATTTTTTTGCCATCGATATAAAAGGAAACCAAGAAAAAATATACATAGTATAAAATCATAAAGAACCGTAAAAAAATTAATGATGCCCATATTGGACTAACTTGTGAAAATTTACCTAATAAGGATGTAGAATTTAACATCCACTGAATAATTATTATTAAGACCAATGTATTCACTAAATATTAGAACATGAGTGCTAATATTTTTGCTATCTCACCAAAAAAAATTATGTCTAAAGTCTTCAAAATCAAACAATGTAGGTTAAAATCAAATACGCTTTAGCCGTATCTATAATACTCTAAGTATATATTATATACTTATAGAAAACAATGGCCTCAAATAACACTTGTCCAAAATATTAGTAGATATGTTGATTTGTGGTGTGACAGATGATATATGTAAAGATAGAAGGGAGTGGAGAGAGAGAAGATATATTGCGCCGACCCCTAAATGGGATAAGGTGTAGCGAAAAAAAGAATAATTTTTGAACTCATCTCTAAAGTTGGCTGTTAAAAGTCACCTATAGATAGCATATAAGCCAATTCTGGTCAGTTCCCAATGAAGTTATATACCTCATACGTTACGTTTATCACGTACGCCGCAACCGGTCCGCCTTCACTCATCCATAAATGCAACAACTGCAGACGTCTTCATGATATAATTTGAAAACGACGTTCCTATTATGATTTTCATTTGTTTCTGTTACTATATACTGAAGAACAATGTTTATACTTTAATTAGTGAACACATTTTAATTATTCTGACCATTTAGGTGCTCAAATTTTTACACATGATCTTCAATTTATAGTAAATCATCATAACGGCTGTAACCTTAAAATTTGACTAAATTTGGATCGATATTTGCTAACAAAATAGGCATTTATTTTATCACCCAAAGTCTGTCGTTTTATCTCCAAAAATAAACATTACAGATAGAAGTGCCAAAAAATGAAAAATGGGGGTTACCCGTGTTTGCGTACGGCTGAGCACGCTTTCACGGCGTGCAGCGTTGGATCTTATCCAAAATACAGGCAACCGTGTCGTTGGCCGATATACTTTAAGTATAATTATTATAAAGTATAAACTGACATACAAATCGTTTCACATCAAATAAAGCAAAATGAGTGAGTGTACAGAATTTTAATGAGATATATTTTTTATCATAGTAATAACGAACATTCAAAAAAGGAATACAATTCCAAACGCTGATGACCGATTACAGTGACGTCATAATACAGATTAACATCGATAATAACCGGATACAAACATAGATTACATCTTGCTTGATAACAAAGGAGATTTTCACTGTCATAATAATAATTTATGATCAATTTAATGCGTTTTGACGTAAATAATTGATTGATAAGTTTATCAAAGAAAGTGTTACCTTAGTAATTGCTACTGACGTTATTACCTACTTAACATTTATCCTTAAATTATCGTAAGTGTTAATGTTTTGTTTTTTTATTGCCTTTAGTGTGGTACAACATAAATTTATATTTAGCTATTTTCTGCATATGTTAAACTATTCTTAAACCAAAACAAACATTAATATATCCAATAATTTATATAATCAACTTCAATAAAATCGCAAACAAACAACAACTCTTTGGTTATGGCGCGTGTAAATTTCAAAATGGCTGCCATATTTTCACTTGATTATGTAACGCAATATTAACTTACAATAACATGTCGAAGGACATGAATAATATTGAAATTATAAATTGAATATTCTACACAGTTTCAAGAATGTTTTGTTTCAAACGCCGAATTAGGTTATACTAATCACCCTTTCGCGCCTTATTCTCGTGCGATTTTACAATGAAAAGACAGCACTACTCAGTTGCTTAAGGTTAATCACACTTTGTCTTTTTTATAGACGCTCATGAGTTACAAAGCCAGGACGTTGTGGGCCTATAACCTTCGGAAACACCAAGGACGGGTCTTCACTGTACTAAATTAGTAAGAGTAGTATGTACTACAGTATATTTAGTGCAATCTGAATCATTTATATTATTATTCCTATTAAAACGTCCGTGAATTAATTTTGCATGTCTAATGGGAATGGCGCCAACGCCGTATCGTAAAAAATGCTATTTTATAACTTCACAAGTAGTTTCGAAATATCATGATATAAATACTTTATTGGTCATCTTGTACGCAGTAAACACGGTAACTAATATTATATTTGTACCCGTTTACCTACTCGAAAAGGAGGTTATCGGCCAACAGAATTTTCCTGTATGGTCCATTGGCTTAGTTTTTAGTACAGATAACACAAAATTAAAGTAGGTAACATGATTTTGATCTTTACTACAACTACATACTATACAAGCACTAGTCATTTTAAAGAGTTTTCATTTCATGTAAATAAGCACATATAAGCGCAGAAAGCGCTTATATGCGACGAAATTGCAACAGTCAATTTGTTTACTGTGGCGACCAATAATAGCGCGCGAGATCCTGAATCGCGGTGACCACATTTGCAGAAATCTTCGCATATATACGACATTTGAAATCTACTACAGGGGCTTCGGCCTGATCGGGCATACACTACCTCGCCCGGTCGCAGATCTCCCTTTGGCCATAAGTCCACTGTACCCACATCTATACATATAATAAAATCGCTTTCAATAAAATTCTTAATGTTAGCTAAAGATTTAGGCATTGTTTTGTATTTGGAATTAGATGATATTATTATGAGTCCATACAATCAACCTGTATTTTGATATACCGCACTCAATAACAAGTGTTATCAGGACTATGAATTAACAAACAACATCCCACACGCGGTTTCAAAATACATTATCTAACATAATATCAAATAACATAGAATTTAAGACGGATTGTGTTTTCAAGGTTTTTTAATTCGATAAAATCGTAAAAATCAATCGTTTACTGCGTAGCGTGAGACAAACATGTTTTTACCTGAGAATTTTAATGCGTAGTAGCACGGTATTTAATTTTATTAATTAACATAGATGTAAATAAAGTACACGTGGGCCCCTTCAGCATAATTGCCGTATGTGTTTACAAAATCGAAATATGACGAAGTATTACAAATTTGAAGCTTGTATTTCCAGAATAGATTACATTCTTCAAAGTGATGTTTGTAGAGTAAAATCCACTTTACCACTTTAATCCACTGATAATATTACTACTAAAAGTATTATTTGTGAAATAAAGCGACGAAGCTTAGGAAATAGTACTAGGACTTCAGAAATGAGAAGATCTGCAAGAGAATTGTTTGAATCGAAATCTATACATATTTAATTATAAAATACCTATAAAATCAGAAAATAGTACCAGGGCGTCAGAAATGAGAAGATGTGCAAGAGAACTGCTTCTTGGAAGTGGCAATGACCACGAAAGAACACAGATGGCTAATACGGTCGTATACATTCTGGAATGGCGCGCACCTGTAAATATAATAAACAACTTAAACGCTTGTTTAACACTTATTTGCTTCGATTTAAAAGTCAAATTAACCTGTGTTTTAAAAAATACAGACTTCGTATCGTATAGACGAAGATTTCTTTAACTATTTAAGTTTAAAAGATGGAATTTTTTCAATGGATTCTATTCCAAATTTAAAAAAACTCATAACAATAGTTTCTGCTAGCGATTGACCCGTCAAAAGTACTCAAGAATATTCTAGTATATATAAAACAAACAGTACATGCATTATGCTACCATGTATTGTAAACAGAATGATTGTAGCATCCTTGCACTTGAAGGTTAATGGATAACAAACAATAGATAAATATTCAAAACATAGTTAAATCACAATAGACGCGTTTAGAAAATCGATATGGTCATGTAATATCGATAATATGGAATCTATCGAAATCTATTATCACGATAAATCGATTTTAGAACAACAATAAGAATTTTTATTTAGCATAATAATAATTATCGAAATCGGTTCATATAGAAAAGAAATAGGTACGCGTAAAAACACAGCAAATCGTCAAATTTTGCCAAACGATGCTAAAGTCCATCAAAACGATGCTAAAGTTATGCAAAAACAAACAGACAAATTGAGTACCTCCTATTTTTTAAAGTCGGTCAAAAATGCACTTAAATTCAATATATAAATTGATATTTCTTTTAGAAATTAGGTGTTCTACTTCTCAATATATCACCACTATTTTTGTTTAAAATGTTTTTAGGTATAAACAAGCTAAAATAAATTAGCCATTAGTCGTATCTTTGAGGGACATGTTAATTAGAAATGTAATGTAACACGATAGCATAATATTTGTACATTGGTGTTTGTACGATATGATAAATGTGTTTACGTTGCTAACTCGATAATGGACGTATCTATCGAAATAGATACGACTTTTCAGAAATTGGTAATTTTGAGTTTACAGCTTTTTGCCGGTAAGGAAGAAATATGAAACTCAAAATGGTGACCAATATAGGCATAAAGTTGAAATCTTCTAGTTAACTTTCTGTATAATATTTAAATAAAAAATTAGAAGTTAAGATTCTTTAAGAAAAAACATTAAATTGAGGTTTTTTTCAAGTGTTTTTTAAAGTAAAAGTTTCATATAAGAGTACTTAAAATACTTGTAAAGTTTTAGTGCACATGTCCTTTGTAAGAAGTCAAATTACGTCACCTCCTTAGATAACCGCCTTCCTTTGTTCAAGCTTGTTTTAAGCCACACTTATCTTTGTTTTATTGTGTTGCAAATACAATAATTGTTTGTTCTTTATTTCAATAACTATATTGTTTTATTTATTGTAATGAAAGCATTCATTTACCCGTCAAATAGTAATTCTTTATTTTTTAAGTCAGTTTTTCATGTATGAAATCTGTCTATCAAGTACCAGGACATCACAACCAGTAGCAACTTCATTCATAATTCCACGGATAATTTCGTTCTTTCCCCGAATAGTTACGGCCGCTTACGTCGACCGGTCGTCGCCACGCGCGCTCTGCGTGATCTTAGAACGAGACAGGGCTATACGAAGAAGAGAGATGGAGAGAAAACATCGCCTCTCGACTTGTTGATAGTCTTTGTTACAAAACAAGACCAAAATGGCAGCTTAATGTTCCTTTGTGGCTCCCGTACTTGGTAAAACGAAAACAAATTGATTTTAAACTAATATAATGTGCTAGGCCAGCGAAAATATATCAAAAGAGCTGTCAAAAAATTATAAATAAATTTAGTTGCTATTTATCCTTTGGGCTCTGGTAATAGTTTAACAAAACGCATCAACAAACATTGGCTACAAATGTTGGTCGATCTTATCATTGTCACGTTGCACATTAAAATCAAATCAGGAATACATTTGACCATCTATTTGAACGGAAGAGATTGTAGCGACTTTCGAGACCAATATAATATCCTGTGTTAATGAAGTCGGTCGTCAAAGGTTGTTGACATGAAATTTATCTCAAGAAAATTTCGGAATAAGCTTCAATAATCGTATTTTGATTTTAAACACAAGGCTGTACGTGAAACCTTTTGCCTTTAAAAATAGAAATGTCATTTTATCTGTCATTTTAATTTAAAAAATGGCCGCTGCTCATGCAAAATTGTGCTTGATCAATGATTAACACAGACCATACTGTATTATAATATTATTATAGGAAAATGATTAATCAGTTATCACCCCAGCGGGACCTACTTGGGAGATAATTAACTATTCCAATGCATATTATTGCTTTAATCATAATAATAATGCTTTTATAATTCCACTATCAAGGACGTGACCCTGCTATCCAGATATTAATCTACTTATCATCTGTAATAACCGTAATTATTCAATTTACTGATGGATGTATAAAAACATGTTCTAATTTATGTATTCCTAGTACTTTATCTACTTTAACAAGGTTAATTTTTAATACTATTGCTAACAAATTACAGGCACACCTCTCATAATGTATGGCCTCCTAGTACTTGTTTTTCAATATTTCTTTTTAGCAAAGAAGGTTTTAGATTTTTGAAAGTTTTAATTCAAATTACAGGGGCACTTCTTATAACTTATGGCCTCCTGGTACATACTTATTTAATTTAAAATATTCCTTTTTCAACAAAGAATGGTATTTTTTTTTAAAGTTTTTTTTAATCTAAATCAGTATTTATATTGTTATTATAATTAAATGTTAAAGTATTTTTGTTCTAACAAAAGGTGAAAGCAGTTAAAAGGATTTAATATAAAAATTCAATTTGCATCTTGGAAAAATGCCAGAAAAGTTATTTCAGTTATGCAATAGAAACGGACGAATTTGGCGAGCGCGATTAGTGACCAAATTGACTTTGGATATTTTTAGATTTTACACAAAAAACTGAGAATGACGTTAATATGATCAATAGACGAAGAGGCGGCTGACGAAATTCCTCGGACCTAATTATATATTGACATATTCATTGCTGAAAAAATATGAAATAATTTGCTTCAAAGAACTTTTTAAATACAAGCTTTTAAGATCTTTGATATCATGTAGAAGTAGTGCTCAGTTTATCTTGTGTAGTACAGGAGTTCCTATTGCACTTTTCGACTCCATCATCAGATAACCTTCATATTATTTATTGGCGCGATATACATATGCTCTCAAAATTTCAGTTGAATCGGAAACCGGGAAGTTGGTCAAATTTAACTTTTTTATTCCACCTACTTACATCCAGTGCAAGTTAAAAGCTAATAAAATCCTCTCTTTTATGGACGGTGATTATGACGTCATCACAGCCCTTATCAACATTCAAAGATGTTTTATGACCCAAATTCTTCAAGACATTATCAATTGATAACCAAATCGGATTGTGAAAACTTCTGAATTTCACAAGATATCAGTTCTTAAGACTTGTATTTTATGTACTTTGCATTCGATTATTCGCTTTTTTGTTGTCAATTATTTACTTCGTCTTCTTCACAGAAAATAGTCCGATAGTTTACTTCGAAATTGCATTAGATACCTTAGTGGTTTTAGGACATGATAAGCTAACTAAACACTCAATGTGCAGTTAAAAGTAAATTGTACAATTTAAAATCTAAAGCTGTTTCTAAGGCAGTACACGCGCTATAAATCCTGGAACAATGACCCTAGGCCATTCTTACGAGCGCTTTTTTAATGCGCGTTTAAAAAGTCTTTGCAATACGCTGTTTTTAATGTAACACACATGACACAGCACTCATAGATAAATGATGATTTGAAAAAATACATGTGTCTGAGATTTTTTTTTAAATTTGGCACCTAAAATGGATATTTTCACCAAATTAGTTGAATAGGTAGGTTTAGTCGTTTTACAATAGCTAAAATTAAAATTGAACTTAATTTAACTTTAAATAAAATAATTACATACCTATTATAATAATTGTAATTCAAAATATTACAAACAGAAATTTAAATTTTTAAATTATTATTTTGTGTTCGTGTGAATAATTTGATACATAAGTGGGTGATGTCATGATATGTTTTATTTTAAGTAGCGTGTTTGGTACATTTTTTGCTTCAAAACAGAGATAAGATTTTATTGCTATGGCAGGTACACGAGACTTTAGCTCAAGTTATGGGAAGCTTAGTTCATGGCTCTTCGCAATTCAATAGCTAATTTATTAACCTCGTAGTGCCTAATATAACAATGAATTTTGTCTGAGATTATATTACCAATTTTATAACGTGTTACTTCTTCCGTTTTTTATGGACCTCGTTCTTAAAGACTGGACGATTTGCTAATGTCAAGTGAGACGTATACACGATCCTAAAATATTAAACCAGGATTAGAATTAACTCTGTAAATCAGCTACTGTTACAGTACTATGATCCTAAATTACTAGATTTCTATTCACAAAATTTCGTTTAATTTCACCAAAACAAAGCCATTGTTTTAAAAAGGAAGGACAGTTATTAAAACGCGCCAATTAATGAATTGAGGTTGTATAAAATTCACAATGAATCATTACTGAAAGCCGTGAATTGTTTGAACTGTATAATAACTGTTTGTTATCATACATATTTTCGCATTGTATGTAAAAATGTGTTTTGCAATGAAAAACTTTGTTGAAGTTCGCTTTGTTTTCGAGTTGAATAACAGTGTTTCAGAGCAGTACAATATGAGCTTACTAAATTAAAATTAGTAGTGGGTCATAAGATCTTTTATCTGCCTTGCAATTAAAAAAGATCAAAGCAAACAATGAAAACTAATTTAATTTAAGAAAATAAAATATACATTAAAAAATCAAGCTATTTGCAATAAAAAGGAAACCTGCATATCGGAAAAGGGTTCTAAAAATCCTTTGAAGATATGTGAAGTCCCCAATCCGCACTAGGCAAGCGTGGTGGACTATGCCTAATCCCTCTCCTGAGGAGACCTGAGCCCAACAGTGGGCAGTAATGGGTTGTTACAGACAGATACAGAAACCAACACATGTGATCTAGAATTAAATTAGGTCCATGCTAAACACCAGCTATTAGAAAACCTTTAAAACCTTAACATTTGGCAAGCAAAAACATAAGTGCTTTAAATTATAAGTTTTTAGTTTGCAAACTTTCACCGCGCCGTGGGATTGCCAAAAAGTTGTCCGTAATTATCGGTGTTATGCAAAACAAGTATCTTATGATCCTGATTACGGGTTACAACTACCACTTAAGTTATAAACCTAGATTACACTAGACATTGCATGCTGATAAATGTCAGATATTTGATCTACGTAAAGGATAATAGGTGTAAACGGTTCTAGATTTTTCGGTTTCACCTTTGCACCAATTATTTCGCCTCTGTAGAATAAAAACCCCAATCTTCGTCAAATGAATCATATCTATTGTTCTCGCTCAATAACTAATTAAATGTAATATTTTGTTCAGGTATGCGAGAAATTGGAGATCGGCGCCGAATCAGACTACTTCGGTCTGCGCGTGTGCCCCGGATCAGGTCCCGGAAGATGGCTCAACTTGCGGAACCCCCTCGATCCACATCGCATACAGGGAGGACGACTCGATCTCCGCGTCAAATTCTGGGTACCCCCTCACCTGCTCATCAATGAACCCACGAGGCACCAGTTCTACTTGCACGCCAAACTAGACCTCACAGAAGGCAGGCTAGTCGTCGCAGATCTCGAAGTTGCCAGAAGGATTATTGCCTACATCGCGCAGGCTGAGACAGGAGATTGCTCCCCAGACATGCCCCCCACTCACATCTACGAGGAGTGCAACAAAATAGGGCCTCAGGGCGACAAGCCAGAAGACCACGTCGACAAAATCATTGAATACCACTTAGAAATTGCTGGTATGAGGGCTTCACAAGCCGAATACAGACTGCTAAAAGAAATATCGAAGCTCGAATCGTTTGGGGAGGAGCTTTTCTTCTGCAAGCCTGTCACGCCTTCAAACAACGCTCACAATTTGTACAGCCACCTCCTGTACCACAGACAGCAAGCTGAGGAGCCTCGTGCGAGAGATGAGCAGGAGATAGACGGTGGGGCCACAGTAGGATGCTTGGCAACGGGACAGAATGTTGGCGGCTGTGGGTGTAGGCTGAGCACGTGTGTTGGAGTTGGTCCCCATGGCATCGTCGTGTACCGACCAGCGTGTAATGGGGATCAGGATATCGGAGTGGAAAAACAGAGGTAAGAATTAATATTCTAAATTACAGCTTTAAATGTTTCTGTTCATGGAGCTTTATCTATACAGCAACTACCAAACTTCAATTAACTCTTTATGAACCCAAAAACAAAATGATTGTATCAAAACCATAAAAATTAATTAACGAGAATGACTTTATCAAAGCCAAATGCGTCATGAAAAATGATATTTTTGCTTACAACGTTAAAATTGTTGCAACATTCCATGTAAATTTTCTTCTATTAAAGTAGGTGAACCATTTTACAGAGTTAGCAATTTTAAGGTATGAAATTAAGAAATCGTAGAATTTGCAAGATAAGCTTTTCCAAATAAAATAATACAACAATTGTAAAATATAAAATAAAAATGCATACAATTCAACTTCCTCTCCGAATTAAAATGCATTATTTAATGTTAATTTTATTCACAATTAACAGCGCGTAAATACTAACAAGCATTAAAGCTAAAAAGCTATCATATCAATCTCTAAACACATAAATCAGTCATAAAGCAAAAACCGTTAAAAAACAACGGCCATTTTGGATATAATCTCAAACAAGATGGCCGATATTTGCAAATGGCGTCGACCTTCAATTTGCAGAACGTGCGCCGTAAAATTCAAATGTTAATAAAGCTGTAAACAAGAATACCTACTATCGCGTCCTATATATAACTTATGTAGTTAATTAAATCTGCAAACAACTGTGTTTCCTTAATAATGTTGGAATTGAAGTGAGACATAAGTTTTTCCAACGATGTTTGACCATTTGAAATATTGTTCTTGGAAATTTAAAGCTGTTATTTCTCGAGTGTTAATATACCTATTTTTGTTGAGGTTGTCAAAAATCAAGTATTTTTGAACACTTTTTGTGTTTTTTGCAAACTTGTCTTCAAGATACAAAAGACAAGATCGAAAACAAGATAAATGTAATGCAAAACATCTAGAACACTCATATCTTATCATTCGAAAGTGTTTGATTTACTATCAGCAGAACAAAGACCATGTTTGCCTGGATACAGTTATAAAAACTAAAACTACATAAACCAATGATAAATCTACTTCAAAACAAGTCCTAAATTCGACTGATTTGTGATAAAGTTTAACAAAAACATCCTGTAGTTACATTTTGTACATATTATTTATGCATTCTAAGCAAGATTTTGCTTTATTCATAGAATTATTACACCTGGAATCAACATCATGAACAACAGAATGAAGCCAATTTAAAGTGCACCGATCGCGCGTAACTACACGATATTCTGGCGTTAGTGTACCTATGACACTCAATTCGTTTAACACTCTAATAAAATATTACATACACATAAGTCCTTTAAAATTTCACTTTGTTATTTATGATGTTGATTCAAAACATCGTGATCTGTGGGCTTTAAATTGACTTCATTCCAGATGTAATAATTCTATGGCTTTATTATATATATATAGGCTCGTCTGCCTGCCGACGGGTCCGATCCTTAGTTACCGTCATGAACCTTTTATTGAAGACTGTTCTTAAGCCTCGTTTAACACAAGATGCAAATTTTTCAGTCATTACAATCAGCACTAATTTCCACTTATTTCTATTCCAGCATCCCATACACAGCGATACACAGAGCTCAGCCCGCCCGCAGGATATTTCAGATGTCGTACGTAACCAGCGAAGGAAATGAAGCGACTTTACACGTCAAGATGGCGACGTCTGGTCAAGCGGCTGCCCTCTACCGGGCGGTTACAGAGAAACACGCGTTCTACTGCTGTGAAACAGTCAGGACTGATGTTACGGAACAGTTTATCAGGGATTTGAAGGTGAGGGGTTTTATAGTGTAAAGGTACATTTTTTTTATTTTTTGGTTGAAGGAAATCACCGGATCCGGCGGGGTATGTGGGAGTTGAACCGCACTAAAACCTCAAACCGCTCACACTCAGCGTCAGAACCCCGGCTGAGGCCAGAACCCAGCACGGGGTTATGAGGGACGGCGCGACGCGTTACGCCCACGGCACTCTTTCCCGTCGCGCCGCCCCATAGTGTAAAGATAGCCTATAGGCCTTCTTAGGGTTTAAAGATTGTCTGTGCCAAATTTCATCAACATCGGATGAGAGATGTAAGGTTAGCTGATTTGAGAAATGTTGTCTTATTAAAGTAGTGTAGCCAGGGGTCTGTTTATAGGAGCCTCAATGACAGTCTTTACAAGATGTAAATATTTCAGATTTTAGAATGAATAGCAAGCTACTATTTAGTCACAAAAACTAACTAAAAATTTTACTGAAATATTTGAAAATTCAATGAAAATGTTCAACCGTTTTTGTTATTTTACGAAGGTGTAGCAATCATCTAGTTATTTTTCTTAATGCGTTCTTAGACAAAGTCCAAATATTAATCACAAATACTAAAACAAAACGAAAATACATTATAAATTAACAGAATAACAGGTATTTTATGACTTCTTGAAGAATAAATTAATACCATTACATTCATTAACAACATAATCTCATACATAAAGATGAAGAAATAAAGACTATTTTTAAACAACAACTGGTATAACAAAACATCTGAACTTTGGACTCATGTTTTAATTAAAATTTAATTTACATAAATAAGTTTAAGTTAAGTTAATAAGTTTTTCTGCAATTATTCGTCAGTAAAATTAATTATAATAAAATTATTCATATTTAGAGTTTGAGAATAATATAAAATTTTACAAAATTAAATTACTAATTTTTAATTGTATTATAATAAAATTATATATTATACACATTTAGAGTTTGAGAATAATATCAAATTTTCAAAATTAAATTACTATTTTCTTATGTACACAAAAAAACTTATCTTATTCTTAAAGTCCGTTCAATGTTCTATTAAGAGAGCAGACAGTAAGCTTATTTTAGTCCACCACGCTTGCCCAGTGCGGATTGGGTCATTTTGTAATGGCTTACAATAATATACATTAGTCTTCTACAATAAAATTTAAGTGCATAGACAGATTTAATTAGATTAAATTTAAGTTTCCCAATCACCTTCAAACAATTTTTAAAGAGAGTCTTTAAAAGTAGTTCTTAAGTAATGGGACAGTGTCCCCTGACATAACAAAAGTTCATGAACCATTTACGGTTAGATGGTCCATTTATTAGTCCTTAAAACCTTCTTAAAAACAAATTGTTAATAAAACTATTGTTTTAGGGCACAATAGCGTCAATATTCAACGACTCGACAACACTAGGCCGTCGCTACGTGTTCGATATCAGACGCACGTGTCGCGAGGTGCACGACAGAGCACGACGCGCCGCGCACAAAGACGCACCGAGACGGACACAGCACGAGGTTTGTAACTTTGCAAAACTGTACCTATTGCCAAGACTTAGGTCTGGTGGATCAAGAATACCATGTTTGGTTTGGAGTGGAGACTTGACATATTTTCGAATTTATATTCTGTTTTACTTATTAGCTTTGAAGGTACAGTAACCACTCAGGTCTCTTCAGTGCGGCTACAATGCGGATTAAGACATATTAAAATTTAGAAGTCGCGGTTCGCACTTGTCACCACAAAAATAACTGGAACTATTTTAATTTATGATAGAGTCGTCAATAGCTAAGCTAACTGAAGATCTAGTTTTATCCACTCAACTGGGATCGGCAGCCAAATTGGTTTGTTTACTTTTGCCAAGTCTGTGGCAGGAGCCAAAATTGAGCACAGTTCTAAAACTTGTTTTGTTTACATTTTTTAATCGTCTCATATTTTACGGAGATGATATATTTTCGCTGAAAATGCAATACAGCGTCGTTTAGTAATAGAGATTTACAAAAATATAAGGTTTAATTAAAAATCAAAATTAAAAATTATTGGAAAAAAATGTTTTTAAAAAGGGGCTCAAACACGGTATTGATTCCGAACGAAGTCCCCAGTTTCGCCATCTAGTGAATAGTGACGTTCCCAGTTGAGTGGCTATCCATTCTTTTCGGAACACCCTGTATGATAAGATTACTAGTTTATTCTGTTAGCATATGTGTTAATCGTCATTTGTTTTGTCAACAGAAGTCCGCCCGATCAAGCAGTAGCAGCAGTGCGTGTGTGACCGACGTTGGCGAGGCATTGGCCTGTCGCGTTTGTATGGACCAACCTATCGACTCGCTGTTCCTTCCGTGTAGACACGTCGTGTGCTGTGGACAGTGCGCTCCTAGGTTAGTAGCTTTTATCCACTCACTGGGAACATCACTATTCGCTAGATGGCAAAACCGGGGACTTCGTTCGGAATCAATACCGTGTTTGAACCCCTTTTTAAAATCATTTTTTTCCAATAATTTTTAATTTTGATTTTTAATTAAACCTTATATTTTTGTAAATCATTATTACTAAACGACGCTATATTGCATTTTCAGCGAAAATATATCATCTCCGTAAAATATGAGACGATTAAAAAATGTAAACAAAACAAGTTTTAGAACTGTGTTCAATTGTGGCTCCTGCCACAGACTTGGCAAACTACACACCAATTTGGTTGACGATCCCAGTTGATTGGGTAATTTGAACATTAAAAAAAAACGAAATTGTTGCTAGATTTTGTTATACTTGACCATTTTGGGACGCGAGAGAGTGTATTTTTGAAAATAAAGTAACTTAAATTCGACAGAATTTAGCGCGTTAAAATGTTATGGAACTGGTAGCGCCATCTATGTGTCACTTTGTAAACTACTATATCTTGCGTTTAAACAAAATGGCGGACGTGTCATGGAAGTTGTTGGCTAAAATCTATTCGTGACATTGAGTGAAAAAAATGTTATGATAATAAAAATTGAAGTAAAATCATTCTAAAATTTATTTCTTATTGTCCACAGATGCAACCGTTGTCCACTGTGCAGAGGTGAAATCGAAAAACTCATGCAGATATTCCTACCGTTGGAATATCAAAAGAATCCCAATCTTATCGTCAAATGAGTTTCAGCCAATCACCGAATGAGTCAGAATCACTGGGTCATCCCAAAACCAGCGGTCCAAAAAGTGCTCTTAAGTGTCAAAACATTATGACATTCTGTCAGTGTCACTGTGACAGGTCTTGTCGAAGGAAAACGACCGTACAGCCACGTGTGTGCTCTAGTCAGAACATTGAAGTGCATTTCTAAATGTAAGGTTTCTTGATGAGTTGGTTATATTGCCAATAATTTGGATATTGCTAGGCACAGTAACTAGATAAGTACTAGCGCAATTGACTGGATACCGTCTGAAACGGTTTTGTAAAAATTGGTTGCATTCCATTCTTGAAAAATTTATATTACTGATATGTTATTATTTTTAGATTAACTGTGTCTGTTTCAGTACCTAAATAATTTCAAAGTTCAAATTATTATAGGCTATTTTTCTAAACTAAGAAAATAAGCAATCGATATCGTACTTATTATATTTAGTTTTAACATTAAAATACGGTATTTTTTTAAATAATGTAAAAGAAATTGCCTTCGTTTTAGAAGGCGCTGTATTTCATTATTTGTGATAAAGAAAAAAAAAAGAAGAAAATTTTCGAAAAGTTAAAAATAACACATCTTTTTATCTGCATTTTTAACTTCTGCGTTTTACCAACTATCGTGTTCTTTATTATTCAGAATTATTGTTTATTATTAAGTCGATGTTTAAAATATAAGTTGTAACAATAGTTTATACTTTATTTCGTAAGACCTGTGGTCTGTAAGTGATTTAACAAAATAAAAAAATAATTTCTCTACTCATTCCGGTTTTTATTTTATTCCTAACTTCTCTGCTATATCAGTATATTACTGTAAAAAAAAATGCCAAAGGGAATCGTGAAATTATAAAAAATATTTTCGTCGATGTACTGGGTCCATCTGTTGAGGAGACCCAACAGCTAGCAGGTGATTATTGTTACCTTAGCCGGAGTCTAGTGGGAAGATTGGACCGTACTATCTACCCCTGAAAACAGTTCAGTATCATAAATTTGATGTAATTTTAATCTACTATATTCTGATATTCCACATCCCTTTTTAATTTTACCCAAATTGCTTTAACTTCTCTGACTGAAATGAAAATATTGGTGTTCATTATAAAGGAATGAATCAATTATAAAAGCGTAGAAAAATGTTTTCTTGCATTAAAATAATTATCTGTTAATACTTGTTAGCAATAGGTAAATACACGAAACAATATTTGAGACGATAACCTAAGGTTTACACTATGTTTTTAGTATTACTTTCGAAGGGTGATGATGATTATGGATGATGATGATGAAACACAACGTTGCCAATTTGCCACGTTTTCACAAAAAGTATATTTAATCTACGACGAAACCGTGACTCACGTTTCCGATTGGTTGTTTGCATTGACAGCTGGAAAAAAACTTTTACAGTCTATGGTTAAAATAGTGTTGTCATAATATATATTTACCCATGTTTTAGGGTAAATAATTTTGAAATGCTGAAAATACTTTTTTTTAATTTAAATAACTTTTTACAATTTTCTAAAAAACACTCCACCCCACGTGTTTGAGCCGCATGCTCAAATTTATTGTCAGTATAGAGGTGAGAGCTCAAGGGATATTTCACTGATGATCGGTGCACCCTTGTGCTCATTGGCCTGCCGTCTGGTGTTTGCTGGAGCGCATAGTATTGGCGCTCTGGAACCGAGACGGCACACTCGACCTCTTTTTACGGACACACGAAGTGTCACGTATAAAAAGAATAAATTAGAATGCGAGCGACCCAGGGTATAAGGCCCACATAGGTTTGGGGCTATTTACACGCCCCATGCCTCCCCACCACGTCTCCAAACTACATTTGGCTTATAATCTAATAAAATATTAAAATCTGTTGTTTGAAGGCAGTCCAATTAATAAGGAACCGTCACAACGTAGCGGTAATATAACCAAGACGAATAAAAATAAGCGTCATGTCCGTGAACTTTTTCCATTAAACTGTCTAGAATGAGTTTAATCTCTGCGGTGACCGGATTCTTTTGAAAATTCTCAAGCTAATTCAATTTTCCAGCATTATCAATTTAGCGCTTTTATGACATGAATTTTATTCGAGATTTGAATTACATCTATAAACTTATTCAAACAATGGCAATTTTCCACATTACTTTCTTGCATATCTACCACGATATTTAATCAATTGAGTGGTCTCGATATTTCAACATTGTTGCAAACGTCATGATCACGAGAATACTGGATACTGCGGGTAGGTTTAAAAGCAAACAAAGTTGTCCACCTTCTGTCTCGTTCGCTTTTGGATACCACTGGAACTCAAACCCATCAGGATACAGCACAGTCACTGGATCTATAAGACTACGTTGATTATACATGAAAATAAAAAAAACATATTTTTTATATTTCGATGGTAGATGGTTCCAAAGTAGTAAAAGTAAACCTGATGAACTATTAATACATGTGGAAAAAACTACTTGAGAATGTACCTAACTTTATGGTAACGTGACGACTGACATCCATTTTTAACTACAGTGCTTTAATCGCCATGTTTAGATTAGTGATAGTGAAGCTGCTCATATCGCAGAACAAATATTTTGAAAAACTTTGCTTTTTTCTGTGAAAATAACTATTGATTTTATTTAATAGAAAACGTATGTTGATAATGGTATTGTTTGGTGTGAGTGCAGGACAACAATATGAGACAAAATAAATGATTGAAAAATTCCCCACAAATTTCCGTTGGGAGTTTTAATTTACAGTCTGGTAACATTTCTTCCCCATCCGGGCGAACGCAAGATGGCCGCCAACTTCTGTGAGCGCAAGGACAAGCAGTAAAGTGATATCCGTTTGTGTTATTTCGTTTAAATTTGTGATAAAAACATTAAACATAACCATTGTGCTGTGAAAGTGTTTATTGAATCTTAATGTGCAATATTGTGTAAGTTAAAGGTGCTTAAATAGTATTTTAGTGCAATCATCATTTGGGATTATATTACGAAAAAATGTTCGTTGTTAAATTGTGATTATTTATTCAGTGATACAACAGTTTGGTTCGTCATGACAGTCGTTGTTGGATGATATACGTTGTTACATGTGAGTATGAGTGACTTTGTATCATATTTCGGTTTAGTTAAAGGTCAAACTTTGGTTTTTGTAACCTATTTGGTTTTTGTTGTATTGTTGGCGTGGCGGGGTGGTTTAAGCGCCGGGTTTGCCGGCACAGCAGCTGGTGGCCACATCATGTCTTTAAAACTAGAAAAAAACACGTACTTTTTAAAAACCAACTTCTTTTTCTTAATGATCGACTCTTATCATTAAAACAGATGTTTTTGTTGCCGTTCGTTGATCTTGTGGTTTTTTCTAAAACTTTGGTTTTACAAAAACAGCTTCACATACAAACTATTCTTTAGTCTTCTTGAAACAAGAAATGCTTAAAGTTTAATTTAAGTTTTAAGTTTGAAAAACTTATTGTAAAACTAAGTTTAACTTTGAGTTTATTTAAGTCTAAGTTTACTTGTAAGTAAAAAGTTTAAAGTTTGCCAAGAAACTTCAACACTAAAACTAATTATACAAGAGTGAGTTTTTTGTCTGTAATGCTTAGCCAATGTCAAGTTAATTTAACATAATATTCTCTTGTAAATTCAAGTAGTAGTTTGAGTATGATTGATTTAACAAAAAACTTAATCTCTCACAAGTACACTATGGTGTAAATTGACTTAAAAACATATCAAAATTTTATTAAAAGTATCAAAATAAACTCATTCATGTTTTTTATTTATCGTGATAAACAAGCTTACGGGCCACCTGATGGTAAGCGGTCACCTCCTTCGACCTCTGCAATGTCAGGGCAATGAAGGGCTGTTTGTTATCTATCACCTACCTATACAGGACTTTTCTTAAACCTCTTGATATAACATATTTTGAATAATGAAATCAATTATCCTTTGAATAATAAACAGAAAACAATTTTATCAATACTTAAAGTCATTAAGCCTCATTTACCTCAATTCTATAAGTACTACACAAGTCGAAATTAATATCATAATCTGATTGATACTATTTAATTTTATTTACGGAACAATAATAATAAGCAAATAATACATTCATCATGACAAACATTTAACGTTATAATCCTATTATAATTCTAAATTATGAAATGTTACTATAGATAAATTGTCCTTCTTCCAACTCTTCAACTTTTGAAGAGTACTTAAGAGTAGGTCGCATTATCCTTTGACATTTTAGAGGTCTATCAATAGTTATTGGCTGCAAGCAGATGACCTTACACAAAGTAATAAAGAAATCGAAAAACAGCTTTATTTTAATACAGATTAATATAAGTTTTTTGTTGCTTTTTTCAAGATAAAAGCTGAAAATCACAGTAATGGCATTTTAGTTATACTACGGCAGAAAAAATACTATTACATCTGTGGGATGGCTGGTAAGCTAAAGAGAGATCTCTCATCGGGCATACCAATATGCACACGTTCAGTCTCCAGATATCTCCAATATCCTGAGCTATGTCTAAAATGTCAACATATCATTAGAACAAACATGGCCGGAATTTGTTTCGTTTTTCGACATGTCATTGTCATTAAAAACACATAATACAAAGGCATACACAATGGGGACCTTGTTAATGTTCCCTTCTAGCAAACCAGGTTTGAGTGGAACAGGTAGATTTAATTCGTAGCTATAGCAACTAATAGCAACCCTTCTTGTTTAAAACTCGTGGCATCGAAAAACATCTATAACATAATACTAAAATACATGACGACATGTTACAATAAAAACTTATACATTCCGATATTCAATGAGCCAGATATGTTGTTTCTATTCAATATGAATAATGGAAACATGTACTGTATGTACGTCTGTTTGATGTTTTCTAGAAACAACGGTCGGGCTCGAGAAACGGCAGATGTGTACTTTTAAAATAGACACGCTATTTATCCTGTATTTTATCAGTGGCGGATTTACGATAAGGTTTAAAAAGGCCTAGGGTGGTGAATTTTGATGGGGCGGCTTTTTTCGCTAACATTATGTAGGTAAATTACCCAAGCACTGATATGCGTAGCGTAGGTAAGCAAAATGGGGCAAAGTCCTGATCAGGATCGCGGTAAGTTATTGGATACAGACAGCGCAGGACCAGTCGTGGTTTGGGACAGGTCTATGTCCAGCAGTGGACGTCTATAGGTTGATGATATGATGATTAATTTACCTATAGAAACAACATGAAATAAACCAGATAAAAGTTATCCTAGACTTGAAATATTATTTAGCACGTGAAGTAGTGTAGGGTATCTCAATATTAAATGAAATTCAAATTAGTTTCTTCACTGTGTTTAGTATTGCTGAAGTCCATGAAATACTATGCTGTGAACTTATTCAGACACTCGCGGTTTTATATAATACTTTTATGCATTTTCAACGGGTTCTTACCGCGATATTTAATTAATTGAGTTGTCTCGATATTTCAACGTTGTTACAAACATCATGATCACGAGAAGACTGGATAGCATGAACCCTTAGTGAACAGTCACTAAGGGTTCATGCTCAGAGAGTCTTGTAGATACAGTGAGTGTGGTGTGTCGTGATGTGAGTTCGAGTTCCAGTGGTACCACCCAAAAGCGAACGAGAAAGAGAGTAGACAGATTTGTTTGCTCTTAAATCGACCCGCAGTATCCAGTCTATATCAGTACTATGCTGTGGTTTTTGAACAGTAACCCATTTAGTTTTTATGCAGTTTTAAAACTTATGCATTTATACTTCGACCGCAGTGTCGGTCCGATACGCTTGTTTCCATCCGCTATTGTAGTGTGTAAATAAGATTTTAGTTGTTTGTAATTTAGTCATCGGTTGCAATAATGTGTTGAACGATTGTTTAAAATGCTGAACGTATACGTAATTACGGCGCTGACGAGAAGTTTGACCTGAAATATGATTTGTTTTACCATACATCCTGCTTAGTACCAAAACTATCGTGCAAATATTTTAACAATGAACTACTTTAATGGGGATTTCACCTGGAACCGCTACATGGTATTCAATTCACCTTTTCCCGTGTTCGTGATAGGTAATTTATGTAACTCCAAACCATGATTGACGATATGAAGTCCATTGCCGAAATAAATACTGCCCTATTGTTACTTGATTGCTATCGTAATGTTTAAAACAATTGAATAATAAACATTCCGCTCGTTTGAAACAATCACCGGCCATTAGTTTATATTGTAAATATTGTTTTAATATACAATTTTGATGTAATGATTCATCGCTAAAATAACTAAGAACTATCCAGGTTCTGATGGAACTTTGTTGCCAAGTTAAGGACAGTTAACCTCAGAGTTCAAATGATATTTAAAAACCATTTATTGATGAGTTTTTAATATCATAGTAAACGTTAAAGATCACAAAATAATGACAAGCTTTGAATTGTTTCTCATGTAGAATAACATTGTAGTGCACAATCTGTCGTCAAATATAGGCAGTGGACCTAATTTTGCTGAAGAATACATTTGACTTCGATCACCGCGTTTGGAATATTTTTATTTTCAAGATCATTTCATTTCATCTAGGCTGGTAAAATATTCCTGTGAAAGATACACAACCTCTTGTCTACTCGCGAAAGTCCTACAATTTCTTACGACACCGACTACATAAAACTCAGTCCTAAATTGGCAATGAAAATACAAGATGGCAATTCTTGATAGGTAAACGAGGTTGAGGACTGCGGTTCTACGGATATCAATCGTTCTCTCAAGACGTCGTCACGAACTCCCTTGTCGAGACATTGTTAAAATGTACTGTTTTGAATAAAATAATTGCAAATTATGAAAACGTGTTACAAAGCCGCGTTCTGTAGTCAGCTGATAGGATTCACTTTCAAAATCTGTATCTAAATGTTGTTACTATCCAACAAACAACAATCTAGTGATATATCTAGGTATTTTAATAGCCAAGTTTTATTCGAATGCAACTTCTTAATCGATGATGAACTGTCGAAGACTAGTTCAAAGAGTTTCTCTTGGTTAAAATTCTTAAAATAGGAATTCATTGCACTGTTTTGTCTTCAAGTTTGCATTTGAGGAACAAGCAAGCCTTTAGTACTTTCACCATCAAAATCAGCACCGTTTAATTTACTAAGATAACCACTTACCCTCTCTTTTCACGTTTTGTTTTATAGTTCTTTACCATACGTAGTTCAAGCCTTACAGTAATCACTAATAACAAAATGAAATATGGTTATCGAAAATTTCAAAGTAGCTCATTCCATTCCTCTGTGTGTTATTTTCCATTTCGCAATCGTCATATTAAAATAAATAATCATGTTTTCACTTGAAAACTCATTAAAGTACAAATCGAGAAAGCCTTAAAAGGTACATCAATTTAAAAGGACCGCTCATTTATAGCATATCAAACGGTACGCACTTTCTTCCAGCTAATTTCGATTTATTGACAATAAATTTGTTTGTTTTTAATGAAACTCCGGGTAGCTTTCGAGTCTCTGCCCACTGTGTAACGGTTAGTAGTGGTGTTGTGATTACTTCATTGGCTACGGAATAATAATTATTATTTATAACCCACACATAGCAGTATTTTTTTAATATTATCTCTCAAGAAATGAACTTAATGTCTTGTTCATAATCGCAAGGTATTATAATGACTAATGAGTAATATAATATATTTCTTTAAACACTCGCGGTTATCTACATCACCTAAACTATTACTAAACGGGTTCTTTCCACGATTATTTTCAATTTAGCGATCCTGATATTTCGGCACTGTTTCAAGCGCCATGATCACGGGAAGACTGAAGAACTTTGGGTAGGTCATTCCAGTTGTGCAAACGAACGAGAAAGAGGGTAGAAAGATTAGTCTGCTCTTAGGCTGCGTTTCCACCAGAGATGTGCGATGGAAATGTGTCGTGCGAGGATGTCTAGCTGTGCTGTGAAAATGTGTGGGTGTTTCCACCAAAGCTGTGCGATGATAATGTGCCTACGAGGATGTGTAGCGGAGCTGTGAAAATGCGCATTTATGTGTACAGTACACAAATGGCTGGTACAGTATGCGCAAACCTCGCAACACATCTTTCTCAACACACATTCCTCGCACACTTCCCTCGTACACATCCCGCGCTTGTTTTGTATGCGCAAAAATCTAGCTCCGCTGAGCCGTTTCCACCAGAGCTGTGCTGACCGAGGCAAGGTAAATGAAGCGATCCTATTGGTTCTTTACAAACACATCCCTCGCTATGCATCCTCGCACATCTCTGGTGGAAACGCAGCCTAAAATTGAAAATAATCGTGGAAAGAACCCGTTTATAGTGTAAGTAATATAATATGTTTAGTCGTTCACCAACTGAAGGTGTAATAGGTTTCCAAGCACTATACTGTGATCCGTAAATGATTCAGAACCGAATAATAACACATCTTAGTATTTAAACCACTATTTTTACCAATTTTATAGAATGCACACTAAAAGTTAATCTAGAAATTTTGTGTACCTGAAGCTTGCGAGCTACTGCGCTGGTATTCTGGCAAAGTAACACAAAACTGTTCACAAAAGTTTTCAATGGAGCCTAACGGTTGAGTATTCAGGCCTGAATGCTGCAGCAGTGTGCGTATGACCTATCGTATTATGATTTTTGGTGGTTTGGTAATGCACACAACTGACAACTGGTAGACCAACCGTCAAACAGCTTCACATTAGGCCAACGCATACAAATCCCCCATCTACACGGTCGGCCGTCACCGTCATTTGTTTTTCATTTCAATACTTTTTCATTATGTTGGTGATCCAATATGTACACGTACCAATAGAAGTATCGTAATGGTGAACCGTTGATTGACGGATGGCATGGAAGGGGAACAAACAGCGATGCCGCGATATGAGATAAGAAATAGATATTTTTAGCCACATCGTTCGCCGAAACGTTTGGTTGCATTGAAACTGGGTCGTGTGGTTCGTGTCTGATCATATTCAGTGTATCGATTTTATGGGAGGCTATGCGAAAGCATAGGATGTAGGAAAAAAGCAAAAAAAATGTACATCATAAATACTTGATAGACAATACAAATTGGAGATTATTTAAGGAACGGCGACGGCAGAAAGACTTCTTAACAATATCTATCAATACTCTATAAATAAGGACGTAATTGAAAAAAAAACCCTACCAAAAACTTGTGTCCGTACAACCCTACATCGTTTACTAATTTTTATATTATTAATAATGGTACATTTGTCTTAATTAGGGAGCGTGGGCGACCGACCGTGTACCTCGGGCGGATCTCAGAAACAAAATGTCAAGAATTCTTTTATCCTAAGAGATTCCTTGTAATTACAATAAAAATATTATTTAATTAACTTTGAAAGGAAATATCTCGTTTTATTAGCGAGAGATAAAACAACAGACCCGAAATTAATTATTTTATTGTATAAAGATGAAAAGTAAGTAATAATCTGTTCTCGGAACTTGTCTTTAGTATTTTTTTCTTAACAAATTTACTAGGGTTGTCAGAATTGAAATAAAAAGTTATTTTCAATTTTTTCAACGCCAGTGAAGAACATAGCCTTCGGTCGGTTAAGGTTGCAAATGTAACTGAATTAAACACTCTATCCATTTATTAGCTTATTTTTTACATTATATTTTTAAAAAAACATTACAAAAAAATAAATTTAAAAATACAATATAAAAAACAGAGGGCCACTGCAGGCGGAGTCTACGACCCAAGCCATCAGTGGTCAGGGCTCAAGAGAGAGGAACCTCCTCACAATACGCGCCGTGTCAAGAACGACCGCCTTCTGAATCAGGCCCTTTACCCAGCCGGGGAGCGAAAGCTTCTCTAGATGACGGTCGAAGCTTTTCGCTATTAGACCGTGCACAGATACAACGATCGGAACAATGATGGTCGATTCAACACGCCACATGTCGGTCACCTCGTGGGCCAGGTCCAAATATTTTAGCAGTTTTTCTTTTTCTGCCTTCACAAGGTTCTCGTCATGTGGAATGGTGACATCGATCAACACTGCCCGATGCGCATCCCGATCTATTATCACTATGTCAGGCTTATTAGCAGCAATAGTCCTGTCAGTGATAATAGATCGGTCCCAGTAGAGCGTTACATGACCATTATCGAGAACCGGCTGAGGCCAATACTGGTAATAAGGTACGGCGGCTTCAACAAGGTCGTATTTCAGAGCAAGTTGCTGATGAATGATCTTAGCTACTTGGTTATGTCTGTGCAAGTACTCGCCGTTAGCAAGACGGGAACAACCGGAAACGATATGTCTAATAGACTCTCCCGGACGGTGACATGCCCGACAAATGTCGACCGTCCCATCCTTTAGAATATATTTGCGGTAGTTGTTCGTCATGATAACTTCGTCCATAATTGCTAAGACAAAACCTTCAGTCTCTCCGAAGAGGTTACTGTATCGTAGCCAAGCCACGGAGGCTAACTGATCTACATCAGGACCCGTAAGGGCCCGGTAGAATCGACCGTGTAGTTCCTTGCTCTTCCATACGTCCGTGCGATCCGCCACACTCATCACCTTCGGCGCTCGCCAATTCCCGTTCGCTAAGGATAGCGGAGTGAGTCCTTTATCGACTGCTGCTACATCACGGTACATACCCACATTCACCTTTTGGAAATATTCCCGAAGGTTGTATATCTCTCGGTTGTGCAGATCCTTGGCATTTAACATGCCACGACCCCCACACTTCCGAGGTATATACAGCCTCATAACAGATGAGCGTGGATGGTGCATCCTGTATGCCGTCAACAGTCGCCGAACTTTTCTATCCAGGGCATCCAGTTCTGATTGCGTCCACTTTAGAATGCCAAAGGAGTACGTCAGTACAGGCATGACCCAACCATTGAAGGCTCGGATCTTGTTTCCGCCAGACAAGAGGCTTTTCAAAACCTTTATCAGGCGGCCGAAGAACCGATCCCTCACCGATTGCTTCATATCTGCATCGACGATACTCAAAGCTTCGAACATTCCAAGGTATTTGTAGGTTTCCGACTCAGACAGAGATCTAAGCACCTCACTCTGGCTAAGTTGCAAACTCTCAGAGTTTACAACTTTACCTCTCTGTATATCTATGACCGCACACTTATCTACTCCAAACTCCATTCCAATAGCTTTACTAAAATTGTCGGTTATTTTGAGTAAAGATATTAAGTCTGGTTTTTTAGTAGCAAATAATTTGAGATCATCCATGTACAAGAGATGTGAAATGGGCTCACCCCCTCTCTTGAGTCGGTAGCCTAGCGTTGAATCTCCAAGTAATGTACTTAGAGGATTAAGCGCCAGACAGAACCACAAAGGACTCAGACTGTCACCCTGGAAGATACCCCGCCTTATCCTTATCAAGCTCGGGGAGGCCGGAGAGCCAACATGTCCTGGTTGACGAAGAAACGTAGACCACTGACCCATGCATGAACTAAGAAAGGAGCGTAGCGTGGAATGTACTTTATAAAGCTCTAAAACTCTCATTAGCCATGAATGGGGCACCGAATCGTACGCTTTCTTATAGTCAATCCAAGCCATATGGACTCCCTTTCTGCCTCGACGAACTTGTTGCGTAATGGCCATGTCTATGAGGAGCAAATCCTTAGTACCTCGGGATCCTACCTTACACCCATTCTGAGAAGGTGACATTATGTCATTTGCCGAAATATGTATTTGAATTTTTTTTCTCTTATTTAGAATGGATGTATAATAATTATTATTTATTAACTGAATAATTATTATAATGTTAAATAATTTACTTACCATATTTTTACGTAACTACATCATTTTTCATGAAAACATATGTAGTAAATACTTAATCAATTACTTTGGATACAACATATTAACATAGTGTATTATACTATAATACTTTCATGCATTTTCAACGGGTTCTTACCGCGATATTTAATTAATTGAGTTGTCTCGATATTTCAACGTTGTTGCAAACGTCATGATCACGAGAAGACTGAATACTGCGGTCGATTTAAGAGCAAACAAATCTGTCTACCCTCTTTCTCGTTTGTTAATTAAATATCGCTGTAAGAACCCGTTGAAAATGCATGAAAGTATTATAGAAAACCGCGAGTGTCTGAATAAGTTTATTGTACTACTAGCTGCCCGGCGCAACTTCGTCTGCGTCAAAAAAAAAATCCCGGGTATGAATCTAAACCATTCTCGGATCTCCACGAACACACACAAAAAATTTCATCAAAATCGGTCCAGTCGTTTAGGAGGAGTTCAGTCACATACACACGTACACAAGAAATATATATATTAAGACTAGCGAGCCCGTGCAACTTCGTCTGCGTCACATTTTCCAGACCAAACTGTAAATCTAAACCATTCTCGAATCTCCACGAACTCACACTAAAAATTCATCAAAATTGGTCCAGTCGTTTAGGAGTTCAGTCACATACACACGCACACAAGAAATATATATATTAAGATATTTTATACCATTTTTGTGTGTAACGTCTTTACTTTGGCCTTGGCGATAGAGACTTAACTAAACCATGACAAACGTTCACCCTCAGGTAAACGTCTATGCACTAAAATTAGTATCCACGCTGCCTAAAAATGTAAATGAATTTTACAAGATAGAAACAAGAACTTGTACATGTTTATCGTATATACATCTATCGACACCTGCTGATCGCACCTGGCTTTCTTGTCCCGTCCGGACGTTGCTTTCCTTCGTTACGGTTTACTAGTTTTTATTTTAAAACTTTTAAGTGCTCATGTTGTAAAATGGTGAAGGAAATGACGTGCACGAAATTTGGGAATAGGTTGGTATAAATCACTTTGCGATGACGTGATATTTTGTTTTTTTAATAGATTAGTTATGAGCTCGGATATTCCACGCGAGATACAAATTAGAAGTATTTTTTTTTGTTAAAGATTGAATAAAGTGCTAGAAAGACAAGTAAAACGAACCATGATGGATTTATCTTGTTTAGTACAGGAGTTGCTATGACTACCTTCCGAACCCCTCATAAGCTCAATTATACCATATGCATTGCCACGATTGTATAATATATAAAATTTGAACTCAATCGCAAATCGGGAAGTTGGATAAATTCATAGACATAGACATAGACATGCTTTATTTGTGAAGAAAACACATACAGGAATAAACATATTTTAAAATTACAAATTAACAACACTGGTTTTCATCACAAACTAGTCGGGACTCAGCTTAATGCGCGATGTTCACTGTGGATTTACCACAGCAAACACCGAGCGCTGGTTTTCAGCCCCAACTAGATTCAACTCGCAACATTTCATCCGAACGTAAAGGTGGGTGCAAATGCATCCAGTGTAAAGCTTTTAAAAATATATACGTACCTAGATCGTCGAGAAATCACGTTAACTCAATTTCTAAATTACATGCTTTAGGTAGCAACCCTGTAGCGTCCTAAGCCTGACAACAGAGGTTCATGAGCGACGGTAACCATCAAGTTGGCCGAATTGAAGGATTTAAAAAAATGTATAGTAATCGGGCTCTAATAATTCTAAATAACATTAATATTATTTAATTTTAATAGTCACATTTGATATCAACGGATATCTTTAAAAATGCATTAAAAACAAAACATTATTTATTTTCGCCCTGCTGTTTTCATGTGTGGGAATATTTGTAATGAATTCGTTGCGATATTCAACTATGGTATAATATAATGAGCGCACGAAATGGCGTCCATATTTGTCATGGTTCGTATCATTACACGTTTTAATACAACGAATGGATCGATTCATCAAATGTTGACACTGACGGATTAACGCTAAAATCCTACGCAACGCAAGCGGCCACGAAATAAGCGGGCTGGATGTAAACTGCATTATTATATTGTTTTTTTTTAACCCTTTCACGTCCAAGGGAAATATTTTTCCCTTCTACAAAAATCGTTATTATTATTGAATAATATATTTTTTTAATGAATGTCAAACGTTACGTTTATGTACGTTGTGTTAAAATGTTTCATATGAAATTTATAGGAACTTTGTACACCCTACTGTTTTTCTAGTGATATCTCTTACTTTACGGAATAACTTAAATATTGTGTAGTCATCTTACGGTCACATCTTATGGTCCTGAAAGGGTTAATATAAATACGAGCTTTGTACTTGGTGCTAAGTGGTAACTTTTGCCTTAAGACCTCCTCCGTAGCAGGACATTAAAGAGCGCCACCTAGCGCCTACCGTACAGAACTTTTCTTAAAACGAACGTTGAGAATTAACTAACATTCGGAATGATATCGAAAACTGTTGAACCTTAGGTACTACTGTACAATAACTTGATTGAAATAAAAAGCTAGCAATTTTAAATATTTTCTGTGATATAAAGACATCAAACTCATCCAGTCACAAAAAAATTGGATTTACTGATGATACTTCAAGACTGTTTCGATTTATTACTAGAATTGTATATCTCTCATATAACGCGTCATCCATCCGCGAGTTTTGGTCTGCAATTCTTCGCTGCTTCGTTACTCTCAAAATTTGATCTTAAAGCAAAATTTTAATCATTAAAACATCCTGTATACAGGGTGATTTTTTAAAGAAGGTACATATTGCAGGAGGGTGATGAGTACTCTGTTCTAATACGGAATATTACAAAAAATAGGTAAAATTACAATTTTTTTTTAAAAATCTATATTCTACAAAACTACCTCAAACATAAACAATTTCGGCTAAAAGAGTGTTGACTAATGACCTCTAGTGATCACGCGCACCCCACACCTCCGTCACACCCATCAGCTGTCGAAAAACCATCATTTTGCAAGAATTTTATATATTTTTAAGTTGCGATTACTAAGGTATTAAGCCATATTCTTTGGTAATAATATTTTTACTGGTCGTATATAACCATTAGCTACCATGACCTTCAATATGTACCCTCACTAAGAAATCATCCTGTATATTTGTAAAATCGCTATTCTCCTGACCCCGTTTCGTATTAGTGATGTTACAACCACCTGGTAACAAGGTTTTGAAAGATATATCGATGCTCCGTTGTTCCATTCATCTGTCGGTCGATGTAATGATTTATGAATTAATTTTATTGTTTGCTACATGCCATGATTGCATGCTAAATCATTTCTTAACTGAACTTTTAACCTGTGCTTTTCTTCAATTCGGGGCAAAGGTTGTGACTTTTTTGAACTTATTATGGTTAGTTGGGTTCCGTTACCCTTTTGTTGTAAAGGTTATTTTTCATCACGATCTTTTCATTTAAAGGTGCTTTAATTTAGCACTTAATTGCAACACTGATTTTTATTTATTACCATGTTGGCAGACGAGCTAACGGGCCACCTAATTGGTTACCACTCGTGGACGTCTGCATTTTCAAAAGGTTGTTGTCAAATGATATGCCCATGTACAATTTTTTATTGCCCTACCAGTTGGATTAGGCGGCCCACCTTGGATTAAAGCGTTTATCAATACACGTGCATTGTCATTTCTGAATCTTTGGCTTAATCCGCTTACTGTATGGTAGTTACTACTGGTTACGTAGCGAGAGTTTGGGGATATTGTAACAACCCATCACTGCACAGAGAGATCAGGCAAATGTCGCGCTTGTCCAATGCTTATTGGGGATATTATATATTATCTTCGAAGAATTTTGGAATCATTTTCCAATATGCAGATTTTCATTTATCGTTTTTGGGCAGTATATTTTTCAAATTGTTCTTAGAGGCACTATCTGATGATAAATGATCAGGAAAAGCAGCGTTAGAGAGAAAAAGGTAATAAGTGCAACTTGCCGTCATGCGGTATTGTTTTGAAAATAAACATGCTCTAATGAGGCTGATTGCACAACTCGTGACCTGTAGTGCGGAATCTTGTATTCCACCACGACTACCACCACGACATCATTTAATTGAGTACAACACAAAATTACCCTCACCACTTCAAGTATTTACATGACGCATTAGGATTGCCTTATGTTATCCATAGCTCTCTTATTTGATCCGTACTCTTCGATTATCACATGTGATTAGCGCGTAACACACCCACGCGTCACATATCACGTACATAACGTATGTACTAATGTAGAATGTGTTGCGTAACGTGTGTAATCGTATTTATGGAAAGCATTGATATACGACGTCTCGTGTGTGGATGCAGAGTTTTGATGATATGTAACAATTGACGAGCGATTTTGAATTATTATTTTCGCTGTATTATTTTGTTTGTGTTGCTAGACAGATATACGAGTTTACGGCCCAACTGATGGTAATCGGTCACCGTCGCTCATGTATCTCTGCAATGCCAGGGCAACGTTTTTCTTTGTTATTATGTAAGCAGACGACAAAACCGGCCATACATGGACCTCTGAAAAAACTTACATCTGTTCATAATATGGAGTCTTCTTTTAAGTTTTTTTTTTCAGACCTGTTTCTCTTATTTTATCCTAACCAGGGCTATGAATGTATAATCCTTTTTCAGAATCTAAACGCCCTTTCAGAAAACGTTCCAAAACCAAATATGTTATTCTATACTTTTAGAATACCTATCTCATAAAATAACCAATAGTCCAAACCGTATTTTGTTTGAACAGTTTTCAGACTGACATATTCAGGCTACCGTTTAAATTTGGCTGTATGCGGTTGGATCGATAGATTGGATTTTAATTTGCTATTCGAATCGTTTGACCGAGATATCGATATCTGAATATTTAAACATCATTCGAATTGGATTTAATGTTTCGTCATTGTTTTATTTTTACTCATTCTTCTAATTTATCTGACACTGATCTCATAGAAATACTATTGTGATTAGAGCTGTTGTTATTCAATAAATAGGTGTTATTTTTTAATAATCGCAACGGGAATAATCACGACGTGTTGATTTTACAAATATTTTCATTACTAAGTTTAAATCGTTAACTATGACGAAAAATACTACTTACATTAAGAATTTTTCAAATAAACGATACATTGTATTGATACTTATTATACTATTATATACTATTATTCTACTTTACTCACCCTCTTACACACATTCACTCATTCTCATGCTACACAAAAAGAGGACATTTAAACACTGTTATTAACTTAGTCTATAATTTTTTATTAGCCTACATGTTCATCTATATCTATACTTATAATAAAATCGTAGAGAGGTCAATTCTGTACATTGAAAATATCAAAAAAAAAACTAGCAGGGGGTGTTTGGTTATCGATTCTGATGCCAAAAATGCAATTAGAATTTTTTTTGTCTGTTTGTCTGTTTATCTGTTTGTCTGTTTGTCTGTATCTTTGTGCACGCTAATCTCCGAACCGGCTGAACCAATTTAGTTGGGGTTTTTTGTAATGTATTATGGCAAGTCTCACTTAACATTTAGTCGTTGTTTTATCAAAATCGGTTCAGTATTTAAAAAGTTATAAGCGAAATAACGTCGATGGGTATTACGTTCGGAGTGGCCAACATAAAGAGATCTCCAATTTATATGGTGAATCGACGCAACTGGAGCTCTGACTAAAGTGGAACCAGTCATATTGAGTAATTCGTATTTCGACTGGAAAGAGTGCCGAGCGCATAACGCGTCGCGGCGTCCCTACAAACCCCGTGCTGGGTTCTGGCCTCAGCCGGGGTTTGGACGATGAGTGTGAGCGGTTGGAGGTTTTAGTGCGGTTCAACTCCCACATATCCGGTGATTTTCTACAACTGAAAAAAAAAAAGTTAGTCTTCATTACATAAGCTCGGCCATTGAAAGTCCCATCCAAATCGACCCAGCCAATCATGTTTAGGCTCTACTGAAGCGTCCTGATGAGATCTTTGTGTAGAGGATGAATGTCAAGGTTTGATGATGGAGCTGGAAGGTGGCTATGGGAACTCCGTCACTAAGCAAGATAACCTCATCGTGTTTAGGCTCTAATGAAGCGTCTTGATGAGTTCTTTGCATAGAGGATGAATGTCAAGGTCTGATGATGGAGCTGGAAGGTGGCTATGGGAACTCCGTCATTAAGGAAGATAACCACATCGTGTTCAGGCTCTAATGAAGCGTCCTGATGAGATCTTTGCGTAGAGGATGAATGTCAAGGTTTGATGATGGAGCTGGAAGGTGGCTATGGGAACTCCGTCACTAAGCAAGATAACCTCATCGTGTTTAGGCTCTAATGAAGCGTCTTGATGAGTTCTTTGCGTAGAGCATGGATTTCAAGGTCTGATGATGGAACTGGAAGGTGGCTATGGGAACTCCGTCACTAAGCAAGATAACCTCATCGTGTTTAGGCTCTAATGAAGCGTTTTGATGAGTTCTTTGCATAGAGGATGAATGTCAAGGTCTGATGATGGAGCTGGAAGGTGGCTATGGGAACTCCGTCATTAAGAAAGATAACCACATCGTGTTCAGGCTCTAATGAAGCGTCCTGATGAGATCTTTGCGTAGAGGATGAATGTCAAGGTCTGATGATGGAGCTGGTAGGTGGCTATGGGAACTCCGTCATTAAGCAAGATAACCTCATCGTGTTCAGGCTCTAATGAAGCGTCCTGATTAGATCTCTGCGTAGAGGATGAATGTCAAGGTCTGATGATGGAGCTGGTAGGTGGCTATGGGAACTCCGTCATTAAGCAAGATAACCTCATCGTGTTCAGGCTCTAATGAAGCGTCCTGATGAGATCTTTGCGTAGAGGATGAATGTCAAGGTCTGATGATGGAGCTGGTAGGTGGCTATGGGAACTCCGTCATTAAGCAAGATAACCTCATCGTGTTCAGGCTCTAATGAAGCGTCCTGATGAGATCTCTGAGTAGAGGATGAATGTCAAGGTCTGATGATGGAGCTGGTAGGTGGCTATGGGAACTCCGTCATTAAGCAAGATAACCTCATCGTGTTCAGGCTCTAATGAAGCGTCCTGATGAGATCTTTGCGTAGAGGATGAATGTTAAGGTCTGATGATGGAGCTCTAAGATGGCTATGTGAACTCTGTCAATAAGCAAGATAACCTCATCGCGTTTAGACTCTAATGAAGCGTCTTTATGAGTTCTTTGCGTAGAGGATGAATGTCAAGGTCTGATGATGGAGCTGGAAGGTGGCCACTGTCTGTCTGGCTAATCTCTGGAATGGCTAGACCGATTCGGACGGGCTGACTTTCAATGACTGATAGTTTATGTTATAAGGTACTCCTTATAACATAAACTATCTAAAATTATTATAGCCTAAGTTACTACTTAGGCTATAATAATTTTAGAAATTGTTGTTTTTTTTTAATTCTCGATGAAGTTCAAGGATGGTATTTACAGTGAGAAAAAAATCGAATAGTTGACATTTAATTGAGATTGGCGCAGACGAAGTTGCGCGGGGCAGCTAGTTATTTACATAAAAATGTATTGTAACTTTGGATGTTTGAACGCTGATGTCCGAGATACAAACTATTCTTAGTTTAGTTCGGACTCTGAGGTAAAATGATGTTGTGATTTTTTTTTCTAAATAAAGAACTTTATTATTATTATTTGTTACTTTAGTAGTACCTAAAAATAATTGAGGAATTCTCCATAGTACTTAAATCGTAAATTTACGTATCTAGGCGATTGATGTAGCTATCCAGTTCGACCCAAATCCAACCAACAAATCTTACTCTAACTTTATGAATATAGTTTTGTAAAAAAATACCATAAAACAGCTACACCAACAATAATTTTATTGTCAGCCCAAGCTAAAACTCCCATAAACGTAGCACAACCACACAACGCAGAAACACATGATTCAGAGGAACCGATAAAAACAATTACAACCATAATAAATTGAAAAGGATCGTAAAAAACAACACTTTACACCGTATTGTTCGTTCACTACGTTTTGCTGGGGACGTTTTTTATTGTGCATCGTTAATCATACAGCACATTAATAAGCTTACGAAGTTTAGTTTTTCCTTGTTTGTCTGTTAGTTAAAACATTGGGGTACTTAGAAATATGTAGAGGAGACCACCAGTGTTTAAAACTGGTGTTGTAGATAGATGTTCCTGGATTACTTTATTAGACCGACTTGCACAGTTCAAAGCAAATATCCAAGTGTGCCAAAAATAGTAAATGATTTAATAGTAGAATATTGGCTTTATAATTCTAAAATTGATTGTATTTGTATCTTCTTCTTCGTTGCCCACCAAACTCGTCAGGTTATGTGCGCTCACCTTTTATAGTGAAATCTGTTCTCCTCTAGAATGATCTTCCTCTCGAGATAAGGACTATAACTGATCGTTCACTGTTCAATTTAAGGGTTCTGATTTTTGGAGATGCACCTAACTTCTGCTTTACTTATTTCTGCACCACCTTTGGTTGACTGGAAGAGACCGTTTTAGGCTTTAAGTCCGCCATTGTACTTTCCATTGTGCATAAAGTATAATAAATAAATATTTGAGATCTTAACAGGTAAAGTCAATAAGTAAAAATCAGGTTACTTCTCAGGTTTTATGTAAAGTTTTTGCATATACGAATAGTTTTGTAAACTAGAAGAAACATCTCTAATTATATGTGGCTTGACCATATCAACCACTTAAATGTAGATTAAGGCTATTGACAGGATTCACAGATATTCCAATATTCGCAAGTTTACGCAAGTCACAGAGGTCTTTAGTTTGGCAAGCCGACCTTGTACACGAGGCGACGGTGACGAAAAACTTTGAGAAGTAGAGCGTTGAAAAAAATCTACGCTATACTAAAAACTGTAGTCGAAACAATCGTCAATTATAAAGTTATTAGAACAACTGGTTTAATTAAAGATTTAAGCGGCAGTGTAATATTTGAGTTGTAGAGGTTCCGTTGCGATTAAGTTACGATCAGATGGCCTGTTGGCTCGTCTGCCCATAGGACGTATGTAGCGACCATTCATGGTCCCCTGACATTGCACAAGTATGGACAAAAAACATAAGTTTGTGTATATTTTTTTATTGCCATGTAGGTAGACGAACCAACGGGCCACCTGATCGTAAGTGGTTACCGTTGCTCACGAACCTTTGCAATGTCAGGGAACACTGAAGGGTCGCTACCTACGACCTAACTTTAAGGACCCTCCTCAACCTCGTTTGAAGAAGGACAAGACATAGCTCTGGGAATACCGAAGAGGTATTTTTTTTGAAGTCTGATTTTCTGCTACTGTCCTCGTAATTAATTTTTTAATGAATGAAACACGAAAACTGAAAAATGTCTTAAATATTTACTGACATTACGATTATTGTGTAGTTTCTTCGAATAAATCGTATACAAAAACATACTATGCATAATAAGTAATACAGTTCTTGGAAAATATATTATCCTTCCTCTCGGCGTTAAAATCATGTTAATATTGTAAATACAGTAAATTAGCCGTTATAACAGTCCCCCAACGTGTAATATATTAAAATGAATGATGTGTGTTTTAGTCATTAGTGGTGTCATATCAGCTCGTTTGCCACTGAAGACATTAAAAATTTAAAAAGTATTGGAACCGGAATATGTTATGTTGAAATGGTTTAAATACGAACTTATTTGGTTGTGATTTTGTTAAATTGTGTTAGCAAGTGTCCGTAATTTACGTACCTATAATAGTTTTTTTTAAATTTAAGTAGTTACCATTTTACTGGTCGTAGTATGAACGGACTACTAAAGAAAAAATACGTAGTTTGAGATTGAGGAACAATATTATAGATTTTATATATTTCGATTATACGCCGTAAAATTATTGACAACTAGCTGGCCCACACAACTTCGTCTGCGTCACATAAGGAAATTTTCTCACTGTTTAAACCTTCCCTGGACTTCTACGAATATTTCAAGATTAAAATAAGCCAAATCGGTTCAGTCGTTCTCGAGTTTTAGCGTGACTAACGAACAGCAATTCATTTTTATATAAGTAATGTAATATATTGACAAAAGTATACAATGTATTAGTCTCAATATCTAAAATATTGACAACATATTATATTATATCACTGCGGTCAGCCTTATATTCGTAGTCATTTAATCCTGGTCATATAATCGATCCTTTTGTCCGAACCTTGGGCAAGCCTATTTCGAAAGTCCTTCAAGTATTGTTCTACAATGAAATTGAAGGTTTACATAAACTTTACGAGTTGTCGGAAGCCGATGAAACGTTCCCTGTTTACCCGACCAAGTTTGAAGTGTACCTATTGTACTAACTCCCCGACAGACTTGCGAAACATTTATGTTGTTACTTTATTGTTGGGCCAATATTTTAACATTGGATAGATTTGGTGAAGACCTAAATGGTGAAAGGGTTTGGCAGCAAAAGGGGTGTGTTACGTAAGGTATGTCTGAGATGAATATAGGTGTAATATCGTAGAAGAGAGATGAAGCATGTTTGTTAATTGGATTAGTTTGGAATTTGGAATATATTGTAATAGAGCGATTCAAGAGGAATGTTCATATTATAAGTCATGTAAAATATAGCAGAGAAACTGATAATTTTAGAGGTATCTGATTTGATGTCATAAATAAAAACATTTTTCTGCCTACTTTACAAAGTCACTTTGTGACGCAGTGTGGAGTGTTCAGAGTGATCTTAGTACCATCAAGACATATTAAGACAGTAAAACAATTTCTTAGTATCCTCCACTCGGCGCGACGGGAGTGAGCGCCGTGGGCGTAACGCGTCGCACCGTCCCTCATAACCCCGTACTGGGTTCTGGCCTCAGCCGGGGTTCGGACGCCGAGTGTGAGCGGTTGGAGGTTGCGGGCGGGCCCCCCCCGGTGATTTCCTCCAACTAAAAAAAAAAAAAGTATCCTCCACTAATATGAACAGAAACACTAATATGTGTCCAACACCGGTCTTACTTCATTTAAGTTCAATAATTCACTGCAATCCACACTGATTCCGATACTCACTTATGCTGTGATTTTAAAACAAAATTAGCACTATCTATTTCACCAACAGTTAGAAAAATAAAACGCATATTACTCTCGAGAATAAACGGACTGACTTTCGACCTGCGTGTCGTAGGTCATCGTCGATAGCTGTATTAATGATAATGATATTACAAACAATATTGTATCTTATCTTCATAGTAATAAAGGTTAATTTTAATTGTCCCGTGGCGAGGGTGTGGTCTCTGTTGGATTTTTATATGAATTGTTATGTATTATGGGTAAGGTCATTGGACAATGAGTGGATAGGTCTTTCTGGAATTTGTGATGTCATTTCTTTTATGTCTATACTAATAATAGAGGTAATGTCGCGATATTTGTAATGTTCTAGGCGGTCAATTCAGGAACTACTGAACCGATTTTGATAATTCTTTTACTAACAGAACGTTATTATTGAGATTAAAATTAGGCAAGAATGTGGTAGGATATTCCTCCCTTTGTGTCGGAGACAAAATTGCGCGGCTCAGCTAGTATACTGTATGTTATATTTTTGAAAACTATCAAAGCTTTCTTTCCAAAATGTATCTCACGAGACAAGAGATATCCAAAATTCATATTTCTTTGCATTATGTTTTGAATAGCAACCTTTTATCGTCTGTAAACAATCCGCGGGATGGGTGGGTAAACAGACACCGTTGTCATGGCAACGGGTACTCTGTCACTACGCGCGACGGGAGCCCTGTATAAACAGATCTCAAACTTAAGAAAGAGGTTGGCTATAGGATTATTCAAGGAATTTCGTACAAAAAGAAGTATTTGTAAATTAAAACTTGGATTTATATTATTTGGGTGATAATCTCATCATCATCTCATATGCTAAATTTTAGTCTTTATACCCCTTTAAACGTTTATGGTAGTGCTGTTGCACTGTCCTTCACAATACAGGCTCGGCCTAGTGTGAAGGTCACTAGTATACTTTGACATGTAGCTTAAAACCATGTTTTAATGTATTTTTTTTTTATTTCTTTTTAAGCTTGTAATTCACTTTCCTTATTAATAAATTAAAAAAAATACTCGGACTAGATTTCTAGTACTTCTACCGAAAATTCTCTTATTATTGGATATGTATTAAGGAAGTCTATTAGGTCATGACAAATGTAAACGTGAAGAATCGACGTATGTGAGGTAGCCATCAAGTAAAAAATCAGTTGTATGTTTCACGTGAAAAATAATTATTTTGGTAAACACAAACTAATTGACATAGACATACTTTATTTGAGGTAAAAATAGTACAAAAGAATTCGAAAGATGAATAATTAATTCTCAGCCACACAAACCTCCACTACTGGACGTATGCCTCTCCTAATGATTTCCAATGCTTGCAGTTGGTAACTGCTTTAAAAATACAATTATAAAAGAATATCTATTTTATCTTCGTTGTGTGCATTTTCGGGATACTTTTGTCTGGATTTCGTCTTCCCCTCGATAGAAATGTGATATGCCACGAGGCAAAGAGGGCTTTATATTTCATGTTTGAAAGCCATTAGCGATTTGTTGTCACAGATTTTTGTATTTTTCTAGTTATTGAAGTTATGTTCATAGATTTTTAAATGGTCGAGAGGAGAAACTTGTAATACTATGAAATAGCAATGAGTATGAACCTCAGATGATAGGTCAGTTGAAATCGTAAGTTCACATATTTGAAGATAAGATTTCTTTCATAGATTTAGTTAATTTTGGATAGCCTTAAATTTCTTGAAATACTCGCGGTTGTCTACGTCACTTAAGAGGGAAGATAGATTTGTCTGCTCTTAAGTAAACTACCCGCAGTACTCAATCTTCCCGTGGTCGAAAATATCGAAATCGCTCATTTAATAAAGTCGTGGAAAGAACCCGTTTAATATTCGTGTAAGGAATGTAGAAAGACTTAATACTCGAAGCAAAAATCACAAATATAATTAATTTTGGGTCCTTTTAGATCTAATAAAAATTGAAAATGTGTAAGATCTCCTTACACTGTTATGTTGTACAAATTAAAAGGCCGGCATTCCCCGAAATAATATTTGATAGAACCTCTCTCGGGTTGCCGGGAGAGCTCCCTCTCGACCCGTGGGGTGCGCCGCCCCCACCCCCGAAGCCATTAATGTCAAATAAATATTTTTATTTCGTAAAATTTGGACTGTTGTAGTGTTTGTACGGAATATGAGAGGTTTTTGTTCTACTCGTGGTTTTGTTACGATTTCGATGTTGTTTTTTTGAAGTATTTTTGTTGTTTGTGGTATGTCTGGATTCTGTGTTTTGTTATTTCGTTTGTTTCGAAATTTGCGGTTACTAGATTTTTTTTGGTAAATCTTCATAAAAAAAAATTACAGCCTTCAACATTCAATCACTGTTTCCAATCGAGACAATGTTTATAAAAGCGATCAACAAAACTGAAATATCGATCAATACGATGCCTAAACTCGAATGCACATACCGCCCACATACGCACTAGGGTTGTCACCTGATTTATAATTGCAATAATTAATATTGAAACAAAAATTATATTGCTGCGTGAAACAAAAATCATAGTAAACATAAATTCAACATTTTAAACTTGTAAGTCTTCATAGAAAGTTACATCGCATACATTTCGTTCAGCTTAAATAAATTATTAGCTGACCCGCGCAACTTCGTCTGCATCACAAAGGGAAACAATAATATATCCTATAGCCTTCCTCGATTAATGAACTTTCCAAAACTGAAAGAATTTTCGGAGCTTATTCGAGACAAACAAACAATCAAACCATTCCTCTTTATAATATTAGTATAGATTACTGTACCAACCCATTGCTGCCCACTGTTGGGCTCAGGTCTCCTCAGAAGAGGGATTAGGCATAGTCCACCACGCTTGCCCAGTGCGGATTGGGGACTTCACATATCTTCAAAGGATTTTTAGAATCCTTTTCCGACATGCAGGTTTCCTCACGATGTTTTCCTTCATCGTTTTTAGCCTGTGGTGTTGTGAAATATCCTACCCAATTCGATTTCTTTTGGCTCAAATTGTTTGCAATTACTAAAATATATTTTCTGTACTGTACTGTACTGTACCAACCCATTACTGCCCACTGTTGGGCTCATGTCTCCTCAGAAGAGGGGTTAGGCATAGTCCACCACGCTTGTCCAGTGCGGATTGGGACTTCACATATCTTCAAAGGATTTTTAGAATCCTTATCCGACATGCAGGTTTCCTCACGATGTTTTCCTTCATCGTTTTTAGCCTTTGGTGTTGTGAAATATCCTACCCAATCCGATTTTTTGGCTCAAATTGTTTGCAACTACTACAATGTATTTTCGTGTCGTAATATTATCATATGGCAGCCCTAACACGTACATACAGTCACACACGTTTTGTAGGAGTGCGGTGTGCTGTGTGATAACCGCTCCAAACCGGTTCGTCTCGGTTGCGGTTTGATAATTGAAATCAATGCAATTAATGCTTTTCCACCGAATTCCAAAAAGAGGTTAACAATTGGATGTGGTTTTTGTTACTTTTGGGCTGTTGTTTGTGAACTGTTTTTGATGTAAATGGATATATATGTAACTGATTAGAGTAGGTAGCCGTTCAAGTAAACGTACAAGTAAACAGATGCTCAGGAGTTTCCTTTAGTTTCTTTAAATTCTAATTCTGCTGCTAAGGTAGTGAAATCCTTTACACAACGAAGAATAGGTAACTGCTGATGATCATCTGAAAGGTCACGAACGCATTTGAAAGTACCATAAGGTATACGTCGAATGAATCGCTGGTCACAACGCGAATCTGCATGCTTTTTTGAGTCCAAAACCGTAAAAAGAATGTGGTCCTCACATTTTGTACTCTCCATTAGGTACTGGAATCCTGTATGCCTTTATCGGTATTGGGCAATTGTTGCGACAGTGAAAACGTATTTTTTACGTTGTGTATTGAACAGTTTCAAAATTGAAGTTAAGGCTTTAACTTTGCATTAGAATAAAGCATGTGATTATATTTAGTACCGTTGTCATATGAAGACTGAGAGAAATGCAATGAAAAGTTTAGAAGTACGTACAACCATAGATAAAGCATGTTTTTGGCGACATCAGGATTATTAAATTAAGTGTTTGGGAATTAAACTACTGTGGCGATCAATAATAACGTGCGAGATCCTGAATCGCGGTTACGATATTTGCAAAAATCTTCGCATATGTACACCGTCTGAAATCTACTACAGTGGGCTTCGGCCTGACCGGGCATACGCTACCTCGACCGGTCGGAGATCTCCCTTTGGGCTAATATCACTGATTCCACACTACTATAGACAAAGCTTGCCTTCATTAGAGTTTCAGAAAAGTGATATTCCCTGTTCTTTGCATATAGGTAGCCCTTCATATGCAGATACCCGAATCGCACACAACAGACTCAGCACAAACAAACAATGGGCCAACAATTAGACGCGTCGCACATGTCTACCTATATTGATTGAATTGTCCGTCCGTCCGTCCGTCATGTCGTGTACACGTGAATATATGAACGTGGATTTGCATATAGATAGGTGACCGAATCGGATTTGGAGGGTTCGCCTTTATGTACAAACTCCCGTATTTACTACCTATGTAGTGTTTGACTGAGGTATTATGTTCTGTTTCGACGATAGTATCTAAAGCCTACCCTAAGCTCGTTAAATCGCAGACGGATGTGGACCTGCTGAAGAGAAATCGATTCTGATTTTATGCTTTTAGGGAATGGTTGTTCGTTTTCGAACATGTGACAGTTAGTTTTAGAGTTTTCTTTAGAGATCTTTTCGAGTCATTGTGAACAGGTGGGCCTGGATATAAAGTTGAAATAGCTTTGAAATGCTTGTAAAGAAAGCTTTTAAGACCTTTGCTATCAAGTAGTAACAGATTGCTCCAAGTCCCCTGAAACAAACTTCAAGACGATGGATCTATCTTATTACAAGAGTTCGTTTGGGCACGTTTTCATGTCTGTACCAAATTTCAGCTCAATCAGGATTGGAGACATTGTCTAAATTTAACTTACAAGATTCCACCTGATCTTAGATAGTTGGGTACATAGTTACATCCAGTGCAAGTTCAATAAAAGCTTCGAAAAAGTAAACCTTTTTTGCTACGATATACGGACAAAACTGTATTCTAGTTTCACCAAATGGTCGTAACTTAGGTGATTGTTGATTGGCCGTGGAATTTTCCAATGTCAAAGCAAAGAGAAGCTATCGTAAAAGCCGAAGTTAAATAAACATTTAATACCAACTTTTGCGTAATCATTTTCGTGGTACTCAGTACAATTGTATTATTCTTTGAATTCACAATAAACAATAATTTCCAATGAACATTGAAGAGTTATTATGTAACGTTATTGTTGTACGAAATTGTTTTGAGTATATATAAATTGAGTTAGGAGCGAATGTTATTACGATCGAGAGGTTTCGTGGTTATTGAATAACAAGACGTCTTCTGTGGTTTGAATCCCTTTGAAACTTGGTAGCATAGTGGCGTAACTATGATTAGGTACTAGCAAAGATTTTTGTGTCTAAAGCTCAAAACTGTCACGACTTTATATATCGTACATCTTCGTAGGGTTTTTGTAATTAATCCGTTTCCAAGCAATTACAATAAAATTCACTGTTATTAATAGATATAAATAACTATATGGGAGTGATGTCAAATAATATTTATACTTAAATACCTGCTAGTGCTCCAGGGCATAACTTACTTTTATCCTCTTTTGGAAAAAAAAAAATTAATACTTTCATGCATTTTTAACGGGTTCTTACCACGGTAAATAATTAATTGAGTTGTCTCGATATTTCAACGTTGTTGCAAACGTCTTTATCTCGAGAAGACTGGATACTGCGGGTCAATTTAAGAGCAAACAAATCTGTCTACCCTCTTTCTCATTCGCTTTTGGGTAGTATCACAGGAACTCGAACTCACATCACGACACACCACACTCACTGTATCTACAAGACTCTCTGAGCATGAAACCTTAGTGAATGTTGTGTTACAGTGAGTGTGGTGTGTCGTGATGTGAGTTCGAGTTCCAGTGGTACTACCCAAAAGCGAATGAGAAAGAGGGTAGACAGAAATATCGAGACAACTCAATTAATTAATTATCGTGGCAAGAACCCGTTGAAAATGCATGAAAGTATTATAGAAAACCGCGAGTGTTTGAATAATTTTTTCTTTCCTTTCCTTGTCCCACAGTTCTAATCCTGTCCATGGAAATTGTAAAAAATGTTATTCTCCGAAATAAACTTTCCTAAAATCAATAAACCTCTTTACGTCATTTTGTAACATCTTATATTTTCACATTTATGTAATTAGGACAAAATTAATTATATTAACGACTAAATCTTCATAAACTTTATGGCCTCCGAGAAATTGGTTTCGCTTATTAAATTTTTGATTAAATAAACACATACGAGCTTAGCACGTAATTCGATTAGTTTATCGTATGTGGTAATTAATGAGGAAATAACTTGTGCTCGTACTTCTCCAGTGCTTTGATTACTTTTTTTTTAATTAGACTTTATACGAATGTACGTCTTGGTTTGGATGGAAGTAATTTTATACCGGATTTTTGTTTCGAGTTTTCACTTTTTAACCTAATGCTTTTTCAAAAGGATTAGTTTGTTTTCAATTAGGGAAAGACGGTAGAAGGTACTGAAATTTATATTTCTTCGAAACAAAAATACATTGATATCTTGAAAGGAATCATAGTAATGTCAAAATCAATCCTCAGGGTTTTGAAAACAATGTGATCATTGTTCTTTTCTAAAACCAAGCTTCCTAGAAGAAATCTGAAACAGCTGATTTCCGCAACCAAGCAGCGATGCGGTCTTTACGGGTGCCAGTGGTTAATACTACCAATAGAAACCTAGCTAAGTCAAGTAAGACTTCTAGGATCAAAAACTAACACTGCAAAAGTAACTCTGTCTGTGTGTCTATTACGCTTTCCCGCTTACACCTCTCAAAGATTTTGATGAAATTTGGCACAGACAATATTTAGACCCTGAGAAAGAACATAGGTAAAGAACATAGTGGAATTGAAAGAGTAAACGAAGTTGCGCGGGTCCACTAGTCCCTTATAAAACGTTGATTTAAACTATCTAGCTCACAACTATTGATTTTCATTTCCAGTATCATTAGGACATAAAAAAATCCGTGTGTCCACAACGTTCGCGTGACCCATAACGACGTATTAAAGTTGTAAAGCGACACAATCGCACCACTATCGTCATTATATATTCATTAAACTATACATGTTAGTGTACGCTGTGGGGTGTCGTGATTCACAGTGCTTTGTAGATTGTGTTAGATATGTGGGCCAGAAAAGTTGAAACTTGGTAGAGCTCAATGTCAGAGGCGGAAAGTTTAAGTTTGGTAAAGCATGTCTACAGAAACTATCTGCAATAAAGTATGCGTCCTTATCTCCCAATCTATACTAATATTATGAAGTTGTGTGGATAATCTTTGGATCCACTGATCAGATTTCGAAAATACTTTACTAATAGCAAGCTACGTTGTTTCTGAGGGTCATAATACAATAACTGGTCCAACATTCCTCCCTTTATGGCGCAGGCAAAGTTGTCATCTATTCTGCTATATGCTCATGATACAGCCCATTTCAATAGCCAAAAATATGGGAATCGATCTTAATTAAATTATTTCTGATCGCAGCCAAAATCTGAAACAGTACATTCCAATCTACAATGTTGCAAAGTAGGTCATAGGCTGTCACTTTGCCGTTCTCGGTGGCAACGTCAAAGGAACCATAAAACTGCCGATCGACAAGCAGTTACAGATCGAGTTCTCTGGAACCGGAAATTTAAATTCGTGTAAAATTAATAAAGTTGAAACGCGACCCAAATGTCGTTTCATTTGATGTTCGGCGTGGATGGAAGCCGTTTTATAAAATAAATATACAACCTACAAGGTTCCTTTTATATTTTGCTTAATATTTATTTTATTTTTTTCTTAATTTCGTCAGAAAGAATGTTAAAGATATACTTTTGATTGGACCATAGTGCTTCTTTCTAAGTTATCCCCCACAACGACATAAAGCAGTTTAATTTGTAGATGCAATTTTTTTTTACAGTGAGGGATGGAGAAAGCCAAAGCGTACATAAAGAGTTCGTTGGCGACCAAACCTGAATCCCCGACGCTCCGTAAGACTTCGACTCCGGTCCAGAGCGATGACGCTCGCGTGTGCTTCGTCTGCGGCGGCACAGGCTTCAGTGATCATTACACGATCAGGGTCAAACCTGATGCACAGGTAAATGACATTCCCAATTCAACAAAACCATAATCGTAGCTCCTAAAGGAAAGCTCATAAACTCTACTGATTGGACCACGTAGACAGATTCTAAAACTCCAGGAATCTATGACTCAAGTTCAACATTACCTTATTTGTGGTAATCGAGGGAAAATCGATGGGGACGATAAGTTCTGAAGCTGTGGTTATGTTTTAAAAATGCAGCTTATAAAGATTTTGATCACAGCGCCATCTAGCGATAATCGTCTAAAACAAAAACAAGGAACGTGTTTTAAAAGATTTTGATCACAGCGCCACCTAGCGATAATCATCTAAAACAAAAAAGTGTCGTGACAACTTTTCGTAACATTTTTTTCCCCTTTCGATAAAGATTCGTCAAAGATTATATGGCAATTATTTAACAAGGGTTTTTAATCAGTTCACCCTTTAGTAATACTCATGTATCAATCAGGACATTTCAAGCTACTCTACCATTATCATTTTGTGCTTGTGCTAAATGATTGTAGAAATAGTTCACTGACTGACAATTGAAAACAACCGATGTTCCGTTCTAGTGGTTTTTATCGTCTACCCACAAACATTAGTATGGTATAAAAATAGCTTTTAGTTAAATGTACCGAGTCTAGGAGTTCGAATATAATCTACTAATGCAGGGAAAAGTTAGTCTTAGTTCATGTTTGTTTAACTAGGTATGTAGAACGAGTTTGTTTCGGGAATTAAATTTTAATATAGCAGGAGGTTGAATTTTAAATTTCGACGGCAGCAAAGAACAAGAAGACATCTGCATTTTGCCGAATTTAACTTTTATGGATATTTGAATCCAGAATTCTTTATTTTATCTGGTAAAATTTTTTTTTCAAACAAAATGTGTTTTTTTATGTGTTTTTTGTTGCGTAAATAAAGACATATACACTATTTTTTTGGAAAAAAACGAAGTACACCCGCACATCTACCGGATAACCGTGTGTGCGTCGTACAATTTAGCAAGCCACTTAGTATAAACAAAGATATCAGTTAGAAAAAACGTTTGCTGTAGGTTCTTTACCTTCTTTATTCGATTGGTATGATGTTGATGGAAATGGTGTGAAATTATATTTCGCGATCTGGATGCGTTCTTCACTTTTTACTTCTTTTCTAAGGAAAAAGTCTTACGTAGAAACGAATACATGGCAGTTGACTCATCTTATTTATTTTTCTATGTGATGTAGAAAAAGACATCTGCAGTAATACGAAAAAAAAACAATAATTTATCTAAAATATGTCGCTATCTGCTGCGAAACATTATTTTATTTACACATTCCAAATTTGAAAAACCTGGCATTCTTATAGTAAAAGTTATCAAACTTTCTCACAAAAAACGCTCTCCTGTAAACTAACGATTTTGTAGATATCTGTTTGTTCTTTGCTGCCGTCGATTTACTGATAAACTTCACGATTACTAAGTAATCAATATTTGTTCTTAACTGTGTTGTAGATAGACTAGCTTTGGGTTCTATTGGTAAGGTACTATGAACTTGTGGAAATTCCTTTGACACCAGAGGGTAGTCACAATCGATCTACCGTATAACACTTTTTTCAAACTATGTTTCAAGAAGGACAAGTCATAGCGCTCGGGAGTCCACTCTCAGCAGATTGCTTTGAGTTGAGTTATTGAGACTATAAATTGAAGTGGCACTGGGCGGACCACATAGCACGTAGAACCGATGGTCGTTGGAGCACGAAAATTCTGGAGTGGCGCCCGCGTCAAGACAAGCGCAGTGTGGGACGACCAGCTGCAAGGTGGACGGATGATCTTATTAAGATCGCAGGAACACGCTGGATGCAGGCCGCTACCAACCGGTCGCATTGGAAATCCTTGGGGGAGGCCTATGTCCAGCAGTGGACGTCTACAGGCTGATAATGATGATGATGATGATTGAGACTATAGTTTTGAAATGTTCACTATTATTGTAATATCAGCTCACCTGTTTTCCATAAAAGGTAAAACAAAATTAGTATAATTCATTAGTAAAAAATAAGACTATAGAGTTCCCACTACCATAGTTACGGTAACCCTATTTCTTAAGAACTGCCTTAGCACATTCGACTTCGACATCACATACACGACTGACCACATTCAAATCGACACACGTCAAACCAGAAGCTTGCAGTCACGAAATTAACCAATGTCAAATGTCAATAGTTACAAGCGATCCGTCAATTAACGACCGTTCAGGACCGGTTCGGAACCGGCCCGGTCGCGACCGCTTCGCCGACTTGTCTTAGTAATTGGGTCGTAATTATTGAATTATTGGTGCTGTATACGTCAGTTCATTTTGAATGACGTGACGGTGAACGGCATGACGTTGTTACATAGCTTTGTTCCAGTGGATTAACAAATTTGTCGCTAGTAGGCTATTTTGGTTGCCACCACTGATTTTTTTTCATGTATTCAGCCAATTTTACAATGTTTTACGTAAACCGAGATCAGAGCAATTAAATACCTAATTAGTAAGGAAAACATTTTTTTTGGCTAAACTTGTCTCCCTATCATCCAGCCTACTTGATCTACTGGTAAATACTCTTTTACTTTCTACGTATGTGTTACACTTAGTCGCTTTTTGGTGTGAACATTTATACGTCGATTGTACTGGGCTTAAGTTTCGTAATGTTTTTTTTATAAGCATACGAATCAATAGACCATCCTATATTAGAGATGTAATCATCATAAAATGATCTCAACAATATAAGATGAACAGTTTTTTTTTCTAGAAACAATGGTCAGAATACACACATACAAAAAATAATAAAAAAACTTGAGAGATGTCATGGGACACCCGAATAGAACGAAGTTCCTTTCGATTAAAAGATATCTTATGATTTTTTTCCTAACGTAACGAGCGACGCGACGACGCGAAACACGTTCCTTGTGTTTTAAAAGATTTTGATCACAGCGCCATCTAGCGATAATCATCTAAAAAAAAAAAGTGTCGTGACAACTAAAAAAGTGTCGTAACAAATTTTCGTTAGATTTTTTTCCGTCTAGCTCCCTTTCGATAACGAGCGATAAGGAACTTCGTTCCAAAAATATCTGTGTTATACGGAAGGAAGCGTTTAGGTTCATAAAATAAAAACTAAGTTAACATAAAAATTTTCCTCGTCTTATCTAATCGGTATAATTAAATGGCGTTAAATTAATGTGTGTGATCATTCATTATGTTAATTGTATGGTAATTAGCTTTATTGCTTAAATGGATTATTTGTTTTTCGTCGTTGTTTTGGTTTTTGGTTAGATTGAAATTAGAGAAAAGTCTTTAAAAGTAGATCGTAGATAGCGGCCCTTCAGTGACATGCAGAGGTGCATAAGCGACGGTAACATACGAATATGCTAGTCTGTCATGTTAATAACAAAATCTTGGAAGGGGTTCATGATTTAAATCAAAAGTCTTCACGGTTAAGAAAAAGTCCCGTATGAGTGGGTGATTAATGACGGCCCCCCAATGTACTGCCATTGCAGAGGTCCATGAGCGACTGTAAACACTTACTATCAGGATTTCAAGACTATATCGGTGTGCTGCTTTTTTCTTCTAAATGCGTTCCCCCTTTTAAGCATGAGGGATCATATTCGCATAACATATCACAATGACCTATGGACGTCTACTAAAATGGCAGCAGAATAATGTAACTGTTGATCAAGTAGCCCTGCAAAAATTACGACATTCATTCAAGTTTTGAAACTGTGGCAAGCATGTTCGACGTTTACTTGAGTTTTTACGGTATTGCTTGATCCACAAGTTTAAAAACAAGAAACAAGTTTCTACCTGAATGCAACATTGTAATGGTTAAAAGAAATTGTTAATTTATTAGTCACTAGCCGACGCGACGCCCGTAATTTCGTCTGCGTCTCAAATAGTTCAGAGATCATTTGCGATTTACCTAAGTGCAAATTGTGCACAGGGCGGGGTGGCCTTGGCGGTGTCGCTTGACATCGCCAACGCATTTAACACCTTGCCCTGGTCCGTGATAGGGGGGGCACTCGAGAGACATGGAGTTCCCCTCTACCTCCGCCGGCTGGTCGGCTCCTACTTGGAGGCCAGGTCGGTAGTATGCACCGGGCACGATGGGACCGTTTACCGGTTTCCGGTCGTATGCGGGGTTCCTCAGGGGTCGGTCCTCGGACCTCTCCTTTGGAATGTCGGGTACGACTGGGTGCTGAGAGGCGCCCTGACCCCGGGCCTGAGCGTGATTTGCTACGCTGACGACACGCTCGTCATGGCCCGGGGTCAAGACTTCAGAGAGGCTACCCATCTCGCCACAGCGGGGGTGGCCCTCGTCGTCGGTCGTATAAGGAGATTGGGCCTCGCGGTGGCGCTCAATAAATCCCAGGCCCTGTGGTTCCACAGGGCTGGGGTGACGCCACCTGCAGGGGCCCAAATCGTGGTTGGAGGCGTCCCAATAGAGGTCGGGGTGCGGTTGAAGTACCTCGGCCTCATACTGGACAGCCGTTGGACCTTCCGGGCCCACTTTACGGAGCTCGTCCCCCGACTGATGAGGACGGCCGGCGCTCTGAGCCGGCTGCTTCCGAATCTCGGGGGACCAAACCGTGTCGTGCGCCGCCTCTACGCGGGGGTGGTGCGTTCGATGGCCCTGTACGGCGCGCCCGTTTGGGCCGGACCGGGAAACCGGACAGCAACTGTTGTCCGGCTCCTGTACCGGCCGCAGCGCGTCGTAGCTATCAGGGTCATCCGCGGATACCGCACCGTCTCCTTTGAAGCGGCGTGCGTGCTGGCTGGGACGCCACCTTGGGACCTGGAGGCGGAGGCGCTCGCCGACGATTATCGTTGGCGTTGAGACTTCCGCGCTCTGGGCGTTGTGCGTCCCATCAAAGCCGCGGTACGGGACCGGAAGGCCCAATCTCGACGGTCCGTGCTGGAGGCGTGGTCAAGACGCTTGGCCAACCCCAGCTGGGGTCTAAGGACCGTCGAGGCGATTCGCCCTGTCCTGGAGGACTGGGTGAGTCGTGGCGAGGGACGTCTCACCTTTCGTCTGATGCAGGTGCTGACCGGGCATGGTTGCTTCGGGAAGTACCTGCATCGGATACAGGTCGAGCCGACGACGAGGTGCCATCATTGCACGAGCGACCTGGACACGGCAGAGCATACGCTCGCTGTCTGCCCCGCATGGGAGGAGCAGCGCCGTGTCCTGGTCGCACAAGTAGGGCAGGACTTGTCGTTGCCGGGCGTCGTGGCATCGATGCTCGACGACGACGAGTCCTGGAAAGCTATGCTCGACTTCTGTGAGTCCACCATCTCGCAGAAGGAGGCGGCGGGGCGGGAGAGGGAGAGCTCTTCCCTCCCCGGCCAACCCCGTCGCCGCCGACGTCGAGCGGGGGGCCGACCTCGGGAGTTGTCCCGGGACCTGGCCCCCTAAGACTACCGGGTCCACCAACATCGGACCCGAGGGGTGCTGCGCTAGGCTTCAGCGCGCACCCTCCGTGCCATCTATCCGGGGGATGGCCAGCCGTGCTCCCCGACCCGGGCTGGTCCTGGACCGGCCTGAGCCGAGGGAGACCCTCCAACACACGGCCCCATCTCGGCGGACTGTAAGGTCCGTCCACCGAGTGAGCCGGTGGTCGTTCTCACCGACGGCTGCCGGTTCGACGTCCGGGGGTGACGGGGCGATACGTAAGCGACAATCGCGAACGCGTCCTGTCACCCCTACCATATCGGATGTCGAGCGTGAGAGGCGGGAGGTTTTGGTGCGGTACGACACCCACATACCCCGGCGTCCGGCGATTTCCTCCCGTCCAAAAAAAAAAAAAAAAGTGCAAATTGTGCATCACATGCATTGTACATCACATCAAAGATCGATTAAATTATTATTGTTTCTCTACTATATTATGCACACATAAACCTTCGTCTTGAATTTAAAAAAGCTGCCTCAAAATTTATATCGTAGTTTAAAACGGTGAAGGAAAACATCGTGAGGAAACCTGCATGTCGGAAAAGGATTCTAAAAATCCTTTGAAGATATGTGAAGTCCCCAATCCGCACTGGGCAAGCTTGGTGGACTATGCCTAATCCCTCTTCTGAGGAGACCTGAGCCCAACAGTGGGCAGTAATGGGTTGGTACAGGGACAGATATACAGTGGAAGCAATTTGTTTCTACTTGTACCACAACTATAACGATTAAAAGAAATTGCCATCAACATATCAGTCAAGTGGCAGCCCTATTCGCAGTAACATTGTAACCGAACGCCTTCGAAGTAATGATGTATGACGAACTATCATTATTGTTCGCAAAACCGTGCGACAATGTCTTGACAATAGCCACGGCTTCTATACTGTTTGACAAAAACCGATTTCCCATTTAAGATATTTCTCACGTGTCATTTATATGTGTAAATGATGTCGTTAGAACAAGAAAAACGTTAATTTTCCGAGTAAATGTCTCTGAAAATTAAATTAATTTTATAAATATATTTCTTTGTTACGATGATTTTTAATGTAAAGCTGCTCATTCCTATGCGTCGAAAGTATTTTTTTCATACTACAGCATAGTGACTTAGAATAAATTCCTTGCCATAACAACTCTATTTTTACTTTATAGGAAATTTATAACTACAGAACAAATTTTCAGTATAAAAAAATACAATTGCATACGCTTGACAACCCTACGAGCTTCACCAACCGTTCGCAAAAGAGGCCATACAAGTCACGCATGACAACCGCAGCTAACTAGTGAATCATTGCATTTTTTTTGCACAGCGTACTGTCGTAATGTCCAGCTGGCTCTAAATTATCATCGTAGTCATGTTTTAAGACCGTCTGGTGTAAAATTGCTGAGATGAGGAGAAAAGAATGGGAGGAATCGTCACATTTGCAAGTCATAATTTGTTACAAACAACTTTGTCAAGACTCATCCTTATTTTTACTTTTTTAGGTGGAAAAAACATTGAGGAACGTTTCACGTTGAAGTATAATAGCCCTGTGTTTGACTTTCATTTTTATTATGTATGATCATATTCGCGTTACTAAGAAAATGATACACGCCAATTTTAGAAATAGAAGATCCTTTTTAAGACTTCTGTCCTACCTCAACTGCTTCTGGGTTGAAGACTGTCTGTATTTGTGCGAAAAGAAACTGTACAGAATTACGTAATAGACGTTGCTTTCACAGAACAAAAGATTCTGAAATGGTAATCCTGACAGTAGACTACATGATTATACGTTCTCTTACTATAGTTGTGTTGAGTCTGTCCACTAGGACTATGTTTTCATTAAAGATCTTTCCTACGCAATATAACACCGCTTAGACCTAATAAATTATTACCAACAATCTTCTTGTCTCAATTATAGCGCTCTTAAATTTCTGTTGTGTTCCGCTTTACAAGAAGAGAAGTCGTAACTCATATTTTATATTCCCTTGAGTTCCTCCTGGAATGTTCTGCTCAAAGCCGCTATGCACCCTACAGAGGATTTACAGCGGGAGTGATACAGACCTTTGTAAACAAGTTACTTCCGTCCACAGCAGAGCTCGGAGCCTTACTTCCCGTTCCTGGGCGCGCACGCTCCCCCCGCCGGCTACAAGGCCGAGGGTGACGACGAGGGCACGGTCAAGTGCTGCTGCGTCTGCTACACCTTCCTCCGGCAGCAATGGGAGCAGTACGACAGAGAGAACAAACCGCATCATCAGAGGTTCTACTGGATGAAGAGGCTCGATGGGAAGCCTTTTATCGGTGAGTTGGTCTAGTATAAATTGTCTATAGGTTTTTTTTTGGTAGGAGGAAGTCGCCTGTGTTCCTACCGCTTACACTCCGCGTCTGAATTCCGGTTGAGGCCAGACAGTATGGATTTCTTTACCATCGCAAATTATCTAAAGGAGATTTATGTGTGCTGTCCCAAGTTAGATGGATATTTATAGATGATAATTTGAGAATTTGAAAACTTAATCAAACATGGATGCAAGTATTATGCAGACCTTTAAGAACTTCAGGCGTAGAAAGCTTAATCGAATTCTTAACAATAAGTTTATCCAGCAATAGAACTATCCAGTTTATTTTTGTCACTAAAAATAACACAAACTTGATATTGCGTCAGCCCTACTCTACCTACGCGCAAAAAAGCTTATATTTGTTTTTGAATTGTAAATTGAAGATACTTATTTATATAAGGTCAGAAATGTAGCGAGCGTATTGATGTTAAATAAAACATATTTTCCTATTAACGAGACACGCTTCGGGGGATGTATGTCGGTCCAGGGTTGTCACCATTCTGTTTTTATATAATAATATATCTGTTGATGATTACCCTCAGGCTATGGACGTGTTTGAGGAAAATATTAATATCAATATTTGTAGATTAAATTATTTGCTATTTTTGTATGAAAAATACGTTATAAGATTGTACAGAATGATCCATAAATTGGGTTGATAATAATCAAGATAAAACGCCGTTCGTCAGCAATATGATCTTACTAGGTGTAAGGCTTCTTACTTCAGTTAGCTTAGTTACTTCAGTTTTCAGTCATTTATTTCTAGTATAATGCTATGAAGGTGTTTTTTTTGAGTTGGGGGAAATCGCCGGATGGAATAAGTGGGAATTGAACTGCACTCAAATCTCTAACCGCTCACACTCTGTGTCCGAACCCTTGCTGATGCCAGAACCCAGCACGGGGTTATGCGGGACGGCGAGACGCCAGGCGACTACGGCACTTTTTTCCGTAGCGCCGCCCCCGCTATGACGGTGTAAAAATCGTGTAATAGGTTCCCCTCTTCGGTATTCCCAGAGCGCTATGACTTGTCCTTCAAACGAGGCTTGAGGAGGGTCCTTAAAGTTAGGTCGTAGGTAGCGACCCCTCAATGTCCCCTGACATTGCAGAGGTTCATGAGCGACGGTAACCACTTACGATCAGGTGGCCCGTTGGCTCGTCTGCCTACTTGGCAATAAAAAAAAAAGGTTCAAATTAGACAAATATAAATTGCTACCACTTGTAAAGTCTTCGATGCCTATTAAACTTCCTATTTCAGCTTCAGTATTTAGAGGTTCTGTTCCTTGTTTTAGTTCTTCACGATCATACAAAGTGTCGAAACAACAAACCGCACTTCTCATAGTTGCGAATTTGGAACTCTGCAAAACATTCAATCTCGTCCCCAGTCGTTTCGTCGAGTGGACGTCGTAAATCCACTGCCGTTTCCGTTCCGGATCGATCAGCCGATAAATAATATTAAAAACAATGTATTGTAATGTTGGACGGTCGTTTTGTTTGTGTTGTTTTCTCTTCTACAAAACACGATCTGTTTTTGACGTGTTTTTGCTAGTCATCTTGAGGAAACATGCAATTTGAGATTGGCTTCAAATTTTGAGGATAGCGTAGTTTTACTAAAGTTTGACTGTTCAGATTTTTTTTTATTGCCATGTAGGCAGACGAGCTAACGGGCCACCTGATCGTAAGCGGTTACCGTAGCTCATGGACCTCTGCAATGTCAGCAGACACTTTGGGGCCGCTACCTACGGCCCACCTTTAACGACTTTCTTAGACAGAGAATAATAGACAGAGATAGATATCTGCAGTAAGAAATTTTGGGTTAGTAATTAAAAGAATTGGAAAAATTCATTTTTCAAAATTAGTAACTGAAAGAAAGCTTTTGAAAGATATGAAGTTACTATCGATCCTAAGAAGAATCTGCATCAGTAGGCGTGTCTTTTTTGTATTGCATATATTGTCTTCAAATTGGTAGATATAGGCAAAATCTTTAACACAAACGAAACTGCTTTTAGACTTCGGCTGATAACATAACATTTCAATTTACATTGTTTAATCAACTGAATTTTATGTCACACTGTCCATACGTACTATCCAACATATGGTCTAAAAGGAAATAAAATTTAGCGTGACATTTTTTTTCAGCAAATATTATATCAAGTGTTGTGTGAATGTGGGATGTACTTAATACATGTTTTTTTTGGATGTTTTTTCCTGTCTGAGCACATTTGGACGAGCGTGTGCTCCGGATTCTGATATTAAATCTTTAGTACCGTGATTTAGGATTTTGTGAAACGAAAGTAAATACAAGTAGTTGTTCGCATGCGGCGATTTTATTGAAAAGCGTCAAATTTTATTCTATTTAAGTTAAACTGAACGTCCTGTTCTAAGTATTCTTGCAATGGGTATAATTAAAACATTTTAGTTTCGCCTTATTTAAAGTTGATCAACATGCGATCGAAGATTTTGTGTTATCTGTACCTCACCCTTGTTGTACCTCAACAATGTATATCTTATGCTGTATCTAAAAAAATTTTTACAACGACAATTCTCTTTATTTTTGCATTGAAACAAAACAAATTCTGACTAATGTAAGCAAAAATTTAAATAATTCATACCTACGTAGAATGAGGAAACGCGAAACGTTATCAAATATTATTTCAAGTGTTTGTCTGTTTTTCGGGTGAAAACGGCCGGTTTTGGTTAATCCCTGAGTTAATCCGAACCCGAGGATCGGCTTTGAAGTAGGATGGTGACAGAGAACAGTGGTTTGATGTCTTTGAAGGATTTATAAGGGAGATCTTCTTTCAATGTAGTGTATTTTGAAATATAGAGCTCTTAGATGATTAAGGATTTATAGTTGATAGTACCAGTCTTTTATTGTCATTTAATTCTCACACCTGCTTACTCATATCAATGTTTTTGGAGCGAAGTTCCTTATCACGCGTTATCGAAAGGGGGCTAGACGGTAGAAAAGTGTCGTGACAACTTTTTCATAAGAATTTATGAAAAAGTTTTCACGACACTTTTTTGTTTTAGATGATTATCGCTAGATGGCGCTGTGATTAAAATCGTTTAAAACAATTCCTTATTTTGTTTTATATGATTAATGTTAGATGGCGCAGTGATAAAATTTTTATTACAATTCCCTCACTAATTAATCGAAAGGAACTTCGTTCCATCCGGGTGTCCCTTGATACCTCTTAAGTTTTTTTTATGACACAGTAAATAGACGAGTCTACGACCCACCAGATGGTAAATGGTTGTTGTCGGTCATAGATGGCCGGTGACATCGCATTGTCGCCACCTAAAACCTACTTACCATATACCGAACGATGTTATTTTTTTTTAAATATCAAATTGATCGCCTTTTTGTCACAAAGTAGTAAGTACAGTATTCCAGTTTCATCTAGAAGTTCTTGTTAGACAAGAAGAGTGCCTTGGACGTAACGCGTCGCGCCGTCCCTCCTAACCTCGTGCCTCAGCCGGGGTTCGGACGCTGAGTGCGAGCGATTGGAGGTTTTAGTGCGTTTCAACTTCCACATACCCGGTACCCCAGATCCGGTGATTTCCTCCAACTAAAAAAAAAAAATGTTAGACGAGCTAGCGGGTCGGTGGCTGTCGTCTCTCTCTCTGCAACAGCAGGATAGATTGTCCTACGAAATGACCTACCTCTAAGAACATTCTTCATTCCTCGTTTAAAGAAGGAAAAGAAGCTCAAGATACACGTAAAGCTTTTTTTATTATGCGCTATGACTTGTCCTTCTTCAAACGAGGCTTGAGGAGGGTCCTTAAAGTTAGGTCGTAGGTAGCGACCCCCTCAATGACATTGCAGAGGTTCATGAGCGACGGTAACCACTTACGATCAGGTGGCCCGTTGGCTCGTCTGCCTACAGGGCAATAAAAAAAAAATGTTGATTGTCTTTTTCATCACAACACAATAATCCAGTTTAAATAAATCGCATTCACATCCAAGATTATTTGATTGACATTGATCAAGTTTATGCAACAAACGACAATGAACTTTCTCACTACGCTTTCGCATCACCGTCGCCGGTCCGGACGCCGGATCAATTAACCGGGTCACGTGACGTAATCGACAACACGTTTAGATCGTCGCACGTGATTAGGTACACGTCTCTGTGTTGTTAGTTTAATCGTGCTTCGTCTGCGGTAGTAAGTTTGGAGTGTTTGCGATGTGAGCACAGAAATATATAATTTTTATTTTAAAGACAACTTTTTTTAAATACAAGCTTTTAAGATGCTGAATATCAAGTAGCAGTACCTGTTCCTGTTCCTGTACCAACCCATTACTGCCCACTGTTGGACTCAGGTCTCCTCAGAAGAGGGATTAGGCATAGTCCACCACGCTTGCCTAATGCGGATTGGGGACTTTACATATCTTCAAAGGATTTTTAGAACCCTTTTCCGATATGCAGCAGGCAGTAGCAGTGCTAGCTAATACAAGAAAAACGAGTCCAAACACGACGGGTCTATCTTGTTTAGTACAAGCGATCCTATGGCCACCTTCCGAATCCATCATCAAATCAGCGCCATTCTCATATTATTGTTGTCAGTTTATTGTCACGCGACATACAGGCCTAGAAGATGATGATGAACGAATATGCAGAGCAAACCCTAGTATTTTAATTTCGATTGAAATAATAGGTAATTTGGTAATTGGACTATGTAGGAGATTTTAGTTTGCCTCTGATTTTTAAATACCGTTTCAAATACGTTAAAAAACTGTAGTCGCAATCTTATTGTCAAATATGCTTAATAATGTTATGCAAAGTAAAATAATTTTAATTATTTACTTTTATAAGTTTCACCTCTTTTTCCTCTATAATATATTAAATGAGAGAACGAATCGAACCATAAAATACTTGTTTTATGTTTTATCGTAAATTTCTGCAGTTGTTTGCGGATGTGTCGTTCCACTTAGTTTTTTCGATGGCTCATTACTTTGCGTCGATTTTACGGTGAAAGCTTTAAATATAGAACTTAAAAGGAATTTTTAATGTGAAATAATCGATGGTAGGGAGTTTCAAAAGTCTACTAATATAAAGAAGTTTTAGACACTTAATATTGTAACTATGTTTAAAGAGTACACAAAAAAAAAATGTAATGAAATACTTTATTTTCAACATTGATGATTGTTGTTTACGTTAAAGCTACTTCGGAAAAAAAATTAGCCACTGACTAGAGACGAACCGGCAAAAGAAACAGTCAAAACTGATGCCACTTAAAACAATCCATACACCAAAAAAGAGAGGAATAAAACTGTTGAAATTGGTCATCATCATCATCAGACGTCCACTGCTGGACATAGGCCTCCCCCAAACCTCGCCACATCGACCGGTCCTGCGCCATCTGCATCCAGTGACCTCCCGCGATCTTGACCAGATCGTCGGTCCATCTTGTGGGGGGTCTACCAACATTGCGCCTGCCGGTTCGTGACTGCCACTCCAGAACTTTTCGGCCCCATCGGCCTTCCGTTCTTCGAACAATGTGTCCTGCCCATTACCACTTCAAAGATGCAATTCTTTGAGCTACGTCGCTGTCAGAATGTAACTGTCAACTGTATGTAACAGTCAAAATTGGTACAGACACTTTTTTCAATTCATCAAAGAAACATGACATTGTAGGAAGTTCAACTTAATTCAAATAATTTGAGAACGTATCTTTAACACAACTAAGAGTCAAGTTAGACTCGAGTTCTATTTATACAGATATCAAACACCATAACTAAGCTTCAGACGAGATCTAACGCTGGACACTTCAACTCTTTGATGTGCTATAAATAGACAAGTGGTGATCTGTGACCGGCAATTAGTGTCTCGTGCACGGACGCTTGCAGAGAAATATAGACTGAAATGGACAGAACATGCATGTTGATGAAGTGACGTCACGCTTAATGAATGGAATAAAAAGGGCTTTAAGTATTAGATTTTTACCCTCAATGCCTTTGCATTGCAGATGAGCGACTTTTCGGGTATTTGCCCACAGCTCCCACCACTGTAACTCCTGTGTATAGGGTTGCCAGGTGTTAGGATAAAGCAGGACATACGTATGATTATTGATTGCTTGTCCGGCCAAAATAAGCGACATCCGGCCTGTTAGGATTTAGGTAGGATTTTTCAATTTCAAAATTAGCGCGCGGATCGAGATTGAATCACGCCGAACGAATAGCCGAGTAGCCATTTTTTAAGTAACACCAAAATTTTTCAACAATGTGAGGTGTCCGGATTTTTCGACCGAATGTTAGGACAAACTCGCAAGTCTGTCCGGCTTTTGCGTCTGAGGACCTGACAACCCTACCTGTGTAGCCAAAATCCGCAGCAGCGACTATCGTAATGACTTTGAGCACTGACACAGTTATTTTGTAACACTCCTTAGCATTGATGAAGAAAAATACCTTGGTTTTACCACTACAAGATAGTTTTTACGCATTAAATCCTATATAACGGCTCGATTAATATTTACATACATGCATGACGCAAAAATATAAATCGTTTAGTGGCGTCGTTTATTTTTTTTCGCTCAATCGTAATCTTTGACTTCTGACACCGGCGGGTTTAAGGTTTCGAACTTTACAGATACGACAGATAAATGTATACAGAAATGTACTGTTTGTGTTTTTTTTTAAACTCTAAACATGTACTGACTTGTTGCGAATGTCGATTTTTGGACATAGCGAATGCGAATATTCATTTTCGACGTAAAGAACAAGGTTTTACAGACAAGTCAGCTGCATCTTCCAAAGGTCATTATAATTTATAGATACTATAAAATAGGTTCCTATATTGGATCTACTTGGAACGGTACTTGCCTCTCCCCCATCAAATAACTGAAACTCCCGCGCAGATTATTCTGACAACGGAAGGTCGTAGACCTATCGAGTATGGTCTCATTTTAAAGGGGAAGATGAGACCTTTATTTGGCTCCTTTAGTTTGATCTACATCACTATTTTTATCAAAACATTCGCATGATTGTTTGCGATATTTGATATTTAGTCGTTACATCCCTAGTAGATAATAAAGCAACAGCCGTCAGCTCCTATTTTTCCTGTGGGTGTCGTAAATGACGCACAGGGGTCCTCTGAAAAGTGGGTCGGTATTGTACACCCTCAATTGTGTAAAATGTTTCATTGACATCGTTTCATCTTATTGTAACACCACATCACGTGACAAGCAGAACGATTTCCTAAATTCTGCTCATTAAACAGCGAACCTTCTAAGCGACAAATCTAAGTAAAACGTTAGAAAATACGCGGACTTTATACTAAGATTATAAAGAGGATGTTTGTGGTGTTGTAGATCGTAATCTAGAACCAATATTGAAAAATATTTTATCGATATGAAGCTACATTATTGTTATAATTAATCGTTTTAAATTAAAATGAGGTAAAACTGACAAAAAATCCTCCTCTCCTCTTTTTGCACAGGCAAAGCTTAGCTAGTAATTTCAAAAAATAAATGCCTGGGAATCCAATTTATTACTTAAAAATTGTTTCCGTTCCGAAAAAAAATTACGGGTTAAAACTAAAATTGCCTACAATCATACCAACCCACGTGTGTCTCACAATGCGTTCCATGGAACAATGCAACTGAAACCTCGACCCGCCGTCAGTGAAAGTGACCGACTGACTCTGTTACCTCGCTCCACGACGCACGCTACTTATGTAGGTGCAACCATCGTATGTGCCAAATTAACGCTTCACTGTTACGTAAGAGATGATGCGTTGTTGACATTGTACTTACCTCTAAATTTAAGGATTTGTGTGCAATTTTTCACACCACTGACTGAAATTTGTAGAAATTTGTGAAATTTCTAGAGAGCACCATGCTTCAATTGATATTTTCGAGCAAAACTTCTTAAAATTTAAAACTAACGTGAGGAAAATTATGTACGACTAAAATTTTTGTAGTTTTTAATATAATTTTGATTTTTAATATCACTGAACTGAACTGTTTTCTATTATATTTTGTTGCTTATGTATACACATGTTTAGGGATATAGTCTAGCTTAGTAATAATGTACTTGAAAAACCTTTTAAATCATGTTTTGACTGTATTCTGTTTTGTGTAATAATAATAAATAAATAAACGGTGAAGGAAAACATATAAAACTGAATATTGGAAAATCGATATGTGAAGCCTCTGCATTGGGCAAGCGTAGTGGACTCCTAATCCCTCTTCTGAGGAGACCTGGGCAGTAATGGGTTGTTGCACTACAGTCTAGTAGAGGTTGCAGAAATTGACCTACTTGTTGCAAGGCATAGGTATACAACGTTGTTCTTCTTATGGTCTTAAACTGTAAACCAATGCATAGCATAAGATTCTTTGTTCTCGTCTATGAATAGAGGGTGTGTTCTATAAGAAATATAGATCTATTTCTAACTGAACTCAAAGTTTGTAAACTAAGTCACATTTCATGCATTTTCAACGGGTTCTTACCACGATGTTTAATTGAGTGTGTCGTGATGTGAGTTCGAGTTCCAGTGGTACTATCCAAAAGCGAACGAGAACAACGTTGGAATATCGAGACCACTCAATTAATTAAATATCGTGGTAAGAACCTGTTGAAAATGCATGAAAGTATTATAGAAAACCGCGAGTGTCTGAATAAGTTTATAAGTCACATTTCTTCAAAAATCTATTAAATCTGTTTACGCAACTGTAACATTAGCCACTGTAGTTTAGAAATATCGCGGCGCCCCATAGTATGAAATTTTAATTGTGACCTCTGACCCCTGTCGGTCTCGTAAACATGACCTCGAACAGACGGTAGTCAGACGCGGTCGAGGTCATCCTCCGACGCTCAATGGATGGCTTAATGAGTGTTTACAAAGATGTGTTTTAGAAAATGTCACTTGTCTCCTTGCGAAGTAGTTTAAGTTTATAAACTTATTCAGATACTCGCGGTTTTCTACAATACTTTCATGCATTTTCAACGGATTCTTACACAACACAACACAACAGTCACTAAGGGTTCATGCTCAGAGAGTCTTGTAGATACAGTGAGTATGGTGTGTCGTGATGTGAGTTCGAATTCCAGTGGTACTACTCAAAAGCGAACGAGAAAGAGGATAGACAGATTTGTTTGCTCTTAAATCGACCCGCAGTATCCAGTCTTCTCGTGATCATGACGTTTGCAACAACGTTGAAATATCGAGACAACCCAATTAATTAAATATCGTGGTAAGAACCCGTTGAAAATGCATGAAAGTTTAAGTTTCAATGTAAGGGTTTTTTTTTATTGGAAGCCGTTGTTCCTTGATGGTATCAAGGATTAAAATAATACGAAAAAATATATGTTCGCTAAGTTACTCCAGTTCTTCTCACGGCAGTGACTACAATTTATTTTTTCCGAACTGGTTGGTGAATCTTTGGACATCAACTAGTATGACAATTTTTCATTAACGTTTAGAATTATTTAATTTTAGTGATAAAATTTAATTTGTTAATTGGCATAGGAAGCAGTAGAAGAAAGATTTAGATTTTGAATTAAATGTTATATCAAAAGTAACATCAGACCACAACACCTTTCAAAAGATCTTTTACAACTTTCCATCTCGAGTGAATTCATGTTGTCACCATAACACTGCAGAGGGCCACCAACGGCAGCTACTTATGGCCCTATCGCGTTTATCTGCCACGCAAAAAAAAATTGTACAAGTGTTAATTTACCTTACAACTATGCACCAACAAAAAGAATCCAATATTAACACAACCATCGAAATCTTCCAGGTGCCGACATGTCGTTTCAAGGCGAATACGCGGCCCAAGTCCTAGGGCTCTCGAATGACGCTCCAGCGACTCCAGCGGCCCGAGACGAAGCCCCGGCCGCCTCGCCCCGTCCAACCTCAAGGAGTATTTACCCGACTGAACCGGCACCGCCTGAGTCATCGCCCTTCAGGAAGGACGAGAAGGAAACTAATCATGTTAATAAGTTTGTTAATGTGAGTATCAATATTTCTTCTTTGTTTCCTATTTAGATGGAGTCGCCGGTCAGCGTAAACTTCTCTCTTCACTCCCTTCTATCTTTACATACATCATCTCTAATACCACTAACCAACATATCATCCTTATTTATTATTTACACAATGAGATCATGCCAAAACAAAAAAAAAACTTGAGAGGTGTCAAGGGACACCCGGATGGAACGAAGTTCCTTTCGATTAATTAGTGAGGGAATTGTAATAAAATTTTATTAAATAAAATATTTTGATCACAGCGCCATCTAGCGATAATCATCTTAAACAAAAAAAGTGTCGTGCCAACTTTTTCATAAGAATTTTCGTCTAGCCCCCTTTCGATAACGCGCGATAAGGAACTTCGTTCCAAAAACGTAATATGTTAATGTCCCCGATATTTTATTTTGTTCGAGAAAGCAACACAATACTAATAAATACATTTCAGATAATTAAAATTAAAACCCAACCAACACTGTTTACACTAATAGATATACAAAACATTATGAAATTAGCCACTTGCTAGATGTGATAATACAAAAAATGTAAAACAAAATAAGCAGTTAATTAAAGAAAGCACATAAAGCTAGATCGTATTGTGGCGACCAATAGCGCGCGAGGTCCTGACTCGCGGTTACGACATTTACAAGAATCTTCGCATATATACGACATCTCAAATCTACTACAGTGGGCTTCGGCCTGACCGGGCATACACTACCTCGCCCGGTCGGAGATCTCCCTTTGGCCATAAGTCCACTGTACCCACAGTATGTAACAGTGTCCTCTGACATTGTAGAGGTCCATGAGGAGGACCGTTTGCTCGTCTACCTACATATGATTTGATCAATCTTGTCTCACTTGAACTCGTTCTTGTCTATACTGTAACAACCCATTACTGCCCACTGCTGGGCTCAGGTCCACACCTGTCCAATACGGTTTGGGGACTTCACATATCTTTGAAGGATTTTGATCTTTTTCCAATATGCAGGTTTACTCACGATGTTTTCCCTCACCATCTTAAATGTGTAATTAAACCATTATTCTATACGTTTTCAGCAACGGTTCTCAACCGGCAACGGTCAGGAGGAGGAAGGCGTGCTGGACCTTCGAGCGAGAGATCCGTCCGTTATATCCGTGGGGTCGCAACACTCGGGCGCTTCAGAACCCGCCGGCTACCTTGACGCTGTCAGGTAAATACTTAAACTACACATCAGAATAATAACAATAAATTTATTTATATCAAACACATTACAGGAGATGTGACGGAATCTATACATGGGTATACGATCTTCCGTTCTCGAGATATTTTGCGAGGGGGCGGCGCGACGGGAAAGAGTGCCGTGGGCGTAACGCGTCACGCCGTCCCTCATAACCCCGTGCTGGGTTCTGGCCTCAGCCGGGGTTCGGACGCTGAGTGTGAGCGGTTGGAGGTTTTAGTGCGGTTCAACTCCCACATAATAATCCGGTGATTTCCTCAAACTAAAAAAAAAAAAGAAGATAATTTGCGAATTTAAATTATTTGGTCGCATTGTTTCAAAAGAAATAAAAGTAGACTATGTCCTGTCCAAAACATCCTTACTTATATTATAAATGCGTAATGTCTGTCTGTCTGTCTGTCTGTCGCTGACGAAATTGTTCATCTCGCCGTAAAGGCTCTAAAATTTAATTTACATTAAATCATAGTAATCTTCTGATACTCATTTATAAATAAATAAATTGTACTAACGTGATGAATTTCTCGACACGTTAGTAAGTAATATAAATATTTTTCGAATAGCTTGGGTCAAATTTAAACCTCACTCGCGCGTCTAATTAACACTCTTCAAAGAGTCCACCTACAATAATATTTTGATTTTTGCGCGAAAACGTGAAATGTGAAAATTCAACGTAAACATCCTAAATAGGTTTTTATGATCATTGTGTTTGCATTACAATTATCGTCCGAACCGGAATCGAGGTGTTTACCGTTTCTTGGTCTAAGGGTGATGGTATATAACCACTCAACTGGGAACGTCACTATTCGCTAGATGGCGAAACTGGGGACTTCGTTCTGAATCTCTACCGTGTTTGAGCCTCTTTTTTTAGAAACATTTTTTCCAATAATTATTAATTTTGATTTTTAATTAAACCTTATATTTTTGTAAATATTTATTACTAAACAACGCTGTATTGCATTTACAGCGAAGATATATCATCTCCGTAAAATTTGAGACGATTAATAGTGGATATGTGATGTGGTTAAATTTTTGTCCCGTACCTTTTTTTTAAAGATCGAACAAGTACTTTCGGATCTGTGTTTAAAAATGTGTATTTTTAACGAACAAGATTTCACAATTTGCTATGCGTTTTTGCGTGTATGAAGTGTATGAACCGATTTCGATAATTCTTTTTGTTATTAAGCAGACATTTTGAGCATTATCTCATATAAATTTGATAAAGATCTGCCTGAAAAAAAGAAAAGAAGAAAGAAAGAAAATACTTTTATTCAGCACACACTTAAACACTACATAAAAGTAAAAACAAAAAACATAAATAGAATAGAAGAAACTGTGCTTACGATGTGCACTGAAGCGACCAGCTCAGCATACAGCTACAGCTCTGAAGCTGTAGCGCTGATTTTCAGCTGGACCCATTGAAATCAGCGCAAGAACTACACTAAGGTCGGTTTCATTGTATAGGCAATTCAACATTTTTCATTGCAATCTAAAAAAAAACGAGAACGGTAGACAATCCATCAACTTAATTTTTACCAGTTCATTACTCCATCATTACTGGTCCTGGTTTTACATGGACTAATACAATGCCAAGAGACACTACAGTGTCGTCTCACCATGACCTACCGTATAAAACTCTTCTCAAACTTTGTTTAAAGCCGACTCTTGTAGTTACTTTACACTTTTTGACGTGACAACGTCTTATAAATGGGTTTGCCGGGTGACACTTCACTTCACTGCGTTACGCTCCGCTCACGTTATGCGCTCACAATGAGAGCGAGTGAGAGGCACGCGTGCCGCGTCACTTTTTATGTCTGTCTCTCTCGCTCTTAGGCGGGCTAACCATGCCCGAGTCGTTGTTACGTAAAACTTTCGCCCGTATACCGACTTTACAGGCAACCAATTTTTTTTACACCCAGTGTACTGTTTTAGGCTTGTCCAGGAAAATCGTGACGATAAACCTACAGTTAGATTAACAAATACAAGCAAAAATTTACTCAGGGTTTTCCCAGTTTACTTGCAATTTCATACATTTCTGTACTCGTGATTATGTCATTATAACATACATGATTTACAATAGCTTGAGGCTAACTCGGGCTGTGATTGGTCGAGAAATAGGTGTGGATGGAACTTATTAGGTCTTTTTGTAACGATTTGTCCTCTCAAGGGTAAAGACTTGTTTGTCGGTTGTTGCTATTTGCTTAATATAAGTGTGCTATTTTAATATTGGCAAAGGTCGTTGAGGTTTTTTTGCTTGTAAGATTATGTGTTCAAGGTACAGGTTTTTTTTGAGTGTGACTTTTATGATTAAGTTGACAGTTTTTTTTTTGTTTGTTGTAGCATAATTTTATTTTGGATATAGTCTCATATTTATTTGAAAAAGATCTAACTAGTTGCTATTCTTGAAAAAAGGAAGTCATCATTTTCATTTCCTAAAAAAATTGTTTCAAATACCTATTGACGTAAATAAAAAAATATTGTACAGATTAATTTGACAACAAATACGTGTATTAACTTTGTTGATTTTTTTAAAATTGTGACTATCTGTTTGACTTTAGTATTTGTCTGTCTACGGTCAATTCGTGACGTCATAGTGCACGTTTGTCGCTATTTGCTTTAAGACGTTTTTTCATGTATTTGATTAAATCGTTTATCGGATTTAAAACATGTTATGTTGCTAAGGAAGTTTGCATAAATGTGGTCGTCAGTTTGAAGGATTATTTACTTAAAAATCGCCTTCTAAAATGATCGGGTAATGTGTTAATTTTCGTTGTAGGAATTTTGTTCTTTTGTAATTTAAAATCATTAATTGACGGTTAATTGTACGATAAGTTGAATTTTCGATGGCGTATTCTACTTACCTAGTTTACTATTACAAATAAACGGGTTCTTTACACGTTTTATTACGTATTTTGTATGTTACCAGTCTACAGTCTAGTTGTATATTTAATGTAAATTTGTGTAATACTGTACAAATATAAAAAAAATATGCTCATTATACAAAAAAAAAGACATGCCCGCTGAGTTTATTGCCAGTTCTTCTCAGGACGGTGGCTATAATTATTTTTATTTTTTGTGTCCGAACTGGTGGTAGCTTGTAACTTTTGACGTCAACAAGAATGAGTACGTCATCAATGTCGAAAATAAAGTATTTCATTTCATTTCACTGACAGGACTAAAGTAATCAGAAAGAGTGATTCAAGAGAAAGGTTGACGTTTATGAAACATGCATTTACACTTACATCGCAAATGCTGTCTTAACCCTTTGTAACGTGACAAAATTATACCACTCAGCTATCTCCTTTTATATATAACATAATGCTCTTTATTTCCAGATCCACAGTATCAGTTTACTCCGGCAATTCGAATTCGAGTTCAGATCGCGATATTCTCGATCTATCGATGCCCGACAAGAATTCAATGACAGAAGTTTGCTACGTCTGCGGAGATGAATTCAAACGGGGCACCCTGTATAACCTGCATACTAAGGAACCGAAGGACAAAGCTGTGAGTGTAAACAAAACAGAATAATAACACAATAAAGATTGCGGAGTTTTTTGTCAGTTCTTCTCATGTTGGTAACTATTTCTTTTACCGAACTGTTGGTAGCCTTTTGACATGCATGATAATTTAAATTAACATTGAAAATAAATTATTTATTTTCAATTCATTTAGTATAGTAGACTTGAGGTGTGTCTATACAAATATATTAATAAAATGAGCGATCCCGATAATTCATCACCATTGCAAGCATCAGCCAGCCGGGGGGGTCGGACGGGCCTAGGGGGAAGCCCGTTGCCCGGGCATAATCTCTCCGCCATTCTAGGCGGAGGTGAAGATGTTTGGGTGGCGTTGATATAATTCCCTTCATGGGGTTTTGCCATGGTCTGGCGTGGTGTACCATGCGCCCGTTTGGTTTGATATTGCTCCAATTCGCCACCAGCTCCGGCCGAATCCTCCTGAATGCAAGCGTCATGATCACGGAAAGACTGAGTACTGCGAGTAGATTACTTAAGAGCAGACAAATGTGTCACCTCTTTCTCGTGGAACTTAAACTCGCATCTCAACAACATACATAAGCAATATTCTAATCTATTATCTATATATATAAAAGAAAGTCGTGTTAGTTACACCACTTATAACTCAAGAACGGCAGAACAGATTTGGCTGAAAATTGGTAGGGAGGTAGCTTAGAGCCAGGAGACGGACATAGGATACTTTTTATCCCACATTTCGCATTTTCGACAGCATTCCCGTGGGACTTGACATGAAACGTCAGTCACTATAAAACGTGGTAACGCAAATGACAGCTATGTAATTGACGTATGGATGTCAATTTGATATTTGTAAGAAATCAATATTAAAATTAGAGTTCTTTGCGTAGAGGACGAATGTCAAGGTCTGATGATGGAGCTGGAACGTGGGTATGGGAACTCCGTCATTAAGCAAGATAACCTCATCGTGTTTAGGCTCTAATGAAGCGTCCTGGTGAGATCTTTGCGTAGAGACTGAATGTCAAAGTCCGATGATGGAGCAGGAAGGTGGCCACTGTCTGTTTGTTCTGGCTTCGGACGGGCTGACTTTCAATGGCTGATAGTTTATGTTATAAGGAGTAACTTAGGCTATATTTTTTTTTAATTCTCGATGAAGTTCAAGGATGGTATTTACAGCGAGAAAAAATCGAATCGTTGACATTTAATTGAGATTGGCGCAGACGAAGTTGTGCGGGCCCACTAGTATTCTAATAAAAATGATAATACAAAAAATACCATCATGTGGGAGTAAATTGCAGAAATACCGCAGGAAATAAATAAGATGTGACTTTTTGGTTTTACAATAATTATATTTTCAATTTTACATTTTGACGCTTAAACATATTTGACAGATAACACTTTTTTTAATTTTTCAAATTACGAACACGAAAGAGGTTTTATGCTCGAACATACCCTCGGGCGTTGAAGACTTTGTCTTAAACCAAACTGTTATCCGAAGGAACGGGCAATGAGCAAATAAATAAATAAATAACGCGCGATAAGGAACTACGTTCCAATAAATAAATATGAAAACTTTTCCCTTATTCTTGTCTCGTATCTAACACGTAGCGCCATCTATGTCCGTTTTACTGAGACGTAAGAAAAGCGACATCTGTTAACAGCATTTAGAAACTATAATTGTCGAGTCAATAGTTGGGTAATTATTTGCAAACAGCACGTTGTTCATGATAGGTATTCTGCACGTGATGTGTGTTTGAAGTTCATTATAGATTTATGTATTGTTTTATTGTTCTTTTCTTTATGCGTGCCCGCACACCTAAAGTAGTATTGTCAATACTTGTGTCAGAAGTAGAGATGGGATTTAAAAGTCATAACAATTTAATTAGAATGTTAGAAAAAATAGCAATAATAGCGTTTGAGTAACAAGCACTAAAAAAACTTTTGATATTGAAATTGTGTTATTCGTATATATCTCCTGAATTCCCCAATCCGCACTGGGCAAGCGTGGTGGACTATGCCTAATCCCTCTTCTGAGGAGACCTGAGCCCAACAGTGGGCAGTAATGGGTTGTTACAGGTATATATCTCCTGGTGCTTACGTCAAGTGAGTTTAGTTCCATTGCACTAAAATATATGAAAAAAAGTAATTTCAGGCAGCGTCAAGCCTGTAAAAGTATGAAAGAAATTTGAATTACCTCATTGCATATATTATAAAATTATAAGACCACCTGAATAGTAGACTTACGATGATAAAATTAATATTTCTAGCATTATACGATTTTGGAACTTAAATATAATTAAGTTTTTCAAGTATTATTTATCCTAAAACATGCACGTGCTATTTTTGAAAATGTGCTTTTAATTAACACTTTCTTTAACATGCTATTTTATAGTATCTTTTCTCATCCCTCAGTCGAAAGTATTGACAAAACTATTGTAGGTGTGCGGGCACGCTATATTTTTGATCTTTGTGGAGCTAGAAAGATATTGTACCCTTTAAAGTACTTTAGGTAGTCGTCAATAGTCACCAAAAAATTTACATGGAACGAAATGTAATTTTTTTGCGACGCTTTTTCAGATGCTTTTCTTGTACATACAATCGAAACATGCGCTTTAATTATTTTCATTATTTTACTGGTTGAAAAAAAAATACAATATCATTGATACCTTGATATCCTTTTTTGTAAAAGTTGACATTTTGAAAATTTAATTCCTATATTTAGATTAAATAAACCAATTATATCTGAACTCGTGAAAATCACGACCCCAGGCCGCATGATTAAATACATTCTCTTGACGTCATGAACGTAGGGTTGTCACCATGTTTTTGCATTTTTTTTTACTATGGTGTTAAGATAGTTAGTCAGACTATTCATTGTATTGTAAATAGAAGCTCAGATTATGCTTAGCATAGGCACTCGATTTTTATTTTGGATTGATGTAATAAAACGAACCTCTGCTAGGCCCAGAATTCTACTGATAATATTTTGTAATCGGTGATAGGTTTTCTTTCAAAGTTCTGTCTCACTACAATTTAACATTCTACAATGTACATCAAAATAATATACCGTCTCTAATCAAATGTTATTATTTCCCACTAAATTAAAGTTAGCGTATGCAATGCTTCTTTGCTTCCATCGACTGCACGACAACCCTAAACATTCTACTTTTAACCGATAAATAAATTGATACATCTCTTTTGTTCGAGACTATCTGTCACTCTGAGGTCGGGTCGCGAGTTTATCTCATGGAAAACATCTCGCTTGTTTACCGTGAACCGAGCGAACTGCAGTTCAAATGTTATCAATGCTTATAGCGTGGCTTTTTATCTCTTTGGATGTGTAGGATGCGTTTGTATGTGTGCTTCTGAGGTATGTTGATTTTGCAGTAGTTGTAGGTGTTTGATTGGAATTTGTGTAATATTGGAACGAAGTTCCTTATCGCGCCTTATCGAAAGGAAATTAGTTAGGAACTTAGGAAATTCTTATGAAAAAGTTGTCACGACACTTTTTTGTTTTAGATGATTATCGCTAGATGGCGCTGTGATTAAAATCTTTTAAAACACGTTCCTTATCGCGCGTTACGTTAGAAAAAAAAAGAAAAGATATCTTTTAATCGAAAGGAACTTCGTTCTATTCGGGTGTCCCATGACACCTCTCAAGTTTTTTTAGTTAATGTCGGTTTTTTGCTGTTTATTTTGTTCATCAACTTTTTCTATTGTAATACTTTAACAATTCACAAGATCATAGATAATTTTTACCGAGGGCAGAATTTCTACTACACTTTTTGACGTGACAACGTCTTATAAATTGGTTTGCCGGGTGACACTTTAAGAAACTGCGTTACGCTCCGCTCACGTTATGCGCTCACAATGAGAGCGAGTGAGAGGCACGCGTGCCTTTTACTTTTTATGTCTGTCTCTCTTGCTCTTAGGCGGGCTAACCATGCCCGAGTCGCTGTCACGTAAAACTGTCGCCCGTATACTGACTTTACAGGCAACCAATTTTTTTTTGCACTGCGTTATATCTCATCACTGGTTTTTTCCAGAATTTAATAACTTCTTTTATCATAAAAATATACTACATAATATAATATTAATTGTATGACGCACTCGTGCACAGTGCACACTATCGCAATGTTATCACGACCTATGACACACAGTGCAGTCTCGACCTAATGTTTATATAAACGTATAAAATCATCAGCCTCATTAGAACACTAATTATGATAACGATTAGCTTCCGATTATAATATATTGAATTATCTTTATTTAAATATATCAATAGTTTTGTTAGAGTATATGCGACGAATGACTCGCACGGAAATTTTATAAATGATTTTAAATTCTGTGTGTAGTGATTAAAGTTTATTTTCGAGTGATTAGTTACGGATGTTGAAATTAATGTTGCTTAGGTACATATTTTATCAGAAATGGATGGGAATTCTTTCAAGATATGTGAAGTCCCAATTGGGCAAGCACGGACTCTATGCCGGATCCCTCGACTGAAGGGACCTGAGCTCAGCAGTGGGCAGTACTTGGTTGTTACATCACTTACAGAACTATTAAACGGGTTCTTACCACGATTCTTATTAAATAAGCGATGACACGTCTTCCCGTGATCATGGCGTATTGCAACAGTCTTAAAATATCGGGATGTGTGTAGAAATTAAAACCTAAGACAGTGTCTACTAATGTACCAAAGGTGGTTTTGAGTTCGCAAAGTGAGTTATAATGATTAAGTTTCAGGCCAAACAAGCGTACTTCCCTATATTCGGCGAGCAGCACCCGAGGCCGCCTCGCTCCCGGCCCAAGGACGCGCAGGGCACCGTGCGAGCATGCACCGCCTGTCATCAACATCTGCTGCACCAGTGGAACACATATCAGGTATGTACCGACATAGCACGACGAATTGCAGGACAATTTACAGGACATATTGTGTGGATGGCCACGAATCAGTAGACATACAACCTGGTCAGGAGTGCGAGAAATCACTAGATACAAACAGCGCTAGACCTTTGGGGTAGGCCTATGTCTAGCAGAGGACGTCTACATCACATGATGAACATCAACAATCTATGATATAATTTACTATATCTAAAATATGCATTGCATAATCAATCTTTGCCCAGTGGCGTGCAGTTCGTACAAGAAAGATAAGCACTGCATACCCTAATTTGTAAAGTTAAATAAAAATGCATAGAAAATATTACTGAAGTGCAGACTGACTTTGAAGAAGTGTGAAAGCACCACTTAGCTTTCACACTTCTTTTTTGAAGAGGTTTTATTTTATACAGGAACAAAATTATAGGTATAATTATATTAGCAAAATAGTTTAATTACCTTAACTTTCTATTAATATATTCGAATACAACACAATGTCACATAAGGTCGCGCCTGGCGACGACATGAAATGCGTTGAAAAAGTTTTAAATACAAGCTCTACATATCATAACCCATACATGATGATGATCTTGTTTAGTACAGGAGTTACTATGGCCACCTTCAAACTTCCTCGTCAGCTTCATTGTGCCAAAATATTGCATTGTCACGAAATTTTACTTCAATCAGAAACCGGTTTTGTAGTCAAATTTTACTTCAATCAGAAACCGGTTTTTTAGTCAAATTTTACTTCAAACAGAAACCGGTTTTTTAGTCAAATTTTACTTCAATCAGAAACCGATTTTTTAGTCAAATTTTACTTCAATCAGAAAACCGGTTTTTTTAGTCAAATTTTACTTCAACCAGAAACCGGTTTTTTAGTCAAATTTTACTTCAATCAGAAACCGGTTTTTTAGTCAAATTTTACTTCAATCAGAAACCGATTTTTTAGTCAAATTTTACTTCAATCAGAAAACCGGTTTTTTTAGTCAAATTTTACTTCAACCAGAAACCGGTTTTTTAGTCAAATTTTACTTCAATCAGAAACCGGTTTTTTAGTCAAATTTAAATCCAAAAAACCCACCCGAATTTATCTAATTAGTTACATCCAGTGCAAGTTAAATAAAAGCTTTAAAAAGTAAATTTACATTGCGAAAACTGTTGACCTTCACTAAAATAAATAATTTTAATATAATCGCTTAGCATATACAAAGTGCATCTAATGAAGCGTTTTGTTAATATTGATTTTGGCTAATCGTAGGTCGGGGGTCAAGACCTCGACTCGAAAACCGGTTTCGTTGATGTCGATTGGAGCTGGTTTGAAAAACTTGAAATATATTTAAGATTATTTTATTATTAGCTCGAATAACGAATGTTCGTTGTGATTGTTTATTTTGCGAGAAATTGATGGATGTTAATAACGTAAAGTTACTAACAGTTTCATAAATAAGCCGCTGTTCTGAATATAACTTACAAAAACGGTTTGCGTGTCGTTCATAAGTTATGTTTTGATAAATGCAATAAATAACTAATATCTCCCTTCTCCATACCAACATCTCCCTTCTATCATCGCACCACCCGTCGTCGAGGTGTAGTTCATCCCCATTATTTGGAACCACCGCGGTCATCCTCGGTCCGTTTCAAGAATACTTTTTTGCCACGCACCATCCGGCTATGGAATGAGCTCCCCTCTTCGGTGTTTTGTAGGTACCTCTAAATCCAAATGTGAAAAATATTTATGTGCAATTTTTCACAACATCACTGACTGAAAACGGTGAGGGAAAACATCGTGAGGAAACAAGCGCCTGTATATTGGAAAAGGGTTCTAAAAATCCTTTGAAGATATGTGAAGTCCCCAATCCGCACTGGGCAAGCGTGGTGGACTATGCCTAATCCCTCTTCTGAGGAGACCTGAGCCCAACAGTGGGCAGTAATGGGTTGGAACATTATTATATGGTTTCGGGACCATAAATAATCAGTTTCGAAGAAACACCTAGAACTTGATTAGTAATACTTCAAAATTAGTTACAAAACATAATAGAAAACAAATTTAGATAGCGATAACCATTTTGTTCAATAAGGCACCAAAACCTGATAATTTTACATCCGCAAGTAATCTTATGTATCTTGTAAAGTTGTCATAACACGTGTTCACACACGATCTCATACATCAGTATGTTACATCACATTGTGATTCACGGGTTAGTAAAAATATAACCTTACGTATGTCGCTTACGTGATTAGACGAATTTTGATATCAATAGACGTATTGCATGATAAATTTGTCTGTGTGTTGAAGTGGTTGAAATGTTTTTCGTTTAAAACGTCTTGGGGAATTTGAGAGAATGTTATTGTGAGCTGAAAAAGTGGTTCATTTGATGGATAGTCATCATATGACATATCTCAGTGTCCCCTGACATTGCAGAGGTTCATGAGCGACGGTAACCACTTACTATCAGGTGGGCCGTTAGCTCGTCTGCCTACACGGCAATAAAAAAAAAAAAAAATACAGTAGCGCATACTATAGTACAGGAGTTCCTATGACCACCTTCCGGATCCATCATCAGATCAGCGCCATTTTGTCATATTATATTGGCACGCGATGTATTGTAAATATATCTGCATGCAAAATGTCAGCTCAATTGGATACTGGGAAGTTTGTCAAATTTAACTCGTAAGATTCCACCCGAACTTACATTAGTACATAGTTACATCCAGTGCAATTTAATATAAAGCTTGTAAAAAAATGCATTTCAACGGGTTCATGCTCAGAGAGTCTTGTAGATACAGTGAGTGTGGTGTGTCGTGATGTGAGTTCGAGTTCCAGTGGTAGGGTAGGGGTGTGCAGGAGTGCGCACTTTTTCTATTTCAGATTATAAAAATTAAGTAAAACACATCAGGTTATAGTTATTACAATATATTAACCACTTATGTCAATGGCTACTAATAAAATAATAAAAAATTAACGAACGTTAGATATTAGAGACAAAATCAAAGAAAATTATGAGCAAGTAGTTTGCGCACTTTTGTACTACGTGGTGGACAAGAGTGCGCGTATATGTGTGCAAGAATGCGCAGTACACATTTATTTATTTTTATTTATTTATTTATTTGTTTACACATGAAAGTTTGTAATAAAGTTAAATGAGAGTAAATACAAAAGAGAAAGTACATTTTCTAACAATACCGTAACATCACTTTCGTTTTACAAAACTATTATACAAATAATATATTTCCAGTGGCCCTCACACTAGGCCTGGCCTGTTATTATTTACAAAGATTACAATGAAAATTTCCCAGGCGCAAATAGGATGTACAGCTTTCATGCCACCAATTTTCACATGAAAAGCACTGGATCCAGTCTTCTACCAAAGGTTCTACGTACGCTTGAAAACAGCCAGGGACGGGTCCTGTCTTTTTTGCAGCGCTTTCTTCAAGTTGTTTTTTATGAGGAGAACTACTTAATATTTCAGACCTTTTACCTTTTTACTGTTTTTTTATAAATAAATTAAAACAATGTGCAAGAGTGCGCGCGCACTCTTGTCCACATCGGCTATGCGCACTTTTGCACGTCTCGGCCAGATTCATTTTCTGTGAATATTCACGCCATATATGAGCAGCGTCAGCCAAATCAGTAAGCTTGTAAATATTTGGATAACAAAATAAACGACTTAAAATATCACAAATAAGCCTTACCTTAGCAATTTTTTTGTAACTACAGTTTGAAAATCTTCACATAATAGATCATAGCATGAAAAAATACACTTCGTCTCATAAATCTGTCAAAATTCAATAAAAACCGATTGTTTTTAACATGCACGCACGAAACTTGTCACATATCAGATAACAACTAAATATGGAGGCCAATTCCTTTTCTGTGACTGGCTAATGCCTATGCGTACTCTTGTACGCTGCGCGCTCATGCACACCCCTACCCTACTACCCAAAAGCGAACGAGAAAGAGGTTAGACAGATTTGTTTGCTCTTAAATCTACCCGCAGTATCCAGTCTTCTCGTGATCATGACGTTTGCAACAACGTTGAAATATCGAGACAACTCAATTAATTAAATATCGTGGTAAGAATCCGTTGAAAATGCATGAAAGTATTATAGAAAACCGCGAGTGTCTGAATAAGTTTATGACGTAAATTATTTTTAAAATTCGAACCTAACATTGGTGCGCACGAACTCTACGTTCGTTAAGTCTATGATTACTATTATTTACAAGTGCGAATGTACCAATATTACATATCTAAAGTATTATTGTATAGTCTTATTGTAGTGCTTATTTGATTTACTTGTGTCTGATGATTCTGTTGTGTGTTTGTGGTGAGAAAATAAACTATATTCTATTCTATTCTATTATATAACATTGTAATCACATATTTTTCGCGATTTATCACTATCAGGTCGTCACGGGTGGCTCGTATTATACTTGATATACTCTTAATTGGTATAAAATTTTGATAAAATTAGTGAGTTTGATGACTTCATTTTTTTTAAAGTCTGTAACTTTTCTGATGATTAGGTTTGTTTTAAATCATTGTTTTTGCTGGATTTGAGAATCTAGAAGAGGGTGTTATGATCAGCTTTGCAATAAATAGGCGATAAGTTTTAGGTTAATCAATTTTAGCCTGCTTAAATTGGTTTGCAAAAATTAATAAGGCTGACGTGATTTTGTAGTAGTTTCTTGTGGAATTTTAAACAAAAAGATTGTTATAAAATCCTTGTATAGGTCAGAATTAGTGTAGTTTTTCGGTGCATTTTTAATTAGGGATGTAACGAATATTCGCATTCAAAATTCGAAAAAATCATATGAATATTATGCGAATATTTTGACAAAAGTTGGGAAGATGTTGTGTGGATTTAGAAGGAATCTGACAGAGCCAGCGGCCTCTTCCTGCCGTTTAAAATGAGCCCAAACTCGATGGGTCTACGACCTTCCGTTTTGAAAATAATTTGGGGGGTTTCAGTTATGTGGTGGGGGTAAGGCAAGTACCTCTTACTACCCAAGTAGATCCAGTATTGGTAAAATATAGGTACCTATTTTGTAGTACCTATAAAGTACATATATTATCTTTTGGAAGATACAGTTGACTTCTCAGTAAAAAATCTTGAATTTTTTGTTTGGGTCAACATTCGCATTCGCGAATATCAAAGCTGAATATTCGCATTCGCATATGTCAAAAAAACGGAGTGAAGTCCTTAAAAAGTAGGCAGTAGGTAGCGGCCCCAGTGTCCGCTGACATTATAGAGGTCCATGAGCTACGGTAACCGCCTACGATCAGGTGACCCGTTAGTTCGTCTGCCTACAAGGCAATAAAAAAAAGATAAGTACTCCATTCTCATACGAAATATGTATAAATAAAAAAGTGTTACCTAAAATTTCGTCAAATTAACACCAAAACTGGTTATAGAGATACCGTTTATAATAACTTCTTCTTTTACGTACAATGTTTGAAGTTTTACATAAAATTACCATTGGCAATGACTTAAATAATATAAAAACACTTCAACGAAGAGATAAAATACCACATAATATAATATGTTATGATGTTCGGAAATGGGACACGACCTCAATACGATATGTCGTTATTTTGCAATCAAATCTATATATTATTGTCTTTGATGTTTACTCATAATTAAACTTTAAAATGAATATTGACTATAACTTGAATCAAATCCGGCCGGCTTGTACCTCTAAATCTAAATGTGAAAAAGATTTATGTGCAATTTTTCACAACACCACTGGCTAAAAACGGTAAAGGAAAACATCGTGAGGAAACCTGCATGTCCGAAAAGGATTCTAAAAATCTTTTGAAGATGTGTGAAGTCCCCAATCCGCACTGGGCAAGTGTGGTGGACTATGCCTAATCCCTCTTCTGAGGAGACCTGAGCCCAACAGTGGGCAGTAATGGGTTGGTACAGTACAGTATAACTTGAATAGGTTTAGAAGTAAATTGATGAAATTAGAAACTAAAGAAAAGATGGTCTGATTGTGTGAAGGATGGTTTGTGGTGTGACAGATGATGTATGTAAAGATAGAAAGGAGTGGAAAGAGAAGACGTCAGGCCACAATTTTATACACAAAATGTTCAATTGTGAAATTCAACAGTTTCCATAGAAAACAATATCGTAAGATTTTAATAGGTTGCGATATAAACATCCATTACCACTCGTCTGTAGCTGTCATATGTCACGAATAGATGACACTAGTAGACTAATGCCAATTTTGGCTAGTTCAGTAATTTTCTCAGTTGATTGGATAGTATCAATGTTAATATTCTTCTGTGCGTATATTTAAATGGGACAAGGGAAAGAAGTACTTTTAGAAGAACATAAATCATGGTTATAAAATCACCGAAGATGTGAAATACTTTAATTCAAATTAATTTATTGTCATCTCATTATTGGAACGAAGTTCCTTATCGCGCGTTGTGAAAAGGGGCTAGACGGAAAAAAATCTTATGAAAAGTTGTCACGACACTTTTTTGTTTTAGATAATTATCGCTAGATGGCGTTGTGATCAAAATCTTTTAAAACACGTTCCTTATCGCGTGTTTCGTTAGGAAAAAAAAATACAAGATATCTTTTAATCGAAAGGAACTTCGTTCTATTCGGGTGTCCCATGACACCTCTCAAGTTTTTTATTGCCAAAAGAATCAGATTTCTTTTGGTAGTTTTTGTAATATTTATAGCGCTATTAAAATCTGTTTCAAGGATCGTTTTATGCAAAACTGAATCGTTATCGATGTGTATAATTCGATACTGATCGTAAAAGAATCAATTAGCATATATATCGCCATAGACTAAAAGTGAAAATTTGTTAATAGGTATTCTAGAATCGGAATTTTATGTCTTATTAAATTGTGGTCGTATTTATTCTCAAATTGACCAATTTATTTAATCTGCTATCTTTCTTGACACTGGCAATTTAAATCAAAATTCATTCTTGTATTAGAATGATGTTGAAAAAACAGGTTACCAAAAAGTGTTATGTAAATATTCCAAACTTGTAACCACGTAATTCAAGTCTAAATAAAACGCTGATTATTTATAAGTACTAATGATAACTTTAAAAAAAAATCCTCCACAACGCAGACATTGTTTACGAACAACTTTTATAATGTTTGGGCCTGTCTGACCTACTCACGACGATATCAGCCGCGAGCGGTCAGTCTCGTTCGCGACGCAGACGTATGCGTACGTACGAAACGAATTCGATTATATCGATTACAATATCGATAACAATATCGATTACTTATCGATAAACCGGTGCACGATGAAAGTGTTCTAAAGGAATTGTTTGTGCAGATGTGCCAGTGTTGTGTTTGTGTGTGTGTTTGTTGAGATGTTGATACGCACGTGTGGGAAAGAGGAGTCTCCTCTAAATTATACGGTAATTAGCTCTTTTCTTATTTTAATATATGACTATTAAATGAATTAAACACAGATAGAGGAATATTATACACTTTTATCCGAAGTCTACCTTAAAAGTTGACTTTGTGTTGCACTGTGTTGCTTAGAGCTGAGTTATCATGGCTAAATTGTTTTTTTTCATCCTTAAGATTTTATCTAATTCATCTATCTAGTAACTTTTTCTTTCGGCGATTAGAGTTCTTTTCTGAAATTAATACATTTTTGCTGCAGGATTTGAGCTCCTCAGTTTGTCAGACCTCTAGTAAGCAGACGATGAAACGGGCCACCTGATCGGAAGTGGTTACCGTCGCTAATGCCAATGGACACTATCCCGCTACTTATGACATTTATTACATCCTTCTACTCTTTGTACTTCTACAAAATAAGTTTGAATGTAGTCCTTGAAGTTAGACCGTTACTCTGTTGTACTATAAAATGACCTAGTTCTTCATTTGTTTACATAAAGACGAATAAAGATTCATTACATCAAATTAATTCGCTCCTGATGTGGTTCTCGCGTCTGCAGCTGCACAGGCTGTAGCTTCGTGCTGAGCTGGTCGCCCTTTCAGCCACGTCCTCACACATACCTTTTTTATTACATTCTTTGTTTTAAATTATTTTTTATTACTTTTATATTATTGTTCAATCTTTTAATCTATTTTTAGTAATGTATTGTTCCTGTTATGTGTAAGTTGTGTGTCTGAATAAACGTGTTTTCTTTCTTTCTTAAAAAAAGAAACAGATCATTATCTCTGTAAAATGTTAGATTTAAGTAATTTTATTGATATAAAAATAGGTATTCATCCCGCATTGAAATACCTTAGATGTAAAAACGTAGAGAATCTGAAGGTCGCACTTGTTTTATCATTGAATTGTAATGACACGATTATATCTTCGCATTATCATACACGTGGAGTTCGTTGACATTCGACTCGTGTCACGTGGTCCTTACCTATGTGCGTATAAAGGGAGATTTAGTTAGACAAATGACTATGAAAACTTCAAACAAGGCTAAGAAAAAGTCCTTAACAGTAGTTTCACTACAGTATCTCCTGACATTGCAGAGGTCCATGAGCTAACCGTAACCGCTTAAGATCTATAGGCTCGCTAACTCGTCTGTCTAAGAAAAAACAAGTTCTTTAAAGTATATTTTGAAGCTATACTATGACTTGTCGTTCCTTAAACGAGGTTTCAGAAGTATACTGTAGGTCGTATATGGAGGTGTTACTCTGACTTACCATCCAGTAAACCATATGCTTGTCGTCCTAAGAGGTAGAAAAAAACAATGTTGTGCAAAATAATAGAATATTGATTTTTATTGTTTCCAATCGAGTTTAAAAAAGGTGCAAGTCCTCCATTCTATTGAACTATTGTTTTTCTTATTTATTTTTATTGTGTACAAAAAAAAACACCGCTTAAACCTTCCCTGGACTTATACGAATATTTCAAGCCTAAAATTAGTCAAATCGGTTCAGCCGTTTTCGAGTTTTAGCGACAGCAGACAGACAGACATTTATATCTTAAATTATGTTCCCGATTGGAATTCAAGTCTTCCAATAGTCTACATTAAGTTTGACGTGATATTCATTATCTTGTTAAATATGGTGTTAACGTTATCTAGGTTTATCGATATTAAAATTGATGTTAAATTTTTCCTTAATTTTAGTGTAATTTATATCCGACTGATTTTTAGATTCGGCACGTCGAGTCACTTACTCTCAATTCTCCTTATATTAGTAACATGTTTCATTGTAACTACAGAATAAATGATTTAGTATCGAATTAAACACGTCAATGACGATTAAATCTTTGCATAAAAAGTTCTGGAGTGGCGGCCACGAACCGGTAAACGTAATGTTGGTAGACGATCTGGTCAAGATCGCGGGAGGTCACTGGATGCAGATGACGCAGGACCGGTCGATGTGGCGAGGTTTGGGGGAGGGACGTATGTCTAGCAGTGGACGTCTATAGGCTGATGATGATGATGATGATAAAAAGTTCGTTTAAACAATTTACTATAGCACCAAAACTATCTATAAAGTAGCTTCTCATCGAAATCAGATTCTTTTGAGAACAGTACCATTGTGAAAGTCCATATCTCATTCTTTTGCCAAGGAAACTCAAGATCTGCAAAGGTAGTAGCAGGTTAACACAATTTCTCTGTTCCTAGAGCAATGCTCAAAAAGTAACATTTTAAATATATTTTCAATCAGCTTCACAATACAAGTAAAGAGTGAACCTATCTTAAATTTTAAGCAACGGTAAGTCACTAACAGGATTTTCGAGACTACACAAATGCAATTTCGCATGTCTAACAGTTACATTAGTACATTCTTGTTTTTTAACCTAACAGGGTTGCTACCATCTCGTTTTACAGATTATTGTACTGAAAACAGTTTTTAATTATGAGTATGACAAAAACTAGGGTGTAGTTAATGCACTTTAAAGCTTTATTTCAATGGATATCTTGTAGGCTAATATAATTTTTTTATGTTAGGTAAAACACGTGACTGCGAACTTGAAGTAACTCTAGTTTATTTTTACACTGTTAGTAAAGTTAGCTATCCTTCTCACTGTATTTTCTATGAAATGAAGTATTACAATATGCATTTGCACTTGCAGTATTAAAGTGTAACTTCCTTTCAAACTAGATTGCAGAAACGTTAATATGAAGAGCTCTGGATAACAACTATTTATATAATACTTTATTGTACACCAAATAAAAACTTACAAAGACTTATGGTAACTGAAAAATAGCTCAAAAGGCTTAACACTGAGCTTATCTCAACAGCAAACCAATGAAAAAGAAACAGATATGACATCGTACACAGAGGTAGTGAAGTGCACTAAATAAACTTTTAATTAACTACTGCAAACAAGTTAGCAGTGTAAGTACTACTGCTACATTATAATAATACAAAAAATATAACTATCTATAGTTGTATAGGGTTCAAATCCGGCCGGCTTGTACCTTTAAATCTAAATGTGAAAAAGATTTATGTGCAATTTTTCACAACACCACTGACTAAAAACAGTGAAGGAAAACATCGTGAGGAAACCTGCATGTTGGAAAAGGGTTCTAAAAATCCTTTGAAGATATGTGAAGTCCCCAATCCGCACAGGGCAAGTGTGGTGCACTATGCCTAATCCCTCTTCCGAGGAGACCTGAGCCCAACAGTGGGCAGTAATGGGTTGGTACAGTTGTATAGCAGACATCTACGGTTTGGTGAAGATACTAGTATGTAAATAAAATGTAGTAGGTCTAAAATAAATATAATAGTGCAAATGGCAACCCTGTTTGACATGGTTATTGCCTGTTTGAGTTCTTGATTAGCATTGACTTGGTGCAGACGTTTCGTTTCGTTATGTAAAATGCATCAAAGAGGAGTGTCTGTTGCTATGTTTATTTATAGACTGACAAATATTTAATGATATTTTTTCATTCATTAGTGTGTACTGTGTATGTCATGAAACTTTTCTGCTGTGATCTAAAGAGCTGTAGTTTGGTTGTGTAACGATATTTTTTCTGTTGAACTTGCTTCACGATATTCACTTGTTTTTAGTTTTCTTGTTTAGTGTTATATTTTTAATGTAATGTTCATTGAGATTATGCATAGTGTCTATATAGCATTTCCTACCTCGATCATCTTCTGGTTAAATTGTTTACGGGACTCATGACAAGATAGCTTCCCCTCGGGTTCCTGGGCTTCACTACTCATAGTCATTACGGTGGTCGCCGCTGTGGATTCTGGCTAAACAGTGTTGGTAGTGTTAGATGGGCAAATAAGAATCTTCGCGTCGAAACACGCCCCAAAAATGCAAATAAACTTTACAAAATTGAATTTTCCAAAATTGAAACACAAATACAGAATATATAAATACAAACAAGTATAGGTAGGCGTTGTGCAACAGACTTTTATCCACAGGTCCAGCTATGCAAACTTAACGACAATAGATCGTTCTGCCAACATTACATACACGTCACCGTGCTGTTGGCACAACTGTGCACACACGTTTCATTTTATTGTGCCTTTTTATTGAAGCGTTGAAATCATTTCGTATATTTTATACATTTTTATGGGTGAAATTTGAGGAAAACTTTATAATAATATGGAGTGTCTTTGTTATTTATTAATTTATTGGTACACGTTGTGCTCTAAAATTGTAGCGTTACTTATCCGATTCGAAAATACAGGGTGATTTCCTAGTGAGGGTACATATTGAAGGTCATGGTAGCTGATGGTTATATACGACCAGTAAAAATATTATTACTAAAGAATATGGCTTAATGCCTTAGTAATCGCAACTTAAAAATATCTAAAATTCTTGCAAAATTATGGTTCTTCGACACCTGATGGGTGTGACGGAGGTGTGGGGTGCGCGAGATCACTAGAGGTCATTAGTCAACACTCTTTAAGCCGAAATTGTTTATGTTTGAGATAGTTTTGTCGAATTTAGATTTAATTTTTTTTTTTTTTTTTTAATTTCACCTATTTTTTGTAATATTCCGTATTAGAACAGAGTACTCATCACCCTCCTGCAATATGTACCCTCTCTAACAAATCACCCTGTATAAGGTATTGTAATTTACGGTAATCATAGTGAACTTGTTTTCGGTGTTTCGGAGATATGTGAAGTTCCCAATCGGCACAAGACAAGCGTGGTGACTATGCATGATATTGAGGAGATTGTGTCCAGCAATGGGTTGTTACAGTACAGGAAAGAAGTTTGAAATCTGTAGTCTGTAACTGTATAAAATGTCTAAAAACGAAACATGTATAGTTGCAAGGTTTCCATTTCGCATAAATTCATATAAATCAGCAAGGCGACCAATGTTTATCTGATACATTTACAAATATGGAAAACTTGTAGAACCGCGCAACTTTATAAGCTAACTTTACGACAAAGGGAGATAGTTAACTTACTTTCATTTTAAAATTAATATAAAGCCTATGACACTCACAAATAACGTAGCTTCCTATTCGTCATCATTAATAGCCCGTAGTCGCCCACTACTACACATACTGTGCCAACCCATTACTGCCCACTGTTGGGCTCAAGTCTCCTCAGAAGAGGGATTAGGCATAGTCCACCACGCTGGCCCAGTGCGGATTGAGGACTTCACATATCTTCAAAGGATTTTTAGAACCCTTTTCCGACATGCAGGTTTCCTCACGATGTTTTCCTTCACCGTTTTTAGCCAGTGGTGTTGAGAAAAATTGCACATAAATCTTTTTCACATTTAGATTTAGAGATGCAAGCCGGCCGGATTTGAACCCGCGACCCGTACGGAAGGACGCTTCGACCACTCGTCAACCACGACTACTACACATAAGCCACCCCAAATCTTATCACAATGACCAGTCCTATGTTAATTTTAAGCTTGCTAAGCTAAAGTAATTGAGTTTTCGAAATTGGTTCAATAGACATGAGGATGCCGCGACGGGTAAGAATGTCGTACTGCGTAACGCATCGTGACGGGTTCTAGTCTCAGCCAGCCTACATATTCCACCTGTAGGGCGTGTGGAAATCTGGCGATTTCCTCCAACTAAAAAAAAACCTCTTTAAAACATATAAAGTCGAAGCGCGAATTTCGGCGTTAATGAACTCCATGTTTACACGTCTATAACTGTTGAACGCAATATTCAAACTAATCATGCATAGCGTCGTTTTGTAGGTTATGTCAAGACCTTTCAAATTATGTATAGTATTGCCAGATACGAGCTCTGTAGCGAAAAAGGCGGAAGGGAGATATTTCACAACCAATATTTAGTAAAGTAAAATTGTGTATGTGTTTCAAGATGTTTACTTTGATCCGCATACATTATCCATGACCTGTTAAGAATATCATTGAGAATAAAAGTGGGAGCTCCACATACTGTATGGTAAACTGATGTGTGTCACGTGGCTTTACGCGTGACTAATGTAACAATGATATGGTTTTAAAGGCGTGTCTTATAGCCCGCAATACACGATATTATTATTATTAAGAGAGAGGGGGGCGATGGGCACAGGTAGCCCATCAGGTCACTGCGACCCTTACGGATCTATTGTAACCATCCCCCTGTGTTACAAATCTGCGCCAAGACTCAGGTCCAGCATGAACTGGACTATTTTCCTGGGGCAGATGTCCCTAATATCTTCAGGGAACAAGATATGTCCCCCGAAGATATGGGATCTAATGCTTTTAACAGCAGGGCAGTCGCAGAGTAAGTGAAGAGGGGTTTCCTCCTCCTCTTCACATAGTCTGCAAGTAGTGTCCACCACAAGACCAAGCCTCCACATGCGCCTGTTCAGCTTGCAGTGTCCTGTTAAGGTCCTGATGAGAATCCTTAACTGATTGCGTACCAGAGAGAGGCCATCCGGGGTAAACCTAGCATCGTAGCCCTCCATAAGGGCTTTAGCATGTTTCTTTCCTGGGGAGTTATGCCAGTGCAGCTTGCTCTGTTGGAACCCCCAGGATCTCAGTTCAGATGAGATAGCATTTTTAGGCAAAGCACAGACGGGCTCGGGACCGAGGAATGGTACCTCAGCACCCAGCCAGCCCGTCTGCTAATTCATTACCCTCCAAACCACTGTGTCCCGGAATCCAGCACAGTGTGAGCCTGTTGAAAACACACGATATACCTAGTGTCTTTGCTAATCCCCACCCCTCTTTCGGTAATCTCCTTCAATATACTACTACAGCCGCTACTTTGAACCAATATTATCAGTATAGTTTTCTTTAAATGTTTTCCTTCCTCTACCTTATCTCTGGTTTGTAAAATTTATCTTCCGATTATAGACCAATGATAGACAGATAGCAATAACATTACGTTGTAAAAAAAAAAGTATTACAATAAGCGTTTTATTATAATTAGAATCATTGAAAAACATACTTATCAAGATTTAAATTTTCCCCCAATAACTCGTGTAAAATATCAATTTTATTATTTTATTGATATCGTTAAAAGAATATCCCCAAAACAGATCGTTAATCTAAAAAGAGATAAGAGAATCGATCGTACGATGTGAAACAGCGAATAAAGTGTGTTATCAGTAACGATTAGAACGATATAGTAAAGTTATAAATGATTTTAGTGTGGTTTTCATTAATAAACAGAGTGATAGAGGAGGTTAAACGTGTGCGGATTTCCTTATTCTTAAAGACTAGCTGACCCGCGCAACAGTTCAAACAGTATTATCTTCGCGGTCCGCTGTGCACCCACAAATTCATTGCGTTTTATACTCGTAATAACTTCTAAACGAAAAGTCCGATTCGATATTTTCATACGGATCCATATTTTTTTTTTAAATAAAATTAGCCTTGTCCTTTCTCGATAAATGAAATATTTTTTGAAATCGGACCAGTAGATCCTGACATTAGCGCGTTCAAACAAACAAACTCTTCAGCTTTATAATATTAGTATAGATTAAACAGTCTTCGTTTGCCGTATACCTAATATTTGTTGCCAGTTGATCCCTGCAGACTTACCTACTGGAATGAAATATATCTTACTAATAGAGTCGTTACACTTTGCCTTATTCCAGTTTGTCCACTTTGGCCAGAGAGCGAATTTAGACCTGATTTTAATTTTAGAATGAAACATACAACGTACCTTCGAATTAGTAAAAGGATTTTCGAAATAGGTTCATGTGTTTAACGTTACCTCATTATAATATGAATATAGAGTTAATTCTACATTGTATTTTATAGGTGTGCGAAAATTCACTTCCTTGCGCCGATCATGCGTCACAAACGTCTAAATAAACTTTCCCATATTATTAGTAGTATATTCAAATTAAAAATTTCTTTATTCGGACATCAGTGGTCCAAGTTGTTAGTATACTTACACAAAAATAGCTTATAAACTAGATGTTAGTAAGATATAAGAATGGAATTAAATAAATAAACAAAAACTGAAATAAATAACAACACACTTGCGATTGCACTTCATGCTAACGACCACCATATTCTTTGATTTTATATTTTCAGATTATTTTGTTCAATAATGTATTAAACTATAAATTGCCGAAAATTTCAAACACTTTTGTATCGCTTAGAGCACACATAAAACAACGATTTTAGATGACAACCACGACGAAAACATACTAGATAATATTACGTTTTAAAATGGCTTTCCCGTTTTGCATGACGTTGATGCATTTCCAATCAATAACTGAGATATAAATCATGATTGGTCGGTGATTCGTAAATCAAGATCATCATCCATCATCAAATACACACTCCTACTTAACATTTTACGTCATTTTCGAAAAGATTTAAAAGTGCAAAGGTTTTTTGTGTATCGAAGTTCGTAAACTTAGTAGGAGCTTAGTTTCAAGACGAGATGTGTGAGATAATTTTCTACTTTGAAAGGAAAGTAAATAAATTCAAAACTAAGAATTTATGAAAGAATTCTGTACTGTGCTGAAACAATCAATTACGGCCGGGCTCAGGTCTCCTCAGAAGAGAAAGATAAGAGAGAGAGAGAAACAATAGAGAGTACTTTTAACAACTTTTGAAATTCATATAACCTTTTCAGTTTATTTATTTATGGAGTTGTACCAATAGAGTAACCCCAAAACACATACAAATAAAGAGGCAATCAAAGTACACAGGAGTAAATGTCACTTAAATAAAATAATAGGTACAAACAGCATGCTAATAGATATCAACATCGGAATTTAAAGTTACACTAAGTATAAAAAATAATTATTATTTATAATTATATAAAAAACCTGTCGTATGAAAAGTAAATCATTTAAATTCTTAGACCGTTTATAAGTACCTCTTCAACGAAATCTAAAAATATTTTAATCAATAATACAAACAGAATCTTAACTATAAATTTATACAGAAAAGACAGATAACAAGTCAATTAGTAACGGATATTTAGATTTTAGTAAGATACGAATAGCTTAAATTTTATCGGCCACATCGTTGATTTAATTTTAAAAGTGATATAAATGCAGATTAATATGGGCAATTTAGATTATTGTTTTTGTCTACCAAACACGGTTTAGAGAAGAATTATCTGCGCTTTAAACGAAAATTATTAATAATTAAAAAAATAAAAAATGCTAAAATATTTGGACCTGGCCCACGAGGTGACCGACATGTGGTGTCTTGAATTGACCATCATTGTTCCGATCGTTGTATCTGTGCACGGTCTAATAGCGAAAAGCTTCGACCGTCATCTAGAGAAGCTTTCGCTCCCCGGCTGGGTGAAGGGCCTGATTCAGAAGGCGGTCGTTCTTGATACGGAGCGTATTGTGAGGAGGTTCTTCTCTCTTGAGCCCTGACCACTGATGGCTTGGGTCGTAGACTCCGCCTGCGGTGGCCCTCTGTTTTTTATATTGTATTTTTAAATTTATTTTTTTGTAAATGATTTTTTTTGAAATATAATGTAAAAATTAAGTTCATTAATGAATATGGACAAACAAAATAATAATATCCAGGATATCACGTAAGAAATATAGTCAGACAATACTAGTAAAACGAGTCTAAACACGATGGCTCTATCTTGTTTACTACAGTGTGCCTATACCGAGTTTTCTTTCACTGCTCGCTACGTTTACGTAAACTCTAATTTGTATGGAATTGAAACAGCGCCACCTGACGATGCAGTTTCAATTATATACGAATTAGAGTTTAAGTTTACGTCTACGTTGAAGAAAAACTCGGAATTGGAACACAGGAGTTTTTAAAGCTACTTTACGACTGGTTTATCAGATCAACTAGGTATCGTTTTATTGTACCATTTGTACCTGTACCTGTATCAACCCATTACTGCCTACTGTTGGGCTCAGGTCTCCTCAGAAGAGGGATTAGGCACAGTCCACCACGCTTGCCTAGTGCGGATTGGGGACTTCACATATATTCGAAGGATTTTTAGAACCCTTTTCCGACATGCAGGTTTCCTCACGATGTTTTCCTTCACCGTTTTTAGCCAGTGGTGTTGTGAAAAATTGCACATAAATATTTTTCACATTTAGATTTAGAGGTACAAGCCGGCTGGATTTTAACCCGTGACCTCCCATTCGGAAGGACGCGCTTCGACCACTCGGCCACCACGACTTCGTTTGTATCGTTTAATTATACAAAAATTTTAATTCAAACTCAACTCGCAAGATTCCACCGAGCTTACATACCGAAGTATCAGCCTCATTTGTGTATAATTTTCAAAACTACGCATTTCTATAACAAACATTCACAAATCATTTACGCCGATGCATTGTCGTGCAAGTAAACTTTCCTTGATATGCACTTATTAGGCTGATCTTACATCCAGTGTAAGTTAAATACACATAACATAGTCATGAGATTTTCGTAAAAGACACTATTTCGAAATTCAAGTGCTAGTCTATTATCTGATTAGAGATCTTGTCATTGGATCTTCTTTTGATGTAGATTGATAACATCATTGATGATCATCAGTTTACCGTGTTCGGTAGATATGTTATCGTTAATAAGTCATCATAGTAGAGGAGGCGACGATGCTAAATGGGGATTTACTCGAGCGTTGAAGAGACCTATTGGGATGCAAAGCTTAGATGATAAGAAGAAAAAAATGTTATATGACATATACCTTTACATCGGTGGGGAAAGGGGCTATAGATTTTTAAATATGTAAAAAAAAACTGTTGCATGGACATCCTCGAGCGCGTCAGATATTGATAGCATCAATGACCTACGTATTTTTAATAACGTACGTATGTTAATCTGATCGTTTGCGTGATGCGGGTGGTTGTATTTAAAGGTTGAAAATGAAAAAAAAAAAAATTGTCGAGCGCGTCAGATTTTCTAAGGGAGTGTTAAGTACACCAAAAAAAAGCTCTCATTCACTAATCTGACGATTTCGATGGGACGCAAACTCGCGGCCATTTTCATAATGTGCAAAAAAAAATCGCCATTTTGAAATACTCAAGCGCGTCAGATTAAGATATATATGGTTCATCTTTATGTTCTAAACGTACTGTCTCATAATCTGACGATTATGTAGAGGGATTCGCCTGATCTGACAAAAAAAAAATTAGAAAAACGGTTCACTTTAAAGCCATCCCTGCAACTTCCCGCTAATTCCATTCCTGAGTTCAAAGAAATAATATTTCTATGCATTTGAGCTCTCCCAGCTCGAAAGTCTGATAGAAGTTTCATAGAACACTATTTTTGGAATTTTCAAACTGCAATAACTTTCGATTCCAAAAAAACTAGTTACAAAAAAAAAATTCTTATTTTTTAAATCATTGACCTTAATTAATTAAAAAGCTCAGGAAATAGCATGCAAATAAATAAGTGTATGCTTTTTAATGTTTCTACCGTAAATTTAATTGTTTTTTGTAAAGTACTTTCACCACAAAATACACATTTCAAATTAATATCACTCATATTAAATACTTGAATCACACAAATCTTATTAAAATAGCAAAAAAAGCCAAAACGTTGGAATTACGTTGTAAACAATATGCCACGAACGAGTCTTTATGATCAGCTGTGATAGCGTCATGGCAACAGAAACCAGAGTGGTGACGGAGTGAGAGTCATAGATAGAGAAAGAGTGAGAGATGAATAGAAACGCGGAGATGGAAATGTAGGCATCACGCAGCTGCACGCATTTAACTTTATCGACGAACTAGCTGGCCCACACAACTTCGTCTGCGTCACATTAGGAAATTTTCTCACCGTTTAAACCTTCCCTGGACTTCTACGAATATTTCAAGATTAAAATAAGCCAAATCGGTTCAGTCGTTCTCGAGTTTTAGCGAAACTAACGAACAGCAATTCATTTTTATATATATAAGATTTTTGTTATTTCGGCTTGCGGAAATCGTCAGATTATATATTTTTTATTATTCTTGAATTATTTCCTTCAAAATAAAAAAAAATTTAGCTACGCTCGAGAATGTCGAGATGACGTTTTTTTTTTACAACTTTGTTACCGTCTCCTTTTTTTACGTCACTCTCAAATTGTCAGATTATTGGAATATACACTTTTTAGGATGTAATTAACTCACCCTACCTTAATCTGACGCGCTCGAGAATTTCTGATCGTCAATTTTTTTTTACTAATCTGATCCTGTATCCTTCACGGGCGGCCTTAGATATGGGCCTCATATTTTGTGGAGGTACTTAACCGGGTACAAGGTACCCCCTGTATATTAATCTGCCGCGCTGTAGTAAATCCCGGAATCCCCGCTTGGGCTCCTCTACTATCATTATCTTTTAGCGTAAGGTTTTCATATCATTACTGTTAAATAACACTTGAGAAAACTATGAATGTATTGGATCAATACGTTGTCCCATATGGGTTTTTAAAATACGTTTGTTTAAGTTTCCAAAATGTTTTTGAAACGAAGTTCCTTATCGCGCGTTATCGAAAGGGGGCTACACGGAAATTCTTATGAAAAAGTTGTCACGACACTTTTTTGTTTTAGATGATTATCACTAGATGGCGCTGTGATTAAAATCTTTTATTTAAGTTATAATTAGTTATTACTTATTATTATAAGTTAAAAAAATAAAATTTTATTACAATTCCCTCACTAATTAATCGAAAGGAACTTCGTTCCATCCGGGCGTCCCCTGACACCTCTCAAGTTTTTTGTTAAGCATCATCTCGCAATAAAAATCTGATTTTTGTCTCTATGCTAGATAGTTTGTTGATTAAATATAAGCTCTGTATGACTTCATTACAAAAACTGGCTAAATCAATTTTTGTAAAACAAAATATTTTCTTAAAAACAACAAGACTTAAATGCATCTCTCGACTAAAATAAAGATAGAATTGGGTCAATGCGGGAGGTCAGAATACATTTATTTATCTTTAAATATTTTTCTTAACGCAGAGGTCGGTGATCTTATTTAAAGTCAAGACGGGTCGAATCAATACAATGTTTCTTGATAATATAATCGTTCGAGCTTGAATAGGATAAATGATGCAAATCTATGTACTTTCTAGTTTTTTTATTGTAGTGAAACTACAGGGTCAGCTCTTGTAAGTGGTTACTGTCATGGGTCGCAATGTTAAGGGATACTGAAAGGCTGGCCTACGATCTTTCTACTGGGTGATTTCCTAGTGAGGGTACATATTGAAGGTCATAGTAGCTGATGGTTATATACGACCAGTAAAAATATCATTACCAAAGAATATGGCTTAATGCCTTAAAAATATCTAAAATTCTTGCAAAATGATGGTTTTTCGACAGCTGATGGGTGTGGCGGAGGTGTGGGGTGCGCGAGATCACTAGAGGTCATTGGTCACTCTTTAAGCCGAAATTGTTTATGTTTGAGGTAGTTTTGTCGAATTTAGATTTAAAAAAAAAAAAAAAAAATTTTACCTATTTTTTGTAATATTCCGTATTAGAACAGAGTACTCATCACCCCATAATATGTACCCTCTCTAACAAATCACCCTGTATAACGCCTCTCTTTAAGCATTAAGAAAATTATACACTTTTACTATCTACCCAAACACTATTTTGTAAGCTTCAAGAATAGCGTGGTACCATTTTAAATCAAGACACTGTAGCTACATAAATGGTTCTATTAAACCAGCTATCATCAAAAGATCATTCGCATGTTAGAGTTATATTTTTTTTTTATTGCAAGGTAGATAAACGAGCATACGGCCCACCTGATGGTAAGCGGTCACCGTCGCACATGAACCTCTGCAATGCCAGGGCAAAGAGGGGCCGTTATCTACCGCCTACCTATACAGGACTTTTCTTAAACCTCGTTTAAAGAGGGACATGTCATAGCGCTCCGGGAACACCGTGGACGGGAGTCCATTCCAAATCGGAATGGTACGGGGCAAAAATGATCTTCTGAACCGAACTGTAGAAGAGCGCAGCGGTTCCAAGTAAAGGTGGTGAACCTTGCCCCTGCGGCGTGTGGTGCGATGGTAAAAATGATTTTGGATATCGCGTACGCTATCAAAAAATGTAGTATCTATACAACACTTTTTTTGTATCCCTTAAAATTCCCACCAAAACAATTCTGCAATATCATACTCCGTCTTGTGATAACACTCGAGATTTACACGATACATTTTTATCTGTTTCGTCACTCGTCTGATATGATAACTTAGATAAAACACAGTATCTTATAATACGCGATTATTGTATTCAATTGAAGTCAAACTTTCTTATCTATTGATGAATTGTGCGCGAATTTCCTTTTAAATTGCATCATTTTGAGTGTTATATCGCGTAGCCACTCAACTGGGAACGTCACTATTCGCTAGAGGGCGAAACTGGGGACGTCGTTCGGAATCAATACCGTGTTTGAGCCCCTTTTTAAAAATATTTTATTCCAGTATTTTTTAATTTTGATTTTTAATTAACCGTTAAATTTTTGTAAATATTTATTACTAAACGAGGCTGTATTGCATTTTCAGCGAAAATATATCATCTCCGTAAAATATGAGACGATTATAAAATGTAAACAAAACAAGTTTTTGAACTGTGCTCAATTTTGGCTCCTGCCACAGACTTGGCAAAAGTAAACAAACCAATTTGGTTGGGAGGGAGTCGACTCAAAAATCGACCAAATCGAGTTAAGCTCATCATCACAGCTGGAAAACCTATCGATTCATATAATCGATTTAAAATATCTATGATACTCGATGTCAAATCCAGTCAGGAAAATTATCGTTGGTAATCTTTAAATCCGTAGTATGATAAAGGATGTTATCAAAATGCAATTTGATTTTGATACTGAGTTGCGAAAATTCCTCGTTGCGTTTACTTCATTGACGAAAATTGAAGGCTAAAAATAAGTCCTGTAAAATTGTCTTATAATAATCAAATTTAATTGAAAACCGATTCTTATTAGAACGGAGTTTCTTATCGCGCTTTGTGAAAGGAGGCTAGACGGGAAATATTCTTACGAAAAGTTGTCACGACACTTTTTTGTTTAAGATGATTATCGCTAGATGGCGCTGTGATCAAAATCTTTTAAAACACGTTACTTATTTTTGTTTTAGACGATTATCGCTAGATGGCGCTGTGATCAAAATCTTTTAAAACACGTTCCTTATCGCGCGTTACGTTAGGAAAAAAAATATAAGATATCTTTTTATCGAAAGGAACTTCGTTCTATTCGGGTGTCCCATGACACCTCTCAAGTTTTTTTTCTTACATTGTTCTTGGTTTCTAAAGATTATCTGCTTAAATTGACAATAGTATGTAAAAATCTTAAGATACAAGTCAACTCAAGATTACATTACTATGTTTTTATGATACTTAATAGTAGTAGTAGATACTTACTGAGGACGGAGCGACGGGAAAGAGTGCCGAGCGCGTAACGCGTCGCGCCGTCCCTCCAAACCCCGTGCTGGGTTCTGGCCTCAGCCGGGGTTCAGACGCTGAGTGTGAACGGTTGGAGGTTTTAGTGCGGTTCAACTCGGACATATCCGGGCGGGGATCCAGTGATTTCCTCCAAAAAAAAAAAAGTAGTAAATTTTTTTAAACACTCGCGGTTATCTACATCACTTACATTATTACTAAACGGGTTCTTATGAATCATGAGCGTGATCATGGCGCTTGAAACAGTGTTGAAATATCGGGACCTCTCAATTAAAAATAATTTAGTAACCGTTTAGTAATAATGTAAGTGAAAAAAAAGTAGATACTTACTGGTACAGTGGTAACTAAAAAAATAGCTGCTAAAATTGTCTCATTTTTTAAGAACGATTCCTGTGGTTTTGCTTTGTTAATGACATCTTTAAATCTCACCTAAAATTAAATTAATCCTTTTTATGGTACGAAATACTACTCGAATAGCGGTCGATTAGATATTAAACGGACTGATCAAACATCGTAACATCTTCTATCATTTTATATTGAACACTCAACAAACCCAAGTCTGTCCGCATTGTTTATTATCTGAGCGTAGTAAATAATTGTGATGACACGACCCGACTTCAAGACTGATAACCCAACCGTGTTATATATTACGTATTTATAGAGATTATTTGTAAATATAACGAGGAAATGATGACGTGTAGTAATTGTTTTTAATTTTATTACATTTTACGTCGCTTATAAGACGACAGAGCAGCTTACATTACACGTAAATTTGATCGATTTGACGACGCATTATCATGTAATTACGATAGATTTTGTGGTATGCTGTGTAGCTCCTGTATTAAATAATCCCATGGGGTATCTCGTCAACCTCCTACTCAAAACGGGTATTTTGTGATATTATCCGAATATTAAAACTCTTCAATACGATCACCAGCACCCAAGCTAAACTATATGAGAATTTTCATAACGATGAGAGGAATAACAGTGTCCGAAGTCTACAAAAACACGACTGCCTTTATACCTCTGCACTTTCTTCTTTAAAACTCTATCTACACATCATCTTATTATAAACGTATTGTTACAGTTACGAGGAGTACCAGCGAACGAGCGCGTATACACGCTCAGAACGCGACCTCCCTCCCTACTTCCCCCTTCACCCCTCAGCCTAGCCAGCTCCGGAGACAAGAGCCTGGCAACCCACACCCATTCCCCCTCCTTAGAAAGACCAGCAAGTCAACCGTCAGTGCCTCCGACTACTGCGACCTTCGTATGCTATGTTTGTGGAGTTAGCACGCCAAGCTCGCAGCTGAGGCTGGTGTATTGCTGCCCTAACCCGGAGAGAGAACCTTATTACCCGTTTATAACGAGTCTGAAGCCGCATGTTGATGCCAGCCCTATTAGTCCACAGGGTGAGTTTTAGCTTAGATTGAACTGTCATTTAAGTCTTTGATATGGTTAATGAAATTTAAGTCACTTAAGTTCTTATTCGTATAAATGCTACATTAGACACGTGTATTGACGCAGGCATGGTACAGATATGTGCGGCTTGCTACAAGAGCATTCCTCACAAGTATCCCGCGTACGGGGAGAACGGCGAGCCGAACCACCAAAACAACACGCACACCAATCATATTAGGTGAGTTTATCGACCAGACGATCGGACAGGTTGACAATGAGGCCTTAAGATCCTGGATGGGCTCTATCAGAGGCAGGAAAGACATCGAAGCGAATTTCGGTTCATTGAGTGGCCAGGAATTCATGATGCTTAACACTTGATGCTAAGCCAAGGACGAATTGTTTTCGAAATGGACATGGATAGATACTGGGGTATTTGGTCAATTCCAGGTTTCTTTAGTGACCAGAAAATCACGATCATATCAGATCGGGATGCTGAAGACTTGATGTTAAGGACAAATTGCCTTCGAAATGTGAATGGGTAGATACTGGCGTATTTGGGATTCAACTTATCTTTAAGAGTGGTTGTTTGACTGCTTGGTACCTAACTACGCATAAGATGAACCTTAACAGGTCGACATATAACCCGATTTTCTTCTACAACTGGTCAAAAACCTTCATACTTGACCACATTGAAATGCAATCGTTCAAATAGCACAACATTTCTTTTTGTAATTTTTTGTTCGTTTCCAGGTTTAAGCCTTACGATATAAAGTCGAGTTCGAGTCACACGAGCAAGCGACCTTCTAGCGCGCTTTCCAGTAGTCCGCACTCCCAGATAGTCGCCGGAGAGAATGGCATGGGATTGTACAGGTAAGATACTAAGCATAGAGAAGATTAAACTTCTTAAAAATGAGACAACTTGATCATGTATTTATTTGTGTGTTTCGTTTGTCAGATGTTACGTGTGCGCGGGTCTGTTTCCGCAACAGTCAATGGAATGGCTTTCCACGTCAGCGGAGTACATGAACTCGCACGCCATGCACTTCCCGTGTCTGGGGGGCGCGGCGGGCGGCGCGGGGGCGGTCGGCGCGCGGGGGGGACGCGTGCTGGCGTGCGCGCGCTGCGTGCGGCACCTCGCCACGCAGTGGGACCTCATGGACGCGGAGAGGGTGCCGCTGGAGCACAGGAGGTGAGTGTGCACTGTGACGTCACTACACATACTGTACTATACCAAAACAACATTGACACTATGACGTCATTACAACTAGAGAACATTGAGACGAACAGCTCGTTTTGATGGCAGTGAATCTACGCCACAAGTCATGCTTTCCACATTCACGGAACACTCAGTCGATTGTGTAAAAACTGCCGTGAACTTGATGCAAAAACATGGCGATAATCTGTAGCCGCCATTACAAGAATTACGAAAAAAGACACAAATACGTGGCATAGACTACAGGCCCATGAAGAAAAATTATGGGTCATTTGAACCACCAGGTGACCTATCTAAAACGAAATTCTAGCATAAAATAATAAGATTCAGTACTATGCCGTCACTTGTAAGCTGTCCAACTGAGTGCAGGTGAGCATTCAGGGGATTGCAACCATCGTTTTTTTCCCTTGTCGCATGATTTTTGTACGGCCTTGAGGAATAATGGATTAGAAGCAGTATTTAAATAGTATTATACAGATGCCGTACAAAATCAAATGACTAAATATACCCCGGTAATTGTCGGAAAATTAAAAAAAATTCCGACTTTGTGGCCCAACATTTTTGTAGGTCATAAACAGGGTATAGGTCATCTGGTGGTTCAAATGACCCATAATTTAACTTCATAGGCCTGTAGTCAAGCAGTGAATGTGTTTGATTCCAAAATTAAGAGAGTAAATAACAGCAGGGTATTCCACTTAAACATTTTATTGTGAATCTCTATTACCTCCTGTTGCACACTATACCGAAATAGCACACTATGACGTCACGCAAATATTAAACGTAATAATTTTCAGGTATAACATCCCGTCGCCGCTGCCTTCGAATTCATCGTTGAACGGCGAACGAGTCATCCCCACCCCTCCTTCCACAACTTCAGATCGAACCGTCGCTAGTAATACAAGTACGTATATTAATACAAGGTGGATATGTAACTTTGTATCAGCTGTAGGGGGGTGAATGACCTGTCGTAATACAATATGGATCCACTTTTATTGGAACAGTTAGGTCAACAAGTCAAAAAAAACTTGAGAGGTGTCAAGGGACACCCGGATGGAACGAAGTTCCTTCGACTAATTAGTGAGGGAATTGTAATAAAATGTTATTTTTTTAAGACGTTTTAAACTAACTAATTATTATAACTTAAATAAAATATTTTGATCACAGCGCCATCTAGCATTAATCATATAAAACAAAAAGTGTCGCGACAACTTTTTCATAAGAATTTCCGTCTAGCCCCCTTTCGATAACACGCGATAAGGAACTTCGTTCCAATAAACTGCTACTGAATTATATCTGCGTTTGCTGCTGAAATAGTTCAGATAGTATTTTGTTATTTGCTCAGTGGCCGCGTGCATGTAACGCCATACATCTCAAGTAGAATATTAGAATTCTCTGTCGCTCAAGATGAAAATTTTACACTCAAGACGTTTTGTAACAGACTTTATGTTTAGTGTAATCTTTTTTTTTATTGCCATGTAGGCAGACGAGGCAACGGCCCACCTGATAGGAAGTGGTTACCGTCGCTCATGAACCTCTGCAATGTCAGGGGACACTGAGGGGTCGCTACCTACAACATAACTTTAAGGACCCTCCTCAAGCATCGTTTAAAGAAGGATAAGTCATAGCGCTCAGGGAATACCGATAATCGTTAGGAGACACTATTTCGTACCCATTGTTAAAACTGTATGTATCTAAAGTAATTATATTTGTCGTATGTAGCGTGCACGTCGATCTACTGTTTCCTCTGCGGTCTACATTCGGACTTCACGTTGGCGCGAGTTCTGTACGGACAGCCGCAGGGCAACGCGCCCTACTTCCCCTGTCTACTCACGCATCAGGTACGTGAATATACACACACACACACACACACACACACAAGTTCACACAACACATCGATACGCAACACAAGCACATAGCCTCTCAACTGGGAATGGCAACCAAATTGGTTTGTTTACTTTTGGCAAGTCTGTGGCAGGAACCAAAATTGAGCACAGTTCTAAAACTTGTTTTGTTTACATTTTTTAATCGTCTCATATTTTACGGAGATGATATATTTTCGATGTAAATGCAATACAGCGTCGTTTAGCAATAAAGATTTACAAAAATATAAGGTTTAATTAAGAATCAAAATTAAAAATTATTGGAAAATAATGTTTTTAAAAAGGGGCTCAAGCACGGTATTGATTCCGGACGAAGTCCCCAGTTTCGCTATCTAGCGAATAGTGACGTTCCCAGTTGAGTGGATACACAGATACGCCACATAGACGCGCACGAAAACACAAATACACTAGAGCACACATACAGGGTGGATCTGTAACTTTGGACAATCTGACGTGGGGTGAATGACTTGTCGAAATACAACTTAGCACCAATTTAATTTTTTAGATCGGTTAAACTTTTTTTCTGACATTGTATGGAAAATGTACGACCACTTGGCACGTGGCAATAAAAAAAAATAGACTATCGTTGCGGATTTCCATACTATGATGAAATTTTTTTTATCCAATTCCTAAAATAAAAGTGGTTCTAAGTTATAACTTTTACATACAAATTTGAACACTTACCGATTTCAAAATTTTGAACAGACAAAAAGAGTTTCTGCAGTAGTAAAGTCGGTATACGGGTGAAAGTTTTACAACGTGTGTTTTTTGTGACAACGACTCGGGCATGGTTAGCCCGCCTAAGAGCGAGAGAGACAGACATAAAAAGTGATGCGGCACGCGTGCCTCTCACTCGCTCTCATTGTGAGCGCATAACGTGAGCGGAGCGTAACGCAGTTTCTTGAAGTGTCACCCGGCAAACCAATTTATAACACGTTGTCACGTCAAAATCAATTAATATTTGTGTATTATGTTTATGTTCAGAGTCATCCGAACGCGGAACAACTGCGCGAGAACGGCTCAGCTCTAGTCTGTACATTCTGTTACCATTCACTGCTCAACCAATGGAGAAGGTATGTTGGATTGTTAATTCTAAATAGAATACGTAGGATAAATATTGTTACGGGCTAGGGGTCGGGATGAAGACAAACAATGCACTCTCAATCTTAACTTGTTTTATTGCAATTACACACACAGTGTACTTACAAACTAATAGCAACACACAGTTACTTAGCACTAATTGTTCGTTGTTGATCTCACTGTACTCGATGACAGACTGACTTCTCGAGGAATCGCTCCGCTATTTATACTCTGAGTCAGGTAGTTTAGAACATTCGAGACGTTACGAAAAAAATTGCTTCTCTGGAAATAAGTAGCGAAGCGTTCACCGTGGGAACCAACCCTGCATTGTTTATGTCTATATTGTCTTTCTGCAAATAAATAGCGAAATGATTTTATTACGTGAGAACTAATTTTGTCCTATTGTTTCTCTACAAATAAACAGCGAAGCGTTTTATTGCTTTTACGACCATTCACAACAATATTAGAAAAGTGCCTTTGTACTTCCGTGAGAACTAAATTGTTTTATTGCTTTTATGACAGTTCGCAACAATATTAGTAAAGTGCCTTTGTAATTTCGTGGGAAAATTATTTATTAACTCGACCATTCGCAACAATATGATATTAAAAATGATTTTTAATGTCAGTTTATGGTCTAAAAAAATATATAAAGCAGTAAATGGCTTGTTGGTAGGAAGTAGAGTATACCAAGTTAAAATGTATAACAGCAAACAAAGCAACCTTATGTTATCTTGTCCTAAATTTTATTATCTTGATTTAACTTGATTAAACTACTTACCGGAAACTCTTATTAGTTTGGGTTTGCTGTAAGAAAACTCATCGATTTAAGTTCACTACACAATTTTAAATAACAATATTTTCCATTTCTCCAGCCCGCAATACAAAGCTAATGTAATTACAGTAGAATCCGGTTATAACGACGGCCAAGGGACCGGTGATATGACGTCGTACTAACAGGACGTCGTACTAAACGAACAGACATTTTTTTATAGTTGTTCATAACTAAACCAAACGTATGCCTAAACTGACGTCGCTATAAACGGTCGGTTGTTAAATGCGAAGTCGTACTAAACGGACTACACTGTAAATAAATAATTATATCTATAATGGATGTTGTTAACAGATACGAAGCGGCGGGCGGGTACCCGGCCGAGCGGCGCGTGTACAACACGCACGACTACAACTGTCACCTGTGCGGCGTCAAGACGTACAGGAAGCGAGTGCGGGCGCTCCCCATCAAGGTACACTAACATACACCCCGCCTTGAAGGGATACAGACGAATGAGTTATTAAGAATATTTGTTTTCAAATTAATATTAAGATGTAAGAATGGGGAACTCTGTGATTGTAAGTTTTAACACATTTAAAGCGGCACGAATTTTTCCGTTCTTTCAGTTCCTGTGATACCAGGTCTAACACACCTGGTGATAAAACTATAATTTTAACTCTATCGCTTTAGGAACTTATCTTACAAATTTTGGATATACATCCTTCTCTTTCGTCCACCAACCCAAATTAAAGTTGCCTTTTGCAACATAGTTAGGTCTATAATTTTTTTAATCGAGTAAGCGAGATGCATACAAGGTCTTTTTGACCTGGTTCCGCACTGGACGTGTTGATTGTAATTATTATTAGTTCAGATATAGTTGTTACTCATAAATATAAACATGCACAAACATAATCTCCGCTTTGAAAGTGGAATTGACGATTCGATGCCGATTTTTTGCTGATACGTTAAATAATTAATAAAAGTCGTGGTGGCCGAGTGGTCGAAACGCTTCCTTCCGAACGGGAGGTCGCGGGTTCAAATCCGGCCGGCTTGTACCTCTAAATCTAAATGTGAAAAAGATTTATTTGCAATTTTTCACAACATCACTGCCTAAAAACGGTGAAGGAAAACATCGTGAGGAAACCTGCATATCGGAAAAGGGATCTATAAATCCTTTGAAGATATGTGAAGTCCCCAATCCGCACTGGGCAAGCGTGGTGGACTATACCTAATCCCTCTTCGGAGGAGACCTGAGCCCAACAGTGGGCAGTAATGGGTTGGTACAAAAAGTTTAATAATCTCGGCTGTAAAGTGTTACGTAATGTAATATTATTATTATTGTTTCAGGAATTCCCATTCTTAGTGCAGAGGCGGACTGAAAATTCATTATTATTAGAAAATGGCGATTACGCTGTTGTTTGTTTAGATTGTTATGAAAGTTTAAGGTGAGTCGTATTTAAAAATGATATATCGTACAAATTTTCTCATCTTTTCATCAATCTCTTTGGGTAGTGGTGTTATAGTAAAACTTGAAGGTTTTCTGTACTAATATACAGAGAAATATATAAAAAAAAAACTTGAGAGGTGTCATGGGACACCCGAATAGAACGAAGTTTCTTTCGATTAAAATATATCTTATAATTTTTTTCCTAATGTAAAGCGCGATAAGGAACGTGTTTTAAAAGATTTTGATCACAGCGCCATCTGGCGATAATCATCTGAAACAAAAAAGTGTCGTGACAACTTTTCGTAAGAATTTTTTCTGTCTAGCCCCCTTTCGATAACGCGCGATAAGGAACTTCGTTCCAAAAAATATACAAAGTGGAAGATTTTGTTTGATTGAAGCCAAATGAGAGCGGCGTGAAGTTTTAGTGCGGCTAGACACAGACGAGGAAATACAGCTATTTCCTCCCGGCCAAAAGAAACTTATGTATTTATTGTTATGAACAAAAACAACAATGCGGATTATTCTTCGATTTGTTTTTTTTTCTTTATCACATTTATTATTTGTTATTTAAATCGTAATAAATGACTAACACCATTATCACATACAGAACGCAAGCCGCGGACTACGAACGTCGCGGCGTTCCAGTCGACAAGCGAGAGTACAACTGGCTGCAACAACCGCCGCCGCCCGAAGACTCCGCCGACGTCACCATCGCCCGCCTACCCTCCGGAGATAGATCCGATAAACTGGTATGTACGACGAGAGTGTAGGTGGTGGGACGAGAGTATAGGTGGTGTGTTGGAGGGGGAAAGTCGTGGTGGGGTAGTGGTCGAAGCGCTTCCTTCCGAACGGGAGGTCGCGGGTTCAAATCCGGCCGGCTTGTACCTCTAAAACTAAATGTGAAAAAAGATTTATGTGCAATTTTTCACAACACCACTGGCTAAAAACGGTGAAGGAAAACATCGTGAGGAAACCTGCATGTCGGAAAAGGATTCTAAAAATCCTTTGAAGATATGTGAAGTCCCCAATCCGCACTGGGCAAGCGTGGGGGACTATGCCTAATCCCTCTTCTGAGGAGGACAAGAAAGGAATACATACGAGTTGAACAAAACAAATTATGTCAACAGCCGACGGAAACACACAAACTCAAGTCCCCTCCACACAGGAGGACTCGGAAAATACGTGAATCGGCAATAGATATTTAAACTGTACCAACCCATTACTGCCCACTGTTGGGCTCAGGTCTCCTCAGAAGAGGGATTAGGTATAGTCCACCACGCTTGCCCAGTGCGGATTGGGGACTTCACATATCTTCAAAGGATTTTTAGAATCCTTTTCCGACATGCAGGTTTCCTCACGATGTTTTCCTTCACCGTTTTTAGTCAGTGGTGTTGTGAAAAATTGCACATCAATCTTTTTCACATTTAGATTTAGAGGTACAAGCCGGCCGGTTTGCGGGTTCAAATATAAGTGTACAAGAAAGAGGTCGTAAAAATAGCAAACACAAACATAGACAACGAGTACATAAGTATAAGCAACTTACATATCGTAATATAAGTTTAATAAAATGTTATTGTCATCAGATCCCGCAATCGTTAGTGTTGAGTCGCGGCGGCTCCAAGCGACACAGCCCCAAGCAACCCGCCGCGCCCGACCGGAGACCCAACAAACAAACTAACGATACAGGTATGTACTTATATAATATCGACGGATTCTACATATCTATACATATGTGGCGACCAATATCGCGCGAGATCCTGAATCGCGGTATCGACATTTGTAACGTTCTGCGCATATATACGACATCTGAAATCTACTACAGTGGGCTTCGGCCTGACCGGGCATACACTACCTCGCTCAGTCGGAGATCTCCCTTTGGCCTAATACCATCTATAACCACACATACAGGGTGGATCTGTAACTTTGGATAATCTGACGTGTGGTGAATGACCTGTCGAAATACAACATAACACCATTTTTATTTTTTGGATCGGTTAAACTTCTTTTTCTGACATTGTATGGAAAACGTAGGTATGACTATCGTTGCGGACTACTATGATGAAAAAAAAAATCCAATTCTTAAAATAAAAGTGGTTCTAAGTTTTATTTTGAGTTAGTTACTTTCGCATTTATAATATTAATAAGGATAATATTTTTTAAGTTAGCTTCTCTTTGTATCTTTTAGAAAAATCAAAACGACGTATTTGAACAGGATTCGTGACTATCGAAACATGATAACTCATATCTTGTGGAATTTTGAAATTATTAAAGAAATTATGAAATTACGAAATTAGTAATTTGTTTTTGTTTGAAAAGTGACCCCAGACCCAGTTGCGGATAACTCCCATACTATGTATTTAAAAATTTCTAATTCGAAATATTTCATCCAGTTATTTTTTTTGTCACTGAACCGTTTATTTTCTTGTCCACCTTAAAAATAATTATTTTCTAGAGAGCTTTTCTTTTTTAACAGAAATAGAAAATTATCTGGAATTTTACCTTACAAATTTTTCATCACAATTTTATAATATTTTTCAAAGCAATTTCATAAAGGAAATAGCGAATTCTCTGGTTAGCCACCTGTAGAATTCTCGGAAATTCTGCAGACGAGGAGTGTGGCATAGAGTAACATAAAACGTAGAACGATCTATTGTATAGTGCTTCTGAGAGACACATTATTGACACGAATTTCAGCTATATAATTTTACAGTTCTGTCTTGATGTGATAATAAAGATTGTTAAGAGGAATAGTGAAAGTAAAAAAACAAAGCCTGTTGATTAGTTTTTCTTTTAAACTGCATTTACAGGTAAAAGAGTGTAAGGCCCCATTATTTTAATGTTTATTTGAATCTTGTTAAAGCTGAAAGCTGAATGTCAGACACCGTCATGTCTTTTGAGTATAAAATTAAGTGAAATAACATAATTCAATAGTTAATTAGAATTTTCTGTTAAAATGTCATCGATATTTAAGAACAGTTCTGTACACCTAATAGTGGATGGATAAGTAATGCTCTGACATTCCAGAGTGATGGCAACCACCTACATCAGATAGTTTGTAGCTCTTTATCTATCTTGAAATAAAATTATATTTTATTTTACCTTAAAAGAATTCTCTTAAAATTGAAAACTTTGTACCTTCTCTTTTATATTTACTCTCTCACCTGTCTACCCCCTCAGTAATACAACACCCCTTCGAGTGCAGGGTGGTGTTATGTTGCAAGGCACACCCCCTGTACCTCCCACACCCCATTCCACCCGCTACCCCTGTCGCATTATTCAGTAAATGCGATAGCAATAGATTGTCGTTCAAACGATATGTTACAATTGTTTTATGAAATATTTTATGATGATATTGTGAATGATCGTGATAAATTAAAAAATCTAATAGTTTCTTTATTTCGATACAAAGTGTTAATACAACGACTCGAATTCGTTTATTTCAAACAAAGTTTCAAACTCCTTTTTTATCATCGGGAATTCTTTTTGGAACGAAGTTCCTTATCGCGCGTTATCGAAAGGGGGCTAGACGGAAATTCTTATGAAAAAGTTGTCACGACACTTTTTTGTTTTAGATGATTATCGCTAGATGGCGCTGTGATTAAAATCTTTTAAAACAATTCCTTATTTTGTTTTATATGATTAATGCTAGATGTGTTTAGAAAGAGAGAGAGTGAAAGACGTTTTAACCTAACTAAGATGTTAGATTATTATAACTTAAAAAAATAAAATTTTATTACAATTCCCTCACTAATTAATCGAAAGGAACTTCGTTCCATCCGGGTGTCCCTTGACACCTCTCAGTTTCGTATTGCTAATTTAGGTTATTGTTGTAAACACGTGTAATACTGGTTTTTATCTTCTTAGTAGGTCTATCATTTAAGTATTGCTTTATTTACTACCTTGTGGTTCTCACAACACTATCCTACTGAGGATAATTGATGTATTGTTCTGGCACATCTTCAAGTAGAAATGTGTATTATTCTAATCTACTTCTTCTAATTAGAATACGTTTCCCTTGTATCTTGGATTAGGATTTAACTTGTAGTCAATATATTTTATAATTTTCCTAACGTTACAACCAAGGGGGTGACGGGGCGATACATGAGCGACAATCGCGAACGCGTCCTGTCACCCCTACCACATCGGATGTCGAGCGTGAGAGGCGGGAGGTTTTGGTGCGGTTCGAAACCCTCGTACCCCACTCGCGAGTGAAAGTCCGGCGATGTCCTCCCGTCCAAAAAAAAAAAAAAAAATGTTACAACCAATTGCTGTTTGGTATCCAATCGATTGCTATTACAAAATAAGCATGCCCTTTGACATCAGAGGAAAGAAAAACCAATTTTCATTAACTTTGTAAACTAATATAAAGTCGCTTCTCAGTTGAGTTCGCTTTTGAACTGTTAGTCGTTTATTTTATTTTCAAAATGTCTGTTTTGAAATAAAAATATTCTTCGTGTTATTTAAAATTAAAGAGACTGTTCTTTTTTGTTCGCTACAAATCTAATTAAAAATTTGAGTACCTAATACTACAAATGTAGTTTCTTTAGTTTTCTCTCGCAATTGTTAGCTTTGATAGAAGATTATAGATAAGGAATATTTGTTATTTATTTAAAGCTACCCGCAACCCGCACCTTCATCTGTTTTATGAAAATAAGGTTCATACAGTAACTAAGATGTGAGCAATAAAAACCTTTAAAACTATAAGTGTTTCTCTAATATATTTTGTATGTATTCTTAACATAATCCAAATACATTGCATAGTTTTAAATTTAAACATACATACAATACATACTACATTGAACTTGAGGTTCAATTTCCCCGAATTTATCAAAATATTTTGTACATATACATCACTTTCACTCCTCTCGTGAACTGTATTAGTGTGAAAGGGACGACAATACAAGTTTTGGCAGAGCGAGATAATATTGAACGTCCGCTCACAGCTTCGATAGTACATCAAACTATTACAGGCACTCCGACAGCCGGTCAATATTAAATTTAACAAATGACAACCGCAAATGCACTCTATTTCAAAAGCTTAAAGTCGAAAATCGCCTGTGAGTTTAATAAAACATTCTAGAGCTGTAAATTTTCCCGGTGTTTGCAGTCTCTCAGTTCTATTAATGATTGTTGAAGTGTTAATTAAATCTTTAGTTTGAAATGCAGTAGTGATTTCTCATATACAAAATATCAAGACTTCTAGACTAAAACTTGAGAGGTGTCATGGGACGAAGTTCCTTTCGATTAAAAGATATCTTATAAAAATATTTCCTTTCGTAACGCGCGATAAGGAACATGTTTCGAAAGATTTTGATCACAGCGCCATCTAGCGATAATCATCTAAAACAAAATAAGGAACATGTTTCAAAAGATTTTGATCACAGCGCCATCTAGCGATAATCATCCAAAACAAAAAAAGTGTCGTGACAACTTTTCGTAAGATTTTTTTCCGTCTAGCCCCGTTTCGATGACGCGCGATAAGGAACTTCTTTCCAATATGTAAATTGCGAGTTGCCCCAACAAATTTTTAACAGAATTACTAGCATTTTAAAAATGTAAAGATCTCTTTAGCCTCGCTCCTCAGCAGCCAGGTTTGCAATTCTGAGTTGGGGTATATCAGAATAACAATGGATAAAGTTTTTAGCTTGCCTCAAATATCTACCCAAAATTGTCACTAGCTCTCGGACTATAGGCATGCTTTACTTGTGATGAAAACAATATAGAAATACATGTATTTTGACATACACGGTTTTCACCACAAATCAGTTGAAAATCAGCTTAAAGCTCTGTGTGGATTTACCGCAACGAACACCGAGCGCTGGTTTTCAACCACAACTGGCAGTGACGTCACAAAATGTTAGTCAAGACTCCCTGGATATGTCATGTAGTGTTTTGTTGTGTAGAGGACAAATTCGAAACTGCATTGTTTTACTAATTTTGAGCGTCGAGGAAAGTTCCGTTAAACCTTAGACCAAATCTATCAATATAATGGCACAAACTAAATACGACTGAAATTTAAAAAATCATAGCTTGGTCTCTTACTCAGTCCAAATTTGTTGCCGCATGTTTTTTGTAACGGATATGTCTTTTTCTAAATCGAATATTAGTTAGGTTAGAAAATTAACTGATTCTAAAAACTAAATTATTTTTAGTTTCCATTTCGACAAGACCCCATTTCGACGTGAATAAGATCACTGTACTGTACTGTAACAACCTATTACTGGCCACTGCTGAGCTCAGGTCTCCTCCGAAGAGGGGTTAGGCATAGTCCACCACGCTTGCCTAATCCGGATTGGGGATTTCACATATCTTCAAAGGATTTTTAGAACCCTTTTCCGATATGCAGGTTTCCTCACGATGTTTTCCTTCACCGTTTTTAGCCAGTGGTGTTGTGAAAAATTGCACATAAATCTTTTTCATATTAAGATCTAGAGGTACAAGCCGGCCGGTTTTAAACCCGCGATCTCCCGTACGTAAGGCAAGCGCTTCAACGACTCGGCCACCACGACTTTAATAATAATATATAAGATCACATTTCCACCCTATCTTAAGTAATGTAGTTTATAATTACTCTAATTATTTATTGTTAGAGTGAGGATCCCGGTTATACTGTGTGATTCCACGTGTCGTTATTTTGGGTAGAAATTGTATTGTACCATAGCGTGCTTTAAATTGAAACGCTACATTGTAATATAACCAACTTTGACGTTCTAGAAAGTTCTGGGAAGCTGTAAAGTTTTTAGTATTTGCACTCTCTTCCGTCAGCTACGTGTAGTAAGTTCATTCTATAGTAAACTTTGTCTTAAAGTTGAATTCAATTTAAGTTCCACTAATTGATGTTGAGCTGGAATTTTGTGTTTTGTTGTGGTGTATTATAGACTAGCTAACCCGCGCAACTTCTTCTGCGTTACAAAGGGGTTCAAACAGTACTCGCAGTGCCGTCGAGTTATTATTTTCGCTGCCCGCAGTGCCCCACATATTCATTGCGGTTTATACTCGTAATAACTTCTAAACGAAAAGTCCGATTGGAATAAAAAAAAAGTAATTTACATTTATACTCTTGATAATATAATACTTAATTTAGATAAGGGTTATTATAACGATACTTATTTAACGTTCAATTCAATCTTGGGACGAAAAAATATTTTTCATAAACATAAAAGCGGTTATTGTGACTAAACTATGATAGTTAGATATATGCTGTCGCGGACTTTATTGTATGTCTTAATAAGACCTAAAAACCCGTAGTTTTATTCTATTGTCAATAGCTTTTGCAGCGTACGCATAAATAGGTTTTCGATTATTCACCTTGTGTTACATATTCGATATTTTCATACGAATCCCTAATTTTTTTGAAAATTATTCTTATGACTCTAGTATGTTATTATTAGATTCTAATCTTTATCGTAATACTTAACACACACAGCAACATAACATTTGCAAACAAACCCACAACATCCATTATCTTGTCAAACATTCTCTATTTCTCTACAAAAAAAATATATTTTATTAAAGCTGTAGACGATGAAGCGATACTAATTCAAGAGGCTTTGGTTTCTCGAGCGAAATGAAACCTACTGAAGTGTTGGAAAGACTTTTGTGTTTTTGCGCTAAGTGTAGCGTTCATTGTAGCGTTTGTGAAATAAAATCTTAAAACTATCCGACTATATCCTTTATGTTTTCGTTGGTTTTCTACTATACATATATAGTCAACGTTCGTGTACCTTTAACCACTCATCTGGGATCGGCAACCAAATTGGTTTGTTTACTTTTGCCAAGTCTGTGGCAGGAACCAAAATTGAGCACTAAAACTTGTTTTGTTTACATTTTTTAATCGTCTCATATTTTACGGAGATGATATATTTTCGCTGAAAATGCAATACAGCGTCGTTTAGTAATAAATATTTACAAAAATATAACGTTTAATTAAAAATCAAAATTAAAAATTATTGGAAAAAATTTAAAAAGGGGTTCAAATACGGTATTGATTCCAAACGAAGTCCCCAGTTTCGCCATCTAGCGAATAGTGACGTTCCCAGTTGAGTGGTTAATATCATTAAGCTACTAAGATCATTAACAATATTCTCCTTCATTTAAACCTCATTAATCTATTATTGAATATACTGTAATTGTTAAGGCATAGGTACTATCAAAATCAATCAGTTTGTGCATCATGACGATCACCTCGTAGAAGTCCACTGCTGGACATAGGCCATAATGACCAGTCCTGAACTGTTTCATACAGTGACTTCCCGTGGCCCTGACCAAGTCATCAGCCACCTTGTTGGGGTCCCACATTGCACCTATCGGTGCATGGCCACCTCTCCAAATCTATTCAGTAGTCTCCGATCCATATATCGTGGCAACACACTTTGATTTGTCAGATCAGTTTTGGCATTGAAAAATCTTCCCCAAGCTTCCCTGTGTACTGTTGCAACAAAAATCAGCCCAGCTGTATGGTGAAACAATTAATTTTACAAAAGCTCATAAATCGATCGCTTCGAGATTATGAACGAGTGCTCGGCCCCTCTCAAATAACGATACCTTTGTAATCCCCAATCACGATAATTGAATAAGTAATATTCCAATTGACTTCGTAAACATGATTGAATTCGACGAATTTAAAAGTCCCAAATTGAAATATTTTCATTGATATGATTGAATGGTATATTTCGTATATAAAATTGAAACGAGCTGATATGAAAAAAAAAATACGACGAAGTTATGATTACAAATAACACACAATACCACCGCGGTCATCCACGGTCCGTTTCAGGAACACTTTTTTGCCACGCACCATCCGGCTATGGAATGAGCTCCCCTCCTCGGTATTCCCAGAGCGCTATGATTTGTCCTTCTTCAAACGAAGCTTGAGGACGGTCCTTAAAGTTAGGTCGTAGGTAGCGACCCGTCAATGTCCCCTGACATTGCAGAGGTTCATGAGCGACAGTAACCACTTACGATCAGGTGGCCCGTTGACTCGTCTGCCTTGGCAATAAAAAAAAATACCATTGTTTCTAAGTAATTGTCAAACAACAGTTTTATTTCCTTAAATTTCACCACTGTAGGTACCTACATTATAAAACATCATTTATTTTTGTAAGTTTCACATTTCCTTACACCATGTATAGCGTTCTCCTTAATACAAACTCGACAAAGTTGTTTAATTAAATCTCAGTTTCAAAGTATAATTTGAATTGCACGTGCAAAACACGAGATGAGGACATCGAAATCCTCGTCCAGTAATCGAGGGAGATGAAACTACCTCCTATAGAACTTGCAGTAACTGAAAGAGCTGAAATATGCTATCTCATTCTCACTGTATTGTAAAGAAAGAGACAACCGTATGTTAACAACATACTGTTTTCTAGTTTTGATTAAAATCACAAACCATTTGTTGTTCAACAACAAATCGAATTGCAACGGAAAATGTTAAAGTAAAATAGACTCTACCTAGATCATTTCAAAGCCTATTTTGTTGTGTACTAACTATATTTAGTTGTACAGAAAATTACGTGTATTCCTGAGGGAGGTGTGATGTAGTCAGTGGGAGGGACTCCCTGTACCTAACTTTCAGTCGAATATTTTGAGTTCTCTCTCAGTTCTGTCCCGGAATAGATTTTTTTCTTTTTACAACTGTCCATTCGTGCGTTCTCTTTCTACCTGTTCCGTTTTCGTTTTTTAGTTTTGTTGTAATTGTAAAAGCCGGGCTTTGAGCGCAAATTTTATGTTCTAGTTATTAATTTTTACCTTTGAACGTTGGAAATCTGGGAATCTGACAAAATGGAAGAATTTTAATAGTGGATACCACGGAGTAATATTCCCTAGAAATTCACCCCAGCTTTCAAAGCACTATACTTTTCTATTTATATAGTACAATACAGATAGGATACAATTATAGAAACGTTTAAATCCAATTTTAGACCTTTTAACCAGGCCCTTTAAAGATCTAAAGCGATTACCTTCTAAAAGAATTGATAAAATTTTGATAAACTCGAGGCAATAACCTTAATGTCTGAAGGTGAGAAAGGACTTCATATTTTCGCGACACAATACGTCTTTTATTTAGAAAGGTAAAATAAACTATATTCTGTTTTAAAAATGATAGTGAAAATGTAAAAAAATGGTCGTACGAAAATGAAATTGTTACGTTTAATTTATAACTTTTTTTATTGTTTTATTGCAAGATTGGCCCACCCGATGGTAAGCGGTCACCGTCGCTCATGAACCTCTGCAATGCCAGGGCAAAGAGGGGCCGTTATCTATTACTTGAATTCTTTGGTTTCCTTGACTACACTTTCGGAATGCAATAAAAAGTTTGATGTATTTTTTTCTCATACATAAACTACTTACACATGCATTTTAGTTATTTACCTACGTACATATTACAATTCGGTATCGAGAATGCATTTTTAATTACTAGCCATGTATTTTATCTATCTAGATCTATGTTTCAAATTTCCATTTACAATATTGCATCACCACGTTGGGCGCCAATTTAAACACACCTAGTATTTTGATAGATCGACTGCGCAGACTCCCTCCCCGTCCGAACTTCATTACACGCCTCCACCCTCCCTTGTTTATTGGAAATTCCGCCGGGATCGAGTGCACTAATTTGTCATATAGAATCGAATTTACATGAAATATTTTCGCTTACCCATATAAGAATTTTCGGAAATGATGTTTGCAATGTTTTATAGTTAAACTGAAAATCTATTTGTGATATCTTTGAAACAGTTTTAACTGCTACAATTCTCTAATTATTATTTATCAATGTTAATCGCCGCATTGATTATTTCGATAGTGGCATGCTACTAACTTAGAAAAAAAATATTTTCATTACAAAAATGAAAACAACCGAATGCAATTGAAATCTTGTTTGTTAAAAATTCACATTTTTAAACACATACCCAAAAGTACTTGTTCGATATTTAAAAAAAATGAGACCCCATCACGACCCCCACCTTTCATCTGTCAGTCAAATTAGTTCACCCAAAGTAAACTTATGAAGGAGCAAACATTAAAAAAAACAGCGGCATTGAATACCCCTTCTTTTTAGGAAGTCGGTTAAAAATCGTAGACACGTCTAGTTTTCTAACTCGTGACACTGGAATGAAGACAGTGCAATAAAACCCGGATTTTAATAGCTACTACAATGGAAGACATAAACTTGGCCATCCATATAAAACGTGCTTTACAAGCAATATTGCAGACGGTAAAGCGGCAACGTTGTACTTTGCAGTAATAAAGCGCTTTTTAATGGAAAACGTAACAAAGTAGACACAAAGCCAATATAGCGCTCGCGTTGCTAGGTGACCCTCCTGCACTCGAGGGTAGTTTGTGGAGACGTCTGACGGCTTAACGAGAGGGCGGTGCTTCGTTTGATCGGGTTGAATAAGTTTTAGGTGAATTTAGTAAGTTCAAAAAGTTTTTTTTGGGTAGGAGAAAATCGCCGTTTGTGTATGTGAGAGTCGTTACATAGCCCAAAGAATCAGGAAGTTGAGCTGACTACATATTGCATAGCCATTATTGAATTCATTCAATGTCTTAGATCGAAAAAATGTTTACACTATATTCGATACATTTTGCATGCGTCAAAATGAAATGAAATTAATTCGAAATCAATTGAGAATACCTTATTAATTGGCTAACAGGTGAAGTAGGGTAAAATAAGCCTTAAGCTAAGCTACTTGAAATGTATGAAATGTACCAACCCATTATTACCCACTGGTGGGCTCAGGTCTCCTCCGAAGAGGGGTTAGGCATAGTCCACCACGCTTGCCCAGTGCGGATTGGGGACTTCACATATCTTCAAAGGATTTTTAGAATCCTTCTCCGATATGCAGGTTTCCTCACGATGTTTTCCTTCACCGTTTATAGCCAGTGGTGTTGTGAAAAATTGCACATAAATCTTCTTCACATTTAGATTTAGAGGTACAAGCCGGATTTGAACTCGCGACCTCCCGTACGGAAGGAAGCGCTTCGACCACTCGGCCACCACGACTTTTACTACAAAAAGAAAATCATAACAGATAGTCCCACAGAAAACTCATGTATATTGTAAGAGTGTTAGTAATGATATCAGTTACTAGCGCAAGTGCCAGTTTAAACGGAACATAATCCCCTTTTCAGTCGCTCCTCGCCGTCCTGCTGATGTACTTACAAAATCAATCGTTCATTGAATATCGACACTTATTTCTAAAGACATAGAGCTTGTTTCCCTTCGATATTGTTTAGTTATTGGTATGTATTGGAAGAATGGAGATGTTTAAACGGCCATCTTGATTTGTTTATGAACAGGAAATTGCTAATTTTGAGACAATATTGACGTCTTTTAAATTCTTGTCAAGTTGTTTGAAGACGAATACTGTGATTTTGAATAATAAAGCAATTGGAAGCACTCTTGCGGTGTGGTAAATAAAATAGTAGATGTCAATTTGCATTGTAGGTACTGGCAATGTATTAAAGTTTACTACGTTCTTATTTTACTAACTTTTGAATACAAGCTTTTAAGATCTTGGATATCATAAAATAGAAGTAGAGTTTAAACAAGACAGCCTTTAAGTGCATGGCTACCTCTCGACTCCTTCATTAGTGGTACCTCATGATACCTTATTACACCAAATTGTTTTAAGACATCACAATTGGGGACGGTGCGACGGGAAAGAGTGCCGAGCGCGTAACGCGTCGCGCGGTCCCTCCGTCGATCCGGTCATTTCCGCCAAATGAAAAAAAAAGACATCACAATTCTTCACATCTATCACTTTTTTAATTATTAAATTGCAAAGCTTCGATCTTCAACTGACCATATTGCGTATGACAGCTTGATTGCAAGTTATTGATTGCATGTGTAACATATTGTATCCTCTGACGTGGTTCTATCGATGACATATTACGTAGTTTATGTACGTGTACTTGTGACCATGACAAGTAATTGATTGCTTGTGTCCTATTTCTGAATATGATGTATCCATGAGTTCAATTTTATCAAATTCCGCGGGGCACAACATAGTAGTTTATTCTACTTATATTGAATATAGTGACAAAATTTTTGTATGTCAAAATAGCTGTTGGTTTTCCTTAAATAAATATGTCCTCGATATATAACATAAAGAAATTCGTGTTTTTCCTACTCCTTCTATCATCTTCTGATTAAATTCGTTGCGGGGTTAGACAAGTTAGTTTTCCCTCGGGTTTTCCTGGGTTTCACTGCTCAGAGTAATTACGATGGTCGTCACTGTGGATCCTGGCTACACAGGAGTTACAGTGGTGGGAGTGAGAGGTGGGCCAGTACCCGATATAACATAAAGAAATAAAAAGGTTTATTTAACATAAAGAATTCAATTTCAAAAATATATTCTTGAAATTATTACATTCAAAAAAATTATTAAGCTAATCATCTTCAAACAGGTGAAGGCTATCGAATTCATCTCGAGATCGTTTCTAAGAAAAACGATTTATTAGCTTTTCGAAGATAATTTGTTTACTTCTTCAAACAAGTAATAAGGGAGCACTCGAATTGTGTAGCGAATATTTAGTCGTAACAACCAATGATTCCGTGAAATTCGTAATGTTCGTTATTTTTCCAATAAATATACAGCGTGGATTTGTAACTTTAGACAATCTGACGTGGGGTGAATGACCTGTCGAAATACAACATAACGCCATTTTTATTTTTCGGATCGGTTAAACTTTTTTTCTGACATTGTATGGAAAACGTACGACTATCGTTGTGGAGTTCCATACTATGATGATTTTTCTTTATCCAATTCCTAAAATAAAAGTGGTTGTAAGTTTTATTTCAACAGGTCATTCACCCCACAGGTTGTCCAAAGTTACAGATAAACCACCCTGTATAAAATCTCGATTTGGAGTACTTTCCCTGGAGAGGTCATTTTAAAAGTCCATCCTGTATAAAACTGTCTAAATGTGAGTAGGGTGGAAAATAGAGAGAAAATACAGTCGAATTAAAGGCCAGTTTTAAATATCTGTGGTGAAGTCGTGGTGGCCGAGTGATCGAAGCGCTTCCTTCCGAACTGGAAGTCGCGCGTTCAAAACCGGCCGGCTTGTACCTCTAAATCTAAATGTGAAAAAGATTAATGTGCAATTTTTCATAACACCACTGGCTAAAAACGGTGAAGGAAAACATCGTGAGGAAACCTGCATGTCGGAAAAGGATTCTAAAAATCCTTTGAAGATATGTGAAGTCCCCAATCCGCACTGGGCAAGCGTGGTGGATTATGCCTAATCCCTCTTCTGAGGAGACCTGAGCCCAACAGTGGGCAGTAATGGGTTGGTACAGTTTAAATATCTATTGCCGATTCACGTATTTTCCGAGTCCTCCTGTGTGGAGGGGACTTGAGTTTGTGTGTTTCCGTCGGCTGTTGACATAATTTGTTTTGTTCAACTCTTATTTATTAGTTAGAGGTTTGAGGAGGGTCCTTAAAGTTAGGTCGTAGGTAGCGACTCCACAGTGTCCCCTGACATTGCAGAGGTTCATGAGCGACGGTAACCACTTCCTATCAGGTGGGTCGTTGGCTCGTCTGCCTACATGGCAATAAAAAAAATAAAAAAAAAGTTAACAAATATTCATGTCTGATTTTACATGATGTTATTCCATCCAATAAATTTTACTTTGATGCGACTAAACTATCTAATCTAACATTAATGTTCATTATTTTGTTACAGGTAAGAATTTGTCCTAAATTAAGGTGTACCGGTAAGTTGTATCTTTCACATTTACTAGCGGGAATAAATGCCAGTAAGTATCTTTTCAGAAGTGTTTGTATATTATTTGGAAGAAGCTGTCAATGCTGCCGTAATACAAAAATACAAATACAAAATAATTTAATATGACTATAGTCTATAACATACATTAAATGCGGTATGAAATTAAAATTGGCTGAAAACTTTTAGCCGATGTTACTTATCAACTATGGCAATATTAATGTAATTTAAGAAGTTAATTCTTCTCTTTTCTTTCGCGGGAAACCTTGTCCCATTTAAATTGGGTCGACATAATATGTTTTCTCCCTCCATATCTTTCTACCCTGACACACATCGTCTATCACACCACGTAAGCTAATACATGAAAAATACTGCATTTTCGATGGGGCCGAAAAGTTCTGGAGTGGCGGCCACGAACCGGTAGGCGCAATGTTGGAAGACCCCCCACAAGATGGACCGACGATCTGGTCAAGATCGCGGGAGGTCACTGGATGCAGATAGCGCAGGACCGGTCGATGTGGCGAGGTTTGGGGGAGGCCTATGTCCAGCAGTGGCTGATGATGATGATGACTGCATTTTCACAACAAAATAAACTTAAGATTTTACTATTGTACTCCATTGTTGTGTACAAAATGAATCTCAAATCCACCTTGTTTTCAAACATCTCAACAGGTGGGCGTGTCCCAAACAAGAAACAAACCATTCCCAAAAACTACTGTGGTTGTAAAATATCGATTAGTGGAGGTTGCATTTGTGCAGCTGGTCTGCGCATGCGCTTTAGCTGGGCTGTTTCAGACCTAGAACCTGCCCGGGCTAAGGGTTGGCACTGAAAGTCTGGTCAATAAGGGTTTTAAATTTTTTACCTGGACTTTTGTTTCTGGTGAAACGAAAGTGCGAAAGAAGACGTCACCATTAGTTATTTTGTAGAATTGGTGGTTTGGTATATGCAGTCATCAAAATGAAATGAAATGTAATATCGTCACTGGAAAGGTGAAGAAAGACACTATTTTACAGGAGAAGAAAGAGAAGAAATTGGTCCAAATAATCATTAACCACTCAACTGGGATCGGCAACGAAATTGGTTTGTTTACTTTTGCCAAGTCTGTGGCAGGAGCCAAAATTGAGCACAGTTCTAAAACTTGCTTTGTTTACATTTTTTTATCGTCTCATATTTTACGGAGATGATATATTTTTGCTGAAAATGCAATACAGCGCAGTTTAGTAATAAAGTTTTAATTAAAAATCAAATTTAAAAATTATTGAAAAAAAAATGTTTTTAAAAAGGGGCTCAAACACGGTATTGATTCCGAACGAAGTCCCCAGTTTCGCCATCTAGCGAATAGTGATGTTCCCAGTTGAGTGGTTAAATATACAATTTGTCGTATATCTGTAAAAGTGATTAACGTATTACATCTCACTTCGCCATTTTGGTCTTTGGTCTTTTGAATTTTCCAATGCCGATATATTCTTCCAATAAAGCTTAAAAGATAATAAATCACTGTGTTCGAAATCACCAATTAAATATCTTACAACCCTGGATAGTGGAGCCATGAAATACACCCGAATATTCGCGATTGGATGTTGAATTCCTGTTTTTGACGTGCAATTTTTATGCTTTTGTTGGATTGCTGATAATATGTTATTTTGTCTGGTTCAAATTTAAAGGTTAAAAGAGGTTGGAAAATTGCAGCTTACATCTAAATACATTTTATGTTGATGGATGAGTTTTAGGACAAAACAAATCGTCGCCTCAGTGCTTGTTTGTCGAATCTGCACTCGAGCAAATTTTACAGGAGACAGCAAACAAGCACGGAATTTTCGTTAAGTGCCGTGTTGAGAAAAAATATGAAATGAGATTTTATTTTTTTAGAATTGAATATTTTGAAAAAATATTTTACCAGTCGGATGGAAATTTTATTCTTTATAATACTGCATTAAAAAGTCATTTTCGTAAAAAAATGTCAGATTGGCCAAACAAGCACTGAGGCGACGAAATGGAATCTTGCTAGATCTGCTAAATTAAATTAGTGACTTTAAGATATTATTATGATGTACTTGTACTTATTGTAACCTACATGGCTATAAAAAAAAAAAAAAAAACAAATTGTACGTTACATTTAGGAAATAATTCAAAGACTTAACATCGATTCAACAAAGTGAACGTAACCATTATGAGAATTAACGTCAGCTTTACATTGAAAGCAAAGCTTACAAAGCTCCTCGTTGCAGCAGTATTATGATCTCGGCGACCCTCAACGGGGTCGAATCGCATTTATTGCGGCCCCGACCGGGAAACTCCGGGAAATGACATTGCACCACCGACTTCCGACCTTATACAGGTGTCCATCTCGAATTTCACTACGAAAACAACCTTAAAACTGTAGCTTAAGGTCCATTTTGTCTTGTGGAACTCGAATAAGTTCATCTCAAATGTCTGCCTGTAATGTCAAGGGAAAAACAGCCTTAAGAATAGTAGTGAAGGTTGATGTTCCTTTGTAAATGTGGGTAGTTACATCGCATGCGCTAGAATCGCGCGTGTTTTGTCTTGCCTTGCCAGTCGTTCGCGGGCTTTCGTCGCGTGCGGATCTGCGTTTCGTGTACTCTTCCGTAGTTCGAGCTGTCATATAAGAATGCGCGGTATCGGATGAGCGATTTTTCTTAGTTTGTGTGTGTTTGAAACTTTTTAAAGACATTTAAAAACTTTTCGGTTTAATTTTCAAAGGTGATTCTTAAGGTTTTAAAAATATTTTTTAATATTTCTGTATATTTATTGAATGGTTTTTTTCGTGTGATTAATAGCAATCAAGTTACTGTTTTAGTATTGGTAATATTTTTAAATACTTCTTTGTAGTTTGTTTATTTTTTATTCTTTAGTACAGCAGCAGCAAAGCGTATTATTTCTTATCATTTCATTGTTTTGTTTTTAAAAACTCTATCAATGGTTTTACCTTTACACTTAGACCTCTAGTGCCTAAAATATATTTAATAAGATATTATCTTCAGTAAAAATTAAAGAGTAAGGATGACATTAAATGTTCCTCTTTTTAGTTTATGATATTTAAGTTTTCTTTTGTTTTAAAGTTCAACAATGAAATACAAAGCAAATTTATGATTTTCAATAGGATGTTATTTGAATGTGCGTGTACAATCTATTCACTTTACACTAGTAATATATAGCTGTAGCGTTTTTATTATAACCATAATTAAATATTATTTCATTTATGTTTTAAACACTCGCGGTTATCTATACTTACACAAATAATACGATTTTTATTGTAACAAAAAATTTGTTAAATAAAAATCGTGGTTTTTTAAAGCGATGTTTGCTAATAATATATATTTATGTCGTAGCATGTTAGTAGTCTGCAAAATGCGAACTAAACATTAATTTTATAGAAATATTGAATGAAATCTCATTTAGAAGTTTTATTAAATCAATAGCTCTCTATATAATCTACCTCCAAATAGTAAAAAGTATCATATTGTAAATGAAAAATTATTTGTCCAATACAAAATTTAAGGAAATAAAAATTGCCAAAAATATAAGTAAATTCTGTTCAAAAAAAAATCAAAGTTAACTATTAGTTTTCGTTCTACAATAAAACTCCGGATTCGCTCGTAAACCCAGATTTGAAGCCGTGTCTAAATTACATCTCCTTTGATGGATGTAATATTGTAACGTGTTTCCGGAGCGCTATGATATGTCTCTCTTTAAACGAGGTTTAAGAAAAGTCCTGTATGGGTAGGTGATAGATAACGGCCCCTCTTTGCCCTGGCATTGCAGAGGTCCATGAGCGACGGTAACCGCGTACTATCAGGTGGGCCGTAGGCTCGTGTATCTAAGATATAAAAAAAAAACGTCCACCACACATTAAGTATATAAAATCTAAAATGCTAAAAAGAATAAATGAAAATAATTAAAAATCTATTTGAGAAATCATTTACAATATTTTTTTTGACGTTTTATCAATTAATTAATCATTAATGGAACTTATGATTCAGTTATATTGGTAGACTGAAAGATGAAGTTATCGTCACTACCCAAAAACTTAAAAGTGAGATTTCTCGAAAATTTTTAATTATCTCCCTCTACAAACACAACTCTAATTTAACCGTTTTATCTTTGTTTATATTATTATTTGCTCTTAAATTACTTTTTTTACTCCTCAAAAATATAATCTGATTAAATTGGAGCGCACAAAAAATTGTAGAAAAATAATAAGATAATCCCTCTCGTTATAGTCTATAATATTTTCACCCTCACTTGAGCCTCATCAAAACCTTAACTAAGCCGCTTAAAATGTACTATTAATACACTATAAAATAATACTCGTAATTGCATTCAAACACAAAAGCAGTGATTTTCAAAGGCCCCTTGATTTCCCGTTAATGAAGTTTCGAAACCCCCCTTCAACCCTTTGACGGTCCTAGGTAGCCTATACACCCCCCGTGTCAATTCCACATCGGCTACGTGTACGTTCCTATGTATGTGTGTATGGATATACAGGGTGTCCCAAAACTATGCGACATGAACGGGAGGTACCTTAAATGTTAGACAATTTATGACAAATCTGTTAATGCAGTATTATTAAACGTCAAAAATAAAATAATGTTTCCTTTCAGTAAAACATCATGTCCCTAATATTTAAGGTAATTCCCGTTCATGTCGCATAGTTTTGGGACACCCTGTATATGTTTATGCATGTTGTGCATACTGGATATGTAGTCTTGTGTGTGTGTACCTATGTTTGTGTGTGTGTGCATACTCGATAGATTCTCTTGTGTGTGTTTGTTTACCTATGTATGTATGTGTGTGTGTGTGTCGGATAGATACTCTTGTGTATATGTATGTATGGTTCTTTGTTTGTGTATGTTGTGCATTCTAGATAGGTTGTATTGTGTGTGTGTGTGAACATTGTAATTACATTTTGAGCGTAGAGGCGTGTCCTGCGGTTTACGGGCATTCAATTTGGATTAAAGCTTCAGTCTATTAACTATGTGTAGATGTCTAGAGTTGCTAGAATATTATCTATTGAATACTATTAGATATCGATTTTGACACTTACGATTTTAAACCCGACATTTTGTATCACACCAGTTTAAAGTAGTTGTACGGTTGAGACTGTCTTTCAATTTAGCGATTTCTTTCAAACAATCATAGGAGACTGAGTCGAAAAGATGGATGTGTTGATCATTTAATGCCTAAAAAATCACGTTACTTAAGTATTTATGCCATTTTTTTTTTACCTCTAATGACGGGCGATAGGTGTCAAAACCAACATCTTCGATTGACATAAAAAAAATGCTTATCTCTCACTCCTACCACTGTAATTTGTATGTGACTAGGATTCACATTGTTGACCACCGTAATGACTGAGCAGGTCTTGGGCCCTCAACGAATTACCCAAAATACCTGTATCTGTATCTATACCAACCCATTACTGCCCACTGTTGGGCTCAGGTCTCCTCAGAAGAGAGATTAGGCATAGTCCACCACGCTTGCCCAGTGCGGATTGGGGACATATCTTCAAAGGATTTTTAGAACCCTTTTCCGTTATGCAGGTTTCCTCACGATGTTTTCCTTCACCGTTTTTAGCCAGTGATGTTGTGAAAAATTACACATAAATCTTTTTCACATTTAGATTTAGAGGTCGGTTTGAAACCGCGACCTCCCGTACGGAAAGACGTGCTTCGACCTCTCGACCACCACGACTTTTTACCCAAAATATAAAACAAAGCAACCGTAAATTCATATATTTCAACACGTCACTCCCAAAAAATCTCCACACAACATTGTTACTAAAATTAATTGAAACTAGGGTGGTATATTCACCCCCTTGCAGCCTGTCCGCACACGTACCCGTTGAAATCGAACGAGTATTGATACGTCAGCGTTAATAATTGGCTTTCCGGTACATATACGTAAAACCATATTACGAGTGCAGCTTCATTTGGAATGGGGAAAAATTCGTGTTCAATTTTCAATTCTCTGTATTTGACTGCTGCAAATTGGATTCTTTTGAGGCTTGCTTTTGATTTTTTGTGCAGTGTCCGTGGAAAATCGGAATTCGCTGTTACATTGGTCTGGTCATATGTACATGACGGCGGCACCGTCAAATGCTTTTAAATAAGGTTTGCAACGAGTGTGACGTCTCCAGTCACGTGGTTAGAAGTGATTTTAGTATTTTCTTAATATATATAAATTTCGTGTCACAATGTTTGTCCTCAATGGACTCCTAAACCACTTAACCGATTATAATAAAATTTGCACACCATGTGCAGTTCGATCCAACTTGAGAGATAGGATATCTTAGATCAAGGTCTGATGATAGAGCTGGAAGGTGGCCACAGGAACTCCGTCAATAAGCAATATAACCGCATCGTGTTTGGGCTCTAATGAAGCGTGCTGATGCGTACTTTTAGAAAATTTCCAGGAACAACTCCTATGCGACGCAGATGAAGTTGCGCGGGGCAGCTAGTATATTATAGGTTATACACCAAGCGTTCTATATATGTAGGTAGGTTGGTAACAAACTAATTTACTAATTGTTGTTAGTTTAGTTGTTTATCATCAAATGACACGCTAACAGTACTTTTGGGATTAATACAGTTACAGCTATATACTACTGGCTGTAACCTGATACCTACATATCGGAGAAGGCTTGAAAACCTTCCAAATAGGTATAATATGAAAAGTCGCAAACCTGCATTAAGTGAAGTATTAAAATTACAGTAATAAATTTATGAGCATTTCGTCTATGATATTTTTTTCATTCAGTGACTTACGGATGTTCTTAGAAATGACATTTATATTTTGTCACTACACATCAACTACGATGTGTACTAATTAATAAATTCAAACACTAATCTACCCTAGCAGTTTCATCCCAAACATTCCATAAATGTAAACTGTAGACTGTGCTCATTCAATTACGCGAGGGGGCGGTTGTCGTGGTGACCAGCAGGGGATTGAATTTGATCGTTATATAGTAGACTGTATCATAATATTGTTAGTCAATGCTTTTAGGGTTATATGTGGTTATAGAAAGCTTGTATGGCTCTTAACGTTTATAATTAGAGTACTCGAGTTCCAGTTTTAGATCAAATTAAATTAATAATCACGCTCAAATTCATACTTAGTTTAAGGATTGGTGTGGACAAGATAGACACGAGACGAGAGAAATAGAATAGGTGTCATAAATATACATAAAGTACTAGCTGCCCTGCGCAACTTCTTCTGCGTCGTATAGGAATTGTTCCCAGGAATTTTCTAAAAGTACTCATCAGGACGCTTCATTAGAGCCCAAACACGATGAGGTTATCTTGCTTATTGACGGAGTTCCTGTGGCCACCTTCCCGCTCCATCATCAGACCTTGATCTAAGATATCCTATCTCTCAAGTTGGATCGAACTGCACGTGGTGTGCAAATTTTATTTAAAATCGGTTAAGTGGTTTAGGAGTCCATTGAGGACAAACATTGTGACACGAGATTTATATATTAATATATTACCAATTTCTCTCAGCAAGCTGAAAAGCTCACTATATTTTAGGGAATAGAATAAAAATAAAACTTTGTCGGATGATATGTTGGTTTGTGGTGTGACAGATGATGTATATAAGGATAGAAAGGAGTGGAGAGAGAAGACATATTGCGCCGACTTCATCTAAATGGGATAAACTTTATTACTTCTAACAAAATCAATTAGGTACACCATTAGTGAATAAAAGTATTTGAACCATTTACAGCTTTTCAACAAACTATTTCACTTCAACACTAATGTGATTGCCACAATGTATTGTGTAACGATGCGACTGTTAGAAGTGATGTATAGTGTTAGTGTAGTGGTGTTGGGTGTGTAGTTTACCGATATGGATCGCCCGCCCAAGCCGAGCGGCAGGCCGCCCTTCAAGCAACATCCAGGTAAATATCGATAAATTCAAAAAAATATAAATCTTCATTATGTAAAATTAATTTCTAAACCGATTTGTAAGTATACGTGGAAGTCCAAGGAAGGTTTAAAAGTTGAATAAAATAATACTCGAAATTAATAACTTTGATTTTCTCCGCTTATCGCAATTCGGAGGCAAAACTTGACTTTTTGACAAAGTTGGACCGAACGGCCTGTTATCATATTTACTTGTTACAAAAAATAATACTTAATTTGATGGGTATTCTTGGGCCTTTAAAAAAACCAAGATGCAATTTGCTAGATCGGATCGATGTATTATTTCGCTAAATTCAACTAAAATGGTTTTTAACTACGCTGCTAATCTTTGTAGTAATTTGAAATAGATTTTATCCGTAAATTGCATTTTAGTTACAGGATTAATTTGTGTAATTTTAATTACTAAGTATGTAAAACGTCGAGGACGATACAAACCTATCTCCAGCTTAAAATTATGTACCACATGGGTATAACAAGATCACGCTCGTTCCAGACAATCTAATCATGTTTCCGTTGCATGGAGACGACGTAACGTTGAGACGAGCTCCCACCATCCCTCAGGGCTGCAATCACATTCATTTCAGATCGATATAATCCTGTCTGAGCTCAGCCAAGGCACGGGAAGATATTAACAACCTATAACAAATTACATGTTTCTAACTCCGTTAACCACTCAACTGGGAACGGATCAATAGACGTTTGTCTAGTGATGCTTCAACGGTGATGGTGCAATTATTTTTTTAACAGACTACATGTTATAAAATTATTCAGACACTCGCGGTAGAGTTCCGTTTTTAGGTCTGTTATAAAAAGATTTATCGCTGTCGTGTTTACATCACGTCGGGCGGAACCCTTGTGGTCGACCGGATCATTACAAGGGTTGTTTGATTGGTTCCAGTTGCGATATGTTTCAATCGAAAATTGAACACTTGCCAAATTTTAATTACAAGACCACAGTAGATAGTATAATTACTGCTGAGCTTTCTGTTACAGGAATAACAAGAATTTGACGCAATTTTAAAATGTATTCTATGTTATTTATCGTCAGACTCTCTATCCCTATATCAAAAACATTTGCTAGAACTATTTTATCAATCCTATGACGTTGACACTCAGTATTGCAAATAAGGCACTTATCAGTAGACGAATGAACGTCATCATCATCGCAGACATTTATAATTTCTTGTTCTATCATCTCCTGGTCAAATTCGTTGCGGGGCACAAGACAAGTTAGCCCATCGGGTTCCTGGGCTACACTGCTCAGTCAGTAGTTATAATGGTGGGAATGAGTGCTGGATAAATACCCAAAATATTTATAATCGTGTAGCTAAATTGTATATCCTCTAGTTAAATCGCTAATTGGTTTCAACGGTTTACAAGGGCGCGTTATTCCGAGGGGTGGTTCAGGAAATGGCCGTTAGATTTGTCGCGGTCCGGTGGCTCGCCAATTATCGCAACGATGCGCCAACAGTCTATAACTGTCATCTGTGGATTGGGAGGGAGGGTATTGATTTATACGACTTTAGTGTAATCCTCTTTGGTAGAAATGGACTTGAATTAGATAGTGTTCTTAAAAATAAGCTCTTGGTCTGAAATGCTTCTGTCATTGTAAAAGTTCATGATGGTTGAAATTGTTTTTAAAATGTATGGTTTCTATGGTTTGCTAGTTTCTAATAGGGAGATATTTCTTTAAACAATGACACGACAGTTTACCTGTAAATTGTAATTAGTAGAAAAGGGCAATTATTTAGGGTAGGGGACCGTTTTGAGCAACAGTTGGTTTATTGTTGTCTCCGACGCTGTGTTTAATGCTTGTTGGGGGGTATTAAAAAATAGAAATGTAATAATTTTATAAACCAGTTATGCTATTTCTTATGCGTTAAAATGATAAAGCACAGTAAGTAATATATTGACATTAATATTTATATTGAACTAGCTGCCCGGCGCAACATCGTCTGCATCAAAAAAAAAAAATCCGGGTATGAATCTAAACCATTCTCGAATCTCCACGAACACACACAAAAAATTTCATCAAAATTGGTCCAGTCGTTTAGGAGGAGTTCAGTCACATACAGACGAACACAAGAAATATATTAAGATGTAAAATTGCACAAAAATCATTTCGAACTCTGACCGATTTCATTTTCTTGTTAGACTTAAAAAGCACTGGCTTACACCACACATCTAAAAGCATGACGAAAATAAATATATGTGCATACTTAGTTAGTTACGTATTGTGACACCATCCCCAAATGCAAATGAGGAAAGTTACCGTATTTATTTATTTGTCTTCTGCAAACAATTTGTACGGGCCGTCTGTCTCCAATGTTTGTCTACGTCCGGACCGTCTGGACGACCGTAAAGTTTAATTAAAACTCGAGGCTTTCCCCTGTCGCTGTGATTTTCCTCGGGAGTTCATAGTCTATCAATATCGTTGTAGGGTGCGACTGTATAGTGATATTAATCAGCAATTGGAAAATTAATAAACCTAGGTGTAGGTTACAACCATATCAGTCCTGCATTTGTGAATAAATCTCTTTAAGTTCTCATCGTCAAGTAAAGATCGTCAACAGTCTTCTGGGCACACAATATTTCTAGTTGAGTTGTTGTGTGTCTAATATATTACATATCTTCTTTCTAAATACATTTTAGATGGTGTGTAAAATATCACCAAAAAGTACCACAGCTGTGCCGGTTGAAATATGAGGTGTTCGGTTTTTTCGTTATGAATTTCTGGATACAGTCTCCACGCTCAAGGCCCGCGATGGAAGCTATTCAATAGCTTAAAAATATTACCCAATATTGGCACCAACAAGATGGACGTCTGTTGCCATGGTATGTGGTGTGTGTGTGTGTCGCAACATGTGTCTGTTGTCGCCGGGAGAGAGGGTGGTCTCCACCTCGTCGCACCGTAATGGAAATCCACTGACGTTCCTTTACGACACGGTTTCCGGGACAAGCGGGTAGCGATTTTATCCGTTTCGAGTTGGTTTTGTAAGACGTATCCAACAGCGTCATTTATCAAGTTATCAAGTGTTTAATTGTAGAGTTTATTGTCTATCTGTAAAATCGCCGTTGATGTCGTCGCATGGTCGTCTAATTTTTAACCTTGTCTAGCATATAAACATTCTAACACATTTCAAATCTATAATACTAGAAGAATTACGGATTATTAGAAGCAAGATAGCTTTTGTTTTGTATTGTAATTTCAATTGTTTTTTATTAAATGTTGAAAGATGTAGATAGTTTGAGGCCCACTACGTCAAACTTGTCTTCAATCTAAGTTTTAAAGCCACGAGTAACTTTAATAAAATTTGAAAGCGAGACCAGTAAATAATTAATAAACAAGATAGGCAGCCAGAAAGTTCGACTAAACTTCAATTTCAACTTCGTCCGCCGAAGTACTGTCAGAGTGATTGAAAATGCAAAGTAACTTGAATTTCAAAGACCGAGTCTATATTTTCCATCGTATTCTTCGATACAGTTTATTTATTTTATGACATTAAAAGAGCTTATAGCCCACACCTGATTGTAAGTGGTATTGGGCGCAAAATAAACGTGGACATTTATAGTTCGTTTTTGAAAATTGTTTTTCAACAATTTTATTTCTCGCGACACGTTTTTTTGAAATTTTGTAGCCAATAGCGCTTCTGACGTATCACCTAGCTTGTTTGTCTAATGGAAACATGCCACGAAAATAGATATTGAAATAGTTTATCTGTACATAGTCTAAATTACACGTTGCACAAAACGCTCAAGTTTCCAAATTACGGTGACATCTAAACTCCGGTCTGCAAAGCGTACAGCGCACCCCGCAGCCTGCCGACTATTGGTACTAGCTTACAAACAAATTCACTCTACGTAGTGACGGATTTTACAAATTGTTTCAAGCGTTCTTTTTGTTATACTTCGCGAGTCGAGTGTAATTTGTCGTACCTTGTTGTTTCGTTAAAATGTTTATCGTTGAATGCCGTATTTTTTCTAAAAGATGGATCAAGTTGACTGTGTATTTTTTACGTTTGTCCACGCATAACTTTGGACATAACAGGTGGACTGATCTGGATGATTCTTTTTTTATTAGTAAGCAGATAACGTAAACTGATGTAGTTTTTGTGCTCCTCATCGGAAATGGAAGTCTATCCTTTCGTGTTTTTTTTAAATATAACTATTCAATGCTACTTTGGTGCCCCTTAATATAGTCATTGAATTAGTCACAAATAGTCTCCAAATGTTCGCCCGCACAGCTGTGAAACATTAACCGCGTAATAAATACGTTGAACTGCAGTTAAAACTTAACTCTAATCTTGTGCAATACAGTTTAAAAACGTCCTAGAAGGGACACCCCCACATGGACAGTGTAAAGACAGAATAAATGAAAAAATAATTCTTCATTGAGAATTTAATCGGAGACATCCAGTAATTGGGCTTCACAGTGAAACATATTTAAATAGTTTTTACAATGATTGCCTTTGGAATTCAGATTTTTTCTTAAATAAAGTTTCCACTAAAATTTCCGTTGAATCTATCCGAATGCTATTAGACTTCGTGTCAGTTAAAGATATAGATTCTTTTCAGACGATTATAACAGACTTGGCTGTTCCGCCAACGAAGTTTCTTCGACTCTCGCGCTTTATCTGGATTTTTCCTTTTATTTTAAAGTGAAAATCGTATTTCACTTCGCTCTCTGTTAAAATTGAGTAACGTTGCGGTCGTCCGGCTAAAAGCTTGCACGATGCATTAAAGTCATGTGAAGGGTGATTCGGATTGAGTTGTCGTACAAAAGAGCACTTCGTGTTAATTATCGTTACAGCGACAATCCTTGCTAGACAGGGTTGTGTAAAGTTAGAGAATTAAGGTATTATTTTCAAGTTTTATCTCCGATCATTTCTGTCATCAGTCTCACAGTGGAATGAGCTAGGAATTATTTGTGTTGATTTACCTGTGTGGTTGGCATTGGCTTCTACTAAGACTTATTGAGACTTATTAAGACTTCGCAGAAGAACCCAAGTAACTGACATAGCCCAAAGAATAAGCAAGTTGAAGTGGCAGTGGGCGGGCCACATAGCACGTAGAACCGATGGCCGTTGGAGCACGAGGGTTCTGGAGTGGCGTCCGCGTCAAGGCAGGCGCAGTGTGGGACGACCAGCTGCAAGGTGGACGGATGATCTTGTTAAGATCACAGGAACACGCTGAATGCAGGCCGCTACCAACTGGTCGCATTGGAAATTCTGGGGGGAGGCCTATGTCCAGCAGTGGACGTCTGCAGGCTGACAATGATGATGATGATGAAGACTTATGGACGAGAAACTTGGTCACTTACGAGGGTCTTTTTAGACAGGATCGCGGGAAGTCACTGGATACAGACAGTGCAGGACCGGTCGTAAAGGATATGGCACCTATATCCAGCTGTGGATGTCTATAGGCTGATGATAATGATGAAGGCAGAAACACAAGCACAGTGTAAATAAACTAAACGCGAACAATAATTACGGTCATGACAGATTTGACACGGCAAATAAAGGTTGATTGGGCGAGTGGTCCGTCGGCGCGCGGGTCAATTGTGTCCCGCGACCCGCCGGCCGACCTCATCCAATTGAGACTAAACGTTTTATTGTGTTGTGTACTCGTGCTCAACTAGTTTGATGCTTTTTACTTGTCTATAACGTTTGGGTGTGTTTGAAGACGCGCTTTTCGCTGAATCGAAAGGTATTTTTTTGTTGCATAAAAGGGCTTAGGCTGCTTAGGGCTTCATTGGTGGTTATGTCTGGTCATGGCTCCCTGTCAGTCCAGAAATTGCCTGTCTAAATTAGCTTATTCTGGAATGTTTTTTTTGTGTAATAAGTAGTTGAATTACCATCTTTCATAGGTCTCTGCTAATTTAGGTGACGCAGGAACTACTATCTACGGCTTACCTAACAGAACACTTCCCAAATTCCCAAACATATGGCATGGTCGTTTTGGACATAGACTAGTAATCTCTAATGCCTTCTCATCTGAACTTTTACATGTCTGAAATTCTGTACCCGTAATTCTCTACCTTCTCGGACTGATTTAGTTTCATATAAAAATGTTTTTACTCTAAGTTAGACCTTGTCCGAAACAACACCAGATAGTTTAGTATCAATTGACCAGAGTCGTCCGTGGGTCGCAGCCGTTCGTCACTGGCCTCGCCAACTGATTTCAATACGGTTTGACGTATCGTAAATAATGTTGGCACAGTTACGACGAAGGTCCTTTGCATATATTGTGTACTAGCTGACCCGCGCAACTTCGTCTGCGTTACAAAGGGGTTCAATCAGTACTCGCAAGGCCGTCGCGTTATTATTTGCGCTGCCCGCAGTGCACCCACATATTCGTTGCGTTTTATACTCGTGATAACTTCTAAACGAAAAGTCCGATTGGAATAAAACAAAAAGTAATTCGCTTCTACATTTATACTCCTGATAATATAATACTTAATTTGGATAAGGGTTAATATAATAATACTCATTTAACGTTAAATTCAATCTCGGGACGAAATGTTATTTTTATAAACATAAAAGCGGTTATTGTGACTAAACTATGATAGTTAGATATATGCTGTCGCGGACTTTTTTGTTTGTCTTACTAAGACCTAAAAACCCGGGTAGTACATAATTTTGTTCTACTGTCAATAGTTTTTAAAGCGCACGCGACGCAAGGAATTTTTCAGTTAATTTTTTTTACACCTTATTGGAGTTTTAGTAAGGAACCCTAATTTTTTTAAAATATAATATTGTCTATGTTACTCGGGGATAATGTAGCTTTCCAAAGGCGAAAGAATTTTTGAAATCGGTCCAGTAGTTTCGGAGCCTATTCATTACAAACAAACAAATCTTTCCTCTTTATAATATTAGTATAGATTAGAGTGCTCGTTGTGAAGTCAGAAAAATAATCTCTTTGAGAACAATTTTGATAGGAAGATCGGGAATTCAATTTACATAAAAAAACACACAACACAACAATTCAATTCTTTAGATTACATCTGCCGTGAACTGTGGAATATCATTTAAACATATTTACATACAAATTACAGTTTTAAAATACCTCCCTCATCAAAATATTCTAATTTTTTGGAATGCGTGTGTGATGGCTTCCGTTTGTTATTAGTAAATTAATATAAAGATAAATGAGAGTTTAATGATTACTGACTCGATCTCCTACTTCTACTAGGTCTATCTGTACCTACTTACAATTAAATTAAATTTAGCTTAAAAAGACAAAAAAGTTAGTCCTGGAACTAAGATACCCCACTTTAGAACCACCTTAGCTTTGAATTTAATAACTATATAATACAACTTATTCAGACACTCGCGGTTTTCTATAATACTTTCATGCATTTTCAACGGGTTCTTACCACGATATTTAATTAATTGAGTTGTCTCGATATTTCAACGTCTTCTCGTGATCATGACTTTTGCAACAACGTTGAAATATCGAGACAAATGCATGAAAGTATTATATAATACAATTTTAGAAATCTATGTTCAGCCTTTGTCGTTAATAAATATTTAATCGATTTTCATCAACTTCCTCATCAAAACAGAATCAAAATGAATTCACAAATTCGGAAGTCATGATACCATAGACACACATTCAAATTGGTAGTTTTTAATTTACCACTATGTAAGATAAGGGTTAATTTATCTAATAAATATTACAATTGACCATGGCTCCGTGTAATAAATATCTATGAGGCGTAATTGTAACATGTCATTAAAAGCAAGCATGGTTGAAAGCGTGCAAACGAATTGATAGAGTCAATTGTCTCTAGTAGTAGATCACCATGACGCTAGTGATGTTATGAGAATTATGAATGTATGTCTGTGTTTATAAGCTCTATTACTAGTTTATTGTAATAATGTTACGAATATTTTTAATCGCAAATCATGTGATATGGAATGAGCTTCCTCCGGAGTTTCTAGAAAAACACTTGAGAAGTGTCAAGGGACACCCGGATGGAACGAAGTTCCTTTCGATTAATTAGTGAGGGAATTATAATAAAATTTTATTTTTTTAAGTTATAATAATTAGTTAGTTTACTAATTATAACTTAAATAAAATATTTTAATCACAGCGCCATCTAGCGGTAATCATCTAAAACAAAAAAAGTGTCGTGACAACTTTTTCATAAGAATTTCCGTCTAGCCCCCTTTCGATAACGCGCGATAAGGAACTTCGTTCCAAAAATCCTCAGAGCTGATGACTGACAGTAACCACTTACAAACAGGTGCCGTTAGGCTCGTCGTCTCAATAAGACATATGAAATTTTGACAAAAGTTTCATGGTTATAGACGGAATTTGATGGAGCCAAAATAAGGGTTTTATCTGACCTTTTCAATGAGTCCACCTAAAACCTTTCGTTAATCTAATTATGCATGGGACGAAGCATGTACCTCTTCCCTCTATAATAGACTAGAATGATTATAATGACATTTAATTTAGAAAGATGCAGCTGACTTCTTAATTTTCAGCCTTGAATTTTTTAGTCAACAATTACATTTAAAACTGTCAATTTCAATTCCACATCAAAAAGGAAAGTACTCAAACCCTCGTTTCTTTGTCCACAGGTCTGCCGTCCAGCAAGATCCCGAAGAGGCCGGATCTGGCACCGAACAAGGGCGGTCCTTTCGCGGCCGCCCTTCGTACTTTAGCCAAAAATGCCGGTCCCGAGGCCAAGGACGGTGAGTTCGCTTAAGGCTCAATGTGACGCTTACACGCTTCAGTTGTGAGAGATTGTCGAAATTTATAAGTTATTAGCAGCTGCCTGCGACGTCGTCAACACCAATACCAGCGAAACGAGGCTTGAGGAGGGTCCTTAAGTTTAGGTCGTAGATAGCGACCCCTCAGTGTCCCCTGACATTGCAGAGGTTCATGAGCGACGGTAAACACATACGATCAGGTGTTCCTGCATGGCAATAAAGAAAGAGTTTATGTAACTTATGGATTGCTTTAAAAATATCTCATAAAATTTACTTTCTTATTTTCCGTTCCCGGTTGGCAGACAAGCCAATGGGCCACATTATCGTAAGTGATTATCGTAGCTTATGTACCTCTGCAATGTCAGGAAATACCTACGACCTAACTTTAAGAACTCTCCTCGAGCCTTTTGTTTTTATAAAAAAAAAAGTTTAAGATTAAATAAATTTTCAACAATCTCTAAACATCGTATCTCCTATTCGTTGTTTATTTATCTCTTCTTACGAATTCCTCCATCTCGTCTGATTCGACACTTGTTCGGTCAAACAACTTTGGGAGCGTTTTCACTGACTACATATCAGAGTAAAGTCGATTCATAAATATCCAACTGCAGTTTAGGAACATTATTGTTAAATGAAGTGAGGTTTTTGAGACGAAACTGAATGTTAATCAGTGAAAACGCACCTTTTAAGTCCATAACAGTGTTTCTGTGTTTCCTTTCCAGATTAACTTACGCTTTCAATAGCAATACTAACAGCATTTAATATGATAATACTAATTACTAACATTTATTAATTTAATAATAAGAATAACGTATAAGTACGATGAGTGTTTCTTCTCCATTTTGTAATTGTAATGTTTGACAAAAGACTAACTTTTTTAGTAAATACGAACTTTTAAAACATAAATTTTGGAACGAAGTTCCTTATCGCGCGTTATCGAAAGGGGGCTAGACGCAAAAAAATGTTACGAAAAGTTGTCACGACACTTTTTTGTTTTAGATGATTATCGCTAGATGGCGCTGTGATCAAAATCTTTTAAAACACGTTTCTTATCGCCGTTACGTTAGAAAAAAAAAATATAAGATATCTTTTAATCGAAAGGAACTTGTTTTAGATGATTATCGCTAGATGACGCTGTGATCAAAATCTTTTAAAACACGTTCCTTATCGCCGTTACGTTAGGAAAAAAAAATATAAGATATCTTTTAATCGAAAGGAACTTCGTTCTATTCGGGTGTCCCATGACACCTCTCAAGTTTTTAACCTGATATTATGCATTTTATTAGAATCATGTCTATTTTCAAACATTTTATATATTAACTATCAATGTACCTAAGAAAACTACTTCTATAATTATGATGTTTTCATAAAACCAGTCTCCCCCTTTTCGTTTAAAAGATGATTAAGAAACACCATTAATAAGAATCAGCAGTAAAATATGAAAAAAACCCTCTAAAATAGTACGTTTTCAAGAAAGTGTGGCATTTTAAGAAGGTTTATCTTTTGTCAAACAAATCATGATCATTATGTAATCGATGATGCCTAGTTTTAAGAATACATTCAGCTCTTAATTTGACTTTTATGCTAAAACCTTATTGATTTAAACTTATTCACTTATTCAGACACTCGCGGTTTTCTATAATACTTTCATGCATTTTCAACGGGTTCTTACCACGATATTTAATTAATTGAGTTGTCTCGATATTTCAACGTTGTTGCAAACGTCATGATCACGAGAAGACTGGATACTGCGGGTCGATTAAAGAGCAAACAAATCTGTCTACCCTCTTTCTCGTTCGCTTTTGGGTAGTACCACTGGAACTCGAACTCACATCACGACACACCACACTCACTGTATCTACTTAATTAAATATCGTGGTAAGAACCCGTTGAAAATGCATGATAGCCTTATTGATTTGTTCAAAGGTATACAATAGGAACTAAAGTGAAGTTGAAAACTATCGACTAGTCGTATAAAAATGCTTTAACAAAATGCTATGATTTTTCAAGCATCGAAAAAATAAGTCGAATATTTATCTCAAGAAAAAAAACAGTTTTCCAAGAAAGACTTGTTTTGATTTTCCTCATAATTTTACATATCATTTTTGTATATTCGATGAGAACCCTTGAGAGTATCGAGAAATAAGGCGATTTACTTCTATTATCATTCATTCCGAGAATCGTACACGTGTAGAGAATTATTATTTTGAAGTATTTGTACCGTGAACATTGAAGTACTCTTATTTTATTTCTCAAGAATTATACAGATCGTTTTGATGGTAAAAGTCGTGTATTTGAGATATACAATTCGATATTATGTAGGTAAAATCGATTATATTTTTTATCGGGTATTTGCCCACCTCTCACTCCCACCGCTGTAACTCCTGTGTAGCCAGGATCCACAGCGACGACCATCGTAATGACTCTGAGCAGTGGAGCCCAGGAACCCGAGGGAAAGCTAACTTGTCTTGGACCCCGCAACGAATTTAATCAGAAGATGATAGAAGAAGTAGGAAAACATGAGTTTCGACTTCCCTTCTCGCAAAAGCGGGAGACAATGAAATAAAATTGAAAAGCATTACGCCAGAATTGAGAAAAGCACCACGGACATTGATTTTATTAAATTTATTGGACATATGCGGTGAGCTGTTATACTATTTAGGATGCCAATAATAGTTATGGCAAAAACGTTTGAATGCACGAAAATCGATTATAGTGAATTTTAAAGAAATAGTACCAGTTTTTGCAAAAGTTACGCTAAAGTAGTTGTTCGGAAGTTACATTCGAAATCGATTTGCATCCGATAACTTTTTGAAGTGAAATCAATATTCTTTTCTCGCTTTTGGTTTAGTATTATGTTGAGACAGAGCTGCCTTTTGGGTACGTAATATTATTAATTACGTAGCTTTTTCTGTGTTTCCATAACAGTGTGTCTCGTCACTCAGTCCTGCTCTAATAATCTTCTCATTAAATTCACTGAGAAGGCAGACAAGTTAACTTTTCCTCGGATTCCTCGGCTTAACTGTTTAGATTAATTTCGATGATTCGCTTTGGATCCTGGTTACACATGAGTTACAGTAATGGGAGTGAGAGGTGGGCAAATACGCGATGTATCTTAACTTTAACCAAAACTTACCAAACGATACGTCAACTAGTAAAAATTCACAGTCTACCCTACTTAGACTGCTTAAAATAACGCCAAAGTCAATGATTAAGAGCTGAATGTGGTGGATGGGTCGTGTCGAGAAGAGCTCGTTGCTGAGCGTTATAGTGTTCAGGAGGAGCGAGTGGCGCCCCTTCATCCGAGGCGAAGGACAAGGCGGTCCCTCCGCAGCAGAAGAGAGCCTCGCCTCACCATCTACCGGCCAGCGGGTTCCAACCGTACCGGCCTGATGAGAGGTACGTATCATTATACTATTCACTTTTAGACTGGTGGTGATAGTTCAATAACCAATGAAGAAAATGTGGGTAGTTTCATGAATAACGAAAAATTTAAAAACTATACAAAATATCGTGATATTTTTTGGACACTTCCAGTTGAAAACTATGCTTTGTTTTCAACCAATAAAAAGAGGCATTGCTTTTGGGTGACTGTTGAGAATTAAAAAGAAGATCATACATCTGCAGTGCTTTCGCTTCAAAAAGTCCATAGGTATATTTGTTTTATTGCAGAAGCTGTGTTAACATGAAACAGGGTTAATAAAACAGACTACCGAAGACTGGGGCTTTCGTCTAAAATTGACGTTTTACCTATTTAAAACATTGTCGTTTCTTTGTCGTTCAAAGTTTGCAAAACTTGTCAGTCTACAAGCCAGTTGTTATAGAAGATCTATGTCCAACAGTAGAATAGAAAAAAAGATTAATGAGCTTACGGCCCACCTGATGTGAAGCAGTTACCGACGTTCATGAAGCTCTGCAAGGCATTGAGGGCGGTTATGTTGACGACAAAACCTAAAATTATAATGCAAACATTTTTCCTTAGGTTATCACATCCAGCAGCGCCATCTTTTCCCCTCCTTGATGCAAGTGCGTACGCGCCTTACGCTCACCCGAGCCTATACGGTGCTGCCGCTTACCAATACAGGTAAGCTGACCACAGACCTCTAGTTATACAGGTTATTGAACGAGTAGCCCCGAAAGTAAAAACTGATGTCGTTATATTACCAAATGGCTCATTTTATAGGTGTTTTTTTGTGTGCTATTATCAAATGTGTGAAATATTGATAGGTCTTCGTTTTCGGGGTTGTTCGTTAGCAACCTTTAAAGTATCTACTTAAGATTTTTTCCTTCTAGCCCCTTTTCGATAACGCGGGATAAGGAACTTCGTTCCAAAATATATTAGTTCGAATTGGACACTTACTTGAATGAAAGTCGGGAGCTACCTCTGCCATATAATCACAAGAGAGAGTTGGAGTTCATCCTTACTATTTGGTCCGATTCCAGAATTCTTTACTTGCCACGCACCATCCGGCTTTGTAATGAGATCTTTGGTGTTTCCCGAGCGCTATGACTTGTCCTTCTTCAAACGAGGCTTGAAGAAAATTCTTTAAAGTATGTAGGTCCTCTGACAATGCAGGGGTCCATAACCGCTTACGATCAGGTGGCCCATAAGCTTAGCGCAGAACAAGCATGTAGATCATCTGGTGTACTGTAACAACCCATTATTGCCCACTGTTGGGCTCAGGTCTCCTCAATAGAGGGATTTGGCATAGTCCACCACACTAGCCAAATGCGGATTGGGATCTTCACATATCTCTGAAAGATTTTAAAGAATCCTTTTCCGTTTCTTCACCGTTATAATCAGTGGTGTTGTAAAAAATTGCACATACCTTGCCCGCACCTACAATGTCATTTTTAATCGCTTCTATCGGTGTATGGCCGGATATGGTTTAAGTTCAGTCTTAATCCGCATATAATTTATATGTTGTAACCATAGAATTATTACATCTGGAATCAACATCATGAACAACAGAATGAAGCCAATTTAAAGTGCACCGATCGCGCGATTAACTACACGATATTCTGATGTTAGTGTACCGATGACACTCAATTCGTTTAACACACTAATAAAATATTACATACACATAAGTTCTTTAAAATTTCACTTTGTTATTTATGATGTTGATTCAAAACATCGTGTTGTTACGCGCGATCGGTGCACTTTAAATTGGCTTCATTCTGTTGTTCATGACGTTGATTCCAGATGTAATAATTCTATGGTTGTAACTCATACTGTTGGTACGATTTTCTAATATATAAATAAATATACAGCAGGTTAGCAGCAGAGGAACAGATATACCTCGAGCGAGTGTTCCGTAACAGTGTGGGTGTCGGGGTCGGGTGGTTGCCGCCCTACGCCTTGTACCCGCCGCTCGCGCCGCCGCTGCCGCTGGTGCACCACGGCCTGCACGACGACAAGGAGCTGGCGCTGCAGAGGGAGAGAGAAAGAGAACGAGAGAGGGAGAGGTATATATGTAACGAACACGTTGGCGCTGAGTCAGGTCTTCTCAGTGGAGGAATCAAGCACACATATACACTGTATTGTATTGTAACAAACCAATTGGGAATTTGAAAAAAAAATATAAAAGTTTTTTTTTTGTATTTTAAAACTTTATCATTAATAATATTCATATTTAATACAAAAAAACGTCAATTTTTTTTTTTTTCAATAAATTATAAGCAATTTAAATTTGATTAAAAATCACGTGACTTTAAACGCCCCGTGATTGACTGTGACGTCAAAATGTTAACTTCTGAGTAGTTCTGATGATCGAACTATGAATTTAGTATAAATACTAATGACAAGTGAAGAGTGAAAACTAACATTATGACGTCACACACGCTCGGGATCTGTCGGTGTATTTTAGGTACTGAATTCAAAAAAAATAATTTTGCTTTAATATTACTATCTTTTGAAATATAGTGCACAAACAAAAAAAATTAGTACAACTAATTTTTATATGCTCTTTCCATTTATGATTAAAAAAAAAAATTTCAAATACCCAATTGTTGTTGGGCTCTTGTGTCCTTAGTAGAGGGGTCAGGTGTACACACACACACACACACACACACACACACACAAACACATTAGTTCTGGAGTCCTTCTCCCCTGTAGAGATTTACACAGACAGACACATACGTTAACAACCCCTTACTGCCCACTACCGTACTGCAACAAACCATTACTGTGAACTGCTGGAGTAAGGTATCCTCAGTAGAGGGATCAGTTAAACAAACACTAGTCGTACATTAGCACCACTTGTGTATTAGCTCATTGCACACTTTGACACATATTCTTCAAACATCCATACATGTCGTCGCTTAATTTTGATTACTTACAAACAAACAATGCAGGAGAAGAAGAAATATAACCTTTTGGTAAAGTGGAAGATTCACTAGACTCTTACTGTTCATAGAAATCAATAGTAAATTATCAGTAAAAATTGGGAATTATTCGTTGGTCCTTCGAGCCGGATCATATTATACTGCTTGTTGCTTTTCGTCATAGTGTCATAAACAGTTACGTCAATCCGTGAGCAGTGCCCTGTACCTCCACAGGGAGCGCGAGCGGGAGCAGCGCGAGAAGGAGCAGCGCGAGCGAGAGAGGGAGAGGGAGCGGGAGCGGCTGAAGGCGCGCGACGAGCACCGCGCCCTCGCCGCCCTGCACGCGCACCAGCACCTCATGCCGCCCACCATGTACTCCCTGCAGCGGCCCATCCTGCCGCCGCCGCTCATCTACCGCCCGCCCTACCGCCCCTACACGCCCTACGAGCGCGCCGCCGACCCGCCCGTGCAGCCCGCCGCGCCGCCGGCCCCGCTGCCCGCCGCCGACCCGCCCCCGCCGGTACAACCCGCCGACACCGCCGACGACGCGCCAGGTGAGGAGCCCGCCGCCGCCCCGCACTAGCACACGCCGACCCCGCGATGTACAGGGTGATAGATTATATTACATGATGAAAAAATACCTTGAATATTTCTCTTCAACTTTTGTTTTTACACACTAAACAAAGGTTATAACAGTTTCAAAAATCTTTTTGTACATCGCATTTCAAAATTCAACAAAATCCCATCTACTATATACTACTACATATATTTAAAGTACTTTTTCATAATGTAAAATTCTAGAACACCCTGTATAGATCGAATTTATACTAAATATAATGATTCGATATGTCTGTCATTTATTTGTAAATTGTTACCTACAGACAGTTGAAGATCAAGCATACATACAGGGTGGATCTGTAATTTTGGACAATATGTTGTATATCGACAGGTCATTCACCCTTCCAAAGTTACAGATCCACCCTGTATACACGGTCAAATTAAATCGCATCCAAAATACTTATGCAGTAATTTTACAATTGCTTAAAAAACTTGATAAACTTGAGTTGTTTCAAAAATGCGATTCAATGCGTCTGAAATGTGCGTTTACCTTTACTCTTCCACCCGAATGTATGTTATTATTAAATAAAAGTGTTTCAGTTGAAATTAATCTAATTTTTTAATCATAAGTGTATTATAAATAGTGTTTATAAAAAATTAAAATCGTGATCGTTTTTATTGCGATGTAATAATTGCTATTATTAATAATAACAAATTGTAAAAATTACTATTAAAATAATAATAGTATTCACGTTTTTACTGAATTTTTTGTTTGTAATCAATGAATTGTGTAAATATCGTTATAATTCAGAAAATATACTGTAACAAAGTTCCCGAAGAAAATCGCCTCTAAAACAACGAAAGTAAAATAATAAAAATGTTTAAAAAAAACTTATGTACACTGCCGTTTTGTATAAAATACTTAATTATGTATAAATACAAATTTATTATCGAAAATGTATTTTTGTAATACATGAACAAGTTCTGTTATTTTTTACGTTTTTTTTTTCTATGTGCATGTTTTGTCAGACATATGTTATATTTCTTTTAAATAATATTGTTTTTTTTTTAATTCTGATATTTGCAATAGTGCAAGAAGTTTTTGGAACGAAGTTCCTTATCGCGCGTTGTGAAAGGGGGCTAGACGGAAAAAAATCTTACGAAAAGTTGTCACGACACTTTTTTGTTTTAGATGATTATCGCTAGATGGCGCTGTGATCAAAATCTTTTAAAACACGTTCCTTATCGCGCGTTACGTTAGGAAAAAAAAATAATCGAAAGAAACTTCGTTCTATTCGGGTGTCCCATGATACCTCTTCAAGTTTTTTTTTAAATTTTCTGATTATTTTGAAAATATTTTTTGCACTATTGTGAATATTTCGTTACATATAAAAGAGATTGGCCTATTTGTACGTAATAAGTACAAAGAATGATAAATCGATATTCTTTGTACCACATCTCTATACAGGGTGTATAAAGAACACTCCCGAAAACGAAGACTGGTGGTAGTACTAGTGATACCTGTGATGATAAATATCCACTCAACTGGGAACGTCACTATTCGCTAGATGGCGAAACTGGGGACTTCGTTCGGAATCAATACCGTGTTTGAACCCCTTTTTAAACATTTTTTTCAAATAATTTTTAATTTTGATTTTTTATTAAACCTTATATTTTTGTAAATCTTTATTACTAAACGACGCTGTATTGCATTTTCAGCGAAAATATATCATCTCCGTAAAATATTCGACGATTAATAAATGTAAACACAACAGTTTTCGGGAATGGTCTTCATACACCCTGTATTTAAAGTATCGATATTAAATATAATCGATTTTATGTTATCGATATAGCACGTTTATAGGATTATTTTATATTAATAATTCACTACGCTTATAGTAATTTCGGAGGTGACCGCTATTATTAATAATTTCCTGCCTGGTGCAGACCGCGGCCGACTAATGTATGTACTTGTGTATAATAATTATTAAAATAATAATGATTAATAATCCCATCTTTTGGTATGTATTTTTAAATGAATTTTTGCACTGGATCATGTATAAATAATAGTTTTATCGTATTCGATATCGGCTTTGATACTTATACGATTATTATTGAAGTTTTTTTTAATTGTGATTTCTTTGTAAGGGTCTTCTGTTGATAAGTGGTTTTACTGCGTTTGTGATATGTTTTCCACTGCAGTATACATCTGACCCATTTAACAGCAATGTTCGTTAATAAAACAATAGTATTTAGGTGGATTTTTTTTTAGTTTTTTTTTTGCATTTATGTAAACGGATACATGTCCGTCGTGTAAATATATAATTTAATAGCTAGATATGATATGGACAATACCTAACAAGTGAATGAGATGAGAAAAAAACTGATTTTATTGAAAATACATTCAATGAAATTAAAAACTTTTTTTTATTGCATGCACCTACAACGTTTAGCGAATGTGTACCTTAAGATGATGAAAATAAGGATGTTTTTTGAAACACTTCGCTGTACGTTGGCTATTTTATTTTGAACCCTACTTCCCTTTCCTTAAAGCTTAGAATAGTGCAAGTAGTTTGTTGTATATTGCTTTAAATGTTTAGATGAAAAGTATTTTAGGTATTTTGTTGACCGATTTTAGTTGTTGCAAGAAACCAAGACTTCATTAGAATTGTTGGGAATTTATTGAAACCACAACATTATAATTAATTTATTTATTGTATTTATGGAATACAGTAAATTGATATAAAAAGTAAAGAAAAATAAAACGCGACTAATCTCTACATGGATAGAAAGAAAAGTGAATTTTGACATAGAATTGAATTTGAATTTAGTTTTCCATAGCGCGAGACAGAGTCATCGCGAAAACTAAAAAAAATTGGTTGCCTGTAAAGTCGGTATACGGGCGAAAGTTTTACGTGACAACGACTCGGGCATGGTTAGCCCGCCTAAGAGCGAGAGAGACAGACATAAAAAGTGACGCGGCACGCGTGCCTCTCACTCGCTCTCATTGTGAGCGCATAACGTGAGCGGAGGTCTCCTCAGAAGAGGGATTAGACATAGTCCACCACGCTTGCCCAGTGCGGATTGGGGACTTCACATATCTTCAAAGGATTTTTAGAACCCTTTTCCGATATGCAGGTCCTCACGATGTTTTTCTTCACCGTTTTTAGCCAGTGGTGTTGTGAAAAATTGCACATAAATCTTTTTCATATTAAGATTTAGAGGTACAAGTCGGCCGGTTTTGAACCCGCGACCTCCCGTACGGAAGGCAAGCGCTTCAACCACTCGGCCACCACGACTACGACACGATAGTTATAGTAGGAATGTTAAAAATTCGCCAATTCAAAAACATTTAATAGTTTGCAAAAAAGGGTTATGACTAGATTTTTATAAACTGCAAAGTTATATTGAATAACAAGTATGGTGAAAGTAAACTTATTCAGACACTCGCGGTTTTCTATAATACTTTCATGCATTTTCAACGGGTTTTTACCACGATATTTAATTAATTGAGTTGTCTCGATATTACAACGTTGTTGCAAACTTCATGATCACGAGAAGACTGGATACTGCGGGTCGATTTAAGAGCAAACAAATCTGTCTACCCTCTTCTCGTTCGCTTTTGGTTAGTACCACTGAAACTCGAACTCACATCACGACACCACACTCACTGTATCTACAAGACTCTCTGAGCATGAACCCGCGAGTGACTGTTGTGTTTAGCACTGGATTCCACATACTCGATAATCTGAAGCCGTCACCCCTGTTAAAAGTGCTATGTCTTGAAATCTCAACAACTCAATTAATTAAATATCGTGGTAAGAACCCGTTGAAAATACATGAAAGTATTATGGTGAAAGTGTTTTAACTAATATTAGTTACTTTTGCGTAGAAACTTGAACTGTATAAGTAATTGTTTCTATTGCCATTATCATCAAACTACTCAACTGCTACTGCTGGTATTGTATCTACTTTGAGAAGTGATTTAAAAGTTGCCTTAGAGATTGTGTTGTCTACAAGATTCCTCTTGTTAAAATCTATAACGATACATATTCACATATCCCCTTGAACAAGTTTGGTTATCTCATGCGCAAAACGGTATCACCTCTCTGTCCCGACTGCTCAAAGGTAGAAGATGTTTACCACATCCTGATGGAGTGTGTTCGGAGCGAGGCCCATAGAAGACTTATTTTCCATGACAGTTCCACTGGCTTGTGTAACTTACATTTAGCACTCCCCACCACTGATATGACTGGAAAAATACTAAACCTGGTTAAACACGGATTGTCAAAAAGAACAAATACTTCTTAATCAACTTAACTGTACTTACCTTATACTTGTAACTACTTATAGATAGATATACTTGTTACCAGTGCGGTTTTTTCGCTCAGCGAAAAAGCACTGTAAATAAAGAAAAAAAAAAACATTTTCCCGAAAGTTACAGATTATACCTACACGAGGTTTAGATTATATTATTTATGCACACACAAGCGATAGATGAGAAAAGCGTTAACGTTCGACGCGACTTTCATCGTCATCATCAGTTCACATAAGACTAGGCTTCTCTCATCTTACGCCACCGAGTCCGAACTTCGAATAGTCTCAACCAATTTTAACGATAAGAACGTGAATTAAACCTTATTATTCAAACTGTAGTCAAAAGTCACTTTTAATGATAGACTAGAAGTTTCAAAAATTTAGTATTACATTGACAATTCACCCCAAAGATTCTTTATCTAAAAACGCATCCAAAATGTCTTCACATGGCCAGACCCATACCAAATATACATGATATCATCAGAGCAACCGAAGAAATTAAGCCTAAAGACTCTAAAACAGTGCTAGAGGTGTTTATCGACAACGTAAGAAGTAAGTCTTCGAAGGATTTGGTCTTCGGCACTTTGACAGGATGGATGACAGGAGTGACAGTTGTCAAAATAGGGAAGGTCGCCGCGTTTGGTCTGGGGGGAAGTGTGCTTCTTTTACACATTGCTTGCGAGTACGGATTTATTATAGTGAATTGGGAACGGGTAAGAGAATCTGCTGGAGCCTGTAATGTGTGGCTGGAGAGAGTCATAGGTTTCGTTAAGAAAAACAGCTGTTTTTCAGTCGGTATGCTTGGAGGATTCTTCTTTGGCGTTGCGTCTACTTAGTTTTATGATAGTTTTAGTTTTATATAAATGTAATTACTTATTAATAAAGAAAATATACTCTTTGGATCTTTCTTTGCTTAAAAGACGGAGCCTAGCTAAAATTTAGAGAATGGGTTCGAAAATTACATAAATAGTTTGTTAGTTAACAGGTTTCATAATTTTATCACTGCTTCTCGGTGTTTTCGGAACAAAGGTAATAGCTGATCTGTAACAAATCATTACTGCCCACTGCTGGGCTCAGGTCTCCACATCAGGAATAGTCCATCACGCTTGCCCTATGCGCAAGGGGAATTGGGGACTTCACATATTATCTTCAAAGAATTTTGGTGACTTTTCTCAATATGCAGGTTTCCTCACGATGTTTCCTTCACCGTTTTTAGCGAGTGGTTTTGTAATAAACTGTCTTTCAAGTAGGCAAAAATGCAGCAAATTAAAAAAAATACGGTTCCCACGGCAATGTGCCCACCTACCGCCGTGTAAGCCTGTTTAGTTCCTGATTTTATGAAATTGTTATACTATTAGTATCTAGATGACTACAGCTATAGTGTGTTGATAATTTTCGCTCTAAAACAAACATAAGAGCTCTAGTATTGTTTGTTGTTTGCACTAATATGTCAATACTCCTATTTCTATAGAGCTTTATTTAAATTATTTCAAAACTAGCTTTTGCCCGCGACTTCGTTCGCGTGGACTTCAGGTTCGTCCCGTCTAGTTGATGTTCATTTATTGCGAAAATTATTATCCTAAATTAGCCTATGTGTTATTCTGATGTATAAGCTATATTGTGGTAAAGTTTCATTCAAATCCATTCAGTAGTTTTTACGTGAAAGAGTAACAAACATCCATACTTACAAACTTTCGCCTTTATAATAGTATTATGATTAACTTTGTTGTACAATCAACACTGGGCTTTGTTTTTCATCCGAATAGAAGCTTCAACATGAGCTCTTTAGACATTGATTGAAAAAGCCCATGACTTTCCCTAAGATTACCTACATTGTCTTAAGGCTTTGAATTACGAAACTGAACTCGTGTAATTCGAGTTCTCAGTTCTGAGCTTAACTTAATGCCTACAGTTTCACGGAAAACATATTTTTTCTACGGGGAGTGCTCCGAGGAACTATTCGAGATGATTCAACATCCCAGAGCGCTATGACTTGTCCTTCTTCAAACGTGGCTTGAACAGGCTCTCTAAAGTTAGGTCGTAGGTAGCCTTCAGCTTTCCCTGACTTTGCAGTGGTCTATTAGCGACGGTAATTAGGTACATACGATCAGGTGGCCCGTCGACTTGTTTGCCTACATGGCAATAAAAAAAAACTACTTGAACGAAGATAACTAAAACTAAGATAAAAAAACTTGAGAGGTGTCAAGGGACACCCGGATACACCCGGATTTTGATCACAGCGCTATCTAGCATTAATCATATAAAACAAAAAAAGTGTCGTGACAACTTTTTCATAAGAATTTCCGTCTAGCCCCCTTTCGATAACGCGCAATTAAGAACTTCGTTCCAATAAAACAAGGGACAAGATTACTAAAAGAGACCTATATCCAGCAGCGGACATCTACGGCTGATGTTGATAAAGTTGTGTCGAATGCCGGACCTCCTGTCATAGAATTAGCATTTAAGAAATAAATAAAGGAAGATATTATTATGGGTGCCTTCTTACTATAAGGGAGTAAGTTTCTGTAGTCTTCAAAAACAATCCCTACCTTAACTAAAAGTAGGGCTAGGTAGGTTAACAAAGCAAGTCAAATTTGATCTTATGACGACCACTACCTATCATCTGACACGAGAATATTCAAATCGGTACACCCAAACTAAAGTTATGAAGGAACAAATATTAAAAAAAGCTTACAGACGAAATGAGTACCTCCTTTTTAGTCGGTCAAAAAGTGGATCTGTACCTAAACCTTAAAAATGAACAGTACAAAATCATCTGACTCAATAGAGTCTGAGTACTACTAGCGCCATATAAGGAGCTCAACCGTATTCTTCGGCTTTTATTTATTTAAGTCAAAGCAATATCGACCCTCGGAAACAGAAGGTGAGAATTTAAAACAAGGCAAATAAGTAATAATATTCAAGAGATTTTACTCAAAAAAAATATCCTATTCTGTAAGTGAAGAAGCATCTTACATAACTGCAAAAAGCACGTGAGGCTTGAGGAGGGGCCTTAAAGTTAGGTCGTAGGTAGCGACCTCTCAGTGTCCCCTGACATTGCAGAGGTTCATGAGCGACGGTAACCACTTCCTATCAGGTGGGCCGTTGGCTCGTCTGCCTACATGGCAATAAAAAAAAAAGCGACTGCAAGAAGTAAGAACTTCTAAAAAACAGAACAAATACGGGCAGTAGGCTCGTTTATCTACCGTGCCATAAGAACAACAGTCGTGGGTTTTTTTTTTTTTTGTTTTAGTTGGAGGAAATCGCCGGATCCCCACCCGCCCCGCGGGTGGGGTATGTGGGAGTTGAACCTCACTAAAACCTCCAACCGCTCACACTCAGCGTCCGAACCCCGGCTGAGGCCAGAACCCAGCACGGGGTTATGCGGGGTGGCGCGACGCGTTACGCACTGCGGCACACTTTCCCGTCGCGACACCCCCAACAGTCGTGGGTGGTAGTTGTTGAATAGTAGATGACACGATTTTGCACCTTAAATACTAAGAAATCCTCTAAAATTTCATACATTGACAGTAAACTATCTTCTGAAATTCATTACTAGGATCGATTTTAGCGCAGATAGGTAAGTGGTTACTAGTTACTGCTCAGACTTATAAACCTGCAATGGGAGCTGGAGCTCGCGTTGGAATTTACTACGCTAACTAAAATTAGGTAACCTAGATTGAGTCTCGATAAGAAGGTTAGAAAGAAGGCCGATAAGTTACACCTTAAAACATCAAAAAGACTAAAGTTTATAGATAACTTATACTGCTATTGGAACGAAGTTCCTTATCGCGCGTTGTGAAAGGGGGCTAGACGGAAAAAAATCTTACGAAAAGTTATCACTACACTCTTTTTGTTTTAGATGATTATCGCTAGATGGCACTGTGATCAAAATCTTTTAAAAGACGTTCCTTATTTGTTTTAGATGATTATCGCTAGATGGCGCTGTGATCAAAATCTTTTAAAACACGTTCCTTGTGTAATAATTCTTAAAAAAATAAAAATTTATTACAACTCCTTCACTAATTAATCGAAAGGAACTTCGTTCCATCCGGGTGTCCCCTGACACCTCTCAAGATTTTTTTGTCATCATCATTACCAGTAAAAATACACTGCTGGACATAGGCCTCCCTAAGTATCGTTGTTTGTATCCAGTGACTATTAGCAGCCTTAACCTGGTCATCGGTTCATGCTGACCACTCTGCGCCTGCCGATTCCTAGCCACCACTCTAGAACTGCCATCCGTTCTTCGTTTGTAGAGGATCTACATTTCAAGAAAGTAAAATAGTAGTATTTGTAATTACATATCAGTGTCACTTACACTATTACTAAACGGATTCTTTCCACGATTATTTTCAATTGAGCGATCCCGATATTTCGGCACTGTTTCAAGCGCCATGATCACGGGAAGACTGAAGAACTGCGGGTAGGTCATTTAAGAGCAGACAAATCTGTCTACCCTCTTTCTCGTTCGTTTGCCGGTACCACTGGAACTGGAAAGAACCCGTTTAGTAATAGTGTAAGTGATGTAGATAACCGCGAGTGTTTAATTACATATCAGTGTGTCGTCTCGTCAAACAAGAGCTACTGTAGGAATAAGACCTATTTATAGGCGTAAAGAAGACCATCTGATATTCTATCATATTATTATGTTAAATGGCACATCGTCATTTAACGCCTAATATTCTGTGGTTCTTGTAGACTTTCTTTCATTACGAAACGTCCGGCGCAATTTCGTCTGCGTCACAAAGTATCTTTATTAGCTGTCTGCTACCGATAATTACGTTAATCGGTCAAGTAAGTGGCGTGGTAATGATTACCCGAAACAAACACAAAAGTTTTGAGCGACAAGTCATGACTTGTCCTTCTTACAATGCTTAACGAAAGTCCTTAAAGGACATTGCAGAGGTCCATGAGCGACGGTAACCACGTCGAATTAGGTGGCCCTTTAGTTCGACTGTCTACAGACAAAAAAGTAGGTATTTGTATTAAAAATTGCATAACAACAACCGCAGTCTTCAAAGGAGCAGTCGGTCGGATGGAGCCGAAAAGTTTTGAGGCATGAAGAGTGGTAAGTGCGAGAGGTTTTGAACTGGCTTGTGCTTAATCTGTTAAATCCTCTTATATATAAAAATGAATTGCTGTTCGTTAGTCCCGATTAAAATTCGAGAACGACTGAACCGATTTGGCTTATTTTAATCTTGAAATATTCGTAGAAGTTCAGGGAAGGTTGAAACGGTGAGAAAATTTCCTTATGTGACGCAGACGAAGTTGCGCGGGCCAGCTAGTATATTTATAAACAACTAGCTGCCCCGCACAAGTTCGTCTACGTCGCATAGGAATTGTACCCGGGAATTTTCTAAAAGTACTCATCAGGACGCTACATTAGAACCTAAACACGCTGAGGTTATCTTGCTGTTGACGGAGTTCCTGTGACCACCTTCCAGCTCCATCATCAGACCTTAATCTAAGCTACCCTATCTCTCAAGTTGGACCAGACTGCTCACGGTGTGCCAATTTAAATTAAGATCGGTTCAGTACTTTATGAGTCCATCGCGGACAAACATCGTGACACGAGATTTATATATATTTAGAAGATTTAAACGACTTAAACGGTGAAGCAAAACAAAGTATGGAATCCGGTTTGGGTAAACCGATTTTGTAGATTCTTTTTGTTTGAAAGATACTTATATACGACTTCCGTTATAATATCAACCGAAACTATAATGAGGAAATGTCTTAGGTAATGTTTTTACAAACTTTATATTAACTTGCACTGGATGTAACTATGTAAGTTGGGGTAGACTCTTGCAGTCTAAATTTGACAAACTTCCCGGTTTCCGATTGAGCTGACATTTTGCACGCAGATGTACATCGCGTGACAATGCAATAATATGACATAATGGCGCTGATCTGATGATGTATTCGGAAGATGGCCATAGGAACACCTGTACTGAACAAGATATACCCGTCGTATTTGGGCTCGTTTTACTTGTATTATCTAGCATTGTACTGCTACTCAATACCGAGAATATTAAAAGCTTGTACCTATTTAAAGTATTCTTTAAAATAAATTATTAATCTTTAGACCTACTGAACTGATTTCGAAAATTCGTTTACTTAAAAACGATGTTAGGAATAAAATAAGAAGCCGTAAATTTTGCAGATCGGTATTTGAAAACAGAGCAGTTCATAATTTCGGTATTATAGAGCTCTATCGTCGTCATTATGGCAGAGTAGTTAATTTTTTACAACACCATTGGCTAACAAACGGTGAAGGATACATCGTGTGGAAACCTCATCTTCTTATATATAAAAATGAATCGCTGTTCGTTAGTCTCGCTAAAACTCGAGAACGACTGAACCGATTTGGCTTATTTTAATCTTAAAATATTCGTAGAAGTCTAGAGAAGGTTTAAACGGTGACAAAATTTCCTTATGTGACGCAGACGAAGTTGTGTGGGCCAGCTAGTTTTGGATAAGAATTCCAAAAATCTTTCAATGATATGTGGACTCCCCAATCCGCATTGGGCAAGCGTGGTGGACTCTGCCTACTCCTGAGAAGACTTCAACTCAGCAGTGGGCAGTAATGGTTTGTTACAGTACAGTACAGATCGCTATGTCTGTCGATTACAATCTATTAGACATTTGAGTCAATTTGTTTGGCAGTATTATGACTTGGCCGCAGTAGGAGACGTAAATTCGTGTGGCATTGGTGCGCTAAATCATCGTTTTTTGGCAAAAGTAAAAATTAATGTACAGATACAAATCTTCAATTCGGAACTCATGTTTCCTACTCCTGTATCATCCTGGGCTTCATTGCTCAGAGTCATTACGGTGGACGCCGCTCCTAGCTACACAGAAGTTACAGTGGGAGTAAGAGGTGCAAACGGGGCAAGTACCCGAAAATACAAAACTATAAACAATAGCGTCTGATAAGATTCTTAAAATGATTTGCATATGGATAGACCTCTTTTTTTTTTTTTAGTTGGAGAAAATCAACGGATCCCATGTGGGAGTTGAACCGCACTAAAAACCTCCAAACGCTCACACTCAGCGTCCGAACCCCGGCTGAGGCTAGAACCCAGCACGGGATTTGGAGGGACGGCGCGACGCGTTACGCGCTCGGCACTCTTTCCCGTCGCGCTGTCCCCGGTGTATAGACCTCTAGTATATTTATTAGGGGTGTGCGAATAATTCGAACTTACGAATTATTCGATCCGAATCGAATATTAATATTCGATTCGAAACTCGAATCGAACAATTCGAATCTTCGAATTATTCGAAATTCGACGAATATTCGAAAAATTTCGAATAGTTCGAAAGGTTTCGAATAGTTCGCTAGGTTTCGAATAGTTCGAAAAGTTTTAAATAATTCGAAATTTCGAACAGTATCTTCGTTCTTCTTTTTTTTCATTTTCATGCAACGGGTCACACTCACGTTATGCCCAATTATAAAAATAGTAAAATTGACTAGGATGTACATAAATTATCAGGAACAGTAAATTGCTATTAAAACATGCTCCAACACTTGTGCTATTTCCGATACATCGTCGTAGTCAAATTCGATACTATTCGAAATTCGACGAATATTCGAAACTTCTCGAATTATTCGAAATTTTTCGAATATTCGTCGAATTTCGAATAATTCGAAGATTCGAATTATTCGATTCGAATTTCGAATCTAATATTAATATTCGATTCGATTCGATTCGAACGATATTCGCACACCCCTAATATTTATCAGTCTAATATTATTTTTTGTACTTTTTCTTTCGATTTCGAAACTGGAAGTTTCGACATGTTTTGACAATGAAAATAGGTGATTTCGATAAATACATAAATACCAGCAGTAGCACATACAAAGTAGGGATGTTACGAATGTCTATTTGTGCACATTAGGCGAATACCTTTTCAACCATAAGTTCAAGGTTTTTCTTAAACGGTTTTGTTTTATTATTATTTATTCTTGGGTCAAATTTAGTCATTCAAATTTCACCCTCTTCCTGTCAACCGATTAATCTGAAATTTTGTATACACTTTGGATTTTGGTGACAATACAATTATGTTTATTCATTATCATTATAAATTCAAGATGGTGGCCGCTACAAAATGGCGGATAACGTAGGTTTTATCGATGCCATCAATATGAGTATCAAATGAAAGGGCGCAACAAGCAGAATGCAATATACTATAAAAAAATTAAATCCAAGATGGCCGCCGCTACCAAATGGCTGATAACATCTTTTAAAAATAGGTAAAAAAACTTTTTAAGTTAAATGATTCTATGTTAAACATACATTGCATTGTTTAAGATAAATGTACTAAAAACCAAAAAATAATAAAATAGATACAGTCGTGGGAATTATAAAACCGTTGGGCACGTCCATTATCTACAAACGTTGTTGTCTTAATTATAGTGTAACATTACAAAACAAACATTTTAATCAACGATTGTTTTTAGTGCATTTATCTTAAACATTGCAATGTATGTTTAACATAAAACCGTTGAACTTAAAAAGTTTTTTTACCTATTTTTATTTTATTGAAAAGTCAGCAACAACTTCCTAGAGTCATTACAATTCATGAGTACCTAGTATACCTACTATAAAATAGGTACCTTTATTTTCCCTATACTAAATCTACTAGGAAACCCACAAATTATTTTGAGAACGGAGTATCGTAGACCCATCGAGTTTGAGCTCATTTTAAAGGACATGTAGTATCCTTTATTTTTGAAAGATATTATTATTTCAATTGTGTTCGAATGGTAAGAAAATCAAAGTATGATGATGACACATCAGAGAAAGGTGTGAAAAAAGAAATTGTTTTTTTCGTTTTTGTAAAAATAATACCCACTTGTCTTGTTGTAAAAATTTTAGTTATAGTATAGAATTATATATTAAAATATTACTTGTTTATTCAGTCCCTATTCAAGTAGTTAGGTGCCTAAGCTTCTAGTTGCTTTTTAGATGTTTTATTTTGCAATTAACTCACCAATTTACGAATTTTACAATAATTAACGAACATTGCCGACTAGAATACCTTATAGAGAGTTGTTATAAAAACTTAAAATACAGTTTATAGACAAACAGATAAATAACTTAGAGGTTGACCATAATTAATCGATCATTTTGAGGTATTAGATAAAGTTAATTGCCCAAGTTAAAGTATACGAGATAAAGGATAAGAGCATATTCAATTTTTGGACAAACAATTTTTTCACAATTGATATATACAGCGTGGATCTGTAACTTTGTTCCAGCTGAAGTGGGGTGAATGACGTGTTAAAATAAAACTTAGAACCACTTTTATTTTAGGAATTGGATAAAAAAAAATTTCGTCATAGTATGGGAGTCCGTAACTATAGTCGTACATTTTCCAAAAGTTTAACCGATCCAAAAAATAAAAATGGCGCTATGTTGTATTTCAACAGGTCATTCAACTTACTTCAGCTGGGACAAAGTTACAGGTCTACCCTGTACGTTCAATTTCAAAATTTTCAAATTTCAAATTGTCCTGTTTACAGGTAATGTTCCCGTGATACATCCGGAGCCAAAACAGTACCAAGAAGCGAATAAATTACCTAAAGATTTCTGCAAGACTAAACCCCCGCATGTACCCCATGTAGCTCCTAAGAAGAATCACGATACATTCAAAATAAGTGAACTTCAAAGCCACAAGTCTAATGAATCTGTTACTTCAACAGATTCAAATAAAACTGACTATAGTCGTTTTAGTGTTAAAAGCCATTTTTTAAAACGATTCGAAGTTGCTCAGAGCACAAGAGTACTAAAAGATCAAAATTACACTACCAAAGAAACGTGCCATGACAATTCTAATAGAAAATCGAACGGTGGAGGACAAAATGATGCGCTAACTATGATGAAACATGAGGTAATGAATTTATCTATTGCGTTTAGAATAAGTTTACTAAATGCTATTTCTAGTCCAGACACAACACACGACGATGTAAACGCACTAGGAGAGTTTCTTTACAACTATTTAGTAGACTGCCATGGACAGATGCCTCACAATAATTTTATTAAACAAATAATCATAGAGTTAATTTGGAGAGCTAGAAAAGAATACCAGAAGCGTGCTCAGTTCAAACAACCACTACTCACTTGGTCACCAAATATACAGAATAGAGAGAATATACTTGACCTATCGACGAAGCATTCAGAGTCTGAAGATACAACAAAATACAACAATGGACCAATGACATACCAACAACACTATACCCTATTTGCTGACAAATTCAGAGAAAACAATCCTATTTTTTCACCACATAATATAAATAAACCATCTGAAATGGATCAATGTGTTGACAACACAAACGATATAAATGTTGAAGACCAAGATAATTATTCGATTGCAGCAGAAACAAAGTTCAACGAACGAAAATTAGTTACCGATCACACCCCGGGGATCCTGGACATCTCGATTCCTGATCGAGAACTTGTACTGAATCTATCAGTAACAGACCATCATCAGTTAAATAATCGAATAAATGAAATAAATCATCAATTGTACGCTACAATGTCAAGTTCTGATACATCTAACATATCTCATAAGAATATTGCTGGTGACAATCTAAACCGCTGCACTGAAAAAACTATACAAATTCTAGAACAAGTAAATATAAAAGAGGCAATATGTGTTGAAGTGCCTAAATTTGACAAGTCTATGCCACAAATGAACGAACAAACTCAATTAAATTCTAATAAATTTATAACAGAGCAGGTTGATGCTGAAAATAATTTACCTATAGAACAACGAAGTGAAGGAAAGCTCTTTGTAACCCACAATACAATAAATAATACGGAATTATTAACATCAAGTAATGACCAACCGTATTGGCGACCGTTTGTGCGATATACAATGCCTATTACCGATATATCTACAAATAACAAAATTATAAAATCACGAGCAGACCAAATTATACTCAACAGCAATAAAACTATGATATCTTTAACAGATTTCCTTTCTTCAAACGACAATGCATATTCGTCATCTGATGAAGAAAGTGATAATTTAGTAATTAACGAAGACCCTATACAACAATTAAATGACGAAGCTTATGTAAATGAAAAGAAACAATTGGTAGCAATTTTAGATCCAAAATATGATGAAGTATCGGAAAACGAACTTGACGAAAACGAGAATGTGCCATCGAACAAAAAACATAATTTGAATTTGAATACTATCGAAATGTCCGTACAGGATCTTCCAGTGAACAATCAAAACTCTATGCCATCTACGACGCAGATCACATCTTTAGAAACAAATAAAAAATCACAAGCATGTTTAGTAAACAATACAGGACTGACGATAGCTACTGAAGAAGCGTCAAAGAAACACAATAAAAAATCACATGAAAAAGTTAAAGAGGATGATGAGCAATTCATCAATAATTCAAAATCGATCGATAAAAGAAGAAAATTATTTGAATTACTTTTCGATGACCCTCAACCTAATAAAATATCACCTACAAAACAAAATAAAACTAAAGATAAATCTGATAATAACAACGAAGTCACTGGCCAGGACAACGTTGATAAGAATTTGCTTTCTACAAAATACAGACAAGACAAACATTATTGTGATAGTGAATTACTGAAAAACAATAACTATTTATTAGACTCTATATCTGACCAAAAGAGTTCAGATTCAAATACAGTAAGAAATGATTTAGATGTCGATAGTGTTTATAAAGAAAAGAAAAAAAAGAGAAAAAAACATAAAAAAGATAAAAAGCGGCGTTCGAGAAAATATGAAGAGAAAGGAAAAAAGGATAAACATTCTCATAAGAGTGACAAGGAAAAAGGCAGTAGAAAAAGAAGAAAACATTCCAGTTCGAGAAGCAGGGAAGATAACGAGGAAACAACAAGAAAAAAGAAAAAACGTAACACTGATATGCCAATATTAGATGATGATTCTGGCAATGAATCTACATCGAAATGTAACAAGGAAAAAGCGAAAGCTATTATGAAATCCTTTAAAAGATATACAATAAATCAAAACTCTAAAGATGAATCGCGTTCAAAACTATATAGAGAAAGCATTCAAACAAAACAACACACGAAAAGTATAACTGCTGAAGATCATCGACAAAATATTTCAGACGAATATTCGGATGAAGATTCGGATACAGAACAAAATAAAACTACCAAAAAACACAGTTCAAAAACAACCTTACCGATTACTACTCCCGAAGAGTCTAAGAAAGGAGCTGATGAACTGTCGAGTGCAAAACGTAAGACAAAGAAAGTATATGAAAGGGCAGACAACATAACAGAGACAAAACCTTCAGTTGTTGATGAATGTGAATTGAATGAATTGAAGTCAAAATCTAAAGCAGAAATGCCAGATACATCTGTAACAACAACGAGTAGTGATACTGAAAGTAAAAACAAATACAAACGAATTAAGAATATTGACGATGAAGATGCAAGTAGTAATGCATCTGAAACTGAAACAGAAATAGAAAAGCCAATAATAGCTGAGACGAAAGCTTCGGTTTCTAATAAACATGACCTCAAAGAATCAAAGTCAAAATCTAAAGAAGGAAAGCCGAGGAGATCAAGACCAACAACGAGTAGTGATAAAGAAAGTCCAAGCGACTCCGAATCTTCTATCAAACCAGTCAAGAATAACGATGAATCTGAAACTGTAACAGAAATAGGAAAGCCGAAAAAAGCTGAGAACCAAGCTTCAGTTTCTAAAAAATATGACTTTAAGGAATACAAGTCTAAATCCGAAGCAAAAATACCGAGAAAATCAAGATCAACTGTATCAAGGGAAGACAACATTCCAGAAACAAAACCTTCAGTTGTTGATGAATGTGAATTGAATGAATTGAAGTCAAAATCTACATCGATTACAACAACGAGTAGTGATACGGAAAGTAAAAGCAATTCTAAATTAAAATATAAAAGAATTAAGAATATCGATGATGAAGATGCAACTAGTAATGCATCTGAAATTATAAAAGAAGTACGAAAGCCAAAAAAAGATGAGACGCAAGCTTCGATTTCGGATAAACATGACTTCAAAGGATCCAAGTCAAAATCTCAAGCAGAAAAGTCGAGCAGTTCGCCTGTAACAACGAGTAGTGATAAAGAAAGTCCAAGCGACTCCGAATCTTCTATTAAACCAGTAAATAATAACGATGAATCCGAAATTGTAACAGAAATAGGAAAGCCAAAAAAAGCTGAGAACCAAGCTTCGGTTTCTGAAAAATATGACTTTAAGGAATCCAAAGCAAATATACCGAGAAGATCAAGATCAACTGCATCAACGGGTAGTAATAAAGAAAGTAAAAGCGAATCTGAATCTACTTCTAATCCAGTAAAGAGTATCGATAAAATTAGGAATGCATCTAAAAATATACAAGAAGCAAATCGGCCAAAAAAATCTGAAACGCAAGATTCGGATTCCAATAAAAATGATGTCAAAAAAACTAAGTTGAAATCTAACGCAGAAATGCCAGATAGCGATTCGAAAATTAACAGCGAATTTAAATATTTTAAATCAGTAAAGAGTATCGATGGCTCTAGTGATGCATCTAAAACTATACCAGAGGTAGGACCACCTAAAATACCAGAGATGCAACCTTCGGTTGGTGATAAACGTGAATTTAAAGAATCCAAGTTGAAACCTGAAACAGACGTTCCGAAGGATACAAAGACAACAATGGATACTGATACGAAAACTAAAAGCAAATCTACTCGTAGGTATAGACGAATTAAGAATATCGTTGATGAAGATTCAACTAGTAATTCTGAAAGTGAAACAGAAGTATATCAACCGAAGAAACCTGACACAGAAAACGATAATACTAATGAAAAAAGATCTGACAGAAAAGGAAGATCTCACAGCTTGACTGAGAATTCAACGGAAAACAAATGCACTAACAAAGAAACACCAGAAAAAATACCTCATGTTATTATAGAAAGGTCAAACTTATCCGTTTTATCAGAACAAACAAATAAACAAGAAAAAGTAAAATCTTGTAATGATAATTCATCAAAAGTCGCAACGAAGCGACCTCATCCAGACAATGGCAAAGATGATGATTCTGATAAATTGAAAACAGACAATTCAATCCTGAAAGACGTTGCACAAAAAAAGTTGAATGAACGTGAACAAAAACCAAATACATCAGCAGAAATACGTAAGCAAATAAAGTTGTTGGAAAGCCCAATTCATGATATAAAATGCAAAAGAAACGCTGCTCCTGATGATAAACAAAATCTGAAACTAATCAAAGTGCCAGTTAAAAAATTTGTGCCTAATAGGATACCTGAGCATGTGATTCAAAGTAGAATAAAAGAATTAAAAAATAATGTTGAGGCTAAATGTAGAGACACCTTAGCACCAGCAAAACAGTCAGAAACCGTGTTAACTAGTACAACAAAGGAAAATGAAATGCTAAAGAATGAAACTTCTTCGAAAACACCAGTTGAAAAGAAAACACGAAAAAGTAGAATTATTTCTGAAATCGAGTTGTTTACACCAGACAAGATGATATTACGGAATAGTAGAACTACTCTAAAAAATAAGATGTCCAGATCACCCAGTGCACCAAACAAGAAATCAAGAAAAATTGAAACTACAACCAAAAATGAAATTAGGACATCACTTCGTATACAAAGTAAGAAAAACAATGAGATGAAGACAAAACAAAATGAAGTCAAAAAACCTCAACAAAAAACTGACAAACCAAGAAAAACAATAACTAAATCCAAACCTAGAACGAACAGAAAAAAAGAAATACCATACGAACGAAATCAAAATGCTGAAAATATCGTTATACAAAATTTCATAAATAATACAAAGAAAAATAAGGCCAATCAAAGAAATAAACAAATTCAAATATTATCGAACTACGCTCCATTAAATCCCGAAAAACACATAGAAATAAAAATAGTTCATAAACCTGATGGTAAAGTTAGCACAAGACCTGTAACAATAAGTAGCAATTCAGTACAAACGATAACGATAGAAATACCAGAACCAACGAGGTGCGATCATGCGCCTGCCCTTGATGAAAAGTCACTCCAAGTCATTTTAGAAAAATTAAATACGAAGAGCAGTAATAAGCCGGAATCGCCGATACAAAATGTGACACCTATTTTGAAACGTCGTTCATCAAAGTTAGTGGAAAAAGGTAAATCGCTTCCACTTATTATTGATGAACCCATACCAAATGGAAGTACTACAATGGAACCTCTCCATAAAAGTGGGGAAACATCCACTAAAGTGTTGATAGAAGGATCAATGCAAACTGCTGCTAATAAGATGCCGAAGACGCATGCGGAACAAAACTTAACATCTACCGTCAGTGGTTGCCCTTCGTCCTCAAATACCAACGAACAACCACTGCAAAAGGTTGTAGAAAATTCAGGTCAACATAATATTGTAACCACCGTAGCACAAACATCACATCAAAATGTACCTAGTTTGGTACAGACACCAGTTCAAAATGCAATACCTGTCATCGTAAGCTGTCCTACAATTGCAAATATTGAACGACCACATACTGTTATTGAGAGAGCCCCTCCACAAAAACTAATGATACCACAAAACTATACATATGTTGATAACTATCCTACACCGGATTCAAATAATCCCCCCTACACGTACACAAATATGTGTGGGACTCCTAATATAGCTCATATTTCTCATATTTCTCATATGACCCAAAATATTTATAATTATTATACTCCCAACACTGTACCGGAATATCAAATGAGACCACCAGAAACTCAATTGAACTATCACAATTTAGGATGGGTCCAGCCCACAAATACAGCAGGAATTCAGCCGGTAAATTCAAATGTACACTACGTACCATCAGTTGCGATCCAAGACATTAATGTCACAAATCAAAACTCCGTAATGGACACTCCACTATATTACCAGACTGACGCGCAAGGCAATATATCTCAGATACAGAACTTAGAACATTATTTACCAACATATGGTGCGGCACAAAATGAACACGAAATAACATCACATTCAGTTGAAGCTGAGTTTCAAGCGGATGTTAAAAGGATGACTGTCGATCATTCCATACCTATGAATAATACAAGCCCAAAAGAAAACACACTTTTAAGTTTGCTAACTGCAGACCCTACGACCTCACAGTCCATAGATCCTGCGCCTGACAATTTAAGTTCTGACTACACCGATGATGATGCCACAATAGAAGACGTTGAAATAAGCACTATGGATATATACGCTAACCGTAGACTCAAGAAAAGACTTGAACTTTTAAGCAAACTACCGCCAAAAACTACTTCAAATTTAAGACGACGACCAAGGAGCGTCTACGACGATCCAAGGTTTATTGTGACACCCAATAAAGTGCTCGAAGAAACGTTTAAAGACTATATAAAAGAAATTAATGAAAAAGATGTTCCAAGTAATGAATGGGATCATGAAGAAGCTCGCCTAAGAGAATACGAAGATATAATAAAAAAATATAAAATCCGAGATAATACGAGTTACAAATCCAAATACATAGTTGGATTGTCATTGCTTAATCAGAAGAAAAAAAAAGGTAATTCATTAATAAATTAATAGTTTGGTTTTTATTTTACCTTTCTTTTCTATTATTTAACGATGTTGTTGCGAAGAGTTTTTGTGACTAATTTTATTTTATCATACAAATTAAGGCTCATAAAAAACATACATAATTGCATGCGACATTATGGATCAAAACTAGAATATTAATTTCATGAACATCCAACAGAAAACAAATTAAATATGCAAGAAAAAGCTTTGCGACAGGAAACAAAAAACTCATTTGTCGATCCCAATATAGAAATTCGGTGTAATTCAAAATTAAATAAGCCAGCTTCACCCGAAGATTCAGAAGATGATATTGAAATACAGGAAGACATCCTGATGCGGTCGTTTTTGGCACAAACTTCAGACGAAGGTAAGTTTAATTTTTTTAGGGATCTCTTAAAAATATTACGAATATTTTTGAAAAATTATCAAGGCATAACGAGGGAAAGCGATGACCAAAAAATGTATGTAAATGTATGTAATTAATAGTGATTTCTGATTTATGACAACAGTCTTTTTTTTTATTGCCATGTAGGCAGACGAGCCAACGGCCCACCTGATAGGAAGTGGTTACCGTCGCTCATGAACCTCTACAATGTCAGGGGATACTGAGGGGTCACTACCTACGACCTAACTTTAAGGACCCTCTTCAAGCCTCGTTTGAAGAAGGACAAGTCATAGCGCTCAGGGAATACCGAGGAAAGGAGCTCATTCCATAGCCGGATGGTGCGCCTATTTGTAATAAGCAGCATTTAAAACAAACAAGTTTGAATGATACTTTAATATTTTCATTGTATTCACAGATTATAAAAGTACATGGAGAAATTTATTGAAGAAAATGAGAAGACTGGTTAGTGATAACGATTTACACGAATCAAAGAAAGACAACACTTACTTTAATACACAGAATCACCTACCACTTGGAAAGACAGGGACAGAAAATATTGCTAAAGAAAAAGAAAATAACGAATCCATAGAACTGAATCGAGTATCGAAGATACCTGACGAAAGAGTAAATTCATTCACTGAACAGAATGCAGAAAATATACATTTAAATGATATAAATCCTAGAGATTTTGAAACAATTGCAAAAGAATTCGCCAGAGAGGATCTTGGAGGGAGACGTAATATGCAATTCAATTGGCCAAGGTACGAGAGCTTCATAAAAAAAATTGTAATATTTCATTCAGGTATCCTATTCCTCCTCTTTCGTTTAGAACAGAGCTGTTTTGACATGACAACGTGTTATAAATTGGTTTGCCGGGTGACACTTCAAGAAACTGCGTTACGCTCCGCTCACGTTATGCGCTCACAATGAGAGCGAATGAGAGGCACGGTTCACTTTTTATGTCTGTCTATCTCGCTCATAGGCGGGCTAACCATACCCGAGTCGTTGTCACGTAAAACTTTCACCCGTATACCGACTTTACAGGCAACCAATTTTTTTTTATAATGGGATACTGCATTTTACTGAGACAGTTGCTTTTGTGTACACTACAGACAACCTGTCTAGATTAATGGTTTGTAAGTTGATTTTTTTTATTGCAAGATAGAAAGATAGACGAGCCTACGGCCAACCTAATGATAAGCGGAAGCGGAGCCGAACAGTGGAAGAGCGCAACGGTTCCAAGTGAAGGTGGTGAACCTTGCCCCTGCGGCGTGTGGTGCGATGGTAAATTCTCTAGCCCTCTGTGTGCTCAATAAAATTTCTCTTTCTTTCTTTGAAACTCCCTATTTTCTTAATAACCTCCTCGTAAGCGATCGTATGGTTCCATCGCTCATGGACCTCTGCAATGTCCTACCTAACCTTAATAGTTAGTTTCCTCAACCCTCGTTTGAAGAACAACAAGTCAAAAGCGCTAAGGAAACACCAGGGTCGGGACTTCATATTCGTTCTGAATGACATACATTTTAATGAAAATCGCATTTTACAGGTCGCCGTAAAGAAATAGAGGACCTGCATCGCTTGCACGAAAATCTCAAGTTGGAATATGCTCAAATTTACGCGGTTATTGTAGAGGAAGCGAAATATGCAATATCATTGTTATGTAAACGAGATCAATTGGCTGAAGAAGAACGTAATGCGAGAGCAACGTTGGAAAAACTCTACAGCGCAATTACAATAATTAAGGCAGTACCAAATATATAAAATTATACTCGTAAATCCACTCAACTGGGAATGTCACTATTCGCTAGATGGCGAAACGGGGGACTTCGTTCGGAATAAATACCGTGTTTGAGCCCCTTTCTAAAAACATTTTTTTCCATTAATTTTTAATTTTGATTTTTAATTAAATCTTATATTTTTGTAAATCTTTATTACTAAACGACGATGTATTGCATTTTCAGCGAAAATATATCATGTCCGTAAAATATGAGACGATTAAAAAATGTAAACAAAACAAGTTTTAGAACTGTGCTCAATTTTGGCTCCTGCCACAGACTTGGCAAAAGTAAACAAACCAATTTGGTTGCTGATCCCAGTTGAGTGGATACCTATATATATCGATGTAATAAATCTAAAGGGAACTAGTAATTCGTTAAATATCGTTAATGAAAGGTATTTACAATTTTTGATGGTTGAAGCTTCGATAAAAAACGATGATGATGTAAAGGTTACTAGTTTTTACATTTACGATTCAATAGAATTAAGAAAAAAATATAAATTGAGGTACATTATATTAACCACTCGTCTGGGAACTTCAATTTTCGTTAGATACTAGTCAATGTTCGTTCGGAATCACTACCTTGTTTGACCTTCTTCTACTCTTAGAATTATCTTCTGGAATCTTATAGAATTATTTTTTTCAATTTTAATGAAACTGAATATTTTTTTACATTACTATATCTTTAAAAAAAGCTTAAACACTACCTGTGATACATTTTGGGAAAAAATACTTATATTATCTCCGTAAAATATGAGACGATAATAAAATGTAAACAAAAACAAGTTTCCGAACGAACGTCACCTCGTGCTCAATTTTGGCTCTGCGACTTGGCATGAGTAAACAAATCAATTTTGATCTCGTTTCCAGTTGTGGTTATAGTTGCACTGTATTAACTAGTTCCTCTTAAACTTGAGTATATTATTATGATGTAAATATTAGGACAATTGCATTTATAACTGAAAAAACCATGTCCTTTCGTCGCCTCAGTGCTTGTTTGGCCAATCTGTCATTTTTTACGAAAATGACTTTTTAATGCAGTATTATAAAGAATAAAATTTCCATCCGACTGGTAAAATATTTTTTTAAATATTCAATTCTAAAACAATAAAAATCTCATTTCAATTTTTTTCTCAACACGGCACTTAACGAAAATTCCGTGCTTGTTTGCTGTCTCCTGTAAAATTTGCTCGAGTGCAGATTGGCCAAACAAGCACTGAGGCGACGCTTTGTAATTAATGAATTATTCTTATGAATATAGGTTGTGTAAAACAAGATTGTATATATCGTGTTCAGAATATCAAGCAATAAATTTTAAACTGTACGTGAAGTCGTAAACTTTCAGTGTTATGGATATTTGGAACTATAGAGTAACATTTTTTAGATTCACGTCAATTATTTGGATTAAATCTTTCGGAAATCAATTATGTCGAATTAATTGTAGCCTTGTAGGAAAATCCAGTGATTTAGACACTGTACAAGATGACTTATAAATGATTGAATTAAAGGATGATTGATTCTTAGCTCGTAAAAATAAACGAGTCTTTTGTTTTATTCCATTGTTAGGCTTAATTGTCAAAAAGCTCAAGTACCTTGTACACACTAGTTTTAGGTTATAATTTAACCGTTGAAAAAATCCGGCCGATTAGAAATTATCAAAATTATAAATAGAAATTCGTTGAATCGTTCGTCCATTGGATATTAAAACAACGAAATATCGTTTAACTGTAGAATCTCACTTTAAAACATAATAAAATGCCCAGGAAATGGGTATTTAGTAAAACTAGTATTTAAAATGGCGCGAATTCAACAACCGGTTGCCATTTGTTGTTGTGAATTCATGGTCTTTAGGCACAGGGTTACAACCATACTGCAAATTAACGTAAAATGTTTTCATAAGAAAAACATGTGCCATCAAGCAGGTTGTTAGCCTTTATCTGTCATGTAATGGCGGATTAATAAATAATTTAATAATAATTTAATATATTTATCTAAATGTTACATAACGTAGTCACTAACCACTTGGTTACCTGCACTTCTAGCAGTTGAAGATTGTAAATAATTCAAGTTTAGTAAACACGTTAGCCACTCAACTGGGAACGTCACTTTTCGCTAGATGGCGAAAATGGGGACTTCGTTCGGAATCACCACCGTGTTTGAGCCTCTTTTTAAAAACGTTTTTTCCAATAAATTTTAATTTCGATTTTTAATTAAACCTTATATTTCTGTAAATATTTATCATTAAACGACGCTGTATTGCATTTTCAGGGAAAATATATTATCTCCGTAAAGTATGAGACGATTAAAATGTGTAAACAAAACAAGTTTTAGAACTGTGCTCAATTTTGGTTCCTGCCACAGACTTGGCATAAGTAAACAAACCAATTTTGTTGCTGATCCCAGTTGAGTGGATAAAAAATAAATTTCATAGAGACGATGTGCGAAAATGTCGGCTCTTTACTGTACTTATTTTTTGGAAAAAATGGTACGTAAGAATAAAAAGTAACAATTAATCAATAATGTAGCGATTTTGATTTACATTAGATTAGGAATAGTTTATGAAAAACGCAGTTTACTAAATTATTGTCTGAAATGCGCGACTGTCTTTTTTTTCTTCTTCAGAAACCGGACTGTCTTAACAAAACAATCAGAAAGGAAGCACCAATTTGAATTCAAATAAACTTTTCCAAGAAATCAATCTCTACAATATATATTTGTAATATAAAATATGGGAAATACAAAATATGTTTTCCTTGGATACAAAAATATAGTTGACAATTACGTGTGTTGTGCAGAACATTCAGATTCACTTAGTTTTTGGATCCTGGATATCCTTAACCCACTCTGTATTAAGAAATATTGAACTAGCATTATTACGTAAGACAATTCTTACTAGAGTAAGATGTTTTAGATGTTGTTTTAGCAATTCATATACATATTACTATTGCTTCCTGTACTTAATTTAAGTTTAAGTCTTGTCTAGTCAATATGTAAGGGGTGGGCCATATAAAGTTTGCATTTTCCAAAAGTTCGACTGTCATGTTGGCTGGCATGTTGCGCCATCCTGTTGAAACCAAATGTCGTCCATGTCATACTCTTCAACTTTTGGAAACAAAAATTCGTTGAGCATGGTACGGTAACGCTCGCCATTGACCGTAACGGCGGCTCCTTGCTCATTTTCGAATGATGCCGCCGGACCAAAACCCACATCAAACTGTAACTCATTGTAGGTGCATTGGCTTCTCAATGGTGACGTATGGATTTTCCGACCCCCAGATGCGACAATTTTGCTTATTGACATAGCCCCCGAGGTGAAAATGGGCTTCATCTGAAAAGACGATTTTTTGGTAAAAATGCTCATCTTCGGCCAAACGATCTTCTGCCCATTGGGCGAACCGAAAACGTCCCATTTCGTATATGTCAAACCTTTAACTAAATTATGAACACAAATTAAATGACATTTGAGCTGTCATTCTCTAAATAAACAGTAGTTCAAAATGCAAACGTTAGATTGCCCATCCTATATGTTTAAAAATTTTTAAGAAAGAGATAATTTATAGTCAATTTCTCTTGAAATCACTGTTATTATTCGTCAGATGTTGTAGCTGAAACCGTGAAAAAACCATAAATAAATACACATAATTAAATTGAACATGATTGTAACTGCCTTCGATCTCGATGGAATATTTAATTTAATTATATTTCATAGATTATATTATTTATATATATGTATGTGTGTGTGTTTATATTAATATGTGGTAGTATCTTTATAGAAGTAAGTATTATAGGAGAGTTGAAAACCAAATAGTATTCGGTGAATTACGAATATTCTGTGTTCTTCTTCTAGCCACTCGTCTGGTTTCGTAAATTTTCGCTAGACGGCGAAACTGGAATCGCTCCCCCGGAATTCGTTCGGCATCACCAACTTGTTTGACTATTTTATAAAAATGCTATATTCCATAAAATTATGAATTCGATTTTAACCTAATTTTCTTGTTATTCTATATTTTTAAAATACATATTGGACAAAAAATATATTATCTCCGGGAAATATGAGTCGATAATAAAATGTAAACAAAACAAGTTTCCGAAATAACGCGACGTCATGCTTCAAGAAAAAGTCGTGGTGGGGTAGTGGTCGAAGCGCTTCCTTCCGTACGGGAGGTCGCGGGTTCAAATCCGGCCGGCTTGTACCTCTAAATCTTCATATGAAAAAGATTTATGTGCAATTTTTCACAACACCACTGACTATAAACGGTGAAGGAAAACATCGTGAGGAAACCTGCATATCGGAAAAGGGTTCTAAAAATCCTTTGAAGATATGTGAAGTCCCCAATCCACACTAGGCAAGCGTGGTGGACTATGCCTAATCCCACTTCTGAGGAGACCTGAGCCCAACAGTGGGCAGCAATGGGTTGGTACAGATCCCAGATCCATGCTCAATTTTGCTTTCTGCCACAGACTTGGCAAAAGTAAACAAACCACTTTTGCAGTTCCCACTTGAGTGGCTAGTCTTGTTATACGAGCGATAGTCTAGATTTAATTTTATTCTCCAATGACATTTTTATAAAAAAATAGTAAAATTAGATTTACATACCCGTGATCCTAACAGCCATCTTGAATATATGCACACACAAAAGAAGACATGTTTTAAACCTTCAAACAATATTGTTTGAAAGTACCAAAAAAAATGCTGCACTTTTCACTGGAATATTTATTTTAGAAAATCACATGTTTTTTCTTGTTGTCTACATTTTCAGTTTATTAAAAACTTTTAACAACGTCCAAGAACGGTAAAAAATCGTACGCGGGTAGTCTGAAACTGAAAGTTTTAATTGGGAGATTCGAATAGGGTGAAATACCCAGATGCTATCTTACTGCATCATACATCTCCAAATTTGTTTTTCTTTTTTAATAAAAGCAGATCCTCGCAACTTTGTCTCCGACAAAAAGGAGTTCAGGAAGCATTGTTTTATTTAAATAGACTTTCAAACCTGTACATCATTTTTTTCTCTAATCAATAGTTTTCGCACGCGATGTACGAAAGGTTTATAAGTAGTTTTTGAGCTCATCACGACCAAACAAAGTCTTTCTCTTTATAACCATTCAACTGGGAACGTCACTTTTCGCTAGATAGCGAAACTGGGGACTTCGTTCGGAATCACTACCGTGTTTGAGCCTCTTTTAAAAAAAAAAATACCAATAAATTTTAATTTAGATTTTTAATTAAACCTTATATTTTTGTAAATCTTTATCATTAAACGACGCTGTATTGCATTTTCAGCGAAAATATATTATCTCCGTAAAAAATGAGACGATTAAAAAGTGTAAACAAAAAAAGTTTTAGAACTGTGCTCAATTTCGGTTCCTGCCACAGACTTGGCAAAAGTAAACAAACAAATTTGGTTGCCGATCCCAGTTGAGTGGTTAAAATTAGTCTATACGAGTAGAAATGTCAAAATTATAGCATTTGTTGTATGTGCAGTATTCATATTTAATCGGGATGATAACATCTATATTTATTGGAAAGAAATCTATTTGGTTTTCTTCTTTAATTAAAATAGTGTTTAATTAAGATTGTAGTGTAAATCGATTCCATTACAGATGTACTCAGAATTCAGAATTTTCAACAAAACCACTAGAAAGTCAGTACTTTTGTTTCCGTAAGTACTATGTCTGTACTAGAATCGAGTGAAAGCCCTCAGATTCCTTCAAGATAAGATTTTTTGCTGTTTTACACCCTGACATTTAGGTAATTACATCATACAACTATTTCAGGGTGTTAACATAAAATAACTATAAAAAAAATGCTTCATGTACCTATAATAACGCTCTCTAGAAACCACTCATCCACATTTCCTAGATGTGTCAAATGATTGCGAGAGCGAGTGTCAAAAGTTGCAGAAATATCTTACAAAACGATGAAATCAAAAGTTAAATTGCAAGAAAACAAGAGTGCAATTAGTTAACACTAACTAACTATAAATTTATTCAGACACTCGCGGTTTTCTATAATACTTTCATGCATTTTCAACGGGTTCTTACCACGATATTTAATTAACTGAGTTGTCGCGATATTTCAACGTTGTTGCAAACGTCATGATCACGAGAAGACTTGGATACTGCGAGTCGAATATCGTGGTAGAACCCGTTGAAAATGCATGAAACTAACTAACTAACCTGTCAAAATGTTGGTACATACAGAAGCTATATTTTTGATTATTATTCTATGTCGTAAGTGTGAAGTCCCTTAGTGTTAATTCGTTTAGTGTCTTGATGTTTAGTGTAAGGGACCGATTATTTTTGAAGAATTTGAAGTGTTTATGTGAGAAGGAATCGAACAGGGCCGAAAGACTTGAAGTCAAAATTTAATTGTAAATAGTTTTTATCGTTTTATATGTGTATAGTGTACTGTCTTGAAAATAAAGATATTCCATCTAGAATTACTTTTATTTCAATTAACATTAACATCTAAATATGACAAAACAAGACAAAGAAAGTCATAGACTACAGGCCCATGAAGAAAAATTATGGGTTGTTTGAACCACCAGGTGACCTATCTAAAACGAAATTCTAGCATAAAATAATAAGATTCAGTACTATGCCGTCACTTGTAAGCTGGCCAACTGAATGCAGGTGAGCATTCAGGGGATTGCAACCATCGTTTTTTCCCCTTGTCGCATGATTTTTGTACGGCGTTGAGGAATAATGGATTAGAAGCAGTATTTAAATAGTATGATACAGATGTCGTACAAAATCAAATGACTAAATATACCCCGGTAATTGTCGGAAAATTAAAAAAAAAATCCGACTTTGTGGCCCAACATTTTTGTACCCATAATTTTTCTTCATGGGCCTGTAGTCTATCAAGATCAAAATCTATCTTTACTATTATAAATGCGAAAGTAAATATGTCTGTCTCTCTCTCCGACCTCTCAACCGATTTTGAAGAAATATGGCATAGACTATCTTTAGACCCTGAGAGAAGATGCGTAGGCCCGCTAATTAACAATAAAAATAAAACACTGTACTGTACTGTAACAACCCACTACTGCCCACTGCTGAGCTCAGGTCTCCTCCGAAGAGGGGTTAGGCATAGTCCACCACGCTTGCCTAATGCGGATTGGGGACTTCACATATCTACAAAGGATTTTTAGAACCCTTTTCCGATATGCAGGTTTCCTCACGATGTTTTTCGTCACCGTTTATAGTCAGTGGTGTTGTGAAAAATTGCACATAAATCTAAAAAAATAAAACACAAAAAGTCTAATTTATAAAGTTTTATTCAATCCAAGAAACAGTCAACTCACTGGACTGTCTTCATATAGGTATTTTAAATGTTTTGAAGTCCCGAATTGCCTATCTCAATTAACTCCAGCAACAAAGTGAGGTGCCTAATATTATTAATATGATTCCCAATATTGAACCTAAAACAAAGGAAATTAAGATTCAGATCTTTTCAAATATAATAATCTAATTAATCACGATTTAATTATAACATTATACTTCGGCCGCACAAAGAATGCGTTCCTGACACGTAACTTTGTAATGGCGTTGCAGTTACGATAAAAATATTTTTGCTGTTTGTTTACCGTTTCAACAATTGATAAGCATTAAAACAACATTATTATATCAATAATCAATGAATGTTATAATTTTGTGCCAAACTGAGTGTCAAATAACTTGGTAAACAATATTTTTCTAATCTAACTGATAGGTGTCAGGAACGCATTCTCTGAACGGCCGAAGTATAAGTGTCGGTTTTGTTCAATTAATATTTTTAACGCGCAATATAATGTTTATCTCGGGTCAGTGATCTTATCTATTGAGTTTCATTTTGGAGATTACGGTTTCACTATCGATAGATAAATATAAAAAAATGTATTTTATTCTGGAGGTAATATACATCACACACACATCTACTATTACAATATGGTGTATTGAATCGATGTGGAAGTTTTAAGCGTCCCCTCCAGGGAAACTACTAGAAATAATGATTTTAGCTGTACCTATTTGTACATGAAGTCGAATCCCTACTAATATTTTAAATAAGAAAATAACTCTGTCTGTCTGTTACGCTTTCCCGCTTAAACCTCTGAACCGTTTTAGATGAAATTTGTCACAGACAATCTTTAGACCCTGAGAGAGACATTTTAATTGAAAGAGACGCAGATTGAAGAAGCCTGTATCCTTACGTTTATCAAGTGGTTTGTCAAGACCAGCTGCGGCTCCGGTGATAGCTGTCAAAGCGAACGTCACTCCGTTAGCGACCGGCACTGCCACAGACAATGGTGCTAGCTGAACGGCTCGTAAATATACCAGGGAACCAGACTGGTTAACCAGCCAAGGAACTACGTACTGTAATGTCAAAAATCTATACAGGGTGATTTCCTAGTGAGGGTACATATTGAAGGTCATGGTAGTTGATGGTTATATACGACCAGTAAAAATATTATTACCAAAGAATATGGCTTAATGCCTTAGTAATCGCAACCTAAAATTCTTGCATAATGATGGTTTTTCGACAACTGATGGGTGTGGCGGAGGTGTGGGGTGCGCGAGATCACTAGAGGTCATTAGTCAACACTCCGAACACTCTTAAGCCGAAATTGCTTATGTTTGAGGTAGTTTTGTCGAATTTAGATTTAAAAAAAAAAAAATTGTAGTTTTACTTATTTTTTGTAATATTCCGTATTAGAACAGAGTACTCATCACCCTCCTGCAATATGTACCCTGTCTAACAAATCAACCTGTATAAGCTTTATATTAACTTGCACTGGATGTAACTATGGAATCAATCTAGCTAAATTTGTAAGCTAAGTTTCTGATTGAGCTGAGATTTTGTACGCAGATGTATATCGCGTGAAAATGCAATAGTATGAAAAAATGACGCTGATCTGATGATGGATTCGAAAGGTTGTCATAGGAACTCTTGTGTTAACAAGATAGACCCGTCGTGTTTGTGCTTGTTTTATTTGTAGTAGCTAGCAGTTTACTGCTACAGGAAATCCAGGATCTGAAAAGCTGGTGTTTAAAAAGTATATTCTTTAAAATAAATTATAAGTTCTTGAAATTAGCGCGTTCAAGCAAACAAACTTGTCATAGATTTAGAAAATATTCCAACATCTTCTTTCTATAGTCGCACCATCTGGCGTGGAGGTGAAGTTCATCTCTACTATTTGAAACCACCACGGTCGTCCATGATTCGTTTCAGGATTTTTTTTGTCTGGTATGGAATAGGGATTTACGAATATTCGCGAATGCATGTATTTGAACATTCGCATTCGCAAAAAATCATGCGAATGTTATGCGAATGTTTTGACAAAAGTAAGGAGGATGTTGTATGGATGTAGAGGGATTCATACAGAGCCAAAATAAAGGTCTTTAACTGCCCTTTAAAATGAGCCCAAACTCGATCTGTCTTCGACCTTTCGTTCTCAAGATAATTTGCAGGGGGGGTTTCAATTATTTGGTGGGGGGGAGGCAAGTATCCCCTACATCCCATGTAGATCCAGGATAGGTAAAATATAGGTATCTATTTTGTAGTACCTATAAATTACAATGACTTTTGGAAGATAAACCTGACTTGTCAGTAAAAAACCTTGAACTTTTTGTTTGAAAGGTCAACATTCGCATTCGAATTCGCATTCGCGAATGTCCAAATATCAACATTCGCAACATCCCTAGTATGGAATAAAAGCCTAATTCCTTATGAATGAGGTCTTTGTGGCGCTATTACTTGTCCTTCTTCAAACGCGACTTAAACAAAGGCTTTTGAGATAGGTCTTAGGTGGCGAAGGAATCATGAGCGACGGTAATCACTTACGATCTGGTGACCATTGAGGTGTCTGCTTCCACGACAGTAAAAAAATGTATGTTAATCCATGTCAAGTACTCTACCAACCCATTACTGCCCACTGTTGGGCTCAGGTCTCCTCAGAAGAGGGATTAGGCATAGTCCACCACGCTTGCCCAGTGCGGATTGGGGACTTCACATATCTTCAAAGGATTTTTAGAATCCTTTTCCTTCACCGTTTTTAGTCAGTGGTGTTGTGAAAAATTGCACATAAATCTTTTTCACATTTAGATTTAGAGGTACAAGCCGGCCGGTTTTGAACCCGCGACCTCCCGTTCATGTCAAGTAAATCTAGCAAATTGTTTTGCAAACATCTTCTAGTAAACTAATAATATTAACAAGTCCAGTTATCTACCTTCCAATTGCTCAACAGAAACCATATTTCAGCCCAGACTTGGCCAAGAATTGTCGCCGCTTTGACGTCACGAAAACCTTTTGTACCCTGACGAATGAAGGGGTTCGTACAGCCCCATAAAACTCCGGTTATCAACAACAAACCTGAAAATTTGTACATAAAATTGAAGATAGTTAAGTACTGGGTGGTATTAGCCCAAAGGGAGATCTCTGACCGGGCGAGATAGTGTATGCCCGGTCAGGCTAGGATCATGAGCTACAGTAACCACTTATGAGTGACCCATTGGCTCGTCTGGATACATGGCTATAAAAAAAGCCCGCTGTGGTAGATTTTAGATATTGTATTTATTTGCCGAACGTTGCAAAAAACGATAGTGCGATTTAGAAGCTGCCGCTATTATTGGCTAATTATTATTAATTTCTAATTGTTAACTGTAAATGTAATAGACATTATTTTGAACTAAATTACAGAAGAGACAGACTGACAGAACATACTTAACTCATGATGCATTAGAAAAATCAAAATCAAAATTATAACTGTAGTTATGTCACAATGAGTTAAAAAGAAAACAAGAACATATTGTTTACTAAGTTTACTATACTGTTATCGCATCAGTAAAGGGGGGCTTTAGGATCATTTTTAGATATTTAACTCATTTTTGCATTTTTTGCAAAAGTGACAGTGTTGCACCGGGGGTGCGATATGTAAATTAATATCTACAAGTTACTGGAGTATTTTAATGGGAACTTGAATTAAAATAAACAAATAAAGCACCAGTAAATGTATTTTATTACATTATGTACATCATTGAGCCCACATAATTGGAAATAAGATACAACATACAAAACTTATACAAAATAATCAAACACTAAAAAAATATATTAATAATCTCAAAATAAAACATTATCCACTCAACTGGGAACGTCACTTTTCGCTAGATCGCGAAACTAGGGACTTCGTTCGGAATCAATACCGTGTTTGAGCCCCTTTTTAAAAACATATTTTACCAATAATTTTCAATTTAGATTTTTAATTAAACCTTATATTTTTGTAAATCTTTATTACTAAGACGCTGTTTTGCATTTTCAACGAAAATATATTATCACCGTAAAATATGAGATGATTAAAAAATGTAAACAAAACAAGTTTTAGAACTGTGCTCAATTTTGGCTCCTGCCACAGACTTGGATAAAGTAAACAAACCAATTTGGTTGCCGATCCCAGTTGAGTGGTTAACCTAAAAATCACTTAAATACGCCACTAAAAATCAAGTTGGTCATGTTTTTCTTATTGACCTAGTTTAACACCAATAGTCATCGGTTTTACATCACTAAAGAGTGTAGAATTCTGATCGATCCAATGCACAAACATTGTTCCATAGACCATACATATTTCAAGTAACATTATACAATCATTCTCGGCCCTATGAGCTACGCCTTGAGGATGTTTCCCTAAAACCCTTCGGTAAACTTGCTCCAACTTATAAGACTCTTCTGGCTTTTCAGCATTTTCATAAAACAATCTACGTACAACCTTCTTTGGCAAATCTCTCACAATTTTCCTACGTTTAGGTGTTGATTCGTTAACCGTTTGCATTGACGATGAAGGTTGATGGAAATCTATTACATCGGTAAAACTTTTTAATTCCTCCATTTTTGAATTTAGAATGTCCAGATCGTAGAAACTGTACAAACTGTCTGCACAAAGTATTTCATGTGCAAATTTTACGTTAAGTTTTTCCATGTTATTTTTTAGTATTGGGAAGTCAAAGGAATGTCCATTATGTGCTATTAAGCACACCGGTTCGGTGAGAGCACTGAGGAATGTGTCTATTATTGAGAATGTTTGCAAGTTGAATGTTGGTTCTTTCTCCAAGAGGTCGTTTGATAGCCCGGTCACTCTCGTAGATTCTGGACTAATCATCTTGCGAGGGTACAGGCATAACGTAAGCTTGTGTTGAACCCGCGGGGTCTCTCCAAAAGGCAAATCTGGCACATGATCACGTTTTACAGCCACTAAACTTATTTCCGTTATTTTTGTTGTGTTTCCGTCGTAACACGGCAAATTGGAGGTTTCCAAATCGAGAAAAACGTAGGTCTCGACGCGTACCATTTTAAAATTTTAAATAAAGAATTCGTATTGTGGTTACGAATGGACTGGTTGGATATACATTGATAACTGTGCTTACCAAGTTCCTGCAACATTTCTGACTCATATCTGCTTATTTCAGTGCAAATTAGATGACGTCAATTAAGAATATATATTAATTAAGTATATATATTTATATCTGCTACTATCTTCAATGCACTGCACTTAACATGCACCAATATGGCAGTGATAAGTGTTAACAATACCAGAGCCTATAAATAAGGATAAGGTTGAATAATCAACTTTTCATGCCGAAATTTCTACACAAAACTTACGTTACGTATTATTAAGGTTTAATAAAATTAATCTTGTTACTGTTTTTGTTCACAAATTAAAATACAAATAAACGTCAAAGAAAATTTCAAAACTTAATCTTTTTTTTTTAAGAATTTGTTTCTGTTAACATTACGGCTTCTGGTTACATGACCGTATAGCTCGTCTTAAATATTTCAACACTCATTCAGTTACTGTTTTCACCTGTTTCATAGTGATATTCTGCAATCATGTACGAGTTTTTGGGTCACCTGGTGATAAGTGGGAATAATCAAACAGCGAAAACTGCGCCCCGTGAGCAAAAAACGTCATAACCTATTTAACGTTTATTTTTTTTATTATTGCAAGCTGATCCTGCTAATTCATCTGCATCTTAAACAAATGCCTTTTTTTCACGGAAAATGTACTAAGTTGAGCTAACTGAGGTTTATCGCTGCCTGCTAAGGTGTACGTTGAGCGTTTCCCTAGGTTCATCATTAATCATTCAATAATTTGAATTTCATTTTTCACTAGTGATGGTCATACCTAGAGGCACAGACCATACATATATCCTAGAGGTAATCAATTTTATGTACCTAGGGGAAATTTATTAAGGAAGGCATTTCTACGATGTCGAATAAAAAATGCTCATTAACAAAATATTCATTTATTTTATTGAGCAGTCAGGTTACATAAATATAGCAAGTAAATTAAAGTGTATAATAATATATTCAATAAAACACACATTGTCGAACACATTCACAAAATCACACTTGTCATTTTTTATTATTTATTTAATTACATTCATGAAACTAAAAGTTTGAGCTAACGTCTTAAACAAAGGAGCGAAGGATATTGAAAGTAAACAGATCGTGTGCTATTACTACACATACTCGATATGATGGTATTAGAGGGTACCTTTGGAGCACACTAACTGGGTTTAATTAAGCCGTCTGCATAATTAACGGGTTATTACACTACTGGGTTTTTCTTTCTTACCAGAATAGAGTGATCTCGATACTTCGGCGTTGTTGAAAACGTCAATAAAGTTTTAAACACGAGGTTTATTGAAGACTAGCTGACCCGCGCAACTTCGTCTGCGTTACAAAGGGGTTCAAACAGTACTCGCAATGCCTTTGAGTTATTATTTTCGCGGCCCGCTGCGCCGCACCCACATATTCATTGCGTTTTATACTCGTAGTAACTTCTAAACGAAAAGTCCGATTGGAATAAAACAAAAAGTAATTTACTTCTACACTAATACTCTTGATAACATAATACTTAATTTGGATAAGAGTTAATATAACAATACTAATTTAACGTTAAATTCATTCTTCGGACGAATTAATTTTTTTTTTGAACATAAAAGCAGTTGTTGTGACTAAACTATTATAGTTAGACTAGCTGACTCGCGCAACTTCGTCTGCGCCGAAAAAAAAAATGAGGGACTACCCCTAAAATTTAGGGGATGAAAAATAGATGTTGGCCGATTCTCATAGGTACCGGATAAGCACAAAAAATTTCATCAAAATCGGTCGAGCCGTTTCGGAGGAGTTCAAGTTCGAACACCGTGACACGACAATTTTATATATTAGATATATGCTCTCGCGGACTTTTTTGTTTGTCTTCAAAAGACCTAAAAACCCGTAGTACATCATTTTGTTCTACTGGCAATAGTTTTTGCAGCGTACGCATAAATAGGTTTTTGATTTTTCACTTTTTGTTACATATTCGATATTTTAATGCGGATCCCTAATTTTTTTGAAAATAAAATATAGCCTATAACCTTCCTCGATAAATGGACATTACATCACTGTTAGTGAAAGAATTTTTGAAATCGGACCAGTAGTTTCTGAGATTAGCGCGTTCAAACAAACAAACAAACAAACAAACAAACTCTGCAGCTTTATAATATTAGTATAGATTTATGCCCAGAGAGTAGTTGATACAGAGAGTGTGGTGTATCGTGACGTGACGTGATTTGAGTTCCAGTGGTACTACCCTTAAGCGAACGAGAAAGAGGGTAGATAGATTTGTTTTACTCTTAAATCTACCTGCAGTATCCAGTCTCGTAATCATGATGTTTACAATTTCGAAATATCGAGAGAAATCAATTAATTCAAAATCGTGGTAAGAACCCGTTAATTATGCATAAAAGTGATGTAGATAATCTTTATGTTCATGTTCTTAATGTTTATTTCGAGATGTTTTAATTCTCTGATTTAAATATATTCAATTGAATGAGCTTACTTATCTATCAATTCACTAGTAAGTATTTAAAATCTAAAGTAAAAGTTATGTTGCAATTGGCTGTCTGATCAATTACTAAGTATACATTTTGACAAAAAATTAGGGAATGATAATAAGTTAAATAAATATAATAAACACAATCTTAAACTCAAAATATTTAATTCTACCTAAAAAGAGTATTGCAAAAAAAAAATGATCTTTATAAATATACGTGCAGTTCTCAATGATCAACGTTCTCAATTGTTTCATAAGCCAGAGGGGGCGGCGCGACGGGAAAGAGTGCCTTGGGCGTAACGCGTCGCGCCGTCCCTCATAACCCCGTGCTGGGTTCTGGCCTCAGCCGGGATTCGGACGCTGAGTGTGAGCGGTTGGAGGTTTTAGTGCGGTTCAACTCCCACATACCCCGCCCGCGGGGCGGGCGGGGATCCGGTGATTTCCTCCAACTAAAAAAAAAAAAAAAAAAAAAAAAAATCATAAGCCAGAGCGTAACTAATTAAAAATACGCGTAATACCCTATCCTAATAATTTCCTAAAGTCGGTCATGAGCTTGATAAAAATAATACGTAATAAGTGATTCCTAACATCGTAACCATGACAGAAACAAAAGGTATCCAATATTTCTGTAACACATTCCTATTATCTATGTTCTGATTTATCTTTTTCTCTTTGTATTTCTTCTTTTTCCCGCTCAATTTCCACTCATACTCTGCCAACTCTCTGCGGTTCTTTTCTTCTTCTAACTCCCTCTGTCTCTGTTCTTCTCTTTCCTTCTCTAATTTGGCAGCGATTTTCTTCTTTTCACATGATTCGTCACATTGTACCTTTGCTTCACCATTTCTTACCAGATAACAGGGCATTTCTTTCTTAATGTTACCGCAGGCACAGTAGATCTTAGTCTTCTTTGTACATACTTGGTTTTTGCAAGGACCTGAATGGCAGGTATCCTTGCAACGATGACCACATGATAGGTTTTTCGAGCACTGTTGCTTGCATGAAAGTCTTTCTTCTGATGCTGTGGATAATTCTTTGCAACGAATGTACAGTTCAGTTACGTTACAGTAGCACGGGATTCTTTCTAAGATCTCACAAGGAGGGCAGGGGTCTGGATGACAGCCACCTTTAGGGCACCTGTGTGTGCATTTTTCTGGTCGAGGTACCAAGCATGGTTTATCACAGGGATTACAAGTAGATGGGACTCCTGGATATGCTGGATCTTTCTGCATAAGATGGCATTGTAGCATGCATTCATGGTTACCGCAAGGAAGAGGTTGACCACATTCTCTACCGCACGATCTCCGCTTTGCTGAATGACAGGGCTGCAGATCTTCTTCATGTTCACCGAAACAAATCATTTTAATGGGAGTGTCACATGGTGGACAGTCAAGCGCCATAATTTTGGTTTTCGGTGGTTGTGCCTCCCATGGTGTGGCTGGTTTTTCAACCTGTTTAAATACTACAGCAACATATTCATGGCATGTGCTTTTACAACTGTGATCGCAGTTCTTGTATTTTTTAGAGCAGACTGCTTTGCACGGTGGGCAATCACCGAAATGACAAGAATGTTTATTCTCATCTACATGTCCACATTTATACTTGATTCGGCAAGGCAGAGTGCATCTCGGTGGTTTAACAAGTCTCTCCCTTCCACACGGAACTTTAATGAATGTCTCTTTACACCTACATGTGACTTTAGGTTCTTGAGGGCAAGGATAGCAAGGTCCCCTGTGGCAGATGTTTGTGCATTTGTGACGACCGCACTGCAGTTGTTTGTCACATATTTTTTCACAAGGAGGACATTGGCCATTACAGCATTTGCGGGCACAGTTGTGCTTGCCACATGGTCGTATTCCTCTGCATTTTGTATCGCATTTAAACTCCTTGCTACATGGCAATGATCTGATGTGTGTATCACATTGGCATTTCTTTTGAATTAACACTTGGCACGGTGGGCAGGGGCCTTTATGACATTTTTCTGGGCAACTGTGTTCACAAGCATCATGTTTCTTGTTGCAAGTACCAAGGCATGTTTCCATTACATCTGGGCATTGGACATAACGTTGATTTGCTCCACAAGGGCATGATTGAGTCCCTGAGTTGGGACAAGGTCCACAGTTGCCAGAATGACAAACTTTCTCACATTTATGATATCCACATGCATATGATTTCTTGCATGGCCTTTGACAGTGCCAGTTAGGATCATTACAAGGTCTTCTGGTTGTTTCAGCACCACAATAGCAAGATTGTGAGCTTGTGAAATCACAGGTTGGACATTCACCATCATGGCAAACGTTTCCACACTTATGTGTATTGCAAAGTAGAGTTTTTTGACAAGACTGTTGACAGGACCATTTTGCAGCACTGCATCTTACTCTCTTTCGTTCTTTGCCACAATAACATACTCCGTTGACAGTTTGTGGACAGGGCGGACAAGGCCCAGGGTGACACAGTAGTAAACACTTATGTTTACAATTTTCGCCCGTCGATAACCTCTTCTCGCATATTTCGCCGCAACTGTGCGGAATCAACCACGGATGTAGCGGCGGATCACCTGTTTTGCCGCAAAAACAATAATACTTCCGGGGTATGTCTGTTTTCGCGTACGTAAACCGGCATTTTGGACAGCACCATTCGATTTTCTGCGGTCTTACCACGGCTACTGGACCTTGGTTTTCTTCGATGCGAAGACTGACACTGTCGGTAGACCACTTCTGTACACAAGTGAGGTGGAAATAGCAGTAGCAGTGACCGCATGTCCATATAGCGTCGACCCGTTTGATTGAACCGATACAAATGAGGCATGTTATAGGATTACCGCTAAGCGCTTCTTCTAGAATGTTCCTTGTTCTCGTCAGTAACTTCTTGTCCCCGCCACCGTTGCAGTATTGTTGTAATATCCCGTCTAAAACGGAGGAATCATAAGGTTCATCCTCTTCTGAAGACGAAACTTCTACAAACTCTTTCAAATGTTTTTGCACCCTTTGCTGCAGTGAAGCAGCTGCATCTCGGTACTTTCTCGACATCGTGACGAATTGATAACGATGTTACGTTGAAGAAAAACTTGATGACAAGATTAAAAAATCAATATTCAAAATGTTTAAAATCTACAGAAATCCCCTGCCATCGGGTTCCAAACTTCCAAATCGACGTGACGTTTTTGACAGTTTTGATTTTCAGTAGTGTCAATGTCACATATTTTTTTAAAAACAATGACTTCATTTTTAGAAATTTTGCAGACTTTTTAGTAATTTATTATCTTTTGCTGTAACATGTTCCATGGGAAACTCAAAACAAAGATTATTTTTAATAATTACTACATTTGAAGCTATAAAATATGAGAATCAACGCAATATTGTTTAAATATTTGCTACTTGACAATAGATGGCGCAGCGATCAACTTAATTTTACTCAAATTATTAAATTGATGTTGTTCATTTGGTCTATCTCAATGTGGATAGTTTTAATAATTAGTATTTTTTAAAATTGATTGTATTTGCTTATACCCAGCAGTATTTAAAGTGTATGTTTGTTACTAGCATCTCATATTTTAAATATCAATTCGATGTAAAACATTATTTAAAACAACACCAATTTTCGCATTTTTTGACACGGAACCTTATTAAAACGGAAAACCACATGTTACTAATAAAAAATAAAACAATGTCAGTTTTATTAATATTTTTATTTATAAATCGTTGACAAAATTAAGTAAAATAGTTATTTAGATTTTAAATATTGGACGGAATACCATTAGGTATTTGATGAACGTTGAACATCAGTAAAAGTGATAAAATCACCTCACAGCACTATAAGATTCTCTACAATTTACAAATTCAAATCACATTTAACATCAAATACCTAATTATCTTACATTCTTAGACTTAGTTCAGTCATCAAAAAATTCTTCCGATAAACTATTATCAAGAAATTAAATTTACAAGCAATGTTACATTATGCACAAACTTTAAACCCTAGGTTAGTTTCATTGAAGCATTTGTTAACTAATTTTTTAATGGTAACGAATAGTGTCGATGGCACTGTCGAAAATAATCGCTTAAACTTAGTTTTATTAAAATATAGCACCACGTTACATACGATGAGTCATTATTAATATTAACTTTGCAAAAATACGAAACAAAAAGTTAAGTTAAAATTATTTTTGACATTTCCTTTAGCCAATATGAACTCATCGTACACGAGTGTTGATCTCCGGTTTTTTATTCTTACTCGACATTTTAAACCAGCTAGCCTTTTTATTGTTGTCTTTGGGCATCGACAAGGAGCGCGAGACACGTTCCCTATCACTATCTCGACTGTTTGCGTCAGTCGATCTTTTCGCATCCCTAGGTGTGGACTTTCTCAACGTGCTCTCTGCTTTCTTCTCCGGTTTTCTGTATAGTGTTGTACTAGAGCTAGTAAGTCGATTGTTTTGTGGTCGTCGATTAGTCAAAGTGCTTTGGCTGTATGACTTATTCTTTTGCAGCGTTGATCTGTCATCTGTCAAAGTTTTAGTTGACGAGGCTTTCTTCATAGTCTCCTTGGGCTTGACCTTCCGTGGTTTCTGGGCGTAGTGAACGTCATATTGGTCGTTGTAATGCTTAGGGGTCCACGGAGCGAAGATAGAGAAACTCTTCGTGGTACTGCGGACTTGGATATTTGAAGAGTTGATGGATGATACGTCGTCTCGGGAACGATTACGAGACATGCGTCCGGGGTCTGGGATATCACCGACTGAAAATAGGAAATATTTGTTAAAAACGTAATTATTGGATGGGCCGTTAACTCTTGTTCTTAATGGTTTGAGTGCAACGTATTAACCACTCAACTAGGATCGGCAACCAAATTGGTTTGTTTACTTTTGCCAAGTCTGTGGTGTTTGTGTTCTTCACATTTTTTAATCGTCTCATATTTTCGCTGAAAATACAATACAGCTTTGTTTAGTAATAAAGATTTACAAAAATATAAGGTTTATTTGAAAATCAATATTAAAAATTATTGGAAAATATTGTTTTTAAAAAGGGGCTCAAACACGGTATTGATTCCGAACGAAGTCCCCAGTTTCGCTGAATAGTGACGTAACTGTTAGTATTATTGCACAAAAATATTGTCTATGGAATTCTGTTGCCACACTTATGTACAGTTGATGAATGAATGATAATGAATATTGTTTTTTTTATATTACCTGTAGTTGCATGCAGATACACGACACTTCGTTGCGACTGATGACTGGAGTCACCTTCAGTGCTGCTCTCGCCGGAGTTAGTAGCCGGAGTCCTACGTCTGTTCCTGAAATGTAATAGTAACAGCTTTTAGTGTTTTGACGTGACAACGTCTTATAAATTGGTTTGCCGGGTGACACTTCAAGAAACTGCGTTACGCTCCCCGCTCACGTTATGCGCTCACAATGAGAGCGAGTGAGAGGCACGCGTCCCGCCTAAGAGCGAGAGAGACAGACATAAAAACTGTAAGGGACGCGTTTACCACTCAAAGTCGTTGTCACGTAAAACTTTCGCCCGTATACCGACTTTACAGGCAACCAATTTTATTTTTTTCTACTCGTTTTAATTTATTAGCAAATAATAGTCATATCTTAAGATTTTTATGGAACGATTTTTGAAAACTTCTTTCGTCTCGCCTATGAATCAGAAATGTCTGTAGAAAATTTCAATCCGTTGGTCCAATTGTCTTGTTGCAGATATTTAATGGGGTTTCAAAAGTCTTACAGAGGTTCATTAGCGACAGTAACCACTTACCATCATGTGAATTATGGACTCTGAAATAATGATTTTATAGAAACTAGCAAGCGAGTAGTACCGCTTACCAATAGGTCTATTATCTGTCTAAAAAAACTAAAAGTCAAAAAGCGCCAAACTCACTTCAAATCTCTATTCAATTCTTGCTTGCTGCTCCTCAAATCAGATGAGCTGCCTCTCTCCTCAGTCCTCCTTCTCGTATCAGGCTTAGGTTTCAAAGTCTTCGAGCTACTGTGACTCCTAGACCTGTCGTAAGGAATCGGAGGCTTCATATCCACTTTCCGACTGAACTGACTCTCATTCTCCGAGTTACTTTGGATCTCCGATATGTTCTGCAGGTTTCTTTTATAGTATTGCTTCGTACGTGGAGATTCCCTGTCGTCTTCTCTGTGTAAGTTTGAGAGAGAGTAACTCTTGCTTGACAGTTCTGGATGGTCTATCTCGTCGATGCCAGTGCTGGAGTTTGAGATGGTCTTGCGAAGCGTACCTCGAGTTTTGGGCTGAGGATGGCTCTTGGTTTTGGTGACGTTTTGTTTGACGTTCGCATCGGAATCATGGTCTGTGTCGCCGAAGAATCTTAGGTTTTTCGCGGGCGAGTTGAGAGGTTTGCTGGATTTTGTCCACGGTTTTTTTGACTCTTCTTGTGGTGTTAGAGAGCTTTCTTTGTCGACCTGGGTAATCAATTATTATAATTATAAGTTTCTTTCATAGCAAATTATATGCACAATGACGTTTTAAATGTAACCATCAGGAGATCTAATTGGTTATTTAATAATAGATAACTATAAAATATCCAGTGTTGTCTGGTACCTATGCGACAATAAATTAAAAGTATCAGAGAGTTAGGTTTTTTGAAATCTGAACACTACTACCTAATAAAAAAGAAACCGATAATAAGTTTAGTATTATCCATTAATTAATCATTACAATCACAAAACAATGATTTAATTACTTACACTATTACTAAACGGGTTCTTTCCACGATTATTTTCAATTGAGCGATCCCGATGTTTCGGCACTGTTTCAACCGGCAAACGAACGAGAAAGAGGGTAGACAGATTTGTCTGCTCTTAAATGACCTACCCGCAATTCTTCAGTCTTCCCGTGATCATGGCGCTTGAAACAGTGCCGAAATATCGGGATCGCTCAATCTATACTAATATTATAAAGCTGAAGAGTTTGTTTGTTTGTTTGTTTGTTTGTTTGAACGCGCTAATCTCAGGATCTATAGGTCCGATTTCAAAAATTCTTTCACTGTTGGAAAGTCCATTTATCGAGGAAGGTTATAGGCTATATTTTATTTTCAAAAAAATTAGGGATCCGTATGAAAATATCGAATATGTAACAAAAGGTGAAAAATCGTAAACCTATTTAAGCGTACGCTGCAAAAACTATTGACAATAGAACAAAATGATGTACTACGGGTTTTTAGGTCTTTTGAAAACAAACAAAAAAGTCCGCGACAGCATATATCTAACTATCATAGTTTAGTCACAGTAACCGCTTTTATGTTTATAAAAATAGTATTTCGTCCCGAGATTGAATTTAACGTTAAATGAGTATCGTTATATTAACCCTTATCCAAATTAAGTATTTTGTTATCAAGAGTATTAATGTAGAAGTAAATTACTTTTTGTTTTATTCCAATCGGACTTTTGTTTAGAAGTTATGACGAGTATAAAACGCAATGAATATGCGCACTTCGCGCCGCGTAAATAATAACGCGACGTCATTGCGAGTACTGTTCGAACCCCTTTGTAACGCAGACGAAGTTGCGCGGGGCAGCTAGTTGAAAATAATCGTGGAAAGAACCCGTTTAGTAATAGTGTAAGTGATTTAGATAAACGCGAGTGTTTAAAGAAATTATTTAATAAGTTTATTGCACAAACACTACAATATTTAACATTTCAAAGTTCAGCCACTCGCCGCTAGATGGCGTTACTATACCTTAGGACTCTTTCCTTTCTTCCGAGTCAGTCGGTCCAGGGACTTGAACCAAGTTCCTGATACTGGAGTGCTGGTCTGTCTTCGCGGTGGAGAGGGTGTAGGACTCGGCGTGGCCAATCTACGTCTTTCCCTGTATCTCTCCGCCTGAAATTAGTATTATAATATTTAGGGTTTTATTCGGATATTTTGTAACACCTGTGTATGTGGAATCTACAGTGGCGACCATCGTAATGACTAAGCAGTGAAGCCCAAGTACACTAACGTCTACGGTATTATAAAAAGAAAGGAATATGTGTACCTAAAGCAAAATAAATCTTTGTCTGAAAATTAGTTACCCTTAAAGTGTGTCTTGAAAAGTGTAACAGTATAATGTTCAGTAAGATTTTCCTGATTTAAACTTAGGTAATGTTCATCGGTACAAAAATAATATCAACAGACAGATAAATAAAACTACGCAAGATAAATGGGCTATTGACCTAATATTATGTTCTAATATAAACAGAACATAGCTCGAGACCTTTTTTTTTTAGTTGGAGGTAATCACCGGATCCCCGGGCGGGGTATGTGGGAGTTGAACCGCACTAAAACCTCCAACTGCTCACACTCAGCGTCCGAACCCCGGCTGAGGTCAGAACCCAGCACGGATGTTATGAGGGACGACGCGACGCGTTACGCCATCGGCACTCTTTCCCGTCGCGTCGCCCCAGCTCGAGAGCTAGTGTCAAAAATGTCCGTTCAGCTCCGCTACTCAGCAGCCAGGTCTGCAGTTCCGGGTGTGATCAGCTTGCCTCAAATACCTGCCCAAAAATTGGCACTAGCTCTCGCGTCATAACTGTTTGAGCTCAGAATGTCAATATTCTCGAATATCCGACTGCACAATGATATTTAAAATTAAATTAGATTTCGACATGTCCTGTTATTTGACACCCCGATGTGAAGATTATTAATATCAAGTATAAGTTCAACGACTTCAGTTTCACGTAAATAAATCATTAATCATGTAAGGTTCCGTAGGTTTTTTGTCTAATTTAATAAAGGAAAGATGAATTGACTACTTATCTATCTTTCTATCTTTAGATAGTAAAGTGTTGCTACATCTAGAATGAAAATGTAATTTGATAGTTTCCGGTTAAATAAAGTAAACAATATAATATTTTCATTTATCTGCTGAATTTAAATTTGTTGATAACTTCATAATATTTTGTTAGTTTTAAGTAGAAGCTGTTTTGTATAATTTGTAGGTGCATTTCTGTTGGTTTCTCAAATTTACAACAAAATATTTTTTTTTTCCATTTTGCATTTAAAATCTGGCAGAACCCGGCATCGTCTAACCTCCGCCATCTTAAAATTCTGTAGTTCAATTACGCTGTAAAAAGTTTTTATTGAAAAAATCGTGTAGTCACACAACTCTGTTTATTAAATGGACTTTTTTGTGTTATTCGAATTATAAATTCTATCGTTTTTTTTTTTGAGATACGCACGAAGACGCCACAGATTAAAACGGCATTTTGTAATTAACAATGTACTATAATGTTGTTTTTTTGCACAAACAAAACTTGTCATAGTAGATTTAAGACATGATATGATTTTATTTAAGACTCGTTAATCACTTTTATGACGTTTGCAAATCGAAGAGACCACTCTAATAAAAAAAAGTGTGGTAAGAAACCGTTAATTATGCATGAAAGAAATATGATATTACTATTATATTTATTGATAAGCTTAAGAGATAAGCCAGAAATGATCTGTCACGGAATAAGTACCGTACGAATTGAATTAGGACTATTTGGGACATAAGTTTTTTATTACAAAAGCGATACTGTCACTCATGATCCTTTTGTAAAGTCACGGAATTGAGGAACCGTTATATAATTACCAATAGACAGGACTTTTCTTAAAACTCGTTTAAAGAAGGACATGTCATAGCGCTCCGGGAACAGCGAGGACGGTATCTAATAAAATAATGATGGGAGTCTTGATGAAGTTGGAATATATCTTTCTTATAGGAACGGGTAATACGACAAAGTACATAGAATTATTCATCAGAATGTTATGTAGATTTTTCACTCCCAAGAGTCGTTTTCAGTCATTTTACATTGTATCTATTGCTACACTGTATTAAAAGTGTACAGTAGTACCTAGTCCTAAACTCTTCTTTGCTTTAATTAATACTACTAATAATAATTAACACTAAATGGAGGTGTCAAGGGATGGAACGAAGTTCCTTTCGATTAATTAGTGAGGGAATTGTAATAAAATTTTATTTTTTTTAAATTTGATTTATTATAACTCAAATAAAATACTTTGATCACAGCGCCATCTAGCATTAATCATATAAAACTAAATAAGGAATTGTTTTAAAATATTTTAATCACAGCGCCATCTAGCGATAATCATCTGTGGCGTCCACGGTTAAATTGCCAAAAATAGCTCAAATATTGTGGACTACCAATTTGGGACTATTACGATGGAAACGCATTAAACACGATGTTCTCAAAAACTCGCACCGGCAAATGAAATACGTGTCAACTAACCTGGATTGTTTTTCACCGCCGCGTTGAGCATCCACCTTCTTGAAATTGTCACACACCTTCGAAGACTTCGAGTTCGTTCTTTTGTCCCTTGATTTGGATGTATAAAAGCAGTTTGATAGCGGATTTCGGGTTCAAATTGCGCGCGCGCGGGATCGTGTCTCGAGCGGCCGGCGTTCGTAACCAGAGAGAGATCTTTTTTTTTTTTTTTTTACTCGTTCGGAAGCGTTCGGAAACGTTCGGAAGTTGACATGCGTTTTGAATCGCTTCATTCGTTCGATATCGAGATTTGAGAACATAAAAATATAAAATATGCACTTTCAGAACGAAACATCCCGCCCACCAAAATGCCTATGGTATTTTCCGGTCAAAACTTAGAAACCGATAAATGGAGTACACTTTAAAGTTTTAAAGTTTAAACGAATGAATATGATACGATACAATATAGATACGAAAGTAAAATTTAAGTTACAAAACGATATTAAATGAAAGCTATATAGAACTAATTGATCAATTGAGATCCGATTTGAGTTACAATTATCTTAAGCTAAGTAAAAAAAAAAAGAAAAAGAAAACGGTTTAGTAATAAAATGAATTAAAAAGATTCAAATTATGTCTCGACAGGGAGAGGACATAATTTGACCAACGGTCGTTGTACGATGTGATTATCCGCTGTTTTAACCGATGCAATACGAGTAATTCCATCCACCCCAGAGATTAGGTCTACGACTCTGGCTAAAGGCCATTGAAGTGGAGGGCGGTTATCATCTTTAACGATCACCATCGAACCTACCTTTAACGATGGGGAATTTGTGGTCCATTTGGCGCGTTGTGTTAATGAATTCAAATATTCGTGTTTCCATCTGAACCAGAAATTCCTGAGAAATGCTTGAATTAACTGCCACCGATTAAGCCGATTTAAATTGATATTTGAGTAATCTTCATCGGGGATAGCCGTTAACGGTTCTAGAGTAAGAAAATGTCCGGGAGTTAGAGCGGATAAGTCGTTAGGGTCAGAACTGATCGGGCAAAGGGGTCGTGAATTAAGAACGGCTTCGATTTGGACGAACAGAGTCGTGAGTTCCTCGAACGTCAAGACCTGATCACCAACCACACGGTAAAGATGAGATTTAGATGCCTTAATCTGAATTTCCCACACACCACCGAAGTGCGGGGCCGATGGAGGATTGAACTTGAATTCAATCTTCTCCGCGTTAGAGGCGTGCTGCATAAGAGGAGTTAACTGATTTCGCGCGCCTACGAAATTAGTCCCACAGTCGGCATGAATTTCATTGCATCGACCACGGCGAGAAACGAAACGTCTAAGCGCGGCGATAAATCCGTCCGTTGAAAGAGTTGAAACGACTTCGAGATGCACTGCCTTTGTTGCAAGACAGACGAACAAGCAGAGATACGCTTTATCTATCTTGGCTCCACGATGAGGGCCAAGTTTAATGCGGAACGGTCCACCGAAGTCCACGCCTACGATTGAGAAAGATTTTACTTGATTGACGCGATACGAGGGTAAATCGCTCATAAACGGTTGCAACGGTTGCGGATTTGTGCGGAAACACTTTATGCACTTCGCTAGCTGTCGACGAATTGTACGTTTCGCAGATACGATCCAAAATTGTTGTAAAAGTAGGAAATGGGTGGTATTTATACCCGGATGCAAATAATTCCGATGAATAAAATCGATTATTAAGAACGTTAAAGGATGGCTGGACGGCAAGAACGCGGGGTGCTTATGTTCATATTCTAAACCGGATCTAGAAATTCTACCGCCCACCCTGAGAATGCCCGCGTCATCGATGAAAGGATTAAGACGACGAAAAGGTTTAGACACGGGTTTGTTTGAATGCAAACTCTGTAGTTCACGGGTGAATGACTTTTGTTGCACATGTTTAACGATGTACATAAGTGAATCTCGACGTTCGACGTTATTAATGTACTTCTGGTTTCTATTTGATGTACTGCGCCCTCGACAGCGATTGATAAAACGGCGAAGATATGCTACGACATTAACGAGTTTCTGAAGAGATGAGTAACGATTCAACAAGTTATCAACAACGGTAGGCTCAACGAATTCAGTGTCATTTGTCATCAGTGTGACCAATTTGCGTGCTTCGGTGTGAATGATGACTTCTTCTTCAATTGATAAATTTGTTGCGCCGACTGGCCACAATTCGCGGTCTTGTGAGAGCCAAGATGGTCCCGCCCACCATAAGGAATTGTGAAGCAATTCACGAGGAAATTGACCGCGAGAACAAACATCCGCTGGATTGTCCCTTGACGATACGTGATGCCAACATTCAATAGGTGTACGCTCTTGAATGTGGCTTACACGGTTGGCAACAAAGGTGGCCCAACGAGATGAGTGTGAACGCAACCACGAAAGAACAACGGTGGAGTCAGACCAGAAAAAGACAGCATCGAATTTTACGTGAGTGAAGTAGGTATCGCGTATAAATTTGTAGAGGTCCGCAAGTAGAACCGCGGCGCACAGCTCAAGACGCGGCAGCGAAGTACGTTTAAGAGGAGCAACGCGAGCCTTTGAGCATACGAAAAATACGCGGATATTACCACGAGAATCGGTAACACGCACATAGAAGCTTGATCCCAGCGCTATTTCGGAACTGTCGCTGAAACCATGAAGTTCGCACGATTGAACATCCCGAGTGGTGAGCTGACGAGGTATGCGAAGTTCAGTTAAGGCCGATAATTCGTTACGATAAGTTTTCCATGCAACAATGACTTCATCGGGAGGTGTTTCATCCCAACCGATACCGAGGATCCACAGTTTTTGAATGAAGCATTTGATTTTAATTGTGATGGGGGATAAAAAACCTAATGGATCGAAGATACGAGCGACTTCGCTCAATATAAAACGTTTTGTACAAGGCCGATCTAAAGTTTTGATGTCGAAAAGGAAAGCATCCGAGACAGGATCCCATCCGAGACCCAGAACCTTCAAGGTAGGAGTTTCTGTGTTGTCGAGAGAGACAGAACCGGTAAGACAATCCTCACGCGGAAGATCCGATAAAAGTGCGGGAGTGTTGCTTGCCCACTTTCTAAGTTTGAAACAACCGAAAGCAAACAGAGCGATCGTTTGAGCTTTAGCTTCTTGCGCGAGTTCCAAAGAGGGAAAACCGGCAGTGATGTCGTCGATGTATACATCGGACAGAACAATTTTCTTTGCTAGGGGATAAGCATCTCCTTCATCCTCGGCTAGCTGACGCAGAGTACGGCAAGCGAGGTACGGTGAAGACGATAAGCCGTAGGTGACGGTTCGCAAGCGATACTCCAGGAGCTTCTCACTCGGAGAGGCTCTCCAGAATATGCGTTGATAGTCACAATGCTCAGGCGAGATCAGTATCTGTCTGTACATTTGACGAACATCCGACATGAATACGACGTTATGCTCACGGAAGCGTAAAAGTATACTTAAAATGTTCGGTTGTAGTTTCGGACCGGTAAGTTGGGTGTCGTTAAGTGATTTAGAATTAAAATCTTTTGCGGAGGCGTCGAAAACGACACGCAGTTGCGTAGTTGTAGAATCAGGACGTAGGACACAGTGGTGTGGGATGTAGTATTTTCCCTGATCTATTTCGTTGGGAGGGACGAGTGTCATGTGACCGCGCTCGATATAGTCTGACATAAAATCTGTATACTGTGCGTGTAAACCTGGATCACGTGACAGCCTACGTTCTATTGCGTGGAACCTACGCATTGCTATGTCTCGAGAACCGCTAAATGTTGGTTCCGATTCTTCCTTGAAAGGTATTCGAACTACGTAACGTCCAGAAGAATCGCGGTAATGTTCGGATACAAATTTCTGTTCGCATAATGATTCCTCTGGAGTCCACGTCGATGAAGTCGGTAATGAATCCAGTTCCCAGAAGCGTTGAAGTAATGAATTTAATTCATCATCGATATCTGGTAACGAATGTAATAAAGTACTAGTCGATAAATGAGTCTTACCAAGGAGAAGCCAACCAAAAATAGAATTAAACGCGGTAGGTTGGTTAGCACTCCCTTTTATGTGTTGGTCGAGCACAGAGTCTGCGAATACATCTGCAGCCAGCAGTATGTCGATGGGTCCTGGAATATCGAAACCCGGATCAGCTAACGGTAACGATTTGATATGTGACCATCCCGATGTGTTTAATTTCGCAATAGGTTGATCTCCACATATCTTAGAAATGACGTGCATCTCTAATTTGAATAAAATTCGATTATCAGTTCCGACGGAACAAGTGACGTCACCGAGGATAGGCGCGTCGACCTCTCCCAGACCACTGATCGCCGCGGTAGCTGGAGCTGACGTTAAATTTAAGCGAGTGACTGCAGATTCGGTAATGAAATTACTTTGACTTCCCGTGTCGAAAAGAGCACGGAACGATTGCATATTGCCTGAAGCATCCTGAACTTGTACAATAGCGGTTGCCAACAACACGGTAGTGTTCGAGTGAGACCTTGAAACCAACGACGACCCGATGTGAGTAGGTTCGATAGGAGAATGGTCGTGATGGAGTAAGGTGTGATGCTTACGTCTACACGTGCGGCACGAAAAAATGGAATTACAATTCCTCAATTGATGTGATGGCTTCAAACAATTATAGCACCAATTTCTTTCTTTAGCGATATTCATACGATCGTTAAGCGATTTATTAAGAAATTCTTGACACTTCGATATTGAGTGAGGGTCTTTACAAAATGAACATGTGTTAAAAACCGAAACGGTTTTAGTAATTGGAAGTTCGTTCTCATTACAACCTCCCGGATTATAACTGTGAGCTCGTTTATCAGGCTGATCAGTCGCGGCAACGAGTGCATGAGTCGCGATGACACGCCGCGTTTGATTTGACACAGGCTTGTTTGGTGAGTTATATTTAATTTCAGTGAAATGCGTATCTCGCAATGAAGCTTCACATTTTGATCGCAAAAATGACATAAGTTGGAAATATGACGGTAACTCGATATTCGAATTTAGCTCTTCAAAATTACGACGAGTATCTTTGTCTAGTTTTGACAAAATGTGATAAACGAGAATAAAATCCCAGTGAGAGGTAGGCAAATCGATAGACTTTAAAATACGGAGATATTCTTCAAAATGATCTAAAGATTTTTGAAATTCGCGCGCGTTATTAGTTTTAAATTCAATGTGCAATAAATCCTTCCAGCAAGTAAAAGCCAAGGTGCGTTTGCACTTATAGCGAGCGACGAGAGCATCGTAAGCAACGCGGTAGTACTCGTGAGTCATAGGGTACGCCTTAACAACGGATAACGCATCGCCGGTGAGAGATGAAACCAAATAATGAAACTTCTCAGTTTCTGTAAGTGAACTTGAGTTGTGTATCAATGTGTTAAAAATGTCTATATACTCAGGCCATGCCTTTATACTCTCACCACTAAAACTGGGTAACGCGATTTTAGGTAAACGAATATTAGATGATGATGATGACCGTTTGCATTCGTCGTGCGAGTGTGATGATTCACCTTTAGTGAATTTACGATGTATTGAAATCACTTCGAAATACATTTGATCAAAATGATCTTGTAACTCATCATCATCATCGTTATCGTCACCGTCCAACAATTGTAATATTGAAAAATGAGCATTCTCAAAATCCGATGCTATCTGTTTTAACTCCTGGTAGTACGAAAGGAATAAATCGCGCTGCAAAGTGTCACCGATTGAAATAGTACCGATCTCCAACGCTTTCGTCAATCGTTTAACAGCTATAGTACGTTTTCTACGTAGGGACGTTAAGTCGTGAATGGTGTACTCGTGTTCATGTGATTTTAGTTTTGACCCCTTTAAGCCGGGTAATCGACGTCCGGAAAGTCTTCTTACAGGAACAGACATGTTAATAAAAATGAAAAAGTTCACAAAAAAAATATATATATATTTTAATGAAGTTAAATTTATACTAGCAATAAGTGGAATCGATAATAAACCCCGAAAACAAAACTCAAAATCAAAATTAAATTAAATAAAATTTAAGTAATTTATGTCGCACCACAATCGTGCGATCACCCGCACTCTCAACTTTTGAAAAAAGAATCTTTCTTTGAATATGATAATTGAAAATATTGCAGAACCATAAATTCAGTACCGATAAATATTGAGTTTACCAAATAAACAATTCTACAATACATTCCGATCTTGCTCTTTTCTAGAATAATGAAATTATTTTAAGCCGAAAATGTAACAAACACCGAATGTGAAAGAGATTGTTTACTACGTGTTCTTAAAATAACTTCCGAACTTTAACTTTGAAACTAAATTATTACAAGCCGATGGAACACATAATAAGCACCGATAAATAGTGTGATTGCCTATTATTGAATAGTTCTTGTAATAATTTTGTTTTAACCCGATTGAAATAAAAATATTGTAAGCCGATAAAATTAAGTGAATCTTACAATACTTTTCGATAGCATCAAACTAACTATTTGATTTGAATAAATCTTCGTTCGATGGTGACAGTCGTGAACAATAACGCGTAAAAATATTATATCGTAGGTAAAATAATACTTGCAATTATGAAGGATGATGAAATAACCTCAATGCAAATGTTAAAAATTCGAATTTCAATTCAAATATTTGAAAATGGAATTGACCGATGGTTGTAACAATGCAATTTTATTAATGGCTACGATTTAACCTTCAAATACCATAGAATAAGGTGAATATCTCCCGGGTTTCGGCACCAAATAAATGTGGCGTCCACGGTTAAATTGCCAAAAATAGCTCAAATATTGTGGACTACCAATTTGGGACTATTACGATGGAAACGCATTAAACACGATGTTCTCAAAAACTCGCACCGGCAAATGAAATACGTGTCAACTAACCTGGATTGTTTTTCACCGCCGCGTTGAGCATCCACCTTCTTGAAATTGTCACACACCTTCGAAGACTTCGAGTTCGTTCTTTTGTCCCTTGATTTGGATGTATAAAAGCAGTTTGATAGCGGATTTCGGGTTCAAATTGCGCGCGCGCGGGATCGTGTCTCGAGCGGCCGGCGTTCGTAACCAGAGAGAGATCTTTTTTTTTTTTTTTTTACTCGTTCGGAAGCGTTCGGAAACGTTCGGAAGTTGACATGCGTTTTGAATCGCTTCATTCGTTCGATATCGAGATTTGAGAACATAAAAATATAAAATATGCACTTTCAGAACGAAACATCATCTAAAATAAAAAAAGTGTCGTGACAACTTTTTCATAAGAATTTCCGTCTAGCCCCCTTTCGATAACGCACGATAAGGAACTTCGTTCCAAAAACATCGGATTCGTGAAATTATCCAAATATAGCAGCAAAGGTGCGATATGTAGGCGAAAATGTCACGTAAAGTAACAGTTATTTGGAGTAACAGACCGCGAAGCATTACCCCATTGCCCTGCTGACTTTGATGACAATACTGCTATAAAATAGTTCAGTTTTACTATAACCAGTAAGACTTTAACCGGCTTAAGGTCAAAACAGTCAGTAAGGTAGACAGTTCGTCTATACCACCATTTGTTGTTCGATTCAGAGTACCTAAAAATATATTATTTTCTCCCTGTTTACAGATCCAATACCATATCTGTCTGTAATACTTTCATGCTTTTTCAACGGGTTCTAGTTCTACCCAAAAGCGAACGAGAAAGAGGGTAGACAGATTTGTTTGCTCTTAAATCGACCCGCAGTATCCGGTCTTATCGTGATCATGACGTTTGCAACAACGTTGAAATATCGAAACAACTCAATTGAACCCGTTGAAAATGCATGAAAGTATTATAGAAAACCGCGAGTGTCTTAATAAGTTTATAATCTGTCGGTAGCTTAGAATATAATATTATGTCGTTTTGGAAATCTCCTAATAATCTTCTGAGGTGACCTGAGCCCAGTAATGGGTTATTACAGTACAGTACAGTTGAAAATTTAAACGGTCAGAACATAAAATCACAAGAAAATTTTGCAAACACCAACTCCAATAGCCCTTATTCAATTACAACCAGCACAAACTTATACTAGTCTGTTCTCAGACAACTTGAATTTATTGAAAACTAGCTGGCCCACACAACTTCGTCTGTGTCACATAAGGACATTTTCTCACCGTTTAAACCTTCCCTGGACTTCTACGAATTTTTCAAGATTAAAATAAGCCAAATCGGTTCATTCGTTCTCGAGTTTTAGCGAGACTAACGAACAGCAATTCATTTTTATATATAAGAAAAGACTAGCTGGCCCACACAACTTCGTCTGCGTCACCTAAGGAAATTTTCTCACCGTTTAAACCTACCCTGGACTTCTACGAATATTTCAAGATTAAAATAAACCAAATCGGTTCAGTCGTTCTCGAGTTTTAAGCGAGACTAACGAACAGCAATTCATTTTTATATTTAAGAAGATTGCCAATTGCACAGCCAACTGTAGACATTATGTACAATGTGAATTTCTTTGGTCAGAACCAATAAAATCGTGGCGTGTTTTTGCACACACATCGTACATATGTATACAGTGCACGCTGACATCATCTCTGTCAAACATCGGCGACAATGAACCCGTCGGCTAATGAACTTCGGTCTTCGGGTTTTTGCGAGAAAGAAACGGACGCGATAACTTATTGTACAAATATTGATGATAATGTAAGGTGTGGAGCTAAATATTGCTCGGTTTTAGAATATTCGACTATTGTAATAATTGTTATTGTAGTTTGAGTAAGAAACTAAAGATTAAATAGTTACCTATTTGTGCCAAATCAATCCAAATAATTCGTAGTAAAATAACGCTTAAGTTTAATGCATAATTATCGATCAAAAAAATAATAACTTGAGAGGTGTCAAGGGACACCCGGATGGAACGAAGTTCCTTTCGATTAAAAGATATCTTATATTTTTTTATACGCGCGATATAGAATATAAGTGTTTTAAAAGATTTTGGTCACAGCGCCATCTAGCGATAATCATCTAAACCAAAAAAAGTGTCGTGACAACTTTTCGTAAGATTTTTTTCCGTCTAGCCCCCTTTCGATAACGCGCGATAAGGAACTTCGTTCCAATATACCATAATTATATATTAATAGTAGATCGATTACTGTATTTCTTTAAATTAAATTAAATTTGATAACAGAGAGGGAAGTAATTTCTTATAACTATGACCAAAAGTGACAAGTTTGAAAGGGAGCCCCCCTTTTAGTAATATGGCTGGCATTTTTAGTAATATGAGAGGTAAACGAACAAACAGCCCACCTAATGGGGCATATACCGTTGCCCATGACTCTCCGCAATAACAGTTCACAGAGAAGCTGTTTGTCACCTACCCTACTGTATAAGAATATTTTTAAACTCGTTTGAAGAAGGACACGTATAGAACATGACGAGTAAGACATACTCGGTATATAACTATGGAAAAATCCATTTCGGACTAAAACTAGTCCTGAAGATAAGTGCGTACAAACTATATACAGGGTGTTAAAATCCGATGAAACAATACTTTCACAGCAAATAGTATACTTGATGTAGAAGCCATCCACCAAGTCTGGGTGTTCTAGGCATAATATATCGTAAGTTATAACTAATCAAAAATACGTGTTAATTAGTGCGTGATCAACCCTACCGTACTGACGTACACCAACAGCTAAAGACTTATGCCGGCTAGTCACCTCCTATATCATAGAACATTGTAACAATACACGGGACAAAAATCATATTCTAAACAGGATACATGCGCTTGTGTTTGTGAAAATAGATATAGCACGCTGAATGTAGGTCAGGATAGGGTTGTCAAAAATAATACAAAATAATAATTTTTCAACTTTGTATGGGAAAATAAAGTGATCATCTCCGTTACAAAAGTATGTGTATATGATTTGAAATATGATATAGATTAAGCCCTCAAAGTATTGTTTCACCGGGCACCAACACCCTGTATAATAATTACAATATCATTCCTTTGTCTACATTTAACTTTCTCTCTTTTGTATTTTATTTTTAGAGGTGGAAACTTATTTGGTCTAAGTACCAAATAAATCGTACTGTTGTTCCCAAATAAACTAAACACAGAATATTCACAATATGTCTCGTGGAAGCAAACAATGGCTTATAACATTTCGCTACGGTAAGTTCAAGTGAATCATTGTGAGAAGGTGAACTGGGCTTCCATATGGCGGGCGGCCTTATGTGCATCCCGTATATGTAACAATAACGTATAAGTACAAGCTATATTAAAGCAGTTATGCGTCATTGTGATTTAAAATGGGGAATATTAAAGTAAATAAGTATTAAATAAGTATTCAGTGTTTATGTTATTATTATAATGTTATACATATGTTGTTAAATAAGAAAATTGTATGTTCTCCGTTTTTTTTATGTTATTAGTTTATATCTTTGTGTCCTCTTTGTGTGTGTGGAATAAAGTTGATTTCTTTCTTTCTTTCTTAAGAGGCTTAAGAAAAGTCCTCAAAGGTAGGCCGTAGGGGCCTTTCAGTGTCTTGATATTGCAGAGGCCTTTGAGCGACGTAACCACTTACAATTGAACTGAAAGAACTACTTATACAGGGTGATTTCCTAGTGAGGGTACATATTGAAGGTCATGGTAGCTGATGGTTATATACGACTAGTAAAATATTATTACCAAAGAATATGGCTTAATGCCTTAGTAATCGCAACTTAAAAATATCTAAAATTCTTGCAAAATGATGGTTTTTCGACAGCTGATGGGTGTGGCGGAGGTGTGGGGTGCGCGAGAACACTAGAGGTCATTAGTCAACACTCTTTAAGCCGAAATTGTTTATGTTTGAGGTAGTTTTGTCGAATTTAGATTAAAAAATATATACACATATATATTTAGCAAATTTTACCTATTTTTTGTAATATTCCGTATTAGAACAGAGTACTCATCACCCTCCTGCAATATGTACTCTCTCTAACAAATCACCCTGTATAGTCGCCCGTTGGCTCTTCTGCCTAGGCAATCAAAAAATAAATAATTCAAAGATGTTTGTTTATTAAGAAGTGTCAGAACATTTGGCTTTCTGCAGGATTGATCTACGATTTTGTCCAAATTCGGAAACTGGCTGAACACGACTAATCATTTCAAATCTTTAGAACAGGTTGTCCAGCAGTGAAAATAGTATTGTAATGATCAGTTGAATTATGAGTAAAGTATTTTTAAAACAGTAAAAAACCTCCAATCCAACCAGTGTCATGACCTTAGCACCTAAAGACCCTTTAACTACAGACATGTGGATGTAGAAATGACACATGTTTTGTCCAAAAACTTTGAATGGAATTACGTAAGGACAGTGACGTGGTTTTTAAGGAAACCTTTTGAGGTCAAGAGTGACAAGGTTAGGTAAAAGGTTTACTTCGCAAATAAACATTTTGGATGACTTTTATCTTAAATTGATGTTAAAATTATAAAGGCGTTTTTCAAAAAAAAAACCTAGACACTTGTACACCTATACACATTATACATAGAAAAGACAAAGGAGGTAGAAATTTTTGTAATGAACAATCTAAATAATCTGCTTTTGGCAAGTTAGTAAAAAATTGTAGACAGATTACAAAGATAATCTCTATTAGATAGTTTCTAAACTGTCTTACTAAGTTAACTATTTTATATATTACTATATTACTATTATATTGGAGGGCCTATTTTTCGACCCAGAAAATTAAGGTAATGTTTTTCAAGTAACCTATCTTAATCATTAAAGTTACACTAAAAAACTCCTCGCACTTAATCAAACATAAAATTAATTAAACTTGTATCACAGGAAAAAGACTCTTCTAACACAAAAAATAGCTAACATTTTCGTAAATTCTTCGCCTGCCCTCCAAAATGACCTGGAAATGCTTCTGTCACAACACCTCCGTGACACTTACGTGTTAACACAACACATGCAAATGTCACAGTGTCACAACAACCACGCGGTTGCACCTACACGCACCCACAGCTCTTTGTTTTCAATGTTTTCCTTTGTACTTTTGTAATGTTTACACCTGTTCTATGGAGTAGAGGAATTCGCGCTGTGTAGGTGGGAGGAAAAAGTATATATTTACTAGGTGACACGCGCAACTTCGTCTGCGTTACAAAGAGGTTCAAATTATAACCTACGTGTTATTCTGATGTATAAGCTATATTGTGGTAAAGTTTCATTCAAATCCATTCATTAGTTTTTACGTGAAAGAGTAACAAACATAAATCCATACATGCAAAGTTTTGCCTTTATAATATTAAGGACGCTTCATTAGAGCCTAAACACGATGAGATTATCTTGCTTATTGACGGAGTTCCCATAACCACCTTCCAGCTCACACGGGAACGCTGTCGAACGTTATAAAAAGTATCCTATGTCCGTCTCCTGGCTCTAAGCTACCTCCCTACCAATTTTCGGCCAAATCTGTTCTGCCGTTCTTGAGTTATCAGTGGCGTAACTAACACGACTTTCTTTTATATATATAGATTATAATAACCTAGAAAAATAAAACGAAGAACTCATTTGGCTTTTATCATGATTAAAACTGATTGCTAGACATAGGCCTCCTCCTTCCTCTCCTTACACTGACCAAGATCGGATCTACCTACTCTAATTTATGTTCTTACTTTTCTATATAAATTGATTTATTGTAAAGAAAACACTTTAAATATAAGCTTTTTAGATCCTGGATATCATAAAGCAGTAAAGTGCTAGCTAAATAAAGAAACGAGTACAAACACGACGGGTCTATCTTGTTTAGTAATGGCGTTCTGATTCCGAATCTATCATCAGATCAACTCCATGGTACCATATTATTGCATTGTCACGTGTCATAAATATGTGTACAAAATTTCAGCTTAATCGGAAATCGGGAAGTTGGTAAAATTTGGCTCGTAACAAATTTTGCGATTCAGTTTTTAATCATGTCTGTTTTCATCATAAATTAGTTTTATGTACTAATTGCTGTTCCTTAAAATCTATCCGTAATAGTTTTAACTTTTTAATAAAACTCATGTTATTTTTTTTATTGCCGTGTAGGCAGACGATCCAACTTCAGAAAATAGTTTAATATTTCTGTTTAAAAACGATTAAACGTATTTAACTGTGCGCGAGATTAGTAACTTAAAAAGATATAAAAACAATCTAATAGCAATTACTTAATAGCGATTAATGAACAACGAAATAACAATTAAAATAACTTATAGAGATTGCATCAGGCATCGCTATCAAAAATAATTGTCTGGTTTAAGTTGTAAGAGATATCGTGTTATAATTATTCACTTTGCACATGAGTTTTCTTGGAATATTGAAAATTTACGATTTATTCTCTGTAAAATATTATAAAACAAAATTGTAGGAAATCAAAAGCTGCCAGTGAAAAGAAAACTTCAAAACAAGAAAATTTAATAAAACAATAAAAACTTAGAGCAAAAATATGACGCAATCTGAATACAATGTTCACCAATTCAAAATTTAAAAAAAGCGCGCCAACATAAATCTTACATTTTAAAAGTATTTTACAAAAGAGGTTTTAATCAATTTTAATAAAACCATTTATAGGTGGCGCTTTAGTCGCTAGTACCTTTGCCTTTATAATGTTAGTTAACATTCAGTCGCCTACAGCAATCATCAATCAATATTTCAAATCACATAGTTTCTAAGTATAGGTAGGTACTAAGTACGTATCACAACTATTTTACAAATAAATACGACCTAGAAGTTAAAAATTGCCTGCTAAATCTAGCAATTACCTTGATATATAGCATTTACGAATCAAAATTGACCATACTGAGTTTATAAACTACATTAAAATCTATACTAATATTATAAAGCTGAAGAGTTTGTTTGTTTGTTTTTTTGAACGCGCTAATCTCAGGATCTACTGGTCCGATTTCAAAAATTCTTTCACTGTTGGAATGTCCATTTATCGAGGAAGGTTATAGGCAATATTTTATTTTGAAAAATATTAGGGATCCGTATGAAAATATCGAATATGTAACACAAGTGAATAATCGAAAACCTATTTATGCGTACGCTGCAAAAACTATTGACAATAGAACAAAATGATGTACTACGGGTTTTTAGGTCTTTTAAAGATAAACAAAAAAGTCCGCGACAGCATATATCTAACTATCATAGTTTAGTCACAACAACTGCTTTTATGTTGAAAAAAAAATTAATTCGTCCGAAGAATGAATTTAACGTTAAATTAGTATTGTTATATTAATCCTTATCCAAATAAAGTATTATGTTATCAAGAGTATTAATGTAGAAGTAAATTACTTTTTATTTTATTCCAATCGGACTTTTCGTTTAGAAGTTATTACGAGTATAAAACATGACTACTCCCCGGGCCGCGCAAATAATATCGCAACAGCATTAAGAGTACTGTTTGAACCCCTTTGTGACGCAGACGAAGTTGCGAGGGTCATCTAGTCTCAAATATACAGCTTTTAGCATACCCACGCTCTCTCCTATATCTTGTACCATCACAGGGCCTCATGAAGTGAAAGTAACCACACTGGGCGCTCCTGATCAATTCGTTTATTTACAAACATTATGTCGTAATATTAGCAGGAAGTATGGCTGTAAATCTCACACGTGTTAGGAGGTCGGGATAATAATTATTGCATTGAAGTTAGCTTTAATTGGTAGTAATGATTGTTGAGTTTTCATTCTGGACAAGTCTTGGAAGGCTTGCAAAATTAATTGGTCATATACTGTTTCTACTATTTTAATATCTATGTATATCTTGTAAATGTTCACGTGTTTACCTATGAAAAGTGTCTGCAGTTTTCGGCTCCATATGCCAGAATTAGGATTAAATGGAGAGAAAAACATACATGAACTTGCTATCTCTCCAATTAATGTCGATATGCATAGCATTTCGCCTCTTACTCAAAAAATTATAACTTGGTCTATAACCACTCAACGTCACTATTCGCTAGATGGCGAAACTGGGGACTTCGTTCGGAATCAATACCGTGTTTGAGCCCTTTTTAAAAACATTTTTTTCCAATAATTTTTAATTTTGATTTTTAATTAAACCTTATATTTTTGTAAATCATTATTACTAAACAACGCTGTATTGCATTTTCAGCGAAAATATATCATCTCCGTAAAATATGAGACGATTATAAAATGTAAACAAAACAAGTTTTAGAACTGTGCTCAATAATGGCTCCTGCCACAGACTTGGCAATAGTAAACAAACCAATTTGGTTGCCGATCCCAGTTGAGTGGTTATGATCCTGTCTTTGAAGGAATAAAGCATCAGGAACCTCATTTCAACTATAGGTCAGTTAATATCCATAAGTTAGCGTTGTACGTATTATGCAAAACGTATAAGTTGCCAAAACAATGCGGAACATCTCCGTGTTCGGAATGCAGTGGTACAATGGCGTCGTAACAGATGAACGGCAAAGGTCGCAAGTCATGTTACTACTACAACTCGATAGTGGATAGTTTCAGTGTTACTCGCTTTTGAGAGACAGCTTTTTACAAGCTTCATATTAACTTGCACTGGATGTAACTATATAAGTTTGGGTAGAATCTGACAAGCTAGATTTGACAAACCTCCCGGTTTCCGATTGAGCTGATAGATCCTTGTATGGGCTCGTTTTACTAGTAGCTAGCACTATACTGCTACATGATACCCATTATTTTTTAATATTAACAACATTGGAAGTAAAATACTCCAGACATCTAAAATAGTAATAAAATAAATAAATAAAAATAAAAAAATAAAAAGCTTTTATTCTATTACCAAAATTACAGTTTAAATATTACTAACTAATTACATAAATTTTATACAAGATAAAACTCGCATACTGAAATGGAACTGGGCAGGTCATATTTGCAGGATGGAGCCAACCAGATGGACCAGGAAAGTGATGGAATGGACAAAGAGAGGGAGAAAAAGGAAAAGAGGGCAACAAAAGAAAAGATGGCGCGAAATCTTTAACCAAATCGTGGGACCAAACTGGATGCAAAAAGCTCGGAATCGAAAGTGGTGGAAGGAAAGGTCTACGCCAAAACAGGCGACTTTTATCTTGTATAAAATTTATGTAATTAGTTAGTAATATTTAAACTATAATTTTGGTAATAGAATAAAGGCATCTAAAACAGTACTGTATATTAAATTCGAGTTCCAATAGTATTACTAATGTTACGTTTCGTGAACTTTGACGCACCGGACCACATAAGCCCGTGACTGATCAATCGCTTTGCCGACAGATGTACCTACATTATCGACTCACACGGTATTAATGCGAGGAGCAGTGTTGAACGTTTACAATATCTGTTACTAGGTCGAAATGCTGACAATTTGTAGTTATTTGTGATGTATGAGAGATTCTTAGGCACTTAGATCTTAGAAAAAAACTTGAGAGGTGGGGGACACCCGAATGGAACGAAGTTACTTTCGATTAAAAGACGTGTTTTAAAAGATTTTGATCACAGCGCCATCTAGCGATAATCATCTAAAACAGAAAAGTGTCGTGACAACTTTTCGTAAGATTTTTTTCCGTCTAGCCCCCTTTCACAACGCGCGATAAGGAACTTCGTTCCAAAACTTCATTCCAATAGTCGAATATTTTCATGTTTTTTTGAAATAATATGCTAATGTTTTAGTCTAACCCGGCCAAAATCAAGTCTTCCTCATACCATTTTTAATGAGTCCAAACTCGAGGGGTCTACGGCCATCGGTTTTCCGGAATTGACGAGGGTATTTCAATTATTTGGTGTAGAATGGGCAAGTACTCCTTCCTGTCTAGTAAGATGCAGCTGACTTGTAAATCAAAATGATTGTTATAGAAACGGTAATAAGTGTAATAAATAACTTGCTTTCATGCGATAATGTTTGGGAAATGTGCATGTACTTATGAGGTCGATAGTACATTTATTTTCGTGTGCAATAAAGAATTTTCTATCTATCTATTTATGAAACTTACCAATGCAGGAGAGTCCAACGGTCGGTTGGTTTTGGACCTTGATTTCCTGAACTCTTCGCCATCAGAACGCCTGGAGTGCTGGTCGCTGTCTCGATCCGAAGAATTGTACCGTCTCTTTTCCTCTTTACGATCTATGTATCTTCTTTCCTCTTTCAATTTCCGGTCGTATCTGTTGAAGGAATGTGAATGAAGGATTTTTAGAATTTAGGTAAACACGAGCTAATGTTGTTTCTTATTGGAGCTAAGTTTAAAGTGGCTGAGATTTTGATAGAAACATACTATGTAGTGGCCGTTTATAGCCAGTGGGTTTTCACAACACCACTGGCTACAAACGGTGAAGGAAAACATCGTGAGGAAACCTGCATATCGGAGAAGGATTCTAAAAATCCTTTGAAGATATGTGAAGTCCCCAATCCGCACTGGGCAAGCGTGGTGGACTATGCTTAACCCCTCTTCGAAGAAGACCTGAGCGCAGCAGTGGGCAGTAATGGGTTGGTACACATACTATGTAGTGAGATACTGAAATTGCTGACCCAACCTTATTCAGTTTGCGCTACAAATGGAGGTATTTTACGGGTACGGGTCTTTTAGAATGGGTCCCTATTTTTTCAAACAATACAGCCTTCCTACCTAAATGGATTAGCCAACACCGAACTTTTAAAACTATGAACTAACTATTCTTGAGGTCATCGTGTTCAAATCAACAAACTCTTCGGCTCTGTATGTTTGTATAGATTTGGTTTCCAAATTTTCTTTGTATAGTTAAATAATTGAAAACTAACCGTCTATCAAAGTCAGTTTCTCTATATTTCCTTTCGACGTCACTGTCCCTAGGTTCCATACTCCTGTACCGGTCCAGATCTTCCCTGGAACTTCTGAATCTTCTCTCGTCACCCTGGCATTCGTAGTCGATCTTCTTCACCACTATATCGCTAGGTTCAGGATCTGTGTATCTGAAATTTGATCAACAATTATATTTAACTCAAACTTAACATCACAAGGAATAGTTGTCGTAAGGCTGGTAAGGATAATGTTGTTATATTAAGTTAAAACCTCTGTCATATTGTTTAAAGTGTTATTTATTAGAATAGTGCATCCAAACTATCTTCTCAACTCTATTATTGTTAATGTGTATAGTTGAAATTAAATCCTTCCTTCTTCCTTTACTTACACATAAGATATGCAGGACAAATTTGGGACATTTCTCAATCTTACCTAGACTCTGTAGACTGCTGAGCGAGTTCGTAGCCAAAGATAACATAATTGACTTATTCTTTGATGGGCCGTCAGCTTTCAAAGCAAAAGTTGTCAAGAATATGACATCTGATATGATATCTTGATAATTGTATTTTATTATATTAATTTTACAGAATACCTATGTTATTATAAATAATGGATTGTGTTGTTTGTGTTGTTTATACCTTATGCATGATGTGTTCATCTTTAAGTAAGATTGCATATTTATAATAATGTTCCTAATTGTAAACATGTAATTTTGTAGATGATCCAATTGAATAAATAAATAAATAAATACTCGTAGGTAGGTATTCAGGACCCTCTTTATTAAAGCAATCCAACCTTTGATTAAGAGTTCACGATTCAAGTTCTGCCTAAAGTACCAGGATGACAGTGTTATTTTCTGTTTTTTGTATGCAATAAAGTGTATTCATTCATTCATTCATTCATGACATAAATGTAAGAAAGTACCTTCTATATTCGGAGTCGTCTTTGGCAAGATGTTCTGGGCTCTTGAGCACCCGCGTGCGAGTCTTCTGCTGGACAGGTTCCTTCTCTTTCTTGCTCTTCTTCGAAGAGTCGCGAGAGAATAGCTGTTTCATCTGTTATGATCAAAAATTACATAATTAACACATTGATTGACATAGATAAATTTGTAGTTTGAAGTTGAAAATTTATTCATTTTTAAAGAGTAAGAGCTGGTGATGATCATAGTTATAGTATAAGGTTCAGTAAAAGTGTTAAAATAATATTATGATTACCTTTTCAAGTCCAGAAAGTTTCTTAGTTGCTTTGGGGGGTTTCGCACTGATCTTTTCATTGGTTCTGCTTGGACTTTTGTCGTAGCTGTCATGTTTCTGGTCAAAGTGAGACCCGTCGTCGGCGCTTCGATCCCTTCCATTCTCTTTCCTATAACGTCTCTCCTCTTCATCTCTATAATCCTTGAACCTTGCCAAATATTCACCGTTGGCGTAGATCTGCTCACTGGGGTAATTGTTTTCTGTGTGTCTTCTCTCACTGTCTAGGAACAGTGACGTATCTCTGACGTCGTCATCGCTCTCGTGTCTTCTGTATCTCCTGTGTATTTCACCGTTGGAGTCCTTTCGGAAATCATTCTCAATACCAGAATCTACTAGTCTATTGTCAATGTCGTATCGTCTTGGAGTTTCGTCTCGGTAATAGTCTCTGCTATCTCCTGAATCATGGCGTCTGATGCCGAAGTCGTCTTTGTATCTATCTTTGTTCTTTCCACGACGTAAAGAGTTGTGGTAAGATTCGGAGTATTTTGGCAAGTTGGCGTACTCTTCTTCACGTTCCTGGGCGATTTCAGGATTAGACGCGTAATGTCCTTTCCTTTTTCCAAACCACGAGTCTTTTATTTTGAATTTGTTGCTTGACTGCAGCGGATCTTGACTAGAAGTGAGATGCTTCTTCACTTTGTACTTTTTCTCTTTGTATTCATTATGAGTCAAAACTGGTTTTTGTATGTTGGATTCCAGACTCGGTGGTTCATACTCGGGTTCGGGTGGGAACACCTTTTTGTCTTTGTACCTTAGGTCATGTCCATCTATGAAGTCTCGCCTGTCTATGTCTCTTTTATTATCCTTGTAGGTCCTCGTTTCAGTATTGTATTTGACTTTATGATTATCAGAATCATATTTGCTGTAATCTTCAGTGACGCTGCTTTCCGCAAAACCGTCTCTCTCAACAGTATTACGACAGTACCTAACTGTTTCATTGACGAATCTTTCTGTTGCTTTCATTCGTTTTTCTGCTTCGTAAATTGGATCTGTTTCCAGATATCTGGAAATAGGTTCTCCAATGTTATTTCGTTCTCGTTCGAGTCTTCGAGCGTTCAACCGCGACTCTAACAGTTGACGTCTATGACTCAGTTCGTTGAAATCCAGATCGACCTTTGTATGTTCTGGTTCATATGATTTTTTCTTTGTATCCATACCGTCAGCCCTTCCTCTGTACTTGTCTAGTAAATCATCATCATTAGCGTATGTTGGTTCAAGATCTTCAAAACTTCTTAGTTTGTATTCCCTAAATCTTGGTTTTATTGGAGAATCGGTTATTTTGTAGCTGTCAGTTGTGTTAAACTTTTCGTTGTCATTAGTTTTGTAATCATAATCATACATTCTAGTACTTGAAAACTTATTTCTTTCTTCGTAACCAAGTCCTTCATCTTCGTCAGATAAGTTCCCGAATCTATCTCGAGGTGGAGAATACTTTTTGTACCCAAGTTTCGATTTATCGTGATCGGCTATGTCTTTGATAACTTGAGCGTACACAACGCGTTTGTCAGTCATTTTATTAACAGGGGATGATGCTCTTTCTGGACTCGTAGTTCTAGCAAAAAGATTTGGATCAGGGCTTACACTAGGTTTAATATAGGAAAAGGGCTGGTTAGCGTTAGTACCGTTAGAAGGAACTATCAAATGAGATTTAGAAGGAGAAGATTGATCTTCTTTTAAAATTTTCACAATGTGATCGACTGTTTGTCCTCTTGTTAGTGGCGGTTTATCTGGAGGTTGTTGACTACTATGTATCATATCTTTGCTACCATAAACGTTTTCTTCGATTTTTCGGATACTATCTTTTATCTTATCTTTTACCTCTGAAGGACACTTTTCTTTTACTTTAGAAGCGTCGATTTCATCAACTAGTATAGTTTTCTTTATTTCTGTTTTTCTTTTCGGCGTTTCGGTGATAGTAGGTGACTTTTCTTTTTCAGTTGATTTGCCTCTTCTACTCCTCGATGGAGGCTTTGGTTCTTGGCTCTCGGGTGTTTTATATCTTGGAGGTTTTTCTACGGGATTGACTTTTTTATTTTCTGTACTTTTTTCCTCTACTTTAATGTTATCTTTTTTCGTAAAAGTTTGTTTTTGTAAGAGATCGAGGGGTGAAGTCTTTTGGAAATAATCTTCTCGTGGTGAACTTTCTATAATAGGTGAAAGTTGAGATTTCTTATTTCTTAAAGATTTAAGGAACTCTTCAGTTTCACTGCCAGATCTTTTTCTAATCGGTTTGTTTTGTGTACTCAGGCTAGTATTCGATTTAAGATCTGACACGTCACTTTTGCTTCTCTTCACGACAGCTACCGGTTTAGTGGAAACAACAACCGGTTCACCAGGGCTTTTGTTTCTCTGAGCTCTTCGAAATATTGTAGAAAGGGATGTTCTTTCTTTGCCTTTCCTGGTGCTTACATCGCTCGTAGATCTGCCAAGTGGAGTTTTACCATCCGGTGAAGTATCGCTATTTCTCCTAGCGTTCTCTTTTAATTTTCTTCTGTGAGGAAGTGAGAAGAACTTCTCTGGAGGATGATCAGCAGTACAAGTGACACTTTGAGCGGCAGCTAAAACCTTGTTGGCTTCTTCGATTAACTCTTCTTTCGAAAGGTGAGTAAAAGGTTCCTTTCGAACTGTTGGAGTTTCAGAGGCACCCCGCGTTTCACGCGGTTTACCTGAAAAATTATAGTATTATTTTAGTTAGTGTTTCACTAGAATATTAATTTACTGTAGAATTACAATTTGAAAAAACGCCATATTGCCATAAAGACTAATAAAACTTGCTAAAATTATTTCTTGTAATTAATCAGTCTAATCTAAGAAGTACCAGGACACCATAAACGTTAAAGAACTAAAGGTTTATTTTAAAATTAAATCATTAATATTAATTAGTGTTATTAGTATCCTTAGATTGTTAATCATTTTGTAAGGTAAAGTAAAAAAGGCAATTAGTTTAAATAACATGTTTTAACGGATTTCGACTCCATTCCAAGAAGTGGAAAGATAAATGTTGTTAAGATTTGGCAAAGATAGATAAATGTATCTTTTCAACATACTTGTAAATTGAAGAGGTTTTTTTTTAATTTTTAGTTTATTTGCCCACCTCTCACTCCCACCACTGTAACTCCTGTGTAGCCAGGATCCACAGCGGCGACCATCGTAATGACTCTGAGCGGTGAAGCCCAGGAACGCGAGGGAAAGCTAACTTGTCTTTGGCCCCGCAACGAATTTAATCAGAAGATAATAGAAGGAGTAGGAAAACATAGGTTTCGAATTCCCTTCTCGCAAAGCGGGAGACAATAAAATAAGATTCTTAATTAAAGGAGTCAGGAGACAATATTTTCGAATATGTTTGACACATGTCGCATTTTTTTTGCTTAAATTATATTGGTTTAAAAAAAAGTCGACTTAGTTAAGTTCATTTATTATTTAATATTGGAACGATTTCGAAGTTCTTCAGATACTTAGAATTACATTATTTAATAAATCGTAGAAGATAATTAGGTCCATTGTAATTTTGTATTGGTTAGATAGGTAATCTTTATTAAAATTTATTCAAAATTACCAGGTTCAGATGTTGACTCTCGTAAAATAAACAAGTAGAAATAAGTTCTGATGGAATACAATAAAATTAAAATACCTAGTACCAGGCTGTCATAACTGCAAAGAGTTCTCAAGTGTCGCTAATGCTATTAGTGATCCAGTACAGTAAAATTAAAAAGTACCTCGTAGTAATACAAACATTAAACCTAATTCGCACTTGGCTAGTACTTTAATCGATTAACGAATAATTTAGAAGCTAAATGTGTATGACATATACGACTAAATTTAAGGTGTTCAATGTTCATTTAATTTAGATTTTACTCGTTACTTGACTAGTCCAAACTAGACTTTAAATATAAGTAGAATTAAGTAATAATTGGGTATGGTAAAATTAAAAAAGTACCAGGTTGTCATAACTCCAAAGAGTTCTCAAGTGTCGCTAATGCTCCTATACTCGTGAGTCGTGAAACAACAGTATAAAATTTACAAGAGGAACAGGTTTATGTGTCGCACTTTTGGTGACGTCATCAGATGGTAGTCATGATTATTTTTAGCGTTGACTTTCGGAGTAAATAAGCTTTCTGCAACCTTTTTTGTTCGTCGGCTTAAGGTGCCGTTCCCGTAACTGCGATTAGAAAATTAAATAAAATGTATTTTTATCTGAATTTAACTGAGTATCGCTTTGTTTTCTTCCAGTATATTAATTTAAAATATTGTTATATTTTAATTTAATGCTCTTCAGTGTCTGTCAACTTTTTTTTTTTGCGTGATAGATAAACGAGCCTAAAGCCCACCTGATGGTAAGCGGTCACCGTCGCTCATGAACCTCTGCAATGCCAGGGCAATGAGGGGCTGTTATCTATCCTACCGATACAGGACTTTTCTTAATTTTAATAAAAATTAGTATTTGCTATCTTTCCTTGGTGGTGCACTTAAAGCCTGTCTAGATTCTAGATCAGAAGGATATTGATTTTATGTGAATTCTAAATGTTAATTTCTTGATTTATTTCTATCAGTGTGTGTACTGTTCGAAAAAGATGTATTTTATTGATGCCTAAAGATACCATCGTCACCATTTTGAATATACATACTGAGTTTGAGCAATCGCTTAGAGTTTGTTCGAATATTGTTTAATGTTTTACGCATTTATAACATCTTTACAAGGCTATATTATTATTTTTTAAAATTACGATTATTCACACTAAAACTCCAATAATGTAAGCCAAGGTGTGAAAAAATACCAAAAATATAAAACGCAAAGTATGGTACGCCCGTCGCTGCCTGCTTCTAAAAAAACATCGCGACAGCATCATGAACAGCGCGGATCAATTAGGCGTTAATAGTCGCAGTCGTCGATATAAGAACGACAGCTTAATTCTCCTTTTTTGTTCATTCCTCATAAGCTACAAAACGTGAGCGTGATAATGGCACACGATATTATCTTCGTAATTTTTATTTTTTTGTAAAAACCTCCTTTCTCCAGACAAGGTCGCAGTCGGAAATTTGAAAACAGAAGCTTAAATTTTATTTTGTTCTTAATTTGAAATATCGAACATCATGAATTCAATCATCATAAATTCATTTTTGCAACGCAGAGCTCCCGTCTTGGGTGTTTTCCGAGCACTATGACTTCAGACTTGTCCTTCTTCAAACGAGGCTTGACGCAAGTCCTTAAAGGTAGGCCGTAGGTAGAGGCTCCGCAGTGTCTTCAGACAATGCAAAGGTCCATGAGCGACGGTAACCACTTACGGTAAGATGCCAAAAGGTATAAAAAAACATTATGGTCTAATGGAAGTCGAAAATTGACTAAATTGAGTTGAGCATCGCATTCTCAAGCCGAAACTAACAACAATTTAAAAATATCTCGATGCTAAATCATATTTTTATATCAGAACCTTTCTACAGTATCTACACAAGGACTCTTGACACTTCGACAATTGTTTCCCTATAGATCTATGAAGCATAAGTTTGTTCCTAGAATGTCAGTTATTCGGTAAATATGGCGGGTCAAGTTTAATTCAATATTTTCGAATATACGACATAATATAAAAAAACTAAATTAAAGTATTTATAGCTTCAACAAAGTTGTATTTAATGTGACCATAACAAAATGTAAATAGCATATAACTTTTTGTTAAATGAATGAATATTCGCATTTTTAAACAAGTGCTCCTTGTGCGGTCCTATTCAAGAAATTCAAGGTTTATTGACAAATAATTTATTTCTGTCAATTCAGTTAAGAAAGTAAGACTTTTGAAAAAACTATAATATCCACTCAACTGGGATCGGCAACCAAATTGGTTTGTTTACTTTTGCCAAGTCTGTGGCAGGAGCCAAAATTGAGCACAGTTCTAAAACTTGTTTTGTTTACATTTTTTAATCGTCTCTTATTTTACAAAGATGATATAGTTTCGCTGAAAATGCAATACAGCGTCGTTTAGTAATAAAGATTTACAAAAATATAAGGTTTAATTAAAAATCAAAATAAAAATTATTGGAAAAAAATGTTTTTAAAATGGGTTGAGCCCCACGGTATTGATTCCGAACGAAGTCCCCAGTTTCGCCATCTAGTGAATAGTGACGTTCCCAGTTGAGTGGATATAATAAATATATTTAAACTGACTTTAAAATTATATTACTATGCTTTTTTGTTTTTGTTCGCGGATTAGTTATTGGTTTATAAACTGATTTTGATGATTATTTTTTTTGTTATAAAGATGATATTTCAAAGAAATGAGACCATCATTGCTAGGATTGATTGATGGTGATAGACTAGAGAATTCGAGAGAAACTTGAAATAAGGAAGTCAAAAAAAGATTACTTAAATACTTACTGACATTACAATAACTCTATGTGACCTCTAGTATGCCCTATTATTAATTATTTGTATCAAAATAGACAAATGATAGCCATCGGTACTGACATTTATTTCTATCAATAGACCACCCGATGCTAAGTCGTTAATTTTTAAATGGCGAGAGAAGAAAAGATTATTGTTGTCTCACTCTACAGTATATAATATAAAAGAGACGAAAGAAATGTACATAATTTCGATACTTCATAACCTATTATTAATATTTCTTTTAATATGACTTGTCCTTATAAACAACGTTTAAAAAGTTCTAATACTGTAGAGATTGTTATGTAACGATTGCCATTTACAGCATTGACCATTAGGGGTGTAAAACCTTTTTCCCGTCAACGGACAAAGAGGTTATGTTATGCTCTAAGAAGTTATGTTATCCTGGTACCCAAATTCATAATTTAAAAAAATAACATCGCAGAAACAGGCAGAAGTTCGTTCATAACTGCTCTGTAAGTCTTAAAAACGTCTCAACAAAAGAAAAGTAAGTATCCACAGTGAAAACAATGGCTTAAATCTTTTTTTCGTGATATGAACAAAGAGGTTATGTTCTAGCTCTAAGACCTTATGCTATCCTGGTACCAAAATTAAAATATCTTATATAAAAAAGTGATTACCACATGTGGGTAGACGTGCCAACGGGCCACCCGATTGTTAGTGGTTACCGTCGCTCATGGACCTCTGACAATGCCAAGAGTCAAATTTCAAGAAAGTCGCAACACAAAGTTGTCATTACGAAAACGAAAGCTTAAATCATACTTGTATTTTTTACATTGATTCTGTCATCAGTAACGGTAGTCATCTCCCACGCTAGTCAATAATCTCATACAAAAACGACGAATAGAATTACCGTCATTAAATTTTGACTGGCTTGATTCGATCATTATTATCACAGTTATAGAGCCGAAGGAAAATCTTCTAAATACCGCCTTCCGTGCGGGAGGTAGTGGGTTTGCAATTGAATGCCATGAAAAATGCCAAATGTCGTCTAAGGCACTGCTAGATAAACGCGAATTTTGGTCAGTTGAGTTAAAAGACACAATGACATGACAAAGAATTGGGGTACAGTTTATAAAGCCAGACCATCTTGTTTTACTGCTGACTGTAAATCCAACATTATGTAGTGCATGGTTTGAATTGCTTGCCTCCTGGTGCTTCAGCTTCCTCATATTCCTTTTCTCTCTCTTGCCTTGCTCTCTTTAGTGAGTGGTTTTTGTTTAAACTTGGTATAAATAACATACAAATTTTCGTTTTAGCTTCTCGGTGTTTCCCGAGCGGTATGACTTGTCCTTCTATAAATAAAGTTTAAGAAGCGTTCTGTAGGTCCTAGGTAGCGGCTCAACAGTGCCTCCTGACATTGCATAGGTTCATGAGCGACGGACATCTTATCATCCATAAGCTCCAAAGAGTAGGCAATAAAAAATTGAAGGTCTAATCTGCATCGAATACGTACCCAATTTTTGACAAGGGTGGCGTATTTTTATCACTAAATTATTTTAGTATGATAACAGGATGTTTGCTGATGTCCGCGGACAACTGTGACACAGAACGGTACGTGTGACATGGTTAGGAAGCAGTTTGTTTACGTAACTGTTCTAAGCAGAACAGGTCATTTAGGTATTCCGATCGTTTTACTTAAAAAACAATTAGCTGTGGTGTCACTTGTAGACGTAATATTTCTGGATAAAATTGAGGAAAAGTAAAAGGCTTTAGATCTTTGGTAACATAATTAAAAAAAAAAAAAATGGTTCAGCCTGAAAAATATATTATAAAGTACCTACTAACTTCTACTTCTTATCGCAGGAAAAGCGATGGGGAAGTATCGGTTAAGTATAGACTTCCTAATATTTTAAAGCTGTTAATTGTTGCCTTTTAATCAGAAATTTAATCTAAGATTAAAAATAAGAATTGAATTGGAGCCATAAAATGTAAATTGGCTTTGTTATATTCTGTCTCATTCACCTTAACACAAAATAAGTACAAAAGAAAGAGACAATTAGTTCTTTGTTTGATATTTACACAAGTGCCGTATTCATTTCAACAAGGCCTTTGCCTTTGAAAAATGACGATCTATTTTGGAGCAAAGTTAATATGTAGTGCATACATTACTTGACCCTGCTCGTATGTCCTTTTAGTCAAGGATTTTACTTCTTTGAAAACATGTTGTCCTGGTACTTTTAATGCAAAATAGTTTTTGTTTAAATGTGAACTTGTACGAGTATTTAAATGATAATTCTTCATGTTTATGTTGCCTTGGTACTAGGATTAGATAATTAGATTTGTTTAACAGGTCTAGGTTCCTAAATATTCAAGTATTGTATTAGAAGAGCTCTTTGTTTCTATGTTGTCTTGGTACTACATTTTAGAAAATCGGTTCTTATGTTACATTTTGCGAACTGCAAGTATTCTTTTTTTTAAGCACACCATTGTTTTAGGTATTATAAAATAGTAGTAACAGGCGATTATTAAAGTAACTATTACCTTATTTATTGAATAAGAATTTTCGTTCGTATTGAATCGAACTCGTTAAGACCGTCAAGGACGCCATTGAAAAAAATTCTTAATATGAAATGGTTATTACGAAATGGCTCTTCCAAGTACTCAGCTTACATCCTCTTCAAACTTTTAACTATGTGACGAACACAAAATTACAGGTCAAATGGTAAATAACAAACCAAATGTAGTAATAATTACTCATGTTTTACATCCGCCAAACTGGCCAATGTGTCATGTAATTACAACTCGCGAAATGTGTCGAAATTAGCAATACAACCTTCTTTACGACTTAATTAATTAATGAATAATTAATTTTAAATCTTGTTGTTTTCCAGTCTGATACAAGGCAATAAAAAGTTTTGTAATTTCAGTATTTTGTTGGAATATGTTTCTTTCGTAATATATGGGGTGGGCCAATCTAACGTTTGCATTTTGAACTACTGTTTATTTAGAGGATGACAGCTCAAATGTCATTCAATTTGTGTTCATAATTTAGTTAAAGGTTTGACATTTACGAAATGGGACGCTATACGCTTGAACAAAATTGCAAAATATTGAAAAGTTACTTCCAAAGTGGCGAGTCTTCAGTCCAAACTGTAAGAAATGTGTGTGTGTGTCAGATGAAGTGTCATTTTCAAATGAGCAAGGAGTCGCCGTTACGGTCAATGGCGATAGTTACCGTGCCATGCTCAACGAATTTTTGTTTCAAAAGTTGAAGAGTATGTATGATATGGGCGACATTTGGTTTCAACAGGATGGCGCAACATGCCACACAGCCAACATGACAGTCAAATTTTTGAAAAATGCAAACTTTATATGGCCCACCCTATACAAACGAGGATTGACATTAGTGCTTCAGAAATCCTGAAAAGTTTTTACGAATAAATTCTCAGATAACTAAAAACTTATTATGTAATTATCAAACTCCTGACTTGTAGGGATATATGAACAACAAAATAATTTACTATCTGTACCTACATGGAAATCTATTAGTGAAATCTCCAACACTGAAAAAAAGAACAGCACTTATATTCTCAAAAACTTTGCAACAAACTCCATTGTAAACATCAAACAAAAACCAATTTTTTATTCAACAGGATACCATTTAGCATTTTATAACAACCGTTCATTAACAAGATCTAAAACAGAGATAAAGTCGAGCAAAACTTGCACGATCTACTTATTTAGTCTACAAAAAGTCGGGAATTAAGACATTACGCGGATTGATTCGCTAAAAAAATGATCCTTGAAGATATCTGCGACTTCCTCGTACAAAAAGGTGTTAAGTAGACCTCGGCTGAGTGATATATCGAGAGTGGGCTGAACCTTGGCCATTTCCGCTGTAGGCGAACGCTATTACGATGCTCCGTACTGGATCTTATGTAATTTGACTATGGATAGTGTAGATGTTTTGTGTACCAATTACTTGGTATTCCGATTTTATTTAGATCTAACTTTAAAAACCCTATTTTAATTGTGATGACAGAAGTTTTTTTAGTATCAGTAGAGCCTCTTTTCTGTCATTATATGAGTGTACTTCCTGTAATCCTGTACCAACCCATTACTGCCCAATGTTGGGCTCAGGTCTCTTCAGAAGAGGGATTAGGCATAGTCCACCACGCTTGCTCAGTGCGGATTGGGGACTTCACATAGCTATCTTCAAAGGATTTTTAGAATCCTTTTCCGACATGCAGGTTTCCTCACGATGTTTTCCTTCACCGTTTTTAGCCAGTGGTGTTGTGAAAAATTGCACTTAAATATTTTTCACATTTAGATTTAGAGGTACAAGCCGGCCGGTTTTGAACCCGTGACCTCCCGTTCGTAAGGACGCGCTTCGACCACTCGGCCACCACGACTATTAATATGAGTGTACTTGAGTGTAGTTAAATATTGTACGATGTTCAATTATCTTCATTACATATGAACTATAAAAGCGAAACTCGCTTGCACGACAATGCTGCAACGGTAATTGATTTGTGAATGTTTGTTATTGAAAAGGTTACTCTATCTTGTGGTCTTACGATAGTTTTTTAAATGAGCATGTACTAATGCATCAGATACATTTGATACAGTGAAATATTCTTCACAAATCGTATATCCAGTCCAACGCTCATTGTCTTACGATACTAATACGACCACGTGCGCCCCTGACATTGCGGCAATCGCCTTTTACTTTAAGAATTCGAGACCTTACTCAAATTGCAGGTTGGTATGATGTTTCGATATGGTGATCATAGAAATACCAAGAGGAAGGTCGTTCGGTTAAGTGGGCGAATGATTGGTATTGTTTGTAAAACATAGTCGTAGCACAGGTCGTTCAGTTTGCAAAACACTTTTACTGGGCACTTGAAATTCGTTTACAAGACACTGAATGTAGGAATGTTGTAAATGTACCTAAAGTATGTGTAGTTTTGATAACATTTCATGTCATATTATTGAAACGAAGTTCCTTATCGCGAGTTATCGAAAGGGGGCTAGACGGAAATTCTTATGAAAAAGTTGTCACGACACTTTTTTGTTTTAGGTGATTATCGCTAGATGGCGCTGTGATTAAAATCTTTTAAAACAATTCCTTATTTTGTTTTATGTGATTCATGCTAGATGGCGCTGTGATCAAAATATTTTATTTTAGTTAAACTAACTAATTATTATAACTTAAAAAAAAAAAAAAAATATTACAATTCCCTCACTAATTAATCGAAAGGAACTTCGTTCCATCCGGGTGTCCCTTGATACCTCTCAAGTTTTTTTTTGGATAAGATCTAGTAGCTATCTCTCGCATTGATTCATTCATTAACAAGTCAATCCGTCAACAAGTAATACTTTTCCTAAAAATTAAAACCAATTTCGGTTTTCAAAAACCTTTTTGTGCTACAAAATCTACTAATCATATCTTTATAAAATTCTTTCTAACAAAAAAAATCATCGAAATCGGTTTATCCAGACAAATAACATCACAAACACGTAGGTGCATAAACAAACATTCACCAAATTGCAGTCGCGCCAAAATCACTTCAGAATCTCGAGATCTAATCTACAGTTAATGATCGCTAAACTCTGTTTCACAACGGTAGACCACATAAGGCCCAGGTCAATGCCAACATCACCTGAACTGGTCACTGGATCCCGTCACGCCGCCATATTGGGAGCGTCTGAGTCGGCGATTCAATCATCTCGCCCCCGCATTTAATAGTCATTCATTGTCTTTTAATAATTTATTTTAAAGAAAACTTATTAAATTCAAGCTTTTAAGATCCTAGATATCATGTAGCAGTAGAGTGCTAGCTATAATAATCCAAATAAAAGAAAGAAAAGAAAGAAAGAAAGAAAATCTTTATTGCTGTAGCAAAGAAATATCAGTAGGTATATTAATTTTATTCTAAGAGTGCCCATTGCCACAGCAAACGGACCACTGGCTCAGCATAATGCTGTCAAGTGAGACACTTCACAGCGCTGATTTTCAGCCAGCTCCACGAGTAATCGGACGGAAAACGTAAAACGACGTAAAACGAGCCGAAACACGACGGGTCTATCTTTTTTGGCACGAGAGTTCCTTTGACTACCTTCCGAAACCATCATTATTGCATAATCACGTGATGTACATCTACCGTTTGCAAAATGTCAGCTCAATCGGAAACTGAGAAATTTGTCGAATTTAGCTTGCAAGATTCCACCCGAACTTACATAGTTACAAGTGCAAGTTAATAAAAAGTTTGTAAAATAGAATAACCTACTTTACAGTCTTCAAATTCACCTTCAAACAAACTTCTCAGTTTTATAATATTGTATAGATGCACCTCAAATTATTATATTTATTCTCGCAAGTTCCTTTAAGATTCCATACTTAGATAACTTTACAATGTTGCTCGGATATTTTTAGGTATAAAATACAGTCTTTAAAGTTTAGACTTAATTTATTATTATCATAGTTTTTGATCTAGTTTACTGGTTCTGAAGCGTGTTGTAAGCCCACACGCAGGATCTTTATTCTATTTATAAAGTTTCTTCTCCAAATATTAAGTATCTAAATTGAAGAGTAAACTTAGTTAAGGATCGGATCAGTAGCGGATTTAAAGCTGATATGTAAAATTTTGGAGGGAAGACAAATGATGATGATGGGGGATTATTTAAATACAGCCTAGAGACTAAATAAGTGATAATCTATGCTCCCAAAAAAACAAATTCAAAAAAGAAGTTGTGATATGATAATACCTATTTCATTTAAATAGTTCTTTCAAAACATTCCGATCCAAAATTAACTTTACTTTCCATGACACTACTACGAAATTGCAGGAATCATTCGTACATTTATGTAAAGGAAAACTTGCAAACTTCTATTTAAAGTCGTTCTACAAATACCTAGCAAATTCTCCGCGGCCAGATTACTCAAGTAATGTATTCCAGTAACAGGTTACATTCACATACTAGCATAGATTTATGGCGCACAGATTACTTGCGAAATTAAAACTATGTTGTTTGGACAACAGGTTATCTGTGCAAATAGTGTTACTAGAGCTGATGATGCCTAAGGGTATAGGTAAGAGTATAAGGGAGCTTTTTTTTTTAATTGCCACGTAGGCAAACGAGCTAATGGCCCACCTGATCGTAAGCGGTTACCGTCGCTCGTGGACCTCTGCATTGCCAGAAGACATTGCGGGGCCGCTACCTACGGCCTACCCTTAAGGACTCTCTTCAAGCCTCGTTTGAAGAAGGACAAGTCATAGCGCTCGGGAAACACCGAAGAGGGGAGCTCATTCCATAGCCGGATGGTGCGTGGCAAAAAAGTATTATTGAAACGGACCGTGGATGACCGCGGTGGTTCCAAATAATTTCTATATAGGGTGTAGACATAGGGTTTTAAGTCTTAATTTGTGGCGATTCAATCAGTTGTCTGTGGATGTCAGATATCTCTATATAGCACAATTGTGGTGCCTGTGGAGTTTGTTTAGAAACATCATCTTGTTTATCGAAAAATGTTGACCACGCATTTCATTTAAAACAAAGATTTATCGTCATTAGCCCACAGACGTCCACTACAAGACAGAGTCCTCTCCCAATCGTAAAATATGAGATAATAATGTAAACAAAACAACTTTTAGTGCTGACGTAACGTCGTGATCGATTTGACTACTGCTTGACTTAAATAAACAACCCATTTTTGTTTACATTATTACTAAACGGGTTCTTACCACGATTATTTTTAATTGAGAGGTCCCGATATTTCAGCACTGTTTCAAGCGCCATGATCACGGGAAGACTGAGGAACTGCGGGTAGGTCATTTAAGAGCAGACAAATCTGTCTACCCTCTTTCTCGTTCGTTTGCCGGTACCACTGGAACTCGAACTCACATTTCGACATACCACATTACGACGTGATCATGGCGCTTGAAACAGTGCTGAAATATCGGGACCTCTCAATTAAAAATAATCGTGGTAAGAACCCGTTTAGTAATAATGTAAGTGATGTAGATAACCGTGAGTGTTTAAAGAAATTTATTAACCCATTTTGGTTCCTACTTCAGTATAACACTAAGCTCATCTCCTATGCACAGCAGACATATTCAAAGATTGATCATTCAATTTCTTATTATTATAAAGAGATTCCCGATCAATCATGCCTACCGTCGGCTACCGGTCATCGTCGGGTCATTAGTTAAACTGGTTAGGTTTCGGTAACATTGCCGAGACTGGTTTTATTACAACGCTGTTACAGTATTTGATATTTGCTACGGTAGTTTTTACTCGAATATTTGGAAACTTTTTAATGAACGTACCAGTTTTAGTGACACAGCTTATAGATAATCCAACTGTAAATTCCATGCTTTGCATGATTCCTCAAACTAGAAGTATTTTTACAAGCTTTACATTAACTTGCACTGGATGTAACTATGTAGGTTCGGGTGGAATCTTGCAAGCTAAATTTGACAAACTGCCCGGTTTGCGATTGAGCTGACATTTTGCACGCAGATAGATGTATGTCTTAAAAGGTTGTATTTAGTTTGTGTTTTTCATCAGAATAATTTGATTTGTATGATGACAATTGAAACCTCTCTTGGTTTCTACCCTCGATTGAGGGTTGAGGTCTTCAAGAAAAAAAAGCAACAATTCACGTTTAAAGATTAAATTACAGATTAGGTGACGCTATTTATTCCCGATACGTAATTCTTGTATGCTTGTTTTTGGATATCCAATAACAGAAGTTAGTTCGAAACCGTCAAAGTTAGACCGTGATTTATTCCAAACAGATATTTAAATCTGTAATCCACGTCTGTGGTCATCCTAATAAACCTACTCAACTCCTCAATCCAACCTTACCCTAATAAAATTAAGGTTTAAAATGCCAAATTTTGGTAGAGTAACTTAGGTCCTTTGCAAGATAGATGTCGGCACATCGTGTCTTTGACTAACCGTTTTGTGGTTTAAAATAATAAGTTTGTCTTGGATGTAATGAGCTAAGATTACGTGGTAGATAAAGTCAGATAGGTGGATTGGCGTCATAGTGAAAACGGCACATTAGGATTGTTTTTAAATTCTAAATGTGTAAAGAATACCAGAAAAACACTGGCCATAGTTTATTTATTTGAATAGTCAGGCAGAGGCCTCTCAGTGTCCCAAAATTTTTCACTACGATCAGGTGGCCCGTCAGCTCGTCTGCGTACTTGGCAACAAAAATATCATACTCGTAATTTGATAATTAATGACGACTTAGTCAGACTCACAGTCATAATAATGGTGGCCGCGATCCTGGCTACACTGGAGTAACTGTCATGGGCGAATATCAAAATAAAATCCATACACATCTACTGTTGGGTACCATCAATTATAACAACCAGTACAATCCACATTGGGCAAGCTAAGTGGATTATGCCTGATCTCTCAACTTGGCCTAGTAATGGGCAGTACTGGGTTGTTACAGTACCCACAGCCAGACTATTACAGGGCCATTTGCAACCAATGACGTTACCAGAAATTTAGACAGAAAACAGCAGAAAACCAATTTAGGTTGAAGAAAATGTATAAAAATAAATAATTAGTACATAAAATAAATCCAACAAAAAAAAGAATGTAAGCGTTACCAGCACTACAGAAATAAATGTACAACATGCAGTATTAATTAAATAAAGCACCCTATAGAGTAAAAAGTAGAAGAATAGGGAGCCGGCATCCCACCGGCGGGAAGTGTGAATGGGTAGGATGAATGTGTGGTATGCGGTATGATAGTGGAATGGCAGTGAGAACTAGAATGACAGAGTAGACACTATTAAACAGTAGAGTAAGAACATCCCCGATCATGTTGGGGGGGATTTAGGTTTAAAATAAAATAAAACCAATTTAGGTTTGATCGATTGATGACAGTTCTGTCACACGGAACAAGCAAAGATTGGGTCATCGAAGTGATCACTTTTACTTTCTGAGCGGTAAATTTTACAGATGTTTTTGCATAACGGTCCGGCAAGAACCTCAAATACGATTGGTCACGTGCAATCAAGTGTGCAATTATAATAAACGCCGCTAGGGTTTCATATTCAGAGAACTGACGGTGTGTTTAAGATAAAGTTCCCTTAGTAGGGCTGTCTATTCCATTGATTTATACCCGCTTACCATCGGGTGGGCCGTAGGCTCGTTTATCTATCTTGCATTAAAAAAATTGGTTGCCTGTAAAATCGGTATACGGGCGAAGGTTTTACGTGACAACGACTCGGGCATGGTTAGCCCGCCTAAGAGCGAGAGAGACAGACATAAAAAGTGGAAGGGACGCGTGCCTCTCACTCGCTCTCGTTATGAGCGCATAACGTGAGCGGAGCGTAACGCAGTTTCTTGAAGTGTCACCCGGTAAACCAATTTATAAGACGTTGTCACGTCTAAATAAAAAAAATATAAGTCAGATTAAGTGAAAGAGAGGGATGAAAATTACACGAGTAGAAAAGAGACAACTTTAAATGCTCTAATGAGCCAATTTTCTAGTCCACATTAAGAGTCTGACGTCAACCTTTAAATGTCAAAATATAAGTTAAATTTATTGTTCTTTTTACATCTATTCAGCTTGATTGTGAAATTTTCTTCTTTCCCCCCACTAAAATAGGGGGTGGTTGTTTAAAAATCATTGAAGTTGCAACCCTATATTGTCAGTCACGGACATATCGACCTCTATAGATCCATCAATTAATCCAATCGTTTATAACTATTGTCTAATCAAACATTTTTCTCACGGTTTAATTCGGCGTAGTTTTTATAGTGTTTAATTATTCTAACCCATATTGTTCTTAATGTTTATCACGTTCACTTCACTGGTCATTTAGTTCTAATATTCTTGTTAATTAACCTTTTACTAATGTGACTTTTTTTTTGAAAGGTAATAACTTTGAAAAATAAAGATGCCAGAAATAGTTTGACAAATTAAAGTAGCAAAGACTTTTTTTTTCTTAATTTAAATGGTTTTTTTTTGAGTGAGAAAGTCGTATTAGTAATCTAATATATAAAATTGTCGTGTCACGGTGTTCGAACTTGAACTCCTCCGAAACGGCTTGACCGATTTTGTTGAATTTTTTTGTGCTTATCCGGTATCTATGAGAATCGGCCAACATCTATTTTTCATCCCCCTAAATGTTAAGGGTAGTCCACCCCTAATTTTTTTTTTTATTTGTAACGCAGACGAAGTTGCGTGGGTCAGCTAGTTATTATATAAAAAAAACATAAAAATAATCCGTATAGGTTTTATTTAGTTAAAATAAGTGTTTGTTTTTTTCACTAGTTGAATTTGGTGAAGTTAAATATTTTTTTGCATAATGTAAAATTAAAGATTAAGTGGTTAAATTTTTTTTGGAATTTAAAAATATTTATTTCATATAGATATGCCTACAAAATTTTGCACGTTCGTTTTTGGACTAGTTCTAGTAAAAGATAAGTAAGTAAATATATAAAATTAGTTGACTACTTCACAATCTACGTTTTTACGGATTATTACTACAAGTTATTCACATTACATAAAGTTATATTATATTAAAGTTATTTTTCATTAGTTCAGAAACAGGAGCCGTAAGAAGATTAACTCGGAGTTAATTAGTACATGTTAAATTTACATAAAATTCTTGTCTTGTTTCTTTTTATGTAAATTTATATTAGTGCGAGTGAGAGAGCCATAGCCGACAGTTATTTTGGTTTATACATTTGGTGATTTTTGATCCTGCATTGCTACTTTTGGGGTATATACATCAAGGGGTATATTTCGAGAACAAGTTACGTATGTTTAAAACACGTTTATTGCAGTTTTAAACTAAGGTGGCCTATATTTTCTATCAGTAGAATATCTGTATATGATATAGTTTCGAAAATGTCTTTTCAATGATTAAAGTATTAGAATTTAGAAACACAAGTATCATTTTAGTTAATTATATTACAGTTTACAATACTAAATAGTATTTTATATGCTTGTATAAAAAATAATCTTCTAGAACAATTCAGTAAAAGTTAGGACCGGTTTTGTATTTGACAAATTTCAAATAGTTGTGACTTTGCAGATATTGTGTCTATGTTTTTTGCATAGGTCGAATTTTATCATTTTTAGAGTACTTTCATGCATTTTCAACGGGTTCTTACCACGATATTTAATAATTGAGTTGTCTCGATATTTCAACTTTGTTACAAACGTCATGATCACGAGAAGACTGGATACTGCGGGTCGATTTAAGAGCAAACAAATCTGTCCACCCTGTTTCTCGTTCGCTTTTGGGTAGTACCACTGGACTTTTTAGAGTAGTTTTAAGGTCACAAATATTACGCAAAACTATTGTAAAGATAAGTATTTCTCTTATTATTACTATTAAATAGCACAATCGAATATTTACATACAATTAGAAATGTAATTTACTTGTAGAATTGAATTCTTATTATTGCATTGTGTGGGTCATAGACCTGACCTTCTAGTTTTAATAAAAATTTGGTACCTTCACTTGCATTTTCTATATTTTTAATTATAACACTTTTAATTTTAATATATCTGTTCTTTTTGGAACGAAGTTCCTTATCGCGCGTTATCGAAAGGGGCTAGACGGAAAAAAATCTTACGAAAAGTTGTCACGACACTTTTTTGTTTTTGATGATTATCGCTAGATAGCGCTGTGATCAAAATCTTTTAAAACACGTTCCTTATCGCGCGTTACTAAAGGAAATATTTTTTATAAAATATCTTTTAATCGAAAGGAACTTCGTTCTATTCGGGTGTCCCATGACACCTTTCAAGTTTTTTTCAATATTATATTTTGCTTTCTTTGTCTCATATTAATTTTTTTGAATCTTCCCAACTTTAATTAGGTATCTACTCTATAATTTCCTTATCATGTTTGTTGTGTGAAATTACTTATTTCCCAAATCTACTAACGAATTTTATTAGGTCAAGTACCGAATGCAAAATTTTATTTCAATCATAATATTGTTTAAACTCAGACTAGTCTCCAGTAAATTTACTATTACTTAGAAACTTTTGATCATTTAAAATATCTGCCACGAATTTATGAACTTTGAAAATCAAGTCCTTAATTAAATTTTTACCTCAAATTTAGTCTAAAGAATAGTTAGTTATTTAGTCCTAAAAAGCTACATATTTTTATCAACCTAACAACATGCAGGATCAAAAATTGTTCAAATCACCCGAACTCACCGAATCTTTTCACGTGTACGTCTCTATTAAAAGAAACACGTGGTTTTTCTTTTGTTTCCTTTGTTTCTTCGGCTACCCTATCGCCTGTCTCGGCTATTGCCTGTTCGGTTTCATCTGTCATTGGTTGGTCGGTACACCGGTACCTTGTTCGACTTTATGTATTTATTTATGTATAAACATCTGTGTATCTGTAAAAACCGGATTCTTGATTGTTTTTTAATTTAATTTGTTTGATTTCTTAGAATGTACTTCATTGTTTTTAAATTGTTTTAAAGCATGACTTACAGTTTCAAATATCACGTTAGACAAGTCAAAGAAAAACATAGAATTTTACTTAAATTTTTCAATGTTACACTAAACTATAGCTATAATATCAAAATGAAGATGTAATATTTTAAATTCTTATAATCAAATTAAATCTCTTCTTAATTTGATTTACTTTTCCTCGACTACAAAGTTAAAGATTGCTTTTTTCTTAACATGTTTCGTGCACATGCACGTGTCATGAGACTGTCTTTATATAGGATGTGTTTACATTTACTACGACATAGTTATACTATTAAGAACATTGTCTTCATACCTGCTAATTTGTATCCGAGGCATGAATCAGTGTTTGCGATGACTATGTGATGTAGCGCACTTTATACCACATTTTACGTTGATTCTGTAACAAAGAAAAATGATTATTAGATTTTAAAACTTAGTTAATTTTTATCATAACCACTCAATGGGATCGGCAACAAAATTGGTTTGTTTACCTTTGCCAAGTCTGTGGCAGGTTAACAAACCAATGTTTCAACTTGTTGGTTGTCCACTTGGTTGTCTCGATATTTCAACGTTTTTGCAAACGTCATGATCACGAGAAGACTGGATACTGCGGGTCGATTTAAGAGCAAACAAATCTGTCTACCCTCTTTCTCGTTCGCTTTTGGGTAGTACCATCACGACACACCACACTCACTGTATCTACAAGACTCTCTGAGCATGAACCCTTAGTGACTGTTGTATTTAGCACTGGATTCCACATACTCGATAATTCTTACTTACTTTACTTAGTTACTTTACTTTACCATTTATAATTTTAGTAGGGACATTGATGTGATGTCAGAAATAAATATGCGGATACATTGAAACCTTACTGACACAGACCTGACTGTGTTTACTAGTAATACATTGTCTACTGGCTAAAAACTGTGAAGGAAAACATCGTGAGGAAACCTGCATATCGGTTCTAAAAATCCTTTGAAGATATGTGAAGTCCCCTATCCGCATTAGGCAAGCGTGGTGGACTATGCCTAACCCCTCTTCGGAGGAGACCTGAGCTCAGCAGTACCTAAGCAGTAATGGGTTGTTACAGTACAGTACAGTACAGTACATTGTCTACGCATATTTTAGGTAAGTGCACATTACAAGTGTAAGAGTGGATTGTGGTGCAATTCGTTGGTCACTGTACCGATTACGACACATTGCTCGTTCGCAACTTAATGTCCGAGCTTTTTGTGTGGCGCAAAACATGAGAGACAGCGAGATTTGTTTAATTTACAGCTACTAAATCCGAAATGAGATTATTAGACAGAGAACCAAAGTTAGCGCCACATTGTGTATGATATATCATCCTCCTGTACTAAAGTAAAGTTTTTGGAACGAAGTTCCTTATCGCGCGTTATCGAAAGGAGGCTAGATGGAAAAAAATCTTACGAAAAGTTGTCACGACACTTTTTTGTTTTAGATGATTATCGCTAGATGGCGCTGTGATCAAAATCTTTTAAAACACGTTCCTTATTTTTGTTTTAGATGATTATCGCTAGATGGCGCTGTGATTAAAATCTTTTAAAACACGATCCTTGCCACGCGTTACGTTAGGAAAAAAAATTATAAGATATCTTTTAATCGAAAGGAACTTCGTTCTATTCGGGTGTCCCATGACACCTCTCAAGTTTTATTTATTACTGATATGTATAACATAGTAATACCTATTTCAACCGTTCTATAAACTGTTCCCTTGAAACTCAGATCTTGAGTTGCAGGAGGGATCATTTAAGCCTTTTTTTCAGTAGTAGAAACGCTCACACTCAGTGTCCGAACCCCGGCTGAGGCCAGAACCTAACACAGGGTTTGGAGGGAGGGCGCGACGCGTTACGCGCTCGGCACTCTTTCTTGTCGCGCCGCCCCCGCCAATCATTTAGGCCTAGCTAAGTAATGAACGTGTAAAAAATGACACAAACAGAAGAGAGATCTAAATACTATCTACACTAATGACTGGCGTCACATTAAAAAGAGAGACCTAAACACTCATGACTTGCCCCACACAGAACTTTTACCGGCAAGTTGTAAGTCATTTAGATTGCTTGCCGTTACGATACGTGGAGTAATCATTGCGTATTTACGATGACTCCCATCGTTCATTAAATATATTGAGCTTGTTATTACTTACGATCATAGCAATGCGAATATTTAATGACTATCGGGCCGCGCAACTTGGTCTGTATCTTGTATGATACTTTCATTCTCTGTGTGAGATTTTTAAAGGGATTCATTTTTGAAATCCCTGATATCAGTGCTAAAAGATTTGATGACAATTTTTCAGAATTTGTCTAAAGGATAAGTATGTCCTCCTCTTTGAAATTGCCCATCTACCGATTCGTTATCTCGATTCAAGAAAAGTTAAAATTCAGTATCTAGACTATAGTTATAAACTTATTCAGACACTCGCGGTTTTCTATAATATTTCATGCATTTTCAACGGGTTCTTACCACGATATTTAATTAATTGAGTTGTCTCGATATTTCAACGTTGTTGCAAACGTCATGATCACGAGAAGACTGGATACTGCGGGTCGATTTAAGAGCAAACTAATTTGTCTACCCTCTTTCTCTCTACCACCCAAAAGCGAACGTGATCATGACGTTTGCAACAACGTTGAAATATCGAGACAACTCAATTAATTAAATATCGTAGACTATAGTTTTCTCTACGCCATCTTTGGTTGACTGGTATTCTCTACCACACCTTAGGCATAAGGGCCGCCATTGTACCATCTAGGTGCATAAAGTTTAATAAATCCAGCGATTATTCGACATAATGAGTCGGCTAATAGTCAGTGCAAGTGATATCAAATGTCGGAGTCGAGTTCGATCGTCTTTTATCTCTACGTACTTAACCTACAAAGTTAGTATCTTTATACTTGTTATTTATCTTTACGCCAGCATTAGAAAACTTGCAGTATTGTTTCTTTGTTTGTCACTTGTTGATTCTATATTCTATTTACAGACGAATAGCAACGTAGAAAATTAATATTGGCATAATAAGTAAGGGGTGGGCCATATAAAGATTGCATTTTTTAAAACCTTTAAATCTTAATATGAAAAAGATTTACGTGCAATTTTTCACAACACCACTGACTAAAAACGGTGAAGGAAAACATCGTGAGGAAACCTGCATGTCGGAAAAGGGTTCTAAAAATCCTTCGAAGATATGTGAAGTCCCCAATCCGCACTGGGCAAGCGTGGTGGACTATGCCTAATCCCTCTTCTGAGGAGACCTGAGCCCAGCAGTGGGCAGTAATGGGTTGGTGTTTACAGAACTGTACAGTACAGTTCTGTAAACAAATCTTTGCAATTTGAGTTTTAACTTGTAATCTTTAATTAGTTGGCAAGTCGCTCTGCTGTATATTTTTATGGAGCTAGAGATCATTTTGAAATATTAGCAAAATTGGAAACTGGATTCCCCTGACCCAGTATAAAATGTATAAAATATAGTTATACCAATATTATGATGTGTAAACAACATGAATGGATGTAGGTGTTAAAGCACGTGGGATGCTGTGAGTTTGAAGGTCGATTGAGGCTCCTTTGCACTCATGGGTTCCTGGTAATTACGAGGTGCAAATATGTAAGCTGCTAGATGTAATTTTTACAAAAAAGTTGTTACTTCGTTCACGAAACAAGTGTGTATTTGAAAGTATTTTTTCAAATAATTAATAATCGAAAAAAGTAATTTCATAAATTTTCTTAAGAATAAAAGGTTTTCAAGAGGCTGTTGTGGTACGATAGTGAATGTGACTTAAACTTCTTTGCACTTATGTTCTCCTGGTACTTTATTCTGGGAAAACAATGAACAGAAAAGGGAATAATTTCTCAGAATTAAATTTCCTTTCATCTGGGATTTTCAAATAACTTTGACAATAAACATGCATGTCCTCGCGCAAGATGGAAGGTCAATTGACGAGATTTCTTTAAGATTATGTGTTCCTGGTATCTGCATGATATCATGGTATTATGGTCAAGCGGCTTTGTGCTAATCGTTGCTTTGAATCAGTCAAGCTGACCTTAGACAATGACAAATCTTTTTGTGTTTATGAATTCCTGGTACTTATGTTATGGACTCTCTTAGTACTTCATTTATTTATAGTGGAGAGTTTTATTCGAAGCCTGAGGAAACTGAAAAGTTATAAAAGTTCTAAAGAAAAGTTTTTAAAGTATAGTAAGCTATGGTTAGTAAGGTAAACTTACTGTATTACTGTACCTACACTAACAGCAAAGGGTACTGTAACAACCCATTACTACTGCCCACTGCTGAGCTCAGGTCTCCTCCGAAGAGGGGTTAGGCATAGTCGCTTGTCTAATGCGGATTGGGGACTTCGCATATCTTCAAAGGATTTTTAGAACCCTTTTCCGATATGCAGGTTTCCTCACGATGTATTACTTCACCGTTTTTAGCCAGTGGTATTGAGAAAAATTGCACATAAATCTTTTTCATATTAACATTTAGAGGTACAAGCCGGCCGGTTTTGAACCCGCGATCTTCCGTACGGAAGGCAAGCGCTTCAACCACTCAGCCACCACGACTATTTCAGCAAAGGGTAATAAGTTAAATTATCATTGGTTTCAACCTTCCGAACACGAGTCGAATATTAGTACCTTTTACAATATTACAAACATAGCTTATGTGTCAAAGTGCCGTACCGGAAAACCCAAAGAATTTTAATCTCGTAAGCTTATTACAAAACTAAATGATTTTTTAATTACAATACGAATGTCGTATTCAAAAATAAACTGGACTTATAGACAAACACGAATGTTTTCGACTAGGAATAATGAGATACCAATTAAGTTCATCCATTGTAGACTGCGTTATCATTAAGAAGAAAAAAAACTTGAGAGGTGTCAAGGGACACCCGGATGGAACGAAGTTCCTTTCGGTTAAAAGATATCTTATATTTTTTTTCCTATTTTTTTTTTATTCGCGATAAAGAACGTGTTTAAAAAGATTTAGATCACAGCGCCATCTAGCGATAATCATCTAAAACAATTAAGGAACATGTTTTAAAAGATTTTGATCACAGCGCTATCTAGCGATAATTATCTAAAACAAAAAAGTGTCGTGACAACTTTTCGTAAGAATTTTTTCCGTCTAGCCCCCTTTCGATAACGCGTGATAAGGAACTTCGTTCCAAAAACTGCAGTTTTAAGATATTTAAGCAATGTCCAGTTACTGGCCTGTTTTTATATTATAGTGAATTCTAAGAAACCGTTAAAAAAATTCTAGCCAAAAAATTTTAAAAGGGTTGTTACCTAGATTTTTATTCAAAGTTTACAATTGAAATTTGATTGTTATTCAGCGACCGAAGTCACCGCTATTTCTTGTATTACAATACTTTCGAAAACCAGTCCTTAACAACAACCTTGGTACCGTTGACAATAAAAATTGATAATTTTAATTAATAATTTTATCTGATTGTATCTTATTTGTTCGATCTTTACTAATGAGTCACTTAAAAACTTTTGTTGGTAAAGGTTGTTATTGTGTAGGCAGTTTAGTTATATATTATGTGTTAGAAAAAGTTCTGGAGTGGGGACCAAAAACCGGTAAGCGTACTATAGGACGGGGACGGAGCGACGGGAAAGAGTGCCGAGCGCGTCGCGCCGTCCCTCCAAACCCCGTGCTGAGTTATGGCCTCAGCCGGGGTTCGGACGCTGAGTGTGAGCGGTTGGAGGTTTTAGTGCGGTTCAACTCCCACATACGGTGATTTCCTCCTAAAGAAAAAAAAATGTGCTATAGGTAGATCTTCAACAACCTGGTCAGAGCCGTGGGAAGTTACTGGATGTAAACAGTACGGGACCTGACACTACGGCGAGGTTTGGGGGAGGTTGTCTAGCAGTAGACATCTACGGACAGTTGATGATGATGACGAGTGTCTAGTACATATGCAATAGACGTTTCTATTTGTAACTGCAGTCGACTAAGGTTTGCTTCAGAAGATCGTTTTTGCCACGAACTATCCGGCTTCGGAATGTACTTTCCTCTTCGGTGTACCATGTGTTATGACTTGTTTTCTTTAAACGAGGTTTGAGAAGAGTTCTATATGTTATGTCGTAAGCCTATAAGCAACGTTAACCTCTTACTACAGATAGACCGTATCTACCTATAGGGTGGGCAATCTAACGTTTGCATTTTAAACTACTATTTATTTAGAGAATGACAGCTCAAATGTCATTCAATTTGTGTTCGTAATTTAGTTAAAGGTATGACATTTACGAAATGGGACGTTTTCGGTTCGCCCAATGGGCAGAAGATCGTTTGGCCGAAGAGCATTTTTACCGAAAAATCGTCTTTTCAGATGAAGCCCATTTTCACCTCGGAGGCTATGTCAATAAGCAAAATTGTCGCACCTGGGGGTCGGAAAATCCACACGTCCACCATTGAGAAGCCAATGCACCCACAAAGAGTTACGGTTTGGTGTGGGTTTTGGTCCGGCGGCATCATTCGAAAATGAGCAAGGAGCCGCCGTTACGGTCAATGGCGAGCGTTACCGTACCATGCTCAACGAATTTTTGTTTCCAAAAGTTGAAGAGTATGACATGGACGACATTTGTTTTCAACAGGATGGCGCAACATGCCACACAGCCAACATGATAGTTGAACTTTTGGAAAATGCAAACTTTATATGGCCAACCCCTTACAACTCCTACAAGGTACTAAAATCATGCTCAGTTGTTTGTTTAATTCAGATTAGGCTTTAAACAGCATTTGAATCTCAAATTAGTTTATTCTCGTCGCATAATTACTTAACTGTGTGATTTCCATGTAACTAAACTGTCAATTACGGAACCCTGTTACATAGTCTATCGTAACTTGGATGTCCAAATAGCGAGGCAACTTACTCGTCAGATAAGAAAAACATTACATATAAAAACTGCAGTAGATACTATCTCTACTAATATTATAAGTACGAAAGTAACCTCTCAACCGATTTTGATGAAATTTAGCACAGACAATCTTTAGAGAAAGAACATAGATTTGACATTTAATTTAAAGTGACGCAGACGAAGTTGCGTGGACCCGCTGGTTACTATATAAGTACAAAAATGTTTGTTGGTTGTACATCTTTCTTTATACTTTTGTGTCTTGTCTGAATTTGTCTCATACTATTGTCAAAGTCATCTCCATGCATCTTTTCCATTCATGAAAAGTTTCCGTTGCAATAAAATATTATGAAGATCAGATATACGTCGCAAGCAAAGCAACAAGCCGGCAAAAGTCTCGAAGAGTGAAGCTCAGTGATTGTGAGCAAGCGAGCCGTGAAATAGATAATTTGTTAACATTTTTATAAAGAACAACATTGGAAATAACGTGTTTTTGCTTGCGTTCGGGCCGACGATTCGGATAACAATATCTAATTGATTGAAGAATTGTTTTTTTTACAATATTACTTTGACCAGACAGACAATATGCGTGTTGAGCTCTAGGTTAGGTAACCAGGCAAAGTTGACATTCAGTAAATTAAGTATTAGAAATTAGATCTTCAAAAGGAGCACAGTAACCGACATTACTCGACGAATTGCGTCATTGAAGTTCGGAAGTGTAAGATACTGGATATAAATAGAGCAGGAGTGGTCATTGAGGTGAGATCTATGACCAGCACTGGACGACAATCAACCGACGATTATATTCGTATTAAAGTAGAAAGAGTCACGGATCTTCCGAAAATAAGTCATATGTTTTCTCCAAGTTTTATAATCTAATGAGCTCGCCAGCTTAATATGACTTATAAGCGACCGTTTTTGGCTAACGATAATTTCTTCATTTGACGTTGAGCATCTATGATTGCATTTCCATTTGATTAGTTTCTTACACCGTACAGATTGGTACGAAATTTTTATTATTTTACACGTTTTTTGTGGTAAAGTATTTTTTTATCTATACTAATATTATAAAGCTGAAGAGTTTGTTTGTTTGTTTGAACGCGCTAATCTCAGAAACTACTGGTCCGATTTCAAAAATTCTTTCACTGTTGGAATGTCCATTTATCGAGGAAGGTTATAGGCTATATTTTATTTAGAAAGAAATTAGGGATCCGTATGAAAATATCGAATATGTAACACAAGTGAATAATCGAAAACCTATCTATGCGTACGCTGCAAAAACTATTGACAATAGAACAAAATGATGTACTACGGGTTTTTAGGTCTTTTGAAGACAAACAAAAAAGTCCGCGACAGCATATATCTAACTATCATAGTTTAGTCACAACAACTGCTTTTATGTTCAAAAAAAAATTAATTCGTCCGAAGAATGAATTTAACGTTAAATTAGTATTGTTATATTAATCCTTATCCAAATAAAGTATTTTGTTATCAAGAGTATTAATGTAGAAGTAAATTACTTTTTGTTTTATTCCAATCGGACTTTTCGTTTAGAAGTTACTACGAGTATAAAACGCAACGAACATGTGAGGCACAGCGAGCCGCGAAAATAATAACTCGACTGCATTGCGAGTACTGTTTGAACCCCTTTATGACGCAGACGAAGTTGCGAGGGTCATCTAGTCTTTTTATAAAAGTCCAACACTTTCGTGCACCATACTATAGACGTAATCCCCATTCAATGGTAAATCTACTGATGACTTTTTAATTAAAAACCAGATGCTTGCTCGTCGTTTATCGAATTAAAAACTGTTTTGTAATTTGTTATTCAATTTAAATTCTTATTTTAATTGCGGTAGAGCTCAATTCAGAAACGTATTATTTTTTTTGTGTATTAATCTAAACTTAAAGTGTTAAGTACCAATAAAGTGCATCCGGATATATAAATAAGTTTTTGATGTGAAGTATCTATTGATTTGATTCAAATGTAGTGTCGAAGAAGTCGTGGTGGCCGAGTGGTCGAAGCGCTTCCTTCCGAACGGGAGGTCGCGGGTTCAAAACCGGCCGGCTTGTAGCTCTAAATCTAAATATGAAAAAGATTTATGTGAAATTTTTCACAACACCAATGGCTAAAAACGGTGAAGGAAAACATCGTGAGGAAACCCGCATATCGGAAAAGGATTCTAAAAATCCCTCTTCTGAGGAGACCTGAGCCCAACAGTGGGCAATAATGGGTTGGTACAGTACAGTACACTAGTGACTATTTTACAGCATGATAGATAAAGGATCCTACGGTTCACATCATGGCAAATGCTTACCGTTGCTCATGATCCTCTGCAATGTCAGGGCATCGGGCAGGGGGATCGTTCCCATCACAACCTCTACAGGACTTTTCTTAAATGTTTTTACTTTTTGATGTTTACCTAATCGTGACGTCATCCGATGTTATTGGCAGTTCAGCCAAATTATTTTATCTAAAATTTTTAAGTAAAACCAAACCAGTGTTTTAAATTCTTTCAATATCGACGGGTTCTGGGCTAATTGTTTTAAGCGACACTCTGGAGCGATATCATTAAATCCTACAATATCATTAAATCTTAGAATATTTGATACTGTCGCCATGCCTATAACGAGGCAGGTGGAAGTTAGGTATTTCTCCTTTTTTTATTGCTTGATAGATAAACGAGCCTACGGCCTACCTCATGGTAAGCGGTCACCGTCGCTCATGAACCTCTGTAATGCCAGGGCAATGAGGGGCTGTTATCTATCGCCTACCGATACAGGACTTTTCTTAAACCTCGTTTAAAAAGGGACATGTCATAGCGCTCCGGTAACACTGCGGACGGGAGTCCATTCCAAATCGGAATGGTACGGTTCAAAAATGATCTTCGTATATACAAAGGTTATAGATATAGTTAGATGCTTAACTCTATGTGTTATACATTTGACAATTCAGGTATTGCAAGCCTGGTCTTAAAACATTTAGCAACTACTTTCAGTAGAATTTACCCAATAAATAACAAGACAGTACACAGCTAGGTAACTAGGTGACGATAAGCTGTCTAGTTTACATAATATGTAAATCAGTTTTAACGATAGGGGCGGAAAACTGGGCTAGATCTAGGCCGTATGACGTCACTTCAAGGACTATGTGTACAGATACATTACATTATGTTCTAACTGTCTGACCTGTGCAATTTTGCAAATTTTAGAAGCAATTTTTTACTTTTTTTTTTTGTTGTTTTTAAAACAAATTGTGTTACGTTAGCGGACTTTTAAATATGAGTGTTTAAAATATATTATAGGTACAGGGTGGGATAGCCATATGCAACAATATTTTCGAAGCAAGGCTGATGCAGAATTTGTAGATTGTAGAGACCGTCTTGTTACGTCTTCTTAGCATATTTTATTATGATCCGAATTTGATAAAATTTGCTTCATGTTAGTCGTGGTGGCCAAGTGGTCGAAGCGCGTCCTTCCGTACGGGAGGTCGCGGGTTCAAATCCGGCCGGCTTGTACCTCTAAATCTAAGAAAAAGATTTATGTGCAATTTTTCACAACACCACTGGCTAAAAACGGTGAAGGAAAACATCGTGAGAAAACCTGCATGTCGGAAAAGGGTTCTAAAAATCCTTTGAAGATATGTGAAGTCCCCAATCCGCACTGGGCAAGCGTGGTGGACTATGCCTAATCCCTCTTCTGAGGAGACCTGAGCCCAACAGTGGGTAGTAATGGATTGATACAGTACAGTAGGTACAGCTTCATTTAATTTTTTTTATTTTGTAAATTATTCTATTTGAAGTATTTCCTAACAATATTCTAAACATATTCTATTAAAAATCATTTTCAACTTATTACTGACTTTTTACTAGTTAGTGTTAGATTTATTCGTGTACTAAACGAATTGAATGTCGGCACCCTCTAACGACAGATAGTCGAGTTGTTACGCGCCATTGGCGTACTTTCAATTTCATTCTGTTATTCATGACGTTGATTCGATATGTAATAATTCTACAGTTTTTCGATAATCAAAAGTTAATCTGTAAATTCAATTAAGATCCCGCGCCTGCAATCCGCCACAGACTATTAAAATTTAATCAGAGAACTAAAAAACAAGTACAGGCCATTACAAAACATTTACGAACATAATAAAATGAATATAATGTATCTGCCGAAATATCTGAGAGGCATCGAACCTTTAGCCTGAAGGGCATGGTGTCCTTGAAACCGAGATTACAATGCAATATGGAGTATAGAGGCAAGACATCTCTGTATATACGTAGAAGTATGTCTGTCTGTATGTATACAGAAGAAACATGAGAAAATATGCGATGTTTATTTAAAAAAAAAAAAACTTTTTCATTATAAACTTCTAAAATTCTGGATGTCATGTTGCTACATGCTTGTATCTAATACAAGGATAACAAGCCTAAACACGACGGGTCTATCTTGTTTAGCACAAGAATTCCTATGACCACTTTGCGAATCCATCGTTAGATCAGCGACATTTGGACATATTATGACATGATCACGTGATATCAATCTGCGATACACCTACGTGCAAAATGTCAGCTCAATCAGAAACTGAGAAGTTTCAAAGATTTCCCCGAACATAAATAGGTGTAGTCCATATAATTTCATGCATAGTTTTATGTTCATTTGTTTAAATATGACCGAAGTTACCGCCTACCAGACCTAATGGCAGAAAAGGTAAAGACTAAGAAATAGGCTTAAAAATAGACTTGTCTAAATTTGGACAACATACTCCCTAGTTCCTAAGTGATTGTAGTCTCTCATGAACTCTTATGAAAAAGTGCAATAACATTATGAGGTTTCTCATTCTGCAAAATAAATAAGTGAGAAGCGAGTAAAGTTGCGCGAGTTCACTAGTTACTCTTATAAGACGTCCTTAGCTTTATGCTCCATGGAATGCATTTTGTATTATTTTGGCTTCCGAAGTCCGACCAGTTTTGGAAACAATCCCGCTCGGTTGACTAATGACATGTATTTTCATTGTAAATGTTCATTTAATTGATTTTATACACGGATATGTATAATTCTTGATAGCAATGATAGTAACTACAGTGTAATGTAACAACCCATTACTGCCCACTGCTAAGCTCAGGTCTCCTCAATAGTGGGACGAGGCATAGTCCACCACGCTTGCCTATTTGGGTTTGTGAAAGACATACCTATCTTCGAAGGATTTTGAAATCATCGTTTATCTATCGTGCAATAAAAAAAAATGTAATACACCAATATACCATACGATAGCAACATACCATAGTAGATAGTCAATACTACTACATAAATAAATATATTAATATGTGAGAAAAAAAAATTACCGATTTCAAAAATTTAAATTTCTAGTTATAATGGGCATTTCACTATTAAAGGTACAAGAGACCATTATGTAAATTATTTGTACCTTTATTCATCACGTCATAGACAATTGAAGTAATGTTGACCAAGGTTTGCGGGATCTATTTATAGAAACAAAAGACAATCAGCACGAGAAACATAAACATTATCTTTAGATTACATCATAAAGGTGTAGAATTTCTTTGTTTGTTTATAGTAATCGAAGGAATTGCTAATCCATCTTTTAGGATTATACATAGAATAAGGAATATTAATACAATTATAGGTTAGTGCTTTGTCTAAAACTTCAGTAAGAGTAACTCGCCTCGAGTTTACAGTATGTTTATATGATTTTCTATTATTATATAGACCATTATAGGTACTCTCTCGCCTGACTGCTATGGCATGTTCTTCTTCGAACGAGGTTTCAGAAAATTCATATACAGCAGGAAGTAATCAAGTTGACTCTTTGCCCGTTGTGGGTACAGATGGTATTAGGCCGGGCGAGGTAGTGTATGCCCGGTCGGGCCGAAGCCCAGTGTAGTAGATTTCAGATGTCGTATATATGCGAAAATTTTTGCAAATGTTGTAACCGCGATTCACGATCTCGCGCGCTATTATTGGTCTCTATACCTATTATTACCTATGATTGCAATAGAAAAATCACCTGGGGCCACCTGATTTGGTAAAATTTTACTTACCTATGAAGTGGTCTATCTTTGTCAAATTTAAAATACTCATTTTTTATTCAATATTTGTGTAATGTACTTTTCACCCTTTTTTCACATACATAATTATTTATGTCCTTTAACTAGACCACCCAGACAAAAGTCATCACTTAGACCTCGTTTAAATCTGTTAAAGTATTCAAATGTACTCATTACTACCTCGTATAATTGCAGGACACGAGAAAATGCTGATAATAAGTGTAATTATGCTATGTGTAATGATAGTGTGGTGATATGTCATTGCTAACGAGTTGTAGGACCGAGATAGTTGTTTATTTCAGTTGGGGTTCTTGAAATTGTTATTTTATTAACACTTTTTCAATAATACTTTCATGCATTTTCAAAGGGTTCTTACCACGATATTTAATTAATTGAGTTGTCTCGATATTTCAACGTTGTTGCAAACGTCATGATCACGAGAAGACTGGATACTGCGGGTCGATTTAAGAGCAAACAAATCTGTCTACCCGCTTTCTCGTTCGCTTTTGGGTAGTACCACTGGAACTCGAACTCACATCACGACACACCACACTACAAGACTGTATCTACAAGACTCTCTGAGCATGAACCCTTAGTGACTGTAGTGTTAAGCACTGGATTCCACATACTCGATAATCTGAAGCCGTCACCTGTTCCCACTATCCACCAGCTGTTAAAAGTGCTGTCTTGAAATAACTTTTTCAATAGGTAAAATATTTTAAGATCCTGGATGTCATGTTGTAAAGTATTAGCTAATAAGACGAACCCAAACACGACGGGTCTATCTTGTTTAGCACAAGAGTTCGACCATCTTCCAAATCCAATCAAGTCAGCGCCATTTTGTCATATTATTGCATTGTCGATATTCATCTGCGTGCAAAATGTCGGCTCAATCGGAAACCGGGAAGTTTGTCAGCTTTAGCTTGCAAGATTCCACCCGAACTTACATAGTTACATTCTTACATCGAGGAAGTTAAAATAAACTTTGTAAAAAAAGGATTTTTCAAGTTACTGCTTTAAAATATCGGCAACTATAAATTGTTCCATCTTACGTTAAACAATTCGTGTGCAAGCTCAAACATTAACATGAAGTCTAAAACTAAAATTATACTTTTATCGCGAGTTACATCTAAGCACGATTCATAAAGAATTTAGTGTTCATGTTAAGCTTGAGTTTATAAAACACCATATTTGATAGGTTCTGTTTGAATTTTATATTGTCAATGGTGTACTGTGAAGGTATAAACTATGTTAGATGTTTCTAATGTGTTTACTAGTATGAGAGTTTATCCCTTTTCTAGATAAGATCGTAATCTAGATTAAGAAGAGAGCTCTTCGCGCGTTATACGCTCCTGGTAGTTTTGTTTAAGACTACTATTAAGGTAGATTTTTATACGCACCATTATCAACTTTCTAGTAAGAACTACTCATAAGTTATGCACTCCTGGTACTTTTGTTCAAGATTATTAGGCTAGATCGTCCATCATACGCATCGTTATCAAGCAGTCAAAAAAAACTCCTTGTTATACACTCCTGGTACCTTTTTTGTTTTTTCAGTGGGAGGAAATCACCGGATCCCCGGGGTATGTGGGAGTTGAACCGCACTAAAATCTCAAACTCAGCGTCTGAACCCCGGCTGAGGCCAGAACCCAGGACGGGGTTTGGAGGGACGGTGCGACGCGATACGCGCTCGGCACTCTTTCCCGTCGCGCCGTCCCCAGTCCTGGTACCTAACATCTTTCTTCGTAATATTATAATTTTTTGTTTAGGACATTAAGTGTTTATTTTCTTAAAAACTAAAGTTGTTTTAAAAACAAAATCAAATCACTAAACTATTAAACTCTTGTCTTTGAGTGTTACTAAAAATAAATTTCTCACAACGAACCCTAAAACCAGTACATTCTTTACGAAAACTTCGCAGTTAGTTAAAAATCCGGCGACAGGAAGTCAAGGAATTTAAAACAAGGTTATTAACAAAATATAGCTTTAGTTTTACAACAACGGATTTCCATAATTAAATGATTATTATACTAATTAGCATCTAGGATACCGACGTGGTTTACGTCATAAAACCTTAACTTGCAAGAGTTGTATCATTAACAGTTGCCCTTAGACGTCCACTGTACTGTACTGTAACAACCCATTACTACCCACTGCTGGGCTCAGATCTCCTCAGGACAAAGGCATTAGGCATAGTCCACCACGCTTGTCCAATGCGTATTGGGGACTTCACATTATCTTCGAAGGATTTTTAGGCGTCCACTGCTACATCAAACCTCGCCACATCGACCGGTCCTGAGCTGTCTGCATTCAGTGACTTCCCGCCTGACCAGGTAGGTCTATCTTGAACTCTTATGTGAGAGATATACTATGTGAATTTGTAATGACTAGTGGATCTAGTAATGCTTATCTTCTCACGTACTTTTAGTAATATCGTTTATTAAACTAAATTACAGGAAGTTTGCGGTACCACAACATTTTCATCTTTCGAAAATTTCGCAATTACAATTTGAATAGAATATTATTTAAATAGTGTTTAAAGTTTTTGCTTCTGACTCTAAATGGCGATTATGTAATATAATTCATCGACAGTCCATTTGCAATTTAAATGTGTAATAGAATTGTTATTTTTGCAGCATTTAGCGTGAAATCTGTTCTTATCTAAAAGTTAATTGCAAATAGTTTAACGAACGAAATAATAATATATTTAAGAGTATTTTAAATTCTGAATTCGTATGAGGGCTCGATGATTTTGCTTGTTACCTAACTGTACTTTACTGTACCAACCCATTACTGCCCACTCTTGGGCTCAGGTCTCCTCAGAAGAGGGATTAGGCATAGTCCACCACGCTTGCCCAGTGCGGATTGGGGACTTCACATATCTTCAAAGGATTTTTTAGAACCCTTTTCTGACATTCAGGTTTCCTCACGATGTTTTCCTTCACCGTTTTTAGCCAGTGGTGCTGTGAAAAATTGCACATAAATCTTTTTCACATTTAGATTTAGAGGTGCAAGCCGGCCGGTTTTGTACCCGCGTTACCTAACTGTTCATTGAAAATTCAAGAACATCACTTCGACATTGATATAATTTTAGTCTAAATAATAAGATATCTTTACATCTAATGGTGTGGTAGCACATTGACCACGCTCGCCAACGACCGACTCACGTACAAAACAAATGACGGTGACGGCCGACAAATACGATAGTTGGAAGTTGATGAGTTGTATTAAGACTTACTTTACTACCTCCAGTAAGATAAAGCTATTTTAGTAAGAGTAGTAGCAGTCAGTAAGATTTTTAGCGATGTCATAATAAAGCTTTGCATAGTGTCACAGATCAAACGAAAAACCTAGTCCTTAAGTCCAGTCTTAAAATTAAGCCTCTTCTCAACTATTTATGATACATCTTCACTCACAAACGCTCTTATTCTGATGCTATTTTTGAAAATATGTTTATAATTTTCAATAGATCTTTCTTATATTTCGTATGTATTTGTGGGTAAATACACTGTATTATTGTAATATTTATGTTATTATGCATAGGTTTATTGTGTAGTATAGTATTTTATGTATGGAAATTTTATTTATTATATTATATATATTTTTATAATAAATCTAATTGAGCACCTACCATAGTTTTCTCTACACCATCTTTGGTTGATAGGTAGAGAATGCCTTAGGCATTAAGACCGCCATTGTACCATTTATGTACATAAAGTTTAATAAATAAATAAATAATAATTAACACTTTCTTTAACATGCTTTTTTTTAGTATCTTTTCCCATCTCTCGCTCGTATGCGGGCGCATACGCATCTTTAATAAAATGACTTATGTCACTGTTACATCAAATATACGATGTGTCGGTCACACAATCCAGTTATAGATTGAATACAAATTGTATCGTAAATAGTTGGTCGGTAAGAGGCGAGTGCGGTCGACCTTGCTGGGTCCGGCGCCGCTCACATTACTGCTACGTTTTTATGTATTTATATTATTAAACTAGATCAGTTCCTTGTTATTTCATGGCATAAAAACAATTTTTCGGTGTTTCCAGAGCGCTGTGACTTGTTCTTCGTCAAAGGAATGAAGTAAATCCTTAAAGGTAGCAGCCTCGCAGTGTCCTCTGACAATGCAGAGGTCCATGAGCAACGGTAACAACGTGTGATCAGGTGACCCCTAGCTCGTCTACTTACAAGGTACCTAATATAGAAATAATCATTTTTTTTTGACGTGACAACGTCTTATAAATTGGTTTGGGGGGTGACACTTCACTTCACTGCGTTACGCTCCGTTCACGTTATGCGCTCACAATGAGAGCGAGTGAGAGGCACGCGTGCTTTTCACTTTTTATGTCTGTCTCTCTCACTCTTAGGCGGGCTAACCATGCCCGAGTCGTTGTCACGTAAAACTTTCGCCCGTATACCGAATTTACAGGCAACCATTTTTTTTGCTATGAAAATTGAGAATTAATGAAGCTTCAGAAATGTCCTGTATCCCGAACCACTTCAGTCCTAACTGTCCTAAGTATTCCTATTTTGAATGGCAATGAGTTAGAACTTTAAAACATTAAATATGTGTAGATTTTTAAAACTTAATTAATACAACAAAATCATTTATTTATATGTTACCTTTCAATTTTATTCAAATTTTTAATTACGTAAGTTTTATTCAAATTAAAATTAAATCTTATTTAACAATTTATATAAAAATCTAAATCACGTATTTTCATTAGAATTTTATGTAAATTAAATTTTATCTTTTTGTCTTTTGGTTTCGTAATATCTGTCTATAATTTCTACTAAAGACTCGAAATTTTAAAATACATTTGCCATAAAATAAAACGTTACCTAATAATATCTTATTTAATAATAATATGTGCACATATTCTTGGATATTATACATATCACATCATAATTTTATATCTCAACGAGTTCTTCCTTCGAAAACTTCCTTCTTCAGACAAACCTTCTTAAATAACTTATTGTGTATGTATGTAATGCTAAGTTTAATTTCATTGTAACATCGTTATTATATTATTGTTTTATGCTTGTTAGCGGTCCGCTGTTTTCTCTTCCATCTTTCATTTGGAACCTATAATTGTACAATCCTTACGACCTCCCGCGATACAGGCCTAGCCTAGTGCGGGGGCCATTGTTGAACCCCTTATGTAATTAGTTCTATGTTTGAAAATAAATTATTTGTATTTGTAACGAAAAAAGTACCTTTTACACACATGAAAAACTGAAAACAAATGAAACTATGTCAAAGTTAAAGAACTAGGCGATACTAAAACACAAAATCAACCTAACAGGTGTTTGATTTCTCCATAATATTACTATTCTCTGTCAAATTTAAGTTTACCTTAACTGTAAAATAAGTCATTACAGTCCATTAAAGTGATGTAATTTACTTAAATATCGCTCAACGCGTTTTGACACAATAATCGTCGTAATGTCAATATAAAATCGCCGCCATCTTGTCAAGTTTGACAGATGTAATACTGTAATGAGCACAGATTATTTGGTTGACAAAGTTTCTGTCGATAAACGATTATCAACATTTATAACTGTATCGACGCAACTTCTGAGCTCGGATTTCGGAAAACTAGAGAATAAATTAAATAAGGCATATACAGGGTGATTTGTTAAAGAAGGTACATATTGCAGGAGGGTGATGAGTACTCTGTTCTAATACGGAATATTACAAAAAATAGGTAAAATTACTTTTTTTTTTTTTTTCAATCTAAATTCGACAAATTGCCTCAAACATAAACAATTTCGGCTAAAAGAGTGTTGACTAACGACCTCTAGTGATCTCGCACACACCTCCGTCATACCCATCAGCTGTCGAAAAACCATCATTTTGCAAGAATTTTAGATATTTTTAAGTTGCGATTACTAAGGCATTAAGCCATATTCTTTGGTAATAATATTTTTACTGGTCGTATATAACCATCAGCTACCTCTCACTAGGAAATCACCCTGTATATAGGAAAAAGAACACCACTGATAAGACGTATTTTTCTTAATTTCTTAAATAAAGAGCGACTAAAACCTTGAGACAAGCAATCAAACCAAAGACTGAAAAAACATCGTGAGGACCAGAAAATTGGAAAAGCCTAAAACATTTGCGAAGTCCAAAACTACATTAGGCAAGTTAGTAAATAAGATGATGAGAAAGTCGTGGTGGCAGAGTGGTCGAAGCGCTTCCTTCCGAACGGGAGGTCGCGGGTTCAAATCCGACCGGCTTGTACCTCTTAATCTAAAATGTGAAAAAAAGATTTATGTGCAATTTTTCACAACACCACTGGCTAAAAAAGGTGAAGGAAAACATCGTGAGAAAACCTGCATGTCGGAAAAGGATTCTAAATATCCTTTTAAGATATGTGAAGTCCCCAATCCGCACTGGGCAAGCGTGGTGGACTATGCCTAATCCCTCTTCTGAGGAGACCTGAGCCCAACAGTGGGCAGTAATGGGTTGGTACAGGTAAATGATATGAAGGAATCATCTCAAAGAGTTACTCAGAGAATTCGATAACATGTTCTTTTAATGTCAATTAGGTCGGGTTTTAGCTGAAATATAACTGAATATTACGTATAGGATGCATCTACAAACTACACCATAAAAGAAATCCTTAATAGTTTTCAATTAATTAAGCTTATGAACACTGTTTGTAATCTCAAGTAGGCGATAAGTTATGACTTGTGAAATAGTGTAGGCGAATGTTTATTTGAGTTAAATAGTTAAAAATTTATAAGTTTGTTTGCGAAATGTTATTTTGCCTCCGGGTTGTTGACGTTTGTAGGTGGTTGTTACGTAATGTGTGTGCTAAGTTAAAGTTGATTTAGTTAAAACAGGCTATTTCATAAAATGTTTTGGTAAGATGTTTTAGTTCCATGTTTTTAACACAAAAGTACGTAAATTTTTAGATCAGGAAGTTGCGAGCATTTTTGAAGAAAAGAAGATTTATTTCATCCTTTGTCTGTTTATCTGTTACGCTTGAAGAAGAATAGAGCTAGCCAGGACAAGTAGAAACATAATTTGTCTATCTTGTTAAGTACAGAAGTTCCTAACGCTACCATCATTAAATTCGCGACGGGAAAGTGTGCCACAGTGCGTAACGCGTCGCGCCATTCCGCATAACCCCGTGCTGGGTTTTGGCCTCAGCCGAGGTTCCAACGCTGAGTGTGAGCGGTTGGAGGTTTTAGTGAAGTTCAACTCGCGGGGCGGGTGAGGATCTGGCGATTTCCTCCAACTAAAACAAAAAAAAAACCATCATTCAATCAGCACCATGTTATTGCATTGTTACGCAACATAGATATAATACGTGTACAAAATTTCAGCTCAATCGAAGACCGGGAAGTTCGTGATATTTAACCTGCAAAATTCCGCCCGAATTACATAGTTACATCAAATGCAAGTTAAATAAAACCTTTAAAGATTTGACACCAATGTATCTTCATTTTTCCAGAAGTCAGTCTGTCGATGTCGCCTGTCGCCCTTCACCAACATCCAACACACGTAAAAAACAAATGACGGTGACAGCCGACCAATATGTAGGTTTGTATGCCTTGTCCGGTATTGAAATTATGGGAAACACAGTTGGCCTACCAGTTGTCATTTCCGTGCATTGGAAGTTGGTGATCCAATAAGTAAACGTACCATTTGATCATTCATAAACCACAGTTTGACAACAAAAAGGACCCTGACGACAATGACCGTGACAGTAACCAGCTGACAGGTCAACCGACAGCCACGACACGCCGTGACAACTAATTAATAATTTCAACATGATTTCACGAGGTCAATGCGCTTGTCTATTGTAAAGGGCAACTGTATCCGTATTAAGAAGGGGGTATAAGTGGCCATTCATTAATTTATGAACGTCACACGTTGGATAAGTAGCTTATGGATAAACCCCTAAAAGGTAACATATAAGTATTTGCTATATGGAGGTTGCGAAAGTGTTTGGGCTTGAATTCATCGATTATGGGTTAGTTTCGATGATTTTGGTTGGTGTACGAACTGGAACTAAAAAGTTAGGAGTGTTTTTGGAACGAAGTTCCTTATCGCGCGTTGTGAAAGGGGGCTTGACGGAAATTCTTACGAAAAAGTTGTCACGACACTTTTTTTGTTTTAGATGATTATCGCTAGATGGCGCTGTGATCAAAATCTTCTAAAACACGTTCCATTTAAATTATAAGATATCTTTTAATCGAAAGGAACTTCGTTCTATTCAGGTGTCTCATGACACCTCTCAAGTTTTTTACCTAGCTCTGGATGTAGCAATGTACCATAGCTATGTACATACCTATTTAAGTTGGGGTGGAATCTTGCGAGTTGAATATGACGAACTTCCCTAATAGATGATATTTTATGGCGTGACAGTGTAATAATATGATACAATGGAGCTGATCTGATGAGAGAGTCGGAAGGTAGCCAAAACAACGAACGGAAGGTCATAGGAACTCCTGTACTAAACCGTATAGACCCTTCGTGTTTGGACTCGTTTTACTCGTCTAAGCTTGTACATTACTGCTAAACATTAACATCTAAGACTTAACAGCTTGTATTAAAAAAAAACAGTTTTAGAAACAATGTACCAAAAAAGCAGATATTTAATAATAATATCGCATTTTATGACAACTCACTGTTTTGATTTGCAAAAACGCTCATCATTACTTAAAACTTGTATTAGCGAGAATTCCACGAATTTCAAAGTTATCTAACCACTTAAAATCGCAAAAACAACATCTCTATAACGGATTATTTTGTTGGTGTAAAAAATATGAATTCTATTGAATTTTATAATCGTAAATGTCAAAACTAAAACCAGTCGTATTTCGTCGAAACGAGTTCTCGTGAAATAGATGTTTTTATATAAATGTGACTTATAAAATGTCTAAGTGCTTTTAGGAGTTTTATATTTTAATTAGTTTTATGACTGTTAATTTTATTTTAAATCCTTAAATCCTTGTTTAAAAATATGGATTCCAACGGAGTCTCTCTCTAGTACGCATTCCACTCTGTTTGTTGTCTGTTTGTTGTACATATGTATGTATTAGGGGTGTGCGAATATATATAATTCGAATCTTCGAATTATTCGAAATTCGACGAATATTCGAAACTTTTCGAATTATTCGAAATTTTTCTACGTAAGTATCGAATTTGACTACGACGATGCATCGGAAATAGGACAAGTGTTGGAGCATGTTTTAATAGCAATTTACTGTTCCTGATAATTTATGTACAGCCTAGTCAATTTTACTATTTTTATAATTATTCGCACACCCCTAGTATGTATGCTTAGATCTTTAAAACTACACAACCGATTTTAAGGGGAAAGAATTCATGTAGAATGCATGCAGACAAACACTGATAAAATTTAAACGGCTTTTGGTGCCATTTCGTAATTAAATACATTTTTCTGTACTTTACTACGATCATTTTCTGTATAACTTTAAACTGTACCTATTGCTTTAAAATGACTGTCTGATCGACTGTTTAATTTATTTATTTACTTTATGACGACTGTAGCAGGCAAGACCCCGAAGACAACAAAGTTCTTAAATTTACATTTCTTTTAGCGACTAGTGAAAAATTATTGCTTATCGCAGTATTATAGAGAGTACCAGCGCCGATCTGAATATTGTAATCCTTTCAATAATATTACTATGCAAATAAACACGTTATAATATCACAAATCGTTCACGTGGGCATGCAAGGTGAGTTGACGTCAGCAACCTGCGCTTGGTAATTTAATGCAGAACTGTTTTATGTTGCAACAGAATAACATGCTATTTTAAACACACGCGGATATTATTATGTATATCACTTTTTTATTGCCATGTAGACAGACGAGCCAACGGCCCATCTGATCGTTAGTCGTTACCGCCGCTCATGAACCTCTGCAATGTCAGGGGACACTGAGGGGTCGCTACCTACGACCTAACTTGAAGGACCCTCCTCAAGCCTCTTTTGAAGAAGGACAAGTCATAACTTACACAAATATTAAACGTAGTCTTGGTGGTCGAAGCGCTTGCCTTCAAGGAAGGGCGTGGGTTCGAAGCGGCCGGCTTGTACCTCTAAATCTTAATTTAAAAAAGATTTATGTGCCAAACTTCACCACACCACTCGCGCCTGATTATTGGTAGTAGAAGGTTTGGAAAATCCTTCGAAGATAGGTGAAGTTAAGCAGGTGGACTATGGCTGATCCCTTTACTGAGGAGATCTGAACCCAGCAAAGGGCAGTAATGGGTTCTTACAGTACACAAATATTAGCTTCTTCAGGTTCTTAACGCAATTCTCAGTTTAACCGTAAGGGGGCGGCGCGACGGGAAAGAGTGCCTCGGGTGTAACGCGTCGCGCCGTCCCTCATAACCCCGTGCTGGGTTCTGGCCTCAGCCGGGGTTCGGACGCTGAGTTTGAGCGGTGGGAGGTTTTAGTGCGGTTCAACTCCCACATACGGGATCCGGTGATTTCCTCCAACTAAAAAAAAAAAAACCGTAATCCAGATCAGTGTTGAAATTTCGAGATCGCTCATTTAATGAAAATCGTGGTAATATTTGGTAATCTGTTTTTATGCCTTGTAAGCAGATGGGCTAACAGGCCACCTGATCGTAAGTTATTACTGTCTTTCATGAACCTATACAATGTTAGGAGTCACTTTCCGCTACCTACGGACTTTTAAGGACTTTCTTCACACCTCGTTTGAATAATATAGTTTAGATACTATAAGACTGGGGACGGAGCGACGGGAAAGAGTGCTGAGCGCGTAACGCGTCCCTCCAAACCCCGTGCTGGGTTCTGGCCTCAGCCGGGGTTCGGACGCTGAGTGTGAGCGGTTGGAGGTTTTAGTGCGGTTCAACTCTCACATACCCCGGGATCCAGTGATTTCCTCCAAATTAAAAAAAAAAGATACTATAAGACTATTATGTAAAGATTAGATAATAGGTTTTGCGTATAAAATGCTCTCAGAATAGTTAATGGAACCGAATGTTAAGTGGACTAGCAACGCGTGGGTAGAGCTCTTAAAATGACTACGGAATAGTAATGATTTTTTTTTGTAGACCAAAATAGTATCATGAATTTAAGACAAGTTTGAAGTAGTATTTACATTTGAAGTTTTACATTTTATTTTTAAAGAAAAGCAGATTGAAATTTTACGTTTGATTCATCATTATCATCCCGTAGATATATCCACTCGGTACTGGAGATAGACTTCCTCCAAATTTCATAATTATAGTGATTTATTTTGGAATAGAATCTCCTTATCCTTTTTTGAAGTAGATAAAAGAGTATGAAACTATTTTTTTCTTTTTTATTGCTTTGTAGGTAAACGAACCTACGATCTACCTGATAGTAAACGGCTGCCGTCACTCATGAACCTCTGCAATGCCAGGGCAAAGAGGGGCCGTTATCTACCCATACAGGACTTTTCTTAAACCTCGTTAAACATCTAGTAACATTGTTTCTAGTAAGTGATTGCTATCCTCATCCATCTATGACAATCTCCGATCTACACAGGTAAGATTGTTAATCACTTATTTGCAAGTAACAAGTAAGTTTATAGATTGTACACGTGTTGGAATGACCTTCGTTGTGACGACCTTGCGCGGCGGTCGCAGGCGACGTGACGCCGTTCAGTTAGACACCTTTAAGGCTCTATCGTAGATTAAATAGAACACCAAACATTGTTCTACCATAATATGCAGCCTGCCAGGTTCAAAATGACTGAATGAATGTCTATGACAGTCACACAATCAAATGCTTTCTAGTAAAAAAAAATACATCAAAAATATTACTTGTACAAAAAACAATACCTCGCACTTATCAAAAAGTTTTTTTATTGGATTTTTGCTCCCCTTTTACTGGCACTACTGTAACTCCTGTGTAGCCAGGATCCACAGCAGCGACCACCGTTGTAACTCTGAGCTGTAAGGACTCGAGGGAAACTCATGGGGCTCGAGAAGAAGATGGCTTTCTTGTAAAAATCAAGATTCGGCAGAACCTCATAAATCTTAAGTACAGCTAGTAAGAAGTAGTTATGGAGAGGTTTTTGGTGTTTTTGATTCAAGAATTCAAGACTTTTATAGTGGTTATTGTGGTGGCTTTAATAGTGATATTTTAACAATTGTTTTTGTCATTTCTGTTTTGTTTTTTGCTTCTCTTGTAAAATTTTGTTTTGACGCTTACATTTCCAGTGGTAATATGATTATTACAACTAGATGATCCCCGCAACTTCGTCTGCGTCACAAAGGGGATCAAACGGTACCGGCAATGTTGTCACGACATTATTTGCACGGCCCGCGTTGGGTTGTGCGTGGTATTCATTGCGTTTGTACTCGTGATAGCTTCTCAACGAAAAGTTCGATTGGAATAAAACAAAAAGTAATTTACTTCTACATTAATACTCTTGATAATACTTAATTTGGATAAGGATTAATATGACGATACTATTTTAACGTAGTTTCAATCTTCAGACGATGAGGCGGTTAATGTGACTAAACTATTATAGTTAGATATATGCTTTCGCGAACTTTTTTTTACATCTTAATTAGACCTAAAAACCCGTAGTACATCATTTTGTTCTACTGTCAATAGTTTTAGCAGCGTACGCATAAATAGGTTTTCGATTATTCACCTTGTGTTACCAATTCGATATTTTCATACGGATCCCTAATTTGAAAATAAAATATAGACTTTCGAACACTGAAATAATTTTTGAAATCGGACCAGTAGTTCCTGAGATTAGCGCGTTCAAACAAACAAACTCTTCAGCTTTATAATATTAGTATAGATATAGTATAGATTTAAGGTGTCTTTAGGCCAAAGCCATTAAAACAAATCTTTTGTCCACATTCTATTGCACGCTTCTCATTCAACAATACATGAATATGTATTCGCTTGTTTGTCATTTTAATTAGTCTACAATCGCGACAAAGAGTCGTGATGAACAGTCTTCAGACGAGTTAAATGCGTTTATTTGTCAACAGGCACTGCATCTTATTTGAACCTCTTCTGCAGCTAAGAACGTAGAAAAAGTAAAGGATAAGTAGAAATTTAAGTATTTTTGGAACGAAGTTCCTTATCGCGCGTTATCGAAAGGGGACTAGACTGAAAAAAAAAAATCTTGCGAAAAGTTGTCACGACACTTTTTTTGTTTTAGATGATTATCGCTAGATGGCACTGTGATCAAAATCTTTTAAAACACGTTCCTTATCGCGCGTTACGTTAGGAAAAAAATTATAAGATATCTTTGAATCGAAAGGAACTTCGTTCTATTCGGGTGTCCCATGACACCTCTCAAGTTTTTATTATTTATATTAACTTGCACTGGAAGTAGCTATGTATTATGTTACTATGTAAGTTCGGATGGAAAAATGCAAATAAAATTTTACAAATTTACCGATCTCCGATTTAGCTGACATTTTGCACACCGATGTACCGCGTGACATTTCAATAATATGACAAAATGGCGCTGATCTGATGATGGATTCGGAAAGTGATCTTAAGAATTATTGTACCAAACAAGAGACTCGTCGTTATTGAGTTCGTTTTACTTGTATTAGTCAGCACTCTACTACTACATGATTTCTATAAGCTTGTATTTAAAAAGTTTTCTTTGTGAAAATGAATATTAAGCTTGTAAAGCGTATTTAATAAGATTTTCTTAGGCAAATGCTGTTAAATTTGAACAGAAAAAACGCAAGGCTGCTTTCTCCGTCGTGCTAGCTTCTTCAAACGAAGCAACGTGTTGAGCAATTAAATGTTTTGTCGTTGACGTATGTCAATCGTGACTTGTGTCATACGAACAAAAGGTAATGTTTGTTTAAACATGATTTTTAATGCTTTTTGGTGAGAGATAAATGGGGTTTTACGTTTAACCACTCAACTGGGAACGTCACTATTCGCTAGATGGCGAAACTGGGCACTTCGTTCGGAATCAATACCGTGTTTGAGCCTCTTTTTAAAAACATTTTTTTCCGATATTTGTTAATTTTGATTTTTAATTAAACCTTATATTTTTGTAAATCTTTATTACTAAACGACGCTGTATTGCATTTTCAGCGAAAATATATCATCTCCGTAAAATATGAGACGATTAAAAAATGTAAACAAAACAAGTTTTAGAACTGTGCTCAATTTTGGCTCCTGCCACAGACTTGGCAAAAGTAAACAAACCAATTTGGCTGCCGATCCCAGTTGAGTGGTTTTTGTTACGTTTACATATTGGATCACCAACTTCAAATGCACGCAAATGACAACTGGTAGGCCAACTGTCAAACGGTGTTTCACCGATTACAAGTTTGTCGACTGTCACCGTCTTTTGTTTTTTACGTGTGTTGGATGGTGGTGATCCAATATGTAAACGTAAAACCATATTATAATGTTTGTGTAAGTTTAAACATGATTTTAATGTTTTTTGGTGAGAGATAAATTTATATAAAGGGATTGTGACAATATAACTAGTGGACCTATGCAACTTCGACTGTGTCACAAAGGGAAACAATATATCCTATTATCTTCCTCGATAGATGAACTTTCCAAAAATGAAATAAATTTTGAAATTGGACCAGTAGTTTCGGAGCCTATTCAAGACAAACAAACAAACCTTTCCTCTTGGTATTGATAGATTTGTGGACCTATGCAACTCTGTCTGCATTACATGAAACAAAATTGTGTTCTCTTTAATCCAATTGTAAAGTAATTTGCTTTTACTTTACATACTACCAAAAAACTTCAGAGGTGTCAAGGGACACCCGGATGGAACGAAGTTCCCTTCGATTAATTAGTGAGGGAATTGTAATAAAATTTTATTTTTTAGTTTACTAACTAATTATTATAACTTAAATATTTTTTTTTATCACAGCGATCTAGCATTAATCATATAAAACAAAATAAGGAATTGTTTTAAAAGATTTTAATCACAGCGCCATCTAGCGATAATCATTTAAAACAAAAAAGTGTCGTGACAACTTTTTCATAAGAATTTCCGTCTAGCCCCCTTTCGATAACGCGCGATAAGGAACTTCGTTCCAACTAGTAAATTAGGAAAATATATAATGAACACTAAATAAATTCTGCCCTTTACGTGCGTAGATAAATACAATTTCGTTTTTCTGTAACGATGAACATAATAGAGACATCATTTACGATCAACCGGGTCGTTAGCTTGCCACGAATCGAGAATAAAAGAAAGCCTGATTTGCGCAATAATAGGCGTAAACATTTGATGTAATATGTTCATCACGATTAACGCATAAAATGTATATCGAACAAGGTCGACAATCAGCTATGCACAATACTGGTTTAGAGTACTTGTTCGTAAATATGGTGCCCTGGTACTTTGAAATTATCTTACAGGATTTTTTCGATATGGGAGTTGAACCGCATTAAAACCTCCACTCAGAGGTACCAGCTGAGACCAGAACCCACCACGGGGTTATGCGGGACAGCACGACGCGTTACGCACTACGGCATTCTTTACCGTCGCGCCTCACAAGAAAATTATATCAGTGCCAGTTTTACCTAATTTTCACTTTCTCGATTGATGCTATACAATACAGAGTGTGATTTTTCGATTATTTGCAAGTGTGATTCATGGGTAGAGTTCGAGTATTTTAAAAAAACTTTATACATGCAGTTTGATTTCTAAGATAAGGGAATGGTGCCTTTAATTTTTGATATTATTTATTTATTCTGATATTTCGCTAATAACTACAACAACTAAGTTAATATTTTATGAGAAAAATTACTTCTAGTCGATATATTTTTTTGATTTAAATACATTATCTCCTAAGAATAGATATTAATTTAAAGGATCAACTTTCAATGATTATGAAAGCTGATGAATCTAAACGCAATAAATACCTAATTCTCTACGTTACACAATATTAGAAATTTTAGTGTTTTCAATAATACTACATTAGTTGAATATTAAATGAGAATATTAACTACGAAATTGATTATTAATTAGATTTATTTACACTAAAAACTAATCAAAATTAACATACTGTTAAAATTCTAGAATTATTTAGAAACTTTAATACTAGGAAAACATAAGTTCCGAATAGGTATCAGTTAAGCAATTAAGTACTGCAAAGGTACAGTAACCCTAAAAGTCAGGGCCGCCCTCGGAAGTGAAGGGAAAGAACGAACCGAGCGTTATCATAATTCTTACAATTTCTGAAAGCCTGGTACCTCCTGGTACTTTGGGTGTTTTAGGGGCAAAATTTATTTTATTTTTATATTTTTTGGGGAAATTGAAATAACCTAAAAGACAGTACATGCTTTTTTGTCCGTTGTTTTGTGTTTTTCTGGAAGATTTACCTATTGAGATTTTTAAACGGTTTTATTCAGCTCACCCTGTTTGTTTTATTATTTATTTATTATTTATTCTTGCGATTGATTGTAGACAATTGACGTGCCCAACGGTTTTATAATTCCCACGACTGTATCTATTTTATTATTTTTTGGTTTTTAGTACATTTATCTTAAACATTGCAATGTATGTTTAACATAAAACCGTTTAACTTAAAAGTTTTTTACCTTTTTTTATTCTCATTGACAGCTGGTACTTGAGTTTATATGACCTACCTATGATACTTGCAAGAAGTATTCATTGATGAATTTACTTGATTGAATGGGTTACCTTTCTGTTTCACAAAAAAACCTCTTCAGAAGTTTAATAACATTTAAAATTTATTTAAAGCGCTCACAATATTTTATTGCGAACAGTAGTATCAACTGATCTCTTCAAAGTTACGTGACAAATTTAAATGATCAGGTTCTGTTGCAAGAACTGTTTGTAAACAGCAATAAATATCCTTTCGTACTGGTTGTAAAACAAAAATAAATCAAGCTTTTTGGAGCGAGAAGTCAACATGAGAACGTCATAATCTTGATGAAGTAATTAATTAGTACTTCATTGTTTTTGTTGCCTTGTAAATAAACGATCTAAATGGACCTCTGTCATGTCAGGTGACAACGCGGGGCCACCATGCCCACCTCCCTTTAGGGACCTATCTCTTTATGAACTAATTTTAGAGATTATTGTTACTGAAAAGCTGTGTTTTATGTGATAAAATTTGATCAAAATTTGATTTGAAGTTAGAGCCATATTTTCAAAGCAACCTCTATAGTAACTTAGGCCATTTCGCTCCAAGTTATTCTGCAAACAAGTTACGACCAAGTTAGACAAAATCACCTGCTTAATTCGAAGGTCGTGTCGAAATCATCTATATCTGTCGCAATGTAGACTTGTGTGGTCAGCGCCGGGCACAGTCGTACTTACAACAAAATGAAAATCACTTCCATTCCTAATGAAATAAGGATCATTCTTGCGTGAACTAAATCTGGTGGTTAGGATGTTTTGTTAGTCGTGGAACATTACCGAGTGTAGTTTTTGGAAATGCGGCCGAATTAGAGACGTTTAGACGATTGTAATCGTTGCAGATGCTAGTGGTAAAGGTCAGAACCGTGGGATGAATAACAGGCGCATAAATTCGATACAAATAGTCGCCGTCGGGGAGGTCATCTAGAAATTTGGTGAGGCTTCTTCACGTCTACTAAGTGTACATAATTACAAGTTATTACAACTATAAGCTAAACACGAGAGCTAAAGTACGATTATTAATTCGGCAACGGGCAATTAACCAAACAAGTGCACTTGATACACCGAAGTTGTTTATATATACAGTTTATATATATCAGTGATAGTTGCACTTGTCATTTTAGTGACTGGAATTGATAATCTTTGATAAATCGAGTCTAACTGGATACAGCCGTTGTCAACTAACAATCATGGCACAGTGAAGCTGTCTTTTTTCCTACGCACCTTCTGGCTATATAACCTTAAAGACCAAAGAGTCTTGAAAGCATTTCTTTACTAGCGTGGACTTCATAAAAGCTGGGTTTTTATAAAATTAGATAAACAACTAATTGTAGTTTACGAATAAGTTGTGATTCGTTTCAAGAGATCGTTGTTGCGGCGTACCACGGAATAATCAGTATGTATTCGGTGTTTTCTGAGAACCACTTATAGTTTGTCCTTGCTCAAAACAGGTTTTAAACTATTTTAGTCCATTTTTTGCGAAATAAAATGTCTATTTTGAACTATTTTCTAATTCAGTTCGATTGTGATGAAAACTTTATTCAATGTTTTATTTATATCCGTGTTCAAATTGTTATTCTTCTTCATTACAAATCAAGATTGTCTATGTGCCAAGACTTAGAAGCAGATGTAAAATTATTTTTAAAACCTACGGAAAAATAACTATTGATAGGTACATGAGATGTTTTATCAACAACGATGTATTTATCCATAACTTACACTTATTTTAAACGGATTCTTACTACGATTTTTATGAAATGAGCAATACTGATATTTCAACACTGTTGCAAGCGCCATGATCACGGGAAGACTGAGTTCTGCGTATTTAAGTTTTTTTTTTTTAGTTAGAGGAAATCACCGGATCCCCGCCCGCGGGGCGCGGGGTATGTGGGAGTTAAACCGCACTAAAACCTCCAACCGCTCACACTCAGCGTCCGAACCCCAGCTGAGGCCAGAACCCAGCACGGGGTTACGAGGGACGGCGCGACGCGTTAAGCCCAAGGCACTCTTTCCCGTCGCGCATTTATCTAAAAAATATTTATACCTTAATTTAATCAATGGAAATCAAAGATCTATTCATGAGATTTTAGATATAGAATCACAAAGATATCGCGACGATATTCAATGGCTATTTAAAGTAATATAAGAGTAAAAAATCCGCCAACACTAGCTCAACTCTTAATTATAACAATACAAGTTTTTATCGAAGTACAGACGCGGTTTTGAAGAAAGAAAATAAAGTAAGGATTTAGAACGAAGAATCTAGAACGAAGTTCCTTATCGCGCGTTATCGAAAGACGGAAATTCTTATGAAAAAGTTGTCACGACACTTTTTTTGTTTTAGATGATTATCGCTCGATGGCGCTGTGATTAAAATCTTTTAAAACAATTCCTTATTTTGTTTTATATGATTAATGCTAGATGGCGCTGTGATCAAAATATTTTATTTAAGTTACAGTAATTAGTTACTCTTATAGAAAGAGAGAGAGAGACAGACGTTTTAACTAACTAATTATTATAACTTAAAAAAATAAAATTTTACTCAATTCCCTTGCTAATTAATCGAAAGGAACTTCGTTCTATCCGGGTGTCCCTTGACACCTCTCAAGTTTTTTCTATAATGGGGCTAAATCTTATGTTAAGGTCAATCTACCAAATATAGTGTGTTAACTGTTTTCTAGCCAAATGTTATCCAAGATCTTACCCATTAAACTGGGTTCGGCAACAAAATTGGTTTGTTTACTTTTGCCAAGTCTGTGGCAGGAACCAAAATTGAGCACAGTTCAAATACTTGTTTTGTTTACATTTTTAAATCGTCTCATATTTTACGGAGATAATACATTTTCGCCGAAAATGCAATACAGCGTTATTTAATAACAAAGATTTTCAAAAATATATGGTGTTTTTCAAAAGAGTCTCAAACAGGGTAGTAATTCCGAACGAAGTCCCCAGTTTCGCTATCTAGCGAAAAGTGACGTTCCCAGTTGAGTGGTTACAAGTTTGTATTTCGAAGACTTTTTTACTTCCCACCTACAGTATTCTATTAGCTCGCTTCCGCTTCCGTAGCCCGCTTTAAGGTGTCGGTAAGACCCAGGTTTCGCAAGGCGCGGGCGTAACGTGGGCTAGAAGCCACGATCTGAGTGACGTCATTGCTCAATGACCAGAACACTACAGCGCGAATTTTAATGTTATTATTATCACTACGTGTTTTTAAGTTTATAGTCATTTGGTGTGATTTTGATTTTGTGAGATTTTTAAGGTGAGTTTAGGATTGAGATCTTTTTTGTTTGCCTTAGAAACTAACCTAAGTCAGAGACAAGTGTACACTCCATCTTCTAATATATAAAATTGTCGTGTCACGGTGTTCGAACTTGAACTCCTCCGAAACGGCTCGACCGATTTTGATGAAATTTTTTGTGCTTATCCGGTACCTATGAGAATCGGCCAACATCTATTTTTCATCCCCTAAATGTTAGGGGTAGTCCACCCCTAATTTTTTTTTTCGGTGCAGACGAAGTTGCGCGAGTCAGCTAGTAGATTATAGAAACTAAAAGCCAGCCAGCTTACGGCCCACCTGATGGTAAGCGGTTACATCGCTCATGAACCTCTACCAGAGAAATGAGGGGCCCTATCACCTACTTATACCTACTTGTCCTTGAGTAAATAAGGTTTAACATCTTAAAGGTAGATCGTAAGTAACCCCATAGTGTCTCCTGACACTGCAGAGGTCCATGAGCGATGGTACAAACAATGGTCGCTTAGGTTTGTTTGAAGCTCGTCTATCTACACTTCAATAAAAAAAAAACTTTAGAGGTGTCATGGGACACCCGAATAGAACGAAGTTCCTTTCGATTAAAAGATATTTAATATTTTTTTTTCCTAACGTAACGCACGATAAGGAACGTGTTTTAAAAGATTTTGTTCACAGCGCCATCTAGCGATAATCATCTAAAACAAAAAAGTGTCGTGACAACTTTTCGTAAGATTTTTTCCGTCTAGCCCCCTTTCACAACGCGCGATAAGGAACTTCGTTCCAAAAAGAAGAATAATTGATGTGTATCAAGTGACAAATATCAAGTAGTCTTTAATTTTACGGATTAAAAGTCCTGTGAAACGTAATTAATGATCAGATTATTAACTTTCAATTACCTTCAGTAATTTAGAAATATCATGAGAACTCAATTGAAACATTAAATTAACAACCTATACTATAGCTAGTAAAGTATAGTAATCAGAAAAGTAATGTACTTACTTAGTGTTTAATTTGAGTCATAATATCGCGTCATTTTGTTTAATAAATAATATTGTATTCTCAAAATGGCACCTTACGTAATGGACACATTAAGATTTATTTTTCTGTACTTGGGAATTTAAGTTGAATCTTTTGATAGTTATGAATTATTGTGGCTTTCAAATATGCAGCTTATAGTGAAATAATGGCGGATAATTTGAGCTGTAGTTTTTTAATTAGACTTATTTGCATAAGTTAACGAGGCATTTAGGGCTCTACAAGAAAATCACCAACATAGTTTGTGCTTGTGCCAAAAGCTAGTCGTCAGTCAGTCGTGAGAAAATAAAATTATACTATGTATGTATTAGTTTTGTACCAGGAGCTCATAGATTTAAAGACTATATTATATACAGTGATTTGAATCTACAAGTATAGGAAAATAAGTCACATAAAAGCACTCATGAATTATTTTTGTACCAGGAGGTCATAAATTACAAAGAGTATACAGATAACATACATTACATAATGATTTGCACTTACTTAGGACTGAACATAAGTTGCATAAAAACACTTATGTATCAGATTTGAACCAGGAGCTCATAAAACCAAAGACTATTAGTGATTTGTACCTACTAGGAGCACATACAAAAGTACCGATTTATCAATATCGTACCAGGAGCTCATAATTTGGAAGAGCATCAATGATTAGATGTACGTTCTTTTCACTAATGATTTTCAACCATTCAAATTCTATAATTAACGTTACTTATTGCAAATCACGTTTTACTTGATCAAATAATAAATTATTTGGCAAAAGGTCGAGGTTTCAAGATGCTAAGCTTAATAAACATAGGACGGACGAACATTGTAGTAATAATTACGAGTAAAATGGTAGGTATCATTATTTTACTGTAAATAATTATATACACTGAACTATAATGGACTATTTTTCTTCATTGAAATAAACATCGTCTCTATTCACACAGAAAAGTCATAAAAAACAAAAACATTCTATCAATAGAGCTCTTTGAATTACGCTTGTGATTTATTGTAAAATGCATGGTACTCAAAGTGGGACGATTTACCACAAAAAAAAGGAAAAAATAAACCAGCTTTTTATTGCCATCTTCTACCCAGATGAGTCAACGGATCACCTAATCGTAGTGGTAACCATCGCTCATGTACCATCAAAATCATTGTGGAAAATTAAACATAAGTTAATAATAAAAACCCACACTGTGATCAATAAAAAAACTCAACTTAGAATTATTCTCATCCTATGCCTTTGCCAATTCATACCCTATTAAAGATAGCTCAAAGATTTATAAAATTGAACCTTATGCATTACATTTTCTTTTAAGACGTAAATGAGACTCGTATTATTTACTCCTTGCACCTTTTCCTCTCTTTAGAGATTATTTTTGCTAAAACCATTCAGTTTTACTGTCTGTTAAGATTTAAGGCTCTCTTTGTAATTCCTAATAGCTAAACGGCAAAACAGTTGAGAACGCAAAACTTCTGAGTAAAAAGTTTGGAGATGCCGCATTGTTGGAAACTGGAATACTCACCTAACAGTAAGTGGTTAAATATTAACATCTGTTTTTTTTTAATAAGAAGTAATGTTGACTTAAACAATAGAATTGTGTCGATACTAAAATAAACCAAACAAAAATATTCACTTAACATAAATACGACACAAAAAAAACTTACCGAAAAACATCCTTTACATAAACTACACATACACAATCATACACAAACACTACACAACACTACACTGCACAGGTGAACTGGCGACAAGCACTCTCGCCGGCGGACCGAGGTCGACTGAGCGAGAGACTGCCTTCGAACGCTCAACAAGGAAAACAACTCCGATCTGTCATATCACCTATTTTGGCCAGAGCCAGGACATGGTGACGTCATTGTCCATTAAGACTACAGAAAGCTGAATAAGAGTGCTTGAAGCCTTGACGGGAATCAAGGAAAATGAGCTTTCTGTGGAGAGGAGACCTGAGCCCAACAGTGGGCAGTAATGGGTTGGTACAGGTACAGGAACTTTCTGTGACGATGTAAAGAATGAGATCGACAACCAAGCAAAGGACGAAAACCGTTTTTTTTTTAATAAATAGTCTTAAAATTGATTAATCTTTATATCCTGAAAATTTTATTTTACTATTCCAATTATTATCAGAGATAGAGCCTACTAAATTGGTATAAGTGTTGGGGTATCACGTCGGGGTCACCAGTTGTGGGTATAGATGGTATTAGGCCAAAGGGAGATCTCCGACTGGGCGAGGTAGTGTATGGTGGTCAGGCCGAAGCCCACTGTAGTAGATTTCAGATGTCGTATATATGCGAAGATTTCTACAAAGTTACAACATTTTCAAATGGCTCTTCTGTAAAATTGTGTATTGTTACTTTTACGTAGTACCCGTTGTAATAATATAAATTGGAACACCTCAGTTTATTCTTTTAAATTACTCTTAATGCGCTCAGGGGTTGTGTGGAAGAGATCCCTCTTGCCGAAGATCGTCTATTGCATGTTTTTACTAAGTCTTTCTTTTGTTATTGTATGTAATAAATGTATTTATTCATTGGACTTTAAAGTCTGAATACTATTTTTTGCATAATAGATAAACGAACCCACACTATGTGTATGGGGTTACATATTATTATGTGTAAGTGTTTACCATCGCTTAATACCAGGGCATTGAAGAGTCGTCCTTTAGCGTTTCTTTATGCACATTATTATTTAAAGCTCTTTTGAAGGGTAATTATTAAAAAAAGAATGTAGGTTCTACCAAACTCAAGATGAGGCGTCCTTCGCCACTGTTCACTCGAGAATAGCGCGAAAAGAAGGCCTAGGATAGTAGCTTTCCAAACTTATTCCATCCGGTAAAAGATACCAATCACACCTTTAACAGATAGTTAATTAAATTAAAGTGGATTTGGTTTTCAGTTTTAGTAACAGTTGCGTTAGAATCGAAAAAAATCGGTTTAATAAGCCATCTAGCGGCGAATAGTAAAACTATGTCACACTTTAAAACACAGAATAGCGCCATCTGTTATCGAGTAGATAAAACTAAAGAAAAACTACGCGCATTCTCCGTCAAAATTTAAAAGACCTGGGTTTTCTCATGTTTGGCAATCGTGATGTATCATGAAATTTGGTCGGATTCTACGTGTTATCCCATTGACATTTTCTAGATGAAAAAACACTTGCTTCCGAACATGTAGTTATTTGTTGACCTAATTAAATATTTGCTCAATATCTTGTGAACGTGATATATCTTACAGTGTTTACATAACATAATTTAATTTAATAGAATACACATACATTATTATATTAAAACAATAACAATGTGTATCAGAGCCTACTTGATTTTGTTTATTAATTAAGTTATCAACCAAATTATTGATAAATTTTAGTAAGTAGTTGTAAAATGTCGTTCGTGAAGTGTTGTTTCGAAGGTGGCGAAGGACAAGATTTCTTGGACTCTTTTGTACAGAAATGCACCGACCCTGGTTGTGAGTAAATTTATAACTTAAAATGACATTGTAATGTAAGTCCAAGGCCATTTAATGTTGTATCTGTAAAAACAACAGTTAATTTAATGTTTTATGTAGAATAACCTGTTAACAATGTAAAATGCATTTTGTATTATCGATTAGCAGTTTGAATTGCCGCTTGAAATGGGTTCTATGTTTCTACTTCCTGTCCTATATTCAGACTAGTTTCCGGTTTTCATTTTCCATAAACTAAAGAGTAGTTTCGGGATACTTTTTATGGGTCGTGATCGGAGTTTTAATAGCTCTTTTTTAGTTTTTTTTTTTTAGTTTAATACTTTAATAGTTAGTATAATATGAAATTACAGAGGAAAACTGCAATAGTAACAGTTTATTATATTCAAACTGGTAAATTTTCTTTGTGAATATTGTGAGTAGAAATAGCGACTCCACAAAAAACTTGAAAGTCAGCTTATTACGTAAATCAACAAAAAACTAAATAACAAGGACACTGAAAAATAATTAATGAAGAGAAACATGCTTAGAGCGCCATCTACAAATCAAAGTTTTTGGTTTAATATTTTATTTTTGGACCATTGATTTAGTAATTTTACATTACATAATATTATGTACATCCATAATTTGATTTTTCAATGCAAAATAAACCTCTGAATAAATACAATCAGGGTCTAACATTATTTCAATAGGCCAAGATTCCCACGCCACAAGGTCAACAAAAATAAAAATTGTCTATTGATCAGCTGAATCACTGGAATATCCGTGTCGTCTTTTATATTTTCTTTCATGGAAAGTTCTTAATTTCTCTACATTCTATTCATATAATTCATCAGACAATGGCTCAAGGTATGTTTTGATCGTTTAAAATTTATTACAAAAGTAAAAATAACGCAATAAATCGAAAAATCAATTGTTTACAAATTAACTTTGACATATGTCTGTATGACGCCATCTTTGTTCGGCAGTCAGAAGCTGTCATTTTCGGGCGTGTTTTCGTCTTGTTCTCAAATAAAAACATGAAAAATATTCAAATTAAACTACAAACCTATTATTAAACAGTGTATTAGTGATATTTGTGCTAATAAGGAGTGAGGGGGTCGTGAACATAATATATCTTTGATGATATACAATTTATTAGAAAGTAGTTCCATCTTCAAAATGACCACGACTGTAGTGCAAAATCAAGCAAAAAACAGCACACCGCAGCAGAACACACCAATAAAACCTCAGAAGAATTATGGAAAGATAGTTCTGACACTCTACAATTGCCTTCTACCAGAATCTGTGTTCAAGGAAACACCATCTCAAGCGGATGGCCTCGACATCGAAACGGAGGCAGATCTCAGAATCTTGGGTTGTGAAATGATCCAAACCGCTGGAATACTGCTCCGATTGCCTCAGGTCGCCATGGCAACAGGACAGATTTACCTACAGCGGTTTTACTACGCGAAATCTTTCGTTCGGTATCCCATGGAAACCATGGCTATGGGCAGCATATACCTGGCATCTAAAGTCGAGGAGAAGCCGTGTAGAATTAGGGATGTGATCAATGTGTTTCATCATATCAAGCAAGTTAGAGCACAGAAGACTATAAGTCCTATGTTAGTTGATCAAAACTATATCGAACTCAAAAATCAGGTTATAAAAGCTGAAAGACGCATCCTTAAAGAGCTTGGGTTCTGTGTACATGTAAAACATCCACATAAACTTATCGTGGTTTATCTACAACTACTGCAATATGAGAAGAATCGTCAACTAATGCAGATGGCGTGGAACTACATGAACGATGCCTTAAGAACTGATGTCTTCATGAGATTTCCTCCAGAAACAATTGCCTGTGCTTGTATCTATTTAACGGCAAGAAAAATAGGGTTACCACTCCCAAACAATCCCCACTGGTTCTTACTGTTCAAAGTTTCCGAAGAAGATATTAGAGAGGTATCGTTAAGGATACTACAGTTATACAAACGAGCTAAAGTTAACCCTGAGGAGTTGGAAAACAAAGTTGATAATCTAAGAAAAATATACATAGCTAATAAGCATACTCAATCTTTGAAGGACAAAGAAGCAAAAGAAGAGAAGAAAGCTGAATCACCCACTGCATCTACTTCGAAAGACATAAGAAGAGATTCTAAGAAAGAGAAATCTCCTAAAACTCCGCCTCTCTCTTCTAAATACCACAGCAGCCATAAATCTAAGAAAGATCGGAGATCAAGATCACCCTACGATAAAAAGAGGGATTATTCTAGTAAAAGGCATCGATCAAGGTCCCGAGACCGTGATGCAGATCGCTCTAAGGATCGCAGATCTGACGATAAACGAAGCAGAATGTCCTCAAGGAAGTATGACGATTATGATAGAAGTAAGTCCAGTCGTGACAGCAGGGATGACAAAAGAAAACATTAAAAAGACTTCTTAATGGAGAAGGTTCAAAATGCAACTAGATGAGGACACACATACATTTTGAAAGTCAAAACAAAACACTACTAGACTACTATTATCTAGTATTAGTGGACTATTCCTAGTCCTATAAATGAAATCAGAGTATTTATAGTATAATCATCTGATGATAAAATTAAGTAGTTATTTACTAAAACTATTCAAATTGCATTTCTGAATAATTTTATATACTCAGTGTGACTTGCATTGCTGAAAATAACCTACAGTAGTTAGTGATTACAATCTTAATACAACAATGTTACAATAGATAATGGCCGCTCAATGCCCTGGCATTGCAGAGGTTCATGAGCGATGTAATTGCAAATCATAGGCCATAGGTTCAAAAAAAGACATGTGTTAGAAATAGAAGGAAATAACAGTTGTAAAAATAAAGATTACTTTTAGAACTTAACGTGTATTGTATTTTTGATTACACAAATTATCAGGACTTGCCATTTCTTGATGAATTTATGTATTTTAGCTTCAATTGCAGTTGCTTACCAAAATTTTGTGGTAAAGTCATTGTAAATTTCAAAATATCTGCAATATGTTGTATATCTTATTTGATATGTTAAAACAGACTGTTAAGTTAGAGTTTTAGGTATAAGAATTTTAGTCAAATAAAAATTCTGTAAATATAAATTCTTGTGTTATTTATTCAGATATTTAGAACTATACTGTTCTATTCATGCATAGATTGAAAACTATTATAAACTATACTAAAATTTTAATTAATTACACTGAAATTAAATGCACTGTAATACTTTCATGCATTTTCAACGGGTTCTTACCACGATATTTAATTAATTGACTTGTCTCGATATTTCAACGTTGTAGCAAACGTCACGATCACGAGAAGACTGGATACTGCGGGTCGATTTAAGAGCAAACAAATCTGTCTACCCTCTTTCTCGTTCGCTTTTGGGTAGTACCATATGGTGGTAAGAACCTGTTGAAAATGCATGAAAGTATTATAGAAAACCGCGAGTGCCTGAATAAGTTTATGCACTACTGTAATTTACATTGGGTGAAAAATTACATTAACCTCGCTGTAGACCCATAATCCTTGGTATTGCAGAGGTTCTTGAATAACAGTAAGCGCTTACGATCAAGTGACCCATTAGTACTTCATGACACCACCGAATCAGGATACGTCTTTGATAACAGAAAACGCTCAATAATATCAGACATCTATAAATTGGTTGTATTACGTTATAAAGATAGTCTTTACTGTGATAAGATATTAAAGATTGAGATATTCGAGTAAATTTGTAAGGGATAAGTCACATTTATACGTTTTTCCTTCTAAGTAATTGTCAGGTATTAGGGTAAAAGACGTATCTAGATGCTCGACGTTTTTTAACCCCTAAAAAAATATGTCGAGGCATTTCTATTATTTACGTGTCAGTGACACTAGAGATCCTAACAGATTAACAGTTGGAACGAAGTCCCTTTCGCGCGTTATCGAAAGGGGGCTTGACGGAAATTCTTATGAAAAAGTTGTCACGGCACTTTTTTGTTTTAGATGATTATCGCTAGATGGCGCTGTGATTAAAATCTTTTAAAACAATTCCTTATTTTGTTTTATATGATTAATGCTAGATGGCGCTGTGATGAAAATATAAGAGAGAGAGAGAGACAGATGTTTTAAACTAACTAATTATTATAACTTAAAAAAATAAAATTTTATTACAATTCCCTCACTAATTAATCGAGAGGAACTTCGTTCCATCCGGGTGTCCCTTGACACCTCTCAAGTTTTTTTTTTGTCGAAACTGATTTTCTGGAAAAATTGCAAATCGACACAGTCTATTTTCATTCAAGATATTCTTTTTCGAGATTAAATTAGACCTGTTGTACCAATGTGTTGTAGTCGAGAATATTAGTTTTATAAAGGATCCATGTATGGATGTTTTAATGTTTGCCTGAATGGACGTCACTCTGTGCCAACGGAAGACCAGGGTCGTAATACCGTTTTGATTAGTGCTATCAACATTCCGGATTCGGTAGCCGTTTCCTGGCAATATTAATAAACTAACTGCTGCCGGCAACGTGGTCTGTGTCAACTCGATAAACCTTTTTTTCTACATCACTATTTTCGAAAATGGTAGCCTATGTCCTTTCTCAGGGTCTAAAGATTGTGCCAAATTTCAACAAAATTGGTTGACAGGTTTAAGCGGGAAAGCGTAACAGACAGACGGAGTTACTTTCCAGTATTATTAGTGGGGATAAGTTAGTGTCTTCTGTAATTATGTTACGATTTGGACCAAATATTCTATTCATACATTATGGATCGACCTTAACATTTTGATCGTGGCGTTAGTCGTTCAACGATATTACACAAACTTCAAGCCACTTGTGCGGGTCACGTGGCTAGTTTTTATTTCAAGACAAATAAGCGATCTTTACACATACCTTAGTGGTCCATAGCAAAAGCTTAGTAATGTTTAGTGCTATGTGTGTGATTTGTCAGTGACTTTAAAATATGGTTGTAATAAATGCGAGGACTTTGATTGGATTTCCGGGTATGTCAATAAATAATTGTAGTGCTGAACTACGTGTTCAGGGTAAATCAGATATATTCGTATGTTAGATAGTGGACTATAGTCTTAACGTAATCGGTCTCGAAACCGGAACAGTTTTTTTTTTTAATTTTTTTTATTGCGTGATAGATAAACGAGCCTACGGCCCACCTGATGGGAAGTGGTCACCGTCGCTTATGAACCTCTGCAATGTTAAAAAAAATAAAGTTAAAAAATAATTAAGGTTAAGGTTAGGCTTAAGGTTCTTAACATCCTAGGTGTCATTAGTACGAACACCAGCGTGTTCGTTATACACCCTGTATAATAGTAATTATTCTTACTTCTTTAATTTTATCTACCTTTTATTTTATAGTACTAATAAGGACACCAATTTATCTTGACTGCAAGTGGTTTGTCAAATCGATCGCACCTAGGACGCATCTATTTCGGGATTACCTCCAGTGCTTTAAATATAGACAGTGGACTCTCGACCGCGTTGTTTGTTGTACGTTTTTGGGATCTTTATAACGATAGAAAGACTAGGATTTATTGTTCAATAGTGGTATTTAGTGGTCGTGAAATTGCTGTAAGATTCCGCTTAATTTTGATAAAACCAGTTTGGAAGATTATTTTTGTTCTAAGGGCCTCAGTTTTTCCATTTTAAACTCCATCAAGTTTGTTTAAGATATATTTTAATTGTGTTGCGAAGTTGCTGTGTGATTGTAAATTATATTAAAAGTTATTGTTCATTGTTTATAGAGGCAGCAGTTTTCGTGTTTATAAAGCCCATGTGCATTTATTTACAAGTTTTTAACGAATGCTCGAAGGTGCATCTGTCTTGCTAAAGTTTGGATTTTCTTCGCTGCCAGTTGAGGTCGTAACGATATCTTAGTGTTATGCAGGAATAATTGGAGACGTTCGTTCACATTTATAAAATAGAATTTGAGGTTGGTTTATTTCGGCGTCATCACACACTTCCTATAAATTCTCCAAAGGTTACAAGCTAAATATCGGTATTGACGCCCTATCCCAAAAGTTTTCAGATAGAAAAAATGGTAGTCAGTTACTCTTATCATATTAACCTTAAATCCCTCATCACTTACATTATTACTAAACGGGTTCTTACCCGCAGTTCTTCAGTCGTCCCGTGATCATGGCGCTTGAAACAGTGCTGAAATATCGGGACCTCTCAATTAAAAATAATCGTGGTAAGAACCCGTTTAGTAATAATGTAAGTGATGTAGATAACCGCGAGTGTTTAAAGAAATTTACTAAATCCCTCACTTTATTTATATTCACATTTTGAAAGAGCTTCGTGATCCCCGATAAGAAGTCATTTCCGAAACACGCGTATTAAAAGCATTTATTGATATTCACACTTAGGTTTTTATATCTACAGTTTGCGGTTACGTCTTATCATTACATCAGGTATTTGCAGATCTTTGTATAGATCACGTGCATGATAATGTGATTCATCGTGGTTGTTGTCAATGGTAGTCAAGCCCCTGAAATTTCTGAAACAAGTGCTTTAACCAATTATTAAAGTCACATCTTTATCAAAAGCTCTTAGACGATGTGACTGAGTGTGGACTTATCACATGTCTGCCAAACGACTGTACTAATCCTAAACCTACTGATTCCTTCGATCTTAATAAGGCCATGCTTTTCATACTTGTCATGCATATAGCATGGGGCTTAAAAAATACTCTTAACAATTTTCAACACATTTATCTAAAAACGTTGGTGGTTGGTGGATGTTTGGTATTTCTCGCAAGAATTAGGGGAGGTATCCTTAATATCCTTTAAACCTCATTTTTGCATAGCTTGCGTATCTTCTTACATGTCATGCATCTCATGCTTGTCCTAATCACATGGTGTACTAGATATCATGGTACTTGAAACCGATGTGTTCTTCTGTCTTTTATTTTTTCTTGCATTTATTGCCTCTTATAAGCTGTTACTGTTGCTCATGGACCTCTGCATTGTCAGAAGACACTACGGGGCCGCTACCTGCGGCCTACCCTTAAGGACTTAACTTGTGTTTTTTTGATCAGCTTAGTAAGTTGGTTTGGCTAAGGCGTTGTACCGGGAAGTCCCATTACAAGGTCTCATCGTTTCTCGTACGAAATCTCGATATCTACAAAGATCGAGTGTCAATTCTTATCATTCGTCTTATCAGTGTGTTTAGCTAGTCACAACGTGTACCCCGTCTAGTGATGTCGTTGACAAACCCACGGCGGAATCGTAAATCGAATTGTGATTGCGAAAATTGCTGAATTTGTTAGTGGATTGTGTAATAATTTGGAGTTATTTAGACTGTGTTTAATTGTGAAGTTTGATTTTAAAACGATGACGATAGTAAGAACAATCGATTTGATATTGCAAAATTACGAAATTTGAAATTGTTGAGACAGTTGGATGTTCAACGTGTTTATTTGTTTTTCAAAGTGATGATTACTATAATAATAATAGTCTATAAATAATGCTATGTATTATCAGAGAGATTGCAACCGGAAATGTCTAGGTGCTATGATAATAAAGCTAAAGATATAAAGTAAATAGTTGTTTTAGCTAACCGGTTTTAATGTGATTTCTTCGTTAAAATAGCGATAAGTTTGTTAAATTATGGAAATAATTAAAATACTTTAACCATGAGTATTGTAATGCAGCAGTTTCTGGTTCTTTAAATCAGTTAAATGTAGGCACAGATTGTCTCTTCAGAAAAGTGTTATGAATGTCATATTGTGAAGGGCAATAGATGTAGAGCATAGTATTAGGAGATTGGTGTCAAAACTAGACTACGATTTCAAAACCACTAAAGCATAAATTCCATGTTCATTACTCATTTGCAAATATTGAAGAAACTTAAAGTAGTTTAGACATAAACTTATTCAGACACTCGCGGTTATAATTTCATGCATTTTCAACGGGTTCTTACCACGATATTTAATTAATTGAGTTGTCTCGATATTTCAACGTTGTTGCAAACGTCATGATCACGAGAAGACTGGATACTGCGGGTCGATTTAAGAGCAAACAAAACTATCTACCCTCTTTCTTTAGTTTAGACATAGTCTTGCTGGAATACTATTAAACAATCTCTTAGTCCTTCTATAAGAAGTACAAGATATTATTGGACATGTGTCAAGACTAAGTGTAGTGTTACAATGAATATACCACCGATTAGGAAGATAGCGCACAGGGCGTGCTTCTTCATTAGTAGAACAGTGTATTTGACGTGTAAGTATATCTAATAGTAACTAGGACAATTGAATCTTTAGTATCTGTACTTATATACAAGGTGTTCCAGAATTATGTGACGTTAATTAAAAGTTGCTTAAATTTTGAAGTAAGATGGTTTGGTGAAAGGAAAGCATTTTATTTTTGATACTGCATTCATAGATTTGTAAATCGTTGCCTTTTTAACATGCAATATAGTGAGGGATGCTCTATCATGTGTTTAAATAAATTAGGGATTCGAAGTGAATACCAACCTAAGGTGTAATAAAATGACCCCAAAAAGTTAGATAAAACCTTTGTGGGGCAGTCTAGTTCCACGGGTCAGAGTTATAGATAATTTTTTGCACTCAGATCTAAGGAGGCAATTGAAAGTACCTTGCAACCTTACAAAGATAGGCGCTTAGTATTTCGTCTGGTTGTTAAGAAACCCTCAAACTGATAGTATAAGTATCAAGACTCAAGAGTTCATAGTATTAACGTTTAAGTATTGATGTAAACAGCAATCTTATCTATTAAAGTTGTTTACATACAGGCGTAAGTTTTGATAACGTTTTATAAATGTGATCATACGTGGCTTGTAATCAATTTGTCCTGTTTAATTTTAGGTCATTGACGTACGAAAAATCTAATTTTAAAATGTAACTAAAACTAGTTCTATTTTGTGATACTACGCTGGCAACTGTGTGTCAAGTTTAGTATCAACGTTCACAAAAATTACTTTACTACATATATCAAGGAAACTGCTTATTTAGAGCCTATGATCGATAAAGATAAAAGAAATCCAGCCGAAACAGCTGTTTTATTCCTTTTTTTTAATAACTGACATAGATGATTCACATTTGCAAAATGTCTCATAAGGGGTAACTTTTTGCTATCTGAATCATTCTGTTACAACATATTACTGCCTACTGCTGGGCTCAGGTCTCAGTAAAAGAATCAGGCATAGTTCACCACGTTTGCCCAATGCGGACCTCGCATATCTTCGAAGGATTTTTGGTAAACTTACAATGTTTTTCTTCATCACTTCAAGACAGTGGTTTTGGAATAAATTGATCATAAATCTTTTTAAATTAACATTTACAGGTACAAGCAGGCCGGTTCTCAAGGCAAGCGCATCAACCATTCGGTCACTATGACTTTTTCTGGTACTGAATCATACAATCCGTTATGGATTACAGGCTGTTGCGGATGCTGTTCGGCTCTCCGGCCTCGGTACAAACGTCTTGTCGACAACATCTTCCCGGCATCTCCTCAAGATGGGCTGGTCAAGTCCAATATGGAGAAGCTCACGTTCTACTCGCTCTCGAGTCCAGAGAAACTGGACAGGATCGGGGAGTATCTGTTCCAGAAGGCTTCCAGGGACATCTATAGAAGGAGACACGGGTAAGAATCCATACTAATATTATAAATGCGAAAGTAACTATGTCTGTCTGTTACGCTTTCTCGCTTAAACCTCTAAATTTTGATGAAATTTGGCACAGACAATCTTTACACCCTGAGAAAGAACATAGGCTACCTTTTAATTGAAAGTGAAAGTGAAAGAGACGCAGACGAAGTTGCACGGGCCGGGATTTTAGACTGGACAAGCTGACGTAGCGTGAACGTAAGTATTTACAAGATGAACCGACGACCTGGTCAAGGTTACAGGAAGTTACTGGATGTAGATAGCGCAGGACCGGTTGTTGTGGCGAGGTTTCGTTAAGGATAATGTTCAACTGTGGACGTCTACGGACTGATGTTGATGAGTGAAACCATGTCTCATTCGAAGTCGAACCAGTTTTTGTATTTGAGATCTATTTGTTAAAATTTCATAATTGAAATATTAAGAAGATCGGATCGAACTTTGAAGTTTCAGTCAAGGGATCTAATAGTCAAAAATAATATTCTAAAATCATAAAAACTGTTCTTACTTTTCAGATTCGTGATAATAGCGATGGAGGCAATGGATCAGTTATTAGTGGCGTGTCACTCGCAAACTCTAAATCTGTTTGTGGAGAGTTTCCTGAAGATGGTCCAGAAACTATTGGAGTCCACCGATCCGCAACTACAGATCCTTGCCACGCAAAGTGTAAGTATTGTTTTATTTATGTGTTGATTTTAGATTTATTTAGAAAAATATTTATTTGTTTGAATTTGTTAAACTTATAGTTCATGTTCGTAATACGAAACGTATAGTTAATTCAAAAAAGAGCGTATGGATGCGTAAATCAAAAGAAAACAAATAACAAAACAATTTGTAGGCGACTGAATGTAACTAAAGCGCCATCTAAAAATAGTAAGAAAGATTAAAACCTCATTAGTAAATATTCTTTTTAAATGTACGATGTAATGTTGGCGCCCTTTTTTGAATTTCGAATTCGTGAACATTGTATAATTCAGATTGCGTCATATTATTGCTCTAAGTTTTTATTGTTGTATTAAATTATTTGTTCTGAAGTTTTCTTTTCACTGGCAGCTTTTGATTTCCTACACAATTCACATTTTTATCCTTTTTCCAAGAATAGAACAAAAGCTATCGGTCAAATATTTATGTCTAGTGTCTGCTTTCTAATATAATCTAAATCTATCAGAAAAAAACAGTCGAATTAATCTACTCCTTAGAAAGTAAAAAAGACTGGACAAAAATAATTGTACCACATTAAATTTAAAATATAATATCCCCCAGTTTGTTCGTTTCGCGAACATCGAAGAGGACACTCCGTCGTACCACCGTCGCTACGACTTCTTCGTGTCCAAGTTTAGTGCGATGTGTCACAGCAATCACTCTGACAACCAGGCTAGGGATCGCATCAGGCTGGCTGGGATACAGGGGTTGCAGGTAATGACGATTTAAATTCAAAGCTAAATTTAAAATAGGTCTTACTGGAGACTGGAGACTGGAGAAGTGTTAATACCAGTTCACTTATTTTTATGTAATACAGGTGTTACAATTATTTAAGTGACCAAACAACAAAAAAAAAAATCAAAAAACTACCAAAATAATTTTACTTAAACTTGTCCATTCATTAGTTTAGTAAAAGTCTTAAATAGTTTATTTAAAATTACATTGTAATAAATCACACTTATCATTCATTACAGGGTGTGATCAGAAAAACGGTGTCCGATGATCTTGTTGAAAACATATGGGAAGCACAGCATATGGATAAAATAGTTCCTTCTTTGCTTTATAATATGCAGGTATGTAGCGTGTAAAAGGAATTTAAACTATTTTTTAAGAGGTTCTATTTATATCGTATGATTGTGGGTCATTTTGAATTTTTAAGAATGCCTTTTGGTATTCAAAATGCGCTAGCTTTTTAAGTTAGTTAAACAATGGGTCTTAACAGAACGCTCAAAGTCACTAGTAGAGCAATGGTGGTCTATGCTGGGTGTTTCTTTGCTTGATTAAATGAGAAATAAGGAGATCCGCAGAAGGACCAAAGTAACCGACATAGCAAGAATTGCGTCTTAGTAGCAAAGATCAGGTCACGTGTGCGTAAAATGGATGGTCGATGGAGTAGTTCTGTTAGAACCGGCAGGCGTAACTTGGGTAGATCTCCCACAAGGTGGACTGATGACCTGGTCAACGTTGCGCGAAATCATTGGATGCAGTTTGGGGGAAGCCTATGTCCAGCAATGGACGTCTACATGCTGTTGATGATGATGCATTTTTCACGATATTCAACTGTTTTTTTCTAACAGTCTGCTGAGAAATACGAAACTCTATCTTGTATGGAATCTCGTGAAACTACCGACAGTGAAGATACACCGCCGAGGCTAGCTGAGACTTGTCTAAGAGAATTGTTGGCGAGAGCTTCATTTGGACATATACGTTCTGTACTTAGACCTGTGCTTACGTGAGTATTAGAGTAATTTTATAACTACTAATTTTATAAGTTACTAATTGACCGGTCAAAGTTTCCAGGTTTTATTACTTTTTGCCTTTAATGCGATCACAACTAAAAATATATTTAATTTTAGAAGAAAAAAAAAACTTGAGAGGTGTCAAGGGACACCCGGATGGAACGATGATGATAATTTTTTTTTTTTTTAAGTTATAGTAATTAGTTAGTTTAAAACGTCTGTCTCTCTCTCTCTTTTCATATAAAACAAAATAAGGAATTGTTTTAAAAAATTTCAATCACAGCACCATCTAGCGATAATCATCTAAAACAAAAAAAGTGTCGTGACAACTTTTTCATAAGAATTGCCGTCTAGCCCCCTTTCGATAACGCGCGATAAGGAACTTCGTTCCAAAAATATGCCTCTGATGACACATCGCAATTTTTTATTAGAGATTTTCCTAAATGTTAACCACTTGTCATCAGATAAGCCAAGTACTTGTTTATCTATAAAGCCAAAACGAAAGTTATATAACTAAATAACTAGCTTACTATCAGTAAAAGATTTTCGAAATCGGTTCATCATGAGGCTCTGACGGTTACCATTTACCATCAAGTGGATCGTACGCTCGTCATGCAATAAAAATATTCAAAGATTGATTTAATTTTTTTATTTTGCAGTCATTTCGATCGTCACGACCTCTGGATACCGACCGACTTTGCCGTTCACGTGTTCAAGATTATCATGTTTTCTATACAGGTGAGATATCTTTTGAAATAAAAACTCTTTTGAGCTTATCTTTAGTTATTTATTTAAGCTTTATTTTTGTTATTAAATGCTGTTTCGATACATGATAATATATCTTTTATGGAATAAAAGATATTAATTCTAGAAATTGGTCTTCTCAGTGTTATTTTAAAGTAGTCTTAAGTTATGACTTATCCTGCTTTATATTGAGCTTGAAAACGAATGCCTAAAGTTAGGTCGTAGGTAGCGACCCCTCAGTGACCCCTGACATTGCAGGGGTTCATGAGCGACGGTAACCACTTACGATCAGGTCGCCCGTTGGCTCGTCTGCCTACATGGCAATAAAAAAAGACCAGACTTGTCATTAGTAGCGGGGCAGTGTCTTCTGACATTGTAGTGGTCCATTTATTTATAGCCAGGAGGTCTAGAAAACTATTGTTATCTGGCGCATTTACCTGCTAATTACTTTAAAAAAAGAGATATTTAAACATTAATATTGTTGTTGCAGGCTCAATACTCATACAGCGTGGTTGAAGTAGTGATGCAACAACTAGAGACGGGTCGCGGGGCAGTGCGGGCCGCGCGAGCCTCGGTACTCGCTACTATAGTGGGGATCGCAGCGGGGGACAGCGTCGGTATGTAGGGGGATCGTGCTAGTAGTAGTGATGCGACAACTAGAGACGGGTCGCGGGGCAGTGCGGGCCGCGCGAGCCTCGGTACTCGCTACTATAGTGGGGATCGCAGCGTGGGACAGCGTCGGTATGTAGGGGGGCCGTGCTAGTAGTAGTGATGCAACAACTAGAGACAGGTCGCGGGGCAGTGCGGGCCGCGCGAGCCTCGGTACTCGCTACTATAGTGGGGATCGCAGCGGGGGACAGCGTCGGTATGTAGGGGGATCGTGCTAGTAGTAGTGATGCGACAACTAGAGACGGGTCGCGGAGCAGTGCGGGCCGCGCGAGCCTCGGTACTCGCTACTATAGTGGGGATCGCATCGGGGGACAGCGTCGGTATGTAGGGGGATCGTGCTAGTAGTAGTGATGCGACAACTAGAGACGGGTCGCGGAGCAGTGCGGGCCGCGCGAGCCTCGGTACTCGCTACTATAGTGGGGATCGCAGCGGGGGACAGCGTCGGTATGTAGGGGGATCGTGCTAGTAGTAGTGATGCGACAACTAGAGACGGGTCGTAGGGCGTGCGAGCCTCGGTACTCGCTATTATAGTGGGGATCGCAGCGGGGGACAGCGTCGGCATGTAGGGGGGCCGTGCTAGTAGTAGTGATGCGACAACTAGAAATGGGTCGCGGGGCGTGTGAGCCTCGGTACTCGCTATTATAGTGAGGATCGCAGCGGGGGACAGCGTCGGTATGTAGGGGGGCCGTGCTAGTAGTAGTGATGCGACAACTAGAAATGGGTCGCGGGGCGTGTGAGCCTCGGTACTCGCTATTATAGTGAGGATCGCAGCGGGGGACAGCGTCGGTATGTAGGGGGACGGTACTAGTAGTAGTGATGCAACAACTAGAGACGGGTCACTGGGGTTGTATTATTGAGGACCGTGGGGGACAGTGATAGTAGTAGTATCTAGAAGCACTATTTATATGTATAATTATTTAACAATAATACATTATTATTTATTGTATGTATTGTTTCAGGACCATCTGTGCTCGAGATTATCAACAATATTCTCACTAATTTGCGTACTTCAGTCGCTAGGGACTCAGAGGCAAGTTGTTATATAACACTAAATTTAAAAAAAACTTGAGAGGTGTCATGGGTCACCCGAATAGAACGAAGTTCCTTTCGATTAAAAGATACCTTATATTGTTTTTTCCTAACGTAACGCGCGATAAGGAACGTGTTTTAAAAGATTTCGATCACAGCGCCATCCAGCGATAATCATCTAAAACAAAAAGTGTCGTGACAACTTTTCGTAAGATTTTTTTCCGTCTAGCTCCCTTTCGATAACGCGCGATTAGGAACTTCGTTCCAAAACTTTTTAATAATAAATGATTTGACATTGACATCACATCTCTTTCTCTTTTACTCCTAACAGAAAGAGACGGAAGAGAAGTTATATCAAGAAGCTCTCATCAACGCTTTGGGAGAGTTTGCCGACCACCTCCCTGATTACCAGAAGATAGACATCATGATGTTCATTGTGAACAAGGTGCCGGCTACCGCTAAACCGACCAGGCCTGATGCTATGTTGCAACATATACTTCTGAAGTCTTTGTTGAAGGTATTAACATTGTTTTTTTTATTGCCATGTAGGCAGACGAGCCATCGGGCCACCTGATCGTAAGTGGTTACCGTCGCCCATGAACCTCTGCAATGTGGGGTCGTGGTGGGGTAGTGGTTGAAGCGCTTCCTTCCGAACGGCAGGTCACGGGTTCAAATTTTGCCGGCTTGTACCTCTAAACGGTGAAGGAAAACATCGTGAGGAAACCTGCATGTCGGATAAGGATTCTAAAAATCCTTTGAAGATATGTGAAGTCCCCAATCCGCACTGGGCAAGCGTGGTGGACTATACCTAATCCCTCTTCTGAGGAGACCTGAGCCCAACAGTGGGCAGTAATGGGTTGGTACAGGTACTGAGGGGTCGCTACCTACGACCTAACTTTAGGGACCCTCCTCTAGCCTCGTTTGAAGAACGAAGAACGTACCGAATAACATTGTACAAAAAACATTGATTTCTGTGTGACGCATACATTTTCAGAATGACGTCACTGTGACTGTACCAATCCATTACTGCCCACTGCTGGGATCAGGTCTCCTAAGAAGAGGGATTAGGTATAGTCCACCACGCTTGCCCAGTGCGGATTGGGGACTTCACATATCTCCAAAGATTTTTAGAATCCTTTTCCGACATGCAGGTTTCCTCACGATGTTTTCCTTCACCGTTTTTAGCCAGTAGTGTTTTGCTCAAAATACCACGTAGTGACGTCATACATGCTCAATTTTCAGGTCGGCTCCACATATAAAACTACGGAGCTATCAAAAGCTTTCCCGGCCGCGTTCCTTGAAGCGCTAGTTCGATTGTCGACTGCCACTGAGCCGTCTACGAGAGTGTTGTTACAAAGGATCTTACACACGTTGCTTGATAGGAGGGGGAATGTGCCTAGTCTTGCCGTGCCTACGTGAGTATATACACACATAATATATGACGGCATGTGATAGTGTGTTGAGGTGTAATGACGTTGTAAATAGTCGATCTTCGTTTTGTTTTGTCAGGAATGACGTCACAATGTCCACTTGAACACTTGATGATCAATACTTTTGAATAAAAACTTCAAAATAACGAGTTTTAACAGTTTATTACTTTTACATCAAGAGGTCCGTTCGCCTCGACAATTCAAACACGAATGATTAATAACAGCGGCCAACACCTGTATTTATAGCAAGTCTCCACTTGCAACTACCCACACGGTGAATGTCTGTGAATAGGTTGTTTTCTCTTGTTATCCACCCCGTCATATATGTACGCAGACATATGCTTACATACACATACACATATAATGACCTACTTAAACTAGGTGTAGTAAAAGACTTAAACAGGGTGTCCCAAAACTCTGCGACATGAACGGGAAGGTACTTTAGATATTAGAGATGTTTTGCTGAAAGGAAACACAGATTTTTCGTAAATTGTTTATCGGAAAATCGGAAGAAATCAACACCCTGTATTTTTATAATGTTAATCGAAAGAACAGTTAATTACAATTAAAAATCTTTGCTAACAAACATAGTACCTGCAACTAAAGGAACAATATGAAATGTTTGATTCAACATTCGGACGGTCCAAGATGGTAAATGGTTACCGTCGCTCAATCATTTTAAAAAAGTTAATTATCTTTTACCATCAAAAAGTACCAGGATACCATAATCCCAAGGAATTATTTCAGGTTGGAGTATGGTTCCTTGGACTTGTTTGTTGAGAAGTGTTCGAGACAAGATTTAATATTCATCGGTAAAAAATAACATAATGTACAATATGGTAAACGGTTACCGTCGCTCCTACACTTTTTAAACGGTAAAATATCTATTACCATTACAAAGTACCAGGACACCATAATCCCAAGGAATTATTTCAGGTTGGAGTATGGTTCCTTGGACTTGTTTGTTGAGAAGTGTTCGAGACAAGATTTAATATTCATCGGTAAAAAATAACATAATGTACAATATGGTAAACGGTTACCGTCGCTCCTACACTTTTTAAACGGTAAAATATCTATTACCATTACAAAGTACCAGGACACCATAATCCCAAGGAATTATTTCAGGTTGGAGTATGGTTCCTTGGACTTGTTTGTTGAGAAGTGTTCGAGACAAGATTTAATATTCATCGGTAAAAAATAACATAATGTACAATATGGTAAACGGTTACCGTCGCTCCTACACTTTTTAAACGGTAAAATATCTATTACCATTACAAAGTACCAGGACACCATAATCCCAAGGAATTATTTCAGGTTGGAGTATGGTTCCTTGGACTTGTTTGTTGAGAAGTGTTCGAGACAAGATTTAATATTCATCGGTAAAAAATAACATAATGTACAATATGGTAAACGGTTACCGTCGCTCCTACACTTTTTAAACGGTAAAATATCTATTACCATTACAAAGTACCAGGACACCATAATCCCAAGGAGTTATTTCAGGTTGGAGTACGGTTCCTTGGGCTTGTCTGTTGAGAAGTGTTCGAGACAGGATTTAATATTCATCGGTAAACATGGATACGCACTATTCAGCGCTTTATATGAAGGTAAATTAATTAATTAAATAATTTTAATTTAGTAAAAACTATTTAAAATAGGAAAGTCGTGGTGGGGTAGTGGTCGAAGCGCTTCCTTCCGAACGGGAGGTCGCGGGTTCAAATCCGGCCGGCTTGTACCTCTAAATCTAAATGTGAAAAGATTTATGTGCAATTTTTCACAACACCACCGGCTAAAAACGGTGAAGGAAAACATCGCGAAAAGGATTCTAAAAATCCTTTGAAGATATGTGAAGTCCCCAATCCGCACTGGGCAAGCGTGGTGGACTATGCCTAATCCCTCTTCTGAGGAGACCTGAGCCCAACAGTGGGCAGTAATAAAACGGTTGGTACAGGATACACGATTTAAAATACACGAATGGCTCAAACTAAACACTACAATAACTATAAATTGGAAGTCTTTGTATGTTGGCTCGATGAATTTTTGTTTTCTTTACACAGTTTTATCATAATACAAAAGTACAATTTTTTTTTCTAATTCCAGCTGCGTTATTCACAATCACCAAATCGATACGAAATCGATTAATTCGTTTTCAAAACGCAAATTCATTATCGAAACGTGTGGTGTTTATTCGAAAAGATTCCGTATTGATATCGATTAAGAATAACTTCACATATCAAACTCCAAATAAAATCGATTTTACCACAATAATTCGATTTTATTATTAATCATCAATTTCGATACTTCACTTGGCATTTTCCTTACTTTTATGAACTTCAATATCGATACTTAAAATCGATTATTACTTCCAGGTTTGCAACTAGAATCGAATACGACAGAGAACATATCGTGTATCTACACAACTATAGCTCTGCTTTGCATCGAATTAGCTGCTGATGAAACTATATGCGATCTCATGTTATTGATATTAGCGTAAGTAATACTTCATTGTATACAGGGTGATTTTTTAGAGACTGTTCTAATACGGAATATTACAAAAAATAGGTAAAATTACATTTTTTTTTAATTCTAAATTCGACAAAACTACCTCAAACATAAACAATTTCGGCTTAAAGAGTGTTGACTAATAACCTCTAGTGATCTCGCGCACCCCACACCTCCGCCACACCCATCAGCTGTCGAAAAACCATCATTTTGCAAGAATTTTAAATATTTTAAATTTTTTTAATAGATAGAGTGATTCAAGAGGACAATGATTTACATGGACAATACAAAAAATAAAAACTTGAGAGGTGTCAAGGGACACCCGGATGGAACGAAGTTCCTTTCGATTAATTAGTAAGGGAATTGTAGTTAAATTTTATATTTTTAAGTTATAATAATTATAACTTAAAAAAATAAAAATTTTATCACAGCGCCATCTAGCATTAATGATATAAAACAAAATAAAGAATTGTTTTAAAAGATTTTGATCACAGCGCCATCTAGCGATAATCATCTAAAACAAAAAAAGTGTCGTGACAACTTTTTCATAATAATTTCCGTCTAGCCCCCTTTCGATAACGCGCGATAAGGAACTTCGTTCCCCGTTCGTTCGAATAATGTGACAAAATGGCGCTAATCTGATGATGCATTCTAATGCAAAAGTTTTCTTTACAATTAAATTATTTTTTTTATTCCAGTATTCAACAATCAAGTGTATCGAACCCAGTCCTGTCAGTGTCACAACAATGTCAGCTCCAAGCCGTCAGCATATCTCTTGCTGCGTTGTTGGCTCATGTTGTCAATATGCCGAGACTTGCCGAGTACATACACAAGGTATGATCTTATTGTAATTATAATAACACTAGCTGGCAACTTCGTCTGCGTCATTTTCAATTAAAATATATTAATGCGAAAGTAACTCTGTCTGTTTACTTTCCCGCTTAAACCTCTCAACTGATTTTGATGAAATTTGGCAAAGACAATCTTTAGACCCTGAGAAAGGACATAGGCTTTTGACGTGACAACGTCTTATAAATTGGTTTGGGGGGTGACACTTCACTTCACTGCGTTACGCTCCGCTCACGTTATGCGCTCACAATGAGAGCGAGTGAGAGGCACGCGTGCCGCGTCACTTTTTATGTCTGTCTCTCTCGCTCTTAGGCGGGCTAACCATGCCCGAGTCGTTGTCACGTAACACTTTCGCCCGTATACCGACTTTACAGGCAACCAATTTTTTATTGCGATAAGAGATAAAGAAAAAAAACGACCTGTAGAGTTCAAGATAGAGTAGTTTGTACACCTCAAAATAAAATCAAAATATTTTATTCAGGTGATCGAAGCTCGTCGCGAGGAATGTACTCATCTCTTACCTCCATTACAAGATGAGTATCACGTCAATGATCCCAGCTTACTGCCGGCCAAGGTGCCTTACCTCATGATGGACCAGGTAAGAACCAATTACTGCCCACTACTGGGCTCAGGTCTTCTCAGAAGAGGGAATAATTTTAAATAGATTTACAAAAGTGATTAATGAATTTACATTCACGAAATCCATGTATTATGTGTTACACTTAAATTCGTCTATTTAAATTTGAAATCGAATGTTATAAACGCTGTCCGCCATGATGGCTTGTTAGTATGACGTCACTAGTCTATGTAAACAAACCAAAAGAATCTTGGATATGTAGGCCTTCCACCCTATCTATATAAGACCCGTCGTCTTTCGTATACTTAGCACAACCAACAAAATGACCGTTTTTTGCAAAAAATCTTAAAATTGCCAAATCTTTATATTTTGAAAATTTTATTATACGGGCAATTTTTTTTAAGAAACATTTTTAATTGTTTTCATGTATTTAGATGGCGATATCTGAGTGTATGAAAGGTCACGGGGTTGAAACATCGCGGCTGGTGTCGGCCACGCCCTACTGCGGGGGCGGGGCCATGCAGCACCGGCACTCGTGGATAGAGACAGGTATATACAATACTGCGAGACAGAAAGAGACGGATATAGTTCGCTGTGTACGCGGTAGTTGGTATGATTAGAGCTCCTTGCGTTCATGATGTCCTGGTAGCTGTGATCTATCTAGAGGTTAATAATTGTACTATTTCTTAGTTTATCCACTCAACTAGGATCGGCAACCAAATTGGTTTGTTTACTTTTGCCAAGTCTGTGTCAGGAGCCAAAATTGAGCACAGTTCTAAAACTTGTTTTGTTTACATTTTTTAATCGTCTCATATTTTACGGAGATGATATATTTTCGCTGAAAATGCAATACAGCGTCGTTTAGTAATAAAGATTTACAAAAATATAAGGTTTAATTAAAAATCAAAATTAAAAATTATTGGAAAAAAATGTTTTATAAAGGGACTCAAACACGGTATTGATTCCGAACAAAGTCCCCAGTTTCACCATCTAACGAATAGTGACGTTCCCAGTTGCGTGGTTATTTGATTTATTTCTTTAGTAAACAAGTAAATAAAGCAAAAGTAAAAAGATAAGTAATTGACTCCAAACTTATTACTATTGATTTAATTTGACATCCTAATATTCCTGGTGTCCTGGTAGCTGTTCTGTAAATTTCATAAAGATTCTAACTCAGTTTTTGGTTGAGCTGTACTTGAAAATGGTTGGTCGTTTTCGTTTTTATAAGAAAATATGTTTAATTATTTATTTTGTAAACAGGTGCAGTGGTGGGTCGCGATAGTTTGGCTGACATAGCGGCTTCTACTGAACCAGATAGTGCGGCTTCTTCGCCCACACTTGCACGGGTATGTACACACATACACATACATACATAGTCAAAGTCTAATCATTTAGTTCAAAATTGATGTGGACACACGTACATACAAAGTCAAAAAAAAAAAAAAGTTCTACCACCAGTTCGCTAAAATTACACCTCCGTCCTGAGAAGAACCGGCGCAAGAAAGAAACTCAGCGGGCATGTCTTTTTGGAACGAAGTTCCTTATCGCGCGTTCTGAAAGGGGGTTAGACGGAAAAAAATCTTACGAAAAGTTGTCGCGACACTTTTTTGTTTTAGGTGATTATCGCTAGATGGCGCTGTGATCAAAATCTTTTACAACACGTTCCCTATCGCGCGTAAAAAAAAATTAAGAAAAAAAAAATATAAGATATATTTTAATCGAAAGGAACTTCGTTCCATCCGGGTGTCCCTTGACACCTTTCAAGTTTTTTATCCTGCTATGAAGGTTTCCTCGGTATATTAACTAGTCAGTTCCCTAAACGTAAATTGTTAAATTATAGTCTAAAAAAATATGTCTCAATAGTTAAGTCAACACGATGATCTTGACGAAGAGTACAGAATGTTCATAGAAAAGTACAACAGGAATCATCGGCCATCCTCTCATGAATTCGGAATATATGTAAATAACATTTTACTAGTTTGGTACTTTTCATATTTGTTAGTTTGAACTCTTTCTGTTTATGATGTCCTGGTAGTTTGGAGTCTTATTGTGTAGTTTAAAATAGCAATTTAATTCCCTGATATTCTGAGAATTTGTTACAAAGACTTATTTATTACATAAAATGTTTAAAATAACAGATAAATACAATTATTGTAAAAAGCTGAAAAGGTTTTTGACCCGATGCATTAAAATTATGTGCACTCCTAAGATGTATGGTATCCTAGTAGTTTAAACTTTGAAAAGTCTGTTTTAACAATCAAAGTTGAACCGATTAAGATCATTCTTTTCAATTGTATATCAGTCATCTGATTTTATGAGAGTGTCAGTTTTTGGTAGTTTTTAATGCTCAAATTAGTTTGGTATTAATAATCTAATCAGTTTCTTGAAAAAAAATCTTATGGCAGCGCAATAACAATGATTTTTGGTACTGGGGTGGACATGACGATGATCACGCCACTACGTCTAGACACGGCAGGAGGGACAAGAATATGGTTATTCGATTTATGACCTTTTGTACTTACCTACAAATAGAGTTTAAAATAGATTGTATTGTTGGAACGAAGTTCCTTATCGCGCGTTATCGATAGACGGAAAAAAATCTTACGAAAAGTTGTCACGACACTTGTTTTGTTTTAGATGATTGTCGCTAGATGGCGCTGTGATCAAAATCTTTTAAAACACGTTCCTTATCGCGCGTTACGTTAGGAAAAAAAAAATATAAGATATCTTTTAATCGAAAGGAACTTCGTTCTATTCGGGTGTCCCATAACACCTGTCCAGTTTTTTTTTATTTAATTATAGTTAGTCTTAGTAGTTTTTTAGAATTTATTAAAAACAATTAAGTACATGACGTATTTGGTGAAGTAAAATTATTAATGACACGTTATTCCGCTCGACTTCGTTTGCGTGAAGAGAAAAGAATCCATAAAAAATGGGTATATACAGGGTGATTTCCTAGTGAGGGTCCATATTGAAGGTCATGGTAGCTGATGGTTATATACGACCAGTAAAAATATTATTACCAAAGAATATGGCTTAATGCCTTAGTAATCGCAACTTAAAAATATCTAAAATTCTTGCAAAATGATGGTTTTTCGACAGCTGATGGGTGTGGCGGAGGTGTGGGGTGCGCGAGATCACTAGAGGTCATTAGTCAACACTCTTTAAGCCGAAATTGCTTATGTTTGAGGTAGTTTCGTCGAATTTAGATTTAAAAAAAAAAAAAAAAATTGTAATTTTACCTATTTTTTGTAATATTCCGTATTAGAACAGAGTACTCATCACCCTCCTGCAATATGTACCCTGTCTAACAAATCACCCTGTATATAAGTAAATATATAATTAAAACTGTTTGCTTAAATAAAATATAAAATTTTTCAAACGAGGTTAGAGGAGGGTTCTTAAAGTGTACTCCGATATTACAGAGGTCCATGAGCGACGGTCACCACTTACGATCAGGCGACCCGATAGCTCGTCTGCTTACATTGCAATAAAAAAAGTCATTAAATATGCAAGCCATACATTTTGTATATAAAAATATGTTTTAACTCCACAGCACCAAGTAAACGAAGGCGAAGGAGTATCATTAGAAGTGCTCCGTCGCGCCGCCGAAGGTGGTTCTGGCGCCGACCGAAGAGACGCCGCCACAAAACGTATCGCTCTCAACCACGCCTTCCGCACGCAACCCTTCCAACATCTCATGCACCTCACGCAGCCTAAGGTACGATTATATGACAGCGTAAAGTGTTATATGACGGTGTAAAGTGTTATATGACTGTGTAAAGTTATATGACGGTATATGTTATATGACGGTATATGTTATATGACTGTATATGTTATATGACGGTGTAAAGTGACGAGGCTTGAAGGAAGTCCGTAAAGGTAGATAATAGGTAGTGGCTTCGCAGTGTTATCGGTCAATGTAAAAGTCTATAAGCGACAGTAATCGCTTATGATCAGGTGATCCGCTAGATTGTTTACTTACAATGAAAATAATTATGACGGTGTTTGATAGCATAAAGTGTTATATAACAGCATAGAGTACTACATGATGAAGATAACACTAAATGACGACATAAAGTGTATATGACAACATAAAGTATAATATGACGAAATAAAGCACTAAATGAAGACATAATATTTCAAATATTCTATTTTATGTACTTGACACTTTGACAAAAATAAATTAGTTATTTATTATGTTTTCAGTACGAAATCCAAGAGAAATTGGAAGAGATATTCCGTTCTGTATCGGAGGAGCCATTACTGTCTACACCTCACAAGCCGTTTGCACCGCTACCTGACCTCTGCCTATATTAAATACAGGTATTTTTTGAATATTTTCTATATTTTTTTATTATAAAAGGTGTTTTTTTTTTCAAAGATTGACGTTTGTATAATAAAAAGAATTCTAAAATTAAAAAAATATTACAAACATTATTATGAAAAAAGAAATGCCCATTGAATCAGTTCAGTTCTTCTCAGAGAAAACCTCAGAGCTTATTTTTTTAGAACGGGTTTAGTGTGTTACTTTATTATTTAAAATACTAAATTTTTAGATTGCCTATCTAATGCATCCTATAGGTTAAGTTTTCTCTCATGTGTCTAACTAGGATCTAGACAGGCGGTAGCGTGTCAAGCCAAGTTCACGACAAAGAACTGCCAAGCAGCGCCGTGTGTAATATTACACGGACCATTTGGAGCGACTTTTGACCCCCTCATAAATCAAAAACTATTTCACATTTAGCTTACAATAAACATAATATCTCTATCTTAATGCAAAGAAAAACTTGAATACCGAGGTAACTTTAATATTGGGAAAAAATAATAGAAAAAACTATTTTTAATTTTCCGACCTACAGAAGTCATAGTAATATGTTTGTTTATAATGCTATTCAATTTTTTTTAATTATAATTTTGGTAATTTTCAGATACGCTCGTAGCTTCAATAATAACTGCCGATTTGAAAAAAAAAATCTTATATTTGTTGTAATTGTTGAATAATGTTAAATAACTTGTTGACGTCACAATAATTACGTAATGATTTTAATATTGTTATATAAAAAAATATTAGCTTTAATCCTTCTTATAATATGACAATTATTTCGGATTTATAAGGATTTAGTAATTTTATGAATTGTACCCATCCAATTATTTTAAAATATGAATAAATAAAAAAAGAGAAGATTAGAAGTTCAAACTATTGAAAATCCATTTATTATGCTTAATTAAATTATATTCCTTGATTTATTTGGATAGGCTTCGGATTTTTTACATATTGGCGCCAAATTTCCGCCATTTTGTTTTATTTTACTAGGTGTTTGTTGGTCATGGATGTTGATAAATTGTTGTATAGTCAATTATTGTTTTTATATTATCATGTTAAGTCTTATTAGGACAATTATTAGCTTAGATTATTGGGATTAAAAAATTGTACCAGGGAAAGTATTTGAAATAATATTTTATCCAATATAAAGGAATTTCTTTCAGCAACATTCGTTAAAATTAACTTTCCCTTGCGTCTAAATTTCACCCTGTATGTTTTGTCGACATTTTTATTTGATAAAACTATTCGATTTTCAATCTGACTTGTCCTTCGTCAAAAGTATTAGGTATTGAAATGAGCGACGGTAACCATTTCCCATTAGAGGGTTCGAAACATCAAATTTCTTATTAATTAATTTATAATTCCTTTGACGTTTATTAATGGTTTAAGCTAAAAATTATTTCTGGCTATTGATAAGCTAACTCAAGATGGAATCTCTCATAAAACGTTAGGTTTTCAAAATTGATATTTGTAGCTCTTTTAAATTAATAGTGTATTATTTTTTTTAGTAACAATTTTAATAAATAGGGATTACATTTTTGTCTATACCAGTTTCAATATAATTGTTGTTGTAAAATTGATAATTATATAAAGCTTTACTGTTTTTAAATTGATATAACTATATAGCATTCAATAATTATGATAAAATCAAAACATTCCAGTGTGAACAATGAATCAAGTACAAGTTTACAAATTTGAAAATTCATAAACATAAATATTTTAGAAACCATTACAATCCTTGAAATTTGAACCACTTACTGCCATTTTGTGCATTATCTAAAAATACAAGATCTATTTATTAACTTTTTCAGTGACTGAAAATAATAATGATTATTTTATTTTTTCAAATTAGTAAACCCGTACGAGATGAATTAATTAAGTGCACATTAAAGTATTATTTTAATTATCTATGGTATTTGAATAATCATATTGTCTATGGATGTAACGGTGTATAATCTGTGACGGTGTTCAATGTATCTTGGTTTTGTGTTCAATAAAATGGATTTTGTTATTCTGTTGTTTTCTTTGTTAAACTAAACTCAGAGAGTGGAACTAAAAAAAACTGGAAAGTACTTAAAAACCTTTAGCTTTACGTGGTAGATTTACAAAGGTAAAATTTATAAAATGAATCTCAAAATGTGTTGGTAAGCGCATAACTCAACAATACATGGATCAAAATTAACTATTTTTTTAAATAAACTTATTCAGACACTCGCGGTTTTCTATAATACTTTCATGCATTTAATTAATTGATCCACGATATTTAATTAATTGATTTGTCTCGATATTTCGACGTTGCAAACGTCATGATCACGAGAAGACTGGATACTGCGGGTCGATTTAAGAGCAAACAAATCTGTCTACCCTCGCACTCGTTCGCTTTTGGGTAGTACCACTTGAACTCGAACTCACATCACGACACACCACACTCACTGTATCTACAAGACTCTCTGAGCATGAACCCGCGAGTGACTGTTGTGTTTAGCACTGGATTCCACATACTCGATAATCTGAAGCTATCACCCCTGTTAAAAGTGCTATGTCTTGAAGTGCCTGTGTATTTTTTTAATTGTTTGTTAAACTTCAAAGTTTTTACGACGAGAAATTCGAACAATTGCATAAAAAAAAGTTGATTATTGAAAGCAGGTTAAAAATATCACTTTTTAAAGTTCAATTTTACATAAGACAGTCTCCCTCTGCTACTGCACTTTAATTCTTGGTAAATGAATGTTATTTTAAAAGGTGTTATATTTCTTGCTGTTTAACGCAAATTAAATAAAAACAATTAATTTTTATAAAACAACTTTATTTAAACAATATAATAACATTATCTAAATCATTTTGTATATTTCACTAATTTAAAACACTACCTGTATTCAAACTAAATTATATGGCCACTGTATGTATTACAAAATTCTTTACATACACTGAGTTAAACTCCAATTTATATACAGAGTGATTTTTTAATAGTATACATTGAAAGAGAGTTATTAATATTGTTATACGGAATATAAATAAAAACTTACTTAAAATTCAACCAAATTATCCCCAAAAGTTTTGAAGAACAAACTACAGCATTGACTAACACTCTCACAAACGACAACCGTTTTATAAGCATGATATGACATCTATAGCTGCACGTAAAATCGATTTATGCAGCACATTTTCACTATTTGAAAAAAAAAACAATGTTTTTTGTATTTAATGAAAATACAGGGTGATTTCCTAGTGAGGGTACATATTGAAGGTCATGGTAGCTGATGGTTATATACGACCAGTAAAAATATTATTACCAAAGAATATGGCTTAATGCCTTAGTAATCGCAACTTAAAAATACCTAAAATTCTTGTAAAATGATGGTTTTTCGACAGCTGATGGGTGTGGCGGAGGTGTGGGGTGCGCGAGATCACTAGAGGTTATTAGTCAACACTCTTTAAGCCGAAATTACTTATGTTTGAGGTAGTTTTGTTGAATTTAGATTTAAAAATAATAATAATAATAATTTTACTTATTTTTTGTAACATTCCGTATTAGAACAGAGTACTCATCACCCTCCTGCAATATGTACCCTGTCTAACAAATCACCCTGTAAATGTTTTTTTCTACATATTACTTTTACAAAAGAATGACGATATTTCACATCCGCCAGGCGTCCAGTGACGGCTCACATTTCTACTAATACTGGTCGTATATGTTCATCAACCATTACGATCTTTCTTCAAAGTGTACCATCAAAATTCACCCTGTATATTACAACTAAAAATAAACTACAAAAATGAAACATGATGTATATATACCGAATAAAAATATAAAATCTGGACATTTTTTTATTGTAAATGTATATAGAAAAATATTAACTTTGGAAACGGCATCACATACTTTGATTTAGTTCACAAAACAGGTTAAATAACATGAAATATATCATTATTTACTTCATTTTGATGATAAAACTAAATAAATAGGGTATACAAGTCTAAAAATAATTTATATAAAGTTTTATAAAATTCATTAAAATGGACACAAATTATAAATAAATAGAAAAAACAAGAAATATACAATTTAGTTATAACACGGGTACTAGGAGCACAGATATCATAAGAGGTGGTCTTACTTTTTAAAACTTAAATTTTTTATGAGAAAAAAAAACATTCATAATACTTCTTTTGTATATTTAATTAAAACTTTTTGTTTGAGCCTTTTTTTAACCAAAATTCATTGGACCATTTCCTATAACAATTATAAGTAAATATCTATAAATAAATTTTATCTTTACATCAATTCCTAAATTTCTTACAAAGTACCAATTAACCCTAAACATTGCAAAAATATTATTTTCTATCTAACAGTAACGTTGAGTTTTCTTGGGCATTTCTTTTGATATAAAACTTTATAGTTTTCTTCTTAAAATTAATCATAGGGGTGTGCGAAAATCGAATCGAATTGAATATTAATTCGAAATTCGACGAATATTCGTAAAATTTCGAATAATTCGATATCTAGCCCATTCAAGATATTATCTACAAAATACAAATTCTTGTCCTATTTCCGATGCATCGTCGTAGTCAAATTCGATACTTTCATGCATTTTACCGCGAGTGACTGAATAAGTTTATAAATTCGATACTATTATAATCGAACTTAACGAATTATTCGTTCCGAATCGAATATTGCTATTCGAACGAATAATTCGTAAGTTCGAATTATTCGCACACCCCTAATGAATCACTATCATTATCAAATTTAATCATAATTATATTTAAATAGCACCTTAAATAATGATGTTTTAGAAAAAAGTCAACAAAGTCAACTTATCTTTGGTATTTACAACACAAATACATACTTTTGTTTTATTTAAATTCTAAATGGGTGGGAAACTTAACATGTGAAATCACTTTTTGTTATACAAAACAGCAGTCGCAAAATTAGATCTATATTTTATAAGGACCTTAGATAAATTGTGTAAATGTGATCAAAACGCTTTACAAAGTGTGCACAAGGGCATATAATTTATAATACATAACATCTTCGATTAAATATACTAGATACACGATTACAGTGTAAAACACTGCCAAATTAACGTTTTCTGCGACACGAGGTGGTATCGGCCCGTGACGTTACGGTGGCACGCGGTCTATTAGACCCCACCTCCTTTAACAACGTTATGTTTTTCACACCGCAGGGATCAGGTTTTTTCTTGCCACAGGAAAGTGGCAGGGATCGTTTAGACCTCGTATAGCAGTGAACGTGTTAAATTCGTAGTATTTTGATGTCACTATCTCGACGATCGAGTAATGTAAAGTTAGTGATTTAAATTAATCTAAAGAGCAAAACGTGGACTCTCTGTCGCTTAAAATTTAAATTGTTTTAAAATTAAAACTCTTTAAGACGGTTTTTAAAACACTTTATGTTGTTTGACTATTTTGTTCAGTACTATTTCGTTGCCTCAGTGCTTGTTTGGCCAATCTGCACTCGAGCAAATTTTACAGGAGACAGCAAACAAGCACGGAATTTTCGTTAAGTGCCGTGTTGAGAAAAAAATTGAAATGAGATTTTTATTGTTTTAGAATTGAATATTTTAAAAAAAATATTTTACCAGTCGGATGGAAATTTTATTCTTTAAAATACTGCATTAAAAAGTAATTTTCGTAAAAAAATGTCAGATTGGCCAAACAAGCACTGAGGCGACGATTTGTATCTAGTAATATGATCGAACGATAACATTATTATTTTACTTTTTATAGGCGTGCGCACATTTAGCCGTGACGTGCCGCAACGTCTTAATCCGTCTTTAGTCAAGTATACCACGATTTGAAATACAAAATTTATAGATCGGTTGCGGCCCGGCCTGACTTAGTGTGCGCTTTATAGGAACGTTATTTAAGGGAATCGTACTACGGTAGCGCCGACCGCGTCATCGCTACACGCGTGGGCTAAGGCTTGTTCGAACTGTTGAGGGATGAATATCTGAGAAAACGAAATAAATCAAATCTTAAATCAATAAATTATGTTTTTTACAGGACTTATATTGAGTATTTTTTTTTTAATATTTAATTCCAATAAATTTTAATTAAATGTATTTTGACGTGACAACGTGTTATAAATTGGTTTGGGGGGTGACACTTCACTTCACTGCGTTACGCTCCGCTCACGTTATGCGCTCACAATGAGAGCGAGTGAGAGGCACGCGTGCCGCGTCACTTTTTATGTCTGTCTCTCTCGCTCTTAGGCGGGCTAACCATGCCCGAGTCGTTGTCACGTAGAACTTTCGCCCGTATACCGACTTTACAGGCAACCAATTTTTTTTTTTTGTAAATCATTATTATTAAACTACGATGTATTACATTATTAGTCAAAATACATTAACTATGTAAAATTTGAGACGATTCTAAAATGTAAACAAACCAATTTTGACGCAGTTCCTAGTTGAGTGGATATACAGGGTGGATCTGTAGCTTTGGACAATCTGACGTGGGGTCAATGACCTGTCGAAATACAGGGTGGCGCAATAGAACGTGCATATTGCATCATCTTTTTTTGCGGGGTAGAAGGGGCGTGGGCGGGGGGAGACCGATATCGTTGGGTAGCGCGGTTCATAAAGTTTTAGTCACTATGAGTCACTTCGACGGGAAGCGTCGCGCATTTTGCGTGCGCGCATTTTACGAAAACTCTCGTTCGTACGTAGTTGTCAGGCGACTATTTTGTTCTGAGTATGGTGTACGGCAAATTAGGGAGGCTCCGAGTGCTAATTTAATTAAAATCTGGATAAAGCGTTTTGAAGAGACTGGATCGACGTTTAAACCACACGCGAAAGGTCGTCCACGCACATCTAGGACCGAAGACAATATTGAGAGTGTTAAGCAGTCGGTACGAGAAGATCCACAAATGTCTACTCGCAAGAGATCGTCTGTCCTAAACATATCGCGACGAAGTTTGCAACGAATTTTAAACTTGGATCTTAAATTGCATCCATACAAGCTGCAATTAACTCAAGAATTGAAAGACTCTGACTTCATAGCACGGCTCACATTTGCTAATGAAATGCTCAATCGGTTTTCAAATTTTGAAAACATCCTTTTCTCTGATGAGGCACATTTTCATATGAATGGGTTCGTAAACCGCCAAAATTGTCGTTATTGGAATAGTGAAAATCCCAGACTCAAACATCAAAAACCGTTACATAGTCCTAAAGTGACAGTTTGGGCCGCAATATCTGCCAAAGGAATAATTGGTCCTTATTTTTTTGAAAACGCACGGGGGCAAAACATCACTGTTAATACCGAACGCTATGTTGCGACGTTGGAAGGTTTTTTGGCCCCAGAACTTGAAAATTCAAGAATAAAGAACTCTAGGACTTGGTTCCAACAAGACGGAGCTACCAGTCACACATCAAATGACTCCATGGCGGTTGTGAAGCAGATGTTCCCTGGCAAACTGATTTCGAAAAGAGGTGATATCCCATGGCCTCCGCGCAGTCCAGACTTGACGCCTCCTGACTTTTTTTTGTGGGGTTACCTCAAACACAAAGTCTACACCAATAATCCGAGAAACATCAGTCAGCTCAAGGAGAATATTCGTGGTGAAATGGCAGCAATCACACCAGCACTACTTAAGAAAGTTTTCGGTAATTTCCGTTTGCGGTTAGAGGAGTGCCAACGTAGAGAGGGTCATCATTTAGATGATGTTATTTTTAAAAAATAAACTTCAGTTATCACTTAATAATTGCTTAGTTTTATTTTAACTATACCTTTTGTATTTATTTTTTAATAATTATTTTAAAAATGCACGTTCTATTGCGCCACCCTGTACAACTTAGAACCACTTTTACTTTACGAATTGGATATAAAAAATCTTCATCATAGTATAGAACTCCGCAACGATAGTCGTACGTTTTCTATACAATGTCTGAAAAAAAAGTTTAACTGATCCAAAAAATAAAAATAGTGCTAAGTTATATTTGGACAGGGGGCGACGCGACGGGAAAGAGTGCCGATGGCATAACGCGTCGCGTCGTCCCTCATAACCCCGTGCTGGGTTCTGGCCTCAGCCGGGGTTCGGACGTTGAGTGTGAGCGGTTGGAGGTTTTATTGCGGTTCAACTCCCACATACCCCGCCCGCGGGCGGGGATCCTGTGATTTCCTCCAACTAAAAAAAAAAAAAAGTTGTATTTGGACAGGTCATTCACCCCACGTCAGATTGTCCAAAGTTACAGATCCACCCTGTATTATACTGAAAAAAAAGAAATTTACCTTATCTATGACTGGTACGACGTCTCCTCTCTCCACGGCAGTCGCTAACCGCTCAAGACCTTCTCGTAATGATTCCTCGTCGTCCAACCATTCCACGCCCCAACCACGAAGACATACCCACTAGAAAATTATTATAGTAAAACTTTTTACAAGCTTTATATTAACTAGCACTGGATGTAACTATGTAAGTTCGGGTGGAATCTTGCAAGCTAAATTTGATAAAAGATAATTTGACATTTTGTACGGAGATGTATATCACGTGACAATGCAATAATATGATAAAATGGCGCTGATCTGATGATGGATTTGGAGGGTGGTCATAAGGCTCGTTTTACTTGTATTAGCTAGCATTAATTAACTGCAACAAGATATCTAGGATCTTAAAAACTTATACAGGGTGGATCTGTAACTTTGGACAATCTGACATGGGATGAATGACCTGTCGAAATAAAACTTAGAACCACTTTTATTTTAGGAATTGGATAAAATAAATTTTTCATCATAGTATGGCAGTCCGCAACGATAGTCGTACGTTTTCCATACAATGTCAGAAAAAAAGTTTAACCGATGCAAAAAATAAAAATGGTTCAAAGTTGTATTTCGAAAGGTCATTCACCTCACGTCAGATTGTCCAAAGTTATAGATCCACCCTGTATAAGTTTGTGTACATACCCGTGCGATCCTGTATGAATAGAACAGCGCTGCATAAACGGCCGCCAGGGGCGCCACCAGTCTATCCGATATAGGAACATTACCGCCCACCAAACATACAGCATTTCTACCCACACCCGACCTATAAAACAATACATTTAAACAGAATATATTTATCGGGGTGATAACAAGGGAAACCAACCTATTCACCGTGCGGGTAGTTGGAAGTGGAGACTCGCTATAAATACAGGCGTTGGCCGCTGTTATTAATCATTCGTGTTTAAATTGTCGAGGCGAACGGACCTCTTGATGTAAAAGTAATAAACTGTTAGAACTCGTAATTTTGGAGTTTTTATTAAAAAAAGAATGGATCATCAAGTGTAAAGAACATTGTGACGTCATCCCTGACAAAACCAAATGAAGATCGACTGTTTACAATGTCATTACACCTCAACACACTATGTACGCCATCATATATATATACAGGGTGGATCTGTAACTTTGGACAATCTGACGTGGGGTGAATGACCTGTCGAAATACAACTTAGTACCATTTTTATTTTTTGTATCGGTTAAAATTTTTTTTCTGACATTGTATGGAAAACGTACGATTATCGTTGCGGACGTCCATACTATGATGAAAAATTTTTTTTATTCGTTTCCTAAAATAAAAGTGGTTCTAAGTTTTATTTCAAAAGGTCATTCACCCCACCTCAGATTGTCCAAAGTTACAGTTCCACCCTGTATATACAGGGTGTTAAAATCCGATGAAACAATACTTTCACAGCAAATAGTATACTTGATGTAGAAGCCATCCACCAAGCCTGGGTTTTCTAGGCATAATATATTATAAGTTCTAACTAATCAAAACTAGTATAAATTTTCTATTAGTAGGTGATTATTATAGTACAGAACTCTAAAATTGCGATCGGATGCGCCTGTGTGCGTGAAAATAGCACATAGATATAGTACGCTAAATGTAGGTCAGAGTAGGGTTGTCAAAAATAATACAAAAAAATATTTTTTCAACTTTGTATGGGAAAATAAAGTAACTATCTCAGTTTCAAAAGTATGTGTATATGATTTGAAATGTGATATAGATTAAGCCCTTAAAGTATTGTTTCACCGGGCAACAACACCCTGTATATATACATATATATATATATATATATATATATTTAATTTGTATGTAGGCAGACGAGCCAACGGGCCATCTGATCGTAAGTGGTTACCGTCGCTCATGAACCTCTGCAATGTCAGGGGACACTGAGGGGTCGCTACCTACGACCTAACTTTAAGGACTCTCAAGCCTCGTTTGAAGAAGGACAAGTCATAGCGCTCTGGGAATACCGAAGAGTTTAGTATTTAATTCAATGACAGTAAAAAGATACAAGAGTTGAGTGGCGTGCAGTTCACAAAATCAAATAAGCAGTGCATACCCAACGTTTACTAAAAATATCAATTAAAACTCAGTTTGATACTTTTCCTTTGTTATAAATGTACAATTCAATAATTTGAAGTATTTCTGTAGTACTTAAATTTCTTTAAACACTCGCGGTTATCTACATCACTTACACTATTACTAAACGGGTTCTTACCACGATTATTTTTAATTGAGAGGTCCCGATATTTCAGTGTTAGACGAAAATAAAGCCAAAAAATCTAGTTTTGCGACGGCAGCCGATACTGTCAGTGTGGTATGTCGAAATGTGAGTTCGAGTTCCAGTGGTACCGGCAAACGAACGAGAAAGAGTGTAGACAGATTTGTCTGCTCTTAAATGACCTACCCGCAGTTCCTCAGTCTTCCCGTTATCATGGCGCTTGAAACAGTGCTGAAATATCGGGACCGCTCAATTAAAAATAATCGTGGTAAGAACCCCTGTAGTACTTTTTTCTGCATAGAATGACTGAAATTCCTATGCACGATACAGATGATAGGGCTCGTTTTACTTGTCTTAACTACATTTTACTGCTATCAATTTCTTTTACGTTTTCTTAAAGTAATTGAGTATTTAGAGCAATCTCGAAAACGAAGACTGGTGGTAGTACTAGTGATACCTGTGATGATAAACCAGGAAATCGGTCCATTGAGACGGTTTTTGGTACGAAGTTCCTTATCGCGCGTTATCGAAAGGGGGCTAGACGGAAATTCTTATGAAAAAGTTGTCACGACACTTATTTTGTTTTATATGATTAATGCTAGATGGCGCTGTGAACAAAATATTTTATTGAAGTTAAAAAAAAAATAATATTACAATTCCCTCACTAATTAATCGAAAGGAACTTCGTTCCATCCGGGTGTCCCTTGACACCTCTCAAGTTTTTTTTTTTTTTGCAAAAAGCTTGACATCCCCTATATCACCAGTACCAGCCTTCGTTATCGGGAGTGGTTTTTATACACCCTGTATATACGTTTAACACAGACCTGAGCACGGCAGTAGGCGCGGGCGATGTGTGCGCTCCACCGCACATGAGCACGGCGTCCCACCGCCCTCCGCGTTGCGCGTGCAACTCCAACGTCTTACCGGACAGACCCGCGTCTGATGGATCTATGTATTCTGATGCACCTGTACGTATTTATTTATTTTATTTATTTATTTTAGGAACATCTACAGTATGACATATTTAATAATCATTCATTAACAATTCACAACTTAATTTCTAATATGTATACCTATTAAAGATATTCACAGCATTCAATATAATTAAGTAATGTGCTCCAAAATAGCAAGAAATTAAGTATCTCATAAATAAAATGGCATTAATTAAACTAAACATTACAAAAAAAAACATTAAAATTAAACATTAAAATTACTATTATTAATATATTTTTTTACATTATTAGTATTAACATATTTGTTTGAGTATCTAGTGTGTGCGTGTGTGACTGTTTGTGAATGTCGTTGTATCTTTGTATGAGACCATTCATAAATTACGTCATACTTTAAGGGGGAGGAGGTCGATGAAGTGTGACATTTTGTGACAAGGGAGGGTGAAAAAAAAATAATGAAATTCATGTGACGTAATTGTGATGGCCCCTATGTATGCTTGTTTGTGTAAATGTTTGCTAGTATAAGTGCGTCCCTTTAAGAGTTTCGGGTCCCCAACACTACCCACGCTGGTATTCTGTGGGAGGATGACACGCGGCCCCATCTTGGACGAGAGAGCCGGTGGCTGTATCGCCGGCGGTAAATCCGTGTTGGGTCCTGACGTCAGCCGGGGTTCATTTTAAAAGTGCGTGTCCGCGCGCGAATGTGTGTGCCTGTGAGTGTATGTGTACAAGTATATGCCTGTTTGTGTATGTATATGGGTGTGTGTTTATACCGAGGTCCCTGAGTAGTTGCGCGGCGTGTCGTGGCGCTAGTGTCGCGACGTGTGCTCCGGCGCGCGACAACATCTGCACGCACACGCACACCTCATCGCGACCAGCACCGCACACCACCACACTGCACAAATAATATAGATGTAAAAATATTAGCAGAACTTCTAGGATAAAAGCTGTATGGATGAAGAGGGAGTGTGATGACTAATCACTGGATGCATTTTCACAAAGCCAGGGTCTTGTCATCTGAACGCGGTTACATACCAAGACTGGTTAAGGAAGCTATTGAAATTTCGAGGAATAGTACTTTTAATCGGGGTGACGGCTTCAAACTATAGTTCGAGTTCCAATGGTACCGGCAAACGAACGGGTAGACAGATTTGTCTGCTCTTAAATGATCTACCCGCAGTTCCTCAGTCTTCCCGTGATCATGGCGCTTGAAACAATGCCGAAATATCGGGATCGATCAATTGAAAATAATCGTGAAAAGAACCCGTTTAGAAATAGTGTGTGATTGAGTCAAAATAAAGGTCTCTGACTGCCTTTTCGAATGAAGCCATACTTGATGAGTTGTCGACTTTTCGTTATCAAGATAATTTGCGGAGGGTATTCATTTATTTGGAGGGGGGAGGTAAGTACGGGGGTTCCTTCCAAGTAGATCCAGTATAGGTAAAATAGGTTCCTATTTTGTAGTACCCATAAATTATAATAAATTTGGACAGATACAGGACTTGTCGGTTAAAAAATTGGTTGCCTGTAAAGTCGGTATACGGGCGAAAGTTTTACGTGACAACGACTCGGGCATGGTTAGCCCGCCTAAGAGCGAGAGACAGACATAAAAAGTGACGCGGCACGCGTGCCTCTCACTCGCTCTCATAGTGAGCGCATAACGTGAGCGGAGCGTAACGCAGTGAAGTGAAGTGTCACCCCCCAAACCAATTTATAACACGTTGTCACGTCAAAACCTTGAACTTTTTGTTTGAATTCGCATTTGTCTAAAATGTCCAAAAATCGACATTCGCAACATCATACATATATTTCCAACAGTTTCAAAATTTCATTAATGATGAAAAGCATTAAACAACATGTCATTTCGTAAAAGTATCTACGAATACGTACCGTTTCCCTTTGAGATTGTCGCTATTAAGTTTAAGTTTCCTGAGCGCGGTCATCACTCGGGTACCACTCCATGGTAATGAGGCCGCCGTGTCAGCTGAGATGCCGCTCGGACGCTTACTTACACGACAACTAATGAACAAAAACAAACAGTATGCAGCATTAGAGTTAGGGTTGCCAGGTCCTCAGACGCAAAAGCCGGACAGACTTGTGAGTTTGTCCCGACATTTGGGTAAAAAATCCGGACATCTTGTTTTTTTTGTCCATTTTTTTATAAAAAGTGCAAAACTAATTTTTTTTTGTCCTAACATTCGGTCGAAAAATCCGGACGCCACACATTTTTGTATGTTCTCGGATCAACTCGGCTACTCGTCCGGCGTGATTCAATCTCGATCCGCGCGTGAATTTCGAAATTGAAAAATCCTACCTAAATCCTAACAGGCCGGATGCCGCTTATTTTGGCCGGACAAGCAATCATAAATCCTACGTATGTCCTGCTTTATCCTAACACCTGGCAACCCTAATTAGAGTCCATCATCATCATCATCATCAGCCTATAGACGTCCACTACTGTACATAGGCCTCCCCCTGCCCTCGCCACATCGACCGGTCCTGCGCCATCTGCATCCAGTGACCTCCCGCGATCTTGACCAGATCGTCGGTCCATCTTGTGGGGGGTCTACCAACATTGCGCCTACCGGTTCGTGGCCGCCACTCCAGAACTTTTCGGCCCCACCGATTTCATTAGAGTCCGTATAGTATTAAAGATTTGTTTTTAAAACTTACATTCCAGATTTGGTTGGGTAATGGAATGTACTACAGTGTTAGTTTTGACTAACTTCTAAAAAGGCGGAGGTACTCAATTCGTCTGTTTTTTGGTTGTTCCCTTATAACTTTAACTAACTGACCCGCGCAACTTCGTCTGCGTTACAAAGGGGTTCAAAGAGTACTCGCAATACCGTCGCGTTATTATTTGTGCGGCCCGAAGTGCATCCACATATTCATATTCATTGCGTTTTATACTCGTGATAACTTCTAAACGAAAAGTCCGATTGGAATGAAACAAAAAGTAATTTAATTCTACATTAATTCTCTTGATAACATAATACTTAATTTGGATAAGGGTTAATATAACGATACTCATTTAACGTTAAATTCAATCTTAGGAAGAAATATTATATTTCATAATCATAAAAACGGTTATTGTGACTAAACTATTATAGTTAGATACATGCTCTCGCGGACTTTTTTGTTGGTCTTAATAAGACCTAAAAACCCGTAGTACATCATTTTGTTCTATTGTCAATAGATTTTGCAGCGTATAAATGGACTTTCCAACATTGAAAGATTTTTGAAATCGGACCAGTAGTTCCTGAGATTAGCGCGTTCAAACAAACAAACAAACTCTTCAGCTTTATAATATTAGTATAGATTTGGCTGAACTCAATTGAATGATTTTTGTGTTAGATGAAAGGCGATTGTCGTTGGGATTCCATTTCAAGTTATATTTCGACAGGTCATTCAGTACACTTCAGCTAATACAAAGTTACAGATCCACCCTGTATACCTATTATTCTAAGAATGAATTTATTTATCTATTTAATACTTTATTGTACAATGCAGAGAAAACAAATTATATTAAAAAAATGTTCACAAAAGGCGAGCATAATTCAATACTAAATTTTCTTACTCAAACCAAAATTACAGCTGAATCGACTTTTCTCTCAATTAAATTACTTCGCTACAGTAGTATAGTGATGTTACCTGGGTAACACAAGTAGTTCTGCTGCAGCTCCTCCTGCCCATTCGCTGAGTGTCCCCCAAACATTATCTCCCAACTCTAAGTCCTTTACATCAGGACCCACGTCCAGAACCACGCCTGTATTTATAGAACAGTTTATAAAACAATCGCAGTCAGCAATGGCGAAGATATTATAGAACTCGACTCATGACGGATTCCTTGTTGGAGGTTTTTTTTAGGAAGTCGTTGTGGACATACTGTTACACGTAATTAGATTAGTAGACATGTAATTAGCTTTTAATTAGTAATACTCTAAGTTTTGTACCTATGAGCTGTGGATTTTCCTTAAATTAAATAAATAAAATGAAATTTTACTGAGGGTATATCATTACTTTAGTCTGTCTGTCTGTACCAACCCATTACTGCCCACTGTTGGGCTCAGGTCTCCTCCGAAGAGGGATAAGGCATAGTCCACCACGCTTGCCTAGTGCGGAATTACTTTAGTATCTAACCACTACTTTATAAGCTATACATTCATTTAGGGAAACATATCACTTAAAAATTTAAAATATACTTTTGTGTTTGACTGTGTCACTTTGAGCTTTCGGTTTAAACGATGATGTAGCAATGTTTGTTACCATCTTGAAATAAGCTTGATGTAAATTATAAAAACTTTTCATTTATTTCGTTACCAGAAAACCCGCGTCCAACAGTGACAGGTCCTGTCCTCAGTAACGTCCTTAGCAAGTGACCCCTTCCTCGAAGCACGCTGCGATCCAATTCACAAACACTGAACGCTTGCACGCGAACTAACACTTCGCCACTACCTACACCTGAATCATAATATACTCTGTTTACAAGCTTTATATTAACTTGCACTGGATGTAACTATGTAAGTTTGGATGGAATCTTGCGAGACAAATTTGACAAACTTCCCGGTTTCCGATTGAGCTGACATTTTTCACGAATATATTTTGCTGACAATGCAATAATATGACAATATGGCGCTGATCTGAAGATGATTCGGAAGACCATTAGGAACTCATATACTAAACAAGATAGGCCTGTTGTGTTTGGGCTCGTTCTACTTGTCTTAGTTACCACTCTACTTCACTTACACTATTACTAAACGGGTTCTTACCACGATTATTTTTGTCTGCTCTTAAATGACCTACCGGCAGTTCTTCAGTCTTCCCGTGATCATGGCGCTTGAAACAGTGCTGAAATATCGGGACCTCTCAATTAAAAATAATCGTGGTAAGAACCCGTTTAGTAATAGTGTAAGTGATGTAGATAACCGCGAGTGTTTAAAGAAATTTACCACTCTACTGCTGCATGATATCCAGGAACTTAAAAGCTTGTATTTAAAAAGTTAAATTATTTATGTTTGCCCTCGCATACTTTAGTTTGGGTGAACTTATTTGATGATGATTTTGTATTGTAGTTTTTTGATGCATAACATTTTATTATTTCCTGTGAACTGGTTTCAATGAATCTTGTTTTATAACTAAACAGATCAGATGATGTTCATCACCATCAGTCAGAACTATACATACTTGGTGCAACAGCATCCTCCACATATATGACGGAGTGGTCAGGCGTGGAGTGTAGAGCCCTAGCGTGGGGCCCAGTAGGGGTTCTCAAAGACATACGGAGCCCCACGGCCACGCCCACCGCCCCTCCAACGCAACTGCCGCACACGAATATAAGTACGCTGCGACGCCATACTGCGGGCAAACGTCTTTGTTATTATGAACTCCTGGTACTATGATATTTTTTGGAAAAATTATTTGTGTTTCTTATATTTTATTTTATTGCAAGTAGTGACTAAAAGTTAATTAATTAGTCACTATTAATAGTGATGATCAAAAACTATCAAAAATAAAGTTATACAAAGCAAAAGGAAAATACTGCAAACAAGTAGCTCGACTTATAGTTCTATTAGTCTCTCTATTAGTTTCTGTCAGATCAACGGGAAGTATTATCTGTCGATTTCCATAATAGATCTGACAGAATATACAGGGTGTTAAAATCCGATAAAACAATACTTTCACAGCAAATAGTATACTTGATGTAGAAGCCATCCACCAAGTCTGAGTTTTCTAGACATAATATATCATAAGCTATAACTAATCAAAACTACGTGTTAATTAGTGGGTGATCAACCCTACCGTACTGACGTACACCAACAGCTAAAGACTTAAGCCGGCTAGTCACCTCCTGTATCATAGAACATTGTAATAATACACGGGACAAAAATCACATTCTAAACAGGATACATGCGCCTGTGTCCGTGAAAATAGATAAAGCACGCTGAATGTAGGTCAGGATAGGGTTATCAAAAATAACACAAAATAATAATTTTTCAACTTTGTATGGGAAAATAAAGTGATCATCTACGTTTCAAAAGTATGTGTATATGATTTGAAATGTGATATAGATTAAGCCCTCAAAGTATTGTTTCACCGGGCACCAACGCCCTGTATAAGTCGTGATTTCACAGCATTATCTGACGGATGAAACCCTCTAATCTCCACTTTACCCACCACGGTGGCGACAATTATGAGTTAGAAAAGTTTTGTCACTAGTTTAATTTGAAGAAAAAATTTGTATCTTAGTATACAGCATGATTTAAAATGTTTACCTCTATCATGGAAAAGCGCTAAGAGTTCTTCGTACAGAACTATCGGAGAGAGAGGAGGGGCACCTTCTTTTATCCTCTTCACTGCCTCTCTCGACCATTCAGCTATGCGGCCCCTGCCCTCGGCTATCAGATCATTCTGCCACAGCTCCATGAATGCCTCTCGAAGCTGCATAGAACAACTCTTAGGGGTTTATGCTGTCCTGGTACTTTATTATTTACAAATTACTTTTTATAATCTCCATATTCATTTATTTGCTTATTGAGATTATAATTGTATGTTTAAGAAAACTTTATAGCACTTTAATGATTTAATGACAGTTTAGATAAGGGAATAGTTTTAAATTTTTATCAGCAACTTACCATGAAATCATATAATCAACATTTTGAAATGTCTAATAGAGCAACGGACTGTCAACAAGATTAAAATGAAATACTGAAATCCTGAAATTAGTATGATCATGGACTGGACAAGCAAGATTTTGTATTGTACTTTCATTGATATAAACTGCATTACTGATTTATTTCTTCTCTCTTTAAAATATTTTTTATTGCATACATATTATTTGTGAAATAGAACTTCTAATAAATACCTTCCTGATAGCTTCCACCGTTTGACTGCAAACATCTTGGACTCTTGATTTACTTGAATTAGCTGCAGTTTTGGCGGCAACCTGAAGAACAAAGTTATTAAATAATTACATGCTTTACGAATTTACTTTCAATATAATTTATTTTAAAGAAAACTTGAACTACAAGCTTTTAATATAATGAATATTATGTATCATTAGAGTGTTAGCCAAGGCAAGTAAAATGAAACACAACCGATTAACCAAGACTGGTAAACCAAGAATTTTTTAAAAATATATGTATGCAGTTTTGTTTCTTTTGCAAAATTCGCTAAAATCATTATTTCAAGTACTTCTCCTGGAGGGGGCATTTAAAAATTCCACCCTGTATACATCAGCATGCAAAATGTCAGCTCAATCAAATAACGGGAAGTTTGTCAAATTTGATTCGCAAGATTGCACCCCAACTTACATCTATAGGTACATTAGTACATAGTTACATAGCTACATCCAATGCAAGTTAACAAGAAGCTTGTAAAAACAAAAACAAATGTTTCTTAAACATTTAAATGAATAAGAATAATTGCCAACTTGTTTTAATATAAAATTGTTTGTGAAGAAACTACATGTTTATTTTTACATCTACTGCATCACAAAGTGAGACTGTTATTTAGATTCTGTTGTAAGCGCAGAAAAATATGTTTTTCTATATTAATTTCAAATCAAAAACTGTGATTCACTATTATGTTATTCACATATTTTACATATAAACCTTCCTCTTAGATTACTGTATTAAAATTACATCGAAATCCATAGTTACAGCACAGTTTTAAAGATTTAAGCATACATGAGGACAGGCAGCAGTTAATTTATTTTATACTATGAACCTAAGAACTTCAATCATTAAAATCATAATATTGTCTTGTTTTTAAGACTTTAAATAAATGTACAGTAACTTTTCAATAATTGTATGTTGGCATTGCTTCGACAAACAGCAGAAAACGGTATTTTTTTGTACTGTCCAAATGAAAATTGGTGTGAAAAGTTCAAAGTAAAATTGTATTATTACTGACATTTAGTAGAAAACCTGGTCCTATTCTTTCTTCTTTTTATTGTTAATTTCCTAAGACAGTGTTAATAAATAGAGCTACTTTGTTTTGTAATCAATTACATAAATTCAGGGTCATTTTAATAGGCCAATGACATTTCATGATCAAACAAATTGTATTCGCCACTGTTTCACGCAATTTGCTACGGAGTGAATAACCGATACACTTTCGCGCGAATGTACCAGGATCGCATGACTGAGCAGGAAGTACTTACATGTAGTGCTTCGATTTTTTCACCGGCCCTGAGCTTTAATTCTTCCATATCAGGGTACTAGAAGTGCAGGGCAGCTAAATTAATCGTTCGAACTGTTCGATTAGGTCTAAAACCTTCACCTTTGGACACAAAACGGCCTAAATACCTACGATCCTAAAATAGATCTAACGTCACAGCGACGGTGATCTTTTAAACATTTTGGACAAAAACTTCGAGATCGACTAACATTCAACTAGTTTTGTGTTACCGTTTGTGTAAAAATGCATCCTAATTACGTAAAAAGTAATTATTAGTTATCTAAACATAACCTACAAATGTTTGTCACTGTTTGTTTGACGTTTGAAAGACAGCTGATTGCAAACTTTGACGTTAAATCTGCGTTCCATTTCATCTAACTTCTGAAAATATCGTAAAATCATTTACTTAACTGTTCTACAGTAATCATTCTATGGTTCTACATAACTAAAAAGTCATGATAATTTAAAATAGCTGATGTTTATCAAGTTTTCTATAATTTAATAATATAATTGAAATTCAAAAGATTAAATAAATATTAACACTTGCAATAGGCACCAACCTAATAAAAATCTAAAATCATGGTATGTACTTCAATAAATTTCAAAAAATTATTCGATATACGTCAATTCCCACTCATAAAAGTGCAAAAAAATTACTCGTTCGGTTGTTTGTAACCGTTATATTTCGGACTAATTCGGACCCTCTAAATACAAGCAATCATGTCATGTGAGAGTTGACATGGGACAATTGAGCTTTTGTCAGATTCACCTTATAATACCAGGATTGCATAATCTAAAAGTGCTATTTTTTGCTACTGTACATATAAAATGGACTAAAATGAAACAGATGGCGCACAGGTTTAAAAGTTTTTCTTTCAGTAATGATTACATAATATTTTAATTACTCTGAGTAAAAATCGAAATCACTAACCACAACCAAAAATCACAAACATCAAATAAATGAATACTAAGTTTATAATTGTTATTTATTCCATTTTTAATCCTATTTGTTTCTGCACAAATAATATAGACGTCATGACTCATGGTCGTCATTGTTGTTGAAAGAAAGGATTGTTGTGACATTTTAAACAGCTGTGATTTGTAACTAAAGTACCAAGGCAACATAAATGTAAGGAGGTTGCGTAGTCTGTTTTCTTCGTTGGTTATAAAGATACTGATTTCAAAAGTATTTTTTTTTATTACTTGAAACAAAAATAGACATCGATCAATTAATATAGGGGCATATTTCGTTGTGCTTTGACAAATATTTATGATAAATTATAGTCGAAAAATTAGAATTCATTTGGCTCCTTACAAGAAAACATAGCAAACGCATAGACATAGACATAGCTTTATTTATGGCGGAAACACACACATACATTGTAATAAATTCAAGAAAAATTACATAAAAACAAAATACAAAAAATTTAACACGTGTTAAAAATAAAATATAGTTTCCACCACAAACCAGTCGAGACTCAGCTAAATGCTAGGTGTTAAATGAGGATTAACAACAACCAACACCGAGCGCTGGTTTTCAGCCTGAACTGGCAGTGACGTCACCAAGGGTTGCTACAAATAGCTATGTTATTTTAACAGAATGTCGCGTGTTCAACTTTCTACGAGGCTAGAAGCAACTAGACTCATCTAAAAAAATGTTGTAAAGAAAACTTTAAAATACAAGCTTTTAAGATCCTGGATATCATGTAGCAGTAGAGTGCTAGCTAAGACAAGGAAAACGCCCAAACAAGATGGGACTACCATTATTGGTACTGGCGTTACTATGGCCTTCCGAATCTATAATCATTGAGCATTGTCACGCGGTATAGATATGCATGCAAAGTTTTATCTCAATTGGAAACTTAGAAGTTGGTCAACTTCAAGTCGTCGCCTCAGTGCTTGTTTGGCCAATCTGCACTCGAGCAAATTTTACAGGAGACAGCAAACAAGCACGGAATTTTCGTTAAGTGCCGTGTTGAGAAAAAAATTAAAATAAGATTTTTATTGCTTTAGAATTGAATATTTTAAAAAAATATTTTACCAGTCGGATGGAAATTTTATTCTTTATAATACTGCATTAAAAAGTCATTTTCGTAAAAAAATGTCAGATTGACCAAACAAGCACTGAGGCGACGAACTCGCAAGATTCCACCCGAACTTACATAGATACACTGTTACAACCAGTGCAAGTTAATCTCTTGTAAAAATCTTGTAAAACTTAAATCGATTCGACTACGTTGTAGTAGCACTTCAGTTGATAAGGACTTTAAAGGTTAAACAAGTCAATACTCAAGAGAAAACCCAAGAAGTAGTTCATGAACTTAGTGTAGGTAATCGTAAGGGAAATACGTTGGTACGTCGATAAAAGACACGTTTTTACAAGCTTTAAATTAACTTGCATTGGATGTAACTAGGGTTGCCAGGTGTTAGGATAAAGCAGAACATACGTAAGATTTTTGATTGCTTGTCCGGCCAAAATAAGCGGCATCCGGCCTGTTAGGATTTAGGTAGGATTTTTCAATTTCGAAATTCGCGCGCGGATCGAGATTGAATCACGCCGAACGAGTTTGTTATAATATAACGACTGAAGATTAAGAGAGTTAGAGACTGATTTATAATAAAGAAATATTAGCTTGATTTTGCTTTTGTTTTATTAAAATGCAATCAGAACATCCCGGATTTTCATTTTTAAGTAACACCAACATTTTTCAAAAATGTGTGGCGTCCAGATTTTTCGACCGAATGTTAGGACAAAAAAAAATTAGTTTTACACTCTTTATAAAAAAATGGACAAAAAAACAAGATGTCCGGATTTTTTACCAAAATGTCAGGACAAACTCACAAGTCTGTCCGGCTTTTGCGTCTGAGGACCTGGCAACCCTAGATGTAACTATGTAATCTAACGAGTTAAATTTGATATACTTACCGATTTCCACACTAGTTCTGACCTAGCACTGCCTAGCAGTCTATTCGATTAGAAATGGAACTCCAAAAAAATCGCTTTTGTTTCTTCTATCATTATCTTAGCCATATCAGAACTCCTTAGACAGGATTTAAAAGGTCATTTTAAAGATAACTCATATACACATATGTACATAAAAAATATTCTATCACTAACATAATCACACTAGCTTTTGCCCGCGACTTCGTTCGCGTGGACTTCAGGTTCGTCCCGTCTAGAACGTCTAGTTCGCGACGTCTATAATATAGTACTATTATACCGCAAAAATGTGTTTTTTTACGACCTCACATTAGAAACCTCAAAAATTGTAGCCTATGTGTTATTCTGATGTATAAGCTATATTGTGGTAAAGTTTCATTCAAATCCATTCAGTAGTTTTTACGTGAAAGAGTAACAAACATCCATACATCCATACTTACAAACTTTCGCCTTTATAATATACTAGATGACCCGCGCAACTTCGTCTGCGTTACAAAGGGGTTCAAAAATTGTAGCCTATATAGGCACGCGCCGCCCGGCGCAAACAACTACGACCCTGCATTTTAAATTTGTAATATCTTCGGTAATATTCACTTAAATTACATGCTGTAAAAAGCATATTGATCTATAATAAATGCACAATTTATTTAAGGTACTTAATTGGATAAGGATTAATGCTGTATTGTTTAAAATCACTTCGTAAATAACCATCTTTTAGTAAAGAATAAAAATGGTTATGCTGGGTTATCCCTAAGAGATAGACATATACCATCGCGGACTTTTTTGTTGAACTTTTTAAGGTGAACAATACTGTAGTACATTATTTTTGTCTATCTCGTAGGGTTCAGCCAGCGTTTGCAATATAAGCGCAAAAAAACGTGCTTATTTACGACATCACATTAGAAACCTTTAAATTTATCAGTGTTTCTCTACTATATTATGCATTTATTATACATACAAACCTTCCTTAAGAATCACTCTATCTATTAAAAAAAACCGCATCAAAATCCGTTGCGTAGTTTTAAAGATCTAAGCATACATACAGACATACAGCGAAAGCGACTTTGTTTTATACTATGTATTGATATTAGATTAGATAAATAAATTACATTGATATGTTTTTTTCTGTACTAGACACACTGGTCCTCCTCTTTTGTAAGTTGGTTTATAACAGCGAAAAGGTTATCAAGGAACTGGACTCTTCAATGATAAAGGCTGGGAAATACACTGCAGATAATTCTGCACCAAACGGGTATAAATAAACGATTTTTCGAAATATCATACACATTTCCAAGAGAGCTCTTCTTAGAACTCATAATATTGCCGCTGTTGTGAAAGGAACTTCTGATTTTAAGATGGAGAAAGTACAGGTGAGTACAAATTCCTATTACTAAGGGGTGGGCCATATAAAGTTTACTTTTTCCAAAAGTTCGATTGTCATGTTGGCTGTGTGGCATGTTGCGCCATCCTGTTGAAACCAAATGTCGTCCATGTCATACTCTTCAACTTTTGGAAACAAAAATTCGTTGAGCATGGCACGGTAACGCTCGCCATTGACCGTAACGGCGGCTCCTTGCTCATTTTCGAATGATGCCGCCGGACCAAAACTCACACCAAACCGTAACTCTTTGTGGGTGCATTGGCTTCTCAATGGTGACGTGTGGATTTTCCGACCCCCAGATGCGACAATTTTGCTTATTGACATAGCCTCCGAGATGAAAATGGGCATCATCTGAAAAGACGATTTTTCGGTAAAAATGCTCATCTTCGGCCAAACGATCTTCTGCCCATTGGGCGAACCGAAAACGTCCCATTTCGTAAATGTCAAACCTTTAACTAAATTATGAACACAAATTGAATGACATTTGAGCTGTCATTCTCTAAATAAACAGTTCAAAATGCAAACGTTTGATTGCCCACCCTTTACCAGCCCAGTAGTGGGCAGTAATTAGTTGTTACAGTATAGTTTCAATTTGAGCCGTTTACGACAAAAAAAATAGTATTCCCAAAAGGACAGGTCGTTTTGGAGGGGCTTTCTGCCTTACATTCTTAAAAAATGCAGGCGTCCGTTCAGCCTCGCTACTCAGTAGCCAGGTCTGTAGTTCCGAGTTGGGGTATATTAGGAGGACTATGGACCAAGTTGCCTCAAATACCTACCCAAAATTGATGCCAGCTCTTATACTTTAATGATCTAAGGCGGTTGCTGTTTATCTGTATGTCTTTACCTCTACCATTCAAAATCACTAGAGGCTAGATTCTGAAATGAATATATTTTCAAAAGATAAGTTCTACAGATTATTTTATCAAAATTTATATTAACCGTATTCTTCTCTTTGCAGATATTCTTGTTGTTCTTGGTTCTGTCATCATTATCTCTGGGAACAGATGGTAAGTGAGGATCATTATAGATATATTTTTTTGATACAGAACATAGTTACTAGCTTAGTACAGTAGTGTCCATAGTTTCGTATCTACCACATTATGTTTTTGACCGACCTCCAAAAAGGAGTACTCAATTCTTTCCACACTTTGAACATTACTTCATATAAATTAATACAAATTTGATAAAGATCTGACTAGTGGTTTTTGTGTTATGAGAAATGAAAGTTGGTCGTTTTAATTTTTGTAATAAAAATACATAGAATAATTCCATGTAAAAATATTAAATGTATGTTTCTAATTGCAGGTGCTCCATTCTTTCCTCTACTTTGGTGGGGATATACGCCCGCTTATTATTATAATCTGAACTATTTATACAACAACCAAAACACCAACATAGTGAACAACTATAATTATCAGTATAATATTAACCAAGGTTGAAAACTAGTCTGAATATTAATGTATTTTTATAGTATGTAAATAAAAATATATTGTGTAATGTAATGTTTTATTTTAACAATTAAACGAAATAATAAAATGAATTATCAAAAAAGAATTTTTCAAATCGGAGCAGTAGTTGCTGAGATTAGCGCGTTCAAACAAACAAACCCTTCAGCTTTATAATATTAAAGTGAAAAAAAAAAATCAAATATAATTTGAACATTCTAAACAGTAAGGAATTACATTTATCTCCAAACTAGGTAATCCTGTATCTTGGAGATTCAATTTAAATACATTAAAGTCACGCTTACATTTCACATTAATATTACAATAGTAATTAAATAAGTGGAAGTAATAGGTAACACCTATCTATATACAGGATGATTTGTTAATGATAGTAAATTTCGAAGGATGATAGTTGATGGTCTTATACGACCAGTAACAATACAGGGTGATTTCCTAGTGAGGGTACATATTGAAGGTCATGGTAGCTGATGGTTATATACGACCAGTAAAAATATTATTACTAAAGAATATGGCTTAATGCCTTAGTAATCGCAACCTAAAAATATCTAAAATTCTTGCAAAATGATGGTTTTTCGACAGCTGATGGGTGTGGCGGAGGTGTGGGGTGCGCGAGATAACTTTTTTTTTTTTTTTTTTTTTCAGTTGGAGGAAATCACCGGATCCCCGCCCGCCCCGCGGGCGGGGTATGTGGGAGTTGAACCGCACTAAAACCTCCAACCGCTCACACTCAGCGTCCGAACCCCGGCTGAGGCCAGAACCCAGCACGGGGTTTGGAGGGACGGCGCGACGCGTTACGCCATCGGCATGCTTTCCCGTCGCTCCGTCCCCGGACGCCGAACCGGTAGCCGCCGGCGAATACGGCCACCGGCTCTCTCGGTCGACGGGCTATCCGAAGCCCGCCAAGATGGCTGGACCGCGTGTCACCCTCCCACGGAATACCCCGCTGGGTCAGAACCAGCGTGGGTCGGGGAGCGCGGTCCGCCATCCCCCGGATGCTCTGACGCAAGGGCGTGTTGAGCGAGACACGACACCTTCTTGGGTCCCCGCTCGCACTCGCATGCGTTGGGGACCCGAAACTCTTAGGGGGCCAGAATCCGGGCGAGATCCCGGTCCCGACCCCCTGCTCGACGGCGGCGGGTTGGCAAGTTGAGAGCGGCGTATAGCCTCTCTCTCGCAGCCCCCGCCACCTGCTTCTGCGAGATGGTGGACTCGCAGAAGTCGAGCATCGCCTTCCAAGACTCGTCGCTCTCGAGCATCGACGCCGCGACACCCGGGAGCGACAAGTCTGGACCTATTTGTTGGACCAGGACACAGCGCTGCCCCTCCCATGCGGGGCAGCGCGCGAGCGTATGCTCCGGCGTGTCCTGGTCGCATCCCACGCAATGATGGCACCTCGCCGTCGGCTCGGCCTTGATCCGGTGCAGATACCGACCGAAGCACCCGTGCCCGGTCAGCATTTGCACCATCCAAAAGGTGAGGCGTCCTGCGCCACGACCCACCCAATCATCTAAGATCGGGCGGATCGCCTCGACGGTCCGTAGACCCCATGTGGGGTTAGCGAGACGTCGCTTCCACGCTTCCGTCACGGACCGCCGAGATTGGACCTTCCTATCGCGAACAGCTTCCCGCAGGGGACGCACCACGCCCCGGGCGCGGAGGTCACATCGCCAGCGATAGTCGCCAGCGAGCGCCTCCGCCTCCAACTCCCAAGGCGGCGTCCCCGCCAGCACGCATGCCGCCTCAAAAGCGACGGTGCGGTACCCGCGGATGGCCCTAATAGCTACGATGCGCTGTGGCCGACGCAGGAATCGGGCGACATGTCTTCGCACCCGTGCGTCGGCCCAGACGGGCGCACCGTATAGGGCCATCGATCGCACCACCCCCGCATAGAGGCGGCGCACTGCGTGGCTGGGCCCCCCGACATTCGGGAGCAACCGACCGAGTTGGCCGGCCGTCCTCATCAATCGGGGGACCAGGTTCGCGAAGTGGGCCTGGAAGGTCCAACGGCTATCCAACACGAGGCCGAGGTATTTCAGCTGCACCCCGACCTCAATCTGGACGCCTCCAACCATTATCTGGGCGTCGATTGGTGGCGCTGCCCTAGCCCCGTGGAACCACAGGGCCTGGGATTTGTGCAGCGCCACGTCGAGGCCCAGTCTCCTTATTTTGCCGACGACGAGGGCCACCCCCGCTGTGGCAAGACGGGCAGACTCCCGGAAGTCATCCCCCCGGGCCACGACCAAAGTGTCGTCCGCGTAGCAGATAACGCTAAGGCCCGGGAGGAGGGCGCCCCTCAGCACCCAGTCGTACCCGATATTCCACAGTAGAGGTCCAAGAACGGACCCCTGTGGAACACCGCGCACGACCTGGAACCGGTGCAAGGTCCCATCGTACCCGGTACACATGACCGACCTGGCCTCCAGGTAGGAGCCGATCAGCCGGCGGAGATAGAGGGGCACTCCATGCCTCTCCAGTGCCCCCCCAATCACGGACCAGGGCAGGGTGTTGAAGGCATTGGCGATGTCGAGCGACAACGCCAAGGCCACCCCACCCTGGGAGACGGCCTCCTCCGAGAGGGCCCGGACACGTAGAATTGCGTCTACGGTCGAACGACCCTCCCGGAAGCCGTACTGCTCCGCCGACAGATCGGGTCCAACCCCGACCAGGTGCTGAACGATGCGGGCGGCCAGAACGCGTTCCAGCAATTTGCCCACCTCGTCCAGCAGCACGATGGGACGGTAACCGGCGGCTGATTCCGCCGGGCGCCCCTCCTTACGTAGGAGGACCAGTCTGCCCGTCCTCCAGAGCGAGGGAAACCGTCCCGACTCCAGGCAAGAATTGAACAGCCTGAGGAGTCGGTCCCCTAGGGCATTGATGGCCAAGGCCAGGACCCGGCCGTGGATGCCGTCCGGGCCGGGGGCCGTGTCTTTCGCGCTCATTTTGACCACGGCCACATGGAGCTCATCTCTCGTGATGTGAGGCACCTCAGCAGTGGCTTCACCGCCGGTGTGATCCGGCGGCTCACCCATAGCAGGCGGAGTAAATCCGGCCTGCTCCTGCGGGAACAGCGCCGAGACGATGTCCCGCAGCTGCTGAGGTGGGAGACGCTCGGTCAGGGGAGGCGCCCACGGACGCAACTTGCCACGCACTGTTTTGTACGGGCGTCCCCACGGGTCCTCGTCGAGCGCCTCCAAGAGAGCCTCCATGTTCCTCTCCTTGGCCTGCTTGATGGCCAGCCGCATGGCGCCCCTCGTTTCCGAGTATTCGCCATACAGCCGGGCCTCCTCCTCCGCGAACGCGACGGGATCGTCGCGACGCGCGAGGATGCGGCGGCGATGCCGGGCGCACCGGCGCCTCGCCCGGACGCATACAGCACGAAGCTGCGCTATCTCGGGCGACCACCAGTACGCCGACTTACTCGGAGGCCGAGGGCCGACCCGAGGCATCGACGCATCGCTAATGCGATGCATCGCGTCCCGGAGCCACTGCGCCTCGACCTCCACATCCACGGGATGTGGACGCATGGGCGTCCACGCCGCCACAGTGGAAGCTTCCATCAAGCGCTCCTTGTCCAGGAGCTTCAATGCCCACCTGGGGAATGACCGGGGTGCAGTCCCCTGGGCGACCGCGGTTGGCGCAGAGGCGGAGAGGTCGAACCGGATGTACCTGTGATCCGACAAGGATTCCGCCTCCACCAGCACTTCCCAACCGCGGATGCGCTGTGCGATGGCAGAGCTCGCGAACGTCACGTCCACGATGGACTCGCCCTGCCACCGCACGCAAGTCGCGACCGACCCTCTGTTCATGATACAGAGTCCGGCCGCGACCGCCCACTCTTCCAACAGCCTACCCCGAGCGTTCGAGCGGAGGGAACCCCAAGCGACAGATTTCGCGTTGAGGTCCCCCGCAAGTATCACTGGACGGGGGGCGGAGCGCTGAGTGATCGCTCCGATCCCGTCCAGGAACTGCTCAAACTCGCGAGTAGGCCGATTTGGAGAGAAATACACCCCGATCACGACGGTATCTTCTATCTTCACCGCGACGAACCCGGGTCCCCTGGCCACCATTTCCAGGGGGGGATCGCCGCGGTCCTCTTGATGTGTATGGCCGCCAAGCCGCACTCGTCCCCGAACCAGCAGTCATCTGCCGGGGGAACAAAGTACGGCTCCGCGACCACCGCTATGTCGATTGACCACTCCGCCATGCTCTGGACCAGCATGTCCTGAGCCCTGGCGGAGCGGTTCAAATTCCCTTGGAGGAAGCGACGGGTGCAGTCCATTACGGTTGGACCACATCCATCGCTCCCTCCCTTCCTCCATCGCCCCCGCCTTCGGGCGCACTAGGCGCCACGGCGGGGTCTGAAACGTCGGCCGGTACTCCCCCGGCTGATCTCTTCTGTTGGCGCCGCTTGCTCTTGCGGCGCCTGTTGCGTTCAGTGTTAGCACCGGACGGGGAGCAGGCTTTGCCTCCCGCCCGGTGATCGGCCCTGCGCCCGGCCGCCGCGCACAAGGCGCAGTGCGGGGCAGCCGAGCACACGGCCGCTTTGTGTCTGGCTTGACCGCAGCGGAAACACAGTCCGCTGCGGTCGACAGTGCTGGTGCACCTGGCGATACTGTGCCCCGTGCCAAAGCACTTGAGGCATCGCCAGGCGCGTGGCTCCAGCAGCCGCACGTGGGCTGCAACCCAGCCCACGCGTAGCCTGCCGGGATCCCCTGCTGGCCTTCCGGGCGGAGGAGTAGCCAGGGAGTTGGCGGTCTCAACCGGACACCGCACCCACACGGAGCTGGCCCCGGTGTAGCCTCGGCGAAGCTCGCCTACGGCTACGTTCTCCGGGGCACATTTGCCCTGGGCAGCGATGGCCGCCACCACCTCCTCCCTGGTGGTGCAGTCGTCCAGGCCGGTCACCCGCAATTCGGCCATTTTGACCGGCCTGTGCACCTTCACCTCTTCCTCCGGCCAGACAGCCCGGAGGCCCGACGCTAGACGGTCCGCGACGTCGCCACTGTCGGCGCCGGGACACTCCAGCAATCGGGCCCCGTTGGCTGTATGCCGGATGCGGAGGCCGTCCTCCGTCCCTATCTCTGCCAAGTCGATAGCCGCGCGCGCTTTCGCCATGACGTCGGGGTAATTTAACCCCTTCGCCTGGCCGGCCGGCAGCAGTGTGACCACCACTGCAGCCCGCCTTGGCGCGCGCGGCTTCTTCTTGGCCTTTTTGGCCTTCTTCTTTCCGGCGGCGGGTGCTCGACCCGGTTGGGGAGCAACCACGGCCGCCGGAGTCACGTTCGTGTTTGGGGCAGCCGGCACTCTCGTGGCCGCTGCCCCCGTCTTAATCGGTGATGGTTGGGCCGGGTTGGCCACGACTCTGGCCCTCTTGGCGCCCCGTTTGACCACCTCGGTCCAACCCTCATCCATATTCGGTGGGGGTGGAGGAAGTGGACGGGGCTGTGGGGATGGCGTGGCGGTTTTAGCTCCGCCATCCCCTTTCTTTCTCTGGTTCTTGGTCCGGGTCGGACCAGTTGGTGCCGGACCAGGGCGCGCCTCCGGCGGGGCGAGAGCGACGGGACGCTGCGCAGGTGCTGTGGCACCGCGCAGGGCCGCAAGTTCGGCCCTGAGTTCGGCAATCTGTTTGCCGAACTCCGCCGTCAGCTCTCGTCTGACGCGGGCAGCCACCTCCTCCGGGGACTCGGCGGTCTGCTGCACCCTGCCTCTCGGCGACGCGAGCCGCTTCCCTTTTTGCCCCGGCAGGCACCCACTATCGACCTCCCCGGACCGCGTCGGCGTCTTTGCCGGCGGTGGCGGAGGAAGAAGAGGCGGTGTAGCCCGCGCCTTTCGTGGGCCACGCGCCGCTCCGCGCTCAGCCTCGGCCTGTTCAAAGGCCGCCAGTTTCCCTCTGAGGAGGGCCACCTCGGCCGTCGCCCTCTCTAAATCGGTCCGCAGCGCGGCGTCCCGGCTGATGGCCGCCGAGACGACAGGCATAATCCTGTTGGTGTCGTCGGCCACCCGCCGCCACGCCTGCGAGTAGCTCGGGCGCAGTTTGACGTACCTACTCGTGGCTGCTGCGGCCCGGCGCTTTATCGACTCTAGGACGACGACGGGGCTCTCTGAGAGCTCCCCGTCAGTCGCCTGAGCCGAAGCGAACGACTCCATCGACGGCGCCGGTGAGGCGGAGGTCGTCCGGGGCTCCTTCGTTGTCTCTGAGGTGGTGGTGGCGGCTCGTCTTGTGGGTCCTCGCGGCGTCTCCTCTTCAGAGGAGGCGGACGAAGGCCCACTGCTTTGCGAGGTTCGGCGCGCCGCGGCCTTCCGCTTGCGCCGGCCTCTCCCACCTTGTTCGACAGAGCGGGCATCGCTCGCGACAGTACTCGCGCGCGATGCCCGCCCCGACTCTACGCCAGTGGCATTCTCCGTCACAGGGGCCTGGTCGCCCACCCCTGTGCGGGCTTCAGCGATGGACTCGAAGTCCATCACTCGCCGAGAAGTCGGCGGGAGTAATCGCACTAGTGCGATTACCCCCGGGCACCCAACCTCACGGCCGCTCTCCCGTTGCTGTTTGGCACCACCCGGAGGCCACGTGTGGGGTTATCCTTCACTGAAGGTGGTCACGCCCACGGACGCCAGCAACGGGGGCCCCCGCGCGAGATCACTAGAGGTCATTAGTCAACACTCTTTAAGCCGAAATTGCTTATGTTTGAGGTAGGTTTGTCGAATTTAGATTTAAAAAAAAAATTGTCATTTTACTTATTTTTTGTAATATTCCGTATTAGAACAGAGTACTCATCACCCTCCTGCAATATGTACCCTGTCTAACAAATCACCCTGTATATAATAATAAGAATAATTTATTTATCTCAAACAACATTACAGTAGTATATTACACTATTTCATTGGTCACCACACTCATATCATCTCAAATACTAGCAAAATGACTGTCACTCGACATCTGATGTGTGTGGCGGAGGGTGCGCGAGGTTGTTAGTCAAAACTGTTCACCAAAATTGTTTTTGTTTGGGATAGTTTTGTCGAATTTAGATTTTTAGCAATATTTGTATTATTATTCCTTAAAACAGAGCACTTTAATAAATAACCATGTCCATCTATGTTATGCCTTACCCATTACTGCCCACTGCTGGTCTCAGGTCTCCTTATAAGAAGGATTAGGTATAGTCCACCACGCTTGCTCAATACTATTAGGTACGTGATAAATTTGCAACCACATAATCAAGGAAATGAACAATTTATTTTTTTGGAAATATTGAATCTTTATTTAATTGGCTCTTCATCATCATCAGCCTATAGACTGCTGGATATAGGCTTGCCCCAAACATCGCCACAAGGGCCGGTTCTGCGTTATCTGCATCCAGTGACCTCCCGCGATCTTGACCAGGTCGTCGGTTCGTTCAATAGGTGTCCACGAAGCTTTTGTTAAAACAGTTGCATAATAATCGCATCATTTCCAAGAGCTACGCCTACCCTATTACTGAGACTTCACTGTGCGACTGTCCGTCTGTAACCCCACAGAATATTTAGTTTTAAGTTCTCTTTAAATAAAATTGAAAATAAAATAATTGCAAGATTAAGTTACAGTATGGTACTCTTCGTGCAAGTCCCACTCGCAATGATTGATTTTATTAACGACTGCTAACATTGAAGAATATATAATTGTTCATGTACCTAACATCCCGCTGTTTTTTGGACAGGAAGAAATCGCAAGACTTCCACTCTCCCCACAGTAGTATGTGGGAGTAGAAACGCACTAAAACCTCCTGTCGCTTACGCTCAGCGTCCGAAACCCGGCTGAGGACAGAATCCAGCACGAAATTGCAGGTGATGCGACGCATAGCACGCCAAGGTTTTCTTATGGTTCCATCACCCCTGAACGCCGAACCAGTCTTTGCCGAAGCGACCACCGGATCTCTCGATCGGCGGGCTACTCGAAACCCGCCATGATGGAGCCGCGTAAAACATACCTAGCACTTACTGAAATGAAAACCTATTAACCGAGTATCACCGGTATCTTACCCATTCGCTCATTCTATCAACTCATTTGATGCATTAAAGTTTTGCCACTCAACTGGGATCGGCAACCAAATTGGTTTGTTTACTTTTGCCAAGTCTGTGGCAGGAGCCAAAATTGAGCACAGTTCTAAAACTTGTTTTGTTTACATTTTTTAATCGTCTCATATTTTACGGAGATGATATTATCTTTTCGCTGAAAATGCAATACAGCGTCGTTTAGTAATAAACATTAACAAAAATATAAGGTTTAATTAAAAATAAAAATTATAAATTATTGAAAAAAATGTTTTTAAAAAGGGGCTCAAACACGGTAGTGATTCCGAACGAAGTCCCCAGTTTCGCGATCTAGCGAATAGTGACGTTCCCAGTTGAGTGGATACTATCTGCGTAGAAGTAAACAGTGTGCTGATGTCCGCTGCCTATCAATTACTGGTCTACATTAATAAATATATTATTATTATACCTAGATAGTATATATTTGCAATTGAATTAATAGAAAAACCCAAACGCTATTGAACTTTGTCAATCTTAATGTGCAAGGGAAATACGTCTATAAAACTGATAACATTTTTCCGACTGCAAAGAAAGGATTCGTTTAAAAGTGTACTCTGTAGGCTTATAAGGAAAGATTTTTCAAATAAACTTAAATTTATTTCAAAGAAAACTTTTTAAAAACAAGCTTTTATAATCCCGGATATCATGTAGCAGTTAAGTGCTAGCAGAAATAAATAAAACGATATCAAACACGACGAGTTTATCTTGTTTAATAGATGATTTCTTTTAGACACCTTCCGAATCCCGCATCAGGTCAGCTGGATGGCACCACATTATTACATTGTCACGTGATATACCTACACATTGACAGTGGCGGATTAAGTATTTTGCCGCCCTAGGCCCTGTCTGATTAGCCGCCCTTTTTAAAAGATGAAATTTTACTTTTACGGAACTATTGGTCCGTATAGATTTTTTCCATCTGTAACAATTTTTGGCCAGTGGCTACTGTTACTTCACCAGCTGGCTCAGGGTAAAGAAGAATGAGACTGCTCAGGGAATGGGTTTATAAAATAACACACTTAGCAACAGGCCATAGACATATATTCAAGAATACACACACAAGTTATAAAATTAGATTAACATAAAGAGTTAAATTAAGGTATTAATATATTAAAATACGCTTATAATAGGGAACTGGCTTCATAAAATTAAATGGTGAGATGGTCATAGGTTACATAATAAAAAAATGATACGTAACTTAATAGGTACGATCAGGATGGTGTGATCCCGAGACAATTCACATCTTATCATCCATTCCAGGACGTCCACGTACGCTCCATGGAAGGCAATTCACAAATACAACTTGTCTCGTATAGTGTGAGACCTAGGGGTGGAACCCTAAAATAAAATTATGACATGGTTGTACATCTCACATATTTGAATACACACTTTAAATATACTGCCAGTTAAATATATAATAAAACAATAACTCACCGAAGGATCCACGGGCACACTGAATTTACCAACCCATCACGGGTGTATACTGAAGACTATTTAACCATTTTAAAAATTATCTCGGAATGAGAAATTAATGTGTGCGCTCGGATTTTATACCTTCGGAGACAAAAGAATGCAACATACATCTATAACTACGTACCGGTTTAGTGAGGAGACACGGAACCTAGTGAAGCAGAAAGGGGTCGATAATCGATATCGATAAAGTTTGTGTATTTAATTAAAATATATAAAAAAATATGTTACACAACCCCTTTCGCTATATAAAAAAAAATAATTTAATTCGTTAAATTATTTTTTTTTGTGCTTATTATAAGTTACAAACTTAAGAATAATACAGGAAAACTTTAAATCTAAGTCATTTCAACTTAGGTATACAAAACAAAATAACTAACTTACGTCATATAAGTTATACAAAAAAAAAAACAGTAGGTTAAAGTTAAATTTAAAATTAAAAAAATGAACAATATAAATTACACTAATTATAACAATGCAACATCCTACACAATAAATTACCACCAAGATTTCGAAACCGAAATCTCAGCCCGCACCGAAGATAACTTCGGGACAAAGAAATGGCATGTGGAGTGTTGTTGTAGGGTGAATAGTCTAATAAAATACGTAAATAAATTTGACTAAATAAATAGACAAATGTATATTGAAAATTATCAGCTTACAAACCACTCGGTTATTAAAACCGTAATCCTGATAATTTTCAAAAATAAAAAATAAATAATGTAGTGTGTAAATAATAAATACAAATAAAGTAATGATACATACACTACATTTTATAAAAAAAATACGTGTCTTGAAAAGAACACAATAAACAAAAAATTACAACTGATGGTCAATGCAAATGACTCATCAGGCTGCATAATAAGTAACCGATTTTCAAATCGGTGGGTTCGTGTAACCCAAGAACAAGGTAAACAATTACGTGTCTAAATATAGAACACGAAATAAAAAGTTAAATGAATTTAAGTTAATAAAAAAAATTTAAAAAATTATGTTTCAAAAAAATTCAAGTGTCTATTTTAAAGATCACATGTAAAAGTTAAATTTAATCTGACGGTCTTTATTAGGACTCGATCAGTTTGCAATGGGACTAAGTTAAAAGTATTCTATTTATCTACACTGAAGCTATCGGCATGTGTCTATAAAATAGTAGACACATATAACTGTAGATGCACCAGCCCGTGGAATCTTGTGCTTACGTCAACGACGCAAAAAATCGATTGTGACTATTCAAAAGATCACGAATCTAAATAGGTCATTAGCGTGCCTCATAAGAGGAACACAAAAAAAATACATCTGATGGATCACATCAGAATGCCTATAAAACTAATGACCTAAAAAAGCACAAGTCAACGGATGCGCCTTATAGAAAAAGGAACGCACATAATACATCTGCCGGTCATTCTACGACACAAAGCAGAATGTATATGCAACTACAAATTACAAAAACCTCAAACCTAAACAGCGAGATATAACAATAGATACGAGTTAAAGTTAATACATAAACGTATTACATAAATAAAATAAACAGATACATACATCTAGGATACATATTGTGTGATGATTATATAATGTGAAATGATCGTGTACATCTTTCATCCTTCACTTTCGCTTATTTCATCCTTCACCTTAAAACTTCTTTCATTCTTCCCATACATAGATACCATAGTACTTTCATTCTTCCACTTTCACATACTTTCAAAATTATGCACACAAACATTTCATTCATCAGATTTTAGGATTCCTAGACGCAAAAGTTATCCGAATATATCCCATGCAAAACAAAAAAATATTACGCACACTAAATAACAAACACTTAATAAAAAATGTGTGCGAATATTAATTAAATATTTGACCTTCATCGAGTTCGATGTTAAGTTGCTTTAAAGCGGACACTACGAGTGGTATTTGAGGAATATCTACCCTCGCTAATTGATATCCACTCGTACGATATGACGTCGCGTAACAACTTAGCGAACGAAACATCGAACCGAGTAATATAATAACGTGGTCATTATATAACAATAATGCAGTTGGAAAAATTGAAATGATTTAAAATACTGCATTATTAAAAGAAATACAAATTGAAGTTAATTAATAAATTGGATTGATATATCATTGTGCTTTACAATGTAAAAAATAAAAATAAGTTAATAAAAAAAAACACAACGATATTCAATCCTTTGACGAATGACATTATAAAAAAATTAAAAAGTCTAATTTCGTCAAATAAAAATAACACCATCCTATTACGTTATGTAACCGGTATAAAAGAATGGGGTTACTTTCACAAAACGCATAGGAATATATTCAGATAACTGAAATCCTAAAATACGTTCCACGAAAGACCCATACATACTTTTGTGGAGTATTTGATAAAATACGACCATACTCCAGTCCCTCTGCCATCGCCGATGTAGACCTTGACGTCGGCTTCTCAATCCCGATGGCAATCTTCATCACATCGTCAGATGTATAGGGTTCAGAGTTTGGGCTATATGCCACAAAAAATACGAAGTCACTGAAAACACCCAAATACATATTAATAAATAATTTAAATAAATTGCACTGAGATGTAGATGAAGATAAAAAATACATTAAAAAAACAATTAAATTATAATGCGCGTTTGAACAATACTGCCGTGTTGCTAAGCGAACATGACCTTCACAAGGGCATGTCATATTCTCGAGCCTCGAAGATGGGCGCCATTTTGTAACAATTTTTGGCCAGTGGCTACTGTTACTTCACCAGCTGGCTCAGGGTAAAGAAGAATGAGACTGCTCAGGGAATGGGTTTATAAAATAACACACTTAGCAACAGGCCATAGACATATATTCAAGAATACACACACAAGTTATAAAATTAGATTAACATAAAGAGTTAAATTAAGGTATTAATATATTAAAATACGCTTATAATAGGGAACTGGCTTCATAAAATTAAATGGTGAGATGGTCATAGGTTACATAATAAAAAAATGATACGTAACTTAATAGGTACGATCAGGATGGTGTGATCCCGAGACAATTCACATCTTATCATCCATTCCAGGACGTCCACGTACGCTCCATGGAAGGCAATTCACAAATACAACTTGTCTCGTATAGTGTGAGACCTAGGGGTGGAACCCTAAAATAAAATTATGACATGGTTGTACATCTCACATATTTGAATACACACTTTAAATATACTGCCAGTTAAATATATAATAAAACAATAACTCACCGAAGGATCCACGGGCACACTGAATTTACCAACCCATCACGGGTGTATACTGAAGACTATTTAACCATTTTAAAAATTATCTCGGAATGAGAAATTAATGTGTGCGCTCGGATTTTATACCTTCGGAGACAAAAGAATGCAACATACATCTATAACTACGTACCGGTTTAGTGAGGAGACACGGAACCTAGTGAAGCAGAAAGGGGTCGATAATCGATATCGATAAAGTTTGTGTATTTAATTAAAATATATAAAAAAATATGTTACACATCTAGCCCCCTTTTGATAACGCGCGATAAGGAACTTCGTTCCAATAATATTATTATAATTTATCTTTTTAATTACAGGAGCCTCTCTGCCTTCACATTGAAATAGATTGATGAATGTGAATCACAATGTTATAAAGAAAAAAGTCCAAAACATTAATATAAATAAGAATGTTAATGTTCAGTATAACATTAATAAACAAGGGCACACTCAAGGGCATCTTCAAGGGCACACAATGGGCTGTACAATGGGATGTCAATAATTTATTTTAAAAACTTTAAATACAAGCTTTTAAGATTCTAAATATCATGTATCAGTACAGTAGCCAATTAAAATGAGTCTAAACACAGGTCTAGTTTATTTAGTACAGGAATTACGAATCTATACTAATATTATAAAGCTGCAGAGTTTGTTTGTTTGTTTGAACGCGCTAATCTCAGAAACTACTGGTCCGATTTCAAAAAGTCCTTCACTGTTGGAATGTCCATTTATCGAGGAAAGTTATAGGCTATATTTTTTTTGAAAAAAATTAGGTATCCGTATGAAAATACCGAATTTGTAAGACGAGGTGAAATATCGAAAACCTATTTATGCGTACGCTGAAAAAACTATTGACAATAGACCAAAATGATGTACTACGGGTTTTTAGGTATCAGTAAGACCTACAAAAAAGTCCGCGATAGCATATACCTATCATAGTTTAGTCACAATAACCGCTTTTATGTTTATAAAAAAAAAAAAAATTGTCCGAATAATTAATTTAACGTTACATGAGTATCGTTATATTAACCCTTATCCATATTAAGTATTATATTATCAAGAGTATTAATGTAGAAGTAAATTACTTTTTGTTTTATTCCAATCGGACTTTTCGTTTAGAAGTTATCAGGAGTATAAAACGCAATTAATATGCCGCGCAAATAATAACGCGACGGCATTGCGAGTACTGTTTGAACCCCTTTGTAACGCAGACGAAGTTGCGCGGGTCAGCTAGTCCACCATAAGATCCACACCACCATTTTGTCGTATTATTGCATTGTCACGTGATATACATCTGCTTACAAAATGTCAGCTCAATCAAAAATCGTGAAGTTTGTCAAATTAAGCTTGTAAGATTCCATCCGAACTTACATAGTTATATCCAGTGCAAGTTAATATGAAGCTCGTAATTTTTTTTTACAATTTTGACTTTGTTAACGAGAAATTCGTGTTTATTTGAAAAGCGACCTTAACTCAGTTGTCAACGCTTATAAATTATGTAAGTAGAACTTCAAATTTGGAACAATTGATCAATTAGCATTAATAAGAACTAGGTAATAAATATTGAAAGTGGTATCATATCATTGTAAAATTTAAAAATTGTAGGTACAATAGAAAATGATCCTGTATTGAAAATGTTCCGCGTTAATAGTATAATATGTTCTGTGTATTTTACCGATATGAATAAATTACCTAAATAAATTGATGTATGAAATGTATTCTAAAAGTTTTAATTTATTATTAAGTAGGTACCTGATGAGTTTCCCAAATCTGAATCCAAAGAGGATATTATGCCAGAAAAGTGTTAAAAACTCTTCAAAGTAAATATACATTCTTCCAACCGAAACCAAGAGCCGATCAGTCTGAGATCTGCGGGTTTAGATAGTTTCGGTATTTTTTCGGAATTTGCTTGCTTTGGAATTCGTTTCTGCAATTTTTAATAGAACTACTGATCCCGTTATAGAGGAGACTCAGATACTGAGTCGGTGAGCCGGTCGCATAAAAAGTTATAGAAAAACAGAAACTACATATCTAATTTATTATTACCAGAAATTGTCTGAAATACTCAATAGTAAGACCACTGTGGTCTTTTCTATAACTTTCTAATGCGACCGGTTAATTATTATCATTGGGGGAAGTCTATGCCTAGCAGTAGATATCTTGTGCTGAGAAAAAATGTAAGAACATTTTTGGAACGCGTTATCGCGCGTTATCGAAAGGGGGCTAGACGGAAATTCTTATGAAAAAGTTGTCACGACACTTTTTTTGTTTTAGATGATTATCGCTAGATGGCGCTGTGATTAAAATCTTTTAAAACAATTCCTTATTTTGTTTTATATGCTAGATGGCGCTGTGATCAAAATATTTTATTTAAGTTATAATAATTAGTTATCTCTCTCTTAAGAGAGAGAGAGAGAGAGAGAGAGAGAGACAGACGTTTTAAACTAACTAATTATTATAACTTAAAAGTTAAACTTATTTCAAAAAGTAGGGTAAAATAACAACAATGCCTAATACACAATTTTTAAATCTTATTAATCTTTAAATGTCATCTAATCAGATGTTTCCCTCTCAATAAAGTTTCGATTTGTTCGACACTTTTCCCTTTTGTTTCTGGTAGAAGTACCAGGGTGACAACAGCGCCGCAGAGGTTTATCGCGGCGAAAGCGAAGAACGTGAAGTGAGGTCCGAGTGCCGCAGACATCGGTCCGAATGCAGCCAGTTGTATGAATGACATAAACCAAGCGTACGTCACGATGCAGGCCAATGCTTTCGCGCGAATCTGTAAAATTGTAAAATAAGTTCGAAAGTAAAAAATGGGAACAATCGATAAAATGCATTACACTTGCGGTTTTCTCTACTTAAGCATAAGTTTTCTAACATGTTCTAATTTTCAAATCGTTTTTCAAACCACTTTTCTTATGTCTACCTCTTCACTTGTATGTACCTACTCAATATAAGCAAAATACAAGAACATCGAAGCTAATTTATAGGCTTGACAAGTTAATTTAACCAACTTCGCCGGTTGTATAGTTCCGTGATTTACCTATGCGGATATACATATATTCAGTACCATGGAGCTGATTTGATGAGGAAGTCGAAACGTTACTAAACAAGATAGACCCATTGTGTTTGGGCACGTTTTACTTATCTTGCCTAATATTGTATGCAGGATCTTAAAAGCTTGTATCTATCGCTATCTATCTATGTAAATTACACACTGACCTGAAAATTAAACATCTCAGACATGATGACGTAAGGTACGGGTGAAACTCCCGAAGCGTAAGCAGCCAATGACAGTATGATGGCCGACACTGGTAACCACGCAGGAGCTATCAAACCATGTTGCCGGACCAGTAGTGTAATCGCAAGGCATACTAATGAACCGGTAGTGACAAAAAACGCTGTTGACAGTATGTGCTGAAAATTGTTAATTTTTTTTAAGTCTTTTAATTTAAACTTATTCATTAGGTAGTTTCTCTTTGTATTCTTTTGATATAAATTATTTCAATACATTGTCTACTAGTTGGCCCGCGTAACTTCGTCTACATCACAAAGGGTGCAGAGTGCGTTTGCTATGTAAGCACAGAAAAATTGGATTATTTACTACAATGTATCAAAATCTGTTGCATTATTTTGCAGATTAAAGCATACAGGTGGACATACAACGGGAAGCGACTTTGTTTAATACTAAGTAATGATTTCCCGAACCCAATGACTTCTTTAGGTGAAGTTTATAATGCTGTGTGGAAACAAGTTCATGGTGAATATAGTGCCGAAACTTCATAATATTGTATAGAACTCAAGCATCTTCAAATGAAGTAAATTTACAATTATTACCTTCCTGCCCACTTTTTCAATACAGAGCAGAGACAATAAAGAGCCGAGCAACATAACAGCAGGGAAACTAAGTGTCTGAAGTTCCGGGCTGACTGTCACTCCGAATGTAGTCAAAATGGCGGACGCGTACGTCATAATAGCGAAGTTACCGTTGCACGATGCAATTGACATAATGATCATGCTTAGTATGAAACCGTTGCGCCATGATTTTTGCTTGACTGGAAATAAAATTTGTTATATTAATAATTAGATTTTAAGAAGATACACAGGACAAAGGGTTAGAAAATATATTTCCAAAAATACAACAGTGTTGATATATTTTCAGAAATTGAATTTGAAAACGACATTTGATCTATCGGAATACAATCAGGAACATTTGTTTCAAAAAATAATACAGCGATGTGCGCTGTACTATCGTACTACACATATACTTCAACAGGAATTACCTTACTAATTCTATTTATTGGTTTTTAAAATCATCATTTTGATAGTTTTACAAAGGTTTGTGATCAACTACTTACGAATGCTTATAAATGATACATTGGGCAGCGCCTTATACTGAGAATCCTCGTTCATCATACTCTCTATTTCTCTTTGGACTATTTTGTGGTCCACTTCCAATCCTCTGAGGAAAGCCACCGTTGATTTTGCTTTCTACAATAAATCAGTGAATGAATATTTGTAGATATTCATTTTGAGGTCAGCCGAAGTTCTATGAATTATTGCTTCATCTACTCACCGCTACATTACCTATTTTGACTAGGAACGCAGGAGATTCAGGAGCTTTCAACATCAATAATACTGTTGCTATGGGAACTGCGAGGGCCATCCATAAAACCGTATTGTATTCCAATCGCGATCCTAAGGCGAACATAAGCAACACGCCTACATTTTGCATCAAAATCATTAATGTTCCAAGGATTCCTCTCAGGTTGTCCTGACTTATTTCTTTTACGTATACCGGGATTATATTGAAACAGCCCCCTGAAGGAATCCCGCAGAGAATACGCGCTATTATTAGTCCTGTGAAACTAGATGTTGATAGCTTCATAACCCAACTCAACTGGAAAAGATTAGAATAATAAGAATTGATTATTTAATGTCGTAAAACATTGCAATTCGTAAATAAATTCAGTGTGCTAAGTAGTATTGTGAGATACACAAGAATAATAATTACAAAGATCACCTGTGTTAATTTCACAATTTAATTAATACTTATATCTTAAACAGAGTATTGCGCCGACCCCATTTGAATGGGATAAGGTTGAGCTACAGAAGAAGACTTATTTAATTAATTAAGTTGATTAATTATTTACTAGGTTATATAGTATAACTATTAATTTGTAGTCATAGTTACATGTGTTAAATTTGTACCAGGCTTGCATAAATGGAAAGAGCTTACCGCTTGTAACGCACCGATGGTCATTATACAGACACGCCTCCCATACGTATCAGCTATGTACGCGAACACGGCTACACCCAGTAACGCCGACAAACACAGCATGCTTGCGACCAGAGATATTTCATTATCGGATAACGGACCACCAGTGGGCGACGAGTCAGATTGTAACACTTTGGTCATTGGTGAAATCCAGCCCGATTGTAGACCGTACGTCAGCAGCGTGGTATTTGCTACAAAGAACTCTTCATTACTTATGCGATCCTGGTAGAGATGCGATTTGTTTTGTTTATTTAAATTTATTTATTTACCTAGGATGGCGACTGTCCATTGCACATAGGTATGACCACGTTTTACACTTGATTTATTTTTTAACAACATTTTAATAAACAATCCCAATTTTTTTTAAATTTAATTTATAATTTAATGTTATGTGTTTATCATTATTGTCGATAGGAAATTAAGAAAAGTAATTGAATTATGTTCTTTATATAACATTAACTCAAATCAAACTATAGCAGTACTGTTTATGATCGTTCTGTTTCTTCATTCTGCTGTAGGGTTGTCATATAATTTAATTATATATTTTCGTAAATGTACCAACAACCTCAATTCTCATTTTTGGGTTAACTTTGGTGACAAAACATTCTTTACGCCATTGTAGTTCAAACAATAAGAATAACTACAATATTTAATATACTTTGCAAAACGGTTTTTTTTTATATTTATCACATTTGAAATAGAAATTGTTCTGAGTTCTGAGTTTTGAATTTTTGCTCTAAATATATTGGAAATCAGAAAAAAGTAAGATTGGTAGTAAAAGTAGCAGTTCAATAATATATTCTATATCACGAATGAAATTAAATTCAAATTCAAAATTTCTTTATTCGGACATCAGTGGTCCAAGCTGTTAGTATTAACAAAAATAACTTAAAAACTAGGCGTTAGCAAGACAAAAAATGGAATAAAATAAATAAACAAAAACTGAAATTAATAACAAGCCCTACACTTGCGATGCTCCTCATGCTAACCACCACCAGAAGAGGACGGACGTATCATCGTCCGAACGAAATGCCTCACCAGTGATGAGCACGGATCACTTGCCACTACTTTTAATAAGACGTTGTCACTTCCCCTCAGAGTATTAAGTAAAAAAACTTTAAATTAATTAACTTTTGAACAAATCGCTTCTTCTATAACTTCATAATATTAATACTGGCATGACTACAATTATTTTAACAATGTAAAATATTTAAAAGAAATATAATTAACTATAGTAAAAATCTGTGGGTGCCATCCCTATCATATTCCTAAAATAGTATATCGGTACTGCCTACAGAACAGTCATCTAATATAATATTTGTTGAATTATTTCGTTCACCTTCTTGTTGTATTTATAACTTTCTCGTGCGACGTATATCTTTGTTATCTAACAATAAATAATTGAATATTTATAATATAATAAATTAAGTCAATATTTTGTTGTACAGGTGGTTTGGAGAAGAATTTTCCAAAAATATTTTTGCATATATTGCATTTTTTGCCCTAGATTGAACTGGTTACACCTGGTTTAGTTTACCTTTTTTGCCAGAATAACCAGAAAGAATCTAAGTTACTATAAGTATAAAAGCCTTCTTGAGATTTATATTTTTAACGTATATTTTTTGAAATATTACACTAATTCAGCGACTGCCAAAAAATTACTGAAATTAATCTTATTACCACTTAGTTATTTTATTTATTTATTTAATACTTTATTGTACACTATAGAGAAAAGAAGTTATTTAACAAAGTTCACAAATTAAGGCGAGCTTAACTCAACACTGAGTTTTCTTACAGCAAACGCAAATAAAGCTTACAGTAAGTAGACTTTAATGTTCTTTAACTTGATGTTAAAATAGAATGTAATCTTGCATAAATCTTTTGTATAGGTAAACGTTACTTGAGAAAATCTTTTCGCCTTTACAATCTTTTTTAATGCCATGTAGGCACACTAACCAACGGACCGCCTGATCAAAAGTTTTAAGTTATACTGCGGGGACTACTTTTAAGCACTTTTTCAAGCCTCAATTCGAATGTCATGGTTTAGAAAAAAGTGTTTATGCAATCTGTACCCAAAACCAACTGGTTGATAAAAGGTCGCATTTAAATGAACCTTCTTTATCGCCAGAACTGTTGACACACTGCCTCTACGCTCCACACGTGATGGTCGATCAACTCGCTATAAATACCTATTTATTTTCACAGTAAATATGTGTCGACATACAGAAACAGCAAACATTCTGTATTGTTTCATTTGGATCTAACCGGAAAACTGAAGAGTGTTTGATAACAACTATAAATTATGTCAAGTTTGTATAAATAACGTTAAAGGTTGTATCACCCACACGCTAAAACAAAAACGCGATTTTTTGGATTTAACCACTCAACTGGGATCGGCAACCAAATTGGTTTGTTTACTTTTGCCAAGTCTGTGGCAGGAGCCAAAATTGAGCACAGTTCTAAAACTTGTTTTGTTTACATTTTTTAATCGTCTCATATTTTACGGAGATGATATATTTTCGCTGCAAATGCAATACAGCGTCGTTTAGTAATAAAGATTTATACAAATATAAGGTTTCATTAAAAATCAAAATTAAAAATTATTGTAAAAAAATGTTTTTAAAAAGGGGCTCAAATACGGTATTTATTCCGAACGAAGTCCCCAGTTTCGCTATCTAGCGAATAGTGACGTTCCCAGTTGAGTGGGTATGGAATACTTATTTTTTGTATTTGCACGATGCGGTTTTTCAGTTGACAGTTTTTTATTCTAAAATATTCGAGTAGGTAATTAAAATCGTAGGGGAAGTGTAAGGATATAAAATAAAACCGTTTCAAAATACAAATAAACTATATCAGTAGAAATAATCAATTTATGTACAAAATTAAAAATACAGTTCGTAATTTCCATTGTTTTTATGTGTTCAGTTGTTCGATTAACCAGGAGCGCACGATTGGCAAGGAGGTTCGCGTTACTATAGTAGGACTCTCATGTTGTTCACAGTCACTGGAACTCCAACCAGATGTGATTCCCCAGAGACCATCGTTCGCGAATATCGGTGCTCCAACATCCGGCTAAAAAAACATTATTTTTTGTGACATGTTGATGTTTTGGTCAAAGGTTATCTTGAATTTATTAACCGTATAACTATCAGTATTTAAAAACAATTTTACGATCGAATAAATTATTACGGGTTAATTGGTCAACATCATAAAATTAAAATTTAGAAAAACATCATTTAACCCTATTAATTTACTAACGTCTCTCGTTAACAGTCGACAGTGGAACGAATTATTTTTTATAGGTTATGTAACGTAAAATATTACTAGCTGAAATTGTGATCGAAATGTCGTTTATTTCTTCTCCAACAAAACTTTGAAAGATTTACAAATCACCTGACACTATCAAACTTTTTCTCAGCAATTGACCTTACTATGCCTACAAACTTTCTTGATTTTACCAGGACAACATAAACAGATGCAAGTATTCTTACGCTGCAAACGCTATGATGAATGACGATCGGTTTTAAACACAGACTTTCTTCGTGAAGTGTCTTATTATTTTGCTTCATGATATCGTCACATTCTGCCCAAGGAATAACTCTTTGCGTTGAAACTCTCATGCTGTTTGATTTCGTTCTCTCAACGGCCGATTTTGGTATCGCTTGGCCTCTGACCTGGATAATTAAGAATCTAGATTAACACGTTCCCTGCAACGAACATTTGGAAGAACTTTCAGTTGATACTTTAAAGACACAAAAGATCTGACTGACTTTAAGTTTTATCATTTGAAAAAAGGATTTAACAGCTCAACCAATGGTGCTAAGACTCGTTTTAAATTGCTTTTTATTACACTGGGGTTTTGACTTTTGCTTTAATTTAAATATACTTACAATAATCCTAGGCCAGTAAATCGTCATGAATTTAGCGTCCAAAATTTTCGCGCCAACTTTTGATAATTTAATCGGTCTAATCGTAGAAGTATATTTTATTGGAGCGGCCATCTTTAAAACAGATAAATCGAAGTCTGTTTTACCAAAAGTGTAAGATGGATGGATCTCTATTCTTTTTATAGGCACCAATATACCTCCTTTCTTACAATCGACAGTTCCTAATCTTATTTTAAACAACTTTATAGATTCCCTTACGCTGAAAATGGAAAAGTATGGTCGATAATAATTTTAAAATATTTACTTAATAAACAGCTTCATTTAGAGTTCTTATTACTTGAAAGACGTTTCAGAAAAGTGGAAAATAGAAGGATAATTGAAACGAAGTTCCTTATTGCGCGTTATCGAAAGGGAAGACGGAAATTCTTATGAAAAAGTTGTCACGACACTTTTTTTGTTTTAGATGATTATCGTTAGATGGCGCTGTGATTAAAATCTTTTAAAACAATTCCTTATTTTGTTTTATATAATTAATGCTAGATGGCGCTGTGATCAAAATATTTTATTAAAGTTATAATAATTAGTTTAAAACGTTTTAAAAAATAAAATGTTATTACAATTCCCTCACTAATTAATCGAAAGGAACTTCGTTCCATCCGGGTGTCCCTTGACACCTCTCAAGTTTTTTTTTGACACCTACTTATAAAACTCTGCGGCTGAACTCAAGACCCATATTTTAGTAAGCAGTGCTCCAGTAGCATAGTGCACTCCCTTTCTTTGTATTGATGTTGAAAAGGGATAGCTCTCTGTAGTTTTGTTTTCTTCTAATTTCTCAGTACTCATGATGTCCTGGTCTAATTGTGATGTATTTTTGACTGAAAGAGATTTAAAAAATAAGGAGAAACACAAAACCATAAACTGAGAATTTAACGCGCCTATTATCGTATGACAGATTTGCTCAAAAAAAATAAATAGGCACCAGTACTGAAAAAAGAAAATAATAATAAAAATTGGTCCATTTAAAATAGTCACAAGTGATATTTCCTCCTTAAAATTAAAGATGCTGCCTTGAAATCATTTCCAATTTTAAGAATAGCAGGTACTTACATTCCAATTTAGTTTCATTCAAATACACTATTCTCTTAGGTTTTTCTTTTAAACTTGTATTAAAAACTGTTTTTACGTCTACGTCCAAACTCGATTGATCAGATTCTGTATCCGATGATACTTTAGTAAAAATTATTACAAACACAAACAAATGAAACATTTTATAATTGTTTTAATTATTACCAGGACACCATATTAAATGCAAGGAGATCAGAAATGGAGTGACCAAGAGTATTATCAAAAGAATGCTATTTTATTGTAGTAGTACAAGACAATGGATAGACTTTATTTCATTTTTCACTGAATTCAGCTGTATTATTTTCAGATATTTTGACAGGTGTGTTTCTTGAGAATAGGTTCCATTCATCATTTTATTCTTATCGTAGACTGCTTTCCCGCCACCAATTCTTATATACAGAGAGAATTCCAAATCCCAGTCTATATTAAGCATCAATATTTAACATTTTTTTTTTTTTTTTTAGTTGGAGGAAATCACCGGATCCCCGCCCGCCCCGCGGGCGGGGTATGTGGGAGTTGAACCGCACTAAAACCTCCAACCGCTCACACTCAGCGTCCGAACCCCGGCTGAGGCCAGAACCCAGCACGGGGTTATGAGGGACGGCGCGACGCGTTACGCCCGAGGCATTCTTTCCCGTCGCGCCGCCCCCTTCAATATTTAACAAGATGCATTGCCATTTGAGAACATCCTAAGTCGAAAACCTGCGTATTAAACTAAAGCATGCTTCCTCTACATAAACAAGTCTATATCAGTTGAGAAACTACATTATTCGGAAAAGTTAAATATTTGGTACCTGGTAGATTTAGCCGTCATAAGAATGACTAATGTGTAATCAAAGGTCTTAAGAATAAATCAAACAATATTAAAGTTTGATATTACATCACCTTGTTTATAAATAAAACCTTTTTTCCTTCAAGAACAATAGGTTTAGTTGCTAAATGTTTCTAAATTCAAGCTCAGATTAGCTACTTTGAAAACTAGGTACTGAATCATTTCGTAACAAAGAACGTTCTGGAATATTCTCAAGTTTGTTTCAGAGAATGGACAGATAGTTTTAATAAGCTAAATTTTCGTTTTAAAATGGATTTTTTGTGTCATATTTTAGCTACAGTGTTAGGGATATTAGTTATATTAAATTTTATGTCTTTAGTGTTTTGTGGTAAGTTTTTTCGACTGTCCGCCATTGCTTTCTTCAGTTGATGTTTCTTGTCATTTAACAAATTTTCAGATCTTTTTTATAAACATAGCTCAGTTATATACCTTAAATTTACTTATTAATATGTTAGAAACTTAAAATATGGACCTCTGCAGAGTTACAGAGTACCGTAGACCTTTAATTTTATTCTTCTTTTAGCGTCCACAACAATGAAAGCGGAACTAGAGTGTGAATTCCCGCCGAAGATGGAAGAAGATTTAAGTCATGTGAGAAAGAAGAGATTGACCACTGAAACGGGACTGGTCTGTTTAGAAGACTATCCTTACACTGTTTCAGTCAGGTAATTATAATATACTAGCTGAATAGTGCATTTAGTCTATTACAAAGGGAGATAATGTTGGCTTCCTTAATAAATGAACTATCCAATACTTATATATGAAATCGTACTCTAAACTGGTTCCTGAGATGATTATTAATTATCGCGTTGACACAAACTCTTCATCTTTATAATATTAGTATAGAAGTATAGATTAAGGATATAAAGATGAAATATCATCTATTATTTCAAAAATAAAATAAACTTGATATAAATTCTCTAACTTTAACTTTCATAAGGTTCAAAATGTTAAATTGTCAAAAAATAGGAAAGGTCATTTTTAAATGAAAATCAATAAATGACTTTGCCTTTACCCAATGTACCAGGCTGACATAAATTCGTAGTGGTTGTTCGCAGGTTGCATGGTAAACACTGGTGCGGAGGCGCCATAGTTGGCAAGCAATGGGTGTTGACCGCTGCTCAGTGCTTCGACTAGTAAGTTTAAAAAAATATATCTAAACTATATGACGAAGTCCGAAGCCCCGACGGGTTTTTAAAATAGATGACGTCAGCCCTGCTGACGTCAGTATCTTCCATAAAGTTGTGATCCATTTCCAATAAAAGACTTCTTGAGTTACTTGATGTTTATTGTTCACAACTTGCGTATGTGTTACTCGTAAGGCGGCTCGAACTCGACTGCCTGCAAGCTGTCGATCGGCCTCTATTTATACTAACGTTAAGTCTCGAAAATACAACATCTACGGGCACGTTTTACATTTCATTTACACAAACCATAACATTGATAGTTTTGTTAAGTATCTCGTATGAGTAGTTTCTAGTTACATTTTCTTATTAGGAACTATTATCTAGTGAGTTTTATTGAATTATTATTAAATTATTCTTATGTTTTTATGGCTCGCGCCGATATATATAATCAGCACTATTCACCACCAGCAGAGATGATAACCACTTAACATCAGTAAGGCCGTAAGCTCGACTATCGACAGTGCAAATAGGTATTAATTTTTTTTTTTCACGTATCAATAGAGTGCTAAGTAAAACGAGCACAAACACAAAGAGTCTATGTTGTTTAGTACAAGAGTTTATTTTATTTTATTTTATTTTAATATTCCAGAGTTCCTGTGGATAATTTTCGAATCAATCATCATATTAGCCCCATGGTACTCGTATTATTGCATTATCACGCGATATACATTTTTACGTGCAAAATATCAGCTGAATCAAAAATTGGAAAGTGTATATTTAATTTTGTCAAAATATACAAATTTATTTCTTCTATTGATGCCACCTTCCTAGCAAACTTACTTTTTACACCTGTATAATTGGTTGTCTGGAATAGATCGCTTTAAGCGATAAGGCCGCCCATTGTAACACTTTACTGTACTGTTTTTTATCTTCTTCTTCTTCTAATATATAAAATTCTCGTGTCACGGTGTTCGAACTTGAACTCCTCCGAAACGGCTTGACCGATTTTGTTGAAATTTTTTGTGCTTATCCGGTATCTATGAGAATCGGCCAACATCTATTTTTCATCCCCCTAAATGTTAGGGGTAGTCCACCCCTAATTTTTTTTTTATTTTTTCGACGCAGACGAAGTTGCGTGGGGCAGCTAGTGTGTTATAAAAAGCTGCGAGCAAATTCGTTACTTCAAAGTAATACCCGTAGTAATTGAAAGTTCTGATATTTTAAACTAAAGTAAAAAATAAAATAAAACAACTTCGTACTTTATTTTCACATCAATGATTTCTTAAAATTAAATTAATACAATTAATTTCTACTTTTTAACCATTGTAATTGTAGTTATTGTTTATATTGGTGTTACGGATATTATTTTGGATTATAATTACTCTTGGTCTATATCCCCACCAGAGGGGACGAAAATAAATAGGAAAAAACGGGACACCTGCAATCAAAAACGAAAATATTATTTCATTGATAATTCAATTGAATAAAAAAAAATTGGTTGCCTGTAAAGTCGGTATACGGGCGAAAGTTTTACGTGACAATGACTCGGGCATGGTTAGCCCGCCTAAGAGCGAGAGAGACAGACATAAAAAGTGAAAGGCACGCGTGCCTCTCACTCGCTCTCATTGTGAGCGCATAACGTGAGCGGAGCGTGACGCAGTTTCTTGAAGTGTCACCCGGCAAACCAATTTATAAGACGTTGTCACGTCAAAAAGATCAAAATAATTACAATCACCAAATAAATTTATTTCAAGAAAATACTTTAAGTACAAGCTTTTAAGACCACAAGACCATATGTCTATTTTGTTTCGTACTGGAGTTCCTAAGACCTTCCGAATCCATCATCAAATCAACGCCATTTTGTCATATTATTGCATTGTCACGCGATATACATCTGCAAAATGTCAGCTCAAACGGGAATGTGGTCAAATTTAGCTTGTAAGATTCCCTAACTTACATAGTTAAATTCAGAGCAAGTTAATATAAAGCTTGTAAAATACTCACCTTCTATCTCTGCAGATAAAGATGATAGAACCAAAAGCATGAAGAAGATCTGTAAAGAGAACAATACTTTGTAACAACATTTTCCCACGTATTGCTGGGCTAATCTCTAAAACTCTATCATAATATTCATCTGATGGGATTTCCGGCAATTCCGACTATGGAATGAGCTCCCCTCTTCGGTATTCCCAGAGCGCTATGACTTGTCCTTCTTCAAACGAGGCTTGAGGAGGGTCCTTAAAGTTAGGTTAGGTAGGTAGCGACCCCTCAATGTCCCCTGACATTGCAGAGGTTCATGAGCGACGGTAACCACTTACGATCAGGTGACCTTATGACCCGTTGGCTCATCTGCCTAGATGGCAAAAAAAAAACTTGAGAGGTGTCATGGGACACCCGAATAGAACGAAGTTCCTTTCGATTAAAAGATATGTTATAATTTTTATTTGTCACGATACTTTTTTTGTTTGAAATGAATGAAATGAAATGAAATTGATTAGTTTAAGTCAGCATGCAAATAACAAACTAAAAAATGAACCTTACTATTACCTACTTAAAATTACTTATAACAAATTTAATGTAATAAGGTACCTACATCACCAAAATATGATGATTATCGATGATGATTATGATGATGATATTGTTTTAGATGATTATCGCTAGAAGGCGCTGTGATCAAAATCTTTTAAAAAAGTGTCGTGACAACTTTTCGTTACATTTTTTTCCGTCTAGCCCCCTTTCAATAACGCGCGATAAGGAACTTCGTTCCAAAAAATGGTTCTTATTCCGAAATGAAGTTCTGTATACTACGCGATGTATTAGGTAACGGTCCTGCAAGTTCCAAAGTACCATGATCGACGGTAACCACATAGGATGGTAGCCTCGCGAGTCGCGATGGTAAAAAGTATCTCGTAAGATTCCACTCAAACTAACATAGTTGTATACATAGTTACATCCAGTGCAAGTTAAAGAAAAGCTTTTAAAATGTTAATAGGTATACTCACTTGTATTTTCATCATCTTGAGATTAGTTTAAAAAAGTTATCTGCAACGACGGTTTCAAATAACGACACTCTCTCTAAGAAATGTGCACTAATGCAAAATTCCTGTGACTTTATACCCACAGTATTATCTATTGTGTATTTCCCGAGAAGTCGCCCCCACAAGTAAACAAACTTTATCTTTTGTGAAGTTCTGTAGGTAGTTATTAGCTGATAACCTTTGGCCCTTATCCATTAAGTGCATAGACACCCATTTAAAAATGAACTAACCAGCGCAACTTCGTTTGCGTCACATAAGACGCAATAAATAAGAGTTCTCGTGAATTTTCACGGCGTCTAAATCGGTTCAGCCGTCAAGTTTTAGCGAGACTAACGAACAACAATTGATTTTGAAGATATTTTGTAGTAAACATTTTAAATTTGGACAAGCTTTTCACATATTTTATTATGTGTCATATACATAAATACATTAATTATCATAAAAAACACATTAGGTGTATTTTCCACTACGATTAAACAAATGTGAAAAACAACCTACGTGGTTCACGTTACTTACCTAAACTTCATTTTAAGGTTCATTCATTTCCTATACGTAGAGTACATCATCATCATCAGCCTATAGACGTCCACTGCTGGACATAGGCCTCCCCCAAACCTCGTCACATCGACCGGTTCTGCGCTGTCCGCATCCAGCCGCCTCCCGCGATCCAGACCAGGTCATCGGTCCACCTTGTGGGAGGTCTGCCTACGCTGCGCCTACCAGTTCGTGGTCACCACTCTAGAACTTTTCGGCCCCATCGGCCATCAGTTCTGCGCACAATGTGTCCTGCCCATTGCCAGTTCAAAGGTGCAATTCTTTGGGCTATGTCGGTAACTTTGGTCCTTCTGCGGATCTCCTCATTTCTGATTTGATCAAGCAGAGAAACACCCAGCATAGGCCTCTCCATTGCTCTCTGAGCGACTCTGCGTCGTCTTACAAGAGTACAATACATACAGTACTAACATGCTTAATAATCAAAGTAGATAGGTAGAACTAGTGAGCATCGAGACAGGCCGGCATTTGTTTTTTTTAAAGCTTTTGTTTAACTTGCACTGAATGTAACTATGTATAAAACTATGCAGGTTTTGGCGCACTCTTGAGAGTTCAATTTGACAAACTTCCCGGTTTCCGTTTGAGCTGACATTTAGCACGCAGATGTATATCGCGTTATAATGCAATAATATGGTAAAAGATAGATAGTAAGTAATAGAGCGAGGCAGAAGGCAGCCAATAGCCATAGGAATTTCGGTACCAAAAAATATAGACTTATCATGTTCGGGCTCGTTTTACCTACTTGTCTTAGCTACCACTTTCCTGCGACACGATATTCAGTTAAAGCTTGTAATTATTTAATAAAGTACCTACACCTTGCAGAGTCTTTTTTATGTCAAAAGAAATAAAACTTGAGAGGTGTCAAGGGTCACCCGGATGGAACGAAGTTCCTTTCGATTAAAAGATATCTTATTTTTTTTCCTAATTTTTTTTTACGCGCGATATGGAACGTGTTTTAAAAGATTTTGATCACAGCGCCATCTAGCGATAATCATCTAAAGCAAAAAAGTGTCGTGACATCTTTTCGTAAGAATTTTTTCCGTCTAGCCCCCTTTCACAACGCGCGATAAGGAACTTCGTTCCAAAAATATATTTTTCAGGTCAAGTGTGTGTAAATTAATCTTGCTTATACATTTTGTTTTTTCAAGTGTAACTAAAGACGAGGTCTCAATTCGGATGGGATCTGTGTTCAGAGACTTCGGCGGTCGGATCCTCTCCGTGTTGGAAGTGAGAAGACATCCAGATTACAGAGTCGACCAGTATTACCCGGAACATAACCTTGCTATGGTCAAAGTAAGTTAATGAAGTACTAACAGTGGTTATAACAATCAGAATGCTTAACGCCAACTGAAAGGTTTCACGTTGATAATTAATGTAGTTGAACTTAAGGGTTAAAACTATCGTATTATATTATATACCCTTCGATTGTAGCCAATGTTCGTCCTCTGGTGAAGGGACTTTAGAAAAATTATTTATTAAACAATTCTAAAATTATTCGAATGTTACTTTAAACTAAGATTGCAATGTTTTATTGTAAGGGGCAGATTAAGTATTGTTTTTAATTTCTGTCTGCGAAATAACAATGATAAAATTATCACGCAATATTAATTATTAAATTTTGTTATTTAATAATTATAGCAGTAAGCGTAGCATTCTGAACTTTAACTTATAAATTATCAAAGACATTCGTATTTGTAACACTTCCAGCCAGAAATGACTCTTTACGTTTATGTTGTCCTGGTATTTTAGTTACAAATTACAGCTGTTTGAAATGTCACAACACCGCAATCACAAAGCAATGACGATGCTAAAGTGACGCGATTGTCAATTGTTTTTACAGATGAAAGTATGAAAGGCCAGTAAAAACAAGCTTATTAAATTATCTTAGTTAAAGTTATGTTTTGGTCATTTGAAAAGGTATTTCAATCAAATAAATTCAGTACGTGGATAATATTAAAATTGAATTTTTTAAGCGCCATTTCACTTTCAAAAATGGCGTCTTATAAATCACGCAAGACCTCATGTAAGTTATGCAATCCTGGTAATTATAGGTGAATCTTCCGATAGCTCCTAACAGCCGCATGCAAGCCGTCCCTTTACCGTCACCAGATTCTGATCTACCGCTGAAGTTCGGTGAAGTTGTTGTTACAGGATTTGGATCTGTGGTATGTTGTGTTATAGTTTACAGCTTAGTGCCTACTTATGTATAAACTAAACAACTCTTTACTTACTACTACTATTTAAAACATAAGAAAGTTTAATTCGAGTGAAGCTGATGTATTTATTGTCTTAGCCATTTTACCAACATTTTCAATAATCTTATTGGAACGAAGTTCCTTATTGCGCGTTATCGAAAGGGGACTAGACGGAAATTCTTTTGAAAATGTTGTCACGACACTTTTGTTTTAGATGATTATCGCTAGATGGCGCTGTGATTAAAATATTTTATTTAAGTTATAATAATTAGTTAAATTAAAACATCTTGATAAGAGAGAGAGAGAGACTGACGTTTTAAACTAACTAATTTTAACTTAAAAAAATAAAATGTTATTACAATTCCCTCACTAATTAATCGAAAGGAACTTCGTTGCATCCGGGTGTCCCTTGACACCTCTCAAGTTTTTTTTTACTAATTTCTATCAAACACCTATCTATTTAAATACAAACAAAACCATAATGTTTTTGATGCGTACAATTTTTTTTGCTCTTCCAGAAATCGGGTCATATCCGTGAAGGGGAGAACCAGGAGTTAAGAAGGATGATCGTGCAGGAGGTACCCAGGTCGGAATGTCGTGTTCTCTATGGAAATGACTACCGGCTTCAGCACGATAACATGTGTCTACAGAGCGTCGTAAAAGGAATTGCTCTTTGTGCTGTAATACTCTTTTGTACTCTACAGTGTGTTCTAAATTACTCTTCATATAATGTACAGGGTGTCCCAAAATTATGCGACATGAACGGGAAGTACCTTAAATATGGATAGGATGTTTTGTTGAAAGGAAACATTATATTATTTTTGATGCTCAATAATATTACATTCACAGATTTTTTGTAAATTGTTTAGTTTGTCTGAAAATTGAACCAATAAAATTGTCAAAAATCAGCACCCTGTATTTTTATGATGCCAAGCGAAAGTTAATTAATTAATTATGAATAATCTTTTCTAACAAAAAGTGTCTTATGTGGCGACCAATAATAGCGCGCGAGATCCTGAATCGCGGTGACGACATTTGCAGAAGTCTTCGCATATATACGACATTTGAAATCTACTACACTTTGCTTCGGCCTGACCGGGCATACACTACCTCGCCCGGTCGGAGATCTCCCTTTGGCCATAAGTCCACTGTACCCACATCTAAACTAAAGAAACACGTGATTCTAGATTAAGTTCCTATCTTATTTTCCACATATTACGGTAATTTTATGTACTCGAATTTAATTTGCACTACCTAATTCACATAATCTCCTACTAGGGCGACATAGGGAATCCAGCGGTGCATTTTAACGGCATGAATAGAGCCGGTACGATTTTCGGCATTGCCCTGTTTTCTGGAACGGAAGAATGTGCTTCCAAATCTAAACCAGGAGTTTACGCTAAGGTAAATTAGAGTTAACCACTCAACTGGGATCGGCAACCAAATTGGTTTATTTACTTTTGCCAAGTCTGTGGCAGGAGCCAAAATTGAGCACAGTTCTAAAACTTGTTTTGTTTACATTTTTTAATCGTCTTATATTTTACGGAGATGATATATTCACAGTAGTCATTCCGAACGAAGTCCCCAGTTTCGCCATCTAGCGAATAGTGACGTTCCCAGTTGAGTGGTTAATAATATATTATAGCAAATAAATGCCATGAATTAATTAATTTGCAGCAGTAGTGTGGCAAAAGTGCCTGTGGCTGCCACTACGGATTAAATTATAGAAAAACATGACTAAGGTCGCAGAAGCACGACGGATGTGTCTTAGTACATGACTAGGCAATAAATATCACTGAGGAAGATCCAGAAATAGTAATACACATTTTATATCCGAGATTTCGATGTACTCATTCACTCGTACTCAAGTATCTAAAAAATCTTAAATAAACCAATAAAAAAATCTTTAAAATGTATTTTGACGTGACAACGTCTTATAAATTGGTTTGCCGGGTGACACTTCAAGAAACTGCGTTACGCTCCGCTCACAATGAGAGCGAGTGAGAGGCACGCGTGCCTTTCACTTTTTATGTCTGTCTCTCTCGCTCTTAGGCGGGCTAACCATGCCCGAGTCGTTGTCACGTAAAACTTTAGCCCGTATACCGACTTTACAGGCAACCAATTTTTTTTACAGGTATCTTATAGTCGTCTATGGATCGATAAAGTGTTAGAAGAAATACCTGAACAAGTGGAAAGTGTTGAAAGTGAAGAAAATGCAATACCAGTAAATGCAGATTACGAATAGATTTTAAAATAGTTTAGACAAATAATATAGTTAATTGTGTAAATAAAATGTGATAATTAAAAAATTGAGAATTATTTTGTTAGTTCTTATTATGTTTGGTGTAATATCTAACTAGTATTAGGATTTTTAATTTTCATTCTAAAAAAAGAATAAACTTTCTAGTTGAGAACAGTTTTAATATTGAATGATGTTTTATATTCGTGTTTTTTTTTATTCTAAAAGTAGAATTAATTCTCTAGAATACCTTTTAATTTACATATATAGTTTTTTTACCAGTCATTCTGTATATCTAGATGAGCAGTCCTTTGCGTCTAGTAAATGATAAGACACCGCTATCTTTTGATTTATAATAAGAGCGTCATCACAATGAATAAAAAGATTACACAGAGATGTAAAAATATTTGCTTTACATACAGAAGCCACGATAATATGATTTACATTGACATACTAGCAGAGACCATGGAGTCGTTCACGTATCCACGCTTTTTTTTACCTTTCTTTATCTTGAGCGTTATTTATTTTTACTTTTATTAAGGCAAAAGTGTCACATGCCCTTTGTTTTATAGAACTGCATTTGAAGCTGTAGGCTGTAGGTAATTGTCATTCTAATAAGTTTTGCTTTTTTAGACCTCCCGCAAGAATCCTTCAAGTCCTTACCGTCCTCGAGACAAGGAAACCCCCAAAAGTCATTGTAGTTAAATTTAAAGAGATTATAATTTCTTTGGAAGTGTCTACGGGTCATTGATGAAACTTTCAATTCAATTTGTTTTGATAAGCCAACAAATTTGCTTAAAATGCTATAAAGCATTAATTGTTAGCCTACCAAAACTGAATGTAGAGAAATTAAATAATTACCATTTACATTTTTACTGTAATAGTATGTGTAGACAGATAACTGATCTGTAAGCAAATATTAGATATTACCCATGTTATGTTTAATTCAATTATTTTCAAGTGTAAGACAACAGTAGTAAAACGTGATTTCAGTATCAAAAAGTTGAAACAATGAAAGGGAAGATAATACAGTATGTGTGCTCAACAATTTGTGAGTTTATCTATCGTGTTATTTATTATTTATACATTTTTCTATACTTTACTATTTTAGGAGAATCACTACAAACTGAATCTGAAGTGAAGTGAAGTTCAATTTTTTAGCCCAGAAACTCAGTGACTTTTTATATCCAAAGATAAATCTGAAAACATGATCACTAATGATCAAATTTGTCGTCTTTTTATATATTTATAAATGAACATTTAATTTTGGATGTGAAATAAATTTACTCATTTCCATTGATTAAAAAACTTATTAATAGATGGAAAATTATTTACGTTACTTTCAATTATTTGTTTTAGGACTAATCGTAGGAATTTTTTTCAGTAATAATACCTTGCTTCCAAGCAGGCTTTGGGATAGTCTGGCCGTCTTACGCAATGCCTATACTCCAGGGCGACAAATCACCTATAGGCTATAAGATTTCTGAGAACGAAGCCAGTCTCATCAGCTCTTGCAATTTGCTTACTCCGATGGTTGCGTCGATGTTCGCTGGTACCGTTGCTGATAAGATTGGACGAAAAAAAATGTCCATTGCATGCAATTTGACTCTACTGGTTTGTAGTTAAGTTGTATTTACTTTACTTGCTTGCATGTCACGTGTCATCATTTTGAGGTTGCCGGTTGTACGTTGTACCAGACAATCAAGCAGACAGGATCACGTGAACACGTGTTTGATAGTGAACACGTGCTATCCAATAGCACATAGGTACATATACATAGCTTCAAGCAATTTATTTACTTATTTATAAACTGCTTTCTTCTGCTACTAGAAAGTAGTAATAATAGAAACCGATAACATTAAAAATTTCATTAATATGGCTCAAATTGTCCAGACTTTTCCAGACGAAAATACGATTTATAGCTTTGTGACGCAGATGAAAGTTGCGCGGGTCTAGTAATCAATAAATATTTTCTCATTTTCAGCTATCATGGGTCTTTATAATAACAGCGAAGTCAGTAAGCCAGATATTGGTAGGACGACTACTGTCTGGGGTAGCGACGGGCTGCTACATTATAATCCTCATAGTTTACCTCAGTGAACTCTGCCAGAATTCAACCCGAGGAACTGCCATGTCTATAATCAACTTTCTGTTTTGTCTTGGGTGCATGGTATCCTACACGTTAGGCTGGGTTTGTTCTTATGACGTAGTGTGCTACTTTGTCATGACTCTGTCGGTTCTTTTTTTGGTCGTAATGATCAGTTATGTAAAGGAGACTCCGGTATTCTTAGTTGGAAAAGGAAGGGAGAAGGTAAATTTTTGTTGATTATTAAGATGATATTTAATTAAAAATGCTTTAGGCGCTATATCGTAATCTGAAAGACACGACACGTTCAAAGTCTTTTGAATATTGTTTATTTATATTGATTAAAATTTACAATAAAATCATTACTCAAAATAATAATAATGACATAATCACAATATACATTTATCAAATTGCATTTTGGATGTAACTACATAAAATATTTCTTAACAGTGTACTAAGCCCACAGTTCAGCATACCACAGATTACTGTAGCGCTGATTTTCAGCTGAAGCTCATTTCTACGACAAGACCGAAAACCCGATTACCTAAGTCCTCTCAGTAGGCTCGTTACAAATATAATAAAAGAAAAATAATGTCAATATGTTGTGTAATCAGATAACAACACAATCGTTTATCAAAACGTAAGTGAAATTATGTGCAAATTTACAGGAAGCCTTAAATTCCTTAAAGTTTTATCGTGGTACTTCAACCGCTACACCAGAAATCTTGGAAGAGCTCTCTTATATAAGAAGTCAACATAAGCAGAACAAACAAAACTACGCCAGTAAGTAAGATATACACAATAAAAAAGGTAGCTCTATAAAAAAAAGATAATTTTACTACTAATGTGTACGTATACATTTGTTCAAAGATAAAAAATAATCATTTAATAATGCTACATGCTACATTCCTTTCTAACCACGTAACAGCGTTGATCTCTTTCTTTCATTGAAAATACAGCGCGTTAAAAAGAGACGGCTAGCCTTTCTGTCTGGAAATGGCTAATGAACACGAATGTGAACTCTTTTGTCTTATGAAATCCTAGTACATACGAACGCTACTGGAGCATGGAATGTAGCAAACGATGCAACAACAATGTCCAACCGCCGATTTCTGGCGTTCCATAGATTCACAAAATAAATGTGACCGGTCTTTATTTCCCTTATTTAAGTTACGTTCGTTCTCTCTTGATTTTTTCCAAGAGTATGTAGTGAAGATATAATACATACAACTTATTCCTTCACGGCTTATTTTTTTTCAGGTGACACTGAAAAACCGAGCAAAGACGAAACAGAAAAATTGAACACAGAAAATGATCACACACCAAAACAAAATGCTTGGAAATTAATTCGTAAGTTACGTACATTCCTTACAAGTTTATTCAAAGTAGTTTATATAAGAAAAAATAGAAATTATATTTACTTTTAAATCCAGTTTGTGCCTTACATAGTAATTATATCTATTCCAGTAACAACGACTTCATCTCGTCGCGCTCTGATCAGCCAGATTTTGTTAATGATTTTAACAGTATCCATGGGAATGACAAGTGTCCAAGTGTACGCAGCAAAACTGTTCCAAAGAATGGCTCCCAATTTATCAGCTGATTTGTGCTCAATTATATTAGCACTTGTCTTGACAATTTCAAGTTGTGTAGCCACTTTTCTTTTGGATATGTTTCATAGACGGGTAAGAAAAACTCCTGATTGAAATATAAGAGCAAATTACTAGAGATGTCGATTAACTGTAATTCCTATTGATTATGTTGTCCTAGTTGATCAGTGGTATACTTCTAGTACAGCGTTCCAAGGAAGGCCAAGATCGCTTGATTTCAATACTCCGTGGTCTTATTAACCCAGTTTACTATTTGATAATAATAATTATGTTGCTAGAGCTAATAATAGAGTTAAACTACTTTTAGGCCTTTTATCAGTCCCTGTACTGACTTCTGTCTGTCGTCAATGATTTCAGACTCTAATGATCTCCTCAACATTCATATCATCAGTCTGTATGGCAATGCTCGGCAGTGTTCTCAGATGGCCGTGGGCATCCGACTGGGTGGTGACGATCATTGTCATCGTCTACAGTTTGAGTTACCAAGTCGGACCCTTTAACTTGCCTTTTGTACTGACATCTGAGTCCTTTGGGCCGCAGGTGAGATATTTAACGAATGATTAAAATCTGTGCTGGGTTTTCTTAAGTTTAAGGGTACGTGTAACTTATTTTGATGGAGCAAGGTTGATCGACGACCTGGTCAATGTCGCGGGAAATCACTAATTGTTGTAAATAGCGCAGAACCGGTCATTGTAGTGAAGTTGGAAGGCCTATGTCCACCAGTGGACGTCTACGAGCTGTTGATAATGTTAAGTAAATTTATGCTTGTTTGATCCACCGTCCAAGGATCCTTTATATTAGGTGATGATGAGACAAGGCACAATTGTTAGATTTTTCTTTGAATATACCAGAATACCAATAAATACGATTTGGTCAACTATTGGAACGAAGTTCTTTATCGGGCGTTATTGAAAGGGGTCTAGACGGAAATTCTTATGAAAAAATTGTCACGACACTTTTTTGTTTTAGATGATTATCGCTAGATGGCGCTGTGATTAAAATCTTTTAAAACAATTCCTCATTTTGTTTTATATGATTAATGCTAGATGGCGCTGTGATCAAAATATTTTAAGATTAATAGACAGACGTTTTAAACTAATTATTATAACTTAAAAAAAAAAAAAAAATACAATTCCCTCACTACTTAATCGAAAGGAACTTCGTTCCATCCGGGTGTCCCTTGACACCTCTCAAGTTTTTTTTAACTTAATTGACGCCATATTTTCCTCTAGAACTTTACTTACTCAAATTACCTTATCTATTATTACAGGTTAAAAGTGTGGCTTCACAAATCGTAGTAGCTGCTATGGCCATCTCTAATTTCGTGCAAGTACTAGTTTTCGCGCCAGTGGTTGCTCAAATAGGATTGGATGGAACTTTGTTCGTCTTTGCGGGAGTCGGATTCTTTGCCACGGTATTTTTCCATTTCACAATGATGGAAACTAAGGGAAAGTTATTGGAAGAAGTTGAACAGATGTATGAGAAAGGATTTTTGTATCGTAATAAATGATTTAGAGTAGAGTGCCTATTATTTCACTGCAACTAAATGATGATTGAAATTAATCTGTAAGTATTCTCAGACTGTTCTATGGATGGACTGATTGAAGTGATTAAACAATATTCATTTTAAATTGGTGCCATTTCAAATTAACTATGTGTTAACTTTGAGGTTTGCAATATGTATACGCCGTAATAAATAATATTTATCTTTTCTGTTTTGTTCAATTGTTGTACTATGCTTCTGATGCTCTTCTCAAGTTTTGTGGACATATCAATACTGAATAGGAAGCATAACCTAAATAACCATGCATTACCAAGATTAGTTACATGATGCCAAGAAATAAAGGATGAGTCATAAATTTTGAAAGATCCGTGTTCGTTTGGTTTAATATAATAAATAGCCAAAATATTTTAAATTTTTTCTTCCCATTTTCTATGACTGCTAAGAATATCTTATATGATCTTTGTACAGAGAAGAAAACGTTATCATAATATTATTATCATCATGTTTCTAAGTACATTTTAAACGAGAATTCTCCTTCAAACGATCGGACAAATAGAAAACATTTCAAAAGTCGTAATAACGTTTTGTGTGCATTTTGTAATCTTGTCTTGTTCTCATGATTACGTTGCGATAGGAAAGATATAACCCGAAAGTTCATGATTTTGTATTTAATTAAAATAATTCAATATTATGTAATTAAACAATTAATTCGTTATGTTTATCGGATTTTACGGATTGTTTATGAAGTAAGGTGGAGGAGGGAGGGAGGTTACTGATAAAATGGCACCCAGTGAGGATTACCAACAGTATTATTGCGAAAAGTAAAGGTGTCAGAATGGACTGTAGTCTGTACACATCCTACACATACACACATCATAGTTATAAATAAATATGTGCCAATTAATAAATACGATACGAGGAGGAGGAACGAACGGAAGAAATCAAACGTCACTTTTCCGTAGCACGAAGCAACAATGTACCAGGAGAACATAAAACAGAACTGGTATCATTCGCCCGAACGTGGTCACTGAATGAAACATCGTACGTTGCCTTTTATAAATGTAAACGGATGCTTAAATTGTGTGCCTCAATAAAATGTGAATGAGTTTTTTTATTATTTTTTAGGGTAAATTCGGAAATACCGAAGTTTCGGTCTGATATTTTAATGTTTTAGTACATATTAATTAATTACAATAATTGTATTTTTTTTGTAAGGTTTTCATAAAATAAATTTTAGAATTATACGTTAGATGCATTTGTACAAGAGAGCACGAAGAGCGCATCTAGTAACTGATAAGTCCACTTGAAACCGATATTGATCTAGTTTTGGCTAAAAGCGGTGTCACCAATAAAGTATGTTTACAAAACATTTTAAAACAAACAAAGCTACGTTATACTCTCAATGTCAATAAAGTTATACTCTGGATTAATAATCAATAAATACAAGATGATGATAAATATATCGAGTGGTATTTAATAAAGTATCATTTTCGCATAAGAAAATTTTAGTTTATTGTTACATGTGAAGTGAAACACTTGAAATGAAGGGAATTATAATACAGTTTGTGTGTTCGTTCATTTGTAAGTTATAATTTAATATACTAATTAATATTAAAAAAAATTTGAGAGGTGTCAAGGGACACCCGGATGGAACGAAGTTTCTTTCGATTAATTAGTGAGGGAATTGTAATAAAATTTTATTTTTTTAAGTTATAATAACAGTTATATAGTTATATAATATATTTATGTATAAACTAACTAATTAAAATAACTTAAAAAAATAAAAATTGTATCACAGCACCATCTAGCATTAATCATATAAAACAAAATAAGGAATTGTTTTAAAAGATTTTAATCACAGCGCCATCTAGCGATAATCATCTAAAACGAAAAAAAGTGTCGTGACAACTTTTTCATAACAATTTCCGTCTAGCCCCCTTTCGACAACCCGCCATAAGGAACTTCGTTCCAATAGTATTAAATTAATATATTAAACAGCTGGGCCAGGACTGGTGTAGGTTGTAATTTTAACTGAAGATAATGTAACGGGTCTGATAGATAGTTAATCATAGTGTGTTACGACCTCATTATAGAAGTTAAGTGGATATCGATGATAACAATAATAATTCTAAGATCGTAGTAAGAAGTTGATATTAAATTGTCCTCTTTCAGTAATATTGCCTGGCTTTCTATCAGCCTATACAGTAGTATGGCCATCATACGCCATGCCTATACTTCAGAGCGACGATTCACCTTTAGGATTCAAGATATCGGAGAAAGAAGCCAGTCTCATCAGCTCATGCAATATGCTGACTCCGATGATAACATCCATGTTTGTTGGAAGTCTTGCTGATAAAATTGGACGAAAGGCAGTTGCGATAGGAAGTGGTCTTATTTATCTGGTTTGTAGATTTTTTAGAACGTAGTACTTGCTCAGCTATAAAAATATTATCTATATCTCAGGCTAAGAAGCACAACTACTACTTAGTGATTATAATTCTAAATTTTTATTTTTTGTTTAAGTTATCCTGGGCACTAGTTTTAACTGCAAAATCAGTAAGTCAAATCCTAATAGGACGAATAATCGCTGGGTTGGGGTCAGGCAGTATCATCGTAATTATCGTTTATATTAGCGAGCTATGCCAGGCTTCAACTCGACCCACAGCCACCGCCATGATCAGCTTCTTATTTAGTTCTGGGTCCCTGGTATCCTACTCGTTGGGCTGGGTCTGTTCCTATAATGCAGTATGCTACTTCAGTCTGACCGTAGCCGTGATCTACTTAGTCTTCATGGCCTGTTTCATACACGAGACTCCAGTGTTTTTCATTGGAAGAGGAAAAGAAAAGGTAACCATGATTTTTTTGTATGTTTGTATCAACCTATTAATGCCCCCAATGCTAGGCTCCGATCTTCTCAGTGGAAGGAACAGACAGACGTTTATCAAGTACGGATAAAGACATCACATAATATAATCAGTAGGCTTTTCAATCCTTCTCGAATATGCAGGTATCCTCGCCACGTTTTCCACATAAATCTTTTAACTACATTAATAATTAAGTAATATGCGATGAGCAAGGAACTACACGGACGGTTCTACCGGGCCCTTATGAGCCCCGATGTAGATCAGTTAGCCTCTGTATCTTGGCTACGGTACAGTAACCTCTTCGGAGAGACTGAAGGTTTTGTCTTTGCAATTATGGACGAAGTTATCATGACGAACAACTACCGAAAATATATTCTAAAGGATGGGACGGTCGACATTTGTCGGGCATGTCACCGTCCGGGAGAGTCTATTAGACATATCGTTTCCGGTTGTTCTCGTCTTGCTAACGGCGAGTACTTGCACAGGCATAACCAGGTAGCTAAGATTATCCACCAACAACTTGCTCTGAAATACGACCTTGTTGAAGCCGCTGTACCTTATTACCAGTATTGGCCTCAGCCGGTTCTCGATAATGGTCATGTAACGCTCTACTGGGACCGATCTATTATCACTGACAGGACTATTGTTGCCAATAAACCTGACATAGTGATAATAGATCGGGACGCGCATCGGGCAGTGCTGATCGATGTCACCATTCCGCATGACGAGAACCTTGTGAAGGCAGAAAAAGAAAAACAGCTAAAATATTTGGACTTGGCCCACGAGGTGACCGACATGTGGCGTGTTGAATCGACCATCATTGTTCCGATCGTTGTATCTGTGCACGGTCTAATAGCGAAAAGCTTCGACCGTCATCTTGAGAAGCTTTCGCTCCCCAGCTGGGTAAAGGGCTTGATTCAGAAGGCGGTCGTTCTTGACACGACACGTATTGTGAGGAGGTTCCTCTCTTTTGAGCCCTGACCACTGATGGCTTGGGTCGTAGACCTCGTCTTCAGTGGGCCTCTGTTTTTTATATTGTATTTTTAAATTTTATTCCTTTGTTAATTTTTTTAAAAATATAATGTAAAAAATAAGTGTAAATAAATGAATACAGAAGTAATATTATGATATTATTTAAATGATAAAAAATTATAATAGTAATAATGTCAAATATGGTTAGTAATAGGCAATAATTAAATTTGCAGGAAGCACTAAAATCGTTGAAATTTTATCGCGGAACAAAAATTACTACAGTAGAAATCATGGACGAGCTTGATTATATCAGGAGTCAACATAAACAAAACAAACATGATTTTGATGGTAAGTTGCGAAACAATTAACATAAAAACGAAATCTTTAGATTATAATATATGAGCTGCCCCAACTTTAATTACATCACACAGAAATAATTCAAAACATTAATCTAAACAAAAACTCATAGTTAAACAATAGTAATTTACTGATAACGGGTTCTATACATTTGGCAATAACACTCGTCAGAGCTCTAGACTTCTACATTAAGGCAACTTCTCACAATACGCATCGTTTCAAAGTAGAACACCTTTTGAATCAAGCCCTTTAGTACAGGAGTATTAAATTCGTTTCTGCGGGACCTAAAAAATAATGCTACATACAACGTCCGAGTAACTATAATGGTGTCATGCTCTATCCCTTTTACACGAGTACGGAGTAGTCAATATTAGAAAGAGACAGAGAGCGTATATTGAAAATGACATGTGCCAAATAACCTCCTTCGATGTATGACAGCCTGGTATATACGGACGTCAACCGAGCATAGAATGTCGCAAATGCGCATCGACATCATTGTCGTCGTTGAAAATGAAAGAAAGAGTATAAAGCGAAATTTATTTGTTTCAGAAAAACACAACAGCGAAACTGAAACAATTGCTGAAGAACAAAACCACTTGCCGAGAAAACAAAATGTTTGGAAATTGATTTGTAAGTTTATTAATAGCTAAATCATTTTACAGTGGTCTCCACTTCCATAGGTGTAGGCTGAGTATGCACAAATTTCCAAATAACAATCACAGACGTAGAAACTAGAAAGTAGGGGGGAGATTTTTCACACTTGTTACCATAGATTGTAAATTATAGTTTTTTTTAATTGTTTCAAACACTCGCGATTTTCTACATTTAATATGATGAAAACTGGTTATCGTTGCTTATGAATCGGTGTAAAATGACACTCCATTCGAAAACGAGATAACTTAATAGTTAATAACTTTTAATTTCCTTATTACAGTCACAACAACATCAGCAAGGCGGTCTTTGATCAGTCAAGTAGTAATTACAGTATTAACAGGATCTATGGGAATGATGTGTGTTCAAGTGTACGCTGCGAAACTCTTCACAAGAATAGCTCCTAATTTATTACCGGACCTCTGTTCAGTAGTAATGGCAGTTGTATTGGTAATCTCAAGTTGTGTTGGCACATTCATTGTGAATTTGTTTAGAAGACGGGTAAGAAAACTCCTGAATGAAATTTAATAGCAATGACACTGTCAAGTTAATAAATTAATTTTGCGATTTCATTACGTATTCTTTAAAACCAGCTCGTGGATTAAGTTATTGATATTTTACCGTTATATAGCTTTATCTAGTCTAGTAAATGAATATTGATTAAATTGTTGTGTAAATTTTTAAAATATATTGATTACATACATTCTGATAAAGTTTCAGTAAGATCTTTTAATAGCTTGTGTAACTTGTGTTGCAATGAGTACAATCTTTCATATAATGAAGTACAAGAATGAATGGTTCATTCCTCATTGTTCGTTCATCAGTCCACGTACACAAAAAATAAATATAATAACAACCTTTCAAAAACCGTCACTGTATTTCACGAAAAAAATATCATACACAGGAATGACAACTAAAATTTGATTTCAGACAATAATGATCACCTCGGTTTTCATATCGACATGTTGCCTCACACTCCTCGGGAGTACGTTGCGTTGGTCTTGGGCCTCTGACTGGACCGTGACTGCCATAGTGGTCATCTACTGCGTATTTTTCCAACTAGGTCCTTGTACAATACCATTCCTGTTGGCATCTGAGTCGTTTGGTCCACAAGTAAGTTTGAAAATAGGTTATATAATATTTAAAAAAAATCGTTCAGCAAAGATTAGTGAATGTTAAGTCATAGCGCTCAGAATATTAGTAATCTAGCCCCTTGAACAATTCAATCTAGACTGGCCTTAGATTTGACTTCCAGAGGTTTCTCAGAGCGCAGTACAAGATTAATAAATAATTGTTGAATAACCTTTTTCTTTTGGATTTGCAAAGCGTTAATTTGGGTCTTGGGGACAAAAAAGTTTTGCAAAATGGAACTTTAAATTCATTGTTAACTTGTAATTTACAGATTAAAAGTGTGGCCTCCCAAATAGTAGTAGCTGCGATGTGTTTCATGAACTTTCTACAACTGCTATTCTTCTCATCGGTCATTGCTGGGATAGGTTTAGATGGAACATTTTTCCTTTTCGCCGGCATGGGCTTATTTACGACGGTTGTTGTCTATCTCATAATGAAGGAAACTAAAGGAAGACTATTGGAAGAAATCGAGGAAATGTATGAAAAAGGATTTTTGTATAGCAATAAATGATTATAAATATCTTTGGGATTTTATTTTTTATATTTGCTAAAATTTGATGGTTGTGTTGAAAATTTAGAATAGTGATGTGCTTCGCTCAAATAGATCCGAAACATAAGTAGCTCGAAATGAAGTTATTCACCAATTTGGCTAAAATACTCAACGCTAATGACTATTAAAATAATGATTTTCCTTAGTAGCATTGGGAGACTCTCATGTTTATAAAATACGATGTTTGAGTTTGAGCAATAAATTGAAAAAAAAACTTGAGAGGTGTCAGGGGACACCCGGATGGAACGAAGTTCCTTTCGATTGTGAGGGAAAAGTAATAAAATTTTATTTTCTTAAGTAATAATAATTAGTTAGTCTTCTAGAAGAAGGAGAGAGAGGGAGACAGACCTTTTAAACTAACTAATTATTATAACTTAAATAAAATATTTTGAGCGCCAGCTAGAATTAATCATATAAAACAAAATAAAGAATTGTTTTAAAAGATTTTAATCACAGCGCCATCTAGCGATAATCATCTAAAACAAAAAAAGTGTCGTGACAACTTTTTCATAAGAATTTCCGTCTAGCCCCATTTCGATAACGAATAAGGAAATTCGTTCCAATAATCTTTTCTGTAGTAAATTTAATATCCTCCTTGTAACTAAGGATGTTTCAAATATGAATGCGAATGGTGACCTTTTAACTAAAAAAAACTTAGTATATTTGACTGGTAAATTAGCTGCATTCAGATCTATTATGGAAGAAGAGGGTTGCCTCTCCTTCACCAATTCCCCCAACAAACCGACGAAAATCAAACATATTTGGGCTCATTTGAAAGAGCCTTTACTTTGGCTCTGTCAGATTCAACATTTTACAAATTTTACTGTTACTAGATAAGCGGAAAGTTTAGAAAAATTTCGACAAATTGTTTTGAATGTGAGAAACAAGTATATTTTTTTGATGCGCATTTTCTACACTGTCATTTTAGTAATATTTATAAAAGACATAAAAAAGTAATACTTCATTTAGAACATTCCCAAATAAATAAAGTTTTAACGTAACGTAACGTAACTCTAATTTAAAAAAAAAATTCAGTGCTTTTAGTGCGAAAAAAATTCTCCTTCAAATGATCCGACGACAAATAGAAAACTTTCATGAAGTCGTATCAGAAATGAGTTGCTATGTCATCTTGATGATTATCTACGTAGAGATTAAAGATTGTAAAGATGTAAAGAAAATTTGTTTGTAAATTTTAAAGTTATATAATTTACTGTTTTACTGTCTGGTCGTATAATTATTTTACTGATTATGCTGGTGTTGGTGTCAAGATCGAACAAATCAATAGACAAAGTAGATCCTTAAACTACTTCGAAATTACTTTTGATAGCTAAGTTACAATTACCTTTACTGTACAATTTTACACATAATATGATTATTTGATACATACCTCAGGTAATGGTATCGGGCCATCCAGATTAGGCATTAAACTTGATAGCATAAACATATTGAGGTCCGAGGAAAATGATGACAAACGGAAGAAATCAACGTCACTTTTCCGTAGCACGAAGCAGCAATATACCAGGAGGTCATAAAACAGAACTGGTATCATCGCCCGAGCCCGAGTAGTCATTGACTGGAATATCGTAAGCGGCCTTGTAATAAATACGTGAGAGTTAAAAATATATTTTGATAGTATTAATTGCAATTATGTTTTATTTACTGAAAATAGTAATTTTAATATTTACCTTAATAGTGACTTGTTGGCGTGTTTTACAAATGGTAATAAGAATGATTATAATACTTAAGTAAGTAATTTATTTTTCCAATTTACGAAATTATAAACAAGAGAATCCAGTGTTTAAATCTAGCAACTGATAACTCCACTCGAGACGGTTATCAATATATGTTTTATCCAAAAAAGTTAGCGTCATCAAAATAATACAATATACACTCAGCGCTGAAACAAATGCTAGTAATAAACAAAGCCACTTCACGCTATCAATGTCAATATAGTAATGAGACTAAGAAATTATATAGAATAATATATCTATTAGCATGCAATAAATTAATATTTAACGTAAGGCAATTTTAGTATAAGGTAACTTTTGAAGTGAAACAGTTGTAATGAAGGGGATCATAATACAGTTTGTCTGCTCGTGCATTTGTAAGTAAGCTATAATATAAACATGGAACTGATGATATAAAAAATCGCTGGATATAATTTAGAGACTCTTGAACAGTCATTGTAAAGATAATTCTAGTGAACTATTTTCCTAAGCAGTTTATTATCACGAATCAGCTAGTTATTATTATCCTGAAAAATCATTCGAAATTGTATTTCAAATTGACTTTGATCGTCAGATAAACAGTGTTCTCTGTAGCAACCCATTACTGCCCACTGTTGGGCTCAGGTCTCCTCCGAAGAGGGTTTAGGCATAGTCCACCACGCTTGCCCAGTGCGGATTGGGGACTTCACATATCTTCAAAGGATTTTTAGAACCCTTTTCCGACATGCAGGTTCTCGCGATCTTTTCCTTCACCGTTTTTAGTCTGTGGTGTTGTGAAAAATTGCACAAAAATCTTTTTCACATTTAGATTTAGAGGTACAACCCGGCCGGATATGAACCCGCGACCTTCCAATCAACCACTCGGCCACCACGACTTAACAGTGTTCTCAGTAGACAAATGATGGTGTAAAAGACGTCGTTTGTGCTAAAGACCTCGATCGAATTGGTTGAAGAACGATAACTTGATATTAAACTAGAAACATGGTTTCTTTCAGTAATAATACCTGGTTTCCTGTCAGCTTTTACAGTAGTATGGCCGTCTTACGCTATGCCTATACTTCAGAGTGACAAATCACCTTTAGGATACAAGATATCTGAGAAAGAAGCAAGCCTAATTAGCTCATTCAATATGCTGACTCCAATGATAACCTCAATGTTTGCTGGAACTGTCGCTGATAAAATCGGACGAAAGACAATTGCCATAGCATGTGGTGTTTTTTACCTGGTTTGTTTAAAGTATTTTATTTCAAGAAAGAAAGCCAAAAGATAGTTCTGTTATAGTCTATCATTTCTTGGCCAGGCGCACTGAAAACATACAAACAGTAGTGTCGTAGAATTGTTTACCCATTTAAGTGACAAAATTAAATGGTCATACAACTTAACAATATTTTAAACATATGGTTTGCGAAAAATTTTGGTATAAAATTATGTTAATGAGACTATTATATTAATATAAATATTTTTACTGTTTAAGATATCCTGGGCACTGGTTCTAACCGCAAAATCTTCGACTCAAATTTTAATAGGACGGATGATCTCTGGGTTGGGATCCGGTAGCTCCATCATTGTAGTCATCGTTTACATCAGCGAGTTGTGCCAGGCTTCCGTTCGACCTACGGCCGCTGCTTTGATCAGCTTCTTTTACAGTTCTGGGTCCCTGGTATCTTACACATTGGGCTGGGTTTGGTCCTATAACGCCGTTTGCTACTTTAGTATAACTGTATCTATTATTTTCTTAGTCATCGTAGCTGTGTTTGTCAAGGAAACTCCAGTATATTTCATTGGGAAAGGAAAAGACAGGGTTTGTACATTTACCTATAATTATTACTATAGTAGGAGCTATATTTATATGGACATTCATTTTAAAACTCTAATATTATAGTAAAGTTCCCTATAAGTTTGTTAATTTTAATTTCATTTCGGCACGCAAATGAGACAATTGAAGGTCACTTTATTTACAAAATGCGTTTATTTCAATTTAAATTATCATAGTAAAACATCTGTCTTCAAATATTACTGTAGAGCCATGAATAATCATTTGCATACAACTAAGTAACGTTATATCAAAACATGAAAACATATTATTTATTGATAAAATATAATTATGAATTATGAGTTTTCATAATCATTACTTTTGCAGGAAGCATTAAACTCTTTAAAATTTTATCGAGGCACTTCAACAACTACACAAGAAATCATGGACGAGCTCACTTATATGAAAAATCAACAGAAACAAAACAAACAAATTGCTGCCCGTAAGTTTCAAAATAAAATTCAATTAAAATAATTGTATGAATAATAACATTGTTTTAAAATGCTAGTTACTACGTTCATGTCAGGCAGTTAGTTATGTATTGTCTCGTTTTCTCATGCACAGAGTATGTACATTAAAGAGAGATAGTCGAGGTCACGTCGAAAGCGGCATATGCAAAAATAACTTCCTTCAATGTATGATCGCCTGGTACAAACGGACGTCAACGGAGCATAGAATGTCGGAAACGAACAAGCGCATGGTTGGGCAGCGGGCGCGTAGGGCAAGTTGCGCATCCATCCGTGCATTGATGATTTCTATTTTGTTTCAGACAAATACAACATTGAATCAGAAATAATTGATGATGAACAGGAGATCAATAGGACAGAAAATGCTTGGAAATTGATTTGTAAGTTGTAAAAGAGTATAGTGCTTTTGAAACGATGGCCATTTCTACCGAGTCATAAGTAGGACAGAATATGACCTCAATGACCTGATTAAATAAGAACTACTAATAGATCTCTTCATTACAGTCACAACAACACCAGCACGGCGCGCTCTGATTAGTCAAGTAGTCATAATGGTGTTAATGGTATCTATGGGAATGATGTGTGTTCAAGTCTATGCTGCAACGCTATTTACAAGAATCGCTCCGAACTTATCGCCAGATCTCTGTTCCGTAATTCTAGCACTTGTGTTGGTGGTCTCAAGTGTTGTTGGCACTTTCATCGTGAGTTTGTTCAAAAGGCGGGTAAGAAACTCCTGAAGAATTTGTTATAGCAATTATTCTTTACTAGATTTAATTTATGTGATGCTTAAAAATATGATTTCAGACGATAATGATTACTTCAGTTTTGATATCATCCTGTTGTATTACACTCCTCGGGAGTACGTTGCGCTGGTCTTGGGCCTCGGACTGGACGGTGACTGCCATAGTCGTCATCTACTGTTTCTTTTTCCAAATTGGACCATGTACTGTGCCTTTTCTATTGGCATCCGAGTCGTTTGGTCCCAAGGTAAGATTGTAAACTGGCTTTTGTAGAGTATAAGGTAAGGGAAAATATGTATTATGGTCCCAACATCGCATTAACTTGCAAGAGGTTTTTATTGCGAATTTACCGTAAAATTTTGTTTCCCTTGACCTTAAGTCAATGTTTTTTGTAGGCGTCCAAAGTCTTCAATGCAGCACAACAAATTATCGACCGGAGATTTTAAATTAGATTGTTATTTTTCAGGTTAAAAGTGTGGCATCTCAAATTGTAATAGCTGCGATGTGTTTCGTGAACTTTCTGCAACTATTATTTTTCTCAACCGTCGTAGCTCAAATAGGCTTAGATACAACTTTCTTCCTTTTTGCGGGTATTGGGTTCTTTGCAACGGTTGTAGTCTATCTCATAATGAAAGAAACTAAAGGAAAACTCTTGGAGGAAATCGAAGAAATGTATGAAAAAGGATTCTTGTATCGTAATAAATAGTTCAAACATAAATCACAGAGTTTTATTACTAAGTGGGACACTAATATTGTTACTTTATGAAGCAGTTTAAGAAACTTTTATTATCCTGAGTTAAATAAATAAACATTTTTAAGTGAAGTTAAGTGAGGTACATAAATCTACGAGTTATGCACTTCTTACATTCATTCAGGCGTGTCCCATCACTAAAAATTGATTTCAAATGTCAAAATCTCGAATCTGTCAACTGTCAATTACAGAAAATGTGTTTTGATTGTGTGATTCGAATTGGATTTGAATAATTCTTATTATTTCAATGAATTGCTTCTTCAATTACAACTAATTGAGCTAAACATCGATGAATTAGCCCTAATTCACCTACAACTACCCTTTTCTTCCTTAGTTAGTGTATAATCCATTCAAAATGGGTCTGTTATCGGACCCAGAGTATGGTTCAGCGAAATGGGTAAAAATCTTAAAGAAGGTTCACCGTCCACTCTGCTTCCTGGGCTATGCTGCTGCCCTGGTATGGTTTGTGATGTTGGCCAACCGGGAGTTTAATAATGACACGTATTTTTCTGAAAATGCGCTTCTTCCCGGCCTTGTAACGAACGAATTCAACGGCGAGTATTCGGCGAAGCAGTATCTTAGTGAATTTGAGCAGGAATTGGAGGTTAGTACTACCCCATAGTTCGTGTATAAGCTCATGTATTGTTGGCCGTTCAATAGCCAAAGCAATCAAGCTTGGTCATTTTGTACCCTCAGATTTTATAGGCAAACCAATCTTGGGCGAATATTTACAGCCTCCTTCCAACAGCATTAATAACTTAGAAAGTAATACTGACTGTTTCACAAGTATTTCCATAAGTTTTAAAATGTACTGTTGTTTCCTTAAATAAATAAATAAATATCTTCAAAACTTGATGGTAATTTAAACTGAATCAAAATAGAGATAGATAGATTTTGATAACTATTTTTTTCATGTCATCACTCCTCTGCTGTCTTCAATCCAATTTGTACTAGCTGCCTTTTGGGGACACAGTATTTCTAGTTTAGATTTTAGTGTTCTAATGTAATGGTGTGTTGTGTGCTCAACAACTTTATTCTTTCTTCCATTTAATTATTGCATACTCTGTGATATTTAAAAATCCCTGCATCTTCATCTTTTATAGCATAGTTTTAATAAATTTTCAGGATAAATACTATAACACTGATGAAATGCCGGTCCCGTGGTTAGTCGGCAAGATGTCACAACTTCATCTAGAGGTCTACACACACAACTTTGCACTGAATTATCCATTGGGACAAGGACAGGTATAAGATACTAATAATATAAAGAGTGTAAGGATGTATTTTTAGATTTATCGAGGAAGGTTATAGGCTATATTTTATTTTCAAAACAATTAGGGATCCGTATGAAAACATCGAATATGTAACACGAGGTGAATAATCGAAATACTATTTAAGCGTACGCTGCAAAAACTATTGACTGTAGAACAAAATGATGTACCACGAGTTTTAGGTCTTAGTTAGACAAACAAAAAAGTCCGCGACAGCATATATCTAACTATGATAGTTTAGTCAGATAACCACTTTTATGTTTATAAAAATAATATTTCGTCCCGAGATTGAATTTAACGTGAAATGAGTATCGTTATATTTAGCCAAATTAAGTATTATATTATCAAGAGTATTAATGTAGAAGTAAATTACTTTTTGTTTTCTTCCAATCGGACTTTTCGTTTAGAAGTTATCACGAGTACATAACGCAATGAATATGTGGGTGCACTTTGGGCCGCCCAAATAATAACGCGACGGCATTGCGAGTACTGTTTGAACCCCTTTGTAACGTAGACGAAGTTGCGCGGGTCAGCTAGTTCTTTAATATATAACAGAATTGTAAAGTAAAATATGCATTTTCATCATCATAATCACCATCTATAGTGGATATCTTACCATATGCTTGTATACCTACGAGGAAATACAAAAAAGATATTCCCAGTGAAGTTACGTTAGACACTATCTATTAATGTCCACTGTCATCCTTCTTATTCCCAGGTATACAAAGGTACTAATGTATACGGTATTCTGAGAGCAGCCAGAACTCCGTCATTGGAAGCTCTGGTAGTTTCTGCACCATTCAGACCCCTGTCATCACACCAGAAGAGTACCGCTGCGGGCATTGCACTGATGCTGGCTTTTGCCGAGTTTGCAAGACGTAAGTATAGGCACTGTAATAATTTTACACTTAAATCAAATTGCTGTTTGTTAGTCTCTCTAAAACTTGAGAATGATTGAACATATTTGGCTTTGGAAGCCCTGGGAAGGTTTCTAAGGTGAGACAATTTACGAGAACACTCTGATTTAAATGGGTAACAAACATGGATGGAATTTATTATTTGGTTCTTACTATGTAAGAAGATGTAGGGTTCATACTTATTTTATTTATCCTTTTCAGCACAAAAATATTGGGCTAAAGACATAATATTCCTAGTCACGGAACATGAGCAACTAGGAATGCAGGCATGGTTAGAAGCTTACCATGGTCTCCAGAGCGATGCAGAAACATTCTATACATCTCTTGGTAGTTTCTGGGCGCCTGGTACTTCGAATCTTGATTTGACAAAGTTTTTCCCTGGATTCGATTGGTTTGGAGCACGAGAGAAATGTTTAAATCCTGGAGAATTGAAAGGAAGATCTGGATCCATCCAGGCTGCCATTAATTTGGAATTTCATACACCGAAAATAAGTAAGTACAGTTGGATACAACTCTTGGTAGGATCTGGGTGCCTGGTACTTTCCCATTTTAAAGATCTTGACTAGCCATAGTTTCTTTATTTTATTTATTTTTCTTTGTTTTTCAGAATATGTGGAAGTTAAAGTTGAAGGATTAAATGGACAACTACCAAATTTGGATCTTGTAAATTTAGTTCACAAACTTTGCGTGAAGTCCGGCATACATCACTCTTATAAAAATAGGTTAGTACAATTATATTTTAGTTTGTCCACAAAAAAAATATTATTAGTATTTATTAATTTAAGTTATGTTTCAGTTATTCTTGGATACGGAATAAAAACAAAATGGACGAATGGGTAAACAATTTCTGGACAATGATGGAAATGGTTACCACACAAATAGCTGGGGTATGAATGCTGATTATTATTATAGTACTATCAATAATAAAGTAAAGGTGACTATTAAAATTGACGGACCCAAAAATAAAATAGAACATATTTTTTTTATCCCAAATTTCAAATCATAATCGAATTTGAATATTTTACTTTAGAAAGACTCACATTTACACTTCACAATAATTTTTCTTCGGTATTTTTGTATTGGTCTACCAATTTCATTTTTTTATTTTTTTGGCCCATAGCAAAAAGAGATCGGATCTACTTTTTAAATAGTAAAAGAACGTGGCTTCTACAATTTTCCGAAACAACTCGAATAGAGTGACAAAGAAAACAATATTTATATGTCTCACACATTCTAGAACGTTTGTAAAGTCTCAAGTGAGAGAGATAGCACTATATCCCCATCTCACTCACACACTTTTAGAGCATTCTCTACTGTATCATTTAGGTGCCCAATGGTAACCACGGTCTATTCCACCGTTTCGGCATCGAGGCTGTCACTCTAGAAGGCCGTGACGCGAACGATGATGGCCCCGCCCCTCGCGTGACGTCACTTCCCCCCGCCACCTACCACCGGCTCGGGGTCGCGTTGGAGTCGACACTGCGATCTCTCAATAATCTATTGGAAAGGTTTCATCAGAGCTACTTCTTCTATCTTCTAGCTGCGAGCGATCGGTTCGTGTCTATAGGTAAGTGTGACGACATAAGTAGTCGTGAAGGGGAGGAACCCACATTCCTGTTTGTTCCTCTAAATTGTATTTTAAAAGGTTTACGCTCAGTTTTGACACCACTGGCTAAAACGGTAAAGAAACTGCACTGATGCAAGGAAAAGTGAAGAATTTAGCATTTCGAAGTTTTATGTGAAGCCATACTGGACAACGCCATATTACCTACAGGGTGGATCTGTAACTTGTACAATCTGAAGTGGTGTGAACGACCTGTCGATATGAAACTTAAAACCAATTTTATATAAGTCTTTTTTCTCTTGTCTGTGGTAATAAAAGTAGGTCTAAGTTAAAGTTCGACAGGTCATACGGGGTGAAGCTTCAGCTGGTCCAAAGTTACAGAACCACCATGTATAGATGGGTTAGGTCAGGTTAGGTTATGTGATTAATTGCATGAGTTTAATGTTCTTTTTTGTTCAAAGGACAATACATGCCAAGTTTATGTCTAATGTGTGTGGCAATGTTAATCCGCGCTCTGGCATTATGGGTCACCATACAAAAGAACGATGACGAACAAAAAAACAAACAAACACTCAAAAATAAAGAGAAGAACAGCAATTCAGAGTCTGAACTACCAGGAGACCAGGATTCCGAAGAATTAAAAAGTACAGATAAACTAATAGAGAAAGAAACAAAAAGTAATTCTGAATCTGAAGTACCAGGGGACCAGGAATTTGAAAAGGTTCAGAAGCAACAAACTGAATTGAACTTCAGTATGGTTAATATTGGGGCCAACTATTTGTTGGTGCATTTATTGGGTTATGCTGTTATGAATTCACCAATATTGTTCACGCAAATCGGTAAGTGAATAGATAATAATCTATTTAAAGAAAAAAAAAAGACAAGCTTTTAAGATCCTGGAAGTCATGTAGAAACACAGTGTTAGCCAAGACAAGTTAAATGAGCCCAAACACGATGAGTCTTATCTTGTTTAGTACAGGAGTTTCTGTGGTTACCTCTGTGTGCGAATATCGTTCGAATCGAATCGAATCGAATCGAATAATCGAATTCGATATAATAATTCGAATTTCGAATAGTATCGAATTTGACTACGACGATGCATCGGAAATAGGACAAGTATTTGTATTTTGTAGATAATATCTTTAATGGGCTAGATGTCTACAAAATAGTTTTCGATTCAACTTTCGTAAGAACGACGAATAATTCGTGAGTTCGAATTATTCGCACACCCCTAGTTACCTCCCGAACTATTGTGACAATTCTCAAAAAAAACATCTACATGCAAAATTTTATCTCAAATAAACCGGGAAGTTGGTCAAATTAACTTGCTGCTACCCGAACTTACATTGACAGCGATATTTTACGTGTATTCCAGGCTCCAAATACTTCGACCAGCCATCAGAAGTATCCGTCTACTACGGTTTGATAATAACTTCAATAATCTGCACCGTAATAACTCCATTCATGCCCCGGTTATTACGCAAGGGACCCATAACTTACGAGGAGCTGTCTCTAGTCAACATATTGGTTCTGATAGAGCTGGCCACGTTGTGTCTTACTGTGGGAATGCATAACTTCCCGCTTGGGTTGGCGATAGCAACTGTTTACACTCCTGTCGCCCTGGTAGCTGGAGTTGTTGTTAGAGGGGCTGGGAAGAAAAGGTAAGATCTTTTTTTAGGTTTTAGTTTCTTTTTTAAATCAATGATTTTCTTTGACTATCTGGCAGACAATAAATTTCTGTTTTAAAAAGTCATTTTCCCGTATCTTTTACAACCAACCTTCTTCTTGTAAGGGGTGGCCATATGAAGTTTGCATTTTCCAAAAGTTCGACTGTCATGTTGGCTGTGTGGCATGTTGCGCCATCCTGTTGAAACCAAATGTCGTCCATGTCATACTCCTCAACTTTTGGAATTAAAAATTCGTGTTCGCATGGCACGGTAACGCTCGCCATTGACCGTAACGGCGGCTCCTTGCTCATTTTCGAATGATGCCGCCGGACCAAAACTCACACCAAACCGTAACTCTTTGTGGGTGCATTGGCTTCTCAATGGTGACGTGTGGATTTTCCGACCCCCAGATAGAATAATATTTTTATTACAAAAATGAAAACGACCGACTTCCTCAAGCATAGCACAAAAACTACCACTTAGATCTTTATCAAATTTATATAAGATAATGCTCAAAATGTCTGCTTTCTAACAAAAAAAGAATCTTCCAAATCGGTTCATATTAAAATGAAATACACGCAATAACGCATAGCAAATCGTGAAATTTTGTCCGTTAAAAATACACATTTTTAAACATACATCCAAAAGTATTAGTTCGATCTTTAAAAAAACCAATAGGACCTAAGTTCAGCCATTACCTTTCATCTGACACCAGAATCATTGGTCCACCCAAACTAAAATTATCGAGGAAAAAACAAAAAAAAATTGGTTGCCTGTAAAGTCGGTATACGGGCGAAAGTTTTACGTGACAACCACTCGGGCATGGTTAGCCCACCTAAGAGCGAGAGAGACAGACAGACACGCGTGCCTCTCACTCGCTCTCATTGTGAGCGCATAACGTGAGCGGAGCGTAACGCAGTTTCTTGAAGTGTCACCCGGCAAACCAATTTATAAGACGTCACGTCGAAAAGAAAAAAAATACAGACGAATTGAGTACCTCCTTTTTGGAAGTCTGTCAAAAACTTTGTTCAAACATTACCTTTAATTTTCGTAAAATCGTCAATAAAACGATATGTTTGTGTCCAGTGCGTTCGTGAGTTGGTGCGTGCGTGGCGTGTGCTTGTGCGTGTCGCCGGTGTGCGCGGTGTCGGCGTGCGTGTGCGCGTACGGCGCGGCGCGGTACGGCGCGGGCTGGGGCGCGGGGAGGGACGCCGCCATGCAGGCGCACATGTTCGCCGTCGCTGACAGCCTGGTAACTATCCTATACTACACATTAGCTGTTTCGTTTTGAGATCCACTTGCTGCATTTCCTGGTAGCCTGGTAACTAACACATCATAAATACACTCTTATAAAATGAAAAATTCGAGGTTTACTCTTTTGACTTTTAATCACAATATATTAAAAACCCATACTCCGTAAATCTAATATTATTAAGCTGAAGAGTTTTTTTGATTTTTTGAACTCCCTAATTTCAACAACTGGTCCAATTTGAAAAATAATTTCAGTGTTGGATAGAGTATCGAGGTTATCGAGGATCCTTTTGAATATCAGACGATGTTGCACTGTATTTTTAGTTAAGAATCTACAAATTATCACTATCTTCAGAATAAAAGTATGTACAAAATTACACTGAAAAAGTAAAATAGAACTTCCTTTCGATTAAAAGATATCTTATATTTTTTTTCCTAACGTAACGCGTGATAAGGAACGTGTTTTAAAAGATTTTGATCACAGCGCCATCTAGCGATAATCATCTAAAACAAAAAAGTGTCGTGACAATTTTTCGTAAGATTTTTTCCGTCTTTTGGACGTCAACCCCCTTTCACAACGCGCGATAATGAACTTCGTTCCAATTATTTTTACTTCATGGTACTCACATAACACTTTACCCATTCATTATTTGATAAATTTCAAACTAAAGTGAACCAAGTTATTACAGATATAAATTTACTTTACTTATTTTGATGTCATTAAACGTTTATTAACAATGTCCCTTTTCATTTCAGATTTACGGTAACTGGTTGTTCAACGTGGCCACTTCACTACTGTTTCCAATCTGGATTATATTCTGGCAGATTGTGTGCAATAGCGTCGAGAAGACTTAACTCTTCACACCTATGTCATCCTAGTACAATATTATGTTATTTTATGCAATAAAGACTGTATTAATTATACATCTTTCTTTTCTTTATCAGAAAATGTTTTTTGAAGGTAATCGGATTTCCACCTGTCCCGTACGTGGGGTATGTGGAAGTCGAACCGCACTAAAACCTATTTGGATTGTGGGATGCAACGCTTTGCACGCCAACTACGTATCGCCTCGTCATCCTGAAAAAATGTTTAGGATAATTCAATCATTTTACTAATAGTTAATTTAAAATTATGTATTTCTTACTAGAGTTTCTGAGATAATAAAATTTAATAATCTTAATAAAAATTTGGAATTAAAATCATCGTTGCATCTTGTGCAGTAGTACAGTTCTTAAGTAAGAAACCCTTTCAAAAAACTGTGTGCGTGTAGGTACTAGTGTACACACGTAAGAAGTGAAACGTTTTAAGGCCTTATTTTTCGCAAAATGATCTATATGCAACTTTCCAGAAATTGATTAAATAAAGTTAAATTAGATAAAGTTTAAACAAAAGGATTTTATTATCATAGACATGAATACAAATAATACAATTATTTCACTTTAACTTTTTGCTACTAAGATTATTACAGCATTTCATTAATTGTAATCTAATATCTAATATATATTATAAAGGCGAAAGTTTGTATGTATGGATGTATGTTTGTTACTCTTTCACGTAAAAACTACTGAATGGATTTGAATGAAACTTTACCACAATATAGCACATAACACATAGGCTACAATTTTTGAACCCCTTTGTAACGCAGACGAAGTTGCGCGGGTCACCTAGTAGAATCATAAAAACTTCATCAATAAAATTGTAGTGCCAGATCTTGCGCGAGATGGTGCGTAACGGAAAAATGTGACAGTAATTTTTTTCCAACGCCAATAAAGAAGTTTCACTTCAACAACACTGTAAAACGAAATGGTATTATGAAACAAGGAAAAAATAATACATAATTAAAGTCGTTCATAAACTTGAATTTTTATATTGTATGTGATGTAAGATAACAATTTGATAACGTAAGCTTGGGATTAAACTGTATCAAAGTAAATGATACTCATGATGTATAGGAAAATTCACATGTTATCTGTGTAGGTGTGGTCAAAACTATTTGATTGTGACGTCATTTGGACCTGACCTTTAGCAAGCATTCGTATTTTGTCCAATACATTTCTTTAAACCAGCTGACGAAATGATGGTCCTGGCTTCTGACCATAAATGTATTCTGACAGAATTTACGATGTGGTAATGAACAGTACTTGGAGATTGCAACATTACATTATTACGTACGTGGTAAGAACCAGTTCAAAATGCATGAAAGTATCATAGAAAACCGCGAGTGTTTGAATAACTTTATTACATTATTTTTCTAAAATAAAAGTAGACTAAGTTACTCCTTATTACATCAGCTACTTACCAATAAAAATCTTTAGTAATAATGTAATCTTAGATCGATAACAAGATACACATACAATCAGAACAGCATACCAACATCAAAACTGTGTTTTGATCTCAGTGCCCTATGTCTAGTTTGCACTAGGCGTAGCTAAAGTTTTGACTACTAAACCCTTCGCATTACTATCCAGTACAGTACAGAAGTGACCGGTGTTTAGCAAGATCAACTTGCAGCAAACAACATTTTTAATGAATTAATTTCAATTAAAGACATTCAATCAAAATCATGAGGTATATTTATTTATCTATCTTCTAATATTATAAAGCTGCAGAGTTTGTTTGTTTGAACGCGCTAATCTCAGAAAGTACCAGTCCGATTTCAAAAATTCATTTCATTCACTGTTGGAATGTCCATTTATCGAGGAAGGTTATAGGCTATATTTTATTATGAAAAAAAATATGAATATATCGAATTTGTAAGACGAGGTGAAATATCGAAAACCTATTTATGCGTACGCTGCAAAAACTGTTGACAATAGAACAAAATGATGTACTACGGGTTTTTAGGTATTAGGCAGATCTAAAAAAAAGTCTACGAGAGCATATATCTAACTATCATAGTTTAGTCACAATAACTGCTTTTATGTTCAAGAAAAAAAAATCGTCCGAAGATTTAAATTACGTTAAAATAGTATCGTTATATTAATCCTTATCCAAATTAAGTATTATGTTATCAAGAGTATCAATGTAGACGTAAATTACTTTTTGTTTTATTCCAATCGGATTTTTCGTTGAGAACTTATGACGAGTATAAAACGCAAAAAAATATACCCGACACGGACCGCGCAAATAACAACATTGCGAGTACTGTTTGAACCCCTTTGTGACGCAGACGAAGTTGCGGGGGTCATCTAGTACTGTATAATTTACGAGTATTAATATAGCGTATTCGCCTTAAAAACTTAATAAAATTCACCAATATATTTCAACAGGACTGTGCCATCTGTAGGGCATTTAATTCCAAGTCTATAGTCCTTATTTACAAAGATAAAGTTACTAAAACCGACAAGGAAAACTTGAAACTTGAAAGAAAAGAGTCGGTGTCAAAATACCATAATTGTTTTTGTAAATAAAATAAAACTGGTAAAACATTGTGCAATTGCTATGAGATTTGAATTTGCGTGATCTTCTCTAGATAGGTAATCCCTATTAAAATACATTTTAGGGTTCCGTAAACCAAACATAAAACCTTAAACCATTTCGCCATCGTTTCGGCAACCTTCCGTTTAAGGTTTTCTCAGAAAAAACAACAATGCTCTGGTTTTGCAATGAAGGAATATCTATAATGCCTAAGAAACTGAAGAAAAAATACTTAATTTTCTTGTTTACGTAATAAGTACATCGAGGAAGAAGTTTTAAATATTAATTATGGTTTTTCCGTCTAGTGATCCTAGTATAAATTGTTATATTGATTTTTTTTGATAATAATGGGCGGGCCACTTGTGTAGGCCATCTCACCAAAAACTACTACTGAAATAGGCATTGCAGAGGTTCATGAGCGACGGTAACCGCTTACCATCAGGTGGGCCGTATGCTCGTTTATCTACCTTGCAATAAAAAAAAAATAAAATAAAAAAAAAATAAAAGTATCTGAAAAATTCATGTTTTTTTTTTGCGTAACAGATACACGAGCTTACGGCCCACCTGATGGTAAGCGGTTACCGTCGCTCATGAACCTCTGCAATGCCAGGGCAAAGAGGGGCCGTTATCTATCACCTACCCATACAGGACTTTTCTTAAACCTCGTTTAAAGACATTCAACTCGTTTAAGTTTGGCATTCAGGATTGACCTAGTGTGGGGCGAGACGTGATCGTTGACGTGAACGCGTCCCGTCACCTCGCCCAATCTCTTGCCGGGTTCTGTCCTCGGCCGGAGTTCGGACGCTGAGCGTGAGCGGCAGGTTCCTCCTAAAAACTTTTAAACTTGAAATTGATTTCTATTCTATAATTCTTATAAAATGAAAATCATTTAGTTAACTGTTAAGCAGAATTATAGCGTGCACCAAGATCGGTAACAAGGCGTTTCTTTAGGTAGATACTGAACCTTTTACTTCGTGTTTTCTGAAATGCACTCAACTACATTTAATTATTATATTTGCCAAGTATTATACAGATTTAGTTCTCAGATAATAAGCTGAAGATGAACCAGATTATGTTTATTTCAATCATTGTTATTCCGAACGCCATCCAAAGTACTACTTTTAGTTTTTATATCTTTGTGTTCTGTTATAATGGGTATTTGGGTTCAAGTTGGGAGCACGGCGATAAGTGAGTTTTATTTTTACTTGTAATTGCAGTGGAATCTAACAAAACAATAAATTATACCTAGTATGGGGCGGCGTGACGGGAGAGTGCCGAGGGCGTAACGCGTCGCGCTGTTTCTCATAAACCCGTGCTGGGTTCTGGCCTCAGTCGGGGTTCGGATGTTGAGTGTGAGCGGTTGGAGGTTTTAGTGCGGTTCAACTCCCACATATTACCGGATATCAGAAATCCTCTAACCATCCTATTTCCTCCAACTGAAAGAAAAAAAAAGTATACAGGGGGACACTGATAATGAAAAAAAAAGTTTAATCGATTCCGACAAAAAAAGTGGTTCCAATTTAAATGTCAACAGAACATACAACCCACTTCGGTTTGGAGAAGGTTATTTTAATAATATCCACCTTGTATTTGTATATAAATCCCAAGTAAATACACAATAAATACACTAGAATTCTCTCATACAATATAACCTAGAAATCTACATTCAAATTCAATATATTCCGTTCCAAATATTGACGTTCTGATAACAGTTAATACAATCTAAAATCCTGTTTGTCAGTATGCCTGCTGTGTGCCAACATGGGTGTGATGTTCACATGGCCGTCGTCGACTCTACTCCTCTTCCAATCGAACTCCACGACGCTTCATCGAGTGGTCACAGAGACGGAGGTCGCTATGTTAGGAAGCTTATCATGTCTTGGAGCGTTAATCAGCACTCCTTTTGCCGGCATGGCAATGGATAGATTCGGGAGGAAGAATATATGTGTACTTTCCTGTCTTCTTGGAGTGGTAAGAGGCTTAGATATATGAAACGTTCGACTTTGAATAGTTGATGTAGGATAGTGGATACCATCACATAAAATGATGGCCTACCTCTATAATGCCAGAGCTTTGAGGTTTATTTTGGTCAGGAGTTACCCATTACTATACGAGACTTTTCTTAAGCCTCGTTTAAAGAGGAACATGTCATGGCGCTCCAGGAACACCGAAGATATTCATTCCAAATCGAGATGGTATGAGGCAAAAACGATCTTATGAAAAGGACTGTAGATGAACACAGCAGTTCCAAGTGGAAGCGATGAGCATTACTCTTTAATACCAGTGTTAGTTAGCTTTTTTGTCAAAAACGAATACACGTTTTTAGTAGAAACTCAGCCGTTACGCTGTTTAATTTTTACAGATATCATGGGCGATTATAGCACTATGCAACCGCGTAGAAGTGGTCCTCGGTGCTATATTTCTGACAGGCTTTTGTGGTTGTTCGTTCCTAGTAGTACCAGTTTATATAACTGAGATATGTCAAACGTCGATCCGTGGTGCCATGACGTCTGGAAGCATGGTGTTCTATGGAGTTGGGATGCTGGTTTCATACATCATGGGAGGGTATATGGATTATAATACGATGGTGTATACAAGCTTGACAATAGCGGTAGTGTCTACGGCGTCCATGATGATTTTGAAGGAGACTCCCGTATGTTTACTGGCGAAGGGATTGGACGAGGTGAGTGAGTATTGTATAATTAGAAATGTTATTAGGAATCATTTTAATTAATGAAAGATCAGACTTCACATTTTATGTCTTTGTAGTTTTATTTGTACCTTTTTTTTTTTTAGTTACCAGGAAATCACCTGATCCCCGCCCGCGGGGCGTGGGGCGGGTACGTGGGAGTTGAACCGCACTAAAACCTCCAACCGCTCACATTCAGCGTCCGAACCCCGGCTGAGGCCAGAACCCAGCACGGGGTTATGAGGGACGGCGCGACGCGTTACGCCCAAAACACTTTTACCCGTCGCGCCGCCCCCTCCGGACGCCGAACCGGCAGCCGCCGGCGATACGGCCACCGGTTCTCTCGGTCGGTTCATTTGTACCTACATTTTTGCCTTATAACTTGTAGTGATAGTATAAAACTATCAACTGAATGTAATAGTGGATTCAGCATGATATTCTTGACATTTTTATGTGGTGGATATCATATTTGTTTTCAATCTGAGCTTGTTGATGTGTAATGACTGATTGTTACATATAATATGTTTCAGGAAGCTGCAAAATCTTTAGCGTTCTACCGAGGACTGAGACCTGACTCCAAAGAAGTGGTAGACGAGCTAAACATCATCTGGAGATCATTGAATCCAGAATTGGACAGTCCTGGTTAGTATCTGCCTCTGTCACTGGTACTCAAGAGACCTCAGAGATCTCAAAAATATAGGACATTTAGTCACAAACCTACGGTAAATTTTAATCATTGAGCGCTACTTTATGACAATAAAAAACTTGAGAGGTGTCAAGGGACACCCGGATGGAACGAAGTTCCTTTCGATTAAAAGATATCTTATAAATTTTTTTCCTATTTTTTTTACGCGCGATAAGTAACGTTGTTTTAAAAGATTTTGATCACAGCGCCATCTAGCGATAATCATCTAAAACAAAAAAGTGTCGTGACAACTTTTCGTAATATTTTTTTCCGTCTAGCCCCCTTTCACAACGGAACGGAACTTCGTTCCAATTAATTTAACATGTTTACCATACAACTGATTGCAATCCTTATAACGTACAATTTACATTTTCAGACGCATCTTCCGAGGAACAAAAACTTAATCCAGAGCAACAGACGCAGAAACAGAAACTATCAGTCATGCAGTTCTTGAGTAAGTTTAATAAAATAAAATATTATGTTTAAATTGATAAATATTTCCCTCTTTAAACGAGGTTTAACAAAAGTCTTGTATCGGTAGGCGGTAGATAACGGCCCCTCTTTGCCCTGGCATTGCAGAGGTTCATGAGCGACGGTGACCGCTTACCATCAGGTGGGCCATATGCTCGTTTATCTGCCTTGCAATAAAAAAAAATATATATATTTTGTGAGAGTAACAAGTTTAATAAATAATACATTTACAAAAATGAAAAGTCGCTTAGAAAGTTGATGAAACCATTTGAACGAAACGTCATTTGAAAACAAAACGACATCTATGTTGTATCTAAGTACCAGGAACGCAGAAATCAAAGGAGGTTTTAAATTTCAGGAAAATCAAGATCAACTCGTCGAGCTCTTTGTGTTTGCTTAATAATTGTGACGTTATCAATACTCCAAGGGCTAGTAGTGGTTCAAGTTTACGCTGAACCTTTGTTTTCTGCGGCAATTCCTTCTTTATCATCAACGTTATGCAGCGTCACGGTGGCTATCCTCTCTGTACTGACAGGATTTGTATCTGCTTATTTGACAGAAGCTGCTGGAAGACGGGTAAAAAATCTTTAGTAGTCATTTGGTAGTTTTTGTTAAGCTTTTTACGTTCATGTCAGCCTGGTACACTGGTTAAAATAAGTTTTAACCACTCAACTGGGATCGGCAACAAAATTGGTTTGTTTACTTTTGCCAAGTCTGTGGCAGGAACCAAAATTGAGCACAGTTCAAAAACTTGTTTGTTTACATTTTTTAATCGTCTCATATTTTACGGAGAAACCATATTTTCGCTGAAAATGCAATACAGCAGTCATTTAATAATAAATATTTACAAAAATATAAGGTTTACTTAAAAATCGAAATTAATTTTTTTTTGAAAAAATGTTTTTATAAAGAAGCTCAAACACGGTAGTGATTCCGAATGAAGTCCCCAGTTTTGCCATCTAACGAAAAGTGACGTTCCCAGTTGAATGGTTTAGCGCTAATATAAAAGTTATAATAATTAATGATTTCATTAACCATTGCTCCACACACACTATTCGCTATAATAGTCATTTTTTGAACTAATTTAATTACTGTTGTTATTTCTTTCAGCCATTGATGATACATTCGTGTATAGCCAGCGGGTTGATATGCATACTTCTAGGCACTCAAATCCATTTGGAGTGGGGTCCTAATTGGACAACGGCGCTCTATATTTTCGCCTTCACAGTGACTTATACGCTCGGTTCTGGTATGGTACCGTACGTGCTGTTAGCTGAAGTGTTCTTGCCTGAGGTGAGCTCTTTGTATTTATGGTGTCCTAGTAACTTCTTGGCTTCTATAAGAAGTCTGGTATAGTAGTAGGGAGATTGGCAATGTCTTGCAGAGGCTCCTTCCTGGGCGACGGTAACCACTTACCATCAGATGGGCTATAAACTCATTTAACTGTTACGCAATAAAAAATTGTAAAGACAGACTACAAATTATACATAAGTTCGGGTGGAATCTTGCAAGCTAAATTTGATAAACTTCCCGATTTCCGATTGAGTCGACATTTTGCACGCAGATGTATATGGCGTGACAATGCAATAATATGATAAAACGGCGCTGATCTGATGATGGATTCGGACGGTGACCATAAGAACATAATATGTACTAAACAGGATAGACCGTCCCGTCTCGCTTGGGCTTCTTTTACTTGTATTAGTTAGCACTCTACTACTATAGGGTGGGCAATCTAACGTTTGCATTTTGAACTACTGTTTATTTAGAGAATGACAGCTCAAATGTCATTCAATTTGTGTTCATAATTTAGTTAAAGGTTTAACATTTACGAAATAGGACGCTATACGCTTGAACAAAATTGGGAAATATTGAAAAGTTACTTCCAAAGTGGTGAGTCTTCAGTCCAAAGAAATGTGTGTGTGTGTCAGATGAAGCCATTTTCACCTCGGAGACTATGTCAATAAGCAAAATTGTCGCATCTGGTGGTCGGAAAATCTACACGTCACACTTGAGAAGCACACAATGCACCCACAAAGAGTTACGGTTTGGTGTGGGTTTTGGTCCGGCGGCATCATTGGAAAATGAGCAAGGAGCCGCCGTTACGGTCAATGGCGAGCTTTACCGTGCCATGCTCAACGAATTTTTGTTTCCAAAAGTTGAAGAGTATGACATGGACGACATTTGGTTTCAACAGGATGGCGCAACATGCCACACAGCCAACATAACAGTCGAACTTTTGAAAAATGCAAATTCTATATCGCCCACCCCTTATTAGTTAGCACTCTACTACTACAAGATATTCAGGATCTTAAAAGCTTGTTCTTAAAGATATCTTTAAAAAAAAAAATACTGTTTTCAGATAAAGAGCTTCATGTCAATGTTGACTGTCGAGTGGGCCTGGTTCTGCAACTACATTATCCTATTTATCTTCAATCCGCTACTAAAGGCCATCGGTCTAGGTCCAGTGTTCTACGTGTTCTCTATAATATGTTTTCTCACTGCCCTTTACTGTGCGATAGAGCAACCGGAGACTAAAGGACTGGATTGCGATGAAATACAATTAGTATTTGATAAGAAGAATAAACGCAATAATATTAGTTATCCGTGATAAGTTATTGAATTAATTAGGGCTATATAAATGTGTCTAGTCACAAATCAGTATTAGTCGCGATACGCAGAAAAAAAATTGTATTCGCGAACCTAAATTTCCATTTTGTGCGGCTTATTTAATTATTTACGGTCTATGTGAAGCTGTAGGTTAGAAATGACAGAGACTCAGCAATTATCACTTACACTATTACTAAACAGTAAACGGGTTCTTACCACGATTATTTCGATTATTTCCGCAGTTCCTCAGTCTTCCCGTGATCATGGCGTTTGAAACAGTGCTGAAATATCAGGATCGCTCAATTAAAAATAGTCGTGGTAAAAACCCGTTTAATAGTGTAAGTGATAACCGTGAGTGTTTAAAGAAATTTACTCAGCAATTATGTTCTAAAATACTTTATATTATTTACTATACTAAATTATTATATCAAGAACTAGCTTTCCTACGCATCATCGTCAGCGTCACAAGACGGAATATACATTTTTTTTCCTGAATGTTCTCACTGTATAAATCTTCCCTGTACCTTCCAAATCGGTTCAGCCGTTCTCGAGTTTTAGCGAAACTAAGGAACAGCAATTAATTTTATAAAAAAGAAGAGAACTCGTAAGATTATTTCACCGTAATTATCGTTTTAAATACAAAGCAGTGCGAATCGCTACAATGTAGACTTGCTTATCAAATAATTATTAATTAAATAAAGATAACAGCCATAAACATAAACAGATAAATTTATTGTTAAATATTTAAATGAAATGAAATGAAATGAAAATTTATTGTTACAAAAATATTAAGCCATAAAGTTAAACATTGGTCCCCGCACTAGGAAACACCAGTGTCGCGGGAGACCGTATTATATTAATATTTTCTTAAAAACTACCAGGTTGATCCCGTATACCAATGTACTTACTATTATTATATAGTTTTAAGGCTAAGGTGTTGTGTAAATAAATAAATATTTTCTATTTGTGTCATTATTTTTGTAATAGTAATTATAAAAGGTTTAAGAAAAGTCCTGTATCGGTGGGCGATAGATAACAGCCCCTCATTGCCCTGGCATTGCAGAGGTTCATGAGCGACGGTGACCGCTTACCATCAGGTGGTCCGTAGGCTCGTTTATCTATCACGCAATAAAAGAAAAATACATATTCAGCAAACAATTACATTTACTACTAACCTTTTAGAAATAGGTACTAAGGAGTTAGAAAACCTAAATTTTATAAAAAAATCCTTTTCATGAATTGTAAAATCACAAGCTTGCAAACTATTTTGTTTAAATCCAGTGATGTACTTAAGTTATTGATTCCGAAAATCTTAGAGGAGGCTTTCACCGCACGAGGTGGCCCTTATAGTTGGCTCAGTATTAACCTATAACTTTTTATTTACTTATAACAAAAGTTATCTTTATTATAAAAAATATTAAAAAATTGCTGCACCTCCAAAGTTTTCTGGAACTAACCCATTATTATTTAAACGAAAACTATTTTATTTTTACTTTTTCTTGTTTTGTGATTTTTATAACGATTTAACTTTTAGAATTTGATTTTTTTGTTACTTTGATTCATAGAATAATTCCATGCTTTGATTCAATACTAGTTTTGTGAAAGCTGTCTGCACCTCTATTTTCCATTCCACTCGGGCTAAGAGTTAACTATGTATTTTTAGTATAAGATGAGTTAAGTATGAATGTAGTTCGTGCTTCTGTTATAAATAAATAAACTCTTCCTGAAATCAGTCTGGGTCATCGCGAAAGTGAATGAAGCTAGCTGGAAACAAGTACCTTTCTTCTGTGACGCTGACCTGTCGAAATTAAGTGGATATAAGAAGAGAGATGACAGACTTATTCAGCACTTCTGAAAAATATATAAACTTTTTAATGTTTTATCGAAAAATAAACACGGAAAATGGAGCTTAAAAAGGCATGAAAATTACAAAACATCTTTCGTAAATAAATGATCTGCAAAACATTGTAATTGTAAACGCTATCAAAGTTTATCTTCTTAAGATTAATTCCACATGAAATGTGATGTTTCTTTTATAGTATATGTGATTCTGGTGCCATAATTCTTGTAAAAATACTTATTCGCTGTTATGTTTGCCTAGTATTACACGCAGTTTCCAGATAATGAGTTAAAGATGAATGTCTCGCTAATTTTAATCATTGTTATTCCAAACTGCGTTTAAATAACAACAAAAATCTGTTTAGTGTTAGGTTTTGGATTCAAAATGAGTGTCTGGATTCAAATTGGGAGCACGGCGATAAGTAAGTTTTGTAAAAGGTGTAAAACCAAATGTTTTTTCGTGTATCAAACATCCCTATTATACAGGGTGTTAAAATCCGATGAAACAATACTTTCACAGCAAATAGTATACTTGATGTAGAAGCCATCCACCAAGTCTGAGTTTTCTAGGCATAATATATCACAAGTTATAACTAATCAAAACTACGTGTTAATTAGTGCGTGCTCAACCCTACCGTACTGACGTAAACCAACAGCTAAAGACTAAAGCCGGATAGTCACCTCCTGTATCATAGAACATTGTAATAATACACGGGACAAAAATCACATTCTAAACAGGATACATGCGCCTGTGTTCGTGAAAATAGATGTAGCACGCTGAATGTAGGACAGGATAGGGTTGTCAAAAATAATACAAAATAATAATTTTTCAACTTTGTATGGGAAAATAAAGTGATCATTTACGTTTCAAAAGTATGTGTATATGATTTGAAATGTGATATAGATTAAGCCCTCAAAGTATTGTTTAACCGGGCACCAACACCCTGTATACTTGTTAATAACTATTTTGTTACATTTTTGAAAAAAAGGCATTATCTTGTAATTTTCATAACTTTAAGAGTCCAAAAAGGCATTTAGGTTTCACTCAAGCTTAAGAGAACTAACAATCATGTTAAACTTACTGTGTCGTACTTTACCCCATTTGTCTCTCAAATTAAAATTTAGAGGTAACAGCTGACCGAATCGAACCAGCGACCTCCTGGCTCCCTGTCTTATATTTATCCTATAAAAATTCGGAGTAAAAAACTTTAGTGAAATATGAGAAATGTAAAATTAAATTATATTTAACTTTAAAATAAAAATAATCTAAATTCAAATGTAGATATTTTACAGTTATGAATTGATTATTCAGGGTGATTTCCTAGTGAGGGTACATATTGAAGGTCATGTAGCTGATGGTTATATACGACCAGTAAAAATATTATTACCAAAGAATATGGCTTAATGACTTAGTAATCGCAACTTAAAAATACCTAAAATTCTTACAAAATGATGGTTTTTCGACAGCTGATGGGTGTGGCGGAGGTGTGGGGTGCGCGAGATCACTAGAGGTCATTAGTCAACACTCTTTAAGCCGAAATTGCTTATGTTTGAGGTAGTTTTTTCGAACTTAGATTTAAAAAAAAAAACAAATTAGTAATTTTACTTATTTTTTGTAATATTCCGTATTAGAACAGAGTACTCATCACCCTCCTGCAATATGTACCCTGTCTAACAAATCACCCTGTATACCACATACAGCCTTGTCTGCTGAATCAAACAGATAGTTTCAAAGATAAGTGTTAAACAAATATAAACATTGATATTCAGCTTTATCAAACAATTAATAAGTCTATGTAAGTATAGATATACCTACCACACACGCGAAAGGTATAATATTGCAATTACCCAAGTCATTTATAAGAAATTGTTTGAAGAACTGAATTGACAGTATTAAATTTAGAAATGCTAAATTCTTAGTAGTGTGGACTGTGGTAAAAGCGTGATATAGGTATACTTATGTTATTTACTGTGCCGATTAGTGCATATTATATTATACTAGGTGACCCGCGCAACTTCGTCTGCGTTACAAAGGGGTTCAAAAATTTTAGCCTATGTGTTATTCTGATATTAAAGCTATACTGTGGTAAAGTTTCATTCAAATCCATTCAGTAGTTTTTACGTGAAAGAGTAACAAACATACATCCATCCATACATCCATACATACAAACTTTCGCCTTTATAATATTATTATGATTCAAGTTGTATAATAATCTAGACTTCATTTTCCGTTTATACCACCATTTATCTAACCTTAAAATATTGTATTTTATTTACGAAAAATGTGGTTTGTTGGGAAAATAATTTCCAAAATAGGTGCAGTAAATCCAGAGATTGCCTTATAATATTTTAAAATCTCAAACTCGTAAACTGTCTTTTTATAAAACAAGCATAGCTCTTAACCACTCAACTGGGAACGTCACTAAACGCTAGATGGCGAAACTGGGGACTTCGTTCGGTATCAATACCGTGTTTGAGCCCCTTTTTAAAAACATTTTTTTTCAATAATTTTTAATTTTGATTTTTAATTAAACCTTATATTTTTGTAAATCTTTATTACTAAACGACGCTGTATTGCATTTTCAGCGAAAATATATCATTTCCGTAAAATATGAGACGATTAAAAAATGTAAACAAAACAAGTTTTAGAACTGTGCTCAATTTTGGCTCCTGCCACAGACTTGGCAAAAGTAAACACACCAATTTGGTTGCCGATCCCAGTTGAGTGGTTAATAAACTTAAAGTACCTACGTCTATAAGTATCTTATTATCATGTAGGCAGACGAGCCAACGGGCAACGTAAGTGGTTACCGCCACTCATGAACCTCTGCAATCACAGGACTCTGGAATGTTAGAACTAAAAATCAGATCACACATTTTAAAACAGTTTCATTTGTCAGTATGCCTGCTGTGTGCCAACATGGGCGTGATGTTCACATGGCCGTCATCGACTCTACTCCTCTTCCAATCGAACTCCACGACGCTTCATCGAGTGGTCACAGAAACAGAGGTCGCTATGTTAGGAAGTCTATCATGTCTTGGAGCGTTAATCAGCACTCCTTTTGCCGGCATGGCGCTGGACAGACTTGGGAGGAAGAATATGTCGGTTCTAGCTAGCTTGGTAGGCGTGGTAAGTTCTTTATTTTCAAAAGCATTTTTTGCATCGTAAGTAAACTAGCTTACAGTTTAGTGGTAACTGTCGTTAATGGACATCGCAGAACTCTTCTCAAACCTCATTTAAAGATGGACAAATCCTAAGTTTTAAGAATCAGAAGAAAATTCTTTATTAACAACTATAAAGCATTCTGGAAATATGGTTTATGTGACTTATACTGTCTGAAGACAATTTGTTAACTTTGCGCCTGTCGGTGTTAATCCGCAAATTTATTTTCGGACTCCTTCAAAAATTCGATCTCCATAGTATGCTTTACTGATTTCATCAAATTCCTCCTACGGGTTTTCAAGGTTATTTTAGCAGTATTACGACATTCCTAATTTGATATCTGAGCCTCTTCTGTTAACACTTCTACTGTCATCATCAATATTTGTGATACAACCGCAAGGTGCATCATGTGCCTATCGGGATTTCCACCATACCTTCAACAAAAAACTTGAGAGGTGTCATGGTACACCCGAATATAACGAAGTTCCTTTCGATTAAAAGATATCTTATATTTTTTTTCCTAACGTAAAGCGTGATACAACAGGAACGTGTTTTACAAGATTTTGATCACAGCGCCATCTAGCGATAATCATCTAAAACAAAAAAGTGTCGTGATAACTGTAAAAGTGTCGTGACAACTTTTCGTAAGATTTTTTTCCGTCTAGCCCCCTTTCCATAACGCGCGATAAGGAACTTCGTTTCAATAACTAGTCTATAAATATGGGACAATATGTAATTAGTTTTTAAGAGCTCTACATTGGCTATGTTTTAATTATTTCCTTATTTCACAGACAGCATGGTCGATAATAGCACTGTGCAATCGTGTAGAAGTAGTCCTCGGTGCTATATTTCTGACCGGCTTCTGCGGTTCTGTCTTCCTGGTAGTACCAGTCTACATAACTGAGATATGTCAGACGTCAATCCGTGGTGCTATGACGTCTGGGACCATGGTGTTCTATGGAGTTGGGATGCTGGTTTCATACATCATGGGAGGATACATGGATTATTACCCTATGGTGTACACAAGTTTAACAATAGCGGTTGTATCTTCAGTCGGGATTATGTTCCTAAGGGAGACTCCTGTGTGTTTGTTGTCTAAAGGACTGGATGAGGTAAGAGCTGATTTTCAATTTGACGTTTAAGTTTATGCTATTACTAGAGATTGAAATTTTTCTTTAAACTTTTGATCAATCACGTAGTCCAACTATACTTCAGAAACCTGGCACTCTTTTAAGGATCTATTTCCATGTATGTAGGTTTTATGTTTGCGTCAGCACCATCGCATTTTCCGCATTTCTGGCAAATCCGCATTGCTGGTGTTATCTGAGATCTTATCTCTATTATTAAATACTCTGTCTATCTATAACTAGCAAACATCGTAAGTAAATTATATCACAAACGTCATACACATCTTCTTTACCACCTTCGAAGGTCAATATAATCAACTGTTGTAGGTATTACATTATTATGTTTCACACTGTTTCTAAAAGCTTTTATTAAACTTACACTGGATGTGCCAGCACTTGACGATGCACACAACTAGGTATGTAAGTTCGGATAGATTCTTGCGAGTTAAATATGACCAATTATTCGGTTTAGGAATGAGCTGAAATTGTGCACTCATATATGTATCGCGCGATAATGCAATGATTTGGTTTCGTGTAGTTGATTGGAGTCAGAAGATAGACATAGGAAATCATGTACTAAAAAAGTTAGACTTATCATGTTTTTTTCTTTTTTTTTTTTCAGTTGGAGGAAATCACCGGATTCAACATACCGCCCCGCGGGTGGGGTATGTGGGAGTTGAACCTCACTAAAACCTCCAACCGCTCAAACTCAGCGTCTGAACCCCGGCTGAGGCCAGAATCCAGCACGGGGTTTGGAGGGACGGCGCGACGCGTTATGCGCTCGGCACTCTTTCTCGTCGCGCCATCCCCACTCTACGTGCTAGCTTGTCTTTGTTGAATTGTATCTTTTTATTGCCATCTAGGCAGACGAGCCAACGGCTCACCTGATCGTAAGTGGTTGCTCATGAACCTCTGCAATGTTAGGGGACACTGAGGGGTTGCTACCTACGACCTAACTTTAAGGACCCTCCTCATATCTATGATTGCTAAATGTTTTAGGAAGCTACCAGGTCATTAGCGTTCTATCGAGGACTGAGTCCTGACTCCAAGGAGGTTTTAGATGAACTGAACGTAATCCGCAGATCATTGAACCCTGAGTTGGACAGTCCTGGTAAGTGTTTTGCTGGGAATACCTAGTTGTATTAATTACGATAGTATAGTACCATTTTGTTTAATTTTTTTTTGTTAAAAAAAGGCTCATTAATCGTAGCATAAATATCTAAAGAGGATATCATAGTTTAATCATAGATTTCTTTAATATGCTGAAAGTTTGTATGAAGTGATAACGATCGTAACTTATTCATATGCAATCTTAATGTTATATTAAAAGTAATATGAAGAATACGCTAACTTTGAGGATTTTTTCAAACTCTGAACTTATATTAAAGATAAAAAAAACAGTTCATCTCTAAAGAAAAAAAACTTAAGAGGTGTCATGGGACACCCGAATAGAACGAAGTTCCTTTCGATTAAAAGATATCTTATAATTTTTTTTCCTAACATAACGCGCGATAAGGAACGTGTTTTAAAAGATTTTGATCACAGCGCCATCTAGCATTAATCATATAAAACAAAATAAGGAATTGTTTTAAAAGATTTTAATTACAGCGCCATCTAGCGATAATCATCAAAAACAAAAAAAGTGTCGTGACAACAAAAAAAGTGTCGTGACAGCTTTTCGTAAGATTTTTTTCCGTCTAGCCCCCCTTCACAACGCGCGATAAGGAACTTCGTTCCAACTTTTTACAGTACATCTGAATTCCATTGCGTATAACACCAATTACTTTTAGGTTAAATAAGACAATTTACATAATCTTTCTCAGATAAAAAATGTGCCATTCAGTATTATGACAATAATAACCTACTCGTTAAACTAGATTGAAGAGATTAACTTTACGATATGTTGGCTGAGTTTTGGGGCATGTCTCGCCCACGCAATAAACTTATTAGGCGCCATGTCGAATACTTAGAATCTAATTATACTATACTAGCTGATCTTCGCAACTATGTCTGCTTTAAAAAGGGGTTCAGGCAGCATTTTAACAAGACCTACAAACCGTAGTACATCATTTTGTTTTTCAATAGTTTTCGCATCGATGCAGGAAAGTTTTTGGGATTTTTTTTCACACCTTGGCGTACATTATTGATGTTTAAAGTGCGGATTTAATTTCTTTTTTTTTTATAAAATCTAGGTTATGTTACTCGTGGATAATGTAGCTTTCGAATGTTCAAATAATTTTGAACTACTTTCCAGTACTTTTTTTAGAGTATTCATTACTACGAAACAAACAAAAATTTCCTCTGTATAATCTTAGTGTAGTTTAATGAATGTAGAACAATATTATAATTACGATTAAAATGGTTCACTGAACAGATAGTTTTAATTCGATTTTGACAATGTTTCTCAATACAATATCTGAGTAAAGGAGGGCTCAATAACTTCATTTTGGATTACCTTTTTTTCGAAAATAAGTAATTGAAATCGGTTAATTGTGATTAAGTTGTGGTGGCCGAGTGGTCGAAGCGTTTCCTTCCGAACGGGAGGTCGCGGGTTCAAAACCGACCGGCTTGTACCTCTAAATCTAAATGTGAAAAAGATTTATGTGCAATTTTTCACAACACCACTGGCTAAAAATGGTGAAGGAAAACATCGTGAGGAAACCTGCATGTCGGAAAAGGATTCTAAAAATCCTTTGAAAGATATGTGAAGTCCCCAATCCGCACTGGGCAAGCGTGGTGGACTATGCCTAATCCCTCTTCTGAGGAGACCTAACAGTGGGTAGTAATGGGTTGGTACAGTGAGTTTATGAGATGAGTTTCTTACGAGACCACAAAGACACTAAAACGTCCTGAAAGTTATGTTTATCATGACATTAGTATCTTAATTAATTGTAAAATTAACTCGTGGAAATTGTTATATTTCAGATGTGGCTCCCGAAGAACAAAAACTAAATCCAGTGAATGAGCAGAAAAAGAAACTATCGTTCTTACAGTTCTTAAGTAAGTATAAATCTTGAAACCAATTGTTAACGAAACTTCGTTTTCATGTTTTTAATTTAACGTAAATATTTTATCTTAATTTACTTTTATTTACACATGTTATGAAAACATGGGTGTGTCATGTGGTATTAATTAATAAAGAAATTAATTTAAAACGATAACGTTTCAATTATAAAAGTACTAATAAATCATTAGAAAAATCGGAAAAACTATATGATGTTTTTGTAACAACAAAAACTTGGAATATCTACAAATTCAAAGTGAATAATACTTCCGGCGTTACTAGGATCGCAGAATTTCAAAGAGTCATATCTTTTCAGGAAAATCGAGAGCGACGCGCAAGGCGCTCTTCGTTTGCATAACGCTCTTGACGTTGGCTGTATTTCAAGGGCTAGTCGTGGTTCAAGTTTACGCTGAACCTTTGTTTTCTTCCGCAATTCCTTCTTTATCATCAACGTTATGTAGTGTGATGGTTGCTATCCTCACTGTACTGGCTGGATTCGCCGGCGCTTACATGACTGATGCCTTTGGAAGACGGGTAAACCTCTTTGCTTTTATGTCAACCTGGTACTTGAATGTTACTTTTCGAACTCAGAAGCATTTCTTTGGACGCCTATAAAAAACCACACGTAACTATTTTTAACTGTGCACTGTGAACAGAGCATAAATTTCGAGGTTATTTTGCTTTTAGTAACTTTGTAATAATCCATTTTTATCTCTTTCAGTCGTTGATGATATATTCGTGCATAGCTAGTGGAGTAATGTGCATATTACTAGGAACTCAGATACAACTGGAGTGGGGCCCCAACTGGACAACGGCTCTCTATATCTTCGGGTTCACAATAACTTTCACTTTAGGCTCAGGAATGGTGCCGTTTGTGCTGTTAGCTGAAGTGTTCTTGCCTGAGGTGAGCTCTTTGTATTTATGGTGTCCTAGTAACGTATTGCAGGTTTTGTCATAATATTAAAGTATATACCTACACAGGTTTATAAATAGGTAATGTCATGATATTCGTGATGTTGTAGCGAACCGATTTTGATCATTTTTTACTAATATTAAACCACCATATTTGTTGCGTGTGATATGCTGTATTATAATTCTAAAATTAGGTAAAAACTTTTATTGATAATAGGTAAATTAGTGTGCTAAAAGTTAATTGTTTTATTACTATCTTATAGTGCAAATCTTGAATGGTCGTTCAATGGTACTTTACAAATGGTACTTTATGCAAATTAGGCTAAAACATCATCGAACCAAGGAACCAACGTCAAATTTTATAGCTTTTAACTAATCCATTTTATACCAATGCAACTAGAATTGGATTATTAAACAATTTCTATCAAGTAGTAGTTCTTAAACCTATTATATTTCTCAGGTAAAGAGCTTCATGTCAATGCTGGCTATTGAATGGGGATGGTTCTGCAACTACATCATTTTGTTCATCTTCAATCCTCTTCTGAACGCAATCGGCCTGGGTCCAATCTTCTACCTATTCTCTGCTATGTGCTTCATCACGGCTATCTTCTGTGTATTCCAACAGCCGGAAACGAAAGGACTTACTTGCGACGAAATACAAGTCTTATTTGAGAAGAAGATAAAACGCCACGACAATAACTTTTCATGATAAATTTAATATATTTTTAGGCTAGTTAGATATATGATACTTTCATGCATTTTCAACAGGTTCTTACCACGATATTTAATAAATTGAGTTGTCTTAATATTTCAACGTTGTTGCAAACGTCATGATCACGAGAAGACTGGATACTGCGGGTCGATTTAAGAGCAAACAAATCTGTCTACCCTCTTTCTCGTTCGCTTTTGGGTAGTACCACTGGAACTCGAACTCACATCACGACACACCACACTCACTGTATCTACAAGACTCTCTGAAACCTGAACCTGAATGTATGTAATTAGCATCTTTAAGTATTTAAGATCACTTACATAAATATTAAACGGGTTCTTACGACTATTTTTATCAAATGTGTGATCCGGATATTTCTACGCTGTTATACAAGATACTAGTTTCTTCCGTCCATCACTGAATGGACATACTGGACAATTTGAAGTCATCATATCGAGTTCTTACCACGATTATTTTTAATTGAGCGGTCCCGATATTTCAGCACTGTTTCAAGCGCCATGATCGGGGTGACGGCTTCAAACTATCCTGTATGTGAAATCCAGTGTTAGACGAAAATATAGCCAAAAAATCTAGTTTTAAGACGGCAGCCGATACTGTCAGTGTGGTATGTCGAAATATGAGTTCGAATTCCAGTGGTACCGGCAAACGAACGAGAAGGAGGGTAGACAGATTCGTCTGCTCTTAATATTCTCTTCACGTGCTTGCACAGAGTTGAAATCTGGATCGCTTATTTAATGCTACTGATCCTCGCAAATTCGTCTGCGTTTAAAACAGGTTCAGGCAGCCCTGTTAGATCTTTATAAGAATTACAAATCCGTAGTACACAATTTTGTTCTACAATCAATTGTTTTTACAACGCACGCGATGTAAGAAAATTACGTACACCGGATACTGTGAAAGAATTTTTCAAATCAGTCACATAGTTTCGGAGCATATTCAAAATAAACAAACAAAAAATGATCTTTCCTCTTTATAATATCATTATTAATATAGAAAAATCGTGGTAAGAACCCGCACACTATTTATGTAAACTCTGTATATGTAAGTTTAGTTAACTTATTAATTTAGAAATGATTTTAATGTGATTTTGAAATGTAGGTATTGTGAATTCAAGTGATGTTTTTAAAATATGTGAATTAGTATTGATATATATAGTTCCTACATAGTATTTTTAACAATAATTTAAGCGTTAATAAAATGAAATAACTAGCGATAATTATCGCTAGCTGAAGTATTCGTATTGTCATCAATTACTTTGTTTACAATGTCAATTTAATTCATGACATTACATAATGTTACAGTTTCTTCTAATAATATTTACCTATCCACTCAACTGGGAACGTCCCTTTTCGCCATATGGCGAAACTGGGGACGTCGTTCGGAATCACTACCGTGTTTGAGTCTCATTTTAAAACATTTTTTTCCAATAAATTTTAATTTAGATTTTTAATTAAACCTTATATTTTTGTAAATCTTCATTATTAAATGATGCTGTATTGCATTTTCAGCGAAAATATATTTTCTCCGTAAAATATGAGACGATTAAAAAATGTTAACAAATTTGGGTCAATGTGCTCAATTTTGGCTCCTGCCACAGACTTGGCAAAAGTAAACAAACCAATTTTGTTGCCGATCCCAGTTGAGTGGTTACACAATACAATAATGTAGCCACGTTACGAGACCGAGGTTCTGGCTTGAAACATAAATATTTTGAAAATAATATTACCCAATTTCCGTAAAGAAAAGGTTTATACAACAATGTTATAACACTTTATGTTATAACTTTTACAACGGAGTAAAATAATCAAATTAACTGGAAGATCCTAAGACCACTCTCTATTAAAAATAAAACTTAATGATCTACAAAGTAACGCAGACATTAATGATGATTGCCGCAAATGAAATCATTAATCATCAGCTTGTTAATATTACTTTCGACCGGCGGCGAGAATGTTGACTTACTGTACTATAATTAAAGATAACTGTTGCGATTGACGCTACAAGCTTAATTTGTGTTGTTTAATGTAATGTACTGTTTTATAACATGACTAGCTGCCCCACGCAACTTCATCTGCGTCGAAAAAAAAAAAAAAAATTAGGGGTGGACTACCCCTAACAGGGGGATGAAAAATAGATGTTGGCCGATTCTCATAGATACCGGATAAGCACAAAAAATTTCAACAAAATCGGTCAAGCCGTTTCGGAGGAGTTCAAGTTCGAACACCGTGACACGAGAATTTTATATATTAGATTTACTTTTAGCAATATGGAATTTTATTACATACTGTCAATTATTTGAAGGCTATCAGATCTATCACAATCACCGGATATATGTCCTCTTCTCAGTTGGGTCACGTTCCGAATCCAGTGGTAGAATCATTATGTGCTAACAAGTTGCCTTGCGGCGACTTTTAGCAGTCTTTTCCTACCCTTTCTCAGCTGAGCCCCTTGTGAGCTCGCACCTCCACCCTGGCGAAGCTGTAAAGGCCTGAGGGCCAACAGCGATTCCTCCTATCCCAAAAAAAAAAACACCGGATATATGGGAGGGACGGCGCGACGCGCTACGCTTTCGGTACTCTTTGCCTTGGGGGCGACCCCAAGGTGGACTGTAGGCTTTTTTATCATAATTTATAAGGTCCAGTTTTATAAGATTACGTTAGATCTAAATTATACTTTATTAAGCAAACTAATTCTGACTTTATACATAGATTAGAAGAGGTAATAGGTAATGTAATGTTAAATGCAGTAAAATGGATATGTGAGCATAAAACCCGTGTTAAGTCATTTTACAAAACATTTTAGATACTAAACGCTAAAAGCTTATGTGGTAGTAATCGATATTCAAAGAAGCTACACAAATTTTATAACTAATTTTGTCACTAGTTTACTTCTTAAAAACTGCTTTGAATTTAATTTATCACTATTTTTAAACAATTTGAATAATATTCTTCTTCTTCTTCTTATATATAAAAATGAATTGCTGTTCGTTAGTCTCGCTAAAACTCGAGAACGACTGAACCGATTTGGCTTATTTTAATCTTGAAATATTCGTGGAAGTCCAGGGAAGGTTTAAACGGTGAGAAAATTTCCTTATATGACGCAGACGAATTTGTGTGGGCCAGCTAGTTAATTTTCACATTAAGGAAAACGTTTTAAATGATTCCGGTTCCGGTGTCTTTAAGTAAACAGTGCATATCTATTGCTCCAAAGAAATTTAACGAAAACGACGATAAATCACGGCTGAAGTTCACTCTCGACTTGATTCCATTTTCACAAGTGTAATACCGCACTACTACGCTGAAAATAATCCGAGAAAAACGAAGAATTTAATAAGATTTCCGGCAAATACTTTACTGAGGTCAGAAACAATTTTTTATTACATTTTGTCTGATGGTAGTTTCAAATACAATCAGTACTACCAACGTAACACAACCATTTGAAGCTGTCAAAAGTAACAGTGACAACTACACAAAAAAAGACAAGTGACATCTACAAAAACTATACTATAAGAAAGGGTTGCCACAGCAGCAAGAGTTCCTACAAAATGGAAGTTATTTCAATGGAAACATTACTTGACAAAATTAAAGAACAGATGGGTTTGCAGACAGTTGAAATTACGGCGTTGGTAACAAAAAATATAGTTAATAATATTAACGACAAACTATCAACAATTTTGGAAGAAAATAAAACATTAAAAATGAAAATTGAAACAATGCAACAAAAAATTAATTTTATGGAAAACGAACATAAAAAACTTAACCTAGTATTTTATGGAGTAACAGAAACCAATCATAGAGAATGTCTCATTGACTATATAACAAAAGTTATTGAGAAAGAAATGGAAATAAAAGTAATGCCATGCGAGATTAACAAAGCGTACAGGCTAGGAAAAAAAGGGGATACTACACGCCCGCTGCTTGTAAGTTTCACCACAGCATGGAAAAGAAATCAGATACTCTTAAATAAGAAAAAGATACGCTCTGGAATATTCATAAAAGAAGATTTTACAAAAGAAACTTTAGAAAAAAGAAAACAATTGATACCTCAGATGAAAGCAGCTCGCGATGAGGGAAAAATTGCGTTTCTAAAAAGAGATAAACTAATCATAAAAGAAAAAAGAGATAAAGCAAAGCGGAAAATGGATGAAATCGAGTCACCTATTACCTCATACGGACAAACAGGTAACTCAAATGCGAAGAAAAACAAGATTACCCTACAAAATTTTATTACTCGTGGTAGATCAGCGTCGATGACAGAGCAGGCAAAAAACTAATTGAGAACACCAACCGGACTGAAAAACTGAACACAGACAAACAAACAACAAGAACCAAACCAAGCACCCCAATCCGGCTGGTCACCGAGGGGGAAGTAGACCGCAACCTTTCAACTTTTAAAGAAAAACATATTGAAGAGTCCTTGTACTATATTGCCACTTTTAACACCCTTACCTTGAGAACAGAGGAAAGCCTACATGAACTAATAACTGCGTTGGATAAGGTGAAATGGACTATTGTTGGCCTAAGTGAGGTAAGACGGTTAGGCGAAAAAATAGAGGAACACAAAGATTTTATATTTTATTACAACGGAGAAACACCTGGAAAGTATGGAGTAGGTTTCCTTATAAAAAAAGAAATTGGAGGACAAATAGAAGAGTTCATTGGCATATCAGAGCGAATAGCAATATTGAATCTAACCATAGGCAAAGAAAGATGGTCTATAGTACAAGTTTACTCCCCTACGGAACAAGCAAGCACTACAGAAATAGACGTATTCTATTCGAAATTGAAGAACACACTTAAAGATCATACACACAAAAATCTAATCGTAATGGGGGATTTTAATGCAAGAGTGGGTACGAGACAAGCTGGTGAAAACATAATCTTGGGCCCCTTTAGCAACGGAAAAAGAACACGAAATGGTGAAAAATTAATTGAATTGGCGTACGAATATGATCTCAAAATACTCAACAGTTACTTTAAAAACCGCAGTAGATGGACGTGGGTTTCACCAGACGGAGCTCACAGAAATGAAATAGACTACATATTGTGTAACAGAAAACACTTTTGTCAAGATTGCAGAAATGTAAAACGAATAAATTTTAATTCAAATCACAGAATGGTTAGAGCAAAACTAATACTAAAACAATCTAGCAAAGATAGACCATTTAAGTATAAAAAAAGCACACAAGGTCAGAATATAGACGTGAGCGAATTCTCTTTACTACTGCAGACACTAGATCAAGAAAAATACAATAATTTACAGGAAAAGTATAACAAATTTAGCGAAATATTAAACACCACAAATACAAAAGCAAATTCTGCTACTAAACGTAACAATGCAAATTCAAGGACAGTATCAGATTTATTATCAAAAAGACTCAAGTTGATCCAAAGCAAGGAAAAAACCAAAGAAACTAGACGAGAAATAGCAAAAGTAAGTAAACAAATAAAACTAACTATGAGAAAAGACCGCAAAAAGAAAAGAATATTATTATTTGAAAGACATATAACAGAGACTGGAGGCATAAAAATCGCTAAGAAAATTCTAACAGACAATAAGGAATGGATGCCTAAAGTATTGAAAAATGGTAAATGTATTAAAAAACGATTAGATATTATAGAAACTACTACAGAATTTTATCGCAGCCTCTACTCTAAAAGATATAATACACCTGAAGTGGATCTGGATAACGAAGATGACGTACCAGAAATAATGCCAAGGGAAGTGGAAAAAGCTCTTGAAACTCAAAAGAAGAACAAAGCACCGGGTTCTGACAACATAACCAACGAGCTACTACTAAAGACAAAGGATTACGTCACCAAAATTCTTACCGAAATCTTTAACGATGTGTTAAAAAGTGAATATATTCCCAAACAGTGGTTAACATCGACTATCATCTTGATTCACAAAAAAGGAGATAAATGCGACATTAACAATTACAGGCCAATCAGCTTAATGTCCAATATATACAAAATATTCTCCAAAGTTATCCTGAACCGCATTACAAAAAAGCTTGACGAAAACCAACCAAAGGAACAAGCCGGCTTCAGAAGATCTTATTCAACTATAGACCATATTCACGTGATGAAACAAATTATGGAAAAAAGCAAGGAGTACAATATTCCATTCTATTGTTGCTTTATTGATTTCAACAAAGCATTTGACTCACTGGATCATCAAAAAATATGGCAGGCACTCAAAAATCAAGGTATCGAACACAAATATATCAAAATTATCAGAAACATTTATAGGAACAGCACAGCAAAAGTAAAACTAGAACGAGAGGGGGCGGAATTTAAAATAGAAAGAGGAGTTCGACAGGGGGATCCTCTGTCACCTAAACTTTTCACAACCGTCTTGGAAGAAATCTGTCGTAGCCTTGATTGGTACAATTATGGAATAAACATAAACGGCGTACGACTCAACCATTTACGGTTCGCTGACGACCTTGTCGTTATATCAGATAATCCATCCGACCTGACAAAAATGGTACAAGATCTTAATGATGAAAGCATAAAAGCCGGGTTAACTATGAATTCGCTCAAAACAAAAGTTATGACCAACAGGGAACAAACACCAATAATTATAAATGAAACTGAAATAGAATATGTTCAAGACTACACTTACCTCGGCCAAGTAATTTCACCAATTGATCAGACTCTAAAAGAAATGAAAACCAGAATAGGAAATGCTTGGAAGAGGTTTTGGACACTAAAAGAAGTTATGAAGAACAAGGACACAAATATTAATATTAAAAAGAGATTATATAACGCCTGCATTCTTCCCGTATTAACATATGGATGCCAGACATGGGCTCTCACCAAAAAGCACAACCGAATGTTAGAAGTATGCCAAAGCTCCATGGAAAGAAGTATGTTGAACATTAGGAAAGCTGACAGAATACGGAATACAAAGTTAAGAAAAACTACAAAAATAGAAAACGCAACACTAGTAATCCGAAAAAACAAATGGAAGTGGACTGGCCATACATTAAGAGGTTCTGAAAAATGGAGCAAAACTGTCACTAATTGGTATCCCAGAAATACCTACAGAAAAAGTGGAAGACCTTTCAAAAGATGGGAAGACGAATTTAAAGTTGTTGCTGGAAAATTATGGAGGAGAACTGCCAGGGATCGGCAAGAGTGGAAGAAGTTGGAAGAGGCCTTTGCCAAAATAGGGCAAACGGATGAATAATTAATTAAATTAAGTTTTAGAAAATAAGTTAGACTGTAAATGAGTCCGAAATAAAGGCTTTATTTATTTATTTTATTTTTAAGGAAAACGTTTTAAATACAAGCATTAAAGATCATAATTCATAAGTAACTTGTAGAAGTGCTAGTTAAGACAAATATATCGAGGTCAAACACGATAAGTCTATCTTGTTTAGTACCTACAGGAATTCCTATGACTACCTTCTGACTCCATCACCAGATCAGCTCCATTGTATTATATTATTGCATTGTGATGCCATATACACCTGCGTGCAAGGTGTCAACTCAATCGGAAAACGGACAGTTGGTTAAATTTCGCTCGCAAAATATCACCCAAACTTACATAGTTGTATACATAGTTATATTCAGTACTAGCCTTTGCCCGCGACTTCGTTTGCGTGGACTTCAGGTTCGTCCCGTATTATCAAAAATTGTAGCCTATGTGTTATTCTGATGTATAAGCTATTTTGTGGTAAAGTTTCATTCAAATCCATTCAGTAGTTTTTACGTGAAAGAGTAACAAACATACATCCATACATACAAACTTTCGCCTTTATAATATTATTATGATAATAAATAAAAGTTTTTAAAATACAACTATACTAGGAAAAAAAACCTACAAAATTGATTGACATTTGCAACAAAAGGCACTCAAGTTACCAGGCGTTCATAACAGGTAGAAAGTAACGAACGATTGTGAATGACCTGCCTGGCCCATAAACTACGAGCCTAGGTCGCACCAACAATAGCACCCATAGATCCAAACATTCTCGTAACCTCTTGTCCTCGATTCTATATGCATAAATATTGACAATTTATTTGAACAGTGCCGTTGCAATATATTTGTGATTCTTCTGACATCTAATGGTTAATTGTATATTACACTGTAAATTTTTGGCTGAATAAATATTTTTAATCTTAATTTTTAATCTTAATCTGTTATAGTCATAGAATTATTACATCTGGAATCAACATCATGAACAACAGAATGAAGCCAATTTAAAGTGCACCGATCGCGCGTAACAACACGATGTTTTGAATCAACATCATGAATAACAAAGTGAAATTTTAAAGAACTTATGTGTATGTAATATTTTATTAGTGTTTTAAACGAATTGAGTGTCGTCGGTACACTAACGCCAGAATATCGTGTAGTTACGCGCGATCGGTGCACTTTAAATTGGCTTCATTCTATTGTTCATGATGTTGATTCCAGATGTAATAATTCTATGGTTATAGCTAAGTCATTTGTGTTAGTTTTACAATTAGTAATTTTAAATAACTATGAGTTGACTTCCTCATGTATTAGATATATTTTAAAACTGCAAAATTAAAAGCAATGTGCCTAATCAGCTACAAAAGTTATGCGATTTCCATTGGAATTATTGGCAGCAGCCCATACCCTACATGTTTCTGTGACCCTAGTACATTTAATACTATTATTGTGGTCACTTTTGAACCTTTGCCATCTAGTGGTTCTATACAGGGTGATTTGTTAGAGAAGGTACATATTGCAGGAGGGTGATGAGTACTCTGCTCTAATACGGAATATTACAAAAAATAGGTAAAATACAGTTTTTTTTTTTTTTTTGTATAAATTCGACAAAACTCCCTCAAACATAAACAATTTCGGCTAAAAGAGTGTTGACTAACGACCTCTAGTGATCTCGCGCACCCCACACCTCCGCCACACCCATCAGCTGTCGAAAAACCATCATTTTGCAAGAATTTTAGATATTTTTAAGTTGCGATTACTAAGGCATTAAGCCATATTCTTTGGTAATAATATTTTTACTGGTCGTATATAACCATCAGCTACCATGACCTTCAATATGTACCCTCACTAAGAAATCACCCTGTATATTTATTTATTTTTATTGAACTAAAACACAATTTACAAAACACACATATTAACATTGATCCCCACACTAGGTCGAACCTGTGTTGCGGGCAAACGTACAGATTTACAGAAAATAATTTTAGAGGATATAACATGGATACACCTTTATTTTAATTTTTAGAGTAATATAAAATTAAATGATAGGAGAATTTTTTTTTTTTTTTTTCAGTACATTAATTAATAAATATTATATGAATTTATAAATGATATCATATTTGACAGTAATTTTTGTAAAGTGTAATTTAGCTGAATAAATATTTTTAAATCTTTATTTATAGCTTTAATGCAATATAAAGCTCTGTGCTTTCTCTGTTCTTGTCAAGCCAGCTTAGTAAAGCTTGTGCACACGACACGACTGGATTAAAACCGAATGAACAGTATTATAGCCATATTCGTAGTTCAAATTTTCTTTGTTTTTTTTCTTTGCAGCCTCAAATCCTCCAACCGCTGTGCGCGCTCACACTCAGCGTCAGGTAAGTGTAGGTTGTTACTATAGACCTCTTCAATGTAAGGGGACACTGCGGAGCCGCTACATACGACCTTCAACGACTTCGTTAATATGTAATAATGATGAAATTACAAGTACTTTCAACTAAATTGAACTATTTTATCAACTGAAAGTTAATATTTAAAGTACAGCGAACATTTTAATTGGCTTGTACCTCTGAATCTAAATGTGAAAAAGATTTATGTGTAATTTTTCACAAGGAAAACATCGTGAGGAAACCTGCATGTCGGAAAAGGGTTCTAAAAATCCTTTGAAGGTATGTGAAGTCCCCAATCCGCACTGGGCAAGCGTGGTGGACTATACTTAATTCCTCTTTTGAGGAGACCTGAGCCCAACAGTGGGCAGTAATGGGTTGGTACAGGTACAGGAACATTTTAATATAATCGTGTTAAAAGAATTCAGGATTTAACGAACTTATTGTCGCTCAAATACGTATTTTAAAACTTTAGTTGAAATCAAGCTAGTTTTAAAGTGAGGACTAAGAATATGGAAGATATCTCACTACAAACATCGTGCTTCGCTGGAAATCACCATGTTTGAAACTTTCGCTTTGTTTACAATAATTTGCTTTGTTCGAGAAAATATCGTAATTATTGGAAATATTTGTTTTCGATACTGGTTTTATTGAAACCGTGTCTCATGACTAGCCCTTTGTTGTCCTACGAGTTTTCTAATATTTATTGTTGGTCATACAAACGTGATAACATAACTTTATGGGACTCAAATCAGCTGTGTTTTTGGTAGGCTTCGCTGCTTGTAGAGATCCAATGGCTGCCGCTTTTAGGTGGGACGTCTACTTATTTAATTGCCAACTCCTCGCGATCGGAAAGAGTGCCGCAGTGCTTAATGCTTAAAAAAGTCTCTAAAATATTGTCATTTTGAAACACTTTTATTTAACTTGCACTGGATGTAACTATACTGCTATGTGTCTACGTCAGTTCGGGTGAAATTTTGATAAGCGTGACTATGCAATGATATGGTACCATGTAGCTAATCCCATGATGGGGTTCGAAGCTAACCATACTTTATACTGTTGTAAAACAAGATTGACTCACCGATTAAATTAATGACAGGTTCATTAAAGTAAATTAAAGTAAACTTCTTTGTTCCAGAAAAAGATAATAAACATTTTCAAAATGAATTAAAACACATTGAATTAGGCCAACGCTTTTCGAATTCACAAGCTCTCGTCCGCGTGCTTCTGCTTTGAAAAACAATTTTAATATTACTCAGTTACAGCCCAATGAGTGGGAAAACCACAAGCCTCGCTTCGATTGACTCGAACTCTCAGAATGCGGAAGACTCATCTAATAAAATTTTATGGTTGCTAAGGATCATTGGATTGGATTCATCTTGTTAAAACAAGCATTTCTACAGTAAACTTGATTGATTTTTGACAATATAATGGATGTCGACCTAGTTATTAATTTAAATTTTGAGTAATTTTCTCGAAAAGTTTCAGAAGTATTTTGGAAAAAAATGTGGGCACTATAGTACAAATTTTACATCTACTTACACTATTGCTAAACGGGTTCTTACCACGATTATTTTTAATTGAGCGGTCCCGATATTTCGGCACTGTTTCAAGCGCCATGATCACAGGAAGACTGAGGAACTGCGGGTAGGTCATTTAAGAGCAGACAAATCTGTCTACTCTCTTTCTCGTTCGTTTGCCGGTATCACTGGAACTCGAACTCACATTTCGATATACCACACTGACAGTATCGGCTGCCGTCTCACAACTAGATTTTTTGGCTTTATTTTCGTCTAACACTGGATTCCACATACAGGATAGTTTGAAGCCGTCACCCCGATTAAAAGTGCTATTCCTCGAAATTTCAATAGCTTCCTTCACCAGTCTTGGTATGTAACCGCGTTCAGATGACAAAACCCTGGCTTTGTGAAACTGCATCCAGTGATTAGTCCCTGAGTTTAAATGACCTACCCGCAGTTCCACAGTCTTCCCGTGATCATGGCGCTTGAAACAGTGCTGAAATATCGGGACCTCTCAATTAAAAATAATCGTGGTAAGAACCCGTTTAGCAATAGTGTAAGTGATGTAGATAACCACGAGTGTTTAAATAAACTTTTACATCTATTTTATTTTTTAGTGCTTATTTTTTTTAAATATCTGAGTAATATATCGGAATGTAGAGATGCGTTTAGAAGCTAGAACTGTGATTTAATATTTTTATCGGTCACTCATTTGACTATTTATATAATAGTTTTAAATAATGTTTATTGATATTTCTACGATATCAGAGATAAGAAACTGTTAGGTAACTGTTTTTTGGAAAGTATTTCTTGAGATGACAATGTATGCAAATTGTAAGCAAAGCATTAATTTAGTGAAAGTGCACTGAGCCTATATCGGATCCTTTCAAAAATTTACTGGTGTATTCATTCTTGAGCTTTCAAAAACCTTTACTTAATTGAAGAATGTATGAAGATCAGACATACATAGCGATACCTTTCATGTTTACCTGTCGGGTATAGTTGAGTTGATATGTATATACCCGCACAGTGTTTGCTACATAGTTGCTCAGGTATACCTATATTGTTCAAATATGCAGGTATACCTGCCGGGTATATCCTAGCTTTTATGGCCACCATTACATTTTTGACAGGTATTATTTTGTTATATATCTGATAGTCAGTAAAATACTAGGAATTTCATCTTTGAAGCGACTGTTCGTAGGTACTAGGATCGCAGAATTGATAGGAGCTTAATACTAGAAATCGACATTCCAGAACATATCAGCGACCGACCGAAGAATCTCAAGTACTAGGAGAACATAATTGATAAGAACATTCAGTTAGGAATTACTTAATATCAATAGCAATTTTGTGTATTGAATATCCTTATCCAATTCCGGGGTTTCGGGGTTGAGGACGTGTAATTCCGGCATTGAAAAATGTTCTTAAAACTCACTTTTTAATTAATTATTACACAATATTTTGTACGAAATAAGAATCTAAATTGTTTTAGTTCTAGTTATAATGACGTTGTGCACTTGCTTGTATTTTTTTTTAATTAGACAACTTTTATAATCCGATTTTCTATTTCATCAACTGTATGTTCCGTTTTCATTTCATTTCGATGCACATTGTCGAGTGCTGTGGATTCTCAATAGACATCAACAAAGGGTGAAGTTGCTCTTGAATGTTGATTCCCTAGTTTTGAAGAAATTGGGTGTTTAAATATTGGAACGAAGTTCCTTATCGCGCGTTATCGAAAAGGGGCTAGACGGAAATTCTTATGAAAAAGTTGTCACGACACTTTTTTGTTTTAGATGATTATCGCTAGATGGCGCTGTGATTAAAATCTTTTAAAACAATTCCTTATTATGTTTTATTTGATTAATGCTAGATGGCGCTGTGATCAAAAATTTATTTTTTTAAGTTATAATAATTAGTTATAGAAAGAGTTAGCAATTATAGAAAGAGAGAGAGAGACAGAGAGAGAGAGAGACGTTTTAAACTAACTAATTATTACAACTTAAAAAAATAAAATTTTATTACAATTCCCTCAGTAATTAATCGAAAGGAACTTCGTCCCATCCGGGTGTCCCTTGATACCTCTCAATTTATTTCAAATTACAAAAATAAAGCTACAAAGTTTACTAAGAATTTATGTTAAAACAATTATTACACTACACAAATCCTAATAAATTACACTAATACCACACGAGGTGTCCGCAACATGCTCCTAAGCTTGTCTGGTGTCCTGGTATCGCGTGTTCAGTTAACTTTAATTAGTTTAAGTTGCGGTTCTGAGTTGGCGGGTTAACTTTAACTAAACAGTTTAACTTAGATTATTAGCGGTTTCGTTCGCCCGTTCGTGATAACTTGAAAGCTTTACTGATCGTTTGTTACTGAGTTTACTGTTCACGGAATGTTCTGATATATTGTTTGTTAATTTTACTACGGGTTTTACTGCAGTCTAGTTACATTGGTGAAGTTGTAACTGATTTTAAAAGAAGTTATTATGATTTTACTATTTAACTATGATACGTAGTTTTAAGAGTAACTATAGGTATTTTACTTACATTATTACTAAACGGGTTCTTACCACGATTACAAACAGTGATTAAAAACGATTTGAAAGAGTGCTGAAATATCGGGACCTCTCAATTAAAAATAATCGTGGTAAGAACCCGTTTAGTAATAATGTAAGTGATGTAGATAACCGCGAGTGTTTAAAGAAATTTATAGGTATTTTAGTACTATCATAATACTATTATAAAGGCGAAAGTTTGTAAGTATGGATGTATGGATGTTTGTTACTCTTTCACGTAAAAACTACAGAATGGATTTGAATGAAACTTTACCACAATATAGCTTAAACATCAGAATAACACATAGGCTACAATTTTTGATAATACGGGACGAACCTGAAGTCCACGCGAACGAAGTCGCGGGCAAAAGCTAGTATCGAATAAGTTATTTCTCGTAGTGGTTATATTTTTAAAATTAACTGAAACTAAAGCATGTTAAGTCGGCTGTTTAAACTATTTTTCAAACCAAACTTTTCTCGCACTCAAAACTTTTCTAACGTAGTAAAAATAATAGAGATCTGGAGACGTTAGCAGTCCTAAAAATTAGATCGCCTTGTGTGAATCCGACAGCACAATCTTGACGATGGCGTTCAGAAACGAATTTTGTTTTACGATCATGAACTCTATCTATCAAGTAGGGTTCTGTATACTATAAAAAATATTGTACTAGTAGTTAATTGTATCAACTTCACCGTAGGTTTTTATCAAATGAAGTAGGTATACTTGTTTTATGGTAGAGGAATGATTCAAAATGGGATAACGAATTCCTAATAACAGGAAAAGGCAATGTCACCATATTTGTGACGTTGTAGGTAATTTACGGTTCTGCCGTACCCATTTCAATTTTTACTTATAATGAGTTATTTGTAAATATAATAGGTAAGTCTAATATTAAAATTTGGTAAAAATCAGCTTTTGTAGCGAAGCCAAATAGCGCTTAAATTATAATCAAATTAATTTTTGAAAAACTATAACACTTTCATCTATTCGTTATTTACTTTAAAATGTAAGTAACATGATACATGCAAACAGACGCAGTGAAAATGTAAAAGTGCGAACAGTGAAACGTAGTTGTCGTATGAAAACCGTCGACTTAGGTAAACTAGCGGTGAACTACACTACTCCTATAGAATTTCTAAACGATTTAGTCACGTAACGTTTAGGAAACAATATATTAAACATGAAGTTTATTTACTTAAGAATATATACTACAGGTGACGCAAACGACAAAGTAGAACAGAATTTTGCTGTTATAGCTTATTGAAGAATGCTAACTGAAAACTTCTTTCGCTACACCTTATTCCATTTAGATGAGGTCGGATGTCTTCTCTCTCCACTCCTTTCTATCTTTACATACATCATCTGTCACACCACAAACCAACATATCATCCTTCACATAATCAAACCATCGTTTCTTCGGCCTTCCTCTCCTCTTACATCCATCTACTTTTAAATGCACTGAATGTAAATTTGTCCTTTTAATGATATAAGTTCGGAATCAGGCAAGAGCAAGAGTTGATCTGTTGGAGTCAAAATGTAGTTATGGGAACTCCTGTACTAAATGAAACACACAACAAACATGAGCTCATCGTGCTTGGGCTCATTTTACCTGTCTTAGTAACTTAGTTTAGCACTTAACTTCTCCATAATATTCAAGATCGTAAAAGCTTGTATATGTCACCGGAAAATACGAAAAAATGTCACTTATTAAATTCCGTTAAGTTCCTACGGAACTTAACAAGTTTCTTGTTTACCAAATGATAATGTGGGTAAGCGTATACTTATTAAAAGCGATTGGATCTGGTTTTTCAGCTTACTAACCTAACCTAAACTGTTGCGAAAATAATTTTACCTTAAATAGAGTTTGTTGTTTTTTTTTGTAGTACAAATATTATTTACGTAAGTAAATTAATTCATTAAGTGCTTGTTATCTAACGAAACTTGTTAAATTCCGTAGGAGTACAAGTGACAATATTTCGTATTTTCCGGTGACATATACCTACTTACAATTAGTAGACCCATTGTAAACAAAATCCCAGTGGCCGTTCAAACATTGCCTATAAATAGGTTTAAGAGAGTTATCAAAGAACGGCTATGCAGTAAAGCATATTATAAACTTAATGATTATATAAATGACTGCACAAAATGGGAATGAGGTGCTCGTCCCGGGCCATTTCAATTGATACATTTGTTAAAAACAAAAATATTGTAAAAAAAATATTAAAAAAAAAAAAGAAAAAAAACATATTAAATTTAAAAAAGACAGGCCTGCTGAGTTCTTGCCCCGGTTCTTCTCAGGACGGAGGCGTAATTTTAGCGAACTGGTGGTAGAACTATTGATTTTATTTTTGACATTCAAAATGTATGTGTGTCCACAACTAATTTGAAATAAATGATTTGACTTTGACTAAATAATTTTAGAGATAACTAAGTCTTTTTAAATCAACATCTTTGGTAATGTTTGTATTTAAAGCCATGATCAGTTAGGAATGGTTCATTAATTTAAGTCGTCGTGTATTCTCCTGTTGTTAGTGCTCTAAGTATTTTATAAGATAACTAGCTGACTCGCGCAACTTCGTCTGCGCCGAAAAAAAAAATTAGGGGTGGACTACCCCTAACATTTAGGGGATGAAAAATAGATGTTGGCCGATTCTCATAGGTACCGGATAAGCACAAAAAATTTCATCAAAATCGGTCGAGCCGTTTCGGAGGAGTTCAAGTTCGAACACCGTGACACGACAATTTTATATATTAGATTTGGTGACAAGTGACGTATAGGTACAACGTGCCTAGGTACTTCAAGTGTCTTACGTTTTATTGTTTTTTTTACTAATTTAGAATCAAGCAACAGTAGCTTAATAAATCGTATTGACGATTAGGTACCGTTAGTACGCAACGTGAAGTTATTAGGTTTGAATCCAGGGCAACAGCTGATCTCTTTCTTGTCAAAAATATTCTGAGATAATAGCATGAATATCTGAAATTTAATAAAACTACATTTTAAACTAAATACCTTAACTATTATGGTTATCGTGGTTTTTGTTCTTGTATAATTGAACCCTAAAACCAAAAGAGTAAAAGCAGAAAAAACAGCACCGAGACTCCGAGTACCAGGAGCGCATAACAACGCAGCAGCTCTCGAAAATCTGTACCCAGCACCAGCCGCGTCGAGAAACCGCGTAGAAAACGGCGAACACGACCACCGCGTCAGGCTCCTCATTAACCCAGAAAGTGCCCGCTCGCGGCTACAACCAGTGAAAGACGAAGAAAACTAGTATACAAGATATATTAGTGGGTGGTGGGTCGCGCCGGACCCAGTTGCATCGCGGTCGCGGTCCACGATCAACGTGTAGTCCGGACCTTTCCAACCACTCGAGTACGAAACTCGATCCTAAAAACAAAATTGACTTTAGTGCTATAGTGTGATCAATCAAGCGTTGGACTTTTTGTGTAAGTTTCATTTAATTACGTAAAAAATGTGCATCTAATAAAATTAGCTTTGATATAATCAGTATTACATTTATAACCATAAAATGAATATAAATAAATATAAGTACCAGGAGATGATAAAAGAGTAGAGGTAGTTAAATTGAAAGCTTTCATTTACGGAGACACGCATCGCGTCCGTGCGGGCTCATTAAATACCCGCATTTATATTCATAGAATATTATTTATAATCGTCTAATATGTCAACGGTTTACAGCTATGCCTAATTAATTAAGATATCGGCTATCAAATAAATTACGGTTGATTGAAGGCTAATACTTTCTCGGGGCAAAGTCATTATAATCGTAACTTGAGTATGGACAGGAACTGGTTTAAAATGACTTTGAGGATGAACTCGGATGATTCCTTACGCCATTAGCGAGATGGATACATTGTACGCTAATGCTTTCATTTCAAAATAAATCATAACTCTTCGAATGACTTTAGACAAAGAAGGTACCTTGGTCTGTTTTGGGTAAATAACTTTATTTTCTGTGAATAAAATTAAAATTTAAGTTATTTAGATTTACATGCATAATAAGAATTGTAAATTAAAAAATAAAAACAGTCTGTACATAAATTTAAAACTAAGAACTATTGCTAAGTGTACCAGGATGTCATAAACATAAGAAACTATCAACAGTTTTATTGATATCTTGAATTTAAATCAATTAAATGGTTATAGAAACCATAAAGATTCGTCGAATCCGGTATTAACCCAGATATAAGTAATTACAAGTGTTTAAATAAAGCGGGGAAATATCCTATATCGTTTATAGTGCACATTAAATTCAATGGTGGATAATTGTGAGACTTTCGAATGACACGGTTTTCTTAGGAAAGTCGTGGATAATGGCCACTTCGGACACTAGAATACATAATAAAATCTATTTTTCTACGGTTATCTATATAGCCAAAGAGTTTATTAGATTTTTATTTTTGTTTTATTAGCGAATGCTTAACAAGGCTTAATATTTGAAATGAGAATCCTTACGAGAAGATCCACGAAATATATTGCACAAATTGGGCACATAATTATCCCTTCTGACGGCAGAGTCGACTGTATATAGATATTTGCGAACCGTTATTCATTTCGGAGCGGGCGATTAATCGAAAAATTATCGCGTTCGAAAAACGAACGAGGAAAAGGCGGGAACAGATTTGGGTCAGATTCTTCAACAAATTGTAATGAACTCTGTGCGTTTATGTTGCCCTGGTACCCGCTGCGCTGTAACGGTGTGCCAGCTTATTGTAATACAATCCTGTCGAGAACTGGATCACTCTCAGTGTCACTGTGGACAATAAATCAATCTCATGACGCACAGACATCTGTAATGAATCTAATATAGTTTCATACATACAATTACAAAAGAAGTGATATAAAATTCGTTCTATCAAATTAAGCATGCCTATAGTAACAACCAACAATTGAGACTACTGTAGGAAAATAGATGGTCAAACGTAATTAAATGAGTTGACAGTTGAAAATAACCAAAGAACAGAACTAACTGTCATGCATTTTCAACGGGTTCTTACCATGATATTTAATTAATTGAGTTGTCTCGATATTTCAACGTTTACAACGTCATGATCACGAGAAGACTGGATACTGCGGGTCGATTTAAGAGCAAACAAATCTGTCTACCCTTTCTCGTTCGCTTTTGGGTAGTAGCATGAAAGTATTATAGAAAACCGCGAGTGTCTGAATAAGTTTAGAACTAACTGTTCTTACTCTCAAACTCAAATAATATATTGTTCAAATATTCTACATCTTTTAGCTATTTGTGTATTGCTATGGCCAACAAGCATTGATGTAGCACCCGAAAGAAAATAGTTCTCCGATTTTGTACTGAGTATTCTAAACTTAATACGTTCGTGCTTTCTCACTTTGCAAATCTTGATCAAAATTCTTAGTAACAATTACCATAAAGTAAAATGCATGTGAGAATAAAAGATTTTTGTAATTACGTTTTTTTTCGAGTCGTTTCTGAGGTAAAATTTTGAGCATTTGTTTTAAAACTACAAGCATTCGACGCAGCCGTTTTGGTAATTCCAAGAATTTCCCCTTGACTGCGTCTAAATTATATAATGTTAGTTGTGAATCTAATTTCATTAAGTTTACTCCTGTTATTCCAAATCGACAGTATTTAAGTACTTACACACGTTCAATACTGCTTTAATGCGAAAAAGTGTATTTTGTATGGCTCCACTCATATTAAATAAATTACCAAAAAGCTGGAAAGAAACTGATTTATTTAAGGTTAAAATGAAAAATCTGCATAGGGAGAAAACATACCACAATATTGAAGAATATCTAAATGATAAATAATTTATAAAATCATTGTTTTCATTTTTTGTCTATATATTTATTTACACTTATTTTTTACATTATATTTTTAAAAAAATTAACAAAGGAAATAAATTTAAAAATACAATATAAAAAACAGAGACCCACTGAAGACGAGGTCTACGACCCAAGCCATCAGTGGTCAGGGCTCAAGAGAGAGGAACCTCCTCACAATACGCGCCGTGTCAAGAACGACCGCCGCGCTGAATCAAGCCCTTTACCCAGCCGGGGAGCGAAAGCTTCTCTAGATGTCGGTCGAAGCTTTTCGCTATTAGACCGTGCACAGATACAACGATCGGAACAATGATGGTCGATTCAACACGCCACATGTCGGTCACCTCGTGGGCCAGGTCCAAATATTTTAGCAGTTTTTCTTTTTCTTTTCTGTATTATTATGTTAAATTGTTTCAAAAATTTGTACGTCACTCTGTGACAAAACATGATTCAGAACCTTTCAATTATTTTATAAGATCCTATTTGTACTCATGTTAAAGCAAATAACGAGTTCTATTTCTATTTCTATTTATTATAATAAACTTTGAACATTTTTGCTAATCAAATTTTATTCATGATAAATTGCTAGCATTGATTTAGTTTGTAAAATAATTGTCATTTGCAATGACAAATAATTAGCTTTTTTTCTAATTAAATGATATTCTATGAGTTATCAAATATGAAACAACCATTAAAATTGGTTTATTCAAAAAAACCTTCTTCACCTTTCAGAAGTCCTTAAAATATACACGAAAGGTAAGCATAGCAGGAGTAGCAATAAGTAAGCATAGATCATGCAATTTTTTTTTATTTTTATTATTGCAAGGTAGATAAACGAGCATACGGCCTGCTTACCTGATGGTGAGCGGTCATCGTCGCTCATGAACCTCTGCAATGCCTGGGCAAAGAGGGGCCGCTATCTACCGCCTACCGATACAGGACTTTTCTTAAACCTCGTTTAAAGAGGGACATGTCATAGCGCTCCGATATTAAGAATAATAAAACAAGAAGTTACAATTTACTTAATCTGTACTCTTGTCATATCAATAAAAATAGTCACTATAAATAATAGCGAACAGTGTTCAGTTAAAAAATATTTTAAAACTTTGTAACATCTGTTTTAAAAGTAATATTATTATATCGTTATATTGACATTCCATACATTACGACAGAAGGCCATAATTTACGCATAATAATATATTTTTCATAATCAATTTTATGTTTAAATTTTATAATATCTACATTTTATAATACTAGTTTTATAGAGATTGATTTCGACCTTTTGACTTCGGAGTCACTTTTATTTATTTGATGGTATTGGATTTCACATTAGTTAAAACTTAAAAGGAATTTTATTCGTTTTTGAAAAATATTTAATGACATTTCGTTCTCATTGATTGTAGCTATACTCGTATTAAAGGAACATAGATAAAAAGTTACTCAAAAGAAAGGCAAGAAAGAACCTTAAGTTTTTTTTGTTTGAACAATTAAACAGCGTGACGAAAACGAAAAGGAATAATATCACCAGAGATGATTAGAGCTTTAAGAAGTTTTAATTTTAACACTTAATTTAAATAATCTTCTCACAAATAATCTTATAAAAGATCCATTCAAATGACAGCAACAAACTCTTTTTATATTTTACGAGAGGTAATAATTCATAGTTGCATTCGCGGTACCAGGAACCCATAAATGGCTCGGAGGTTGGACATGATATATTTTTGACAGCTACGTTAACTGTGTTAGCGGGTTCCGCGATGAGACTAACGGTTCCCGTCGTTCCAAACACTCGTGCATCTACATAATATTGCATATTAACTGCATAAGTAACATTTGTGGGAAAACCACGGTGAGAAAATAAATTTGATTGTTACTGCAAAATGTGATAAAGAAGTCATGGTGGCCGGTTGAAGCGCTTGCCTTCTTATTTTAAAAATATATGTATGTGAAATTTATCAGAACACCACTGGTTGAAAACGCTGAAGAAAAAAAAACTTGACAGGTGTCAACGGACACCCGAATGGAACGAAGTTCCTTTCGATTAATTAGTGAGGGAATTGTAATAAAATTTTACTTTTTTATTTAACAACTTAAATAATTTGATCACAGCGCCATCTAGCATTGATCATATAAAACAAAATAAGGAATTGTTTTATAAAATACTAGCTGCCCCACGCAACTTCGTCTGCGTCGAAAAAATAAAAAAAATTAGGGGTGGACTACCCCTAACATTTAGGGGGATGAAAAATAGATGTTGGCCGATTCTCATAGATACCGGATAAGCACAAAAAATTTCAACAAAATCGGTCAAGCCGTTTCGGAGGAGTTCAAGTTCGAACACCGTGACACGAGAATTTTATATATTAGATTTTAAGAACAGCGCCATCTAGCGATAAGCATCTAAAACAAAAAAGTGTCGTGCCAACTTTTTCATAAGAATTTCCGTCTAGCCCCCTTTCGATAACGCGCGATAAGGAACTTCGTTCCAATAGCAAAATATATAATGTTCTCAATCTGTAAGCGTGGTGGACTATCCCTAATCCCTTTTCTGAGAAGACCTGAGCTCAGCTGTGGGTAATAATGGGTTGTTACAGTACGGTGATAAAGTTCATTTCAAAGATCTTGTAGATAGATGCACAATAGCAATAAAATACTTTGCCATCTGAGATAGTCTGAAACAATTTACAACTTCGATAAAAGAGAGACACTCCTAGCAAAGATAGTCTTGATATCCTGTCATAATAAACTCGCTTTGGAAAGAAATATTAAAATTTATTTTAGGATTACATAAATCGAGGAATTTATATTACTTTTATACTAGGCAAATGGTTGTACCAGAATCACATAACATCAAGAATATGACATAACAAACGGAATGCATTTTAAAACATCAAAATTCGAACATTAATCAAAATAATGTTCCTTAATTAGCTTTCACTTCGTTTAAACATAATAAAACTATATTCCGCCGTTTATAAACGCTATAATTTATATAACGCGTCGATTTATTATACATATTGAAATAAATTTACATACAATTAGTATAAAATGTCGCATTTATTAATATATTTTAATTTATGTATGTTCGGTGTTGTGTTTATTGTACGTCGTAATGAGGAGCGATTGTTGAATATTAATGTATCGCGAGGAAGTTATATAAATAAACGCATGCCTTTATGAAACGATTAGTTTCCGGGATGTGAGTTTTATGAATTTAATTCTACTTTTACGTTAATTGCAACACTTAGGTTGTTAAGAACTGTAAGCTTGTATACATATAGTGTTATTGAAAACTGGAACGGTAATTGGAAAAGCTTTACTGTTGTAATAGTCAGTATTTTTCGAAAAACATATATAATTTACTATAGTAGGCCTACATTCATCGTTTATTGCCTGTATTTAAAAAGTATAGTAGCACAATAATACTGCAAGTGTGAGGGATTGTTTTTCTTTGAATACGTTTAACACTTTCTAGTGTTGTTAAATTTGGCATCTCAGGTCACCGTTTTCATTACAGCGAAGAAATCGATATTCTTCATTAATATATTTACTGATGGCTTGCCACAACGGTTTACCGAATTCCGAAACTTTAATAAGGTTGTCGAAGTTAGTAAGGTTATTCACAATTGCAGGTTCGACTATTAGAGCATTTCGAACAAAGAACAGAACGAAGAAAATGCAGCAAATATATAGAAACTAAATCGATTTCTCGATTGTGAATAACCCAGTCTATTAGTCAGCTAGTCTATTTTGTAGCACGCGGCGTCTACCCATCAGTGGTCACACGTTTCTGCCTTTTCGTGCATTTTGCTCTACGAATTGGCTTGTCATTGCATATTATGCATGGTGCATTGTAAATTTAAATGAAATCTCCTGTATGTTTTCTTATTGAAATCCTCTTATGGAGATAAAAATCATAAGTAAGCTGCAGTCCAAAGAATTAGAAGCTATTATTTAACTTGCACTGGATGTAACTATGTATGAATGTAAGTTCGGATAAAATCTTGCGAGTTTAATTTGATGAACTTTTCGGTTTGCAATAAAGTTGAAATTTTGCATGCTTATACACACGTGACAATCCAATAATATAGAGTTGATCTGATGTTGGAAAGTAGCCATAGGAACTGATATACTAAACAAGGAACATCCATCTTGTTTGGGCTCGTTTTACGTATCTTGCTTAGCACTATACTTCTAAATGATATCCAGGATCTTAAAAGCTTATATTGGAACGAAGTTCATTATCGCGCGTAGTTAAAGGGGGCTAGACGGAAAAAAATCTTACGAAAAGTTGTCACGACACTTTTTTGTTTTAGATGATTATCGCTAGATGGCGCTGTGATCAAAATCTTTTAAAATACGTTCCTTATCGCGCGTTACGTTAGGAATAAAATATAAGATATATTTTAATCGAAAGGAACTTCGTCCTATTCGGGTGTCCCATGACACCTCTCAAGTTTTTTTAAATAAATTATTGTAGATGTCGTCAAACAAGAATTTATCTTTTATCAAGGTCTAGACCATTTATTGTAAAGTACCAGGTAGTCAGATGAGTTAAGATGTTACGGGTATACGACACGCACGTAACGTAGTCCCGGTAACAGTATGTAACGCGTCACGCACTGATTATGATTATTGCTCTTACCGCTTATCGTGTTATGGGCTCCTGGTGCGGTCCATTGAGTTTTACTGCAGATGCATCGAGTTTTAGATATCTGCTGAAAATAGTACTTTTATCTTTCTTTTGAAAATGGAAGCTTTTAATGAGACAAAAAATGGTTTCGTTTTTTTTTTACTTTGTCAGTTTTAGTCATGATATTTAGGTATAATGTCTTCTATGTGTGTGTTAAATAAATACTTTTTCTTTCTGTTTTTTCTTTCTCACATTGGCATCTAATTATATTTTGTGGCCTCTTCTTATAATTAAATGTATTATTATTAAATGATTATATTATTTGAAATGAGTACTAAATTTAAAAGATTTATAGTGGCTAAGATTAGGTTGCATTATAATAAAACTTTACGGCCGATAGTGGATATCGAGTTTCAGAGGTGGTGCAGTCTGAGGTTTTGTTCTTGTTTCGAGGTACCAGGATAACATAAACTAATAGGCAGTAAATTCTGCGAGAGATTGCCGATGCGGGCCCAGTGCATACGGCGCTCGGGTCACTGATCCCGACTATAATTGAATTCAAACTCGAACCTATCCGACCGCTAAATCAGTACCGTAAAGCGAACTATTCGAACGACACCGTTTATTGCGAGTTTATTCGAAACAAACAAATGCAGAAGCCGGTATCGGACATGCCTTCGGATTTCGAAGCCGCCACCTGTTTATGTATTCCTGGTACATTCGACCGCTAAGTTTGCGTTTTTGACCTCCGGACGCACAAAGACTAGAAAAGAAAATGTTTTCGGTGAAAGCTTGTGATGTTTTAGCCAGTTCTTTTACTGGACCATCTAAATAAGTGTATTTTAGTATGTCGGGCGCACAGATCGCTTCCCAAATCTCAAAATTGAGGTAAAAATGCGTCTGAGTCACGATTTTCGCTCTGGTTTCGGTTCGCGTTTTGCATAAGTCGAAATAAAGTATTTGAAAAGAAAGTATTCGTCACATGCCGTGTACATTACGCGGCCTCGTTACATTCAATTTAAATGAAACTTTCGTATCTGCCAGATTCAAGTGTTTACCTTCGTTTTTTACGACTAATATGCTACTTTCTCATCCCACTCTCATTAGTCTCCGAGTCTCCTACTTTTAGCATAATTTTTGGAACGAAGTTCCTTATCGCGCGTTATCGAAAGGGGGCTAGACGGAAATTCTTATGAAAAAGTTGTCACGACACTTTTTTTGTTTTAGATGATTATCGCTAGATGGTACTATAATTAAAATCTTTTAAAACAGTACCTTATTTTGATTTATATGATTAATGCTAGATGGCGCTGTGATCAAAATATTTTATTTAAGTTATAATAATTAGTTGTAAGTAAATATTATAACTTAAAAAAAATATATAACAATTCCCTCACTAATTAATCCAAAGGAACTTCGTTCCATCCGGGTGTCCCTTGACACCTCTCAAGTTTTTTGTATTTTCTGTGAGGTATTATGTTAAATCTCTTCATTGCAACATTAAAATTAGGTACCTCTCACTCTCGGAGTTTTTTAGCGATAACAGCTTGTATTGTTATTAAAATTTCACATATTTTGTGTTTGCGACAGTGCGATGGTAAAGTTTGCTGTAGTGTGTAACGCGTCGTGCCGTCCCACATAACTCATTTTAAGTTCTGACCTTCACCAGCTGACTAGGTGTGAACGATGGGAAGTTTTAAAAGGATATTTTAAGAAAAAAACCGTGTGTGGATTTCCTTAAACTCAAAACAAAATTTAACAGATAAAATTTGATATTTTCTGCCGTTATTTATCTCTATAGATTGGTAGTTTATTTGAGAATAGCATTGTCAACATTACCATAGAATGGAACATTGCGGTTCGACTGTCGATGTCCGCATTGAATGCAACTATTGTGCTCGGCTTTGTATATTTAACGGTACCAAAGCCCTCATCCGCGATCCAAATATACATTTACAAGGCAAATAAATAACAATCCAACGATTGCTTGAAACATGGATTTGATTGTGAATAATTTTACAAGCTTTATATTAACTTGCACTGAATGTAACTATGTACGTACCTGGATGTAAGTCGGGTGGAATCTTGCGAGTGAGGTAAATCTGACAATCTTCACGGTTTCCGATTCAGCTGACATTTTATCGCGAGCTGATACATCGCATGACAAAGCAATAATTTGACAATTGCACTGATCTGACGATGGATTTGGAAGGTGGTCATAGGAACTCTTGTGGTAAACAAGATAGACCCGTCGTGTTTGGGTTCGTTTTCCTTTTTTTTTTTTTTTCAATACAGACTACGACGTCCTTTTATCTGACACAAAAATCATCCAACAAACAAACAGTTTTTGTAAAGTCGGTCAAAACAGAATTATAGCCGCTATGATACTCGTTTAAACAAAAACAAAGTAAAAGTTTGATTGGTAGCGATGTGGTATAATTGGTCTGATTGAGGTCTTGGGTCATGGACTCAACCCGGTCAGTCGTCATGACATCTTAATAACAGTGATTAGATTAAGCTCCGTCTAATATTAAATTATCGGTGTTCTGCCTCATTGAGACCAATCAAAGCTTGTAGTTAACTGTACTTATTAGAAGTTCCTTATCACGCGTTGTGAAAGGGGGCTAGACGGAAAAAAATCTTACGAAAAGTTGTCACGACACTTTTGTTTTAGATGATTATCACTAGATGGCGCTGTGATCAAAATCTTTTAAAACACGTTCCTTATCGCGCGTTACGTTAGGAAAAAAAATTATAAGATATCTTTTAATCGAAAAGAACTTCGTTCTATTCGGGTGTCCCATGACACCTCTCAAGGTTTTTTTATTAATACTAAAAGAAAATTAAGAGAGTATTTAAAAAAAAAACACTTTAAATACAAGGTTTAAATGGATATCATGTAAAGTGAAACGAACCCAAACACGACTGGTTTATCATGTTTAGTACAGAAGTTCTTATGGCTATCATCGGATTTCATCATGGTACCACATTATTGCATTGTCACGCGATAAACGTACACATGCACAGTTTCATTTTGCGTATAATTTTTAAATCTTAAAAGTTGGTTAGTTAATAAAAAGAAACTGAATACCGCCTTCGTAATAATAGTTTCAAGTTTCTTTAAACACTCGCGATTATCTATATCACTTACACTATTACTAAATGGGTTCTTACCACGATTATTTTTAATTGAGCGGTCCCGATATTTCAGCACTGTTTCAAGCGCCATGATCACGGGAAGACTGAGGAACTGCGGGTAGGTCATTTAAGAGCAGACAAAACTGCCTACCCTCTTTCTCGTTTTTTTTTTTTTTTTTTTTTTTTTTTTTTTTTTTTTTTTTTTTTTTTGGCTATTGTCGCCTTTAAGGTACAACATTGCCAATGTCAAGTCAAAGGGAATCACATTAACAATTATGGACAAATAACGTTATTTGAGGAGCTGTACAATTACAATAGTAAAGCTGTTTGTGATTGCGTCAATGTAGTTGGATATTAAAGTATTAGTATGATAATTATAATTTTATATTGTTAGTTTTAATGAAGTTAGCTAATATCTGGACTACTTTTTTATTTGGAAAGGTTAGTAAAAAGTCCATATTGACAGGGAAAGGAATTCCAACACCTTTAAGTAGGGAATACAATGGAGTACATTGGTTGTTTCGAGGACAGTTAAAAAATATATGGTCAAGTGACCCTATCTCCAAGCCACATTGGCACATTGGAGATTGTAAAATATTTAATTTAAATAGATGAGCAGGCGAACAGATATGACCGAAACGCATTCTAATGAGAGTACTTATAGTTTTTTTATCTAGATGTTTAAATTTGAAGAACCACGGTATTCTAGAAATTTCAGGTTGAATCTTCGAGTATTTATATTTATAAGTCTCCCATTCTCTACTCCAGTCTAGAAACATCCATCTTCTGGCACAATTTATCAAGTCACTGCTGACATTATAAAAAAACCTTGAATCACCACTTACAGTTGCTTCTTTGGCTAGTTTATCCACAATCTCATTCCCAGTAATACCTACATGGCTAGGAATCCATGCCAACTCAATGGTCTGATTCCTCATGTGGGATAAATACAGAGTTTCTTTAATTTTCGCAATTATAGGTAGTTGGCAGCAGTTTTTTATTGGGTTTTCGGAAATAGCTTGTAAAAGGCTTAAGGAATCGCTAAACACCACTGATTGGTTAATTTCATTATTGAAAATGTATAAGAGACAACTCAGGAGAGCAATCGATTCTGCCGTGAATACTGTAGCTTCAGCGGGTAATTTGTGAGTTTCCTTGTATTTTAAGTTTCCATGGTAAAAGGCGGCACCGGCGTGGTCTGTCAGGTCGAATTTCGATGCATCCGTGTAAAATATATTCCATCCCAACCACTTGTCATTCAATAAATTATTAAATTCTAAGTTAGCTCCGAGGGTAACCTTATTGATGTTACTATTGTAAATTATTGGAGGTGAATGGAATATGGCTTTGTAGGGTGTATCGTAGAGTGGGCGTTTCTGAGTCTGAAGAATAGGAGTTCCAACGGACACATACCTATGAAAACTGTTCATGAGGCATGGGATCCTTTTGTTATTCCAATAACTAGAGTTGAATGTGGAATAAAGTTGAGCAATTTTTGAGAAACAGAGGTCTGAAGGCGTTTGAGATGATTTAAATATAAATCTGTCAGCGAGGTATTGGCGTCTCAAGTTGAGAGGAGGGTCAGCTGTTTCTACCTGTAGGGCTCGGTTAGGTGACGATTTCATAGCCCCAACAACAATACGTAATGCTTTAGTTTGAACTTTGTCCAGAGTAGTTAAGGCTCGTTTTTGGCAAGGTTCTAGAACAATGGAACCAAAATCCAAGACGCTACGGACGAGAGCATTGTAAAGGAGTTTCTGACAAAACGGGTGGGCTCCCCACCAGGTGCCAGACAGGGCTCGCAAAATGTTCATATTCCTCTCACACTTGCCTGCAATCCTCTCAGAATGTAAGACGCCTGTTAGACGTGTATCCAAGGTGATACCCAGGAATTTAACATTGTCACACACCTGCAGTGACTCCCCCCTATACTTCACATCTATCACAGGTATATGTCTTTTCCTAGTGAACACAACAACGTTACTCTTATTCGGAGAGATTTCCAAACCATGGTTAGATAGCCATGATCCCAAGGATTCCAAACATCTAGTTAAATTTAAAGCTGCAGTGTTAAGGTTCTGGTCAGTGCTGTAGATACATATGTCGTCTGCGAACTGCAGCAGTTCACAATTGTTCGTTATAGCAGAATGGAGGTCATGAGTATAAATGTTGAAAAGGAGGGGACTCAGAACGGAGCCTTGTGGCAAGCCCTTCCACACACATCTAACGTCGGAGATTTTTGATCCAATTCGAAGGTGGATCTTGCGATACATAAACATATGACAGATAAAATCGACCAATTTGCCGGAGATACTCAGCTTGAGTAGTTTACTCCTGAGTACTGGAATCAGTACATTGTCATAAGCTGATGAGATATCGAGAAAGGTGGCCAGAACAAACTTATTTTTAACAAAGGCGTAACGGATGTCAGATACAAGGATAGCATGGCAGTCAGTCACGCTTCTGCCTTTTCTGAAACCATGCTGGGACGGAGGTAGCAACTTTTTGGATTCAATATACCAGTCAATGCGATTTTTAATGAGGTGTTCCATTACTTTACATAGTGATGAAGACAGGGCTATAGGTCTATAGGATGATTGAAGTAAGGCATTCTGATTGGGTTTCAAAAGTGGTATAATTATGTGATCTCTCCAGCTAGCTGGGATAAATCCTGAGTGAAGAAACCGGTTTATAAGGATCAGGAAATATGACTTGAAGTCTAAGGACAAGTTCCGTAAGAGAGCGTAAGGAATACCGTCCAGGCCAGGAGCTGAATCAGGTAAGCTATCCAGAACGGTCGTCAGTTCTGAGGCTGAAAATGGTTCAGGCATCATCTCGTCAACTGAGGGTCTAGACGACAGTTCCAAAAGCGGTGAGACATAGGGTGGAGCAAGACGATCGAGAAAATCATCTTTCCAAATTGGAACGTTACTTGATGGAGATGCACTTGCACTTTTGGCCGATCTGAACCGTCTAACCGAGTTCCAAACTACAGATGGTGGGGTAGATGGTGATATGGACTGACAGAACGATTTCCAGCCTAAAGCTTTTTTCTTGGCTAACGTACGTCTACATAATGCCTCTGCCTTTTTAAAATTTATGTAGTTTTCTAAGGACATGTTATTATTATAGGCTTTTTCTGTTGACTTTCTACGTTCAATCATGGTGGAACATTCGTCATCCCACCAAGGACATGGATCGGATTTTTTAGGGGGTTTCTTCAGAGGAATTGCACGCAGACCGGCAATTTCAATAGCAGAGGTGAAAGAGTTATAACAAATTTCGATATTAGAGTCATCAATTGGAGCCAAAGATTGAATCTGCTCATCTAAAGTGGATTTGTATGTCTGCCAATCGGCCTTTTTTAGGCAATATTTTAAGAGTGGGGAGAAAGAACGTGTAGTGTGTGAAGCAGGAAAGGAGACAATTACAGGTAAGTGGTCACTGCCATAGCTAAGTGTTTCTATATCCCACGCTAATGTAGGGGCTATAGAGTTAGAACATAGCGAAATGTCGACTGCAGATGGGTTTTGGAGTGGAGACGTTCTGCGCGTTGGTCGACCGTCATTTAATACAAAGAGGTCACATTCATCCAACACATCAACAAGCATGTTACCAAAAGAGTCATTCCTATGGGATCCCCATAAACTATGATGACTATTAAAGTCTCCTAAAATTATTTTTGGACTGGGCAACTGCAGAATTAATCGCTTTAACTCTCTCAGGATCACCATAGATGGATGTGGAATGTATACGCTTAAGATGGTGTAAGCGCCAGAGTTAATCAATATTCTAGCAGCAACGGTGTAAACATTATCTATGCTGGCAATAGGCAGTTGGGTATACTTAATGTGGTTTCGGATTAACAGGGCAGCTCCATCCCAGCCATCCTGTCTGTCGTGGCGCAGACAAGCAAAACCCGGAATGGAGAAGGAAACGTTAGGCTTAAGCCACGTTTCCGAAAGAGCTAATGCTATTGTATTGTATTTGTTAGACAGATGGATTAGTTCACTTTTTTTACGATAAACGCTCCTCACATTCCATTGTAATACCTGATCCATAAAAGTGAAGTAGAAGTTGATTAAGTTTATTAATTTTCTCTGCTACGTTGGACGGTAAGGAAACTGATGAAGGTAGGGTATTAAGTTTACGGATAAGAGAATCTAGAAGATCAGTTACTAAAGATAGATTGTGTTCAGGTGGAGAAGAAAGAGTGGATTTATATCTTAAGGCACATCCGTTTTCTGGAGAGGGAATAGCAAAGCTATTCAGGATTTCTTGGTGGGCTCTCTTATCATACCCCGGTTGAAGAGGCGCTCGATTCTTAGGTTTTGGGATTACTCTCTTCTTATAAGATACAATTCCTGTTTTGGGGGAAGATTCATTTGAATTACCTAGCTGACGTACTTGACGACCAGCAGAGGTGGAGGGATTAATAATGGTCTTGACAATGTCAGAATAAGGTTTACGCGTCGGAGAAAGCCGTTTAGCAGCCTCCTGGAAAGAGATATTCTCACTAGACATAATGAGCTTTATTTGTTTTTGACGTGAGTACTCAGGACAATTTTTGTCAAAAGCCGAATGATTTCCAGAGCAGAAGGTGCAAACGACATCCTCCGGGCTGACTTTGCATGAATCTGAAAGGTGACACTCCGAACACTTGGCACAACGGATGTTAGAACGGCACTGTTCCTGGACATGGCCGAACCTACAGCATTTGTAACATTGTATTACTGGGTACTTGTAGGGTTCTACTTCCAAAGAGTTATGGAATAGGTAAACACGCGGTGGCAGTCGTTGTCCATCAAACGTAATGACTACAGTTTCACTGGGTCTCCACTCTCTGGAATTCTCAGTGCGAACTTTATAATTGAGTCGTCTTGCTTTAGTAACTTTGCCATACCCATGTGGTGATTCAATGAATTCTATTATTTCATCATTAGTGAAGTCTGTATGGACCCCCTTTATAATACCAACTCTAGTAACATTAAAGCTAGGAATGAATGCTTTTAGACGTTTTTCGGAGAGAAAAGAAATAGTTAGAAATGAATTGGCAGCTTCCGCAGTGGTGAACTCAACCGATACGCGGTTACGCCCAACACGCTTCACACTACCCATTTTTACATTAGGAATATCGTGGTCATAAATGATTTGCCCTAATTTTACGGGGTGAAGAAAAACCGGTGACGCGGGATCGTCCGATATTTTTGACACATGAACAATATATGGACCGAGGTCCTGAGCGTTATAATTTCTTGTGACAACTGGAGACTTAGTTATGGTGGGATTGGTTTTTGTAATTTTAATTGACCGATCTTTGTCTAATTCACAATCCGGTCTACGTTTTCTTTGTGAATTATTAGAGATAATTGAGATATTATCATCAGACAAAGCATCTTGATAATTTTGAGTTGAGGGTAGATCGTCATAATCTGACCGGACACTTAAAGGCGAAAATGAGGGTGAGGAGATATCATCACTTTCAGATACCGAAAGTGAAGAATTTCCAACCCTGCGATCGGGTGGCTTCTTGGGAATTGGATCCATACTAATCTAAGGCATGCATATTTAATATTAAACTAGAAATAAGATCTACAGTACAAACTAAATTATAACCTAAAAACACTTACCAAGATTAGATGTTAAACTTATCAAATATACAACTTAAACATATAAACAAACTAAATAAAAGTTATAAACTAAATATAATATTCACCACAAGAACATAAAAACATCAATCACAAACGAAAAACTAAGTTTTACGAAAACAAATGACGCGAGATGTGATTCCCCCACGAACGCTAACGCGGCAATTGACAATCTTTCTCGTTTGTTTGCCGGTACCACTGCAACTCGACCTCATATTTCGACATACCACACTGACAGTATCGGCTGCCGTCTCAAAACTAGATTTTTTGGCTTTATTTTCGTCTAACACTGGATTTCACATACAGGATAGTTTGAAGCGTCACCCCGATTAATAATGCTATTCCTCGAAATTTCATTTTGTCTACTCTTAAATGACCTACCCGCAATTAAAAATAATCGTGGTAAGAACCCGTTTAGTAATAGTCTAAGTGAATAGTTTCAAGATTTTCCACTTTTAATTTGTGCTTTCAATGTAGGTAATTTTTCAAATTATTTCCGTTCTATAATAACTTAATTTTGTTTATAGTTATTTTAATAACTCTGACTGCAAAGTGAAATTACGAGCCTCTATCATTGTTTCTAATTTATCGGTTCAATTCTCTATGAATTTGTTATTACTGTAACTTAGCAACCGTCTTAAATAGAAAACTCTGCCTAAAAGACGTGAAGTTTTATTTTAATTAGAAAAAGCCTAAAACATCTTAGTATTATACAAAACAATTACTAAACGTAAATTTTTACTTTTTAGTTTCTTGCAGGAGTTCCGATAAAATAATCTTTGATTTAAATTAATATGATAGGTAAATTAAGAGCGTTTTAAGAATGATACATGATACACCATATACTATGCTACGAAGTTGTTATATTAAAACTTTAATTATAAAAAAATACAGTTAAAATAACAGCCTCTTTTATTTAAATTCAGTTAAAAAATTCAACAAAATGGCAATTTTAAACTTTAAAATGAAACAACAAAAAGCTTTTTAATAAAGCCCGTAAATTACGGGCTTTATTAAAAAGCTTTATTAAATTTTACGGGCTACAGCGAAAACAAACAGCGAGTACCAGGAGACAATGAATAGCAGGAAGTAAAGAATAATGATAGTTGTACCAGACCGTGAACAGTACGATGAATGGCGACTGACTCTCAAATAAAATATAGTAGAGCGAGCCTTTGTCCTGCAGTTTAAATATAAAACGCAAAGTGAATATGAAACATTGCAACGAGGAATATTTTTTCTGGTCTGTCATCATGAAACTATATTTTCCGTATTAAAATTTAAAACTTTATAAACGACGAAGTTACCCGTGAACAAACATAAAATCAACATTAGAATTGAGAAGTCTATGTGATTTAGATAGAAAACTTATTAAATTTTCCACATTACAAATCTTGTTTTATATAATAGTTTCATCAAAAAACACCCAACAACCTGCATGTTCTAACAATGATTTAAATCACAGAATTTAACACACGTTTATACATATCATACGGAAGGAGGGCCGAGCGCGTAACGCGTCGCGCCGTCCCTCCAAACCCCGTACTGGGTTCTGGCCTCAGCCGGGGTTCGGACGCTGAGTGTGAGCGGTTGGAGGTTTTATTGCGGTTCAACTCCCACATACCGCACCCGCGGGGCGGGCGGGGATCCAGTGACTACCTCCAACTGAAAAAAAAAAGTCCATGATATTATTATGAAGTCGATATTAAAATGAGATCAGTGAAACTAAAAGTGTTACTTCGCCATAGCTTTCACTGACAATCATGATAATAGAATACAAACTGTCAAACAGCTGTCAAAATACACACATCTATAACTGTCATTATCAGAGATCAACATCTTGATACCCAACATACAGTAATGAAGAACCAAGAGCATTGTTGTAACAAGATTCATTATTAAAGAGATGGTTTGACTATTGAAATTATTCGAATAAATGCTGAGAGAGTAGTAGACTAAAATATCTGCTTTTGTTGATTTTAATGTTGTTTTTTTTAACTGGAAACTGGTCCTTATTTTATGGCCGCATTTATATGAGATCTCAACAATTGCTTTAAATTTCGATTGAAGTAGCTAGATATTAATTCTTAGTATGGTTATATTAGTGTGACTTAAATAGGAGCCTGTAAAGTATATGGAGCAATTGGTGTAGTTTAATAATAATTTTATTTTTATTTTATGACAAATGGACCCGCGCAACTTTTATCTGCACAACAAAGGGAGGCCATTTTGTTGATTTTGCGTTACATTCTTGTATTTTTACAACGGATCCCTATGTTTTTGAAAAATATTCTTCTTCGATTAATGGACTATTTGATATTGAGAGAATTTTTCAAATTGCACCAGTGGTTCCCGAAATACGCACGGACAAACAAACTCTTCTACTTTATATTAATACAAAAATCTGTTGACCGTTCTTTACTACCGTGTGTATCATATGTAATGACTGACTGTCAATTTACACACAAAAAATGTGGCGCTGGTTTTTGTCGAGAAATACGTGTTTCGCTTTCGAATTCAATGGAGCTACATAATGTTATCTTTATGAATTTTATTATGTTGTGTTAATTGACTTGCGCTAGTTCGTCTGTTTCACATAATAATATGAGAAAGTCTCTCGAAGATTATGTTAGATTTTGCTTGAAAATGCTAATAGCTCAATTACACTACCCAATTTCTGGAGACTGTAATTCTAAGGATGGTGTTATAACAGTTAGAAATTCATTCACCCACGCCTCCCTAACTACCGGGCTATAAATGCCGTGTGGTGTAATATCTGCTTAATCGTAGGAAATTACTGGGTTATAATATATTTAAAACTAGTTGACGTAAACCAAAAAGTCCTGTAACGGTCTCCCAATGTAACCTTGCAGAAACTCATGAGTAACAACTTACTATCAAATTGGCATTAAACAAAAAAGGCAAGGGAATGGTTTAGCCTCTGCGATTTTTTACATGAAATGAAATTAATTTATACTTATTTTTTAAGTTAGAGGAATCCGGCGATATGTGAGAGTTGAACCGCACTAAAACCTCCAACAGCTCACACTCACCGAACCCTGGCTAAGGTCAGAACCCAGCACAGGGTTATACGGGAAAGAACCTTTCGGCACTTACTAATAAAATTGACTTATTTGATTACAGAAAATATATTATTCTTTGCATTCATGTTCTAATCTACTTTCTATTTTATAAATACATTAAATTAGATCACTTTCATCTCATTCACAATTTAAACAAATAAAATCTGATTTAGATAAACTAATGAATATCTAGTTTGCTTATCAAGTTAATTCATTTAAATAGTTAGCCAATGGTTGTAAATTAGATTTGTGTTTCGACTTTCTTAACTCTATGTTATCCTGGTACTTGAGAAATAAAATCTCGATTTAATTTTAGAGTCTTGTGTGTCTGTATGTATTTTAATTGCATATATATAAACGAGCTTATAGCCCCCTTGATGGTAAGTGGTCGCCGTCGCGATGAAATTTGCTTGTTACCTACCTCATTTTTTTGGTTAAGATAAGTTGATATGAAATTTGCTGGTTTTCTGACATTTAAATTTAGTTTTATTTGAATTCCAATGATTAGTAAAAAAAAGTAAAAAAAAGGTATGCCTATAATATTGCTTGTATAACTGTCCTTAATATTAGCTTGAGTTCAACATAATCTTACTTAAAATTAGAGTAATGTTTGAACAAGACCTGTCTCTCACTGAACTGTTTTACCACAGACTTTAAGACAGATCATCCTATTTACCAAGTGGATAGTTCTGAAATGAATCCTTGGTCGTAATAATTACACGTTCAATTAGCGTCGAGCATTAAACTGAAGCTGACCGTTAGTTTGGCTTCAGTTAACCGAAAAGCCATTGACTTGGAGTGGAATAACGGACCACGCTCCACTAATCACACTTGTTCCTGATATAATTGCACGCACCTCCTTGCTGCTTATGTTGTCCTGGTATCCATCATAATAATATTATTATTAAGAGTAAACGGTAAATGGTTACCGTCGCCTAAAAATATTTTTAACATGATTATCTTGTCGTCTTGTAATAGTCGTGGTGGCGGAGTGGTCGAAGCGCGTCCTTCCGAACGGGAGGTCGCGGGTTCAAATCCAGCCGGCTTGTACCTCTAAATTTAAATGTTAAAAGGATTTATGTGCAATTTTTCACAACACCACTGGTTAAAAGCGGTGAAGGAAAACATCGTGAGGAAACCTGCATGTCGGAAAAGGGTTCTATAAATCCTTTGAAGATATGTGAAGTCCCCAATCCGCACTGGGCAAGCGTGGTAGACTATGCTTAATCCCTCTTCTGAGGAGACCTGAGCCCAACAGTGGGCAGTAATGGGTTAGTACAATGTATCTTTCTTGTAAATATAAGCTTTTGAAAAAGGACATGAAATGTGTGTGATTTTTTTTCAAAGTTAGTTGATAAGATACAAAAATCTTATCTCAGAATACTCTCGAATGAATCAAAATATTAAAAAAGCTAATTAAGTGTTCAAATATCTGTATAACTCCTTCATCCGTTTACATAATAGTTACTTAAATTTTAAGCGCCAATCATGTATTTATCGTATTTTCACCGACTAATGATATGATTATTAGTATAAACTGTTTCCTGTGCCGTTTCATCATGACATCGCGCATTCATACATACATAATAAACCTTATTCATTGAACATACTTTCTACTGATCATGCACTCCTGGTACCTCACATTTCTCTTGACAATAACTTTCATCTTTGTTTTTTACGTTTTTTATCTCTTTTATCTTATAAACTTATTCAGACACTCGCGGTTTTCTATAATACTTTCATGCATTTTCAAAGGGTTCTTACCACGATATTTAATTAATCGAGTTGTCTCGATATTTCAACGTTGTTGCAAACGTCATGATAACGAGAAGACTGGATACTGCGGGTCGATTTAAGAGCAAACAAATCTGTCTACCCTCTTTCTCGTTCGCTTTTGGGTAGTACCACTGGAACTACTCTTTTATCTTAATTGCCTACAATGGATTATCCTTTTAATTAAGGAAATCTATACTAATATTATAAAGCTGCAGAGTTTGTTTGTTTGAACGCGCTAATCTCAGTAACTACTGGTCCGATTCGAAAAATTATTTCACTGTTGGAAAGTTCATTTATCGAGGAAGACTATAAGCTATGTTGTATCCCTCTGTGACGCAGACGAAGTTGCGCGGATCACCTAGTTATCTTTATAAAACGATAAAATTGCTGTAGCTAACTTGTCATTTTCAACCAAATTTGAATGAAACTCATTAATACAGACAAAAGCGTTAACAGTCCATCTTTATGGCCAGTAATTATGATTGTCGAATTTAAAGCTATAAAACACAATTAAGATTTATTCTATCACAAAAAAATAGTTCAGTGGCAAAGTCGTGACTGCGAAACAGACAAACAATCAGTTACAATAGCATTTATAATACTAAATGAGACTAGATCAAATTTGAGATATATTTTTAATTTCAAAAGCTTTTATTCTAACACAGGATGTAGCTATTATTACCTATGTTACTATGTGCATAGGTAACTGAGTTTGTGTGAAATGTTTCGAGTTATACTTCGTCGCCTCAGTGCTTGTTTGGCCAATCTGCACTCGAGAAAATTGTACAGGAGACAGCAAACAAGCACGGAATTTTCCTTAAGTGCCGTGTTGAGAAAAAAAAAAATGTGTTCTTTATTGTATTAGAATTGAATATTTAAAAAAAATATTTTACCAGTCGGTTGGGAATTTTATTCTTTATAATACTGCATTAAAAAGTAATTTTCGTAAAAAATGTCAGATTGGCCAAACAAGCACTGAGGCGACGACTTGATAAACTTCCCAGTTTCCGAACGAAATGAAATTTTGCCCGCGTATGTCCTTAAAAGATAAATCGTATTTGAGCTCTATTTACCACGATCCAAAATCTTAAAGGCTTGTTCTTAAAAAGGTTTTTAAAATAGATCATTATATTATGATAACAGAATCATTCCTCCAAACTTGTTCACGACAAATTAACTAATAAAAAGTTGACGTTCTAATAGCCGATGAAAGATATACGTTTGAAAAAATGCAAGCGTGTCCATATGACGGACATTGATAGACACGCGACATACTGGCACGAGACAATATAGGTATACTTTGTATAATATACCTAAATGTAGTCGCATGCTACTTTGTATTTGTTGAAGTAATCGATTTGTTCAAGATGATTTTTCATGGTTATTCTTTTATGTGGTTTGTAAAAATATGTCCACTATTAATATCGACTGTTGATTACCATTGGAATCAGTGACGGAGTCAATCTTGTAGCAAAAAGTGGCAAGTTTGGTCCAAATTATTGTCTTGCTACTTTGTTTAATTACTCAAATCTCCATAGTTAACTTGTAACCACAACCCTTGTAAAAACAATTCTTCATGTGTAATATTTATATGTAATTGGATTTTACGTCTATTCCGCACTGAAAAATCTGAAATCATAAAACATAAACTTAATTTACTCTACACTGTTAAATCAAAAAGAATTTATTTTTAATTACTAACAATTCCAGGTCGTTGTAGTAACGGAACAAAAAAATCATGTTAATATACATACAGATATGTGTGATAATCGATCAATCATCTCAAATATATTTAGATTAAGAACTGCGATGACCAAAACATTCTCTACATATCAGCTTCATGAATTAATGAATATAATTAACACATAAATAGATGGTAATCGTCATAATTTGACACACTTCGTGAGCAGCGCAGCAAAAACCGCGCTTCGATTCCGAAACGATTCATCATCCGTACAAAAACTGTACCGTTATGCTTTAAACAAACTTTATTTAATATATTACGTTCGAATCGCGACAAATCGTTCAACAATGGCGGCTTTTTGTTCAGTTTTCGGTTTACATTTCTAGTTAATGGTTGGCGTTACAGATTACTGTTTTTGTGATTGCAACACTGCCGTGGGAAACACTCTCCTAATTGTTTTATAAATGCGTGAGATGAGCGATGTTATTTATTTTGGTAGCATTAGAATGTCATTTTCCACTAGAGTACCAGGCTAACATAAACTGCGAGAAAGTTAACGTACTGCAACGTTATCGATTTGGTGCTTTCATCTGCAGACTAGGTCATAGGTCACGTTCTATAAACTCAAGGTCGACGTTGCAACGATCTCTTTGTATTTCTGCTGTCCTGGTATCGTTAGGTGCTCGAATGCTCTTTCTCGATGCATTTGGGTGAGTGAAATTCACGAGATTAGCGGTAAACGATGACGTTATTAAGTACAACCGGTTAAAAGTGTAATGAGGCTTAATAAGGTTAAAACGATGTATTAGATGCAAGTGAACGCATTCATTCTTTGTAATGCTATGTGGAGCCACGATTTTGCCTCATTTGATTTTTATCTAAGAGCTCATTAAATATTTACATTATGAGTTCGAATAGGACATAGGTGTTCCCGGAGCGCTATGACATGTCCCTCTTTAAACGAAGTTTAAGAAAAGTCCTGTATCGGTAAGCGATAGATAACAGCCCCTCATTGCCCTGGCATTGCAGAGGTTCATGAGCGACGGTGACCGCTTACCGTCAGGTGGGCCGTAGGCTCCTTTATCTATCAAGCAATAAAAAAAATAAACAACAAATTCATCATATAAAAGCTCTTCTCAAACCATTTAATAATTTCAGTGAAACTTGGAAGTTCCCACGAAAACCAAACTACTGACTACTATTGTATTAAAATGTCATTAAGAATGTATATTTCGGACAGTAACCGTCGCTACAAGTGACAGTTACCACTGTGTCATTGTGTCAACGATGTTTTACACTTGAACTGAAGTGTTGATTCAACAATGAATGTGAACCGACCTCAAATGATCTCACCTACTCCAAATAATAATTATTATAACGACTAATTAGTAAAATAATAATCTGTGTGTGACATAGAGCTTAGCAGCTTGTTAGTGGAGTGTTTTTACAAGCTTTATATTAACTTGCACTGGATGTAACTATGTAAGTTCGGGCGGAACCTTGCAAGCTAAATTTGACAAACTTTCTGATTTGCGATTGAGCTGACATTTTTCACGCTGATGTATATCGCGTGACAATGAAATAATAATATTATAATATTATGATACGATGGAGCTGATCTGATTATGGAGTCGAAAGATAGCCATAGGAACTTCTGCACTAAACAAGATAGACTCGTGGTGTTTGGGCTCGTTTTATTTGTCAAAGCTTGCACTTTACAGTGTTACAGTATCTTAAAAGATTGTATGTGTATTGTTTGTGTGTATAATTGATTCGATATACAGGGCGTCCTTTATGGGAGGGATATTTATATTTATGGGAGGTACCTTAAATATTGAAGATACGATGTTTTGTTGAAAGGACACATTATTTTATTTTTGATGTTAAACAATACTGAATTTAAGGCTTTTTGTTGATTGGTGGATTTTGTCTGAAAGTCCAGATTTTGTCTGAATTTTATATTCAATAATTTATTTCTTTGTTACAGAATGCGCACCATGTACACGTGAAGAAGCACATAATATAACAGATTGTGAAACTCATTAGAAGATTTTAGTTTGATTGTGAATAGTGACCACACGCTATGGAGACCAGAATACACGTCTTCGCACTTTCTGCGTTCCTAGTACTTGGTGAGTAGGAAATTTTTTGAGTTTTTTACTATTTTATTTACTGTTCCACTGCTGGTTATCTATAGAGGTAGGCAGGTATAATTTACCAGCTTTAATACTGGCCATAGACGCTAGGGTATATTTACAGGTGTACCTGCACAGTTGAACTGAACAGGTATACCTAAGCATGTATGTTGCAAAACGAGAACGAGGTTTAAGAATAGTCCTGTATGGGTAGGTGATAGATAACGGTCCCTCATTGCCCTGACATTGCAGAGATTCAAGAGAACGACGGTAACCGCTTACCATTAAGTAGGCTGTGAGCTCGTTTAAAATGGGCTTCATCTGAAAAGTCCATTTTTCGGTAAAAATGCCTTCGGCCTTTTTTTTTTTTTTTTTCAGTTGGAGGAAATCACCGTATCCCTGCCCGCACCGCGGGCGGGGTATGTGGGAGTTGAACCGCACTAAAACCTCCAACCGCTCACACTCAGCGTCCGAACCCCGGCTGAGGCCAGAACCCAGCACGGGGTTTGGAGGGACGGCGCGACGCGTTACGCCATCGGCACTCTTTCCCGTCGCTCCGTCCCTAACGATTTTCTGCCCATTGGGCGAACCGAAAACGTCCCATTTCGTAAATGTCAAACCTTTAACTAAATTATGAACACAAATTGAATGACATTTGAGCTGTCATTCTCTAAATAAACAGTAGTTCAAAATGCAAACGTTAGATTGCCCACCCTATAAATTGGATACTAATCTCTAGCTAAATTATAAGATTGAACTTTATACTAAATCTTAAATTTTATAATCACTACGCAAGTTGTATTTTACAAAGTTTGTAAACATAATGGCACTGGCTTGACCATTATGCACGACAAGATACCACGAAAGTTAAAAGATCAGAAGAATTCATAATTACCCCTATCAGTGGCGATCGGTCGTGTATATTTTTTGTTAAAACTTGTGACCAGTGTAAGGTAACTGTACATAATGGTCATTAATAACATGCTGCACAACGTGTATGTCCACTTTTGAGTTGAAAAAAAGTAACAAATTACATGAAATTTGTTTAACTTGTTATATGTTAAACTTGCTTGAAATATCGTTTTTAGCAAAGAGACAACAATAAAATTATCATATTTTTTGTTTAATATTGAAAATTCTAGCTCAATTAATAAAAAGATAACTTGTCATGGGACACCCGAATAGAACGAAGTTCCTTTCGATTAAAAGATATCTTATATTTTTTTTTCCTAACGTAACGCGCGATAAGGAACGTGTTTTAAAAGATTTTGATCACAGCGCCATCTAGCGATAATCATCTAAAACAAAAAAAAGTGTCGTGACAACTAAAAAAGTGTCGTGACAACTTTTCGTAAGATTTTTTTCCGTCTAGCCCCCTTTCGATAACGCGCGATAAGGAACTTCGTTCCAAAAATATAACCATTTAGTCATTTTACACACACTTGTTCTGAAGGAGAATAATATGGATTGTTTGTATTTCATTTTGCGTTTTACGGAATGATAGGTACCTACACCAATTCCTCATGGCTGAATGATTGAACCGATTTAGATGATATAGAGTCAAACAATTTTAAGTCAAAAATTCAAAGCTATCATTTCATTTACCTTTGCAAAAACTTGCCAAATTTAAAACCATGTAGAAACTGGTTCCAGTGAAAGATCGTAAAGCAGACATTGACTCATGTATTAGAGGAATTTCGAGATAGCATCTGCCTAGACTTAGCTCAAGGATAGTGGACAAAGAGAGCCGACATGACTAGCACAATCGCACGTGCCATAACACGTGCGACAATAATCATGTATCGTATGTCAACTATAGTAATCTGACTGTCCAACACTGAAAGATTTTTTTGAAATCGGACTTAAAGTTCCTGATCTTAACGCAGTCATAAACTCTTCAGCTTTACTGTAATGGTAAAAAATAAAAAAATCAATTTAAATTTCAATATATTACTAAGGAATATCGTGATGTTTTATTTTTGTAAGTCACACCAACAATCCTATTAGAGTAAAAAATCATTTAAGTTAAATCTGTGATGTGTATATAAATCAATTAAAGGTATGCATAGCATTTACCAGAAGTATATAATTTTATAGTAAATGTAAAACTTAACTATATATACTGTGAGTAAATTATATGAATTACGTAGTCTCATTTAATGTTTGTAATATGTAATATATTTAAAAGAAGAAGAAGAAGTTTGTAAAATTATAGGAGGTCATTTTTTGGAACTACTGAATCGATTTACGAAACTACGATATTTGTCTTATGGACGACGATGTCGACTACATCTTCAAGACACAGCAAAGAAAAGAATATCATTTTCGACAGGTCTGCACTTTGTTGATATGCTTGTAGAACCTGTTTGCAATATCCGGCGCCGTCTTGTCTTTGACCTTAATGTACATTAATTAAATGAAGACGGATCATCTAGTGTTGTGCACCGTTAACTTTGTATCGAGCGTAGTGTAACACGGCAGGAGATTCTGTCTAGTTAAACAAAAAGATTTAGTCCATTTCGAGTATCAATTGCGATTTGTGAGATTGGGCAATGCTGCTTGTTACTATTGAAAAAAACATGTAGACGAAAATAGTTTTATGGTTCAGATAATGCAAAATTGAGAGGTGTCAAGGGACACCCGAATGGAACGAAATTCCTTTCGATTAATTTGTGAGGGAATTGTAATAAAATTTTTATTATTAATATTTTGATCACAGCGTCATCTAGCATTAATCATATAAAACAAAATAAGGAATTGTTTTAAAAGATATCAATCACAGCGACAACTAGCGATAATCATCTAAAACAAAAAAAGTGTCGTGCCAACTTTTTCATAAGAATTTCTGTCTAGCCCCCTTTCGATAACGCGCGATAAGAAACTTCGTTCCAAAAACATACTGACGAATTGAGTGCTCCTTTTTGGTAGTCGGTCAAAAAGTAAACATGATTTTCGACACTTTACTTCATAGACGTGGCTGTATTGATGCAAGACATTCGTCGAAATCTAATTTAATATTATCATATCTCGAGATGGGTCTGAGAAAGTTACTAAGTAAGACAAGTGCTTTCAAAATTACATTTAATTTTTTGTTCATCATAAGACGGATTTTGATTGCAATTAATGATAATAATAAAATTGATTGGATTGAAACAATGGTAGCGGGTGCAGTGAAAGTTTGCTTTCACGGCTCGCCTCAGATCACCTGCATTGTTGCATTGTGCTTTTATAATTGATCGAGAATTGCTTTATAAATTGGTGTTGAAAATTTTTTAGGGTTACTTTTTTGTGTTTAAGGGAAATTTTGTTGATGTTATTAGAACATTCTGTGTGCTCGTTTTGTAATTTTTTTGTAAAGTGGGACATTTTTAGTTTAACAATGTTATTTATGCAACAACGTTGAAATATCGAGACAACTCAATTAATTAAATATCATGGTAAGAACCCGTTGAAAATGCATGAAAATGTTATTTGTGTTTATAACTTTTAGGTTATTACGAGAATACAGGGTGAATCTGTGACTTTGGACAATCTGATGTGGGGTGAATGACCTGTTGAAATAAAACGTAGAATCACTTTTATTTTAGGAATTGTATAAATTTTTTTTCGCAACGATAGTCGTACGTTTTCCATACAATGTAATAAAAAGTTTAACCGATCCAAAAAGTAAGAAAAACTTGAGAGGTGTCATGGGACACCCGAATAGAACGAAGTTCCTTTCGATTAAAAGATATCTTATATTTTTTTTTCCTAACGTAACGCGCGATAAGGAACGTGTTTTAAAAGATTTTGATCACAGCGCCATCAAGCGATAATCATCTAAAACAATAATAAGGAATGTGTTTTAAAAGATTTTGATCACAGCGCCATCTAGCGAAAATAATCTAAAACAAAAATGTGTCGTGTCAACTTTTCGTAAGAATTTTTTCCGTCTAGCCCCCTATCACAACGCGCGATAAGGTACTTCGTTCCAATGGTGCTAAGTTGCATTTCAACAGGCCATTCACCCCACGTCAGATTGTCCAAAGTCACAGATTCACCTTGCATATTGGCTCTATGGTAAAGAAAAAATATATTAAAAACTTTATATCATTGTATTATTTTGATTACAGTTATAATGTGAATTTAATTAATGAGAAGAACAAAGAGAAATAGCGCGAGAAATATTTTGCTCTACCTTGTTTGAAGGCGCTCATTTTCAAAGAATAAAAGTAACTATAGAATGAAACAGTTAAAACATACAAGATTAATTCATCAATATTATTATTATAATTGGGAAGATTGAGTACATTATACTTCACAACATACAAGTTCTTCCGACTAAATTGCATGATTACTTGCGCGAAATGGCGACCAGTAATTGTGTAAAATAAGTTAACTACATATTGACTTACTAGTTTTCTGAAGAGTTGGAGTAACTTTATAATGTTTTAGAAGAATCTATAAGGTCAATGAATAATTCTAATCCCATCAAAAATGTAAATGTGAAATGAGAGACTTCGTATGTTGATTTCAACGACAAAAGAAGTGAGATCTAAATGTGTGCCAAGTTCAATAGTCAATGTTGATTTTTTTAAAACAATATAAAATGTATGTTTCAATAATTAGTAAGTACTTTAATTATAACTCGTCGCCTCAGTGCTTGTTTGGCCAATCTGCCATTTTTTACGAAAATTACTTTTTAATGCAGTATTTATTATAAAGAATAAAATTTCCAACCGACTAGACTGGTAAAATATTTTTTTTTAAATATTCAATTCTAAAACAATAAAAATCTCATTTAATGTTTTTTCTCAACACGGCACTTAACGAAAATTCCGTGCTTGTTTGCCGTCTCCTGTAAAATTTTCTCGAGTGCAGATTGATCAAACAAGCACTGAGGCGACGAACTATTAAAATAAATAATTTTATAAGAATACTCGTTCATACTATTATATACTGACATTCATTACTAAAATGCAGCTTTAAAACAACAATGCACTAGTCGCCTGTAAGTACCGTTATCGTCAGATAGTAAATGCGTTCTCGGTAAATACAATTTTGTATAATATCTACCAGGAACCCAGAAACGCTGAGATTTAAACTGTCGATAAACCATTGCGAGTTATTTGTTCTACAGCGTGTTATTCTACCAGTTCTATCTTATGGTTTCCTGGTAACGACGTGCAATTTTTAGCCTGGCTCAGGAAATTGTGCTATGATTTTGTCGATAAAGTACTGAAAAACATTGTAGGTATGCAATTAATTACCTACATCTGGAATTTCTTTGAAAGCTGAAGTATTTATGAAAAATCATAGCACTACCATATTCCTCACAATATAAGTTATTTCAAATGACGACTCCATTATCGGCAACCTTATTAAGGTGTACATGAATCGACAAAAACTCGTCAAGTAAGCGGACGATGTAAATAACCACCTAGCAATCATGCGCTCCTGGTACTCCGAACCAGTTTTTACTTATAATCTTTAATGAAATGGCACCAACTTGTCATGCTGTGCATTTACAATAAATAAAGTTTATGGGCTCGTAAGTGAAGCCATAAATGTTATTTATATTGATTCGAATGAAGCTTTGGAACGGCAATTATTTGAATAAAAAGTTGTATCTTGTGGTAAACGCACTGTTTGTATCGGTTTCATACTTTTGAGAGTTTGCAGTATGTTTTTTTATTTTGCTGTACTTGTATCTATACAATAATAATATTATAAAGCTGAAGAGTTTGTTTGTTTGTTTGAACGCGCTAATCTCAGGAACTACTGATCGGATTTAAAAAATTCTTTCATGAACAAAATGATGTACTACGGGTTTTTAGGTCTTAGTAAGACAAACAAAAAAGTCCGCGACAGCATATATCTAACTATCATAGTTTAGTCACAATAACCGCTTTTATGTTTATAAAAATAATATTTCGTCCCGAGATTGAATTTAACATTAAATGAGTATCGTTATATTAACCCTTATCCAAATTAAGTATTATGATATCAAGAGTATTAATGTAGAAGTAAATTACTTTTTATTTTATTCCAATTGGACTTTTTGTTTAGAAGTTATTACGAGTATAAAACGCAATGAATATGTGGGTGCACTTCGGGCCGCGCATATAATAACGCGACGGCATTGCGAGTACTGTTTGAACCGCTTTGTAACGACGAAGTTAAGAAGCTAGTTCTGAATATAGAGCAAAGTGTAAGCAAAACCGACTTTTCCTTTCTTGTACCGGTTCACAAAGTAGTTTTTACTGTAGAAACAAGTATTAAAGGTGCTTACATCCTAGTATAGATCCGTTACTAAGATCAACGTGTTACTAGTTAAAAGTGAAATGAGGCATTTGTACTGAGGTCACGTGTGGCCATCGAAAGTCGTAGCACGATGACTGCTTGTTCAATTCACACATACCGAACACAAGTAACAGCTCATAGGTCAATGGACACGTTTCACTTTTACTTCATTGTCATTTAAATTTATTTTACCTTTCGTTTATTGCTGTATGACTTCAATTAATGTATGTGATCTTTTCGAATTAACATATCGAAAACAAATTGAGGATACATAATAAGAGATTTTTATCCAGTGAACTTAATTATTTTACCAAATTATACATCTTAAAGCACGTCGAGTACCATAATGAAACAATTTTGCGCATCAGAAATTAAAAAAAAAACATAAAAAAACAGAAAAATAATACAAAAAAAGACATGCCCGCTGAGATTCTTGCCAGTTCTTCTCAGGACAGTGGCTATTTCTTTTTCCGAACTGGTGGTAGCCTTTTGACATAGGGGACGGAGCGACGGGAAAGAGTGCCTTGGGAGTAACGCGTCGCGCCGTCCCTCCAAACCCCGTGCTGGGTTCTGGCCTCAGCCGGGGTTCGGACGCTGAGTGTGAGCGGTTGGAGGTTTTAGTGCGGTTCAACTCCGGGCGGGGATCCGGTGATTTCCTCCGACTGAAAAAAAAAAAGCCTTTTGACATCAACAAGCATGAGAATTTCATTAACGTTGAGAATATTTTTTTTTTCATTTCATTTCACATAGACCATAAATAAGCACATTAAATACAGATCCAAAAAAGCTCAACAAAAACTATGATAAAGCTTGGTAAAATTTATCTACAAGTACCAGGAGTCCATAAAGCGAAGGAGCTCAACGATATAGCGGCACACCCACTCGGGGCAGCGATAAGCAAAAATATTATCTCATTGTTATGACGTCACGGAGTTCTAACAACGGTTTTGCTATCCACATCTCTGTACACACATAATACTACAGTTATCTTTTATTGGCTGTTTCTCGGTTCACGATTTCGGTTTAAACTGTTTATAAGCAGTCATTTTTACAAACCTTACATTAACTTGCACTGGATGTAACTATGTAACAATGTACAATAAATAAATAAGTTCGGGTGGGATCTTGCAAGCTAAATTTGACAAACTTCCCGATTTCCGATTGAGCTGACATTTTGCACTCAGTTATATCACGTGAATGCAATAATATAACAAAATGGCGTTGATTTGAAGATAGATTCGGAAGGTGGTCATAGGAACTCTTGTGCTATATAAGATAGACCCGTCGTGTTTAAGCTCGTTTTTCTTGTATTAGCTAGCACTCTGATATCCAGGATCTTAAAAGATTGTGTTTAAAAAGTGTTCTTTAAATTAATTGTTAGACTAGCTACTTGTGTCTGTTCATTTATAAAAAATCACAGGCCTTTCAATGACATTAATATTTGTGTTTTGTTCAATATTAAGAGGGGAATGTCAATGAAAAAAGTTCCAAAGTATTATGTTTATGCATAATTTTTGTTACTTTGGTAATAAAGATTTACATAGATCAGTTATTTTTTTAATTGTAAATGGCAATCGTGTTTCGTACAAGGGCTTACTTATTATTTATTGCTGTGTTTAGTACAGCTTATTGGTCGAATTTGATCTTGATAAGAGACCAAATAATTAGAAACGGAATGATCTGCATTTTATGTGGCAGAGAAACGACTGTCATTAACCGCAGAACATATTTGTAGTTTTGCTTCGAGAGGTTATATTATTTTCGAAACCATCTTTTGCATTTACTTTTTACAATTTATAACATAATTATTAATTAAACATTGAGACTGATTGCCTTTATGCAATATAAAAACAAAACGATTTGATGCTGAAATAACGATAATAAGGAAATTAATAGTATTACAATACCTAGAAGTATGTAGCATTTAAAACACCTTTACTCACATACTTTTTGTTTTGAAATTTTCAGTTCATCCTGAAATTACTCTCTCCAAAATTACAATCTAACAATGTTTTACATAAACAAAAAGATTATACGGAAATACCTAACGTAATGACGTAGGTACCTTCTTAAAGTCGAAGTTTTCTTTTGTTTTTGTAAAAATCGCGATGGCCTCGGGCCCCGCCCACTCCTTTTTGGTCAAAGATAATGGCTGAAGTGATGACAGAGATAATAAAGAGGTCGCTAATATTATGCGTAGTTTGTCGATTTCCAAATTGAAATTATTAACTGTGAGTAAGATTCAAGGATCGGGCCACATTATTAAATTGCTCTTGGCTCTATTGAAATAGTTGAAGTGCAACAAAGAGCCGTTGAGTGACCGTCAATAGGGATGTGGCCCCATTCCATTGTCACTCCAAGGGCAGTGGGGTGACTGCGCTATGAATGCAATCAATACGTGCCCTACTTCCAGACTTGTGACGTCAAGAACTCGCGGAGAACTCCTTTTAAGATATGCGCTCCTGGTAATCGTATCTAGGATTATTAGGCTAGGTTGGTTTTTCTCATGACATCATGGAGCGTCTAGGCGTCTAGTGAGACCTACTCGTCGGTTATGCGTTCCTGGTACTATTTTCTAAGAATATTAGACGAATTTTTCTATTACTAAGCCGTTTTTTTTTTGTTCAAATGCGCTCAAGGTCTTGTACGTACTCGTTCAGAATAAAACAATGAATTAATTTTACAATTTTGTGACTTAGTGCTTGAAATATTGCATAAATTACCTTATATCTATTTAATAATATTACGTTTACTTTTGCGTCTCATAACGTTTTTGTCTCATATTTGTATTGTTTGTTTACTTATGTAGGTAAAACGTTGAATATTTAAAGTATAAATAAACATTAGTAACCAGTTAACAGAATATTTACTGTGCAACGACAGTTGAATAAACTATGCAAACAACTCTTTCTATTTATGGTCTCCTGGTATTTGGCAACTCAAATATTTGCTCTCGTGCGATAAAAGACTTTGCTATCAAATGATAAAATAATTAAATTATAGATTAGGTGTCAATGATGCAATGTTTATTTATTTTAACAACTTATACAATTTTGTCGTTAAATATTTTAAAAGGTTTTACCAATCTTTGTTTATGAATCACATATTTTGAGAATGTAAACTCTAACACGTGAGAAAGAGATTGAAGTTTAAAGAAGTGCGGACACTTAGGCGGGCCTCAAAGCAACACAATCTATAGAAAACTGTAGATGTCTTATGAGTCGAGTCACTTTCCTGATTTTATCTACTATTTTGATATTTGCATTAAAACATGAACAAAAGGTACCTAAGGCCGCCCACAAATGTACATTTATAAATTAACATATTATTTTTATCTGTACAGTATCGCAATGTGAGGGTGCTCGCGACGCCTCCTGTCCCCGGATATGCGGTCCAGCACTCCAAGGTGAACCGGTCTGCGCTACCGATGGATACATCTACCCTTCTCTCTGTGAGATGAGGAAGAAGACTTGCGGGAAAGGTATGATTTTTTGTAATAAATTTGTTTAAACACTCACGGTTATCTGCATCACTTACACTATTACTAAACGGGTTCTTACCACGATTATTTTAAATGAGCGGTCCCGATATTTCAACACTGTTTCAAGCGCCATGATCACGGGAAGACTGAGGAACTGCGGGTAGGTCATTTAAGAGCAGACAAATCTGTCTACCCTCTTTCTCGTTCGTTTACCGGTACCACTGGAACTCTAACTAGTGTTGGAATATCGGGATCGCACATTTGTAAAAATCGTGGTAAGAACCCGTTTAGTAATTGTGTAAGTGAAACATTTCATTTGTTTCTAACACTGCATTATTTATTCAGGGGTACGTCTAGCGCAAGAGCAAGGCGCGTGTTCGAGAGCTCAGGGTTCAAAATGTGATCATCGGTGTACTTCAGAACGGGATCCTGTCTGCGGTACTAATGGACGAACGTATCTGAACCGGTGTATGCTGCAAGTCGAAATATGCAGGTATATAGTTGATTAGTTAATTAGAAAAATTACATAAAATCCCTTTTTTTTCGGTATGTGGGAGTTGAACCTCACTAAAACCTCCAACCGCTCACACTCAGCGGCCGAACCCCGGCTGAGGCCAGAACCCAGCACGGGGTTTGGAGGGACGGTGCGACGCGTTACGCGCTCGGCACTCTTTCCCGTCGCACCGTCCCCACATAAAATCCCTACTAATATTATAAATGTGAAAGTAACTCTCTCTGTCTGTTACGCTTTCCTGCTTAACCTTTCAACCGATTTTGATGAAATTTGGCACAGACAATCTTTAGACCCTGAAAAAGAACATAGGTTACATTTTAATTGAAAGTGACGCAGACAAAGTTGCGCGGGTCCGCTAGTACATTATTATAAAACTTAACAACCAAAGAAAATGGTCGGTTCTCTAGTATTGTTGTTTTTTTGCCATGTACGCCAACGATGCAACGGACCACCTGATCTTAAGTGGTATCCGTCGCTCATGGACCTCTGCAATGTCAGGGTCGCTACCTACGACCTAACTTTAACGCTCCTTAAGCCTCGTTTGAAGGACAATGTGACGTCTCCTATTCCCTCATAACTACACTATAAGTCACATAAAAAACTAATTTTCAGAAAACAACCTGTATACTATACAGGGTGATTTATTAATGATACATATTGTAGGTGATGGTAGGTGATGGTTATATACGACCAGTAACAATATTATAACTAAAGAATAAGGTTAAAAATATCTGATTTTTTGCAAAACGAGTGTTGCTTGACAGCTGATGGGTGTGGCGTAGAATTAACTTTACAGGGTGATTTGTTAGAGAGGGTACATATTGCAGGAGGGTGATGAGTACTCTGTTCTAATACGGAATATTACAAAAAAAAAGTAAAATTAAAAGTTTCTTTTTTTTTTTTTTTTAATCTAAATTCAACAAAACTACCTCAAACATAAGCAATTTCGGCTTAAAGAGTGTTGACTAATGACCTCTAGTGATCTCGCGCACCCCACACCTCCGCCACACCCATCAGCTGTCGAAAAACCATCATTTTGCAAGAATTTTAGGTATTTTTAAGTTGCGATTACTAAGGCATTAAGCCATATTCTTTGGTAATAATATTTTTACTGGTCATATATAACTATCGGCTACCATGACCTTCAATATGTACCCTCACTAGGAAATCACCCTGTATACATCTATTTGTATCTATCTATCTATCTGTATCTTATTAAATTACTTAATATAACAAGAAAAGCTATATAATTCTTGTGTAAAGAAAGATATTCCGAAAATGTATGAGTATTTTAGGTGAATCAACTTTTTGGTTTTTCCGTATTTATACCTACTGATGATTTTGCCGTTGAAATAATATTTTATACTGACCCGCAACTTCGTCTACGTCACAAAGGTAAACAATATATCCTATAGCCTTCCTCGATAAGTGAACTTTCCAAAACTGATTTTTGAAATCGGACCAGTAGTAACAGAGCCTATTCGAGACAAACAAACAATCAAACCTTTCCTTTTTATTTATAATATTAGTATAGACTAATTGTGTATTTACCTATAGGTAAAAATCTAACTTAAAGTTTAATGATTAAAATTTTAATGATCCAAATTAAGGGCAACGGGGATACGTACCTAAACCGTACCGTGCTATGCATCACTCCTCACAATCCCATGCTGGCTTTGAATTAAGCCAGGGTTTGGACGCTAAGTGTGGATATGATAGTGCGGTTCGACTCCCACATACCCCATCTGCGTGAAAGTGGAAGTCAGTGTTACCTCCAAAAAAGTGATCCAAGTTGTGCCTGAAAAAAACCATCAATAAATACTACACTACCAGGACAACAGAATACCAAAGAAGTCTTTGTATTAGTATACAGTCGTTTACCTTAAAAGGAACAATAAGATGGTAAATTTTGAACTTGTGAGGCATTCGAACATGGAAAACGCATCCGTGTGGCAAAGTGCCAGGATTCCCTTTGTTTGTAATGCTATTGGTATGTGTAAACTAAGGTGGTCCAATCACGTTGATCTCATGCTTTACATATAAAATATTAGTTGGGCGCACCTTTGCCTTAACAAACAGATAAACGAGCTTAAAGCCAACTTCATAGTAAGCAGTTACCGGCGCTTATGAACCTTTGCAATGCCACGGAATTGAGGGACCGGCCGTTCCGTTCTACAGCCTATCTATAACCTATCTATACAGGACTTTTCTTTGATCTTGTTTTATGTACGCCTGCGCCAAATAAGTAGGCAGTTTTTATCTACGTCGGCTCGTTAATCCGTCATATCATAAAAATAGATAATTTTTATAACACACTAGTTGCTGGGTTCCCGCGACGTCGTCTGCGTGAACCCTATGACCCGTTTTTTTCAATTCTTCCCGACAACTTTTCGATTTTTTCTCGCCGTAAAAACCATCCTTGAACTTCAACGAACATTTTAAAAAAATTGTCCAAATTGGTCCAGGCGTTGTTGAGTTATGCGCTTACCAACACATTTTGCGATTCATTTTTATATATAAGATTACACCTACATCTATGTGACTTGTGTGGTTTCTCGTAAATTGGTACTGACCACTATATTAGCTGACTTTCTATTATTTTATTTTTATTTATTATTTAATTGTATTTTTTTCAGATTGGGAATTGGCTTATCCCATTTGGGAGCATGTAACAACATCAGCGCTCACCGAGAGAACTGTCCAGTGGATTGTTCTCAGGCGCCTTTGGACGGACCTATCTGTGGGTCTGACGGTAATGTCTACAAAAGCACGTGCCAGATGAAACTGCTAACTTGCGGGTAAGCTCCTATTAGTGTATGATATCCTGCTACTTTTGTGATTGACTCACTGTAGATGATGATAATAGATCAATTTGGATGATTCTTGTATCATAATATGAGAAGTGATGGACATCGTTGTTAATTTTTAATTGTTTTGTAAAAAATATATTAAAATGTACGTTATTACGTTTTGTTATTGAAAACCTTTAAACGATTATTTTTTCAGTTACCTATAAACAAATAACACATACAGTTAAGTAAATAATTCTTACTTATTTATGTAAGTTTTATATTTTTTTACAGTCAAGGAGTAGTCCGTACAAGCAAGAAGCATTGTCAAACGACCCGTCATTGCCGAGAATCTTGCTGGAGAGCTGCCCGACCAACTTGCGGATCAGATGGAAAACTGTACGCCAATGCCTGTAGAATGAAGGCTACTAACTGCGGGTAATATGGACTTACTAGTTACTTAATGTATTCATGTTTGTAGGCACAGCAAATGCAGTATACTGATAAGAATAAACGAACGAATAAACTTAAGACATAAGATTGCATAGACTTTTGGGTTAACTAAGCAATGAAGTGAGCAAGGGTTGACCGATTATGATGCTTCACGAGTACAGACAAATTGTCTGTAATGAAATAGTTTATTGACGACATAGATGAAAGATTCTGCTTGTTGAAGTCATAAAACTACTGCGAGTTCGGATACTAAAAAAACTAACAGCCGCCTAGCCGTCTTGAAAAGATATGGCGACTATTTTTCAAAACGACTAAAATAATAAAATAGGTTGAATAACAAAAATACCCCAAACTACCATCCAATTACTCATGTCTACTACAAAAATAAATTTATCCATCATGTAATAGCATTAAACTGAAGTACCAGGACTCCATAACCTTAAGGATCTGTTTCCAGTAAGCACGTGTTCGAGGTACCGATGGCTTTCTGCGTGTCTCAAGAGCGAACGTCTGGCGGGGAATCCTGTCCAACAGACTGCTCAATTCAACAAGACAAACTGGTCTGCGGCTCCGACGAGAATATTTACAGGAACGAGTGCGAAATGAAGATGTTGAATTGCGGGTAAGGAAATTTGAACTTTATTTTTCGTTAAATTAGGTTTTTAATAGAAGTCGTGAATTTTTAATTTATGCATATCTTGTCTGAATTATTTTTTCATGCCCTTAGTAATTAGAAGCAAAACGAAAGCATAAAAAGAAATATAAAATAGGTAACCACGAAACCTTCAAGTGTTTTAAGGAGTTCACCTAAAAACAGATGTATAAGTTCCAATGTGCAATTTTCGCCCGGTATTTTCATTTATCGTTTGAACCAATGGCGTTTTCAACTGGATATATAACCTTTATTTATTAATACTTGAATACCAGATAACTAGCTCCAGTTAGGGTTGCCAGGTCCTCAAAAGCCGGACAGACTTGTGAGTTTGTCCTGACATTTGGGTAAAAAATCCGGACATCTTGTTTTTTTTGTCCATTTTTTTATAAAAAGTATAAAACTAATTTTCTTTTGTCCTAACATTCGGTCGAAAAATCTTTTAAAAATATGGAAATCCAGGATTTTCTGATTGCATTTTAATAAAACAAAAGCAAAATCAAGCTAATATTTCTTTATTGTGGAGGTCGAGGCGCTATGGCTCCGGGACACGATGCATCGCATTAGCGATGCTTCGATGCCTCGGGTCGGCCCTCGGCCTCCGAGCAAGTCGGCGTACTGGTGGTCGCCCGAGATAGCGCAGCTTCGTGCTGTATGCGTCCGGGCGAGGCGCCGGTGCGCCCGACATCGCCGCCGCATCCTCGCGCGTCGCGACGATCCCGTCGCGTTCGCGGAGGAGGAGGACCGGCTGTATGGCGAGTACGCGGAAGCGAGGAGCGCCACGCGGCTGGCCATCAAGCAGGCCAAGGAGAGGAACATGGAGGCTCTCGTGGGGACGCTCGACGAGGACCCGTGGGGGCGCCCGTACAAGTTGGTGCGTGGAAAGTTGCGTTCGTGGGCGCCTCCCCTGACCGAGCGTCTCCCGCCTCAGCAGCTGCGGGACATCGTCTCGACGCTGTTCCCGCAGGAGCAGGCCGGATTTACGCCGCCTGCTATGGGTGAGCCGCCGGATAACACCGGCGGTGAAGCCACTGCTGAGGTGCCTCATATCACCAGAGATGAGCTCCATGTGGCCGTGACACGGATGAGTGTGAAGGACACGGCCCCCGGCCCGGACGGCATCCACGGCCGGGTCCTGGCCTTGGCCATCAATGCCCTAGGGGACCGACTCCTAAGGCTTTTCAATTCTTGCCTGGAGTCGGGACGGTTTCCCTCGCTCTGGAGGACGGGCAGACTAGTCCTCTTGCGGAAAGAGGGGCGCCCGGCGGACTCAGCCGCCGGTTACCGTCCCATCGTGCTGCTGGACGAGGTGGGCAAATTGCTGGAACGCGTTCTGGCCGCCCGCATCGTCCAGCACCTGGTCGGGGTTGGACCCGATCTGTCGGCGGAGCAGTACGGCTTCCGGGAGGGTCGTTCGACCGTAGACGCAATTCTACGTGTCCGGGCCCTCTCGGAGGAGGCCGTGTCCCAGGGTGGGGTGGCATTGGCGGTGTCGCTCGACATCGCCAATGCCTTTAACACCCTGCCCTGGTCCGTGATTGGGGGGGCACTGGAGAGGCATGGAGTGCCCCTCTATCTCCGCCGGCTGATCGGCTCCTACCTGGAGGCCAGGTCGGTCATGTGTACCGGGTACGGTGGGACCTTGCACCGGTTCCAGGTCGTGCGCGGTGTTCCACAGGGGTCCGTTCTTGGACCTCTGCTGTGGAATATCGGGTACGACTGGGTGCTGAGGGGCGCCCTCCTCCCGGGCCTTAGCGTTATCTGCTACGCGGACGACACTTTGGTCGTGGCCCGGGGGGATGACTTCCGAGAGTCTGCCCGTCTTGCCACAGCGGGGGTGGCCCTCGTCGTCGGCAAAATAAGGAGGTTGGGCCTCGACGTGGCGCTACACAAATCTCAGGCCCTGTGGTTCCACAGGGCTGGGGCTGTGCCGCCGGTCGACGCCCAAATAATGGTTGGAGGCGTCCAGATTGAGGTCGGGGTGCAGCTGAAGTACCTCGGCCTCGTGTTGGATAGCCGTTGGACCTTCCAGGCCCATTTCGCGAACCTGGTCCCCCGACTGATGAGGACGGCCGGCCAACTCGGTCGGTTGCTCCCGAATGTCGGGGGGCCCAGCCACGCAGTGCGCCGCCTCTATGCGGGGGTGGTGCGATCGATGGCCCTATACGGTGCGCCCGTCTGGGCCGACGCACGGGTGCGAAAATATATCGCCCGATTCCTGCGTCGGCCACAGCGCATCGTAGCTATTAGGGCCATCCGCGGGTACCGCACCGTCGCTTTTGAGGCGGCGTGCGTGCTGGCGGGGACGCCGCCCTGGGAGCTGGAGGCGGAGGCGCTCGCTGGCGATTATCGCTGGCGATGTGACCTCCGCGCCCGGGCCGTGGTGCGTCCCCTGCGGGAAGCTGTTCGCGATAGGAAGGTCCAATCTCGGCGGTCCGTGACGGAAGCGTGGAAGAGACGTCTCGCTAACCCCACATGGGGTCTACGGACCGTCGAGGCGATCCGCCCGATCCTGGATGATTGGGTGGGTCGTGGCGCAGGACGCCTCACCTTCTGGATGGTGCAGATGCTGACCGGGCACGGGTGCTTCGGTCGGTATCTGCACCGGATCAAGGCCGAGCCGACGGCGAGGTGCCACCATTGCGTGGGATGTGACCAGGACACGCCGGAGCATACGCTCGCGCGCTGCCCCGCATGGGAGAGGCAGCGCTGTGTCCTGGTCCAACAAATAGGTCCGGACTTGTCGCTCCCGGGCGTCGCGGCGTCGATGCTCGAGAGCGACGAGTCCTGGAAGGCGATGCTCGACTTCTGCGAGTCCACCATCTCGCAGAAGCAGGTGGCGGGGGCTGAGAGAGAGAGGCTATATGCCACTCTCAACTTACCAACCCGCCGCCGTCGAGCAGGGGGCCGGAACCGGGATCTCGCCCGGATTCTGGCCCCCTAAGAGTTTCGGGTCCCCAACGCATGTGAGTGCGAGCGGGGACCCAAGAAGGTGCCGTGTCTCGCTCAGCACGCCCTTAGCGTAAGAGCATCCGGGGGATGGTAGACCGCGCTCCCCGACCCACGCTGGTTCTGACCCAGCGGGGTATTCCGCGGGAGGCTGACACGCGGTCCCATCTTGGCGGGCTTCGGAAAGCCCGCCGACCGAGAGAGCCGGTGGCCGTATTCGCCGGCGGCTACCGGTTCGGCGTCCGGGGACGAAGCGACGGGAAAGAATGCCGATGGCGTAACGCGTCGTGCCGTCCCTCCAAACCCCGTGCTGGGTTCTGGCCTCAGCCGGGGTTCGGACGCTGAGTGTGAGCGGTTGGAGGTTTTAGTGCGGTTCAACTCCCACATACCCCGCCCGCGGGGCGGGCGGGGATCCGGTGATTTCCTCCAACTGAAAAAAAAAAAAAAAAAAAAAATATTTCTTTATTATAAATCAGTATCTAATTCTCTTAATCATCACTCGTTATATTATAACAAACTCGTTCGGCGTGATTCAATCTCGATCCGCGCGCGAATTTCGAAATTGAAAAATCCTACCTAAATCCTACCAGGCCGAATGCCGCTTATTTTGGCCGGACAAGCAATCAAAAATCCTACGTATGTCCTGCTTTATCCTAACACCTGGCAACCCTCGCTCCAGTACAGGTTTGTTATCTATCTCAAAACTGTAAGTAAAATATATAAAACTTGTTCCAGTATAAACAGCAGGAAGATAGTCAAGAAGGTCGACATGGAAAAATGCAAGTCGAAGATGAGCAAGTGCTTGAAGATGAAGTGCGGTAACGAATGGGACCCCGTCTGTGGAACTGATGCAACTGTCTACAGGAATGCATGCTTGCTCAAACAGGCTACTTGTCTGTGAGTAAATTAAATAGATACACATACACTTCAAAACGGTGAAGGAAAACATCGTGAGGAAACCTGCATATCGGAAAAGGGTTCTAAAAATCCTTTGAAGATATGTGAAGTCCCCAATCCGCATTAGGCAAGCGTGGTGGACTACGCCTAACCCCTCTTCGGAGGAGACCTGAGCTCAGCAGTGGGCAGTAATGGGTTGTTACAGTACAGTACAGTACAGTACATACATACACTTTTGTTTGTCCCCGCGTAACTTTGATTTGTCTGTACCGATTTGGGTGTTTTTTTTTGTTGTAAGAAAGCAGAAACATTAGAAATTTTCTCATATGTAATTTGACTGGTAGTTTTTGTGCTTGAGAATTTAAGTTTTTATTTTGTAATAAAAATATTAATTGAATATCCAGACAAAGCCTCAGCGTGTATGGAATCATTTGAAAGGACAGCTATATGTCTCCTATTTAATCGTTAAATTTCCTCTACAATAATCATCATCATCATCATCATCAGCCTATAGACGTCCACTGCTGGACATAGGCCTCCCCTAAACCTCGCCACATCGACCGGTCCTGCGCCATCTGCATCCAGTGACCTCCCGCGATCTTGACCAGATCGTCGGTCCACCTTGTCGGAGGTCTACCAATGTTGCGCCTACCGGTTCGTGGCCGCCACTCCAGAACTTTTCGGCCCCATCGGCCATCTGTCTGCACAATGTGTCCCGCCCATTGCCACTTCAAAGATGCAATTCTTTGGGCTATGTCGGTTACTTTAGTCCTTCTGCGGATCTCCTCATTTCTGTTTTGATCAAGCAGAGAAACACCCAGCATAGCCCTTTCCATTGCTCTTTGAGTGACTCTGAGTCGTCTACACTCATCTTTCGTCAAGATAGGCCCCTTTTTTTTGCGAATGCAATGTAATGAATATTAATAGTGCTAAAATATTTGTTACATACCTACCTGCCTGATTGAGTTGGTTATGAGATCAAAACCTTGACAACCTTGTTTCGTTTATCGTAAATGGTAATTAAAACTATTGCTCTGAATAGTTTGAGAACAGCCATTAGATGTCTCAAATTGTATAAAATATATTATTAGGACTGTTCTAGTTTTAGAAGCATGGAAAACGAGTTTTTTTAGCATAATTATAAAATGACTAGCTGGCCCGCGCAACTTCGTCTGCGTCATAAAAAAAATCTTGGATATTTTCTCACCGTTTAAACCTTTCCTGGACTACGACAAACATTTTAAAACCAAAATCAGCTCAATCGGTTCAGTCGTTCTCGAGTTTTAACGAGACTAACGAACAGCAATGCATTTTATAAATAAGAAGATAGAGATAACCAAGAGTTGGTTTAATAATGTAAAATACTAAAAAAAACATACACAAATGTTTAAGAATTACCTACAATTGTTTTATTAACATTGTTTTACAGGCGAGGAGTTCAGCTGGCTCATTTCGGGAACTGCACAGTACTACCACGCCTCGAAACCGACTGTCCTGATGACTGCGATAATGCGCTCGAACAACCAGTTTGTGGCTCTGATGGAAATGTTTACAGGTATACTTGAATTAATAATTTATCAGTCATAGTACATTAATTCACGTTCATTAATTATGTATTTGTATACTTAATTAAGATAACAATGTGAAATTATGAAGAAACGAAATTGAAAAACATCGTAAATAATGGAAAAAACATTAATAAGAGGATGTTGTTTTGTGAGATAGATAATTAAAAAATACTAGTAGTAACTAGTACTATCGGAAAAATAAATACGATACTTATTTAGTAATTTAAAATTATTTTATTATTTATAGTCCGGTCAAATTAGACTAAAAAATAGGGGTAAGGTTACAATAATTCGCACTAGGCTGAATTTTGGTAGGATTGTTCAATACACTATTATAAAGGAAATGTAAAAAGTCCTCATCGATCCGGCACGTGCATAAAAATTTACTCGGTGTCCAAGGTCCCAAAAATGGGTTTTTCGCGATTTTCAGCAAAATGGTAAGTTTTATCATAAAATTAGCTCAGACAAAAATTGTAGATCAGATAATTATCTATAAAAAATGTCTGAATAGTAGGGGTGTGCGAATAATTCGAAAAGTTTCGAACCTACTTTTTAGTCTAATTTGACCGAACTATTATCATTATTTAAAGAACGAACATGATAAAAGTACCAGGAGAGCATGTATAAAAGGTAGTGTTACTGTTTCGTAACAGGTCTGAATGTGAACTTCGTCGCCTAACATGTGGACAACACGTTGTGCCAGTAGCGGCTTCCCATTGCAGAACCACAGCGCTTTGCCACGAAGATTGCCCCGACACACCAGCCTTCATCTGTGGTTCTGACAACCGTTTCTACAAGAACGAGTGTATCATGAAGAAGGAGAACTGCGGGTAAATTATAATTGGAAAATAAACAACTTTAGCGTCTTTTTTATACTTACTATAAAATCAGCTGATGACACGAAGATTCCATGTTCGATTTTCAAAAGAAGAGAGACAGTAAACTTACCTTACCTCGATTACCTTCTGTAGAAATCCTTCCATAAAATTACTCTTACCTCACGCAAACCTAACCTCCTCCACATCTAAACATGCACTTCAAGTAAAATACCAATTAAAAAATGCTGATACCAGGACATCATATTTCACAGGAAGCACGTATTCGTAGTGCCGCTGAAGCGTTGCTTAGCTCGATTCCAATACTCAGGCTGCGCACGAGTCTGTCCACCAGAATACGACCCCGTCTGTGGAACCGACGACAAAACTTACTCCAACAAATGCTTCCTCGAAATGGAGAACTGCCGGTCGAGGTAACCTTCTTTACTTTATGTTATCCTGGTACTTGAAAACATAGATCTTGATTTAATTTTAATAATTATTTTGTGTGTTTATAAATAACAAACACACAAAAAAAACAATAAAATATGTTCTACTCTATCTTCTTATCTGAAGTTTTTGTCTATTTCAGAAGTCTGGTTCAAATGAAGTACCTAGGAACATGTACGGAGCCAATAGCGGAGGAGCCCAAGAACTATCTGTATAGATAGACACACACGTTCTACGGAGCATCGACCTCCGCGTATAGTGCCAACTTTACTATTTCTAACTCTCATTTAAGTGATTGTCTTCCAATATATTAATTGTAAAACGCAGGTTTGTTAGATTAGAAATTTAACACTTACAATTATACGTAGAGTTTTCTGTTAAATTGTTAATAATTAATATTTAACTTAGTACAAAATATCTGTTTACAAAATGGCGTCGTCAAAATGGCGACGTCTACGTAATGGCCGACCTGCCACTTTCATTTGACTGTCTCTATTTACTTATTTTATATTGTAGATTAAGTTAACTCTTTGTAAATAATTAGCGAATCTTATCAAGAAAAGAATTTAATTTATTGTAATCGTTTTAGTTGATGCATTTACGAAAAAGACTTATTTATATAACTTATTGATTTAAACTATTTTCATTATGATAATTTATCTGTTGACGTGAAGTTTGTTTTAGAATGTTTGTATGAGTTATCATCTTATTTAAATATGGAAACTATTTAGTAGAGTATTTGATTCTCGTAGATGCAAGTAGTAAGTTGTGAGAGCTGACTTCAGTAGTATCATGCTATCTCGCTCACACAGTAAGATAAAATTATGTAGAAATGAAAATAAAATTAAATAACACGAAAATAATGCCTTTTATTTTTTCTACAATGTCTCTAGGTCCAAAATTTTACGAGAATATACTAAAGGATTGCCAAATATATATTTCTTGTAATAATAATCTGTGAAAATCAGTCGTATAACCTAATGTAAGATTAATTAATTAGATGATTAGTCTAGTTAGTTAACATAAAACATAATATAACTTTTAAATAACGTTTTAATCGTGACTTACTACCAGGTGCACAGATCCTACAGGAGTTATATCAGGGTCCTCTCCATAGTCCCGTAGAACACAGTATCTCTTTCACATAGCACTCCACAAAACATCATGTTGCTAAGAAATGACACTTCTTAAACGTTTTAAAAATCTCGACAAATAATACGTAAACTACTGTGTGTTAGTGTCTTAATTATGATATCTGGAAGGTTACTTCATTACAATTTTATTTGATAATTCGTTTCTTTCTAATATATAATACAAAAAAGGTATGTTCAGTATGTCTGTAGGTTCTTGCTTCATTTTTAAATCAAAACCTTGATAAATTAAATTCCGCTCTAAAGCGGTTTTTTAGCCCTGTTACAATTACATGGAGCGCTTACTTTTGCTACCTTACTCTAAAAAAAGGAGTTTAAAATCATGATGGAGACAGATCTTTCGAAAAACTGTTTTTTTTTCTATTTTTTAGATATACACCTCGTGCGGCTACTAACCCTTTTCCTTGCTTTATCGTACGATTAGAGACAATTTAAATTTTAAGTGCCGTAATTTACATACAATATGTAATTCACGAAAGAATGTAACAATTTTAATAATAATTAGTAGGTAGTCACGGGTAGATCTAGTCTAGTATGATTGTTTGTACAGACGGTATCTCTTAATGTGCATTATATTAGCTAAGAAGAATCACACTTGTAATATTGCACTATCTTCTCACGTTCCTGTGCCCCTGGTACAATTTATACATCATGAAGTCCTATTACTTTTTCTTCAGCGAGGGAAGCAAGATAAACCAGGCTTTGTGTGCTGTGCTGAGTGAGTTAATAACTAACTACTCGTATTAATATTTTTTACCAGATAAATCTAATGTAGGTAACCAAGATGTGCGAAATTGGGTTTACTATGACACAGTCGTAGAAGAGGCATTTCTTAGCTAAAATTATGTACCATCTAAGTATATAGGAATAAAATAATATGTTAACTCTCTAATTAGCTCTAGCTTTCAAACTCGAATGATTTTGACACTACACCAAAAATTTTTTGTAATTTAAAGCATGCATATTACTTTGCAGTAAATCTACCAGCATTCGCGTACGGCGCCAGTATAGGTTGGATGTCACCCATGACACTGCTGCTGCAGTCCAAGGACTCACCACGTGGCACGCCACTCACTGATACAGAGGTACCAGGAGCTCATCAACGCTAAGAGCTATATTGCTTCTTCATAGCTAGTCACGATGATTGACAATATTATGCTTAGAACAATGCGAACACATTCAATACTAGGAATGTTTATGTTAGGTGGAGCTATAACATAAAGCCGCCATAGATCGGGTTCGGTGGCGTAAGATGGGAGAGACCGTGCACTTATGATAATTATGATTGTTTGTGTTGTATATATTTAAATAGACGAGTGTTTTAGGTATCATGGATGGGTGCGGTTTTGTATCTAATGTGCATACCAGCCGACTATTTTCTGGCCTTCCTAGGAGATAGAATCGGCAGAAAACCAACTCTTTTCTTCATATCGATCATCGGCGTCGTAAGTAGATTTTTTGTCTTTACATTCCAAGGTAATTTTTATCATCTGGATGTGTCTAAAAGACATTAGACAAAAGAATGTTTGTATGATGTTGACAAAAGAGGTCTTATCAATGGCGGACGCAAAATGAGGTCGTGTTCGACGCCCAACTCACCCAGACAATTAAGAACGACATGATATCTCTTAAGCTGTTAACGGAGACAACCCACAACCGGGTGCTGTAGCGCAATCATACTAGGAGGGCTGACCCCAACTAAATTAGGACTACAGTCATGGAAGAAGAAGAAGGTGTCTAAAAGTCATTACACACTTATATTTTTACTAGCTGCCCCGCGCAACTTCGTCTGCGCCAATCTCAATTAAATGTCAACTATTCGATTTTTTTAGCTGTAAATACCATCCTTGAACTTCATCGAGAATTTAAAAAAAAAACAATTTCTAATATAAATATAGCCTAAGTTACTCCTTATAACATAAACTATCAGCCATTGATAGTCAGCCCGTCCGAATCGGTCTAGCCATTCCAGAGATTAGCCAGAACAAACAGACAGTGGCCACCTACCTGCTCCATCATCAGACCTTGACATTCATCCTTTACGCAAAGATCTCATCAGGACGCTTCATTAGAGCCTGAACCCGATGAGGTTATCTTGCTTAATGACGGAGTTCCCGTAGCCACCTTCCAGCTCCATCATCACCTTGACATTCATCCTCTACGCAAAGATTACACACTTATATTTTTATAAACTTATTCAGACACTCGCGGCTTTCTATAAAACTTTCATGCATTTTTAACGGGTTCTTACCACGATATTTAATTAATTGAGTTGTCTCGATATTTCAACGTTGTTGCAAACGTCATGATCACGAGAAGACTGGATACTGCGGGTCGATTTACGAGCAAACAAATTTGTCTACCCTCTTTCTCGTTCGCTTTTGGGTCGCACCACTGGAACTCGAACTCACTTCTCGACACACCACACTCACTGTATCTACAAGACTCTCTGAGCATGAACCCTTAGTGACTGTTTTGTTTAGCACTGGATTCCACATACTCGATAATCTGAAGCCGTCACCCCTGTTAAAAGTGCTATGTCTTGAAATCTCGATAGCTTCTTTAACCATCCTTGGTACGTAACGACGTTCAGAAGACAGTACCTGAGGATTATGTAATTGTATCCAGTGATTGGAACCCGAGTCGAGCACATGCTCTGCGATCGCCGATTTATGCGGTTCATTGTTTTTAATCGCTCTGATATGCTCTTTGAGTCTTGTAGAAATCGCACGTTTTGTTTGGCCTATATACGACTTGCCACAGCTACAATCTATTTTATAGATACCTTGATGGTCCAGGCGGCAATTATCCTTCGGTGATCGCAGATGTTGTGAAATTTTCTTTGAGGTTGTAAATATCGTTTTTATGTTATATTTATCCACAATCCTCTGTATCTTGTCTGTCACACCTTTGACGTATGGTAAGAAAAGCGGCTGACGTTCTACTCGATCTACCAACTGCCTGCCCTTTTTCTTTCTAGGTTTAGAAACTACATTTCGGTATCCATTGCGTCGTAGCACCTTTTGAATGTGATTCAGTTCAAAAGGGAGATGCTCTTTATCACACAAGTCATAAGCCCTACTAGTCAGTGATGAGACCACAGCGTCAATATGTCGAGGATGATGATGTGAAGTAGCATGTAAGTACCGATCTGTATGCGTTGGCTTTCGATACACCGTGTGACCCAACGTCCCATCTGGCTTCCTGATAATGTTGACATCCAAGAACGATAACTCCCCTCCTGTCTCTGATTCAACGGTAAACTTCATATTATTGTGACAACTGTTCAGATATTCTAGACTTTCGTTCACCTCCCTTTCTCCACCCCCTACAATGCAAAATACATCATCCACGTACCTTTTCCATGATCTTAATGGTATAGGGCAAGATGTTATCGCCTGGTTTTCAAAATGCTCCATCCACAAATTTGCAACTACGGGCGCAACGGGACTGCCCATAGCTACACCTTCAATCTGCAGATAGAATTCACCTTTGAAGATGAAATATCCGGTGATCAAGCAATGTTTTAGGAGTTTTATGTAATCTAGGGAGACGTTATTCTCCTCCAATTTCTCCTTAATGATGTCTAAACATTCCATTATAGGTACATTTGTGAACAAAGATTCCACATCGATACAGACAGACAAGATACAGAGGATTGTGGATAAATATAACATAAAAACGATATTTACAACCTCAAAGAAAATTTCACAACATCTGCGATCACCGAAGGATAATTGCCGCCTGGACCATCAAGGTATCTATAAAATAGATTGTAGCTGTGGCAAGTCGTATATAGGCCAAACAAAACGTGCGATTTCTACAAGACTCAAAGAGCATATCAGAGCGATTAAAAACAATGAACCGCATAAATCGGCGATCGCAGAGCATGTGCTCGACTCGGGTTCCAATCACTGGATACAATTACATAATCCTCAGGTACTGTCTTCTGAACGTCGTTACGTACCAAGGATGGTTAAAGAAGCTATCGAGATTTCAAGACATAGCACTTTTAACAGGGGTGATGGCTTCAGATTATCGAGTATGTGGAATCCAGTGCTAAACAAAACAGTCACTAAGGGTTCATGCTCAGAGAGTCTTGTAGATACAGTGAGTGTGGTGTGTCGAGAAGTGAGTTCGAGTTCCAGTGGTGCGACCCAAAAGCGAACGAGAAAGAGGGTAGACAGATTTGTTTGCTCGTAAATCGACCCGCAGTATCCAGTCTTCTCGTGATCATGACGTTTGCAACAACGTTGAAATATCGAGACAACTCAATTAATTAAATATCGTGGTAAGAACCCGTTAAAAATGCATGAACTTATATTTTTATTTATCTTTCAGTTATGTTGGGTGATAAACTTGTCGTCAATGGAAACATGGGCGTTAGTGACTGCTAGGGCATTGGTCGGTATAACGAGTGCTGGTTCATATGTAATTTGTCCTCTCTACACGAAAGAGATCAGCGATGACTCCATACGAGGACTACTTGGGTCACTGGTATGTTTACCTCCTGAACTTTATGCAGTCTTGATCTTCAATTGCTGATACATCAATTCTACTTATAACTTGAGCCTAAGAAAAAGCTTAAAAAATATCTCTCTAAACGTCTCACATCCCCTAACTATTATTTTTTTCTGACACGCTCAAAAACATAAATAAACAAAAGAACACATATTTTTAAACGTACCTTCAAAAATAAATTCTATCTCATAAATAAATTGATAAATAAATTAACTGACACATTAATAAATTGACGGACAAATTTGAAAAAAAAAAAAAAAAATGCGAGTTTTGGCATCGAAAACCTCTACTACAAAGCAATAGAATATGAAATTAAATAGTAAGTTCATGTATGCAAAATGCACTGTCACATTTGCACTCAAGGATCATCAAATCTGATTATTTTAAATATTTCTGCTTGCTAATGTCACGGTCGTATTTAGGTGATAATGTTCCACACTTTGGGCAACTTGTTCCTGTATGTGGTTGGCGACTTGATGCAGTACCGCGCCGTGCTGTGGCTGTGTTTTACACTGCCGATGATACACCTCGTGCTCTTCATGACGATGCCGGAGTCACCCTCTTATCTGGTCAAACACGATAAGATTGATGTACGTAAGACACCAGTTTGTGGGACATCATTAAATTTCCATTTTACTCCTCTTCCAGGATAGATTAGTGATTCAATTATAATTATAAAACCCTCTACTGCAATGTAACACGTAACCCAGTACTGCCTTCTACTAGGCTTAGTGGTAGGATCTAGTAGGGAACTTCAACTGGTTTTAAATTCTTCTTTAACATTCTTATTTACTCAAGATATTTCCCTTTAAAGCCCTCTAATTACTTTATATTTTAAGTGTAATATGAATGTAGAATTTCACTTTTGTCCACGATATGTACTGAAACATAAGTGCTAAAATATCAAGTTTAATCAACATCTCATGTATAGGAAGCCCGGCGCGTATTGTCGTGGCTCCGATGTCGGTCTGAGGATGACCCGCTCGTGGTGGAGGAGCTCCAATCAATCCAAGATGAGCAGGAAAAAGACGAGCACAGCAGCAACGTCGTACTCAAGGCAGTCTGTGAGTACATACAAACCCTATGAATCCGGGTCCCTCAGCTTATCTTACTGTTGTTACAGTTTTGTTATGTCTGTTTAGTGAAGGATAGGTTGATGAGTCGTGCATTCCGTATCGCGCTTGTCATCGCACTCGCACGCGAGGTCTGCGGTGCCATCCCTGTGCTGCACTTCGCGGGGAATATCTTCAGTTTAGCATCGAGAAGCTCGCAACCCTTACTCACTCCAAACCAGCAGGCCATGGCGCTCGGTGCAGTGCAGGTTGCAGGGTCTATGCTCGCTTCTACACTAGTCGAGCGTGTTGGACGTAAGGTAAAAGAATAGTTCCTCGCACGTTTGCATTCCTGGTACATCACAACAATATTGCTAAACTTCATCACTCTCGTGATGCAAGTTCCTGTCCTTATGTCAATGTGAACTTCAACATGTCATTGTGACCTCTAGGTTACTCACACCGGACTGTCTTAGAAAATAATATCTTGGTCTGATAACCATACTGCACCTACTGCAGTGTAGCACTCAGAATTCTTGCTTTTGAACTTGGATATCTTTAGTACACTTCGCCGTACCTTTAAAGGGTTTAAGAAATTTTAATACTAAAACATTAATTATTTCTACAGCCGTTACTCTTTTCAACGTCACTGGTGTCTGGCATCAGTATGTGTGCACTAGCTACATGGTTCTTGTGTCATCAGATGTCTCTTTCCCCCCCACCTGCAGTACCAGTGCTCTGTCTTTGTATTTGTATATTCTGCGACGCGGCTGGACTGCAGCCTGTGTCTGTCGTCATCACCGGAGAGATATTCTCATACAAGGTAGCTATTTTGGAAGATTGCAAACGATATTGGAAAACTCTTGAATTTGTTAACGAACTGCAACTGGATGGAAGTGTTGTAGCACAGTCCATCTAAATGCACGCTGAATGACACGTTTTTTTCACAGTATCGCGGCACAGTTACAGCAACTATAAGTGCAACCACTGCATTCGTTGACTTCCTTCAAATGTTGTTCTTCAAGCCGTTAGCAAACGCAGTCGGAGTTTACGCCTCCTTCTACTTCTTCGGAGGAGTTTGTTTACTTGCTGCCGTTTATGTCATCCTGGTAGTTCCTGAGACTAAGACAAGGCGAATAGATGAGATTTATGAAGACTTGAAAACCAAGAAAGAGAAAGAGTTGGAGTCGACGGGAGTTCAGAATTAGCTCTAAATGATTAAGTGCGATTAATAATTAAAAAAATAAAATATTTAAATATTACAAAATATTTTAGACTTACCTATCTCATGAGTGATGTAACTCAAGTAGCTTGTTAGGTAACGCAAGTACCAGGCGCTCAGATTCTACTGCAGTTCATTCAGAAAACTGTTTATAGCATTGCAATATTTTCATAGTATATTTTAACCACATAATTCCCCTACTAGTGTCACGCTAGTTGTTACCAATTGTCACTATACCGAACCCAAACACCAGATGCTATCATCAAATACTGTGTTAATGTCTGTGTGTTCGCGACTTTATTTAAACACCAGAAAGTTCACATCATGTAGATTACGACAATAAAATTTACTATATTAATACGATGAAGTATGTTCGTCCTATTCTCCAAACTCTTGGTCTAAAATATAAAGATTACAAGCTATTCGTGGCGTTAAAAAGCATTTTAAAGCCTAAAAAGTGATGAACTCACCGTATTTTTCAAGTTGAACATCGTTAGCCTTTCTTCTAGTTGCAAATTCAACCCTGGTTACATGAGCCGTTTCGACTTTTAAGTCCACACTTTTGTAACCTAACTATGCCTAGACATCCATCGTGTAGGCATTTCTGCTGAGTTACGATGTATTTGTTGAGATTGTAGTATATTGTTAATTCTAATTAGTTCGAACAATAGTTAAAATATTTGTATTGAAATTATTCTCTGAGTACTCGCAGGCAGGGCATAGTATAGTGTGTGATTATTTGCACGATATTGCGTAATGTGTGCGGTATATAGCGACAAAGAATATAACGTACAGTCCTTTGTAATATTCATACGTGACAAGGAATCACACGTTATCAAAACAGACTATGTAGTGTTACAAAAGTTTTCATCCGGGCCATCCAAACAACCGTAGATATTGCACTTAGCTAATCTTCTTACATTTATGTGGTCCTGGTAGGCAAGTTCTGATACAATGAAGTCCTATTATTTTTTCTTCGGCGAGGGAAGCAAGATTAACCAGATTTTGTGCGCTGTGCTCAGTGAGTATCCATTTGTTTTAATACACTAAACCATAATAACAATGAATGTTTATCTAACAGATCTTAGTTTTTCACTCAACATATACATGTATGTATTTTTACACACAGGTAAGGCAGGTAAGGTTCTCATTTAAAGTGGCGCATGCTAAGATGCTAAATAGTCACACGACAAAGCATACACTATTACTATTACCACTATTATTATTCCATTGTGATTACTTCTGATGAGGTTTGATGACGCTAATGCGCTGACGCGATAACATACACACGTTTCAGTAAACCTGCCAGTATTTGCGTATGGCGCTAGCGTTGGATGGATGTCTCCCATGACACTATTGCTCCAGTCTAAGGATTCCCCACGAGGCACACCCCTTTCAGATGCAGAGGTATTTAACAAGTCATAATCTTACTACTTTATAGGCATCATCACCATACCAATTCATGTTCAGTATAATGTGGATGATTGTAGGTTTCGTGGATGGGTGCAGCATCATATTTAACCTGCGTTCCCGCAAACTATTTCATTGCGTTTTTAGGAGACAAAATTGGCAGGAAACCAACACTACTCTTAATATCATTCGTCGGCCTTGTAAGTATATTAAGCTTTAGTATTGGGAATACATCTAAACAATCTGGGCGGAAGTTTCAAACTTCATTTATGTTTGGCAGTTATGTTGGGCGCTCAAACTGTCATTTATGGAAACATGGGCACTTGTGAGTGCACGTGCTTTAGTTGGTATCTCAATGGCAGGTGCATACGTTACTTGCCCACTCTATACCAAGGAGATCAGCGATGACTCCATTCGAGGCGTGCTTGGCTCATTGGTGAGTTCACTTTCTAAGGTTTATGCATTCCTGGTAGTTGAAAGGAACATCTTATTGAAATTGGCCATAGTTGCATTTACGCTGTTTATTATTCCAGTTCCAGTATTAATCTTTAATTATACAACTGTTAATATTTGGTAAATTATTATTTATTTATTCTTCATTTACAAAAAACAAATACAATGGCGGACTTAATGCCTAAAGCATTATCTCTCAGTCAGCAAAGAATGGAGCAGATAAAACAACAAACGTATTGTGTACAGATGAAGTATACATATGAGTAGTTAAAATTAAATGTAATTATTCATAACACATCTTCTAAGCCTTATGTAATCCTGGTATTTAAACCTAACTATGGGATGTTATGTCTAGGTCATATTGGGTCACACGTTGGGCAACCTGTGTCTGTACATAGCGGGTGATTTGATGCAGTACCGCGCCGTGCTGTGGTTGTGCCTTGCGCTGCCTACACTACACCTTGTGCTCTTCATGGCGATGCCGGAGTCGCCCTCATATCTAGTCAAACATGGTAAAATCGATGTAAGTACTCCGGTTACACCTTTTTTGAATAGGAGTATATCGCCCCATCTCAAAAAGAACCGCAGGAGGATACCCCAGCTTCTACCGTTCTTTTCTTGAAGCTATTTAGGACTATTTGGCGCTTGTTCTATTTTTCTAGTACGTAGGGTCATACACCTAAAGTTTTATATACTAACTGAGATGCTAAAAGCCCTAGATAAACTTCAATTACTTCTTAGTTGCTTCTGAAATAGTCGAAAATGTATGGTCTGTAAAACTTAAGAGATCTACCATACAAAAAGTTGTGAGATTTCATGGATCACAGAGTCATCAATAATTTCCTTGGTTGAAAAACATTGACACGGGTGCATAAACGTTTTATTGTTGTTTATACTAGTGCTTGTTTACTGCTTACATTAGGATACATATTCATCCCTTTATTACTGTTTGCAGGAAGCTCAGCGCGCGTTATCTTGGCTCCGATGTCGGTCTGAGGACGACCCTGGCGTGTTTGAGGAGCTTGAGCTGATCAAAGATGAGCAGGAGAAAGACAAGCATAGCAGCAATGTCGTACTCAAGGCAGTCTGTGAGTATTAGCTTCGTGACTTCTTCCAGCGATTTTTGTTACTCCTCATTCGATTAGATTTCCGATTTGGTTCTTATGGCCCGATTGAAAAATCGTGTATAAGTATAATATTTTACTAGAGTAATGTAGGATGTACCTAATTTTATATTTTCACTAGATGACCCTCGCAACTTCGTCTGCGTCACAAAGGGGTTCAAACAGTACTCTTAATGCTGTAGCGATATTATTTGCGCGGTGGGGAGTATTCATTATGTTTTATACTCGTGATAACTTCTAAACGAAAAGTCCGATTGGAATAAAACAAAAAGTAATTTACTTTTACTTTAATATTCTTGATAACATAATACTTAATTTGGATAAGGGTTAATATATCGATACTCATTTAACGTTAAATTCAAACTCGGGACGAAATATTTTTTTTTAAACATAAAAGCGGTTATTGTGACTAAACTATGATAGTTAGATATATGCTGTCGCGGACTTTTTTGTTTGTCTTACAAAGACCTAAAAACCCGTAGTACATCATTTTGTTCTATTGTCAATAGTTTCTGCAGCGTACGCATAAATAGGTTTTAGATATTTCACTTGGTCTTACAAATTCGATATTTTCATACGGATCCCTATTTTTTTTCAAAATACAATATAGCCTATAACCTTCCTCGATAAATGGACATTCCAACAGTGAAAGAATTTTTGAAATCGGACTGGTAGTTTCTGAGATTAGCGCGTTCAAACAAACAAACAAACAAACTCTGCAGCTTTATAATATTAGTATAGATATAAACAAATGAATTAACGACCTACCTAATTGTAAATGGTTACCGCGGCACATTGACCTCTGCAATGTCAGAGAACACTGAAGGGCCGCTATCTATGATAATATACCTTTAAGAACTTTCCTTCGACAATTTTGAACACTTTTTTTCTTTAGTGAAGGACAAGTTGATGCGTCGTGCATTCCGCATCGCAATTGTTGTCTCCCTCGCACGTGAGGTCTGCGGTGCTATCCCTGTGCTGAACTTCGCGGGAGAAATCTTTAGTCTAGCAGCTAGAGACTCACAACCCTTACTCACTCCGAATCAGCAGGCTATTGCACTTGGAGCAGTGCAGGTCGCAGGATCTATGCTCGCTTCTACCATAGTCGAGCGCGCTGGACGCAAGGTATGCCTCTGGACAACCCATGAACTAGAAGTTCTTACTCCTGTACTATCTCACCGGTAATTTTAACAACCAATGGACAATCATTCGAGCTGCTACTGCTGAACTCATTGTATTAGACTGCTTCACTACTCATTGCACTTTTACAATCTCAGTTGGGCTTTATAATCTCAGTGCCTAAGGTTCGCTGTCCATTTTTAAGTGGCGGCTTGCCAAAGTGGCTTTAAATGTGAACTTAGAGATACTACTTACTCCCAACTCAAATATCTTAAGCACCTATTTTATACTATTGTACAGCCGCTGTTGTTTTGGACATCTCTGGTATCTGGTGGCAGCATGTGCGCACTGGCCACGTGGTTCCTGTGCCATCACCTGTCTCTTTTCCCCCCGCCCGCAGTCCCAGTGCTCTGTCTCTGTCTATGTATCTTCTGCGACGCGGCTGGACTACAGCCTGTGTCTGTCGTTATCACCGGAGAGATATTCTCGTTCAAGGTAAAATATATTCTTCAACTTATAGTATTAGCTTTGAAGAAAATACCAAGCAAACCTTCAATTGGAATAAACTTTAAATGTTTTATTCACAGTTCCGCGGCACAGTGATAGCGACTACAATGGCAGCTGCGGCATTCGTAGACTTCCTTCAGATGTTGTTCTTCAAGCCACTCGCAACTGCAGTTGGAGTTTACGCCGCCTTCTACTTCTTCGGAGGAGTCTGTTTACTTGCTGCCGTTTATGTCATCCTGGTAGTTCCTGAGACTAAGACAAGGCGAATAGATGAGATTTATGAAGACTTGAAAACAAAGAAAGAGAAAGAGCTAGAGTTAAAGGGAGTTAATAATTATATTTCCACGTGACTGGTTTTTTTAAAGAAATTTTGTGAATAACATTTTGTATCATTTTTGTATAAAAGAAATATACAATTGTGTTCGGTTCAATTCTCTATGAATTTGTTATTACTGTTACTTAGCAACTGTCTTAAATAGAAAACTCTGCATAAAGGACGTGAAGTTTTATTTTAATTAGAAAAAGCCTAAAACATCTTAGTATTATACAAAACATATTGGTCCAAATTCGAGCCGGATACTAAGCAATCGAGGAGTGACAATACAAGAACAGCATATTTTGAAATTTCATAGCAATGACAAGTTATAGTGAGTCTTTAAACATTTTAGAACAAATAGCAAAAATATTGAAACATACGCAAATAAATATCAAAAAATGTCCAAAAGCAAGATTAACGAAGAATTATATAAACACAAGAGTAAAATGTATTGATGAATATTGGCAAAAGTATTTACAAGCTTACGATGACATTATTCGTTGTAAACCGAAAACTGAAGATTGTCATTATCTATCAAATGATGAGTTTTACGAACATGAAGAGTTGTACATTGACCTAAAATCTCACCTTTTGGATCTTTCGGGATCAGAAGAAGTTCCTCATAATGATCCTGAAGTGCAAGTTGTGTTACCGAAGATACAAATTCCTATGTTTAGTGGTCAGTATGAAGAGTGGATGTCGTTTCATGACCTTTTCAATGCACTCGTGCACACCAACAGAACTCTCAGTAATGTACAAAAACTTTATTATTTGAAAACCAGTGTCACGGGAGAAGCGGCAACTATCTTGAAACATATACAGGTAACAGAGAGCAACTACGAAAAAGCGTGGGATACATTAAAAATTAGATTCGGTAACAAACGAATAACGGTCAATTCCATCATGAAGAGGCTCTTCTCGCAAAAGAAGATAACAAATAGTAATTCGAGTTATATCAAAAACTTACTGGACACTTCTTTTGAATGTTTACACCATCTGAACAACATGGCAGTAAATACCGAGAATTGGGATCCTATCTTGATATTTGTGTTGGTACAAAAATTGGACAGCGAGACGCATAAGGACTGGGAAGAACATGTAAGCAACAACTGCAACAACATCGAAAATTTACCTTCACTTGAAATGCTTCGTAAATTTTTGGAGAATCGTTTTCGTACGTTGGAGCTTACCGAATCAGTAAAGATTAAACCAGCTTATCAAGAAAATGTATTCCACATGGCAACTACAAATGAAAAGGTATGCAAGAAATGTTTAGCCAATCACTCACTCAGCCATTGCAAGGTATTTAGTAAATGCACACCTACCGAAAGAAATGATTTCATCAAATCCAACAACTTATGCTTCAACTGCCTGTCATCTGGGCACTCTGTAAGGTATTGTCGTATTCCAACATCATGTCGTTTATGCAGAAGACGTCACCATTCTCTCCTTCATGAAACAACGAACAACGGCACTTCGAGCACCAAACGGAAAGCAGCTCAACAACAACTCGAAGTGACTTTATGTACAAGTGAAGAGGAAGATGAGAGAGAAGAAGGAGAAGAGGAGGACATAACAATGGTGGCATCGCACGTAATAACCAACCAAGGTACCTCATTACTAGCCACAGCTTTAGTACAAGTAGAAAGTGAAGACAAGGAGATTATAACAATCCGCGCGTTGGTTGATCAAGGCTCACAGGCGAGCTTCATAAGCGAACGAGCGGCACAATTACTCAAGGCTAAGCGGTATCCTGTCAAAGGCACAGTGGTCGGCGTAGGATCGACAACACAAGATATTAAACAACTAATACAGATTAATATTAAGTCTCGGAATGAACCTGATTCTTTGCAGATCAACACTTTTGTCATGTCTCAACAGTTAACATCTAAATTACCATCACAAACATTGAGAACAAGCAACTGGCCTCATTTGAACGGACTTGTGTTAGCTGATCCAGAGTACCACAAACCAGGGAGCATCGATTTAATTCTGGGAGTGGATGTTTACACAGGTATCTTACAAAACCAGTTCATTAAAGGTCCGCCAGGGTCACCATGTGCTCACAAAACTACCCTTGGCTGGATTATTTTCGGTTTGATAAACAAGGGTTCACAACCAGACTGTCACAGTTATACATCATTATGTAATAGCAGAAGGTTTTTTGAGAACACTATGGGAAATCGAATTAGACTCAAAAAGAAAACTTACAAAGGAAGAAGAACAACGTGAGAAGTTTTATGAAGTTTATATATAAAATTTTTACTATTTCTAGTTACCAAATGTGTGTGTATTTGTTTATTGTTTTAAGATTTGTATATGTTTTTTTTCAATGATAATAGTGCCCGAAGAATCGGCCAGCTATTGTAAAGGTAAACCAGAATGAATTGCTTTAAAATGTTGTCTGTCTTTAAGTAATTGTACATTCTTTAAAAGGACATAAAGTCCTTTTGGTGGGCGGCATGTTCGGTTCAATTCTCTATGAATTTGTTATTACTGTTACTTAGCAACTGTCTTAAATAGAAAACTCTGCATAAAGGACGTGAAGTTTTATTTTAATTAGAAAAAGCCTAAAACATCTTAGTATTATACAAAACAAATTGAAATGAAAAACCTCTTCTTACTTTTGAAGTCATTAAAAAACGTACCGCATTTCATTGCAAAATTCGTGGATCCTGTGAAGTTATTTAGTTGCTATTTTTTTTCTTAAGGGAACTTACAAGTCATTCGAGAAAATTAATTGATGATTTTACATCATGGTTGAAAATTATACCACTAGCATAAATCCATTGGTACTTCTATTAATTATTATATTATGTATACCAATTAATGTATGTTCACTGCTCATTGCTACGCTCATGCTACGCTACATACAATAAATCTTCGATCTACATACTTCTTCATACATAATATTTGTTGTCTATTATATTCTGAAAGAAATATAGAAAGAAACGTCTCTTGTGACACTAGTTGTTAGAATATTACTTGACTTGCAGTTCTGTGGGTTCTCTTGTGGTTGTGGATTGATTTTGGATCTTTGTAAATAAAAGCTATTGATTGTGAAAACAGTAATTTCAGTGGGATGTAGTTGTGATCCTTGGCTTTTTCTCTAGTTCATTTTAGACCTCACAATTCCTAAAATGTCACTAATAGGCGCTACCTTTAGCTCTCATCTGGTTCATCTTTATCGAATGTTGACTGAGTGAAGACATTGTGATTTATGTGAAAATATCTATGATCTCTTTGGATATTTTCTGATTACCTTTAATGATAGCTTAACCAGCATTTAGCGGTTATTTGCAGTGTTGCGTAATGTGTATAATCGTGTCACACTTGGTCCTCTACTGCAATAAAACCCCACAAGGTATCAAACTGAACCATTATCGATGTAGTGTAAAAGCTCCTACCCACATAGTGCTAGGCAATAAAAACCTTCGTCCATTCCTGTGTTCCTGGTACTCAATCCAATACATGTCGAAGACCTATTACTTTTTCTTCAGCGAGGGAAGCAAGATTAACCAAATTTTGTGCGCTGTGCTTAGTGAGTATTCAATTGCATTTAATCAAATGTTCAATTCAATCTCCGTATTGGTTTTTGTGTTTAACAAAAAATAAATGTTTGACCTGGTCAACACAAATTTTAGATTTACACATGCTTTTTCCAGTAAATCTACCAGTATTCGCGTACGGCGCTAGCATTGGGTGGATGTCGCCCATGACACTGCTACTACAGTCCAAGGACTCTCCTCGAACGCCACTCACCAACTCAGAGGTACCAGGTACTCATCAACGCAAGGAGTTTTAAGCTTAGCTTCATAGCTGTATCTACTTGATCATATTCTCGTTCGAATGTACCTGATATTGATCTTGTTTAAGAGTAACTTGCGCATAAATTAGGTCAGATATTTGAATAATATACCTACCGATCGATAGCTTTGTGTGTTCAATTTAGTATATTGTGTTTGTTTAGGTGTCATGGATGGGTGCGGCTCCATACCTAACTTGTGTACCAGCGGATTATTTCATTGCGTTCCTAGGGGACAAAATTGGCAGAAAACCTACACTACTCTTCGTGTCATCCATCGGTGTTGTAAGTTACCTTTAGCTTCAAACTACACAGAAATGGGAATGAGAAAAGTTTCATTTGGAGATCGTAATTTACAGCTATGTTGGGTGCTAAAGCTGTCTTCTATGAAGACATGGGCACTGGTGAGTGCACGAGCATTGGTTGGATTTGCTATGGCAGGTGCCTACGTTACCTGTCCTCTTTACATGAAAGAGATCAGCGAGGACTCTATACGAGGCATGCTCGGCTCACTGGTTAGTTTACCTCCGCTACTTCATGCTTTCCTGGTACTTAACCGAAGAAGGATCAATATGAAACACTAATTATTTGTATTACTTGGCAATACCTCAGTTACTTTTGATACTTTGACACACAGTTTAATATTATTGGATAAGGTAAATTATTAATATGTCCTACTTAGCCATTTACTTTTTCGAACTGTTCAGCTTACTTTTTCCACTCTATAGGCTCTATAATATGCTTGAATTGATTTCTATGTATTTCTTGTAGGTCATTTTGTTCCACACGCTGGGGAACTTATGTCTATACATAGCGGGTGACATGATGCAGTATCGCGCCGTTCTGTGGTTGTGCCTCGCGTTTCCGACGCTCCACCTTTTGCTGTTCATGGCGATGCCGGAGTCACCCTCGTATCTAGTCAAACACGATAGAATCGATGTACGTACCAAACTCAGTCACGTATTTAGCTCCATATTTAACTCCTCTTAGTTATAAGAATCACTGGGACTCAAGCTAATTCTGACCACCAGCCTTCGTCTGATATGCGACAGATGTTAAAATCAAAACTAAGCCGGGAAGCCCCCAACGAGAATCCCATCTGTCCCGATCTCCGTCTTCCGTCGGCGATATTGAATCATTGCTGGTCTAGCGGAATTAAACCAAACGACCAAAGTTTGGGGGAAACAGCAAAGGCCTGACACTAAAAGAAATTATTACAATGCAAGTCCGCGTTCCCGGAGCGCTATGACATGTCCCTCTTTAAACGAGGTTTAAGAAAGGTCCTGTATCGGTAGGCGATAGATAACAGCCCCTCATTGCCCTGGCATTGCAGAGGTTCATGAGCGACGGTGACCGCTTACCATCAGGCGGGCCGTAGGCTCGTTTATCTATCAAGCAATAAAAAAAAAAAAAAAAAAAAAAAAAGTTCCCGTTTGCTTATTCAATGTCAACAGAAAACTGTTCTATATGCAGGAAGCTCGACGCGTTTTATCGTGGCTCCGATGTCGGTCCGAGGACGACCCACGTGTGGTAGAAGAGCTGGAATTGATCAGAGATGAGCAGGAAAGAGACAAACAGAGTAGCAACGTTGTACTCAAGGCAGTCTGTTAGTAGACAACGACATTGATTCCATAAACAATTTTCAGGAAACATATTAATTTGGTTGTTTGTTTAGTGAAGCATAAGTTGATGAGACGTGCATTCCAAATCGCTCTTATGGTTTCGCTTGCACGTGAGGCTTGCGGTGCTATTCCTGTACTGAACTATGCCGGAGAGATCTTCAGTCTCGCGGCTAAAGATGAGAGGCCTTCACTCACTCCAAACCAACAGGCTATCGTGCTCGGAGTAGTGCAAGTCGCGGGCTCCATGGTCGCTTCTACCCTAGTCGAGCGCGTTGGACGTAAGGTATACCTCTTATCAACATTATGTAGTCCTGGTATAAGATAAGCCATTATTGCCTGTACAATCGCCCGACAGGGTATAACCTCTTTCGGAATCTGCATACCTAGTACTTCACCCATCCAAAACAAGAGTAATTCGCAATCGAACTATAACTATTACAAACCCAGGAACTTTTTATAGACAAATCTTTTAAAAGCCCAACAGTCGTAAAATTGGCTTTGTTGCTAAAAAAAAATGAAAATATATATATATAGTACGCATTTGTTAAGCAAGCATTATATTTTATATTGTACAGCCCCTATTGTTGTCTACGTCACTGATATCTGGTGGCAGTATGTGCGTACTAGCTACTTGGTTCCTGTGCCATCACCTGTCTCTCTTCCCACCACCTGCAGTACCAGTGATTTGCCTGTGTATATGTATCTTCTGCGACGCGGCTGGATTGCAACCTGTCTCTGTTGTTATCACGGGAGAGATATTCTCATTCAAGGTTTGTTTTATTTCTCACATTCAATGAAAATAGACAAGAATCTTTCCTAAACGTTAATTATATCACAAACTTCCTATTTACTTGATTATAGTTCTCTACAATTCTTCGCTTGTAGAAATTCTTGTATCTTTTGTTTTTTTCCACAGTTCCGTGGCACAGTGATAGCGACTACAATGGCAGCCGCGGCATTCGTGGACTTCCTTCAGATGTTGTTCTTCAAGCCACTCGCGACAGCAGTCGGACTCTACGCCGCTTTCTACTTCTTCGGAGCGATCTGCTTAGTTACTGTCGTTTATGTCATCCTGGTAGTTCCGGAGACTAAGACAAGGCGAATTGCTGAGATCTATGAAGACTTGAAGACTAAGAAAGAGAGAGAGATGGAGTCAATGGTAGTTAATAAGAGTCTTGTAAACGAGTGACTTGTATTTTGTAAACAGTTGTGTATTAAATTATTCAGTTGTTGGTTTTATGTTTTATTATCAATCGAGGTGATTTAAGGTTTATATTATGAAGCTGAAGAGTTTGTTTATTAGTACGCGCTAATTTTGACAACCACTAATCATTTATTAAGGATGGTTATGGGCTATATTGTATTTTAAAAAATAAGAATCCATACCAAAAGTCCAATGTAACGCAAGGAGTAATAAAATTACCCGAAAAATTTGGTAAAAAAAATGGCGCTGGCAAAGTTGCGCGGGTTAATAAAACATTACTTATGTGAACATAGACTTTATTATTAGATCATTTTATCAGTTTTCCGTTGAAAAGCGGCTAGAAATAGATCGGTGGGGAAATGGCAGGGTCGGCAGCGTGGTGCCAACTCGTCCACCAGCTCACGGAGACGACTCCTGAATCGGACCAGCGCCATCCAGCTCCAAGAATCGTGGTAGTTCAGGAGAGCTACTGTTTAACAAAAGTAAATGAGGCGTAAATGGTAGTTACTTTTCTATCAAAGAAGTCGTAGTAGTTGAGATTGAAGTGCAATTTATCACAAGAAGGAATCTTGCACAAAAAATGAGTAATCTTCTTCTTCTTCTTATATATAAAAATGAATTGCTGTTCGTTAGTCTCGCTAAAACTCGCGAACGACTGAACCGATTTGGGTTATTTTAATCTTGAAATATTCGTAGAAGTCCAGGGAAGGTTTAAACGGTTAGAAAATTTCCTTATGTGACGCAGACGAAGTTGTGTGGGCCAGCTAGTAGTTATAGATATAAATTTGGTTGATTTGGTTTTCTGGTAGAGAATGCCTTCGACATTAAGTCCGTCATTGTACCTTTTATGCATGAAGTTGACTAAATAAAAGTATTTAAAAATGATTCTTTCAAAAGCGATATGTTCTTACCACATTTGTTGCCTACCCAGACATATTTATTTTAATGTAAACTTGATTAGTACAATGCGATTAAAATAAGAATAGGACCGGCCTAGCGCCATGTTGTGACGTCACTCCAGAAACTTGGTATAGTGTGCAAAAACAGCAATGTTAAAAAATATTGGCTTGTTTTATATTGTAATAGCACGTACTTTTTATTTTTAAACGGTTTTATTTAGCTCACCCCGTTTGTTTTATTCTTGCGTCAAATTTAGTAATTTAAATTTCACCCTCTTTCTGTTAACCGATTAATCTGAAATTTTGTATACACTTTGGATTTTGGTGACAATACAATTACTTTTATTCAACACTTATTTTTATTCATTATCATTATAAATTCAAGATGGCCGCCGCTACAAAATGGCCGATAACGTAGGTTTTATCAATCCCATCAATATGGGTATCAAATGAAACGGCTCAACAAACAGAATACAATATACTATAAAAAATTGAAATCCAAGATGGCCGCCGCTACCAAATGGCTGATAACAATTTTTTATTAAAGTAAAAACTAGAAAATAAAAATGGGTAAAAAAACAAGTGTCAGACGTTCGATTGCGCTTTCTAATTGCTCAACATTTTTCTCTGCCACTCTACGTTTTACCAAATGCCAGATGTATTCTATCGGGATTTAAATCGCAATTATATATTTTTAAAATATATTAAAATTAATATATTTTTTTTAAGTTGGTTCTGCTGACCGTACTTTATATGAGTGAAGTTAGCCGAGACTGGCCGAGAGCCCGTCCTATTCTTATTTTAATCGCATTGTACATCGTAATCATGCACTTAACAATACAATGCGATTTTGCAAACTGTGGGGCTATTACAGGACGCGTCGTTTATCGTAATCGTCTATTTTCACATCGAATGACGTCATTTTTCATAAAATTGGTATTACGGAAAAACTTTAATAATTTTACCATTTATTGTAAAGCGAAGTACACATTAGATGAAAAAATGTTCCTGAACATGCATGAACCAGAATACACATATTTTATGACACACAATGATTTTTAACAATTATGTATTTAGATTGATGAGAATTGCGGTTCAGTCACATCATACAAACATGTATCACCATTGGTGAGAGTCAAAAATACATGTAGCGTAAGTACATGTACATGTAGCATCTGTCTATTGACAACATTTTTGTCAGTTCTATGATGGTTAGCTATTCAATGAGTATTCGGTGAAAGGATTATCCCGGAACTTTCAATGGCTAATGAACAGTGGTCAAGTATGCTATTTTTTATGTGATATACACTTTTCTCCCCATGCAAACGATGTTATGCGAGCCAACTCATCATTATCACTACATACTACAAAGTAAAGTCGCTTCCCGCTGTCTATCTCTGTATTTGTATAAATATTTAAAACGTCACTGATATTAACGCGGGTTCAAGAAGATTTTGTTTATTATTAGCAGTAAATAATAAGTTTCTCAAAATGTATCCAGAATGTCACACTTATTTCTATAACTTTCATAATAGAATAACAATGCTGATATACTAGGTACTATCTGTAATCTAATCGAATAATCCATTGGAAGCAACATTTGATTATATCTTGTTATGTTCCTAATTGGGTAGAGTTTCATAAGCGACAGTGACCACTTACCACCAAGTGGGCGGTCAGCTAGTCCGTCTTTTTAAGTAAAAAATATATTTTTGTTCGTTAGTGTATCATCAGCTTTGGCAAATTTCTAATTGACAACTTCAAATTTAAAGATGAACAAGATGCAGTATATGGATTTGCCCGTTCAAAAAGTTAGAAAAAGTTTTGACCGTTCGCTTTTGTTATTTGATCTAAAATGATCTTCTTCATCAATCTTCCACAGTTCTAAATTATATCTTCCCATATTTTATTTATGAAAAATATTACTTGGTAACTCTTATTTTTTCTAAGTGGATAACAATTTTTCAGAATGAAGTGAATGAGATGTAGTAAACAGAGAAACGAAAGTAGTTTTCAAATGTATGGAAATAAATTTAGGTTAAAAACTTTTGAAGTTTACAAACAGACCCTTCTATTTTATTAACTATAATGATTTTTTTTGAGACATGTCACATAGATGACACATCGTAACAATTTTGTTTAAAACTGCGTCACAAAAACACCGTATCGTAAACAAAATAGAGATGTTCCAAGTTTCCGATAAATTTTCAGCGTTACGGCCGAATATGGTGCAGTAGACCCACTTGTTGGTAAGTGGTCACCAGTACTCATGGATACTTTGATTTCAAGAGATGCTGTGAAGTTGTCGCCCAATTTTAGCTACACTTTAGTCCTCTTCTCAAACCTTATTGATGGACAAAATATATTGCTCGAGGAACGCTGAAGCGGAGATAGGGAAGCCCATTTAAAAGCGACATAACGTTTTCCAAAAAAGTTCTTACGAAACGACACGTAGGTTAAAGCGTAAGATTCGAATAAAAATGACGAGTTTCACCTCGCGTAGTACTAGTGGGAAGCTAGTCTTAAGAGGAAGATAAAGGGATCATCTTAAAAAAAATTCTGAGCAATCCTCATACAAAAGACGATAAAAGAGAGATCTGAAAAAGATTTACCTTAATTTATATTTGAATTATCACCTAAATATAGTTGGAAAGATACCAAAAATAAATAACAACAACAAATACTTCAATGATTAAATTCAAACTTCTTAAGATAAGCTATGCAAACCATTTTCGAACTGCACGCCACTGTTTCGGAATTCGGAACACAGAATTTTTTATTTTCGGTCAAATAACTATTCGTTACATCTCTATTTCACAATGTCATTTATTGACGTTTGTCACAAAAATCAATATATATCCTAAACAAAATCAAAGTGTTTGTTTGTATATCAAAATAATAATGTTTAAAAATTTATTGTTTTAAGAACTTAGGACTAAATCGCAATTAGTAATATTTGAGAATAATATTGAACTGCCTATTGCATATCACAAAATATTCCAAACTCAGTAAAATGTAAAGAAAAATAAAAAATAGAATAATTTTGCCAATTTACTATAAACTCTTAAAAGTACATACTAGGTATGAAGAAAAAATTAAATTGATTGTTTTCACAAAATTGTTTCAAATAAAACCAAATGAAAAAAATACCACGAGTGAATCCCAAGAAAAAACAAAGCATAAAAACAATTTTTTACAGTTAAAAAATTCAAAATAATAAACCTTAGTCTCTGTAACAGTGTTGGCATTAATCGATTGATTTTTCAATCGAACTTACGGAATATCACTAGATGGGTCATTTTAAAAAAAGGTCTGTCGGACAAATTAAAGTATAATTTGTTGATTGCTTGATGTTTTGGGACGGGATACGGAACCCTTTATTCTCGTGACCTGACACTAACTTAACTGTTTTTCTAGCTAATTTGACGTATTGTCAATCAAAGTTTATTCAATTTACATGGAGCTAATATAAATTTGTTTAAATAAAATTGGAGTACCTAGTGGTCTTTGTAGTAGTTTGTAGTTTGTAAATTAAAATTAGCAGCTTTTAAAAGCAAGATGCTGTGAGTGTTGGAACGAATTTGAAGTCTATGAATGCTAGTAAAACGTATAATAGTATTTACTACAAATTGAACGTTTAAGTGTAAAGATGAAAAACTATACATGTTGCTTTACGTTATAAATGTAATTAAAAAATTTATGACTTTTTGTTCTTTATTTGTTTTAATTTATGAAATAACAAAGTTAAGGTAATCATTTTTATATAACATCCATGTATCACGTTTTTTGTGTTCGGTATTCTCCTACACTCTTAACGGTCCTACCAGCTACTGTGACTTGCGAGATTTGCTGCCATCAACAGCCTGGCGCCTACCATAAAAGAGCTTATTGAATTTCTTTGAAGGACATATCATAGCGTGCGAGGTATATCGATGCTAAGAGTTCCTGAGAAAGCATTGCCTCTCAGTAGCCACCGAGTGCAACATTAACATGTTATTTTTCGGAATTGTAGTTTATTTTTGATTTTCCTTATTATAATACTTAACTTTCCAGTACCTAATGAAATGAACTCTTATTTTGTTTGTACCTATTACATTTTCAAAGTGATAAAAATCTAAGATAGTACAAAAACGTAACAATTTTGACTTTCTCGCTACAATAGTGAATTTTTGTTCACATAGTTTTCATTACATTCGATATTTAGGCACGATATCCGTTCTTTATTTCAACTTTGTAAACTTAAAAATCATTTAAGATACTCCGAAAGGTACCTTTTTCATTTGACGTTTATAAACGATAAACTCGGATAAACAAGTGACGAATTATTCATAATTAATATCCTAAAATTGTCTGTAATACCAATTTTAACTTGTTATTTTTTCGGTTTCGTTACCATGGAAATATTTAAAGGCTTAGAATACATTCTAAAATTTTTCACATTGTTAAATATTTAAATCAATCACCGTTAAATGACTAAAAATGCATTAAACACATTCTGTGTAACGATATTATGTATAGCAAGTAGTCTCCATGCAAAAACTCCAGAACTCTTCCAAATTGTCTCCAACTTATTTTCAAATTAGTGACGAACGATTGTTATTAGAATCCACAGATCGAAAGAAGATTTATCTTGATGTTTTCATATTTTTTCTGCATTTATAAAAAAATCTCCATTGTGTACTAAGCCTTACACAAACAATTCAAAATTATGACAATAAGTGGTCATGCGCACAACCACGTTTCTTTCTAAGGAAATTCGTAATCGTAAACAAAATGTCAAAAAAATTTATAGTCCGGTCATTTTAGACAATTGAAATAAAGAAAATTCCGACAAAGCCAAATCTTCGTAGAGACCTTAGGTTTACCACAAGGAATAAAGTGTCAAAAGTCCCCATCAGTCCCATGTGAGCTTAGGGACTTATTGGGGGCCCAAGGTAAAAATTTTAGGTTTTTTGAATTTTTGTCGAAAACGGTAAGTTTTATCGAAAAAGTACTTCAGAGCAAAGCTGTAGATCTTAAAATTCTCCATAAAAATGGTCCTTATGATGTTTTCTCTAAGACCCACTATTTCCCAGATATTACGCTTGTAAGAATCACGTTCTACATAGTATGCACACATATGCCACGTATATACATATTTAGGTACTCAATATGTTCAGTATTTACGTAGACATTATGGTCATACAGTTACGGTAGTATTTGATGGCTATAGTGACACAACAAAGAACATAAAAGCTGCAGAACAACGTCGTCGTGCTACAAAAACATTCTCAGGTACCGACATAATGTTTGACGAATTTATGACATTTCCAGTTAATCAACAACATTTTTTTGCAAACATTAATAATAAATCTCGTTTTATTTCTATGTTGAGTAACAAATCAACAACTGAAAATATTGCCGTGAAACAAGCTCCGAATGACGCTGATGTCCTCATAATTGAAACAGCAATAGAACAATTTAATGCAAGAAATACAACTATTGTAGTAGGTGAAGATGTTGATTTATTAGTACTACTCATTGCAAGGACTCCATCTCATAAAATTATTTACTTTTTAAAACCTGGGAAGGCGCAGCAACGGACAGAAATATATTCTTCTAAAAGTTTATCAGCTTATCCAAAATGCCAAAACTTTATTTTATTTTTACATGCGATAACCGGGTGCGATACTACGTCAGCAATGTTTAGAAGGGGCAGTAATAAAATTATTTGAAAAAAATGAATGGAATGACTGCGCAAAAGTATTTATAGAAATTAATTCTTCACCTCAAATAAATCAAATCGAATCAAATCAAATCAATTGATACGTACAGATATTTAACATTTGTAAAAAATACACGAAACAAAAAGCAAGTACAGCTTTCTTGTCTTCCTCCAACATCGGCATCTGCTACTCAACATTTGTTTCGAGTATACTATCAAGTTTAGACATGGCAAGGCAATGAACTGAACCCTGAAGACTGGGGTTGGAAATTGATAAATAATACTTTGGAACCGATTCGAACTTTACTGCCCCCTGCTTCAGAAAAACTTCTTAACACTATTTTTTGCAATTGCAAGAAAGGTTGTAGTGCCAAATGTGGCTGTAAAAAAGTAGGGTTGCAGTGTTCTCCAGCGTGTATCAATTGCCAAGGTGTCTCTTGCTCAAATGTTCAATTAAATACAAGAGAGGAAAATTCATGTGATTTTGATGAAGAGACAACTGATTCATCTTCATTTGAACAATTTCTAAGCGTTCATCAACAGGAAGGAGAAGAAGAAGAACAAGAAGAAATTGAAGAAAACATGATTGTTGAAGTTGAATATGAAGAGTATGAGTCAGATTAAAGTAATAAAAAAAAGTTAGAACGACAGTTAAACTCAGTAACCCATATCAATAATCTTCATACTATTAAATAATTATTGTTCCTGAAAATAACGTCATAAAGGTTCATGGAATAGGCCTACCGGGGATACCACGTTAAAAAAAACGCGCCGAGTACACTACCTCACAGGTGGTGTGGAAATGTGTGCATATTATGTAGAACGTGATTCTTACAAGCGTAAAATCTGGGAAATAGTGGGCCTTAGAGAAAAAATTATAGGGACCATTTTTATGGAGAATTTTAAGATCTACAACTTCGCTCGAGGTACTTTTTCGATAAAACTTACCGTTTTCGAGAAAAATCCAAAAAACCTAAAATTTTTACCTTGGGCCCCCAATAAGTCCCTAAGCTCACATGGGACTGATGGGGACTTTTGACACTTTATTCCTTGTGGTAAACCTAAGGTCTCTACGAAGATTTGGCTTTGTCGGAATTTTCTTTATTTGATCACTATTTTTATGTCTAAAATGACCGGACTATTAGTTCATTTACGATAACGATACAAAGCTGTGATAGACCCACTGTTTTTGCACACTATACCAAGTTTCTGGAGTGACGTCACAACATGGCGCTAGGCCGGTCCTATTCTTATTTTAATCGCATTGTACAAAAAACTGCGTCCTCACAAATAGGTGTTAAGAGTTATGAAAAGTTAGCCAAATTTTTAAATGAAATATCAAATCTATACTAATAATATGAAGCCAAAGTAATGTTTGGTTGAAGTCTTAGATGTTTATTGGTTCAAATTAAAAATTAATAATACGTCCTAGTCCACTAGTTAATTAAAATCGTGCTTGCTTTTCGTAAGAGAGGTAGCGAATTTAAAATCGGCCGGCTCGTACCTACCCCTTACAACAACACTGGCTAAAAATGGAAGGAAAACATCGTTAGGGAAAGGATATATTGCATATCGGAAACGATTTGGAATGGACTCCCGTGTTCCCGGAGCGCTATGACATGTCCCTCTTTAAACGAGGCTTAAGAAAAGTCCTGTATCGGTAGGCGATAGATAACAGCCCCTCATCGCCCTGGCATTGCAGAGGTTCATGAGCGACGGTGACCGCTTACCATCAGATGGGCCGTAGGCTCGTTTATCTATCACGCAATAAAAAAAAAAAAAAAAAACCGATGCTAGAAATCCTTCGAATATAATATGTGAAGTCCCCAATAGTAGGTAAAGAATGCTGTACTGCTGGGTGCTGGCGTCATCCGAGATTCGAACGCTGACTGTGAGTAGTTGGAGGTTTTAGTGCGGTTCAACTCTTATCCGGCGATTTCTTCCAAAAAACGGGTCCGGCTAGTACTGTATAAGCGAAGACCTTGAGTTAGTTTATGATGAAATGAGTGCGTAACAAGGAACTATTAGATCAATTACTACCGTTCCCGAAACAATATCGCAAGTGCCATGTTTACTTTGTATAATACGCTTAACGATCGCGAACAAAAACATCATTGATGTTTATAATATATGTAGCATCAATTAAAAAGCGTGTAGCTTTTCGGACATAATAAATTACTGAACAAGCAGTTTTAAGTTTTGACCGACTTCCAAAAAGGAGAAGGTACTCAATTCGTCTGTATTGTTTTTTTTATATTTTTTTGGAACGAAGTTTCTTATCGCGCGTTATCGAAAGGGGGCTAGACGGAAAAAATTCTTACGAAAAGTGTCACGACACTTTTTTTGTTTTAGATGATTATCGCTAGATGGCGCTGTGATCAAAATATTTTAAAACGTCTGTCTCTCTCTTATAGAAAGAGAGAGAGAGAGAGAGAGAGAGAGAGAGAGACAGACTACCATTGATGCAGTTTTTTCAAGACATTTAAATAAAATAGAATCCCAAACATATGTTTCCTACTTCAGTTACCACAAGCCAATTATTATGAAAATTGAGCCTACTGTTTAAGTTTATATAATATTATATTTGTTAGTAATAAAAATATTATTACTTAAAAAAAATATTACAATTCCCTCACTAATTAATCAAAAGGAACTTCGTTCCATCCGGGTGTCCCTTGACACCTCTCAAGTTTTTTTTTTGTTTGTTCCTCGATAGCTTGGGTGGACCGATTTAAATGTACGATCTGGGGCCTTACCACCACCTTTACAATAACTATTCAAATGCGAGGCATTTCAGTTTAGGTACCTATACTGAATCGCTTCGTTTCGTACCATGACGTGTTTAAAGTTGAACGGAATTGGAATAGCTATTAGTGAATGTTAGACCGATATTTGTCTCTGAGTCGCATAAAAAATCGCTTGTTGTGCAAAAGTGACAGCGCTATACACTACCGCATAAGTTTGTCTCGTTCTCACATGATAGCTGGTTTCGTTCAAAAATCAACATATTTTAGGCTTGGTTTACACTTTTAACTTTACCGGTTTTTGAAAACATGCTAAATATAACTTTTTAGTACAAAATTATAACAAAACATAATCAATTATTTCACTTTAAATAAAAATCAACGTTATTTCGTTTATTTGCAATTCAATTAACAAAAATAAAAAGTTCCTTGTAAAATTTCGTTATCATAAAACACGGCTGAAAATGTTTTTAAACGTTCTTTGTTTAGATTTGATGTGTCAACGTCAACTGTCAAGGTCAATCTTGTTTACGTGATTTTTTATCTAATTTTGTTATATTCTATTGGATTTAATGTATTTATCAGGGTTTATACATTTTAGGAGATTTCTTCGTTTCTAAATGACAAGACATATATACCGTGACAAATAATTGCAAAGCTTTTATAAGTTTTAAATGATGTTAGCAGAACATCGTAACTCATCATGATAAAAGAAATCTATTTAGAGCGGTCTGGGTCTCTTTGCAAAGTTTAATAGTGAATATTCCAAACAGCCGTCACCAGATGCATGTGCCTTCACCTCTGGCTACTTTGATCTTACTGTTATTATTACCACTCACTATGAACTGAGTTTGACGATCATTACTCAGAAGAGAAGAGAAGAAGAATGAAAGAAATAAAATGAAATAAGTGTTCAAACGGTTCCACAGACGCGACGCTGGTAGAAGAGTTTAAATTCAGGGTTTCTAGTCGCAGCTCCAGACGACACCAAGTCTTTGCAAACGACTTCAACAGATTGCATAACGCAGAGGTATTTATGTACGCTGATGACGTGGCTGTGGTGGTTATGGCTTCAGTGCTGCAAAACTTAAAGCCAAAAATCAGAGAAACCTTAAGAGCACTGGAACATTGGTTTAAAATTAACGGTTTGGCCCTTAATCATGATAAAACTTGTTACCTTATGTTCCACTTAGGTGGTGGAAACTCTGCTCTAAAAGACGACACTGACGTTGGCGTAAAACAGGTACAGACTGTTAAACTGCTTCGGTTACTACACGCAATGTGAATGTTATGCTCACCTGTAACTAGTGTAGTCGCTTAAAATGTTATAATTAAGATATTGTTATTATGAATGTTATTACTGTAACTGCATTGTTGGTTAGCTTAATAGTAAATAAATAAATCAAGGTACTTGAAATCAAATATTATTTCATTCTAGTTAAACAATAATAAAACAAATTTCGAGTTAAATATTTTTTATTGCATTAGACAAATCTTAAATTAGATATCAATATAAATATGATGACATATTTTCAGGTTCCATATCAAAGCAGCCCTGGCGGAAAGTCGTCTTCTCAATTATATTCCGGATCTGGGATACATGCCAGCGTCAATCTGATGTGCTCGTGGCATCTTTGTTATGCATGTCATCAAATTATATCTTCTTAGAAGATATAGAGACGAATCTGTGGAAGGTCCAGAAATATTAAAATAATAAGAACATAGAGAACATATTTTGTACATTTCATTTGTAATTAATGTTAATATGTTATTTATGTAACTTGAATTATCACAATTTGTATTACTTGTCATTCCGTAACTATCTTAATAGCATAAAAATGTTAAATAATAAAGTTGTTTTAAAATAATGTAAAATTTTTGTTTTAGTATTATTTTAAGAGATACCACATAGCCTATAGACTTCCTCAATAAAGCACTTTCCAACAATGAAAGAAATTTTCAAATCTGACCTTTAGTTCCTGAGATTAGCGCGTTTAAACAAACTCTGCAGCTTTCAAATATTGATGAAGTATAGATATTATGGAACACCTTGGACAGTTTTTTGCTAAATAATAAATATTTAAAAAAACTGTAGTGGATATATTGAAATTGTTACCTTTTCTCTTATTGATCCATCAGTCAAGTTTGCAGACTCCTTAAATATTGGTTTTCACTCGTCACACAGGTTCAGAGTCTATTGTCTAATAGGCGTATAAACTTCACTTTTTCCAAGAGAAATTGGTCCGCTAGAACGTAATTCGAGTCTGTTTTGCGTTTTAGCTGAATTTCCAAGCTAATTACTCGCGAAAAGTCGAAACCGAGTCATTTCATCAGACGTCTGTAAAATAAGGTTATTTCTGTATTTATTTATGAATTTACTAAGATTTACAGTAATTTACGTTTCAATACTTACTTTTCCTTCTTATGTTTTATGAAATTGACAACTTATTCTTATTAAAACACTATATTTCAGAGAACTATTCAGTTTACGATAGTAAAGTAGTAACTTTTATAGAATCGCTAATTTTGACAGAATAGCTACTCAGTGTAGGTTCTAAAAAGAGGTCATGGTACGGATTATAGCGCAATTGAACGAATGAAATCAAAATGGCGGTGTAACTTCACTCTTGAATCGCTATACGAGAATTGACAGTAAAGTCGATCGCAATTTAGACGTTGTGGTACGAAATAACAAAACAATTCAGTTTAGGTCCTAAATTGGATGGCAATAAGAGGTCGTGGTAGGCCCCCTGGTGTCAGATGAAAGGTAATGGCTGAACTTAGGTCCCATTGTTTTAAAGATCGAACAAGAACTTTAGGATCGTTTAAAAATGTGTAATTTTAATTTTAACAAAATTTCACGGTTTGCTATGCGTTTTTGCGTGTATTTCCTTTTTATATGAACCGATTTCAATGATTCAGAATTTTTTTCAGGAGATCTGACTGGTAGTTTTTGTGCTATGCTTGAGAAATGGAAGTCGGTCGTTTTCATTTTTGTAATAAAAATATTATTATTTCAGGAAATTGTGTTAGTCGTTTTGTACGGATCTCTATTTTTTGATACTTAAATAGCCTTCCATAAATGGACGATCCAACAACGAAACAATTTTTCAAATTGGACTAGCGTTTCTGAGCTTAGCACGTTCAAACAAACAAATTCTTCAGTCTTTATATATTTTCTAAATCCCCCCAACATTATCGGGGATGTTCTTAATCTAATTGTTGGTTTGTTTACTGTTTTATTCTAGTTCTCACTTCTGTCCTACTTTCGTACCGCATACATCCATCCTTCTCATTGACACTTTCCGCTGGTGGGGTGCCAGCCTATACCTATTCTTCTAATATCTATAGTGGGGTTCTTTATTTAAATCATTACTACATAATGCATTTATTGAACTTATTTCTAGTGATTCATTTAGTACACTTGTTATGTCCTATGATATGCCAGCCTTTATATTTGGGTCTTTGCTTATTATGTGTATGCATTAGGTACCTAGCAATGAACCTTCTAATGCCCCCAATCCGCATTAAGCAAGCGTGGTGGACTATACCTAATCCCTCTTCTGAGGAGACTTGAGCCCAGCAGTGGGCAGTAATGGATTGATACAATTTTTTTCTTTTTTTATTTATTATTAATTATGTTGGGGTAGGAAGGGATTTAGTTTATTAGTTTATGTTTTTTATATTGTATTACTATTTGATAAGTTTTTCCTTACTCTTGTTACGTCACTGCCAGCTGGGACTGAAAACCAGCGCTGGATGTTGGCACCTATCCTATTGGTCTGTGTCAGTATTCAGCATTATGCTGAGTCACGACTGGTTTGTGAAAAAAGAAATTAGTTTTAGGTAATTGCTTATTTTCCTTTTTTGAATTGTATGTTTCTTTTTTTGCAAATAAAGTATGTCTATGTCTATGTCAATACCTTCTAATTGTCGGTACAATAGGTCTACTAGATGGTGTGGTGATTTAATAATAAAAAATGATAGGCACTGACCAACCATTACAACGTATGTGAGTATCCATATCAACACCATGTTAATAGTAGCACACAGAACAAAATACCAAACAATTATAGCAAAAAAAACGCTTTTATCTCTATGATCAACTCATTTTGTAACTAATTTAGTGTTTTATTGTTTGTTTATAAGTCTTCTTCTTCTTTTTTTTTCTGGACCTCGTCCAAGACTCGGGACGATTCGCCAATGTCAAGTGAGACAGATACACGGTCTTTAAGACACTAAGCCAAAGTATTGTTCGGTTTCCAGCTTCAGCAGTAGGAAATGCTAATATTTATTATATATAATGTTATTAGACTCTATGAAGTATAGTCAGAAAGCTCAGAAAACTACTAATATCCCATAGACATTGGAAACTTCATATATTTTGAAATTAATCAATAACTATCATTATCAAAGACAGGTAATAGATTTAAAGAAGTATATATTTGACGAATGATTGGATTTCGATAAAAAAATAATTTCCTCAAAGCAAACCTACATTAGTACATATATATTATAAAGGCGAAAGTTTGTAAGTTTGGATGTATGGATGTATGTTTGTTACTCTTTCACGTAAAAACTACTGAATGGATTTGAATGAAACTTTACCACAATATAGCTTATACATCAGACTAACACATAGGCTACAATTTTTGAACCCCTTTGTAACGCAGACGAAGTCACCTAGTTAGTACATAGTTTCATCCAGTGCAAGTTAAAAAATATATAAAGCTCGCCGGGATTTTACAGGTTCACTCAAGCAAAATATTTAAATAATAGTACAATTTAATTAATTGAAAATGAAAACAGACTGAGCACATACAGATTATCAGTACTAAACCATAAACATTCTGTCTATGCTTACAATAATATGTCTTTTACTGCTGTACTTTCCTTTTTTTTGGAAAGGAGGACATCGCCATACTTCCACCCGCCTAGCAGTTGGGTCATGTGGAAGTCGAACCGCACTAAAACCTCCTGCCGCTCCGGATCCCTGCTGAGGACAGAACCAAGCACGAATTTGGGCTTGACTTCTGTACTGAACTAGTTTTCTTAAATTAAAAATCTACTTTACACAGATGATATAATTTTCTTACGAGATCCGAACAATATTAAGCTGATTATGGTAATAATTATGTACAATGCACGTCGTAAATTCCCATTGTTACAGAATAATTTACATAAAAATAAAACATTGTTGTATTTTAAGAAACCTTGACGTCAAGAGATGGAGAGTTTCTGGCATTTTCCTGTTTAATAATATATTGCAACGTATACAATATATTGTTTTTTTTTTAATTCATTTAGTGAAGAACTGTATTTTTAATAATTAAAACGTTGAATGAAGTTAATAACTTAATTTGTAAAGAAAACTATCTTGGTGTAAACTTCATCATAAATTGATTTTGGTGCCGTTGAGAGAAAAATAAAATAATTCTAGTTTTTGTGGATGGTTGAGTAGATTTAACTGATTAACTTACAAAATATAAAATATATCCACTTAGGCTGATTGTTGCTGTGAAAGTTAAGAATTGTTGTGAAATTTCTAATTTGCTAAGTAAGATAATTCTCTGGTTTCGTATCTAACTACCAGGCGCACAGGTGCTTAAGAAGTTAGTTCAGACAAAAAAGTATTCTCATCAAATGCTACCCCTCCCACTTACTTCATGTTGCTATCTATAATTTTATTATTAGTAACATCATAAAAAAATTAAATCCGTCGGAAAATAATATGTGAATCAGTGTCATCATTACTAAGTACCAGGAACACAGACCTTACAAGAGCTAGTTTAAGACGCTTTTTTAGTTCATTAATAGCAAAGTAAAACCACCACATGCGATCACTACTAAGTACCAGGAACACAGACCATAGAAGAACTAGTTCAGAAAGCGCTTGCCTCCTGACAACTTCCTGCCTTCCTTTAGTAACAAAGCATTTCAATCACAGGCTGCCCCTCCCACTAACGTCATGCTGTTGCTAACTATAGTTGTCACTACATCATCGAAAAACCAAACATTCTCGGCAAATACTACATTAATCTTTATGTGTTCTCGGCTTAATACAGACAGCTGGAAGCTCATTTCAATTTATTTTTAAAGTATTTACTAATATTTTGTTAATGAAGTGTGTCCGTGACATAATACTTTAAGGACCAAATCCATGAACTCCTGGTACATAATACTTTCTTCTTCGTAGAAAAATGAATTTATTTATGGAACTCGTGTTTTTGTCTGTGCTACTGTTCTACTATTCCAATATCCCTGATATAGGTTTTTTTATCATAATATTTGCTTTAAAATAAACTGTGTTCTTTATATTGTTACTATTATAAAATTAGATGGACATAATGTATTCTCTATGTACATTATCCTACCACATAACATCCAATCCAACAAACCTTTCTTAGATCTTTGTCTTTGTTTTACATGTCTCTCTTGTTGAAAATTTAGCATTCAAATTCGCTTTATCAAAGTTAAATCTAAGTTTCTCCGCAAATAGTCAAAAGCACTTTTATACAACCCCCATTAGAATAGAATGTATGCATATAAAGCGGTTGTAATCATTGTAATTATTACATACAGACATCATGAAGTTCGCATTTCGTCTGAGCGAAACGTTATTAGCCTTAATTGTTATGGTCTCGATACATTTGTTAATAATAGAAAATATTTTTCTCAAACAGTCGCAGACCGGGCCTAGTGTAATTTGGTTGTTTGCCCAGTGTCGCGTGGTATACACGGTATATAGTGTCGTGAAGCGTCACACTCGATCCTCAGTAGCGGTCACACGTCACTCGGTGTCTCACTCTACGGGCACAGATGTAGCGCGACAGTAGCTCTTACCCGCGTCGCCGATATCGCGCTACCTTCTTACATTCCTGTGTTCCTGGTACTTCAACATCATGAAGTCCTATTACTTTTTCTTCGGCGAGGGGAGCAAGATTAACCAAATTTTGTGCGCAGTGCTGAGTGAGTAGAGTTACCTTATTAGTTTTTCTCAAAAGTAATGAGAGACATTAGAATCTAATGGACAAAAACTTCGAAATTAAGAATTTAAAATTTAAATTCATAGTTAGGTTATTTGGACCAGAAACACCATAGACAATTTGCTGGATATTATAAATTTGCTCGGCTTTTTAAAGTAAAGTAAAGTAAAGTAAAGTAAAGTAAAGTAAAGTAAAGTAAAGTAAAGTAAAGTAAAGTAAAGTAAAGTAAAGTAAAGTAAAGTAAAGTAAAGTAAAGTAAAGTAAAGTAAAGTAAAGTAAAGTAAAGTAAAGTAAAGTAAAGTAAAGTAAAGTAAAGTAAAGTAAAGTAAAGTAAAGTAAAGTAAAGTAAAGTAAAGTAAAGTAAAGTAAAGTAAAGTAAAGTAAAGTAAAGTAAAGTAAAGTAAAGTAAAGTAAAGTAAAGTAAAGTAAAGTAAAGTAAAGTAAAGTAAAGTAAAGTAAAGTAAAGTAAAGTAAAGTAAAGTAAAGTAAAGTAAAGTAAAGTAAAGTAAAGTAAAGTAAAGTAAAGTAAAGTAAAGTAAAGTAAAGTAAAGTAAAGTAAAGTAAAGTAAAGTAAAGTAAAGTAAAGTAAAGTAAAGTAAAGTAAAGTAAAGTAAAGTAAAGTAAAGTAAAGTAAAGTAAAGTAAAGTAAAGTAAAGTAAAAAGTAAAGTAAAGTAAAGTAAAGTAAAGTAAAGTAAAGTAAAGTAAAGTAAAGTAAAGTAAAGTAAAGTAAAGTAAAGTAAAGTAAAGTAAAGTAAAGTAAAGTAAAGTAAAGTAAAGTAAAGTAAAGTAAAGTAAAGTAAAGTAAAGTAAAGTAAAGTAAAGTAAAGTAAAGTAAAGTAAATAAACGCTATGAACTTTAAATTGGAATAAAACTGGTTTTAAAATAAATCTACAGAACATGTTTACAGTGACAGGTTACCGTTATACAAACGTAAACACTATCATATCAATTTACCTATTTATGATTAAAAGGTATCTTATAAAAAATATTTCCTTTCGTAACGCGCGATAAGTAACATGTTTCAAAAGATTTTGATCACAGCGCCATCTAGCGATAATCATCTAAAACACAAAAAGTATCGTGACAACTTTTTGTAAGATTTTTTTCCGTCTAGCCCCCTTTCGATAACGCACGATAAGGAACTTCGTTCCAAAAGTTATTTACTATTTATGTGCTTTTTAAACTACAAATTTTGTGCTGTTGAGTGTCTAACATTACAAAATTAAAGAAGAAGTACTTTATTAATTTGTGTATTTTACGTAGGTACCCTTTGTTTTTTTATTTAGGTAAAACATTAATTATTTATTAACATATAATATTGACTTAATCGCGCGAAAATCTGGTGCATTTTAAACGCATCTTTACTTTTTTGTTAGGTTCCATTTGGCAATTTTATTACTATTTTTTTACTTTAAATTTGATTTTTAGGAGTTTTCTTTTGCTTTATCTATAATTTAAGTTTTGTCAATCATTGTTACATACTTTATTGAGCTTTTGTTAGTAATTTTAGTTGATTATTGAATGGTTTATCATGTTAAAATCATAGAATTATTACATCTGGAATCAACATCATGAACAACAGAATGAAGGCAATTTAAAGCGCACCGATCGCGCGTAACAACACGATATTTTGATTCAGCATCAGAAATAACAAAGTGAAATTTTAAAGAACTTATGTGTATGTCATATTTTATTAGTGTGTTAAACGAATTGAGTGTCATCAGTACACTAACGCCAGAATATCGTGTAGTTACGCGCGATCGGTGCACTTTAAATTGGCTTCATTCTGTTGTTCATGATGTTGATTCCAGATGTAATAATTCTATAGTTAAAATGAGAAAATTGTGAAGAAAATTTGTCCTAATGAAATAGTGAATAGAAATCTTAATTGAACTTAAAAAAGTTTTATTGTTGATTTGTGTGTTTAAAAACACTTTTTGGGGTTACAATTCATACATAATTAAATATAACAGCTATAATAGATACTATAGTGGTCTAAGTATAGCCGTAATAATTAAAATGAAAAGTTGATGTACTAATTTTACTATTAGTTATTGCAATTTATTTTTTCAGTAAACCTGCCAGTATTTGCGTACGGCGCCAGCATAGGATGGATGTCCCCCATGACACTGTTGCTTCAGTCCAAGGACTCACCACGTGACACGCCACTCACTGACTCAGAGGTACCAGGAACTCATAAGCATACAGAACTAATAACAATGTCGACTCTTCATAACTAGCTCAAGTTACAAATTCAAATTAAAGAACGTTCTCAATACTTTTCGAATTAATTAATTGCTATGTTTTGACCCTTTTTTTGAATGACCATGTTTAACGTGTTTCTTTAAGTGCCTATTTTTTAGGTGTCATGGATGGGTGCGGCTTCGTACCTGACTTGCGTACCAGCTGATTATTTCATGGCGTTCCTGGGAGACAAAGTTGGTAGGAAACCTACGCTACTCTTCATATCATCCGTTGGCGTTGTGAGTTATCTTTTAAATTTAGATTGAAATTTAGTTTGATTATAAAAAAATTGGTTACCTGTAAAGTCGGTATACGGGCGAAAGTTTTACGTGACAACGACTCGGGCATGGTTAGCCCGCCTAAGAGCGAGAGAGACAGACATAAAAAGTTAAAGGCACGCGTGCCTCTCACTCGCTCTCATTGTGAGCGCATAACGTGAGCGGAGCGTAACGCAGTTTCTTGAAGTGTCACCCGGCAAACCAATTTATAAGACGTTGTCACGTCAACAAATAAGATATAATTCGTCAATTTCATTTTGTAGTTGTGTTGGGTGCTAAAACTGTCGTCAATGGAGACATGGGCACTGGTATGTGCACGAGCTTTAGTTGGTGTCACAATGGCGGGCTCGTATGTTACTTGTCCCCTTTACACTAAGGAAATCAGCGATGACTCCATACGAGGAATGCTTGGCACACTGGTAAGGTCACCTTCATAACATTATGTAGTCCTGGTACTTCACTAATTTTTTAACTATTATTTTTTTTAATTTATAGAGTGTAGAGGTACGAGTTGATATCTCTTACTTTGTGTGCTGTCCTAGTATTTAAATTACGAATCTTGATTTTCTATTTGCTATTTCTGGAGTTTTACTGTACATCTTCTAAGCTTTATGCAATCCTGGTACTTAATTTAGTTGACACTTCAATGTATGTTTAAGGTGATTCTATTCCACACGTTGGGCAACCTGTGCCTGTACATAGCGGGTGATATGATGCAGTATCGTGCTGTGCTGTGGTTGTGCCTTGCGCTACCTACACTACACCTTGTGCTCTTCATGGCGATGCCGGAGTCACCTTCATATCTAGTCAAACACAACAAAATTGATGTAAGTTTAAGTCCTATCGATCTAATACATATACACTGTACCGAACAAAACAGTACAAAAGAGTGTTTTACAAAACGTCTTTCTTTACTTTAAAACTATTTAAAATTTGATCGAAGGATTCATGCTATGCAATATGCACTTTAGATGTGTAATTAGTAATTACTAAAAAAATATACCTATCTACCATTACAAGTCACGAACTGTCGTCGCCAATGTTTGAGTTTTGGTAGTGTTTCATTGATGCCATTTTAATGCTCTAATCGTGTATCTACTGCCACAAAATATTTTTACAACTTGTACCAACCCATTACTGTCCACTGTTGGGCTCAGGTCTTCTCAGAAGAGGGATTAGGCATAGTTCACCACGCTTGCCCAGTGCGGATTGGGGACTTCACTATCTTCAAAGGATTTTTAGAACCCTTTTCCGACATGCCGGTTTCCTCACGATGTTTTCCTTCACCGTTTTTAGCCAGTGGTGTTGTGAAAAATTGCACATAAATCTTTTTCGGGTAGAATCGTGCCAGTTAAATTTCATAGACTTCTCGTTGTCTGTTTGAGCTGACATTTTGCACATAGATGTAAATCGCGTGACAATGCAGTAATATGACTTCATTTAGCTGATCTGATGATAGATTCGGAAGATGGTCATAGGAACTCTTTTACTAAACAAGATACACCCGTCGTGTTTGAACTCATATTTACTTGTCTTAGCAAGTATTGTACTAATACATGATATTCAGGATCTTAAAAGCTTGTATTTAAAAAGTTTTCTTTAAAATAAATTATTTATTTTTAATTTTGCTTTTGAGTTATGTAAGGTCATGGTTTAATTATTATGATTTAAGTTAAGTTATTAGAAAGGAACTGAAAAACTACGAGAAAAAATCAGTACAAATCAAAACCTTCCCTCTACTCATTATTTCAATACCAGGATAACAGGAAAATGAAGAAGTACAAATTTGTAACTGATCTACGAAACAGTCACATAGATAAATTGTTGCTAATTACATTTTTTATTTGAGAACGTATTATAATATTTGATTATGGTTTATTCGAACGTAGTTTATTTTAAAATTGTTATCATTAAATAAATAATGCATTAATTACTTGTTTCCGAAAATACATTGTATTCCGAGTATTATCATTTTATGTACACAGCTGTTGAACTCTACCTCACTATGTCATGTGATGTGCAAAATATTTTGGTGTGTTTCCACATTAGCTCGCCAACTTCCAACTTTTATATTAGTCAGCCGTCACCGTCGTTTGTTTTGTATGTATGTTGGACGTTGGCGAGCCAATGTGGCTAATATATACATATTCTATTATTTATTTTGCCATACCTATTATTGGCATCCTAAATAGTACAACAGCTCACCGCATAGGTTCAATAAATTTAATAAAATGTCCGTGGTGCTTTTCTCAATTCTGGCGTAATGCATCTTTCAATTTTATTTTATTGTCTCCCGCTTTTGCGAGAAGGGAAGTCAAAACTCATGTTTTTCCTACTCCTTCTATCATCTTCTGATTAAATTCGTTGCGGGGTCCAAGACAAGTTAGCTTTCCCTCGGGTTCCTGGGCTCCACTGCTCAGAGTCATTACGATGGTCGCCGCTGTGGATCCTGGCTACACAGGAGTTACAGTGGTGGGAGTGAGAGGTGGGCCAATACCCGAATATCTATTCTGCACAGACTTTGTACAGATTATTAACTAATTTATGTGTTGTTTACAGGAGGCTCGGCGCGTATTGTCGTGGCTTCGATGTCGGTCTGAGGACGACCCACGTGTAGTTGAAGAGCTTGAGCTAATCAGAGATGAGCAGGAGAGAGACAAGCACAGCAGCAATGTCGTACTTAAGGCAGTCTGTGAGTACAATAAAATATTATACACACAGAAATTGTTTGCTAATTCATTTATTCTTATTTAGCTGAAGAATGTAGTTTGATCAATTGAACAATGGAGATTTGCGTTGAAAAATTATTCTCATGTTTGGATATCATGTAGCAGTCGAGTGCTAGGTAATACAAGTAAAATGAACCCAAACACGACGGGTCTATCTCGTTTAGCACAAGAGTTCCTATCACCTTTCGAATCCACCAACAGATCAACGCCATTTTGTCATATTATTGCATTGTCACGCGATATACATTTGCGTGTAAAATGTCAGCTTAATCGGAAACCGAGAAATTTGTCAAATTTACCTTGCAAGATTCCACCCGAACTACATAATTACATCCAATGCAAGTTAATATAAATTATAAAGCTTTTAAAATAATCATCATTTGGAAGCGAACACTGATCGTTTCAGAGATTAGCGTGTTCCAACAATCAATTAAAAAATGATATGTAATTGTTTTTAATTATCCGTCTTTTGTATCATTTTTACCACAAATAAAGTATGTCTATATCAATTAGCTGATCAGTTATACGCGTAGATCGTATTCATTCTGTTTGTCGTCTGTTTAATGAAACTGGTTAATAGGTTTCGAGGACAAATTCATATTTTATTACATGTCTTATTATTTAGAATTAGGCTGGTGGCTTCGGCAGTGTGTGCTGTACATTTAATGATTTTGTTTTAAAAATTTCTTAGTTTTTCTCTACCTTGGTCAATTGTTGGTAGTTTGTTTTTTTTTAGTTGGAGGAAATTACACATCCGGTATGTGGGAGTTGAACCGCACTAAAACCTCCAACCGCTCACACTCAGCGTCCGAGCTCCGGCTGAGGCCAAAACCCAGCACGGGGTAATGAGGGACGGCGCGACGCGTTACGCCCACGGCACTATTTCCCGTCGTACCGCCCCCAATTGTTGGTAGTTAAGTAGTTATTTGAGTTTACTATTTATTTAAGTTCTGTACTATCAACCTATTATGTAGGTATTAACTATAAAATTAATCCAATCACAATTTATGACTTTTGTCCTCACGATTAGTAAACATAAATACTTAATTAATTTTACATGAAAAAGCAATTAACTGCTCTTCTTGCGTCAATCAGTTTATTATTTTACTTTCACGACAATTGTCTGTAATAAATTATTTATAGAACTCGTAATAATATTTATTTACTTGTAAAGTTGTACAAGGTCAAATTTTGAAGCTATTTTGCTGAAAATGAAAATGTATGATACCTTTGATATTATCTACACCTGTACTCAGAAATTACGATGTAATTAAAAAAAACTATCCAGTGTTTCGTAAATTTCATGAAAAATTGCATGTTGAAAAATGTCGATTGTTTTTTTTGTTAGAAAACACAAAATTACTTACACAATAAAATTAGTTCCCATACGAAAACCATGTACCTACCTAAATAGATTTAACAGGGGTTTTAAATAAATTAAAAATTATCTTCTCTATATAGGGTGAATTTTAAAGAAGGTACATATTGCAGGAGGGTGATGAGTTCTCTGTTCTAAAATGGAATATTACAAAAAATAGGTAAAATAACATTTTTTTTTTATATTTAAATTCGACAAAACTACCTCAAACCTAAATAATTTCGGCTAAAAGTAAACTAACGACTTCTAGTAATCTCGCGCTCCCCACACCTCCGCCACACCCATCAGCTGTCGAAAAACCATCATTTTGCAAGAATTTTAGATAGTTTTAAGTTGCGATTACTAAGGCATTAAGCCATATTCTTTGGTAATAATATTTTTACTGGTTGTATATAACCATCAGCTACCATGACCTTCAATATGTACCCTCACTAAGAAATCACCCTATATAGTTCTTTTAAATTCTACTAGATGGCGCTAAAAGTAACGACACATCAAAAATAAGTATGTATTGGGCGATGAAAAATTTTAAGCAATAGTATATTACAGTTACCTACTGTATCCAGTATAGTAGAAGAGAGAGTAGGTACATTGGCCTTTAGGTGACGTTAATCACATACCATGAGGAGGAGCTCATTTATCTCTTATTAAAAAACATTTTTTTGTACTTTCAGTGAAGGACAAGTTGATGAGTCGTGCATTCCGCATCGCACTTGTTGTCTCACTCGCACGTGAGGTCTGCGGTGCCATCCCTGTGCTGAACTTCGCGGGAGAAATCTTCAGTTTAGCGGCAAGAGATGCACGACCCTTGCTCACTCCAAATCAGCAGGCTATAGCACTTGGAGCAGTGCAGGTAGCAGGCTCTATGCTTGCTTCTACCATAGTCGAACGCGTCGGACGCAAGGTATACCTCTTACGATTTCTGTTTTTTTTTTTTTTTTTTTTTTAGTTGGCGGGGTATGTGGGAGTTGAACCGCACTAAAACCTCCAACCGCTCACACTCAGCGTCCGAACCCCGGCTGAGGCCAGAACCCAGCACGGGGTTATGAGGGACGGCGCGACGCGTTACGCCCAAGGCACTCTTTCCCGTCGCGCCGCCCCCTTTACGATTTCTGTAGTCCTGGTACAAGTGAAATAGGTACCAGGAATGTAGCGTGTTGAAAGAGGTGGTCTTCCAATAGAAGTCCATTACGAAATAGTGTGATATGGACAGCACACTTCCATCAACACTCTGCGTTCCTGGTACATATTTCACAGTGTTACTGTATATATTAGATAATTATGAATATCATCATCGTAACATTATGCGTCCAAGTGCATCTACCTCAATAACCACGTCATCAATCCATCTTTAATTGATTTCATCAAAGGGATTGGAATGTACCCAAGAAAATAAACAACCGTTACACGTTTTAATAGTACACTAGTTTCATCAAAATAACAAGCTTTTTTGTTAGAAGTCACCACTGTTCAACAGCTTCTGAAGTTGCGGGAATCATGGTTGTCTACTCTACTGTAACATCCCATAACTGCCCACTGTTGGACCCAAGTGTCATCCGAAGAGAGCATTGTTAACAACATTGTATTTTTACAGCCGCTGTTACTATCAACGTCTCTGGTATCTGGTGCCAGTATGTGCGCACTGGCTACTTGGTTCCTGTGCTTTCGTCTATCTCTCTCTCCCCCGGCGGCAGTCCCAGTGCTCTGTCTCTGTCTTTGTATCTTCTGCGACGCGGCTGGACTGCAGCCTGTATCTGTCGTCATCACTGGAGAGATATTCTCATTTAAGGTAATGGCCTTTTTTTTGTTAATAGTGAACTTCTCGATTTGATCTCAAGCAGTCTAACTAGACAGTTATATAGTCTATAATATGTTTACTGTTGGTGAACCAAATAAATAAATAGGACATCTTTTATAGATGGATACTTCTTTTACTAATAGTAATAGGAAGCTTCTATACTAAGACTGGGTCTAAATGAAAATGGGATTTCATTTGTTTGTCTATTAACCAAGGAAAACTAGGGCCAGGCTATATTATATTAAAAAAAGGAATTCGATCACCTGAAAAATATAGGTAAAACTTCTTCCCTCTGTGGCGTATGTAAAGTTGCTTTTCGTATTGACGTAAAAACAATTCTGCCCAAAAAAACTAGCGTAAAACTATCAAAGTCGTTTTCCCCTATAGGTACTATAGACAAGTTAGAATTAATTTCATGTAGGTTTGTACATTAGTTGCTTATTAAATTATTTTTTTCAGTATCGAGGTACAGTAATAGCAACAACAATGGCAGCCGCCTCGTTTGCCGCCTTCCTTCAGATGTTGTTCTTCAAGCCACTCGCAACAGCAGTTGGACTTTACGCCGCTTTCTACTTCTTCGGAGCAGTCTGTTTAGTTACTGCCGTTTATGTCATCCTGGTAGTTCCTGAGACTAAAACTAGGCGGATAGATGAGATCTATGAAGACTTGAAGACTAAGAAAGAGAGAGAGCTGGAGACGAAGGGGGTTATTAAAGGACCCGTGTCTGCTTGACTGATATGATTAAGTTTGTAAATATTTTTTGGTATTTTAACAATAAAATATTCAAAATTCCTTCTAATTGTTTGATTATAGTAATACCTTCAAGACAGAGATAAAATCTAAAACATTTCAGTTAAAAAACCTGCACCTTATTAGGCTCTAATTCAGTTTAAGAGATCTGCAAAAGTTACTGTTAACAGTTTGTATAACAATATTTTTAGGAACGGCTTGTATAGGGTGGGCAATCTAACGTTTGCATTTTGAACTACTGTTTATTTAGAGAATGACAGCTCAAATGTCACTCAATTTGTGTTCATAATTTAGTTAAAGGTTTGACATTTACGAAATGGGACGTTTTCGGTTCGCTGAATGGGCAGAAGATCGTTTGGCCGAAGATGAGCATTTTTACCGAAAAATCGTCTTTTCAGATGAAGCCCATTTTCACCTCGGAGGCTATGTCAATAAGCAAAATTGTCGCATCTGGGGGTCGGAAAATCCACACGTCACCATTGAGAAGCCAATGCACCCACAAATAGTTACGGTTTGGTGTGGGTTTTGGTCCGGCGGCATCATTCGAAAATGAGCAAGGAGCCGCCGTTACGGTCAATGGCGAGCGTTACCGTGCCATGCTTAAAAAATTTTTGTTTCAAAAAGTTGAAGAGTATGACATGGACGACATTTGGTTTCAACAGGATGGCGCAACATGCCACACAGCCAACATGACAGTCGAACTTTTGGAAAATGCAAACTTTATATGGCCCACCCTTTACTTGGTGGTTAACCAGGTGGTCTGGATTATCCATTTACAAATTGTGCCTGTTGAAGCTTCTTTACTAGTATCACTTCATCCCAGTGCTCGATAATAGCCATGTGATGCTCAACTGACCAATCTATTGTATTAATACCAATGTGGCTAATAAGTCAGCGATAATAGATCGAGATACGTGTTCCCATTCCACAAATTGATAAGCACAGTCGAGGATGTCGTGTATGGTGGTTCGGATTGTATAAAGCTTTTTAGGCAGGACTGATTCAGAAGGCGTTTTTTCTTGACACGACGTGAATCATAAAGAGATTTTTCATTCTAGAACCCTGACTAGTTAGTAACTTGCTATTGGAACGAAGTTCCTTAAAGCGCGTTATCGAAAGGGGGCTAGACGGAAATTCTTATAAAAAAGTTGGCATGACACTTTTTTTGTTTTAGATGATTATCGCTAGATGGAGATGTGATTTAAATCTTTTAAAACTTTCCTTATTTTGTTTTATATGATTAATGCTAGATGGCGCTGTGATCAAAATATTTCAGTTAAGTTATAATAATTAGTTAGTTTAAAACGTCTCTCTCTCTCCTAAAAAAATAAAATTTTATTACAATACCCTCACTAATTAATCGAAAGGAACTTCGTTCCATCCGGGTGTCCCTTGACACCTCTCAAGTTTTTTTATTGTGTATTGTATCTATCAAACAAATATCGAACATAAAACAAGATTTCAATAATTATAATATTAAATGTGTATAATGTTAAAACACATCGCTGATTTAGTAAATAAAGGATTACAAAAGATACTTTACAGCTAAATAAATACATAACTGTATGCAGAAACAGAGTAAACATGTTAATACTTGCGCTTTGAAAATTATTAATTTATTTATCACATCAAATAAAATCACTTAAACAATAGATAAAGACTGTGAATAATATAATAATAAGATGAAAATATGTACTATATTCATTAGAATAGATGTTTTGATGAACATTTTTGCCGGCTTCACAAAAGAAGAGATTATTTAGTTGACTGTTTTTTTTCAAGCTTTTTATTAACTGTCACTGGATGTAACTATGTGGATGTAACCTTCCGAACGGGAGGTCGCGGGTTTAAATCCGGCCGGCTTGTACCTCTAAATCTAAATGTGAAAAAAGATTTATGTGCAATTTTTCACAACACCACTGGCTAAAAACGGTGAAGGAAAACATCGTGAGAAAACCAGCATGTCGGAAAAGGATTCTAAAAATCCTTTGAAGATATGTGAAGTCCCTAATCCGCACTGGGCAAGCGTGGTGGACTATGCCTAATCCCTCTTCTGAGGAGACCTGAGCCCAACAGTGGGCAGTAATGGGTTGGTACAGGATGTAACTATGAACTAATGTATCTTTGTAAGTTCGGGTGGAATCTTCCGAGTTAAATTTGACATACTTCTCGATTAAGCTGAAATTTTGCACGCCGACGTATATTGCGTGGCAATGCAATGATATGATAAAATGGAGATGATGATGGATTCTTAAAGTGGTCATAGGAACTCTTGTACTAAACAAGACAAACCCGTTGTGTTTGGGCTCGTTTTATTTATAGTAGCTAGCACTATACTGATATAATTATATGATATCCATGCTCTTACAAGCTTGAATTTTTCAGTTTTCTTTAAAATAAATTATTTTATTAACTGGTTTAAAGCTTGTAAATATATTAATTAAACATTATCACTGGCTGTGGCGACCAATAATCGAGATCCTGAATCGCGGTTACGACATTTGCAGAAATCTTCGTATATACCGGGCATACACTACTTCGCCCGGTCGGAGATCTCCCTTTGGCCATAAGTCCACTGTAGGTACCCACAATGGCTAACTCTTGAAAATGATCAAAATTGTTTTTTGCATGAACGTAATCATTTTATGATACCATTTGACATTAGTTGATAATATTTATATATACTTTTGTTATCAACTTATATAAGGAGTCGTAAACACAACATCTGAACAGATTGAAACCAGCATTGTGGGTGAGATGATCGCTTGTTTTATTATATGTATTATTTTTATTTTATTTTATTTTTTGTTGAGTATTGATGCTACATCATATTCTTATTCAGTAATTTTAGTTTGTAGGATTTTTATTTAACTTTAAACGTTGTTTTATTCAAGAAATGTATTTAAAAACTATTTTTTAATATTCCTTACAGTACCTACTCGTATCAATATTTTTAAGGTCAGGTCAATTTAAATCAGTGGATCAAATTCATAAATTACTATTGAAATTCTTCAAGATACAGTCACCAATCGCAAAAATAAAATCAATTAACACAAAAATTTACATTATTTTTTTTTTTTCAGAAATTGAGATGTTGTTTCAACATACAATAGTTTTAGTCATTAGTGCTTTGGCGGTCACAGCCAATATCAATGACGACCCTAAGAGAATCGATGAAATAAATAGTCAACGTTCTCGTCCAACTTCGAAAGGGGATGATTCTGAGGAATACAATGTTACTCGACTTTTTGATGGTCCTGTTGACGCTGAAGATAATCTTCAGTTTGCTACAGACAGACAACTAGAGGGCAGCCTCTATGAAAGCATCTACTATTATAACTATGATAAAGCTGTTGAACAATGTAGAAGCATTATCAGAGACCGTCGCCAACATGTTATCAAGTCAACTGTTGATTTCTTAATCGAAAGCAAGAAATCACAAACGACTTCTTTTGCATACAAACTATGGGCCGCTGGATACGGTGATGTTGTAAAAACCCAGTTCCCTGAAGAGTTCCAGATGGTGTTCGGTGTCAACGCAGTGAGATTCACAAGCTACTGGTATGACGTTCCCATAGAGCTAGCGGACGCCAAACCAGATTCTCAAAACGATAAAGATGTAGTGTCCAATGCTGAACAGCCGTACGGGAATTCATTCCTATGGCAGCTGGAACCTAAGCAATATAAAAACAACATTTACTTTAAGATACGGCATTTCGAAACTAACAGGTATATGAAGTTAGCAAAGCATTTAGACCTTGACGGTGACTACCTTGCATATGCTTCTCCAGATTCGGACACAGAAAGACACCTGTGGCTACTGCAGCCAGTTAAATTCGATGGCGGATACTTATTCTTCATTATCAATTATCATCATTACAAAGCTCTGAAACTATCGCATCGACTGTTTTATAAAATCCGCACGGTTTTTGGAGTAACAGACTTTTATTCTCATATTGACAAGTATGGATTTAAGGTTAAGGTGTTTAGGAATTATGATTAATCTGCTATGTTATATTATACAGAATGATTTATTTTTATGATAGGTACATATTGAAGGTCACGAGTTGATGGTCATGGGTGGGCAATGTAACGTTTGCATTTTGAACTACTGTTTATTTAGAGAATGACAGCTCAAATGTCATTCAATTTTCACCTCGGAGGCGATGTCAATAAGCAAAATTGTCGCATCTGGGGTTCGGAAAATCCACACGTCACCATTGAGAAGACAATGCACCCACAAAGAGTTTCGGTTTGGAGTGGGTTTTGGTCCGGCGTCATTATTGGAAAATGAGCAAGGAGCCACCGTTACGGTCAATAGCGAGCGTTACCGTGCCATGCGAACACGAATTTTTGTTTCCAAAAGTTGAAGAGTATGACATGGACGACATTTGGTTTCAACAGGATGGCGCAACATGCCACACAGCCAGCATGACAGTCGAACTTTTGAAAAATACAAACTTTATATGGCCCACCCCTTACGACCAATTACAATGTTATAAGGGTTAAAGTCAAAACTCTTTTGTCAGATATTATTTTTATTTGGGATAGATTTGTCGAATTTTGTTTGTTTCCTAAATTTTTTTTGTTAAGTGATTCCACACATTTTTTTGAATTCTGTTGTAGAACACCGTCCTTATCAACTTCCTTTCAATATGTACCTATCATCATTAGCCAATACTTATATGTAATATTTTTTCGTTAATATACCAAAATTACTTAATTACTTTACTGTCGTGTTTATTTAATTCTTCTTCCACATCATTTAGCCTCGACTGATCCATTTGAAATAAATATTTATAAATTTCGTGACATTACTTTTCTAATAAATTTATTTAAACACTCGCGGTTATCTACATCACTTACACTATTACTAAACGGGTTCTTACCACGATTATTTTTAATTGAGCGGTCCCGATATTTCAGCACTGTTTCAAGCGTCATGATCACGGGAAGACTGAGGAACTGCGGGTAGGTTAGAACTAATGGTAAGTGGACCCTGCACCTTGGTCGCCACGATCTACCGTATAGGACCCTTGTCAACTATGTTTAAAGGACAAGTCATGTCAATCGGAAAAAAAACCGAACAGAAGTCCATTCCAAAGCGGGAAAGGTGATTATTTTTCCATAAATGTTTCAAATACATTTTGGTAAATAAAATCTTGAATCACGCGTTTCCAGTGGTTCCTTTTGTTTAATACTATGTTTGTTAGGAAAGATTATTCGTTCTTTTGATTGGCATCATTAAAATACATGGTGTTGATTTTTACGATTTTGTTAGTTCGATTTTCAAACAAACCAAACAATTTACGAAAAATCTGTGAATGCAGTATTGTTAAACATCAAAAATAAAATGATGTTTCCTTTCAGCAAAACATCCTATCTCTAATATTTAAGTTACTTCCCGTTCATGTTACATAGTTTTGGGACATCCTGTATATAATAGTTGTCACACAATGCAAGGTGCTTATTATGCTTTATTGTTGATATTCGCATCGCGCAAAATCTTCAGAAGTAAATTCGAACTGTCTGGAGATAGATATAGGCTCCCATTACACGTAAGGGTAAAGCAACCTCCGAAGTATCCATAGAGCAGATTGAACTTTCTAGAATCGTGATAACATTTGACATAAGTTGATAATTCTTTAAATGTATACTATATAAAGGACTGTTAGCAATCACATCTTTACAGATTCAAATGACCGTTACTGGTAAGGTCGCATTTTTTAATTTGGTAAATTACTTTTTCATTGTAATATTACTAAGCAAGTACTCGCCTTTATTGCTAAGCCACTGTTTGGTTTAAATTGCTTTCTTTTTAAATTCCAATTCGTTTTTAAACAATATAACTTCTGTTTTTTCTTTGTTTTTTCATTTACTTCAATTTATATTTCTTTTTTAATGCTCCTGTTATTTTACAGCGTTGTATTGGTACTTTCATAAATATATGTACATAATTTATTTAATTTTCGCGTTTCTGGTATTTTTGAAACCAATTGATTACTTTTGTTTTTTTTTTAAATCTAATAGGAGATTTTTACTGTAGGTAGCGGATGTATTGCTCTCTAGACTTTACTAGACCATAATAATAATTTTAAGTGAACCTTTTTTGACGTTTCTTTTAGAAGAGAATGAGTTTTTAAAATAATTTTAAACATTCTACATTAACTTCTTAGAGTATCTGTGTGTCCATATTCATTTATTATCACTTATTTTTTACATTATATTTTTGAGTATCTGTGTTTTTATTGTAACTTTTTGTTCATCTTATTTGTTTGTAATTCTTTAAAATTTTGCCTATCAATATTTTTTCAAAGGTTATCAATTCAAGCCAACCTTCAAATTAGTAAACATGATTCAAGAATAATACTTAATAAAATAAAGTTCACCGTTTAGCGATAAATTAAATATATTATTTATAATAAATATAAGTTTGGAGATAAAAAATATTATAGTTAAATATGAACAAAAATTATAAGTAGTGTATTTATACGTCTAAATAATGTCTATAATATAGTGTAATGTCTTTAAACACGTCTTCTTTTGCCAGGAATAATGATGCCGTTTGAAGATTTGAAAGTCTTCTTAATATGTACGTTAGTCGTCATATCCAACGTTACCGCCGAAGATAGAATTGAAAAATCTTCTACAAATAGTACCAGTGAGTTCGATGAACTTATTGCTACTCAGGAAACTGATGAACCTGTTAACATTACCAACAACTTACAATTTTCTAGTGATAAACAACTAGAAGACAGTCTCTATGAGAGTATTTACTACAATAACTTTGATAAAGCTATTGAACAATCTAGAGGCATCATCAAACAGGGACGGCAGCATGTTATCAAGTCGACTGTTGATTACTTAATTCAACACAAGAGACCACAAACTACTCCTTTTGCATACAAACTGTGGGCCGCTGGATACGGTGATGTTGTGAAAACTCAGTTCCCAGAAGAGTTTCAAATGGTATTCAGCGACAACGCAGTGAGATTGACTAACTACTGGTATCATGTTCCCATTGAGCTAGGTGAAGGGAGATCTGATTCCCAATACGACAAACAAGTAGTATCTAATGCAGAAGAGCCTTATGGAGATTCATTCCTTTGGAAACTGGAGCCTGCGACGTATAAGGACAAAATTTATTTTAAGATACGGCATTTCAAAACGAACAGGTATATGAAGTTAGGAGAACATATAGACTTCGACGGTGACTACCTTGCGTATGCTGCTATAGAGTCCAACACAGAGAGACACCTGTGGCTATTGCAGCCGGTCAAACACGACGGCATTTACCTTTTCTTCATCATAAATCTTCATCACTATCAAGCACTGAAGGTATCTCATCGAATGTCTTACGGAATCCGCACAGTTTTTGGAGTAAGAGTTTTCGACTCTGATATTGCCAAATATGGATTTAGAGTAAAGGTGCTTAAAAAATAATTTGTAGTTAGCTGCTTGCTTCGGCCTGACCGGGCATACACTATCTCGCTCGGTCGGAGATTTCCGTTTGGCCATAGTCCACTAACCCCCCAAACTACCGCGTGCAAATAATTATTACCTTATTTTTCGTACACAACATTTCTTGTAGATGAAACAATGTGTAGCAAATTGAACCAAATATAAAAATATTGATCCATAGCAATACTGCGTATTGTAGATTAAATAAAACGGCACGTATAATAGACTAGCTGACCCGCGCAACTTCGTCTGCGTTACAAAGGGGTTCAAACAGTACTCGCTATGTCGTCGCGATATTATTTTCGCTGCCCGCTGTGGATGTATTGTATTAATAAAATTGCGTTTTATACTCGTGATAACTTCTAAACGAAAAGTCCGATTGGAATAAAACAAAAAGTAATTTACTTCTACATTAATAATCTTGATAATACAATACTTAATTTGGATAAGGGTTAATATAACGATACTCATTTAACGTTAAATTCAATCTCGGAACGAAATATTAAATTTTAAAAACATAAAAGTGGTTATTGTGACTAAACTATGATAGTTAGATATATGCTCTCGCGGATTTTTTTGTTTGTCTTCAAAAGACCTAAAAACCCGTAGTACATCATTTTGTTCTATTGTCAATAGTTTTTGCAGCGTACGCATAAATAGGTTGTTGATTTTTCACCTTTTGTTACATATTCGATATTTTTATGCGGATCCCTAATTTTTTTCAAAATAAAATATAGCCTATAACCTTCCTCGATAAATGGACTTTCCAACAGTGAAAGAATTTTTGAAATCGGACCAGTAGATCCTGAGATTAGCGCGTTCAAACAAACAAACAAACAAACTCTTCAGCTTTATAATATTAGTATAGATTATAATTATTATTGACATTTTACTTCGGCAAATAATAAAAGAAATTGAATTATTGTTTTTCTTTGTTTTAATTCTAAATTTATTACGTTAAATATTTTCATGATCTGGTTTACAATGTGCATTCATAGTTGTATAGGAAAATGTATAAATATCGACAGATATTGATACCGACATTGTTGTTGGAGAGAAGTAGGTACCTGCGCTTTTACGACTGTGACAGTACGCCTCTAAAACTAAAGGTTAGTTCTGTATTTCTGTATCAAATAATCAATTATAAATAACTAGATTCGTAGTCTAGACTAGTCTTCGGTCTTAGTAAGACCTAAAAACCACATTTAAACGCTTTCATAGTTATAATTCGGCCAATTAGTATATTTGATTACAAATAAAAAATTCCATCTCTTTGTTGATAACCTTTGACATATTTAGTTGATAATATTCTTGCTAACATACTATATAAAGGGCCAGTCCGAGTGAAAATAAGATTAGAAGATCTTCCAGCTGTGCTGTCGGTGAGTAAGCTTTTCCTTGCGTAATTTTAGTTTGGATCGACGGATTTGGATGGTTCTCTTTCCATGCGACGGCAATGCTAGTTGTTAGTCGAGAATATCTGAACTTTTGAAACAATTTTAAAGAAGTACCTTTATAATTAATACTTTTTTGGTGTAGGTGTTTTTGTATATGTTACGGTAAGAGTGAATAATTGAAGATTATTATTTATCATTTTCTATTATTTTAATAACTAGCTGCCCCGCGCAACTTCGTAAAAAAAAATATTTAGGGGTGGACTACCCCTGACATTTAGGGGAATGAAAAATATATGTTGGCTAATTCTCATAGATACCGGATAAGCACAAAAAAATTCATCAAAATCGGTCAGGCCGTTTCGGAGGAGTATGGCAACGAAAACTGTGACACGAGAATTTTATATATTAGATTACCGAAAGTCGAGGTTAAAGTGATAAATTAAACACATTTGTCGGTTTTTGTTAATAATTTAACTGGACGTTTAAGTGGACGTTTTTTGCAATTCTAAGTGCCATCGTCTTTCTTGCAAATAATATTTTTAGTTTTTTTCGAATCCTAAAACCAGTTCTGGAACATCGCTGGCCGCTGCCGCGGCACCGCTCCCTTCGGTCGCTCGGCACGTGCTCATGCCTTTATCAGCATACTAACCTAACCTAAATTGTTGCGAAAATAGTTTTACCTTATTAAAAAGGAGTTTGTGGTTTTCATTTTTGTAATAAAAATATCCTTACTTTGTTGTTTCCTTGTTTGTGTGATCTCTAATTAATATAATTATAAGACTGTGTTTTATAGTATAAAAACTGCTGGTCAAAAAACATTAGGTTTTTATTTCTTTTATAACTTTTACCAAAACGTGTCGTGAATTATTAATAATTACCTTCTACTAAAAGTAATAAATTTTGAGCGTTTATTCACATTTACCAAAACATGTGGTTATTATTAATAATTTTCAATTAATCAGATTTACCGTATCATATACATAACTTTCTTCGATGACCCGATTTCGATTTCTCTTTCTCTTTTCTTGTTAAATATTTTGTCTCTTTTTTTTTTGATTTTGATGTAATGTATGTAACTACGACTACCACTGCGAGTTATATAGAAAAACGTATTTTACCGAATCCAAAAATATGTCAACACTGATGTTCTTACTATATCACTCTCATACTACTAAAATACTAAATATAATATAGCCACGTACTTTCAATTGTTTTTTTTTTTCAGAAGTCATGATGTCGTCTCAACATTTCGTTTTGTTGTTGATGTGTGCGTTAGCTGTAACGGCTGAAGTTTTGGATGATGGTAAGAATGAAACTATTTCTCCCACCGCTACAGAAAAAACAGTTGATTACAGTGAATTCATCGAGAGTTTGAGTTCTGATAATGCTAGTGCTGATAATGCTACTGTACAAGCAAGCACCATTCAATATTCAACTGATAAACAACTAGAGGACAATCTCTATGAAGCCATCTACTACTATAATTATGATCAAGCTGTTGAACAATGCAAGGCCATTGTCAAAGAGAAACGACAGCATGTAATCAAATCGACCGTTGATTTCTTAATCAAGCACAAGAGTTCAAAAGTAGTTCCTTTCGCGTATAAACTGTGGGCTGCAAAAGGCGCTGTTGTAGTAGAGAAGTTGTTCCCCGAGGAGTTCGAAATGGTTTTCAACGACACTTATGTTATATTTACCAACTACTGGTACCATGTTCCCATTGAATTAGGTTCACGAGAAGACTTGCAGAACGATATATTTGTATACGGTAACGACAGGAACCCATATGCGAAAGAATTCCTTTGGAAATTAGAGCCCGCGTTTATCGATGATAAACTTTTCTTCAAACTGCAGCACCACGCATCAGGAAGATATATGAAGCTCGCTAAAAACCAGGACCGAGACGGCGACTACTTGGCTTATGCTTCTTTAGAGTCCGACACCGACAGACACCTGTGGTTTTTCCAGCCAGTCCAACACGACGGCATTATGTTATTCTTCATCGTCAATAAACATCATTACCAAGCACTGAAACTTGCTCTTCGAGCGTACGAAGGAAATCGCAAAACTTTTGGAATAGGAGGAGACTTTGCCTCTCATCCTGATAAATATGGATGGAGAGTCCAGATTAGAGTAGACGCGAGAAACTTCTGGAAATCTCCTGACAAAGATGAAAATTAAATAATATAATAAATTTCAATTCAACGCTAGTTTTATTGTTTTGAATTCCATTCCATTCCATGTTTTCTTTGACTTTTTGAACGTCTCGCAAAAGAAAGTTTTTACAAGCTTTATATTAACTTGCACTGCATGTAACTATGTAAGTTCGGGTGGAATAATGCGAGTTGAATTTGACTTTAACTTCCCAGTTTCTGATTGAGCTGACATTTTACACACAAATATATTAACTTATATTAAATTATGGCAACTAATAATGCAATAATATTATGACAAAATGGCGCTGGTCTGATGGATTCCGAAGGTGGTCATAGGAACTAAGCAACAGCAATCTCTTTCTCGATCACACAATTTTCCAGAACATTCTAGTAACAATATTAACGACACAACGAACTCGCAGTTGTGAAAAATCGTTTGTGCAGTACCTAAAGCTTGTTATACAATTAGTGATTTTATAGATGACTGCACTAAGTGGGAATGAAGCTTTCGTTTAAGTCAAAATTCTAACAAAAAATTGTAATATTGCGTTGAAAAGATAAAAAAACAGAAAAATAATACAAAAAAAGACATGCCCGCTGAGCCAGTTCTTCTCAGGACAGTGGCTATTTCTTCTTCCGAGCTGGTGGTAGCCTTTTGACATCAACAAGCATGAGAATTTCATTAACGTTGAGAATAAATAATTTCATTTCATTCGCACAGAGTTTGAATGCAATAGTCCGAAAATGGTAAATTGTCTGCGACTATGAATTTTGGATTAAGTCTTCTGGTATCTCGTGCCAACTTTGTGTTTGTTCCTTTATTTTACAGTATCATAAGTAGATGATGAAAAACAATCGTATTCAAATTGTCTCACAAAATAGTAGGGTTTTTCGGACACAAGGTATATAATCGTAAACCTATTTATGCGTACGTAGCAAAAACTATTGTCATTAGAACAAAATGATGTACTATAGGTTTGTAGGTCTTATTAAGATCTAAAAAAAAGTCTACGAGAGCACATATCTAACTATCATAGTTTAGTAACAATAACCGCTTTTATGTTCGTTTCTTTTTATCCGAATTTAACGTTATGTGAATGTATTTATTTAGGTTGAAGTTCACCACAGTTAAATTGTACCTCTTTTAATACTTCTAATCTTCTATTCATTTTTGTGTGTAATTTAATTATTGTTATAAAAATAAAAAGCTTAATTGTATCTATGTAAATCTTTAATTACATGATATGATACACTGTTTATTGAACCAAATTAAGTTTTTTATCAATTACAACAAGTAAACTCCAGGCATATTTTTCAGGATAAGAAGCGAAGTCTCCTCCTATTCCAGAAACAGAACGGTTTTCTTCGTGCAGTTGATCACCGAGTTTTAGAGCTTGCTTGTAATGATAGTTGACAATAAAAAAAGAGACACCGTGGAGTTCGACGGGTTGAAATAACCACAGATGTTTGTCAGTGTCAGAATCTATAGAAGCATACGCGAGGTGTTCACCATTGCTGTTTGTCTCATCTACCAGTTTCAAGTACCTTCCATCGACGTTATTCCGTATTTTGAAATAAATGTCGTCTTTATGGTAAACTGGCTCGATCTTCCAAAAGTATCCTTCGTAATTCACATCTCCGTCATTACCAAAAACAGCTCTATCATTTGTTTTGTTTCCAGGTGCTACCATCAAAGGAAGAGCATACAAGCTGTCAGTAAACGCAACAGACTTGTCGTTTTCGAACACTATCCGAAGTCTTGAGGGAACCGTATTTTTAACAACCTCTTCATCTCCAGAAGCCCACAGTTTGTACGCGAAAACCGTAGCTTGTGATTTTTTGTTTTTTACTAATTTTTGTACTGCTGATTTAATAATTTCATTTTGTCCTTGATCAACCATACTTTTTACTTGTTCAATAGCTTTGTCGTATTTAGAATTGAGTATGTCTTCATATAGTTTGTCTTCTAGTAGTTTAAAAGCAAGTTCTGAATCTTCTTCATTAGTATCAGTTACTCTGTTAGTTGTGGAGGCAGATGTACCACCTATGTTAAAGGTAATTTCTGCGATTACTGCCAGCACACACGTGAATATCACTGCGATGCGAAGTAGCTCCATGATTCCTGAATATTACAAACAATATATAAATTTCTATTACATTCTAATTTACTTACTTACTTTTCTTTATTTATAAGTAGGTATATAGGTATTTTCTGCTAGCAGAGTCTATGACCCAGGCTACTGGGGGTTACGGCTTTAGAGTGAGGAGCCTCGTCACGATACGTACCGTATTAAGGATGGCCGTTAAAGTATCAGAAAGTTTACCAAATTGTTTTTTTTTTAGTTTAAGGAAATCACCGGATTGCTACCCGCCCTGCTGAGGTCCAAATCCCGGCTGAGGCCAGGACCCAGCCCGTGGCTATGCAGGACGGCGCAACGCATTACATACTAAGGCATCGTTTCCCTTCGCGCCGTCCCCGTGACTGAGTAGCGAAAGCTTACCGAGATGACGGTCGAAGCTTTTCGCTATTAGACCGTGCAAACACATCAAGTGAAACAATAATGATGGTCGATTATTAACACGAATATTTTAGCACCATTTCCATTTCTGTTTTCACATAAAATATGATGTCATCGACTAAAGAGATTGCGTAATAATAATATCAAATTGGGTATTTGACTGATTTTTGGAAATAGCTTTATTTTATCCTTCCTATCCATTATGAAACCTTCTAATTACGCCAAACTAATATTTCAGAGAAAATTGCAGTATTTCAAAAAAATAAATAAATTTAAGTTTACATTTTCAAAACGGCATGAAACACGCTGTTTTCAATATGGCGCTGGTTATTTCACGCGCGTCAGAAACGTCTTCAACGAATTACAGGGTGTTTTCGAGGTAGACGAAATTTCTAAAAATAACAAATTTATATTCATCTGCTTTGCAGAAACTATTCTGAATATTTAATTTGCTAAAAAGTAAAATATAGTTCTTGATGGTATAATCTGTTATGATGTTAACAAATTATTATGTTTTTTAATGTCAAATACACAATTATTATTACAAACGAATTGAACTTGAAAACAACTCACCTACAATTCTCGACTGAATCTGTATAATTATGTTTAGCTTTATATACTAATTGGTGTTATCAACTAATGTCAAATGTTATCTAACAACTGGGAACAGAGTCTCAAATTATTATGTAAAATCTATGGTTTCATACGTTTTACATGTTTTGTAATTATTGTTAAATAAATAGTTAAGAAAAATGGCGACGTGACAATATACAATATTTTATACCTTTTTGAGTTGGAAAATTTTAGATTGTAAGCGGTTACCGTCGCTCATGTAACTCTGCAATGCCAGGGCAATGAGAAATGGAATGAAATGAAATACTTTTGAACGGGCGCGGTCGTCGGCGGCCATACAATAATATGTCGTCAGATCGTAATTTAGTAGAAATAAAATAAAAAATAAAGAAGATTAGGAAAATAGTCGTCTTTTCTGCTTGTCGGTCGATGTCCAAGTCCCAGTCCTGTCAAGTCTAGTCTAGTCTATGTCGCATAAAGGAGGTTGGTCGCCCCAACATTGATGACGTACTCATTATTGTTGACGTCAAAAGTTAAAAGCTACCACAGACAACTTATCACAACTTATGTATACAAGATTTTTCTAAAACCTCGTTTAAAGAGAGACGTGTTATAACAATTCCCTCTTAGAAGCTGTAAAAAGCGCTCTGGGAACACTGTAGATCGGAGTCCATTCCTAATGGGAATTAATTAAATAAAATATGTTATAATACAATTTATTATTCGATATTACTATTGAAACTGTATCTTACGCGCCCTACCATTAAGGTCAAAAAGATGATAAATAAAAGATTACAATACACAGTAATTTATAATATGAAACTTTATTATATATTTATATAGTAGATACAATATATAATATAAATCAAGGTTGTAAGAGTTGAGAACTAAATAAAATAACATTTTATAACACTTTCATGCAATATATTTAAACAACACGTATTATATCTAATTTATAAAATCGGTGATATCTAATATATATAATTCTCGTGTCACAGTTTTCGTTGCCATACTCCTCCTCCGAAACGGCTTGACCGATTTTGATGAATTTTTTTGTGCTTATCCGGTATCTATGAGAATCTTGAGAGAAAAAGGAACTTCGTTCTAATAAACATATAATTGTTACAAGTAATAATTTATCTCTTGAAAATGTATTCTTATATTATAAATAGAAATAAATTTCATTATTGTTTTTTGTAAAAATATAATAGGAGAAGACCAAACAAGGAGAATATAGTATTTATCCAGATAAGATAATAAATATGAAACTATTGAACGATTGTATAAAGCAATTGTAATAATTATTTTCAATTCTAAAGTATTCATAACAATGTCTATTTTTCTATGTCAGAGTACCTATATAATTACAAAGCGAGATTTTAAACTAGCAGAGAGAAGAACTCTTTACTATATTCAAGTAAGTTGTTATTGATTATAGTTTTATTTTGTATTCATATATTTGCTCATTTTTTAATTATATTTTTTTAAAAAATTTAAAAATACAATATAAAAAACAGAGGGCCACTGGAGACGGGGTCTACGACCCAAGCCATCAGTGGTCAGGGCTCAAGAGAGAGGAACCTCCTCATAATACGCGCCGTGTGAAGAATAGTTTTATTACTTTTATTATCGTGATTTTTTGCAATTTATCGAGAAGTTCTAAAAGCATGTTTTTTTACACTATCTTCTAATCCTATCTTATATTTGTCTTAATTTGATTATTTTCTACATCTGCTTTAGTCACAACTTTTGACTTAATTCAGCAAAATCACTTTAAAGTCATTTATTCGAAGCGGGTCGAAATTGGCACTTTTTGCACTTCAACTTTACAAAAAAACAGTCTTATTCTGTTACTCTGATTAGTGTAGATATGGAAGGTTAGAAGAAAACCAGTAAATTAATGTTATTTTAAAAGATATAATTGTTGTTATATTATTATGGTGCTGTACATAGCATTCACGTAGACGAAGTCGCGGGCAATAGCTAGTTTATAATTAAATTCAAATAGAAAATGAACGATGTTTTTGTCGACACTTTATGATAACATTTGACATTTAATTGATAATACTTTTGTTACATTATAAAAGGTTTGTGATAAATCATCTTCACATATTTGAGCCCGGACTGCAGAAGAGTTGAACGCTTATTAGATTGTAGTAAGATTTTTATTATTCGTTTTAAGTAGTAAAACTTAATAAATTACATCAGTATCTATGTGTTTATAATAGAACGTTAAAAATATATTATTGTCTAACATATTTTATGTTATTTTCCAGGAGTCAAGATGTTATTTCAACATGTGACAGTGTTAGTCCTGTGTATGTTGGCCGTCGCAGTCACTATCAACGCTGAAGAAACATATTATGAACTCACTGCAACTACAGAAAGAATCGATGACGAAAACAGTACACGCCCTCTACCAGTATCAAAAGGAACCGATGACTCTGAAGAATTCGTTGCTACCCGTGATTTTGATGACGCCGTTAATGCCACAGAAGATAACCTTCAATTCACTACAGACAGACAACTAGAAGACAGACTCTATGAAAGTATCTACTATTATAACTATGATAAAGCTGTCGAACAATGTAGAAACATTATCAGAGACGGTCGTCAACACGTTATCAAGTCGACTGTTGATTATCTAATACAACACAAAAAACCACAAACTACTGCTTTTGCATTCAAACTGTGGGCCGCTGGATACGATGATGTTGTAAAAACCCAGTTCCCAGAAGAGTTTCAAATGGTATTCAGGGACAACGCAGTGAAATTAACTAATTACTGGTATCACGTTCCTTTAGGGTTAGGTCCAGCACCATCAGATTCGACTTACGACAAAGATGTAATTTCTAACAACGAAGGGCCGTACGGGAATTCATTCCTTTGGCAAATCGAGCCTGTGAGCTATAAAGGCAATATTTGCTTCAAGATACGGCATTATGAAACTAATAGGTACATGAAGTTAGCAATGCATATAGATCTCGACGGTGACTATCTTGCGCATGCTTCTCCAGGTTCCGATACAGAGAGACATCTGTGGTTATTGCAACCAGTCAAACACGACGGCGTATATCTATTCTTCATCATCAATCGTTATCATTACCATGCGCTGAAACTCTCGCATCGACTTTATTATGGACGTCGCGTAGTTTTTGGAATAAGAGATTTCGACTCTGATATTGTCAGATATGGATTTAGGGTTAAGGTGTTTAGAAAATAATTTGTAATAAATTTCTTTAAACACTCGCGGTTATCTACATCACTTACATTACTCCGGCCGTGGTACCGGCAAATGAACGAGAAAGAGGGTAGACAGATTTGTCTGCTTTTAAATGACCTACCCGCAGTTCTTCAGTCTTCCCGTCATCATGGCGCTTGAAACAGTGCTGAAATATCTGGACCTCTCAATTAAAAATAGTCGTGGTAAGAACCCGTTTAGTAATAATGTAAGTGAAATAATTTGTAGTCAGCTGCTTAGGATGTTTGTTTGTTTAATTTTGTTAGTTTTTTTTCTGTGTTTCGACGTCAAAGTTTTATTAATAACTGGAGTATATCGTATTATACCTTAATGTTTTTTCGTACACAATGTTTGTAATGGTATTGTTAGGTCGTCGCCTCAGTGCTTGTTTGGCCAATCTGACATTTTTTTACGAAAATGACTTTTTAATGCAGTATTATAAAGAATAAAATTTCTATCCGACTGGTAAAATATCTTTTTAAAATATTCAATTCTAAAACAATAAAAATCTCATTTAATTTTTTTTCACAACACGGCACTTAACGAAAATTCCGTGCTTGTTTGCTGTCTCCTGTAAAATTTGCTCGAGTGCAGATTGGCCAAACAAGCACTGAGGCGACGAGGTGTAAATTAGACAATTGTAAAATGTATATTTTCTAGTAAATTGTAGGTACCTCAAATATAAATATTTATAATATATATAAATTTAGAACAATAGTTCGTATTGTAGATTAAATAGAAATGCACGTATAATAGCAAATTACCTATTATTTATATTTTACTTTGGAAAATAATACAGAAATTGAATAATTTTTCTTTGTTTTAATTCTAAATTGGTAAATAAGGTGAAAGTTCGAAATCATATCTTCAACGAACTGGCAGTCTTATCTTCTCAATAGATCTTTCTTATATTCGTATGTATTTGTGGGTAAATACTCTGTATTGTTGTAGTGTTTATGTAATTATGCATAGGTTTATTTTGTAGTATAGCATTTTATGTATGGAAATTTTATTTATTATCTTCTTCTAATATATAAAATTGTCGTGTCACGGTGTTCGAACTTGAACTCCTCCGAAACGGCTCGACCGATTTTGATGAAATTTTTTGTGCTTATCCGGTACCTATGAGAATCGGCCAACATCTATTTTTCATCCCCTAAATGTTAGGGGTAGTCCACCCCTAATTTTTTTTTTCGGCGCAGACGAAGTTGCGCGAGTCAGCTAGTATTATATATATTTTTATAGTAAATCTAATTGAGCACCTACCATAGTTTTCTCTACACCACCTTTGGTTGACTGGTAGAGAATGCCATAGGCATTACATAAGTCCGCCATTGTACCATTTATGTGCATAAAGTTTTATAAATAAATTTATTACGATAAACATTTTCGTGATTTGATTTACAATGTACATTCATAGTTGTATAGGAAAACGTATAAATATCAACAGAAATTGATACCGATATTGTTGTCGGAGAGAATTACGCTTTACGACTGTAACAGTAGGTACGTACGTCTCTTAGGCCCAATTTAGATGAAGGCATTTTCTCGAACGTTCGAGGCGAGAAAATATCTCAAGCGATACTCGCCATAACATAATCGTATCAGAATGTTTAAACACAGACAAGAATTGAACTCTCGCCTACGAGAATGTCATACGAGACTCCCTTATGACATTATCGAAGGCGAGAATTGACTGTGTTAGACTACAGACCCATGAAGAAAAATTATGGGTTGTTGAAATAAATAAAGATCAAGACTCTAAGTTAATAAATCTATTTATTACAAGCACAATAACTTTTTACATGACATTCTACAACTAAAGTGACGCGTAGAAGAAATCTCTGACATCATCAACGCGCAACCATTCATCCGAGCGCATTGCCTACACTATAACATCAGGCGCAGCGCATGTTTGCGTTCTTCCCAACATTCTCTCCTGAACGCAGACCCATCGCTCTGCTGAAAGCTTCATGTTTTGGTCTATGCAGTCCTTTGGTCAAAATGTCCGCAGTCATGTCTTCACTCCTTTGGTATTTTACTAGGATTTGTTTGGCAGTAATCCTCTCTTTGATAAAGTGATAGCGAACATCAATATGTTTGCTGCGTTGATGATAACTTTCATTTCCTGAAATGCGAATGGCACTTTGATTATCACAATATACAATAATAGGTGTGGCTGATGATTCAGGCCAGAAATTTTCATTTAATTGTTTCAGCCAAAGTGCTTCTTGTACAGCAGTGGCTAAAGACATATATTCAGCTTCCGTGCTTGATAGGGCAATAGTAGGTTGTTTCTTTGAGCACCAACTTATAGCAGCACCCTGAAAGATAAAAATGTATCCTGTGCAGGATCTGCGGTCTTCTGAGTGACTGGCCCAATCAGCATCACAATAGCCTGTAACATTGTCTTCTGAGTTACCGACATAAGTCAATTTATTATCAATGGTGGCTTTTAGATATCTTAATACTCTCTTCAGTATGGTCCAATGCTCCGTAGTGGGTTGACCATTGTACCGGCTCAATGAATTAACAATATATGTTATGTCAGGTCTTGTCCCTTGTGACAAATATAGTAAGCATCCAATAGCTTCTTGATATGGTATGTTTCTCAATATTTCTTTTTCATTCTCAGCTCTCTTTAATTGAATGTTTGGATCACATGGAGTCCAGACTGGCTTGCAATCATCCATACCAAAACGACTAAGTATCTTTTTAATATACATTGATTGATCCAGTGATATTTTATTTTTATCTTCATGTGTTATTCTGAATCCAATGCATTGTTTTGCTTTTCCCATGTCTTTCATGCTAAAATTATCTTTGAGCCTTTTTTTAATTTTTTCAGCAGTTTCAGAACGATTATAAAATAAAAGGAGGTCGTCGACATAAACAGTGATAAATAAAATATCTTGTTTGCTTATTATACGAAAATAAATGCAAGGATCAAGTTTTGATCGTTTCATGCCAATTTCCAACAAAACTGAGTTTAGCTTTTTATTCCACTGTCTACTAGCCTGCTTGAGACCATATATAGCTTTATTTAAATGGCATACTTTCTCTCCTCGATCAAAAGTGGGTGGTTGAGACATGTAAATGTTTTCATCAACATCTCCTTGCAAAAAGGCTGCAATGGCATCCATTTGATGAATTTCTAAATTGTATTTTGCTGCTATGCCTATGAGATATCTGATCGAGGTGTATCGTACAACTGGTGCGTATATCTCATTGTAATCTATTCCTTCTTTTTGCTTGTAACCCTTGATTACGAGTCTAGCCTTATAACGAATTATTTCTCCAGTATCATTAAATTTTCGTTTAAAAACCCATTTGCATGGAATTGACTTCTTCCCTTCTGGTAAATCTATTAAAGACCAAGTATTGTTGTGAATGAGAGAATCGTACTCTTCTTTCATTGCTTGTTTCCATTCTTCAGATTCATTACTCTGAAGGGCTTCATCTAAGCTTTGGGGATCATTATTAAGAAGGCTTGATGTAGATTCACTGTTCATGCAAATGTATAGAGATGAACTTTCATTATTTATTTGCAACTTTCTTTGTCTACGGGTTTTAATCCCTGTTTCACTTGTAGGCGATATGTCAACACTTTGACTCGGTAAGTATGTATCATCTAGTGGATCTTCATAGTCTGTATTATTTGAAGTGTCTGTGTTACTATTACTCAGATTATTTGAATACTGTTCTTCATCATCCGTGTTTTCATCATCTTGTGTAATTAAATCAGATTTTTGTTCATTCAATGGTAAGTATATTTGTGTTAATTTTTGTTCTTTATTATTCCTTTTTTTATTATTATTTACATATTTTGATTGTTGTTTTTCATGTACTTCTTGGTTCTCATTATTTATTTTTGTTTCAGGTTCTGGAAAGGAAATTGATTCTAATTTACTTTTTATGTTATCTTCTAGAAAATAGACATCTCGACTGATCACTGCTTTATTAGTTGTCGAATCTATGAAACGATACCCTTTTGTGCATTCACTGTACCCAACAAAGATGAGCTGACGAGATTTTTTATCTAATTTCTGACGCTTTTCTTTGGGTATATGCACCATGGCGGGACAACCAAATATTCTGATATTGCTTAAGTCTGGCTTTTGTCCGGTCCATACTTCATGAGGTGTAATATTTGATAAAGCATGTGTGGGCGAACGGTTTATTATATATGCTGCCGTTGTTACAGCTTCAGCCCAATAATTATTTGATAAATCAGCATGAATCATCATACATTTTGCTCTTTCAATCAATGTCCGGTTCATTCGCTCACTCAGACCATTTTGTTGTGGTGTGTATGGATTGGAGGTTTGATGTAATATTCCATTGTTTTTTAGGTAATTAGAAAAAGATTTATTAACATACTCTAAACCATTATCACTGCGTAAAATTTTAATCTTTTTATTCAACTCATTTTCTACTCTGTTTTTGTATTCAATAAATTTTTCAAATACTTCCGTTTTGCTTTTGATTATATAAACATAGACTTTTCGTGAGAAATCATCAGTAAAAGTTGTAAAATACCTGGCACCGCCGATTGAAGCAACTTGTATTGGGCCACATACATCTGTGTGTATTAGCTCTAGCAAACTCTTTGCCCTGGAGCCATTGCTTGGAAATGATTGCCTTGTCTGCTTGCTCTCTAGGCAGCTTATACATACATGCTTTTCTTTCTGTGATGATAGTTGGACGCCAGTTGTACAGTCGGGTAACCTGTGAACATCATTGTAATTAAGGTGGCCCATACGTTGATGCCACAGATGTGTCATTAACTCTGTTTTTGCTGACATGGCAAATTTATTATTATAGTTTGTATTTAGTTTATATGTATCATTTATTAGATTTGCTGTGGCTACTTTATGATTATTTGAATTATATATTGAGCAGCCAGTTTTATTAAATTCCACTTTGCAACCTGATTTTATTATTTTGCTAACTGATAATAAATTAGTAGACAGCTTTGGCACATATAAAACATTTTTAACTAAAATTTCATTGCTGCTGCCATCTTCAATGGGTATCTGAAGTATCACATCCCCACAGCTTTCAACCTGTAAAATGTTATTGTCTGCAATTTTTATTGATGATATTGGTGGTATTGTTTTATTTTGTAATAAGTCTTTATGCATTGTCATGTGCATTGAAGCTCCTGAGTCTACATACCAGTGCAAAGAGTCACTTGGTTGCATGGCTGAGAAAGCTGCCACAAAACCTTTATTATCTTCTTTAGTATGTGTTTTGTTTTTCTGAAACCAACAGTTTTTGCCAAGATGCCCATATTTGTTACAATTAAAGCATCTAGGGCCCTTAGTTTTTGACTGATACTCAGTGATTTTTGGCTTAGTTTGAAAATTTTTCTTGTTTGCATATAAAGCTGAATTACTGTATGTTGTATCTTTTATTTCCTGTAAAAGCTTAGTTTTTATCAAATCTGCATTTATTTTTATACCGGAGCTTTCAATACCCATAATCATGGGTTTGTAATTATCTGGCAAACCTGCAAGCATCAGAGTCCCAAGCCATTCATCATCAACATTGAATCCTATGTTTCTGAGCTTATGAGCTGAGCTCATTATTTTGTTAATGTAATCTTCTACACTTGTGCTTGTATCTAGATTAGTATTAATTAAGTCTCTTAATAATCCAACTTTTCTGAGCAGACCTGAGTCTTGAAATGCCTGCGACAAATTTGTCCAAATCTCTTTAGACGTAGTCGCATCCTGAATGTGTATGAAGTTTACTGGATCGACTAATAAAATTAGTTTGGATTTCGCCTTTTTTTCTCTTTTTGGATCAATACAAGTGCCTTCGACACATTCCCATAAGTCGTCAAGTTCTAAGTAAGCCTTTACCGCGAAACTCCAGCTTGTCCAATTTTCTCTGCCAGTAAGCTTTTCAATTTGTATTAAGGATCCATTAGATGCCATGTTTCTAATGTTTATAGCTGAAATTGTAAAAACTTCTGCGACCGCGTGTACACTTTTTTAGGTTATTACGTTTTTAAGCACAAATGACTAATTAACTTTATAATGTTTTTTTTTTTTTAACTTTACTACACTAATCAGGCAGGGAGAGGCCCATAACCTGTTGAAATAAATAAAGATCAAGACTCTAAGTTAATAAATCTATTTATTACAAGCACAATAACTTTTTACATGACATTCTACAACTAAAGTGACGCGTAGAAGAAATCTCTGACATCATCAACGCGCAACCATTCATCCGAGCGCATTGCCTACACTATAACATCAGGCGCAGCGCATGTTTGCGTTCTTCCCAACATGGGTCATTTGAACCACCAGGTGACCTATCTAAAACGTTGGGCCACAAAGTCAGATTTTTTTTTTAATTTTCCGACAATTCCGGGGTATATTTAGTCATTTGATTTTGTACGGCATCTGTATCATACTATTTAAATACTGCTTCTAATCCATTATTCCTCAACGCCGTACAAAAATCATGCGACAAGGAGAAAAAACGACGGTTGCAATCCCCTGAATGCTCACCTGCACTCAGTTGGACAGCTTACAAGTGACGGCATAGTACTGAATCTTTTTATTTTATGCTAGAATTTCGTTTTAGATAGGTCACCTGGTGGTTCAAATGACCCATAATTTTTCTTCATGGGCCTGTAGTCTATGTTTGTTTAGACCAGTCGAGATTCTTGCTTACGAGAATCAATTTGAACAAGAAAAGATGTTTAATAAAAATAAATTATATATTTTATGACCCAAATAAAAGATGAGGATAATTATCGATAATTCCAGAGAATACTCTAGTAATAATATAATATTAAATTCCTAATGCCGGTTTGTTTAAACATTTGCACTATTGTAAGTTCTACAAAGTTGTTATTGCATCAGCCACTAGATCGCTACGTGGCTTAGCTAATTATTATATATAAAGCTGTTAGAAATATTTAAAACAGTGTTCTTGGCATTGATAACATTTGACATTAATTGATAATGGCCAATTATTATTTTGAGATATATAATTATAATAACTTGTTTATACATTATATTCAGAGAATTTTTTCAGATTAGATCGAGCGCTATCGGTGAGTTGTCCTGTGTTGAAATTATTCCCTATTATTGGGGTTCAGTTCAGTAACACAATTATAACTCTTTGGTTCTCAATAACAGTTTATTCATCTTCCAAAATCAGTACAATCATCGTCCAAAACTCAGTCACAATTAATCCCAGCTCTGTTCACTTTGAAAGCACGTCGACTACTGTCCTTAATTTTTAGAAAAAATGTAAATTGTAATAAAATTTAAAGAATTTAACAACACTCATATAAAATGATTGTGATTGATGAAGTCTTTCCTTTAAATCGATGTAATACCCGCTTCTACAAACAAGTCACCTAACACTATTAATGTGTTTTTAAATTTATAAAACATGACGTACCCATACCTATTTTATTATTTGTATTTTATTCGCCAGGAGTCATCATGGAATTTCAACAAGCCGCGGTGTTGTTAATGTGTGTGTTGGCTGTCACAGTAAATGTTGTCAACGCCACAACTGATGACGATCTACAAAATGGTGACAAACAATTACAAGACAGGCTGTATGAGCATATCCACAATTACAATTATGACAAAGCTCTTGAACTTGTGAAAAGTCTTCTTGATCAAGATAAAAGGGATCTTATTAAACCGACTATGCTAAAGCTAATCAAAAACAAGCAATCACAAGCTATTTCATTCGCGTATAAACTGTACGCTTCTGGACTTGGAGATATAGCCAGAACAGCGTTCCCTGTATTCTTTTGGATCGTATTCAAAGAGCAATCGGTCGTATTCTTTGACAACATGTATGGACTTCCACTGGTTCTAGATACTACTGGTGTGGACAAAACAAATAATACAGATATTTTATGTAACGACGGAGATGGGGAGTATAAAGGATTACATTGGAAAATCCAGGGAGTACCCCGAACAGACGACATTTATTTTAAAATACAGAACCACGATGGTGGCAGGTACTTGAAACTGGAAGAGAGCAACGGCGAATACCTCGCGTATGCTTCTGTAAATTCTGACACTGACAAGCACCTGTGGTCACTTCAGCCGGTTGAAGAGAAAGGTCCTTTATCCTTTTTTATTATCAACCATCATTATAAAAAAGCAATAAAACTCGGTGACAATCTCCCGAATCGCCATGTTTACGGAATAGGCGGAGATTTCTCAGCTCATCCTGAGAAATATGCCTGGAGCGGTCGCAATGTACGTGATGACGTAGCTCAGCTGCCTCCTTTAGGGCATAAATATATGATGTAAATAAAGATTTTTGATGACTATACTTTTTATTTTTTATTCCATTGCCTAAATTTCGATTATGTTTTTGAATTGCAATGAATGAAAAGTTATGAATAGAATTTTATTTATTAAGACAAGTATAAGAAGAAACTAAATATTTTATTAAAAATACTAGGTGGAACTTCGTTTGCGTCTTAAAGAAAGTCTACAGTTGTTTTTTATTGTCATAGAGATGGAGATGTGCTTTTACCTCTTAAAAGTTGTATCGTTAATTCGTTGCAGAGATTAGCAAAACAAAATATAAATAAATATATTTATAGGAGTTTAATTACCTTAACATCCAAAATTGTATTTTTTATACAGCGTGCTAAATGCTTTTGTACAATCATCCAAAACATCCGGTTCAGTCACAACTTATGACTTAATTCAGTAGTAGCCATAAATTCATCTATTCCGAACAGGCTGAAAAACAACAATTTTAGAAATTCGTTTTTACAAAAATCTCTCTCTGTTACTGCACTTTCTTTAGATATGAAATTTAAAGAAGAAACGTTATTTTAAAAGGTATATAATTGTTGGTATTTTTGGTGCTGTATAGTGTATGGCATTCACGCAGACGGGCAGCAGCTAGTTATTGAAATAACATTTAAGGAAACCAGGTACTTTTTCTGCTTGTCTTGATTAATAAAATACGATTTATAACACATTGCGTGAAGAACAGATGGCCGATGGGGCCGAAAAGTTCTGGAATGGCGGCCACGAACCGGTAAGCGCAACGTTGGTAGACTCCCCCACAAGATACCGACGATCTGGTCAAGATCGCGGGAGGTCACTGGATGCAGATGGCGCAGGACCGGTCGATGTGGCGAGGTTTGGGGGAGGCCTATGTCCAGCAGTGGACGTCTGTAGGCTGATGATGATGATGATTTATAACTTTTAAAAATGACTAAGTATCGAAATTCGGGCAGTGAAATAAAAAATGCAAACTTTATTCATCAAAAATCTTTATTTAAATCTTATTATTTGTCAGCTAAAGGAGGCAGCTGAGCTGTTTCGTCACGTACAAGAATACCGCTCCAGGCATATTTGTCAGGATGAGCTGAGAAATCTCCGCCTATTCCGTAAACATGGCGACTTAGCACATCATTGTCACCGAGTTTTAGAGCTTTTTTATAATGATGGTTGATAATAAAAAAGGATAAAGGACCTTTCTCTTCAACTGGCTGAAGTGACCACAGGTGCTTGTCAGTGTCAGAATTTACAGAAGCATACGCGAGGTATTCACCATAGCTCTCTTCCAGTTTCAAGTACCTGCCACCATCGTGGTTCTGTATTTTGAAGTAAATGTCGTCTGTACGGGGTACGCCCTTGATTTTCCAATAGTATCCCTTAGACTCCACATGTCCGTCGTTACATAAAATATCTGCATCATTTGTTTTGTTCGCACCAATAGTACCTAGCACCAGGGGAAGTCTATACAGGTTGTCGATTAACATAACAGATTTCTCTCTTAATACTATCCAAAAGAACCAAGGGAACTCTACTGTTACATCTTCAAGTCCAGCATCCGACACCTTGTACGCGAATGAAGTAGCTTGTGATTGCTTGTTTTTGATTAGCTTTAGTATAACCGGTTTAATAAGATCCTTTTTACCTTCGTCAAGAAGACTTTTCACTAGTTCAAGAGCTTTGTCATAATTGTAATTGTGGATATGCTCATACAGCCTGTCTTGTAATTGTTTGTCACCATTTTGTATATCGTCATCTGTTATGGTAGTAGTATTGACAACATTTACTGTGACAGCCAACACACACATTAACAACACCGCGGCTCGTTGAAATTCCATGACTCCTGGTGAAAAAATTACAAATAAATTAAATAGGTGTACGTCATGTTTTATAAACTGAAAATCAAGCACATTAATAAGTAATAATTTAAACACAGGTCAACTCACCGATAGCTCTCGATTGAATCTGAATAATATGTATAAAGATAATAATTGGTCATTATCAATTAATGTCAAATGTTATCAATGCCAAGAACACTGTTTTTAATATTTTCTAAAAATTATATTTTTTTTTTTTTTTTTTTTTTTTTTTTATTGCAAGATAGATAAACGAGCCTACGGCCCACCTTATGTATAATAAGCTATTATCATTAGCTAAGCCATGTAGCGATCTAGTGGCTGACGCAATGACATGACAACTCGTAGAACTTAAAACAGTGCAAAAGTTTAAACAGACCAGCGCGTTACGACTTTAACATTATTACTAGACAACTTCGCTCTGCTGTGCGGAATGACTAAAATTAAAATAGTTTATTACAAAGAGAACTTTAAATATAAGCTTTAAGATCCTGAATATTATGTTCCAGTAGAGTGCTAGCCAAGACAAGTAAAATGAGCCCAAACACGACGGGTCTATCTTATTTAGTACAGGATTTATTTCCCTCAATGTTCCACACAGTTTTATATTGTTAACTATTTAGATTTTATGTGGGTAGAAATACCTGTGTAGCTTTGTATAAAAACCGTAACAAGATAGGTTCCACAATTATTTAGTTCCGAGACTTTGTCTTGGCCGAAGCTCTGTCGGTTTGAGTGTGTGTGATTTGTACCTAAGTCATTTCCATTTTAATAGTTGATTTGTTCCGTACAATTACTTTTGTGATTATTAAAGTTATGTTCAGAATTTACTGATTGTGTTAATAATAATTATTAAATTGGGATATTTGTCTTTTTTTAGTTTTATTTTTAAATAAGACCCAATAAAATTTTACAATGCCCTACGACGCGTACGACGCTCATGTAGTGTATTTTCTCACTTAGATATTATTTGTTGAAAGACTAAATCTTTATTATTATAAATAAAACTATTGTTCTACGTCTTTCTAAAGCAATTGTTATAGGTATTTAAATACTAAAGTTAATTATTCTGTGTCAGAGTACCTATATAAAAACAATCGAGATATTGACTAGCAGATAGAAGTACTCCTTCACTATATTCAGGTTGTTTTTTTTATATTTATTATACTCTTATTATATAACAGAATAATATGTTTTTGATGTAAATCATCTATAGCCGCACGTAAAACCGATTTTTGGCGTGGCGACGTAAGAAGACAAACGGCAGTTAAATTTTCATTTTCACGATTTAAAATCAATTCGTAATTCTTTGTATTTAATGAAAATAAATGTTTGTTTCTGCATATTACTTTTACAAAATAATGTCGATGTTTCACATTAGCCAGGCATTTTTTTCCTTTCACTGGTCTGGTTTTCTTTTTTTTTTGTTAGTTGGAGGAAATCCCCGGATCCCCGCGGGCGGGGTATGTGTTGAACCGCACTAAAACTTCTAACCGCTCACACTCAGCGTCCGAACCCCGGCTGAGGCCAGAACGCAGCACGGTGTTTTGAGGGGCGGCGCGACGCGTTACGCGCTCGGCACTCTTTCCCGTCGCGCTCACTGGTCAGCTAGTATTCTTTAAATTTATATAATAAATGTTTCATAATTACCAATATTTTAATACCAAGCAATCGAATGACCCAAAGTGATAAATACAAACTCTACCAACCAAAACCTTAAATTTCATTCTAATCATTTGTGATAACATTTGACATTGGTTGATAAAAACATCGTAGGAATATAAAAGGCTGAGGGCGATTACATTTCTCGCAGAGTCCAGTGGGAGAAGCGGGTGAGTTTCTTACAAGAAACAAATTTTAGTTTATTTCTAATAATATTTTTCTGTTAATTTACTTTTCATTTATAAAATTAAAGATACTATTGTGGGTACTTACAGTGGACTTATGGCCAAAGGGAAATCTCCGACCGGGCGAGGTAGTGTATGCCCGGTCAGGCCGAAGCCCTTTGGCCATAAGTCCACTGTAGGTACCCACAACTGTACCACGTCGGGGTCACCAGTTGTGGGTATTAGTGATATTAGGCCAAACTGAGATCTCCGACCAACTTAGTGCCCAAAAGTTGATCAAATTTCATAAACGCTAACCAATAAATCATAAAAAACTCGCCAAAAGCGTATGGAGGTAGGTAAGTTAGTTACGTGAAATATAAAAGGAAAATATTCACAAAAGACCTGCCCCAATTTAGCACGAATGCAATGCTGATTTATACTACTCAATCTATTAAAAGTTCGTCAGTATTTTTTTAAATATAAGCATACATTCGACAATTGACTCTGTTTTATACGATGTAGTTAAATTAAAAACAGATTCATTTAAGATTTTAAACTATTTACAGGAGTCAAGATGGCGTTTCGACATGTAGCAGTGTTATTGATGTGTGCGTTGGTCGCAACAGGCGAACCGACCGAGGAAGAATTACTTGGATGCATTACTAAAAGAAAACCAGACTACAGTAAATTCATCGGAGATGTCGTGAGCGCAGACGCTAATTCTAACGTTACTGAGTTTATTCCTCAGCACGCCACAGATTCTCAGCTAGAAAACAGCCTCTATGAGAGCCTTTACTATCACAATTACGATAAAGCCGTTGACCAATGCAAATCCCTTGTCAAAGAAGGTCGTGAGCATATTATAAAAGCAACAGTTGATTACTTACTCAATGGTTTATGGTATTCCACCAGACTTGCGCCTTTTGCGTACAAGCTGTGGGCTGCCAAAGGCGGTGTCGTTGTAGAGGAGTTGTTCCCTGAAGAATTTGAGATGGTGTTCGATGACAGCTCCGTTATTTTGACTAACTACTGGTACCATGTTCCTATCGAATTAGGTGACCGTACAGATAGCGTGGACGACAAGCAGGTGTTAGCAAATGGCAGGAGTCCTTACGCGAAAGAATTCGTTTGGAAACTTGAACCTGCTACCCATAACAACAACATTTATTTCAAAATACGGCACAAGGTCGACGGTAGATACTTGAAACTTGCAGAGTCATCAGACCGCGATGGCGACTATCTTGCGTATGCCTCTCCAGACGCCAACACTGACAGACATTTGTGGTTGTTCCAACCTGTCAAACATGACGGTATTATTCTGTTCTACATCATAAATCTTCATCATTACCAAGCGTTGAAGCTTGCCTTAAATGCATATGGAGGTTACCGCAAAGTTTTTGGTATAGGAGGAGACTTCTACAATTATGCTGCCAAATATGGCTGGAGAGTACGAGTTTTAAAAGATGGGAGTGTCTGGAGGCGTTTAAAAACGGATGAAAAGATGAAGAAGTACGACGAAATTAATCATTAAAGAATTTCGTTCAACTTAGTTTTTGTTGTTTTCATTTATCTACCCACATTCCAAACGCAGAGTAGAATATGAATCACAACGTTAGCTAGAAACATCAACTTTACCTTAATTAACTTTAAGACCAGACTTCGATACAATACGATTCCAAACGTAAAAGTTATGTGAGGGTAAAAATGGCCGTAATTTCCTCTTCTTTTAGAATATTTTTTCAAAACTCGTTAATTATAATTATTTTGTACATTATTAACAATAAACCGAATTCCCTATTTTTACAAGCTTCGATCGTCACCTAGAAGCTTTCGCTCCCCGGCTGGGTAAAGGGCCTGATTCAGAAGGCGGTCGTTCTTGACACGGCACGTATTGTGAGGAGGTTCCTCTCTCTTGAGCCCTGACCACTGATGGCTTGGGTCGTAGACCCCGTCTCCAGTGGCCCTGGGAATTCCCTATTATTGTTAACTAGACTATTTGAGACTAATCACCGAGCATGTTTTAATTTCAGCACTCAGATTGCAGTAGATTACTCGTTTATTATAAATTGACAAAATTGATGTTACACTCACAAGTATTTGAAGGCAACAGAACGAACATTTTTCATAGACCGAATGAATGATGTAGTGAGTGAGTGGCGTTGTATACCAACATTAACATATCTTTAGAATGAACACATTCACTGTTTTTAGCCAACACAAATATACATTAACATTGCCATATTAACAACACCCCTTCTCAATGTTTATGTATATCTAACCAAACAATTTTATATAAAATAGCAAACAACAAAAAAAATACCACCACTCCTACATTATTTATAACTTTACATTACACTGTGTCAGAAACTTAATTAATAAATCTTTACTTAATGACTTTGTTAACATATCTGCCAGTTGTTCTGAAGTACTTACATACTCAACAGCAATTTTATTATTTTTGACTAAATCTTTAACAAAATGGTATCTAATATCAACATGTTTAAGACGTTTAACTGACTCAGTACATGCATTTAAAATAGCTGACTGATTATCACAATACAACTTAACAGGAGTAACATTTTGGATATCAAAATCATGTAATAAGTTAATAAGCCAGCAAGCTTCACTTGCGGCCATACTCATTGAAATATATTCAGCCTCAGTAGAGGACAAACCTACAGAAGATTGCTTCTTTGAGCACCACACAATCAAACAATTTGCAAAACTAAATAGATAGCCAGATGTGGACTTTCGGTCCCTCTGATCACCGGCCCAATCTGCATCACAATAACCTTGCAACATAGTATTATTACATTTATAAACAATCTTATAATCTAATGTATGGCTAACATAACGCAATACTCTCTTAAGTGCACTTAATAACACACTATTAGCGCACTTCTGATACCTACTTAATAAAGATACTGCAAAGCACAGGTCAGGTCTAGTGCCTGAAACAGCATACATAAGGCAACCAATAATTTGCCTACAGATTCCTTCAATGTCCTTACAACAATTAGTATCAGAATCAAATATTTTAGTATTAAAATTAATGTCCAAGGGTGTTGACATATGTTTACAATTTTCCATTTTAAATCTCTTAAGTACATTCTCTAAGTAATTTCTTTGAGATAGTATAGTTGAGCCATTTTCTAAATTTTGTTTCACATTTATTCCTAAAAATTCAGATATTAAACCTAGATCTTTCATCCTAAATTCTTTATTTAATGTTATTTTTAGTTTTGTGACCTCATCTTCATTTGTTCCAAAAATTAATAAATCATCAACATAAATTAACAAAAATATTTTATCTGCATCCCTAAACTTTTTATACAAACATGAGTCAGAGTTTGACCTTACAAATCCTTCTTGAATGATTACACTATTAAATTTTACATTCCAAGATTTTGGTGAACTTTTCAATCCATATAATGACTTATTTAACTTTACTATTTTATTATTTCCTGTATAAGCCCCTTCTGGTAAACTTAAATAAACATTCTCTTTAATATCGCCATACAAAAAGGCACCCGTGACATCTAATTGGTGAATAGGTAAATTATATTTAGTTGCTATTACTACAAATAACCTGAAGGTTGTTAGCTTAGCAACTGGAGCATAAATATCATTTAAATTAAGTATATCCTGTTGCTCAAACCCCCTGGCTACAAGCCTGGCTTTATACTGTTTTACATTATTTACATTTTTAATTTTAAAAACCCATTTGCTACTTACAGTCTTAGCATGTAATGGTAAATCACAAACAGTCCATGTGTCATTGTCTTTTAGAGTCTTTAGTTCCCTAGCAATAGCTGCTCTCCACTCACCAGCATCACTTCTACTCATGGCTGCACCATATGTAACCGGTTTGCACTCACTATTGTCTAGATACACATTATTGCACTTATAAAAAGATGTTTGTTTACGCACACGCTTACTCCGTTCCTCTCGGGGTGAACTACTTTCTTCTAACAGGTGTTCTTCTTCACTACACGGCAAATAGTCACTGTCAGTATCGGATCTATCTACTAAACTACCACTTGTATGGGTTGTTTCTTCAGATTCAGGGATAACAATCTCATCAATACTTGTCTTGGGTCTACTTTCTTGCTCTATTTCCTCTTCAAGGTTTAATGACACCACAGTTTGACCTTCACCTCCTTGCACTTGAGGTTTTTCTTTCTCCTCTTCCTGTAAGAAAACAATGTCCCTTTTTGTCTCCACAGTGTTCTTCTGAGCATTGTAAATACGGTATCCCTTCACATTCTCCTCATACCCGACCATCAAGCCCTTCTCTGCTTTCTTGTCCCACTTCTTCCTTCTTTCCTTTGGAATGTGTACATATACTTCTGTACCAAAGGCTCTCAACTCATGGATATCATATGTTTTCCCCGTCCATACCTCAAACGGAGATTTTCCATCTTCGTGGCTCTTGCCAGTTCTATTCAACACATACACTGCTGTGCTTATAGCTTCAGCCCATAGTTTCTTAGGTAAATTTTTCTCATGAATCATAGTCCTTGCCGCTTCCACCAGAGTTCTATTTTCTCTTTCAACTTTTCCGTTTTGTTCCGGAGTGTATGGTACAGTAGTTTGATGTATTATTCCACGACTTGAGAAAACTTCTTTCACTTCGTTGTTTACAAATTCCAGTCCATTATCACTTCTGACTGTCTTCACCTTATTTCCGGTAATATTGTCAGCCTTATTTATAAAGTCCTCAATTATGTGTTTGATTTTATCTTTGGTTTTCACAAAATACACACTTCTATAGTTTGAATAATCATCTTTCAGCAAGACAAAGTACCTTGACCCTCCAACTGACGGTTCCTCCATGGGACCACAGGTGTCAACATGAATTAGCTCACATGTCTTTGTGCTTTTGTACTCACTTCTACTGAACGGCAATCTATGAATCTTTCCCACCAAACAGCTCTCACAGACTGGCTCGGATGTTTGTTTAACCTCAACTTTGTTCTTCCGCAGAATATCTTTAACATAACTAAAGTTTTGATGCGCTAATCTTCTGTGCCACTCATTCAGGTCATTCGGCACTAATTTAGCAGTACTCGCGATCTCAAAATTACTTTTATAGCGGAAATCTAAATAATAAGAACTTCCCATTCTTTTTGCAACCGCGCAAATTTTGTTTGACTTATAAAATTTGCACGAACTGTCATTTGTCATCATGACATATCCTTTGTCTGTGGCTTTATTGACCGAGAACAAATTAGTTTCCAGTTCCGGAACGAACAACACATTCTCAATCACTGTATCAATCCATTCATTCTCGTTCGATACTTGAACTGCCATCTGTCCGTAACCAAGCGCATTAATTATGGCGCCATTACCTACGATTACAGGTTTTGGCGAAGTATGAGTGAATGATGAAAACAATGCACGATCCCGGCACATGTGTTCGCTAGCACCAGAATCTACAAGCCACTTTGATTTTTGTAATTTATTTAACGAAGCAGACACAACAAACGCGTTACTATTTATTTTCTCTTCAGATTTAGACATTTTTTCTTTTCGAAAACGACACTGGGACTTTAAATGACCAAACTTTCCACAGTAGAAACAATTCTTATTACTCATGTTCCGTTCACTGTTATTTTTATTGTCTTTACACTCACTTTGAAAGTGTCCATTTTTACCACACTTGAAACATTTTATAAACTTTTTATTTTTCACTAAAAATGCAGAAGATGTTTGTTGCGCATCCTGATTCTTGTCCTTGATCCTCTCTTCTTCAATCAGTAATCTGGCCACTAAATTCTCGTAAGTCTGTTTATCATCGGGCGCAGACTCCCAGGCGGATACGAAATGTTTATATTCGTCTGGTAATGACATTAATACCTTCGTGATTGCAAATTTATTTGAAACTTCTTCGCCCATCTGTTTTAGTTGGTTTTGCATTTCCTGAATTTTAGAAAGGAATATGGACATGTCTGTACCCTTTTCAAACTTATACTTGAAGAATCTCTGTTGCAATATGTGCACACTAGTCTCAGTTTTTTGTTCGTAAACGCTTTGAAGTTTTCTCCACATTTCGGCGGAACTCGTACACGTAATAATGTGCAACATTGCTTCCTCCGACATCCGTGTAACTAATAACGTTTGCGCCTTCGCATCCTTCGCTTCCCATGCAGGTATCTCCGTAGCGTCTTCAGGCTTCATGTATTTTCCCTCCACAACGTTCAACCAGCCGTTGCTCCTCAACAGCACTGTCGTTTGGAATTTCCAAATGTTCCAATTTTTGGCCCCTTCCAACTTGATCACGCTGACGTTGTTATTGTTGTTGCCTTCCATGCCGACCTTGTCCTTTTCAACGATATTCTTAGTGACCGCGACCGCGTGCCGCCCGCCGAACAGTAGTGAAATAACCTCACTTTTCCTTCTCGCTGAATTTTCTCCGTAACTCCTAATGCCAACTTACAACAAACAGGTATAGGTGAACTGGGCCCATAACCTGATGTTCTTTAAATAAAAGCAGCACTCAGATTGCAGTAGATTACTCGTTTATTATAAATTGACAAAATTGATGTTACACTCACAAGTATTTGAAGGCAACAGAACGAACATTTTTCATAGACCGAATGAATGATGTAGTGAGTGAGTGGCGTTGTATACCAACATTAACATATCTTTAGAATGAACACATTCACTGTTTTTAGCCAACACAAATATACATTAACATTGCCATATTAAAAAAAAATAAAAAAATAAAATTTCGGGGGGAATCTCCAAAAAAAAATTTAAAAAACTTCTCGGTATCCGATGGGGTAAAAATTTTGAAAGAAGATGTTTTTTTCCTGAAAAAAAAAAAAAAAAAAAAAAAGGCCCCGATCTAAAAATGGATTCGGAAGGGGGTTAAAGGAACCCCTGTACTAAATAAGATAGACCTGTCGTGTTTAGGCTCATTTTACTTGTCTTCGCTAGCACTCTAATGATAAATGATATTCAGGATCTTGCAATTAGTTTTCTTTAAGATAAATAATCTATTTCTATATTTGTTTCATATGCAGTCTGACGTCACAGAAAAATAATTTTAGTATATCAGGGAATGTTTTCTTCATTATACATAGTGATTTGTTAACTATCGTACATATTGAAGGTAGATAGCTGATGATCAAATAGGAACATTTACAATATAGTTACCAAAAAATATAGTACAAAGTCTTCGTAAACGCAACTTAAAAATATCTAAAATTCAGGCAAAACGATTGTCGCTCGACAGCTGGTATGTGGTGAAATTACCTGAGGTTGTTAATCAACACTCTGTCCGAAAATATTTTTGTTTTGAGATAGTTTTCTCCAATTTTGAATTTTAACCTAAAAAAATTACTCCATTTTAAAAAAAACTATTAAAGTTAAGAACAACGCTTAACAACTTAAATATTTGTTCAGTCAAAGATAATAAATATGCAACTATTGTTCTACAGTTTTCTAAAGCAATTGTATTATTTATTTAAATTGTAAACAATGTGTATTTTTCAATGGCAGAGTACCTATATAAGTTATAGAGATACAGTAATAGAGATATTGACTACAAGAGAGACTCCTTCGCTATATTCAGGTTGGTTTATTTTACTTTTATTTTTATATATCTTATTTTTTAATATATGTAAAAATAGAATATGTAACAAAAGCCCTGTTGTTCCTTTCTACCCACGTATTAAGCTTCGGCACAAGTATGTAATAAAGCTAGTCTATACTAATATTATAAAGCTGCAGAGTTTGTTTGTTTGTTTTAACGCGCTAATCTCAGGAACTACCGGTCCGATTTCAAAATTTCTTTCACTGTTGGAGTCCATTTATCGAGGAAGGTTAGGCTATATTTTATTTCGAAAAATTAGGGATCCGTATGAAACTATCGAATTTGTAACACAAGGTGTAAAATCGAAAACCTATTTATGCGTACGATGCAAAAACTATTGACAATAGAATAAAATGATATACTACGGGTTTGTAGATCTTAGTAAGTTCTGAAAAAAAGTCCGTGAGAGCATATATCTAACTATCATAGTTTACTCACAATAACCGCTTTTATGTTCATGAAAAATATTAAAATGGCTGAAGAATGAAACGAAGTGAATTGAGAATCGTTATATTAATCCTTATCCAAATTAAGCATTATTTTATCGAGGGTATTAAAGAAGAAGTAAAATAGTTTTTGTTGTATTCCAATCGGACATTTCGTTGAGAAATTATCACGAGTATATAACGCTGTCCGCTACAAAAAATATCGCAACGACATCACGAGTGCTGTTTAAACCCCTTTATGATACAGACGAAGTTGCGCTGATCAGCTAGCATTAGATAAATTAAATAACTATGGTCTTACTGCTAATGTTTTGACTCCAAGTAATCGGATGACCCGAACAAGTCTCTACCAACTAAAATTGTACATTTAAGAGTAATCTTTGTGTGATAACATTTGACATTAGTTTAAAAAAACATGTAAAGAGTATAAAAGACGGAGAGCAATCACACTTCTCACAGACTCCAGTGAGAGAAGTAGGGTGAGTTACGATTACCAAATAATTTTAAGTGTATTAACGTTTAGCTGTTCATAGTCTTATATTTTATACAATTAAATATTAGGTTGTCAAATATCTCCCTTCCGCTTTTTTGCTCTTTATTCAATGCTTTATAAAAAGTGTTACAGTGATCGGATTTAGTTCAAATATGCGCCATTTTGTTCGATAATCTGTTTCCATCTAGACGGCAACTTCATAATACCTCCCTCGTAGAAGCCCCCCGCCTTATTTGCGAAGAACTCGGACAGCCAATTTTCACAAGCCTCTTTTGATATTTGACAACCTTTATATTTTGGGTACTAAGTATTTAAGTTATACGTTTGTGATGAATATCTTAGTGTTGAAAACTTTACCAAATCTCAAAAACGCTAATCTATAGGTACTAATATTATAAAGCTAAAGTTGTTTAAACGCGCTTATCTCTTTTCGGTGTTGAAAAGTCCATTTATTATAAATCCATAAAAAATATTGACAATAGAACAAAATAGTGTACTACGGGTTATGAGGCCTTCGTAAGATCGAAAATAGTCCTCGAGAGCATATATCTAGCTATCATACTTTAGTCATAATAATTGCTATTATGTTCATGAAAAATATTAAATGGCCAGTATCATGAAACGACGTTAAATGAGTACCTTATTGTTAATCCTTATCCAAATTAAGCATTGTATTAGATAGTGCATTAGTGCAGAAGAAAAATATATTGTTTTAATTTTATTTTAATCGGATTATTGGTCATCTAGTCAATTAAATTGCTTGGCATTGCAGAGGTTCATGAGCGACGGGTGACCGCTTACTATCAGGTGGGCCGTAGGCTCATTTATCTATCAAGCAATAAAATAAAAATAATAAAATAAAAATAATATTAATAAAATAATAGTCTAGTCTAGAGGAACGTTATGCTTACGATTCTCTGGTTCCACTTTCGAAGCGCGCTGAGCTCTCTCTCACATGGCCTGTCGCCACGTGTTATATACCTGCCTCAATTTCCCACGGGTGCAATGCTGATTGATACTACTCAATCTGTTAAAATCCGTTGAGTAATTCAGACAGACAGTGGAAAGCTATTCTATACCATGTAGCGAAGATATTAAATTAAAGAATATATTTATATTTCATTAAAGAAGATCTTAAATTATTTACAGGAGTCAAGATGGCGTTTCGATATGCAGCAGTGTTACTGATGTGTGCGTGGGTTGCAACAGGCGAACCGATCGACGGTGAACTACCTGAATGCATTACTAAAAGAGAACCCGATTACAGTGAATTCATCGGAGATGTCGTGAGCGCCGACGTAGTTTCTAACGTTACTGAGTTTGATCCTCAGCACGCCACAGATTCTCAACTAGAAAGCAGACTCTATGAGAGCCTTTACTATGACAATTACGATAAAGCTGTTGAACTATGCAAATCCCTTGTTAAAGAACGTCGTAAACATGTTATTAAAGCGACTGTTGATTACTTACTCAATGGTCTTTGGTATTCTACTAGACTTGCGCCTTTCGCGTACAAACTGTGGGCTGCTAAAGGTGGTGTTGTTGTTGAGAACTTGTTCCCTGATGAGTTTGAGATGGTGTTCGATGACAGTTTCGTTGTTTTTACAAATTACTGGTACCATGTTCCTATTGAATTAGGTATACGTACAGATTTCGACGGCGACAAGCAGGTGTTAGCAAATGCCAGGAACCCTTACGCGAAAGAATTCGTTTGGAAGCTTGAACCTGCTCACTATAACAATAAAATTTACTTCAAAATTCGTCACAAAGTTGATGGCAAGTACATGAAACTTGCAAAGAGTACAGACCGTGACGGGGACTATTTGGCGTATGCCTCTCCAGACTCAGACACCGACAGGCATTTGTGGTTGTTCCAGCCTGTCAAACACGACGGTGAAATCCTATTCTACATCATAAATCTTCATCATTACCAAGCGCTAAAACTTGCACTACGTGCATATGACGGTTACCGTGAAGTTTTTGGAATAGGAGGAGACTTCTACAATTATGCTGCCAAATATGGCTGGCGGGTACAAGTTTTAAAAGATGGGAGAGTCTGGAAGGGTTTAGGGGACCCCTACATAACGAATGAGAAGATCGAGGAGTAAACGAATCATTAAAGAATTTCATTCAACGTAGGTCTTGTTGTTTTTATTTATCTACCTAAGTCCAAAACATAAGGTTGATCATAAGTCACAACGGTTAGGTACTCAGAAATATTTCTTAAAGCTTAAACTGTTAATATGATTAAAGATTTGAATTTAATAACAATGATATTAACATGACATAGAAATAAAATATTATAATTTATTTGTGGTAAGAATGATACAAAACAACATCTAGTTGTATCCTGCCAGGCTTCGCTGTGTACGTGACTGATGCACGTGACTGATGCAAAAATTAGATCAAAAGAAAAAAAATCCTTTACGCGGATTATATCTATCTATATACAGGGTGGAATTTATTGAATTAAACGCCCCTTCGAAGGAAAATACTCGAAGTAATGACGAACTGAATTCATAGTTCTTTTTTTTCTTACTATAATCCCAAAAAATCACACCCTGTACTTTTATTGCATCAATCGACAGTGACTTTTAATGATCAAATCCGTCAAAGAAACATGATAAATTAAAGGAAAACCTCGACATTCAAGTTTTAGTCATTATATTTCATGAAACAAGTAATAGTTAACATAAAATCATTCACTACCATCATCATCATCATCATCCTATAGACGTCCACTGCTGGACATAGGCGTCCCCCAAACCTCGCCACATTGACCGGTCCTGCGCCATCTGCATCCAGTGACCTCCCGCGATCTTGACCAGATCGTCGGTCCATCTTGTGGGGGGTCTACCAACATTGCGCCTACCGGTTCGTGGCCGCCACTGCAGAACTTTTCGGCCCCATCGGCCATCCGTTTTTATTCACTACCGACTTCATCTTTTCCGAAATAACTCAAGAATTACTGATCAGATCACGATTGAATTTACAAAAGATATCAGCAGATGTGTAACCTTTCAGATAAAAAAAAGTATCATTAAAATCAGTCAAATTTTGTTACAAAGCAGACACTTTGAAAAAGGTCATATAAATTTGATAAAGATTTGACTGGTAGTTTTTGTGCTTTACCTACTTGAGAGATGGAAGTCGGTCGTTTTCATGTTAGTAATAAAAATATTATTACAGATAAACCTGCAGCTCCATCGAGACGTGGCTTGGCTTTTACAGAATATTTTGGTAGAATTTTGATTACATGAATGCTCTAAGAGTCGTTTAATTCACTCACTCATTCTTTGTACGTAATGTGTTGTTTGTAATTTTGTGTGAAAGATAAACATTCGTATCGTAAAATAGTGTTAATTAGCCTTTGAACTTTTAAAATGATAACTCTGAATATTTTGGCTTCGATAACCGATTTTTTGTTAAAAGCACTTTAGACATAGACATGCAGGATAAACTATTTAGCATAAAACTAAGGCCTAAGAAAAGTCTTCTTTGACATAATAGGTTACTCTTGGTAAGCTCTTGATCTTTAATTCCTCTATGGAGGAACAGGCGAATTGAGTACTTCCACTTTTTAAAAGTCGGTGGTTTTCATTTTTGTAAAAAAAATATTAACTTGTTTTGCTGATCTTAATCAACAAAAAAAAGTCCCATATTTTTGATTCATTACAAAAATGATAATTGAAATTCGGGCGAAATAAAATGAAAACATTAATTATTGAAAATCTTTAATAACATCTTATTATTTTTCACCTAAAGGAGGGAGCTGAGCTGTTTCATCATTTACAAGAATACCACTCCAGGCATATTTGTCAGGATGAGCTGAGAAATCTCCGCCTATTCCGTAAACATGGCGACTTCTCACATCGTTGTCACCGAGTTTTAGAGCTTTTTTATAATGATGGTTGATAATAAAAAAGGATAAAGGACCTTTCTCTTCAACTGGCTGAAGTGACCACAGGTGCTTGTCAGTGTCAGAATTTACAGAAGCATACGCGAGGTATTCGCCATTGCTCTCTTCCAGTTTCAAGTACCTGCCACCATCGTGGTTCCGTATTTTGAAGTAAATGTCGTCTGTTCGGGGTGCGCCCTCGATTTTCCAATGGTATCCTTTGTACTCCGCCTTTCCGTCATTACATAAAATATCTGTATCATTTGTTTTCCCTACGCCAGTAGTAGATAGCACCATGGGAAGTCTATACATGTTGTCAATAAATATCACCGACTTCTCTTCTAATAGCACCCAAAATAGTACCGGGAACGCTGTTCTTGTAATATATTCAAGTCCAGAAGCGTACAGTTTGTAGGCGAATGAAGTAGCTTGTGCTTGCTTGTTTTTGACTAGCTTTAGAACAGTCGGTTTAATAAGATCCTTTTTACCTTCGTCGAGAAGACTTTTCACAAGATCAAGAGCTTTGTCATAGTTGTAATTGATAATATGCTCATACAGCCTGTCTTCTAATTGTTTGTCTGCAATTTGTGGATCCTCGTCGGTTGGATTGGTAGTATTGGCAACATTTAGTGTGACAACCAACACACACATTAACACTGCGGCTCGTAAATACATGATTCCTGATAAATAAAATACAATTAATTATTTGTACTGTACTGTTCAACCAATTACTGAGCAGCCTGCTGGGCTCAGGTCTCCTCAGAAGAGGGGTTAGGCATAGTCCACCACGCTTGCCTTGTACGGATTGGGGACCCCATTTAGAACCCTTTTCTGACATGCAGGTTTCCTCACGATGTTTTCCTTCACCGTTCTTAGCCAGTGGTGTTGTGAAAAATTGCACTTAAATCTTTTTCATATTTAGATTTAGAAGTACAAGCCGGCCGGATTTGAACCCACGACCTCCCGTTCGGAAGGAAGCGCTTCGACCACTCGGCCACCACGACAAACACTTTCATATAATTAGATTATAACAACACATAATTAATTATTTACTATGTTTTAAATTCAATAACATAAAATATCTTACTGTTTCTAATATATTATTTTATAAATTGAAATTCGTGGACAATAATTAATTAATATGGAATAATTTAAACACAGGACAACTCACCGATAGCGCTCGATAGAATCTAAAATCACTCTGAATAATATGTATAAACAAGTAATTATAATTATATAAGTCAAAATAGTAATTGGCCATTATCAATTAATGTCAAATGTTATCAACGACTAAAAACTAATCAATATAGACAAAAATATACGCAATAACGCACAACAAATCGTAAGATTTGTCCGTTAAAAATACACATTTTTCACAGATCCAAAAGTAATTGTTCGATCTTAATAAAAATTAAATGTGTTTTATTTATTAAACTATATGCACATAAATGGTACAATGGCGGACTTAATGCCTAAAGCATTCTCTACCAGTCAACCAAAGGTGGTGTAGAGAAAACTATGGTAGGTGCTCGATTTATAGTTATTACATATATATACGGGATGCGCATCGGGCAGTGTTGATCGATGTCACCATTCCACATGACGAGAACCTTGTGAAGGCAGAAAAATAAAAACTGCTAAAATATTTGGACCTGGCCCACGAGGTGACCGACATGTGGCGTGTTGAATCGACCATCATTATTCCGATCGTTGTATCTGTGCACGGTCTAATAGCGAAAAGCTTCGACCGTCATCTAAAGAAGCTTTCGCTCCCCGGTTGGGTGAAGGGCCTGGTTCAGAAGGCGGTCGTTCTTGACACGGCACGTATTGTGAGGAGGATCCTCTCTCTTCAGCCCTGACCACTGATGGATGGATCGTAGACTCCGCCTGCAGTGACCCTCTGTTTTTTATATTGTATTTTTAAATTTTATTTTTTTGTAAATGTTTTTTTTTTAATAAAATGTAAAAAATAAGCTAATAAATGAATATGGAATATAACATAATATACTAAATAAAATTTCCATACATAAAATACACTTAATAACTATGTAATATAATAATAATGTAATTTATAAACTATGATTACAAGGGAGTACACAAATAATACAAAAAGTATAATTGAGAAATAACAATAATAATTACATAAATATATGATGACGATCATCTTTATTCTGACGCCAAAATTATTCAAATCGGTTGAATCAAACTAAAGTTATGAAGGAAGAAATATTTAAAAAAACATGCAGACGAATTGAGTAGGTAATTGAGAAGCCAATGCACCCATAAAGAGTTACGGTTTGGTGTGGGTTTTGGTCCGGCGGCATCATTCGAAAATGAGCAAGGAGCCGGCGTTAAGGTCAATGGCGAGCGTTACCGTGCCATGCTCAACGAATTTTTGTTTCCAAAAGTTGAAGAGTTATGACATGGACGACATTTGGTTTCAACAGGATGGCGCAACATGCCACACAGCCAACATGACAGTCGAACTTTTGGAAGATGTAAACTTTATATGGCCCACCCCTTACATTACATATTTGTTTTAAAAAATATATATGACTGAAGAAAACAACACATAACTACTTAAATATTTGTTCAGTCAAAGATAATAAATATGCAACTATTGTTCTACGGTTTTCTAAACCAATAAGTATTTAATATTTAAACAATGTGTGTTTTTCTGTTACAATATCTATATAACTGCAAATCGACTAGCGAAGTACTCCTTCACAATATTCAGGTTAGTTTTTTCTACATTTTAATTTATTTTTAAATAAAATTACTAAACAAAATAGGAAACTTGGACTTTGTAATAAAGCCTTAGAGACAAATACATTTTGGAAAATTTAATGTAGATTAGAAAGTATAGTAGATTGAGGAATTTCCTAAAAATTCTGACCAACATAGGAAAAACAAACATAAACTTGACTTACCGATGAGTCGATTGCATAAAATAAGATATTCCTTTAGGTGTTTGTCTGTATGCTTGTAAAATAAAATCCCACAAGATGTTAAAAACTAACCTATACATAGGTTTAAGAAAGCTATTAAAGAACGTCTCTGCAATAAAGCCTAGGTACTATAAAGTAGGGGTGTGCGAATATCGTTCGAATCGAATCGAATCGAATATTAAAATTCGATTCGAAATTCGACGAATATTCGAAAAATTTCGAATAATTCGAAAAGTTTCGAATATTCGTTGAATTTCGAATAGTATCGAATTTGACTACGACGATGCATCGGAAATAGGACAAGAATTTGTATTTAGTAGATAATATTTTTAATGGGCTAGATGTCTACAAAATAGTCGTAGTCGTCGTAGTCGAATTCGATACTATTCGATTCGAAACTCGAATCGAATATTCGTATTCGATTCGGAACGAATAATTCGTGAGTTCGAATTATTCGCACACCCCTACTATAAAGTCAATGATTACCTGGACGATTGCACAAAGTGGGAATGAGTTGCTCTCCAAGGTCATTTCATTATCGTAATCGATTATTTTTTTGTATATTTAATATAAAATTGTATACCTGATACTGTTAGAATAATTTAAAAAAGAAAAAGCTCATAATACAAAAGACATGCCCGCTGAGTTTCTTGCCGGTTCTTCTCAGGACGGTGGCTATAATAATTATTTTTTGTGTCCGAACTGGTGGTAGCTTTTAACTTTTGACGTCAACAAGAATGAGCTCATCATCAATGTTGAAAATAAAGTATTTCATTTCATTAAAGATCGTCTGTGCAATCCTTCAATGATCACCTGAATGATTGCCCTGAATAAGCTCGCCAAGAATTTTTTGTATTTATTAATATGTACCTACATACTGTACTCAATATTATATTGTAAAAACCACATGTAAAAAATACTGATTTTGCAAAACCAGACATGCTGGCAGTGTTTCTCAGGACGGTGGCTAAAATTTTTGACGTGAATACTTTTCTAAAAATTACTTCCATACAGGGCGCAATCCAAAAAAACAAATGATATCAAAATGGGGGGATACAGTTTAGTGTTATAGCTACATATCTATCATCTCCATCCAAATTTCAGTTACACCACTGGATAGCTAAAGACAGAATTTATTACGCTGGACTGTAATACATCGCGCACGGGGCAGGTAGCAACCCCGCCATTTTCTGACTTACGTATTCACGTACAACAAACGGCCGTGGTCATAACATAACATCACCCCTTCTTCGAACTTGTGGTAGCTTTTAAGTTTTAACGTCATCAAGAATGAGCATCAATACATAGTATAAAACAAAGTCGCTTTCGCTGTATGTCTGTATGTATGCTTAGATCTTTAAAACTACGCAACGGATTTTGATGCGGTTTTTTTTAATAGATAGAGTGATTCTTAAGGAAGGTTTGTATGTATAATAAATGCATAATATAGTAGAGAAACACTGATAAATTTAAAGGTTTCTAATGTGATGTCGTAAATAAGCACGTTTTTTTGCGCTTATATTGCAAACGCTGGCTGAACCCTACGAGATAGACCAAATTAATGTACTACAGTATTGTTCACCTTAAAAAGTTCAACAAAAAAGTCCGGGATGGTATATGTCTATCTCTTAGGGATAACCCAGCATAACCATTTTTATTCTTTACTAAAAATGGTTATTTACGAAGTGATTTTAAACAATACAGCATTAATCCTTATGCAATTAAGTACCTTAAATAAATTGTGCATTTATTATAGATCAATATGCTTTTTACAGCATGTAATTTAAGTGAATATTACCGAAGATATTACAAATTTAAAATGCAGGGTCGTAGTTGTTTGCGCCGGGCGGCGCGTGCCTATATAGGCTACAATTTTTGAACCCCTTTGTAACGCAGACGAAGTTGCGCGGGTCATCTAGTAATATTATAATCAATATTGAAAATAAAGTAGGTATTCAATTTTATCAACTATCATGTACTTTACTGGCTACCGTGGCATAAAAATATTTAAGTATGTAAAACTAGTTTTGCTTTTGGAACGAAGTTCCTTATCGCGCGGTATCGAAAGGAGGCTAGACGGAAAAAAATCTTACGAAAAGTTGTCACGACACTTTTTTTGTTTTAGATGATTATCGCTAGATGGCGCTGTGATGAAAATCTTTTAAAACACGTTCCTTATTTTTGTTTTAGATGATTATCGCTAGATGGCGCTGTGATTAAAATCTTTTAAAACACATTCCTTATCGCGCGTTACGTTAGGAAAAAAATATAAGATATCTTTTAATCGAAAGGAACTTCGTTCTATTCGGGTGTCCCATGACATCTCTCAAGCTTTTTTTAAATTATTAAGAAACCAACAACCTTTCGGGACGATGAAAATGTCGACTGATCGTCCCGAGGAAATAAAATGATGCGTGGGTTAATGGATTTATTTACAATATTTACAAGGAATGGTGTGGCGGCTACCAAACTCCGCCTCAAACCAAACAAATAAGTTTCCTTTTTAAAATATTAGTATAGAAGTATAGATATACTCGTAAAGTACAGGATAAAAATATGAAAATAAAATAAAAATAAACAAAATCACTTTAATATTAAAATAACGAATTCTATTAGTGTCATTTAATTTGAATAGTGCAATACGAAAACCTTTGACTTTATTCAAAATTCGTTTTTTGATAAAATATTGTATATTTACAAGATAAAAAATACTTTATAAAATAATTGGAATATAAGGCACACAATCACAACTAATGTTATTCACAGACGATAAACTTCCTAAGAACGTGTAAACTTAACAGGGTTGTCACTATGACTTGAAATTTACAACACTAGCTGCGGTAGCGCACGATTCTGGCGTCGTGGAAATTGGGTATTTGAATTTTTTTTTTTATCTTAAATGCAAAGAGCATATAAAAATTAGTTATACTACATTTTTTTTGTTTGTGCACTATATTTCAAAAGATAGTAATATTAAAGTAAATTCAAATTTCTGAATTCAGTACCGAAAATACACCGACAGATCCCGAGCGTGTGTGACGTCATAATGTTAGTTTTCACTCTTCACTTGTCATTAGTATTTATACTAAATTCATAGTTCGAACCTCAGAACTACTCAGAAGTTAACATTTTGACGTCACAGTCAATCACGGGGCGTTGAAAGTCACGTGATTTTTAATCAAATTTAAATTGCTTATTCAAATTTAAATTCATTGAAAAAAAAATTTGACGTTTTTTTGTATTAAATATGAATATTATTAATAACTAGCTGGCCCGCGCAACTTCGTCTGCGTCACATAAGGAAATTTTCTCACCGTTTAAACCTTCCCTAGACTTCTACGAATATTTCAAGATTAAAATAAGCCAAATCGGTTCAGTCGTTCTCGAGTTTTAGCGAGACTAACGAACAGCAATTCATTTTTATATACCTATAAGATAAAGTTTTAAAATACATAAAAAAAACAACTTTTTTTTTTCAAATTCCCAATTGCTACTTTTCACTGTCTTGTAAACAGAGGAGCTGATGGGCAACCCGATCTTAAGATCACTAAAGTGGTAACCGTCGCTCATAGACCTCTGCAGTGTCATGGAACACTGAGCCGCTACCTACGACCTACCTTTAAGGACTATCTTCAAGCCTTATTTAAAGAGAGATAAGACACAGACAGGAGAGCTTTTTCTATATCCATGTGCGACTTAATTTCACACTATGTTATAATTGGGTTGTGTCGTCTTTAAGCATGACCCTAGCCGAGGACATCGACACGTACTGCCAACTGACCAAACTAATGATAAATAAAAACCTTCTAAATTCTAATCATTTTAAGATAACATTTGACTTTAATTTACGAAAAAATATGATATAAAAACGGAGCGCGATAGAATTCCTCACTGACTCCAGCTGAGGGTACGGGTGAGTTTATCTCAATTATTACTTGACAAACAATGATGTCCAATACTTAATTTAATTTTCTTAATGTCTTAAACTCAAATTGTTTGCACAATAACTTGTTTTTAATCTAATATATATTATAAAGGCGAAAGTTTGTATGTATGGATGTATGTTTGTTACTCTTTCACGTAAAAACTACTGAATGGATTTGAATGAAACTTTACCACAATATAGCTTATACATCAGAATAACACATAGGCTATTGCAATTTTTGAACCCCTTTGTAACGCAGACGAAGTTGCGCGGGTCACCTAGTTATTATTATATGTATAAGTATCTCAATCCGCATTAGGCAAGCGTGGTGGACTATGCCTAACCCCTCTTCTGCGGAGACCTGAGCCCAACAGTGGGCAATAATGGGTTGTTACAGTACAGTACAGTATAAGTATATAAATATATTATATTCTATGTATATTGTACACTTCTCTACCTTACATTAAAGTCTACTTACTGTATGTTTGCTGTAAGAAAACTCAGTATTGAGTTACGCTCGCCTTTTGTGAACATTTTTTTTTAATATAACTTAATATTTTGCTGTTGTGTACAATAAAGTTTAATAATAAATAACTAGGTATTTTCGGTATAATTTAAACTATGTGAGTATATTAGACTGCTGATAAAATGATCTCTATCTAACTGTTTACGCGTGATTACCAATTTCGGATATTGCTTTTGACCGACTTCCAAAAAGGAATGTACTCAATTCGTCGGTATATATTTTTTTAATTTTTGGAACGAAGTTCCTTATCGCGCGTTTTCGACAGGGGGCTAGACGGAAAAAATCTTACTAAAAGTTGTCACGACACTTTTTTTGTTCTAGATGATTATCGCTAGATGGCGCTGTGATCAAAATCTTTTAAAACACGTTCCTTATTTTTGTTTTAGATGATTATCGCTAGATAGCGCTGTGATCAAAATCTTTTAAAACACGTTCACTATCGCGCGTTACGTTAGAAAAAAAATTATAAGATATCTTTTAAGTGAAAGGAACTTCGTTCTATTCGGGTGTCCCATGACACCTCTCAAGTTTTTTTATGTTTGTTCCTCGATAACTTTAGTTTGGGTAGACTGATTTGAATGATTCTAGTGTCAGATGAAAGGTGAGGGTTGAACTTATGTCCCATACTTTTGTAAAGTTTAAACAAGAATTTTTGGTTCTGGTTTAAAAATGTGATTTTTTAACGAACAAAATTTCGCAATTTGCTATGCTTTTTTGCGTGTATTTCTTTTTTATATGAACCTATTATGATGATTATTTTTTTTTAGAAAGCAGATATTTTGAGTTATAAATTTAATAAAGATCTGACTAATAGTTTTTGTGATACCTATGCTTGAGAAAAGGAAGTCGGTCGTTTTCATTATTGTAATAAAAATATTATGTATTGTAATCGTTGAGTGGTCTCAACGTGTGGAGCAGGTTCTTACGAAAGAAATAGCTAACAAGTACAACTTCGTCTGCGTCACATAAGTTTCCCGGTTGTTATAATACGCCTTCAATGCGATCATATTGTAAGTTAATCTAGTATCATCATAATTTTAAAGACATTCTATTATGTCCGTGACTTGTTGGTTAATGTTGCAGGTTTATGACACTTCTTATTCAAAAAAGAACTACTAAATAAAATTGTCTATGCAAATACTTTTCACACTAAGGACCAAAATGAGAGTATTTCTCACTGTCTTACTCCAAATTCCTTGCTGACCACTGTGTCACTACGTTATACGTAAAATGACTTTGATGCGAAGACATCGTAGAGTAATTTCGTGATATTTTTTTACAATATTGTTTATGGCAAATCTAATCCACGTGACAAATAACTAATTGCCAAAAAGTTTATAAAATCTCATAAGCGCTAATTAATTAACAAAAATACTCGCCGAATTAGTACGCGTACGTTACGTGTAATACCTATACATAATATTCACTAAATATCTGCCCCGATTTATATAAATGCAGATTCATATTAGTCTGTCAATTACCGCATAAAATCCATTGCGCTGTTTCTAAATTATATATATAACGGGGAGTCGTGTGTGTGATTACCTTGATTCATCTCGATGTAATTTTGAATTATTTCGGAACGCGGTGAAGTCGGTTGTACGTTTTCATCCGCGCCGAAACGAAGTGTCCTTGCCCCCTTGACAGTTGACAGTTCCGTTCCGTTGACAGTTGACACCTCTCAACGCCTTAGTGTTACCAACGTACATTCCTAACACACCCAAGTCAATGTTGCCTTGACGTTCCGATTTTCAATCTCCTTTATATATTTAAATTATACTAAAAGAAGATCTTAATTTATTTACAGGAGTCAAGATGACGTTTCGACATGTAGCAGTGTTACTGACGTGTGCGTTGGTCGCAACAGGCGAACCGACCGAAGGCGAATTACTTGAATGCATTACAACAAGAGAACCCGACTACAGTGAATTCATCGGCGATTACGTGAGCGCCGACGTAACTTCTAACGTTACTACGTCTAATCCTCAGCACTCCTCAGATTCTTATCTACAAAACAGACTCTACGAGAGCATATACGATCACGATTACGATAAAGCTGTTGAACTATGCAAATCCCTTGTTAAACAACGTCGTAAACATGTTATTAAAGCGACAGTTGATTACGTACTCAATGGTCGTTTTTATTCTACCAGACTTGCGCCTTTCGCGTACAAACTGTGGGCTGCTAAAGGTGGTGTTGTTGTTGAGAACTTGTTCCCTGATGAGTTTGAGATGGTGTTCAACGATAGCTACATCATATTGACCAACTACTGGTACCATGTTCCTATTGAATTAAGTGTACATGAAGATTTACAGGACGACCAAGCTGTGTTAGCAAGTGACAGAAATCCTTACGCGAAAGAATACCTTTGGCAGCTTGAACCTGCATACCATAAAAACAACATTTACTTCAAAATACGTCACAAGGTTGATGGCAAGTACATGAAACTTGCCAGTGGGAAAGACCGTGACGGCGACTATTTAGCGTATGCCTCTCCAAACTCTGACACTGACAGGCATTTGTGGATGTTCCAGGCCGTCAAACACGACGGTGTTGTCCTGTTCTTCATCATAAATGTTCATCATTACCAAGCCCTAAAACTTGCACTACGTGCATATAGCGGCTACCGCAAAGTTTTTGGAATAGGAGGAGACTTCTACAATTATGCTGCCAAATATGGCTGGAGAGTACAAATCATAAAAGATGGAAGAGTCTGGAGGGGTTTAAATGACCCATACAAAACGAATGAGAAGATCGAAGAGTAAACTGTAGTAGAAATATACTGTTGATTATTAAATAAACGAGTCTATAAAGAACTCTATTCCATTTTAATTTTGGCGTTTTTATTTATCCAAATCACAAAAGCAGAATAGGTACTAAGTTTAATAACATTTCTTTAAAATTTTACTGCAGTTAAATGCGAATGCGGAAAAGCAATTTAGAAAGAAAAAATTTTTAGATTTGCTTTTAAATTATTAATAAACCACACGATAAAGCAATGCTTATAGTTTTATAGCACGTCAATGGCCCAGGAAACCTTTCCGAGTAAGGCGAAAAACACATTGCTTACGCCGTATGCGTCGTAGGGCGTACTAATGTATGGAAATCTGTCAGTTTGGTCGAAAAATCACTTATAGACCAGGAACTTACCAAGAGATTACACATTTTGTATATCTAATAATTTAACTTTTCTTAGCGTCTTTGTTCTATGCTATTTAATTTCTCTATTAGTTAACAGAAAACCGTCGAACTTAATACGGATACGGTAACGATAAGTGTGAATCTTTTGAAAATATGGAGTGTAAATTTGTTTTACATTTGGTCAAAATATGGGTTCTTAGTTCAACTACGGAACCGTAAAATAAACGTAAACAGGCATAATAATATGATGAATAATTGTTTTAACATGCCAATTCAATGGTTTTTAAACTATTTTATAGAAAACACTAATATCAAAGTTAAAAATGATCAAAATGCAAGAGAACGCGTGTATTCAACGCGTAGTAACACGCGTTCTCGAGTTTCGAATCGAATATTAATATTCGATAATTATTCGTAATTAATAATTCGACGAATAATTCGTCTGCGTGGACCCGTTTTTTTTTCATTTTTCCCGGCTACTATTCGATTTTTTCTCGCCGTAAAAACCATCCTTGAACTTCAACGAACATTTAAAAAAAAGATTTGGCCAAATTGGTCCAGGCGTTGTTGAGTTATGCGCTTACCAACACATTTTGCGATTCATTTTTATATATAAGATAATTGGAGTAGATATCAACGTTTACAAAAAAGTTTACGTATTAACGACTGTTGTTCATACTAATGCAGAAAAAGAAGACGTTTGAAAGAAAATAAAACTTTTCAGTATATAAAAAATAAGTTTTGCTTTTACTATTGACAAAGCACACAGCAAAGTAAGCAGTACTATAGTTTTATAGGACTTTAACGGACGGCCCAGGCAAACTTTTCTGGGTTAAGATCCCACGTCGAGTGCCCGTAAGCGACACGGTAACCATCGTATTCCGTCGACTGCCCGAATTTAAGAAGACTATTAAACTCTTTGTTTATAATGTAGACCAAAATAGCATCGTTGTGCCGCACAGGTTTTAGGTACCACAGATGTCTATCGGAATCACGCTTCTTGTCTCCAAAAGCCGTGTAGTCGCCATCTTCGTTTCTACTGCTGCCCAGTTTTAAATAATAACGGTCTTTAGCGGTACGCATTTTGAAGAACAGTTTGTTGTCAACCCACGTAGGGTCGAACCACCAGGCTATTCTGGTCATTGCAGTTGCTGTAATATCATTTATTCCCAAAGCTCTTTTATCACCGCTCGAGTCAATATTATTTCCGTACGTCAGAGTCCACCCGTACCTAGCATCAACCAATTTTGCGAACTTCTCTTGAATACGAAAAGGTAAATACATGTATTCTGCAACGAAGAACTGTTCTTTAGCTTCTCTGAATTTACAAGAGTAGTCAAATATGACTGAATTGCCTTCATCGACGAGACGGTCTATGACTTTTCTGATGACGTGACCCAAACCAGCGTTGTGCATAGATAGTGATTTATCCACAGCGTTAGTGAAATCTCTTGTAATGATGTAATTGTACAGTTTTTCTTCGAGATCCTCAGCGATGTAGGAATTGGAAAGTGAACTTGCGGTAGTATTATCAACATCTGCAGAGGTTACAGTGGTTTCAGTTACAGTATCAGTGCTTGTAGTAGCATTAGGTTCGTCAATGGTGTTGGCTCCTACCACCAACACATACGCCAATAACACGCCAATACGTTTGGCCCACATCGCTGTAACACAAGATTGATAAGGGATTGAGATATTTTAGTTACATTTAACATTATCTTCCGTTTAAAGAATTTAATAAGTGGGTGCGGAATCTCTAAACTTATTGAACTAGGCGAAAAACAAGGCGAAAAACGGCCTGTCGTAGAGCGTAGTAAAATATTATGTCATAAATGTATGAAGATCTGTCAAATTGTTAAAAAAATTCGCCGAAGTTGCCACTTTACATTATGGTCCAGGAGCCATGGTCAATTTTTGTACTTGATTACTATCAAGCTAATTTTCCTTGAGTACTTTTATTTTGATGAGACGCCAAAAATTTCCTATACCAAACTCTCGATTGTGGTAGCTAACAGAGGTAGCAAGGATATAATATGTCGATTTGATGATTCTCAAATATTTATTACTAACTGAATTTTCTTTTGTTATATCTCAAGATAATTATCTAAACTATTTGAAAAAATATTTGTCCTACAAAATCTGTGGTTGGATTAAAGAAGTCCCCTCTTTCCAACATGTATCGATAACGAGGTCATCATAAATGATTACTAACCAGCTGATTTTTTTTTTTTACTTAATTAATATTTATATAATTTAACAGATAAATTGTCCTACAAATTTCGTGGTACGTTATCCCAGTCCTACGCCTAAAAGTAGTAGTATACTTCCTTGATGTAAAAATAATTACTATCAAGCTGAATCTTCGTGAATAGCTTGGTTTCGATGAGTCGCCCAAAAATTTCCTATACCAAACTCTCGATTGTGGTAGCTAACAGAGGTAGCAAGGATATAATATGTCGATTTGATGATTTTCAAAAATTTATTACTAACTGGGTTTTTTTTTGTTAAATCTCAAGATAATAATCTAAATTATTCGAAAAAATATTTGTCTGACAAAATTTATGGTTAGATTAAAGAGTCCCCCTCTTTCCAACATGTATCGATAACGAGGTCATCATAAATGATTACCAACCAGCTGTTTTTTTTTCTATTTCTTTAGCGTCTCAAAAAAAAAATTGACTTTTTGGTAGATTCCACTCAACGAGAAGTTAAAAAATTAATTATCGTCAATGTAAATCAAACAAAAAATTTACAAAAAAAAAAATTGTTTGAAGAGTATGTATGCAGAATATATTCATTAAAAACAAAAAATGATCTGAACAAAGGACGGTATGAGTTATTTGAAAATATATGATAAAACAAAAAATGATAATGAAAAAATTTTAAAATATAAAATCGTAGGATATGATCCTTCCAGTTTGCCACCAACAAAAGAAGAATTGTTGCAACAAATTAAAAGAACTGTTGTTTCGTTCTGAAAGTGCATATTTTATATTTTTATGTTCTCAAATCTCGATATCGAACGAATGAAGCGATTCAAAACGCATGTCAACTTCCGAACGTTTCCGAACGCTTCCGAACGAGTAAAAAAAAAAAAAAGAGATCTCTCTCTGGTTACGAACGCCGGCCGCTCGAGACACGATCCCGCGCGCGCGCAATTTGAACCCGAAATCCGCTATCAAACTGCTTTTATACATCCAAATCAAGGGACAAAAGAACGAACTCGAAGTCTTCGAAGGTGTGTGACAATTTCAAAAAGGTGGATGCTCATCGCGGCGGTGAAAAACAGTCCAGGTTAGTTGACACGTATTTCATTTGCCGGTGCGAGTTTTTGAGAACATCGTGTTTAATGCGTTTCCATCGTAATAGTCCCAAATTGGTAGTCCACAATATTTGAGCTATTTTTGGCAATTTAACCGTGGACGCCACATTTATTTGGTGCCGAAACCCGGGGATATTCACCTTATTCTATGGTATTTGAAGGTTAAATCGTAGCCATTAATAAAATTGCATTGTTACAACCATCGGTCAATTCCATTTTCAAATATTTGAATTGAAATTCGAATTTTTAACATTTGCATTGAGGTTATTTCATCATCCTTCATAATTGCAAGTATTATTTTACCTACGATATAATATTTTTACGCGTTATTGTTCACGACTGTCACCATCGAACGAAGATTTATTCAAATCAAATAGTTAGTTTGATGCTATCGAAAAGTATTGTAAGATTCACTTAATTTTATCGGCTTACAATATTTTTATTTCAATCGGGTTAAAACAAAATTATTATAAGAACTATTCAATAATAGGCAATCACACTATTTATCGGTGCTTATTATGTGTTCTATCGGCTTGTAATAATTTAGTTTCAAAGTTAAAGTTCGGAAGTTATTTTAAGAACACGTAGTAAACAATCTCTTTCACATTCGGTGTTTGTTACATTTTCGGCTTAAAATAATTTCATTATTCTAGAAAAGAGCAAGATCGGAATTTATTGTAGAATTGTTTATTTGGTAAACTCAATATTTATCGGTACTGAATTTATGGTTCTGCAACATTTTCAATTATCATATTCAAAGAAAGATTCTTTTTTCAAAAGTTGAGAGTGCGGGTGATCGCACGATTGTGGTGCGACATAAATTACTTAAATTTGATTTTGAGTTTTGTTTTCGGGGTTTATTATCGGTTCCACTTATTGCTAGTATAAATTTAACTTCATTAAAATATATATATATTTTTTTTTTTTTTGTGAACTTTTTCATTTTTATTAACATGTCTGTTCCTATAAGAAGACTTTCCGGACGTCGATTACCCGGCTTAAAGGGGTCAAAACTAAAATCACATGAACACGAGTACACCATTCACGACTTAACGTCCCTACGTAGAAAACGTACTATAGCTGTTAAACGATTGACGAAAGCGTTGGAGATCGGTACTATTTCAATCGGTGACACTTTGCAGCGCGATTTATTCCTTTCGTACTACCAGGAATTAAAACAGATAGCATCGGATTTTGAGAATGCTCATTTTTCAATATTACAATTGTTGGACGGTGACGATAACGATGATGATGATGAGTTACAAGATCATTTTGTTCAAATGTATTTCGAAGTGATTTCAATACATCGTAAATTCACTAAAGGTGAATCATCACACTCGCACGACGAATGCAAACGGTCATCATCATCATCTAATATTCGTTTACCTAAAATCGCGTTACCCAGTTTTAGTGGTGAGAGTATAAAGGCATGGCCTGAGTATATAGACATTTTTAACACATTGATACACAACTCAAGTTCACTCACTGAAACCGAGAAGTTTCATTATTTGGTTTCATCTCTCACCGGCGATGCGTTATCCGTTGTTAAGGCGTACCCTATGACTCACGAGTACTACCGCGTTGCTTACGATGCTCTCGTCGCTCGCTATAAGTGTAAACGCATCTTGGCTTTTACTTGCTGGAAGGATTTATTGCACATCGAATTTAAAACTAATAACGCGCGCGAGTTTCAAAAATCTTTAGATCATTTTGAAGAATATCTCCGTATTTTAAAGTCTATCGATTTGCCTACCTCTCACTGGGATTTTATTCTCGTTTATCACATTTTGTCAAAACTAGACAAAGATACTCGTCGTAATTTTGAAGAGCTAAATTCGAATATCGAGTTACCGTCATATTTCCAACTTATGTCATTTTTGCGATCAAAATGTGAAGCTTCATTGCGAGATACGCATTTCACTGAAATTAAATATAACTCACCGAACAAGCCTGTGTCAAATCAAACGCGGCGTGTCATCGCGACTCATGCACTCGTTGCCGCGACTGATCAGCCTGATAAACGAGCTCACAGTTATAATCCGGGAGGTTGTAATGAGAACGAACTTCCAATTACTAAAACCGTTTCGGTTTTTAACACATGTTCATTTTGTAAAGACCCTCACTCAATATCAAAGTGTCAAGAATTTCTTAATAAATCGCTTAACGATCGTATGAATATCGCTAAAGAAAGAAATTGGTGCTATAATTGTTTGGAGCCATCACATCAATTGAGGAATTGTAATTCCATTTTTTCGTGCCGCACGTGTAGACGTAAGCATCACACCTTACTCCATCACGACCATTCTCCTATCGAACCTACTCACATCGGGTCGTCGTTGGTTTCAAGGTCTCGCTCGAACACTACCGTGTTGTTGGCAACCGCTATCGTACAAGTTCAGGATGCTTCAGGCAATATGCAATCGTTCCGTGCTCTTTTCGACACGGGAAGTCAAAGCAATTTCATTACCGAATCTGCAGTCACTCGCTTAAATTTAACGTCAGCTCAAGCTACCGCGGCGATCAGTGGTCTGGGAGAGGTCGACGCGCCTATCCTCGGTGACGTCACTTGTTCCGTCGGAATTGATAATCGAATTTTATTTAAATTAGAGATGCACGTCATTTCTAAGATATGTGGCGATCAACCTATTGCGAAATTAAACACATCGGGATGGTCACATATCAAATCGTTACCGTTAGCTGATCCGGGTTTCGATATTCCAGGACCCATCGACATACTGCTGGCTGCAGATGTATTCGCAGACTCTGTGCTCGACCAACACATAAAAGGGAGTGCTAACCAACCTACCGCGTTTAATTCTATTTTTGGTTGGCTTCTCCTAGGTAAGACTCATTTATCGACTAGTACTTTATTACATTCGTTACCAGATATCGATGATGAATTAAATTCACTAGTTCAACGCTTCTGGGAACTGGATTCATTATCGACTTCATCGACGTGGACTCCAGAGGAATCATTATGCGAACAGAAATTTGTATCCGAACATTACCGCGATTCTTCTGGACGTTACGTAGTTCGAATACCTTTCAAGGACGAATCGGAACCAACATTTAGCGGTTCTCGAGACATAGCAATGCGTAGGTTCCACGCAATAGAACGTAGGCTGTCACGTGATCCGGGTTTACACGCACAGTATACAGATTTTATGTCAGACTATATCGAGCGCGGTCACATGACACTCGTCCCTCCCAACGAAATAGATCAGGGAAAATACTACATCCCACACCACTGTGTCTTACGTCCTGATTCTACAACTACGCAACTGCGTGTCGTTTTTGACGCCTCCGCAAAAGATTTTAATTCTAAATCACTTAACGACACCCAACTTACCGGTCCGAAACTACAACCGAACATTTTAAGTATACTTTTACGTTTCCGTGAGCATAACGTCGTATTCATGTCGGATGTTCGTCAAATGTACAGACAGATACTGATCTCGCCTGAGCATTGTGACTATCAACGCATATTCTGGAGAGCCTCTCCGAGTGAGAAGCTCCTGGAGTATCGCTTGCGAACCGTCACCTACGGCTTATCGTCTTCACCGTACCTCGCTTGCCGTACTCTGCGTCAGCTAGCCGAGGATGAAGGAGATGCTTATCCCCTAGCAAAGAAAATTGTTCTGTCCGATGTATACATCGACGACATCACTGCCGGTTTTCCCTCTTTGGAACTCGCGCAAGAAGCTAAAGCTCAAACGATCGCTCTGTTTGCTCTCGGTTGTTTCAAACTTAGAAAGTGGGCAAGCAACACTCCCGCACTTTTATCGGATCTTCCGCGTGAGGATTGCCTTACCGGTTCTGTCTCTCTCGACAACACAGAAACTCCTACCTTGAAGGTTCTGGGTCTCGGATGGGATCCTGTCTCGGATGCTTTCCTTTTCGACATCAAAACTTTAGATCGGCCATGTACAAAACGTTTTATATTGAGCGAAGTCGCTCGTATCTTCGACCCATTAGGTTTTTTATCCCCCATCACAATTAAAATCAAATGCTTCATTCAAAAACTGTGGATCCTCGGTATCGGTTGGGATGAAACACCTCCCGATGAAGTCATTGTTGCATGGAAAACTTATCGTAACGAATTATCGGCCTTAACTGAACTTCGCATACCTCGTCAGCTCACCACTCGGGATGTTCAATCGTGCGAACTTCATGGTTTCAGCGACAGTTCCGAAATAGCGCTGGGATCAAGCTTCTATGTGCGTGTTACCGATTCTCGTGGTAATATCCGCGTATTTTTCGTATGCTCAAAGGCTCGCGTTGCTCCTCTTAAACGTACTTCGGTGCCGCGTCTTGAGCTGTGCGCCGCGGTTCTACTTGCGGACCTCTACAAATTTATACGCGATACCTACTTCACTCACGTAAAATTCGATGCTGTCTTTTTCTGATCTGACTCCACCGTTGTTCTTTCGTGGTTGCGTTCACACTCATCTCGTTGGGCCACCTTTGTTGCCAACCGTGTAAGCCACATTCAAGAGCGTACACCTATTGAATGTTGGCATCACGTATCGTCAGGGGACAATCCAGCGGATGTTTGTTCTCGCGGTCAATTTCCTCGTGAATTGCTTCACAATTCCTTATGGTGGGCGGGACCATCTTGGCTCTCACAAGACCGCGAATCGTGGCCAGTCGGCGCAACAAATTTATCAATTGAAGAAGAAGTCATCATTCACACCGAAGCACGCAAATTGGTCACACTGATGACAAATGACACTGAATTCGTTGAGCCTACCGTTATTGATAACTTGTTGAATCGTTACTCATCTCTTCAGAAACTCGTTAATGTCGTAGCATATCTTCGCCGTTTTATCAATCGCTGTCGAGGGCGCAGTACATCAAATAGAAACCAGAAGTACATTAATAACGTCGAACGTCGAGATTCACTTATGTACATCGTTAAACATGTGCAACAAAAGTCATTCACCCGTGAACTACAGAGTTTTCATTCAAACAAACCCGTGTCTAAACCTTTTCGTCGTCTTAATCCTTTCATCGATGACGCGGGCATTCTCAGGGTGGGCGGTAGAATTTCTAGATCCGGTTTAGAATATGAACATAAGCACCCCGCGTTCTTGCCGTCCAGCCATCCTTTAACGTTCTTAATAATCGATTTTATTCATCGGAATTATTTGCATCCGGGTATAAATACCACCCATTTCCTACTTTTACAACAATTTTGGATCGTATCTGCGAAACGTACAATTCGTCGACAGCTAGCGAAGTGCATAAAGTGTTTCCGCACAAATCCGCAACCGTTGCAACCGTTTATGAGCGATTTACCCTCGTATCGCGTCAATCAAGTAAAACCTTTCTCAATCGTAGGCGTGGACTTCGGTGGACCGTTCCGCATTAAACTTGGCCCTCATCGTGGAGCCAAGATAGATAAAGCGTATCTCTGCTTGTTCGTCTGTCTTGCAACAAAGGCAGTGCACCTCGAAGTCGTTTCAACTCTTTCAACGGACGGATTTATCGCCGCGCTTAGACGTTTCGTTTCTCGCCGTGGTCGATGCAATGAAATTCATGCCGACTGTGGGACTAATTTCGTAGGCGCGCGAAATCAGTTAACTCCTCTTATGCAGCACGCCTCTAACGCGGAGAAGATTGAATTTAAGTTCAATCCTCCATCGGCCCCGCACTTCGGTGGTGTGTGGGAAATTCAGATTAAAGCGGCTAAATCTCATCTTTACCGTGTGGTTGGTGATCAGGTCTTGACGTTCGAGGAACTCACGACTCTGTTCGTCCAAATCGAAGCCGTTCTTAATTCACGACCCCTTTGCCCGATCAGTTCTGACCCTAACGACTTATCCGCTCTAACTCCCGGACATTTTCTTACTCTAGAACCGTTAACGGCTATCCCCGATGAAGATTACTCAAATATCAATTTAAATCGGCTTCATCGGTGGCAGCTAATTCAAGCATTTCTCAGGAATTTCTGGTCCAGATGGAAACACGAATATTTGAATTCATTAACACAACGCGCCAAATGGACCACAAATTCCCCTTCGTTAAGGGTAGGTTCGATGGTGATCGTTAAAGATGATAACCGCCCTCCACTTCAATAGCCTTTAGCCAGAGTCGTAGACTTAATCGCTGGAGTGGATGGAATTACTCGTATTGCATCGGTTAAAACAGCGAATAATCACATCGTACAACGACCGTTGGTCAAATTATGTCCTCTCCCTATCGAGACATAATTTGAATCTTTTTTATTCATTTTATTACTAAACCGTTTTCCTTTTCTTTTTTACTTAGCTTAAGATAACTGTAACTCGAATCGGATCTCAATTGATCAATTAGTTCTATATCGTTTTCATTTAATATCGTTTTATAACTTAAATTTTACTTTCGTATCTATATTGTATCGTATCATATTCATTCTTTTAAAGTGTACTCCATTTATCGGTACCGTCGTCAGAATTGTCCTTATGTATTTTTTATCCTTTTTCTAAGTTCTGACCGGAAAATACCATAGGCATTTTGGTGGGCGGGATGTTTCGTTCTGAAAGTGCATATTTTATATTTTTATGTTCTCAAATCTCGATATCGAACGAATGAAGCGATTCAAAACGCATGTCAACTTCCGAACGTTTCCGAACGCTTCCGAACGAGTAAAAAAAAAAAAAGAGATCTCTCTCTGGTTACGAACGCCGGCCGCTCGAGACACGATCCCGCGCGCGCGCAATTTGAACCCGAAATCCGCTATCAAACTGCTTTTATACATCCAAATCAAGGGACAAAAGAACGAACTCGAAGTCTTCGAAGGTGTGTGACAATTTCAAGAAGGTGGATGCTCATCGCGGCGGTGAAAAACAGTTCAGGTTAGTTGACACGTATTTCATTTGCCGGTGCGAGTTTTTGAGAACATCGTGTTTAATGCGTTTCCATCGTAATAGTCCCAAATTGGTAGTCCACAATATTTGAGCTATTTTTGGCAATTTAACCGTGGACGCCACAACTGTATTCATCTGCAATGTATGGTGTAATGCACACATGCGATGCCCCACGAAAAAATTGCCAGAAAATTTTGGATGGACAATAATTGATGGTAAATATGAATATTATTGGTTTGATGGTCCCCAAAATCCAACATTTGAAGAATTATCTTCTGACTTACAAGGTACCTATTAATACTATTGTTATTTATTGATTGATAATTCATCTATACTAATATTATAAAGAGGAAAGATTTGTTTGTTTGTATGTTTGTTTGTTTGTAATGAATAGGCTCCGAAACTACTGGATCGATTTCAAAAATTCTTTTACTTTTGGAAAGCTACATTATCCCCGAGTAACATAGGCTATATTTTATTTTCAAAAAAATTAGGGATCGTATGAAAATATCGAATATGTAACACAAGGTGAATAATCGAAAACCTATTTATGCGTACGCTGCAAAAACTATTGACAGTAGAACAAAATGATGTAGTACGGGTTTTTTGGTCTTAGCAAGACAAACAAAAAAGTCTGCGACAGCATGTATCTAACTATCCTATTTTAGTCACAATAACCGCTTTTATGTTTAGCAAAATAATATTTCGTCCCAAGATTGAATTTAACGTTAAATGAGTATCGTCATATTAACCCTTATCCAAATTAAGTATTATGTTATCAAGAGTATTAATGTAGAAGTCAATTACTTTTTGTTTTATTCCAATCGGACTTTTCGTTTAGGAGTTATGACGAGTATAAAACACAATGAATATGTGGATTGTAAATGCTCTTCGGACCGCGCAAATAATAATGCGACCGCATGCGCCGCGAGTACTGTTTGAACCCCTTTGTACCGCAGACAAAGTTGCGCGGGTCAGCTAGTTATTATATAAATTACTTAATTTTTTCATGTTATTACAGAGTTAGATATCACGAGTGAGGAAAGTGAAATAGATGAAGATGATGGCGAAGATTCTGAAGATTTATCAGATGAGTCTGATGAAGATTAACTTTTTATATATATATTATATACTAGATGACTCCCGCAACTTCGTCTGCGTCACAAAGGGGTTCAAACAGTACTCGCAATGTTGTTATTTGCGCGGATCGCGTTGGGTATATTTTTTTGCGTTTTATACCGTCATAACTTCTCAACGAAAAGTCCGATTGGAATAAAACAAAAAGTAATTTACTTCTACATTAATAATCTTGATAACATAATACTTAATTTGGATAAGGATTAATATAACGATACTATTTTAACGATTTTTATCTTCGGACGATTATTATTTTTTCGTGAACCGCTTTTATAGCGGTTATTGTGACTAAACTATGATAGTTAGATATATGCTCTCGCGGACTTTTTTTTAGATCTTCTTATGACCTAAAAACCCGTAGTACATCATATTTTTCTATTCTCAATAGTTTTTGCAGCGTACGCATAAATAGGTTTTCTATTATATACCTTGTGTTACAAATTCGATATTTTCATACGGATCCCTAATTTTTTTCAAAATAAAATAGCCTATAACCTTCCTCGATAAATGGACTTTCCAACAGTGAAAGAATTTTTGAAATCGGTTCAGTAGTTCCTGAGATTAGCGCGTTTGTTTTCCCGACGTTGCTAGCTCTCGTACTAATAAAAAAATGCTTCCACATGTAATTTGACTTGAATGCCGATAGATGTCGTTGCTCTAAAAATGTTTAATGAAATTTATTATTTTTATATCCCGTTCCTCGGACATGATAGCACTATAATATATAGCCTATGTGTTGACCCGACTTCTAAGCAATATTCTTGCCAAATTTCAAGTACATCGGTGCAGCAGTTTTCGAGTTTATCGCGCACAAAGCTGACTTACTAAATGTATGGATTCTAAATCGCGCCATCAAGATGTTCAACGGTTGTTAGACTTGGGAGAGTGTATTTTGAAATGTTGACTTTTCTACGATTTTATTATATGTATAGATATAGATATAAGTATATATGTATAAATACACATATTTTTGTACCTAGGTATCTAAAAAACAAAATTATTTAAATTTAAAAATCATTTTTCCACTGTATCTCAGGTTACAAATAGGAAAACTAAAAAATTACAATTTTTGTCGGACTAGTGATACATACCTGTTTTCTTGTAGGACGTTGTTTCATTTGGGTAAAGAACACACTAACCTATTATATAAAATTTTTGTCCTACAGTTAGTAAAGAGAAAAATGGTCTTGTGGTATTAACAATGTCTGAGCATAGGACCAGGGTAACGTACCACGAAATTTGTAGGACAATTTATCTGTTAAATTAAATAAATATTAATAAAGTAAAAAAAAAAAAATCAGCTGGTTAGTAATCATTTATGATGACCTGGTTATCGATACATGTTGGAAAGAGGGGACTTCTTTAATCCAACCATAGATTTTGTAGGACAAATATTTTTTCAAATAATTTAGATAATTATCTTGAGATATAACAAAAGAAAATTCGGTTAGTAATAAATATTTGAGAATCATCAAATCGACATTTTATATCCTTGCTACCTCTGCTAGCTACCACAATCGAGAGTTTGGTATAGGAAATTTTTGGGCGTCTCATCAAAATAAAAGTATTCAAGAAAAATTAGCTTGATAGTAATCAAGTACAAAAATAGACCAGGGAACCTGGACTATTAGATGACTCGTTAATTAAGGCAAATGTTAGGAATAGAGCTCAATTATGTACATACCTTCTGCAGAGTTTCGGCGAGAATGTTCGTGAAATCAAATTATTTCATCTATATACTTTTAGTAAAATAATATCTTGCGAGTTAAATGTCAAATGTCACCGACACCCCAGATTATGTTTTATTGCAAATATAATAACCATTTATAAATGGTGTCCCAAAACTATGCGACATGAACGGGAAGTACGTTAAATATTAGAGATAGGATGTTTTGCTGAAAGGAAACATCATTTTATTTTTGATGTTTAATAATACTGCATTCACAGATTTTTCGTAAATTGCTTGGTTTGTCTGAAAATCGAGTTAACAAAATCGGCAAAAATCAAGACCCTGTATTTTTATGATGCCAACCGAAAGAACTTGGTAAACTGTCAAAGCTTGGATAACTAGAATGATGTTTTCATGTGAATACAGTATTATTAAACATCAAAAATAAAATGATGTTTCCTTTCAGCAAAACATCCTATCTCTAATATTTAAGGCACGTCCCGTTCATGGCGCATAGTTCACGCATAAAAAAAAAAGTTTTGGGACACCCTGTATATTATTCTACCCGCCCCACAGGTCGTGTAGAACTTGGAAGTCGACTCGTACTAAATCTCAGCACGAGACTGGCCTACGTCTCGTCCCATCATTTAAAAGAGTAGGTCATGGCCTTTACTTTGGCTCCATCAAATTCCCTCTATAGACATGCTCCATCATGGAAATTGTCTTAAAATATTTGCATAGCCTTTGCATATCTTTTTACAATTGCGAATATAGAGCTAATCTGATGATTGAGTCGAAAGATAGTAATAGACACTCCTGTGAAAATAGGCTCATTGTATTGCGCTCATTTCTTGTCTTGAGTAGGACTCTACTATCATGATATCGAGATTTTTAAAAACTTAAATTAAAAAGCTTTATTAAAAAACACAGATGAATTGAGTAGCTTCTCGTTTTACAAGGTTATTATTAACTTACACTGGATGTAACTATGAAAGTTCGGGAGGAATCTGGGCATTCTCCTTTGACAAACTGCCCGGTTTCCAATTGAGCTATTTTGCTTGCAGATTTTGCGTGTCAATGCAATAATATGACAAAATGCGACCGCCTTCTGAATCAGGCCCTTTACCCAGCCGGGGAGCGAAAGCTTCGCAAGATGACGGTCGAAGCTTTTCGCTATTAGACCGTGCACAAGATAGACTCGTGTGAGCTCGTTTTATTTGTATTTGGTGAGCCTTTACTTCTACATGATATCCAGTTAAAAGCGTGTAGGTACTTAAGTTATAGTTTTTTACTTTTATAATTTATTTCTCCATACTTACGAGTATACTATTATAAAATTTTTACGAATAACAAAATCAAATTGATAACATTTGACACTGGATAACAAGACATTATAAATTGGAGTGGTCTACACCACCCACTTGGCCTGAGATGGTTAAGGTAAGATGTCGTATATTTTTTCCTTAGTGTCTAGTCTTGTTAACAATTGGTGATTTCACAAAGAAGGAACTGAAGAGCTAGTAGATAAGGAATTTATTTATAACTGGCGCGCTAAATTCGTCTGCGTCACATCATACGGAATTTATAAAATTAAGTACACCAGCTCGCTGAATTGTCACGTGTGTTGTCAAAATATCTCTCCATCTACCCGTTCACTGTAAATTATTACAGTGTTCCAAAATATAACTAATATATAAAATTCTCGTGTCACAGTTTTCAATGCCATACTGCTCCGAAACGGTTTGACCGATTTTGATGATTTTTTTTGTGCTTATCCGGTATCTATGAGAATCGGCCAACATCTATTTTTCACCCCCCTAAATGTTAGTCCACCCCGAAATTTTTATTTTATTTTTTCAACGCAGATGAAGTTGCTCGCGGCAGCTAGATTTATATAATTTGTTTTTTTCTCTTTATCATAAAAACCTGCTCCTGATCATAAGGAATATAATAAAAACAAAATTGTCCAAATCGTTCCAGGCGTTGTTGAATTATGCGCTGAGCAACACATTTTGCGATACATTTTTAATATTTTTATATTATTATATTAAATTGTGTTACTTTATTTGCCTTATTACAGTTGAATGCCGAAATGAAGTTTCAAACAATGTTTACAATGCTACTAGTAGGAGTGGTGTCTGGACAAGGTGACACCAACAACAAACAAACTACAAGGTTTCCTGATCAAGATGATCCAATACTTTCAGCAGCGGGCCGAAATGAATTGTTTTACAACGTATCATTTGAATCGTACGATACTGCCGTAACCGTGGCACAAGACTTCGTAAGAAAAAACAAAAAAAATGTTATCAAAAACACCGTTGATTTGTCGATTGGTCAGGGCTCAACTAATATTGTGGGATTCGCGTACAAACTCTGGGCCGCGGGAGAGGAGCAGATAGTTCAAGAACTGTTTCCTCCACAGTTCAGAATGGTTTTCAACGATACTTTTGTCAAGTTCACCAGCAACAAATATAACATGACCCTAGAATGCAGCCATTCTGAAAATACCAACGGTAACAAAAACATTTACGGTAAAGAATTGGACGGGGCCAGCAACAATAACATTTGGAAACTCGAGCCTCTGGTCGATAGAAGTAGCGTTTACTTTAAGATACGTCACGTTACTGAAGGTAGCTATTTAATGATGGCAGCAGGTAAGGATCGTGATGATGAACACCAGGCAATCGGATCTCCAGATTCTAGCACAGCCAGCCATCACTGGGTTTTCCGACCCGTCGGCTATAATGGTCAACTGGCTTTTCGTATTATGAACGTGGAATACTGGCAAGCTTTGAAGTTCGGGGATGACGTGTACGGTGGTAAACGAAAGGTATTCTCGACAGGATCAGACTACTACGACCACCCCGAACAGAACAGTTGGAAGATAGATATTATAACTGATTCCGGAATTTATTAAGTGTAAACTTGTTATAAAAATTAAATAAAAGTAGTATTTGCATAATTGTGTTTGTTTTCATTATTCTCAGCCATAATTTACATATCTTAGTGAATTTCGAAAAATATAAAGCTATACAGTACGAACACCTGCTTTTTTCTTTTAATTTACATTCTGTCATACATGTATTTTCTATCCACTTCCACGAGTCTAGTTAATGACAGAAAAATTTAACAAAACAAAAATTGTAATTGATAACATTTGACACTAGATGATAACAAACTATTATAAATTAGTGTGATTCCTCATAACTCCGTTCAATTGGCCTGTGATATTAAAGGTAAGATATTGTTTTGTGAATTTACTTGTCTTTACCATGCCTTCGACCGGTTTTCAAATGCGTGATTTCACATAGAAGGAACTGAAGAGCTACTTACTAGAAGCTCATTAGGTTCCTCAATTAACAAATAAATAAAATCAGAAGGGGAATTATTTATAACGTTTTCATATTGGTTTTTCTTTTTACAGTTGAGTGCTGCTATGGAGTTCCAAATAGTATTTGCAATACTACTGCTAGGAGTAGTATCTGGACATGGTGACGAGAAACAAACTACAAAATTTCCAGATCAAAATGACCCAATACTTGCAGCAGCTGGTCGTAATGAATTATTTTACAATATATCTAGTGGATGGTACGATAATGCCGTGGTTATGGCAAAAGACTTCGTAAATAAAAATGAAAAAGATGAAATAAAAAACGCTGTAGATTTATCGATCGCGCATGGCTCTAGTAATGTCCTGGGGTTTGCGTATAAACTCTGGGCTGGAGGAGAAAAGCAGATAGTTGAAGATTTGTTCCCACCACAATATAGAATGATTTACAATGACAGTCTCATCAGATTTACCAACAGCAAGTACAACATGGCCTTAGATTACAATCGCTTGGAAAACAGCGACGGTACCAAAAACCTTCACGGTAAGGAGCTGGATCCGAACAACAACGATTATATTTGGAAACTCGAACCCGTGATTGACAGTTCAGACGATAGCATTGTCTTTAAAATACGTCTAGCTAACGAAGCCAGATACATAACACTGGGATCCAAGGCTGATGATGATAATGAGTACGAAGCTTTCATATCAACAGATTCGGATACTGCGAGGCATCGATGGTGGCTCCGACCTGTTAACTTTAATAATCGAATATCGTTCCGCATCACAAACCTTGGGCAATATCACGCTTTGAAGCTGGGGAATGAAGTGTATGATGGTAAACGCATAGCATTCTCGACAGACTCTGATTACTACACCCATCCCGAACAGAACAGTTGGAAAGTGGATATTATTACTGAGTCCAGGAGCTAGAAAGTATGATTATTATAAAAATTCAATAAAGATTAGTATTTGTCCAGTTGTCTTGATTTTAATTTATTTCCTCTGGGTTGAATTAATTATGTACATTAATGAATTTGGCTAGAACTAGATTAAAAATGAATATTCAAAGCCAGAAAGGGGATCTAAGTTCAAATAAACAGATTAACGAGTAGCACCGTAATAGAAATCCAGTGTATTATATACAGTTGTATTACAGATACTTTTTTTAACCCTTTCACGCTCAAGGGAAATATTTTACCCTTCTACAAAAATCGTTATTATTATTGAATCGATATTTTCTTAATGAATGTCAAACGTTACGTTTAGGTACGTTGTGTTAAAATGTTTCATATGAAATTTATAGGAAATTTGTACACCCTACTATGTTTTTCTAGTGATATCTCTTACTTTACAGAATAACTTAAATATTGTGTAGTATTCGCATATTTAGTCTCAGCCATCTTATTGTCCTGAAAGGGTTAAGTTGTCATAAGATATTGAGATTAACTACGGTAGGTACTAATTACGGACCCATTTAGATCTCAATTGTGGAAACTTCACCGTATTTAAAAAAAAATGAAGTATTGAATATTCGGGCAATTATAAGACCAGATCTCTAAAATACCGCTAATAGCCGACATAAGAAACTTTTTTACTGTCTATCAAGACCCTTTTTCTCAGAAATGCGAAGAATAATTAAGCTGAAATTCATATCAAGTACTATTCTATGCCTTGAAGAAGAATATGCAATTTGTTGGAGAAAGAGCGTACTGAGACCCGTTCTCGAACACAGGGTCGAAAATCAATTATTATAGAATAATATGAATATCGCCGCTTAATTTAATGTAACGTGTGGTAATCCAAATCCGTAACATATAATGCGCACGTACCTGGATGAATTACGATGACGGCTCCTGGTTCTCCACGACGTGGTGACCGCGACAAAATAACGTACTGGTCAATGTTTTACAGCCTGGCTCCACTCGTAGTGACCGCAATATTTTAATAATACACTGGCCGATATATTAACACAAAAAATACAACTTGTAAGATGGTCTTGATGAATTTCATTAAATGAATCGTTCCGGTAAAGATTACGTTCGAAAAATGTGCTCCGTACGATATTTGAATATCTTCTTTTTTTTTTCTTCTTGCGGTCAACGATTTATGGATACACGCGCATAGAACAACAAAAGTGTTGTCCTTGTTAGAAATTCGAATTTCACATTTAAAGTACACAATTTTTCAGCAATTTGAATTTTATGAAGTTGAAACACAATTTAAACTGCATTTTAATTTTTACTTCAATCGAGGTCGGGAATCTTGAAAATGAGTACTAAGCACGTCTTACCAGTCATCATCATCATCATCATCAGCCTATAGACGTCCACTGCTGGACATAGGCCTCCCCCAAACCTCGCCACATCGACCGGTCCTGCGCCATCTGCATCCAGTGACCTCCCGCGATCTTGACCAGGTCGTCGGTCCATCTTGTGGGGGTCTACCAACGTTGGTCGTACCAGTACTTACCAAGAACTCGCAGTGTAGAGAATCATCGGTGTGACTAGCACTTAAACGGTTTTCTGTTAAAACTCAAGATATAACTTATTTAGCATGATGTAACCTTCAGTTAAATCGAGAAAGTTCCAAAAACAAACTCCATAATTATCTAGTTGTTACAAAATTCTAATGAATAACAAAATCATAGTGATAACTTTTGACACTAGCTGATAACATGGTATTATAAATTACGAGAGATATCTAGTAACCTCGTATACTTGGCCTGTGATCACTAAGGTAAGATATTATTTTATTAAATCTCCAATTTATCTAGTTTTGTGTTCACCCAGTTTCTGACTTGCTACGTGGAAAACGAATTTAAAAACTTGAAACCATGAAAAGTAACTTACTAATTTTATCTTCTTGTGTTTTCATTTACCGTTTATTGCAAAAGTGCAGGATATTTTTGTCTGTAGCCTGTCTAAATTTACAGAATTTACGTGTAGATAATATGTAGAAAACAATGTTAACTAGATTTGGAAACTTGATATGTTACTTCGTATGCGTCGAAAAAAAAAATTAGGGGTGAACTACCCCTAACATTTAGGGGGATAAAAAATAGATGTTGGCCGATTCTCATAGATACCGGATAAGCACAAAAAATTTCACCAAAATCGGTCAAGCCATTTCGGAACTACGTTTACATAAGTACCTATCTAAACGGTGAAATTTTGTAATAGTAAATTAGGTAGGTACTACCTACACTTATACACCGTACACGCAGATAATTGTAAAGTTGTTTTAATTTAAACGGTACCTAATAATAAAACTGGGGACTCACTTCTAAAGTAATTGTCATTAGTACCTACCAGCAATCAAATTACGAACTTAGTAGACGATTGAAAATACAAAATACATACGTGAAAAAAAGCCTTAAAGTGAATTCATTTTTGTTTCTAAATTACAAAATACATAGATGGAAGTGAGTGATTATGGACTAAAAAGTAACATTGTAACTCAATACGAATTAACTGCTTTTATTCTTATTACAGTTGAGTGCAGTCATGGCTTTTAAAGTAGTGGTGGCTTTGCTGCTAGCAGGACTGGTTTCTGGAGAAGGTGACATCGCCAGTGGTAACCAAACCCCGGGTGTTGGTTTCCCTGACATCACGAGCACAATCCAGCATAACAAAGAAGATAATCAAGCTGCCTCTCCAGGAGTCGGTTTTCCTGACATAACTAACACAATACAACACACGAAAGAAGGTGATAAGGCTGGCACTCCTAATATCGGGTTTCCTGACATCACGAGCACAATCCAGCATAACAAAGAAGATAATCAAGCTGCCTCTCCAGGAGTCGGTTTTCCTGACATAACTAACACAATACAACACACGAAAGAAGGTGATAAGGCTGGCACTCCTAATATCGGGTTTCCTGACATCACGAGCACAATCCAGCATAACAAAGAAGACAATCAAGCTGCCTCTCCAAGAGTCGGTTTTCCTGACATAACTAACACAATACAACACACAAAAGAAGGTGATAAGGCTGGCACTCCTAGTATCGGGTTTCCTGACATCACGAGCATAATCCAGCATAACAAAGAAGATAACCAGGTTGGCTCTCTAGGTGTTGGTTTTCCTGACATAACTAACACAATACAACATACGAAAGAAAGTAATGATACTGGCTCCCCAAGTGTCGGGTTCCCTGACATCACAAGCACAATTCAATTTTCCAGAGAAGGCAGTAACAGACTGTTCTATAACATATCTAATGAGCTGTACGACAACGCCGTTGGCCTTGCTCGAGATCTAGTGAGAAGTGGAGACAAGTATCAAATTAAACACTGTATCGATTCTCTGGTCAAATACAACAGAACAACGGTCGCAGGATTCGCGTACAAGCTATGGGCCGCAGGAGAAAAGAAAATTGTGGAAGATGTATTCCCTCCACAGTTCAGGATGGTCTTCAATGACAGCCTGATCAAGTTTAGTAACAACAAGTACAAGATCCCCATTGACTACAGTCGATTCGAAGATGGCGATGGTGACAAGAATCTTTACGGCAAAGAATACGAAGGAAACAGCAACAATTACATCTGGAAACTCGAGCCCGTTGTCGATGGCTACAGTGTTTTCTTTAAGATACGTCACGCCAACGAAGCCAGATACATAAAGCTGGGAACTGACATGGATGAAGACGGTGACTACCAGGCTTACGGATCTTCAAACTCTGACACTGATAGACATTTGTGGCTGTTCCAACCCGTCAATTTCAATGGAAAACTCTCCTTCTGTATCATAAACCGTAAACACTGGCAAGCGTTGAAACTCGCTACTAGTGTATATGAAGGTAACCGCAAAGTGTTTTCCGAAGGGTCAGACTTCTACAACGACCCCGAACGGTTCGGATGGAAAGTGGAAGTTATTACCGATTCCAAAGTCTATGGGCTATAAAAGATTATTTTGAGAAAATAAATAAAGATTTGTACGCATAATTGTGTTGGTCTCAAATTATTCTCCTGTTATTAATAAAGTGTATTCGGTAAATACGAGTATGTACAAATACTTGAAACAAAACCGATTCTAATGTTTTTTTTTCTTCTAACCTAGTCCTAATTAATTAATTTTATAAAGATCTCATGAAGTGGCTTTTGGGTAATCTTTGAAAAAAGAAGGTTTTTGTACCTATTATCTGTATAATATAATTCACCGTCGCTGTCCATAGTGGTTCCCAGCTTAATGTAACGAGGTTCACTGAAATGGCGGATCTTGAAGAAAACGTCCTTGCCATCGAAAACAGGCTCAAGCTTCCAAATATAATTGTTGCTGTTCGCTTCGTAGTCTTTACCGTAAAGATTTTTGTCACCTTCGTTGTCTTCGTAACGGCTATAGTCGATGGGGATCTTGTATTTGTTGTTGCTGAATTTAATTAAACTGTCGTTGTAAACCATTTTGAACTGTGGAGGGAAGACATCTTCAACGATCTTCTTTTCTCCTGCGGCCCACAATTTGTACGCGAATGCTACAACATTGCTTCTACTGTAATTGATCAGAGAATCAACGGCGTCTTTAACTTGAAATTTGTCTCCGTTTTTTACCAACTCTTGTGCTATACCGACAGCATTGTCGTAAAACTCGTAAGATATGTTATAAAATAGTTGATTACTGCCTTTTCCTGCAAATTGTATTGTGTTATTGATGTTAGGGAAGCCGATGCTTGGAGTGGTTGATTGATCCCCACTGGTGACGTCACCGTCTCCAGAGACCAGCCCTAGCAGCAGCAATGTGAACACTAGTTGAAGCTCCATGATCCAACTGTGACATGAAAAAATTGTTAATAATCGTGTCTACCTCTTTTGTATTTATCACCTTAATTGGACTGTGTTGTGCCAAAATGTACCAACCTCCCATTCCCGAAAAAAAAGTAACAATAATTTAAAATAGTTATACAAGTAAGTACTTACAAGTAGTTCTATAATTAGTACATCTCTAATTTGAAACATTATGTAAGAACAAAGTGGAACCATTTTCCAAGGAGCGGCGGAGATCCTATATGCCTGAAATTTTCTAATACATTTTGGCATAACACGATGCAATTGCGATGTCTTACTAAAATGAATTGTAATTATTTTTTTTTCTTTTGAAAGATGTTAAAGAGGGTTCTAACTTTTGTTTCAGAAAACATTATAAATGGACGATTTTATTTTACATTGTTCTTTTTTTTTGTGGTCCAAACTTCTCCTCACACAGACGCGCGTCAGCTTGTTATTTGCATAATGAACCCAATTAGTATTCATACCGCAGAGTGCTAGCTTCTTTTCAGTTGAATTCACAAAAAAATAGATGAAAGAACAGAAGAATAAATGAAAAATATATGAAGGAAACCTACACATTGGAAAAGGATTCTAAAAATCCTTTAATTATATATGTGAGTCCCCAATCCGCATTGTGCAAGTGTGATGGATTAAGCCTAACCCCTCTTCTGAAGGACCGGAGCCCAGCAGTGGCCAGTAATGGGTTGTTACAGTAGATGAGATGACTTACCTTAACTGTCAGAAGCCGAGTGTTTGTGGTATCGGGTAGCTCTGTGCTTTATAAGGGCACGTTATCAGGTAATGTCAAATGTTATCAGGGTGATCCTATATCCAATAGATTTAATTACATCACATGAATATACAGGGTAGACTTTTTAAACGCCCCAGGGAAAGTTCTCGAAATAATGATTTTAGCGAATTATGCTGAAAGGAAACATAACATTTCATAGTTTTGGAACGAAGTTCCTTATCATGCGTTGTGAAAGGGGGCTAGACGGAAAAAATTCTTACGAAAAGTTGTTACGACACTTTTTTGTTTTAGATGATTATCGCTAGATGGCGCTGTGATCGAAATCTTTTGAAGCACGTTTCATATCGCGCGTTACGATAGGAAAAAAAATTTATTTTAATCTTTTAATCGAAAGGAACTTCGTTCTATTCGGGTGTCCCATGTCACCTTTCAAGTTTTTTTTTAGGAATTTCTTGGTAGGTACGCCCGGTAATCGAACCTGCTACAATTAGAAAAAATGCCACTGTAATTTTATTGTATCAGGGGTGGGGTAGTCCAAGTATTTTTAAGTGTCATATACTCAGGCGTTCGGTTCATATTCTTTCGGTTTTATTATTATTACTGGACTTATATAACCTTCAATATCATCAAACATCACCCTTTATATGATTATGTACTAAAGCGATTATAGCTTGTTTTCTACAGTTTAATTGGTTTGATTGGATGTTACATCATTCTAAACATCAAGCAGGTATTTATAAACTTTATCTGTGTTCGAGAATGTGTTTGAAACACCGTGTTTCACTCTGTTTATTACGCATTGTATTTAAAAAAGCACTTTAATTGTGAAGGAATTACCAACATTTTTTTTTTCAGTTGGAGGAAATCACCGGGTATGTGGGAGTTGAACCGCACTAAAATCTCCAACCGCTCACACTCAGCGTCCGAACCCCAGCTGAGGTCAGAACCCAGCACGGGGTTACGAGGGACGGCGCGACGCGTTACGCCCACGGCGATCTTTTCCGTCGCGCGAATTACCAATATAACTATTTGTTTTTATTATTTTACATTTAATTACGAACTTAACTCTGCCTATCATTATACAATTATTAGTAGTAGGTACACAGTATTATTATAAGACATTTTAATAAATTAAAAACCATACAATAAACTGTATTTCATTGATTGTTTTTAAGGATTTTGTTTTTTCGATTAATAGGTTGGTTCGAGTGTTTCGATCACCGGAAAAGAACAAGAACCGTAAAATTACAATTCTCATAGGCAATTTATATTAATTTCATAGTATTTATTTATTTATCTTAATAAGCACAGAATACCAAATACTTACTAACAGATAAATTTTATTATTTGACTATCACACTTTCGAAAAATGATCACTTTACGACGTCTTCTGTTATATTAATAAACTAACGAATCCATTCGATATGGTGCGTTTCCACATTGACTCGCCAATTTCCAACTTTCGTATTAGTCGGCCGTCACCGTTAGGCATTTATTTTTTACGTGTGTTGTACATACGTTGGCGAGTCAATGTGGAAACGCGGAATAAGATTTTAAACAGTTTGACCAATTAGGATTAGGGGTAGGCCTATGCTCAGCAGTGAACGCCTAATTTTTTTTTTTGATTGCTTACTAACTGTAAGTGGTTACCGTCGCTCATGGACCTCTGCAATGCCAGGGTAAAGAGACGCCTATAGGCTGATGATGACGATTTATCTTATATTATTTTATTTAAGTGATATCGCGTCCATGAAGATGATGATAAACGTTTAATTATCTACATACGAATCTGTATAGAACGATATTATATTATACAGATAATAGGTACAAAAACCTTCTTTTTTTCACTTTACGACGCAATACTAGGTTGGCCCAATACTAGGATGGCGCAGGACTAGGTTGGCGCAGGACTAGGTTGGCCCAATACTAGGTTGGCCCAATACTAGGTTGGCCCAATACTAGGTTGGCCCAATACTAGGTTGGCCCAATACTAGGTTGGCCCAATACTAGGTTGGCCCAATACTAGGTTGGCCCAATACTAGGTTGGCGCAGGACTAGGTTGGCGCAGGACTAGGTTGGCCCAATACGAGGTTGGCCCAATACTAGGTTGGCGCAGGACTAGGTTGGCCCAATACTAGGTTGGCCCAATACTAGGTTGGCCCAATACTAGGTTGGCGCAGGACTAGGTTGGCTCAGGACTAGGTTGGCGCAGGACTAGGTTGGCGCAGGACTAGGTTGGCCCAATACTAGGTTGGCCCAATACTAGTTTGGCCCAATACTAGGCTGGCCCAATACTAGGTTGGCGCAGGACTAGGTTGGCCCAATACTAGGTTGGCCCAATACTAGGTTGGCCCAATACTAGGTTGGCCCAATACTAGGTTGGCGCAGGACTAGGTTGGCTCAGGACTAGGTTGGCGCAGGACTAGGTTGGCCCAATACTAGGTTGGCCCAATACTAGGTTGGCCCAATACTAGGTTGGCCCAATACTAGGTTGGCCCAATACTAGGTTGGCCCAATACTAGGTTGGCCCAATACTAGGTTGGCCCAATACTAGGTTGGCCCAATACTAGGTTGGCGCAGGACTAGGTTGGCGCAGGAATAGGTTGGCGCAGGACTAGGTTGGCTCAATACTAGGTTGGCCCAATACTAGGTTGGCGCAGGACTAGGTTGGCCCAATACTAGGTTGGCCCAATACTAGGTTGGCCCAATACTAGGTTGGCCCAATACTAGGTTGGCCCAATACTAGGTTGGCCCAATACTAGGTTGGCCCAATACTAGGTTGGCGCAGGACTAGGTTGGCTCAGGACTAGGTTGGCGCAGGACTAGGTTGGCCCAATACTAGGTTGGCCCAATACTAGGTTGGCCCAATACTAGGTTGGCCCAATACTAGGTTGGCGCAGGACTAGGTTGGCGCAGGACTAGGTTGGCCCAATACGAGGTTGGCCCAATACTAGGTTGGCGCAGGACTAGGTTGGCCCAATACTAGGTTGGCCCAATACTAGGTTGGCCCAATACTAGGTTGGCCCAATACTAGGTTGGCGCAGGACTAGGTTGGCCCAATACTAGGTTGGCCCAATACTAGGTTGGCCCAATACTAGGTTGGCCCAATACTAGGTTGGCGCAGGACTAGGTTGGCTCAGGACTAGGTTGGCGCAGGACTAGGTTGGCCCAATACTAGGTTGGCCCAATACTAGGTTGGCCCAATACTAGGTTGGCCCAATACTAGGTTGGCCCAATACTAGGTTGGCCCAATACTAGGTTGGCCCAATACTAGGTTGGCCCAATACTAGGTAACCCAATACTAGGTTGGCCCAATACTAGGTTGGCCCAATACTAGGTTGGCGCAGGAATAGGTTGGCGCAGGACTAGGTTGGCCCAATACTAGGTTGGCCCAATACTAGGTTGGCCCAATACGAGGTTGGCCCAATACTAGGTTGGCGCAGGACTAGGTTGGCCCAATACTAGGTTGGCCCAATACTAGGTTGGCCCAATACTAGGTTGGCCCAATACTAGGTTGGCCCAATACTAGTTTGGCCCAATACTAGGCTGGCCCAATACTAGGTTGGCGCAGGACTAGGTTGGCCCAATACTAGGTTGGCCCAATACTAGGTTGGCCCAATACTAGGTTGGCCCAATACTAGGTTGGCCCAATACTAGGTTGGCGCAGGACTAGGTTGGCTCAGGACTAGGTTGGCGCAGGACTAGGTTGGCCCAATACTAGGTTGGCCCAATACTAGGTTGGCTCAATACTAGGTTGGCGCAGGACTAGGTTGGCCCAATACTAGGTTGGCGCAGGACTAGGTTGGCTCAGGACTAGGTTGGCGCAGGACTAGGTTGGCCCAATACTAGGTTGGCGCAAGACTAGACAAATTCGGAGGATTTAAATAAGGAAAGTCGAAAAGTGGGAATGTGATACTGATAAAACAAGGCAATGAACAGAAGGACACAAATGGACAGAATAGAGGAAATAATTTATTTAATGAAATCGGATATTGATCATTTCGGACAGGTCATGTCCCTAGCGGTTTTTCGAGGAAAGAACTAGGAATACGTGAGTTGGCAACGCTAGGAAGAGATAGTGGAATCTCAAGATATAGTGAAGAACAAAAATGTTAAAATGAGAAAATGAGAAGTCTTCGAAGGTTGTATTCTTCCAATTCTCTCATCTGAATGTCAAACTCCAAACCTCATCAAATTACACATCAAAAATGTTATCAGGCTGGCAGAATGCTATAACGGTAAAGAAACTTCAAGGGGTGGACTGACATACTATGAGATGATTCAATAAATGAAGCAAACTATATGAACTCGTACACCGGACAGAAGAGGAAAAGAGGTAGGCCTTTACGATGGTGGGAATACAAAATAACAGGGATATTATAATGAAGAAACGGCTAAAGACAGTAAGGAGTGGAGTGTAGGAGGCTTTTGGGCACGTAACGTTTTTATGGCTTTCAGCTATGGTGCTACGAGGCTATAGTATCGAGGAGTGCAATTCAACCATGGCTTTTTGTATGGACACTTAAATACTACGTTGCTTGATTTTTAGTTGGTTGTTTTGGTCTCCTTTTATTATTATTTTTTTCCCTCATCTTGTAGTAATGGTTACAATTAATCAGATTTACAGAGAGTTAAACAAGCGCGAGGACTCGCTTAGTTACAGGATGACCGAGCTGTTAGGTGACTTTTCTCTAATTCCATTTAATTGTTTGTAGAAGTGGATATTACGCCGATTTAAAGGAAAGACTTCCGGTTGTGATGAATCATTTTATAAGAGTGTGAAATACTAGTGGCGCCATCTGATTTACTTTTCAAGAAAGTATAAAAAGCGTGTGAACTATCGTTTAAATACAGTAGTCGACGTGATTTCCAAGTGAACAGAGGTTGAGTCCGCTCGCAGTCGTAGAGGTTGAGTCCGCTCGCAGTCGTCGTCCGGTGCAGACGTGCTCTTGTACGTTCTGTATTGAACGCTCGCTGTGTCCGTACGATACGCCCATCTCGCTCACACGCGCCTGACGTCACGTTGATTGTGCTTCGGCGCGGTCTTCGTTTGATCGTTGTGGTCGTTTGTCGGCGATCCTTTTTTGTTTTTTTTGTTCTCATTAGTGCCTTTATCAAGGCGCTGGTGCCCCTCTTGTATCGGTTTGCGGTGCCATTCACCGCCTTGAGGGCTAGTTAGTTAGTTTAGGGCAATCGTCAAACAATTCGCCTTTTTCAAGGCGAATTGCCGTTCCCTGCGTTTCTGCTTGCAGTGGCATTCACTGCCCAGGGAGCGAGGTCGTATTAGGGACCCGCCTTCTTTAAGGCGGTTTAGCTTTGTACGAGATGGCCTCTCTCCAAGCGGAGAGAGGCCTGGCAGAGTTCCTGCGGAGCCAACACCCGGAGGTTTGGACGAGCTACCAGCGGTACCTCGCGCAGAAGATCCCGTCAGCGACACGAGACCCGCGACAAAACCCCGCCCTACCCACGGCATCCGCGAATGCCGTCTCACCCACCCCCGCAGCCCCTAAGGCTAAACCCGCAGCCCCGAAGGCTAAACCGGCGACCCCGATACCCCCTGCCCTTAAGGCGACCGTGCTGAAACCACGGAAATCCCCGGCGCCCGCGAGCGCTCCGCTCCGGACAGCGGACTCCGCGTCCACCCCCGCCGCGCCTCCCGCGACATCCCAACCCGCGTCATCTCAAACCGCGCCCGGTGCCCCGCGCCGCACCCCTCCCGCTTCGCCCTCGAACGAGCTCCTCGACATGGAAGTCGAGGAGATCGTCGCCCAAGGTGACGGCTTCACCGAAGTTGTCTCCAAGGGCAAAAAAAGGGCGGCCTCCTCCCGCGAGAAGGCCGCAACCAAGATCACCAGGGCCGACGGCGGCCCTCGTCCGAGGCCGGCCTCATCATCCTCGGCTAGCTCGTCACGTGCTTCCCCTTCTCCGCCGCCCCGCCGGCCGGACGGTCCTCCCCCGCCACCTCTTGTCATCCGCGATAAGAGCAAGTGGCAATACGTCTCCCATGCCCTCCACAACCGCGAGGAGGGCATCACTTTCCTGTCGGCGCGCAACCTTGCCGCCGGCATTCAAGTTAAGGTGGCAACCTCCTCGGACCACCGAGCCCTCTCTAGTTTCCTCCGCAAGGAGCGTATAGGTTTTCACACTTATACACTCCAAGAGGAACGCGACCTCCGGGTAGTCATCCGCGGACTTCCGAAGGAGATTGAGGTTGACCTCATCAAAGAGGATCTCATCTCCCAAGGAGTCCCAGCGGTGGCCGTACACCGGATGTACAAGGCCAGAGGCAAGGAACCATATAACATGGTCCTTGCCATCGTCGAGGCTTCCGACCGCGGCAAGCAGATCTTCAAATTGAAGACTGTCTGCCAGCTATCGGGTCTCAAATTTGAGGCCCCTCACAAGAGGGACATGCCCGGGCAGTGTCACAACTGCCAACAATATGGTCACTCTGCCAGGAACTGCTTCGCGCGCCCGCGCTGCGTGAAGTGCCTGGACGACCACGCGACAGCCGACTGTCCACGGCGTAGGGACACCGCGACGGGGCCCCCGTCGTGCGTGAACTGCGGAGCTGGCCACACGGCCAACTACCGCGGCTGCCCGATGGCTCCGAAGCCTAACCGACGCACCGCGCGTCAAAATAAGATTAGGGCCCCCCAACCGCCGCCGGTGGAAAAGTTCGTTCCGGCACCGCTGCCCAAGACTAACGCCTGGCCCCTTCCGGGCACTCGCGCACCCGCAGCGCAACCAATTTCACGCGCGCCCCCCGCCGCCGTCCCGGCTCCGCCCGCCCTCTTGGCACAACCGGTGCCCCGCGCTCCCGTCTCTCAGCGCCCGGCGCTCTGTAGCGGGTTCATGAAGGAAAACGCCGCGTTCTTTCATGTCCTGAAATCGGTCTCGCCCGAGCGTTTTTTGTCTTTTATTGAGGCGTACAACGCCTGCGGTGTAGAAGGGGATCGAATGGAGGTATTCCTGACATACTTTGACGTGTGGCAGGCGTTCTCCTACGGCCTCCAAAATCAAAATATAACTTCCCCAGCGCATCCGCTTGCGCGCTCTAAAATTAACTAACTTAATTATGGGTAGTACACCGCAAAGAAGTAGGCCCCACGCCCTCACCGTCGGTCTTTTTAACGCCGACGGTCTCTACTTCTCAACGCGATCAAATTGCTGACTTTTTACGAAGTCATCAAGTTGATATTTTCTTAATGCAGGAAACGTTCCTCAATCCTTCGACGCGTGACCCCCGAATCGCGAACTACGTCATGATTAGGAACGACAGACTCACCTCATCCGGAGGTGGGACTGCCGTCTACTACCGGAGAGTGTTGCATTGCGTGCCGCTCGATCCCCCCGCGCTCGTTAACATGGAAGCGTCGGTGTGCCGCATCGCACTGACGGGCCACTCGTCCATCGTCATCGCGTCCGTCTATCTCCCTCCCGACAAACCAGTCTTGCAAAGCGACCTCGAGGCGCTTCTCGGTATGGGGAACTCCGTCATTCTGGCGGGGGACTTCAACTGCAAGCATGCTAGGTGGGGTTGCCTCGCCACAACCCCGAACGGCAGACGTCTCGATAGTCTGATTGACGTCCTGGAGTTCGATATCGTAGCCCCTCTCGAACCGACTCATTATCCGTACAATATCCAGCATCGGCCGGATATCCTGGACATGGCCCTTCTCAAGAATGTGACATTGCGCTTGCATTCTATCGAGGTGCATTCTGAATTAGATTCGGATCACCGCCCGGTTATCATGCAGTTAGGCCCCCCGCCTTCAGCGGAACCCATCATGAAAACCGTCGTCGATTGGCACGTCTTAGGCGCCAGCCTGGCGGACGCCGTTCCTCCTTCTCTCTCTGAAGGCCCGGATCAGTCCACTCCTTCCCTTCAGGAAACCACAGAGGCGCTTCACGCATTCACTTCAGACGTTAAGTCTCACATAGATAGGGCATCGAGGCAGGTCGAGGCGGATGCTTTTCTCCGCTTCAAACTGCCCGATGAAATTAGGGAGCTCATCCGAGCTAAAAACGCTTCGATCCGAGCCTTCGACTCCTACCCCACCGTGGAGAACCGGGTTCGCATGCGCGCCTTGCAGCGTGATGTGAGGCGTCGCATTGCAGAGCATCGGAACTCCAGGTGGGGTTCCTTTCTTGAAGGAATCAAACCCTCCCACTTAGCGTACTGGCAGTTAGCTCGGACTCTAAGGAACGACTCGACTATGACGTTGCCGCCTCTCAACCACCCCGCTGGTGGTCGCGTAGCGTTCGATGACGATGAGAAGGCGGAGCTGTTGGCGGATTCACTGGAAGCCCAGTGTACGCTCAGCGATGCCACCGCGGACCCCGCGCACGTCGAAATGGTGGACAGGGAAGTCGCGCGCAGATCTTCCCTTCCGCCCACGGTCTCTTTACCCCCCGTCACCACCGACGAGGTGAAAGATCTCATTAAGTACTCGAAGTCTCGCAAGGCGCCCGGCTCCGACGGCATCTCCAATAGAGTTCTCAAACTCTTTCCCGGGCAACTTATTTGCTTCCTCGTCACCATTTTCAATGCCGCTATGACACACTGCGCCTTTCCGGATATCTGGAAAGAAGCAGAAGTTATCGGCATTCCTAAAATCGGTAAACCCCGTAACGACCCGAGTAGTTACCGTCCCATTAGCCTCCTTCAGTCCCTAGGCAAACTGTATGAGCGGGTGCTCTACAGACGCCTTTGGGACTTTGTGTCTTCCAACCACCTCCTCCCCGACGAACAGTTTGGATTCCGCGCCAGACATTCGTGTACCCAACAAGTGCACCGCCTCACGGAGCACATCCTCACCGGTCTGAACAGTCCCGTCAGGCCCGTCTACACGGGCGCTCTCTTTCTCGATATCGCGAAGGCGTTCGACAGAGTCTGGCACAACGGCTTGCTGTACAAGCTGTACGAACTGGGTCTGCCAGATCGTCTCGTGCTCATCATTCGAGACTACCTGTCGAATCGCTCGTTTCGGTATCGATTGGAGGGCGTCCGTTCCTCCTCTCGTCCCATTAACGCCGGAGTCCCTCAGGGCTCCGTCCTCGCCCCCCTACTCTTCAGTTTGTTTACGAGTGATATTCCTCGTACTTTCCCCACCTCACTGGCTCTCTTCGCCGATGACACTGCCGTTTTCTATTCCGATAGAAACAGGGCATTCATCGTCAAACAACTTCAGGCAGCCGCCACAGCATTAGGTCATTGGTTTCGGAAGTGGCGCATCGAAGTGAACCCTGCGAAGAGTACAGCTGTGCTCTTCGAAAGATCCTCGAGGCGTCTCCCGACTGCGGAGTCCCGCAGTCGTACTCTCCGGAGGAATGAAACTCCCCCAGTCACTCTCTACGGTCGCCCCATTCCCTGGGCCCGTCAGGTCAAATACTTAGGTGTCATCTTCGATCGTGCCATGACCTTCCGTCAGCACATCAAAGCCGTGCGCGATCGCGCCGCTTTCATCCTCGGTAGACTCAACCCCATGATCTGCAAGCGTAGTAAATTGTCACTTCGTAATAAGTTGACTCTTTACAAAACTTGCGTCAGACCCATCATGACTTATGCAAGTCCAGCGTTCGCTCATGCGGCGCGTTCCCACCTAAAGTCCTTCCAGGTTCTGCAGAATCGGTTTCTGCGAAAGGCCGTCGGTGCTCCGTGGTATATGCGGAACGTCGACCTTCATGACGATTTCGACCTCGTCCCCGTCTCTAAGTTCTTGAAGCAAGCTTCCGAGCGATACTTCAAGACCGCGGAGGATCATAGTAATCCTCTCATCGTAGCCGCCGCGAACTACGCGCCCGACCCCGCCCACGCCCGTAAGGCGAAACGCCGACGCCCGCGACACGTCCTCACGGACCCTCCCGACGCGCTGACGACGCTGCTCGCTGACAGCCCTAATGCTGACAGACCGAGACGGCGCCCTGGATTCCTCACTCGTCATCGTCGAGCTCGACGCAGAGTTCTACGTGCCCCATGAAGCGTCATCATCATCACCCGTTTCCTGCAAGTTCGTTTTAGTTTGTTATTTAATAAATTATTTTCTGGTGCTTTTCATTATTTGCACGCCCGCTGAGTTTCTTGCTGGTTCTTCTCAGTTGGGTCGCGTTCCGAATCCAGTGGTAGAATCATTATGTGCTAACAAGTTGCCTTGTGGCGACTTTTAGCAGTCCCTTCCTACCCTTTCTCAGCTGAGCCCCTTCTGAGCTCGCACCTCCATCCTGGCGAAGCTGTAAAGGCCTGAGGGCCAACAGCGATTCCTCCTATCCCAAAAAAAAAAAAAAAAAAAAAAAAAAAAAAAAAAAAAAAAAAAAAAAAATTCCAAGTGAACAGAGTTGGAAGTAATTGTGACTGAGTTTTGGAGGATGATTACACTGATTTTGGAGAATAATTATACTGTTTTTGGAAGATGAATAAACTGTTATTGTGAACCAAGGAGTTTTCATTGTTTCTGAACTGAACCCAATAATAAAAATATTATAAAGTTTGTAAGTATGGATGGATGTTTGTTACTCTTTCACGTAAAAACTACTGAATGGATTTGAATGAAACTTTACCACAATATAGCTTATACATCAGAATAACACATAGGCTATAATTTTTGATGAAAACTCAACTGTAAAGTGATGTTTACATTTTGGTATATTTATATTTTTTCTTTTTTCTTTTTTCGTCGCCTCAGTGCTTGTTTGGCTTATCTGACATTGTTTACGAAAATGACTTTTTAATGCAGTATTATAAAGAATTAAATTTCCATCCTATTGGTAAAATATTTTTTTTAAATATTCAATTCTAAAATAATAAAAATCTCATTAGTTTTTTACTTAACACGGCACTTAACGAAAATTCCGTGCTTGTTTGCTGTATCGGTATTTTTTTTAAATTTTAGTGCTTGTTTACTGTATCACAACTCAATTGACCAATCACAGCCGGCGTTGCGCCGTATCCGCCATTTTGTAAGATGTCACAATATTGGGAAACACAGTGAGATTCGCTTGAAATCGTAATAAAAAAATGAGAAATAGTTTATTAAATTATGTTATTTTTTCATAAATTTGATTGAATATCATTTTAATATGTCTTCAACAAATCATAAAAGTAAACATGAGCAGACACGGCTAAAAATAGAGAAATACGTATTTTTTCTTTCTTTAATTTGTTTTACCCAGTTTTCTCGAAGAGTTGGATTTGCAGGAAATCTGAACATTTTGTTATTAATTTTACAAACAAATCCGAGATGCCGTAATCAGTGTCAAGTCGTCAATCGCAATGAAATAGTTTGAAAGTGGTTCGAAAGAAATGAGCAGATGTGAGTGCGAAGGAAACTGTGACTACTCTGAAGGAGAGTTGAAATAATGATTGAAATTTGATTGTAATAAGATTAAAAAAATAAAATTTTGGAATAATAAATAAGAGAATATGATATACATATATTATAAATAAGTGAAAAATATATTAAAATTTGCGAAGTTTACGGGCACACATCTTCTTTTTCTGAGGTAGAAATAATTATAAAAATCACCAGTTTCTGTTTAATGTAAACTACTTATGACTTAAAATCAAACTTTGGTCTTGGAATAATTATACTAAAATCCAAAATTCAATTCAGTCGTATAGATTCCAAATACCCCATTAAAAATTATTTAACATAGATTCTGAATACTATGTTCATTCATATTTTTATAAATAAGTAAAATATAAATAATTTAAAAGACGATTTTTTTTATAATAATTATATTAATTCAAAAGAAAGCGTTTATTTTTGTCGCCAAAGCCAATGAGGACTAAAGACAAAAAATGGTGGTGCCCTCTGCTGGATTTTTAAAATTCCGTACCGTTTCCACTAAGAACTGTCAAGTTTGTATGGAATGTCATAGCCGTGGTCAAAACCCTGTGAAGTGCGAAGTTGCTGTGAGGTGCAAGTGTAAATTACAAAAACTGAGAAAATTAAGTTTTAATAATTGTATTGTATTTCCCATTAAAAAATAATTTACTGTAGTAAACTAGTGTTTTTATTTTTACTTACTGTTAATAAAACAATGGGAGTTGATGTTGAAACTATTTCTCCTGGAAATGGTATGCGCTATTATTATTATTACACAAAAACTAACAAAAATACATTTAAGAAATTAGGATACTAGAAACGAAGGGAATTGACCTAGACATAATGATAAATTAAAAACTTTTCAAATCAATAGTTTATAAATCAAATCAATTGATCAAAAAGATTTCAAGACTTGAGAATTCGAAATACAAAAAGTGCTGTAAAATTTAAAATAAACTTAATCTTTTAGCTAGACCTAAAATTAAATATATTATTTCCACTTAGACAGGACTCTGCAGGTAAACGTAATATTATTTATTTTCAGGATCAACTTATCCGAAACCTGGTCAAACAGTAGTAGTTCATTACACTGGCACTTTACAGAACGGGAAGAAATTTGATTCATCCCGGGATAGAGGACAACCTTTTAAGTTTACACTAGGCAAAGGAGATGTCATTAAAGGATGGGATCAAGGATTAGCAAAGGTATCTAATAGTTTTATTATTCACATTATTATTGAAGAGAGTCCTTAAGAATAGGCCATAGGTAGCGGCCCAAGTTCTGTCTTATGGCAGTGCAGAGGTCCATGAGCAACAGTCACCGCATACGATCAAGTGGCCCATGCAAATGAAAATTGATGATCACCTTAGTCTAAATAAATATGATATTTTATAAATTTTAGCATACATAGGAAACTCGACTTGCCTTGTGAATGAATGGAAATTTCAAGGTGTTATTTTAAAATATGTGTAAGGTGGGTAAATGTAAAATTATAACATATCACTTGCACTATTTTACGAAAATTAATGTCAACAAAGTTTTTTTTGTATCACCTGATGGTGGTGGTCTTCATTTAACACCTAGCATTTAGCTGAGCCTCGACTGGTTTGTGGTGGAAACTATATTTTATTTTTAACACATGTTCAATTACTTTGTATTTTGTTTTTATGTAATTTTTCTTAAATTTATTACAATGTATGTGTGTGTTTCCGCCATAAATAAAGCTATGTCTATGTTAATGTTGTAACAAAATTTTGATTTGTATAACCTACCCGTAACATCATGTAATGTTTAAAGTATTTTTATTCCTGAAAATACCTAAAATTCATTTCATTCTAATCAACAATCCATATTCACATAGCTATGGATATTATCCTCAGGAAATGGAATAATTATCTTTATTACATAAATAAACTTGTAATCTTTATTTTTCAGATGTCCGTAGGAGAGAGAGCTAAATTAACATGTTCTCCAGATTTTGCATACGGCTCCAGAGGCCACCCAGGAGTGATTCCACCGAATGCCACTTTAATATTTGACGTTGAACTCTTACGTGTTGAATAAATGTATATATTTAAATCGTTTTAAAACATTGAGCTATAAAATATGAATAAAACATTGTTTATTCCCAAACAATTGAAAATAAGTTGTGTTATGTTTTTCAACCTTTAATGGAATTGTTTTTATTTAGTTTTGACTCATGTTTTTGAGTCTTTTTATAAATTTGAGGTTGGAATCTTCTGCTTTATTTTACTTTGCAGTGACTTAAAATTTGTGATAATATTCTAACTTATGCTGACTATTCAGCTTTCATTTATAAATCAAATAAATTGTTCAAATATGATGTTGTAAGCTTAATGTGAAATCAGTGCCTATGTATTTAAAAAATTGTAAAATAAAATTCCTATTGATTTTGATACATTTAGCATTTTATAAATATTTAAGGTTAGTTTCGATAGTACAAATTAGTTTTCATTGCAAATATTTACTGTAATACTTGTTTTTTTACTGTACACTTATTTTTAATGACAGTTTAATAAATGTTAAATAATTAAAATTATTTGTTTTTATTTTATAGTAGTAGTCAGCATCGTTTAGCTGATAAAAGGATAATAAAAATTAAAATAAAACAATATTACAATAATAATAACATTTTATTTCCAAACATCAATAAATTAAAACTTAACAATTACAGGATTTTATTAGCACCAGCCCAAAACCTTGTCATAAACATTCTATATATTATTATGTGCCTGAAACTAATGAACATTAGTTTATCACTAAAAATCAACTCCCAGGATAATAATTCATTAAAGGAACAACACTATTCTTAGTAAATGGTGTCCGACACAACGCACAACTATTCAACAAACCGTAGCAACATTGATGACAGAAAATATGACCGCATTGCAGCACACAAGCTTGCAATATCTCCTCCAAACACGCTACACATGTCTTATCATTGTCAACTTCGTTGGGGATTTCTTTTAATAAATCTATATGTTTCTTTGCGGAGTAGATACTTTGTCCGATACACACAAAAGCATGGAGTAGTGTGACATAGCCTAGTACTCTTAAATGAGCATATGAAGCCGTCGCAGCTGGCCGGACATGAACGTAATCAATGCCAGTCACATTCTTACCTATCTGCAGAGGACCCCCATATATGTAAGACAATGCCCTATGAACACTCTGAAATTGTGGTAACGAATTACTTAGAGTTTTGACTACAATCAAAAATACCCCCTGGGCTTCAGATGTTAGAGTCTGATTTGCCTCAATTTTTTTCGAGACGTGTTGAAGGAGTCGGCGCGTGAGATTTTCTCCGAATGTTGAGAGTAATATGCTTGCTAACCGCGCGTAGTAAGACGGTAGTTTGTGATAACTCTCGTCTATTTGTACGATTCCGGAATACTCTTCGCCGAGTGTTTGTAAATCTTTTAGCGTAGTGAAGGATTTGTAAAGCAGAGCGGAAGTTGGTATTGCTTTTGACGCGTGTTGCGATGGTAATAATTTAGATATGGAATCGGCCAGTTGTTTTTCATATTGTTCGTCTTTTTGCCAAGCTCGTAAGATCTCCGCAGGTTGGGCTGCTGGTAAAGCCATTTCGATACACGACTCACGATTTTAGACACCACAGTGATATTTTCATTGTTTCAGTATTTTTCAGTTCATTTACACTTGAACAAAACTGATGAATTTCGATAATGATAAGATTTATTAGAAGTTTGATTTCAAGATAATCAGACTCATCGGAAGATTATAAAACTAGGAACCACAGAAGTAAACAGTTAATTATGTGTCCAATCTTATAACGATGGGTTCCGTAGTTTTTTATTAACCTTTGTAAGCTTGATTTGATTGTTCGGAAATTAAAAACCATAATCAGGAATTATGAATTCTGATACATTTTCAAGTAGGTACTTCATAAAGTAAAATTTGTAACATAAGCAAATAGATTAAATAAATAAAACAATCGCAAATAAAATAAGAACAGTACAAAACTACCGTTCAGATCAGTTTATAATATTGACCAAAGTGACTGTTTTCTAATAAAAATATTCATCGAAAAATACATTTTTAAACGCAGATCCAAAAGTACTAGTACGATCTGTAAAAAACTAAACGGAACCCGTGGCGACCGATACAAGAATCATACAGATCTGTCCACCCTGTAACAACCCATTACTGCCTACTGCTGAGCTCAGGTCTCCTCCGAAGAGTGGAGGGGATCTGTCCACCCAAACAAAAAAAAAAGAATTGAGAACCTCTTCTTTTTGAGAAGTCGGAAAAAAAAGAATTTTGATGGTTTTTTTTCGTTTGGATTACAGAACCCAAAAATATGTCAACATCGCAATGTCATCATTGTCAAATGTCAATTAACTACAGATTACATACAGTACAGAAGTTTTTACTGCATAGATTAGTTAAAATCACAGATTAGAAATCAAGAGTGAAAAAATTCGAATGAATGAAATTCCAGATTCGATTAATTCTTGGCTAAATTAAAATTTTGGAGATTTGATGACCTCTGAGAACATTCTTAGAAAAAAATACAAAGAATAATTCACCTTTAAAAAACCAATTAAAAATTATTACAAATTACAATCATTTATTAATATAAAAAATATTTACATACATCGTTGCATTTGATTTTTAGACACCAAAACTACAATTCACCAAACGCTCCTCACAAATTCACTTAAAACTTAAACTACATCTAGAAAAGTCTCAAATTAGCACAAAGCTTGACCCCATTGTAATCGTTTCAACCGACTTAGTGGCCATAGCTCCCGTGTCAGAAGAAATGATGATACGTGTGTTTGTATTTGTGTCAGGTGCGACGTCGTTTCGCCGGGGTCGCTGAAGGAGGCGTCGAATTGTTAGCGCGACGCCGACCGCGTCTTGAAACCGAATCGTCGTCTATGTTAGGGGAATCCCAGGCTGTGGAGAAACAATTTTAGATATTGTTAAAGCTACCAGTTATTTTTTGGTATTTTATTATAAGAAATCCGGCATGGAGGTGGAGTTCACCCTTACTATATGGAATAGCCTATCACCCATGAACAGAAGCGTGCAGTAAGCAGAAATGAAGGTTTGACTGAATTGCTTACAAATTAGTCTACGCAAAAATAATAAAAATGCGAAGTATAATATCACTTAAATATATGGTGGTTAATCGATTTTCGTTGTTATTTAAAATCCCACTTGGAATACTGGGGTATGCACTGCATATTTGCTTGTATGGACTGCACACCACTGTTCATGATTCGTTTCAGGAATTATTTTATGTCACGCAACATCAAGCCATGCAATGAGCTCTCCTCCTCGGTGTTTCCACCGCACTATAACTTGTCCTTCTTCAAACACGGCTTTTTTTTTTTTTTTTGACGGGAGGAAATCGCCGGACTTCCACTCGCCCCGCGAGTGGGGTATGTGGGGGTTGAACCGCACCAAAACCTCCCGCCTCTCACGCTCGACATCCGATGTAGTAGGGGTGACAGGACGCGTTCGCGATTGTCGCTCACGTATCGCCCCGTCACCCCCGGACGTCGAACCGGCAGCCGTCGGTGAAACGACCACCGGCTCACTCGGTAGACGGGCCAATTAAAGCCCGCCGAGATGGGGCCGTGTGATGTAGGGTCTCCCTCGGCCCAGGCCGGCCCAGGACTAGCCCGGGTCGGGGAGCACGGCTTGCCATCCCCCGGATATTCAAACAAGGCTTGAAGAAATTCCTTAAAGGAAAGTTGGTAGTGACCTCGCAGTGTCTTCTGACATTGCAGAGGTCCATGAGCGATGGTAACCAGATCAGGTGACCCGTTTGATTGTCTACCAACAAGACAGTAAAAATATATACTCACCAGCAGAACTTATTTTCGATTTCGGTGTTTTATCTCTCTGTGATGTAGATTTTCTACCAGATGAGCTCTCTCTTGTACCTGAAGCGTTTGAGTCGCGTGAATCTCTTCTCCTGTCTAAAATATAAACAATCTGTGACATGGCTGGACCAATTTTCAATGCTTTCACGCACACAATGTATTATTATAGTTGAAATGAAATGAAATACTTTATTTTCAACATTGATGACGTACTCATTCTTGTTGACGTCAAAAGTTACAAGCTACCACCAGTTCGGACACAAAAAATAATAATTGTAGCCACCGTCCTGAGAAGAACTGGCAAGAAACTCAGCAGGCACGTCTTTTTTCTTTTATGATCATTTTTTTTTTTAAGTATTTTAACAGTATTAGATAATTTTACATTAACTATAAAATAAAATAAAAAATCGGTAATGTTAATGAAATGACCTTGGCGAGCAACTCATTCCCACTTTGTGCAATCGTCCAAGTAATCATTGACCTTATAGTAGGCTTTCTTGCACAGACATTCTTTAATAGTTTTCTTAAACCTATGTATAGGTAGGTTTTGAACATCTTGTGGGATTTTGTTGTACAAGCATACAGACAAACACCTGAAGGTCTAACCTGTGGTGAATAACCATGACCATTATTTACTAGCTGACTCGCGCAACTTCATCTGCTTCACAAAGGGAAACAATATGTCCTATAGCCTTCCTCGATAAATGAACTTTACAAAACTGTAAGAATTTTTGAAATGGGACCAGTAGTTTCGGAGCCTATTCAAGACAAACAAACAATCAAACCTTTCCTCTTTATAATATTAGAATAGACAAGGTACTCACCATATTCTTTTTCAGATTTAATACTAATTGTGTCTGTTGATGCGTGTGAACTGCCACTTTCTTTTCTTGTTTTCGTTGCTAGAGCGCTGATGCTGTCCTTACGACTACCTGAAAAATATGATTGTTTTTTTTTGTTTTTGAAATTGTGGAAATGAGTTTATGATTCTGAAGTTTTTTTTGGTTTAAATAATTATTAATAATACAAAAACCGGATATGCAGAGCGTGTAGATAAAAGAAAGAATGAATAAGAGATATACAATGTAACTTTAAAAAATAATCTGGGTACACTGTGAGATTCATGTGAAAAAAAAATTAACATAACTTTTTTCAGTTCGCTTTTGAAATATTACATGCAAATTTTATATTAAATTCTTGTTAGTTTTTTGTACAAAACAAAGCAAATTCTATATAATGCCAAAGCATGCAGGTAGCTTTATTAAACACAGACATTAAGCTTTACATTATGTAAATAAGATTTACAAGCAGATTTTTTAGATTATTAATTTAAGTTAACAAAAATACATTGATATGTTATGGTAAATAATAATGTAACTTAAAAAGGATTTTATAGCTTTAATTTTAAAGAAAACAGTTAAGTATTTAACAAAAACCTTAAACCATCTGAGATATTATTAATTGCATTCTACCTTTAGATGTACTATCTTTTGAGGCAGTCCCCCTGGAGAGGCTTCTTGGAGTCGTCTTAGGTGATGGGGTCCTTCTTTCTTTATCTAAAGAGAGAAAGAACATGACTGCTATGACGGCGGAAAAACAATTACTTTTATAAAAAATAATAATAATTAAATGCTACAATGATTTGCTCAGAATCTTTTAATTTACATTTGAAGTATGATATTTATTGCGAAATTTATTGGAAATTCACTGTCCTTCACAATACAGGCTCGGCCTAGTGTGAAGGTCACTAGTATACTTTGACATGTAGCTTAAAACCATGTTTTAATGTATTAACTATTTTAAGTTATTGGTAGAGAATTTTTTGATATGTTTTTTTTTGACTTTTTATATAAATTTTTGTTGTTGTGGATTGTTTGACTATAAAGTTTTCTGTATTAAGTTTCAAAGTGAAGAAAATATTTGGATTGTTTATTGTCTAATTTATGAATGTTTGAAAAATTATCCAATTTTTTTCTTTGACTAAAATTGAGTCTGTTATTATCTGGTGTATTTGAAAACCATTAGTAATTAGTCTGCAAGCTAAAGCAAACATAGACAGTTAGATTTGATTACCTCTTTTTTTTTTTTTTTAACCAAGCTAAAGTTTTGTCAATTTTAACTTAACACACTAATTAATAAAGTAGATTAAGAGTTATCATCAGGTATGGATTAGTGATTATGTCAGTAAAATAATAATTTTGTTTAAAAAGTGTACCTTCAGTTTCTTCAGCTAATATTTCCTTAGTTTTCTGTTTCATCAGCGCGCCAAATTCACTTTCAGGCAGAGAGAAAGGAGTTTCTTGATTTGGAAAAGGTATCGGTTCTGTCTCGTCTAGCATCGTAAAATCATATAAACTGCTCAGATATTTCCATATATCTTGTGTGGATATCTCTTTCGCGATAGAATTCGATAATTTCTCCCAAATACAGGCCATTTGGAAATGTTTGTTTATACCGACTGGTTTGTGGTTCGCCATCGCGTAAAACAAATGTATTTCCATATCTACGTCCCATTTTAATGTATCGCCTGACTTGGTTTCCGATTCTTCTTCACTCGAGACCATTTTATGAAGTGGTTTAATTTAATATCAGTGTTTTATTGAATTTATAAAAGCAAATAAACAAATCAATAACCCTTGGCCTCGCTGCCTCAGGTTTTTGACAGTTGACATTTGGCTAATTTTAACAGTTATTTGAAAATATCGAAAATATATTATCATACAGCTAATGAGTCAATATTTTTTTTACCGTAAAATTTAATTTAGGTATATTTAATTACATATTATTTTTTTGCTTTACTTACAATGTACTCGTCTTTATCGATACTTTGTTCATGTTTAGTATTTTTTTTAAAATTTGACAGTACATAGTATAATTAAGCAGCCTTAGCCACAACGAAAGGAATATTTTCGATGAAAATCTATCAAATGTCAGTTGTCAAATTTAGTTAATGTCAAAAGTACAAGCGGTGCTGTGGTGCTATTAGCTAAAAAATGTTGTAAATCGGATTTTATAATTGAAAATACATTATTAATGGTCTAATTTACAGTAATTTTTCACTCCAAAATGGCTAATCATTACGAAGTACCCGGTTGGTGAGTATAAAAGTAATATAACCCCTAATAAATCCTGCCGGGAGTTGACGCTCCGTGTTCAATAAAGCATGTTGATACCGTTTATGTATTTTTTAATTATTTTCTGCGATAACTTGATAAGGATTTTGGCCCTTGAACACACAGCAGGCAGAAAACCATTGTTTAATACTCCATTCTCAAAGAATTTTCAAGCATTTCAAGGATGATATACTTCTTCAAAATGAAACCAAGGATCTTAAATGCCAAATTAAAAATGTTTAGACACAGAATAACCCTTCTTTACCTTAAAAAAAATAACTTATTTAACACACTATGTCTCCAACAAATGCTGTCTTATTTATAGTTCCCGAAATGCTTTCTTTCAGGGCAGGAAAGCCTCCCACGGGTCTTCATTTAGACGTACTCAAAGGCGACAAATTAATCCAAAAACTGATGATAGATGAGAAGAAATGCTATTTATTTGGTCGGAATCCTCAGATGAACGATTTCTGCATTGATCATGCTAGCTGTTCTAGAGTACATGCAGCTTTGGTTTACCATAAACATTTGAACAGGTCATTTTTGGTTGATCTTGGTAGCAGTGAGTATTATTTTTTTTTATTGCATGACAGATAAACAACTGTATGATTTATTTATTAATATTATTACTCTGTCCTGATCTGATCCTGTTTGGTTTTGGGTTTATACCACCTACTATTTAGTAATTTATTTATTTATTTATAAATGGAGTATAATTATAAAATGAATGAAAATTATAGAAAAAACTTAGTCAATAAAAAAATATAATTCTAAAAATTTAAACAAATTAAAGAGAATACAAAATAGAAAATAAAAATTGGAAACTATAAGTTGGACTCATGACGAGATAGAAACGCATTTCTGAGAGAAATCAGTGACATGTGGTTTATATCAACTTTTGGAACTGCTTTACACAGTTTGTTGTACTCTTTACAACATCTAGGAATAGGAGAATTCTATCCCAGGTTTGTGCTGTATCGTGGTATGTAGAATGTGTTAGTGATTGGATATCTAGGGAGTTTCAATGGAACGGAATATGAGATTGCTTTAGTTAAGCTGTTACAGTTGAAAGTACCATTACAAATTTTAAAAGAAATGCGAGGTCATGCCTGCAACGGTGTTCTCGAAGAGTTCTCTACTACTATTAGATGTATATTAAACTCATCTATTTTGCAATGAAACAAAATATCCTATTCTACCTCTTCAAATATTGTCAATCAAAAAATTTTTTAGGCCTAATAAAAAATCCCCTCTTGTTAAATAAACTGTTTTATCCTTTTTCGTAAAATAATCTTCATGTATCTTTAAATTCTTTCCATTTGTGTGCTCATTGCTGCAAAGAAACTCTTATATAGATTTTACATACTTTCTTAAATAGAAATTAGAATAGAATTTGTTTTTTATTAATATTCTGTTGCTTTACTATTTAATAATTTGTTCTAGCTCATGGCACATATATTGGTAAGATGCGTTTGGAATCAAACAAACCAACACAACTGCCCATTGATTCTAATTTTCATTTTGGAGCCTCAACTAGAAATTATATCATAAGGTAAGAATGGTATATTGTTATGTTATGTTTTATTCTTCTTCTTTAGCTTAACCTTATCCCATTCAAATGGGATTGGCGCAATGTTTTATTTCTCCATTCATCCCTAAGCATAAGTCCTCTGTCAAGCTGCAATTTTTCATATTCCTGTTCCTGTACCAACCCATTACTGCCCACTGTTGGGCTCAGGTCTCCTCAGAAGAGGGATTAGGCATAGTCCACCACGCTTGCCCAGTGCGGATTGGGGACTTTACATATCTTCACAGTTTTCATATTATCTTCTTTCAATTCAACCATCTCTTAGGCCTTCTTCTCCTCTTTCTCTTCTTTCCTTACTAGAATTACTCAAATAATAGAAAATTATGGTAAGAACCCATTGAGTATGCATGAAACTACTGTAAATGGAAATTTTTAAGCAAATTCAATATTACGAAATCAAAGGTGTTCACTGTACTTTAATTGTCATTATTCTATAGTTCTCTTATTTACTAATCTGAAAAAAAATATTTTCACTAACAAAAAATAATACCATTGCATTTTTAAGAGTGTTAAAAGTTTTTTATGGTATCTCTTAATAGCGGAAAGATTATCCCTTTTTATTTTACTTGTGTATGTGATTAGTAGATACCACTGAATTTAAATAAACAACTGATTCTAGTGATATAATTTATTGTCATTTTTTACAATTACAATAATGTGTGGACGCGAGTGTATGCTATGCTCTTTACCGAACGACTAGGGAGTCGCGCTACGCACTGCACTTATATATATTATATCAGAAGCGCAAGCATGCAATTGCGTCCCTACAGTTTCATGTTTTATAAATGAATGATCTTGTTTGTAAAATCATTCATATTCATTAAATCAATTTGCAAAAAAATATTACTATATGGATCAATTTCATACAACTATTTACTTTCCCATTGATAGAGAACGTCCAACCGGCTCATCGCGTGGTATTATGGAAGATCTACCTAACACTGAAACGGAAGGAGCATTACTCGGTTTACCGGAAACACAGACTGAATTAGATGTAAGTACCTACTGACTGGGTGATTTTCTAACAAAGTTTAATCTTTATTATGGAATGTTGTGAATTTCGGTGTTTAGACATTTGATTGCAAATATTAATTTTTATCTTTACTTTTGTCCCTCACTTCCATAAAATTCTCGATTCCTTTTTTTGATATTATGGATCTTTTTTGCGAATGCGAAAATTTATTACATCCCTGAGCTACACAAATAAATGAATTCAGTAGACTTCATGTAACTGGGGGCCAATTTTTTTTTGACGTATGCATATAGGGGGTATTGCCATAATCGTCATGCTTGGCATGCGGGTTGGCGATCGCTGTATGATGTTATTATACTCAAAGAGCTGCCCAGTCTCCGGAGTGTCCCTTAGTGGAATTAACTATTGGAGGTTGTGATAATGTAATCCTATTTTACGTACAAACCTTTTTAAATGGTCTGTAATCTATAGTAACGTGTTGATGTAAAAGACATAGAAAATAGAACTGTCTGTCACAAAATGGTGTAAAGAGAAAAAGTAAAATAAACATTCTAAAATATATTCTTTCATTAGGTTATGGGCCCAGTATCCCAGATTACTGATAGTGTTGAAAATGTATATATTTTTTGAATAGTTGAATTTTACATAAGTAGTCTTGTTTCTCTAAATTTGTTATAATGTCGGAAGAACACGGCATTAGTGGAATTAAAAAGCTGAAGGGACCTACCGATTATCCTACATGGAAGTTCATGGTCAGAAATTACTTAGAAAACAAAAACTGGTGGAAAGTAATAACCGATGAAAAACTTGATGATGTAGAGTATGCTGCTTCAGATCGAAAGGCACGTACCACGATTTGCTTGTTGTTAGAGCCCGAGTGTTTTACGCACGTTTATAAAGCGAAGACAGCAAAAGAAGCTTGGTACTGTTTGCAAAAAGCATACGAAGATAAAGGTTGGGGTAGACGCATTCAAATTCAGCGTGAGCTTTTTAATAGCAAGCTCGAGAATTTTAATTCTATGCAAAGTTACATTTCTAAGGTGACGTTACTTGCACAACAATTGGAAGATATTGATGCTAAAATCCCTGATGATTGGATCATATCGATATTGCTGGGTGGTTTGAGTCCTGAATACAGTCCCCTTATAATGGCTGTAGATAACAGTGGGCAAGAGATCACGTTGGAGCAAATGAAGATGAAGTTGATGCAAGAAGGTAATAGACAGAGTAAATTGGATACAGACTACGAACAAGCTATGTTTACACGTAAAGGACCGAACGTTGCGAGATCTAATTATAAAACTGACGATCGTAAGCAGAAGTTCAAATTCAAGTGCTTTAAATGCCATAAAGAAGGACACAAGGCATCAGAATGCAAAGAGCTCGTAAAGAAAGCTAATTTATGCTTGAATACTAAGGAAACTGCAAATAAAGATAAGTGGTATCTCGATAGCGGATGCTCAAATCATATGACTAATGATAAAAACAATTTAGTTTCATATACGCCCGTTAAGAGCAACCTGAAAATATCAGTTGCGAATGGAGAAAAACTTTTAGTCAAGGGAAGAGGGAATGCTGAACCTCAAGTCAGCGAAAACGGTAAATTAATTTTGGAAAACGTTTTACATGTTCCCGATTTGTCTATGAATTTAATTTCTGTAAGCGATTTGACCAAGAAGAATTTTTCGATTAATTTTACAAAAGAAGGTTGCACGATTCAAAACGATAACAAAGTCATTGCAAGATGTAAAGAAGTTGATGGAATTTATGAGTTGTCAGAAAAGAAAAATGTGGTAAATATGACATTGTCAAAACAAAATGTAAATATTTCAAACTTATGGCATAAGAGACTTTGCCATTTAAATAAAAATTATATGTCTTTGTTAAAAAACATGGTAACGGGTATAGAATTTAAAAACACAGATATATGTGAACCGTGCGTGCCATGCATAGAAGGGAAGACATATAAGAGCCCTTTTAAAAACAAAGGTACCAGAGCAAATGTAGTCTTGGAACTGGTACACAGTGATATTTGTGGACCGATAGAGGAGCCGTCCTTTGGTGGTTCGAGATATATTTTACTTTTTATAGATGATTTTACTAGAAAAACTCATGTTTATTTTTTGAAAAATAAAAATGAAACTTTTTACAAGTTCCGTGAATATAAGGCGGAAGTTGAGAACGAGACCGGTAAACGTATTAAATGTCTGAGGTCTGATAATGGTGGAGAATACTGTAACGCAAAATTGAAAACATTTTTGAAATCTGCAGGAATAAAACACCAGACTAGTGTGCCATATACACCGGAACAGAATTCTGTCGCTGAGAGAGCTAATAGGACAATAATTGAAAAAGCCAGAACGTTGTTGTCAGAAGCAAATTTAAGTAAGAGGTATTGGGCTGAAGCTGTAAATACTGTTGTATACCTAAAGAATAGAAGTCCAACAAAAGCATTGAATAATGGAGTGCCTGAAAAACTTTGGACAGGAAAAGAAGTAGATGTTAGTCATCTGAAAATATTTGGTTGTATATGTTATCGTCTTTTACCAAAACAAAAAAGACAGAAAATGGATATGAAGACCGAACTGATGATTTTTATTGGATATCCAAATAATCAGAAGGGTTATCGTCTGATGAATCCTAAGACAGGTGAAGTGACGACGGCGAGAGATGTGAAATTTTTAGAAAATGTTTTTCTCGCAAAAGATGATGTAAAAGAGTCATCGGAGGTTGTTATGAATTTAAATTCAGAGCCTGATCAGCCTAATGTACTTGGTATATGCGAGGATGTGCCTGATGTATTGGAAACTCATGACGAGGTGTGTGGTGATGCTGTCAATGAGAACCAAGAGTTGGTACATGAACCTGAACAAGTATCTGAGGACAACTTTACTGACACAGAAGAAATACGAACCGATGTATTAGAGAGGAGGTATCCATTAAGAGAAAGAAAACAGGTTGATAGATATGGTTGCTATGTTATGCAGAGTAGCAATGATGGTGATCCATTGACCATAGAGGAAGCTTTGGCAAGACCAGACTCTGAATTATGGAAAAAGGCTATAAACGAAGAGTTAATGTCTTTGAAAGAGAATGAGACATGGTCTTTGGTTAACTTACCAGCCGACAAAAGGCCAATACAGTCGAAATGGGTATTTAAAATTAAAAAGGACAGTGATGGTAAGATAACGAAGTATAAAGCTAGATTAGTAGCGAAAGGATATACGCAGGTTAGTGGAATAGACTATACCGAGACATATTCTCCAGTAGTAAGAAACTCTATTTTACGTTTATTGTTATCTTTGGCTGTCGAGTATGATTGGTTTATTGATCAATGGGATGTCACAACTGCATTCTTGTATGGTAGAATTAAGGAAGACATTTATATGCTTCAACCAAAAGGGGCAGTTGTAAAAGGCAAAGAAAAAATGGTCTGTAAATTGCAACGATCACTATATGGCTTGAAACAAGCTTCGAACGCTTGGTTTAAAGAGTTAGATAATGAGATGTTAAATTTAGGCTATATGCAATCAAAAATAGAACCTTGTTTGTACCAAAAGCAGCTTAAAAATAACAAAAAGTTAATAGTTGTAATTTACGTCGATGATATTTTTGTATTTGGAAATTGTGAATTGGAAAAGCAAAGGTTAATGCAAGGCTTGCTTCAAAAATTTAAATTGAAAGATTTAGGTGCGGCTAGACATGTTTTAGGCATGAGATTGAGGCGAGATAATGGTGTTATTTATCTCGATCAAGAGCAGTTCATTCTTGACACATTAATTAACTTTAACATGAATGATGCCAAACCAGTTATAACTCCAATGGAAGTAGGTATGAAGTTGGAGAAGTCGAACAATTCTCAATGTAATCTGCCGTATCAAAGTTTAATAGGTAGTTTAAATTACTTAGCGTGTAACACACGACCTGACATAGCACACGCAGTTAGTGTACTTTCACAGTTTAATTCATGTTATGATGAAATTCATTTTAAATGCGCTAAGAGGGTCTTAAGGTATTTAAAGGGTACGTCTGATATGTGTCTTACGTTTAAGAAATCAGGAAACTTGGACTTACGTGGCTATGCAGATGCAGATTGGGGTGGGGCATTAGATCGAAAATCTTTCACGGGATTAGTTTTCAAATTAGGAAAAAATATCATTTCCTGGGAGAGTAGGAAACAATCAACTGTTTCGTTGAGTTCTACAGAGGCAGAATATGTAGGACTAAGTCAAGCTTCAAAAGAAGCACTTTACTTGCATAGTTTGCTAAACAGTTTGATTTCTATGACAAGTAAAGCGGTAGTCATATTTAATGACAATCAGTCGGCACATAAAATTGCAGCCAATAAAATGATGCACAATAGAACAAAGCATATCGATATTAAATATCATTTTATTAGGGAATGTGTACTAGAGAATAAGGTAGAGATTCGGTACATGTCAACCGATAAAATGATAGCAGACATCTTAACTAAGAGTGTTAGTGGCCAGAAATTAAAAAGCTTTTTGAAAGATCTATCATTATCAAATTATTCTATTAAGAGGGCGGATTAGTCAAGATGTTGCGTCTATTGTTATTTTATTTTATATCGATGTTTTTGAGATGTAATAGAATAATTTTGATTGATATTATTTGTTCTAGATATTAATTGTATAAAACATGCATTATTCATTTGTTTGTTGATACTGTATAATTTTAAAGTTGTACAGTGAGACACAAAAGTGTTTAATTATTTAATGTTATGTGAAATTGTCTGCACGTAAATAGATTAAGAGGGCGTATTGGAGGTTGTGATAATGTAATCCTATTTTACGTACAAACCTTTTTAAATGGTCTGTAATCTATAGTAACGTGTTGATGTAAAAGACATAGAAAATAGAACTGTCTGTCACAAAATGGTGTAAAGAGAAAAAGTAAAATAAACATTCTAAAATATATTCTTTCATTATTAACGACATCCAGACGACAAGGTGGGCTGGTGCTATTCTAAGCCGGCACCACACGGCAAATTCGCATCACGGAGATTGCGGGACATCACTGGATGCAGATAGTGCAGGACCGGTCGTTGTGGCGAGGTTTGGGGGAAGCCGGTGTCCAGCAGTGGACGTCTATAGGCCGATGATGATGAGTAGACTTCAAATGTACATTTGGACGTTCAGTCTGATCATACGAATGCAACATAATAGTGGTGCCATCAGAAATACAAGTGGCGCCATCTATTGACGATAATTGAACCAATTTTTTTTAATGTAGGCTGTTCTGTATCTGTTATAACCCATTACTGCCCACTACTGGGCTCTATTCTCCTCTGTTCTGTGGATAGAGGACTTCAGATATCATAGAAGGATTTTTAGAATCCTCTTCCGATATGCAGGTATCCTCATGATGTTTTCCTTCACCGTTTTCAGTCAGTAGTTTGTAATTTGTAGCCTGTTCTATTAGTATTTTACATAATTTGTATGTTGTTCAACAGAATTTAACAGAATTCAACACTGCACACAACAGGCGAATATCGATGCTCGGAATATCAACCGAAGACGGTGCAGAGGTTATAAAGGTATAACTTTTAACTTTTCAACAAAAGTAGTTTTTAAGTTGTATAAAGTTTTGGAACGAAGTTCCTTATCGCGCGTTATCGAAAGGGGGCTAGACGGAAATTCTTATGAAAAAGTTGTCACGACACTTTTTTTGTTTTATATGATTAATGCTAGATGGCGCTGTGATCAAAATATTTTATTTATTTTTATTTTTTATATGTGACCAAAATATTTTATTTAAGTTATAATAGTTAGTTAGTTTAAAACGTCTGTCTCTCTTTCTCTTTCTATAAGAGAGACTTAAAAAAATATTTTTTTTAAAGGAGGGAATTGCCCCTCACTAATTAATCGAAAGGAACTTCGTTCCATCCGGGTGTCCTTTGACACCTCTCAAGTTTTTTTTTCTAGAATAATGCTTGCGAAAGTCCTTGAAGGTAGGCTGTAGCTAGCAGCCCCGCAGTGTCCCCCTAATAGTGCAGAGATCCATGAACAATGGGAACTGTTTACGATCAGGTGGACTATTAACTTACAAGGCAACAAAAAAAAAATTGAAGAATGTAACATTTACTAGCTTACAGCCCACCTGATCATTCTAAACAATACTGCAATGTTTTTTTTTAAGTAAAAAAAACTTGAGAGGTGTCAAGGGACACCCGGATGGAACGAAGTTCCTTTCGATTAATTAGTGAGGGAATTGTAATTTTTTTTTTTAACTTATAATAATTAGTTAGTTTAAAATGTAAATAAAATATTTTGATCACAGCGCCATCTAGCATTAATCATATAAAACAAAATAAGGAATTGTTTTAAAAGATTTTAATCACAACGCCATCTAGCGATAATCATCTAAAACAAAAAAAGTGTCGTGACAACTTTTTCATAAGAATTTCCGTCTAGCCCCCTTTCGATAACGCGCAATAAGGAACTTCCTTCCAATATAATTTTGATAAGCATTGCAGAGGTTCATAAGCGACGGTGATCTCTTACTATCATATTGTATGCCGTAACCTAAACCTAGTTTACCTATTTTGCAAAAAAAATATCTTCACCAATACCTATATAAATATTTTCAATTTATTGTACTGTAATGTAAGAATGATAATTGTTTTTTTTTTGTGTTTAATTTTGTACCTGTATGATCAAATTGTTTTCATTTCTTTTTAATCTTCTTTTTCTATAGTTTTGTTATATACATTTACAATACTGTCTTCGTTTAATTCGTGAATGCTATGCTTACCTATTATTAGTATATTTACACTGTTATTTGAATTATTGAATGTTTAAACTGTAATTGATGTCTGTAATTATACTGTTGGTTGGCTTTATATATTAAATAAATAAGAAATATAATTTTAAAGTTGTAGTGATAATCTTTACCTCACTCAAAAACTGTTTTCTTTTTTCAAAGCTCTACTCAACTAAATTTCAATATTTCAGCCAGTTGCAGGCACAAAGCGATCTGCCTCAATGCCGGCCGGTGTAACAAAGAAACAGAAAAGAAACGTTTCATTCAACGAAGAAGTTGATATAATAAATCCTGAAGACATTGATCCATCAATAGGAAGGTTCAGGAATTTAGTTAAATCGACCATCGTACCGAATCCTAACGCTGTGCCTAAGAAACTGAAACTACAGAATGCTGATGAAAGTAAGTATAAACAAGAATTTATAATGGGGTGGGTCAAAACGCATCTTCGAGAATTTTCTATGATATCTATGGTTCCTAAACATCAAATGTCATTCATAGATGGCACAAGTAAACTACCGCCAATTTTGGCTAGTTTTGGGGGTAAAAATTTGCCTGGAGGGCTCAAAAAAAACCCAAAATTGACAATAAGACCTTGCTTTATGTTCTATTTCTCTAATTTTAATTATTTTGACTGATTTCCGAAAAGGAAGGATGTTATTAAATTTACTTTTTTTAAATATTTTTGCATAACTTTAGGTTATAGAAGTTGGTCGTTTTCATTTTGATATTCCCAAATTTGTCGACGTATTGGACAAATTGAATTCTAAAGAGATGACGATATAATATGGATAATTTCGCAGGTCATCATCACTACTCGTTGAGATTGCAAGAGATATCTCGCGGTAGTAACTTATACTCAGATTTACCAGCGCCTAGCTCTCATCTCAGTTTAATAGGGGCACGGTAAGAATTATTATATCTACTTAATTTATATCTGTCACCGGATAAAAACAAGAATAGTAATTTCCTAGGAAATTTATAAAAATTAGGATTCCAAACGATAGATAAAAAAACTTGAGAGGTGTCAAGGGACACCCGAATAGAACGAAGTTCCTTTCGATTAAAAGATATCTTAAATTTTTGTTTTCTAACGTAACGCGCGATAAGGAACGTGTTTTAAAAGATTTTGATCACAGCGCCATCACAACTTTTCGTAAGATTTTTTTTCCGTCTAGGCCCCTTTCGATAACGCGCGATAAGGAACTTCGTTCCAATTATATTATTTTTGATCACACTTTCTCAAATTTATAATTTTACGACATCTTCAAGTATAATTCTAAACTAACGGAAGTCTAGTCGTAAAATTTTAAACATATTTTTTAATTTTCTTTTTGGAATTTTCTTCTTTTTCCTAGGAAAAATATAAATTTAAGTGTCTTATTGTTTTTGGTGACATAACCATTCATTTCATAATTTATTTGAATAGCAACAACATACTTTAAATCTACGTAAACTCTGTTTTTGGAACGAAGTTCCTTATCGCGCGTTGTGAAAGGGGGCTATACGGAAAAAAATCTTACGAAAAGTTGTCACGACACTTTTTTAGTTGTCACGACACTTATTTTGTTTTAGATGATTATCGCTAGATGGCGCTGTGATCAAATTCTTTTAAAACACGTTCCTTATCGCGCGTTACGTTATGAAAAAAAATATAAGATATCTTTTAATCGAAAGGAACTTCGTTCTATTCAGGTGTCCCATGACACCTCTCAAGTTTTTTATTGTAATGTGGATACTGCCCTTCGACATACAAATGTTGTATCTATATTGCCTACCACCGCTTTTAATTATATATTTTTTTAATTATCATTAACAAATTAAGTGTTATTTTTTTTTATCTGTAGTTTGGGTCTTTCGTTACCAAATCCTGCGCCGGAAGTGGAAATGGAAGGTCCGGAACCGTTTATGTTACACGCGCCAATACCGAGCGTCGGTGAGTACAATATGTTGCGGATTCAAACTATCAAGATTGATATTTATTTAAATTCGGTTTGCGATTAATATTAATTTATTTTATAATTTTACATTTTTACACTTTTTTCGTTTTTGGCGGCAATTTTCGCTCCTCTTTTTTCATGGCAACGGCAACACACCCGTTATGCCAAATACAACTAAATAGGTTGTATATCTAATAAACATGCTCCAACACAATATTATACTTTTAAATTAGTTTTTCTTTATTAAATGCTAGTAGAAAAACTGTATTTAATCAGGAATTCGATATGTATTTATAGAATTATAATTTTGCTAAAGAGAAATTCATGTTTGTTTTAAAAGTGACCTCTCACAGATATATGTAGAAATGCAAATTTCGAGTAATGTTAGACCAATGCGTTTTAAATATTTAAAGTTGGCACTAATTGCTAGGGGTGTGCGAATATCGTTCGAATCGAATCGAATATTAATATTCGAATCAAATAATTCGAATAGTATCGAATTTGCCTACGACGATGCATCGGAAATAGAACAAGAATTTGTATTTTGTAGATAATATCTTTAATGGGCTAGATGTCTACAAAATAGTCGTAAATGTCGTAATCGTCGTAGTCAAATTCGATACTATTCGAAATTCGACGAATATTCGAAACTTTTCGAATCGAATTTCAATATTCGATTCGGAACGAATAATTCGTGAGTTCGAATTATTCGCACACCCCTATTAATTGCCCTACGCCCCTAATTATCATTTAACGACATAAATGGTAGACCACGGCAGCTTTGTGACACAGACGAAGTTCGCTCAAGTCTACCAAATCAAATGTAATTAATATTTTTAACATTTATTTTTGTTTGTTTTAGTACCAGAAGAGCCAGGTCCTTCAGCGGGGCCGCGTAAAAAGAAATACGCGAAGGAAGCGTGGCCGGGACGGAAACCTAGTCTCATACCGGGAGTATGAAAACAACTGTAATACTGAACGTTACTGGTTCAGTGTTTAATGGACTTTAAATATATATAATATCTTCATTTTATTGCAGTTTCAATATGGTGTTTTTAATCGATTTTAGAATGTCGATTATAATCGATTAATTTTGGATATCGATTTCAATTATGTGTTATAGTGTCGTCTTACGTACTTGGGTTGATTTGTTTTAATTTTTTTTAATACTTTCATTTTTGAAAATAATGGTTACAAATAGGTACTGTGTGTGCACCTATAAAATTCTAAAGGAAACGGAAATTTCAACCACAAAACATATCCCAAGTATTTTTAAGAGTCTAAATTGATGCAAAATATTGCATTAATTTTTAACTGGAAGTATATTTTGGATACTAATATTTTAAATATCGATCATACTCTAATAAAAAAAAACTTGAGAGGTGTCATGGGACACCAGAATAGAACGAAGTTACTTTCGGTTAAAAGATATCTTATATTTATTTTTCCTAACGTAACGCGCGATAAGGAACGTGTTTTAAAAGATTTTGATCACAGCGCCATCTAGCGATAATCATCTAAAACAAAAAAGTGTCGTGACAACTTTTCGTAAGATTTTTTTCCATCTAGCCCCCTTTCACAACGCGCGAGTAACTTCGTTCCAATACTTTCTTAGCAACAAATTCAGGTAGAATTGTGCGTTCATAAAACGATTTTCTTTATTTTTTTATTGTAATAGTTACTGTGGCATAACAATTAAAAGTCCTGTATGGGTAGGTGATAGATAACGGCTCCTCATTGCCCTGGCATTGCAGAGGTCCATGAACGACGGTGACCGCTTACCATCAAATGGGTCTCTTTATCTTGCACTAAAAAAAAGGTTCTTACCACGATTATTTTTAATTGAGAGGTCCAGTGGTACCGACAAACGAGAAAGAGGGTAGACAGATTTGTCTGCTCTTAAATGACCTACCCGCAGTTCCTCAGTCTTCCCGTGATCATGGCGCTTGAAACAGTGCTGAAATATCGGGACCTCTCAATTAAAAATAATCGTGGTAAGAACCCGTTTCGTAATAGTGTAAGTGATGTTGATAACCGCGAGTGTTTAAAGAAATTTATTAAAAAAAAGATCATTTCGATTGCATTTTAACGTAATATCAATAAAAGTTCCTTTGTATACAAAATTATTGACCTGAAAATTTGTGAATGTCCAAAATTGTTCGAAATTTTTCTACAATTTTCTACCAAGTGTACATAGTGAGTATGTATGGATTATGAGAAAAAATTGAGGAATGAAGTGTTTAGAAATAAGTTGTAAGTTTAGTCAAGGTAAATGAAATTGAATAAAATTTTGTTAATAAAAATGTGTTTTTTTACTGAAGAATTTTCTTTTCTTTTTTAAGTTGTAGGAAATCACCGGAAACCCGGTGTGTGGGAGTTAAACCGCACTAAAACCCCCAACCGCTCACACTCAGCGTCCGAACCCCGACTGAGGCCAGAACCCAACACGGGGTTTGGAGGGACGGCGCGACGCGTTACGCGCTCGGCACTCTTTCCCGTCGCGCCATCCCTTCACTGAAGACTTAAAAGGATTATTTTTAATACTTTTGCTCAAATTGTACTTTGATCTGCTGGTAAAGATTATAGATATAAGTCATCATGGACGGTAGTTAGGCAAAAAGAGAATGAAAAAAAATCAGGATGAAAGCTAAGATAGAACTGACATCGCAACATTCCTGATAGGACCTACAGAGTACTGAGTAAGTCATGCTAAAGAGCTCATTTGTCTATTCATAGTAAAGTGGTTATACACTACTTGAAAACCTACTAGTCTTTAATAATCGTCTCTTATTAAACATTCTATTACACATTTTTTTTTATTGCCATGTAGGCAGATGAGCCAACGGGCTGTCTACAGGGTGGAAATTTTGGATGCCCCTCCGGATTTTACTGAATTTTACTTTCATGTATTTTCAACGGGTTCTTACCATGATATTTAATTGATTGAGTTGTCTCGATATTTCAACGTTGTTGCAAACGTCATGATCACGAGAAGACTGGATACTGCGGGTCGATTTAAGAGCAAACTAATCGCTTTTTTTTTTGTAAAATTGTAAAAACGTCTGTGCAAGAAAGCCTGTGAAAGATTGCACAAAGTGGGAATGAGTTGCTCGCCAAGGTCATTACATTATCGTAATCGTTTTTAATTACGTAAATTAATTAATAATACTTTAAAAAAATGCTCATTATACAAAAAAAGACATGCCCGCTGAGTTTCTTGCCAGTTCTTCTCAGGACGGTGGCTATAATTATTATTTTTTGTGTCCGAACTGGTAGTTTTTAACTTAACTTTTTTTTTTAAAGTAGCTTTTAACTTTTGCGGTCAACAAGAATGAGTACGTCATCAATGTTGAAAATAAAGTAGTACATTTCAATTCCACCCTGTGTATTCTAAGTAGGTACATACTCGTATTAGTCTCATACCGTAAAGTGTTCCTGAGTTTAAATGTAGCTGCCAAACAAATTAGAAAAGCGATCCCGTGAGAATTCCAATTTCACTTGTTGACGGTAGCTTAATAACAGTTTACTCTGAATTTTAAGCTTTATATTTTTCTTTTATTTACCAATATTATATGTATTGATTTCTAGTTTAAAGGTAGGTTAGTAAACTATTCACGGGGGCGGCGCGACGGGAAAGTGTGCCGAGAGCGTAACGCGTCCCGTCGTCCCTCAAAACCCCGTGCTGGGTTCTGGCCTCAGCCGGGGTTCGGACGCTGAGTACGGTGATGACGACCAACAAAAAAAAATGTAAACTATCCACATGTCTATTTGACTGAATGTCAAATTTCACTAGGTGGCACGACGGAGATTAGCATTAGGAAATAAACTACATTTCGGTGCAGTTTCCAGTTGAGTGATTTTAATAATATTCTCGTATTCCTTATTAATTCTATCTTCTATTAATTATCAATACATAGTATAAAACAAAGTCGCTTTCGCTGTATGTCTGTATGTATGCTTAGATCTTTAAAACTACGCAACGGATTTTGATGCGGTTTTTTTAATAGATAGAGTGATTCTTAAGGAAGGTTTGTATGTATAATAAATGCATAATATAGTAGAGAAACACTGATAAATTTAAAGGTTTCTAATGTGATGTCGAAATAAGCACGTTTTTTTGCGCTTATATTGCAAACGCTGGCTGAACCCTACGAGATAGACCAAAATAATGTACTACAGTATTGTTCACCTTAAAAAGTTCAACAAAAAAGTCCGCGATGGTATATGTCTATCTCTTAGGGATAACCCAGCAGAACAATTTTTATTCTTTACTAAAAAATGGTTATTTACGAAGTGATTTTAAACAATACAGCATTAATCCTTATCCAATTAAGTACCTTAAATAAATTGTGCATTTATTATAGATCAATATGCTTTTTACAGCATGTAATTTAAGTGAATATTACCGAAGATATTACAAATTTAAAATGCAGGGTCGTAGTTGTTTGTGCCGGGCGGCGCGTGCCTATATAGGCTACAATTTTTGAACCCCTTTGTAACGCAGACGAAGTTGCGCGGGTCATCTAGTTATATATATACGAGGACAAAATATCATTAATAATTTGAAACCTTCCATCAATACGACCGCAACGCTTCTAACTTTCGTCCTATCTAATACTGTAACTAAACGTTTCAACTGGCAAGAAAACTTTGATCTCTGCGGTTAAACTTTAATCCGGTCCAACTAACCTATAACAATAAAAACGTTTAACAATTCAAATCGCTTGAACACCCGGTTAAACAAGTTCTCCCTTGTGTTCCAACTGCTTCAGAAAACAGAGAAATTACGCCTACATTAAAGCCGTTACAACCTAAGGATTCCTTTCCCCGGCGATTTCCATAATTTTCCCTCAGTAGCCGGCCGTATCTCGCAGAGGACGGACGTGTGTTAAACACCCGAGAAAATAATAAAATTTTGTGTATCATTTAAGATCAGTTTATGTGTGAAAGATTAGTGATATCAGTGTTTGGGCCGCAGAAGAAGATTTCGTTTTCCTCCGGTGAGTTTACCACAATCGATCTCAGTAAATTATGTTATTCAAATTCGAACCTGTTGCTTGGATATTCGGGGATGGTTAAATGGATTTCGTACGTCGATACTTTGATATTAAAATACGTTTAAAAATAACTGTATCGTAAATACTTCGTTAAAGATTGTATTTAATAAAAATATCAGGTTTTGAAAGGTCTGATTGGATTTAGAAGTGATGTAGTTATTGATCGTCCGTTTTGTTTTACATCTCCTATTACGCCTAATTTATCACAGTAATTTATAAATTCTGTAGCCGTTCTGTTTGTAATTAAAGGGAGGGTAGATCGGTCGTCAATAGAACGGTAGATACAATTCAATAAAGAAGAAATTAAAATGAAAACGCGGCATTTACACTGAAATTGTCAGAAATTAAAGCTTAAATTAAAATATTTTATTTAGTAGCTACTTCAGATTTTAAAAGCAAGTTAAGGTTTTCCAATAAACTACTAGAATTTTCATTACAATCAGATTAAAATGTGAAGAGGATATTTTGATAGAGTTAAAATTATTTAATAACACAGTAGAATACTTTACAATAATAAGTTATTAGCATATTGCATGATTGACAGTTGCTCCTATCTCGCACCATATTATTGTCCGACATAATTCTAAAATCTTTACTGGGTATTTTTTATGTTCGGAGAGTTTTATCCTTAAAATAATTTTTGTAAGGGTTTATCGATATCCCACCCGGTGGTCCCGCCTTGTCGTGGCGGTGGGCTGGAGCGTGCACCCTCGCACACCGCAAGGTGTTTAACTGGCAAGGGGGTGCCGCGACTAAGAGGACCACACGGAGCTCCTCTCCCCACACCGCTTGTTAAGCAAGCGGTGCCCTCGGGGACGGGGAGGGTGGCTAGTGGGCCACCGGAGGAGGACGCCGAACCGCAGGCGGCGGGTAACCTGCACCCGGGCTATCGCGAGCCTTGGGGGACTAAATCCCCCCCAGAAAAAGCGACCGCACCACCTTGGGTAAGTGGTGTGAGTAATCACCCAAAAACCAAAATCGTAATGGAAAGTCGGACTAAAGAGCATGCCTTGCCGGACGATCCGGCCCCAGGCACCCGGCGCCCGCGGGTATCCGGGCCCGCGGGTGTGAAGATGCCCACCGATGCCCACGTAGGGGTAGGCGACCAGGCCCCTACGATGGATGTAGACCCTGGAAGGCACTCGCAGGTAGCCGGGCCTGCGAGTGGCAACGAAACCGATGCCCGGGCCCAAATCGTCCCGTTCTCTTGGGCGGACGAGATGGGCTCGGAGGCGGAAGAGGGCAAGGATGCGGGACCAGAGCCGACATCGCTGGCGAGTACCAGCGCGAGCGATGTCGACTCTGGAGAGCAATTCAACGCAGAGAGGATCCTTCGCAAAAGGAAGTCCTTTACGCGGAGGACCTCGGGGGGCGACTCGTCCTCTCGCGGTGAGGGGCCGCAGAGACGCTCGGGGAGGCTGGCCGCCAAGAGTGGCGGCGCCGGGCCCGGCCAAGGCTCCTCGCCTCGGCCGGCTCGGAAGGAGCTCGACGAGCATACGGCCGTCCTCGAGAGCCTGGGGCGCAGGGCGCTTTATGCGTCCAGCCGGGCCTCGGGGAAAGGGGCCAGGGAGGAAGGGCAGAGGTTGCGAGCGATCGCCTCCGATGCCCGCAAACTGGTGCCGGTGTTCTCGGCAGCCATCAGCCGAGCATCGGCGCTGGAAGCGGAGGCCGAGCGGTCTCGTAAAGAGAACGCTCGGCAAACGGAGGAGATCGCCGCCCTCAAAGTGAGGCTGGCGGCGTTGGAGCGGAAGGGGCCATCGCGCTCGTTCCGTAGGGAGCGGCGCACGCCCACACCAGGCCCTAGCCCGGGGGATGCGGCAGCGCATCGGTCCCCAACCGCTCCAACGAGTGACAAACAGCCAGCCTTGCCCTCTCCCGAGGAGGCGGCAGGGCCCAGGCGCCACCCTTCGCCCCGCTCGAGGGCGGAGATCCGGGAGGCGACCGAGCTGGAGGGGCGCATCAGGCGGGAACTGATGGAGGAGTTCGGCAAGGAGATTGCCGAACTCAGGGCAGAAGTCGCTGCCCTGCGTGGTGCTGCGTCGGCTGCGGCTGCACCTGCAGTCGCAGACGCGGCGCCACCCTCCACCACCCCGTCTGGTCCCACCACTCGGCGGTCGGCTCGTCGGCCCCCCGCAGGGCCAACTCCGGCCCCAAAGAAGGGACGCGGTGCTGGCGCGGCGGTTGCCCCAGCACCGAAGCCCCGTCCGCTGCCGCCAGCGCCGTCCAATATGGACGACGCCTGGACTGAGGTAGTGCGGCGGGGCAATAAAAGGGCCAGGGTGTCGGCCCCTCCGGTGGCGGCGTAGGCCTCACCACCTGGAGGGGTCACAGCCCCCCCACAGACAAAGACGCGGGCGGTGGCGGAGGCTCCCCAGAGGGGTCGAGCGCCTGCCACCCCCACCAACCGGACTGCGACGCGGGCGGTGGCGGAAGCTCCCCAGAGGGGTAGAGCACCCGCCACCCCCACCAACCGGACTGCGACTGTGGCGGCCGTGGCTGCTCCCCGGGAGGGTCGAGCACCGGCCGCCAAGAAGAAGAAAAAGCAAAAACCCAAGAAGAAGGGCCCGCGCGCGCCTAAGTCGGCGGCAGTGGTGGTCACACTGCTGCCAGCCGGCGAGGAAAAGGGCATGACGTACCCGAACGTCATGGCCCAGGCGCGCGCGGCGATTGACCTCGGGGAGATAGGAGCGGGGGAGGGCCTCCGCTTCCGGACGACCGCCAACGGGGCTCGTCTGCTTGAGTGTCCCGGTGCCGATAGCTCCGGCATCGCGGACCTCCTGATGGCGGGTCTCCGGGCGGTCTGGCCGGAGGAGGTGGTGCGCGTCCACAGGCCGGTAAAGATGGCGGAGATTAGAATTACCGGCCTGGACGATTGCGCCACAAAAGAGGAGGTGGCAGCGGCTATCGCTGCCCAGGGGAAATGTGCCCCGGAGAACGTAGTCGTGGGCGAGCTTCGCCCCGGCTACTCCGGGGCCAGATCTGCGTGGGCGCGATGCCCCGTGGAGACGGCCACCTCCTTGGCCACTCCCCCGCCGGGACGACCGGCTGGACAACCTGGCAGGTTGCGCGTGGGCTGGATAGCGGCCCACGTGCGCCTGCTAGAGTCGCGCGCCTGGCGGTGCCTCCGGTGCTTCGGCACCGGACACAGCATCGCCAGGTGTACGAGTACGGTTGACCGCAGGGAACTTTGCTTCCGCTGCGGTCAACCGGGACACAAGGCGGCCATGTGCTCGGCCGCACCGCACTGCGCTTTGTGCGCGGCGGCCGGGCGCAAGGCTGATCACCGGGCGGGGGGCAAGGCTTGCTCCCCGTCCGGCTCCAACACGGAGCGCAACAGGCGCCGCAAGCAGAAGCGGCGCCTGAAGAAGAAGTCGGCCGGAGGAGCACCGGCCGGCGTTTCGGCCCCCGCTGTGGCGTCACAGACGCCCGATAGCGGGGGCGATGGAGGAAGGGAGGAGGCGATGGAGGTGGTTCGATCTTAATGGACCACACCCTTCGCCTCCTCCAAGGTAACTTGAACCACTCCGCCAGGGCTCAGGACATGTTGCTCCAGAGCATGGCGGAGTGGTCAATTGACGTTGCCGTGGTCGCCGAGCCGTACTTCGTTCCCCCAGCCGACGATTGTTGGTTCGGGGACGATTGCGGCTTGGCGGCCATACATATCAGGAGGGCCGCGGCGATCCCGCCCTTGGTAATGGTGGCCAAGGGTTCTGGGTTCGTCGCGGTTTCGGTGTTAGATACCGTCGTGATCGGGGCGTACTTCTCTCCGAGCCGGCCTACCGTCGAGTTTGAGCAGTTCCTGGACGGGCTCGAGGCGATTACTCACCGCCTCGCCCCCCGTCCAGTGATACTCGCGGGGGACCTCAATGCGAAATCCGTCGCTTGGGGCTCCCCCCGCTCTACAATTCGCGGTAGGCTGCTGGAGGAGTGGGCGGTCGCGACTGGCCTCTGTTTACTCAACAGGGGTTCGGTCGCGACCTGCGTGCGATGGCAGGGCGAGTCCATCGTGGACGTAACGTTCGCGAGCTCTGCCATCACGGATCGCATCCGTGGCTGGAGAGTGTTGGTGGGGGCGGAATCGCTGTCAGATCACCGTTATATCAGGTTCGATCTTTCCGTCCCCACGCCGGCTGCGGACGCCCGCGGGAGTACGACCCGGTCATTCCCCAGGTGGGCATTGAAGCTCCTGAACAAGGAGCTCTTGATGGAAGCCTCTACGGTGGCGGCGTGGACGCCCATGCGTCCACACCCAGTAGACGTGGAGGCCGAGGCGCTCTGGCTCCGGGACGCGATGCGTCGCATTAGCGACGCTTCGATGCCCCGGGTCGGCCCTTGGTCTCCCACGAGGTCGACGTACTGGTGGTCGCCCGAGATAGCGCAGTTGAGAACTGTATGCGTCCGGGCGAGGCGCCAGTGCGCTCGGCACCGCCGTCGCCGCCTTCCGCGTAGCAACGACCCCGTTGCATTCGCGGAGGAGGAGGCCCGGCTGCATGGCTTGTACAAGGAGGCGAGGGGAGCCATGCGGCTGGCCATCAAGATGGCCAAGGAGCAGCACACGGAGCGCCTTTTAGAGACGCTCGATGACGACCCTTGGGGGCGCCCATACAAGATGGTGCGCCCCCCATAACCGAGCGTCTACCGCCTCAGCAGCTGCGGGACATTGTCGCGACATTGTTCCCGCAGGAGCAGGAGGGATTTATCCCCCCTGCTATGGGTGAGCCGCCGGAGGATACTGGCGGCGAGGCCCCTGCTGAGGTTCCCCACATCACCGGGGAGGAGCTTCGTGTGGCCGTAGTCAGGATGAGTGCTAAAGACACGGCACCCGGCCCGGATGGCATCCATGGCCGGGTCCTGGCCTTGGCCCTCAATGCCCTAGGGGACCGACTCTTGAGGCTTTACGATTCTTGCCTCGAGTCGGGACGGTTTCCCTCGCTGTGGCGAGAGGGTAGACTCGTCCTTCTCAGGAAGGAGGGGCGCCCGGCGGATACAGCCGCCGGTTACCGTCCTATCGTGCTGCTGGACGAGGTGGGCAAATTGCTGGAACGCATTCTGGCTGCCCGCATCGTCCAGCACCTGGTCGGGGTGGGACCCGACCTGTCGGCGGAGCAGTACGGCTTCAGAGAGGGCCGCTCAACCGTGGACGCGATCCTTCGCGTGCGGGCCCTCTCAAATGAAGCCGTATCACAGGGCGGGGTGGCCTTGGCGGTGTCGCTTGACATCGCCAATGCATTCAACACCTTGCCCTGGTCCGTGATAGGGGGGGCACTCGAGAGGCATGGAGTTCCCCCCTACCTCCGCCGGCTGGTCGGCTCCTACTTGGAGGCCAGGTCGGTAGTATGCACCGGGCACGATGGGACCGTTTACCGGTTTCCGGTCGTATGCGGGGTTCCTCAGGGGTCGGTCCTCGGACCTCTCCTTTGGAATGTCGGGTACGACTGGGTGCTGAGAGGCGCCCTGACCCCGGGCCTGAGCGTGATTTGTTACGCTGACGACACGCTCGTCATGGCCCGGGGTCAAGACTTCAGAGAGGCTACCCATCTCGCCACAGCGGGGGTGGCCCTCGTCGTCGGTCGTATTAGGAGATTGGGCCTCGCGGTGGCGCTCAATAAATCCCAGGCCCTGTGGTTCCACAGGGCTGGGGTGACGCCACCTGCAGGGGCCCAAATTGTGGTTGGAGGCGTCCCAATAGAGGTCGGGGTGCGATTGAAGTACCTCGGCCTCATACTGGACAGCCGTTGGACCTTCCGGGCCCACTTTATGGAGCTCGTCCCCCGACTGATGAGGACGGCCGGCGCTCTGAGCCGGCTGCTTCCGAATCTCGGGGGACCAAACCGTGCCGTGCGCCGCCTCTACGCGGGGGTGGTGCGTTCGATGGCCCTGTACGGCGCGCCCGTTTGGGCCGGACCAGGAAACCGGACAACAACCGTTGTCCGGCGCCTGTACCGGCCGCAGCGCGTCGTAGCTATCAGGGTCATCCGCGGATACCGCACCGTCTCCTTTGAGGCGGCGTGCGTGCTGGCTGGGACGCCACCTTGGGACCTGGAGGCGGAGGCGCTCGCCGACGACTATCGTTGGCGCTGCGACCTCCGTGCCCTGGGTGTGGTGCGTCCCATCAGAGCCGCGGTACGGGACCGGAAGGCCCAATCTCGGCGGTCCGTGCTGGAGGCTTGGTCAAGGCGCTTGGCCAACCCCAGCTGGGGTCTGAGGACCGTCGAGGCGATTCGCCCTGTCCTGAGGGACTGGGTGAGTCGTGGCGAGGGACGTCTCACCTTTCGTCTGGTGCAGGTGCTGACCGGGCATGGTTGCTTCGGGAAGTACCTGCACCGGATACAGGTCGAGCCGACGACGAGGTGCCATCATTGCACAAGCGACCTGGACACGGCAGAGCATACGCTCGCTGTCTGCCCCGCATGGGAGGAGCAGCGCCGTGTCCTGGTCGCACAAGTAGGGCGGGACTTGTCGTTGCCGGGCGTCGTGGCATCGATGCTCGGCGACGACGAGTCCTGGAAAGCTATGCTCGACTTCTGCGAGTCCACCATCTCGCAGAAGGAGGCGGCGGGGCGGGAGAGGGAGAGCTCTTCCCTCCCCGACCAACCCCGTCGCCGCCGACGTCGAGCGGGGGGCCGACCTCGGGAGTTGTCCCGGGACCTGGCCCCCTAAGACTACCGGGTCCACCAACATCGGACCCGAGGGGTGCCGCGCTAGGCTTCAGCGCGCACCCTCCGTGCCATCTGTACGGGGGATGGCAAGCCGTGCTCCCCGACCCGGGCTGGCCCTGGACCGGCCTGGGCCGAGGGAGACCCTACACCACACGGCCCCATCTTGGCGGGCCTTAATCGGCCCGTCCACCGAGTGAGCCGGTGGTCGTCCTCACCGACGGCTGCCGGTTCGACGTCCGGGGGTGACGGGGCGATACGTAAGCGACAATCGCGAACGCGTCCTGTCACCCCTACCACATCGGATGTCGAGCGTGAGAGGCGGGAGGTTTTGGTGCGGTTCGACACCCACATACCCCACTCGCGGGGCGAGTGGAAGTCCGGCGATTTCCTCCCGTCCAAAAAAAAAAAAAAAAAAAAAAAGGGTTTATCGATATTTTGAGTGCATCAAGATAGTTTTTTTTGCGCACTATAGCTTTTTATTTGAATCTTTTTACTTAAAGATAACCGAAACGTAAATAGTGGTTTTATTAATATTATAGTTATGTCTGGTTTTCCGTAATACTTTCCCAATATATCCCTAAGTTTGATGATCAGGACTATAGGTAACGAGATTTAAGGAAGGTTCTTAAAAGGTCGGACACCTTCAGTTTCCCCTGACATTGCACATGTTCATAAGCGACGGAAACCACTTACGATCAGGTGGCCAGTTGCCTTGTCTGCCTACATTGCAAAATAAGGTATTATTCCTAGATTATAATAGGTATTTCATCATCATCAGCCCACACTCGTCCACTGCTGGACATACGCCTCTCCCAAAACACGCCACTGAGCTAGATCTTCTGTTCGTCTCATCCAGTTGTTACCGGCCACCTTTCTTAGGCCATCGTTCCATCTAGCAGGGGGGCGCCTAACACTACGTTTATAGTAATAGGTATTTATAGCTTATAAATATACCTATATCTATACAGGTTAAAGTCCAATCATCTCAGTCCCATTTTGGAAAGTTAAACATCTTCACAAGCCCACGCTTGAGACAAATAAATCAGCTATTGTGAGCGGTTAATAAGCTGAAATTCTGCTCCAATGCCTCCTTAACGATGACGTAGGTACTTGCAAACCTACGGGATAAATGGATGAATAAAGATGAGGCATAAAATCACATCGGGTTGTACCTCTAAATCTTAATGTGAAAAAGATTTATGTAATACATTTCTTTAAACACTCGCGGTTATCTACATCACTTACACTATTACTAAACGGGTTCTTACCACGATTATTTTTAATTCAGAGGTTCCGATATTTCAGCACTGTTTCAAGCGCCACGATCACGGGAAGACTGAGTACTGCGATTAGATTACTTAAAAACAGATAAATCTTTTAGATGTGAGTTCAAGTTCCGGCAAACGAACGAGAACAAGGGTAGACAGATTCTCAAACTGTATTGAAACACACAAAATATTCATGAAAACCTGTTGCCGTTTTGGAGTTCTTGAAATTTGCTCTTGGAGACATATTTCGATGGATTGATAAAGGTTGACAGGTGAAAATTTTTCGCTGATTTTATGTTCATTATTTTCGTAACTAATTCCACTAATCGTAACATAATCTAATATATATTATAAAGGCGAAAGTTTGTTTGTTACTCTTTCACGTAAAAACTACTGAATGGATTTGAATGAAACTTTACCACAATATAGCTTATACATCAGAATAACACATAGGCTACAATTTTTGAACGCCTTTGTAACGCAGACGAAGTTGCGCGGGTCACCTAGTTATACAATATATTTTACATTGAACCTATGTAGATACATAGATGATAGTTACGACAAGAAAAGTGTTGAAATATCGGGATCGCTCATTTAATAAAAACTGTGGTAAGATGCGTGTTCAGTTTCTGAACGTGTTTTTAATGTGGTTCCGTTTCTGCAAAGGGGCCGCCATGAAACCTTTCTAATTTGCGACCAGCGGCCGACGAGAGCACGCCTATTTTGTATAACTCATTAGTTTTTGTCTATTATAAGTTATTAAGAACCAATAAAGATCTAAAATAATATACAGTCCACTCATTGAACATCAGTTCATCAACAATGCCCTTTAATATTTGTGTAAGTGAAAGAAAAAAAATCTGTCTGATCAGCTTGTTATTTAATATTATACTTCGCCAGCAATGTTATTATCAACCACCAGTTCTGAAGTCATTTTCACACGTGCCAACAATGCACCGGCTAGTTTCAACGAGCAATTACTGTAACAAGCGCCGATAATGGCCAAAACGTAAATAACGTTACAATTCTAAAACCACACTTTGCCGCTGTTATTACAGATTTATTAATACTTGCTCGCAAAGAGGTCTGAAGTTGTAGAGCGACGAGATATCGAAATATTTTTGTGTGATTTTTTTTAAATCAGTATTTTTCCTTTATGCCTTATTCATCATCATCATCATCATCATCAGCCTGCAGACGTCCAACGCTGGACATAGGCCTCCCTCAAACTTTGCCACATCGATCGGTCCTGCGCTGTCCGCATCCAGCCACCTCCCGCGGTCCTGACCTACGTCTTACGCGTCTGCCTACGCTGCGCCTACCAGTTCGTGGTCGCCACTATAGAACTTTTCGGCCCCATCGGCCATCAGTTCTGCGCACAATGTGTCCTGCCCATTGCCACTTCAAAGATGCAATTCTTTGGACTATGTCGGTAACTTACTTGCCTTACTGTCGATGCCTTATTGCCTCCTGATAATTGATTATGGTGTCCTAAAGAGCATTGATCCTCAATCTATGCCTATAACCTATCAGAATTATTATTCTTCTAACCCCTTAAGACACTGTGCTAACAGAAAATGTCGAATATTTCGACCATTTTAGCTATCAAAATGTTATAAACTTATTCAGACACTCGCGGTTCGTCCATCATCAATCGTTCGATTTCCAATTGTATTCGGCACACATTATAACGTCTTTGTCTGTGCCAAATTAAGCTTGAAGTTTGTTCAATATCAGAACCGTTTATCGCTATTTTGATTGTTTGAATTACACGCCATTTGCATTAAATTTTAAAGATGATGCCGGTGATTCTCTATTTAGTTTTAGTGGTTGTTGTTTGAGGTAATCAATTTATGACTCATCTAGAGCCTTACAAGCTCAAGTTCCAAGCTTACAGCTTTTTGGAAGGTCATAGATAACAACATTAGTCATTTACTTATACATTTTTAGGACCTACGTCCATCAGAGCACATCTAATGTTTAAAGGTTTAAGCGATTGCGAGGGTAAAGGTTTGGAGCTATTTAGTTTTAAGTCAATTATTTTTGGTCAATAATTTCGTCTTAAATTATCGTGCGAGTATACCGATGCAATTTTTTTATGATGCCGATAGCTTCCTATTATTAAATTGGCCCATTTACTAAATTCGTTTACTAAATGAAAACTTTTTAATCCATGTTTTTTTTATTATTATCATTTTTGTAATTCTAAACATGTTTTCATTACAAATAAACGATGTCTATGTCTATGTCTAAAATTAAATGTTTGTTCAACTCTACACTATCTCAATTACTTATATATACAGTACCTATGTATGATCATTTAAATTTCATGTTTACAAAACAGTCAAAACTTCATCAAGGTCACTCTAATAATACTGAATTCCGATCGAGCTGACTTTCCCATACATAAAAGAGAATGACGACAGAATGAGACTAATTGTACGAAACTATTATTAGGTTGCTACGATTTTAAAACCATTAAACAATCATTAAACTGTACAGTCACAAACGCTCTTAGTTAGGAAATTCGATCGTTAATGGGGAAAGTTTTGGGTCTGTCTGATACAATGGTAAAATTAGTTGATAAATTTATTGTTAGATATGTGTTATGTGTCGTGGTGGCCGAGTGGTTGAAGGGCTTGTCGTGAGCTCGCGGGTTCAAAACCGACCGGTTTTTACCTCTAAATCTTAATGTAAAATGATTTATATGCAATTTTTCACAACACTGGTTGAAAAAGGCGAAAAAAAACATCGTGATGAAAAGGATCCTAAAAATCCTTCGAAGATATGAAATCTCCAAACCGGATCTCCTAACCTAACCCCTCTTCTGATAGGCCCAGCAGTTGGCAGTAATGAGTTGTTAAATTTACAGTACAGTGTAATGTGTTATTTTAGTAAAATTGACAATTGTTTTTCCGTAATATTTTTATTTTTTAGTTTATTTTTATGATTATGAAAAAACCCCTAATACTTATGTACGCAAAATAAGCTCTGTCTCTCTTTCTTTATCCTAATACTGATCATTCTGTAGTGTGATCGCTTTCCCTGTAGGTAGATACATATATCTATCCATATGTATGCTCAAATCTCTGTTTTTAATCTGTGATGTTCTAATTGTATCTAATTTATATTATGCGTGCTGTAATCACTTATAATTATCATCATGATGATGATGATGATGATGATAGTCATCAGGCCTTTGATTAATATAAATGTGCATTATTAGTAATTTATTAGTGTAGGTACTCTTGTAAGTGATTCTTTTTTTTTTCAGTTGGAGGAAATCCCAGGATCTGTGGGAGTTGAACCGCACTAAAACCTCCAACCGCCCCAGCCATGGAGGTCGTCGTGTCCCCCGCAGGCGGACACGGATGGGCCTTGGGGTAACCCCGCTGCCCGGGCATGATCTCCCCGCCCTTTCTGAGCGGGGGTGATGGTGTGGTGTGGCATTGTTTCTTCCCATTCTTGGGGTTTACCATGGTCTGGCATACGATGTTCTTCATCGCTTCGGGTCGAATGTCTCTGCTCTCAGCTGCCGTTCAACCGCTCATACTCAGCGTCCAAACCCCGGCTGAGGCCAGAACCCAACACGGGGTTATGAGGGACGGCGCAACGCGTTACGCCCAAAGCACTCTTTCCCGTCGCGTCGCCCCTGTTAGTGATTCTTAAATAAATAAATAAATCTTTACAAGTAAGCTTCGATGGTTTTTTCAATAGAGTGATTCAAGAAGAATATTAAAGAGGTAGGTACAATGTAGTAGAGAAACAATTAATTAAATTTTAAATTAAAAATCAAATATTTTATCAACGTAGCAATTTCGGATTCGCAAAACGTAAACACGATAGTCATTTAATCCTGTTCCATCGGTATCAGCTGGAAACACAGACAAGCTGCTCCGGCAAGGAATCGGGAGGCTTTGCATAAATTTACATTTCAATTGTACGACGGCATTGAAACATCAACGTGTTCAAATAGATTAAAAATGTAGCTTTAAAACGTGATAAATACTGATTGAAAATATCACAAAATTGTCGGATATTCATCATCATCAGCCAATAGACGTCCGCTGCTGGACATAGGCCTCCCCCAAACCTCGCCACATCGACCGGTCATGCGCCATCTGCATCCTCCCGCGATCTTGACCAGGTCATCATCTTTTAAGTGGCAATGGGATATTGTAATTTAATAATTGTATTTGCCAAATTATTTTTTTGACGTGAAACGTCTTTAAAATCGCGCTGAAACATACGGGTACCAGGTCTAAAAAGTGGACCGTAACGAAATGTTCTATATAATTGTGCCTTAATAATTAAAAAACTAAGTATTAGTCTTAGAAAGAAAAATGTGTTTTTTTATTTATATACTTAAAATAGCGTCAATCTTGTTTTCATTTCAATCTTTTATTTTAAAAGCAATTCGCTAACGTAGACGTTCCACGTTAAAACCAACGGCCGTGTGCCCCGGCACAACCCCAACCAATTTTTTTAGATCATCGTTTGACAAAGTCTTAGTGAATGGAGTGAGCCGGCACTCTCAGGCTCTAAGTTCATAATAGTGTACCTCCATAGCATGAACCTAATGCAGTAATTAAACATGACTAAATTGCTGTTCCCCAAACATAAACATAAAATAATACAGTCTTTTACAAACAAATTCATAATCTCATGAACTTCACAACGGTAAAAAAGCGCAATGATTCGTAAAACACGTATTTTGTGAAACACTTAATCTCTTCATACTCGAGAGAGCAGAGCATTGAAATGAATACGTGGATTTTACCTTCTTCATATTTTCATAAAAGGATTTTTCTTTGAGTTTTTCTTAAAATTGCCAGTCAAAGTTGTGTAATACATATTTTGTGTACTGTAACAATTCATTACTGCCCACTGCTGCGCTCGGTCTTTTCAGAGAAGGGATTAGGCTTAGATCAAAACTCTTGTCCAATGCGGACTTCACATATCTTCGAAAGATTTTTAGAATTCTAGTATGCAGTTTTCCTTCGTCGTTTTTGGGCAATAGTCTCGTGAAAAAATACACATAAATCTTTTTTCAAATAAAGATTTAGAGGTACAAGCGATTTGAACCCGCGACCTTCCGCGTCTACATATTGTTACATATTTAGGTACCATACTATTAAATCTTACACAATAAAACCTACATAGTCGTTTGTCCATTTATGTACATCATTTATTAATTACTTTTCTATTGTGTTTAGTTTGTCACCCATGTAACGTATACCTTATCAGCTATTTCGCGTTACTTCATCCGCGTCACAAAAGGGCGTAGACCTATATTTTTCCAGATTTTAATTCTTGAAATTGTAATGAGACCTGTTGCCTGTTAGCAGGTGATCGTAGGTACCTACGTACGGGTATTTCTCTGCTATATCATGCATGTATTATTCATATAAACCTTCCTCTTGAATCACTTTACAACCACATCAAAACCTGTTGCGTAGTTTTAAGGGTTTTAGAATACCTACTTACAATCCCAGTCAAAATAAAACAATGAGTTTTAAAGTTTAAAATGACGATAATCAACAAATATAATTCTGCTATATTGTAGTACTACTTTTTTTTGACTTAAATTATCTTAATAAAATATTTACTTAACATCGATCGTTTCACAATTCATTGTTTAAAACAACAAAAATAAATAGTAAATAAATAATTTCTCTCGTTAATTGGAATAGCAAAGATAAATTTAAAATACGCTCCACGACAGAAAATTTTAAATTAAAATTCACATCAATAAAACTGCTAAGGGGTCCGAGTCCAATTAAGAGCAGCAATAATTCATTCAGCAACAAATGGAAATCGAAACCAACAGTCCTTGTTATTTATAGAACAATATTTCTTTCACTACAACCTTTGGTCCAGTTATTTGATATCAAAGAACATTAACACTGGATACTGTTGTAAGATAAAACTGGTATAACTATTTTTGTACCTCATTATAATTTGAACTTAAGAGTCTTAAATTGTTTTTATGTATTGTATTCATTTAAAGATATATGACGGGGTGATAACAAGGGAAACCAACCTATTCACCGTGCGGGTAGTTGGAAGTCCTACTAACTCTACCAACTAAAAATGTCGTATCTACGCTTGTATACTTCATTAACGTCAATAACATTAAACTATAACTTCCAATCTGCAATATTTTCTCAATATTACTGCAATATTTTTTCAAATATGTTGATACCTGTACCTCTTCAAACGAGGTTTAAGAAAAGTCCTGTATGGTGATAGATAACAGCCCCTCATTGCCTTAGCGTCGCAGAGGTTCATGAGCGATGGTGACCGCTTACCATCAGGTGGGACGTAGGCTCGTTTATTTATCTAGCAAAAAAAAGGCTTAGGAACGACGGTAACCACTAATCATCAGATACCATAGCCTCAAAGATCAGACATACAATAAAAAAATCAAAAGACAAAGAACGTAATTTCATTTTGTTTACCTAATCGTGACATCATCCGGTGTTGTTGGCGTTTCAACCAAAATGGCCGACTATAATATTTTAATTTGTTAAAAATCTTTTTAAATTATTTTAACATGTAGTCTATACTAATATTATAAAGCTGCAGAGTTTGTTTGTTTGTTTGAACGCGCTAATCTCAGAAACTACCGGTCCGATTTCAAAAATTCTTTCACTGTTGGAATGTCCATTTATCAAGAAAGGTAAAAAATTAGGGATCCGTATGAAAATATCGAATTTGTAAGACGAGGTGAATATAGTATCGTCATATTAATCCTTATCCAAATTAAGTATTATGTTATCAAGAGTATTAATGTAGAAGTAAATTACTTTTTGTTTTATTCCAATCGGACTTTTCGTTTAGAAGTTATCACGAGTATAAAACGCAATGAATACCACGCAGAACGCAAAATAATGTCGCGACAACATTGCGAGTACTGTTTGATCCCCTTGCTGACGCAGACAAAGTTGCGGGGGTCATCCAGTTTCCTATAATATCATTAAATCTTCGAATCTTTGATACTGTCTTCATGCCTAGGAGGACACCTATTCCTATATTCAGATTTCCCTAAAAGAACTAGTTCATTTCTAGAAATGTCGCACAGCAAAAAACACCCTTGAAGCTGTAGCACCCTCTGAGATGGCAAGCGACCGTCCTTATGTGTCTAGGGCTTTTTAACGAGCATTCCGAGGGTCAACGAAGCAGGTCCTGGAGTCAAGAGCCCTTGAGTAAGACGTGCCAAGTGGAACACAATTCGTTACAATTTACACTCCCGAGACTGCTGAGCTCTGGTTATTGACTCCACTTTGCCATTCAAATGGTGACTAAATTCTGTCTGTTTACTCCTATTATCCATTTACTTCTATCCTGGCATAAGTCACTACTCCTTTTACTATAAAAAAAATATTTATAGGGTGGGCCAATCTAACGTTTGCATTTTGAACTACTGTTTATTTAGAGAATGACACATGTCATTCAATTTGTGTTCATAATTTAGTTAAAGGTTTGACATTTACGAAATGGGACGTTTACGGTTCGCCCAATGGGCAGAAGATCGTTTGGCCGAAGATGAGCATTTTTACCGAAAAATCGTCTTTTCAGATGAAGCCCATTTTCACCTCGGTGGCTATGTCAATAAGCAAAATTGTCGCATCTGGGGGTCGGAAAATCCACACGTCACCATTGAGAAGCCAATGCACCCACAAAAAGTTACGGTTTGGTGTGGGTTTTGGTCCGGCGGCATCATTCGAAAATGAGCAAGGAGCCGCCGTTACGGTCAATGGCAAGCGTTACCGTGCCATGCTCAACAAATTTTTGTTTCCAAAAGTTGAAAAGTATGACATGGACGACATTTGGTTTCAACAGGATGGCGCAAACATGCTACACAGCCAACATGACAGTCTAACTTTTGGAGAATGTAAACTTTATATGGCCCACCCCTTATATAAATCGAATCGAAAAGTTAAAATTATAGCTATACTACTGGATTTTTGTAAACTAAGCCGACCAATGACTTTCGACATGTTTATATACCTATTTGTTTTTATTAAAATAAGATGTACGATGTGGCGACCAATAATAACGCGCGAGATCCTGACTCGCGGTTACGACATTTGCAAGAATCTTCGCATATATACGACATCTGAAATCTACTACAGTGGGCTTCGGCCTGACCGGGCATACACTACCTCGCCCGGTTGGAGATCTCCCTTTGGCTTAATACCACTGATAGCCCACAACTGGTAACCCTCGACAAAGAACACGCCACGCCACGCCGAAAAGTAAATTTCAGATGCCGTATATATGCGAAGATTTCTATAAATGTCGTAACCGCGATTCAGGATCTCGCGCGTTATTATTGGTCGCTACATACGAAAACAAAAAAAATATAAACAATTCTCAGTAATATAACAAACGAAAAAAACACAAACAATATTTGGACTTTACTAAAATAACGAAGTACTTTCAAGTCCTTTGTGCCAGTGAACTATTTCTTCAAAGAAAATTGTTTTATTACACAGAAAACAAAATCATTTAACAAGCCATTTTCCTTTTTCATTCCGGATTACTAAACATTGTATGACCTTTAGTAATGAGGCGTAAAAAGATGGAAAAACGGACGTATCCTTTTCAATAAAATTTAATAAAAAGACTAATGAAATATATTGATTCTAATTATTTAGATACAGTTCGTCAAATCATTTAAGGTAGAGTCATATTTTTAGAAACCTGGGCACTAACAAGAAACCATAGAGACCAATTTTCGAAGTGCCAAAAAGCTATGGAACGGAGCCTACTAGGATTGAAGCTAAATTACAGGGTTAGAAGCACAGATATCAGAAGCAGAACAAAACTAACGGATGTTTTAAAACGTATCGATCAGCAAAAATGGAGATGGACTGGTCACATACTTCGATGCAGCACAAATAAGTGGAGTAAGCAGGTAACTCTCTGGTATCCCAGAGATGGAAACCGGAACAGAGGACGCCAAACTTTAAGATGGAAGGACGAGTTGAAGCTCACTCTGGGACCGTACTGGACCAGGGTCGCTGCAGACCGAATATACTGGAAGGAGTTGGAGGAGGATGCCAAAAGGCACACCGAGCTACAAGATATATTATATTATAGTTTTAAGTTAAATTGATGAACTTTGTTGCATGAACTCGGAAATAAAGGCTATTTTATTTATTTTAAAATATTTCTATAAACATGAAAACGACTGGCTTCCATTTTACAAGAAAAGCACAAAAAAAAAGATATATTTCATACGTTTCCATTATAAGACAACCTTTAAAATATCTTCTTTCAAACAAAAAAGAATCATAAAAACTGGTTCATAAACAACGAATTTATCCATCAACAAATATGAAACAAGTATCAACAATACAGCCTTTTTTAAGGTCGGAAAAACAGCTTAATTGAACATCTCCTTTGAAAGTAGGTCAATATAAGTACAGCAAAATAACGTCCAATAAGTTCGGAGTCATAAAATTTATCAAGTTTATCGCTTCTATTGATTTTATGTCCGTCCTTATCATTTATTGGTGGCGTGCTGTGACTGGTTTAATTAAATACGAGGAGAAGCCGGTTGTTACAGTGTATTTACACAACTTACAATAATATTATGCGGGTTCTTCATCATCATCAGCCTAAAGACGTCCACTGCTGGACATAGGCCTCCCTGAAACTTGCCACAACGACCGGTCCTACGCTGTCTGCATCCAGTGACCTCCAGCGATGTTGACTAGATCGTCGATCCATCTTGTGGGTTTATCCACGCTGCGCTTGCCAGTTCGTGATCGCCTCTCCAGTTTTTCCCGATTCAATATTCAAGAAAACAGTCTAATTTGTAGTAAATTTCTTTAAACGCTCGCGGTTATCTACATCACTTACACTATTACTGAACAGGTTCTTACCACGATTATTTTTTATTGAGCGGTCTCAATATTTCAGCACTGTTTCAAGCGCCATGATCACGAGAAGACTGAGAAACTGCGGGTAGGTAAGTCATTTAAGAGCAGACAAATCTGTCTACCCTCTTTCTCGGTCGTTTGCCGAAATGTGAGTTCGAGTTCCAGTGGTACCGGCAAATATTTCGTGTGTGTCACAGTGCTGAAATATCGGGACCGCTTAGTTAAAAATAATCGTAGTAAGAACCCGTTTAGTAATAGTGTAACTAATTAGTAGTGTATGTAAAACATGGTATTGAAAAAAAAATTTAGCAGACGATCAGGTCTTCCTCTGATCCTCATCGAAGAATACACGAATTCCATGTTAACAAGCTAGTGTAGCGAACTCTGCAGAGAAATTTCAGGCCAGTTATCACATCCAAGGGAAAAAGTACTTAAAACGGGACAGGTAGCTCGAGGACGGAAGCTCATTCCGGAGCCGGATGGTGCACGATAAGACGATTTCCTACTTTGCAATGTGAAACTGATAAAAAACTTCCACTACAGTGAGCAGTGAGATAAAATTGCTCGTCTAGTACTGAAGGGAGTCAAATAATTTATACACAAGAAAACATTTCATTTCATTTTATTTATTTGCAAGAGTTTACTTTTAACCCTTTCACGGCCAAGGGAAATATTTTTCCCTTCTACAAAAATCGTTACTATTATTGAATAATATATTTTTTTAATGAATGTCAAATGTTACGTTTATGTACGTTGTGTTAAAATGTTTCATATGAAATTTATAGGAAATTTGTACACCTTACTATGTTTTTCTAGTGATATCTCTTACTTTACAGAATAACTTAAATATTGTGTAGTATTCGCATGTTTAGTGTCAGCCATCTTATGGTCCTGAAAGGGTTAAACATAAATATTCAAGCATACTCTCTCTCTTAACCAGTACGGTTCTGGTATGCAAATATTCCAAATTAATTAATGTACAAATTCATAATTCAGTATAAATAAATAACAAAAAAACCTAATCAGTGCACACATTCAATATTCACAATTTAAACATTCATTAATTGAGTAATACACATCTTTTATCAACAATTTTTTTAGCGTATAGACAAAAATATCGAAATTGCATGTAGTTTTTATGTAATTTGGCAGTTTATTGTATATTTCTACACCCATACTAACAGTGTCGTGCCTGTTTATTTTAGTAAAAGTATGCAGAAATGCAGATTTGACTTAATTTGAGTGCATTTATCAACTAATAATATGTAAATAATAAGAATGGGAAGGTTATTTCAATTAAATCTAACTGCATTTAACCGATTTTAGTTGTTATTTTAATCGATTTTTTTAAGCTAGGGTATGCAATGCATATCTGCTTCTATGGACAGCACGCCACTGCATACTAAATACGCTGTTTCTATATAAAACAGTACCTAAACAGATTCTAGCATTTTAGCAAAAGTGTTTTTACTAGCTTTAACGATGATTTATATTAACACACATTGTAATGTGATTCATGGTCAGCAAACTGCAGTATGTAAATCGTTGAACAGTGAAATATGTCGTGTTATTTATTTCACTTGGCAACAACAATACCTTCATTACTTTTAACTATATCACAACAATCTTTAAATAACAATTCCATCTGGGCCGGACAACTTCATTTGTTTCATTGTCACGAAGGCGATAAGCAATGAAAAATGAACAATTTTTTTAAAGAAACTTTCTCTAGATTTCCACATATTATTTAAGATCATAATTACACAAATCGGTCTAGCCTTACTTGAATTTTAGCGAAACCAAAACACTTCAGAAAATGCAATTCAATTTAAACACGTAAATGTACATATTATTGAAATTACGGCCCCTCTTTGCCATGGCATTGCAAAGGTCCATGAGCGACGGTAACCGCATATCATCAGGTGGGCCGTAAACTCGTGTATCTATTAAGCAATAAAAAAAAAAAATAGCCTGTAAAATCCAGTGCGTATACTACTATTTTACTTGCATATTATTTGATCACAAAAATACTTTGATGCGTTTCGAATAATCAATAATTTTATCATGCGATAACGTTAGATAACGGTGAAAACTATAGGCATTTGACATGTACGTAATAAGGTAAACAAGGAATGTGTTTTTTAGTGTTGTTTAGAATATCGTATAAAGCGGCTAATAATAATAAAGAATGTAGTTGTTCCGATCGTTGTATCTGTGCACGGTCTAATAGCTAAAAGCTTCGACCGTCATCTAGAGAAGCTTTCGCTCCCCGGCTGGGTAAAGGACCTGATTCAGAAGGCGGTCGTTCTTGACACGGCGCGTATTGTGAGGAGGTTCCTCTCTCTTGAGCCCTGACCACTGATGGCTTGGGTCGTAGACTCTGTCTGCAGTGACCCTCTGTTTTTTAAATTGTATTTTTAAATTTTATTTTCTTGTAAATACATTTTAAAAATAGAATGTAAAAATAAGTGAATTAATGAATATACAGAAGAATGTAGGAGTTGAACCAAACTAAAACCTACCAGTCAAATTCAAACTCGTAAATCAGACTAAGACTCCGTTTGTTCAGCTCCGCTACTCAGCAGCCAGGTCAATTCCGAGTTGGCGTACATCAGGAGAACTATAGACCAAGTTTTCAGCTTGACTAAAATACCTACCCAGCTCTCATACTATATTGATGGTGATCTGTATATTGCAGCAAGCTGAAGTAGCAATTGGCTAGTGGAGACCGCGATGTGGTAAACGTAGTGTTGGGCGACCCCCTGCTAGATGGAACGATGACTTAAGAAAGGTGGCCGGTAACAACTGGATGAGACGAACAGAAGATTGAGCTCAGTGGCGTATTTTGGGAGAGGCGTATGTCCAGCAGTGGACGAGTGTGGGCTGATGATGATGTATATTGTGTGACAATATGATACCATGGAGCTTTTCTGATGGTGGAGTCTCGGTGGATAGGACCGTCGTGTTTGGACTCATTTTACCTACTTTTCTTGGCTAGCACTACATGACTACATGATAAACAGAACTAGGTATAAAAGTTTGTTTTCAGAATGATTTTAATGTAGGTAAAATATTTTTTATTACAAACAATCATCATCATCATCAGCCTATAGACGTCCACTGCTGGACATAGGCTTCCCCCAAACCCCGCTACATCGACTGGTCCCGCGCCATCTGTATCCAGCGACCTCCCGCGACCCTGACCAAATCGTCGGTCCATCTTGTGGGGGCATCTCTGCGTGATCAAATCAGAAATGAGGAGATCCGCAAAAGGACTAAAGTAACCGACATAGCCCAAAGAATTGCATCTTTGAAGTGGCAATGGGCAGGATACATTGTGCGAAGAACAGATGGCCGATGGGGCCGAAAAGTTCTGGATTGGCGGCCACGAACCGGTTATAATCAATAGATTATCTAAAATTCAAACTATGTTTTATTAACTCGGTGCTGAACAATAATAAGTAAATTGGGTTTAGGTGGGTTTTTGTCGGGTGCGCCTTTGATACCGCCCGTCGAGTTAATTGGTTCGATTAATTACCTAGTACATAAACAGCGTTTGTAAATTCCCTATGAAATTGACGTTTTCAAGATTCAAGTTTGTGGACTTCTTTTGTGAAAGTTGGAATTGAAAGGCTTTGACGGCGTCTGTTTTAACACATTAAAGAAGAGAGATGATTATTCAGACACTCGTGGTTTTCTATAATACTTTCATGCATTTTGAGTTCCAGTGGTACCACCCAAAAGCGACGAGAAAGAGGGTAGACGGATTTGTTTGCTCTTAAATCGACCCGCAGTATCCAGTCTTCTCGTGATCATGACGTTTGCAACAACGTTGAAATATCGAGACAACTCAATTAATTAAATATCGCGGTAAGAAGCCCGTTTAGCTTGTCAACTTAAAGGCCCAGTATTACAAAGTTTACTAATTAATAAAAAATAAAAAATCTTACTTTAATATTTCAGCTGTCTATGCTATGCTCTTAGTCAGGTTGTCTGTCGACATAGGCCTCCCCTAGTTTACTCCACTCGTCTCTGTCGAGTGATAACCGTCTCCAACCTTTTGGTAGGTCATCTTCCCATCTTTTTATAGGTCGTCCTTTTTGTCTTTTACCATTCCTGGGTAAATAATATATAGCAACTATAAATTAAGCACAGACGAGCTTAACTCTGCTGGACGTCTATAGGCTGATGATGATGAGCTTAACTCAAATATGCGTTTCCTTTTTAAAAAAAACAGATCCATCCCTGTATTTTTCTTTTCTTAAACATGAATACCAAAAAAATTAGCAAGGAACATGCAGAGGCTTATAAATCTACAGAGAAACGTCTTTTGTAAGCAAGTTATTTAGTGGAAAGGTCTCGTGATTTAGGTCAGATTCCGTCCCCCGTTCACTTGAATGGCTGTCCTTTTGTTGATAAAAGGTAAATTATTTTATTTCATATCATATATGAATTTTCGAAGCGTTTGATACACATTTACTGGAGGTATGTTGATGTAGATTAATTTCAGACTGAGGATTTTCCATCTAGGATCAAAATTTGAAGCAGATTGAATAGTTGGTCATTTTCGGAGGTTCTCTAGTTCATAAAAGAAACCCTTTTAGTATCGTTTTATTGGAACGGAGTTCCTTATCGCGCGTTGTGAAAGGGGGCTAGACGGAAAAAATTCTTACGAAAAGTTGTCACGACACTTTTTTTGTTTTAGATGATTATCGCTAGATGGCGCTGTGATCAAAATCTTTTAAAACACGTTCCTTATAGCGCGTTACGAAAGGAAATATTTTTTATAGGATATTATATTATATCTTTTAATCGAAAGGAACTTCGTTCTATTCGGGTGTCCCATGACACCGCTCAAGTTTTTTTATCTTTCCAGTTTATAATTTACCTAAAATGTTCCACGCATATGTACGTAATATATCGCATGACAATATAATAATACGGTGCGATAGAGTTGATGTTGGAAGTTGGATGGAGTTGGAAAGCCATAAGAACTCTTGTAGAAGATAGAATCATCGTGTTCGGGCTCTTTTAAGCTATCTTGAGTAGTCCACACTTCGGTTGAAAGATTATTTATTTTCTCAAAAAATAATAATATACATATTATCATTCATTTACATTGAGGCCTGCCAGACCTCAATATCATATCATTCTATTCATTTTATTCAGTGCAGTTTCTATCACGTTTTATACATTTACAATATGTGCTTCATTGTATTTAATAACACTATAAACAGTATATATTCTTCTACTGCTGAAACTGGAAACCGAACAATATTTTGGCTTAGTAGGTATCTTTGAGTCCGTGTATTTGTCTCACTTGACATTGGCGAATCGTCCCCAGTCTTGGTGGACGAGGTCCATAGGAAAAAAAAGAAGAAGAAGATTTACATTGAGAAACACAAAAGAACAAAATTTACAATGAAACATTGATTAGCAATCTGAGACTATTTTTGTCTTATTATTTGCAAAAATCACTCAAATACCATATATCCAGAATCTTAGTTTGTATTTAAATCAGAATACTAGAAATGTGTATTCCTCTTTCTTTCTTCAGAATATTAAAACATTCAGACTTTGTCAAGATACTAATAACGCACAAAGCCTTCAGCTTTATATTATTAGTAGATCCAAGACAACATAACCTCTTTCGGAAAAACAAAAGAATCTCTTTGAGGACATAAACAAAAGGTTCACCAGAAGAGCAATTTGAATTCATATTGTCCTAACTACTCAAATAAAAGTCAAAGTTCATGAAGTATCAAATAAATCATTCTGAGAAGATTGAAACAAAACTTGGACGATTTGAATATCTTCAGTTACGAGGATTAGCAAGTTTACTTTATATTACAGTGTTATTGTATTGATTTTGGGGAAAATTAATGTTAATCTTCGTTGTTTGAAACGTTAAAATAATATTAGTAGTTACAATTTAATACGTCAAAGGTTAAGATGACACACGCAGGTGTATCTATACAGTTATACATATAGTGGAGCTGAATAGTAAGATATATACACACAGTTTTGCAAACATACTACAGGGTGATATCCTAGTGAGGGTACATATTGAAGGTCATGGTAGCTGATGGTTATATACGACCAGTAAAAATATTATTACCAAAGAATATGGCTTAAAAATATCTAAAATTCTTGCAAAATGATGGTTTTTCGACAACTGATGGGTGTGGCGGAGGTGTGGGGTGCGCGAGATCACTAGAGGTCATTAGTCAACACTCTTTAAGCCGAAATTGTTTATGTTTGAGGTAGTTTTGTCGAATTTAGATTAAAAAATATATATATATATTGTAATTTTACCTATTTTTTGTAATATTCCGTATTAGAACAGAGTACTCATCACCCTCCTGCAATATGTACCCTCTCTAAAAATCACCCTATATACTGTAACAACCCATTACTGCCTACTGCTGGCTCAGACCTCCTCAGAAGGGATAAGGCATAGTTACAACATACGCTCTGGTTTTCAAAGGATTCTTCTCACTGCTACTAAATATCGATTGCTAGATACAGTATACCTCCTCAGTTTTAAACTCTGTATTTGAGTTTTGGTGACAAAAAATCCATGTTATGCATTTTAGATACTTACATAATTTAATTTAATTGTTGGATGCTATAGGATCCAATAAAGAAAAGAGTTATTGTTTGTTAAACTTTATAATTCATTGAAACAATGAAAAAATTATAAAATTACTAGCTGCCTCGCGCAACTTCGTCTGCGTCGAAAAAATAAAAATTTAGGGGTGGACTACCCTTAACATTTAGGGGGATGAAAAATAGATGTTGGCCGATTCTCATAGATACCGGATAAGCACAAAAAATTTCAACAAAATCGGTCAAGCCGTTTCGGAGGAGTTCAAGTTCGAACACCGTGACACGAGAATTTTATATATTAGATTAAACATGACTACTCTCCTATATGGCTAGAAGCAGAAGTGAGAAAAAAGTGAGTTTTATAAGAAGACTAGATGACCCTCGCAACTTCGTCTGCGTCATAAAGGGGTTCAAACAGTACTCGCAATGCCGTCGAGTTATTATTTTCGCGGCTCGCTGAGTCCCACATACTCATTGCGTTTTATACTCGTAATAACTTCTAAACGAAAAGTCCGATTGGAATAAAACAAAAAGTAATTTAATTCTACATTAATACTCTTGATAACAAAATACTTAATTTGGATAAGGGTTAATATAACGATACTCATTTAACGTTAAATTCAATCTCGGAACGAAATATTAAATTTTAAAAATATAAAAGTGGTTATTGTGACTAAACTATGATAGTTAGATATATGCTGTCGCGGACTTTTTTGTTTGTCTCCAAAAGACCTAAAAACCCGTAGTACATCATTTTGTTCTATTGTCAATAGTTTTTGCAGCGTACGCATAAATAGGTTTTCGATTTTTCACCTTTTGTTACATATTCGATATTTTCATGCGGATCCCTAATTTTTTTGAAAATAAAATATAGCCTATAACCTTCCTCGATAAATGGACTTTCCAACAGTGAAAGAATTTTTGAAATCGGACCAGTAGATCCAGAGATTAGCGCGTTCAAACAAACAAACAAATAAACAAACAAACAAACAAACAAACAAACAAACAAACAAACAAACAAACAAACAAACAAACAAACAAACTCTTCAGCTTTATAATATTAGTATAGATTTAAAAATATAATAAAATAGTTTCCATGCAAATACAAAAAAAGTTTATGTTCTGAACATATATCGTTCACGTTATGTGACATGCGCTAATGACGTCACAATACCACCATTTTTTTTGATTTTGGTTGTGTTTACTTTACATTTTTACGCTTTAAACGTATTTAATAAATTTAACCGAAACCTACAAATATTCTTCTTTTTTCTTCTTAGAAGTTTTCACATCACCTCTTTGTATACATGTAATGAAAACTTTTTAGTATTGTATTACATAATAGAGAATTAATAGACTCTCATCTGACTTTTTGTAAAATGACATGAATGGAAGAAAGTTTTCATTAGATTAATTTTTTGATTCAATATTGTGTAAATAAATAGTTTTTAATGTTTTTTTGCTATTGTAATTTACAGAAACGCAATTTTGTTATTATTTACTTCAAGATTATATTACCGTTATATACATTATACATGAAAGAAATGGTAAAGCTCCAAGTACAAATGTTTGTGATTTGACAAAGAAACCTCAGTGTTAACTTGAGAATTAAATAATCTTAACGAACGCTGATGACTCTTTTTGTAACTCGAGAGCTTCAAAGCAATCTTGAGATTCTCAGAAACTTTAAAATACTCGCAAAAGCTTAAGAATTGAGGTTTTACTTTTGTGGTTGTAAACTATTTTAAATTTACAAGGTATTTTAGAATTCTGATTTACAAAAGGTACTACAGACAAAAGAGGTTCATTTTATTTTAAATGTTTTTGTATAAATCGTAGCTGTGGATATATTAAATCTAGTAAGAGAGGGCATGTTTTATTGTCATAAAATAAAAGTATGTTAAAAACTGCTCATTAAGAAGGACATTTTTAGAATTTTTATTTTTGTCTTATAAAAGAATCTTGCTTTTTATTAAATCACGGTGTATTCGTTGCAAATTTATTTTCAACTTTCCTTCCTGTTGTGTGCCGACCTTTACCATTTTAAACACTGTTTGACCACTAGAGTAATAGTTCGGCCGTTCAGAGAATGCGTTCCTGACACGTAACTTAGTAATGGCGTTGCGGTTACGATAAAAATATTTTTGCTGGTTATTTACCGTTTTTACAATTGATGAGCATCAAAACAACATTATTATATCAATAATCAATGAATGTTATAGTTTTGTGCCAAACTGAGCGTCAAATAACTTGGTAAACAATATTTTTCGTGACTAACTGCTAGGTGTCAGGAACGCATTCTCTGAACGGCCGAACTTTAGTTAGAAAACAAGACAAGACAAGTACTTTTGGGGCTATGCTTAAAACATGTGGTTTTTTATTAACAAGATTTGGTTTTCTTTTTTTTCACTTTTGTAGAAAGCAGATAATTTGGACGTAACATCATACAAATTTAATATAAGGACAAGTAGTTTTTATTATTCTTAAAAAAAAATGCCATTCGTTTTCAGTTTTTTTTAACTATAAGATAGCGGCTTCAATTTCATTCTGTCGCAATCAATTAAATCAGGTGCAGATAAACCTATACTAAGCTGCTTTTGACGTGACAACGTCTTATAAATTGGTTTGCCGGGTGACACTTCAAGAAACTGCGTTACGCTCCGCTCACGTTATGCGCTCACAATGAGAGCGAGTGAGAGGCACGCGTGCCTTTCACTTTTTATGTCTGTCGCTCTTAGGCGGGCTAACCATGCCCGAGTCGTTGTCACGTAAAACTTTCGCCCGTATACCGACTTTACAGGCAACCAATTTTTTTTTTACCAATAGTATTACTGTAAATCTAATTCCGTTGTATACCGAACCTAATACCGAGTGGTGCTTGAACCTGGTTCCCGCAGTTGTGTGTGTAAACATTGCTTCAGAGTGCCTTCTAAAAGGTTTTCCCGCTTTTGTGTTGAACATTATAAAATTTTCAAACAATTTACTTCAATTTCACGTGAAGCTGAGATGTGGGTTGAGTTTTCACTTTTCACGTGAACGAATGAATTATTCGATGTTTACTTCAGAATTAGACGTGCCCCTGTTTTCGGAGTAATTTATATTACATTTTTACTGAGAATGGAGTCTCAAGTACTGATATAACCCTCCATTGCTTTTATGAAAAAAATACTAAAAGGTTTTATTACAAAAAAGAGAACGACCGCCTTCCATTTTTTAAGAACGGCACAAAAACTTCTAGTCAGTGCTTTACCAAATTTAAACGAGATTATCGTAAAGTATCTGAGGGCGGCGCGACGGGAAAGAGTGCCGATGGCGTATCGCGTCGCGTCGTCCTTCATAACCCCGTGCTGGGTTCTGGCCTCAGCCGGGGTTCGGACGCTGAAGGTGAGTAGTTGGAGGTTTTAGTGCGGTTCAACTCCCACATACGGGGATCCGGTGATTTCCTCCAACTAAAAAAAAAATAATCGTAAAGTATCTAAAACGGTTCTTTTAGAAAAGAAATAAACACGCACAATAAATATCTATAAGAATGTTTAAATAAGAATCATGCGAATCGGTCCATCCGAACTAAAGTTATACTACAACAGAGAACTAAACTAGAGAACAAACTATATGAAAACAGTCAACTTGAGCTCTTCCTTTTTAAAAGTGGTTGAAAAAAAAAATTGGTTGCCTGTAAAGTCGGTATACGGGCGAAAGTTTTACGTGACAACGACTTTGAGTGGTAAACGCGTCCCTTCCACTTTTTATATCTGTCTCTCTCGCTCTTAGGCGGGCTAACCATGCCCGAGTGGAAGGGACGCGTGCCTCTCACTTGCTCTCATAATGAGCGCATAACGTGAGCGGAGCGTAACGCAGTTTCTTGAAGTGTCACCCGGCAAACCAATTTATAAGACGTTGTCACGTCAATATTATATAAGAAATACCTTTCTTAGATAATAAAACATTACTTAGTATAATAAAATGAAAAAAGGACCATACAAATTCCATGTCCACATCCACAAAAGAGCATACATAAAAATCCAACCGATTTGAACCTCATTTCTTTAGAAGGCGGTCAACAAACGCTTCACCTTTAAGAAGTACAAATACAGACGTTAAGAATGATCTATCGATCACCGTCTGGGGTTTACCCGTATTACACTCATCCATCATATTTTGACTTATAAGATTCCCAGAAAACAATCTCGTATTGAAATCAATCCAAATAAGATCGTTGGGAGTTATAATATAACGAATGAACAAAAAAAATCTAGTGATCTGTATATTGATAGAGCTATATTTTCGACATCTTTATTAGTTTAACATACCTAATTGATACTCGTATATATATTTATAGAGGTCGTTTATAAGAGCATCGGTTTAAAATTTTGCAGCAGTTCTTTAGTTAAAAATGTTTTGTCATTTAACAACAGTTTATAGTTATACACCTGAGGTGGAAAACGTCTCTCCAACTTTTAGTTGGTCTCTCTTTTCTCCTTTTGATGTCCCTTTTCACCTCAGGTGTGGAAATCACTGGATGCAGCTGGCTTGAGAAAGAGATGCCTGGAAAAGTTTAGAAGAGGCCTATGCCGCAGAGGCAACTACTACAGTAAAAATATAATAGTTAATTTTTTTATAATTTTTAATATAATTAGTTGTATAAAACAAATGAAATATAAATATTAATGTAAGTAGTAAGTAAATAAAGGCTATTTTTATTTTTTTATTTTTATTTTTTATAGTTATACAACTTAAACTAAAATGAGCAATGCTTTTGTAGTATATATTCTGTTTTGAGAGTCGTTGAGAATTCGTCTTAACTCTCGCAGTCAAGAGCATAGCACACAATCGTTTCTTATTGTTTTTATATCGACTGAGAGATGGCTTTCTCTTAGCGATTTGACTTAAAAGATATAACGTAGATTTACGTTCATTTCATACGGTTTGGGAACTGCAAACAATCATTTTATTGTCTTTGTAGATGCACTGTACTGTAACAACCCATTACTGCCCACTGCTGAGCTCTGGTCTCCTCCGAGGGGTTAGGCATAGTCCACCACGCTTGCCTAATGCGGATTGGGGACTTCACATATCTTCAAAGGATTTTTAGAACCCTTTTCCGACATGCAGGTTTCCTCACACTGTTTTCCTTCACCGTTTTTAGCCAGTGGTGTTGTGAAAAATTGCACATAAATCTTTTCATATTAAGATTTAGAGGTACAAGCCGGCCGGTTTTGAACCCGCGACCTCCCGTACGGAAGGCAAGCGCTTCAACCACTCGGCCACCACGAGGCTAAAGAATACATTATAAAAATTGCATTAAATAATCTATAGACCAGTCCAAATACTCCAACACACAACACCTCTATATAACTCATGAATAGGCCCAAATTACTTTGATCAATGTGATTTCAGTCCACTTTCGGAGGTAATGACGTGTGCCTCTAACGACTCCGATGGGTTTCCGTTCATGCATGTTCCAGCTTTTGTATTTTAACGTTTACTTTATAGCTTAATAATACCAATATTGGCACTCAATTAGCTACTTAATAAAAGGGCTGAAGAGGAGTGACAGTATTGCTTTTTTCTTTATTGTATTGGCATGGAAAATTTTATTGTAAAGAAAATTTTTATTGACAAGTTAAGTTAAGAATATGTAGAAGTAGACTCTAGCACTCTCCAAGATAATAAATAAATTTGAGAGATGTCAAGGGACACCCGGATGGAACGAAGTTCTTTTCGATTAATTAGTGAGGGAATTGTAATAAAATTTTAATTTTTTAAGTTATAACAATTAGTTAGTCTAAAACGTCTGTCTCTCTCTCTCCAATAGAAAGAAAAAAAAATATAAATAAAATATTTTGATCACAGCGCCATCTAGCATTAATCATATAAAACAAAATAAGGAATTGTTTTAAAAGATTTTAATCACAGCGCCATCTAGCGATAATCATCTAAAACAAAAAAAGTGTCGTGACAACTTTTTCATAAGAATTTCCGTCTATCCCCTTTCGATAACGCGCGATAAGGAACTTCGTTCCAAAAACGAGCTCAGAAACAATGAGTCACGTCAGTACCATGGTACCAATTTATTGCATTGTTACCCGATATAAATTTACGTGTAAAATTTATAATTTAGTAGAGCTACTATGTAGGTATCTAAGCCCTTAGATATGAGTAATCCTCGCTAAGCCCAAGCTATTCATATCGATTCGGTGTTTCCGTAGTGCTGTGACATTACCATCTTTAAGAAAACCCCTATTTAGGATGCGATGGGTAACGGCCCTCTAACGACCTAACCAATATCAGGTGTCAAGCTAGTTTACATACAATGCAACGGCGCGACGAAAAAGAGTGCCGTGTGCATAACGCGTCGCGCCGTCCCTCATAACCCCGTGCTGGGTTCTGTCCTCAGCCGAGGTTCGGACGCTGAGTATGAGCGGTTGGAGGTTTTAGTACGATCAACTCCCACATACCCGGGCGGGGATCCGGTGATTTCCTTCAACTAAAAAAAAAACATACAATGCAATTAAAAAATGATCAATTTTAAACAGGTCAAAGTTCTTAAAACTTAATATCATCTTCTTTCGTTCTTTTATTTGAATTACAGTCATTTCTTTCATTTGTACTTGAATTACCTAATTTTATTGACATTTATTTCCGTTAATGTAGAATTATGGTCGACGAGAGTGTGTCGCTATTTTTGTCGGACAGGTAAAATCAATTTATTGGCTGTCCGCAGCATAATGGAACCTTCGTGAAAGGCTTTTAGACTATCTTCGAAATCTAATGGTTAAACCATTATAAATGTCTGAATTTAGATTGACAGTAAATTTTCGTGACATCTTAAATACCTCGGATATCTTAATTTAATTTATTTATTTCATAAAACACTTAGCCTAATTTAATACAATAATTTGTTTTAAGAATAAACAAGAATAAGGTTATATAAAGATTACAATATTAGTATGGCTAGTTGTATAGTTAGAGTAGTGCGACATGAAACAAACGCCGGCTTCGTTTGTGATAGTTCACGCAACTATGTACTACCGTGATGCGATCACAAAATTAAGCATGTAGTGCCTTATTAAATCTTATAACTAGGTTTATGCTGAATGATTGTGAATCTTAATAATTTTATACTATAGGAAATCTACTGATTGATAGCATTTAGGAAAATGTTGTGTGTACCCAATACTTAGATACCTGAATAATCATTTTGAAACCAAGTCTAAGCTGGTGCTGCTAGGTGAAAAAAATCACCCATCACCCTAATTTAAATACATTTGTCATAGTAAAAATATACTAAAAGAAATACTTAACTTTAACTCTGTTCTTAATTTGCAGGTACTAGTGAAATGGAAAGAGCGCACTGAACATGGCGGTCAACAGTCCTGGTGGATATCCCCCAGTTTCTCCCAAACCCCACACCCCTAAGAGTCCTCGCCACTTTATCTTCCCACAAAAAAGTCCTTCAATAACTTCCAGCACATCATCTTCTGGTTACTACACTCCTCAATCCGGCTGCAGCTATGACAAGCACAGTCAACCGCCCAAATCTCCGATCGCGCACGGTCATCGAAGCCCAATGAGTCCAAGGCACTTCAACTTCCCCCAGAAATGTCCTTCAGACCGCTCGAGTCCTTGCAGCATGGATCGTAACCAAGGTCTTCACTACACTACGTCTTTGAAGCACCACCGCAGAGAAAAGTCCCGCTCGCCCAAACCGCCACCTGTGCACATCCATACTAACCCTGGATACGTTTCTCCGAATCGTACCAGAAAAATATATGGGTCTACTTCCACAGTGAGTTCTCCACGGCTTGTGGCGTCACCGAGTATTGTGTCTAGTCACACGGATGACTCCACAGACGCCATGCCGGGGACTCCATCAGCAATTATCCATGACGCAGACGATGACACTACAACAACTTACTCGAGAATTTGCCGAAAATCTACGTCAGATTTGACTGATATGACCGACGATACGCCTCAAACTCGGTCCACCAGTATTAGCAGACCATGTTCCCCTATGAGACGAGGGTCGATGAAGGGAGGTTTGGCCTATCTGGCCAGTCGTAGAGGCTCCCGGGAATCTACAATTTCGAACTGTGATTCTGTAGAAGACATAGGTCCACTAAATTTTCAAAACACGATGCGTGGACGGCAGCGTAGGACTTCCAATTTCCTGGAACTGCCCGGTAAGTTTATGTTCTATTGATATTGACATAGGGGCCATTTTGTGTCGTAGCTGAAATTGCAAATAAACTTTGGACGTGGGTTGATGAATAGCGCTTTGATCATCCAGTTGCAAACTGTGGGCGTTGAAGCACTAGGTATAGTATGGAATAACTATAAAACTCAATTTTATTTATTTGACACATTACTTTCCTTTTTATAAGAAAGAAAAGAAAGAAAAAATATTTATTCACCACGTACACACAGAGGACACAAGTTCGTAAATATTATGTATGCTATAAATAATTAACGTGCACCTAAATTAAATATGAAATGTATTCATTGTAGATACAAAAAACAACAAATTAATGTTGAACATAAAAAACATGTAAATGGCTGTGTGTCCCCAATATGACGTGAGAAATGGTTTCAGCTCAGCCTAAGCTATTAGTTCATACTGTAGGTATTTACCTATAGCGCTGATTTTCAGCAGAAACCATTTACATAGACATCCGTCAGCGTGGTAGTTTTAAGTTATCATACAGTATTAGTATAAATCAAACAAATGACGAACAATTGAAATTTTTGAAGCTATTTTTTTGTTCAGATTATTTAAAAAAAAATCTGAAAAATCGACAGATCCTCAAAACTTATTAGAATCTAAAGTAACGTTTACATCATGAAACTGCGGTCGGAACAGGTCCGAAGTTTCGCCAGGACAGAATTTTGTTTAAAAACAAATACCTAAGTCTGACAAAGTTTAGATTGATCTGGTTCGGGTCAAAGTTAAAGTGAGAAAGTCACAGAATTATCATGATTGAGGTTTCATCTAAAATTTATTCATTTAGTGGTCGTTGACTTCACAGTTACTATAAAGTTTGTTGCTTAGAGATTTGATATCAATCGCGTGAATTAATTTCTGAAATGCGTTCAATTTTGACATGTTGTTATAACTTATTACTAATCATCAGATAAAGTAATATTGGAGTTCAACTTATCAGGTTTTTACTGAATGGAAAATATCATCATGATAGTTTACATAGGTACATCAAATACAAAATATTACACTTAAACTGAAAAATTTTTAAAAAAAACTTGAGAGGTGTCATGGGACTCCCGAAAAAAATGAAGTTCCTTTCGATTAAAAGATATCTTATAATTTTTCCAAGTTAACATGAAATTCTTACCTTGACATTTATAGGTAATACCTTAGCACGCGACCTGATAAAAAAACTTGAGATGTGTCAAGGGACACCCGGATGAAACGAAGTTCCTTTCGATTAATTAGTGAGGAAATTGTAATTAAATTTTTATCACAGCATTGTTTTAAAAGATTTTGATCACAGCGCCATCTAGCGATAATCATCTAAAACAAAAAAAGTGTCGTGACAAAAAAAGTGTCGTAACAACTTATCGTGAGATTTTTTTCCGTCTAGCCCCCTTTCACAACGCGCGATAAGGAACTTCGTTCCAAAATCCTTTTTGAACAACATCAGAAAAGACTGCATTAATTATGACTAAACTTTTTCTGGAACTTTCGCTTTTGCGGCTACTTAATACTGTTAACAAAACTACAAACAATCATTTGTGAAATCACACAAATATGTATATTGTAAAAGTCTCTTAACGTCACGCTCTTATTAAAGGTGCAGTCGAAGTTTGAAATGTTAGCTCATTATTTACACAAACAACATAGTATAAGCCATAAGGTAACTTTTCTCATCATTTGAATAAGTCTGCAGTGACCACATATATATTCACGTATAGTTTTCACGATAAAGTTTATATTAATTCTGTCGGGACTGGGGACTGTTGACTTTGTTGGATACGACGGGTAAAATGTCTCATTTCAAGAGCTTTGAATACATAAATAGTCTGAAATTTGAATGGTAGTTTAAATACTGGTTGAACATTGAGCAAATACTTTGAGCAGTTCCAAACTAAAGCTAAAAGTAAAAACATTAAAATTACTTTGCCTTAAATTGTTAAACAATAGTATTCACATTGTGATTTATTAATGTCCCCCTACAATTGAACCGAGGTGACAAATACAGGGAGTCGTCTACGGTACTCACGATATAGGCGTGCCTAGTGTGAGTATCACTGTTAAACGACAGTAATGTCAATACTAACATGATTTTATGTATTATGTAGTATGTTTGTTTAATATGTATGCATATTTAATAATAAATATTTGAATTTGTCAAGATATATTTAGTCTTCTTGCCTATTGAAGACAATGATTCATTGAGACTTTAGCATTGTAGTTTGGAAAAACGATTTTTTAGGTAATTTTGGAGATTAAGTGAAATTTACAACTTAGCATTACCAAGCTGAACTTTGATAATGCGTCTCTATGCGGAAGACCTATCTAAGTCTTAGACGTAGGCTCGTTTATCTGTCATTCAAAACAAAATGGAGCGTTATGGATTGTCAGTAATACTTAACCACTCAACTTGGATCGGCAACAAAATTGGTTTGTTTACTTTTGCCAAGTCTGTGGCAGGAGCCAAAATTGAACACAGTTCAAAAACTTGTTTTGTTAACATTTTTTAGTCGTCTCATATTTTACGGATAATGTATTTTCGCTTTGAAAATGTAATACAGCGTAGTTTAATAAAGATTTACATATATATTAGGTTTTAATAAAAATCTAAACTAAAGTTTATTGGAAAAAATGATTTTAAAAAGACGCTCAAACGCGGTAGTGATTCCGAACGAAGTCTTCAGTTTCGCCGTCTAGCGAAAAGTGATGTTCCCAGTTGAGTGGCTATGTTAAACAATATAAAAAACCCTGTTCTTTTTCTATATATTTATACATTATTTTACGGTACTTTTACTAATAATTTTAATGAGCACTTTCTCGTTTCAAAGTAGACGTGGTGTGCAATTTTTATCAGGTCGCGTGCTAAGTTATTACCTATAAATGTCAAGGTAAGACTTTCATGTAACTTGGAGATTTTAAGAGGTGCTAACTTTTACTTTATGGGCACTACAAAGTCATCTTTGAAATAAAAATTGACCTATATTGGCATTCAAACGACTAGAAGCTGCTATGAAATGGGTTCTTACTAGTTTGTAGGTAATATTCATTCTGAAATGAAAGGAAATGGAAAAGGAAATGTTCATTCGTACTGGTTTGTGACTTTTCATCTTGCGCGCACTCTTCTACTGACCACTCTTCTTGAATTTACCCATAAACACGTAGGTACACACTCACAACACCTAAAACACTACATATACTCATCATACACAGACTACTCACCGTTTTGCTATTAAAATTAAAAAAAAATTGAGAGGTGTCATGGGGCACCCGAATAGAATGAAGTTTCTTTCGATTAAAACATATCTTATATTTTTTTTCCTAACGTAACGCGCGATAAGGAACGTGTTTTAAAAGATTTTGATCACTGCGCCATCTAGCGATAGCGATAAAGAACGTGTTTTAAAAGATTTTGATCACAGCGCCATCTAGCGATAATCATCTAAAACAAAAAAGTGTCGTGACAACTTTTCGTAAGATTTTTTCCGTCTAGCCCCCTTTCCTAGCCTTCGTTCCAATAATTTGCCTATGTTTTGTCTCACTAGCCACTAAGTACTTATTTTCTGTTTTTCAAGTGTGTAATTTGGTATCGATACAAACGGTTAATTTGACTGATAAATGTATTAGTAAGATCTCCTCGAGACAGGCTTGACCTAGTGTGGATATCTAATGGTTAACTGTATCATCATCATCATCAGCCTATAGACGTCCACTGCTGGACATAGGCCTCCCCCAAACCTCGCCACATCGGCCGGTCCTGCGCCATCTGCATCCAGTGACCTCCCGCGATCTTGACCAGATCGTCGGTCTATCTTGTGGGGGGTCTACCAACGTTGCGTTTACCGGTTCGTGGCCGCCACTCCAGAATTTTTTAACGGTTAACTGTATATTACACTGTAAATTTTGGCTGAATAAATGTTTTTACTCTTTAAATCTTTAATATTGGAATTAATTAATGTTGTAATTTGACAACAATATAGTTATTTTGTTAGTACTATTGTTTGTGTAGAAAAGGCAAAAAAACGGTAGTCTCCTAATAAATATAGATCATTGATCAAAAATCGCATTTGTGAGATGTAATGGAGAAAATTGTAACAAAAGCCATCAGCTCAGAAGAAGAATTATAACAACTGCACAAGTTACACAAATGAAATAAAGGCGTTTAGAAATCACCACATTTAATCTGAAAAACTTTTGGGACGAAGTTCGTTATCGAAAGAGGGCTAGACGGAAAAAAATCTTACGAAAAGTTGTCACGACACTTTTTTAGTTGTCACGACACTTTTTTTGTTTTAGATGATTATTGCTAGATGGCGCTGTGATCAAAATCTTTTAAAACACGTTCCTTATCGCGCATTACGTTAGGAAAAAAAATATAAGATATTTATTAATCGAAAGGAACTTCGTTCTATTCGGGTGTCCCATGACACCTCTCAAGTAGGGGTGTGCGAATATCGTTCGAATCGAATCGAATCGAATATCAATATTCGATTCGAAATTCAACGAATATTCGACAAATTTCGAATAATTCGAAAAGTTTCGAATATTCGTCGAATTTCGAATAGTATCGAATTTGACTACGACAATGCATCGGAAATAGCACAAGTGTTGGAGCATGTTTTAATTTACTGTTCCTGATAATTTATATACAGCCTAGTCAATTTTACTATTTTTATAATTGGGCATAACATGAGTGTAACCCCTTGCATGAAAATGAAAAAAAAAGAAGAACGAAGATACTGTTCGAAATTTTGAATTGTTCGAAACTTTTCGAACTATTCGCAACCTTTCGAACTATTCGAAATTTTTCGAATATTCGACGAATTTCGAATAGTTCGATTCGAGTTTCGAATCGAATATTCGTATTCGATTCGGAACGAATAATTCGTGAGTTCGAATTATTCGCACACCCCTACTCTCAAGGTTTTTTTTAAATGCACCTATCTACTAGTCAGCTTACCTGATAAAAAGATATTATGTTAGAATAGCATATAACATGTTAAGTCTCACTATAACTAATTTCGTATCTCTTTTCTCAGTGGTAGAACATTCCCGACCACGTGTGTGCTCGTTGCCTGAGAAGCCGTACAACCCTCGCGCTTCCGACGACCTGTACCGGCTGAGGACCTTCAGCATCACGACCAAAGGCGGAGTGGTCAACTGCGGCGACTCCATCTGCAACCGCAGGAGCCGGTCCAATACTTCTGTCAACTCTACCAATAGCAGGTAACTATTATAGTCCGAGATCCAACACCAGAATAGTGCACTTATCGGGTATTTACTAATCATTTGATTTTTATGCCTATCTTAATATATATAAATCTCGTGTCACAATGTTTGTCCTCAATGGACTCCTAAACCACTTAACCGATTATAATAAAATTTGCACACCATGTGCAGTTCGATCCAACTTGAGAGATAGGATATCTTAGATCAAGGTCTGATGATAGAGCTGGAAGGTGGCCACAGGAACTCCGTCAATAAGCAAGATAACCTCATCGTGTTTGAGCTCTAATGAAGCGTCCTGATGACTACTTTGCGTAGAGAATGAATGTGAAGGTCTGAAGATGGAGCTCGAAGGTGGCCACAGGAACTCCGTCAATAAGCAAGATAACCTCATCGTGTTTGGGCTCTAATGAAGCGTCCTGATGAGTACTTTTAGAAAATTTTCGGAAACAATTCCTATACGACGCAGACGAAGTATAATAAGGAGAATATACATAACTCGATACAGAAAGCGGGGTGAATCATGATGTGACTGAATTCCAGTAGTACTAGCCAAATTATGTACAAAAAACTTAGATTTGTAACAACTGTAAACTTTTCCAAATCAAAGTCCAATTGTAAGTCAGCATACAGTTTATTCTTCAACACAATTCCCTCTACTTCAAAGTCAAAACTCTTGACGCTATGTTATCGCTAGCGTTGTACAATTTACTTTTTAACAACACGTCCGCTCACTTCGAGCATCCAAACAACAATCCCCTAACAGCGGCCAACACCTGTATTTATAGTAAGTCCCCACTTCCAACTACCCACAATGTGAAAAGGTTGGCTTTACTATACAAAATATTAAATGATAAAAATAATGTTACTTGTAATATTAAAAACTGCTACAAAAATATTTTAAATTGTTTAGAAACCTTTTGTAGGGACGCATGCACTTTTTTTATACAAGCAGCAATATATAAGTGCAGTGCGAAGCGCGACTCCCCAGTCGTCCCGTTAAGAGCATAGCGTACGCTCGCGTCCACACATTATTATTATTGTAATCATATTCATTATTGTGTATTGTAAACAGTGACAATAAATAATGATAACTAGAGTCAGTTGTTCTTTTTAATTAAATAGTATCTACTAATAAGATACTCAAGTAATTCATAAAGGAATATCTCTCTTTCCGCGTTATAAGAGATACCCCTAAAGTGGTGATTCAGTACCCCTAAAGTGGTGACCTCCGACAAGAACACGACTCCTTCAAGATCATCACACCCGCATCGCGCCAGCCAGCTTCGGCCTGTTTGGGTATTTCGAGCACTAGCCGCAACGCAGCGCGGCCTGGTCGAACCCTCATCGGCTTGACATTGGGTACACTGACTACAAGGACCGGTCAGCAAAGCAGAGCATATCTCTCCTGGTCATTACGTAGCATCGGCCCCGCACGGCAGCATGTCCGAATCATTGGAGCTCGTGCGTCAGCAGTACAGTTCCGACTCACTGGGACTTCTTTCACTGGCATTGGCGATTCAAGCACACAAGACGGGAAGTGGAGAACACACAAGTAATTAGTTAATATGAAATATACGTGGAGCTGTGAAATTATGAAGAATAGTGTAAGTTACATACGCAAGCTACTGAACGGACGACTCCCTGCAAGGTACTCACATCGACTGCAGGTAAAAGCAACAAGATTTAAAACAATTGGATATTAGAAAAAAGTATACAAGATATATAAGACAGTTAAGGGCGTAATATGGCACAGGAACTAGAGCAACGCTGTATTGGAGGACAAGTAACGAGATTCAGTCATAGTAATCGACAAGCGAAGACCAAGGGAAACGTCGTAACTCCAGCATTGTAATTATCGGAACACCGGATGGTATAACGAGCAAAACTAGCCACTACCATTGATCCGGAAGAGATGACTCGTGGGAGAGCACCCAAGGATTTTCGGGAGAAAAGCATACCCAGAGGAAATGCCGTCGAGATCGCCACATTTTATGGTGGGAGACATACTTGGTCGAGAGATATTATGTCGAGAAGAAGTCGAGGAGAGCTGTAGAAACGATGGACAAGTCAAGTCGTGGTCCAATATTCTACTTCATTCTCCGTAACTTAACGTGTGAATATATAACTTGATGCCAAGCTTCACGTTTTGCGATTAAGAGGCGACGTGACAGCGATATTTGCATTCCTGTATTGCCTTTTGTATTATTTGTAGTTTGTTTATTTTAATGTTTTGTCATTCATTATATTATTTTATTTTTGTATTTTTATTAATTTGTCACATTCTTATTGGAAATAATCAAACTATGTATATGCTATAATATTTTATGAATCTTTAAAGTAATTAAGTCAAGGGCTAAAACCGACTTAATTCACGTAGAAATTACTACTAGTTGCAACTTTGTATTAAATAGTGACGTGTGTTTATGAAGTGAAAATTGTAATATGTTTTAACAAATTGGAATCATTAATGTTATGTGTAAAAGATTCAATAAACTTTGATTCGTATCATTGATTTATGGCAATGAGAACTACTTAACAAATGTAAAGATTTTAAAATGTAAGTGGAATAAGTTATAGTTCTCGGAATATTTCATCACAAAAAGCAATGATTTGTTATAAGTACTTTGTTATAAGTGTGAGAAAACACCGAGTCAACAATTCGAGTGTTCGTTGTATCTCAAGTTTTAAACGATTTAAGATGAAATGGTTTCAAGCAAAAAATGATTGATTTAAGAGTAGCGAGTAAAAAACGTTAGCACTTCGACTGTTGCTTAACGATAAAGCGCATTCGAAGTATATCTCAAGTACCTACCCTAATGCGGTACAGCCGGAAACAAAAGTTTTAACAGTACTTAGTTTTATTTTTTTTGTTTGTTTTGTGAAAAATTTTGCATTTTATAACCAAAATTTTAGGAAGGGTGTACTGTAGGGACGCATGCACTTTTTTTATACAAGCAGCAATATATAAGTGCAGTGCGAAGCGCGACTCCCCAGTCGTCCCGTTAAGAGCATAGCGTACGCTCGCGTCCACACATTATTATTATTGTAATCATATTCATTATTGTGTATTGTAAACAGTGACAATAAATAATGATAACTAGAGTCAGTTGTTCTTTTTAATTAAATAGTATCTACTAATAAGATACTCAAGTAATTTATAAAGGGATATCTCTTTCCGCTACAAGAGATACCCTAAACTTTCATAACTAAGGTAATTCTAAAATCCTACAAATTTTCAAATATATGTTGCTACTTTTTAACAGATAATACAATCATTAAAACAGTAACAGTGTAATATCTGCACATCATTGAATTCCACTCTACAGGGTGATTTTTTAGAGAGGGTACATATTGCAGGAGGGTGATGAGTACTCTGTTCTGAAACGGAATCTTACAAAAAATAGGTAAAAATACATTTTTTTAAAAATCTAGTGATCTCGCGCACCCCACACCTCCGCCACACCCATCAGCTGTCGAAAAACCATCATTTTGCAAGAATTTTAGATATTTTTAAGTTGCGATTACTATGGCATTAAGCCATATTATTTGGTAATAATATTTTTACTGGTCGTATATAACCATCAGCTACCATGACCTTCAATATGTACCCTCACTAGGAAATCACCCTGTATACGACACTCACATAACATTTCCAAACTGGCAAAATTAAAATTCATAGATACGTATCTAAAAATCATTCATCACATCAAAAATATGAGTTGTTTTTGCCGTCACTAGTCCGAAATACCCGAAGATTAATATAAAGCCAATTTGAGAGGAGCCATTACGCCAGAACGCCTGCGAATCGCCGTGGGCGTAGGGATGTCGACGTACTCATTCAGACGTAATTTAAGGTCTACACAGAAAAATCTCCTTGATTATCGAAAAATTCGCCCTTGTTGATATTATACACGGTGATATCCTAGTGAGGGTACATATTGAAGGTCATGGTAGCTGATGGTTATATACGACCAGTAAAAATATTATTACCAAAGAATATGGCTTAATGCCTTAGTAATCGCAAATTAAAAATATCTAAAATTCTTGCAAAATGATGGTTTTCAGCTGGTCGACAGCTGATGTGTGTGGCGGAGGTGTGGGGTGCGCGAGATCACTAGAGGTCATTAGTCAACACTCTTTAAGCCGAAATTATTTATGTTTGAGGGAGTTTGGTCGAATTTAGATTATAAAAAAAAATATTTTGTAATTTTACCTATTTTTTGTTATATTCCGTATTAGAACAGAGTACTCATCACCCTCCTGCAATATGTACCCTCTCTAAATAATCACCCTGTATATAAATGTATATGAGAAAATATTTGATTTTTATAATGTAGACCTGTGAGTCAAAAGTCATGTAACGAAAACATTAACGAACAACGGAATAACATAGAATATACATGACGGGGTGATAACAAGGGAAACCAACCCATTCACAGTGCGGGTAGTTGGAAGTGGAGACTTGCTATAAATACAGGCGATGGCCGCTGTTATTATTCATTCGTGTTTGAATTGTCGAGGCGAACGGACCTCTTGACGTAAAAGTAATAAACTGTTAAAATTCGTGATTTTGAAGTTTTTATTCAAAAGTATTGATATCAAGTGTTCAAGTGGACATTGTGACGTGACAAAACCAAACGAAGATCGACTATTTACAACGTCATTACATCTCAACACACTATTGACGCCGTTATACATAAAAGACGATATGAGGACAGAACGCCCTTCGAAATGAGGTGCCGTTTTAAGGCTAAATCCCTGTGTTTCTTATTATAAACTCTCCTTAACACCGACAAAATAACCATTAATCTATAATATCTATGGTACTGAACCATTTGGGTCTACTGAACTAATTTCCAAAAATATTTTACTAATTAAAAGCTAACGTGTAATTATTCAAAATAAGTAAAAGATATAAGTAAAAAGTGCATTGTTTCCCGTTTAGACTCGCAGCCAGTTTCAAGTTGGAGTATATCAGGAGAGCTATGGACTAGGTTTCAGCTTGACTAAAGTACCTACCCAAAAATTGACACTAGCTCTCGGGCAATAGTGCTTAAACAGAAATGTATTGGAACGAAGTTCCTTATCGCGCGTTATCGAAAGGGCGCTAAACGGAAATTCTTATAAAAAGTTGTCACGACACTTTTTTGTTTTAGATGATTATCGCTAGATGGCGCTGTGATTAAAATCTTTTAAAACAATTCCTTATTTTGTTTTATATGATTAATGCTAGATGGCGGTGTGATAAAAATTTTATTTTTTTAAGTTACAATAATTATTACAATTCCCTCACTAATTAATCGAAAGGAACTTCGTTCCATAGAGGTGTCCCTTGACACCTCTCAAATTTTTTATTATTAACTGCAGACTTGAGTAGCGAGGCTAAACGTCAAACTTGGACTATCATACACGTAATGTTTTGAATCTAACAACATCATTTAAAAAAATATAACAGCAATAAAACGAGTACTAGAGAATAGTCTCAGCCCTGTCCATAAGCGGATCAAAAGCCCACATAATCCAGTGACGTAGAACAAACGTCATAAAATATGCATGACGCCGACAACACGTGGTCTGACGCTCTTTGTGAACCATTTAATTGAAATGTCAGGCTTTTACCGCAGAATAGTAACAATATGGAATCATGATGTGTAACACTCAATTTTACAAGCTTTTATTTTAACTTGCACTGGATGTAACAATTAAGTTCGGAATCTTGCAAGCTAAATTTGACAAACTTCCCGGTATCCGATTGAGCTGACATTTTGCACGTAGATGTACAGGGTGTTTTTTTAAAGATGGTACATATTGAAGGAGGGTGATGGGTACTATGTTCTAATACGGAATATACAGAAAAATAGGTAAAATTACAAAAAAAATAAAAATATTGAAGAAATCTAAATTCGACAGAACTACCTCAAACATAAAGAATTTCGGACAAAAGAGTGTTGACTAACGACCCCTAGTGATCTCACGCACCCCACACCTCCGCCACAACCCTCAGCTGTCGAAAAACTTTGCAAGAATTTTAGATATTTTTGAGTTGCGATTACTAAGGCATTATACCACAATAATATTTTTACTGGTCTGGTTATATACACCATCAGCTATCATGACCTTCAATATGTACCGTCACTAAAAACCACCCTGTATATCGCATGATAATATAATGATATGACTGGCGGTGATCTGATGATAGATCCGGAAGGTGGTTATAGGAACTCTTGTATTAAACAAGATAGACCCATCGTGTTTAGAGTCGTTTTACTTGAATGAGCTAGCCGTCTACTATGATATCTAGAATCTTTATTCTAGTCAGATTCTGCCAAAACAAGCGCAGTGGATAACCAGCTACAAGTTGGACAGATAATCTCGTTAAGGTCATGAGAACACGCTGGATGCAGGCCTCTACCAACCATTCATTGAGGAAGGCCTATGTCCAGCAGTGGACGTGTATAGGCTGATGATGATGTTGGTTATGAGAATCGCTTTACGTATACTTTAAAGCTCGATTTGTATTAAATTTCTTTAAACGCTCGCGGTTATCTACATCACTTACACTAGTACTAAACGGGTTCTTACCACGATTATTCTTACGGTTTGAGCGGTACCGATATTTCAGCACTGTTTCAAGCGCCATGATCACGGGAAGGCTGAGGAACTGCGGGTAGGTCATTTAAGAGCAGACAAATCTGTCTACCTTCTTTCTCGTTCGTTTGCCGGTACCACTGGAACTCGAACTCACATTTCGACATACACTGACAGTATCGGCTGCCGTATCAATATATAAGTAGCATGGCGCTTGAAACAGTGCTAAAATATCGGGACCGCTCAATTAAGAATAATCGTGGTAAGAACCCGTTTATTAATAGTGTAAGTGATCTCGATTTGTATGTTAATTATCTTCTGTGTATTCTATCTCAAGTTCATAGTCAACGGTTTTAATCTATACTTATAATAAAATCGTAGAGAGGTCAATTCTGTACATTGAAAATATAAAAAAAAAAACTAGCAGGGGGTGTTTGGTTATCGATTCTGATGCCAAAAATGCAATTAGATTTTTTTTGTCTGTTTGTCTGTTTATCTGTTTGTCTGTTTGTCTGTTTGTCTGTATCTTTGTGCACGCTAATCTCCGAACCGGCTGAACCAATTTAGTTGGGGTTTTTTGTAATGTATTATGGCAAGTCTCACTTAACATTTAGTCGTTGTTTTATCAAAATCGGTTCAGTATTTAAAAAGTTATAAGCGAAATAACGTCGATGGGTATTACGTTCGAGGGGCCAACATTAAGAGATCTCCAATTTATATGGTGAATCGTCGCAACTGGAGCTCTGACTAAAGTGGCCGGCGGAACCAGTCATATTGAGTAATTCGTATTTCGACTGGAAAGAGTGCCGAGCGCGTAACGCGTCGCGCCGTCCCTACAAACCCCGTGCTGGGTTCTGGCCTCAGCCGGGGTTTGGACGATGAGTGTGAGCGGTTGGAGGTTTTAGTGCGGTTCAACTCCCACATATCCGGTGATTTTCTACAACTGGAAAAAAAAAAGTTAGTCTTTATTACATAAGCTCGGCCATTGAAAGTCTCATCCAAATCGACCCAGCCAATCATGTTTAGGCTCTACTGAAGCGTCCTGATGAGATCTTTGTGTAGAGGATGAATGTCAAGGTCTTATGATGGAGCTGGAAGGTGGCTATGGGAACTCCGTCATTAAGAAAGATAACCTCATCGTGTTTAGGCTCTAATGAAGCGTCTTGATGAGTTCTTTGCGTAGAGCATGGATTTCAAGGTCTGATGATGGAACTGGAAGGTGGCTATGGGAACTCCGTCACTAAGCAAGATAACCTCATCGTGTTTAGGCTCTAATGAAGCGTTTTGATGAGTTCTTTGCATAGAGGATGAATGTCAAGGTCTGATGATGGAGCTGGAAGGTGGCTATGGGAACTCCGTCATTAAGAAAGATAACCTCATCGTGTTTAGGCTCTAATGAAGCGTCTTGATGAGTTCTTTGCGTAGAGCATGGATGTCAAGGTCTGATGATGGAGCTGGAAGGTGGCTATGGGAACTCCATCATTAAGCAAGATAACCTCATCGTGTTCAGGCTCTAATGAAGCGTCCTGATGAGATCTTTGCGTAGAGGATGAATGTCAAGGTCTGATGATGGAGCTGGTAGGTGGCTATGGGAACTCCGTCATTAAGTAAGATAACCTCATCGTGTTCAGGCTCTAATGAAGCGTCCTGATGAGATCTTTGCGTAGACGATGAATGTCAAGGTCTGATGATGGAGCTGGAAGGTGGCTATGGGAACTCCGTCATTAAGCAAGATAACCTCATCGTGTTCAGGCTCTAATGAAGCGTCCTGATGAGATCTCTGCGTAGAGGATGAATGTCAAGGTCTGATGATGGAGCTGGTAGGTGGCTATGGGAACTCCGTCATTAAGCAAGATAACCTCATCGTGTTCAGGCTCTAATGAAGCGTCCTGATGAGATCTTTGCGTAGAGGATGAATGTCAAGGTCTAATGATGGAGCTGGTAGGTGGCTATGGGAACTCCGTCATTGAGCAAGATAACCTCATCGTGTTCATGCTCTAATGAAGCGTCCTGATGAGATCTTTGCGTAGAGGATGAATGTTAAGGTCTGATGATGGAGCTCTAAGATGGCTATGTGAACTCTGTCAATAAGCAAGATAACCTCATCGCGTTTAGACTCTAATAAAGCGTCTTTATGAGTTCTTTGCGTAGAGGATGAATGTCAAGGTCTGATGATGGAGCTAGAATGTGGCCACTGTCTGTCTGGCTAATCTCTGGAATGGCTAGACCGATTCGGACGGGCTGACTTTCAATGACTGATAGTTTATGTTATAAGGAGTAACTTAGGCTATAATAATTTTAGAAATTGTTGTTTTTTTTTAATTCTCGATGAAGTTCAAGGATGGTATTTACAGTGAGAAAAAAATCGAATAGTTGACATTTAATTGAGATTGGCGCAGACGAAGTTGCGTGGGGCAGCTAGTTCAGTAATATGACACTGATCTGCTCTTTGTACCACTTTTATACTTAATTAACTACTTAATAGTGTTTTTAAGTAATTTTTGAGCCCAGACAACGTTAACTGTAACCACTCTCAGAAGGGACTGTCTAGCAAAAGGATTATAACTAAATATTAAAATTAGAAGCAAAAGTTGGTCCTATAATTTTACTTTGAGTTTTTTGTTTGTGAAAATATTTATAATAATTTTTACATGGTAGCTTATTTTACGAAATTTTGAGTTTAATTAATAAATGGAACAAGATCTTTTTCTAAAAGTAGTATCCTACGATTTTTAAACCATTTAATTACTTGTACTGGATATAAAGAACTATGTAGTTTCAGAAGACATCTTGCAAATCTGATTTACCTGAAATTTCGTGGGTGACACGCGGTCCCATCTTGGCGGGCTTCGGAAAGCCCGCCGACCGAGAAAGCCGGTGGCCGTATTCGCCGGCGGCTACCGGTTCGGCGTCCGGGGACGGAAAAGAGTGCCGAGCGCGTAACGCGTCGTGCCGTTCCTCCAAACCCCGTGCTGGGTTCTGGCCTCAGCCGGGGTTCGGACGCTGAGTGTGAGCGGTTGGAGGTTTTAGTGCGGTTCAACTCCCACATACCGGGGATCCGGTGATTTCCTCAAACTGAAAAAAAAAGGTGACATTTCGTACACAAGGAATCACTGTGGGCTCGTTTTACTTATCCAGCACTCTACTTCTACAAGATATCCAGGATCTCAAAGCTTGTATTTAAAAAGTCTCTAAAATAAATCATTACGCAGAACACCTGAGCCTACCAAGACACTTTTGCTTTATTCAGACAAGTTAAAAGTAACTGACTGACTAATGTGATTACCAGAGATTTGTGATTGTGGTCGCGTGACCGGTGGTGACCTAGTTACTCATTCGCGCGAACAACAGTAACTCACATAGGGAACGTACTATCTTCAGAGCAATCAATTTCGTGGATGGACGCATCTTCGGCCTATATTGCTTCCTTACCATAGATTTAATATTACTGGATACAGTGTACCGAACAAAACCACTACGAAATGGTGTTTTAAAAAAAATCCCAACACGGAAGAGATTAAATTAAATGTGTAATACGTCTTAGTCTTTGGTTTAAAAGAATTTAAATCTTAAATGACTGAAGACTTATCTATACTTAATTTTATAAAGCTGCAGAGTTTGTTTGTTTGTTTGAACGCACTAATCTCAAGAACTACTGATCCGATTTAAAAAAATATTATGGAAAGTCCGTTTATCGAGGAAGGCTATAGATAGGCTATGTTGTATCCATCTGTGACGCAGACGAAGTTGAGCGGATCACCTAGTGATTTGTATGTTCGGTGATAAATTTCATTGCTAACGCTACCCGACACGGTTGTCGAGCCAATGACATCAAGAGACTACCTATTTTTGGTTCTGGTAGTGTTTGGTAGGTGTTAGTTTACACTCTAATCGTATCTAGAATATTTGATCAAAGTTCCTTATAATATGTATTGGTACTAATTTCAAAGAAATTGTTTTTTTTTGGAACGAAGTTCCATATCGTGCCTTGTGAAAGGGGGCTAGACGGAAAAAATTCTTACGAAAAGTTGTCACGACACTTTTTTTGTTTTAGATGATTATCGCTAGATGGTGCTGTGATCAAAATCTTTTAAAACACGTTCCTTATTTTTGTTTTAGACGATTATCGCTAGATGGCGCTGTCATCAAAATCTTTTAAAACACGTTCCTTATCGCGCGTTACGTTAGGAAAAAAAATATATAAGATATCTTTTAATCGAAAGGAACTTCGTTCTACTCGGGTGTCCCATGTCACCTCTCAAGTTTTTTTTTATATTTATTGATGGTTAATGTCCCTCTTCTAAAGAGACCTGAGCCCAACAGTAGGCAGTAATGGGTTGGTACAGACAGACAGACAGACAGACAGATGGTTAATGCTAAATTAGAATCATCAAAATCAATCCATTAAGAAAAAATTAGAATCAATCATGAAATTACATAATTTTGTGAATATTCACTAAAACTTTCCATCACGATTACAAAGACTCCTTAAAAGTTCAACCAACTTTTAAGGAGTCTTTGTGCCAGGCTCGGAATGTCTATCATTTTAAAGGTCCATGGGTTTTCATATCTAAAGATCCAAGGTTAGCCTACGTACCTAATCGGCAAAAAAAAATAATCACAATTAAATTTAACACAAAAAATAACTTAAAAATAGATAATCCTTATTTGTACGTCAGTCAAAGCCTAAATAAGCTTTTGAGCTCGGTTGAAATCAATTTCCACAGTCACTAAAAGGTAGCAGAAGTCAATTAGGCAGGGCCGAGCCCCGGGACAGACTGACCCCAAAATTGAGTTCAGAAACTAACTAGCCCGCGGCCGGTGATTAAGCACTTTCGGTCCGTAATTGTTTTGTTGGACGGTGTTCATTATGGTCAAAGGGCTTAAAACTTTTTTGTGTTGCTAGCTTATTTTGATATATTCTCAGTGAGGGATATTACTAACAGTAAAGTTTTCTCATCCACACCGCAATGTCTCAAGACGAAAGTCTTTGAACAGTGTGTGTTGCCAGCTATGACTTATGGATCCGAGACTTGGCCGCTTACAATGGGTCTTGTAAGACGACTCAGAGTCGCTCAGAGAGCAATGGAGAGGGCTATGTTGGGTGTTTCTCTGCGTGATCAAATTAGAAATGAGGAGATCCGCAGAAAGACCAAACTTACCGACATAGCCCAAAGAATTGCGTCTTTGAAATGGCAATGGGCAGGACACATTGTGCGCAGAACTGATGGCCGATGGGGCCGAAAAGTTCTAGAGTGGCGACCTCGAATTGGTAGGTGCAGCGTTGGCAGACCTCCCACAAGGTGGACCGATGACCTGATCAGGATAGCGGGAGGTAGCTGGATGCGGACAGCGCAGGACCGGTCGATGTGGCGGGGTTTGGGGGAGGTCTATGTCCAGCAGTGGACGTCTATAGGCTGGTGATGATGATGATGATATTACTTACTTCATACTAGCTGAATCACCTGTGCTACAAAGGGAAGGTGTATTTATCAAATTTTAATTTTAAAATTATTTTAGACGCAGGAGAGCGTAAATGTTGTAACTCTGTACTGTAATGTTTATTAAAGTAAAACTTAGCACAAATTGCTTAACTTTGCTGAATACACCAAGTTCACGAGATATGTTTTTTTTCAACCTTTTTGGTGTAATGTTCATAATTTCCAGATTAAAACGTTTATAATACTTTCATGCATTTTCAACGGGTTCTTACCACGATATTTAATTAATTAGGTTGTCTCGATATTTCAACGTTGTTGCAAACGTCATGATCACGAGAAGACTGGATACTAATTAATTAAATATCTGGATAATATATATATATGCAGGGTGATTTCCTAGTGAGGGTACATATTGAAGGTCATGGTAGCTGATAGTTATATACGACCAGTAAAAATATTATTACCAAAGAATATGGCTTAATGCCTTAGTAATCGCAACTTAAAAATATCTAAAATTCTTGCAAAATGATGGTTTTTCGATAGCTGATGTGTGTGGCGGAGGTGTGGGGTACGCGAGATCACTAGAAGTCATTAGTCAACACTCTTTAAGCCGAAATTCTTTATGTTTGAGGTAGTTTTGTCGAATTTAGATTTTATTTTACCTATAGTTTGAAATATTCCGTATTAGAACAGAGTACTCATCACCCTCCTGCAATATGTACCCTCTCTAAAAAATCACCCTGTATATATGGATTAATTAAATATCGTGGTAAGAACTTGTTGAAAATGCATGAAAGTATTATAGAAAACCGCGAGTGTCTGAATAAGTTTAAATCGTTTATGATTTCCTACGTCGTTATTAAATATGCCTTTGACAATTGATGTGCTTTCTGTTAGTACAATAATTTTTGAAATCCATTCTTAAAATAAATCCTCTCAAACGAAAAAATTCAAGATTAAAACTAAAACTTAAGTAATTAAATCGAAAACTTTAATGAGATTTCGCACGATATACTTTATAAAGTTGACAAAAACTGACGTTTAATTAACTCGGCATCAAGTCAAGTGGAGTTACATCGGAAAGTTTTTGAAACGAGATAAATTTCGTGATATTCAATTATATAACTTTGTAAATCAGTTTTGTGGCTTGTAAACTTTCGGAGAAAGGTGTTGTACCCACTATGTTTGAGAAACGCGCGTTTTTTCGATAAAGCTTAATTTCATGAACGACAAAAGTATGGTCTAAACGGAAGCCAAGTTCAATGCACGTGATTTTTTTTTAAATTTATTGCTTGTGTATCTAAATTGAAGTAGGAACGGTGAGATAACCGTAACAATATTTTGTAAGAGTATTAAGCATAGACATCTAGTAATTATAAAATGGTGAATACGTCAAATACACAATCATAATATCATTTTATATCTGACCCGTTTTGCGCCATCGGGCAGTTAAAAAATACTATTAAGAGCGTCAATATACTGATTCTAATAAATTTCTTTAATCACTCGCGGTTATCTACATCACTTACACTATTACTAAACGGGTTCTTACCACGATTATTTTTAATTGAGAGGTCCCGATATTTCAGCACTGTTTCAAGCGACATGTTCACGAGAAGACTGAATTCAATATAAATCAATATCTCAATTAAAAATAATCGTGGTAAGAACCCGTTTAGTAATAGTGTAAGTGATACTGATTCTAACCACACTCACATTTATATCGCGTGACGATGTAATTTTATGATGTTGACAAAGAAAATTATCAAATCAGAACTAATAATCATTACAATCAATGATTTTATTAATTCTTTGTATACAAAAAAAAATTCAGAACCAAAACTACGTGGCGGTTTTCGACATCAGTGCGAATCTCGTACACAAGGCTCGGTACCAACAAATAAATAAATTTTAATTAATTAACTTTGACGTTCGTGTAAATATACGTGGTCTTGCTTTATTAAAACCGATTACAGGAATGTGTGTACTTTTGTGTATTGCTTTATATATTTTTTGTAAATGTTTGGGTGATGTTCTTAATTAGATCAAAGTGATGAACTGTGATTTTAATTAAAATTATTTGTGAGATAGTAATGTTTTGATGCTAAAAAACACACACACACTTTAAAAGTTTCAATTTCTCTACAATAAAATGCCGTAAAATATTGTCAACATGACATGAGCGCTAAGACCTGTCCCTCTTTAAACGAGGTTTAAGAAAAGTCCTGTATGGGTAGGTGATAGATAACGACCCCTGTTTACCCTGGCATTGCAGAGGTTCATGAGCGACGGTAACCGCTTACCATCAGGTGGGCCGTAGGCTCGTTTATCTATCCTGCAATAAAAAAAATAAAAATAAAAACTTGAAAGGTGTCATAGGACACCCGAATAGAACGAAGTTCCTTTCGATTAAAAGATATCTTATATATTTCTTTCCTAACGTAACGCGCGATAAGGAACGTGTTTTAGAAGATTTTGATCACAGCGCCATCTAGCGATAATCATCTAAAACAAAAATAAGGAACGTGTTTTAAAAGATTTTGTTCACAGCGCCATCTAGCGATAATCATCTAAAACTAAAAAAGTGTCGTGACAACTTTTCTTAAGAATTTTTTCCGTCTAGCCCCCTTTCACAACGCGCGATAAGAAACTTCGTTCCGAAAAAACATAAATGAAGAAGAACAATAAACTTTAAAACTAATTAACACTAACACACTAATTATTACATAACAAGAAATATATTTACGAAAACAAAGACGACCAACTTTTTTTACGAATAGCACAAAAACGTTACTACTGATATATTTCACAGATTTCCACGAGAACACCTTTAAAATACTTTAAATCCTAGATAAAGTTACTAACGAAATCAGTTCAGAAACTACGGAATTACCAGTTAACAAATAAAAAAGTCATGAATGAAAAATGTCATATTTTAAAACAATATTGGGGTTCAGTTCAGTAACACAACTGTGTAACTATTTGGTTCACAATAACAGTTTATTCATCTTCCAAAATCAGTACAATCATCCTCCAAAACTCTGTTCACTTTGAAATCACGTCGACTACTGTCCTTAATTTTTTGAAAAAAATGTAAATTGTAATAAAATTAAAAGATTTTAACAACACTCTTATAAAATGATTCATCACAACCCCGGAAGTCTTTCCTTTAAATCGATGTAATACCCGCTTCTACAAACAATTAAATGGAATTAGAGACAAGTCACCTAACAACAGTTAATCACAAAAGTGTGTTCTCAACTTTGGAGTCAGTCTCATAAAACTAAAATTTCAAGTATAACCCAGTGTGTCCATTCCTAAAGACAATCTGTAACTTTAGCTATGTATTTCTGGGGTCGCGTGACCAAGTCCAATTGAGAACAAAATCGTTTGCGACACTTTTGTGTGATAAAAACATTTACGGGCGACGTTTGAATAGGAATGCAAATCACTGAGACGAATGTAAAATGTAATTTACTATATTTTGGGAAATTGCTTGATAGTGTTGCTGGTGTACCTACCTACTGGAGTTCTTTTTACAAGCTTTATATTAACTTGCACTGGATGTAACTATAGTCGTGGTGGCCGAGTGGTCGAAGCGCGTCCTTCCGTACGGAAGGTCGTGGGTTCAAATCGGCTTGTACCTCTAAATCTAAATGTGAAAAAGATTTATGTGCAATTTTTCACAACACCACTAGCTAAAGACGGTGAAGGAAAACATCGTGAGGAAACCTGCATGTCGGAAAAGGGTTCTAAAAAATCCTTTGAAGATATGTGAAGTCCCCAATCCGCACTGCGCAAGCGAGGTGGACTATGCCTAATCCCTCTTCTGAGGAGACCTGTGCCCAACAGTAATGGGTTGGTAGTTGGTTGGTTGGATGTAACTATGTAGCTATGTGATTTCATCTCTTGTCTCTAAAAATATTCCAATCTAAATTTTGTCAAATTTTCCAGTTTCCGTATTGTCACGTCACACATCTGCGTCCAAAATGTCAGTTCAATCGGGTACCAGGAAGTTTGTCAAATTTTACTCGCCATATTCCATCCGAAATTACATAGTTACATCCAGTGCAATTTAATATAAAGCTTATAAAAAGTACAAATCTTTCTTACTGCTATCTTACAAATAACTAATCTAAACTATAATAAAACTAAATTACAGTTTGTATCTCGACAAAGGCCTCCTCAAAGGACTTCCAATCTTGCGTATTCCTTGCCACTCGTATCCAAGTCGATCCAGCCATCTTCTTGAAGACTTCCTCCCACTTTTTATATTGTCTTCTTCTTCTTTAATCTTTCTTAGTCTATTCTTTGGATTTATAAGTAGACAGAATAATCTTATCCAAATGATTGATACTTGACCTAATAAAGACCTCGATTTCTTGGCACTAAATTATGTATTTAGTACGTTGGCAGTAAATTATAACGTTCTACATTTTGAGAATATGTAATGAAATATATTAAAAGACAATATTCTAAATAACAGAATAAATTACTCTAAATACCATTTCTTGAAAGTTTTCAATTAACTAGATTTTTTTTTTATTGCCTTGTAGGCAGACGAGCTAACGGGCCACCTGATCGTAAGCGGTTCCCGTTGCTCATGGACCTCTGCAATGTCAGCGGAAACTGCGGGGCCGCTACCTACGGCCTACCTTTTAAGGACTTTCTTTAAGCCTCGTTTGAAGAAGGACAAGTCATAGCGCTCCGGAAACACCGAAGATAGATGTTACTATGCAAATTCCGACAATTTTGTGAGCCAATCTTAAATGGTTAAATAAAAAAATCCTACAGAGTTTTTAAGTTTCAAGCGCTAATAGCATTCTAGGACCTTCTTGGTTCTAGATAGGATAAATAAGTCATAAGGGGTGGGCCATATAAAGTTTGCATTTTTCAAAGTTCGATTGTCATGTTGGCTGTGTGGCATGTTGCGCCACATGCGGACATTTGTTTTTTGTTTTCGATGATTATCGCTAGATAGCGCTGTGATCAAAATCTTTTAAAACACGTTCCTTATCGCGCGTTACGTTAGAAAAAAAATATATAAGATATCTTTTAATCGAAAGGAACTTCGTTCTATTCGGGTGTCCCATGTCGCCTCTTAAGTTTTTTTCTTTAGAAGTTGGTCACAATAGACAGGTTAATCAGTACATTTTCCCTATTGTTCGTAGTTGGAAGTGATAATATCTTATAGAGAGACGGTTCAATAAACTTCGATCCGGCAAGTTTTTTATTACTTGCGAGGGGAAGGATGTTTGTCTGCCGAAATGTTTTGATGTTTACTCACTGAAATGTTTTTGTAAACATGTTTCTATAACATCTGTTACTGAAGTATTTTCTAGTATTTGTTTTTATATATTTGTAATTATAGATAGATAGATAGAAAATTCTTTATTGCACACGAAAATAAATGTACATGGGCGAACTTAATGCTGAACAGCATTATCTACCAGTTAACCCTGGTGTAATGTGGATAGTATAAGGTAGTGCATGAAACATTTAAGTGATAGGTGAATTATTAAAACAAAATTAACAACAATTTGTAAACATTATACATAAGATAAGTAGATATATATATAACTACATATAGAATATATTAGATAAATAAAATCACGAATAATTAAAATATAGTTTGGTTAGCATTTGCTCAATTATAGTGTTTCGTGAAAATGTGACTTAGTAAATGGCCAGATTGATACAAATTTTAACAGTTTAACACACAAAAACTTCAATTATGCAGGTCAATAAAGCATTTGTTTTACATAAAATGATAGCTTTCATCCTCTCCTTAATACCCTTGCTCCGTAATTCATTCTTAAAAAAATGTATTATTTCTTTCCTCTCACATAGTACATACCTTAAAAATGTAATATAATTATGGGTTAAACGATAAAACCTTGAAGCTCTCGTAACGTAATTTAATGTGTAAAGAGATACGTGTGTCTTTCCGCGAATCGAGACGATGTTCTTCAGTACATTTAGATGTGAATAATTTAGCGTTTCAGCGAGGGAACGTCACTATATTTCGTACACGTATTTCATTTCAAAGGCCTTTTCAGTCAAATGTTCTTCGTGGCATACATTGTTTTTTTATCGCAGTATAATTTTAAGGATATATAACGAGTATCCTTACTTAATATTATAATTAATGCGAAAGTAACTCTGTCTGTCTTTCTGTCAATCTGTTACGCTTTCTGGCTTAAACTTCTCAAGCGATTTTGATGAAATTTGCCAGAGTCAATCTTTAGACCCTGAGAAAAACATAAGTTACCTTTTAAAGAATGCTGTAGTTCGTAATACGTCGTGCCGTCCCTTATAATACCGTGCTAGGTTTTGGTCTGGGTTTCGTGCGGTTTTAGTGCGGTTCAATTACCACATATCCAATCTACTTAAAAAAAAATAGTTAATTATTATATACAGTGTGGCGACCAATAATAACGCGCGAGATCCTGAATCGCGGTTACGACATTTACAGAAATCTTCGCATATATACGACATCTGAAATCTACTACAGTGGGCTTCGGCCTGACCAGGCATACACTACCTCGCCCGGTCGGAGATCTCCCTTTGGCCATAAGTCCACTGTACCCACAACTGGTGACCCTCGACAAAGAACACGCTTCCTTCGACATCATGACATACATCACATACACATTGGTCGCCACATACAGTTAATACACAATATGGCATTAGTATATTCTGTATGAAACTTCGTAAAACTTAAACTTAACTAAGTTTGGATCCGATCCGCAAATACGTCGCCGTAACTTAGTTTTCAGAACTTGTAAATTGAATAAACTGGAGAATAGCGTGGCATTATAGCATATTTACAGAAGTCAAATTTATAAACAGAGCTTGTACACACAAAGGAGACAGTGAATTTGACTTTTTCAATTTTATAAAGAAGTTTAGTTCTATCGCGCTGTATATTTTGTAAGTCGTGGTGGCCGAGTGGTCGAAGCGCTTCCTTCCGAACGGGAGTTCACGGGTTCAAAACCAAACGGCTTGTACCTCTAAATTTAAATATGAAAAAGATTTATGTGCAATTTTTCACAACACCACTGGCTAAAAACGGTGAAGGAAAACATCGTGAGGAAACCTGCATGTCGGAAAAGGGTTCTAAAAATCCTTTGAAGATATGTGAAGCCCAATCCGCACTGGGAAGCTTGGTGGACTATGCCTAATCCCTCTTCTGAGGAGACCTGAGCCCAACAGTGGACAGTAATGGGTTGGTACAGTTACAGTAATGCGTATCTCCGAAGTTTCAGCTCAATTTAAAATCGGATAGTTAGACAAATTCAACTTGCAAAATTCCACTCAGACTTACCTCATAGATAGATAATTCCAGTGCAAGTTAATAAAATAAAAGCTTTTAAAAAAAAGGTATACTGTAATGTTGAAGAAATAAAAAACTTGAGAGGTGTCATGGGACACCCGAATAGAATGAAGTTCCTTTCGATTAAAAGATATCTTATATTTTTTTTCCTAACGTAACGCGCGATGAGGAACGTGTTTTAAAAGATTTTGATCACAGCGCCATCTAGCGATAATCATCTAAAACAAAAAAAGTGTCGTGACAACTTTTCGTAAGATTTTTTTCCGTCTAGCCCCCTTTCACAACGCGCGATAAGGAACTTCGTTTCAAAATAAAATTCGAGTGTCATCATTGTCAGTACCAAAAAGATGATCTTCTGAATTATTCATATTCTGTGGTAGCGCTACGTAGGCGTAGCTCTATCTACGAATTCGTAGCGAAACTTCGTAGCAATGTCTACCGTATTTCGTTCTATTATATCCGATGCATGAATATCCAAATGGAGTCTCAAATGGAACTGCATTAATTATTTTAATGCATGAATTTAGTGGCTTCTGTGGAGTAATTTCAAATAATATTTGTTTAATTTGTAATGTTATATTTGGTAATGAAGAAATTAGATTGTTTTACGTTTCGACGGGAAAGAGTGCCGTGGGCGTAACGCGTCGCGCCGTCTCTCATAACCCCGTGCTGGGTTCTGGCCTCAGCCGGGGTTCGGACGCTGAGTGTGAGCGGTTGGAGGTTTTAGTGCGGTCCAACCCCCCCATACTAAATGGGATCGATTTCCTCCAACTAAAAAAAAAACGTTTTTTTGTATTATGAGATTATATATTTTTGTCCTTTTTGTGTGTGTGGAATAAATTTACTTTCTTTGAAGGAGAAGCTCTAGAAACTTTTTAGGAGTTCTAGAAACGCAAATTATTCGTCATTTTGATTAGTATTTAGTATAAGTACAAGTACTATTTAGTACAAGAGTTACTATGGGCACCATCCGAATTTATCATCAGATCAGCTCAATGATATCATATTATTGCATTATCACGCAATATACAGGGTGATTTCCTAGTGAGGGTACATATTGAAGGTCATGGTAGCTGATGGTTATATACGACCAGTAAAAATATTATTACCAAAGAATATGGCTTAATGCCTTAGTAATCGCAACTTAAAAATATCTAAAATTCTTGCAAAATGATGGTTTTTCGACAGCTGGTGAGTGTGGCGGAGATGTGGGGTACGCGAGATCACTAGAGGTCATTAGTCAACACTCTTTAAGCCGAAATTGTTTATGTTTGAGGTAGTTTTGTCGAATTTAGATTAAAAAAAATATTTTGTAATTTTACCTATTTTTTGTTATATTCCGTATTAGAACAGAGTACTCATCACCCTCCTGCAATATGTACCGTCTCTAAAAAATCACCCTGTATATTTGTGTGCAAAATATCAGCTCAATCAGACAACGGGAACTTTGTCAAATTTAACTCGCATGATGTGTATGGTACATAGTTACATCCAGTGCAAGTTAATACAAAGCTTGTAAAATTTAATAAAAAAACTGTCTTCCCTCGTGACGTAGGAAAAGTACGTAAGTAATTACTTACTTATTGGAACGAAGTTCCTTAGCGCGCGTTATCGAAAGAGGGCTAGACAGAAAAAAATCTTACGAAAAGTTGTCACGACACTTTTTTTGTTTTAGATGATTATCGTTAGAATGCGCTGTGATCAAAATCTTTTAAAACACGTTCCTTATCGCGCGTTACGTTAGGAAAAAAAAATATAAAATATAATTTAACCGAACGGAACTACGTGCTATTCGGGTGTCCCATGACACCTCTCAAGTTTTTTTAAATAATTACTTAGGTAAGTAATTGCTTACGCAAAGGCGAGCTAGTATTTAATAAAGATTTTGTTAACAGAGCGTCTGATCGATCTCCTTTCGACGGATCCTGTTGCTCCGGATACCGACCTGTTGATTCAACCAGTCTCACTACTCCCGACGAAGATGAAATGGAACCAGTAAGTTTTACAATTATACTCTACTAGTCTACTACCGTTCTACGTACAATGTGTCAGTGCCCATTGTCTACTTGAAAGAGAAGTAGGCTGAATGTCCTGTCGAAATACAAGTTGTAACCACTTTTGGAACGAAGTTCCTTATCGCGCGTTATCGAAAGGGTACTAGACAAAAATTCTTATGAAAAAGTTGTCACGACACTTTTTTGTTTTAGATGATTATCGATAGATGGCGCTGTGATTAAAATCTTTTAAAACAATTCCTTATTTTGTTTTATATGATTAATGCTAGATGGCGCTGTGATAAAAATATTTTATTTAAGTTATAATAATTAGTTAGTTTAAAACGTCTGTCTCTCTCTCTTATAAGAGAAAAAATAAAATTTTATTACAATTCCCTCACTAAATAATCTAAAGGAACTTCGTTCCATCCGTTGACACCTCTCAAGTTTTATATTTGATTTCATTAGATTTTTTAGTGACACGAAAAATACTGTGACCTTATTCGCAAATTCCGCAATTCTTTTGACAATTACACACGAGCCGAAATCATTCAACAGGTAGAAGATTCTTGTTCCTAAGAATTTGGACATGTCCTCGAAAATTCAGCCTGATATTTTGAAACCTTCGGCTAAGAATGCCTTTCTTTGAAACATTTATTTATTCTTTTTGTACAAAAACATAAGTACAATGGCGGACTTAATGCCTGAGGCATTATCTACCAGTCAACCAAGGGTGGAGTAGAGAAAACAATAAGTAGGTGTACAAGAGAAGTGCACACATGAGCTTAAAACACGTAGAACAATATATACAGTAAGACAGATTTATATTGTATATCTCTGTAGTTCTTTTGTTATTAAGATTCTTATCATGCAGTAAGGCTAACATTTAGTATGGGCCATCATGCTTACTAACATCTTTTAGGGAATGTAATGAGATTATGACACTCTTCTTACTTACGGCCTACTCCTTAGTTTTCTCCTCAAACCTCTATTGAATATTGTATTACTTAAAAAACATTGTAAAATAGCTTCTTCCATAGCCAGATGCGTTAAAAAACCAAATACCCGTAACAAAACGTAAATAGGTGATTCCAAATAGTCAGGATTCCACAGTTTTTTTTTTGATGCCATGTAGGCAGACGAGCCAACGGCCGACCTGATAGTAAGTGGTTACCGTCGCTCATGAACCTCTGCAATGTCAGAGTACACTAAGGGGTCGCTACCTACGACCTAACTTTAAGGACCCTCCTCAAGCCTCGTTTGAAGAAGGACAAGTCATAGCGCTCAGGGAATACCGAGGAGGGGAGCTCATTCCATAGCCGTATGGTGCGTGGCAAAAATGTGTTCCTGAAACGAACCGTGGATGACCGCGGTGGTTCCATATAGTAGGGATGAACTCCACCTCGACGCCGAGTGGTACGATGATGTTGGAATCATCTCAAATAATTCCTCGGAGCACTCCCCGTAGAGCAACCTCGAATTACAGGTGGAATTTGGCCAAGGCCTGTATCTTGAAGTGAACGTTTACGAGCAGATAGATGTTTGAATGATGTAGACTAATCTTCCTCAGGTTCCGAAATACAGAGTGGTGCTTCTCGGTGATGCTGGAGTCGGTAAAACGGCGCTGGTATCACAGTTCATGACGTCAGAATATATGAACACATACGACGCTAGCTTGGGTATGTATTTCAACTAATATGTTTAAGGTTAGCGTTCATTCATTTTGTTTGGAGCTTCACAGTTATCTATATTACTTTCATGCTTAATTAATCGTCGCCTCAGTGCTTGTTTGGCCAATCTGCACTCGAGCAAATTTTACAGGAGACAGCAAACAAGCACGGAATTTCCGTTAAGTGCCGTGTTGAGAAAAAAATTGAAATGAGATTTTTATTGTTTTAGAATTGAATATTTAAAAAAAAATATTTTACCAGTCGGATGGAAATTTAATTCTTTATAATACTGCATTAAAAAGTAATTTTCGTAAAAAAATGTCAGATTGGCCAAACAAGCATTGAGGCGACGTAATGGATTCTTACCACTTTTTTAATAGCAAGAGTGGTCCCGATATTTCAAGAGATGATGCTTAGAGTGCAGTGTATCGTGATATGAGTTTGAGTTCCATTAGTATTATCAAAAAGTGAACAAGAAAGAGGGTAGAGACATGTTTGCTCGTGAATTCTACCCGCAGTAGTCTTCTTGTCATCATGACATTTGCAACAACCTCGAAATATTTAGACCACTCAATTAATAATCGTGGTAAAACCTTGTTAATTATACATGAAAGTAATGCTTATTAAATTACGTCACATTTATAAAGACGAAATCATTTTAAAGTATATATTTTTATCACATTTAGGATTCTTGAGCATACGTACTATACGACTATTTTCAATATACTTATTTATACTAATCTCAAAAAAATCCAAAAATATTCTTTTCAACTGTGATTTTATTCAAAGCTAAAGTCGTTTATGTAAAGAAAACTTTTATAACGTTCACACAATTGGTATAAAAATATGAGTTTTTGATTTTAACAAAAGCAAAAAGCACTTTATTATTTCTCATTGTTTTCATTTCAATATTGTTCGTGGAAACATAAATAAATGATCCAAAATTGGCTTTGTATAAATTTTACTGCATACCTGTGGGTATAGATGGTATTAGGCCAAAGGGAGATCTCCGACCGGGCGACATAGTGTATGCCCGGTCAGGCCGAAGCCCACTGTAGTAGATTTCAGATGCCGTATATGCGAAGATTTCTGCAAATGTCGTAACCGTGATTCAGAATCTCGCACGTTATTATTGGTCGCCACATACCTTTAAAATATAATATTCTGAATGATTACAAATTGATGAAAAAAAACACCTAAAATAATCGGGTATTTGTCTTAGAATGTGTCAAGAATAGATAAGCATGTACTATCAGTCTCATTAGTGCATATTATTATCTAAACTAATATTATAAAGATGAAGAGTTAGTTTCTTTGTCAAACTACGCGCTAATCTCAGGAACTACTGGTCCGATTTGAAAAAGTCTTTCATTGTTGGATAGTCCATTTATCGACGAAGGCTTTATTATATACCTACCTCTGTGACGCAGACGAAATTGCACTGGTCAACTGGTCAATAATAATAAATTTCTTTAAACACTCGCGGTTATCTACATCACTTACACTGGCACTTGAAACAGTGCTGAAATGTCGGGACCGATCAATTAAAAATAATCGTGTTAAGAACCCGTTTAGTAATAGTGTTAGTCAATAATAATATTGCTTGCACAACGCAGCGCTATAAGTGATTTGTGAATGTTTGTTATTGAAAAAGTTACTGCAACTTGCATGCGGTACGGTTTTGAAAATGAGTATGCTCTTATTATGTCGGGACACAGGTGTGTAATGAAAGCCAGTCCTGAGCACCTGACATAGATGTCAAGGTCACAGAGTATGTACTACAAGCACAGATTATACAAAGAATTGATGCATATACAACAGCTCTAATAAGGCTGATAGTATTTTATAATACTGTCGATATTTTAACTAAAGCTAGTAAAATTCTTTAAAATAAATTTGAGAATAAAAGCAAACTATTAAATGCATGATTGCATGTAAAATATTAGGCTTTAGGAAGCATGATTGATAAGGCTTTGGGTAAGCTAGTTTTACTCTTTATACGTCTCTATCTAACTAGTTGGTTGTTTAAAAATGTGTTATAAATTTGATGATAAAATTAGGAGCACAATAATGATCTACTATTTAACTATACACGGTGATTTTGAAAGAAGGTACATTGCGGGTGATTAGGGTGATGAGTACTCTGTTCTAATACGGAATATTACAAAAAATAGGTAAAATTACATTTTTTTTTAAATAAAGTAATTCGGCTAAAAGAGTGTTAACTAACGACCTCTAGTGATCCCGCGCACTCCACACCTCCGCCACACCCATCAGCTGTCGAAAAACCATCATTTTGCAAGAATTTTAAATATTTTTAAGTTGCGATTACTAAGGCATTAAGTCATATTCTTTGGTAATAATATTTTACTGGTCGTATATAACCATCAGCTACCATGACCTTCAATATGTACCCTAACTAAAAAATAGATTGATTTTTAGTGAGGTATTATCGATCACAAAATATACTGTGTAGTCTAAATTATAAAATGATTTCAAAACAGAAGAAGTAAGATAGAACCACGCGCCACAGTTATGCCATCTAGTGATATTTTGATATCCAGAGACGATACGGGTACTTACCTAAATTTTTAATTTTTAAAACAAAAAAATAAAACATTACACTTTAAATTAAAAATATTTATAGCTTGTTCATCTACCAAAAAACAACAGAAGATTAAGATCATACATTTTGTAATGCAACTTTTCTTCAAAGTCAAACTCGGACAGTTTGTAAAACAAAGATGGATGTAGCCGGCTGCTCCTTCTAACCCTCCAACTTTAAACTGTCAAACCGTTAACTAAGATGTAAACACGTAATTACAAATCTTAAACAGCTTAGAAGATCGTGTGTTATGGGATTATAGTTAAGGTTGTAATATTAATGTTTTAGGAGAATCTCGTGGCTTGGTTATAAGATATTTGGGCCACAAATATCCATGTTGGTTCTGAGTATTAACGTCATGGTGGTTGAGCGATTTCGTACCATATATGATGAAAACATCAATGCAAAAACACACAAATTTTGACACGATTTACATTGCTCCACTCAAACCAGTTGACTTAACCACGTTTTCCAATTCGACCGGCCTGTTATTTGAAAAGGTAACCTGTAGAGTTATCACATGAATGTTGCAGCATCCGGTCTAACTTTTATGCATTCAAAAGTTTTTGCTAAACTATCTTTGGTGTCATAAGGCAAGGTTAACCTCAAGTTAAGGCTTGATCCCTCCATTAACGAGCCTCAACCAATCAGTAAGCCTGTTAAAAACATTTCAACAACCCATTGCTGTCCACTGCTAGGCTCAAGTTTCCTTCTCCATCATGTTTAATTTTTACTTGTTATGTTTGATAATAAGTAAATTTAGATCCTTTGTCTTATTCTCGCTTACCCTCTGAGTTTCTTGCTGGTTCTTCTCAGTTGGGTCGCGTTCCGAACCTGTACTGTTCTGTAACAACCTATTACTGCGCACTGCTGAGCTCAGGTCTCATCCGAAGAGGGATTAGGTATAGTCCACCACGCTTGCCTAATGCGAATTGGGGACTTCACATATCTTCAAAGGATTTTTAGAACTCTTTTCCGATAAGCAGGTTTCCTCACGATGTTTTCCTTCACCGTTTTTAGCCAGTGGTGTCGTGAAAAATTGCACATAAATCTTTTTCATATTTAGATTTAGAGGTACAAGCCGACCGGATTTGAACCCGCTCCGAACCAGTAGTAGTAAATTCATGATGCGCTAATAAGTTGACTTCGGGCAACTGTTAGTATTCCCATCCTATCCTATACTCAGCCGAGCCCCTCCTGAGCTCGCACCCCATCATGGTGAAGATGTAAAGGCCTAAGGGCCAACAGCGATTCCTCAAATCAAAAAAAAAATCGAGTTTCCTTACGGATCAGGCATAGTTCACCACGCTTGCCCAATAACGCATCTTCGAAGAATTTTTAGAAGCCTTTTCCAATATGCAGGTTTACAATATATTATATTCTATATGTCGGTTTATAGTAAATTGGCGTAATATCTCGAATATCCCGTTTTAAATCGAATCGGATATTCTTGGAACGTGTTCAATCAACTTAGGAACGTTAACATACTGCCACACACATCGATATCCCTAATAGAGAAAGTTGCTCGCAAATTTTCGGTTCATTTCAATTTACTTTGGGTTAAGTGAAAATGAAAAACTGTTTTGAAAATACAAAGAACTAGTCTAAGCTGAGGATTTATTAGAATTGGATATTTGAATTTAAAAATAGAATAATTTGTTACGAGCAAAATTTGAATTATGAATTTGAATTTTGAATCTGTCAATGCAAAAAGTCATCGACTCGTGTACTCGTAGCTTTTAGGTAACGTCATCGTGTCAAATAACCGGCGCCATTTTGAAAATATAAACTTCAACTATAATTTGAATTTAATACTGCAGATTTCTCTGAAATATGAATGTGGCGTAATTAGAGGGTTAAAAGAATTAAATAAAGCTATCTCCTAAAATCAGTAAAATACCTTATTGTAATTTATGTTTATGTAGTTAATAGAAGTGTCAAAGACCAAGGACATAGGAAGAGAACCAGAGGTCGACAACCTAAAAGGCAGAATGATTTAGGTACCCCACCTCTGGCGAAGACATGCCCAAGATAGAACCACATGGAGGACGCCTATGTCAAAGATTAACCTGACTGAAAACAAAAAAAAATCACAGCATTATATAATTTAGAAAAATCTTAGCAGTTTGATTGTTTGTAGTATTTCGATTTATTGAATACAATTGTTTTTTTCATGTGAAATTACAAAAATGAGCTACTAACTGATACTCAATGCCCACAAAAAAACCTAAAACAATGAAAAACAAGTTCGAAACTCCAACAAATGTGAAAAATTTAGCAGTTATCAACAATTAAACGTGCCCTTTTGAATTTTATTGAAACGATAAATTCGCTGTATACCGACCCATCCCAAAATCGTTGATAAAAACCCATTAGAGACCCTTTCCTTGTGCCTAATGGAATTTGGGATTGACTAAATATGTAATACGTTTGCAGCACTATGACAAAGCTGTAATTTAGAATTGTATTGTGAAAGGCCGCGTATATTGTGGTAAGCGGAGCGATTGTAAAAGCAAAGTTTCTTAAAATACTACGACGAGGACGATTCTCGTAGTAGTCGTGGTGGCCGAGTGGTTGAAGCGCTTGCCTTCCGTACGGGAGGTGAGGAAACCTGCATATCGGAAAAGGGTTCTAAAAATCCTTTGAAGATATGTGAAGTCCCCAATCCGCATTAGGCAAGTGTAGTGGACTATGCCTAACCCCTCTTCGGAGGAGACCTGAGCTCAGCAGTGGGCAGTAATGGGTTGTTACAGTACAGTACAGTTACAGTACTACGACGAATGACTGCGATTAATGATGATGATTGTAGATGAGACACAAATTATTTTATGTCTTTTTACAAGAAGATTCTGATTAAATTCGCTGTGGGCCCCAAAATAAGTAAGCTCGCCTGTTCAGAGTCATAGTATTCGTCGCTTTGGACCCTAGCTGCTCAGGAGTTACAATGGTGGTAGCGAGAGCTATTGGAAAATACTCTAATACTCGAGTCATCATCATCATCATCAGCCTATAGACGTCCACTGCTGCACAAAGGCCTCCCCCAAACCTCCCCACATCGACCGCCTCGACCGGTCCTGCGGCATCTGCATCCAGTGACCTCCCGCGATCTTGACCAGATCGTCAGTCCATCTTGCGGGGGGTCTACCAACATTGCGCCTACCGGTTCGTGGCCGCCACTCCAGAACTTTTCGGCCCCATTGGCTATCCGTTCTTCGCACAATGTGTCCCGATGTGTGTGTGTGTAAAAATAAAAAAACAAAAAACTTTGTTAGTGTTTCTTGGATCGAGGTATTACATTTTGTATGATATCCCTTGGAGCTGAGACTTACCTTTTGTCGGCCGGCCCGTCCGCGATGCGAAGCTGTGGTCGCCGTCGTTGGTGAAGCCCTCACAAATTCCTTGGAATAAATCACACAATCCACAGGTCGCTGGTGAAGTCTTGGATGTGTAGTTTTTGCACTAACAGGAGTCGTGTGAACTTTCGCGTCGGATCTTATTACAACGGTAGCAAACTCAGCTGTTGCTCGCGCGTTCAAACATGAAGTCTGTTCAATTGGTGTTCGCGGCAGCCAATGGGCGTGCGACGTATTCGGCCACGGGTTACCGGAACGAAAGGTTTGTCAACAACTCAGGGAAATCATACTCCGATAAAAGTATATCCTGTGTGTGTGTGCAGTATTGCAGCTCAGTATCACGACACAAGAAATAAAGCAAGAAAATTTAATTAAGAGTTAAAACTTGTGAAGACGATATCTGTTCCAGTACGGAACATACCGCTCACCTTAAAGATCCGTAGGTGTCTTTAACAATGAACTCAGACGAATTCCAATATCTACGAACCAAAATTTAAAAAAATAAAAAATACTAAAAATGTAAAGACGTACGCAGCCTTTCGCATACATCTAAGCATGCAGCAAAACAAAATTATAGAAAAAACGTATTTTAGACGAACAAAAAAAAAATGAGGAACTTCGTTCCAATAAAAAACAAACATAAAAAAATGGAAATGAAAGAAAACTACACCCTAAATCACATGGTTAGGGCTAGGGTAATATTTGAGAATGTGCGCGAGCTTCCACTGGAGTGGAGAAGGCACTCGACACGCACCGTAACAATGTTTGCCGTTCAAATGCGTGAATAGCGATCACGAGACCTTGAGATCCCAAAACGTTTTTTTGGAATAATTTATACATTACGAAATTGAAATATGAATTACAAAAAAAATTAAAAATTAATTGACTAACGAACTTATTTCGAATTTTATTTTTATTAAGCAATGAAGTTGAAAGACGTTTGTAAAAAATGGTGCGTGAGAATAAAATGTGTGGTAAAAATAGTAGCAGCTTGTACCAGGTCCAACTTGGATCACGGTGTAAACCGAGGCTCGGTACACCAGTATTAGTCATATGAGTGACGAAAGGAACCACCGGCCGCTCACCATTAGAAACTGATGCTACCAAACCGGTTTGTGAAATACATTGATGATTATTAAATGAATAAGACACAACGTCGTGTCGCCCTGCATCAATTGCATTATGCGTCTTTCGGAGAAAGGAATCACATAATACGTCGTCGGGAACGTAATTCCGCTTAGCAGGGGACGACTCCGAGTTCTTAACATTTAAAAACAATATGTCGTTGTCAAACGAGCGAAACGAAAGTTGGATTGGATTTAAATAATGTGTACTTATTTTGTGAACTGCAATAATGACGTCATTTGATTCATCTAAAATTAATTTCATTGAGTTTGTCTCAACCTCCGTAGGAGAAACCGCAATATTGGCTAGTTTACTAGTAACAACACAAGCTTGTGTATTTAAATGCATTAAACTATAATGTTGTTTTTGACAAGTCCGGCAAACACAATTCGACTTACATTTATTTACGTTACGTCCCGATTGCAAACAATTATAACAAATTCCTTTATGTTTAATGAATGAATGTCTTTCATGAGGTGAAAGATTTAAAAATGTTACACACTTAGATAATGTGTGTTGTTCATCACAACACAAGCAATCATTGTTTTTACCGTTATTGACACAAGGTCGCGTTTGCTTTGTATTGACGACACTGGCCGAGAACGTGTTTCGCAAGTACTTCGGAACGGGCGTACGATTTTGTTCGAGCGAAGTCGTGTATCTTGATGTACCCGCATTTATTGAATGTTGGCTAACGGAATTTACATTATGATTATTTGAGAAGGATGACAAATTCGTAGTATTAACGTTCAAATTAAATGTTGATAATGCTGGTAAAATGTTTGACATATCATTATTTTGATTTTTGTAAAAGATATTTCGATGTTTGTCATTCCTATCCTTGATACTAATTATGTGGGACTGTATTGAATAAAACAATTCGTTAAAGTTGTTTCTAATTATGATTTGTTCGTCCTTGTTAAAGCATCTGTATTTGATTAATGTTTTTTCTATTTTCGATTGCAGTTTGTAAAATTTACGTTGATGACACGTTAGGTCTTTAGTTCGCGAACAAAACTGTGGTTCGTCAGTAGTTGCGAACTGTAGAATTCGTTTGAGTTCATCGATGATGAGATCTCGTTGGAATATATCGTATTCACAATATTGAAACGATGTTAAGTTTTCTTCCGACATTTTGCGAAACAAAGATGTCGGTCGAAATGACGCGAATGATTCGACAAAAATTAACTAGTACGTAATACTGAGCTAAGATTTTGCAATTACTACACAATACAAGATATAATCCGTCTCGAACGGACCAAAAAATTATGTATGATATCCCTTGGAGCTGAGACTTACCTTTTGTCGGCCGGCCCGTCCGCGATGCGAAGCTGTGGTCGCCGTCGTTGGTGAAGCCCTCACAAATTCCTTGGAATAAATCACACAATCCACAGGTCGCTGGTGAAGTCTTGGATGTGTAGTTTATGCACTAACAGGAGTCGTGTGAACTTTCGCGTCGGATCTTATTACAACGGTAGCAAAATCAGCTGTTGCTCGCGCGTTCAAACATGAAGTCTGTTCAATTGGTGTTCGCGGCAGCCAATGGGCGTGCGACGTATTCGGCCACGGGTTACCGGAACGAAAGGTTTGTCAACAACTCAGGGAAATCATACTCCGATAAAAGTATATCCTGTGTGTGTGTGCAGTATTGCAGCTCAGTATCACGACACAAGAAATAAAGCAAGAAAATTTAATTAAGAGTTAAAACTTGTGAAGACGATATCTGTTCCAGTACGGAACACATTTCAAAGTCTAGAAATAGGTTTTGGAAAAAAAACATAATCAAAACATGTGAAAAACACAAACACTAAAATATTTTAATAAAATATATTTCTAAATTCTAATAGTAGATTTACATAAAATTTTAATCTCTCTATTAAATATAGATCTCTTCAATTATTTGCCGTGTTTATTAGTAGCTCGTAAGAAATTTAAAATTACTAAATTAAAAAATATCTCTAGTTCATAAAACGCTTCATGTATTAGTCATAAAAAAGACAGGAGCGGTTTTATCATCCAAAATATACATCATTTTTTTTCATAATTAGATTTAAAGTACAACATTTTTGTATCTTTGGATATGAAATCGCTCCCGCCTGTTAATAAGCTAGCTATCTTAGCAAAAATGGCTGTCTAGCTTTATACCTTCTGTTTTATAACACAAGACTTCTTTTTGCTTGCACACATGCCGAAGTCAAAAGAGGTAAGTCCACACTTGACTAGTATCCGCTTTCGCTTAACTAACCTATATTTTAAGTAATTTAAATCTAAATGTAAGTTAATCTATGATTCTTTTTTTGATGTATCGATATAGGGTGCTCTACCTAGATGCTCGTCAAATAGTGCGATTTCCATCTTCAACTTAGTTTTTCTTTATTAATTACGAGCAATTAGTTCATGATCATTACATGTGTAGAATCGGTGTTTAATCAAGTATGATTCCATAAACTTTTTATAAAAAAACTACCACTGTTAAAGAGAAATTCATGTTTATTTGAAAAATGGCCCCAGGCTGCCAAGCTGGGCTTGACAACTTTCATACATTTTGTATGTAGAAATTCAAATTTCGAACTATTTTAGATAAATATTTTTTGAATCTATTTTTCATCATTATATTTAATGTAATAACTATTGAAATTGATATTATTATAAAGCTAGAGAATTATTATATTTGTTTATTAACACCGGAAATAAAATAAATGTCGCAATTGACTACTATTTGGAAGTTGACATTAATTGGATTTTGCTCTTAATTGGGTTGGGCACCCTACATTTAATTATTGTTCAGGCTTTAAATTCCTTTGCCTCCATACCGTTTTGTGTTGACCGGTTTACGACCAGATCGTTTAAGCTGCAACAATTATTTTACCTAAAAGTTTCAGAAAGACCTATGAAATTACACTATATGTTTAGTTTTGAGTATTATGGATGGAATCAGATATCGTTTTGTTTCTTTCTTTTATATTCTTTATTGTTTTTTGCGTTACTAATTTTATTTTCTTGTTAAATATTTTAAATTCTTAGTATTGTCTTTGGCTGTACAAACCATTTGTAATCTCTTATTACGGTCTCCCGCGATACAGGTCTGACCTAGTGCATTGTAAAAATGTATCAGTTGTCTGTAATTATTATCCTTCGATGACAGCATACAAATTTCGTATGTAATTTTTATCAATATTCAAAAAAAAGGAAAGTCCCTAAACATATCAATTTTTAACAATAAATTAAAGAATAAAGATGTTTATTGTGAGTTAAATCCATTACACATTTGAGAGAAAACTTATACTAAATACACATAGGATTCAACTTACAGTTGTGCCTGAACAAGTTACCAATGATCCTCCCACTAGGCAAAGCCTGTAGCGTGAGGACCACGCTAAATGAAATGCTACATAGTGGAAGCTGGGCACAGTTGATGACTAGCAGAGTGATAAAACTTAATACTAGTTACTATCTAAGGAAAACAAAATGAAAGAAAAAAATAATTCTTATTAATATTCAGAATACTGACAAATAACACTTCAATCAGAATGAATAATGATAATACAATCCGGGTTACACCTTTCAACCCTTTCCCGAAATTCTGCTTACTACCAAACATAACCTTTACAATATTACATTTCATAATATTCGTACTGTTCTCGAAATACGTTAATTAATAACTACATACATATTGTCAGTTAAACAACGAACAACATTTTAGTGAGTATAAACAATTGTTGTTGAATACACAGGTCGTGGTGGCCGAGTGGTCGAAGCGCGTCCTTCCGAACGGGAGGTCGCGGGTTCAAATCCGGCCGGCTTGTACCTCTAAATCTAAATGTGAAAAAGATTTATATGCAATTTTTCACAACACCACTGGTTAAGATCGGAAAAGGGTTCTAAAAATCCTTTGAAGATATGTGAAGTCCCCAATCCGCACTGGGCAAGCGTGGTGGACTATGCCTAATCCCTCTTCTGAGGAGACCTGAGCCCAACAGAGGGCAGCAATGGGTTGGTACAGTTGAATACTGCCACTCTGTTCTCGAATTATAACTTTAACTGTGCCTCCTTAGTATGAAACGTTAAAAGAAAATGACATTTATGAAATCTGACGTTTCGGCACTCTGATGCAACTCCGGGCTCTTTTGTGAAAAAGGGAAGCAAAACGTGTTCGGTGGAGCGTCGTTATCCATTCAACTGGGAACATCACTATTCGCTAGATAGCGAAACTGGGGACTTCGTTCGGAATCAATACCGTGTGAGCCCCTTTTTAAAAACATTTTTTTCCAATAATTTTTAATTAAACCTTATATTTTTGTAAATCTTTATTATTAAACGACGCTGTATTGCATTTTCAGCGAAAATATATCATCTCCGTAAAATATGAGACGATTAAAAAATGTAAACAAAACAAGTTTTAGAACTGTGCTCAATTTTGCCTCCTGCCACAGACTTGGCAAAAGTAAACAAACCAATTTGGTTGCCGATCCCAGTTGAGTGAGTTCCCATAGCCACCTTCCAGCTCACACGGGAACGCTGTCGAACGGAATGTCCGTCTCCTGGCTCTAAGCTATCTCAGCATTTTCAGCCAAATCTGTTCTGCCGTTCTTGAGTTATAAGTGTTGTAACTAACACGACTTTCTTATTGTATAGCTTCTTAACAATTGATTTTAATTCTCCTCGCCCGCCTACCCACATCCGCTCGGCAACCGAAGATGAACACAAGAAATGATGATAATGACAACGAGACGTTAACCTTCATTAATAATACTACCTACGTCGTCATTCAACAACAAATAACATTTTAGTGAGAATAAACAATTGTTGTTGAATAATATTCTGTTATTCTACCTTTCCTATAATTAATGCTTGTAATGATTAATTAAGTAAATGCGAGTCTATTTCGGTAAATTCACATCAGCTTTCGGATTAAACGGTATTGTCATTACAACGAAGTTGGTTGATGAAAATCGATTGATATTTTTGACATCACAAAAAGAAAATTAGACTATTTTTATGAACCAGAAGTGGTTTTACTTTTTAAAAAGCATTCATTAATGGTATGCAAGGAACCTCCTTAACTTAATAATGGAAAATAATAAAAATAATACGCATCTGAATCCAAAGCAAGTCCAACGTATCTTTTTTCACGACCTCTCCAAATTGGCGCCAATCCCAACCCATAGATAAGCTGCGTAGTCTATCAGTTCCATAGACAATATATGGGTCGGCTCCGGGTTACTGAATCTTTTCGCTTGACACTCTTAAGACTATATTATTTTATATTTTGTATAATTTTAGTTTATATTGACCGATTTCGAATATTCTTAATTTCGGTGATAGTCGTAGGCCTTTTTTCAACGTTTTTGAAATCGAACAAAACTTTTGGAGATCTGTTTAAATTTGTGGGAAAATAATTTATACGTCAAAAATCTATTGGCTGGAAAAATACTTGCTTTCAGTGCAAAAAGTACGTCCACGGTGTTCCCGGAGCGCTATGACTGTCAATCTTTAAGCGAAGTTTAAGAAATGTCCTGTATGGGTAGGTGATAGATAATGGCCCCTCATTGCCCTGGCATTGCAGAATTTCAAAAGCGACGGTGAGCCGTAGGCTCGTTTGTCTGTCATGCAATAAAACAAGTTGGTTTAATAAATAAATTAAAAATCTTATTAAAAAGTTGTATGCAAAGAAAACATCAGGAAACATGATATTCAGAGAAACCTTCGAAGGTATTAAGTCCTTAACCGCATTAGGTAAACAGTAATGGACTGTACCTGCTCTTTCTACCAAAATATCAACAGTTAACTCTGTAAAATATATTTCATATTTTGTTAAATAAAATGCACGAAATCTTTCTATTAAACTAGAAAATTTCCACGCTCATCGATTCTGAGAAACTTATCTGAGCTCCGGGTTTTAAAGCTGTTATAAAATGTGTTTGAAAAGTCCAATAACAAAAACATCCTTTTATAGAGTATCTGATATCTACAGGGTGGATCTGTAACTTTGGACAATTTGACGTGAGGTGAATGGCCTGTTGAATACAATTTAGCGCTATTATTGGATTTTTTGTCTGACATTGTATGGCAAACGTACGACTATCGTTGCGGACTTCCATAGTATGATGATTTTTTTTATCCAATTTCTAAAATAAAAGAGGTTCTAAGTTTTATTTCAACAGGTCATTCACCCCACGACAGATTGTCCAAAGTTACAGATCCACCCTGTATAGATTTTAAGTACACCAACCCTGCAAAATATTTTAATGTAATATTATGCCATAAAATTCATATTTTCATATTTTATATTATATTTCTACATTTAAACTATGTAAATTCGGAGGTCATGTTGTAAAGACAAAAACACACACATAGAAACAGTAAACACAATTAACTCTCAATTTTTCGTCGAACATTAAAAACAGTTATTTATTTATAAAAACAACTATTTCAAAACGCATTCAACCTAAAAAACAAATCTAAATAAACTTGTATCTTAATAAATGCAAGTACAAACCATTTTTCATCATTATCTACAACAATCACTGGAACTCAATTATTTATTACACGAAAATAATAAGTTACTTGCATGCTATCAAAAATTATTCATAATTTAATTACTTATAACGAACCCAGTTTCAATCAATCATAACAACATTTAGCTGAGAAAAGCTACACTATCAACCTCATTAGTGTATGGTAATTTTGAAAACGTGTCGCAAGTTGCACTTATTACCTTTTTCTCTAATCACTTAGGTCTCTGCAGTGTCGTACAAGCGAATATCGATTTTATGGTTGTACTATTGAAGCTGATTGTACAATAAAATTTGAAACATGCAACAAAGTGAGACAAAAAAAAAACTTTTTAAACACAAGTTTTTAAGGTCCTTTTTTATGTTATAAGTAGAGTGCGAGCCAAGACAAAACGAGCCAAAACACGACGAGTTTATTTTATTAGTACAGGAGTTACGATGGCCACCTTCCGATTCCACGTAATATACATGCGTGCAAACAGTCAGCTCTATCAGAAACCGGGAAACTGGTCCAATTTAACTCGCAAAATTACACACGAACTTACATAGGTACATAGTTACATCCAGTGCAAGTTAATATAAAGTCAGTAAAAAGAACAAAATGTTTCAGTAATACTGAAACGAATTGGTCCTCGGGAATTTTATTGTACTCGTCCAATTAAATAGTAAGGAGGAGGTAACTTGATGTTCAGCTATCTTCGCGTTTGAATTGACTGATGAATTTCATAGGTTTGCGCTCGGTTGTAAATTCCCTGTTTAGATCAGTTCATTAGAGTTTGACTTTACCATCCCAGCTGAATGGGCAAAACAACGAGATTATTAGCGTGGATACTAGGTATTTAATGTTATAAAAGGTTGCTGACTAATCAGGAACCCATATAATAAGAAAATTAACTACGAAAAACACTTTTTTGAAAATAAAAACTTGAGAGGTGTCATGGGACACCCGAATAGAACGAAGTTCCTTTCGATAAATAAGATATCTTATAAAAAAAATATTTCCTTTCGTAACGCGCGATAAGGAACATGTTTCAAAAGATTTTGATCACAGCGCCATCTAGCGAGAATCATCTAAAACAAAAAAAGTGACGTGACAATTTTTCGTAAGATTTTTTTCCGTCTTCCGTTCCGTTCCGCGTTCGTCTATGATGCGTCAAGGAAACATTTCTTGGCAAATAACTAGCTGATCGATGGAACAGTCCAGTAGTTATTAAGTTGTCTCGTTACAAACTTACAAAATAAGTCAGTTTTCCATTTTATAACATTAGTATAGATTTACATTAATATATTGTTGTAGACGACGAATTCGGTGAGAAATCCGTCTCCGTGTTGCTCGACGGCGAAGAGTCAGAACTCATCTTCATCGATCACCCGAGCACTGAGATGTCTGTAAGTGATTTATTGTGATTTTTGTGTGGGAGGGAAATGTTACTATGAAGTAAGATTAAATGAGGCTAAATTTAGAAACAGTTTTACTGAAGATATTTGCATTTTTAAATAGCAAAATACAGTTCAGAACAGTGGATAAGACTTTCAGTATTAAGTAGTGTGTGTTGCCAGTGATGACCTATGGATCAGAGACTTGGCCGCTCACGATGGGTCTTATTAGACGACTCAGAATCGCTCAAAGAGCAATGGAAAGGGCTATGCTGGGTGTTTCTCTGCGTGATCGAATCAGAAATGAGGAGATCCGCAGAAGGACTAAAGTAACCGACATAGCCCGAAGAATTGCATCTTTGAAGTGGCAATGGGCAGGACACATTGTGCGAAGAACGGATGGCCGGTGGGGCCGATAAGTTCTGGAGTGGCGGCCACGAACCGGTAAGCGCAATGTTGGTAGACCCCCCACAAGATGGACCGACGATCTGGTCAAGATTGCGGGAAGTCACTGGATGCAGATGGCGCAGGACCGGTCGACGTGGCGAAGTTTGGGGGAGGCCTATGTCCAGCAGTGGACGTCTATAAGCTGATGATGATGATGATGATGATGATTAAGTAGATGTCCATTACTGGACATAAGCCTCCCCCAAACCGTAGGTGAAAATCTTTAGTGTGGCTACTATACAATGTAGGCTTCTCACATTCCACATTGTTCTGATAGATCGATAATAAAGGATGCTCAAATTTGGAGGACATTTATGTCCTGTAGTGGACGTCAAGAGACTGATATCACTAACCGTCGAAGTGTCTTTGTTCTTAATCAAAATATTTTTTTTTAACCCTTTCACGCTCAAAGGAAATATTTTTCCCTGCTACAAAAATCGTTATTGATTATATTATTATTAAATCGATATTTTTTTAATGAATGTCAAGCGTAGGTACGTTGTGTTAAAATGTTTCATATGAAATTTATAGGAAATTTGTACACCCTACTATGTTTTTCTAGTGATATCTCTTACTTTACAGAATAACTTAAATATTGTGTAGTATTCGCATATTTAGTCTCAGCCATCTTATTGTCCTGAAAGGGTTAAACACTCGCGGCTATCTACATCACTAACACAAATTCGTACTACACTACTTGCAGTATCTTCAAACACCTAAATCATTAACACACTTTTGTTCCTAGGTCGAGAATTGTCTGTCAACGTACGAGCCTCACGCGTGTGTGGTTGTCTACTCTGTGGTCGCGAAGAGTTCGTTCCAGAGAGCATCTGATCTGCTGGCTTATCTGTGCAGGGAGCAGTTCACAGCTGACAGAACTGTGGTGCTTGTCGGGAATAAGGCGGACTTGGCTAGAGCTAGACAGGTGTCTACTAATGGTGAGTCATATTTAATTTTATTTATTAAGTTATAGGGACATTCCACTTAACAGCTTTATATATATATGATGAGGAAAACACCATCCCCCAACTGTTCTGAGTGTGATAAAAGAGAAGACGTGTATCACATACTGGTTGAATCTGCCCGTAATGAGGCTGAGAGGCAGGAATTTCAAAGGAGGAGCGGGCTGACGTTGCACCACCCTGGAGTGTGTAACAGCATTTTGGCCCAGCCTTTATCAGTTACCGCGAGAAATCTGTATCACCTGGTCGCGGTGGGCCTAAGGGCCAGACTAGTCTGACCTTTGTCCCGGCGTGGCATGTTGTGTTCCATTCTTCTATAATTTGTTAATTTACTATAATTTGTTAGTTTACTATAATTTGTTAGATTAAGTATGTTACCAATGGGAGTGGCATGGTCACTAAGGGACAAAACTCCTTTTCTTTAAAAAAAATAAAGAGAAAAAAAAAGTTATAGGGAACGTTACCATATAAATAAAAGCAATTACAGGGTAAATGACACTTTAATAATATGTACAAATAACGTGCAAGAAGATACCATCATTCTAAAGACAAATTCCTCTTACTCTGTTAAGAAACTATTTTTTATTTCAACTTAGAAATAATGAACTTGATAGTGAATTTAAGAATCGTTTTAATAAATACAGGGTGATTTCTTAGTGAGGGTACATATTGGAGGTCATGGTAGCTGATGGTTATATACGACCAGTACAAATATTATTACCAAAGAATATAGCATAATGGAGGAGGTGTGGGGTGCGCGAGATCACTAGAGGTCGTTAGTCAACACTCTTTTAGTCGAAATTGTTTATGTTTGAGGTGGTTTTGTCGAATTTAGATTTAAAAAAAAAAACAAAAAAAATGTGTAATTTCACCTATTTTTTGTAATATTCTGTATTAGAACAGAGTACTCATCACCCTCCTGCAATATGTACTTTCTTTAAAAAATCACCCTGTATACATAATACAAAAGCAAAAACTAATTTAATACCTGTCGCTGACAAAGTACCTCTTTTGAAAAGACACAAAAAAAATACATTCAAAAGAAGAACAGACAGCGGACGTGTCTGAAAAACGTGACTGGCTGAAAAAGAAGAAAACAGAATTCAAAATACATTCAAAAAAGAAGCAAGAAAATTCGCGACAAACGCATTGGCCCGTGATCGAAAGAAGTGAAGTTTTTCTTGAATAGCGCAAAAGGTTCCTTACGAGTTACGATACTGCCATGAACTTTGCTCGGCTTGTAAATGATCTTAAGGCAACTTATTTCTTAGTAGCCTTAAGGTGAAAACACACTACTGCGTTCGATACATCTTAATTTATACTTGTATGTAAGAATTGTACGGATGCCAACAATGAAATGAAATGAAAAGTATTTTCAACATTGACAAATTGATAATTCTTGTTGACGTTATAATGTAACTACTACGTTGAAGAAACTCTTTAAACTCCTTCTTAAACTCTTCTTAAAGAGTCTTAAAGTCCTGTGTGTAGATGTGTAACGGCCCTTAATGTCTTTGCATTTTAGAGCTCCTAAGTGATGGGAACCGTTTTTTTGCCATGTAGGCAGATGAGCCAACAGACCTGCATTGTCAGGGGACACTGAAGGGCGCTCCCTATGTACCACAGTTCTTACCATCCGTACATATCCAAGTCGTGGTGGCCGAGTGGTCGAAGCGCTTCCTTCCGAACGGGAGGTCGCGGGTTCAAAACCGGCCGGCTTGTACCTCTAAATCTAAATGGGAAAAAGATTTATGTGTAATTTTTCACAACACCACTGGCTAAAAACGGTGAAGGAAAACATCGTGAGGAAACCTGCATGTCGGAAAAGGGTTCTAAAAATCCTTTGAAGACATGTGAAGTCCCCAATCCGCACTGGGCAAGCGTAGTGGACTATGCCTAATCCCTCTTCTGAGGAGACCTGAGCCCAACAGTGGGCAGTAATGGGTTGGTACAGTACATATCCTAACTTTGTAGTCAACAGTATTCTTTTACACCTCGCTTATATTACGGGTTACGGTACCGTACTACTTATATCTATAAATAGTAGCTTTATTTACGTAACTGCCGTAATGTGCGCTTGCCTTTACAAACGTTGGCGCCAGGTGCCTTCAATAGAGCGGGAAATGAATTACTTATTTTTAAGAATGGAACGCTTAGCTTCGTGACGTTCAGTTTTTAAATCGAATTTTTAAAGAAGTTTTGGCTATTAGTTATTTCCACGAATTGAATCGATTTTTATTGTCTGCGATTCAATTGAAGTTCGATTTCGATATTCTAAGAATCTTTTTGTATTTTTTTGGTTATTGGAACGAAATTCCCGCGCGTTGTGAAAGGGGGCTAGACGGAAAAAAATCTTACGAAAAGTTGCCTCGACATTTTTTTTGTTTTAGATGATTATCGCTAGATGGCGCTGTGATCAAAATCTTTTAAAACACGTTCTTTATCGCGCGTTACGTTAGGAAAAAAATTATAAGATATGTTTCAATCGAAAGGAACTTCGTTCTATTCGGGTGTCCCATGACACCTCTCAAGTTTTTTTTTATTGTATTCACCTAAAATAGTCGAGCATACTTGTTGAAACTCATCCAGTATGTAAGTGGCTACTATTGCCTATGGACTAAGAAGAAAACAGTATTATTAAGTAGGTTCTTACCTATTGTATATGACCTATAAATCTCGTTTAAAGAAGTATATGAGACACGTTATATACCTATAGAAAAATCATAAAGCGATGATATGAAAAATCTCAGCTCAGAGTTCTGTCTATGGGCTCTAAAATTGTGCTATGAATATTGATGTGACCTTTTGTAATAGACAGATCGATAAAGAAGGAAGGAAGGAAGCTTTATGTTTAGTAGAGAAACATTGTTTTGACAAAAAAATACAATCATTAAAAGTCTTTAATGCTTTCCATTAACTGTCAGAATTGGAAATAACAAAAAAAAATTTTTTTTGTTATTTATTTTAAATCTTTATTATTAATAATATTCATATTTAATAATAATAATATTTAATATAAAAAACGTCAATTTTTTTTTTTCAATTAATTATAAACAATTTAAATTTGATTCAAAATCACGTGACTTTAAACGCACCGTGATTGACTGTGACGTCAAATTGTTAACTTCTGAGTAGTTCTGAGGATCGAAATTTGAATTTGGTATAAATACTAATGACAAGTGAAGAGTGAAAACTAACATTATGACGTCACACACGCTCGGGATCTATCGGTGTATTTTCGGTACTGAATTCAGAAAAAATAATTTTACTTTAATTTACCTAGGTATCTTTTGAAATCAAAAAAAAATGTAGTATAACTAATTTTTTTATGATCTTTCCATTTATTATTTTTTTTTTTTTTCAAATACCCAATTGTACCTAATTTGTGCAAGGTTCTTCTAGCCCCAAGGGATCCGAGAATTCGTTTAGCCTCACTACTCAGTAGTCAAGTCTGCAGTTCCAAGTTGGGGTATATCAGGACAACTATGGACCTAGTTTTCAGTTTGCCTCAAATACCTAAACAATAGCGCCAGGTCTCATACTATTTGTACAAAATCTGTTTTCTGTTTAGAGGGTAAAGCACTGGCCACCACAAAGGACTGCAAGTTCATAGAAACCTCTTCGGGGATCCAGCATAATGTCGACGAGCTATTAGTTGGTATCCTGAAGCAGATACGTTTGAAAGAGACGAGGGATAAGAAGCAAGCTAAGAAAACATCTACAAAGGTACGTGACATTTATTTTAATTCCTACTTTTCATTGGTTTATATACAAAATAATAATGCAAACTTGTGGCCGACCCGATGGTAACTGTTTTTGGTTTATTGCCATGTAGACAAACGAATCAACAGGCCATCTGATCGTTAGCGTCGCTCATGGACCTCTGCAATGTCATGTAGGACATCACAAGGCTACATAAAGCCTACTATATAATTTTTTAAGCTTGGTTTGAAAAAGGACACACTACTGAAAAAAAAAAATTCTGAATTTGTGGTCTCTGACTAAAAAAGTTATTATACTTGTATAGTAATTTATCACATTTTTTATTAGAAAACGAAACGCTTTTAAAACATCTATAACGTTTAGATGCGTGTCAGAATTAAATTTCATTTCTAGAAAGAAAATAACATTTATTATCTGTGGTATCTAGTCAAAGTAAAATATTTATGTGACGTAAAAAATGTATTTACATATAAATTCAGAGATATATTCTCAAAGCCACAAACCGTTCGAACGAAATTTACACTTGAACTGAAACCAATCGAAAGAAACATTCCTACAAAAAGTATCAACATTTTTACGTACAATATCATTCATAGAAATCTTTATTTTATTCTCTTCTCTTCTTCACTCTTCAAAGTTAAAAGTGCTGTCCGCAGGTGGCTTCTGACGCTTGATTACGATTGTACTGAATCAATTTTGACTATCCCTAAATAACTTACTGTGTACTAGCTTTTGCCCGCGACTTCGTTCGCGTGGACTTCAGGTTCGTCCCGTCTAGCCCGTCTAGTTCGCGACGTCTATAATATAGTACTATTATACCGCAAAAAATTCACATTAGAAACCTCAAAAATTGTAGCCTATGTGTTATTCTGATGTATAAGCTATATTGTGGTAAAGTTTCATTCAAATCCATTTTTACGTGAAAAAGTAACAAACATCCATACATCCATACTTACAAACTTTCGCCTTTATAATATATTAGATGTATGTAATGCTAAGTTTAATTTCATTGTAACATCGTTATTATATTATTGTTTTATGCTTGTTAGCGATCCGCTGTTTTCTCTTCCATCTTTCATTTGGAACCTATAAATGTACAATCCTAACGGCCTCCCGCGATACAGGCCTAGCCTAGTGCGGGGGCCATTGTTGAACCCCTTATGTAATTAGTTCAATGTTTGCAAATAAATTATTTGTATTTGTATTGCTTTGTAGGCAGACGAGCTAACGGGCCACCTGATCGTAAGTGGTTACCGTCGCTTATGGACTTCAGCATTACCAGAAGACACTGTGGGGCTGCAACCTACGGCCTGCGTTAAGGACTTTCTTAAATATAAAATGAATTGCTGTTCGTTAGTCCCGCTAAAACTCGAACGGATTATCCGATTTGGCTAATTTTAGTCTTGAAATATTCGTGGAAGTCCAGGGAAGGTTTATCCGGTCAGAAAATTCCCGGAAATATTCCATTCAGAAACTTGATCTTTAATCGTCTCTTAAAATCAATCAAAATAATCATCGTTGCCCCAAAATATCTTATCCTCGGTAAGGAATGGTTGCTATAATTTAATTTTCTCTGATATCATCAGATTTGTGCTTAGCTATAGGTACTTGGAATTGAAAAGTCATAAACCATTTCTGTGCAGGCAGCAAAATTATGATACCTCTCGTTTTTGTGTTACTTTTTCATATTTCCATTCCCTAGGTTGGTCAAGTCTTCGATGACGGGGACGACGCGACGGGAAAGAGTACCGAGCGCGTAACGCGTCGCGCCGTCCCTCCAAATCCCGTGCTGGGTTCTGGCCTCAGCCGGGGTTCGGACGCTGAGTGTGAGCGGTTGGAGGTTTTAGTGAGGTTCAACTCCCACATACTCCACCCGCGGGGCGGTTGGGGATCCGGTGATTTCCTCCAAATGAAAAAAAAAAAGTCTTCGATGACACGTTTTAATATTTCGAGAAAAAATCGTAAATATATTTTCGAAACTAATTTTCGGTGTCAGTTTATTTTGATCTCAATGTTTAGTATTCAAGGCAGGACGCTTTATTTACTCTTCGATAAAGATCAAATTTGAAAAATAGTTTGTATTCAAACCGAAGTTCAAAACGGTGAACGGTGCTTAATTTGGTTAGCTTCAAGTGAATTACAAAATGAATTGAAAAATATTTTGTAGAAAACTTTTAAATACAAGATTTTTAGATCCTGAATATCATGTAGTAATATTTAGAAACTACTACTACTCCAATTTTTTTACAGACTTATTAAATTAGTGCAATGATATTAGAACGAAGTTCCTTATTGCGTGTTATCGAAAGGGGGCTAGACGGAAAAAAATCTTTGTTGTCACGACACTTTTTTTGTTTTAGATGATTATCGCTAGATGGCGCTGTGGTCAAAATCTTTTAAAACACGTTCCTTTTAAATTATAAGATATCTTTTAATCGAAAAGAACTTCGTTCTATTCGGGTGTCCCATGACACCTCTCAAGTTTTTTATCTTACCTTTTCTCTTGATCATAGTTAATCTCACTTTTTACAAGCTACTATTTTATTTAATAATTTTAGACAAAAGGTAAGATTTATACAGTCTTGTTATTGCAAAGTAATACCGCAGAGTACCCCACGGACTGAGAAAACAAAGAGAAATCCCCGAGGACTCTAAATATGATTTTAAATAAATAATGAAATTATTCATAGTCTCAGACCGAGACAGTCAATGAACTCTCTGTATTCATAATGGAATCAAATATTATATTTCATGACGTGAGTGAACAAAGATAAAAGTCGAGTCGAACATCGATGACAAAAGACGAGCGTTCTTAGGTCTCCAACACACACGCTATGTTAATGACAAAATGTGTGATATCAGCTGAAAATGTGCTTTAAAGAAGACAAAAAAAAAGGAGAGGTGTCAAAAGTCAAGGTAACAAAGAGAAATTATAGAAATTACACATATAAAATACAAATATTTGGATTATTTAAACTGAAAACTCTTTGTGTACTGATTACAATTTAAAAAAATTGAAGTCTTATTTTTCAATATACCTAAAATAATTTTATATAAAAACAATCTCATTATAACTCGAATTACTAAACAATGTTAATTAGCTGAAACGGGAAGGTGCTTCATTGATAGGATTCTTTTCATCTTTTTTCCTCGTTTTTAAAAATTATAAATGTCGATGTTCACTTGCACAGTGCGTTAATATTGAACATATAAAATCAAAATGCATACTTTTATATTCATACTTTTGGAACGAAGTTCCTTATCGCGCGTTATCGAAAGGGGGCTAGACGAAAAAAAATCTTACGAAAAGTTGTCACGACACTTTTTTGTTTTAGATGATTGTCGCTAGATGGCGCTGTAATCAAAATCTTTTAAAACACGTTCCTTATTTTTGTTTTAGATGATTATCGCTAGATGGCGCTGTGATCAAAATATTTTATTTAAGTTATAAATAACTTAAAAAAAAAAATATTACAATTCCTTTACTGATTAATCGAAAGGAACTTCGTTCCATCCGGGTGTCCCTTGACACCTCTCAAGTTTTTTTTTTAATGTTAATCGGTTTTTTATATTATGCTGGGAATAAGGTTTTATTTCTTTCTTACCGTTTCTGTCTAATGAACGTTCACGTTAATGTACCAAAACAAGTCCAAATTTGTTCTTTTGTTTGAGCATTCTTTGAAGAATAGCTATTGTACAGTTACCTCGTCTTAATGATCGAGAACAATGTATTTTTAATTGTTTTCGTTCGTTTCGCTTCAGGGAAGATTGTTGTGGAAGATGAAGAATTTACGAAAAATATTCTCCAGTATTTAGTAAAAGATTTCGAATCTGGTCGTATCTATTATTGGGTTCAGTTCAGAAACACAATGAAAACTCCTTGGTTCACAATAACAGTTTATTCATCTTCCAAAATCAGTATAATCATCCTCCAAAACTCAGTCACAATTACTCCCAACTCTGTTCACTTTGAAATCACGTCGACTACTGTATTTAAACGATAGTTCACAAAAACTAAACTATATATAAATTCACTAGAACTAAATAAATCAGATGGCGCCACTAGTATTTCCGTTTTCATAAAATAAAATTAAAAGAATCTAACAACACTCTTATAAAATAATTCATCACAACCGGAAGTCTTTCCTTTAAATCGACGTAATACCCGCTTCTACAAACAATTAAATGGAATTAGAGAAAAGTCACCTAACACTATTATCTTATTAAATATAACGTCGCTAGCAGGCAGGATTAAGTATCCTTTGAAAAGCAAAAATAACGTAGTTTCTAGGTTGTGAAATATGGACCAAGAGATTTATGTCTAAGTCTGATTGCTGATCTAACCATTTAAATTTATTGGAGGCATGTAAACAGTAAACGCATCATTGGATTGCCGTGAATAATTTTGTGTGTTTCATTAGGTATTAAATGGCTAAAACAAATTTAAATTTCTTTATTTAGAATTTTTTTGGAACGAAGTTCCTTATCGCGCGTTGTGAAAGGGCTAGACGGAAAAAAATCTTACGAAAAGTTGTCACGACACTTTTTTGTTTTAGATGATTATCGTTAGATGGCGCTATGATCAAAATCTTTTAAAACACGTTCCTTATCGGGCGTTACGTTAGGAAAAAATATTATAAGATATCTTTTAATCGAAAGGAACTTTGTTCTAGTCGGGTGTTCCATGACACCTCTCATGTTTTTTTTTTCATCAGTTGTACTTGAGACGAAATGGTGAAAAAATCTCAGCGGACATTTTTTCATGTCTCTAATTTAAAATATCTTTCGCAGGAAGCAAAGCCATCAAAACTGGCCAGCTCTCGCACGCACATTTCGCTGAGCATCGCAAGGGAACTGCTGCAGAAGATATGCATCAACGACATATCGAAATCAAAGTCTTGTGAGAACTTACACGTCTTGTAAACTCATGAGGTCCTGGTACTTCATTTTAAGTTTCTATTAGAAGTTTAGTTATTTTATTCCATTTAAAGTAAATATTTTTTATTTAAAGTGTTTTTTTCTGTAATTTTCTTGAAGAAATATAATTATCAATAGTAGTTGTTGTAATCCTAAACTATTCTTCTAAATTATTGTTTACTTTATTAAAGTTTTAAAATTATTAAGCCGCTGGCGGCGATATGTTACTATATTTATACACTATCTTTAGAATATTTATTTCAGATTTGTTAGATATGCTTTCAACCATGTATGATAAAGTTAAGCCACAAGTTAACCTATGATTTATAGCAAAAAAATATTTGATTGAATTTAAATAAAACTCAATAGTTTTTGTAATATACGCACACATACAAATAAATAACAACTATTCATACCTACAGTAAAAAATACCCGAAAACACTTTTCCGGTGGGCCAATCTAACGTTTGCATTTTGAACTACGGTTTATTTAGAGAATGACAGCTCAAATGTCATTCAATTCATGTTCATAATTTAATTAAAGGTTTGACATTTACGAAATGGGACGATTTCAGTTCGCCCAATGGGCAGAAGATCGTTTGGCCGGAGATGAGCATTTTTACCGAAAAATCAGGTTTGGTGTGGGTTTTGGTCCGGCAGCATCATTCGAAAATGAGCAAGGAGCCGCCTTTACGGTCAATGGCGAGCGTTACGGTGTCATGCTCAACGAATTTTTGTTTCCAAAAGTTGAAGAATATGACATGGACGACATTTGGTTTCAACAGGATGGCGCAACATGCCACACAGCCAACATGACAATCGAACTTTTGGAAAATGCAAACTTTATATGGCCCAACCCTTATAACCAATATTAATTGTTATTCAAATAATCTTAAAAATCAAAATTTCGTAAAAATATTGTCTCAAGTAACAGACAGTTTGTTTTTTCATGTCTGAAACACCAGGCGTCCAGAAATATTTATAAACACTAAGTAGAAATCCCTAGAGAAATTATACGTCCTCCCAACTTATGTTCGCCTGGTACTTTATTGATGTGACGGTAGTTTTAGTGACTTTCATAATACGTACGCTCGTTCCCAAATTATTCTTTGAGGCGTTATTTTAGATGGCGACATTAAATATTAGACGTGGAAGCTTCGACAGTAAACTACGTCCTATATAGTTCTGTTCTCCTGGTACTTTGACTTAGTATTTTCAATAGAAGTTTTGCAAGTAAGTAGTTGAATATTTTCTATTTTCTACCACTATACAGGGTGGATCTGTAACTTTGGACAATCTGACGTGGGGTGAATGACCTGTCGAAAAACAACTTAGAACCTATTTATTTTTTGGATCAGTTAAACTTTTTTTTCTGACATTGTATGGAAAACGTACGACTATCGTTGCGGACTTTCATACTATGACGAAAAAAATATTTTATCCAATTCCTAAAATAAAAGTGGTTCTAAGTTTTATTTCGACAGTTCATTCATCCCACATCAGATTGTCCAAAGTTATAGATCCACCCTGTATTAGTTGATCCGTGTAATTTTGTCTAAAGTTACAAATTTTATTATAATTATTGAGCACTTCAACGAAACGTTTAAGTAACAATTAAAAAAAAACGAAAATAAAATATATTAGAACGCTCTTACATATTACATCTTTATAATACAAACACAAATTTAATCACATTAAATTCAAACCCAAAAATCTCTTCAAAGTTACAATCCCTCGTTATTTTCGGTTAATTATATCCAACAAAATCAGAGTTTCACTTGTAACGTTACAAAAGGTTCCCGGAATCACGTAATAAAAATTGGCACCGATATAAATTGAATGTTCGACCCTATTTTCCTGGGAATCCGATAGGTTCTCATATTTTATTGTTATCCCGTTTCTACGAGGTTTCCATCATTATTTCGGAATCCGATACATTTTCACAGCTCGTTCATGTACATCTATATAAATAACTAGTGGATCGCGCAACTTCTTCTGTGTCACATGAGACGGAAACATTGTACCAGTGAATTTTCTTAGCGTATAAAACTATCCTACCGTGAATCATTTCGAGAAAAAAAATAGCCAAATCGGTTCAATCATTCTCGAGTTTTAGAAAGAAAGAAAGAAAATACTTTTATTCAGCACACACTTAAACACTACATAAAAAGTAAAAACAAAAAACGTAAATAAAATAGAAGAAACTGTGCTTAAGATGTTCACTGAAGGGGCGACCAGCTCAGCATACGGCTACAGCTCTGAAGCTGTAGCGCTGATTTTCAGCTGGACCCATTGAAATCAATTTAGATGAATGAACATCAATGTATTTTTGTATAAGAAAGATAAGACAAAGTAAATGGATTGCTATTCTTTAGCCTCGCTAAAACTTGAGAATGACTGAATCGATTGAGCTAATTTAAATTTTTAATTATTGGAAGTCCAGAAAATGTGTTTAACCTGTCTTTCTTCAAACAAGGCTTACGAAAATTCCTATATATAAAGAGGTGGCTAGTCTCTAAGATGTCTGAACCTGCTTTTAAAAGACTTTCACTGACAAATATATGATATCAAAGACAACTACAAACTACTTTGAGTTTTAAAGAACTGAAGAATATATTTCATTGTTTCTGGAGAAAGTTACGCGGATCAGCTAGTAAAATATAAACATGAATTTACGAAGCTGTCCGTCCTTTTCTCTGTTCAGTATTTCCAACGTGTAGGAGTGAGACAAATATCTTTTTGTGAGTGCGTTTTTGACGCAAGACTACGTTTTATGTTTGGTTGTGGTATTTCTTCCATGTAATATAAATTTTAATGTCTTATCCAATTATTGTAGGCTTAGTTTTGTGCTGTTTTAAGTAGCTTTTTATGTCTTATGTAACTATACAACTTGCTGTTAAATTGTATGGACGTTTTTATCGTCACGTGTAAAATTTTCCCTTCCATTTTATACTCAAAGTCTACCATATAAGGTTCATAATGCGTACGTACTTATATACTTCTTTTGTATATTTATCGAGTAGGCATTTTGAGTTGTACAAGGTGGACTTTAGGCACAACATTGAGTGCTAAAATTTATACGAAGACGAAAAAACGTACGTGTAATTTAGCGTTTTAAATATGAGAAATGTTTTATGATTTCTCTTGAATGTTTAAATCTAGTCAGTTATAAAATAATACTGTGTTTATCGTAGTTTTTAGAATATTTAAGATTGATCTCAAGTATTTTATGTGTAGATTTTCATAGACTATCAATTTCGCTGAAATACGTGTGATATGTTACTCTGGCTTTTACCTTCTCTAGTTTTAAGAACGAATTTATACTGTCTAAAGTTTTTTATAAAATTCTTGTGCGTCTTGATGTCTTAAATTTTAGTATTATATACTTCGTGTTATGACTAATGCGTAGAGTAGGTACATATATTATGCCAGTATTAGTATGCGTTTACACGGATAGATATATTAATGACCGTTATTTTTTACAAAAAAAATTGGTTGCCTGTAAAGTCGGTATACGGGCGAAAGTTTTACGTGACAACGACTCGGGCATGGTTAGCCCGCCTAAGAGCGAGAGAGACAGACATAAAAAGTGAAAGACACGCGTGCCTCTCACTCGCTCTCATTGTGAGCGCATAACGTGAGCGGAGCGTAACGCAGTTTCTTGAAGTGTCACCTGGCAAACCAATTTATATGTAAGACGTTGTCACGTCAAAATGTTTTAAACTATTGTTGATAATAAAATATTGTCACTGGAAAGGGACTACAAAACATAACTTTTTAGGACATGTGACAAAAATAATAACAAAAAAAAAATACGAAAGGTAACCAAATAGAAACTCGTATACGTAAAGAGATATTATTACCTATACTGTACTGTAACAATCCATTTCTGACTGCTGGACTCAAGTCTCCTCAGAAAGTAAAGACACTGAAAATACATCTTTTTTAAAATAATACAAAATAAAAAACTTGAGAGGTGTCATGGGACACCCGAATAGAACGAAGTTCCTTTCGATTAAAAGATATCTTATATTTTTTTTCCTAACGTAACGCGCGATAAGGAACGTGTTTTAAAAGATTTTTATCACAGCACCATCTAGCGATAATAATCTAAAACAAAAATAAGGAACGTGTTTTAAAAGATTTTGATCACAGTGCCATCTAGCGATAATCATCTAAAACAAAAAAAGTGTCGTGATAACTTTTCGTAAGATTTTTTTCCGTCTAGCCCCCTTTCGATAACTCGCGATAAGGATCTTCGTTCCATTACGTTCCATTCCATTACTGTAACAATCCATTACTAACTGCTGGACTCAAGTCTCCTCAGAAATAAAAGATACTGAAAATACACCTTTTTTTAAATGATAGAAAATAAAAAGTGAAAATCACAATATTTACTACTCATCTGTAGTTGTCAAATGTCACTTACGAGACAATATCAATTCTGGTTACTTTCCGGTTGAGTGATTAATAAACCAAAAGCTCCGTGTAAACGCTACTGATATCGTGTTAAATTATATACTTAAGCTTGTTATATCGTGTATTAGAACATTATATTTTTCTATAAATAAAACTATCAAAGAATTTTTATATTCCAAATTTTCTTGTAAATCGCTCATTTTTTTTGTCAATCGAAGTCTTTTCAAGTTGTAATGAGTTCTGTACCGAAGTAATTTAACTTTGGCCAATCATTTCTGATTTATATTGGAGTTTATTAGTTATTTTACTCATTAAAAGTTTTAAATTTATAATAAAACTTGATTCGTTATTCTGTACTTATTTATTTCAAATTCACATTTGCGTCTTTCAAATTCGTGTAAATGCAATTTTTGTTCTCATTTTTTGGTGTAAGTATTTTAAATTTTAATCTTCGTTAAATTTAAAATTGAGGAATGGAGGTGAGGAGGACTGTTCATAAAAAATTCAATACAAAACTTTTTTAGTTGAAAATGGATTTTCATTTCTACGAATACAAAATTAAGAACATTACAAAAATTACATTAAAAAACATTTTCAAAATTCACTATCGAGTTTTGAAAAGAAAAATTAATAATTCCCGAAATTAAAAGTTGAAAGAATGTCAAGAACGACCTTCTGAATCAGCTTTACCCAGCCGGGGAGCGAAAGCTTCTCAAGATCGTCATCTTGAGAATCAAAGTTTTTTGCTATTAGACTGTGCACAGATACAACGATCGGAACAATGATGGTCGATTCAACACGCCACATGTCGGTTACCTCGAGAGCTAGGAGCAAATATTTTAGCAGTTTTTACCAAAATATGTTTCATATAAAATTAAATTCTAATTCTATTGTTGATTTTTTATAATTAATTACAATATTGTCTATTTGTTTTACGACACTTCAATAAAAGCATTCAAACGTGCAAATCATTTTATTTGAATATCACGAAGATCAATTCCATATTAGCAACATACCACCAGCCCTAGCTTCAGACGTGGTCCTTCGAGCCGGATATTCATTATAATTAGATACATCGTTTATGAACAGTCTGTATGTGTTGTAATGTGTGTTAGTTAGTTTCGTCTTTCAAAAAGAGAATGCTTGTGTTAGATAGGATATGAACTATTCACTGATTTGTGCAGATTCGAACAAAATATCGTTTACAAAAGACTAGATTTAAAAAAAAATATATTTTTTTAGAACTTCGATAAGTTTAGCTGCAATTCAAAGTTTATTATTTTATTTTTCGACCTTCCTTCCATTATTATTCAAAATAATTCGATCATCATCATTTAAAATATTATTGAAATGTCTTTGCGGTGTCTCCAGACATTACAGAAGTCCCTTACGATCAGGTAGGCCGTAATAAAAACTGTTTGAATCTGCACAGATCTGTTTCCTTTAAAGGAAGATTGAGCTTTAAGTAGATATCTTCGAACTTTGTAAGCTCTGTTCCAATATAACATTTTTTGTTTCTTACATGTTATGAAGGTTTTTAGATTTTTCCCATCAGAGGTCCATGAGCAACGGTAACCGCTTACAGTCAGGTGGCCCGTTGGCTCATTTGGCTCGTTACAAGGCAATAAAAAAAAACTTGAGAGGTGTCAAGGGACACCCGGATGGAACGAAGTTCCTTTCGATTAATTAGCGAGAAGAGAGAGACAGACGTTTTAAACTAACTAAAACTTAAAAAAATAAAATTTTCACCACAGCGCTATCTAGCATTAATCATATAAAACAAAATAAGAAATTGTTTTAAAAGATTTTAATCACACCGCCATCTAGCGATAATTATCGCTAGATGGCGGTTGATTATAATCATCTAAAACAAAAAAAGTGTCGTGACAACTTTTTCATAAGAATTTCCGTCTAGCCCCCTTTCAATAACGCGCGATAAGGAACTTCGTTCCAAAAAAAATGACTTACTAAATTCCTAAAACCATAGTCAAAACAACGCGGTAACTTATTGGTAAAAAATGTGAGTATCTGTTTATTTATTTTGTTCAGTAGATTCAAAGATTACCTACAACGCAACAATGTCGTAACAGGAACTCTACCTTTACCATAAAACTCTACTTTTTTATAATATTGCTCTTAAACAAGAAAGAAACTTGACTCTATCAGTAATTGAAATAGTATCGCTTGTGTTCATATTTCAAAGTCTTCTTATAAAACACTATCACAATGAATACTTAATAGTGGCGTGCAGTCCACAGAAGCGAATAAGCAGTGCATACTCAACTTTTACAAAAAGAAACCAGTTTGATTCCTTTTTCATAAAAGTAATTATAAAAGTCTAAATATAATTGATCAAGAATTCAAAATAATATTTCGAAAAGTCACTAATTAATGATACTTAATGTTATAAAACACCGTTTAAACTCTTTGTGAAATTTAATTACGAAAACATTGGAACAGAGTAAAGTCTATCTTAAGTTCTTTACTTTACGTCTTGTTGTTGAATGAATCCTTTGTATTTAGAAAAAAAAATGTTGTAATTTTCTGAAATAAAATGATGATATTTACTTGTGGTTTTCTTTTGTATACTAATTAGTCGTATTTATTAAAGCTGTTATTTGAGTTGTAATTCGCAGAACGAAATAAAATATAATTTAATTAATAATTTTCTGAATTGTATTTCAAAGTTATTCTGAGCAAAAATATACTTACAAAAAATCGTCAATAACAACAACGGCTCCTCACTGCCCTGGCATTGCAGAGGTTCATGAACGACGATAGCTGCTGTCTTGCAATTAAAAAAAAACCCCAAAAAGTGAAACACATTAAAAATACCATAAAATCACCAATAAAAAAAAGACCAATTTCTATTATTGGTTACGATTCACTCAGAGTAAGGTTTTGAAGTAAATTTAAAAAAATCGAATTCAAGACATCTCTGAATCACTGAAATTTCAAAATTTAGTTATAAACTAGCTGCCCCGCGCAACTTCGTCTGCGCCAATCTCAATTCAATGTCAACTATTCGATTTTTTTCTCGCTGTAAATACCATCCTTGAACTTCATCGAGAATTTAAAAAAACAACAATTTCTAAAATAAATATAGCCTAAGTTACTCCTTATAACATAAACTATCAGTCATTGAAAGTCAGCCCGTCCGAATCGGTCTAGCCATTCCAGAGATTAGCCAGACAGACAGTGGCCACCTTCCAGCTCCATCATCAGACCTTGACATTCATCGTCTACGCAAAGAACTCATAAAGATGCTTCATTAGAGTCTAAACGCAATGAGGTTATCTTGCTTATTGACAGAGTTCCCATAGCCACCTACCAGCTCCATCATCAGACCTTGACATTCATCCTCTACGCAAAGATCTCATCAGGACGTTTCATTAGAGCCTGAACACGATGAGGTTATCTTGCTTAATGACGGAGTTCCCATAGCCACCTACCAGCTCCATCATCAGACCTTGACATTCATCCTCTACGCAAAGATCTAATCAGGACGTTTCATTAGAGCCTGAACACGATGAGGTTATCTTGCTTAATGACGGAGTTCCCACAGCCACCTACCAGCTCCATCATCAGACCTTGACATTCATCCTCTACGCAAAGATCTAATCAGGACGTTTCATTAGAGCCTGAACACGATGAGGTTATCTTGCTTAATGACGGAGTTCCCATAGCCACCTACCAGCTCCATCATCAGACCTTGACATTCATCCTCTACGCAAAGATCTAATCAGGACGTTTCATTAGAGCCTGAACACGATGAGGTTATCTTGCTTAATGACGGAGTTCCCATAGCCACCTACCAGCTCCATCATCAGACCTTGACATTCATCCTCTACGCAAAGATCTCATCAGGACGCTTCATTAGAGCCTGAACACGATGAGGTTATCTTGCTTAATGACGGAGTTCCCATAGCCACCTACCAGCTCCATCATCAGACCTTGACATTCATCCTCTACGCAAAGATCTAATCAGGACGCTTCATTAGAGCCTGAACACGATGAGGTTATCTTGCTTAATGACGGAGTTCCCATAGCCACCTACCAGCTCCATCATCAGACCTTGACATTCATCCTCTACGCAAAGATCTCATCAGGACGCTTCATTAGAGCCTGAACACGATGAGGTTATCTTGCTTAATGACGGAGTTCCCATAGCCACCTACCAGCTCCATCATCAGACCTTGACATTCATCCTCTACGCAAAGATCTCATCAGGACGCTTCATTAGAGCCTGAACACGATGAGGTTATCTTGCTTAATGACGGAGTTCCCATAGCCACCTACCAGCTCCATCATCAGACCTTGACATTCATCCTCTACGCAAAGATCTCATCAGGACGCTTCATTAGAGCCTGAACACGACGAGGTTATCTTGCTTAATGATGGAGTTCCCATAGCCACCTTCCAGCTCCAGCATCAGACCTTGACATCCATCCTCTACACAAAGATCTCATCAGGACGCTTCAGTAGAGCCTAAACATGATTGGCTGGGTCGATTTGGATGGGACTTTCAATGGCCGAGCTTATGTAATAAAGACTAACTTTTTTTTTTTCAGTTGTAGGAAATCACCGGATATGTGGGAGTTGAACCGCACTAAAACCTCCAACCGCTCACACTCATCGTCCAAACCCCGGCTGAGGCCAGAACCCAGCACGGGGTTTGTAGGGACGGCGCGACGCGTTACGCGCTCGGCACTTTTTCCAGTCGAAATACGAATTACTCAATATGACTGGTTCAGCCGGCCACTTTAGTCAGAGCTCCAGTTGCGACGATTCACCATATAAATTGGAGATTGGAATGAATTATGTTGGCCATTAAAACGTAATACCCATCGACGTTATTTCACTTATAACTTTTTTAATACTGAACCGATTTTGATAAAACAACGACTAAATGTTAAGTGAGACTTGCCATAATACATTACAAAAAACCCCAACTAAATTGGTTCAGCCGGTTCGGAGATTAGCGTGCACAAAGATACAGACAAACAGACAAAAAAAATCTAATTGCATTTTTGGCATCAGAATCGATAACCAAACACCCCCTGCTAGTTTTTTTTTTTTGATATTTTCAATGTACAGAATTGACCTCTCTACGATTTTATTATAAGTATAGATATAGATAACGTACGTTAAGTTGCCAGGCATACAATGGAATTTAATGTTTTTTAAATATGTAGAAATTTCATGCATTTTCAACGGGTTCTTACCACGATATTTAATTAATTGAGTTATCTCGATATTTCAACGTTGTTGCAAACGTCATGGTCACGAGAAGACTGGATACTGCGGGTCGATTTAAGAGCAAACAAATCTGTCTACCCTCTTTCTCGTCTCCATCCAGTAGTAGAAAATGCATGAAAGTATTATAGAAAACCGCGAGTGTCTGAATAAGTTTGTAGAATTTTCACCTATCTATTTATCTATCTATCTATCAAATTTATTGATACTTAAATCAAATTGATTCGTCCCATATTGCTTACGTGCCTACTAACTTTACGTAATGACGTAATGAATCAAATATCTTTTAATCTACATCACTCTAAGTCGTGGTGGCCGAGTGGTTGAAGCGCTTGCCTTCCGTACGCGGTTGCCAGTCCCGGGTTCAAAACCGGCCGGCTTGTACCTCTAAATCTTAATATGAAAAAGGTTTATGTGCAATTTTTCACAACACCACTGACTAAAAACGGTGAAGGAAAACATTGTGACGAAACCTGCATATCGGAAAAGGGTTCTAAAAATCCTTTGAAGATATGTGATGTCTCCAATTCACATTGGGCAAGCGTGATGGACTATGCCTAACCCCTCTTCGGAGGAAACCTGAGCCCAACCGAGGGCAGTAATGGGTTGTTACAGTACAGTACATCACTATTTATTTGGTATCAGTCAATATTTATCACTATTTAATCACAAATTTTCGACATATTCAAAAACATTAAATTGTGTGCCTACCAACTTAACGCACGTCGAAAATTAAGGACTGAAATGAACATAATAATAATCCTTCATGCCGGTTTCGGCTACGGCGACTGATAGTATTCATTTTTTCCCCTTATTATGATTGGTAGGTTGAGCTTTGATGACATGCTCTGATATGACTTATGTATCCTTTGCCGTAAAAGTACATCGGCAACGTTTACAAGATAGCGTGCCGGCACACCTAAAAAAGTATTGTCAATACTTGTGACAGAAGCAGACATGGGATTTAAAAGTCATAACAACTTAATTGTAATGTTATAAAAAAATAGCAATAATAACGTTTGAGTAGCATGCTCTAAACATCTTTTAGATATTGAAATTGTGTTATTTTTATATACCTCCTGGTGCGTCAAGTGAGTTTAGTTCTATGTATTACGGTAAAATACAATACGGTAAAATAAATAAAATACATGAAAATTGCGTGCCCACGCATAGGATACTATTGACAACATTGAATTTCATGTTAAATGAACATATCATAGTATTAACGATATTTTCGTATCATTTTTAAAGCTAGATAATTTATCTATTTTAAAACTAGGTTATTCAGTTATCTAGGTAACACGAGTAGATGGCCTTATTAAATTGCACGTGCCCGAGATGGTGCATTCCTCGTTATAATCTAGTTATTCCCTCCTACGCTGCAAGAGAACTTGTGATAATAAGGGAATTTTATTACGTGCTTTGAAATAACTAGTACACTAGTTTTTTTAATGGGTATATTCCGGAAAAGAATGGAAGACGATGAGAATTTTCTTGAACATAAACTTTGAAATTATAGATAGATAGAAAATTCTTTATTGTAACACCACATAGAAATACAATTATAGTGATTTTGTACAAAGAATACAGTGTAACAATTGGCGGCCTTATCGCTTAAAGCGATCCCTTTCAGGCAATCATGTACGGAGATAAACTTATTTCAAAATACAGAGCGGTGTATAATTAAAGAATTAAAAAGAAATAAAGATATGGCACGGTAACGCTCGCCATTGAGCGTAACGGCGGCTCCTTGCTCATTTTCCAATGATGCCGCCGGACCAAAACCCACACCAATCCGTAACTCTTTGTGGGTGCATTGGCTTCTCAATGGTGACGTGTGGATTTTCCGACCCCCAGATGCGACAATTTTGCTTATTGACATAGCCTCCGAGGTGAAAATGGGCTTCATCTGACACACACACACATTTCTTACAGTTTGGACTGAAGACTCTTTGGAAGTAACTTTTCAATATTCCCTAATTTTGTTCAAGCGTATAGCGTCCCATTTCGTAAATGTCAAACCTTTAACTAAATTATGAACACAAATTGAATGACATTTGAGCTGTCATTCTCTAAATAAACAGTAGTTCAAAATGCAAACGTTTGATTGCCCACCCTATATAAAAATCTCTTTGCATTTAGTTAAAATACACCATCGTAGAACAACATGGTCTGTGAATGTTAATCGCAATGGACGGTCCATACAGTCCGGCCTTCGCGAATGTTTGTTTAGGACCCGGCTTATTGTTCAACCGGTAGTACTTGTTGATTGACAATAATAAACTTATCTAGCTTATTGATCTTCAAAATGATGGAGATGAGATAAGTTTTATTGACGAAAGGCTCTGTGAAATATATTTCTGTATATATATAATAAATCGTGAAATTATCGAAATCGGTATACCTATAGGTATTCAGGAAAAATAATATAATTAATATATTTTAAACAAAACTTTAAATACATATGGAAATAAATACAAATAAATATGGAATGAGCTCCCCTCTTCGGTATTCCCAGAGCGCTATGACTTGTCCTTCTTCAAACGAGGCTTGAGGAGGGTCCTTAAAGTTAGGTCGTAGGTAGCGACCCCTCAATGTCCCCTGACATTGCAAAGGTTCATGAGCGACGATAACCACTAACGATCAGGTGGCCCGTTGGCTCGTCTGCCTACATGGCAATAAAAAAATAAAATAAAAAACTAGCTTTTAATATCCTGAATGTCATGTATCAGTAGAGTGCTAGCCAAGACAAGTAAAATAGTACCAAACACGAACGGTCTATCTTATTTGGTACCGGAGTTCCTATGACCACCTTCCGAATTTAGATCAGCGCCCTTTTGTCATTTTATTGCATTGTAACGCGATATGCATCTGCGTCCAAAATGTCAACTCAATCGAAAGCCGGGAAGTTTGTCAAATTAATACTTTCATGCATTTTCAACGGGTTCTTACCACGATATTCAATTAATTGAGTGGTCTCGATATTTCAACGTTGTTGCAAACGTCATGATCACGAGAAGAATGGATTCTGCGGGTCGATTTAAGAGTATCCAGCATGAAAGTATTATAGAAAACCGTTAGTGTCTGAATAAGTTTGTCAAATTAAGCTTGCAAGATTCCAACATAGACATATTTCGTAGTAATATCCAGTGCAAGTTAATATACAGTTTGTAAAACAGTCAATTTGATATCCCCCAATCAATATGGATTCGATCAATGAATGACCAAATAAATTAGAAAATAAAATCTACATCTAGATTTTTCTTTCTTAAGTATAGTACCTACAACTTGTGGAGTAGGTATTATTAACAACACCCACTGGAAATTGTGAGGAAAGAAGCCTCTAAATAAAACAATTAGAGTCCACACCTTCTTTAAGATATAAAAATAAATTTGTTTACTGAAACACTCTGTTAAATAAGCTACGAGTCAGCATCCCCAGGGCGATGAAGACATCTTCAAACAAAAATATTAAAACACCTACAGGGAATTAGAGTTTCTTTGTATTTATTTTTGCGACAACATCTATCATTTTTTGGTATTGGGAATATATTAATAATAGAGTAGGCATATTTGCATTCGCATTCATGAATCTTTTAATTCAATTCAATTCAAAAGCCTGTATTTCCAACCTTAAAACTATACAAATAAAACTTACAACTAACTTATCCTAAATTGCATCGGATGTGCCCGCTGCTGTGGTCGGTGTGTCTTGTGACACGTGGGCCTCTTCCAAACTCTTCCATTTCTCTCTGACCATCGCTTCTCTGGTCCATGTTTTGCCTGCTATCTTCTTGACGTCATCAACCCATCGTTTGAACTGTCTCCCTCTACTTCTTTTGCTGTCTCGTGGTTGCCATTCCGTAACTATTCTTGTCCACTTTAGTCTGCTATCTCTCGTCATGTGTCCCGTCCATCTCCATTTCAGTTGGCGAATCATGAATCTTTACACCTTTGCAAAAAATGAGTCCTCTTCTTGCCCTTTGAAATAAACCCATACTCGATGGGTCTACGACATTTCGCTCTCAAGGTAATTTACAAGGGCATTGCAATCATTTGGTAATGGGGGAGGTAAGTACCTCCCTTCCAATTACCTAGTGTAGGTAAAATATGAATACCTATAAATTAAAATGATTTATCAATACAAAACTTGTGAACTTATTCAGACACTCGCGGTTTTCTATAATACTTTCATGCATTTTCAACGAGTTCTTACCACGATATGTAATTCATTGAGTTGTATCGATATTTCAACGTTGTTGCAAACGTCATGATCACGAGAATACTGGATATTGCGGGTCGATTTAAGAGCAAACAAATCTGTCTACCCTCTTTCTCGTTCGCTTTTGGGTAGTACCACTGGAACTTGAACTCACTTCTCGACACACCACACTCACTGTATCTACAAGACTCTCTGAGCATGAACCCTTAGTGACTGTTGTGTTTAGCACTGGATTTAGCAATGCAGAGGTCCATGAGCGACGGTAACCGCTTACGATCAGGTGGGCCGTTAGCTCGTCTGCCTACGTGGCAATAAAAAAAAAAAAAAAAAAAAAAAAAACATACTCGATAATCTGAAGCCGTCACCCCGCAGTATCCAGTCTTCTCGTGATCATGACGTTTGCAACAACGTTGAAATATCGAGGCAACTCAATTAATTACATATCGTGGTAAGAACCCGTTGAAAATGCATGAAAGTATTACAAAACTTGTGCCTTGAACTTTCTGTGACTGTGCAAAAATTAACGTTTTCCACAGATAACATTTATTCAAACCACATTATTTTTAATTTCTTTAAAAGTAGATAATTACATAACAATTCTTATAAATCTGCATCACATGAAAGTAAGTAACATAAATGTAAGAAAAAAAAATCTTTCACAAATCTTCAGAACATTCAATTTGTACGAGGCTCGCGTTAGTCTGATTGCCCATTCACCGGATTGGGATTATTCAATTATCTCTATATGTTTCTCTTTTCAACGAAATGTAATAAAATAATGGATATTTATTTTTGTTTCGATGCGCTTTCATTCGTTCTCTCTTATTTGTTAATATCGATATTGGTCGGTCAAAGGGATTCGATATTCAATTTTGTATTTCGTTTGTATTTTGGTAAGATATCAAAGAGATTAGATTTCATACTAGCTGCTGTTGCCCGCCGCGGTGAACCCTATACAGCATCTAAAATTATATATTTTTTTACCGCCTGTAACAACTTGAACTTCAACGATCATTTAAAAAAAGATATAGCAAAAATAGGTCCTGTCGTTGTTGAGTTATGCTCTTAGAAAACATTTTGTGATTAAATTTTATATTATAGATCTTAGAGACCATATCGTCGGTCCATATTGTGGGAGGTTGCTAGCTTTTTTTCTTTTTTTGTTTTAGTTGGAGGAAATTGCCGGATCCCCACCCGCGGGGCGGATCCGGTTCCGTATGTGGGAGTTGAACCTCAATAAAACCTCCAACCGCTCACACTCAGCGTCCGAACCCCGGCTAAGGCCAAAACCCAGCACGGGGTTATGCGGAATGGCGCGACGCGTTACGCACTGCGGCCCACTTTCCCGTCGCGACACCCCCACGTTGCTAGCTACCCACACATCTACACCAAAACCACATTGTTTTGTCTACAATAATAATAAGTCCCAAAAACACTAATTTTAGAGACTTATAAAATCTGTACCTACACGTTTTTTAGCCACAGATAAATTAATAGCATTACTATCTACCTGCCCTAAAAATACTAAGAAAATACAAAGTGAAAATATAGGTAAAAGTTCTCTGTAATAACGCATAGTTATTAACAAAGTTTCCACAATTTTCACTGAACTTCTCGAACTGACTTCAACATTCAAAGCATAATGGTAACGTAAAAAAATTAGTATTTTTCTCTCGAATGCCTCCTTCGCCTTAATGTAAAGAGTTTTTACTCATTCCAGTTTCTTCATAACTGACTTATGGATTAAATTTCAGTCACCTAGGAATTAAAAAAACTGCGTCAAATTTTAAAATAAGGCTAGAGGTTTTTATTAAGGTATAAAATTATTATATAAGACGGGGTGATAACAAGGGAAACCAACCTTTTCACAGTGCGGGTAGTTAGAAGTGTAGACTTGCTATAAATACAGGCGTTAGCCGCTGTTATTATTCATTCGTATTTGAATTGTCGAGGCGAACGGATTACTTGATGTAAAAGTAATAAACTGTTAAAACTCGTTATTTTGAAGTTTTTATTCAAAAGTATTGATCATCAAGTGTTCAAGTGGACATTGTGATGTCATTCCTGACAAAACCAAACGAAGATAGACTATTTACAACACTATTTACGCCGTTATGTATACTAAAATCATTAAGAGGAAAGGTTTGATTGTTTGTTTGTCTCGAATAGGCTCCGAAACTATTGATCCGATTTCAAAAATTCAGTTTTGGAAAGTTCATTTATCGAGGAAGTCTATAGAATACATTATTTCCCTTTGTGATGCAGACGAAATTGCGTGGGTCAGCTAGTATACTAATATGTTAACGAAGGTAATCTTGTTACGAATGTTATCTACCTACCTGTCTTTTGATCTACAGAACATATTCCGAAAATTAATTTACTATTAGGAAGCTACGTGTTGTAAATAGGTTTTATTTATTTGGAATTTTTGTTTAATTTTGAAAATGATTTGTCATAAAACAAGATGACTTTTATATGTAAAAAAAATGTATAGTTTACTTTGGTATTTATTGTAAAAGAGAAAACATGGAATATATATTTTATTTGACCAAGCTCCAGAGTATTATTAATTAAATGCACCTTGAGGGATTTCCAACACGTACGTTAAAGTATGAGTGAAATGTCAAATTTTTATGATGTGAAACCTGAAACTTTGTCTCCTTATAGCCCGAGAGCTAGTGGTAATTTTTTGGATAGGTATTTGAGGCAAGCTGAATACTTGATACATAGCTCTCCTGATACACTCCAACCCGGAACTGTAAACCAGGCTGCTGAGTAGCGGGGCTATACGGATCCCTACATTCTAGCTCTTCTAGCTATCGGACCATTATGTGACGCAAATGATGTTGCACCTATCAGCAAGTATAAGTAAAGAAATCCCTTAACCAAGCCTAAAGATAACGAAATTACAATTCAATTTCAAGAAAAGGCCCTATACTCTTCGGGTCTTACACTCATTATAATATTCATGTAGGAGACCGTGACCCATACGGTCATAATATCAGCATGGTCCTGACCCAAATACATGTGATGACGTCACGGGAACCTTGCACTGACCTTTCTTGGAACTGTAGGTTGCTCCCCATATTTTATTTAAAAGGTTATGCGAGAATTTGCTTATTTATAGACTGGCGGAAGTGAGACTGTTCTTATGAACATTTTGAACTATTGTAAAGTTTTGGCTCGCCAACGTCCGTGAAAAACAAATGACGGTGACGACCGACCAACATGCTAAGGGGTTTGACCGGCATTGAAATTATGTGAAACACCGTTGGACAATTGGCCTACCAGTTGTCATTTGCGTGCATTGAATTAGAAGTTGGCGAGTTCATATGAAACGACATACAATAAAATAAATATTTTTATAAGCGGAATGATATGAAAAATTTTAGTGAGACAAAACATCGTCACCTTCCTCTTGCATAACAACATGTTAGGTTTTGGCCTCAGCCGGGCTTTGGTCGCTGAGTGTGAGCATTAGAAGGTTAAAATCCGAATGATGGTGCGCTGCTCCGCACACTTCAAGCTACTCAAGCTGGTCACCGACAAAAAGTTGGAGCACGTGAGTTCCAAGTACCAGTTGTTGATGGCACTTAAAATCCTCTTCCATCTGCCTGTCAAACATTGACTTCCCACTGGATCCCTGTTGTTTCAAATACGAGTTAACGAACCAGCTGTTTGTTAGTAGTAACCGTCGCTGATGGACTTCTGCAATGTCAGAGGACACTGCCCCGCTACCGACCTACCTTAAAGGACTTTCGTCGAAATTTATTGTATTTATGATATTACTCCTCCAAATATTTATCCACATTTGGGTCCTAAGTGTCCTGATTTCTGAGAACCAATTCACGAAACCCGATCAAGCCTGCCGACCTTTTTCCGACAGATAAAATAATTCGATTGCCTTTAAAAGAAATTCTAAGAAAGTTAACTTGGATTTTTACTGAGATTGAATGAGATATCCCTTTTAAGAAATAATTAATTATTTACTAGTAAATTGGGCAGGACTTTTCCGTTTAGTGGATGATTATGAAATGTCGCTGATTTTCATGATGAACTATAGCATCTGGAAGTTAATTATCAACCTTATTCACTCGCGGTTTTCTATAATCTATAATATAAAAATGAATCGCAAAATGTTTTGGTAAGCGCATAACTCAACAACGCCTCGACCAATTTGGCCAAATCTAATATATCTTCTGAACGTCGTTACGCACTAAGGATGTTTAAAGAAGCTATCGAGATTTCAAGACATAGCACTTTTAACAGGGGTGACGGCTTCAGATTATCGAGTATGTGGAATCCAGTGCTAAACACAACAGTCACTAAGGGTTCATGCTCAGAGAGTCTTGTAGATACAGTGAGTGTGGTGTGTCGTGATGTGAGTTCGAGTTCCAGTGGTACTACCTAAAAGCGAACGAGAAAGAGGGTAGACAGATTTGTTTGCTCTTAAATCGACCCGCAGTATCCAGTCTTCTCGTGATCATGACGTTTGCAACAACGTTGAAATATCGAGGCAACTCAATTAATTAAATATCGTGGTAAGAACCCGTTGAAAATGCATGAAAGTATTAATATTAACCTTCTTCTTTTGGGAGTCGATAAAAACTTTATATGGATTTTAATAGTAATTTCACTTGCCGATAAATCGATGATTTTTCTTGATTTAAATTTACTATGGCAACTGGTGATTTTAAACATAATTACTAAATTATGGTGTTAAAAAAATCGTTTTTATAAATTAAATTGAAGTAGCAAAAACTTTTGGAACGAAGTTCCTTATCGCGCGTTATTGAAAGGGGGCTAGACGGAAAAAAAATCTTCCTAAAAATCCCACATACCCAGACTAAATAAATTAATTACCTTCAAATGTTATTATTATAGATAATTACAAATGTATGTAATAAAATGAAGCTTAAAAACATTTAGTAATTCACAATTCAAGTTAAGATTATTTGATCAATCCGTATCATTTCAAATCAGATCTACCATCTCTTTCAACTTAGAAACCTTATCTTGGTAAACCTCAGTGTGGTCGACGGAGAAATAATAATCAAAAGAAAATTATTTCAATGGCTTATCTATTGTATATTGATACGTACAATTTCGACTACGTCACATAAAAAAACTTGAGAGGTGTCATGGGATACCCGAATAGAACGAAGTACCTTTCGATTAAATCTTATAATTTTTTTTGCGATAAGGAACGTGTTTTAAAAGTTTTTAATCACAGCGCCATCTAGCGATAATCGTCTAAAACAAAAAAAGTGTCGTGACAACTTTTTCATAAGAATTTCCGTCTAGCCCCCTTTCGATAACACGCGATAAGGAACTTCGTTCCAATAAAATGTAAACAAACAAATTTCCGAACGTCACCTCGTGCTCATTTTGGCTAGAGCCACAGACTTGGCAAACCAATTTGGACGCAGTTCCCAGTTGAATGTATAAGCTACTCTTCGTTTAATATTGTTCAGAAAACCTCCATAAGAAGTGGTAATAAAGTAAGTATGACTCAGCTCAGTCGCTTCATCCATCATTCTTCTCAGCCTGTGTTTGGCAATACGCAAATTCCTTTTTGACCTTGATGTAAAGAGTCTGGATTTCTTTCCTCATATTGTACCGTGACGCCGACTTTTCTGGTATAGTTTTGCTTACTAATGGTTTCACTAAAATATAGCTATGGTGGTTGCAGAGTACTGAAGCATAATTATCTATACTAACAAATAAAATTGGAGTGTCTGTTTGTAATATTAAAATAACCACTTTCTACTTCATGCATATACGTACACCTAGAGAAATATATATTTTTAAATTATTTGTCTGTCTGTCTGTCTGTCTGCCTGCCTGTCTGTCTGTTCCGGCTAATCTCTGGGAGCTTATATTATAATAAGGATTTACTTAGGCTACTTTTATTTTAGAAAATTCCCGGGAACAATTCCTTTGTGATGCAGACGAAGTTGCGCGATCCAGCTAGTCTGTTATAAACTTATTCAAACACTCGCGGTTTTCTGCATTACTTTCAAGCATAATTGACGGGTTCAATCGGGACCTCGATTTTTAATTAATTCAATGACCTCGATATTTCAACGTTATTGCAAACGACACGATCACGAGAAGATTGCAAACTGCGGGTAGATATAAGAGCAAACAAATCTGTGTACCCTCTTTCTTTTTATTTTTTTCTGTAATACTTACCACTAGATCTCAAACTCACATCACGACACACCACACTCACTGTATCCACTAGACACTCAGGTAATGTTGTGACTTGTAGTTAACACTGGATCGCCCATATTCGATAATCTGAAACCCCCCGAGTAAAATATCGAAACCACTCAATTAAATTTCTTTGAACACTCGCGGTTATATACATCACTTACACTATTACTAAACGGGTTCTTTCCACGATTATTTTCAATTGAGGGATCCCGATATTTCGGCACTGTTTGAAGCGCCATGATCACGGGAAGACTGAAGAACTGCGGGTAGGTCATTTAAGAGCAGACAAATCTGTCTACCCTCTTTCTCGTTCGTTTGCTGGTACCACTGGAACTCGAACTCACGTTTCGACATACCACGTAACCACACTGACAGTATCGGCCGCAGCCTCAAAACTAGATATTTTGCCGAAATATCGGGGTCGCTCAATTGAAAATAATCGTGGAAAGAACCACTCAATTATTTCAAAATCACCATACCCGTAAATTCTGCATGAAGGTAATTCTCAGTCGCTGACTGACAAATATTTATGCTAGAAGTGTGAAGAGCTGGAAAAGCATTGCAATGTTTCTTTCAAACAAGCCTACCATTTTTAATTTCGATCTCAAATCTCTTTTCCTAACTTAATCACCTCATTTATTTCTTTCCGGAGTTTTCTAACTCAGTTAAATATACACGACGTCACGAAATCGTTTGGCAAACTTATTTTCCCCGGGAAGTGGAAATTTCACTAACAGACGTTGACATTTTATAATTTGCTGCAAAATTTTATGCGGATATGAAATTGACTCTTAAGTGAAAATTGAAAAGTTATTTAGAGCGGAAAAATATAGCTGGTGGTGTCTTATAGAAGTCGTGGTGGCCGAGTGGTCGAAGCGCGTCCTTCCGAACAGGAGGTCGCGGGTTCAAATCGGCTTGTACCTCTAAATCTAAATGTGAAAAAGATTTATGTGCAAATTTTCACAACACCACTGGCTAAAAACGGTGAAGGAAAACATCGTGAGGAAACCTGCATGTCGGAAAAGGGTTCTAAAAATCCTTTGAAGATATGTGAAGCGAATCCGCACTGGGCAAGCGTGGTGGACTATGCCTGATCCCTATTCTGAGGAGACCTGAGCCCAACAGTGGGCAGTAATGGGTTGGTCAGGATATAGCTGTTAGTGTTTTATCGAGTTTGACAATAAGATTACTCAATTCGTGTTTATGTAGTTTTATGGTTCGCGGTCGTTTATGAACCGATTTTTATGAAAATATTTTTAAAGTTGGTCTTATGAAGAAATTAAGGTTTTATGATGAGAATGACAAGAGAAATCAATGGAAACTTTTTTCGTTTTTGTGCTGTGCTTGAAAAAAACAGTCGGATGTTGACAGCATCATTTTACTATAAGTAAAAATAAAACAATAAAAGTGTTTTATTACCCATAGTAATTAATTATGTTTCATAATTTAAGTTGATGAATTTCTTTAAACACTCGCGGTTATCTACATCACTTACACTATTACTAAACGGGTTCTTAGTCTTACCTATACTGTATGTGGAATCCAGTGTTAGACGAAAATAAGCCCAAAAAATCTAGTTTTGAGACGGCAGCCGATACTGTCAGTGTGGTATGTCGAAATGTGAGTTCGAGTTCCAGTGGTACCGGGAAACGAACGAGAAAGAGGGTAGACAGATTTGTCTGCTCTTAAATGACCTACCCGCAGTTCCTCAGTCTCCCCGTGATCATGGCGCTTGAAACAGTGCTGAAATATCGGGACCGCTCAATTAAAAATATTCGTGGTAAGAACCCGTTTAGTAATAGTGTAAGTTAAGTTGATGATGTGATAATGTGACCTAATGACGATCATCACCCTCTATACCAAAAAAGAATAGGGGTGTGCGAATATCGTTCGAATCGAATCGAATCGAATATTAAAATTCGATTCGAAATCTTCGAATTATTCGAAGTTCGACGAATATTCGAAAAATTTCGAATAATTCGAAAAGTTTCGAATATTCGTTGAATTTCGAATAGTATCGAATTTGACTACGACGATGCATCGGAAATAGGACAAGAATTTGTATTAAGTAGATAATATCTTTAATGGGCTAGATGTCTACAAAATAGTCATAGTCGTCGTAGTCGAATTCGATACTATTCGAAATTCGACGAATATTCAAAACTTTTCGAATTATTCGAAATTTTTCGAATATTCGGCGAATTTCGAATAATTCGAAGATCCGAATTATTCGATTCGAGTTTCGAATCGAATATTCGTATTCGATTCGGTACGAATAATTCGTGAGTTCGAATTATTCGCACACCCCTAAAAAGAATCAACCAAAAAAATATCCAAAGTATACAAAAACAATCAACTTCATAGCTTTATTTTGCTAAGTCATTCAAAAATAGACGGTCTCACATTTTATAGCTTATCACGCGAAAAAAGTTTACAAATTATTATAGAGGGTGGGCAATCTAACGTTTGTATTTTGAACTACTGTTTATTTAAATAATGACAGCTCAAATTCAATTATTAGTGTTCATAATTTAGTTAAAGGTTTGACATTTACGAAATGGAACGCTATAGGATCAAAATTGGGAAATATTGAAAAGTTACTTCTAAAGTGGTGAGACTTCAGTCCAAACTGTAAGAATGTGTGTGTGTGTGTCAGATGAAGCGCATTTTCATCTCGGAGGCTATGTCAATAAGCAAAATTGTCGCATCTGGGGGTCGTAAAATCCACACGTCACCATTGAGAAGCCAATGCACCCACAAAGAGTTACGGTTTGGTGTGGGTTTTGGTCCGTCGGCATCATTGGAAAATGAGCAAGGAGCCGCCGTTACGGTCAATGGTGAGCGGTACCGTGCCATGCTCAACGAATTTTTGTTTCCAAAAATTGAAGAGTATGACATGGACGACATTTGGTTTCAACAGGATGGCGCAACATGCCATACAGCAAACATGACAGTCGAACTTTTGAAAATTGCAAACTTTATATGGCCCACCCCTTATCTAAACGAATATTTAGTCCTTCAAAGGGACTTATTACAAGTCACATTGAGCAGACGGCATTTTATATTAGCAGATTGATAGGACAGTAAAGTTTATGTTTCACATCTGTTGCATGTTTACGAGCCCTTCGCACGTCCCTAATGGAATCTGAGTACCTTCGCCCTAATCTAACCTTCAGTGGGTTTTCTCAACCCTATTTTTGTCCTAAAAAAAAAGAGATATTTCAGTAAGTGAAACTCGGCGTGGAATAAAAAGGTGTAGAAAATAAAACTTTTTAACTACATTAATTGTAACAGGTTTTCAGAATATTTTTTCCTTGGATCCCTTTTAGTTTCGATCCGACACACCTAATATTTTTGCTTGTGAGTATTTAATTGTTAGCTGCTTACAATCTGCGAGGACAGTGTCTGAGTTCTTCACCATCTTCTTCTTCATCATTAAGGCGATCGATCAGTTCAGTTTAGGTCCTAAATTGGATCGCAATAAGAAGTCGTGCTAGAATCCCCGTACTTTTGAGAAAGCCAAACAGAGTGCGAGTGCTTTTGTTGAACCACTGGCGCAAATTCAGCCAAGATGTTCTCCTTCTATCTACAATTCTCTTCCTCTGAATCTCGCCCTGTACGATCAAGTGTAGCAAATCGTATTTCGGGCTTCTCATAATACTCCAATTTCCTTCTTTTGATCATTTTAGCAAGTCTTCACCATCAAAACAATCTAAAATTGTTTAGACCCCATGTTTTTGTCACGACACAGTGAACCCCCGACGAGTCTCCTATGGACCTCTGGGGGCATGGATCAATTTGGGAATCAACGAACTACATGAAGCTTTGTTTTGGTGCTTATATGCTAAATTTATAAAGAGCCATTGCAGGGAAGATCTTTTGAAACAATTTTGGAAATAGTTTTACTAACAAGATGCTACTATTTTGCGAATGTCATAGATAGGCTATTTAATGATTGTAAATTAAATTAGGTACACATTATAAACTGCCTCCTTTGTGGCACTAAGCGAGTTGTTAAAACACATGGATCTTAAGACGCTGAATATAAGAGTGAAAATCATTGATTTACCAAGAGCCGAAAGCCAAAAGATATCGTCTAAATTTGCATTATTATAAAACGTCGGTTAAATTTGCCTTGTTTTTTAAAGGCCTCTTTTAATTTGAAGTATCGACTTTCTAGCAGATAATTAAGTGCAGTTTAATTATTTTGCTAATGAGATACAAATATGATATTCAGATTTCTTATTTTGCATTTCGAGTAAGAAGCCATACAGTTCTTTGTTTTAAAGTGTAATGTATTCATAAAACTCATCCACTGCTGTAGTTCTAAGTTCGTACATACAGGGAGTTGGTGCCCGGTGAAACAATACGTAATCTATATCACATTTCAAATCATATACACATACTTTTGAAACGGAGATAATTACTTTATTTTTCCGATACAAAGTTGAAAAATTATTATTTTGTATTATTTTTGACAACCTGACCTACATTTAGCGTGGTATATCTATTTTCACGCACACAGGCGCATGTATCCTATTTAGAATGTGATTTTTGTCCCGTGTATTATTAAAATGTTCTATGATACAGGAGGTGACTAGCCGGCTTAGGTCTTTAGCTGTTGGTGTAGGTCAGTACGGTAGGGTTGATCATGCACAAATTTACACGTCGTTTTGATTAGTAATAGACTTGGTGGATTGCTTCTACATCAAGTATACTATTTGCTGTGAAAGTATTGTTTCATCGGATTTTAACACCCTGTATAGGCATAAATAGGTATAAAATTATAACATAGATGTACATATTGTAACATATGATTACAATTATATTTTACCTTCTATACCGCGCATAATTTAATATAAAGGATACACAAAAGTTCTGAGATTGACTTTAAAAACCGGTTAAAAGTAATTGAAACACTTTTTCACTTTCAAAAAGTATCTAGTTTGAAACAACTAATTTCACTTTGCACATCAAAATTAACCCAACAATATTTCAAAACATTTCTATTTGTATTTAATTTAACTCTGACCACATGTTATGCACATGACAAGCGGTAATGAACACGAATAATAACAATTTAACCGAAATACCGTGTATTCCTTTACGTATGTGAAATGGAATCCAATTAGACCCGTCATACGAACTCGTATGGGTAAAATCTTCACGAGATTACAATATTTCATTTACGAAACCAGGGTACAACTTAACTATCATGTTACATTACCACAGCTACAATATTGCCAGTAGAATCAATGGATTTGAGAAGGTTTAGGTAAATTTCTGGAAACATTCGCGGTTATCTACATTGCTAAACGGGTTCTTTTTTGTCATCTTTATTTGCAATCGGTCGCTAGAACATAAATAAATGTGTGACGAGTAAATGTCTTGAAGGGATTGTGACCATCGTCACATGACCCTATTAAAAAAATGTGACGTCGCCGCTTAAGTCTACTGATTCCTGTCGTCTGACTGAGTAGCCTAGCCGCGAGTGTGTTGGGACGTTTAATTAGTCTAGCCTTGTAGAGTTTCCTGTATCTGTCAGCCTCTGCAGTTACCGTTGGGACTTCCAGATATTCATGAACCGGGTTCTAACCACGATTTTTCTTAAAGTAATCGCGATATTTCAACACTGTTGCAAGCGCCATGATCACGGGAAGGCTGAGTACTGCGGAGAGGCTACATAAGAGCAGACAAATCTGTCTACTCTCATTCTCGTTCGTTTGCCCGAACCACTGGAACTCGAACCTACCATCAAGAAGTTGAAATACACATATCATATTATAATCAGGGAATTTCCTCTAGCTCAAAAAAAAATAGCTATCTACTACTCAGTCATTACGTTGGTCATCGCTGCGGATCCTGGCTACACAGGAGTTACACTAGCGGAAGTGAGAGGTGGGCAAAACCTAATGCTACAAGAAAAAATACTCCATTTATTTTAACTTACTCTGTACATTGTTTAGATAACTTCAAAGCCTATCCTTCTCTTTGCAAGGTTAATTTTAGAATATAATATCATTCAGCCGGCTTCGCGTATGAGTCGAGATTACCTTTCGCTGTTTTTCGAGAGCGGCGCTAAACAAATATTATTTCTGTATTATGTTACGTCATATGCCCTTAAGATCGGCAGAATAACTTTACAGAAAGAAAACTTCATACAAGTCACCTTTTTATACCTTTCACAGACATGAAATACGTTTTTTTTTTCAAAAGAGTATGGGAAAGAGTGTCCAACTTTTCAGAAACGTCATCCATGCAAAATTGAAACTAAAAGTAAGTAAGACACTGACAGATTAATTATCTCATTGCAGGAAATACGGTTGACTCTTTTACTCATGTAATTTTCATTGATTGCTTCTCTTTCACTCTCGAGTTTTCTCGTATAATAAATTTATGGTTGCGTCATCTACTGGCATTTTACATTATCCTAGAGACGCGAACAATGGACTGACAAACCCTGGGTTCGATTCTGACCATAAAGCTCGCTTTTTGCGGCGCGACAGGAAAGAGTGCTGTGGGTGTAACGCGTCGTGCCGTCCCTCATAACCCCGTGCTGGGTTCTGGCCAAAGCCGGGGTTCGGACGCTGATTGTTAGCGGTTGGAGGTTTTAGTGCGGGATCCGGTGATTTCCTCCAACTAAAAAAAAAAAAACATACAATAACGACAAGTTACACAATACCTACATAAGTAAGTTTTACTTCTGTAAGAGTAAGGTTAAATTATGTCGTTATTTCGGCGTGTTTTTCGTAACCGTAGGTAAATGTTATTTATTGTGATTTATGCAATGATACAATCTTTTTCCTGTTGCTTTCGTTCTAAGATACTATTTATTTTTATCTGCATAATAAACATTTACATCGGTTTAATAGTTTGCGTGTGAATAGATAAAATACATTTTAATTTTTAACATTTTTGCATAGAATTATTACATCTGGAATCAACATCATGAACAACAGAATGAAGCCAAAAAAAGTTTAAAGTGCACCGTACGCGCGTAACAACACGAAGTTTTTGAATCAACATCATAAATATCAAAGTGGAATTTTAAAGATCGTATGTGTATGTAATATTTTATTAGTGTGTTAAACGAATTGAGTGTCATCGGTACATTAACGCCAGAATATCGTGCTGTTACGCGCGATCGGTGCACTTTAAATTGGCTTCGTTCTGTTGTTCATGGTGTTGATTCCAGATGTAATAATTCTATGTATTTTTGTGACATTATCGAATACGTAATCTATACTTACCTATATTATAAAGCTGTCCGCGCGGATGCTAGTCCGATTTGAAAAATGTGTGTATCTCTAAAATATAAATTAAACTACATACTAACAAACTATGACTATTCGAAAGCTTCGAATACGTACCTATCTAGTTTCAAGAAAAACAAAGATATGTAATTATTCTCATACCGTTTCGTTTGACATTTTTCCGTTAATTTGATGCTCGTACTTACCTCGCAGATTACCTCAGCAATTAAGCACAGTTGTTTAATGTTTTTTTAATAGGTCGCAACGTACGATTGCTGGTAATTACCTACGACCCTTCCTTGTACCTACCACTCCTCGTAACCTCTTTTAAATTTAATCAATAAATGGTATAAAGTAGTATGAATCAAAGATCAGACAGTCACTGTACTCCTTGGAGGTATTTAAAAAACTAGTTTTTAATTTCTACCTTACAGTTTAAACTACATTTTATTGTAATATCTAGGAAGTAAGTTAATTATATAATTATTAATTATTGTTTTTGTTTAAGTTAAGTTTTATGTGTCTTTTTTTTCTTGTTTATTCTTTAATTAAACACCGCTCTGTATTTTTAAATAAGTTTATCTCCGTACATGGTTGCCTGGAAGAGATCGCTTTAAGCGATAAGGCCGCCAATTGTCACACTATATTATTTGTACAATATCACTATAATTGTATTTCTATGTGGTGTTACAATAAAGAATTTTCTATCTATCTATCTATCTAATCAAAGTTACTCGCCGTCTGTTCTCAATGTATGCTTAAAACTTCAAAACTACGCTTTTAATTTAAGGTTTCAGGAATAATTTATTTTAAAGAAAACTTTTAATACTAGTTTTTCAGATCCTACATATCATGTATGAGTGTGCCATCATATCGTGTATGAGTGCTAGTTAATACTAGTAAAACGAGCCCAAACACGACAGGTCTATCTTAGTTAGTACAGGAGTTCCTATGAGCAGCTTCCGAATCCATCAGACCGAAAGTTGCTCCCTTTTGTCATATTATTGCATATATCACGCGATATACATCTGCGTGCAAAATGTCAAAAGCGGAATCTCGGCTTTCGATTGAGCAAGATTTCATCCGATGGCATAGTTAGGTACCTACATCAAGTGCAAGTCAATATAAAATTTGCAAAAACTAAACAATATTTATGTGACAACATTAAAAACCTTCCAGTTACTACATTTATCTATACACCCGACCGCTAACCACCTTTAGAAAGCGAAGTAAACCGTAAAAAGATCATAAAAAATTATTTACGCGCATCGATTTTACAGTAAAATAGAATTACGTCCGTAAAAAACAAGATGGTTTCTGTATCGTAGCTAACACGACGCCCACGACGTATCGCTTTGAAATTATTTATGGATACAGTTTTATAACTTTCCAGTTTGCCATTTAAGAATGATACAGGGTGGAAAGCTATGTCGGTATTTGTAAAATTATAGGACAATAATTGGTCCGTCTTTTGGTACGATGTTCCTTATCGCGCGTTATCGAAAGGGGGCTAGTCGGAAGTTCTTCTGAAAAAGTTGTCACGACACTTTTTTGTTTTAGATGATTATCGCTAGATGGCGCTGTGATTAAAATCTTTTAAAACAATTCGTTATTTCGCGATAATCATCTAAAACAAAAAAGTGTCGTGACAACTTTTCGTAAGATTTTTTTCCGTCTAGCCCCCTTTCGATAACGCGCGATAAGGAGTTCTAAAAACTGGAAATTCGTGAACTATACTGCCTAATAAACAGCTAAATTTCATTTTAAATTCATCATCCACCTGTAAACGTCGCCCACACCCTGTACTGTGCGACTGTTGACTTCCAATTATTGCCTAATGGAAGAAGGTCGCTCCGTGGCTGACAATGGCGTCAGTTTGCTCAGCTAATAAAATTGTGAATAGAATGTTAAATAATGAAATCCGTTTATAAAATACTTTTATCAAACCACAGAATTATTACATCTGGAATCAACATCATGAACAACAGAATGAAGCCAATTTAACCGATCGCGCGTAAATACACGTTAGGTATTCTGGCGTTAGTCTACCGATGACACTCAATTCGTTTAACACACTAATAAAATATTACATACACATAAGTTCTTTAAAATTTAACTTTGTTATTTATGATGTTGATTCAAAACATCGTGTAGTTACGCGCAATCGGTGCACTTTAAATCGGCTTCATTCTGTTGATTCCAGATGTATTAATTCTATGGATCAAACTTGATACCTTGAATTTTGTGCGGAACCATTGTTCGTGGAATATACTTTGTCGAGAAACTGTAAATTATTAAATACAGGGACAAAGTTACTGTAATTTTGTTTTATACTTTAATGAAAGCAGTAAACCTATTAAGTATTTATATAAAAAGTAAAATAGCTTATTTTTAGTTTTCGAAATATACAGGGTTTTGTTGCTCGGTGAAACAATACTTTAAGGGCTTAATCTATATCACATTTCAAATCATATACACATACTTTTGAAACGGAGATAATGATTTTTTTTTCCCATACAAAGTTGAAAAATTATTATTTTGTATTATTTTTGACAACCCTACCCTGACCTACATGTAGCGTGCTATATGTATATGCTATTTTCACGCACACAGGCGCATCCGATCGCAATTTCAGAGTTCCGTACTATAATAAACTCCTACTAATAGAAAATTAACACATAGTTTTGATTAGTTATAACTTATGATATATTATGCCTAGAAAACCCAGACTTGGTGGATGGCTTCTACATCAAGTATACTATTTGCTGTGAAAGTATTGTTTCATCGGATTTTAACACCCTGTATATTAATTGACCTAAATTATGAGATTTTTTAACTTGCGCCACAGAGGGACTATCTGACACTGAAATAATTTTTCAAATCGGTCATGAGATTAGTGTGTGGCGACCAATAATAACGCGCGAGATCCTGAATTGCGGTTATGACATTCACAGAAATCTTCGCATATAGACGACATCTGAAATCCTGGGCTTCGGCCTGACCACCATATACTACCTCGCCCGGTCGAAGATCTCCCTTTGGTCATAACTTATAAGTCCACTGTACCCACAAGTGCTTTCAATCAAACTCTTAAGATTTATTTAATAGGATAAATTTCTAAATAGGTACTTCTACTATTTCTCATTTATAACAATATCATTAAAATCAGATTTATCGAAAAAAACACGTTTACTCAAAACAAATCATGAATACTTATTCAAAAAACTTTACCATTGTTCATAATGTTAAAAAGCATAAAATTCCGTGTTTTAAAACCAAAAACTACACCACCTAACATTTAGGAACAGCTCTCAATGCATAGTCCAAACCATCAAACTTAATTCTCCTCGGTATTCCCTGAGCGCTATGACTTGTCCTTCTTCAAACGAGGCTTGAGGAGGGTCCTTAAAGTTAGGTCGTAGGTAGCGACCCCTCAGTGTCCCCTGACATTGCAGAGGTTCATGAGCGACGGTAACCACTTACTATCAGGTGGGCCGTTGGCTCGTCTGCCTCATCATCATCATCATCATCATCAGCCTATAGACGTCCACTGCTGGACATAGGCCTCCCCCAAACTTCGCCACATCGACCGGTCCTGCGCCATCTGCATCCAGTGACCTCCCGCAATCTTGACCAGATCGTCGGTCCATCTTGTGGGGGGTCTACCAACATTGCGCCTACCGGTTCGTGGCCGCCACTCCAGAACTTTTCGGCCCCACCGGCCATCCGTTCTTCGCACAATGTGTCCTGCCCATTGCCACTTCAAAGATGCAATTCTTCGGGCTATGTCGGTTACTTTAGTCCTTCTGCGGATCTCCTCATTTCTGATTTGATCACGCAGAGAAACACCCAGCATAGCCCTTTCGTCTGCCTACAAGGCAATAAAAAAAAAAAAGTACCATACACTAAAAATTAAAGAGCGTTTTTCTTAAACTCTAACATTTTATCGTAAGTAGCCTTCAAAAGAAAATTAAGTTAATGAAGATGGACGCTGTCAAATTAAAACTAATTACCAGTACTCTGAGCTTGTACAAAATAAACTCTTATTATCTGTTTGGAAAAGTGGACTGTTTCAGATTTCAGATAATGTGATTAAAAATTTGACCGATCGTGTAGTCTTCTGCACGACCAGACGAAGACGCCACTAGAACAAAATTATTTTCCATTATTAACCGGAAGAATTGTACTTTGAAATAAAAAAAATAGTTTTTTTTAAAGCATTTTCAAAAAACATAATAAATGGCGGACCCGTTAAAACGTTTATCGGTTTTGCTTGAAAACGCTGAGTTTATCCACGGTCCGCTATAGATGATTATAGAGATTGAGTAGACGCCAATCCACTGTGTTCCGAAATCACTATGACCTTTCTCTCTTTCAACGAGGTTTAAGAAAAGACCTGAATGTGATGGATATGGCCAATGGCCTGTTAATACCCTGGCTTTTTTTTTTTTTTTTTTTCAGTTGGAGGAAATCACCGGATCCCCGCCTCCACTCAGCGTCCGAACCCTGGCTGAGGCCAGAACCCAGCACAGGTTCAACAACACGCGACGCGTTACGCACTCGGCACACTTTCCCGTCGCTCCGTCCCCGGACGCCGAACCGGTAGCCGCCGGCGAATACGGCCACCGGCTCTCTCGGTCAATACCCTGGCATAGCATAGGTTCATGAGCGACAGGCTAACTGCTTACTCAAGTGGGCTGTGAGCAGGTTAATTTTTTTTCTAAATTTTAAGCAACGTAGTTCGGCAAAACCGGAGATTTCCAACAATAAAAAAATGCAGACATGGACAGGGCAGAGAGGATACTGTCTTAAAAGCAATAAATTTGGCTGCTTTTGCGACTTTGGCAATCTTCACAACTACAACACGAATTGTGCCCAGTATAATCTAAACTTATTTAAAATCATAACATCCCAAACCTTTATCTGAAACATAGTGTTACTTTAATCATGCTTTTTCAAGTATTGATAAGAATACTTTCATGCATTTTCAACCGGTTCTTACCACGATATTTAATTGACTTTTAACAGGGGTGATGGCTTCAGTTTATCGAGTATGTGGAATCCATTGCTAAACACAACAGTCACTAAGGGTTCATGCTTAGAGAGTCTTGTAGATACAGTGAGTGTGGTGTGTCGTGATGTGAGTTCAAGTTCCAGTGGTACTACTACCCAAAAGCGAACGAGAGAGAGGGTAAACAGATTTGTTTGCTCTTAAATCGACCCGCAGTATCCAAACTTCTCGTGATCATGACGTTTGCAACAACGTTGAAATATCGAGACAACTCAATTAATTAAATATCGTGGTGAGAACCCGTTGAAAATGCATGAAAGTATTATAGAAAACCGCGAGTGTCTGAATAAATTGATAAGAATATTCAACTCATCTTACCGTTATAATTGGGGAGATCAACAATCTAAATCTAATAAATGAAATCTTCTTCACTCAAGGGACGTAAAGTATGTAAATTCGTCCGTGACCTCAAGTTCTCATTTTAACTGCCCTTTACGACCTTCCTTGAATAATATTAAGGAAATCACGTTCATCCAAATCTGCCGGATTATTTCTATCAACAAGTGGCTTCGACGCGCACAGATTTTATATTTGATGTAAAGTTCAACGGATTTGAATTGAATTATGTAAAGGTTGTAGGTTGTTCTGAATAATAAAACGATTTGAATGTTATTATTTTGAAACGTAAACTCGCGCTACAAATATTTACGATTCGCAATGTATTTTTTTTAGTGCCCGACCGAAAGTTTCGGTTTCGGTTTCGGTTCGGCCAGTTTCGGCCAAAATTCGAGTTTCGGCCTTAGTTTCGGTTTCGGCCAAAAAACGGCCGAAAGTTTCGGCTAAACCGAAACTTTTGATAACAGATTGATAACGGATAAATATGGTTCTGAAATGAAGATTTTAAGCATCTAATATTCTAAAATAAGAGTCATATACAATTTATTACTACAGAATTAAATGTTGCTCAGGGTTATTCACAAACTACGTCGACACATTTCATGATTTTTGACCCCTTCTTCCTTGTCACAACTGGTCATATATTTTGGGCAGTCGTTGCAGACCGATACCATGAATATTAACACTGGCGTTCCATAAGGCACGGTGCTCCCCCTTACGCTTGAGCTTGCTTGATCAATGACAACCATTGCGTGGTGTGCATATTTATGAAAACAGCACTGGGGATGCGTCTTATACCGGCCACCACTCTTCGCAATTGGGTTCAGTATAGTCGATTAAAACTTATGTCCAAATTGGAAAAACTCTAGAGCAGGTCTCCGTTTGGAAAGAATTTAGTTTGACTCTCAGGCTCAGGTCTGACGTGGAGTCCTGTTTCCACCTCTGGGAGAGTGATCTCGGTTACTTCCATTTGATTTTATACAATGGTGAGTTGCTTGGAAAGTCGATGAACCCAATCTCAAGAATTCAAGGTCTTGCTCGTGGGCTATGATTTGACCTTTTTCAAACGAGATTTAATAAAAATCTTTTAAATTATGGTATATAATAACTTCTGCTTTTTAAGTGCGAGTACAAGTCCACCATCTCGCAGAAGGAAGCGTGTAAGTAGGACATGTAAGCGAGAGCTCTTCTCTTCGCGCATGAACGTGCCGTCGTCGAGAGAGGGAACAGGTTCGGGATCTGCCCCGAGATCTGGTCCCCTAAGAATACCGGGGTGTACTAAGACGCGAGAGGGTGTTGTACCAGAGCTCAACGCACACTTCGTAAGAGCAACCGGGGAATGGTACCGCACTACCTTACCTAGGTTGGTTCTGACCCAGTGGGTATTCAGCGCGAAAGTGTCACGTCCCCGTCGCGACACCCTCACAATACTTCGGATAGCCCGCCAAACAAGCAGACTATTGTCAATTAGGTATCGTATTTTTTAGATACCACTCCCTCCCTTAGTCACAATTGATCATATTTTTAACACACCCTTTCCAAATCTTTGTCACACTAGGTTACATTTTCTCTCTCCCCCTCGTCATACTTGATCACATTTTTGAAAACCTCTTTCCTCGCTATTGCTACAACTTGTCATGTTTTGAAAAACTCAGATGGTGCTAAAAATATTCTACCCCTTGACAGACTTAGTCACATTTTGAAATACCCTCCCCCTCCCCCTTTCCCTTACGTGTGACATAATTTTTTGATGACCTCATTTTTTAATGAAGAATACATTTTGGGAAGAAATAGATAATATGCACTTAAGTCATCACATCTTCAAAATAAAACTTTTTCTTTGAAATTTGCGAGTTTCGGTTTCGGTTTCGGTTTCGGCCGAAACTAAGAGCCAAGCCGAAGGTTCGGTTTCGGTTTCGGTTTCGGCCAAAAAACCAGTTTCGGTCGGGCACTATTTTTTTTTAAATTTCAAGTACAATGTCACACGCCACAAGTTCTATACCATATTTTACGTTCTATATCTATACCAGTCAATGAAAAATGTGTTTGATTTACTATTGGAACGAAGTTCCTTATCGCGCGTTATCGAAAGGAGGCTAGACGGAAATTCTTATGAAAAAGTTGGCACGACACTTTTTTTGTTTTAGATGATTATCGCTAGATGGCGCTGTGATTAAAATCTTTTAAAACAATTCCTTGTTTTGTTTAATATGATTAATTCTAGATGGCGCTGTGATCAAAATACTTCAATATTTCAATCTCTTTCAAGAGAGAGAGACAGACGTTTTAAACTAATTATTATAACTTAAAAAAATAAAATTTTATTACAATTCCCTCAACAATTAATCGAAAGGAACTTCGTTTCATCCGGGTGTCCCTTAACACCTCTCAAGTTTTTGTTTTTATTGGTGAAGTTATTGTGATTTTATGTTTAATTCGATTAGATAAACAATGTAAAGTCAGGGCAATGAGGAGCCGTTATATTTACTAATACAATACTTTGCTAAAACCTTATTTAAAGAGGGACATGTCATAGCGTTCCGAGAACACACTGAATATGTTAGTTATTTAAAAAAAAACACGAATAAAACCTATAAATAAATGAAGCTAAGAAAAAACTTAAATAGTAAATCATCATCATCAGCCCACACTCGTCCACTGCTGGACATAGGCCTCTCCCAAAATACGCCACTGAGCTCGATCTTCTGTTCGTCTCATCCAGTTGTTACCGGCCACCTTTCTTAGGTCATCATTCCATCTAAATAGTAATTACGTAGAGTAAAATGAATGAAACTTGAAAGAAAAACTAGACCGGACTTTTTAATTCTCAGTCTTCATTACGCGGCAAAATTAAAACTAAACACGAGACATTTTAATCTGCACAAATGACTACGAAACGTAATTTAGAAATACTACCTCGACGAAGGCGGTTTATAATGAAGTTATTATAAACTGAATTACCAGGAGCACAGGAATTCTAGGAAGTGGTAACGAACTAAATAACATAAAAACTTTATAGCCTAGATTTTATGGCGCGGGGGACATTTAATAGGTTGAAAAATGAAGTTGAAGAATCGTTTTACGGGTACTGCTATTGTGCAATTTAAAAAAGTTAAATTTGAAACAAAAGTGGTCCAAGTTGTATTTCGACCGGGGACGAGTGGAAAGAGTGTCGAGCGCGTAACGCGTCGCGCCGTCCCTCCAAACCCCGTGCTGGGTTCTGGCCTCAGCCGGGGTTCGGACGCTGAGTGTGAGCGGTTGGAGGTTTTAGTGCGGTTCAACTCCCACATACCCCGCGGGCGGAGATCCGGAGATTTCCTCCAACTGAAAAAAAAAAAAGTTGTATTTCGACATTCAATTCGAGTTGAAGGTTACATATCCATCTTAGATATTTTAAACTAATTGTATCAGTATTGGAAAATTGTCTCTGTTTACATTTTTACTTAAAACGACACGATTTTAGGAGAACTAAGAACCAAGTTTTCAGCTTGCCTTAAATATTGGCTTACCCAAAAATTGGCGCCTACCATAAGTAGATTTTACAGGGCAGTGGAATTATACCTATCTTCTTCTCTGTCGGTACACTCTTGTCAGAGCGGTCGTGGTTATTATGAAGATTTTCTCTTGCTCGCAACTACCACGCGCCTCAAGGTGTCCCGCCACTTTCCCCGATCGGTTGCGGTTCTGGTACACTGCTGCAATGGAGCTCCCAATGTGGACTTGATCTCATCAGTCCACCTCATAGGTGATTTTCCATGAGCTCGAACCCCCTCAACTCTTTCCTGGACCACGAGCCTCTCGATGGAATCATCTCGGCGAGAAATGTGTCCACAGAAACCAAGCGACTTTGCACGATACTGAATTATACCTACACTTCATACCTATTTGTACCCTATGATACTGTCTCATTCTAAAGAACAGTAATTAATCAGGATCCCGACTCCTTTGTGTTGTCACGCATTCATGTAATTCTATTATAACAGCAAGATTACTGTCTGAAACAGGTTGTGACATTTTCACTGTTTCTCGAATAATATAATGATTAATATTAGTTGAACTTTCTTGTAGTAAGGTAAACAATTCGTAGGTAGGAAAAATGCCGTATTGCGTAACGCGTCGCGCTGTCCCGTATAACCCCGTGCTGGGTTCTGACCTCAACCGGAATTCGGACGCTGAGTGTAAGCGGTTTTTTTTTCAGTTGGAGGAAATCATCGGACCCAGCACGGGGTTTGGAGGGACGGCGCGACGCGTTACGCCGCCGCCGGCGAATACGGCCACCGGCTCTCTAGTGTAAGCGGTTGGAGGTTTTAGTTCGGTTCAACTCAACCGCGTGTGAGAATAGGATGATTTCCTCCAAATAAAAAAATACCTATGTACTTTATTGCCATGTAGGTAGACGAGCTAACCATCCATTGTCGTAAGTGGTGACCGTCCCTTGTTGCCAACGGAACCAAACCACCACGATATTTAAAATGGTACGTAACCTATGCTTTATATTCATAGGTCAGAATTTATGTCCCTTTTTCTTATTTAAATGCATAGATGACTCTTCGTCTACTTTTAAAATATCGACAATCAAAAATGATAAAATACTATTCGTTAGTTACAACAAAAAACAACTGCAAAAATCCTTTAAAAAAGCCACTAGACGAGGTTACCAAATGTAGCGATGAAAACCCTGCCTACTACGTCCAATTCTATCAACTACACAAAGTCAACAAGCCCAATGAACTTTGCTTGCGGACCTGTCAAAATGTGACATATTATACCGTGACATTGATTAACCACTCAACTGGGATCGGCAACCAAATTGGTTTGTTTACTTTTGCCAAGTCTGTGGCAGGAGCCAAAATTGAGCACAGTTCTAAAACTTGTTTTGTTTACATTTTTTAATTGTCTCATATTTTACGGAGATGATATATTTTCGTCGAAAATGCAATACAGCGTCCTTTAGTAACAAAGATTTACAAAAATATAAGGTTTAATTAAAAAACAAAATTAAAAATGATTGTAAAAAAATGTTTTTAAAAAGGGGCTCAAACATGTATTCTGAACGAAGTCCCCAGTTTCGTTATCTAGTGAATAGTGACGTTCCCAGTTGAGTGGTTAATGTAGGCTCTGTACTTCAAAGATTTCGCTACATCGCACTTTCAACTTTGGAAAATTAAAATTTATTCCGTGGCTCAATTTGGTTTTATTAAGTTTTGTAATTTGAAATGTATCCAGAATTTAAGTTTGTAAATATGATGTACCTTTAAGAGCGTAAGCCAATTAATGACAACATTAATTGTTTTGTAATTAAATCAGCTCAATCGGCCCAGCCGTTCTCGAGTTTTAGCGAGACTAACGAACAACAATTCATTTTTATATATAAGAAGAAGATTACTTTAATATCTCCAGTGAATTCCTTTCCTCGGTGTTTCTCGAACGCAATGACTTATCTTTCTTCAAACGAGGGTTGAGAAAAGTCCTTTAAGGTAGGTCGTAGATAACGGCATCGCAGTGTTTTCTGATAATATAGAAGTCCATGAGAGACGGTAACTACTAACGATCAGTCTGCCTTTATGGAAATAAATAAGAAAGAAAGAAAGAAAATAACTTTATTCAGAACTACAACAATAATAAAGATTGACATAATTAGTCTAAAATTAAGCTAAAAAAAAGATTTACAAATAAAAATTAAAAGAATTGCTGTAGTGGTGAAAAGGTCACGACTCAGCATGATTACCCCAAGTGCGGTACTTACACCTGAGGCGCTGATTTTCTGTCGCTCCTACGATTTTTACAATTAAATAATAGGAGATCACGAACACGACAATACCTCTCCAAACACGCATACACATTGTTAAAATACGAAATTCAATAATTTAGAACAAAATAAAAATTAATACTAATTAAAAGAAGAAGAAAAACACAACCATATAAAAAGAATAAAAAAAAAAAGAAAACTGAAATCAAATGTGGGACGTTTAGAAAATAAACAAACTATCACTGCTACTTTTTCCTGATCTTGTACTATAACAACTTCTGAGCTTCTCACAAGCTTTAAAACCAATCTGTAATTCCATCGCATCACCAAATGCAATCACCTCACAAGCAAAACAAGAACACATAATTTGACACTATAATTCTCCCCGCATTCTCATGAAAATGTTGTCAAATATTCCCCTTTGTTCGCACCCGTCACTTGCAGACAGCGATGACCACTGCGGCTAACCGTGCTTCTGACAACCCGTTTTGTTTAACGAAAAGGGGTCTACCCACTACTGATTGAGAATAAAACACTTGGAGATATGGTAGAGATTGGCTCGAAAGATATTATCGGGGAGAAAATATCAGATCAGTCTGGAGATTAAGCACACTTAAAATAATACTGATAACTCATCGCTAAAATTACTGAGCAACTAGTTTTAACACAAAGCTACAATTCACAGACTGATTTGCGAGAAGGGAAATCGAAACTCATGTTTCCTTCTCCTTCTATCATCTTCTGATTAAATTCGTTGCGGGGCCCAAGATAAGTTAGCTCGGGTTCCTGGGCTTCACTGCTCAGTGTCTTTACCAAATAGATATACATGGTGTGTCTTTCAACCGATTCAGGCGTATGATCACCTCTTCCAATGATCTCACAAAAACATTACACTATTTTTAAGAAGTATTTTATTTTTATTGTTTTGAATTTATACTTTATCTTTTTTTAAATATTGTTTTAAATTGTCTGATTTATTCTATTTCTATTTTTTATTCGATAATTAGCTTTAGTTAAACATGTTTCGTTTCATTTCATTTCATTTAATCCAGGTTGTTATAAAAAAAAAAAAGTCGTGTATACCTATAATATAAGAACAGTTATTTTGTAATTCATATTTGTAAGTCTTATATGTCTGCTGTTGGTGTACCTAAATAAATAAATAAATTACGGTGGCCGCCGCTGTGGATCATAGCTACACAGGAGTTACAGTGGTGGGAGTGAGAGGTGGGTTAATACCCGAAGAATGATTTTCAACTGAACCCGGCTGGGACCATTATAAGAATTTCCAAAATAAAGAAACAAATATTAGATAGTCATAATTCGTAGACAAAGACTTAACAGTTACGACTTAACTATAGCACGAAAGCATGTTACTTTTGAGCAATTGCTACTTAGTGGTACGTGTGTCGAAACATTGCTAATAATGAGCAAAGACAAGACTGACAGATGAGACAAGTGCAGAGCATACTCGAAACAAGTATGCTAATGAGCATACTATAAAGCATGCTACAAGGGTGGGCAATCTAACGTTTGCATTTTGAACTACTGTTTATTTAGAGAATGACAGCTCAAATGTCATTCAATTTGTTTTCATAATTTAGTTAAAGGTTTGACATTTACAAAATGGAACGCTATACGCTTGAACAAAATTGGGAAATATTGAAAACTTTCTTTCAAAGTGGTGAGTCTTCAGTCCAAACTGTAAGAAATGTGAAAAAAATTTCAGATGAAGCCCATTTTCACCTCGGAAGCTATGTCAATAAGCAAAATTGTCGCATCTAGGGGTCGGAAAATCCACACGTCACCATTGAGAAGCCAATGCACCCACAAAGAGTTACGGTTTGGTGTGGGTTTTGGTCCGGCGGCATCATTGGAAAATGAGCAAGGAGCCGCCGTTACGGTCAATGGCGAGCGTTACCGTGCCATGCTCAACGAATTTTTGTTTCCAAGTTGAAGAGTATGACATGGACGACATTTGGTTTCAACAGGATGGCGCAACATGGCACACAGCCAACATGACAGTCGAACTTTTGAAAAATGCAAAGTTTATATGGCCCACCCCTTATTAATGAAACTATTATTGTTCCACACATAATGAATAACTAACTACCTATACTACCTAATAAGTTATAGACAAGCCTAACAAAACAAAAGATAAATAAAAGAAAGAAACATGGCGGTCTGGTACAATGTCTTAATTGAAATGGCGAAGTTGTGAAATATTCATGAAGAAAGTCGCTGGCGAACGTTAATGGGTTAGTTTTGCCTTAGCTAGCTGTCGTACTACTTGCTATGAGCGATAAAAATAATATGTAGCAAGATAGGAAGAGTATATGCTTTATACACAAATCAAAACATTAAGAACATTCTATTTTAGAATTGTAAAATGGCGGTCTTTTCTCTGGAGATGTAACGAATATTTGTATTGGCGCAAAATCATGCGAATGTTATGCAGACACTCGCGGTTTTCTATAATGCTTTCATGCATTTTCAACGGGTTCTTACCACGATATTTAATTAATTGAGTTGTCTCGATATTTCAACGTTGTTGCAAACGTCATGATCACGAGAAGACTGGATACTGCGGGTCGATTTAAGAGCAAACAAATCTGTCTACCCTCTTTCTTGGTCGCTTTTGGGTAGTACCACTGGAACTCGAACTCACATCACGACACGCCACACTCACTGTATCTACAAGACTCTCTAAGCATGAACCCTTAGTGACTGTTGTGTTTAGCACTGGATTCCACATACTCGATAATCGATCGATATCGAGACAATTCAATTAATTAAATATCGTGGTAAGAACCCGTTTAAAATGCATGAAAGTTAGGAGGATGTTGGAGATATATAGGGAACTGATAGAGCCAAAATAAAGGCATATACCTGCTCTTTAAAACGAATCCAATCTCACGGGGTCAAAGAACTTCCATTATCAAGATTAGTTAAGAAGGGATTACAACAATTTGGTGGTTTTTGAAAACGAACGCGAATATTCGTCACATCCCCAATTACAACTGTAACACGTAACGGCAATATTTAGGATCATTACTTATTGTTTTTGCGACCTCCATGAGACTTTAAGATAACATTTTAATATACAAAGACATAAAACCTTATTGATTACCACACATCATACTGCTGAAATATCTCCTTCAAAACTTCTTTTGTGTTTAAAGAAATTTAGTAGTACTCAAAAGAACATGGTTCACTTAAATGAGTCTTAAATCTAACTTATTGTAACAACGCTATTTCCACTGGCTTACGCTAACTTATTTACAGTGACATCATAATCATAATAATATTATAAAGGCGAAAGTTTGTATGTATGGATGTATGTTTGTTACTCTTTCACGTAAAAACTACTGAATGGATTTGAATGAAACTTTACCACAATATAGCTTATACATCAGAATAACACATAGGCTACAATTTTTGAACCCCTTTGTAACGCAGACGAAGTTGCGCGGGTCACCTAGTACTTAATATTTTTAAAACTTACTCAACATTACAATTTACAATACTTCAATCTAAATAAATGACAAGATACTGAATATCATATTTGTTTTTTTTTTAATTAACTAATTTGTTTAAGTAGATAATCGAAAAGACATAAAAAAGTGGTACATTATTTTTATACATTACTATTACATTTTCAAGTTACTTTAGACGAAATGTATTGTTTTAAATTTGTTTTAAGAAAAAGTATAGCTTTAAATCTTGTAATACGACAGTTTCCTCAGGTAGGGTGCAATGAATAGTCGCCCAAGCTCGCAAGGGTAGATCCATTGAGCCTTCCACAACAGCGTGCTACTTTCATTTCTCAATACCCCAGAGGCCGGCTTACATTGGCCAGTACGCACTAATATTGAATAGGTTAAAGTGGCTGGAAGTATCCTGAAAATCCTTTTCCCTTGGGATGTGGTCATGAAGTTAGCGTAAGTTGAAGGGGCAGAAATCGATTTTCATTGCAAAGTTTTTTAAACTAGCATGTTCGCAAAATTGATTTTTTGGTTTTAGCATATTTGGTGTACCTATGTTATTGGAACGAAGTTCCTTATCGCGCGTTATCGAAAGGGGGCTAGACGGAAATTCTTATGAAAAAGTTGTCACGACACTTTTTTTGTTTTAGATGATTATCACTAAATGGCTCTGTGATCAAAATCTTCGTCACAACGTTCCTTATCACGCACTATGTTAGGAAAAAAATATATAAGATATCTTTTAATCGAAAGGACCTTCGTTCTATCCGGGTGTCCCATGGCACCTCTCAAGTTTTTTTTATACTATTTTGTTTATCCACTATCTAGACCCGTCGTGTTTCATCATCATCAGCGTATAGACATCCACTGCTGGACATAGGCCTCCCCCAAACTTCGCCACAGCGGCTGATTCTGCTCTATCTGCATCCAGTGACCTGCCACGATCTTGACCAGGTCGTTGGTTCATCTTGTCTTTCCACGTTACGCTTACCTGTTCTTGGCCCCCACTCAATCAAATCAAATGTGATTTGATTGATTTTTGGAACGAAGTTCCTTCTTGCGCGTTATCGAAAGGGGGCTAGACGGAAATTCTTATGAAAAAGTTGTCACGACACTTTTTTTGTTGATGATTATCGCTAGATAGATATAGAACAGCGCCTGTTATTAAAATATTTTATTTAAGCTATAATAATTAGTTTAAAACGTCTGTCTTTCTTTCTCTTTCGACGAAAAAAATATTTTTTTTATTACAATTCCATCACTAATTAATCGACCGGGTGTCCTTTGACACCTCTCAAGTCTTTTTTTTCAGTCATTTCCCTATACTATTAAAACGCGTCGCTACCACGCTATATTCGTGACCGCAACCTTACGCTACCTAGCCCTTAAATTTTGGGCGCGTGAGTTGGTTGTGAATGCTGTTCCTAAGTGATTGTACGAGATGTACACGTTTTACGGTCCCTTACTTTGTTAACACGTGAAATTAGTTTGGGCTAGTAAAATTGGCGGTAAAATTCTGTGTTTTGCTTGGATTTTTAGGTTATTTTTACTAAATTTGGTAACCCTTTTACGAGGGGGCGGCGCGACAGGAAACAGTGCCGATGGCGTAACGCGTCGCGTCCTACCTCATAACCCCGTATTGGGTTTTGGCCTCAGCCGGGATTCGGACGCTGAGCGTGAGCGGTTGGAGGTTTTAGTGCAGTTCAACTCCCACATACCCATCATGATCCGGTGATTTCCTCCAACTAAAAATTAAAAAAAAACCCTTTTAGGAATTGTATAAGTGATTTTGATAACCGTGAGTGTTTAAATTAATTTTGTAGATTCGCTTTTTTTTGGGTAGAAGGAAATTGACTCACTTGATTGAGCGTTTGGAGTTTTTAGTGCGGTCCAACTCCCACAAATCCCACCCCACCGCAAGGCGGGTGGGAATCCAGTGATTTCCCCAACTAAAAAAATCATACTAGATATACGACTATCATTGTGGGTTTCCATTTGATATGGAAAAGAGTTAAGCCGATTCCAAAATATTTATATTGGTTGTCAAATATCTCCCATCATGCACAGCGTCGTTTTGTAGGTTATGTCAAGACCTTTCAAATTATGTATAGTATTGCCAGATACGAGCTCTGTAGTGCGTTGTACATAGCCGACAAAAAGGCGGAAGGGAGATATTTGACAACCTTTACATATAAAAGTGGTTTTAGGTTGTGTTTCGATCGGTTATTCACACCTTTTCAGCTGACACAAAGTTTCAAATACTTCCTATTTGTACCTACCTAGTTATACTATAATTTATAATTACGAATAACATGATAATAGCTAAGCTTGAACCATGAAATCGTTTAATGCAGATAGAGGTACAAAAACGATCGAAAATACCGCAAGTTGACTAATTTTCCAACCAAAATGCAAATGACAATGAAATGATGTTGTAGATTAACTTGATTAAAATGTTATCAATGTGAAATGAACCATATTAATATGTACAGTAAGGTTATAATAGCGTGCAGTGTTAGTTTTTTTTTTTTAGTTGGAAGAAATCACCGGATCCTGTATGTGGGATTTGAACCGCGCTAAAACCTCCAACCGCTCACACTCAGCGTCCGAACCCCGGCTGAGGCCAGAACCCAGCACGGGGTTATGAAGGACGGCGCGACGCGTTACGCCCACGGCACTCTTTTCCGTCGAGTAAATTATTTATTTACTAAAAGGACAGAAATGTAGTTTTGAAAATATTTCTGATCAGCTATTTATTACATAGTATAAAACAAAGACGTAAGAAGACAAGGTCGACCAAATAGACGTTGGGAAGACGAATTACGCCTAACTTTGGGATCGTACTGGACTAGGGTGGCTGCAGACAGAACGCAATGGAAGCAGTTGGAGGAGGTCTATGCCAGAAGGCATGTAGAGTTAAGAGACATTTTATAAAACTTGTAATGTATTTTGTTTGCAGTTTGTTCTTTGTCTAATAAATAAATAGGCCATTATTATTATAAAACAAAGACACTTCACGATGTTTGTCTGCCTCTATGTAAGTAGTTTTAAATTAGATTTTGAAGCAGTTTTTTTAATACATAAAGTGATTCCAAAGGAAAGTTTATGTGTACAATACATATATAATAAAGTAGAGAATACAATTAATAATATAATATAATTTTTGAAGTTTTTAGTGTAAGAAGATCGAAGCCCTTTTGTGACGCAGACGAAACATTGCCAGTCAGCTTGAAAAATTTACAATTTAACAAGTTCATTTATAAACACAGATCGTAAAGATAAATAATAACTATCGCTATAAAAGGGACATAAAGCAATTTATAAGTCAATTAAGCGACGATGTAACTATACTAACAGTAACTGGCCATCAGTCTGGAACAACTTAAAGGTACACTCATGGGACTTTTATTACGTATACTGTTGGGATATTATTGAAACCACAACATAATATTACTTAATTTATTGTATTTATAGAATACAAAAAGAAAAATAAAATTATAATGCGACTAATCTCTATACTGATTGATGATTGACGGGGTGATTTTGTCATTATGAGAATCTCATTTTTATCATCTTTCCAACAAAAAAAGAATCATCAAAATTGGTTTATTAATGAGAGAGCTATCTGCGAGCAGAGCTATCTGCGAAAAAACATATATGGTGGATTTGTATGTAACCTTGTCCAAGAAGAAGTGGGATCAATGACCTGTTGAAAGATAAATATTACAAAAACACGTATGTAACTGGTTTGAGTGAGTTAATATAAAGCAATCATCAATTTCGTATCGTTTACCATTAGCCGAAATAGCTCAGTTGGGAGAGCGTTAGACTGAAGATCTAAAGGTCCCCGGTTCAATCCCGGGTTTCGGCAGATCTCTTTTTTAGTTTAATTAACATTTTATTTTTAATATTTTGTTATTACTATTTACTGTTTAGTTACTTTCTACCCATAATATTATTATAGGAAAAAATACATGATCATTTTAGGTTATTTTATCATGTTCAGTTTATCGATAACCTATCAGAAACGAGTTTACAAGAAAAATATTAAATTATACAAAAATCCATATGTGCTATCAGTAATATTACTGTGGGTAACGTAAGATTAAATAAACCACATATATTAAATATCGAATCATGTTTATTAACTTTTACATGAAATAATTATAAAAATGAAAATTATAATGTTTACCAGAAGAAAATTGTCAATTTCGACGCGTCAGGCAAAACTCCATTCCAAATTCAAACTTCTGCGTGACAGATTTTATGTAGACGTTTACCAGCCAGTCATCTGGTTCGCATTACTACAAAACTAAATCAAATCAAGGCCCTAGGCTATACAAGCCAATCCACTCTCAATAAAACGCTTCCTATGTCATGAAAATCTTCCACATAGTAGCTGAACAAGTTTTGTCGGAGATTTCTACATTAAAAATGTATTACAAGAACACAGAAATCACATTAGCAGCTTCTGTTCTGTAATAAAACTAGAAGTTTATTCAATAATCCTGCTTCTTATTAATATTCCAGTATTAGTATAGTTTTACTATTATAATATAGTTTGTGCAATTTTTCTTCCAAAACTAAAGAAAATTAAGTTTGTCTAAAGAACTCCTGAAATAAATAATAGCAATAGGTGTAATGTCATTGCATCTACATTGCTATTTAAAACTATAAGGCACTTCATAACTTATTATAATTATTGATCGTCATGTCATATCTTGTGATACAGTACATACAGCATTTGAAAACACTATAAAACCAATAATAGAACATAAACACGAGAGTAGTATGTCTTGGCCGTACCGTAATCAAATTACCGAGCTCCATGTGACCACTCTAACTTGACCTTCCCCATGCTGTGTAAATTACTTTATATTATACTATCTGTGCCGCGCAACTTTGCCTGCGTTTTTACGGCGGCAGTTTTTACTTGTATCTGTATCTGTAACAACCCATTACTGCCCACTGCTGAGCTCAGGTCTCCTCCGAAGAGGGGTTAGGCATAGTCCACCACGCTTGCCTAATGCAGATTGGGGACTTCACATATCTTCAAAGGATTTTTAGAACCCTTTTCCTTAATTTCTAATTATTATACACATAAAATTATGTAGTATGTGTGGTAAAAATGGTAGAAACTTGACAACTGAATAAATATGAAATTCAATTGAATTCGATAAATTTATCCTCTCACCAATCTCTCGTGTTATTTGTCTACTTGCATCAACTAACAGCTCCAAATTCTAAAGGTTTTTTACTTGAACTTTAACGGGTCAACTAGTTTACTACCCAAAAACCATTCGTACACTGCGTAAATTATCGGAGGTCTAAATTGATTGGCTATCAATACTCCGGGTAAGGTCAAGGACGCATAATGTGAGACTCCTGTTTCAAACTGTGCAGTTAATGTACAAAAATATAGGGCGTAATCAATCAAAGGAGAGCACTACTAAGTATAAGTTTGAAATACGATAGGTACAATTAAATACGTTTTGCTTCGATATTTCCCAGCTTTAACCAATAAGAATCGAGTTTAAGTCCCTGCTGTGACTTTTTAAAACACATTTTTGTACTTCTACAATCTTTTTGTGGCCAAAGTATAGGCAAACGAATCGAGTGGCGAACTGATCTAATATGGCTACCTCACGGACTTTTGCAATATCAGCGGAAAATACTTCTTAGGTAGGTACTTAACCAGTTATCCATAATGCGAGTTAGGGCTATTTTCAAAGGCCTTATAGCCTCCAATATACCAACAGGATTTTCATACGATATTTTACTTCACCGTTTTAGCCAGTGGTCGTTTCATTCAACTGTCTTAATCTTTACCAAGTAAGGTTTACAAGTGCTGGTGCTTGTCTACCATGGGTTCATACTTCTCATTAACTTTCCATTTACAAAACAAGCAGTTGATTCCAACCTCCAACTTCACAATGTCAAAGATGAAATTATATTTTAGAAGGATCTCACCCACTTGCAACGTGGGAGACATTTAACAAATTATTTAAATGTCATGTCTGTCTTTGACAACACAAAGAAACCTATTAATTCCTTTGACATTTAAATACATAACAATGAAAACAAGCTTTCTATCTGTCGCCTGCAGTAACTAACTTTACATTTAATTATAATGGAAAATTTTCTGTGCTAATTGAAAATTACTGTAGACTGTGGGTAGTAGAAATTAATTTAACTACGCATTTGTGGACGATTTTTGTTCCAAGCTCGAATTGAACGGGGACGGAGCGACGGAAAAGATTGCCGAGCGCGTAACGCGTCGCGCCGTCCCTCCAAACCCCGTGCTGGGTTCTGGCCTCAGCCGTTGTTCGGACGCTGATTGTGAGTTCCTCCGGAGAGAAAGAGCCGGTGATTTCCTCCAAGTGAAAAAAAAAAAAGCTCGAATTGAACACGGATAGAGAAAATGAGAGAAAGAAGTTTGTACACGACATGTCCAATTTATTTATTGGATAAAAAACCGAACAAATCGAAACATAACGCAGAGTTTGTTTGTGTTTTAGTCTCAGGAACCACTGATTCGATTTATTTAATTATTTCAGTGTTAGATAGTTTAGATCATTTATCGAGATAGACTATAGGCTATATTATATTTTCAAATTAATAAGGGATCTGGACCAAAAGTCGTAATTAATGTATTATCCTTCTTCAAACGAGGCTTAAAGAAAGTCCTTAAAAGGTAGGCCGTAGGTAGCGGCCCCGTAGTGTCCGCTGACATTGCAGAGGTCTATGAGCAACGGTCACCGCTTACGATCAGGTGGCCCGTTAGCTCGTCTGCCTACGAGGCAAGATAAAAAAAAATAAACAAAAACAAAAATCTTAGCACAACCCAAAGGATAATAAATTCCCCGTAAAACTGTTGCTTTTACTGGTTATTAAAACCAAGTGCATCACTTTAATTGATGAACCTTCTACATATTTTGAAATAAACTTTGACAACTTTCTCACGATTCCGTGTGCTGCATTCAAATTAATTATAAATTAAAATTCGCGACTGTTAATTGAGTCACTATCAAAAGAATTAAGTCAAAGGGGTCGTTCATCTGAATTCGTCGTAATTAAAACTGAGATTGAGACTTTGTGCGTTGCCATGGTAACGTAATTAGTCTGTCTCAAAGATTGTAAAATTATAGAAAGGTTAAGGTTTTGATGTGGTTTTATTGAGGTTTTCATTAGAAGAGTTAACTTAGTATTCTAAGAAGCCAAAGTTATTCTTAGAGTTTGCTGTTTGTGTCATTGCAATAAGATTGAAATTCAAAACTCGAAAAAGTATTTAATCTTAGAAACTCATAGTCGAACAGAGGGTCAGACATAGTCAGACCTAAAACAAATCATCTAAATCAGTTCATCTATAAAATTAGAATAAATATATACAATTCAAGAATCTCTTTTTTCAAGCATACAAATACAACTTACATTTTTATTATTTGTTACGAAATTGCTAAAGACATACAAAACGAGGAAACATCGCGTTTCATGTTTTTCTCATACAACATTATTCGTGTTTCGCATTTTCTCCGCTTTTCACGAATTTATTCGTTCCTCTATAAAATTTATGCTCTATTTATTGTCGTGTCACGTATACGAGCAAAAAATCTATAACCGTAAATTTGAAAGCAAGGATCTCGTTTGGGGTTCCGCTACAGAAACAAGTGAAAAATTGTGAAGCGAATTTTCTTTTAATTTCTTTAGACACTCGCGGTTATCTACATCACTTTATTACTAAACGGGTTCTTATCAAGACTGGCCGTTATATACCAAGACTGGTTAAGGAAGCTATTGAAATTTCGAGGAATAGCACTTTTAATCGGGGTGACGGCTTCAAACTATCCTGTATGTGGAATCCAGTGTTAGACGAAAATAAAGTCAAAAAATCTAGTTTTGAGACGGCAGCCGATACTGTCAGTGTGGTATGTCGAAATGTGAGTTCGAGTTCTAGTGGTACCGGCAAACGAACGAGAAAGAGGGTAGACAGATTTGTCTGCTCTTAAATGACCTACCCGCAGTTCCTCAGTCTTCCCGTGATCATGGCGCTTGAAACAGTGCTGAAATATCGGGACCTCTCAATTAAAAATAATCGTGGTAAGAACCCGAATTTTCTTTAGTTTTTGAAATTATATGAAACTTAGTCCAATCCAGATACTCAACCGTGCGATTTCCATTTTTCAACTTAGTTTTTCTTTATTGATTACTGGCATTTAATTCATGATGATTACATGTGTGGAATCAGTGTTTATTTTATGAAAATTTACCATTGTTAGGAGAAACTCATGGTTGCTTGAAAAGTGACCCCAACCCCAGTTGTTGACAACTTTCATACATTTTGTATGTACATAGAATTGTTGGAACGAAGTTCCTTATCGCGCGTTGTGAAAGGGGGTTAGACGGAAAAAATCTTACGAAAAGTTGTCACGACACTTTTTTTGTTTTAGATGATTATCGCTAGATGGCGCTGTGATCAAAATCTTTTAAAACATGTTCTTTATCGCTATCGTGAGATGGCGCTGTGATCGAAATCTTTTAAAACACGTTCTTTATCGCGCGTTACGTTAGGAAAAATAAATTATAAGATATGTTTTAATCGAAAGGAACTTCGTTCTATTCGGGTGTCCCATGACACCTCTCAAGTTTTTTTATATTTATTTATTCACACTGATAATGAGAAACTTGCTCCCTATTCCTCTACCTTCTTAGGACTGGTTCGTTTTTAGTCGATTGGCATTTTAATATGATTAGAAATTAGAATCAATGATCTGGAATCTGCTCGACATAGGCTCTATTGACCTGTCTTAGACAGTTTGCTGTAGTCCGTGGTCCCGAAGAGTACTGACGAACTAACTCATCAAGACGCTTCATTAGAGCCTAAACACGATGAGGCTATCTTGCTTATTGACGGAGTTTCCGTAGTCACCTTCCAGCTTCATCATCAGATCTTGATTAAGATCAAGGATCCTATATTCAAGATCCAGGATGCAGAATCCAACATCCGGATCCAGGATCCACAGTACAGAACAATTTACAAACAGATTTCGAAAACTCGAATTTTATTTATTTGTATGGAAAACGGGCGTGATACTTGTCTTAACCTGACAATTGGTTTAAAGTTTTTAAATAGAACACCCTGTTTGAAATTCAACTGAGTCAACGGTTAATTAAAAAAAATACGTATTTCTTTATTTTTAGCTATGTCTGCTCATCTTTGCTTTTATGATTTGTTGAAGAAATACTTTTAAAATGATATTCAATCAAATTTATGAAAAAAAAACATAATTTAATAAACTATTTCTTATTTTTATTGTGATTTCATGCGAATCTCACTGTGTTTCGAACTACTGTGACGTCATACAAAATGGCGGATACGGCGCTACGCCGGCTGTGATTGGTCAATTGAGTTGCGATACAACAAACAAGCACTGAAATTTTTAAAAACTACCGATACAGCAAACAAGCACGGAATTTTCGTTAAGTGCCGTGTTGAGAAAAAAAATTAAAATGAGATATTTATTGCTTTAGAATTTAAAATTTTAAAAAGTTATTTTACCAGTAGGATGGAAATTTAATTCTTTATAATACTGCATTAAAAAGTCATTTTCGTAAAAAATGTCAGATAGGCCAAACAAGCACTGGGGCGACGAATTGTCAAAGTTTCTTTAGTGTTGGGACAATATCACAATATGCTCACTTGTTTCGCCACTGACTGAAGCACCTCAATGATTCGAACCACTTAAACTGACTAAGACTTCTAAATAATTTGATTTTATTTTTAAATCCAATTGGTTTTTTATTTGACATGAATCTTAAATTTAGAAACCATCCATTCCACCAAATCTTACCTACTAAATACAATAATTATAATGTAGTCAGTCAATGAATTAGTTCGATACAGAACTGGATGCAGTAAATTCTAATTCAATTATATTTAATTCATGTTGTGTTTGATCTTAAAAAAAAATTGTAAATCATTCCTATCAACAATCTTTCCCAACACTATTAAGTTTTTGAAATTCAGGTTGACGTGGTCCTAAAAAATTTGTGAATATTTTTCTAGTTTTTAAACTTCCATAACTAATTTAAAATACTTAAACAACTTAATAAACGTATAAAATAGTGTTACAAAGATGTTGAAAGCTGTTATACTTATTGGAGGGCCACAAAAAGGTATGATTTTAAAGACCGGATGAAACACCGACTACTGTTGTTTACTTTGTTTAGGATTAAAATCCATACTCAAAAGCATATTCAATAGTCTATTTATGATTAAAATCTATGAATTTGTTCATATATTTATGATTTGGGACTATATATTTAGAAAATTCGAAGGTTCAAAATACATTTTGTACATAGTTGTTCTAACCATCCTTTTTTGTTGTTACGGCAAATAAATGAGTAAACTTACTGTAAAAGACTTTTTAAATCTCACTTGGAAAATAACAAGTCTAAAAAACACACAATAATACTCCACTAATACAAAATAAAACAATAATTTCGTAAAATTCCATTTTATTTTTTTTTTTTTTTATTTTCAGGCACCAGATTCCGACCTCTATCGCTTGACATACCCAAACCTCTTTTCCCGATAGCCGGTCTACCGTTAATTCAACATCACATAGCAGCCTGTGCTGAGTTGGAGGAATGCAAGGAGATTCTAATCATAGGCTCGTATGCCACTACTCAGATGACGCAGTTTGTTAATGACATGCAGAAGTTATATCATGTTATAATAAGGTAGTTATATTAAAGTAGCAAGTTCTGGTGGCCGACTTTTCGAAGCACGTCCTTCTGAACGAGAGGTCGCGGGTTCAAATCCGGCCGGCTTGTACCTCTAAATCTAAATGTGAAAAAGATTTATGTGAAATTTTTCTCAACATCACTGGCTAAAAACGATGAAGGAAAACAAACGTGAGGAAACCTGCATGTCGGAAAAGAGTTCTAAAAATCCTTTGAAGATATGTGAAGTCCCCAATCCGCACTGGCCAAGCGTGGTGGACTATGCCTAATCCCTCTTCTGAGGAGACCTGAGCCCAACAGTGTGCAGTAATGGGTTGGTACAGGTAATAAGGTAGTTTACCAGGCAAACATTTTATCTAGTTAGAAAATGAAATGAAATGAAATGAAATACTTTATTTTCAACATTGATGACATACTCATTCTTGTTGACGTCAAAAGTTACAAGCTACCACCAGTTCGGACACAAAAAATAATGATTGCAGCCACCGTCCTGAGAAGAACTGGCAAGAAACTCAGCGGGCATGTCTTTTTTCTTTATGATCATATATTTTTTTTCAAAGTATTTTACAATTTTACACTAAATATTTAAAAAAAAAAAAATATCGATAATGTTAATGAGATGACCTTGGCGAGCAACTCATTCCCACTTTGTGCAATCGTCTAAGTAATCATTGACCTTATAGTAGGCTTTCTTGCACAGACGTTCTTTAATAGTTTTCTTAAACCTATGTATAGGTAGGTTTTGAACATCTTGTGGGATTTTGTTGTACAAGCATACAGACAAACACCTGAAGGAATTTCTTATTTTATGCAATCGACTCATCGGTAAATCAAGTTTATGTGGCTATGAATATCTAGTTTAATATAAGATTGCAAAATAGTTAAATTGTTGTCTAACTGTAGGTAAATTGAATTATTGTTATCAAATAAGTCCAATAAATACCCTAGCATTAAGATCCTTGAAAAATATTTTTTCTTTAAAATTTTCTATAGATGAAGAAAGAACTATATATTTTTTTTACTTTTTCAATACATAGACTACACATTGCACTTGAAGAATTAGTACTACTATCAACAAGTTTACGGCCCACCTGATGGTAAGCGGTTACCGCTGATGATGAACCTCTGCAATGTCAGGGACGAATTCAAGAGGACAAAACTAACAGTCTGTTATATAATTGTTTTAATTTACAGATATTTGCAAGAATTCACCCCTCTTGGCACTGGGGGAGGTCTATACCACTTCAGAGATCAAATCCGTGCCGGAAACCCTTCAGCTTTCTTTCTCTTAAACGGAGATGTTTGTGCTGATTTCCCTTTGAAAGAACTGGCACAATTCCATCAAGAAAAACCTAATGCTATTGTAAGTTTATTTAGATTTAATTATAACAGACATTCTAGTTAGTTTTTTTTGTTTAGTTCGTGTAAACGAAAAAAAAGAATCATATAAATAGGTTCATTCAGATAAGAAATATAAACACACTGCAAATCACGAAATCTTGTCTCTTGTATTGATTCTATCAGTTCCTGAGTTCCTTTCACTTCCCCCAACAAATTATCATAAAAACAGAAGGTTGTCGACCCACAATGGGACCTTTATACCGGCTCTGTCAAGATTCCTTCTACATCTACGCAACTTTTGTCAAACTATTGTTAGAATTTAGTGTATATTTGAATGTGCTAATCTCAGGAACTGCTCTCTATCTATCTATCTTAGGGTTATGGTGGATATATGGAATCATCGACCCGTTCCGATCGATATTTTGTTTCAAGCATTTCCTTTATTCCTTTATGTAAATACTAGGTGACCCGCGCAACTTCGTCTGCGTTACAAAGGGGTTCAAAAATTGTAGCCTATGTGTAATTCTGATGTATAAGCTATATTGTGGTAAAGTTTCATTCAAATCCATTCAGTAGTTTTTACGTGAAAGATTACTCTTTCACGTATTCAAACATGCATCCATACATACAAACTTTCGCCTTTATAATATGATTATGATGTAAAATCGAAAACCTATTAAGCAAATATACTACGAGTTTGTAGATTTTATTAAGATAAAAAATTTATAAACACAGGTCACAATAATGGGCACGGAAGCGACGCACCAACAATCGATACACTACGGTTGCATGGTTTGTGACGTCACTAACACTGTATTACATTACGTCGAGAAACCGAACTCGTACGTGTCGAAGCTTATCAACTGCGGTGTGTATGTGTGTTCGCTCAACGTGTTTCAAGTGATGGCCGAGGCTTTTCAGAAGAAACAGGACGGGTTTTACAAGTGAGATTTTTTTGCAATAATAATCCGCATTTTCGTTTTTGTTAACTGGATGTAGTGGTCAGATTTTTGTTAAGTTTGTAATTTTTTATAAAAAAAGCATCATAAGAATCGGTTGTTTACTGGATGTGAAGAAATATACATAATAACTAGCTGTCCCGCGCAAATCCGTCTGCGTCGCATAGGAATTGTTCCCGGGAATTTTCTCATCTCATCGCTCATCAGGACGCTTCATTAGAGCCTAAACACGATGATGTTATCTTGCTTAATGACAGAGTTCCTGTAGCCACCTTCCAGCTCCATCATCAGACCTTGACATTCATGTCTATGCAAAGAACTCATCAAGACGCTTCAGTAGAGCCTAAACACGATGAGGTTATCTTGCTTATTGACGGAGTTCCTGTTGCCACCTTCCAGCTTCATCATCAAACCTTGACATTCACCTCTTAAAGAACTCATCAAGACGCTTCATTAGAGCCTAAACACGATGAGGCTATCTTGCTTATTGACGGAGTTTCCGTAGTCACCTTCCAACTGCATCATCAGACCTTAATATTCATGTCTATGCAAAGAACTCATCAAGACGCTTCATTAGAGCCTAAACACGATGAGATTATCTTGCTTATTGACAGAGTTCCTGTAGCCACCTTCCAGCTCCATCATCAGACCTTGACATTCATGTCTATGCAAAGAACTCATCAAGACGCTTCAGTAGAGCCTAAACACGATGAGGTTATCTTGCTTATTGACGGAGTTCCTGTTGCCACCTTCCAGCTTCATCATCAAACCTTGACATTCACCTCTTAAAGAACTCATCAAGACGCTTCATTAGAGCCTAAACACGATGAGGCTATCTTGCTTATTGACGGAGTTTCCGTAGTCACCTTCCAGCTTCATCATCAGATCTTGATTAAGATCAAGGATCCTATATTCAAGATCCAGGATGCAGAATCCAACATCCGGATCCAGGATCCACAGTACAGAACAATTTACAAACAGATTTCGAAAACTCGAATTTTATTTATTTGTATGGAAAACGGGCGTGATACTTGTCTTAACCTGACAATTGGTTTAAAGTTTTTAAATAGAACACCCTGTTTGAAATTCAACTGAGTCAACGGTTAATTAAAAAAAATACGTATTTCTTTATTTTTAGCTATGTCTGCTCATCTTTGCTTTTATGATTTGTTGAAGAAATACTTTTAAAATGATATTCAATCAAATTTATGAAAAAAAAACATAATTTAATAAACTATTTCTTATTTTTATTGTGATTTCATGCGAATCTCACTGTGTTTCGAACTACTGTGACGTCATACAAAATGGCGGATACGGCGCTACGCCGGCTGTGATTGGTCAATTGAGTTGCGATACAACAAACAAGCACCGAAATTTTTAAAAACTACCGATACAGCAAACAAGCACGGAATTTTCGTTAAGTGCCGTGTTGAGAAAAAAATTAAAATGAGATATTTATTGCTTTAGAATTTAAAATTTTAAAAAGTTATTTTACCAGTAGGATGGAAATTTAATTCTTTATAATACTGCATTAAAAAGTCATTTTCGTAAAAAATGTCAGATAGGCCAAACAAGCACTGGGGCGACGAATTGTCAAAGTTTCTTTAGTGTTGGGACAATATCACAATATGCTCACTTGTTTCGCCACTGACTGAAGCACCTCAATGATTCGAACCACTTAAACTGACTAAGACTTCTAAATAATTTGATTTTATTTTTAAATCCAATTGGTTTTTTATTTGACATGAATCTTAAATTTAGAAACCATCCATTCCACCAAATCTTACCTACTAAATACAATAATTATAATGTAGTCAGTCAATGAATTAGTTCGATACAGAACTGGATGCAGTAAATTCTAATTCAATTATATTTAATTCATGTTGTGTTTGATCTTAAAAAAAAATTGTAAATCATTCCTATCAACAATCTTTCCCAACACTATTAAGTTTTTGAAATTCAGGTTGACGTGGTCCTAAAAAATTTGTGAATATTTTTCTAGTTTTTAAACTTCCATAACTAATTTAAAATACTTAAACAACTTAATAAACGTATAAAATAGTGTTACAAAGATGTTGAAAGCTGTTATACTTATTGGAGGGCCACAAAAAGGTATGATTTTAAAGACCGGATGAAACACCGACTACTGTTGTTTACTTTGTTTAGGATTAAAATCCATACTCAAAAGCATATTCAATAGTCTATTTATGATTAAAATCTATGAATTTGTTCATATATTTATGATTTGGGACTATATATTTAGAAAATTCGAAGGTTCAAAATACATTTTGTACATAGTTGTTCTAACCATCCTTTTTTGTTGTTACGGCAAATAAATGAGTAAACTTACTGTAAAAGACTTTTTAAATCTCACTTGGAAAATAACAAGTCTAAAAAACACACAATAATACTCCACTAATACAAAATAAAACAATAATTTCGTAAAATTCCATTTTATTTTTTTTTTATTTTCAGGCACCAGATTCCGACCTCTATCGCTTGACATACCCAAACCTCTTTTCCCGATAGCCGGTCTACCGTTAATTCAACATCACATAGCAGCCTGTGCTGAGTTGGAGGAATGCAAGGAGATTCTAATCATAGGCTCGTATGCCACTACTCAGATGACGCAGTTTGTTAATGACATGCAGAAGTTATATCATGTTATAATAAGGTAGTTATATTAAAGTAGCAAGTTCTGGTGGCCGACTTTTCGAAGCACGTCCTTCTGAACGAGAGGTCGCGGGTTCAAATCCGGCCGGCTTGTACCTCTAAATCTAAATGTGAAAAAGATTTATGTGAAATTTTTCTCAACATCACTGGCTAAAAACGATGAAGGAAAACAAACGTGAGGAAACCTGCATGTCGGAAAAGAGTTCTAAAAATCCTTTGAAGATATGTGAAGTCCCCAATCCGCACTGGCCAAGCGTGGTGGACTATGCCTAATCCCTCTTCTGAGGAGACCTGAGCCCAACAGTGTGCAGTAATGGGTTGGTACAGGTAATAAGGTAGTTTACCAGGCAAACATTTTATCTAGTTAGAAAATGAAATGAAATGAAATGAAATACTTTATTTTCAACATTGATGACATACTCATTCTTGTTGACGTCAAAAGTTACAAGCTACCACCAGTTCGGACACAAAAAATAATGATTGCAGCCACCGTCCTGAGAAGAACTGGCAAGAAACTCAGCGGGCATGTCTTTTTTCTTTATGATCATATATTTTTTTTCAAAGTATTTTACAATTTTACACTAAATATTTAAAAAAAAAAAAAATATCGATAATGTTAATGAGATGACCTTGGCGAGCAACTCATTCCCACTTTGTGCAATCGTCTAAGTAATCATTGACCTTATAGTAGGCTTTCTTGCACAGACGTTCTTTAATAGTTTTCTTAAACCTATGTATAGGTAGGTTTTGAACATCTTGTGGGATTTTGTTGTACAAGCATACAGACAAACACCTGAAGGAATTTCTTATTTTATGCAATCGACTCATCGGTAAATCAAGTTTATGTGGCTATGAATATCTAGTTTAATATAAGATTGCAAAATAGTTAAATTGTTGTCTAACTGTAGGTAAATTGAATTATTGTTATCAAATAAGTCCAATAAATACCCTAGCATTAAGATCCTTGAAAAATATTTTTTCTTTAAAATTTTCTATAGATGAAGAAAGAACTATATATTTTTTTTACTTTTTCAATACATAGACTACACATTGCACTTGAAGAATTAGTACTACTATCAACAAGTTTACGGCCCACCTGATGGTAAGCGGTTACCGCTGATGATGAACCTCTGCAATGTCAGGGACGAATTCAAGAGGACAAAACTAACAGTCTGTTATATAATTGTTTTAATTTACAGATATTTGCAAGAATTCACCCCTCTTGGCACTGGGGGAGGTCTATACCACTTCAGAGATCAAATCCGTGCCGGAAACCCTTCAGCTTTCTTTCTCTTAAACGGAGATGTTTGTGCTGATTTCCCTTTGAAAGAACTGGCACAATTCCATCAAGAAAAACCTAATGCTATTGTAAGTTTATTTAGATTTAATTATAACAGACATTCTAGTTAGTTTTTTTTGTTTAGTTCGTGTAAACGAAAAAAAGAATCATATAAATAGGTTCATTCAGATAAGAAATATAAACACACTGCAAATCACGAAATCTTGTCTCTTGTATTGATTCTATCAGTTCCTGAGTTCCTTTCACTTCCCCCAACAAATTATCATAAAAACAGAAGGTTGTCGACCCACAATGGGACCTTTATACCGGCTCTGTCAAGATTCCTTCTACATCTACGCAACTTTTGTCAAACTATTGTTAGAATTTAGTGTATATTTGAATGTGCTAATCTCAGGAACTGCTCTCTATCTATCTATCTTAGGGTTATGGTGGATATATGGAATCATCGACCCGTTCCGATCGATATTTTGTTTCAAGCATTTCCTTTATTCCTTTATGTAAATACTAGGTGACCCGCGCAACTTCGTCTGCGTTACAAAGGGGTTCAAAAATTGTAGCCTATGTGTAATTCTGATGTATAAGCTATATTGTGGTAAAGTTTCATTCAAATCCATTCAGTAGTTTTTACGTGAAAGATTACTCTTTCACGTATTCAAACATGCATCCATACATACAAACTTTCGCCTTTATAATATGATTATGATGTAAAATCGAAAACCTATTAAGCAAATATACTACGAGTTTGTAGATTTTATTAAGATAAAAAATTTATAAACACAGGTCACAATAATGGGCACGGAAGCGACGCACCAACAATCGATACACTACGGTTGCATGGTTTGTGACGTCACTAACACTGTATTACATTACGTCGAGAAACCGAACTCGTACGTGTCGAAGCTTATCAACTGCGGTGTGTATGTGTGTTCGCTCAACGTGTTTCAAGTGATGGCCGAGGCTTTTCAGAAGAAACAGGACGGGTTTTACAAGTGAGATTTTTTTGCAATAATAATCCGCATTTTCGTTTTTGTTAACTGGATGTAGTGGTCAGATTTTTGTTAAGTTTGTAATTTTTTATAAAAAAAGCATCATAAGAATCGGTTGTTTACTGGATGTGAAGAAATATACATAATAACTAGCTGTCCCGCGCAAATCCGTCTGCGTCGCATAGGAATTGTTCCCGGGAATTTTCTCATCTCATCGCTCATCAGGACGCTTCATTAGAGCCTAAACACGATGAGGTTATCTTGCTTATTGACGAAGTTCCTGTGGCCACCTTCCAGCTCCATCATCAGACCTTCACATTCATTCTCTACCCAAAGTACTCATCAGGACGCTTCATTAGAGCCCAAACACAATTAGGTTATCTTGCTTATTGACGGAGTTCCTGTGGCCACCTTCCAGCTCCATCATCAGACCTTGATCTAAGATATCCTATCTCTCAAGTTGGATCGAACTGCACATGGTGTGCTAGTTTTATTATAATCGGTTAAGTGGTTTAGGAGTCCATTGAGAACAAACATTGTGACACGAGATTTATATATATTATAAGATAATATAAAATATACATAAAACAGCAAATTGTGAAAACTTGTACTTTAAAAACGAAGCGTTTTATACATATTGCTATTTTTCGTGTTACGGAATAACAATTAGCCATTAAACAGCTGATCAGACATTTTGAAAAACAATCGCGCAAAAAAAAAAGAATAACTATGCCACAGTCCATGAGAAAGTAAAACCAGGAATGTATTTTCAGTGGCAACGGTCAAGGCAGTCCGCACCCCGGTTACATGTCGTGGGAACAAGATGTGTTAGCACCACTCGCTGGCACTAACAAACTGTATTCCATGCAGGTAAGATACACTAAATTACTATACAAATTAGTCTGGTGACAGAGAATCTAGGTTTCATTATTTTACTTTTTTTATTTTGAAACTTGAAACATTAACTAGAGTACTCTAATAATGCACTTTTTTTTTTTTTTTAGTTGGAGGAAATCACCGGATCCCCGCCCCCGCGGATTATGTCGGAGTTGAACCGCACTAAAACCTCCAACCGCTCACAATCAGCGTCCGAACCCCGGCTGAGGCCAGAACCACTGGGTTACGAGGAACGGCGCGACGCGTTACGCCCAAGGCACTCTTTCTCGTCGCGCCGCCCCCTAATAATGCACTATGTAACAATTAAAAGCTAAATTTGCAATTGAGATGTTGTAAAATTATATTCTACGGGTTTGTAGGTCTTATTAAAATCTAAGTGCTGCCTGAACCCCTTTTTGACGCAGACGAAGTTGAGAGGATAACTTAATAAGTAATATTTTAGGTATCAACATGGTGGTCCCAAGTAAAAACGGCTGGTTCTGCGATATACGCGAACCGCCATTGTCTGACGTCACACTGCAGCAAACATGGCGCCTGTCACATCATACCTGACGTTTATATACATCCGAGCGCGACTGTTGATCCTACGGCTGTTGTGAGTATCCTTTTTTTTTGTTTTTGGCAACCGATGTCGTTATCCGACAAGTTTAGCCAGCGTCGTGTAGTGGCTATGCATGTGAGTATCCTTTATTTGCTTATATTAAGCTTTATTACAAGCTCCATATTATCTTGTGGAACTCCCTGCCCATCAGTGTGAGGCAAGCGGACAATCTAAAGGCTTTTAAAGTTAGAGTCATGGACCATTATCTGACTCTGAGCTCATAACCACTACAGGACTGCTATACCATTTGTCTCCTATTTGTTGTCGTTGTTTGTTTATTTATTTAATTGCAATTAATAATGTTAATATACATTTCTTACTTATTAGTTTTTCTTTACGTGTAATTTCTCATTATTCTATCACTTTGTACCCTAACTACTTATATGTATATATATTTATTATTATTTTGTAAGTATTGAAACGCCTACATATAACTTTTCCTTTCAGTTTCCATACCCTAAGGTTGCCTGGAAGAAATCGCTATAGCGATAAGGCCGCCTATATTGTACTACTACTATATGCTGTATCAGTTTTTAAATTAATTGGTGTTTTTTGGTACAATAAAGTATATTCTATTATATCTTGCACTGGATGTATATATGTGGGGATAGAATTTAAAAACCGAGGACTGGTACGGAAACTTTATTTCACAACTTAACAAATCGTCGCCCCAGTGCTTGTTTGGCCTATCTGACATTTTTTACGAAAATGACTTTTTAATGCAGTATTATAAAGAATTAAATTTCCATCCTACTGGTAAAATAACTTTTTAAAATTTTAAATTCTAAAGCAAGAAAAATCTCATTTTAATTTTTTTCTCAACACGGCACTTAACGAAAATTCCGTGCTTGTTTGCTGTATCGGTAGTTTTTAAAAATTTCAGTGCTTGTTTGTTGTATCGCAACTCAATTGACCAATCACAGTCGGCGTAGCGCCGTATCCGCCATTTTGTATGACGTCACAGTAGTTCGAAACACAGTGAGATTCGCATGAAATCACAATAAAAAATGAGAAATAGTTTATTAAATTATGTTTTTTTTTCATAAATTTGATTGAATATCATTTTAAAAGTATTTCTTCAACAAATCATAAAAGCAAAGATGAGCAGACATAGCTAAAAATAGAGAAATACGTATTTTTTTTAATTAACCGTTGACTCAGTTGAATTTCAAACAGGGTGTTCTATTTAAAAACTTTAAACCAATTGTCAGGTTAAGACAAGTATCACGCCCGTTTTCCATACAAATAAATAAAATTCGAGTTTTCGAAATCTGTTTGTAAATTGTTCTGTACTGTGGATCGTGGATTCGGATGTTGGATTCTGCATCCTGGATCTTGAATATAGGATCCTTGATCTTAATCAAAATCTGATGATGAAGCTGGAAGGTGACTACGGAAACTCCGTCAATAAGCAAGATAACCTCATCGTGTTTAGGCTCTAATGAAGCGTCTTGATGAGTTCTTTAAGAGGTGAATGTCAAGGTTTGATGATGAAGCTGGAAGGTGGCAACAGGAACTCCGTCAATAAGCAAGATAACCTCATCGTGTTTAGGCTCTACTGAAGCGTCTTGATGAGTTTTTTGCATAGACATGAATGTCAAGGTCTGATGATGGAGCTGGAAGGTGGCTACAGGAACTCTGTCAATAAGCAAGATAACCTCATCGTGATTAGGCTCTAATGAAGCGTCTTGACGAGTTCTTTGCATATACATGAATGTCAAGGTCTGATGATGGAGCTGGAAGGTGGCTACAGGAACTCTGTCAATAAGCAAGATAACCTCATCGTGTTTAGGCTCTAATGAAGCGTCCTGGTGAGTACTTTGTCCCTAAATGAATGTCAAGGTCTGATGATGGAGCTGGAAGGTGGCTACAGGAACTCTGTCAATAAGCAAGATAACCTCATCGTGTTTAGGCTCTAATGAAGCGTTTTGATGAGTTCTTTGCATAGAGGATGAATGTCAAGGTCTGATGATGGAGCTGGAAGGTGGCAACAGGAACTCCGTCAATAAGCAAGATAACTTCATCGTGTTTAGGCTCTAATGAAGCGTCTTGATGAGTTCTTTGAGAAGAGGTGAATGTCAAGGTTTGATGAAGAAGCTGGAAGGTGGCTACAGGAACTCCGTCAATAAGCAAGATAACTTCATCGTGTTTAGGCTCTAATGAAGCGTCTTGATGAGTTCTTTGCATAGACATGAATATCAAGGTCTGATGATGCAGCTGGAAGGTGGCAATAGGAACTCCGTCATTAAGCAAGATAATCTCATCGTGTTTAGGCTCTAATGAAGCGTATTGATGAGTTCTTTGTAAAGACATGAATATCAAGGTCTGATGATGGAGCTGGAAGGTGGTTACAGGAACTCTGTTAATATCGTGTTTAGGCTCTAATGAAGCGTCCTGGTGAGTACTTTGTCCCTAGATGAATGTCAAGGTCTGATGATGGAGCTGGAAGGTGGTTACAGGAACTCCGTCAATAAGCAAGATAACCTCATCGTTTTTAGGCTCTAATGAAGCGTCTTGATGAGTTCTTTGCATAGACATGAATATCAAGGTCTGATGATGCAGCTGGAAGGTGGCAATAGGAACTCCGTCATTAAGCAAGATAATCTCATCGTGTTTAGGCTCTAATGAAGCGTATTGATGAGTTCTTTGTAAAGACATGAATATCAAGGTCTGATGATGGAGCTGGAAGGTGGTTACAGGAACTCTGTTAATAAGCAAGATAAATGTATATGCAAAGAACTCATCAAGACGCTTCATTAGAGCCTAAAAACGATGAGGTTATCTTGCTTATTGACGGAGTTCCTGTAACCACCTTCCAGCTCCATCATCAGACCTTGACATTCATCTAGGGACAAAGTACTCACCAGGACGCTTCATTAGAGCCTAAACACGATGAGGTTATCTTGGGTGATGACGGAGTTCCTGTGGCCACCTTCCAGTTCCATCATCAGACCTTGACATTCATCTAGGGACAAAATACTCACCAGGACGCTTCATAAGAGCCTAAACACGATGAGGTTATCTTGCGTAATGACGGAGTTCCTGTAGCCACCTTCCAGCTCCATCATGAGACCTTGACATTCATCTAGGGACAAAGTACTCACCATGACGCTTCATTAGAGCCTAAACACGATGAGGTTATCTTGCGTGATGACGGAGTTCCTGTGGCCACCTTCCAGTTCCATCATCAGACCTTGACATTCATCTAGGGACAAAGTACTCACCAGGACGCTTCATAAGAGCCTAAACACGATGAGGTTATCTTGCGTAATGACGGAGTTCCTGTGGCCACCTTCCAGTTCCATCAGTAGACCTTGATATTCATGTCTATGCAAAGAACTCATCAAGACGCTTCATTAGAGCCTAAACACGATGAGGTTATCTTGCTTATTGACAGAGTTCCTGTAACCACCTTCCAGCTCCATCATCAGACCTTGACATTCATCTAGGGACAAAGTACTCACCAGGACGCTTCATTAGAGCCTAAACACGATGAGGTTATCTTGCGTGATGACGGAGTTCCTGTGGCCACCTTCCAGTTCCATCATCAGACCTTGACATTCATCTAGGGACAAAGTACTCACCAGGACGCTTCATAAGAGCCTAAACACGATGAGGTTATCTTGCGTAATGACGGAGTTCCTGTGGCCACCTTCCAGTTCCATCAGTAGACCTTGATATTCATGTCTATGCAAAGAACTCATCAAGACGCTTCATTAGAGCCTAAACACGATGAGTTTATCTTGCTTATTGACAGAGTTCCTGTAACCACCTTCCAGCTCCATCATCAGACCTTGACATTCATCTAGGGACAAAGTACTCACCAGGACGCTTCATTAGAGCCTAAACACGATGAGGTTATCTTGCGTAATGACGGAGTTCCTGTGGCCACCTTCCAGTTCCATCATTAGACCTTGATATTCATGTCTATGCAAAGAACTCATCAAGACGCTTCATTAGAGCCTAAACACGATGAGGTTATCTTGCTTATTGACAGAGTTCCTGTAACCACCTTCCAGCTCCATCATCAGACCTTGACATTCATCTAGGGACAAAGTACTCACCAGGACGCTTCATTAAAGCCTAAACACGATGAGGTTATCTTGCTTTGTGACGGATTTCCTGTGGCCACCTTCCAGTTCCATCATCAGACCTTGACATTCATGTCTATGCAATTAACTCATCAAGACGCTTCATTAGAGTCTAAACACGATGAGGTTATCTTGCTTATTAACAGAGTTTCTGTTGCCACCTTCCAGCTCCATCATCAGACCTTGACCTTCATCTACAGACAAAATACTCACCAGGACGCTTCAAGCGCAAAAAACCCATCAATCAAAAATCGAGAAGTTGGTCATATTTTAAAATAATATACATAACGGAACAAGCGAAATCGGCAGTAAAACTTATACTAATTAAAAACTTACATCCTGTATCAACAATATTAGCACTTAGCACAAACAAGCACGGAAAATTATCACAATCCTTTGGTCAATCTTCAGTGCACGTTTGTTGTAAGTAAACATCCGAAAAATTTTTAGTGCACGTTTGGCCTATCGAAACACAAAACATGTAAAATACGCTAGAATCATAAACTATTGTATATTATTTCTTTATAAATCAATTTGTGGGTAGCTCGTGTATTTATATTAAGTATCAAATTAAAAAATTAAACGTTATTTAATAAATAAAACAAAAAAAACGTCTCCTGTAAAATTTGCTCGAGTGCAGATAGGCCAAACAAGCACTGAGGCGACGAAATGATGTAACATATAAAAAATAATAAACCTCTTAACACAACGTTCGTCTTTCGCGTCTTTCGTCCATCTTCCTTTTTATCTCTCTCTTACATCTGTCATCCCTTTCACTCTGAGCTTCGTTCAAAAACATCTTTCACAACATCGTTCGTTCAGAAACTACCATTCCCACATTCGGCCGTCCTGCAATTAGTCTGTCCTCAGACTTGTACAACTTACAACTTAACAACTAATTTTACAACTTAACATCATACATCATAGATAAAACTTATACAGCATAAATAAAAGTTACAAAATTCTTACAACTACGTTAACATAACACATCTTAATTGTTAATACAAATTGTAAAATAAACATAACAAAACATATCTTCTTAACATAAAATATCAGGGCATCTTAAACAACTTTAATTCTAAATGATAAAAAACATCCATCCTTTCATACCATCAATCTTAAACTTATATTTACCATTTGCTCAATCATCTATGTAGTCAGGCCACTTTTTCATATAATCTGCAGATGTGGTAGTCTTGTTAGGGCCTTCAGCTTGGGAATCAGCTTTTTCAACATCATACCTATTCAGTCTTTTAACTTTTACTATTCTATATGGTCCCAAAAACTTTGGTTTCAATTTAAGTCCTGCACCAAATTGAGTTCTTTTTATAGCTACTAAATCACCTTCTTTATATACACTGCATTCTTTCCTTTTCTTATTGTAATTTCTTCGATTTTCTTCTTGTACCTTAAATATTTGCTTTTTTGCTTCTAGTTCATAACTTGTATATTTACTTTCTGCATCAGTGGTTCGTCTGCTCATGTAACGTACTGGATGCAACTCATTTTTATCATCTTTCTGTAATAATATGGCTGCATATGCTATACCTGAAGCATCTGTATGAAGTTCTGTTTCTGCTTTTGATTCATAAATCTTAAATACAGGTTTACTGGCTAACTTTTCTTTGAGCTGATTGAAAATTAAACGACATTCATTATTAAATTCAAACTTATTACCTTTTCTCAACATATCAGTTAGTGGTCGTGCTATAAATGCAAAATTTGGGATATATTTTCTGAAATATGAACAAAGTCCTAAGAAACTTTGTAATTGCTTTTCATTCTTAGGTTCAGGAAATTTTACAACAGCATCTGTTTTCCCCGGTGAAGGAATTATTGTTCCTCCCTCAATGACATGTCCTAAATACTCTACTTTTCTTACTAATAATTGACACTTCTTCCAATTTATTTGTAATCCATAATCCATAGCAACCTTTAATACCTCTTTCAATCTTATAACAGCTTGAACCTCATCTATAGCTGGAATCAGCAGATCATCAATAAAAATTATAACAATACCTCTTGTTATCAAATCTCTAAATATTATTGATATGAACCTTGTAAAAACTTTGGGACAAATCTATAATCCAAAAGGCGCTTTCAAGAATTCATACTGAGAATTCATTGTGACAAAAGATGTATACTTAATTGAATCTTCGCTGACTTTCAAATGAAAAAATCCATTCTTAAGATCAAGTGCACTAAATACTCTTTCCGAAGCCAACTTATCAATGTGCTCATCAATGATAGGTAATGGGTACTCATCTTTTACCATTTTCCTATTAATTAATCTATAATCAACACATATTCTTAAATCTCCATTCTTCTTTCTGACAAGAACCAACGGACTAGCATATTCTGAAAAACTTACCCGAATTACTCCTTGTTCCAACCACTCTTTGATTTGTTTATCCACCTCTTCTTGTTCCCGCGGTGAGATACGACGGGGTCGTTGGGCTATTGGGATGTCATCTTTAAGTGTGATTTTCAACTCAATAGGAGCTTCTTTTGTTTGGCACGGCCTGTAGTTGTCTACTAAACTAGTAACCTCATCTCTTATACCCTCATCCAATACATGACCTACAATATCAACACAACATGGAAAACAACTCAAACTATACAACCAATTGTTTGGCTTCATCCATACCAAACCATTTTTCATTACAGTTATTACATTTTTTAAAAACTCATGCCCCAATATTATCTTAAAAGGAATACAATCTTTAGGAATTACATGGAACTTGACATCTTGATACATAATACCATCTATTTCAATACACGTTATAAATTGCTTATTCGAAATCACTTTTGACAAACCTAAACCAGTTAAAACTATGTTCTCGTTAGAATAACACTTCGGAGAACCCATTTGCACATAACAGTCCATTGTTATTAAATTCACTTCACTGCCACTGTCAATCAATGCGTTAATTTCATTATCACCAAACATTTTAATTAATTTTAAAGGTTTTTCCATATTTTTACAATTTTTGTTTACATCGAAAACACTAGAGTCGCCCCTATGACACCTGTCAAACGCCATGTTGTCCGATTGACCAATCACACCCTTTGCATTGCTGCCAACATTGTCGTGTGTTGCGTTCGCGCCGTCTTGATTGGTGGTGATGTTCACGTGTTTTGGTTGCCGTTCCGTAGCCGATGAATTTCTGAATTTCGCCGGGCAATTTGAAGAAATATGACCATACTCATTACAACGAAAACATTTTCTCCCTTGCGACTTTTTCGGGCAATCATCGCTAATATGACACCTTTCTCCACAATTGTAGCATCTAGGCTTCGTAGTATTTTTCAGTTTTTCTTTTTCGCGAACTTCTGGTTCCTTCTGCATTTTTTCTTTGACCGTCTCGTAAATTTTAAGTTTTTCTTTCAGCTCCGAGTACGTCGTTATTCCGTAAAGCATGATTTTATTCACTTCGTTGTCGTGGATCCCGTCTACGATGTATTTAATTGCAACGTAGTCTGCCATCTTACCTCGACGTCCAAGCTCCTTCATTGCAAACATGTAATCAATACACGATTCACTCTTTTTCTTGATTCTTGCGCTCATCATCTCGTGGATTGTTTTAGCATCGATGGTATCCGGAAATTCTTTGGAAATTGCTAATTTCAATGACTCCCAGCTGGTAAATGTTTTTTCAGAGTTCAGCCACAACGCTGCTGTGCCCGTCAATGAACGCCGCGCCACCAACAATTTTTGTTTAGGCGTCCATTCGAATATTTCTCCGTTCTCGTCGATATCCCGTATCCACTTCGTCACCGCATATGTTTGATCACTCCCGTTGAACCTTTTAATCACATTTTCTGTGAGGTGGAACATGCCTCGCGACGATTGCTCACAGATACCGTCGTCTGCAAAAGAATGGCTTCTGGTACGTCGCCTTGCCATCCTTCTGTTTACCGCTTTTGTAGCCGTCGTAATACAAAAGTAGTGTACCTCGTGTGTATCTTGAACTTAGCGTCCGCGATCTTCTTTTTTTTTTCTCCACGTGTCGGCGTCGTTTTTCCCGTAGTATTTCTCCTGAAGATTTTTTCTATCCCGGACGATTTTTTTTCTATCCCGGACGAGCCCCCAAAATTTGTGGGGATAGAATTTAAAAACCGAGGACTGGTACGGAAACTTTATTTCACAACTTAACAAATGATGTAACATATAAAAAATAATAAACCTCTTAACACAACGTTCGTCTTTCGCGTCTTTCGTCCGTCTTCCTTTTTATCTCTCTCTTACATCTGTCATCCCTTTCACTCTGAGCTTCGTTCAAAAACATCTTTCACAACATCGTTCGTTCAGAAACTACCATTCCCACATATATGTAAGTTCGGATGGAATCTTGCAAGCTAAATTCGACAAACTGTTTGACCCGGTGTCCGATGGAGCTGACATTTTGCATGCAGATGTAGGTGTATCGAGACAATGATATGATGGAGCTGATAAAAGTGGTTCTAAATTTTATTTCGACAGGTCATTCACCCAACGTCAGATTGTCCAAAGTTACAGATCCACCCTGAATTTCTCCAATATGCAGGTTTCCTCACGATGTTTTCCTTCACCGTTTTTAGCCAGTTTATATTTATTTACAGATCGGTCCAAATGTATCTATCGGTATGGGAGTGACAATTAAAGCTGGTGTCAGAATAAAGGAGTCTATAATATTAGACAACGCAACTGTTAATGAACACGCCCTTATAATGTACTCTGTTGGTAAGATTACAAGCTTTATATTAACTTGCACTGGATGTAACTATGTTATTTCGGGTGGCATCTTGCAAGCAAAATTTGACAAACTTACCAGTGTCCGATTGAGCTGACATTTTGTAAAGATGTATATCGCGTGACAATATGACAAAATGGCGCTGATCTGATGATGGGTTTGATGGTCATAGGAACTCTTGTACTAAACAAGATAGACCCGTCAAGTTTGTGCTCGTTTTACTTGTACAGATATTGCTTTAAAAGTTATCTTTAAAATCCCTACTAATATTATAAATGCGAAAGTAACTCTCTGTCTATTACTCTTTCCCGCTTAAACCTTTCAACCGATTTTGATGATTACCTTTCAATTGAAAGTGACGCAGACGATGTTGCGTGGGCCCACTAATTTATTATATACTTTTATCTTAGTTGGCAGAGAAGCTTCAGTAGGCGAATGGTCTCGCGTTGAAGGAACCCCTTCAGATCCAGACCCGAATAAGGCGTTCGCTAAGATGGATAATCGACCTTTATTCAATACAGACGGACGACTCAACCCGTCTATTACTATATTAGGTAAATATAGATAGATAGATAGAATATTCTTCATTATACACCTTTGGGGTATCTCTTATAATCGGAAAGAGAATCCCTTTATAAATTACTTGAGTATCTCATTAATAGATACCATTGAATTAAAATGAACAACTGACTCTAGTTATCAATATTTATTGTCACTCTTTACAACACACAATAATGAATATGAGTACAAATATGTGTGGACGCGACTGTACGCTTTGCTGATTATGGAATGACTGAGGAGTCGCGCTACGCACTGCACTTATATATTACTGCTTGCATAAAAAAGTGCATGCATGATGCAATAGCGTCCCTACACAGCAATCAAAATAAAGAAAAACATAATGAAATGAGAAATGAAATTAAATACTTTATTTTCGACATTGATGACGTATCTACTCATTCTTGTTGACGTCAAAAGTTAAAAGCTACCACCAGTTCGGACACAAAAAATAATAATTGTAGCCACCGTCCTGAGAAGAACTGTCAAGAAACTCAGCGGGCATGTCTTTTTTCTTTTATGAGCATATATTTTTTTAAAGTATTTTAACAGTATTACACAATTTTACATTAAACTAGCTGCCCCACGCAACTTCGTCTGCGTCGAAAAAATAAAAAAAAAATAGGGGTGGACTACCCCTAACATTTAGGGGGATGAAAAATAGATGTTGGCCGATTCTCATAGATACCGGATAAGCACAAAAAATTTCAACAAAATCGGTCAAGCCGTTTCGGAGGAGTTCAAGTTCGAACACCGTGACACGAGAATTTTATATATTAGATATAAAAAAAAAAAATCGATTATGTTAATGAAATGACTGTCCCCTGTCCATGTCAAAGTCCAGTCTAAATTATTTATTGTTTTTCAGGTGCCGGCGTCGTAGTTCCAGCTGAAACAATATTATTAAATTCAATAGTATTGCCACATAAACATTTAAATAGAAGTTACAAGCACGAAATTATATTATAGTCTGTATTTTATTTTTACTTATGGCAACACAGGGCTGTGTTTAGTCTATGACTAACTACTGAACGCGCAATATATTTTAGATATTTTCTTTTAAATTCATGTTAGTGTACTATTAAAAAAAAACTTGAGAGATGTCATGGGACACCCGAATAGAACGAAGTTCCTTTCGATTAAAAGATATCTTATATTTTTTTTCCTAACGTAACGCGCGATAAGGAACGTGTTTTAAAAGATTTTGACCACAGCGCCATCTAGCGATAGTCATCTAAAACAAAAAAGTGTCGTGACAACTTTTCGTAAGAACTTTTTTCCGTCTAGCCCCCTTTCGATAACGCGCGATAAGGAACTTCGTTCCAAAATCTATTACTGCCCACTGCTGGCCTCAGATTTGCCATGGAAATTAAGAAAATAGAAGTGAGTCAAAAATAGATATTTATTTGTATCTGGCTAATTTGCAGGTTAATTAAGTAATTTGTGAACCGATTTTAATGTTTTTCTAAATTAAAACTAGTGTTTCGAATTTAAATTTGATCAAGATCTAATCAATATTTTTAGACAAAAAGTCATTTCAGGATGTAAATAGTATATGTAAATATTTATTTAAGATTTATTAAATAAATTGACCAAAATATAAAAATGATATATTTTATTTGTTGGCGCAAGAATTGTTAGGAAATAAGAATGAATGTATAATTTAGTGTATATTAATAAAATATCGCACAAAACTGTCGTTTTTATTGATATTATCCTTCCTTATAATTCCTTCTTCAAATCAATGTGTTGTCTAACATTTTACCAAGCTTTATATTAACTTGCACTGGATGTAGCTATGTAAGTTCGGGTGGAATCTTGCAAGATAAATTTGACAAACTTCTAGGTTTCCGATTGAGTTGACATTTTCCACGCAGAAGTATATAGCGTGACAATGCAATAACCACTCAACTGGGAACGTCACTATTCGCTAGATGGCGAAACTGAGGACTTCGTTCGGAATCAATACCGTGATTGAACCTCTTTTTAAAAACATTTTTTTCCAATAAATTTTAATTTTGATTTTTAATTAAACCTTATATTTTTGGAAATCTTTATTATTAAATGACGCTGTATTGCATTTTCAGCGAAAATGTATTTTCTCTGTAAAATATGAGACGATTAAAAAATGTAAACAAAACAAGTTTTTGAACTGTGCTTAATTTTGGTTTCTACCACAGACTTGGCAATAGTAAACAAACCAATTTTGTTGCCGATCCCAGTTGAGTGGATAATATAGTACCTACCATGGCGCTGATCTGATGATAGATTCGGAAGGTGGTCATAAGAAATATTGTGCTAGACAAGATAGACCCGTCGTGTTTGGGCTCGTTTTGTATTACCTAGCACTATACTGCTACATGATATCCAGGGTCTTAAAAGCTTGCAATCAAAGTGTTTTCTTTAAATAAATTATGAGCCCATCACATCCTCTGGGAGTGCAATCTATGGCATATGGAACGCGTCACTATGTTTAACTCCTTACACGTTGAGTCTAACGTCGTTTATTACACAGATCTTGTAGCATCTAGCGCAAATTTCCGTGCATTCAGACGTTTTTGCCATAAATACTATTGACATCCAAAATAGTACCTACAACAGCTCACTATAGGTCAAATCAATTTAATAAAATCAATGTCCGTGGTGCTTTTCTCAATTCTAGCGTAATGCTTTTTCAATCTTATTTTATTGTCTCCCGCTTTGCGAGAAGGGAAGTCGAAACTCATGTTTTCCTACTCATTCTATTATCTTCGGGGTCCAAGACAAGTTAGCTTTCCCTGGGGTTCCTGGGCTTCACTGCTCAGAGTCATTACGATGGTCGCCGCTGTGGATCCCCCCTACACAGGAGTTACAGTGGTGGGAATGAGAGGTGGGCGAATACCCGTATTTAAATAAATTATTTTACTAAGTGTTTACACTTAATGCGCGGTGCAGTTCATTATAATACTATTTATAAAATGATCCATTTACTTTTGTTATTAAAAGATGAATCTTCTCGTGATTTAATTAAGTATTATAAATTTTAATAGTCACGTTGAGGAAGCGATCGCGGAAATTCAAGGTTGACTGACGTTTATGTGTTTACATCTACATAATTATACAGTTTTCGATGATATTTCATGTATCGTCTGCCGAATTAGAAAAAGATTGAAGTCTCCGTATGTGCACAAATAAAATGAACTGGGAGAGAAGTGGACAGTAGGTTTGGTAAGAGTCCTGTTGGCGACTGGTTGACGCTTCTTTTCTGTATTTCTTCTTTATTGATGTTTTTTGTGACGTGACATGAAAAAGGCTAAAGAGAAAAGCCGTATTTTTTATTGTATTTATATATTTCTTCAGAAATACACTGATTTGTGCGTGCTTCCATGTTTTTATCATCCTGCCAACTTCATACAGTCCACTCGCTCCCCAATAAGTCCTTTGTCCTTAGACTCACAATTTAAGCATTTTCACAGTCTTCCTTTCATTGATCAAATCTTTATTTATTTATTTATTCTTCTTGTACAAAAAAATAAGTGCAATGGCGGACTTAATGTCTGAGGCATTATCTACCAGTCAACCAAGGGTGGAGCAGAGAACAATAAGTAGGTGTACAAGAGAGAAATGTTCGTTGGGACGGCTTCTTTGTGTTTGTTTCTGGGCGTAATACGAATTACTTTTTTCTCAGTTGGAATACGAATTACCTACAATTTTACGTTGTATACGTCACTTGAAAACAAGAACCGTAAATTTATACATTTCCTACGAAATTTATTTAAAAACTTTCGTAGGATTCCAAAGATAAATTGTTTGTGCACTCGATACTAGACTAGATAGATAGAATATTCTTTATTGTACACCAATCAAAAAAAAATGTAACATTTTAGAATAGTACAATCGGCGGTCTTATCGCTGATAGCGATTTCTTCCTGACAACCATATGGCGGACCAAAAGTTAAAAAACAAGGTATTATATATTTGCGGTGTACCTACGAAAAATCATAAAGAAAGAAAAGTAATGTTGAAAATGATTTACATCAAATGAAAAGAAAATGTATTATTCTAAAGAAAACTCAGTATTGAGTAAAGCTCGCCTTTTGTGAACATTTTTTTTTTAATATAACTTTTTTTCTGTCGTGTACAATAAAGTATTAAATAAATAAATGATTAAAGGCGCTGATGAAAGATGGCGCTATTCAGCTTGAACATAAAAAACAAGTGAGAATAGTTTCAATGTCCTCTCTATTACTACCTTAATCTCCTTGCCCTCTTACAACGTCACACACATCACGACATCTCTTTTCAATATTAGTACAGATTCAAATATTCAACTTATACAGTCATAATATGGTAATACCAGCGACAAAATTTAATGAAATTAGATTCAATTAGTGCTATCTTTGGTGCTACAGGTATTTGCATTTCAATTTAGTCATTTTATGAATGTTAACTTTCGTCATCGAGTACTTATGTATTTAACATCATCGCTATGTAACTTTTTAAATTTAAAAGTAAATATTGAACGAAAATTCATTTAATTTAAAGCTGATGATATATTCATAGGTATTTTAAGTTTTAAAAAGCATGTGTCATGTACTATGTACCTAGGTCCTATTTTCTTATTATCATTTCAGCTAATCATCTGTACTGTACTGTAACAGCCCATTACTGCCCACTGCTGAGCACAGGTCTCTTCTGAAGAGGGGCTAATCATCTAATCTCATTGAAATCGAAAAGTTAAATCATGCATATTGTTTTGATCTTGTGGGTAACGTAAGATCAAATAAACCACATAATATTTTAAATATTGAATCATGTTTAATAACTTTTACCATGAAATACCTTTAAAATGAAAATTATAATGTTTACAGGAAGAAAATTGTCAAACGTCAAAATCCACGCGTCAGGCAAAACTCCATTCCCAATTCAAACTTCTGCGTGACAGATTTTATGTAGACGTTTACCAGCCAGTTATCTGGTTCGCTACAATCTACAGAATTTGCTACGTCTTTTTGATTGTCCCCCGACTGATGAGGACGGCCGGCGCTCTGAGCCGGCTGCTTCCGAATCTCGGGGGACCAAACCGTGTCGTGCGCCGCCTCTACGCGGGGGTGGTGCGTTCCATGGCCCTGTACGGCGCGCCCGTTTGGGCCGGACCGGGAAACCGGACAGCAACTGTTGTCCGGATCCTGTACCGGCCGCAGCGCGTCGTAGCTATCCGGGTCATCCGCGGATACCGCACCGTCTCCTTTGAGGCGGCGTGCGTGCTGGCGGGGACGCCACCTTGGGATCTGGAGGCGGAGGCGCTCGCCGACGATTATCGTTGGCGCTGCGACCTCCGTGCTCTGGGTGTTGTGCGTCCCCTCAGAGCCGCGGTACGGGACCGGAAGGCCCAATCTCGACGGTCCGTGCTGGAGGCGTGGTCAAGACGCTTGGCCAACCCCGGCTGGGGCCTAAGGACCGTCGAGGCGATTCGCCCTGTCCTGGAGGACTGGGTGAGTCGTGGCGAGGGACGTCTCACCTTTCGTCTGGTGCAGGTGCTGACCGGGCATGGTTGCTTCGGGAAGTACCTGCGCCGGATACAGGTCGAGCCGACGACGAGGTGCCATCATTGCACAAGCGACCTGGACACGGCAGAGCATATGCTCGCTGTCTGCCCCGCACGGGAGGAGCAGCGCCGTGTCCTGGTCGCACAAGTAGGGCAGGACTTGTCGTTGCCGGGCGTCGTGGCATCGATGCTCGACGACGACGAGTCCTGGAAAGCTATGCTCGACTTCTGCGAGTCCACCATCTCGCAGAAGGAGGCGGCGGGGCGGGAGAGGGAGAGCTCTTCCCTCCCCGGCCAACCCCGTCGCCGCCGACGTCGATCGGGGGGCCGGCCTCGGGAGCTGTCCCGGGATCTGGCCCCCTAAGAGTACCGGGACCACCAACATCGGACCCGAGGGGTGCTGCGCTAGGCTTCAGCGCGCACCCTCCGTGCCATCTATCCGGGGGATGGCCAGCCGTGCTCCCCGACCCGGGCTGGTCCTGGACCGGCCTGAGCCGTGGGAGACCCTCCAACACACGGCCCCATCTCGGCGGACTGTAAGGTCCGTCTACCGAGTGAGCCGGTGGTCGTTCTCACCGACGGCTGCCGGTTCGACGTCCGGGGGTGACGGGGCGATACGTAAGCGACAATCGCGAACGCGTCCTGTCACCCCTACCACATCGGATGTCGAGCGTGAGAGGCGGGAGGTTTTGGTGCGGTTCGACACCCACATACCCCACTCGCGGGGCGAGTGGAAGTCCGGCGATTTCCTCCCGTCCAAAAAAAAAAAAACGTCTTTTTGATTGTAATGTTTAGCCCATTTAGTGAGTAATAATAAAGAGCTTAATATTTGTTACGGACCACAGTATTCTTCAAAATCACGCCTATACTAGCCGTTGCAACGTCATCTAGGTCATATAAGAAATCAGTTTCCAAGTTTTGTTTCAATACACTAAAGTAGGCGCAACATGGGCAGACCACCCACAAGATAGACCGACGACCTGATCAGAATCGCTGGAGGTCACTGGATGCAGTCAGCGCAGGACCAGAGAGGTTTAGGGGAGGCCTGTATCCAGCAGTGAACGTCTATAGGTTTATGATGATGACGATTTATTAGTAAATTCCTGAAAATTGGTTCAGTAGTCTTTTTATTGCCATATAAGCAGTCGAGCCAACGGGCCACATAATCGTAGTTGTTTACCGCCGCTTATGGACCTCTGCTATGTCAATGGACACTGCTGACTACGACCTAACTTTAAGGACTTTCCTGAAGCCTCGTTTGAAGAAGGACAAGTCATAGTGCTTTGGGAATACCGAAAATGCTACTTCACAAATATTGGGAGCGGAAAGAGTGCCGTAGAGCCTCCCCACATGATCACGTTCTGGGTTCTGGCCTCAGCCGGGGTTCTGACGCTGAGTGTGAGGGGTGGAAGTTTTATTGCGGTTCAACTCCTACGCGTGAGAGTACCCGACGATTCTCTCAAACGAAAAAAAAAACTTGAGTGGTGTCACGGACACCCGAATAGAACGAAGTTCCTTTCGATTAAAAGATATCTTAAAAATTTTTTTCCTAACGTAGCGCGCGATAAGGAACGTGTTTTAAAAGATTTTGACACAGCGCCATCTAGCGATAATCATCTAAAACCAAAAAAATGTCGTGACAACTTTTCGTAAGATTTTTTTCCGTCTAGCCCCCTTTCGATAACGCGCGATAAGGAACTTCGTTCCAAAACCTTACAAACATTACAATTCAACATATTATGATAGGTAGGTATCTTGAATTAAGTATCTGGTAGGTATGGATTATTGCATTCAATACGTATATTTCCCATCGACAAACAAACAACAATGTTTTCCAAACAAATATTTTGAACATGAATGTAGATAATTCCAGTGGTTGTAAACATTATTTAGTTTCGTCCAATTATCTTTAGTTGAATTTAAACTTCCGCCTTTTCGTATTTTATTGTTGTTTATCTTCTTGTATGCGAATGTTTCTTCATCAAATATATTTTTTACAAGCTATAAGTTAACTTGCGCTGGATGTAACTTTTTATTTTTTATTTTTTTTCAGTTGGAGGAAATCACCGGATCCCCGCCCGCCCCGCGTGTGCGGTATGTGGGAGTTGAACCGCACTAAAACCTCCAACCGCTCACACTCAGCGTCCGAACCCCGGCTGAGGCCAGAACCCAGCACGGGGTTTGGAGGGACGGCGCGACGCGTTACGCCATCGGCATTCTTTCCCATCGCTCCGTCCCCGCTGGATGTAACTACTTATTTTATGTGGTATGTACTAATGTATTCAGTAGCAAGAAAGTTTGTCAAATTCAACTTACAAGATTCCACCCGAATTTTCATAGTTACATAGGCTCTAAATCCAATGCAAATTAATAAAAAGCTTGTAATTAATGTTATATAATACTAGCTGCCCCACGCAACTTCGTCTGCGTCGAAAAAATAAAAAAAAAATTAGGGGTGGACTACCCCTAACATTTAGGGGGATGAAAAATAGATGTTGGCCGATTCTCATAGATACCGGATAAGCACAAAAAATTTCAACAAAATCGGTCAAGCCGTTTCAGAGGAGTTCAAGTTCGAACACCGTGACACGAGAATTTTATATATTAGAAGAAGAAGATGTCACCATAATAGAGAAAGAATGAATAAAAAATGAATAGTAGATGTTAAATACTGAATTTACCCGATAAAGACGAAGCGTATAAAGTAAAAAAATATAATTACATCAAATATGCAAGTAATTAACTCATTAAAACTAATAAACTAATGAAAAACTTCGACCACAAGTACTAATGACATTTTTTTAAGAACACGTTTGTTCCTTCGTGTATTTATTGTACCAGACAGTAGTTAACTTTAGTAGACAGACATCCATCAGACAAAGTATAATAAGAAGTAATGAAGTTTAATAATTATTTATCTTTCTATAAAAAAACGGTGAAGGAAAACATCGTGAGGAAACCTGCATGCCGGAAAGGGGTTCTAAAAATCCTTTAAAGATATGTGAAGTCCCCAATCCGCACTGGGCAAGCGTGGTGGACTATGCCTAACCCCTCTTCTGAGGAGACCCGAACCCAATAGTGGGCATTAATGGGTTGGTACAGTACAGTTTCTATAAATCCATGAAAAATTATCTTAGAAAAAGAGTTTTAAAGAAAAATATATTTTTATTTTTACATTTTTTAAATCATAACTTACATGTGGCTAACGAGCTTACTTAATTTTGGATTTAGCGAGTTCTCTTAAAAAAAATAAATGAAGCCTAAGAAAATTCTTGTATAGCGAAAACGGTCCCCTCAATACCCTACTTTGACTTTCAATTAAATACGTACGTGGTGTCATCTAAATAAATGATTTGACTTTGATATTGCAGAGGTCCACGAACCACTTGCTATTATACAGGGTGATGTTTTAAAGAAGGTACTATTGCAGGAGGGTGATGAGTACTCTGTTCTAATACGGAATATTACAAAAAATAGGTAAAATACAAATTTTTCAAACTACGAGTGTTGTCTAACGACCTCTAGTGATCTCGCGCACCCTCATCCGCCACACCCATCAGCTGTCGAAAAACCATCATTTTGCGAGAATTTTGGATATTTTTAAGTTGCGATTACTAAGGCATTATGCCATATTCTTTGGTAATAATATTTTTACTGGTCGTATATAACCATCAGCTACCATGACCTTCAATATGTACCCTCACTAAGAAATCACCCTATACATCCCATAATCTCGCTAATCTATATTACAATCTCTAATCAAAAAAACAAACAAACTAAAATTTTACACAAACAGACAACTATTTATTCACAATTCGTGTATCTGGTTTTTCCGATCGCTTACAGAAATGACGGTCAGTTCAAATCAGTTTATTCACAGACGCACCGGTGTCCGGTCGAAACAGTGACTTAAATAGTGATAAAAAACAATTTAAAATGAACATCGTATTGACGAAAATGATGTGGAAGAATGGTAGTAGGATTAATCAGTATTTATTCGCCGTTTTATGTGAGTATTTTTATTTGATTTGTGTGAAATAAAATATGGTGTTTTTAAACTGTAGGTGACTTTTTTGAAAACTATTTTAAATAATCATAAAGGAGATGTAAAGAAACCTCACCGTTTTAGGTTCTTTAAATTTGTGGTGGTAAAAGTAATTTTAAACTTTTTTATAGAGAGCAACTCAAATAAGTTATTTACTACCCATTATAAGTCCGATTTATAGTGTGATAGGTCACTAGATTTGAATTTAGTCTTAATTAAACTGTAGGTGAATATTTTGGAAACACAGTTTTGATCAAAGATTTTGAAAAAATATTTAAATTAAACGATGAATCTTATTGAGTCTTCGAAAGATAAACAAAATTAGGACTTTGAATTTTATTTGAAACAAGTGCCTAGAATATTTCGCGATGAAAAACGAATGAAATATTAAATAACTATTGAATTTACGAATGCTTATTAATTTTTTTAAGCCAAAAAACCGGGTTTTTTATACTAATTTAATGATAGTTCTAAGTAATTTTAAATATCAATGATTATAAGTATAAGATAGTAAGTATATCTACGTATTTTTATTTAATTGTGGAGTGAGCCAATAATTTAAAACAATTGAGTAATTTAGAAAAACTATATTAAGTGTTTTTAACTCATTGTGTAGAGGGTAGTTTTGACAAAAAAAAATTGTTATATTTTCTTTCTTAAATATAAAAATGAATTGTTGTTCGTTAGTCTCGCTAAAACTCGAGAACGACTGAACCGATTTGGCTTATTTTAATCTTGAAATATTCGTAGAAGTCCAGGGAAGGTTTAAACGGTGAGAAAATTTACTTATGTGACGCAGACGAAGTTGTGTGGGCCAGCTAGTTTTTAATATTTTTTTACGAATTCTGAGACTCATAAGTGTTTTTTTTGTACTTACAAATGCACTTTTATCACGAATCAATGTCTTGTCTTGATTTACGAGATTTATGTGCAATTTATCACAACACTATTGGTTGAAAACGGTGAAGGAAAACATCGTGAGGTTTCCGCATATTGTAAAAAAATTCTAAAAACGTTTTGAAAATTTCTGAAGTCCCCAAATCGGATTGTGCCAACGGACTGATCTCTCTACTGAGGAGACCTGAGCCCAGGTGTGAGCAGTAATGGGTTGTTACAGTATTAGTTGTTTCCATATTAACTCGCCAACTTCCAATGTGCGTAAATGATAACTTGTAGGCCAACTGTCAAACGGTGTTTCACATAATTTCAATGCCCGCCAATGCATACAAAACCCTTGCGCGAAAAGAAATTGCGCAGATCAGCTATAAATAGAATAACAATAGGTAATATTATAAATTATAATTTTAAATACTATTATAACGTGTTTCACGAATATTAAAAATGACACAACTACATAATAATAAGAAAAAGTGGACTGTTGGATTTTTAGCAGTGTCACTGACCGCTACACAAACGATCTAATATAATAAGGTACTAATAAGGTACCTACGTGACAAAGTACATCTTGACTAAATTACTTTAAAATGTTTTCAAAACAATAAGCCTTATTAGTTATCAACCATAAAAGCTAAATTTGCTTGCACGATAATGCAGCAGTAAGTGATTTGCGAATGTTTGTTATTGAAAAACTACCATTTAGATCTTTGTCAAATTTATACGAGATCAAGTATTTTCAAAGTATCTGCCTTTTAGAAAAAAAGAACTATCGAAATCGGTTCATATAGAAAAGCAATAAACGCAAAAACGTACAGCAAATTGTAAATCAAAAACTTGTTCGATAAAAATATACATTTTTAAACGCAAACCTAAAAGTTACGGTTTGATCGAATTCCATAAATTCTAAGTTTTATACCGTTCCAAAGGACAATCATAAAATACATATGAATGAAAATTTTATTTATTTAAGACAAACAAAATTTATTTATTTCATAGACCGAAATAATAATTTATTTAATAAAAAAAAAATGGAACGGATTTATTAACTTTTTGGATGTAGGAACGTAACGGAACTTAACAAGGGACATTTCTTCGCATTTTCCGGTGACATATACACACGAGAAAATGGTTTCAAAGATTTATTTTCTTTATGTAGCAGTGTGTGAACATTTTGTATTTTACCTACTGTTCGCGAGATCACTCCTGCGGAGTAACAGAAAAGAATTTAAAACTGAATAGTACAACTTCGTCTGCGCCTCATTGTTACCATTCGGATTTGCGATGTAAGCGCAGAAAAAATGTATTTTTTACACTATAACCTCTAAAATTTTCAGTATATATCTCTACTAAATTAAGCATGCATTAAAGAACACACAGACATCGGGAAACAACTTTGTTTTTTACTATCAGTTGAAGTAGGTATTATGCATTAATATGTTGATATTACTAAGAATATTGAATAATAATAATATAATGTTCTACTGCACAAACGTATCAGCTCAATTATTACATAATGATTAATCATAAAACCTGTTTGGTTCAGCTTAGTTGTCATTAAAATTGCAAGAAAAAATCAATTTATTCATCGAGCACTTTAAAATATCACGACATCTAAGTCGTGACGAATACATAGTTATTTTGATTAAAGTAAGATATTGTTAACTATCATTTTGTTCTATTGTCAATAGTTTTTGCAGCGTACGCATAAATAGGGTTTCGATTTTTCACCTTTTGTTACATATTCGATATTTTCATGCGGATCCCTAATTTTTTGAAAATAAAATATAGCGTATAACCTTCCTCGATAAATGGACTTTCCAACAGTGGAAGAATTTTTGAAATTGGACCAGTAGTTTCTGAGATTAGCGCGTTCAAACAAACAAACAAACAAACTCTTCAGCTTTATAATATTAAGTATAGACTATATGCAGTAAGAGAATGGAATAAACTTCCCAGTTTCGTCATGTAGTGAAAATTGACGAACACAGACAAGTGTATAAGTGAAAGAATCTGTCGGTCTGTTTGTATGTACTTCCCTTGTTTTTATCTCTGAAACAACTGAACTATTTTTTTGCGGGACTTACCCTGAAACATTACGTAGATAACATAATTTTACTTTTCTTTTTGACGTGACAACGTCTTATAAATTGGTTTGCCGGGTGACACTTCAAGAAACTGCATTACGCTCCGCTCACGTTATGCGCTCACAATGAGAGCGAGTGAGAGGCACGCGTGCCTTTCACTTTTTATGTCTCTCTCTCTCGCTCTTAGGCGGGCTAACCATGCCCGAGTCGTTGTCACGTAAAACTTTCGCCCGTATACTGACTTTACAGGCAACCAATTTTTGATAGACACAAATTATTCACCACACACAAACAAAATAGCGAATTAGTTTAACTCCTAAAATTTTATTTCTAAAACAATCCGATGTAAACAATGCTTGCATAATCACAAATGTCAGGGTCGTTTAAGGTCTTATAGAAGCCACTAGAATCATAAGTATTTGGCCTACATTTCGGTACCGTTTGCAAAAAAATATTATATAAGATCTAGGGACTAAAACGGACACTTTTAGGTGTAGAATTTCAATTTCAATTCAAAGGTTCTATAACATAATTCTATGGTCATTATCGTTCTGAAAATTCGAAATCTGCATCAATAACAAAGTGTATTGAAACTGTCTGTGTGTGTGTTTTAGTTGGAGGAAATCGCCGGATCCCCACCCGCCTCGCGGGCGGCGGATATGTGGGAGTTGAACCTCACTAAAATCCCGGCTGAGGCCAGAACCCAGCACGGGGTTATGCGGGGTGGCGCGACGCGTTACGCACTGCGGCACACTTTCCCGTCGCGACACCCCCTGAAACTATCAGTAAAGATGTAGGATTTTTTTTCAGACAAGTTTTAGAACGGTTTAATAATTTTACGATTTCAAACACTAATTATTAAATGTAGTAGGTACTTTTAGAAGGGGGTCGGGACCGGGGTCTGGCCCGGATTCTGGCCCCCTAAGAGTTTCGGGTCCCCAACGCATGCGAGTGCGAGCGGGGACCCAAGAAGGTGCCGTGTCTCGCTCAACACGCCCTTACGTCAGAGCAACCGGGGGATGGTAGACCGCGTACTCCCCGACCCACGCTGGTTCTGACCCAGCGGGGTATTCCGTGGGAGGGTGACACGCGGCCCCATCTTGGCGGGCTTCGGAAAGCCCGCCGACCGAGAGAGCCGGTGGCCGTATTCGCCGGCGGCTACCGGTTCGGCGTCCGGGGACGGAGCGACGGGAAAGAGTGCCCATGGCGTAACGCGTCGCCCCGTCCCTCATAACCCCGTGCTGGGTTCTGGCCTCAGCCGGGGTTCGGACGCTGAGTGTGAGCGGTTGGAGGTTTTAGTGCGGTTCAACTCCCACATACCAACTAAAAAAAAAAAAAAAAAAGGTACTTTTAGAAGATGTTGTCCAGTACGCAATCGAAATTGCTTTAAAAAGCCCTATTAAATTTAAAAATCAAATTGTTGAGAAGCTTCTAGATTTGGAATTCCGAAGCCGTATTTGTTTTTTTACAAAAGATCATTAAAGCTTGTTTTTGCTTTGTAACCGGGGAAAACCTACCACAACATCGAAAACTTGAATTAATTTCAAACTATTATTACTTTTAATATCATAATAGAAATATAATAAAATGAATACGTTTTTATTGCGTATAAAAACTAATTAAATTTAAGAACAAGCGTAGAAATAAGCAATATGCAGTCTTATCACTAAAAGGGACCTCTACCAAACAACAAGTGTCACAGATTTTCTATAATACTTTCATGCATTTTCAACGGGTTCTTACCACGATATTTAATTAGTTGAGTTGTCTCGATATTTCAACGTTGTTGCAAACGTCATGATCACGAGAAGACTGGATACTGCGGGTCGATTTAAGAGCAAACAATTCTGTCTACCCTCTTTCTCGTTCGCTTTTGGGTGGTACCACTGGAACTCGAACTCACATCACGATACACCACACTCACTGTATCTACAAGACTCTCTGAGCATGTGTTTAGCACTGGATTCCACATACTCGATAATCTGAAGCCGTCACCCCTGTTAGTAGTACTATGTCTTGAAATCACTGGATACAATTACATAATCCTCAGATACTATCTTCTGAACGTCGTTACGTACCAAGGATGGTTAAAGAAGCTATCGAGATTTAAATGCATGAAAGTGTCACAGAATTTTGTCAACATCGAATTATTATTGCAGAGCAGTTCATTTAAGTAAACAAGAGTGTCAGTTCTTATATGAAAAAATAACCATTCAAATCGGTCCAGAAGTTCTACGGTACAAAAAAAAAACTTGAGAGGTGTCAAGGGACACCCGGATGGAACGAAGTTCCTTTTGATTAATTAGTGAGGGAATTTTAATAAAATATTTTGATCACAGCGCCATGTAGCATTAATCATATAAAACAAAATAAGGAATTGTTTTAAAAGATTTAATCACAGCGCCATCTAGCGATAATCATCTAAAACAAAAAAAGTGTCGTGACAACTTTTTCATAAGAATTTCCGTCTAGCTGCCTTTCTATAACGCGCGATAAGGAACTTCGTTCCAAAAATACAGTTGCAAAGTCGAAAATACAGCCAATTTGTTTTTCAAAATTGGTCATAAATAAACTTTATTGCAGTTCTGCAAACCGTCCTCGTAGCTAAATACTAAAACACGTGCTTAGAATAGACAATAGGAGATTCTATCCGAACTACATAATATATTAGTAGATTAAGATTAGCTATGTATTTAGAATATACCTATAATTTAATTTTATTGCCTCCCGCTTTGCGAGAAGGGAAGTCGAAACTCATGTTTTCCTACTCCTTCTATCATCTTCTGATTAAATTCGTTGCGGGGCCCAAGACAAGTTAACTTTCCCTCGGGTTCCTGGGCTTCACTGCTCAGAGTCATTACGATGATCGCCGCTGTGGATCCTGGCTACACAGGAGTTACAGTGGTGGGAGTGAGAGGTGGGCAAATACCCGAAAAAAAATGTATTTAGAAGTAACTTAAGTTAAGTTTATATTTGTAAAATAAAACTTTAGGCCAGTCCTTGATTAATTTAGAACCATATTTCAATTCATTCTTACTTTTAACGATGAATGTGTAGTTTATCAACACATCACTTGCAAAAACAGTAAAAGAAAACGTCGAAAGAAAACCTAAAAAAATATTACAGAAGGCGATGTCAATAGGTATGAGATAATTTTCTAAGTGACAGTCAGGCTTGAGCTAACGGGCCAACTGATCTTAAGTGGTTATCTGTCGATCAACCTTTGCAATGTCAGGAGCACTGCAGTGCAGGGCCTCGTTTAAAGGGAAAAAAAAACCCATGCAGGTTTGATAGCTGATACACTATCAACCCTGCACGGACTATCTGCAGCAACAATAAATCTATGGATCATACTAAAAGCAAAATGAGGTGATTTAGGTAGTAGCTTCGGCTAAATTAAATCTATACTAATATTATAAAGCTGCAGAGTTTGTTTGTTTGTTTGTTTGTTTGAACGCGCTAATCTCAGAAACTACCGGTCCGATTTCAAAAATTCTTTCACTGTTGGAATGTCCATTTATCGAGGAAGGTTATAGGCTAAATTAGTAATAGGCTTTATTTTGAAAAAAATTAGGGATCCGTATGAAAATATCGAATTTGTAAGACCAAGTGAAATATCTAAAACCTATTTATGCGTACGCTGCAAAAACTATTGACAATAGAACAAAATGATGTACTACGGGTTTTTAGGTTTTTTGAAGACAAACAAAAAAGTCCGCGAGAGCATATATCTAACTATCATAGTTTAGTCACAACAACTGCTTTTATGTTGAAAAAAAAAAATTATTCGTCCGAAGAATGAATTTAATGTTATTGTGTATTGTTATATTAATCCTTATCCAAATAAAGTATTATGTTATCAAAAGTATTAATTTAAAAGTAAATTACTTTTTGTTTTGTTCTAATCGGACTTTTCGTTGAGAAGTTATCACGAGTATAAAACATAATGAATACTCCCCGGGCCGCGCAAATAATATCGCTACAGCATTAAGAGTACTGTTTGAACCCCTTTGTGACGCAGACGAAGTTGCGAGGGTCATCTAGTATCTAATATATATTATAAAGGCGAAAGTTTGTAAGTATGGATGTATGGATGTTTGTTACTCTTTCACGTAAAAACTACTGAATGGATTTGAATGAAACTTTACCACAATATAGCTTATACATCAGAATAACACATAGGCTACAATTTTTGAGGTTTCTAATGTGAGGTCGTAAAAAACACATTTTTTGCGGTATAATAGTACTATATTATAGACGTCGCGAACTAGACGGGCTAGACGGGACGAACCTGAAGTCCACGCGAACGAAGTCGCGGGCAAAAGCTAGTAATCAATATAACTGTCTACTATATTATTCAGTTTCTTTTTATTCTATTTCACTCCTAAAATAAAAATATGAAACTGCTTGATTATGCGCGATCATTACCTAGAAATATCAAATCTTTCAATAACAATTGTAGATATTCGTGCATTAATAGATTTTCAATTAATTTAAAGTAGTTTTTTCGTAAATTTATTATAACAGGACAATACGGTTTCGTGATCATCTTAATGGCTACTATTAGGATATTTATTAATGCATAATGTGCATTTTTCTGATGGAAATAAAAGATTGCATGGTGCACGAAATCTTTGTTTCGAATTTAGGTTACCTATTCAGTTTGAATCATAATTCTATTTTTGTACCTGTAGGTTGAGTTGGTAAGCACTGAAGGCATAATATATGTTATTTAATTCTGGTCCAATAATTACTATACATATGTATAGTTTTATGAACCAGAAGTGGTTTTACTTTTTAAAAAGCATTAATGGTATGCAAGGAACCTCCTTAACTTAATAATGGAAAATAATAAAAATAATACGCATCTGAATCCAAAGCAAGTCCAACGTATCTTTTTTCACGACCTCTCGAAATTGGCGCCAATCCCAGAACCCATAGATAAGCTACGCAGTCTATCATTTCCATAGACAATATATAGGTCGGCTCCGGGTTACTTAATTGTTTCGCTTGACACTCTTAAGAATAGTATATACGTGTAACCACAACTTTACAAAAACTTTTAAAACGTCACTTGACTTCGTCTCGAAACGTCAAATGAGGTCGAGTTAGCCAAAAAATCAGGAACAAAAAAGATACGCCCGAATATTTCGCCTTCATCACAGTACCGTCGCATTGTTCTATCTTACATTTAACAGAAGAGCTTCTAATAAGCGCTTGTTTTTTGGGGTTGGAGGAAAACGCCGGTTTTTTTTTATTGCCATGTAGGCAGACGAGCCAACGGGCCACCTGATCGTAAGTGGTTACCGTCGCTCATGAACCTCTGAAATGTCAGGGGACATTGAGGGGTCGCTACCTACGACCTAACTTTAAGGACCCTCCTCAAGCCTCGTTTGAAGAAGGACAAGTCATAGCTCCTTCCCGCTTCGTAAGTGGGATATGTGTGGTTGAAAAGCTGCTCTAAAACCAACCACTCACACTTAGCGTCAGAACCCCGGATGAGGTCAGAACCCAGCACGGGGTTATGCGGGACGGCATTCTTCGTGTGTACTTTCGTATAAATTCAGCAGCAAGACGATTATAATAAACTACAAATGCGTAGTTGTAAAGTAAAATAGGTTTAATAATAATGAAACGTGTCGAGAACTCGTTTAGTTTTTGTTTTGAAGCCATGACCGTGAGTTTATATGTTAATTTTGCGGTTGCGGGTAATTTAATATATATAAATAATATTGAAGTGTGTATCGAATTACAAAATCGGACAAGTTATAGTATTCCTTTTTTTATAGGCCGTAGGTATATGAGTTTACAGCCTATTTAATTTCTTACTGTTGACAGGCCACCGACACGGAATAAAAACAATTGCAGGATTAGTTTAAGTTCAAGACTAGACCTAATCTAACCTAACTTGTATAAACTATACTAAAAGACCAATTCATTAGTATAGTTTTATTTTTATTTTTAGAGAAAGTTGCACCAGAGTAAACATCAAATCAAACATATTACTTAAATTATAATAATGAGTTAAAAACATAGTAAATGTCACTCAAATTATAGGTACAATTAGCATGCATAACAACATTTTATGACAATTAGATTTAAAATTGTACATTAAATATAAAAATTAGAAATTAAAATTATCATCAAAAATGTACTTTTTCTTTTCATGTACTTTAACAGACAAATATCAATGCAATAAAATTCTTAAACATTTAAGTCCTGCTAAGTCATAAGATTTAGACTGGACTTAGAATGAGGCTAACCTCATTCTATTGAGGTACAATTTTGTTCAAAACCTCAATGATTAAGTATGTAAACGACTTTAAAATGAGAATGTATATCAATGAAAAAATTGGTTGCCTGTAAAGTCGGTATACGGGCGTTTTACGTGACAACGACTCGGGCATGGTTAGCCCGCCTAAGAGCGAGAGAGACAAACATAAAAAGTGGAAGGGACGCGTGCCTCTCACTCGCTCTCATTGTGAGCGCATAACGCTAGCGGAGCGTAACGCAGTTTCTTGAAGTGTCACCCGGCAAACCAATTTATAAGACGTTGTCACGTCAAAATACGATAAAAGCTTTTTTCTCTTATACAATATATTTTTACCTTGTTTCCAGATATCTTCTTTGTTATAGGCACAATTTCAATTATCTTTTTTGTTTACAGTAACGATTCCCCTTCTCAGCTTTGGGATGATTCAAGGCTGGCTCTCACCCATGATAGCGGTACTCCAGTCTCCAGAAGGGCCCTCTCCAGAACCCTATGACAGCAATGACATTTCCTGGGTGACGTCTGTCACTTACATCACGGCGATCATTCTGGGTGCACCCATGGGACATTTGACAGACAAATATGGCAGGAAAGTCATGACTTTAGCGACGACTTTGTCATTGATAGTAAGTAATTACATAACTTTTAATTTATTTATTTAGTTTACTTACGTTTATTACGTCACTGCCAGCTGGGACTGAAAACCAGCGCTGGATATTGGCATTTGTCCTGCTGGTATGTGTCAATGTTCAGCATTATGCTGAGTCACAGCTGATTTGTGGTGAAAGAGAAATTACTCGCAATTGTCCCTTATTTTTTGTGTACTATTTTTTTTTTTATCTTTGTATGTTTCTTTTTTTTCTTCACAATTAAAGAGTGTCTATGTCTATGTCTAATTAAAAACTTTATTTTACTTGCACTGTATGTAACTATGTATGTATGTAAGTTCGGGTGGCACCTTGGAAGTCACATTTGACAAACATCTCGGTTTCCGATTGAGCTGACATTTTGCACGCAGATGTATATCGCGTGACAATGCAATGATATGATACAGTGGAGTTGATTTGATTGTGGTGTCGATAGCTATTATAACTCCTGTACCTACTAAACGAGATAGACTTATAGTGTTTGGGCTCGTTTTACTTGTCTTGACTAGCTTTTTAGGTACTTCTGAATTATATCCAGTTAAAAACGTGTCCTTAAAAGATTTTTACTTTACCGGTTTAGTCAATATTAGCAGTGCAGGGAAGCACAGAAAAATATAGTTATTAAAAAGAAAAACCTCTAAAACTACCAGTGTTTCCCTACTCTATTATGCATGTATTATATGTGTAAATATGCCTGCTTCTTGAATCACTCTAAGTTATAATATCTAATTATAAAAACCGCATAAACATTGCATAGTTTAATAGATTTAAGCACAAACTGAAACAGTGGTTAATGAACTTTTGACGTGACAACGTCTTATAAATTGGTTTGCCGGGTGACACTTCAAGAAACTGCGTTACGCTCCGCTCACGTTATGCGCTCACAATGAGAGCGAGTGAGAGGCACGCGTGCCGCGTCACTTTTTATGTCTGTCTCTCTCGCTCTTAGGCGGACTAACCATGCCCGAGTCGTTGTCACGTAAAACTTTCACCCGTATACCGACTTTACAGGCAACCAATTTTTTTAACCTACATTTTTGTAGTTATGTAGGTAATTATTGTTCATAATATTCAATTGTTAAATCAGCTCAATCTATTGACTATCTGTTCCGTAAATCACGTACCTTGTTTACCTCATCAATAAAGCATGTAGACTACAACATTAGTCCTCTTGTACTAATTTGACCATATAAACATGACCCTATCTATTGCTCTTAAAGTAAGGTTGAGTCTTTTCATGCATTTTTAACGGGTTCTTACCACGATATTTAATATGTGCTCGACTCGGGTTCCAATCACTGGATACAATTACATAATCCTCAGGTTCTGTCTTCTGAACGTCGTTACGTACCAAGGATGGTTAAAGAAGCTATCGAGATTTCAAGACATAGCACTTTTAACAGGGGTGACGGCTTCAGATTATCGAGTATGTGGAATCCAGTGCTAAACAAAACAGCCACTAAGGGTTCATGCTCAGAGAGTCTTGTAGATACAGTGAGTGTGGTGTGTCGAGAAGTGAGTTCGAGTTCCAGTGGTGCGACCCAAAAGCGAACGAGAAAGAGGGTAGACAGATTTGTTTGCTCGTAAATCGACCCGCAGTATCCAGTCTTCTCGTGATCATGACGTTTGCAACAACGTTGAAATATCGAGACAACTCAATTAATTAAATATCGTGGTAAGAACCCGTTAAAAATGCATGAAAATATTATAGAAAGCCGCGAGTGTCTGAATAAGTTTATAAGGTTGAATCGTTGAGAATTTTATTTAAGTTTCCTAGTAATAATAGATCTTCTTTGTAAGGTATTTTTTGAGGCTATTTTCAATCTATTCAAAGTTAAACAACAATGATTTAAATAAATTTTTAATTAAGAACACTAGATGGGTATAGTTCAAGTAAAGCACTTTAAAGAGTAATAAAAAATCAGACGCGGTATTTGTAGATTACAACGCTTGACTAAACATTATCGGATGCGGCAGTTCTTACCAATTAGCACCCATTGTTTATCATAGGAAGTAAAACGGAACGCACTGAAATAGGAAATATTGGGAATAGTTTGCTGTTTTTCTCGTTTTGTTTACGGTAGACTAGTTATGAATGGAAGTTTTTATATAATCTATAGTTTTAATTAATTGGTTGTCTTTTTTATGTCTGCATCTTTATCTAATCAATAAGTTATTTTCTTCAAGTGTAGCACAAAAAATACTTTTCAAATCTTTATCAAATTTATACGAACGAGATTGTGTCCAAAGTATCTTTCTGACAAATATAAGAATTATAGAAATTGGTTCATCCACATTGTCATATTATCATATAAGAAATATACCTAAATTCTCAAACACGTAAAGCAACTTGTGAAATATTGTTTAAAACTTTCACAACACCACTGGCTAAAAACGGTGAAGGAAAACATCGTGAGGAAACCTGCATGTCGGAAAAGGGTTCTAAAAATCCTTTGAAGATATGTGAAGTCCCCAATCCGCACTGGGCAAACGTGGTGGACTATGTCTAATCTCTCTTCTGGTGAGACCTGAGCCCAACAGTGGGCAGCAATGGGTTGGTACAGGTACAGGTTTAAAACTTGTTTAAATATTTTAAGCTTAAAAAAAATTAAGTATCCGTAGCTCCGAAAATACGTACTTGTCAGACCTTGAAATAAAATGGGAGCACACGACGACTATTTAAAAAAAGAAACATCCGAACCGGTCCACACAAATCTCGAAGAATCTTTTTTGTTAGAAAGCATATTCTTTGAACGTAGTCTCATAAATTAGACTGGTCTTTGAGCTATTCTTTGAAAAAAAGAAAACGTTTTATTTTAGTAAACACACTATTATTTATTCAAATTAAAGAAACAAACAAAACATTTTATAAATATAATAATAAAGATGTCGATGATTTTTAAGTGAACTTTCTTGTTTATTCCACGGAAGTTCGACAGCTATATTTAGATTTTATTCATGAATGATTTCCAATATTATGTAAGATATATCGCTATATTATGTAACTTAAAGATTACTCGGCGACCTTGTATTGGTTCGAACATTGGCTTTAGATTTTCCTCGAATAATTTAAACTGAGACTATGCATTTACAAAGTTTACAAATAAAAAAAAAACTTGAGAGGTGTCATGGGACACCCGAATAGAACGAAGTTCCTTTCGATTAAAAGCTATCTTATATATTTTTTTCCTAAAGTAACGCGCGATAAGGAACGTGTTTTAAAAGATTTTGATCACAGCGCCATCTAGCGATAATCATCTAAAACAAAAATAAGGAACGTGTTTTAAAAGATTTTGATCACAGCGCCATCTAGCGATAATCATCTAAAACAAAAAAAGTGTCGTGACAACTTTTCGTAAGAATTTTTTACGTGACAGATAACGGCCCCTCAGACATTGGAGATGTTCATAGGCGACGGCAACCGCTTCTCATCAGGTGCGTCGTATGCTCGTTTATCTATCTTGTTATGAAAATTAAGAAAACAGTGGTTTCATGGTTGTGAAAAATATTGGAACGAAGTTCCTTATCGCGCGTTATCGAAAGGGGGCTAGACGGAAAAAAATCTTACGAAAAGTTGTCACGACACTTTTTTTGTTTTAGATGATTATTGCTAGATGCCGCTGTGATCAAAATCTTTTAAAACACGTTTCTTATCGCGCGTTACGTTAGGAAAAAAAATATAAGATATGTTTTAATCGAAAAGAACTTCGTTCGATTCGGGTGTCCCATGACACCTCTCAAGTTTTTTTTTGTATTGTTTCGTTCCGTGCCGTGTCTCTAGTAATATTAAATCGTAAATAACTTGTAGACATTATAAAACGTTTGCAACATAATTGTTATTAAAAATAGCCTTCTTTATCTATACTTATAATAAAATCGTAGAGAGGTCAATTCTGTACATTGAAAATATCAAAAAAAAAACTAGCAGGAGGTGTTTGGTTATCGACTCTGATGCCAAAAATGCAATTAGATTTTTTTTGTCTGCTTGTCTGTTTGTCTGTTTGTCTGTATCTTTGTGCACGCTAATCTCCGAACCGGCAGAACCAATTTAGTTGGGGTTTTTTGTAATGTATTATGGCAAGTCTCACTTAACATTTAGTCGTTGTTTTATCAAAATCGGTTCAGTATTAAAAAAGTTATAAGCGAAATAACGTCGATGGGTATTACGTTTTATGGCCAACATAAAGAGATCTCCAATTTATATGGTGAATCGTCGCAACTGGAGCTCTGACTAAAGTGGCCGGTGGAACCAGTCATATTGAGTAATTCGTATTTCGACTGGAAAGAGTGCCGAGCGCGTAACGCGTCGCGCCGTCCCTACAAACCCCGTGCTGGGTTCAAGCCTCAGCCGGGGTTTGGACGACGAGTGTGAGCGGTTGGAGGTTTTAGTGCGGTTCAACTCCCACATATCCGGTGATTTCCTACAACTGAAACAAAAAGAAAGTTAGTCTTTATTACTCGGCCATTGAAAGTCCCATCCAAATCGACCCAGCCAATCATGTTTAGGCTCTAATGAAGTGTCTTGATGAGTTCTTCGCGTAGAGCATGGATGTCAAGGTCTGATGATGGAGCTGGAAGGTGGCTATGGGAACTCCGTCATTAAGCAAGATAACCTCATCGTGTTCAGGCTCTAATGAAGCGTCCTGATGAGATCTTTGCGTAGAGGATGAATGTCAAGGTCTGATGATGGAGCTGGAAGATGGCTATGGGAACTCTGTCAATAAGCTAGATAACCTCATCGCGTTTAGACTCTAATGAAGCGTCTTTATGAGTTCTTTGCGTAGAGGATGAATGTCAAGGTCTGATGATGGAGCTGGTAGGTGGCTATGGGAACTCCGTCATTAAGCAAGATAACCTCATCGTGTTCAGGCTCTAATGATGCGTCCTGATGAGATCTTTGCGTAGAGGATGAATGTCAAGGTCTGATGATGGAGCTGGTTAGTGGCTATGGGAACTCCGTCATTAAGCAAGATAACCTCATCGTGTTCAGGCTCTAATGAAGCGTCCTGATGAGATCTTTGCGTAGAAGATGAATGTCAAGGTCTGATGATGGAGCTGGTAGGTGGCTATGGGAACTCCGTCATTAAGCAAGATAACCTCATCGTGTTCAGGCTCTAATGAAGCGTCCTGATGAGATCTTTGCGTAGAGGATGAATGTCAAGGTCTGATGATGGAGCTGGAAGATGGCTATGGGAACTCTGTCAATAAGCCAGATAACCTCATCGCGTTTAGACTCTAATGAAGCGTCTTTATGAGTTCTTTGCGTAGAGGATGAATGTCAAGGTCTGATGATGGAGCTGGAAGATGGCTATGGGAACTCTGTCAATAAGCTAGATAACCTCATCGCGTTTAGACTCTAATGAAGCGTCTTTATGAGTTCTTTGCGTAGAGGATGAATGTCAAGGTCTGATGATGGAGCTGGAAGGTGGCCACTGTCTGTCTGGCTAATCTCTGGAATGGCTAGACCGATTCGGACGGGCTGACTTTCAATGACTGATAGTTTATGTTATAAGGAGTAACTTAGGCTATATTTATTTTAGAAATTGTTGTTTTTTTAAAATTCTCGATGAAGTTCAAGGATGGTATTTACAGCGAGAAAAAAATCGAATAGTTGACATTTAATTGAGATTGGCGCAGACGAAGTTGCGCGGGGCAGCTAGTATGCTAATAAAATATGTGTCGAATGTATGACACTGCTCTAAATGTTGAAACTATACCTGTTTTTAGACAGCAAAGGTCTGCTTTTGAGTGCTTTAATTAATTAGTTTATACATAATTAATAGGTTTATTTATTTATTACTAGATGACCCTCGCAACTTCGTCTGCGTCATAAAGGGGTTCAAACAGTACTCGCAATGCCGTCGAGTTATTATTTTCACGGCTCGCTGAGTCCCACATATTCATTGCGTTTTATACTCGTAATAACTTCTAAATTAAAAGTCCGATTGGAATAAAACAAAAAGTAATTTAATTCTACATTAATACTCTTGATAACAAAATACTTAATTTGGATAAGGGTTAATATAAAGATACTCATTTAACGTTAAATTCAATCTCGGAACGAAATATTAAATTTTAAAAACATAAAAGTGGTCATTGTGACTAAACTATGATAGTTAGATATATGCTGTTGCGGACTTTTTTGTTTGTCTCCAAAAGACCTAAAAACCCGTAGTACATAATTTTGTTCTATTGTCAATAGTTTTTGCAGCGTACGCATAAATAGGTTTTCGATTTTTCACCTTTTGTTACATATTCGATATTTTCATGCGGATCCCTAATGTTTTTGAAAATAAAATATAGCCTATAACCTTCCTCGATAAATGGACTTTCCAACAGTGAAAGAATTTTTGAAATCGGACCGGTAGTTTCTGAGATTAGCGCGTTCAAACAAACAAACAAACAAACAAACAAACTCTTCAGCTTTATAATATTAGTATAGATAGTATAGATAACAGAAGCACCAACTACATTCACACTTAACTCTACTTATACTAAAAATACATAGTTAACTCTTAGCCCGAGTGGAATGTAAAATAGAGGTGCATACTGCTTTCATAAAACTAGTCGTCGCCTCAGTGCTTGTTTGGCCTATCTGCACTCGAGCAAATTTTACAGGAGACGTTTTTTTTGTTTTATTTATTAAATAACGTTTAATTTTTTAATTTGATACTTAATATAAATACACGAGCTACCCACAAATTGATTTATAAAGAAATAATATACAATAGTTTATGATTCTAGCGTATTTTACATGTTTTGTGTGACGATAGGCCAAACGTGCACTAAAAATTTTTCGGATGTTTACTTACAACAAACGTGCACTGAAGATTGACCAAAGGATTGTGATAATTTTCCGTGCTTGTTTGTGCTAAGTGCTAATATTGTTGATACAGGATGTAAGTTTTTAATTAGTATAAGTTTTACTGCCGATTTCACTTGTTCCGTTATGTATATTATTTTAAAATATTTCCAACTTCTCGATTTTTGATTGATGGGTTTTTTGCGCTTGAAGCGTCCTGGTGAGTATTTTGTCTGTAGATGAAGGTCAAGGTCTGATGATGGAGCTGGAAGGTGGCAACAGAAACTCTGTCAATAAGCAAGATAACCTCATCGTGTTTAGACTCTAATGAAGCGTCCTGGTGAGTACTTTGTCCCTAGATGAATGTCAAGGTCTGATGATGGAGCTGGAAGGTGGTTACAGGAACTCTGTCAATAAGCAAGATAACCTCATCGTGTTTAGACTCCAATGAAGCGTCTTGATGAGTTCATTGCATAGACATGAATGTCAAGGTCTGATGATGGAACTGGAAGGTGGCCACAGGAAATCCGTCACTAAGCAAGATAACCTCATCGTGTTTAGGCTCTAATGAAGCGTCCTGGTGAGTACTTTGTCCCTAGATGAATGTCAAGGTCTGATGATGGAGCTGGAAGGTGGTTACAGGAACTCTGTCAATAAGCAAGATAACCTCATCGTGTTTAGACTCCAATGAAGCGTCTTGATGAGTTCATTGCATAGACATGAATGTCAAGGTCTGATGATGGAACTGGAAGGTGGCCACAGGAAATCCGTCACTAAGCAAGATAACCTCATCGTGTTTAGGCTCTAATGAAGCGTCCTGGTGAGTACTTTGTCCCTAGATGAATGTCAAGGTCTGATGATGGAGCTGGAAGGTGGTTACAGGAACTCTGTCAATAAGCAAGATAACCTCATCGTGTTTAGGCTCTAATGAAGCGTCTTGATGAGTTCTTTGCATAGACATGAATATCAAGGTCTGATGATGGAACTGAAAGGTGGCCACAGGAACTCCGTCATTACGCAAGATAACCACATCGTGTTTAGGCTCTTATGAAGCGTCCTGGTGAGTACTTTGTTCCTAGGTGAATGTCAAGGTCTGATGATGGAGCTGGAAGGTGGTTACAGGAACTCTGTCAATAAGCAAGATAACCTCATCGTGTTTAGACTCTAATGAAGCGTCTTGATGAGTTCATTGCATAGACATGAATGTCAAGGTCTGATGATGGAACTGGAAGGTGGCCACAGGAACTCCGTCAATAAGCAAGATAACCTCATCGTGTTTAGGCTCTAATGAAGCGTCTTGATGAGTTCTTTGCATATATATGAATGTCAAGGTCTGATGATGGAGCTGGAAGGTGGCTACAGGAACTCTGTCAATAAGCAAGATAACCTCTTCGTGTTTAGGCTCTAATGAAGCGTCCTGGTGAGTACTTTGTCCCTAGATGAATGTCAAGGTCTGATGATGGGGCTGGAAGGTGGTTACAGGAACTCCGTCAATAAGCAAGATAACCTCATCGTGTTTAGGCTCTAATGAAGCGTCTTGATGAGTTCTTTGCATATATATGAATGTCAAGGTCTGATGATGGAGCTGGAAGGTGGCTACAGGAACTCTGTCAATAAGCAAGATAACCTCATCGTTTTTAGGCTCTAATGAAGCGTCTTGATAAGTTCTTTGCATATACATTTATCTTGCTTATTGACAGAGTTCCTGTAACCACCTTCCAGCTCCATCATCAGACCTTGATATTCATGTCTTTGCAAAGAACTCATCAATACGCTTCATTAGAGCCTAAACACGATGATGTTATCTTGCTTAATGACGTAGTTCCTATTGCCACCTTCCAACTGCATCATCAGACCTTAATATTCATGTCTATGCAAAGAACTCATCAAGACGCTTCATTAGAGCCTAAACACGATGATGTTATCTTGCTTATTGACAGAGTTCCTGTAGCCACCATCCAGCTCCATCATTAGACCTTGACATTCATGTATATGCAAAGAACTCATCAAGACGCTTCATTAGAGCCTAAAAACGATGAGGTTATCTTGCTTATTGACGGAGTTCCTGTAACCACCTTCCAGCTCCATCATCAGACCTTGACATTCATCTAGGGACAAAGTACTCACCAGGACGCTTCATTAGAGCCTAAACACGATGAGGTTATCTTGCTTATTGACAGAGTTCCTGTAGCCACCTTCCAGCTCCATCATCAGACCTTGACATTCATGTATATGCAAAGAACTCATCAAGACGCTTCATTAGAGCCTAAACACGATGAGGTTATCTTGCTTATTGACAGAGTTCCTGTAGCCACCTTCCAGCTCCATCATCAGACCTTGACATTCATGTTTATGCAAAGAACTCGTCAAGTCGCTTCATTAGAGCCTAATCACGATGAGGTTATCTTGCTTATTGACAGAGTTCCTGTAACCACCTTCCAGCTCCATCATCAGACCTTGACATTCACCTAGGAACAAAGTACTCACCAGGACGCTTCATAAGAGCCTAAACACGATGAGGTTATCTTGCTTATTGACAGAGTTCCTGTAGCCACCTTCCAGCTCCATCATCAGACCTTGACATTCATGTACATATATGCAATGAACTCATCAAGACGCTTCATTAGAGCCTAAAAACGATGAGGTTATCTTGCTTATTGACAGAGTTCCTGTAGCCACCTTCCAGCTTCATCATCAAACCTTGACATTCATCTCTTCTCAAAGAACTCATCAAGACGCTTCATTAGAGCCTAAACACGATGAAGTTATCTTTCTTATTGACGGAGTTCCTGTAACCACCTTCCAGCTCCATCATCAGACCTTGACATTCATGTATATGCAAAGAACTCATCAAGACGCTTCATTAGAGCCTAAACACGATGATGTTATCTTGCTTAATGATGGAGTTCCTATTGCCACCTTCCAACTGCGTCATCAGACCTTAATATTCATGTCTATGCAAAGAACTCATCAAGACGCTTCATTAGAGCCTAAACACGATGAGGTTATCTTGCTTATTGACAGAGTTCCTGTAGCCACCTTCCAGCTCCATCATCAGACCTTGACATTCATGTTTATGCAAAGAACTCGTCAAGACGCTTCATTAGAGCCTAATCACGATGAGGTTATCTTGCTTATTGACAGAGTTCCTGTAGCCACCTTCCAGTTCCATCATCAGACCTTGACATTCATGTATATGCAAAGAACTCATCAAGACGCTTCATTAGAGCCTAAACACGATGATGTTATCTTGCTTATTGACAGAGTTCCTGTAGCCACCATCCAGCTCCATCATTAGACCTTGACATTCATGTATATGCAAAGAACTCATCAAGACGCTTCATTAGAGCCTAAAAACGATGAGGTTATCTTGCTTATTGACGGAGTTCCTGTAACCACCTTCCAGCTCCATCATCAGACCTTGACATTCATCTAGGGACAAAGTACTCACCAGGACGCTTCATTAGAGCCTAAACACGATGAGGTTATCTTGCTTATTGACAGAGTTCCTGTAGCCACCTTCCAGCTCCATCATCAGACCTTGACATTCATGTATATGCAAAGAACTCATCAAGACGCTTCATTAGAGCCTAAAAACGATGAGGTTATCTTGCTTATTGACAGAGTTCCTGTAGCCACCTTCCAGCTTCATCATCAAACCTTGACATTCATCTCTTCTCAAATAACTCATCAAGACGCTTCATTAGAGCCTAAACACGATGAAGTTATCTTGCTTATTGACGGAGTTCCTGTAACCACCTTCCAGCTCCATCATCAGACCTTGACATTCATGTAAATGCAAAGAACTCATCAAGACGCTTCATTAGAGCCTAAACACGATGATGTTATCTTGCTTAATGACGGAGTTCCTATTGCCACCTTCCAACTGCATCATCAGACCTTAATATTCATGTCTATGCAAAGAACTCATCAAGACGCTTTATTAGAGCCTAAACACGATGAGGTTATCTTGCTTATTGACAGAGTTCCTGTAGCCACCTTCCAGCTCCATCATCAGACCTTGACATTCATGTATATGCAAAGAACTCGTCAAGACGCTTCATTAGACCCTAATCACGATGAGGTTATCTTGCTTATTGACAGAGTTCCTGTAGCCACCTTCCAGCTCCATCATCAGACCTTGACATTCACCTCTTAAAGAACTCATCAAGACGCTTCATTAGAGCCTAAACACGATGAGGTTATCTTGCTTATTGACGGAGTTTCCGTAGTCACCTTCCAGCTTCATCATCAGATCTTGATTAAGATCAAGGATCCTATATTCAAGATCCAGGATGCAGAATCCAACATCCGGATCCAGGATTCACAGTACAGAACAATTTACAAACAGATTTCGAAAACTCGAATTTTATTTATTTGTATGGAAAACGGGCGTGATACTTGTCTTAACCTGACAATTGGTTTAAAGTTTTTAAATAGAACACCCTGTTTGAAATTCAACTGAGTCAACGGTTAATTTAAAAAAATACGTATTTCTCTATTTTTAGCGATGTCTGCTCATATTTGCTTTTATGATTTGTTGAAGAAATACTTTTAAAATGATATTCAATCAAATTTATGAAAAAAAAACATAATTTAATAAACTATTTCTCATTTTTTATTGTGATTTCATGCGAATCTCACTGTGTTTCGAACTACTGTGACGTCATACAAAATGGCGGATACGGCGCTACGCCGGCTGTGATTGGTCAATTGAGTTGCGATACAACAAACAAGCACTGAAATTTTTAAAAACTACCGATACAGCAAACAAGCACGGAATTTTCGTTAAGTGCCGTGTTGAGAAAAAAATTAAAATGAGATTTTTATTGCTTTAGAATTGAAAATTTTAAAAAGTTATTTTACCAGTATGATGGAAATTTAATTCTTTATATTACTGCATTAAAAAGTCATTTTCGTAAAAAATGACAGATAGGCCAAACAAGCACTGGGGCGACGTAGTATTAACACAAAGTAACAAAAAAAATTCTAAGGTAAATCACAAAACAAGAAAAAGTAAAAATAAAAATAGCTTATTTCAGCAATTTTATCAGATTTTGTCTAAATTTGTAAAGGTGAATTATGAAAGATGTCAATGCTGTCAGAATTAATTTCGTTGTAGGTTTTTATAATGCGGTTTAATGGAGAAAATTTACCAAGATTTGTATTTGAGTAAGCTGAATAGTTTAATGTTATTATAAATTTCTTTGGTAAGAACCCGTTTAGTAATAGTTTAAGTTAATGTTATTATGCTTTCGAATAACGTATTTAATAAATAAGTTTCTCGTTCTCTTCAAACTGAACTTTCTAGTATGTTCTCATCAGACATAACTTTCTATTGCCTACCTATATCAGCGGGGACGGAGCGACGGCAAAGAGTGCTGAGGGCGTAACGCGCCACGCCGTCCCTCATAACCCCGTGCTGAGTTCGGGCCTCAGCCTGGGTTCGGAAGCTGAGTGTGAGCGGTTGGAGGTTTTAGTGCGGTTCAATTCCCACATATAGGTATCGGGTGTATTCCTCCAATCCAAAAAAAAATCTTATATCAGCGATTTTGAGAACACGAATTTGAAAAGTATAATTATTACTTATGTCATTACTTAATAAGGATCCGGTTTTTTCTTTATCTGTACTTTTATTTGCACTTGAGTATTGATGAATATCCTACCAGAAAACCACTCAGCAGCAGCTCACAGCATTCCTTTGAAAAACGGTACCCAAAAAACTTAACCCAGTTCTAATTTTGTAAACGCACACTTTAAACACCACTTACACTATTACTACATTTGGTACAGGTGTTTCCCTCTTCTGAGGAGACCTGAGCCCAACAGTGGGCAGTAATGGGTGGGTACACTATTACTAAACGGGTTCTTACCACGATTATTTTTAATCACGGGAAGACTGAGGAACTAAGGGTAGGTCATTTAAGATCCGTGATCATGGCGCTTGAAACAGTGCTGAAATATCGGGACCGCTCAATTAAAAATAATCGTGGTAAGAACCCGTTCAGTAATAGTGTAAGTGATGTAGATAACCGCGAGTGTTTAAAGAAATTTACCCTTTAAACACGTCTAAAAACACGTTATTTTTAAAGAAAAATAAAGAGTATTTATTCTTAACATTGGATACAAGATACGAGCCTAAAAAAGTTTAATTACGGTCGTACTTGGCTTGAACAATACATTCGCATTCCATCCGTTCAGCTGTTTTTGTACTTTGTTTATGTAATTACTAATTGTAAAGGCATTACCATAGTCTATTCTAGATGATTCAATATCGGATATCCGTTCTTCGCCTATATTCTTTAATCTATTTATTGGAACGAAGTTCCTTATCGCGCGTTGTGAAAGGGGGCTAGACGGAAAAAATTCTAACGAAAAGTTGTCACGACACTTTTTTTATTTTAGACGATTATCGCTAGATGGCGCTGTGATCAAAATCTTTTAAAACACGTTCCTTATTTGTTTTAGATGATTATCGCTAGGTGGCGCTGTGATCAAAATCTTTTAAAACACGTTCCTTATCGCGCATAAAAAAAAATAGGAAAACAAATTATAACATATCTTTTAATCGAAAGGAACTTCGCTCCATCCGGGTGTCCCTTGACACCTCTTTTTTTTCATACTAGCTGGCACATGCAACTTCGTCTGCGTCACTTTCAATTAAATGTCAATTTTTTCTTGCCGTAATATCCATCCTTGAACTTCAAGGAGCATTTAAGAAAAAAGAAGGGTCAAATTGGTCCAGGCGTTACTGAGTTACGCGCTTAGCATCGCATTCATTTTACATATTATTTGTATTCAATTAATCTACTATGAAAAAAAAACATTTTAACTATGTTGTTGTTTATTGATTCTTAAGTTTAAAAAGTGCATTGTCGATCTGTTATTGCATCATTGGAATACTATATTACTCTTAATTTCATGCATTTTCAACGGGTTCTTACCACGATATTTAATTAATCAAGTTGTCTCGATATTTCAACGTTGTTGCAAACGTCATGATCACGAGAAGACTGGATTACTGCGGGTCGATTTATGAGCAAACAAATCTGTCTACCCTCTTTCTCGTTCGCTTTTGGGTAGTACCACTGGAACTCGAACTCGTGATCATGACCTTTGCAACAACGTTGAAATATCGAGACAACTCAATTAATTAAATATCGTGGTAAGAACCCGTTGAAAATGCATGAAAGTATTATAGAAAACCGCGAGTGTCTGAATAAGTTTACTCTTATTTTTTCTGTAATACTTTCCTAATAAATATTTATTTCTTTCCAGATATACTGGCAAATCAAAGTGTTATGTCTGGAGCCATGGGCGCTGATTCTCGCGAGAGCAATCGCCGGTATACCCTGCTCAGCTTGCTACATAGTTCTTCCTATTTACTTGAAGGAAATCAGCGATATTGACTTGAGGGGGGCGCTGGGATCTCTCCTCATATTAAATAGGTCTGTATATCTTTCTATACAATGAGGTGTTAAGGAATTTGAAGAGTCAACCACACAACTGGGGATTTCCCAACATTTTTTTTTATTGCTATGTAGGCAGACGAGCCAACAGTCCACCTGATAGTAAGTGGTTACCGTCGCTCATGAACCTCTGTAGTCAGGGGACACTGAGGGGTCGCTACCTACGATCTTAACTTCAATGACCCTCCTCAAGCCTCGTTTGAAGAAGGACAAGTCATAGCGCTCAGGGAATACCGACGAGGGGAGCTCATTCCATTGTCATAAGTGAAATGAAATACTTTATTTTCAACATTGATGAGACATCAGTATAGATTAGTATAGATGTAATTTAATATTACGATCTTTTTGCTCTGGTAATATCGAAGAGGGAAGTGCATAGATAGATGATGCGTGGCAAAAAAGAGTGCCTGAACCGTGGAAGGACGATGATTCCATATAGTAGGGATGAAGTCGAAGCTTGGTGCGATGATTTTGGGTATATATTTCAGGAATATAGGTTATTTATCAAGTTACATTGGTGCGGACCTACTTGGAGTCACCACGATGCTGTGGCTCGGGTTGTTAGTTCCTGCCGTTGTGTTCTTCATGCTGCTGTTTATGCCGGAGACGCCCGAGTTTCTTGTGAAGCAAGGGAAGGTTGATGTAAGTACCTACTTCTACACACCATCCACCGGCACCTACATTCTGTCTGATATCGAGCGTCATTATCAAAACAATACGCTGCTCTGCAAATGGACTCCGATGAGATTTTGAGGACATAATCAATTATTCAGTAATTTTGTCAAAATATGTGTAATTTTGGTATTTTTTAAATCAGAAATAAAGCATGTTTATGTCTATGTTTTTCATACTAGAATTGCATCTTCTTTAGATATCTAGATTTTTTTTTTTTTAGTTGGAGGAAATCACCGGATGTGGGAGTTGAACCGCACTAAAACCTCCAACCGCTCACACTCAGCGTCCGAACCCCGGCTGAGGCCAGAACCCAGCACGAGGTTATGAGGGACGGCGCGACGCGTTACGCCCACGGCATTCTTTCCCGTCGCGCCGCCCCCTAGATATCTAGATAATGGATTCGGGTATTTGCCCACCTCTCACTTCCACCATCGTAACTCTTTTGTAGCCAGGATAGCGGAGCCTGGATAGATGATAGATTATAAAATATTTTATTCTTCCTCGAAAATTCTTTTTTAATAAATAATGAATAATAAATAGGTGACACGCTGGTACTTCATTGTATACTATAAATCATATTTCAGGAAGCTAAATCAGTGCTAGCTTGGCTTCGAGGCGTCCCCGTAGTAGACAGCGCAGTGGTACAAGATATAGACAACATCGTCAGCGCTGAAAAACAAACTAAAATCGACGCTAAATCAGCCTGGGGTACTGTTTGTAAGTACTTACAATGATTTAAATTATCAGAATAGTAGGTTTGTTTGTTATCAATATTTCGGGACGGAAACTTTATATTAATACATGTCCCGATTAATTGCGATAAATTGTTGTAATAAAACCAATAGTTTAAATAACCACTCAACTGGCATCGGCAACCAAATTGGTTTGTTTACTTTTGCCAAGTCTGTGGCAGGAGCCAAAATTGAGCACAGTTCTAAAACTTGTTTTGTTAACATTTTTTAATCGTCTCATATTTTACGGAGATGATATCTTTTCGCTGAAAATGCAATACAGCGTCGTTTAGTAATAAAGATTTACAAAAATATAAGGTTTAATTAAAAATCTAAATAAAAAATTATTGGAATAAAATGTTTTTAAAAGGAGGCTCAAACACGGTATTGATTCCGAACGAAGTCCCCAGTTTCGCCATCTAGCGAATAGTGACGTTTCCAGTTGAGTGGATATGTGACAGAATGTCATCCTTTTTATTCATTCTTCTACAATCAAGGAGGTTCTTACATATAATGAAAAATGCAACCTTCGTGGTTGCTACAAATACAACACTTTAAGTAATCCTATAGTTATGTTCATATACCTGGTTTATAGACTGAATACGAAAATTTACTAACTCGATTGTAAAAAAAATTGTTGCCTGTAAAGTCGGTATACGGGCGAAATTTTTACGTGACAACGACTCGGGCATGGTTAGCCCGCCTAAGAGCGAGAGAGACAGACATAAAAAGTGAAAGGCACGCGTGCCTCTCATTGTGAGCGCAGAACGTGAGCGGAGCGTAACGCAGTTTCTTGAAGTGTCACCTGGCAAACCAATTTATAAGACGTTATCACGTCAAAAAGAAAAAAAGTCGCGTTTTCGTTTCAAAAACAATTGTATGATCCTTAGAAAATACTATTGTAGCCAAACTGACCCTCCAGTCATAAACTTTAGAAACCTCTCGTCTAGAAGATTCACTCCAACTGATGAACAATTACAATAATCAAATATCCAATAATTTAAAACTAAAAGATTTCCCTGTTTTCAACGGCCAAATTATAACATTTCAGTACAAGACAAGCCCACATTCAAAGCGTTCATCATAACACTGGTTATAAAAATCACTCAACAATTCGACGGCTACCTCATTGTCCTGATCTACGCTGGGTTCGTCTTCAAGAAGGCTTCGGAAGCTGTCACCATACCACTGACTCCTAACAAGCAGGTCATGATGATTGGCGTGCTGCAACTACTGGGATCGACACTGGCTACTTGTATTGTGGAGAAGACTGGTAGAAAGGTACATAGTCTTTATACTTACAATTGTATAATTAAACTAGTTAAAGGATTGTCTCGAGAAAGTATTTGTTGATCTTAGGACAAAATTGTCTACATAACAACTATTTAGTCCTTTAAAATATAGAGTTGTGACCCGTTCAATTATGCCAGCGAAAAGAATGCGTATATGCTCTCTCTTTATAATATTAGTATAGATAGACCATTATACTATAAAAATGTATGTAGACAAACATGTACCAAGAGTATAGACAACCAAGTCCTCATGGCTATACACACTGCTCGAAGACTTTCGTCTTGAGACACTGCGGTATTGTGGACGAGAAAACTTTCCGAAGCTTCCCAAACACTGTCCATTACATTACGTTCTGCTTATTATATTTTGTTATTATTTGTATTTATTTTACTTTTTAACAATACTTTGTAGCTGAATAGCAATGCTTGCGTGCACGTTACTTGGTAAAGACGGATGACCAGCGTCGTAGTACCGTTTTCTTGATGCTGACGACATTGCTGAGTCGGTAGCCTTTTCATATCAATGTCATTTAGATATATAGTTTAGTGTGTTTTGTAAGTGCTCGGAACAAAGGTTTATTCTATTCTATATTTATTCTTTAATTACAGCTCCTTCTAGTATCAACATCGTTTACGGTGGGTGTGGGTATGGTAGCGCTGTCTGCTTGGTTCTATCTGACGTCATGGGGTATGTGGCTGCCGGGCTGGGTCCCGGTGCTGGCCATGTGTGTGTGCATATTCGCAGACGCGGCAGGATTCCAGCCGATCTCTTATATTATTATTACGGACTTGTTTAATTTCCAGGTATGATAACTTTTGTTATGTTTCCATAATTAATCATTTTAATTCTAAAACTGTTGATGTATTTTTTTTTTATTGTCATGTAGCCGACGAGCCACCCGATCGTAAGTAGTTACCGTCGCTCATGGTCGTCTATGTCAAAATGGGTTGTTGCCTACAACGTAACTTTAAGGACCCTCCTTAAACCTCGTTTGAAAAAGGACTCTACCGCTCTTCTGCTGAAACCAAAGAGGGTAGCTCATTCCATAGCCGGTGATGCGTGGCAAAAAAGAGTTCCTAATAATATAAATATTAACTCGATTCCGTAGATATCCAAAAACAATTCATTGAGACAATCAATAACCACCTGATTTAAAATCACATTTTGAACTTAAACTTATACAAAAAATACTTTCATGCATTACAATGGGTTACTACCACGATATTTAATTAATTGAGTGGTCTGGACATTTCAACGTTGTTGCAAAGCAAACGTCATGATCAGGAGAAGACTGGACACTGCGGGTAGATTTGATTAATAAGTTTGTAAATAAAACCCAAACCTTTCCTTTTCAGCTACGTGGCACAGTATCATCGTTCACAAACATATGTGCTAAATTGAGCAACTTCATACAAATGAAATGGTTCGCCGATCTTTGCAACCTCGTCGGCATACACTGGACTCTTCTCTTCTTCGGTATTGTCTCATTCAGCGCTTGTATTTATACTGTCATTTATTTCCCTGAAACTAGACAGAAAACTGTGCCTGAGATATATGCTAAATTGTCAGGTAAAAAAGAGAGAACAGAGGAAAATAGAACTGAGAATATACCGTAGTTTAGAAGATAAATTAACACTGTGATTAATTATTTAAAGTTTGTATAGTAAGTACTATAGGTTTAGTTTTGACATCGATAAAAAAAAATTCTGACTATTGAATGCCTTGTTTGTTACAGGGTGAATGTATATAACTTCTTAATAAAATGAAATTATAAGTTAATGATAAATCCAAACGATTTTACAAAAGTTAACAACATGATTGTCTATACAGATCATAGAATTATTACATCTGGAATCAACATCATGAGCAACAGAATGAAGCCAATTTAAAGTACACCGATCGTGCGTAACTACACGATATTCTGGCGTTAGTGTACTGATGACACTCAATTCGTTTAACACATTAATAAAATATTACATACACATAAGTGCTTTAAAATTTCACTTTGTTATTCATGATGTTGATTCAAAACATCGTGTTTTTACGCGCGATCGGTGCACTTTAAATTGGCTTCATTCTGTTGTTCATGATGTTGATTCCAGATATAATAAATCTATGATACAGATTAAGAAATATACAGAAACAGTTAACGTACATGATTGTCTATAAAATGGTAGACAACTATGTCCAGACATATAGACAACATTTTCAATTGACTTAAATATTATTATACAATTACTTATTTCCGTCTATTGGAAAATTTCGTGATAAAATAAAGATAAATGTGACATAATATGATGAATAATTATAATTAGGTATTTTTAGGTTATGATTATGACGTTTCTTTAACGGAGTGTGATTGGATGTATTAATGAAATTTTTAATTTAAATCAAGTCATAACATTAAGTTTACGTTATGTTATTTTAAGTGATCTACTTAAACAACGATTAATACCAAAACAATTTAAAATTGTAGTTGATTTAAGTATTTGTTTTTCAAAATACGTTCTGATCTCAAGTTAATAAAACTTGTTACCTATTAATATAACTAAACTATTAATGCTAAATAATCTATTTAGTTACTTTACGTTTTTGTCAAAATAACATAAAAAATGCAAGAAGTTTAATTCAAATAAGTCTAAGATCGTAAACATTTAAACTCTTCTCAAAAATCTTCTTGCAATACTGTCTACATAACTGTAGACAGCATTTTCAATTAAAACAATTTAATAATATAATAAAACTTGAGAGGTGTCATGGGACACCCGAATAGAACGAAGTTCCTTTCGATTGAAAGATATCTTATAAAAATATTTCCTTTCGTAACGCGCGATAAGGAACATGTTTCAAAAGATTTTGATCACAGCGCCATCTAGCGATAATCATCTAAAACAAAAAAGTGTCGTGACAACTTTTCGTAAGAATTTTTTCCGTCTAGCCCCCTTTCGATAACGCGCGATAAGGAACTTCGTTCCAATATTCAAAAGATACAGATTAATCTTAATGTCTATTTTTGATTTAAGATTATTATAATTAATCTCGATGTACCTAAGTATTAATGTATTGTTCATCATTGTGTTTAAACCCTCGACAAAATAGGACAGTTAGTTATTGAAGGTAATGGAACATTTGGATTTAATCAAACATTTCAAACTGTGTAGTTTATGACAATATGTTTGTTAGCAAAGATTATTCGTAATTAACTGTTCTTTTATTGGCATCATAAAAATACAGGGTGTTGATTTTTGCTGATTTTAGTTGTTCGATTTTCAAACAAACCAAACAGTTTACGAAAAATCTGTGAATGTTTCGTTTCAACAAAACATCCTATCTCTAATATTTAAGGTCCTTCCTTGGTTCATGTCGCATAGTTTTGGGACACCCTGTATACACGCCACTGGTTCTAAGTTATATTTCAACAGGTCATCCACAGCTGGAATAAAGTTATAGAACCACCCTGTATGTTTGTCATTTCTGTGTACGTGTGTTGATATGTGTGTGTGTTTTATGCTGCGTTTCCACATAGGCTCGCCAACGTCCAACACACGTATAAAACAAAAAACTTGAGAGGTGTCAAGTGATGCCCGGATGGAACGAAGTTCCTTTCGATTAATTAGTGAGGGAATTGTAATAAAATTTCATTAGTTCTTCTATAAGAGAGAGAGAGACAGACGTTTTAAACTAACTAATTATTATAACTTAAATAAAATATTTTTAACATAGCGCCATCTAGCAATAATCATCTAAAACAAAAAAGTGTCCTGACAACTTTTTCATAAGAATTTCCGTCTAGCCCCCTTTCGATAACGCGCGATAAGGAACTTCGTTTCAAAAATGACGGTGACGTCCGACCAATATGACAGTTGGAAGTTGGCGAGACAATGTGAAAAGACAACACTAGGTTATGTTTCTGTCAGTGGCATCGTAACTTCCAAACGCGTGGACCGATTTTAATTAATTAAGTTTTTAGTGTCTGAAAGGCAAATTAGTTATCTTAGCTATGTCGAGGGCTGTTTTTTAGCTGTATTGAAAAGATAAGGGCACTTTGCCCTTTGAGATGTTTATCTCAAATTGAGAATTGTGTATTAATTTTGTGTGAATCTTATTCTAGCTTTAAAAATATGTTCAAACTATGTAATCGGTCTTGTTAAATACCTGCCTAGCTTTAAGATTTTAAATTTACTAACAACTACTGGGTATTTAGACGTAGTAATAATATTTAAAATGTGATAATGTTAGACATAATAACATAAAATTACTGTGAAACTAAAATATCTGGGAACAGCAGAGTGAAGCTAATTGAAAGTATGCCAATCGTAAATGACATCACTTACACTATTACTAAACGGGTTCTTACCACGATTATTTTTAATTGAGAGGTCCCGATATTTCAGCACTGTTTCAAGCGCCATGATTACGGAAAGACTGAGGAACTGCTGGTAGGTCTTTTAAGAGCAGACATTTCTGTCTACCCTCTTTCTCGTTCGTTTGCCGGTACCACTGGAACTCGAACTCACATTTCGACATACCATACTGATAGTATCGGCCGTGATCATGGCGCTTGAAACAGTGCTGAAACATCGGGACCTCTCAATTAAAAATAATCGTGGTAAGAACCTGTTTAGTAATAGTGTAAGTGATGTAGGTAATCGTAAATGACATATTGACATTTTAGGATGCTCAATAAATTAAATGTCCATTCAGCCCCGCTACTCAGCAGCTAGGTCTGCAGTTTCGATTTGAGGTATATCAGGAGAACTATGGACCAAATTTTCAGCTTGCCACAAATACCTTCCCAAAAACTGGCACTAGCTCTAGGGCCAATTGTATAAAAACTTATCTGTGGCTGTCAAATGTCATCTATAAATTACACTATTAACCACTCAACTGGGAACGTCACTATTCGCTAGATCGCAAAACTGGGGACTTCGTTCGGAATCAATACCGTGTTTGAGCTCCTTTTTAAAAACATTTTTTTCCAATAATTTTGATTTTGATTTTTAATTAAACCTTTATATTTTGTAAATCATTATTACTAAACAACGCTGTATTGCATTTTCAGCGAAAATATATCATCTCCTTAAAATATGAGACGATTAAAAAATGTAAACAAAACAAGTTTTAGAACTGTGCTCAATTTTGGCTCCTGCCACAGATTTGGCAAAAGTAAACAAACCAATTTAGTTGCCGTTCCCAGTTGAGTGGTTAAATGTAAATTTTGGTCAGTTCCCAGTTGAGAAGATATCACACACATAGGTTGTTTGAAACATCTCTTGTCCGTGATGTTGTTACCCGATGTTTTAGTTCCATGAGAATAGCATAGCGTAAAATGAAGTGTAAATTAAACTTTCGAAATATCTCATTTGTTTCATTTATAACGCCAGATTCAACGATTTCCATGTCAGCTACCTGCTCCAATGATGTTGAATGAACTCTAACAGTTAAGTAGACCGGGTGCTGAACTCTGGGCTCGGTTAATCAGCCAAAAGAAAGGGGCATAGACCGGTCTTGAGTATTTCATGTCTGTCGAAGTTTCAGTGAATTTACATATACAGGGTGATTTTACTGAGGGTACATATTGAAGGTCATGGTAGCTGATGGTTATATATGACCAGTAAAAATATTATTACCAAAGAATATGGCTTAATGCCTTAGTAATCGCAACTTAAAAATATCTAAAATTCTTGCAAAATTATGGTTTTTCGACAGCTGATGGGTGTGGCGGAGGTGTGGGGTGCGCAAGATCACTAGAGGTCATTAGTCAACACTCTTTACGCCGTAATTGTTTATGTTTGAGGTAGTTTTGTCGAAATTAGATTTAAAAAAAAAAAATTGTAATATTCCATATTAGAACAGAGTACTCATCACCCTCCTGCAATATGTACCCTGTCTAACAAATCACCCTGTATATCGCTGTGCCTACTTGATATAAGAGTTCAGTACGTTTACATTGACGTTTCAAAGTCCTAGCATTACAGAGGTTCATGAGCGACGATCATGAGGCTTATCTTCTCAATAGATCTTTCTTATATTCGTATGTATTTGTGGGTAAATACTCTGTATTATTGTAGTATTTATGTAATTATGCATAGGTTTATTATGTAGTATAGTATTTTATGTATGGAAATTTTATTTATTGTATTATATATTATATAAATTTTTATAGTAAATTTAATAGAGCACCTACCATAGTTTTCTCTACACCACCTTTAGTTGACTGGTAGAGAATGCCTTAGGCATTAAGTCCGCCATTGTACCATTTATCCATTTATGTGCATAAAGTTTAATAAATCATAATAATATTATAAAGGCGAAAGTTTGTATGTATGGATGTATGGATGTATGTTTGTTACTCTTTCACGTAAAAACTACTGAATGGATTTGAATGAAACTTTACCACAATATAGCTTATACATCAAAATAACATATAGGCTACAATTTTTGAACCCCTTTGTAACGCAGACGAAGTTGCGTGGGTCACCTAGTAAATAAATAAATAAATAACCACTTACCATGAGGTTATCCAGAAACCAGCTTATCTGACTTGTAATTTTACCTGCCTATTTTTTCAATAGGCAAAGTGCATGCGCCTTCACAGAAACTGAAGGATTTTTTATGAGAAAACTAAATTGCTATTAAAATGTTATAAGGATATATTTATTGAGTTAATCACTCAACTGGGATCGGCAACCAAATTGGTTTGTTTACTTTTGCCAAGTCTGTGGCAGGAGCCAAAATTGAGCATAGTTCTAAAACTTGTTTTGTTTACATTTTTTAATCGTCTCATATTTTACAGAGAAACTATATTCTCGCTGAAAATGCAATACAGCGTCATTTAATAATAAAGATTTACAAAAATATAAGGTTTAATTAAAAATCGAAATTAAAATTTATTAGAAAAAATGTTTTTAAAAAGAGGCTCAAACACGGTAGTGAAGTCCCCAGTTTCGCTATCTAGCGAATAGTGACGTTCCCAGTTGAGTGGTTATTTTTGGTTTGGGATGGAACCGATATCGAAAACTCTTTTACTAAAAGGAAGCTAAATAATCGTGGTGGCCGAGTGGTCGAAGCGCGTCCTTCCGTACAGGAGGTCGTGGGTTCAAATCCGGCCGCCTTGCACCTCTAAATCTAAGTGTGAAAAAGATTTATGTGCAATTTTTCACAACACCACTGGCTAAAAACGGTGAAGGAAAACATCGTCAGGAAACCTGCATGTCGGAAAAGGGTTCTAAAAATCCTTTGCATACATGTAAAGTCCCCAATCCGCACTGGGCAAGCGTGGTGAACATGCCTAATCCCTCTTCCGAGGAGACCTGAGCCCAACAGTGGGCAGTAATGGGTTGGTACTGTACAGTACAGTAAAGGAAGCTACGTTATTTTTGAGTATCATAGGCTTTATTTATGTAACCGTAGAAAAAAATAATGAGTTTACGTAATTAAAAAAGTGTTCAAAATCAATAAGATTATTTAATGAGATCTCCTTTATTTGACACACATACAAACGAATATTTGTACAAAAAACAGAACCCACGCCAAATAAAATATGTAAGTAAAAATGTGTACTTATTACGTCATTCTTGTAATTAAAATTCGGTCACACTGAGAATATTTAAATTTTAATATTTTTGTTTGACCAAAGTCAATATCGTATAATTTTATTGAGTACACCCGGGCAATGTTAATTTTTATGTATTTAATTTCGTCAGTGTTCCCCGTCATAAGAATGAAGAGATCAGAGATCCTCATCTTTGACCGACTTCCAAAAAGGAGGAAGTACTCAATTCATCTGTATTTTTAAAGTTTTTTTCTCCATAGCTTTAGTTTAAGTGGACTGATTTGAATGATTCTGGTGTCAGATAAAAGGTGATTAAGATCCCCTTTAATTTTTTTAAGTACTTTTTGATCTGTATTTTAAAATGTGTATTTGGAACAGACAAAATTTTCATGATTTCCTGTGCGTTTTTTGTGTATTTATTTTCTATATGAACCGATTTTTACGATTACAGACACAAATGTAATGTCTACACTGTAGTCTGTACTGTAATTGCAACCACGACCACTCCACCAAGAGTCCAAGACTGAACGACTATTAAGAAGAAGAATATTGAAGTTTTTCTCAGCGATTCATTTCTAAAACTGCAGCTAAACCAAGCCCAGTAGTAGGACACTGATTAACATACAGGTAGGTAGAAATAAGTACTATCAGTATTATCAAACAAGAAATGAATTATGGTGCACTAATCTACTATTATCTGTTACTTTATAAAATTCTGATAATTCATTAAATCTTTAATCTTTAATAATCAATATCTTATCTTGTGTAACTACGCGCTTTAAGGATAATCAAAAAAAATACTTGAGACAGTCAAGGGACACCCGGATGGAACGAAGTTCCTTTCGATTAATCGAATTGTAATAAAATTTTATTTTTTTATTTAATAACTTAAATAAAATATTTTGATCACAGCGCCGTCTAGCATTAATCATATAAAACAAAAAATGTGTCGTGCTAACTTTTTCATAAGAATTTCCGTCTAGCCCCCTTTCGATAACGCGCGATAAGGAACTTCATTCCAATAATATATTTAGTGTTTGTAATAAGATGTGCAAAAGATCGCAACAATCTATTCCATGAAGAATGTTTTGAAGAACTCTTTGAGATGGCTGCGGTCACTCAAGGTCCGTTTCAAAAGATCTTTTTGTCCAGTATTATTCAGATTTGGAATGAACTCGCGACCTCCTAGAATATGACATGTCGCTCTTTAAACGAGGTTTGAGAAAAGTCCTGTATAAGTAGGTGGAAGATAAAAGCCCACATTGCCCTAGCCTAACGTCCTAACCATCAGGTGGGAGGTAAATATCTATGCTGTAATAAAAAATCAATTTTAGTATGAAACTTCCACCAGTTGCGTTGCGTTGCGGTCCGTCTTAGTGCTTTAGTTCATACAAAATGGATACGGAATCAGCCTGCCCTAGCATTGAACATGCAACCCACATAAATATCCGAGCTCCTAAAGTTTACAATGACGCATTTTATAAAGCGTATCGCCGTAGTAGTTCGAAAGCAAGACTATGTTCATTCAGTTCAGTCCCGTCAGCTCACTCAACTCAAATTCAGTCGGCGTTTGGAGTTCATCGAGAGCGTCCGTGTCTGTGTTAAATATAAAATAATTTCAAGTGAATGAAACTTACTGTGAATGTGTATATCAGTGATTTGTTATTCGAAAGTTAATCTATCTGTTGCAGAATATAATAAGTAAGTTCTATTTATATTTGAGTTTCTATTTCCAGTTTTGAAAGTTGAATGTGTAGTGTGATAGCAAAGTTTTGAAATCGCCAACATTTAGCCCGTTGGGTGTCTGACTACCTGCATTTTGATCGGAATATTTTAGTTTATGATTTTTTTAGTTATTGATTTTAATTCAATTAGTAATTGACAATAATTTGTATATTGTATTGGCTTGGAGGTATTCGTGACTTCAAGTCATTTGCATTGATAGGGTAAACTGAATAAATAATTTTCGTATTGTATTAATTCGACATTTGTATTTTGGGCTACCTTGAAGCTCAAATGACAATATGTGGTCATAAGTTGACCATATTGTCATCAATAATATGAACAGTTAACATTAAGCAGTATCCAATAAATTGACAATATTTTTGCGAAGGCATCCATTAATCGAGACTTCCATACTCTGTGACATATTGTCGAAATTAGCTATATTCTTTTAAATAAACTAGACAGTCAATTTAAACAACACATGTTGGGATAAAAACCTGCTATGAAATCATTGCATAACCCAACTATTTTCCCAACAAACACCACATTTTGAGATACTTCAATATCATTCAACGTTGAATACGTAACGGGAAAACCAAAGCTGACTTTACAAACATGTATTACATATTCTTGATAAGAAATACCTAGAATATTATCTTGTAACTTATTTACTTTTATATTTTACCCGCACAATTTTATTCTGCGTCACAAAGAGAGGAATGTTGTACCAATTTTTATTTAATTTAGAACTAGGTACATGTAAGGACACATTGTCAACGTTGCTAAAAGTTGTATGACGATATTATTGGTATAGAGACTCAGTTGTTTGCCGTTCCCCATTTGAGTTGGTCATGTATTCGATTTAAGTAGTTAAAAGAGTGCAGTGAACAGAGGACTTATTATTTATATTTATTTTGCTCATAAACGGAGTCTACCCAGATCTACATAAATATACCATCACTAATATCCGCTATTAACTAGGTTATTAACAGTAAATATACAACCTATGATACTAATAACGTAGCTTCCTATTAGTAAAAGAGTTTTCGAAATCGGTTCAGTACATCCAAAGATTACCCTCTTACGATTTCACAAACATCTCAGTTTTACCTTTCTATAATAATTATTATAGAAATTGTTAAATCAAATTAAACAACTCAATGTTGCTTGGCGAAATTATCGCGCGCTAAAAACAAACATTACATTTCGGAGCAACGAACTATAATTAAGGTACATAGCATGTAGTAATTGTAAATATAGAGCTCATTATTATTTAACCGACTACCCATAAGGAGGAGTTTATCAAGTCTGTATATTTATGTCGCCGTATAACTTAAGTTTCGGGGATTGATTTGGATAGCTTTGCTATCAGATGCTGATGACATTTGATGGTCGTAATGAAGTCTCTCTGATAGGTATCTTTTTAACGGACAACATCGCTCGATTTGCTGTGCGTGTTTGCTTAATATATTATCGCCGCCCCCACCGAATAGTATCGTAATCGACTATTACTATAGAAGTGTCTTTATTGGGAATTATTGAACTGGACGGTCGGATACACCTTGTGAATTTTTTTCATAATATTCGTACGAGTACTTTTCGAGATAATGATTTTGTAATGACCATACCTGTACTGTTCGCTTAAAAATAAAAACACAGTTTTATGACGAATATCATCATATTAGGCAATTACTAACTTTAATTATCACACCTTCTACAGGAAACTGTTATTACAATCTTATTCGGGTACGAAAAAAATAATAAATTCCGGTACTAGACTTTTACGACTATTGTTTATCATGGAATAATAACGTAAATAGATTGTACAATGATCTGGTCAATTTGTTTATTCACCGAATATTATGGTAAAATTTCATTACCGAGTTTCTAAAAAACAGTGAATAATATCGCAGTTAACTATTACTGTATAGATCACTGTCAACAATTCTACCCGAATAAAATCGTATCATTGCTTTACTAATGAAGATTCTATTTCAAATTTGGTAATATAAACTTTCGCTTATAACTGCAATCTTGTACAAAAATATATTTTTTTAATTACACTGCTGTATTGAAGAAAAAATCAGCCATTTTTTGGTATATAAATTATTATTATATGTAAACCTGGTAAGAAGTTATAAGCCAAAAATCGTTTTTTATTTTTCCTGTAAAATTTTGATTTTTCGATTACGGTATTATTCGGTGGGGGCGGCGTTATTATTATTAATAACTAGCTGCTGCCCGCGACGTCGTCTGCGTGAACCCTATGACCCGTTTTTTTTCATTTTTCCCGGCAACTATTCGATTTTTTCTCGCCGTAAAAACCATCCTTGAACTTCAACGAACATTTTAAAAAAAGATTTGGCCAAATTGGTCCAGACGTTGAGTTATGCGCTTACCAACACATTTTGCGATTAATTTTTATATTATAGATCTTCAGGATGAACCGTTTTCGATGTTATTCCGATTTTTGTTCGAAAGCAGACACTTGGATATAATCTCATTTAAATTTTAATAAAATCAGACTAATATATTATTACGCTATTTTTGAAACTGAAGTTTACAGTTGAAATTAATCTTAATAAGATCATGCTGAATTTGTGGATTCGTTTCTATTTTTGCCAATAACTGCTATTAAATGTCAAGCGTAGAGTTTGGTTCGAAAATTGTAGAATTCCCTCAATCTACATTTATGAACATTTTAATACAACTATAATGAAACTAATGACAAAACAACGTAGAAAGTAAAGTTAAGTTGTTATCGAGTGTATGGGTTTTCTCAGACTCATGTCATCAAATTCAGTTGATTACCTACTTTTTACAATATACATATTTATTAGTCTACAGTTCTCAATAAAACAAAGAACTCGAGATTATTACCTTAATTTAATTAAACAGTCCTTGAATACTTCGATAAACGAAATATTTTGTCATGTACGTGCTAAAAACTATCAGTTAAAACTAAATTTATTCGGTTATCAAATGGGTAAAGGTCTTAAGAAACGACAAGATTCGTATTTCGACTGATTAGGAAAATATTGACCTAATTTTAAAGGAGATTTTAAAGGAGAATTTGAATGTATTCGAGTCAACTTTATTTATACAAGCTTTATATTAACTTGCACTGGATGTGGTGGCCGGCTAGTTGTCGTCGTGGTGGCCGAGTGGTCGAAGCGCTTCCTTCCGAACGGGAGGTCGCGGGTTCAAAATCGCTCGGCTTGTACCTCTAAATCTAAATTTAAAAAAGATTTATGTGCAATTTTTCACAACACCACTGGCTAATAACGGTGAAGGAAAACATCGTGAGGAAACCTGCATGTCGGAAAAGGATTCTAAAAATCCTTTGAAGATATGTGAAGTCCCCAATCCGCACTGGGCAAGCGTGGTGGACTATGCCTAATCCCTCTTCTGAGGAGACCTGAGCCCAACAGTGGGCAGTAATGGGTTGGTACAGTACAGAACAGCACTGGATGTAACTATGTAAGACAAAAATTATGCTGTGAATAAAATAAATTATTTTAAAGTAACTTTTTCAATACAAGCTTTTAAGATCCTAGATATCATGTAGCAGTAGAATGCAAGCTAATATGTATAAGTAAAACGAGCCTAAATACAACCACCTTCCGAATCCATTATCAACGCCATTTTGTCATATTATTGCATTGTCACGCGATATACATATACCTGCAAAATGTCAGCTCAATCGGAAACCGGGAAGTTTGTCAAATTTAGCTTGTAAGAGTCCACTTGAACTTACTTATTTATTTATTTAATTATATATAAAGGGCACCAACATGTTATACACCCGAACATGCAATACAGGTATATTAAGAGACTACTAGTATAAACTTAATGCTAACACAATTATAGGTGCCGACTGCATGCCTATTTTAAATTAGCGGTCAAAGACCAGACAATAAAAAAATCCAATAATAAATTTACATAGTTACATCCAGTACAAGTCAATATAAAGCTTGTAAAAATCCAAGTCAATCTGTCTGCAGAGTTAGACTATTTTTTCTTTATCCCGAAATATAAAGCGCGTCATACACACACGTTACACGCACGCACATGGGCCGCAAACGTGTCTTGCGGAATGGCGTGAAAAAATACGGGTAGTGTTGCCAGATGTTTACTCTGCGTGTCAGATTACAAGGATTTTAAAAAGGGTGTGTAGTCTTTTAAAATTTAAAAACGAATCAAAACATACTAGTTAAATCTTTATCAAAGTTATTAGATTAAAAATATCTGTACAATAAACAAATTTGATGTAATATGTAATTACCTACTCAATCGATTTATCTACTTAATATTTTGCGCTTAACACGCATTACTAATAAGGAAATATTTGTTCATAAAAATGATTTGATCTGGATCTGATTAACTAGAACTTACTAGAAGCTTATTTTATCTAAAAAAAATTATGTAATTTTTATGTTAATTTTAATTGGTGAAAACTATGCTGGTTAAGTACTGTACTATGTGTGAAATTTATTATTAATTGTGTATTGTTTGTTTCCTAAATAAATAAATAAAATAAATAAAGTTATCAAGAAATCTAAATCCATGAATGATGATCATTTTTCATTTATTCAAGTTACGGATTTATATAAAAAACAGAAAAATACAGAAAATAATTATGTTTTTTTGCTATAAGATAAACTATTTGTACAGCTGTAAAATAGTAATAATAGTGACTAACCTCTATGTTACACAGGTGTGTGAAGTGATAGAGTGCAGATTTATGCTAATAATTGTTTTTTTATTTGTTTGTTTTGATGACTGGCTGCTTAAGTGGCCAAATAGGTTTTATCATTAGTTTCATATCATTTCTAATCGACATCAAAAAAATAGGTTTCTCGACGTTGTACAGTGTACATGTATACTACTTTCATGCATTTTCAACGGGTTCTTACCACGATATTTAATTAATTGCGTTGTCTCGATATTACTCGATAATTAAATATCGTGGTAAGAACCCGTTGAAAATACATGAAAGTATTATAGAAAACCGCGAGTGTCTGAATAAGTTTACATGTATACTTTTTATATTTGTTCACGGATAACTCTGTCATTAACGAACCAAGTTTGATATTAAAATAATCTAAAGAAACGAAAACTGCTGCAATTTTTAAATACATAGTCGTCTGGCAACCCGTTTCATGGAAGGACAGGTGGAGACTACGATAAAAATAAACTTCGGCACGGGACAAAGAACTCTATTGAATTAAACGTGACTTTTTTCTATGACGCAATCTTCGCCCTCTAAATAGGATAAAGGCGAGGCTTTACCATTGTAATTAATTTTGACAAGTAGCTTAAAAAAAACTTCACCTCTTAGGATAGAAAATTTAAAACATTTTACTTTGTTAACTTATTGGACTTTGAACTTATTCAGACACTCGCGGTTTTCTATAATACTTTCATGCATGTAGATACAGTGAGTGTGGTGTGTCGTGATGTGAGTTCGAGTTCCAGTGGTACTACCCAAAAGCGAACGAGAAAGAGGGTAGACAAATTTGTTTGCTCTTAAATCGACCCGCAGTATCCAGTCTTCTCGTGATCATGACGTTTGCAACAACGTTGAAATATCGAGACAACTCAATTAATTAAATATCGTGGTAAGAACCCGTTGAAAATACATGAAAGTATTATTTGAGTTTGATTGAACATAGTTGCTTTTGTACAAGCTTCATATTAACTTGCACTGGATGTAACTATGTAAGTTTGGACGGAATCTTACGAGTTGAATTTCACCGACTTTCCGGTTTCCGATTGAGATGACATTTTTTATGATTTGCATGCAGATGTATATCGCGTGACAATGCAATAATATGACAAAATGGCGCTGATAATGGATTTGAAAGGTACTAAATAAGATAGATCGTGTTTGGGATCGATTTTCTTGTCTTTTTAGCACTTTGCTGTGACTTGAAATCTTAAAATAGTAGTTAAAAGCTTTTAACAATTTTAATTTAAGTTTATTTAATTATTGAAATAATAATTGAGTTTAATAATTGAGTGAAATAAAAGTTAAAAAAGTAATTTAAGAAATTTATTAAAAAATACCTATTATGATTTAGAAAAATGGAATTATTCCACGCACTGATCGGACCTACAAAGGTTTTATAAATTACATTTAATCAATGTTCCCGAGAATGTGTGACGTTTATCACGTTTTTTTTTTCGAAGAAATAGATAAGTCACGCAGGGGTACTACATAAAACATTCCTTATAAACTGTGCATGATTAAAATAATAATCAAAACGTTATATAGGTATTCGTGGAAATGTACCTTATTGACTAAGTAGTACTAGTAAGTACCTACTAGGGATGTTTTTTCTTTTTTCCGCCGGAGTTGATCCGGACTAAAACCTCCAACCGCTCACACTCAGCGTCCGAACCCCGGCTGAGGCCAGAACCCAACACGGGGTTTTTTGAGGGACGGCGCGACGCGTTACGCACTTGGCACTCTCCCGTCGCGCCGTCTCCGGACGCCGAACCGGTTGCCGCCGGCGAATACGACCACCAGCTCTCTCGGTCGGCAGGCTTTCCGAAGCCCGCCAAGATGGGATGCTCTAACGCTAAGGGCGTGCTGACCGAGACACCTACTAGGGATGTAATGAATATTTGCCTTCGCAAAAATCATGCGAATGTTTTGACAAAAGTCAGGAGGACATTTTGTGGATATACATAGCTAAGGGGATCTGACATAGCTAAGATATAGGTCTATATCTGCCCTTTAAAATGAGCCGAAACTCGATGGGTCTACGATCTTCCATTGTCAAGATTATTTAAGGGGGGGGATGGTGGGGGGTAGTTTAGTACCTCCTCCCATCTAAGTAGTTCCAGCATAGGTAAAATATAGGTACCAATTTTATACCAATAGTATAGTACCAAAATTTTATAGTATCAATACAATTATAATGACTTTTGGAAGATACAGCTGCCTTGTCTCTAAAAAATCTTGAACTTTTTGTATGAAAGGTCAACATTCGCATTCGCAAATGTTAAAATTGAAAATAGAAGTTATCACGAATATAAAACGCAATGAATATGTGGGTGCACTTCGGGCCGCGCAAATAATAACGCGACGGCATTGCGAGTACTGTTTGAACCCCTTTGTAACGCAGACGAAGTTACGCGGGTCAGCTAGTTATAATATAATATATTTTTGGCAATATGCCTGATATCTTTACATGGATTCGTTTTAGACATATCGAGGTTACTCGAATATACCGACACACTTTAACTAAAATAAATATGAAACATGAGGTTTATTTTTAAACAATTTTTGCCACGCATCATCCGGCTTTGGAATAAGCTCTTCGCTGTATCCTAGCGTTATAACTTATCCTTCTTCAAACGAGGCTTGAAGAATGTCCTTAAAGGTAGATCGTAGACAGTGTTGACATTGCAGAGGTCTATGAGCGACCGTAACCGCTTACGATTATCGAAATCGGTTCATATAGAACAAAAATGCACAGGTAATCGTGTAATCTCGTCCGTTAAAAATATACATTACTTTCTTCAACTAAAAATTTAAAATTTAAAATCAAAGTGCATTTTGTTTGAAGTTTGTGTCAACCCGGTTATCACCCGGTGTGCCGTGTGTCACGCTTTAAGCTCTAAATGCCATCTTCGTATAAACATTCACACGACATTCCCATAGTCGTGTCAACTATAACAAGGCGGGTCAATTGTTTGTTGTCTTCAATAATGAAAACAATGGCGGGTTTGTACTGGACCTATGGTACACTGAACCGGAAAATGGCGGCTTTGGGTTATTAAGATATTGATTGCATCCATATAATATACTAGCTGACCCGCGCAACTTCGTCTGCGTGACAAAGGGGTTCAAACAGTACTCGCAATACCGTCGAGTTATTATTTTCGCGGCCCGCTGTTGCACCCACATATTCATTGCGTTTTATACTCGTAATAACTTGTAAACGAAAAGTCCGATTGGAATAAAACAAAAAGTAATTTACTTCTACATTAATACTCTTCATAACAAAATACTTAATTTGGATAAGGGTTAATATAACGATACTCATTTAACGTTAAATTCAATCTTGGGACGAAAAAAAATATTTTTTAAACATAAAAGCGGTTATTGTGACTAAACTATGATACTTAGATATATGCTGTCGCGGACTTTTTTGTTTGTCTTCAAAATACCTAAAAACCCGTAGTACATCATTTTGTTCTATTGTCAATAGTTTTTGCAGCGTACGCATAAATAGGTTTTCGATTTTTCACCTTTTGTTACATATTCGATATTTTCATGCGGATCCCTATTTTTTTTGAAAATAAAATATAGCCTATAACCTTCCTCGATAAATGGACTTTCCAACAGTGAAAGAATTTTTGAAATCGGACCAGTAGATCCTGAGATTAGCGCGTTCAAACAAACAAACAAACTCTTCAGCTTTATAATATTAGTATAGACTAGATGACCCTCGCAACTTCGTCTGCGTCATAAAGGGGTTCAAACAGTACTCGCAATGCCGTCGAGTTATTATTTTCGCGGCTCGCTGAGTCCCACATATTCGTTGCGTTTTATACTCGTGATAACTTCTAAACGAAAAGTCCGATTGGAATAAAACAAAAAGTAATTTAATTCTATATAAATACTCTTGATAACAAAATACTTAATTTGGATAAGGGTTAATATAACGATACTCATTTAACGTTAAATTCAATCTCGGAACGAAATATTACATTTTAAAAACATAAAAGTGGTTATTGTGACTAAACTATGATAGTTAGATATATGCTGTCGTGGACTTTTTTGTTTGTCTCCAAAAGACCTAAAAACCCGTAGTACATCATTTTATTCTATTGTCAATAGTTTTTGCAGCGTACGCATAAATAGGTTTTTGATTTTTCACCTTTTGTTACATATTCGATATTTTCATGCGGATCCCTAATTTTTTTGAAAATAAAATATAGCCTATAACCTTCCTCGATAAATGGACTTTCCAACAGTGAAAGAATTTTTGAAATCGGACCAGTAGATCCTGAGATTAGCGCGTTCAAACAAACAAACAAACAAACAAACTCTTCAGCTTTATAATCCATATAATATATTAGAGTTATGCCATAATAGGAATAACGGAGCACGGAGTTATGCGGGACGGCATGACGCGTTACATTGTACACACTACGGCATTTTTTGTCGTCGTTTCTCCCGAGTTCAACTGGAGTCAGTCGTCACACTGTGTGACTTGAATCATGCTAAAATTAAGTCAGTCATACACACAAATTGCAATATTGTTCACTAACCACAAATACCACACATGTACTATTTGTGACGTCATTCATGACTGGTTAGTAATATTCTGGATTTTATTGGAACGAAGTTAAGTTTTTAGACGGAAAAAATCTTACGAAAAGTTGTCACGACACTTTTTTTGTTTAAGATGATTATCGCTAGATGGCGCTGTGATCAAAATCTTTTAAAACACGTTCCTTATCGGGCGTTACGTTAGGAAAAAAAAATATAAGATATCTTTTGATCGAAAGGAACTTCGTTCTATTCGGGTGCCATGACATCTCTCAAGTTTTTTTAAGTTTACGATTTGAGTAAGGAATTCTCGTCTTCAATTCATAAATACATTTCCAATCCAATTTTCCAGGTCCAATTTTTATTTCAAGAAATCATGAGCATTAAAAACACTAGCAAGAATCAAATAAACCAAGAAAATACCAGTTTTATTACTTCAATTTTACACAACCAATTACATGCCTGATATACATTCCAATCGATAATTAATCTTGAAGTACGTAGAACACAGAAATTATAAAATAACACGGAACTGTAATAATAATTTATAATGCATTAGATTGTCAAGGATATGTCGCATTGGAATCATTCCATAAACTGTATTTTACGCTGGAACTGCAATTTATTATAAGGTGACTTCCAAAGGTTCTATCCGGGTTCGATATTAATATTTAGATTTCATTGTTAAACAACAACTATGTTGTCAAACTTATTCAGACACTCGCAGTTTTCTATAATACTTTCATGCATTTTCAACGGGTTCTTACCACGATATTTAATTAATTTAATTAAACACAACAGTCACTAAGGGTTTATGCTCAGAGAGTCTTGTAGATACAGTGAGTGTGGTGTGTCGTGATGTGAGTTCGATCCAGTGGTAGTACCCAAAAGCGAATGAGAAAGAGGGTAGACAGATTTGTTTGCTCTTAAATCCACCCACAGTATCCAGTTTTCTCGTGATCATGACGTTTGCAACAACGTTGAAATATCGAGACAACTCAATTAATTAAATATCGTGGTAAGAACCCGTTGAAAATGCATGAAAGTATTATGTTGCCAAACTTTTTGTAACTTTAGCAAAGTTCTTCACCGTGTTCCTGTGCCTGATCGAAACTGCGATCTAACTTTTGTTGAACTGCAACACTGGCGCAGTTTCTTCAGCCAAGATGTTCTCCTTCTACCTACACTCGCTCTCTTCCCCTGAACCTTGCCCTGAACGATCAATTGTAGCTGTAGAATAAATGAAATTGTTTTCGTGATTGATGCTTTCGATGCAATTACTCACTGACTTGATGAATAGTGGTAGGTATTTTGAACCTATTAAATTATTTACAAAACTTCTTGTCTGTGCAACTTTTCGTGATACGTATCAAAGCATGTTATTACATATTGCAATCATTGCGTACAAAGATTTTAAAGATTTTTTGTAACGAAGTTCCTTATCGCGCGGTGTGAAAGGGGGCTAGACGGAAAAAATTCTTACGGAAAAGTTGTCATGACACTTTTTTTTTAGATGATTATCGCTAGATCGCTATCCTTATCGCGCGTTACGAAAGGAAATATTTTTTATGAGATACGTTTTAATCGAAAGGAACTTCGTTCCATCCGGGTTTCCCTTGACACCTCTCAAGTTTTTTAAATACTACTTTTACAAAATATAGCTGTATCCATTTGGTATAATTTATTGTAATTTTACAGGTAATATAACCAAAAATGCAGACTTGATAACAAATCAACCAAGTGTGCAGTATGTACCACTTACTCCCAGTGAAATGGATCTCGAAGATCAACGATGGTGGCATCGCCACGCAATTCTTTATGGCTATGATGGGTAAGTTCAACAATAATTACTTTAAAAAGGGCCTGATTCAGAAGGCGGTCGTTCTTGACACGGCGCGTATTGTGAGGAGGTTCCTCTCTCTTGAGTCCTGACCACTGATGGCTTGGGTCGTAGACTCCGCCTGCAGTGGCCCTCTATTTTTTATATTGTATTTTTAAATTTTATTTTTAAAAATAGAATGTAAAAAATAAGTGAATAAATGAATATACACTTTAAAAATATTTTAATTGTTTAAGAGAAGCCTTTAAGATCATGTAGCTGTAGAGTTTTAGCTAAGACAAATAAAACGACTCCAAACACGACCGCTCTATTTTTTGTAGTACTATGTGTGGATTGCTATAGCTACCTTCTGTCTCCATCATCAGATCAGCTGCATGGTGCAATATTGTTACATTACCGCACGATAATACAAACTTGTAGAAAAAGTTCTGCTGAATTGGAAATCGGTCGAAAGTTGGTCAAATACATCACATTATATTCCACCCGAATTCACATAGATATAGCCAGTGCAAGTTTTGAATAAAATATTTAAGATTTAATATTATTTATGTTGCGTGACGACATTCTGGATAACTGCCAGGAAATGAACACAGTATCTACGAATCATTATAAATGTGGATGCAATTCACATTTGGGCATTAAAAATAATAATCTGGTAATTTAAAATAATAGATATTATTTTTATTTATTTATTTTTAAGGAAAGCTTACAGACTAATAACATAAATTTTACTTATTAAAGACTTATAATGAAGTATAAACAATACATTGCTGATTACAAGCTTCCACAAATTAATAAACTAATAAAAGCACTTGATCCGTTATACTATACTAGCGATATGATATTATACTAGCGAGTGTTAACCTTTTAAACTAAAAAAATAAGGTTTTTGAATGGATTTTAAAGAAACTTATTCAATCCAGCTGCATCTTTATTATGGCTTTGATTCCTTCTGTCCTCGCAACTTTTGCTAAGCATTCGCATCATTTTTGTGATCGCATTCCTTATGTTCAATGTATTTAATATTTCTTATATAAATCATTTCTCTTGTAAACTTACACACACACAAACACACACACACACACACACACTTATTTTAATCTTAAGTTTTAATTTTTGTATTTTACTTTTTTTGCTTAAATTACATTATTTCCAAAATCATTGTAATCTTACTATAAGTTATGGAAGAGCGGGGTTTCCTAACACAAGTATTGTATAATGCTTAAAAGGGGGATTTTATGATTTTGTGGAATAAAATATTTTTCATTTTTTTTAAATTTCATGGTAACTGGTAACCTTAGAATAATAGATTTCAACATTTCCGTGGTAAAATAGAGTATTATTATTCTAAGCTGGTAACCATAGGTATCAAACCACTGAACAACTAGATAAAGATTAAATCAATAGATCTTATCTCAACTAGATAATATGAAATATTAACTACTTCATTCTGATTTACGTCACAGATAACCGTTTAGTTATAATCTATTGTATCATAAAACACGTGATTGAGATGAGTAATTGAAATATTTGTTAGAATATTAAACAAATTTTCGAGATGATCCCTTCATCTCCCTTTTACCATCGTACCACACACCGCAGGTGCAAGGTTCACCACCTTTACTTGGAACCGCTGCGATCTTCCACGGTTCGCTTCAGAAGATCATGTTTGCCCCGTACCATTCTGATTAGGAATGGACTCCCATCCGCGGTGTTCCCGGAGCGCTATGACATGTCCCTCTTTAAACAAGGCTTAAGAAAAGTCCTGTATCGGTAGGCGATAGATAACAGCCCCTCATTGCCCTGGCATTGCAGAGGTTCATGAGCGACGGTGACGGTGACGCTTGCCATCAGGTGGGCCGTTTATCTATTTCGCAATAAAAAATAAAAAGTGTTGGTCATCATGTTCAGCTTATAGAATTATTAAATCTGGATTCAACATTATGAACAACTGAATGAAGTCAATTGACACCGATCACGCGTAATTAGACAACATTCTGGTATTAGAAGGTACTTACCGATTAAATTTAATTCTGTTAGAATATTAATAAAATATTACACACATAAGTTCTTTGAAACTTGGCTTTGTTGTTCATGTTGTTGATTCAGAATGTGTTGTTACTTGTTACGTACGATCGACGTACTTTCAATTGACTTCATTCTGTTGTTCATGATGTTGATTCCATCTACACTAATATTATAAAGCTGAAGAGTTTGTTTGTTTGTTTGTTTGAACGCGCTAATCTCAGGATCTACTGGTCCAATTTCAAAAATTCTTTCACTGTTGGAAGTTGGTTTCACTGTCAGCCCATTTATCGAGGAAGGTTATAGGCTATATTTTATTTTCAAAAAATTAGGGATCCGTATGAAAATATCGGATATGTAACACAAGGCGAATAATCGAAAACCTATTTATGCGTACGCTGCAAAAACTATTGACAATAGAACAAAATGATGTACTACGGGTTTTTAGATCTTTTGAAGACAAACAAAAAAGTCCGCGACAGCATATATCTAACTATCATAGTTTAGTCACAATAACCGCTTTTATGGTTATGAAAAATATTTTTTCGTCCCAAGATTGAATTTAACGTTAAATGAGTATCGTTATATTAACCCTTATCCAAATTAAGTATTTTGTTATCAAGAGTATTAATGTAGAAGTAAATTACTTTTTGTTTTATTCCAATCGGACTTTTCGTTTAGAAGTTATTACGAGTATAAAACGCAATGAATATGTGAGGCATTGCGGGCCGCGAAAATAATAACTCGACGGCATTGCGAGTACTGTTTGAACCCCTTTGTAACGCAGACGAAGTTGCGCTTGTCAGCTAGTATGTAATAATTCTACGACTGCTACATGATATTGTAAATCTTGATTTTTAAGAAAAGATTCTAATACTCTTATCATACAACACTTACACTATTACTAAACGGGTTCTTACCACGATTATTTTGAAATGAGCGGTCCCGATATTACTCAGTGTTCCCGTGATCATGGCGCTTACAACAGTGCTGAAATATTGGGACCGCTCATTTCAATATAATCGTGGTAAGAACCCGTTTAGTAATAGTGTAGTTGTAAATAACCGCGAGTGTTTAAAGAAACTTATCAAGCTAAGACACAGACCAAAATACATCTCATTTAATACGCAAATTGAACTGTCTTATGTGCTACAATGATTCCAAACAATAGTGAAACCACAAAACAACAGCGATTGTGTTGCGTGACTTCATCAAATCATGGGCGTGTTTTCTAATTATACGTATGCATTTTGGCATTGTCACTTTTCACTTCATCGCAATACGTCCAGTACTATAGTTCGGGCGTTCAGAGAATGCGTTCCTGACGCGTAACTTAGTAATGGCGTTGCGGTTACGATAAAAATAGTTTTTGCTGGTTGTTTAACAATTGATGAGCATTAAAACAACATTATTATATCAATAATCAATGAATGTTATAATTTTGTCCCAAACGGAAGCAAATAACTTGGTAAACAATATTTTTCGTGACTAACTGATAGGTGTCAGGAACGCATTCTCTGAACGGCCGAACTTTAAACATGTTTATATCATTAACATTGACTCTATATTTTCTAGTATATATCTATATTTTAAAAACATATTTTCTACACTGTATTTACAGTTTAATGTTAAATCATCTAACTTTTACGATTCTGGAAATCATATAGCAGTAGAGTGGTAGCTAATACAACTAAAACGAACCCAAACACAACGGGCCTATCTTGTTTAGCACAAGAGTTTCTACGACCACATTTCGAATCCATAATCAGATCAACGTCATCTATATGTCAATATTATGTGTGTAACCATGTAGACGCTCGTGAGTCTCGCGGGCTTCAGCTGAAAACCAGCGCTGCAGTTATTGTTACCTGCAGAACATGCTGAGCTGTGGCCCTATGGGCACAAATTTTTAATATTGTTACAGTAGGACCTCGATTATCCGGACTAATTGTTGTCAGTAGGCATCCGGATAATTGAAAGTCCGGATAATCCAAGATATGAAGAAAAACGGGCTTTTTGCATATGTACATATGTAGAGTCTGTACCATACATATGTAATGTTAAGTGTTTATTTAAAACAACAAATACATATGAGCGAAAATCAACGTTTATTAAGAAATTGTACATAATGTACGTATAATTTGCTTACAATAATTATGTATGTATTTGGTAATTTGCATTAGGTAATCATGAAATAAAATAATTAGTTTAATTTGGTTTAAAATATTTGGTAATTGTCGTTTTTAAGCGTCTTCTAAAAGTTCATGTTTCGGTTTCTTCATCATTTTCCGATGTTTACTCCCGTCATCACTATCCAATTTGCAGGTGTACGACAAAATTGAATCAGTATTTTTCTTGATATCACTAATCGTGGATGTACCCACACCATACTTATCAGCTAACTTACGACCGGTTTCTCCTTTTTTTAATGAATCAATAATATTTATTTTATCTTTAAGTGATAACACCACTCTTTTACATTTTAAAATTTGTTGACGTGACACGCACGTTAAAACGAAGTAACAATTGCCGTCTAACTAAAACAATAAGAAACGCGTGTAGCGGCTAGGCCGTCCCGCCGCCCGCACCCTGCGGGAGGTGCGGGTGGGGCGACGGGCGCGGACGGCACGAGTGGCGCGGCGTTATGCAAGTTTTGACATGTTAATGTTAGAATAAACTCGTCGCGATTGGCAGTCCGGATAATCGCGAATCCGGATAACTGAGGTCCGGATAATCGGGGTCCTACTGTACTTCCTCTGTTAAATTAGTGTCTTTTTATTTTTGTGCGCATTAAAAATTATTTCATTTCATTTATCTATACTTCTATACTTATATATATACTAATATTATAAAGCTGAAGAGTTTGTTTGTTTGTTTGTTTGTTTGAACGCGCTAATCTCAGGATCTACTGGTCCGATTTCAAAAATTCTTTCACTGTTGGAAAGTCCATTTATCGAGGAAGGTTATAGACTATATTTTATTTTCAAAAAAATTAGGGATCCGCATGAAAATATCGAATATGTAACAAAAGGTGAAAAATCGAAAACCTATTTATGCGTACGCTGCAAAAACTATTGACAATAGAACAAAATGATGTACTGCGGGTTTTTAGGTCTTTTGGAAACAAACAAAAAAGTCCGCGACAGCATATATCTAACTATCATAGTTTAGTCACAATAACCACTTTTATGTTTTTAAAATTTAATATTTCGTTCCGAGATTGAATTTAACGTTATGAGTATCGTTATATTAACCCTTATCCAAATTAAGTATTTTGTTATCAAGAGTATTAATGTAGAATTAAATTACTTTTTGTTTTATTCCAATCGGACTTTTCTTTTAGAAGTTATTACGAGTATAAAACGCAATGAGTATGTGGGACTCAGCGAGCCGCGAAAATAATAACTCGACGGCATTGCGAGTACTGTTTGAACCCCTTTATGACGCAGACGAAATTGCGCGGGTCAGCTAGTTAATATTATAAAGCTGAAGAGTTTGTTTGTTTGTTTGAACGCGCTAATCTCAGAAACTACCGGTGCGATTTCAAAAATTCTTTCAGTGTTGGAATGTCCATTTATCGAGGAAGGTTATAGGCTATATTTTATTTTGAAAAAAATTAGGGATCCGTATGAAAATATCGAATTTGTAAGACGAGGTGAAATATCGAAAACCTATTTATGCGTACGCTGCAAAAACTATTGACAATAGCACAAAATGATGTACTACGGGTTTTTAGGTATTAGACAGATCTAAAAAAAAGTCCGCGAGAGCATATATCTAACTATAATAGTTTAGTCACAATAATCGTTTTTATGATAATTAAATATAATATTACGTCCCGAGATTGAATTTAACGTTAAATGAGTATCGTTATACTAACCCTTATCCAAATTAAGTATTTTTTTATCAAGAGTATTAATTTAGAAGTAAATTACTTTTTGTTTTATTCCAATCGGACTTTTCGTTTAGAAGTTATCACGAGTATAAAACGCAATGAATACACTCAACGCGGGCCGCGTAAATAATGTCGCGACAACATTGCGAGTACTGTTTGAACCCCTTTGTGACGCAGACGAAGTTGCGGGGGTCATCTAGTTTTGTTATATTATTGCATTGTCACGCGAATTCACGCGATATACATATGCGTGCAATCGAACTCCGGGAAGTTTGTCAAATTCAACTCGCACGATTCCACCCGAACTTACAAAGTTACATCCAGTGCAAGTTAATATAGGTAAAGCTTGTAAAAATAGATCCAAAATCCAATCAAAAGATTTCAAATTAAATATTAATAGAAAGAATTGCCCATAAATTTTAAGTGTAGTAAAAAAACCAAATTAAAATCACTGATAAATCATATCACACATTAAAAGGAAATATGATAACAATCTGATATAGACATACGCGTCCATCTTGTCTTATATGACGTCACACGTCGCACTCCTTATAAGACTGGTCAGTTTTTTATTGTGTTTAATGTACTGTTACGACACAGTCTATTGATTTCGTAATGTGCCGTATCAAAAAAGTCCCCCTCGGCTTTTTGTGTTTTTACAAGCTTTATATTAACTTGCACTGGATGTAACTATGTACTTATAGAAGTTCGGGTGGAATCTTGCAAGCTAAATTTGACAAACTTCCCGGTTTCCCATTGAGCTGACATTTTACAAGCAAGGAGTATATCGCGTGACAATGGAATAATATGACAAAATGGCGCTGATCTGATGATGGTTTCGGAAGGTTGTCATAGGAACCGTATTCTGTTTTCTGTACCAACCCATTACTGCCCACTGTTGGGCACAGGTCTCCTCAGGAGAGGGATTAGGCATAGTCCACCACGCTTGCCCAGTGCGGATTGGGGACTTCACTTATCTTCAAAGGATTTTTAGAACTCTTTTCCGACGTGCAGGTTTCCTCACGATGTTTTCCTTCACCGTTTATAGTCAGTGGTGTTGTGAAAAATTGCACATAAATCTGTTTCACATTTAGATTTACTAAACTCCTGTACTAAATAAGATAGACCTGTCGTCTTTTGGCTCATTTTAATTATCTTATTAATTTAATAAATTACTATTTGTCTCATTCCATACAACTTGAATTTTTCACCATCTAAAACAGACTTCATTTCCGTGGTAAAATAATGAGTAAGGGACTCCAATCGTATGACGTAACATCGTTTAATCAGCTCGCGCGATGTGTGGCAAAAACTTACATTCAAGGACAAATACTTGATGGGTTTCTGTTTTGTTATTGTTCGTTTGGTAGCTGTAACTGTTAACTGGAACACGTGTTAATTTGAAACATTTTTAATGCTTTTGGACCGAATTCTAATACTTCTCTTCCATAGTAATATTATAAAGAGGAAAGATTTTAAACTTATTCAGACACTCGCGGTTTTCTATAATACTTTCATGCATTTTCAACGGGTTTTTACCGCGATATTTAATTAATTGAGTTGTCTCGATATTTCAACGTTGTTGCAAACGTCATGATCACGAGAAGACTGGATACTGCGGGTCGATTTAAGAGCAAAACAATCTGTCTACCCTCTTTCTCGTTCGCTTTTGGGTGGTACTCGAACTCACATCACGACACACCACACTCACTGTATCTACAAGACTCTGACCATGAACCCTTAGTGACTGTTGTTGAATCCAGTGCTAAACACAAGTGTGTCAAATTAAGCTTGCAAGATTCCACCCGATCTTACATAGTTATATCCAGTACAAGTTAATATAAAGCTAAATACAAGGAAATTAAGTTAATTTAGTAGGGTATGTTTATAAATACAACTAAAATTACAATTGTTTTCTTATTGTCTGCTTCTTCAATTTACAGTACCTATGGTAAAAACAAATTCAGAACGCACTCAATTTATTCGTTTTATAAAACTTGAAATGGAATAATCACCGAAATGTCCCCGTTTTAAAGTAATTAAATAAAAGATGCACTGTTTTTTAATACAAATAAATTGAACCATATTATTCGAATGTATCTCGTCTAAGGTTAACAACCTTAAAATAGCTTTTAAATTACTCAATTTGTAAGCGTATAATTGAAATGACACTATCATCTCGGTACTTGAGATAGAAATAATGGGTAAATAGGTAATTGCGATAGTTTATTGAAAAATTCGCTTGTAGTTTTTATCTTTAGTAGTGAAATTACAGTATAAAATACGTTTACGAATTACCCTTATTATGCCATTTTTTGGTAACAGACGCGAAAATATTTAAATTGCAATATTGATTACTTTTTCAAGAGTTACTTTTTTTTTTCTTTGTACTTATACGTTTTTGCACACTTAATGTTGTAGAGTAATTTATTCGACTATTCGCAATTGTAAAAAATCATGCGAACGCGGCAGTGTACATGCACTTCAGCGTATTTTTCGAAAAATTTGATATATGTTACTACGTTCTACGACGCGTAAGGACGCTTTTCGCCTGATACATAGGAATCTGCTGTAATCGGACAGAACATGTGCCGGGGTCAAATACCAAATAGTTTTGGTTATTTTTCAACCACAAAACAAATGCACAATTACCGCCATTACCAAAATACTTGTAAAGTACCTTGTTATTAGATTCAACCTATGGATTCGATATAAAATAGATTACCACAAAACTCTAAAGTAAAGAAAGCAAAAAAAAAACTTGATAGGTGTCAAGGGTCACCCGGATGGAACGAAGTTCCTTTCGATTAATTAGTGAGGGAATTGTAATAAATTTTTTTTTTTTTTAAATAAAATATTTTGATCACAGCGCCATCTAGCATTAATCATATAAAACAAAATAAGGAATTGTTTTAAAAGATTTTAATTACAGCGCCATCTAGCGATAATCATCTAAAACAAAAAAGTGTCGTGACAACTTTTTCATAAGAATTTCCGTCTAGCCCCCTTTCGATAACGCGCAATAAGGAACTTCGTTCCAAAAGCTGTATTCACTGCCATAGCAGTGACTCAAGCATAAATATAAATCATTCATTTTTCGCTACTAAAAATTGTTTTCAAATAATATAAAATTATATCATTTTCAAGTAAAAAAAAATGCGAAGCATCACAGTTATCAGCTTATCTTGTTCGTGTTTATATATTTCGTTTAAAATAGTTCAAAGTTCAAAACATGTTTAGAACCAAAACATTGATAGCTAATGGAATTCTCTAGAAGTGTATAAATATAGTTGACCAACTGACCCTCGCAATTTTGTCCACATAACAATGTTATAAGATTTTTGACGTGACAACGTCTTATAAATTGGTTTGCCGGGTGACACTTCAAGAAACTGCGTTACGCTCCGCTCACGTTATGCGCTCACAATGAGAGCGAGTGAGAGGCACGCGTGCCTTTCACTTTTTATGTGTCTCTCTCGCTCTAGGCGGGCTAACCATGCCCGAGTTGTTGTCACGTAAAATTTTCGCCCGTATACCGACTTTACAGGTAACCAATTTTTTTCTTTAGTTTTACTACATTTTTCATTGTTCTTAAGGTGTTTCTTTGCAGCCAGTCTGTAATAGGCAGTCTGTCCTAGATTCCAAATTATGCATTGTTTAGTGCTAAACCTTGTTTTTTCCTTTTTAATTTTTAGTGCTTTATATAATAGAAATTCTTTATTGTAACACCAAATAGCAACGACATAGATTTTTATAAGTAACTAGCTGCTGCCCGCGACGTCGTCTGCGTGAACCCTATACCCGTTTTTTTCAATTCTTCCCGGCAACTAGTCGATTTTTTCTCACCGTAAAAACCATCCTTGAACTTCAACGAACATTAAAAAAAAAAATTGGCCAAATCGCTCCAGGCGTTGTTGAGTTATGCGCTTAAACATTTTGCGGTCCATTTTTATATTATAGAAGTTGATTAGTATTTTTTTTTAAATTGTAACTTTCCATGCATGAGTTAAATACATTTTCATTTAATTTCATTTATGTTGTTTCTTTTAATAAAATGTATTTAATTTGTAACAATTTCCAAACGCTTTGTTTGTAACCGTGTCTTGTTATGTTTGATCGAAGATATTATTCGTATATTTTCCTCGAAAGACCACTTTCGCAGAATTCATTTTTCTGCTTACTGTGACTCATTCTGGAATCCACACCTTGTCAGATTGACTTACGAGAATACGACGAAGTACAATAATGCAAAAAAAAACTGTTCCGTTGACTCTTCTACCTAAGAGGCAAAAAAAAACACAAAAAAGACGTGTAAAAGTCGTGTTTTGTTTTGACTTTCAAAATGCGTTTACTTGACATTTACAAAAAAATGTAACGAAGTTGCTTGGACTTCTACATAATGTTTATCCTGATCTTTAAATAATAGGTTTTTGCAAACAGAAAAGTCACATCCAGTTGGATTTTCAAGCATGAAAATGTACGGTAATCGCCATTCGCCACAAACCATATCATGAATATGTAACCGATAAATAAATATCTGAAGTCACTAATTAATAATCAGAAACCATATTAATTAAAAATATTAATGTCTAGGATCTATGGAGATCTAGGAAGCGTCCGCAACACTATGATGACAGTGCCGTTAAAAATGTCACATTTTTTATTCACATCACGTGTGTCGATGTGATTCATGCGTTTGATCTTCATTAGATATTCAGTTATCTATGAGTTTCTTGAAACTGTCAGAAGAATTAGAGCCGAGATTTAAAGATTTTAAATGATTAATATTTGACTATTACTTTGAACGTCTTCAAACAGATAAACTGCACTAAAATACCACAAAATCTATGAAACGAATTACAAGTGATGTATTGCAAGCAATTATACAGAGTGGATCTGTAACTTTGGACAATCTGATGTGGGGTGAACGACCTGTTGAAATACAACAAAGCACCATTTTTATTTTTTGGATCGGTTAAACTTTTTTTTTCTGACATTGTATGGAAAACGTACGACTATCGTCGCGTCCATACTATGATGATTTTTTTTTATCCAATTCCTAAAATAAAAGTGGTTCTAAGCTTTGTATGTGGGAAAAGTCTTAAATAGGTCTTATTATCCCAATTTAAATAATGACAGTAAATAAGTTGAACGAAAATATGTGAAAAGTAGTTTTCATTAGTGTAGATATAAAACAGTATAAGTTAGGTTAACCGGCAAACGAACGAGAAAGAGGGTAGACAGATTTGTCTGCTCTTAAATGACCTACCCGCAGTTCCTGGGGACGGGGCGACGGGAAAGCATGCCGATGGCGTAACGCGTCGCGCCGTCCCTCCAAACCCCGTGCTGGGTTCTGGCCTCAGCCGGGGTTCGGACGCTGAGTGTGAGCGGTTGGAGGTTTTAGTGCGGTTCAACTCCCACATACCCCGCCCGCGGGGCGGGCGGGGATCCGGTGATTTCCTCCAACTAAAAAAAAAAAAAACCCGCAGTTCCTCAGTCTTCCCGTGATCATGGCGCTTGAAACAGTGCTGAAATATCGGGACCCAATTAAGAATAATCGTGGTAAGAACCCGCTTAGTAATAGTGTAAGTATACGTTAGGTACTTAGAAGTATAAAATTTGTTAAAAATATACCTTAAATAATTTAAATATCTTCATCTTCAATACACGATTGCGTAAAGCATTTAGAAAGTCGCCTAAACCACCAAATTCCCAATTTAATCGTAGAACCGTGAAGGACAAATTGCTAACTCTTAAAATATTTGGAAGAAGAAAGCGTAACATTGATGTTAAGAATTCAGTGTAAATTAGTTTTTTATTCAAAAAACGACAGATGTTTAAAAACAATGATTATGAAATATGAATTAAGAAGAAGATATAAAACTTGAGAGGTGTCATGGGACACCCGAATAGAACGAAGTTCCTTTCGATTAAAAGATATCTTATATTTTTTTTTCCTAACGTAACGCGCGATAAGGAACGTGTTTTGAAATATTTTGATCACAGCGAGCGATCTAGCGATATTCATTTAAAACAAAAAAAGTGTCGTGACAACTTTTCGTAAGATTTTTTTCCGTCTAGCCCCCTTTCGATAACGCGGTATAAGGAACTTCGTTACAAAAATATCTGGAAATAAAAAAGGGCTTCACTGCTGCCCGCGACGTCTTCTGTGTCAACTCTATAACCCGTTTTTGTCTTTATCCCTTTATCTCGCGACAAAAGGTAGCTTATGTCCTTTCTCAGGGTCTAAAGATTGTCTATGCTAAACTTCATCAAAATCGGTTGAGAGGTTTAAGCGGGAAAGCTTAACAGACAGACAGAGTTACTTTCGCATTTATTATATTAGTAGGGAATAGAGGTTATACTCGTAAGAGGAATAGGCAAATATTAACAACTAGCTGACCCGCGCAACTTCGTCTGCGTTACAAAGGGGTTCAAACAATACTCGCAATGCCGTCGCGTTATTATTTGCGCGGTCCGAAGTGCACCCACATATTCATTGCGTTTTATACTCGTGATAACTTCTAAACGAAAAGTCCGATTGGAATAAAACAAAAAGTAATTTACTTCTACATTAATAACAAAATACTTAATTTGGATAAGGGCTAATATAACGATACTCATTTAACGTTAAATTCAATCTCGGGACGAAATATTATTTTTATAAACATAAAAGCGGTTATTGAGACTAAACTATGATAGTTAGAAATATGGTGTCCTGGATTATTTTTTGTCTTAATAAGACCTAAAAACCCGTAGTACATCATTTTGTTCTATTGTCAATAGTTTTTGCAGCGTACGCATAAATAGGTTTTCGATTATTCACCTTGTGTTACATATTCGATATTTTCATACGGATCCCTAGTTTTTTTGAAGATAAATTATAACCTTCCTCAATAAATGGACTTTTCAACAGTGAAAGAATTTTTGAAATCGGACCAGTAGTTCCTGAGATTAGCGCGTTCAAACAAACAAACTCTTCAGCTTTATAATATTAGTATAGATTGTTCGTTTCAATTCAATCAATACAATATGTAGATCAGAACTGGTTCCGATGCTGATTTCTAGATACAGCTGCATATTCTCGTTACTATGCTTATAACATATAATTATACAAGACACACGTGAGAAACTTGTTTAACTTGTTATAATAAAGGTTATATTATGCTGTTACTTAGCTTTTGCAAGTTCAAACACGTGATCGGTACACGCACACGGAGATTGCAAACCAAAGTCATTGTCATTTTTTGTACGAAAATCTGTGCTGATATTTAGTTGAGGTCTTAGTGTGCGTTTATACAATGTTTAGTAGGCGGATCCAGTTGGCCTTTCGTTGGCATTTTAAAGAGTTTAGATCTACTATTTTGATAATTCTTTTACTATGTCTATTCTATGCGGTATTTGTGACTTTGTCCCAGTTGAAGTGGACTGAATGTCCTGTCGAAATACGACTTAGTTTAACTATTTTTGAAATAGATTAAAATTTTTATTCGTATTATTTGACAGCCCGCAATGATAGTCCATATAATTACTACATCTGGAATCAACATCATGAACAACAGAATGAAGCCAATTTAAAGTGCACCGATCGCGCGTAGCTACACGATATTCTGGCGTTAGTGTACCGATGACACTCAATGCGTTTAACACACTAGTAAAATATTACATACACATAAGTTCTTTAAAATTTCACTTTGTTATTTATGATGTTGATTCAAAATATCGTGTTGTTACGCGCGATCGGTGCACTTTAAATTGGCTTCATTCTGTTGTTCATGATATTGATTCCAGATGTAATAATTCTATGTGATAGTCGTACATTTACCATAACGGTAAAATTAGTTTAATCGATTTCAAAAATAAAAGAGGATCTAAGTTGTATTTCGATACTTCACCCCACTTCAGCTAACACAAAGTTACAGATCCACCCTGCATCATAATCATAATAATATTATAAAGGCGAAAGTTTGTAAGTATGGATGTATGGATGTATGTTTGTTACTCTTTCACGTAAAAACTACTGAATGGATTTGAATGAAACTTTACCACAATATGGCTTATACATCAGAATAACACATAGGCTAAATTTTTTGATAATACGGGACGAACCTGAAATCCACGCGAACGAAGTCGCGGGCAAAAGCTAGTATACAATAATTGAAAATTCACTATGTATACTTAGGTAATAAATTCGCTACTCAAAATATATTTCTACGTAACAGTAATATTATAAAGATTAAACTTGACCTGATTTTAAAGTGCGTATCGCTAATTTTTATTTTGCCATTCACTTTCGCGTTTTATACTGTTATGTTTAGATGAAATACCAGTTCTGTTCCTTCACTGTTTATGGTTCGCGGTGTAATAACGGATTTTAAAGTAGGTTAGGGATTTCTATTACTTCTCCACTGTGTAGGACTCCTTAGAATGACAAATTTTATTTTAAAGAAAAAAAAACTTGACACCCGAATAGAACGAAGTTCCTTTCGATTAAAAGATATCTTATATTTTTTTTCCTAACGTAACGGCGATAAGGAACGTGTTTTAAAAGATTTTGATCACAGCGCCATCTAGCGAAAATCATCTAAAACAAAAAAGTGTCGTGACAACTTTTCGTAAGATTTTTTTCCGTCTAGCCCCCTTTCACAACGCGCGATAAGGAACTACGTTCGAATTAAACACAAGCTTTGAAGATCCTGGATATCTTGTGGTAGTAGTCTTAGCTTATACAAATAAAACGAGCCAAACATGACGAGTCTATCTTTTTTAGCACAAAAATTCCTATGACCACCTTCCGACAAATTATTGCATTGTCTTTCGATATACATTTTCGTGCAAATGTCAGCTCAACCGGAAACAATGAAATTTGCTGAATTTAGCTTGCAAGACCCGAACTTACATGTTATATTCAGTGCAAGTTAATATAAAGCTTATAATAGTATCACTTACACTATTACTAAACGGGTTACTTACCACGATTATTTTTAATTGAGTGGTCCCGATATTTCAGCACTGTTTCAAGCGCCATGATCACGAGAAGACTGAGGAACTGCGGGTAGGTCATTTAAGAGCAGACAAATCTGTCTACCCTCTTTCTCGTTCGTTTGCCGGTACCACTGGAACTCGAACTCACATTTCGACATACCACACTGACAGTATCGGTCCTCAGTCTTCGCGTGATCATGGCGCTTGAAACAGTGCTGAAATATCGGGACCACTCAATTAAAAATAATCGTGGTAAGAACCCGTATAGTAATAGTGTAAGTGATGTAGATAACCGAGAGTGTTTAAAGAAGCTTATAATAACCACAATTTTCTTTCCAGTTACAATCCCAGTATTAAACTTCGGAATGGTGATGGGTTGGCAGTCGCCCATGACTCCGATACTTCAGTCTCCAAACGGACCAGCTCCAGAAGAAATCACAGATGAACACATATCCTGGATGGCTTCTATTACTTTCTTCCCGCCTATATTCTGCGGGGTCTTCGTTGGCAACCTGGCTGATCGATGGGGAAGGAAGTTGACTACTCTTCTAACATCACTCATGCTTGTTGTAAGTATTTCTGGCATTTAGATTTAGAATAGTCTCGTCCTCGGACCGCTATGACATATTTCTTTAAACGAGGTTTAAAAAAAGTCCTTTGTCATGAATGACGGCAACAATTGACTATAAGTTGGACCGCAGGTGGTTTTGTCATGCAATAAAAGAAATGTTACAAACTTTTGAATACCAGCTCAGTTTTACCGTCTCACTTCTTTGTAGGTTCAGTCAATCTAAATTGTAGTTTTATTTTTGTAAAATTACTCTTAGATTTATTCGAAATTTAATGAATTGATTCTTTCCTTTCGTTGGATAAACTTTTTCTACAAAATTCATATTTTAAGGAAATTTCTAAGAGCTGTATCAGCTTTTAACATCAACTATCAACGGACAGATCTAATGATGATACGTCTAAAACTTACAAAAACATTTTTTGTCATTTCCAGATGAGTTGGAGTATCACCCTATTTTCCTTAAGACCTTGGGCTCTGATAACCTCAAGGGCGGTAGCAGGACTGGCCTGTGCTGGTTGCTATGTCGTCACTCCACTATACCTAAAAGAGGTGCGTATAACTACACAAACTTCTTAATTTTAGCTCCAACTTTAGATTTTATGCAGACTTCCCAAAAGAAAGCTTCCTGGCTTGGTAAGGACCGGGGGATAGCAAAAGAGGAACCGTCAAACACACCTCCGGATTGATGTTGACGACAAACTCAAAGTACATTTCGGTGTATTATTTCCAAGTTCAAAAGACGACGCAAATCACGGACATACATGAATGTCCAACAGCATATCATAAAACTTTCAAACCTTGATCTATGGGTACAGAGGGGCCTTACATACATCATCATCAGCCTATAGACATCCACTGCTAGACATAGGCCTACCCAAACCTGGCCACAACGACCAGTCGCCACTCCAGAACTTACAAACAAATCTTTATATAAATTTCCTCAAAGATACAACCAACGAATTACATCACAGGCCTTTTCTAACCCGAATTTCAGATAGCTTCAGACAACGTCCGAGGAGCCCTAGGTTCTCTATTCATCCTGTCCCAGAATCTAGGCTATTTACTGGTATACGTAGCCGGTGATATGCTGAGCTTCGCGTCAGTCATGTGGATCTGTACCTCGATACCGGTGGTGCATTTACTGGTGTTCATGACGATGCCAGAAACGCCAGTGTTCTTGGTCAAACAGGGCAAAGTTCAGGTTAGAATTTATTGAAATATATGAGTCAGATTAAACATTCGATTGCAGATAAATATGTAGCAGGAAAGTAGTTGTTTATTTTTGTACAAAAATATAGTTTCGTAGGGATATAGAGCACTAGAATTGACCTAAAACAGTCAACTAAATAACCTTTTGGGAAGTCAATCAAAAAATCACTTACATTATTACTAAACGGGGTCTTACCACGATTATTTTTAAACGAACGAGAAAGAGGGTAGACAGATTTGTCTGCTCTTAAATGACCTATCCGCGTTTCTTCAGTCTTCCCGTGATCATGGCGCTTGAAACAGTGCTGAAATATCGGGACCTCTCAATTAAAAATAATCGTGGTAAGAACCCGTTTAGTAATAATGTAAGTGATGTAGATAACCGCGAGTGTTTAAAGAAATCAATCAAAAAATGTTATTACTATTCACACTCAAAAGCGATGCGACGGTTAAGAATACTATAGTGTGTAACCGAGCTAAGGGGTGGGCCATATAAAGTTTGCATTTTCTAAAAGTTCGACTGTCATGTTGGCTGTGTGGCATGTTACGCCATCAACATGCCACACCCAAATGTCGTCCTTGTCATACTCTTTAACTTTTGGAAACAAAAATTCGTTGAGCATGGCACGGTAACGCTCGCCATTGATCGTAACGGCGGCTCCTTGCTCATTTTCGAATGATGCCGCTGGACCAAAACCCACACCAAACCGTAACTCTTTGTGGGTGCATTGGCTTCTCAATGGTGACGTGTGGATTTTCCGACCCCCAGATGCGACAATTTTGCTTATTGACATAGCCTCCGAGGTGAAAATAGGCTTCATCTGAAAAGACGATTTTTCGGTAAAAATGCTCATCTTCGGCCAAACGATCTTCTGCCCATTGGGCGAACCGAAAACGTCCCATCTCGTAAATGTCAAACCTTTAACTAAATTATGAACACAAATTGATTGACATTTGAGATGTCATTCTCTAAATAAACAGTAGTTCAAAATGCAAACGTTACATTGACCCACCCTATAGATTCTGCTTCTCAGACGTTTGGACGCAGAGTGAGGTTTTAGTGCAGTTCGACTTACTGGTTGGAAGAGTTACGGCGCTTTACTCCTACTCAAAAAAATTTAACCACTACTCACGTAAAGAATGCCTTAACGCATAATCTCGTGCTGGGTTCTGCCTTCAGCCGATGTTAGGTCACTGATTGTGAGCTGTAGAAAATTTGGTACAACTCTCACACCCCAGATAGGAAGAAATACGGCAATTTCCTCCCAAAAACTTCCAAGACTACATAAAGCACCTCACATTTCAGAACGCGATAACACGTCGCTAAGATTACATGTTTGCTCCCGTCCCCCAGGAGGCTCGGAAGGCACTCGCCTGGCTCCGGAACACGGATCCTGATGACAAGACCCTGGAGGAAGAGGTGCAGATGATGGAAATAGAAGAGGATTACTATAGAAGCGTTAGGAGAACAACTTGGAGGAGTATAGGTAAGATCACACACGTCATAATCATCAGATCATTTTTTTTAGTTTGAGGAAATCAATTCCCACTCACGAGAGTGGGATATGTAGAAGTTGAACAGCGCTAAAACCACCAACCGCTAACACTCAGCTTCCGAACCTCGGCTGAGGCCAGAACCCAGCACCTGGTTACGCGGGACGGCGCGACGCGTTACGTACTCAGCACTCTTTCCTCAGAATCATCAGCCTGTAGATATTTAGTGTTGTACATAGGTCTCTCTCAAACCTCGCCACAATGACCGGTCCTGTGCAATTTGCATCCAATGATTTCCTGCGCGTTGGCCCATGTTGTTCGTCCATCTTGTAGGAAGTTTGTCTGGAAGCCCAGAACTTTCAGCCTCATCAGGCCTCACTTCGGGTGTTTGTCTGTGTGCTTTTACGACAAAATCTCACAAGATGTTCAAAATTAACCTATACATAGGTTTAAGAAAGCATTAAAGAACGTCAGTGCAAGAAAGCCTACTATAAAGTCAATGATTACCTGGACGATTGCACAAAGTATGAATGATACTTTCTTGCATTTTCAACGGGTTCTTACCACGATATTTAATTAATCGAGTCGTCTCGATATTTCAACGTTGTTCCAAACGTCATGATCACGAGAAGACTGGATACTGCGGGTCGATTTAAGAGCAAACAAATCTGTCTACCCTCGCACTCGTTCGATTTTGGGTGGTACCACTGGAGTTCGGACTCACATCACGACACCACACTCACTGTATCTACAAGACTCTCTGAGCATGAACCCGCGAGTGACTGTTGTGTTTAGCACTGGATTCCACATACTCGATAATCACGTTGAAAATGCATGACAGTATTATAGAAAACCGCGAGTGTCTGAATAAGTTTATAAGTATGAATGAGTTGCTCGCCAAGGTCATTTCCAAGGTGGCCATAGAAACTAACAAGATAGACCCGTCGTGTTTCGTTTTACTTGTCTTAGCACTTTACTGCTAGGATCTAAAAAACTTGAAAGGTGACATGGGACACCCGAACAGAACGAAGTTCCTTTCGATTAAAAGATATCTTATAATTTTTATTCCTAACGTAACGCGCGATAAAGAACGTGTTTTAAAAGATTTTGATCACAACGCCATCTAGCGATAATCATCTAAAACAAAAAAGTGTCGTGACAACTTTTCGTAAGAATTTTCTCCGTCTAGCCCCCTTTCACAACGCGCGATAAGGAACTTCGTTCCAAAAGCTTGTATGTTTCTTTAAAATAATTAATTTCTATTCCAGTACAAGATAAGACAACATTCAAAGCATTCCGTATAGCGTTAAACGTGATGCTTTCACAAGAAACTTGCGGGTACCTAGTGGTGTTAATGTACGCTGGGTCCATATTTGAGCAAGCCTCAGAATCAATCAGCTTGAAACTGAGTCCTAATAAACAAACTATAGTAGTTGGAGCTATACAGTTGTTAGGATCTATTGTGGCCAGTTGCATTGTTGAGAAGACTGGACGAAAGGTGTGTAGAAATAGACCATTTTTGGCACTTTTACACTATAACTTTTTTTTATTGCGTGATAAACGAGCCTACGGCCCACCTGATAGTAAGCGGTCACCGTCGCTCATGAACCTCTGCAATGCCAGGGCAATGAGGGGCCGTTATCTATCGCCTACCGATACAGGACTTTTCTTAAACCTCGTTTAAAGACAAATAACTTTGGGTGGACCGATTTGAATGATTCTGGTGTCAGAAAGATGATCGTTGTCATGAGGTCTGTTTGGTTTTGATCTGGTTTTAAAATACAGGTCTGTCCTAGTGTGGGGACTAATGTAACTGTTTAAAATTTTGTAACACTTTTCTGGACAATAAATTATTATTATTCTCATTCTTAAAAATGTGTATTTATAATGAATAATTTGTATATTTGTTTTCTATGTGAACTGATTTCGATGATTCTTTTTTTTTTTAAAAAGCAGACACTGGACTTTAACTCAAGTCGGCCATTTTCATTTTTGTAATAAAAAATTGGTTGCCTGTAAAGTCGGTATACGGGCGAAAGTTTTACGTGACAACGACTCGGGCATGGTTAGCCCGCCTAAGAGCGAGAGAGACAGACATAAAAAGTGGAAGAGACGCGTGCCTCTCACTCGCTCTCATTGTGAGCGCATAAAGTGAGCGGAGCGTAACGCAGTGAAGTGAAGTGTCACCCCCCAAACCAATTTATAAGACGTTGTCACGTCAAAATATTATTAGATTTGCTCCAGATTAAAATTAATTAATTTTCCTTATTATTTCCAGTGGTTACTAGCATCAACAGCATTAGTAACGGGCATATCGATGCTTTGCCTTGGTTTGTGGTTCTATATAACGTCAATGTCGATATGGCTGCCGGGTTGGGTCCCAGTGTCGGCGATGTGTGTCTGTATATTCGCAGACGCAGCGGGATTCCAACCAGTACCTTATGTTATAACTTCTGAGCTGTTTTCCTTCCAGGTAAGATTAAGATAAAGTCGTTTTATTTTTTTTTATTGCCATGTAGGCAGACGAGCCAACAGCCCACCTGATAGGAAGTGGTTACAGTCTCTCATGAACCTCTGCAATGTCAGGGGACATTGAGGGGTCGCTACCTACGACCTAACTTTAAGGACCCTCCTCAAGCCTCGTTTGAAGAAGGACAAGTCATAGCGCTCAGGGAATACTGAGGAGGGTTTATTTTAATTTAAATCCTAATACAATCATGAGAGCAATCTTATACTAATACACATAGGATTCAACTTTAAGATGTGTCTGAGCAAGTTACCAATGAACTTCACACTAGGCAAAGCCTGTATCGTGAGGACCACGTTAAATGAAATGTTACTTAAGAAAGAAAGAAAAATATTTAATGGTTACACAGTACAGGATAAGAACAACAGGAAACAAAGTAAAATAAAAACATAAAAAGGAAAGCACAGTACTGTGTACCATAAAGCTTTAATTCAGCACATGCTGTGGAGGTGCACCACAACGCTGATTTTCAGTTGAAGCCATATGTTCACGAACGTCATCACGGTGCCAGTTGTCATGACGTTTAAAATAATTATATTAATTACAATAAATACAATAATAAAAAATAAAAATGAAAGACATACAAAAAACAATCAATAAAAAATAAAAACAAAACAAAGAATAAAATGAATCATCGAAAACAAAAAAAGTAAATTAAAAATAACATTATTTAAACAACACCGAAAAACTAAAAATTAACAATATTGGAAATTAAATTTAAAACTAACTAATGCTGAAAATCTGGCCTAAGAGAAAGTTGGGCACAATTAATCACTAGCAGAGTGATAAAACTTAGTACTAACTAATAAGTAAGAAAGTAAAATATAAAGTAAAAATTTAAATAAAGTCAGGCTTATTGATGATTTATGCATTCGTGTTGCGGTTATGTAGATTAAATGTTGAATCAATTTCACATTGTTCCTTTTTTTTTAGAGCTTAGACACTTTGTTTGCAAAGATTATTCGTAACTAACTTTTCTTTTAATAGGCATCATAAACATACAGGGTGTTGTTTTGTTACTTCGATTATCAGACAAACCAAACAATTTACGAAAAATTTGTAAATGTAGTATTATTAAACATCAAAAATAAAAAGTTTCCTTTCAGTCTAATATCTAAAGTACCTCCCGTTCATGTCGCATAGTTTTGTGACACCCTGTATATCAAGTAATTACAAAAATCTAACTAAAATTCTACATTTCAGCACCGAGGCAAGGTAACATCATTCATCAGCTCCATAACAGCTCTCAGTGACTTCCTCCAAACGAAAGCCTACGACCCCCTCCTCAAACACCTCGGGATCCACTGGGTTTTCACCATTTTCTCTTGCGTTTGTTTCTTCGGAGCTTTCTACGCTATAATGTGGGTCCCTGAAACTAAGGACAGATCCGTGGATGAAATATACGCTTTGATAGAAGACGGTAGACAGAAAGAGAAGAGGAAAGACGTTGAGAACGACGAGACTAGTAGGCTGTGATTGTGATATGTTCTTTAGTAAATAATAAAATGTGTTGCAGTATGTAAAAGATTATTATAAGTAAGAAAAGTAACATTAACTGAATGAAAACACAAATAAACTGTCCTGTAAAAGAAACATTTAAAGTTATTCAGACACTCACATTTCTATAATACTTTCATGCATTTTCAACGGGTTCTTACAACGATATTTAATTAATTGAGTTGTCTCGATATTTCAACGTCGTTGCAAACGTCATGATCACGAGAAGACTGGATACTGCGGGTCGATTTAAGAGCAAACAAATCTGTCTACCCTCGCACTCGTTCGCTTTTGGGTAGTACCACTGGAACTCGAACTCACATCACGACACACCACACTCACTGTATCTACAAGACTCTCTGAGCATGAACCCGCGAGTGACTGTTGTGTTTAGCACCGGGTTTGTAGAAAATGCACGAAAGAAACATTTACGTTGGAATTGGAATACTTAAATGAATGTATTCTAAGATCAGAATTTGTACTGTAACCCATTACTGCCCACTGCTGGGCTCTTCAGAAAAGGTGTTAGGCATAGTCCACCTAGCTTGTTCAATGCGGATTGGGGACTTCACATGTCAAAATTTGTTGATAGTACTACTAGATACTTAATAGGTATTTTTTGATGGGATTATTAATTGAGTTTTATACAATTTAATATTGGATATCGATGACTAATAGAGGAACATTATGAGTTTTGTTTCTGAAAAAAAATATTGAAAATTAATTGAATTTATTTACGTTAAACAAAATTTTGTAATAATATTAATTCGGGTCTCGCACTAAACTGATCTTGTATTTTAAAACTCGTTTACAAGAACCAATAGTTCAAATTGATAAAATGTCTCAATACTTGACTTCTGTAGTCGAGATATTAGATCGTGGTAAACTGTAAAATTATTAAAATGTGTGTGTGAAAAAAGAATAAGTATTTGAAATGCAGTAAAGTTATATTTAAAAAAAAATGTATTAAAAGTTCCACAAAGACGAGAGTAAAAATGAGGCCTTATTATGGACTATGTCTATTTCGTTTATACAGGGTGGATAATAATATCTAATTTTGTTGAAGCCGAAATGGGGTGAATGTCCTATCAAAATATAACTTGGTGTAGAAGTACAATTTCAATTTTTGTATCTATGATTTTTTTTTAAATCGTAAGTTGCGGCCAGCCCCTTTCATACGTCATTGAACTACTGTCATTATGATATGATCTTGCATATATTAGTTATTTTAATAAAAAAAAATACCAATTTCAAAAATAAAAGTAGTAAGCACCTATGTCAGTTTTCTCTACACCTCCTTTATCCACTCAACTGGGAACATCACTTTTCGCTAGACGGCGAAACTGGGAACTTCGTTCGGAATCACTACCGCGTTTGAGCGTCTTTTTAAAATCATTTTTTCCAATAAACTTTAGTTTAGAGTTTTAATAAAACCTAATATTTATGTAAATCTTTACTATTAAACTACGCTGAATTACATTTTCAGCGAAATACATTATCTCCGTACAATATGAGACGATTAAACAATGTAAACAAATAAGTTTTTGAACTGTGCTCAATTTTGGCTCCTGCCACAGACTTGGCAAAAGTAAACAAACCAATTTTGTTGCCGATCCCAGTTGAGTGGTTATTTGACTTGTTGTGAATGTCTTAGGTATAACTCCGCCATTCTATCGTTTTTTGTCATGCACAAGTTTAAATAAATAAAAGTGATTCCAAGTTGTATTTCGATAGGACATTCACCCCACTTCGGCTTGAATGTTACATATTCACCTTGTTTAGCTATAATTGTAAAATAATAGAAAAAAAAGAAAAATAACTATTTTAGGACCAAAGTTACATCACAATTTATTTTATTATTTATTTATATTTTTATGTTGATGTTAATAATTACGAATAGCTTGAATGACAATTTTTTTTGTGACATCGACACCAAAAATAATAATAAATTGTATTTTTTTGTATTTAATATTGTATTGTAATTTATTTTTAGTTAAATTATCGAAGTACTTATGAGGTTTAAGATTATTTGTTTTTTAAATGAAAAGTAATTTGAAACAAAATTTAAAAATAAGTTATAGCATAAATTATTTGATCAAAGATCTGATTAATATTGGAAAATAATAATTGAATTAAACTTGAAAAACTAATTACTAGGGTGTTAACAGAGCACTCCCGAAAACGAAGACTGGTGGTAGTACTAGTGATACCTTTGATAACAAGCCAGGGAATCAGTCCACTCAGACGATTTCTTTCTGCAAAAAAATTGGTTGCCTGTAAAGTCGGTATACGGGCGAAAGTTTTACGTGACAACGACTCGGGCATGGTTAGCCCGCCTAAGAGCGAGAGAGACAGACATAAAAAGTGACGCGGCACGCGTGCCTCTCACTCGCTCTCATTGTGAGCGCATAACGTGAGCGGAGCGTAACGCAGTGAAGTGAAGTGTCAACCGGCAAACCAATTTATAAGACGTTGTCACGTACTAACCCAGCCTTCGTTTTCGGGAGTGCTCTTTATACACCCTGTATACTACAAATTATTATGCTGATGAAGTTGGTGAGAATTTTATTGTTTTTTTTATTTAAAGAAACTATTGTATTTTGTTTTGTTCTTTATAAATTCTTACAATAACATTAAATGCATGCTGATTTATTTTGTTTTTCACTCCGATAAAAATGAACGTAAAACACGAAATGTGATTGATAAGAAATAAATTTATTTTTTTGGCAAATGTTTTTTATTTCTACGTAAATAAGAAAAATACAGAATGAAAATTCCAATTTTAAGTTTGTTGGTATTCTTAATCAGCGTTTTAGGTGAAGAAGACTCAGTTTGTAAGTTTTAATGATTTTTGAACATGATTTAATAGACTTGCAAGATGACTTACAATGACGTTGACAGGTCGTTAATTGATAAAAATAAGAAAATTGCCGGCTTTTCTCCTTGTCAGTCGATCTCAAAAGTTCCGTCCTGTCAAGTTGTCATCTCAGTGTAGTCTATGTCGCATAAAAGAGGTTGGTCGCCCCAACAATGACTCCTTCAACTAAAGTCTACTACAATGTTTTTTTCCTTTGCTATTCTCAATCCTATAGTAAACGACAAGTCTACCACAACATAGTTTTCCTCTACTACATACCTATATCCCGTAATTTTACAGTAAAATTCAACATAGCAATAAACCCAGAAGATATAGACGGTCGTCGGTCCCACCACAGGCATCACAAGAAGTCTCTCCGCATACAAAATGATTATCCTATTAAATTCGACCCTCCGCTCCCGAACCACAGAGGTCCGAACATCACAGATACTCTCAACTATCCGTATATGGCTGCAGTGATAGTGAATGGAAGGCTGTGGTGTGCTGGGACAATTGTTGATGTTAATTGGGTGGTTACAGCGGCCCATTGCTTGAATTAGTGAGTAGATTTTTTTCTTTTTGCTTACAGCCTATAGTGAATCTCTAACTTTGAACCAGCTGAAATGGGGTGAATGACCAGTCATAATACAATTTAGAACTACTTTTATAATTGGAATTGGTGTCACATGCAATTTCGAAAGCAATATTGCAAAAAAGTAACCGATTCAATTAACAAACAGGAACCATAAAAATAATTATGAATTTATCAGGCCTACTTTTAAGGGTTCAGTAGTCCAAAGAACCTTAACACTTTCCTCAAGGCAAGAGGGCCTTTAAATTCTTCATACCAAAAAGAAAAAGACCACCCAACATATCATCTCAGAAGTTATTATGTTAAACTTTCAACCTAATTCTAGTCTTAATACTTTGATCACTTACACTATTACTAAACGGGTTCTTACCACGATTGTCATGATCATGGCGCTTGAAACAGTGCTGAAATATCGGGATCGGATCAATTAAAAATAATCGTGGTAAGAACCCGTTTAGTAATAGTGTAAGTGATGTAGATAACCGCTAGTGTTTAAAGAAATTTATTATTACTTTGATGTTGTTTACTAACATCATTTTCAAGCACTTTTCATATGCCTACTAACTTGAATAGACTTATTTATTCTTTGATCTGAAGTAATTAAGTAAATTAAACATTACATGGTTTCCCCTAGCGTTCTCCAAGTATCAGTCCTAAAGAACTTCAAGAAACACGTGAAGGTCCGCGCTGGTAGCGTCTGGCCGCACCAAGGGGGTGTTCTAGCTGATGTAGAAGGAGTGGTACGACATCCGAAGTTTGAGGAGGAACCTGTACCACATGCTGATGTGGCTCTGCTAAAACTGTCAATGAATTTACGTACGTTATCCTTGGCGCAGTATGGTCTTTAGTATTTCTGGACAGGTTCCCAAAAATAGCATCATTGTAGTGGCAATGGGTATGGCACATTGTACCAAGAAAGCCGAGGGGCCGAAAAGTACTACAGTGACAAACCTGTCTCAAAATGAACCAACGACCTGGTACGGATTGGAAGTTACCTGGATTCAAAAAGTGTAGGACCGGTGGTTGTGTTGAAATTTAAGGGAGACTTACTTATATCTAGCAGTAAGTAGACGTCTACTGAACATGATTTTCCAGTATCAACTATATACAACTCGTCGGTCTCGACTCACGAATTGGAGACTTCACACATCTTAGAAGGACTTTTAACCTCTCTTCAAAAATCCCTAATAAACCTTAACGGTTCTTTTTTTAGAATAATTGTAATGTTTAAGGGAGAAATAAAATAGCAAACACTTTTTCAGCGTTCAGTAAAACTATAAACCTAATCAAAATATATGAGGGAACGAGAGAGCCCTACGCTCAGAGTTTCATTGTGGTATCTGGATGGGGTGCAGTTAGGGTAAATACAAAGCTTTGTTCTTTTTTATACGGATTCTAAGTTATAATCAATGCTGAAATCTTTAAGTTACATTTTTAACATGAATTGATGAAATTTCTGTACCTAATACCATAATAGATCTTCGTTAACAGGTATTGGGAAGAAACACCATCCCTACTATATCCATACTAATATTTTAAACTAGCAGATCCGAGCAACTTTGTCTGCATCACTTTCAATTAAAAGGTAGCCTATTTTCTTTCTCAGGGTCTAAAGATTGTCTGTGCCAAATCTCATCAAAATCGGTTGAGAGGTTTAAGCGGGAAAGCATCACAGACAGAGTTACTTTCTCATTTATATTATTAGTAGGGATAGTAAAATAATATATTATTAACACAGGGTGCAGATACAGCATTCAGGGACCATACTCCAGGGTTAATATCTGCGCGTCTGAAGGTCCGAACACAAAGGTACTGCATCGACGCCTTCCAACTGGTGAACGGGCTGCAGATTACCAAAGACTTCTTCTGTGCTTCTCTGAGGAATGGGACCCGTGATGCTTGCTTGGTAATTTTAATTGCCTGACTTTTTTGATATTTTTTTGTCGATGTATAACTTTAATTTGAGTGGACTGATTCGGGCATTTTTTTTTCCATATCGAAAGAGATAGCGTGCGTCAAGTTGGCAGGCACATAGTAGAATTTAATGTTTTTGAATATGTAGAAAAATTGTGACAAAATAGTGATAAATAGTGACCAATACCACATAAATAGTGCTACTGTACTTTAAAAGATATTCGATAGTATTTATGTGCCTGCCAACTTGACGTCAAAGTTAGCAGGCACATAGGAATTCATAGGATATACTGGACGGATCAATTTGATTTATGTATAGAAAAACTGTGCATAATTAGTGACTAAAAGATACTAACTTTCAAAACGAATTGTCCATCCACTACAGCCCCAATTATTACACTTCTTTCATAAATTACGGTCCTACTGATTTAAAACGAGGTTTAAGAAAAGCCCTGTATAAGTTGGTGACTGACTCATTGCCTTGGCATTGCAGAGGTTCATGAGCGACGACAAATGCTTAGCATAAGGTGGGCCGTAAGATCATTTATCTATCTATACTAATATTATAAAGCTGAAGAGTTTGTTTGTTTGTTTGTTTGTTTGTTTGTTTGTTTGTTTGAACGCGCTAATCTCAGAAACTACCGGTCCGATTTCAAAAATTCTTTCACTGTTGGAAATTTATCGAGGAAGGTTATAGGCTATATTTTATTCTCAAAAAAATTAGGGATCCGCATGAAAATATCGAATATGTAACAAAAGGTGAAAAATCAAAAACCTATTTATGCGTACGCTGCAAAAACTATTGACAATAGAACAAAATGATGTACTACGGGTTTTTTTTTTTTTTTTTTTTTTTTTTTTTTTTTTTTTTTTTTTTTTTTTTTAGGGGGGCCTCCGTCACTGGCGTCCGTGGGACTACCACCTTCCTAGAAGGCTAACCCCACACGTGGTCCCCGGGTGGTGCCAAACAGTGACGGGAGAGCGACCGCGAGGCTGAGCGTGTTCACATTTATGTGAGCATTCCCTCGGCTTCGCGGTAAGTGATGGACGTTGAGTCCATCACTGAGGTCCGCACGGGGGTGGGCGACCAGGCCCCCGTGACGGAGGATGCTACTGGCGCAGGACCGGAGCGGGCGTCGCTCGCGAGTACCGTCGCGAGCGACGCCTGCTCCGGGGAGCAGGAGCAGAGAGGAGACATACGGCGCAAGCGGAAGTCCGCAGCGCGCCGGAGCTCGGAAACGAGCGAGTCCTCCGACGACGAGACGTCGTGGAAGGCGAGGCTCGTCAGACGGGCGGCCACCACGGCCAAGCCCTACACCGAGCCGACAAAGACGGGTAGGATCCCGATAGTGGATGTCGCGGCGAAGCCTGCCCCGAGGCGGAAGAAGAGAACCGTCGTCTCGCCGGCGCGCTCGACGACGTCCTTTGCGTCGGCCCGCACGACTGACGGTGAGCCTGACCGGGAGCTCGACGGGGAACCTGACGGGAGCCCTGTCGTCGCTCTCGAGGCCCTGAGACGGCAGGTTACCTCTGTCTCGTACAGGTGCAAGGCCAAGGGCTATACGGCTTACGCGCAGATGCTGCGAAAAGTGGCCCAAGAGACTGGCAGGGTTATGCCGGCTATCTCAGAGGCCATCAGTCGCGACGCGGAGACGCGTACTGACCTCGAAAGATCGAGGGCAGAGGTGGCTCTCCTGAGAGCAAGGCTGGCGGCTTTTGAGCGGGCCGAGACCGAGCGCGAGGCGACGCGTGCCCCGCGGGCGGCGCGGTCTACACCGCCGCCTCCACCTCCTCCCCCGCCGCCGGCCAAGGTGCCGGCGCGGGCCAGGGAAGCCGACGGCGAATGGCTGCCGGGGCAGAAAGGGACGCGACTCGCGTCGCCGCGGGACAGAGTGCGGCAGGCCGAGGAATCGCCGGCCGAGATGGCTGCCCGCATTAGGCGAGAGCTGACGGCGGAGTTCGGCAAACAGGTTGCCGAACTCAGGGCTGAAATTACGGCCCTACGCGGTGCTAAAACTCCTGCGCCGCGTCCCGTCGCTCTTGCCTCACCGGACACACGCCCGGGTCCAGGACCAGCCGGTCCGACCCGGAACAAGAAGAGGAACGGGGGTGGCGGTGCTAAAACCGCCACGCCAACCCCACAGCCTCGCCCACTTCCTCCGGCCCCGTCCAATATGGACGAAGGCTGGACCGAGGTGGTCAAGAAAGGCGCCAAACGGGCCAGGGTCGTGGCTGCCCCGGCCCAACCGCCACCGACTGAGACGAGGGCAGCGGCCAAGGCCACCCCCCAAACGGGGAGAGCGCCGACTGCCCGAAACCCGAACGCGACTCCGGCGGCCGCGGTTGCTCCCCAAGCGGGTCGAGCACCTGCCGCCGGAAAGAAAAACAAGAAGTCCAAAAAGAAGTCGCGCGCGCCGCGGCGGGCTGCAGTGGTGGTCACGCTGCTGCCGGCCGGCCAGGCGAAGGGGATGACATACCCCGACGTCATGGCGAAGGCGCGCGCGGCCATCGATTTGGCAAAAATAGGGGCGGAGGAGGGCCTCCGCATCCGGCACACGGCCAATGGGGCCCGATTGCTGGAATGTCCAGGCGGCGCCGACAGTGGTGACGTCGCGGACCGCCTAGCGTCGGGCCTCCGGGTCGTCTGGCCGGAGGAGGAGGTCAGAGTGCACAGGCCGGTCAAGATGGCCGAGCTGCGAGTGACCGGCCTGGATGACTGCACCACCAGGGAGGAGGTGGTGGCGGCCATCGCTGCCCAGGGCAAATGTGCCCCGGAAAATGTGGCCGTAGGCGAGCTTCGCCGAGGCTACACCGGGGCCAGCTCTGTCTGGGTGCGGTGCCCGCTGGAGACCGCCAACTCCCTGGCCACCCCTCCGCCCGGAAGGCCGGCTGGGGACCCCGGTAGACTGCGCGTGGGCTGGGTCGCAGCCCACGTGCGGCTACTTGAATCGCGCGCCTGGCGATGCCTCAAATGCTTCGGCACGGGGCATAGCGTCGCCAGGTGCACCAGCACTGTTGACCGCAGCGGGCTATGCTTCCGCTGCGGTCAGACCGGACATAAAGCGGCCACGTGCTCGGCCGCGCCGCACTGTGCGCTGTGCGCGGCGGCCGGGCGCAGGGCCGATCATCGGGCGGGGGGCAAGGCTTGCTCCCCGTCCGGTGTTAACACCGAACGGAATAGGCGCCGCAAAGCCAAGCGGCGCCAACAGAGGAAGTCGGCCGGGGGAGCACCGGCCGGCGGTTCGGACCCCGCCGTGGCGACTAGTGCGCCCGATGGCGGGGGCGGCGGAGAAGGGGAGGGAGCGATGGATGTGGTCCAACCGTAATGGACTGCATCCGTCGCTTCCTCCAAGGAAATCTGAACCACTCCGCCAGGGCTCAGGACATGTTAGTCCAGAGCATGGCGGAGTGGTCCATTGACGTAGCGGTGGTCGCCGAGCCGTACTTTGTTCCCCCAGCGGACGACTGCTGGTTCGGGGACGAGGGCGGCTTGGCGGCCATACATATAAGGAGATCCGCGGCGATCCCGCCCCTGGAAATGGTGGCCAGGGGATCCGGGTTCGTCGCGGTAAAGATAGAAGGTACCGTCGTGATCGGGGTGTACTTCTCTCCAAATCGGCCTACTCACGAGTTCGAGCAGTTCCTGGACGGGCTCGGAGCGATCACTCAGCGCTCCGCTCCCCGTCCTGTGATACTTGCGGGGGACCTCAATGCGAAGTCAGTCGCCTGGGGGTCCCCCCGCTCGGACGTTCGGGGTAGGCTGTTGGAAGAGTGGGCGGTCGCGGCCGGGCTCTGTGTCATAAACAGAGGGTCGGTCGCGACATGCGTGCGGTGGCAGGGCGAGTCCATCGTGGACGTAACGTTCGCGAGCTCTGTCATCGCACAGCGCATCCGCGGTTGGGAAGTGTTGGTGGAGGCGGAATCCTTGTCGGATCACCGATACATTCGGTTCGATCTTTCCGCCTCCACGGAAACCGCGGTCGCCCAGGGGACTGCACCCCGGTCACTCCCCAGGTGGGCATTGAAGCTCCTGAATAAGGAGCGCTTGGTGGAAGCCTCCACGGTGGCGGCGTGGACGCCTATGCGTCCACATCCAGTCGATGTCGAGGTCGAGGCGCTGTGGCTCCGGGACACGATACATCGCATTAGTGATGCTTCGATGCCCCGGGTCGGCCCTCGGCCTCCGGATAGAGCGGCGTACTGGTGGTCGCCCGAGATAGCGCAGCTTCGTGCTGCATGCGTCCGGGCGAGGCGCCGGTGCGCCAGACACCGCCGCCGCATCCTCGCGCGTCGCGACGATCCTGTCGCGTTCGCGGAGGAGGAGGCCCGGCTGTATGGCGAGTACGCGGAAGCGAGGACCGCCATGCGGCTGGCCATCAAGCAGGCCAAGGAAAGGAGCATGGAGGCTCTCTTGGAGACGCTCGACGACGACCCGTGGGGGCGCCCGTACAAGTTGGTGCGCGGAAAGTTGCGCCAGTGGGCGCCTCCCCTGACCGAGCGTCTCCCGCCTCAGCAGCTGCGGGACATCGTCTCGACGTTGTTCCCGCAGGAGCAGGATGGATTTATTCCGCCTGCTATGGGTGAGCCGCCGGATCACACCGGCGGTGAAGCCACTGCTGAGGTGCCTCACATTACGAGAGATGAGCTCCATGTGGCCGTGGTCAAAATGAGCGCGAAAGACACGGCCCCCGGCCCGGACGGCATCCACGGCCGGGTCCTGGCCTTGGCCATCAATGCCCTAGGGGACCGACTCCTCAGGCTATTTAATTCCTGCCTGGAGTCGGGACGGTTTCCCTCGCTCTGGAGGACGGGCAGACTGGTCCTCCTACGTAAGGAGGGGCGCCCGGCGGACTCAGCCGCCGGTTACCGTCCCATCGTGCTGCTGGACGAGGTGGGCAAATTGTTGGAACGCGTTCTGGCAGCCCGCATCGTTCAGCACCTGGTCGGGGTTGGACCCGATCTGTCGGCGGAGCAGTACGGCTTCCGGGAGGGTCGTTCGACCGTAGATGCCATTCTGCGTGTCCGGGCCCTCTCGGAGGAGGCCGTCTCCCAGGGTGGGGTGGCCTTGGCGGTGTCGCTCGACATCGCCAATGCCTTTAACACCCTGCCCTGGTCCGTGATTGGGGGGGCACTGGAGAGGCATGGAGTGCCCCTCTATCTCCGCCGGCTGATCGGCTCCTACCTGGAGGCCAGGTCGGTCGAATGTACCGGGTACGGTGGGACCTTGCACCGGTTCCAGGTCGTGCGCGGTGTTCCACAGGGGTCCGTTCTCGGACCTCTCCTGTGGAATATCGGGTACGACTGGGTGCTGAGGGGCGCCCTCCTCCCGGGCCTTAGCGTCGTGTGTTACGCAGACGACACTTTGGTCGTGGCCCGGGGGGATGACTTCGGAGAGTCTGCCCGTCTTGCCACAGCGGGGGTGGCCCTCGTCGTCGGCAGAATAAGGAGGTTGGGCCTCGACGTGGCGCTAAACAAATCCCAGGCCCTGATGTTTCGGGGGCCTCGGACGGCGCCACCAGTCGACGCCCACATAATGGTTGGAGGCGTCCAGATTGAGGTCGGGGTGCAGTTGAAGTACCTCGGCCTCTTGTTGGATAGCCGTTGGACCTTTCGAGCCCATTTCGCGGACCTGGTCCCCCGATTGGTGAGGGCGGCCGGCCATTTGGGTCGGTTGCTCCCGAACATCGGGGGGCCCAGCCACGCAGTGCGCCGCCTCTATGCGGGGGTGGTGCGCTCGATGGCCCTATACGGTGCGCCCGTCTGGGCCGAGCCTCGCGTTCCGGCAAATCTTGCCCGACGCCTGCGCCGGCCACAGCGCATCGTAGCCATTAGGGTCATCCGTGGGTACCGCACCGTCGCTTTTGAGGCGGCGTGTGTGCTGGCGGGGACGCCGCCCTGGGATCTGGAGGCGGAGGCGATCACCGGCGATTATCGCTGGCGATGCGACCTCCGCGCCCGGGGCGTAGTGCGTCCCCTGCGGGAAGCGGTCCGCGATCGGAAGGTCCAATCTCGGCGGTCCGTAATGGAGTCGTGGGAGAGACGGCTGGCCAACCCCACCTGGGGTCTACGGACCGTCGAGGCGATCCGCCCCGTCCTAAAGGATTGGGTGGGTCGTGGCAAGGGACGCCTCACCTTTTGGATGGTGCAGATGCTGACCGGGCACGGGTGTTTCGGTCGGTATCTGCACCGGATTCAGGTAGAGCCGACGACGAGGTGCCATCACTGTGTAGAGTGTGACCAGGACACACCAGAGCATACGCTCGCGCTGTGCCCCGCTTGGGAGCGGCAGCGTTGTGTCCTGGTCATGCAAATAGGACCGGACTTGTCGCTCCCGGGCGTCGTGGCGTCGATGCTCGAGAGCGACGAGTCCTGGAAGGCGATGCTCGACTTCTGCGAGTCCACCATCTCGCAGAAGCAGGCGGCGGGGCGTGTGAGAGAAAGCTCTTCTCTCTACGCAGAAACCCGCCGCCGTCGAGCAGGGGGTCGGGACCGGGGTCTGGCCCGGATTCTGGCCCCCTAAGAGTTTCGGGTCCCCAACGCATGCGAGTGCGAGCGGGGACCCAAGAAGGTGCCGTGTCTCGCTCAACACGCCCTTACGTCAGAGCAACCGGGGGATGGTAGACCGCGTACTCCCCGACCCACGCTGGTCCTGACCCAGCGGGGTATTCCGTGGGAGGGTGACACGCGGTCCCATCTTGGCGGGCTTCGGAAAGCCCGCCGACCGAGAGAGCCGGTGGCCGTATTCGCCGGCGGCTACCGGTTCGGCGTCCGGGGACGGAGTGACGGGAAAGAATGCCGATGGCGTAACGCGTCGCACTGTCCCTCATAACCCCGTGCTGGGTTCTGGCCTCAGCCGGGGTTCGGACGCTGAGTGTGAGCGGTTGGAGGTTTTAGTGAGGTTCAACTCCCACATACCCCGCCCGCGGGGCGGGCGGGGATCCGGTGATTTCCTCCAACTAAAAAAAAAAAAAAAAAAAAACGGGTTTTTAGGTCTTTTAAAGACAAACAAAAAAGTCCGCGACAGCATATATCTAAGTATCATAGTTTAGCCACAATAACCGCTTTTATGTTTATAAAAATAAAAAAATTGACCGAAAAATTAATTTAACGTTAAATGAGTATCGTTATATTAACCCTTATCCAAATTAAGTATTATATTATCAAGAGTATTAATGTAGAAGTAAATTACTTTTTGTTTTATTCCAATCGGACTTTTCGTTTAGAAGTTATCACGAGTATAAAACTCAATTTTATTAATACACCCACAGCGGGCGGCGAAAATAATATCGCGACGACATAGCGAGTACTGTTTGAACCCCTTTGTGACGCAGACGAAGTTGCGAGGGTCATCTAGTCTAACAATAAAAAGAGATCTGACAAGTACTTTTGGAGCTATGATTAATAGATCGTTTTTTGTAAACTAGATTTCACTATTAGGTAACTTAACTCTACTGTACCAACCCTTACTAAGAATTTTTATACTTAAACAACTTAATTAATCATTCTTTCTCACTAAAGTAGTCCACAAAAACACATAGTTACTGCAACAGAACTATGACCATGTTTTTTCCTAGTTCGACGCCGGTGCCCCGGCCGTACAGAAGAACAGAATGATGGGACTCATGAGCTTCGGTCCAGAGAGTTGTGGGGATGAACATCAGCCAGCCGTCTTCATTAAAGCGTTCTATTTTAGGTAATGTGTTGTTTAGCAAATCATAGCCCGAAAGCTAGTGGCAAATTTTGAGCAGGTATTTGAGGAAAAATTTACCACTATAGTTCTTTAAATTTAGCTTAATTAGAATGACAGCTGTCATCAAAAGTGACGGCATAACTTTGTAGTAGCGTCTAACGAGTGATTAATATTAGCAAACGAAAAACCATTCATTTCTAGCGTATTTACAATATTTTTGATAACAGATCTTCAATAAAAATGTGCATAATATTTAAATTCAGCTTTAAATTTATACCAGTTAGCACTTATTCATAATCATAAAAAATAAGCCTAAATATTTACTGCGTCTTTAGGGGTTGTCCATTAATCACGTGATCTTTTTTTAGCATTTTTTAACCCCCCCTCCCCCATCGGTGATACGTAGTGAGGTTTAAGACCACCCCCCCCCCTCCCCCTTCTCAACATCACGTGTATTTTTAGTACCTACAACGAATCTTAAAATTTTCTGAATATTATCTTAATTTAAATACAGGTATAAACTATAATCTTATTTTATTCTAAATTAAGGACCATAATAAAAATGTCTACACCACGTTGCAAGTTTTTTTTTATTGCCATAACAATAATAATAAACGAAGAGTGTAATTATAGGAAAAACATGTATTGTACATGAATATATTTAATGTATATTGTCCTCGGACCACGGATTAGCAAGACATTCTTCAACACTAACAACTGGATAAGCATCATGCAGGTTTGACGAAAAAATAAATACACGAGATATCTTACTAAACCCCCCCTCCCCCTTGTGTTATTTTCGTGATTTTTATCAAACCCCTCCCCCCCCTTTCAAGCCTCACGTGATTAATGGACAACCCCTTACAAGGTCACTTATAGTTATAGCTATTGGGCCATCAGTAGTTCAAGTCATAGAGAAAGTATTATCTCGCTCTTACGATTCTTACGAAGTACCAACTAGTGGAAATTATGTTTAAATCAACACAATATACAGGGTGTCCCAAAACTATGCGACATGAATGGGAAGAACCTACCTTAAATATCGGATATTGGAGGTATTGTTGAGAGGAAACATCATTTAATTTTTGTTATTTATTAATACTGCACTCAAAGATTTTTCGTATATTGTTTGGTTTGTTTGAAAAACGAACATAATTTTACAAAAATAGCACCCTGTATTTTTGATATAGACGAATTACATCCTCCTTTTTGTAAGTCAGAAATTTAATTATCAAAAAATAAAAATTAGTTATCTTCAAAGTAATGACCTTTGTAGGCAGACTTGAACCACTACAATAAATACTTAAACTTTAAAGCTTCACTGATATCATTTAGTTCAATATAATCAGAGTAGGTCACGAGACAAATTACATACTGCACATATTTATTACACATCATTTAAAGTGGCCCACTTTTACAAATACATTTAAAAAGTGAACCATTTGCAAATTAAAGCTTTAATGCTTTTTGCTGACCGACTTCCAACAAGGAGGAGGTACCTAATCAATTCAATAATTTTATGTTTGTACTGTATAACTTTGGTTTGGCTGAACGATTTGGATGATTCTTGATGATGATCGTCGTGTGATTTTTTTACGATCGTAAGTAAATACTTTTGGATCTGTGTTTAAATTGACGTTGTTAATTTGGACAAGATTTCACGATTTGCTGTGCATTTTTGCATGTATGTTTTTTCTAGGTAACTTTAGATAATTATTTTTCTATTATCTATTTAACAATTAACAACCATAATAACTTTTATTTTCTCAGAGATTTCGTCAAGAAAACCATAGCGTCATATAAAACAACAGCAGATCTCATAGAAGCAATGCAAGAAATTGAGCCGGAACTAGTTCAAGAGGTACACACGAAAGCACCCAAGATAAAACTACAAAACTTACCAGATGATATTATGTGATGAGGAATAAAAATGTAAAAAAACAATTTGTTGGCTTTTACCTACTCGTTTTTGAATTGCACTTATTTTGATTTTTGACCGACTTCCAAAAAAGAGGAGGTCCTCAATTAATCTCTTTGTTTTTTTATGTTTGTTCCTTCATAACTTTAGTTTGGATGGACCGATTTGAATGATTCTGGTTGATAAAAGGTGATGGTCAAACTGGGGTCCAATTTTTTTAAACTTCGAATAAGTAGGTACTAGAGATGTAACGATTGCGCATGTTTTTGAATATTCGCATTCGCAAAAAATCATGCGAATGTTTTGACAAAAGTTACAAAAATGTTGTGTGGATTTGGAAGGAATCTGACAGAACCTAGAACAAAATTAACGGCCTCCACCTGCCCTTTAAAATGAGTCCAAATTCGATGGGTCTACGACCTTCCGTTGTCAAAATAATTTGCGGGGGGGTTTCAGTTATTAGGTAGGGGGAAGGCAAGTACCTCTTTCTTTTCCAAGTAGATCCAGTGTGTGTATATGAATATGTATTTAAATGGTCAAATTTTCTTGATTTCATGTGCGTTTTTGTGCGTATTTCTTCTCCATTTGAACCGATTTGGATGTTTTTTTTTTTTCATGATATTAAACTGCTTCGTAGTGTTTGTGATATTCTATTTTATACTCCATGACACTATTACTGGGGGGCGCGACGGGGGAAAGAGATGGCGTAATGCGTCGCGTCGTCCCTCATAACCCCGTGCTGGGTTCTGGCCTCAGCCGGGGTTCGGACGCTGAGTGTGAGCGGTTGGAGGTTTTAGTGCGGTTCAACTCCGGGGATCCGGTGATTTCCTCCAACTGAAAAAAAATAAAAAAAATGACATTATTACTATTTCGAATCTATGGTGTCATTCGGCAAATTAATAGTTCCATAGCCAACAAAATTCCTAAAACTAAATGTTTCATACGTTTCATAAGAAAAACTAATCAAAATAACTAACATATCAAGCACATGCAAACGCTCGTTACGTGATAAAAATGACAAATAAGTAACAAAGGAAAAACGATAAATAAATCAAGAACCTTATCTCAAAGCAACAAGGTCTAATTTCCAACGTAATTTTTAATTTTCGTTCAAAAGTAAACCTTATTGTACATTTTTTCGAACATGAGAAAATTCGACACATTTAAATTTCAACCTTATAATTAAAGTGATAAAAATCACGATTTGAAAGTGACTTACATATAGGAATGCGTTTGTTTTGATGCTGTTACACGTAGGCGTAACAAAACATTTTTCTGCCGAAAACGAATGAAGATAATCTTCATTTTTGATCGACTTCCAAAAAGGGGGAAGATACTAAATCGTCTGTATGTTTGTTCCCGCATAACTTTCATTTGGTTCGACCGATTTGAATGGTTCTTATGTCAGATGAAAGGTGATGTTGTCATAGGATCCCATTTTTGGAACGAAGTTCCTTATCGCGCGTTATCGAAAGGGGGCTAGACGGAAATTCTTATGAAAAACTTGTCACGACACTTTTTTTGTTTTAGAAGATTATCGCTAGAAGGAGCTGTGATTAAAATCTTTTAAAACAATTCCTTATTTTGTTTTATATGATTAATGCTAGATGGCGCTGTGATCAAAATATTTTATTTAAGTTATAATAATTAGTTAGTTTAAAACGTCTGTCTCTCTCTTATTAATAACTTAAAAAAATGAAATTTTATTACAATTCTCCCTCCTCCCTCACTAATTTATCGAAAGGAACTTCGTTCCATCCGGTTGACACCTCTCAAGTTTTTTGTGTTCAAAGATGTGCAGGTCAGCTAAATAGAAATACTTTATGATGAAGAAAAGAAGTCTAGTAGATAACTGAATTTAAACAAAAATATTTGCGTTTATCTTATCAGTTACAATTTAAATTATCAATTATAATTAAAGATCATGGTTAATGATGATGTAACAATAAAAATCATATCTGAGATTATTTGATAAATATAATCTTTTCAGCAGTCGTTCAATGACACAATTTTACTTTGTTTCATCATGAATGACTAATAGTATATATTTTTTTATATAGATAAACGAGCCTACGGCCCACCTGATGGTAAGCGGTCACCGTCGCTCATGAACCTCTGCAATACGAGGGCAAAGAGGACCGTTAATAATAATTGGAATAATTTCAATTTTGTATATAATTCAGAGGACTTCTAAAACTAATAATATAAAAAAATCACTAATGTATTGTTAACAGCAAATCTCGAAAACAGCTGAACCTATTTTGATAATTCATTTTTATCTTAATGTTAGTGTTTAGGTAACGTGTATTTTAACAAGGTGACAGTTATACAAAATGTTGTAGCTGTTTATTATCCTTAAATAAAATAAATAACAAAAAAGATGGTTTAGGTAAATTCATGGGAAATATTAATACGTTGATAATATGATTTAAAAACAACAAACAAGTTTAATATTACGTCCAATGTCCAGACGAAATTGCGGCGGCCAAATTACAATGAGAAAAAAATTTTGTTCGGCGATCGTCATTTATTTTCGAAACGCTCGCGAACGTTGATTACGCCCATGTGTACGCGCATTCCAATACTTCATTCATACCACGCGAATATAGGTTATAATGATTTTAGTGGCCAGTCGAGCGCTAACAACTGCGTGTGCCGCACAAACTTAAACAAAACAATTCAACCATGACATAACGCGTTGAAATTTCGAAATTCGAACCGTGAAGTGACAGTGATATTTTTTTTTTATTATTTCAACGTGTTTAATTAAACAGCCAGTATGGAAAGACGAAAAAAAGAAAGTAATGCTTGGAGGCAAATTTTTACCGCTCTGTTGGGTAAGTTGTGCCTTTTTTGGTCCATAATATAGTATATAGACTATAAAATACATTGCACCAACATCATTTGACTTGGGCTCTACAACCTGAGTCCAGCAGTGGGCAGCAATAGGTAGTATAGTCTGCACTAATTTTATAAAGAGGAAAGGTTTGATTGTTTGTTTGTCTCAAATAGGCTCGAAAACTACTGGTCCAATTTCAAAAATTCTTTCAGTTTTGGAAAGTTCATCTATCGAGGAAGGCTATAGGTATAGGATGTATTGTTTCCCTTTGTGACGCAGACGAAGTTGCGCGGGTCCTCTAGTACTATATGTACATATATAAGTGTTATGGGAACTTTATAGCTTCTTATAGCCAGCCACTGGACATATCGGTGCCTTCGATATATTTTAAGTCAAAAACAGTTTGGAATCTCCCCTCAATACACAGTAACTGTATTGTACTGTACTGTAACAACCCAGTACTGCCCACTGTTGAACTCAGGTCTCCTCCGAAGAGGCGTTAGGCATAGTCCACCACGCTTGCCTAGTGCGGACCCTTTTCCGACATGCAGGTTTCCTCACGATGTTTTCCTTCACCGTTTTTAGCCAGTGGTGTTGTGAAAAATTGCACATAAATCTTTTTCATACTAAGATTTAGAGGTACAAGCCGGCCGGTTTTGAACCCGCGACCTCCGCGACATTAACTACCTAAAGTCTATATTCCTAAATAACTCAAATTGAAAATGATTAATGGTTTGATGGCCGCTGTAGTTTAAATTTGGATTGATTAATAATCAATTTTGATTCAATGAAATAGTGATTCATACATCGTTTCATAATTTATGTCTATTACATCTTTGAACTAGAGTTTACGGTTTTCATTATTGATAATTTTAAGGAAAACTATGGCCTTAATTATCTATTATAATAATTATAATATTACATGGGTAAATTGTATTGTTGAATAAAACAAAATATTATGGTTTTGTCCCGATTAGGCCCCCTGACATTACAGAGGATCAAGAGTGACGGTAATCATTTACCATCAGATGGGAGCTTATGCCCCTTTATTTATTTGTTTTCAGTAAATATCTAATCTGTTTCAAAGAAAAAAAAATACAAGCTTTGAAGATCCTGGATATCAAGTAGCAGAAGATAGCTAAGCTACTAGATAGCTAAGCTAGCTAGATAGACGCTAAGATAGAAGAAGCTAATACAAGTAAAACGAGCCCAAACACAACGGGTTTATCTTGTTTGGTACAAGAGTTCATATGACCACCTTCCGAATCCATCCTCAGATCAGCCCCATTTTATCATATTATTTGTCAACATCCATCTGCGTGCAAAATTTCAGCTCTATCGGAAACCGAGAAGTTTGTTAAATTTAGCTTGCAATGTCATTCTAGATTACTATTTTTATATTATTTAGTAAGGTTTTTAGTATTCAATATTTTTACTTTGCGAATATGCAACATTATTTTTTTTTGACTTTCATGCATTTTCAACGGGTTTTTACCACGATATTTAATTAATTGAGTTGAGAACTCACATCACAATACACCACAGTTCCAGTGGTACTACCCAAAAGCGAACGAGTGCGAGGGTAGACAGATTTGTTTGCTCTTAAATCGACCCGCAGTATCCAGTCTTCTCGTGATCATGACGTTTGCAACAACGTTCAAATATCGAGACAACTCAATTAATTAAATATCGTGGTAAGAACCCGTTGAAAATGCATGAAAGTATTATAGAAAACCGCGAGTGTCTGAATAAGTTTATTTTTTTTTTTCGTATAGTTTAAAACAAAAAAAAAGATGACTTAACTTTGAGATCTATCTAGTCATTATTTCTGCAACTGATCTAGTACTCTAACACGACATAGTTGCTTCAAAATAGCTGTAAAATGTTAATAAAATATGTAATTCATTCTTCTACATAAGTTCTCAGAATATAGTCAAAGTTATACCTATTCTTTATTTTAACACCGAAATATCTTTGAATGCGATGTTATTAGAGCCATATTAAAATTTTATAAAACCATGAAATCCTTTGAATTCAATGCTTTACTGATTATAGTTCATTTTAGTGACGCAAGTTGACTATTTCGTGTAAATAGCACTGTTCTATAAATTGGTCCTGAAGGTCGAGCTTGAAGTTGGACAGGAATTTATTAAGTAATCAGAAGGTTAATGATTTCTGCATATCTTATTGTTTTGAAATTGAACACGATATCATATTTTATTAAAGATAATAGGTAATAATTGATGACAAGAACCTTGTGAAGGGAGAAAAAGAAAAACAGCTGAAATATTTGGACTTGGCCCACGAGGTGACCGACATGTGGCGTGTTGAATCGACCATCATTGTTCGTTGTATCTGTGCACGGTCGAATAGCGAAAAGCTTCGACCGTTATCTTGAGAAGCTTTCGCTCCCCGGCTGGGTTAAGGGCTTGATTCAGAAGGCGGTCGTTCTTGACACGACACGTATTGTGAGGAGGTTCCTTTCTTTTGAGCCCTGACCACTGATGGCTTGGGTCGTAGACCTCGTCTTCAGTGGCCCTCTGTTTTTTATATTGTATTTTTAATTTTTGTTCTTTGTTATATTTTTTTAAATATTATGTAAAAAATAAGTGAAAATAAATGAATACAGAAAAAAGTTAAGTTTACGTCACTGAAATGAAAGCGACCAACTTCCTCCAAAAGTGTGGTGCATTACCACAACATATGCTGAGTTGAAGCCTTAAGGTACACAGTACTGTGTTTTCCTTTTTATTCCTATGTTACTTTGTTTCTTTTCGTTGTTATTATATACTGTTTAACCATTAAATGTTTATCTTTCTTTCTTTTTCAAAAAACTTCTCTTCAATTTCTCTGGTCTGTCATCATCAAATTCTGATTTCCTTTTTATGAAATATTTATTTCGAACAAAAAGAATCATCGAACGCGGTTCATAAATGACGGAATTTTCCGCAAAAAATGAGAAAAAGCATAATATCATATACAGGGCGTATCTGTAACTTTGGACAATCTGACGTGGGGTGAATGACCTGTCGAAATACAACATAGCACCATTTTTATTTTTTGGATCGGTTAAACTTTTTTTTCTGACATTGTATGGAAAACGTACGACTATCGTTGCGGACTTCCATACTATGACGAAAAATTTTTTTTATCAAATTCCTAAAATAAAAATAGTTCCAAGTTTTATTTCAACAGGTCATTGACCCCACGTCAGATTGTCCAAAGTTACAGATCCACCCTGTATGATCCAATCCTTTATGGACCTAATCTGTAAAAAAGGTTACCACCGATACTCCAAAAATAAGAACAAAAATCAGTTTACCCAAAATATATTATACATTCGAGTCCCTCCTAAAAGTTCCTAAGTAGGTATAAATGCTAATAAACTCACAAATTAAATTCAGTTACAAAAAATTGCAAACAAAAACATCATAACATTCATAACCTCATTCCGACCTCTCAAAAAGCAGCTGCGTTCATCGTATAAAAAAATTTTGCTTTTGAAATTCATAATTCACCTTCAACATTAATGAATATGTAAACTTCATTGTATTTGTTAATACATAATATTATTCTGTCGATAATTTATACAGAAAAAATGCTGATAATATTTAAAAAAAATATTTTCTGGTTCAACTTTGGTTATAATTTTTTATGGTAATTTTTGATTTTCTTGTATTTTTTTATAACATGACCTCATCAGTCTACAGCTAAACTATGTTATATGCATAGAATTAGTACATCTGGAATGAACACCATGAACAACAGAATGAAGCCAATTTAAAGTGCACCGATCGCGCGTAACTACACGATATTCTGGCGTTAGTGTACCGATGACACTCAATTCGTTTAACACACTAATAACATATTACATACACATAAGTTCTTTAAAATTTCACTTTGTTATTTCTGATGTTGTATCAAAATACCGTGTTGTTACGCGCGATCGGTGCGCTTTAAATTGGCTTCATTCTGTTGATTCCAGATGTAATAATTCTATGGTTATATGTTATGATAATCCTGAATCAAATAAGTCCATCCATAATCAAGTCAATTTACGCACCATTCAATTTAGAAACAGACTTAAAATTATTTTCGTTGACAAAGCCAATAAACTTTGCATATACCTATTTAAACAATTAAAGTTCCAAAAGAAGCAATACCTTTACAAAAAAGTGGCTAAAAGATTAATTACAATTATCAACACATAATAAATTTAATGTCATTTATTTCAGCTACTATACCAACATTCACGTACGGGATTCAAATAGGCTGGTTGTCGCCTCTTGGTGATGTGTTGAAGGCACACCTACCTCCAGATGAATCACCTTTCATCAAGAACTTCATCTCATGGATGGCAGCAGCTTTGCCGCTAGCCGCTATATGTGGAATACCGTTTTTCAGTTATGCTTCTGACCGCTTTGGTCGGAAGCTGTGTGTTATAGCTGTATCTTTGCTGTCTACGGTAAGTTCTTTACGTATATTTCTTTTCTGAATGAAGCGATTTTTCTTTTTTGGAACGAAGTTCCTTATCGCGCGTTATCGAAAGGGGTTAGACGGAAAAAAATCTTACGAAAAGTTGTCACGACACTTTTTTGTTTTAGATGATTATCGCTAGATGGCGCTGTGATCAAAATCTTTTAAAACACGTTCATTATCGCGCGTTCGTTAGGAAAAAAAATTATAAGATATCTTTCAATCGAAAGGAACTTCGTTATATTCGGGTGTCCCATGACACCTCTCAAGTTTTTTCAAGTACAATGTTAGATTTAAAAGTAATTTTTGCAGTCATACTTGTTTCTGCATTCCCTGACTGAAATTCCTATGCACGAAACCATAAACCTTTAACAACGATTTTTACATTTTAACTTTTGTCAAAGTACTTACTGAACCTTACCTTTTTTTATTGCCATGTAGCTCATGAACCTCTGCTATGTCAGGGGACACTGAGGAGTCGCTACCTACGACCTAACATTAAGGACCCTCCTCAAGCCTCGTTTGAAGAAGAACAAGTCATCTTATTGTCGGACCTATTGTTATTTTCAGATATCATGGATCATAAAATTAACATCATTCAACGCACCAGCCCTCATTATAGCGAGGGTAATAGCAGGGTTAGCAGCTGGCGGTTGCTTTGTCGCAGTACCCGTCTACATCAAAGAAATTTCAGAAGATGCTTGGAGGGGAGCCCTTGGGTCTTTGTCTATGGCTGTCTGCAAGTTCGGTGTCATCTTTGTCTATGCTGTCGGAATGAGCTGTTCTTATTATATTAATCAAATTGTCTATTTGAGTATATCTGCTGGACACGCGCTGTTGTTTGCGTTTATGCCTGAATCTCCAAATTATTTGTTGAAGAAAGGACGAGAAGAGGTGAGTTGTTTGAGATTTGTTATTTTGTAATTAATAAACTTTGTTTTAGGATTAAAGGGACTTACACATATACTAAACGGGTTCTTACAACGAATTTTATTGCCATGCATAAGCCATGATCATCATCATCATCATCATCAGCCTATAGACGTCCACTGCTGGACATAGGCCTCCCCCAAACCTCGCCACATCGATCGGTCCTGCGCTGTCCGCATCCAGCCACCTCCCGCGATCCAGACCAGGTCATCGGTCCACCTTGTGGGAGGTCTGCCTACACTGCGCCTACCAGTTCGACGGCGTGAAGCCATGATCACGGGAAGGTTATTTAAGAGCAGACAAATCTGTCTACTCTCTTTCTTGTTCGTTTGTTGGCGCTTGCAACAGTGCTGAAATATCGGGATCGCTGATTTAATAAAAATCATGCTAAGAACCCGTTTAGTAATTGTGTTAGGAATGTAGAGGTTCCAGCTCCGCTCTAACAATTTCAATAATAATAAGTCTATATCCAAGGTATAATTTTAAGCAATTTTAAAACAAGTTAAAATTAAATGACTACAAATTACACTATACAAGGTGGATCTGTAACTTTGGACAATCTGACGTGGGGTGAATAACTTGTCGCAATACAACTTAGAACCACTTTTATTTTAGGAATCGGATAAAAAAAATTCCATCATAGTATGGAAGTCCGCAACGATAGTCGTACGTTTTCCATACAATGTCAGAAAAAAAAGTATGACCGATCCAAAAAATAAAAATGGTGCTATGTTGTATTTCGACAGGTCATTCACCCCACCTCAGATGGTCCAAAGTTACAGATCCACCCTGTATTTAAAATAGGAACCAGATAGTTCAGTGTAGAAAATTTATAATACTACTGAAACTACTCAAATCGAAAAGTATTTTTTCGCCTTAAATAAACTCTATCTGATTAACTTTTTTGTAAAACAATAACGCATGTTTTAGGCAGCAATACGGACAATATCTTGGCTACGTAATGTAAGCAGGAAGAATAAAATAGTCGCAGAAGAGATATCGAAGTTAAGAGAAGAACAAAAGAGAGAGGAAGAGATGCCTAAAGTTTCTCTACTAACTGTAGGTAAATACAGTTCATATTGTTCCTTTTTTGGACAGAAGACAATCGAAGACTTTCATCTGCCTTGCACGTGGAGTATATGGAAGTTGAACTGCACTAAAATCTCCTGCCGCTCACACTCAGCGTCCGCACCCCGGCTGAGGACAGAACCTAGCACTAGATTGTGAGGATTGACGCGACACTTTGCACGCTAAGGCCTAAGTTTCACCCCGTCACTTTATTATATCTAGTTAAATTACTGATGCTGCAAATGAGTTATTTTTTGGGAAACTTATTTTCTGAAGCTTTGTTAGCAACTCTGTTTTTGATTTGATCTAAGATCGGTAAAATATTTTTACCCGTTTGCAGTAGAGGCAGTCATCATCATCATTACCCTATGGACGTCCACTGCCGGACATAATCTTCCCCCAAACCTCGCCACATCGACCGGTCTTGCACCATCTGCATCCAGTGACCTCCCGCGATCTTGACCAGATCGTCGGTCCATCTTGTGGGGGGTCTACCAACATTGCGCTTACCGGTTCGTGGCCGCCACTCCAGAACTTTTCGGCCCCATCGGCCATCCGTTCTTCGCACAATGAGTCCTGCCCATTGTTACTTCAAAGATGCAATTCTTTGGGCTATGTCGGTTACTTTAGTCCTTCTGCGGATCTCCTCATTTCTGATTTGATCACGCAGAGAAACACCCAGCATAGCCCTTTCCATTGCTCTTTGAGTGACTCTGAGTCGTCTAATAAGACCCATCGTGAGAGGCCGGTAGTGTCGTGTAGGTACTAAGGATAAAGATGTCGATATTTTATAAGGTCTTCGTGGAAAAATAAAACATTATAAATTAGTAAACAATTTGCAGAACATTAAGAGGTACTTAACATTCAATGCATAATTAACTGTTGCTGTCCTTCGCAATGTGAAAACTAATTCTGTTGTAACTTTTGCGCAATTAGTGATGTTAAAAGAAGCTTGCGTCCTGATGTCTTAATTTTGTGGTTTTTGGTCAATCTTTTCTAATACTGCGTTTAGTAAAATTCTTCTTCTTATTGTAATAGAAGCGAAGCAACCTCGTAGTTAATAATTTATGTATTCTGCACCCATTAAAATGAACCTATCTACAAAATATGTGTTTAAAGCTAATTTAAATTGCTTGTTTCCAACTAAGAGTAACTTTTACCTTTAAAAATTACTTACACTATTACTCAACGGGTCCTTATCATGATTATTTTGAAATGAGCGGTCCCGATATTTCAGCACTGTTGCAATCGCCATGATCACGGGAAGACTGAGGAACTGCGGGTAGGTCATTTAAGACCAGACAAATCTGTCTACCCTCTTTCTCATTCGTTTGCCGGTACCACTGGAACTCGAACTCACATTTCGACACACCATACTAACAGTATCGGATGCCGTCTCAAAACTAGATTTTTTGGCTTTATTTTCATCTAACACTGGATTCCACATACAGGATAATTTGAAGCCATCACCCCGATTAAAAGTGCTATTCCTCGAAATTTCAATAGCTTCCTAAAATTAAGTCATAAATGGCAAAGTTTTAAACTTGACTTACATTAGTAAATGAGTTATCTCTATTAAAGTTATTCTCTTCTATTTAAAGACTATCACACTAGTAAACGTTAGAAATACGATTGAATAATTATATCCAGACAAACAATTCCTACTAGGTCACCACTTTGTAATGTATGTATTCAAAGCCATTAAAACATTAACTGAGCACTTAATTACTTATTTACCGACACTTACAATGAATCTCATTAATCTTGTATTCCTATTTGTTTTACTAAGACATTAAACCTTATACCACATTTCCACATAGGCTCGCCAACGTCCAACACACGTACAAAACAAATGACGGTGATGGCCGACTAACATGAAAGTTGGAAGTTGGTGAGCCAATGTGTACACGCACCGTATGTCAACAACATATGTTATGTTCTGAAGCCGTGTAAATATTACATAAGCTCGTATTTATAGAGATGATACGATTATGTATGTTAGTTTGCATATTTTACGATGGTAATTTGTTTAAACAATATCGTTCATAACATTGTTATTTTGAAATAAATGGGTGATATTTAAATACAAGTAAAATAATACCAATGAAAAAAATATTCTAATTAATTACTCTGTTATTATATTCTCATCTTAGTTTCTGATTAATATAGTCTTCTGCTGTACTTTACCCCCAAATCCGCATTAGGCAAGGTATTTGAATCATACATATAGGGTGGGCAATCTAACGTTTGCATTTTGAACTACTGTTTATTTAGAGAAAATGACAGCTCAAATGTCATTCAATTTGTGTTCATAATTTAGTTAAAGATTTGACATTTACGAAATGGGACGCTATACGCTGGAACAAAATTGGGAAATATTGAAAGTTACTTCCAAAGTGGTGAGTCTTCAGTCCAAACTGTAAGAAATGTGAAAAAAAAATCCATAAAAATGATAAATAATGTAATGATAAATGGCCTATGTCAATAAGCAAAATTGTCGCATCTGGGGGTCGGAAAATCCACACGTCATCATTGAGAAGCCAATGCACCCACAAAGAGTTACGGTTTGGTGTGGGGTTTGGTCCATTGGGCCAGCCGCCGTTACGGTCAATGGCGAACGTTACCGTGCCATGCTCAACGAATTTTTGTTTCCAAAAGTTGAAGAGTATGACATGGAGGACATTTGGTTTCAACAGGATGGCGCAACATGTCACACAGCCAACATGACAGTCGAAAAATGAAAAAATGCAAACTTTATATGGCCCACCCTTTACATCATCATACAAGACAATTAGGCATTAAAGGAGTCCCGAAACAGCAGTGGGCAATAATGGTTTGTTACAGTACAGTACTTTACCAGCTACCCACTTCTAGATGCAAATGTCCTGTTACTGATACTGTTTCAACACATTTAATTGTTTTGGCACTCTACGTCTACATATTATATCCAGGATCTTATGACACGTTTCCATCTTGGGTCACCAACGTCCAACAAACGTAAAAAAGAAATAACGGTGACGGTCGTATGCATTCGCCGGCATTGAAATAATGTGAAACTTGTCCTGCTAAACTAAACGGCACTAAAGCTTGTAGCTTGTATAACAATTTTTGGAACGGAGTTCCTTATCGCGCGTTATCGATAGACGGAAATTCTTATCAAAAAGTTGGCACGACACTTTTTTTGTTTTAGATGATTATCGCTAGATGGCGCTGTGATCAAAATCTTTTCAAACACGTTCCTTATTTTTGTTTTAGATGATTATCGCTAGATGGCACTGTGATCAAAATCTTTTAAAACACGTTCCTTATCGCGCGTTACGTTAGGAAAAAAAATATAAGATATCTTATAATCGAAAGGAACTTCGTTCTATTCGGGTGTCCCATGACACCTCTCAAGTTTTTTATATATTGTTCCAGTCCACGACAAAGTAACATTTTCTGCTCTGAGAATGACGCTGGTGTTGATGGCTATACAAACTCTATCGGGGTGCTTCGCCCTAATGAACTACGCGGCCAATGTGTTCGCGAGAGCCGGTACTAAGACAGATCCAAACACTTTGGCACTCTTCGTGGGTTCTTTGCAACTGATTGGGTCATTTTTAACGACTATGTCCATTGAAAAATTTGGCAGGAAGGTTTGTAACAGTTTACTTAATTTTCGTTAACCTAACGAGTCTAAGTCATAGAATTGTTACCTCTTATTAAGGATTATTAGAGGTAATAATTCCATGCTTTAAGTACTTTTTTTTAGTTAAGAAACCGAGTATTAACAAGTTCCTGAATATTTAAGGTGTTAAACATTTTTTTGTCCGACTTCTAAACAAAGTTGTTGATCTAGGTGAACTTTAATTTAGGTGAACCGATTTGAATGATTCTGGTTTCAGATGAAAGATAATGGTCGTCATGGAGTCCCATTTATTTTTATCGAACAAGAAGGTACTTTTGGATTTGTGTTTAAAAAATGTATTTAGAACGGACAAAATTTCACGTGTATTTCTTTTCTATATGAACCAATTTCGATGATTCTTTTTTTATTAGTAAACAGACACTTTGGACATAAGTTTGATAAAGATCTGACTGTTAGTTTTAGTGAAATGGAAGTCGGTCGTTTTCATTTTTCTAGTATACAGATATGTCAATATGTACTTCTCTCCACAGATCCCTTTAGCGATCAGTTCGCTAACAGTATCTATATGTATGGGTACATTAGCTACTAGTTTCCTTGTTAACGGTCCCGAGTGGCTGAGAGCTACGTGTGTGTGCGTGTGTTTACTCGCGTACGGAGCAGGCCTTGCACCGGTACCACTGGTTATTATGGCTGAGGTGTTTACATTCCAGGTTGGTATATTTTTGTGTTACAGGTAGAAGCTAACTGGTGGTAACATCATTACAATATTGCAAACCTCACTTGAAAGGCCTTGAAATCTTTGTCGCCTTTACTCTACCTATAAATTGCCATACGCTGGTTTAATTAAAAAATTACTAATAAATTCATATTTCATTGAAAATTACAAATTAAAAAATTTTATTCAACCAAGTTTCGGAGACCTGAGTAATGGAATAATTAAGGAGACGATTTTTTTTTGGGTCAAACTTGGCGCTCCCTAAACATTTAACATTCCGATGTCAGTGACACAGAAAATAAATAGCAAACTTAGTAAAACAATATCTAGAGAATGTCTCACTAACATTTACCATCTTTGTCTTACCGCGATACAGGCCTGATCATGGGGACCATGCACTAGCATTCTTTTAATAAATAATTTTGTATTTTCTCCACAGTTCCGTTCCCGCATGGCCGGTGCCTCCATGATGTTCTCATTCTTCTGCAGCTCAATGACAGTATTATTTTACGCTCCAGTTGCAGACAAATTCGGGGAATACGTAGTGTTCTATACGTTTGCCGCTGTAACTTTATACGGAGTTATATATACGGTGTTCTGGGTACCAGAAACCAAAGGAAAGAGTTTGCAGGAAATCCAGAGGTTTTGGAAAAAAGATGACCCTGTTTTTGTTTGAATGACACCACTTCTCACTCCCACCACTGTAACTCCTGTGTAGGGGGGATCCACAGCGGCGACCATCGTTATGACTGAGCAGTGACGCCCAGGAACCCGAGGGAAAGCTAACATGTCTAACCCCGCAACGAATTTAATCAGAAGATGATGGAGTTACAAATGTAGGATGAAATAAGAATAGCGTTTTGTCAGAATTGAGAGAAGCGCCGTGGATATTTATTCGGTTAATTTGACTGTTGTCGAAAAATATGGAATAAAAGTGGTGGTTTCAAATCACTGCGCTGACCAAATGTAAGAGAGCTAAAATTATTAATACGGTATCATAATAACCGAAGCGTTTAAATGCATTTAGCACTTATTACAAAAAGATTTGATATATCAAAACTTTTACTTAAAACGGTAGAACACCAATATGTGCATTCAAGAACTTAGCAGATGTTTTTAAATCGTGGGTCACTTTAATTATTGCTACGTTTGAAGATGAATTTACAGCAATCTGGTGGAAAGTGGTTACTGTTGTAAATAGGTTTTATTTATTTTGAATTTTTGTATATTATTTTTGAAAAGGATTTGTCATGTATAAAAACAAGATGATTTTTATTATATAAAAAATGTATAGTTCAGTTTGGTGTTTATTGTAATAGAAGAAACATTGAATATATTTGTGACCAAGCTCCACAGTATTATTACCATTGCACCTTGAGGGATTTCCAACAGTTACCGTCACTCGTAGAGCTACCATTGAAATGTTGCAAAAACGGGGAATACTTTTTCCTATTGAGATGTGAAGACTGGTCAGGTTTGTCGAAAAAAAATGGAGATACTTAAAAAGTACTTTTAAAATATATTATAATATTATTATTTAGGGATTAAAAGACATTGTTTTTTACATTTTATTTTAGAACTCACGTCAGGGTTTAGTCGTTAAGTATTTAAACAAATTATAGGCGACTACATAGAATTAAAAGTTTGTACTGCACAATCAGTTTGACTGATTAATTTCATAAATAAAACATTTAACGAAAACTTTATTTGTAATTATTTAACCTAACCTTGAAATGATAATATCTAGAAAACAATTTTAACCTGGGGTTTATACGGTTATGGTAAAGTCATAGGCAGTGCCGCAGTGACCCCTGACATTACAGAGGGATAAGTGACAGTAACCACTTACTATGAGGAGGTCCATCAGCTTGTCCAATGAAGTAATGTTTGAATGATTCTTAAAAAAGAAATCCAATCAAAAACGTGAATGTGAAATGAGAGAAAAGTTCATTATACTTTCATGCATTTTCAACGGGTTCTTACCACGATATTTAATTAATTGAGTTGTCTCGATATTTCAACGTTGTTGCAAACGTCATGATCACGAGAGGACTGGACTGGACTTTAATAAATATTTGACCGTCAATCCAAAATAACAAAACCTTTAAGTAAATTTTAAAAGGGTATAAATATAAAATGACAAACAAAAACTTTGTGTATTTATTTATTTCCATACATAACTACAGATCACTGCGGTACAGTCGTTTACTGCCGCACAATCATTTTTTCCATTTTTTTGGTACACTTAAAAACAAAAATTATAAAAAAAAATCTTAACCTATTTTCGGATTTAAAATTAATTTCTAGCCATCGAAGCGGCTGAAAACTGTTACAAATAACAGTAAAAGTGGAGTAAAAGCTAAGTAGTATTAGGTTTTTAAAAAAAAATTTGGTTAAAAAATAAAAAATAGTGCAGTAAACACATAATTGGCAGGAAATTTGATTAAATATAAAGATTACTTTTTATTTATGTAAAGTAGTTCAAAGTACTTTTTGCATTTTAGTCTTAACCACTCAACTGGGAACGTCACTATTCGCTAGATGGCGAAACTATGGACTTCGTTCGGAATCAATACCGTGTTTGAGCCTCTTTTAAAAACATTTTTTTGCAATAAATTTTATTTTAGATTTTTGAAGAGATTAGATTTTTATTTTAGAAGATTGCGGGAGGTCACTGGATGCAGATGGCGCAGGACCTGTCGATGTAGGGAGGTTTGGGGGAGGCCTATGTCCAGCAGTGGACGTCTATAGGCTGATGATGATGATGAATTAAACCTTATATTTTTGTAAATCTCTATTATTAAATGACGCTGTATTGCATTTTCAGCGAAAATATATCATCTCCGTAAAATATGAGACGATTAAAAAATGTAAACAAGTTTTTGAACTGTGCTCAATTTTGGCTCCTGCCACAGACTCAGCAAAAGTAGACAAACCAATTTGGTTGCCGATCCCAGTTGAGTGGTTAACTACTGTTATCTTTACTCCACTTAAAGTCTTACATTTATTTCTGTCTTCATTACGTGATGTCCTGCATCGAATTCTAATTTATAAAGAATATTAAATCCTTTTTTTTTTCACTAAAATTGAACGCCACTTCGATGACCATAGACAAAATGCTTTTATTTCAAAACGATCCGAACTATACATAATAAAATAGGTAGAAAATTTCGCATGAATTAAAAACTAAAAACAACGAGCAAACAAACATGTATTATTAAGATTTAAAAAGAATTTATATTACAATAAAATCATAATTTATGATTTTTTCATATTTTTAAGACACATCTTCGTTTTCATGAAAAGTTTGAAGTATTTGAAAATATCGTAAAATGTTGCAACCATAGTACCGATAGATTTATGATTTAATTGTTGGAACGAAGTTCCTTATCGCGCGTTGTGAAAGGGGGCTAGACGGAAAAAATTCTTACGATAAGTTGTCACGACACATTTTTTTTAGATGATTATCGCTAGATGGCGCTGTGATCAAAATCTGTTAAAACAATTCCTTTTCGCGCGTTACGAAAGGAAATAATTTTTATGAGATACGTTTTAATCGAAAGGAACTTCGTTCTATCCGGATGTCCCGTGACCTCTCAAGTTATTTATTTTTATATTTTGTCACAGTTGGTATAAGCTTATAAATTTATAACATCATTGCAGATGCTAAACACTGTAAAGAAAAAAAATTCGATATTCAACAAATTAAATTTACTTCAAACTTTTTTATAGAAATATCAAATTTTCAGAATCATTGTCAAATGGACAAAATTCTGACACAATTTAGTCATAATCCGTGATAGCATAAAAACATCGAGAATAAAAATCCATAATAGGCATTAAAATCCCTAGAAAATCGATTTCAAACATTTCGATCGATTATTATATCGATTTTTAGATCATTTCAAACTTCCCTGAAACTCAATTGAGTGAAAATTCCACAAATCGAAGAATCTTTATACAATTGTCAATTTCAATAGTTACGACAATCTTTAGACAACAATGATAGCCATTGAATTCACATTTCATTTTATTTGACAACATTAGGCCTAAAAATTTACACGTAGAAAGGTGTACTAACTATATTACTTAATATATAATGCTTTAGGATAAAGGATAGCATAACTATTTACATTAAAAGCAAAATAATCCGTTTTTTTTAGTATAGTAACCCTAAACGTCATTGTGACTTGTTACTGGCAACCCTGTGTTTAAAAATAAACTTTAAATGATTCAAAACTAATAAAACCATGTTTAATATGTGCTGAGGAGTTTCTTACGAGATTTATATTCTATAGAAATAATTAAAAAAATGTATATAAATTGTATTATTATTTATTTATTATTCTTTCACAAACGAGTTAAATACGAACAAGAATTAAAAAAAAATGCGTAAAATCAGAAACCATTCAAGATATTTAAAAATAAAAAGCTCATTCATAAGCTTCACATATTAAAAACTACGGGTTTTATCTTATACTGTTTAAGCGTCATCAAACAGCGCTCTGTTTTTTTTTTTTAAATATTAATTTAACGTGCACACGATTATTTTACACGGGGCGTAATTATACTTAATATTATCCTACACAAGATCTAAGACGTTATATCGGTAATAATGTACCGAATACTGAAACGGCATCCAATTCCGAGATACTCTTGAACAACAATAAAAATGAAGTTTTACGCGGTTATCTACATCACTTACACAATTCAAATCATGGTAAGAACTCGTTATACAGGGTGATTTTCTAGAGAGGATACATATTGCAGGAGGGTGATGAGTACTCTGTTCTAATACGGAATATTACAAAAAATAGGTCAAATTACAAGATATATATATTTTTTAAATCTAAATTCGATAAAACTACCTCAAACATAAACAATTTCGGCTTAAAGAGTGTTGACTAATGACCTCTAGTGATCTCGCGCACCCCACACCTCCGCCACACCCATCAGCTGTCGAAAAACTTTGCAAGAATTTTAAATATTTTGAAGTTGCGATTACTAAGGCATTAAGCCATATTCTTTGGTAATAATATTATTACTGGTCGTATATAACCATCAGCTACCATGACCTTCAATATGTACCCTCACTAGGAAATCACCCTGTATATTTATGGTAGAGTTAGACATTTAACGCAACAGTAAATGATCCTTGCATTACGTTAAACGTTTAATGCAACTTTGACCCATCAAAAGTTTCACCTTAAAAATCTGTACTATTGGAACGAAGTTCCTTATCGCGCGTTATCGAAAGGGGGGTTGACGGAAATTCTTATGAAAAAGTTGTCACGACACTTTTTTTTGTTTTAGATGATTATCGCTAGATGGCGCTGTGATTAAAATCTTTTAAAACAATTCCTTATTTTGTTTTATATGATTAATGCTAGATGGCGTTATGATCAAAATATTTTTTTTAACAAATTATTATAACTTAAACAATACAATTTTATTACAATTCCCTCACTAATTAATCGAAAGGAACTTCGTTCCGACACCTCTCAAGTTTTTTACCTACATGGTAAGCTTAACTTGAATTAAGAATTTACTGGCCCAGCATTGGACTAATACTAGTAATGAGTTGTTACAGTACAGAAAATAATGTTTAGGGAATATTTTGATTTTTGAAGCTTATAGAAGCTATTAAATGCTTAGATGCGTTTTAGTATTCGGCTCTTAGACTATTATTTATAAATCGAACTCGAACTTCGCATTATACAGGGTGGATCTGTAACTTTGGACAATCTGATATGGGGTGAATGACCTGCCGATTACAACTTAGAACTGTTTTTATTTTTTAGATCGGTTAAACTTTTTTTTCTGACATTGTATGGTGTATGTACAAATATCATTGCGGACTTCCATATAACATTGAAAAAAAAAGTTTATCCGATTCCAAAAATAAAACTGGTACTAAGTTTTATTTCGGCATGTCATTCACCCCACGTCAGATTGTCCAAAGTTACAGATCCACCCTGTATGAATGAAAACCAAAATGAAACAATACTATTGTGGTTCATAAAGTAATTTATCAATTTACCAAAAAAAAATGACATTATTTGACTATTTTCAGTGTATGTCTCATTTTTATTTGCAACTTTTGATAGAGAATTAAGTCGAGATCGATTTACCAAAGAAAATTTAAACATCCACACATATTTTGTAGTTTTACACGTAAAATTTCCATTAAAAAATTATTGTGTGAATTCTCATTTAAGTCACATAATTGAAGCAAAACAATATTTAGTGCACAATAAATTTATTTACAAGACGCAGCGTTATCTAAACGCTGGCACACAAACGATAATAATTTATTAAAAAAAAAAAACCAACGGAATACACAAACGAGTTCTCATTGACGACAAAATGGCGTCGTATTCTGAAAAGAAAATACCTGTTTAAGTTTACATTTTGAAGCACTTTTAATATGTGTCTAATGACTGATTTATGATGACATTGCAAAAGTGTTGTTGGACCTTCTGTTCGTATTACTATTTGCAATAATTTTAATTTTTATGTACAATCTGTACTTAACAGTATTTAGTTAAGGATTGTTATCAGAAAACTTTACTTACTTTTTATTTTAAGTTCGTTATAAGTAACATAAGTTATATTTTACCAAGCAATTATGATTTGTTAATTTAAAATGATTTTATTTATACATATAGTATATGACATATTTCTGTAATGACGATCAAAAGTGCTTAATTAAGCCTACTTGATTAAATGAATTTTGAACCAATTTTGAATTTTGAATGTGTATGACAGTTTTTTCCGAGTGGAACGATTCCGAAAATTATTTTTTTGTTTGGAAGGTAGCAATCCTTTTTTACTTAAAGTATATGGCAGTTGTCAAAATTAATAACGCGGCATTAATACTGTTACGAAAATGTTCTAGAAACATTCAGAAAAGTGTGTGAGTGAGATAGAGATATATAGTGCTATCTCTCACTCACACGAAACTGTTCAGGAATGTTCTAGAAAGTGTGTGAGCGAGATATAGATATATTGATATCTCTTTCACACCCTTCGAGACTGGTGGAGAAGCTTCTAGAACAGTATTCGAGACTGTTTAAAGGTTCGAGGCTAGTCGCAAAGTTTCTAGAACAACTTTCCAGACGCATCGAGAACTTTCTAGAACATTGTTAGTCGCTCCATTCGGGACTATTCCAGAACAATCTAGAAGCCTCTGGATATAAATAGCCGGCGAGTTTACGGCGACGGCAGTTCCACTCGGAATACGAAAGTGAACGGATCGAAGCGACCAAGTGAAGCAAGTGCGAAAAGTGTTTGTGAAGTGTTAGTTTTAGTGTTTAATTAGTGAATTAAATAAATTTGACTCTTCCTAAGGATAAAACCGTGTTTCATTACTTATCCCGAACCTCAGCTCGTAACAATACTATAAAAGATGTTGTGTAAAAACATTAAGTTTATGTAAATATGTACAAAAATTTTAGAGAAAAAATTCTCATGCAAGTAGTAAGAGAGAATTCCAATCTTACGCCACAGTAGAGCCATCTACTGACATTAGACATACAGAGTCATACTTACATTTATTGTATGTTACTCGCTGACACGTTTAGTTTGCATCTCATCTATTTCTGTTTCAGGACTTTCTTCTAACCCGGGCAACTGAATCTGTGTGTCCGATGCTTCTGAGGGCTAAAATAATATTACAAATTTAATTAAGACTGTTACAAATGGAAAACACAGCAATGGAATGGAACATAGACTAAATTTTTATTTTAGTAGCTTTTTGTTCTAAGACATAAATTCGACGTCCGGGAGTGACGGGGCGACACGTGAGCGACAATACCAGCCTCGTGCCGGGTTCTGTCCCGGCCGGGGATCGGACGTCGAGCGTAAACGGCGGGAGGTTTTAGTGCGGTTCAACACCCACATAGCCCACTCGCGGAGCGAGTGGATGTCCGGCGATTTCCTCCCGTCCAAAAAAAAATAAAAAGATTTAAATTAAGAAACTTGCCGATGACTTTTTAAAATAAATTTTAAGAAAAATTTCAGTCATTAACTAGGATCCTATTGTGGCCCATTGCCGTTACAACATTCTGATTATTTTAGTGTTACTGTACTGTATGTAGCTTGCAAATATTTTGCATGTCATGCAATACAATACATTGAACAGTCGAAAGAAAAAAGAAAGAAAGATAAAATAACTTTATTCAGAACTACAAAAAAAAACTTGAGAGGTGTCAAAGGGACACCCGGATGGAACGAAGTTCCTTTGGATTAAAACGTATCTCATAAAAATTATTTCCTTTCGTAACGGGCCATAAGGAACGTGTTTTAAAATATTTTGATCACAGCGCCATCTAGCGATAATCATCTAAAGCAAAAAGTGTCGTGACAACTTTTTCATAAGAATTTTTCCGTCTAGCCACCTTTCACAACGCGCGATAAGGAACTTCGTTCCAACAATAATAACAGTACAAACCTCTACGTCATTGGTATTCTCTCGTTCCAGTCGCGGTCGTTTCTTTCTGAAGAATCCGGTGTCGGGAATAGGATTCGTTGCCGTCCTCTTTGGTTGATACTGAAAGTAATAAATCATATTACTTTTCTATAATTTTTGAGGATTACAATGAATCTTTTTGGTGAATGAAGATAATAAAAGAGGTTGTGAACGGTGAAATTCATGTAAATAATTACTTTTAGTGTTGCAATAATAGAATAAAGTCGTGGTAGCCGAGGTCGCGGGTTCAAATCCGGCCGGCTTGTACCTCTAAATCTAAATGTAAAAAAAAAAATTATGTGCAATTTTTCACAACACCACTGGCTATAAAACGGTGAAGGAAAACATCGTGAGGAAACCTGCATGTCGGAAAAGGGTTCTAAAAATCCTTTGAAGATATGTGAAGTCCCCAATCCGCAATAGGGAAGCGTGGTGGACTATGCCTAATCCCTCTTCTGAGGAGACCTGAGCCCAACAGTGGGCAGTAATGGGTTGGTACAGGTACAGAATAATAGCAACTTTAAAGACAGACAATAAATGTAAACAGAACGAAGGAGTGACCATAAAATCTTTCGTAAATATAAAAGAACCTGTGTTTTAAAGGTAAAGATATTTAATACATGTATGTTTAAAAACTTTAATATAAAATAAATAAGTATAAGAATACATATTATAATTTAGTAATTTATAATATTGACATACCCCCACCTCTCCTCCAGGATGCTGCCATATAGAAATACATAATATGTATTAATTGATAATAATATAAGTTATTTATTTATGTAGTACATATTATATTCATTTGTATTATTATAAATTACTAAATTTTTTGTCTAAGTACAAAAATCGTTAAAGCTTTTTTCTTAATAGAGTTTTCGGTTAAAAAGTAATAAGGATGTTAAGCTAACAATAATATGACAAAATGGCGTTGATCTGATAATAAATTCAAAAGGTCATAGGAACTCTTGTGCTCAAGATAGACTCGTCGTAGGCTCGTTTTACTTGTATTAGCTAGCACTACTACTGCTACAAGATATCCAGGATCTTAAAAGCATGTATAAAAATTATTATTCTTACCTGTAATTCAGGCGGTAAGAAGACTCTAGTGTTAGCGAAGTCCTCGGCTTGCGGCGCGAAGTACATGGTGGGGATGCGAGCGTCGGACGGGAACTCGCGCAGTTCGTAGGTCGACGAACGAGACCAGATCACTGACATGGCCATGTCGCATACGGCCCATAGTTTCTGAAACATAACAAAATATGATTTTCTTTGCAAAGAGAGAAACGTTTTGTCAGCTTCCTGGCCAAAATGGTATTTTTTTTAGGCCATGTCATGGCAGACGAGCCAACGGCCCACCTGATAGTAAGTGGTTACCGTCGCTCATGAACCTCTGCAATGTCAGGGGACACTGATTAATTTATTATTCTTTTTCTTGGTGTTGATTTAATTTTTGTGTTCTTTTTTCTGTTTTTCTTATTGTTATTTTCACTAACATTTGTGACGTCACTGCCAGTCGAAACTGAAAACCAGCGTTATATGTCGGTTGGGGGTGACATATAACATTAAGCTGAGTTCCGACTGGTTTGTGATGAAAACTTATTTATTCCATGTTTGTTTTTTTATGTCTATGTCTATATCTATGTATCATCGAAATCGGTTCATAAACTTTGTCCGCTAAAATTACACATTTTTGAACACAGATCTAAAAGTACTTGTTCGATCTTTAAAAAAACCGGCCCCATGACGACCATCGCCTTTATTCAGACACCAGAATCATTCAAAGCGGTCCACTCAACATAAAGTTATAAAGAAACAAACACAAAAACATACAGACGTATTGTGTACCTCCTTTTTCGAAATCGGTCAAAAATGGCAAGAGATCTAATCTCTCAAGCACAATTAAAACTAGTAATAATAGGTTGTCAAATATCTCCCTTATGGTTTTTTGCTCTTTATTCAATCTAATATCTAGTATATATTATAAAGGCGAAAGTTTGTAAGTATGGATGTTTGTTACTCTTTCACGTAAAAACTACTGAATGGATTTGAATGAAATTTACCACAATATAGCTTATACATCAGAATAACACATAGGCTACAATTTTTGATAATAATCTAGACGGGACGAACCTGAAGTCCACGCGAACGAAGTCGCGGGCAAAAGCTAGTGTTTTATAAAAAGTGTCCAAACTAATCATGCATAGCGTCGTTTTGTAGGTTATGTCAAGACCTTTCAAATTATGTATAGTATTGCCAGATACGAGCTCTGTAGCGCGTTGTATATAGCCGCGAAATTCAAAAGACAAAAGGCGGAAGGGAGATATTTGACAACCTATTATAAAATCCTTACGTAATTAAGTGCATCGTCCATCTCGTTCAACGCATCTTTGTGCAGTTTCATTCGTTCAATGAGACTCTTGTAGAAACCGAAGCAGTAGAAGTCGTTGCGGGTTATTAACGGCTCCAGTATGAACCATAGACAATTTTTTATCATCTGGAACAAAATGTTTTATGTTAATTAACTGTTCCGTACTGGAACAGATATCGTGTTCACAGGTTTTAGCTTTTAATTCTATTTTCCTTGTTTTCTTTCTTATGTCGTAATACTGAGCTGCAATACTGCACACACACACAAGATATAGTTTTATCGGAGTATGTTTCCGTGGGCTGTGGACAAGCCGTTCGTTCTGGTAGCCAGGAGCCTAGTGCGTCGCGCGCTCATTGGCTGCCGCGAACACAAAATAAAAAGAAAGACTTCATGTTTTAACGCGCAAGCAACAGCCGAACTTGTACGCTGTAATTATTATCCGACACAAAGGTTCACACTCCTGTTAGTGCAAAAACTATTTTAAATTAATTTAAATTCCACCAACGACGGCGGCCAAAGCTTCGCTTCGCGGACTGGCCGACCGACGAACGGTAAGTTTTTCAGCTCCACGGAATATCATACATTAACTATTAAAAATATTCAATGTAAAACATATTTATTTTATAAGTTTTTATGATTGATATCATATTTATTTGAATTAAAGTGTCGAATTTAAATATACAGGGTGGGATTTCTAAACGCCAATGAAAGTACTCGATTTTAATGAATTTTTCATACATTTAAAAAAACCTATGACTGCAATTGTGTTTTAGCAAAATTCGTTAAAATCATTTTTTCGAGTTTCAATGGTCGAAATTCCATCCTCTACAATATGACTTATCATTTTAGTTGAAGAGACTATTCACTGTGTAAAACTATGATATAGAATAGCCACAATTAATGTCTTCAACGGCTTAAATTCACTACTTCTGAATGAAATCAAAAAAATAAAATAAATTTATTCATAAATCAAATCATTTATTTTAATAAAAACAGTATTACAAAATTCTAGTATTGCTTTGGGGCTCGCACTAAGCTGGGCTTGTGTTGCAAAATCCGTTTACAAAATAATTCAAGTACAAAATAATATTAGGAAATAAAAGACTAATAATTAAACAAAGCAAAAGGATTTAAAAATTAAACGTTTCGTGAATAAAGAATCCCTGTGTGTATTGAGAAAGTGTGAGTGATTGTGTCTATGTGTGAATAAGTTGTGATTACCTCAATATCTATTATTGTTTCTTTCTTTTTAGGTTATTAGACATAAATAACTATTTTTACGGTTACATCTAATTAATAAAGCTTACCTTGAGTTGTCCCAAATTATCGTAGTTGGTGAAGGCTGGGTCGTGCGTCAGTATGGGCACGGCGAACACCAGCATGTAGTCGGGAAGGATGTGAGGTAACTGAGACACGGCGCGCTCAACTGTAGGACAAATATGGTTTATTATTGTTTAGGTAATCGAGTATATGGTCTATTAAAATGTTACAATAGGTATATTGTGGGTACAGGTTTACTGTTTACGTAAACACCGAAAACAGCCTGTAGTGTCATGGCGTCGCGTGTGACATCACACTTCGACAAATCGCGATCTTTATCAAATTTAAAGTAGATAATGATCAAAGTGTCTGCTTCCTGACAAAAAAGAATCATCGAAATCGGTTTGTACAGAAAAGAAATACATGATTTTTTTCCTGTTAAAATAAACATTTTAAACACAGATACAAACTTATTAGATCGATCTTTAAAAAAATTAAATCCCATGAAGACCATCATCTTTCATACATACAAAAGCCAAAGTAAGCCAATGTAGACTAAAATTTGCCATTTAATATTTCAATTTCAAATTTGACGCAAAAACGGCTCCAAATGCACCTTCATCTTTGAAACGTCACTTGTGCGTCACTCACAGAGTAAACAGCGGTGTAAACACTACGACTTACTACGGGATTTACTATAAAAGTGACGTCACATTACCCAACCACCATGGCAGTAGAAATTAACATTTGTTCCGTACTGGAACAGATATCGTGTTCACAGGTTTTTAAATTTTCTTGCATTATTTCTTGTGTCGTGATACTGAGCTGCAATACTGCACACACACACAAGATATACTTTTATTGGAGTATGATTTCCATGAGCTGTTGACAAACCTTTCGTTCCGGTAACCCGTGGCCGAATACGTCGCACGCCCATTGGCTGCCGCGAACACCAATTAAACAGACTTCATGTTTGAACGCGCGAGCAACAGCTGATTTTGCTACCGTTGTAATAAGATCCGACGCGAAAGTTCACACGACTCCTGTTAGTGCATAAACTACACATCCAAGACTTCACCAGCGACCTGTGGATTGTGTGATATATTCCAAGGAATTTGTGAGGGCTTCACCAACGACGGCGACCACAGCTTCGCATCGCGGACGGGCCGGCCGACAAAAGGTAAGTCTCAGCTCCAAGGGATATCATACATAATTTTTGGTCCGTTCGAGACGGATTATATCTTGTATTGTGTAGTAATTGCAAAATCTTAGCTCAGTATTACGTACTAGTTAATTTTTGTCGAATCATTCGCGTCATTTCGACCGACATCTTTGTTTCGCAAAATGTCGGAAGAAAACTTAACATCGTTTCAATATTGTGAATACGATATATTCCAACGAGATCTCATCATCGATGAACTCAAACGAATTCTACAGTTCGCAACTACTGACGAACCACAGTTTTGTTCGCGAACTAAAGACCTAACGTGTCATCAACGTAAATTTTACAAACTGCAATCGAAAATAGAAAAAACATTAATCAAATACAGATGCTTTAACAAGGACGAACAAATCATAATTAGAAACAACTTTAACGAATTGTTTTATTCAATACAGTCCCACATAATTAGTATCAAGGATAGGAATGACAAACATCGAAATATCTTTTACAAAAATCAAAATAATGATATGTCAAACATTTTACCAGCATTATCAACATTTAATTTGAACGTTAATACTACGAATTTGTCATCCTTCTCAAATAATCATAATGTAAATTCCGTTAGCCAACATTCAATAAATGCGGGTACATCAAGATACACGACTTCGCTCGAACAAAATCGTACGCCCGTTCCGAAGTACTTGCGAAACACGTTCTCGGCCAGTGTCGTCAATACAAAGCAAACGCGACCTTATGTCAATAACGGTAAAAACAATGATTGCTTGTGTTGTGATGAACAACACACATTATCTAAGTGTGTAACATTTTTAAATCTTTCACCTCATGAAAGACATTCAGTCATTAAACATAAAGGAATTTGTTATAATTGTTTGCAATCGGGACGTAACGTAAATAAATGTAAGTCGAATTGTGTTTGCCGGACTTGTCAAAAACAACATTATAGTTTAATGCATTTAAATACACAAGCTTGTGTTGTTACTAGTAAACTAGCCAATATTGCGGTTTCTCCTACGGAGGTTGAGACAAACTCAATGAAATTAATTTTAGATGAATCAAATGACGTCATTATTGCAGTTCACAAAATAAGTACACATTATTTAAATCCAATCCAACTTTCGTTTCGCTCGTTTGACAACGACATATTGTTTTTAAATGTTAAGAACTCGGAGTCGTCCCCTGCTAAGCGGAATTACGTTCCCGACGACGTATTATGTGATTCCTTTCTCCGAAAGACGCATAATGCAATTGATGCAGGGCGACACGACGTTGTGTCTTATTCATTTAATAATCATCAATGTATTTCACAAACCGGTTTGGTAGCATCAGTTTCTAATGGTGAGCGGCCGGTGGTTCCTTCCGTCACTCATAGGACTAATACTGGTGTACCGAGCCTCGGTTTACACCGTGATCCAAGTTGGACATGGTACAAGCTTCTACTATTTTTACCACACATTTTATTCTCCCGCACTATTTTTTACAAACGTCTTTCAACTTCATTACTTAATAAAAATAAATTTCGAAAAAAGTTTGTTTATAAAATAATGTTTAATTTTTGTAGATCATATTTTCATCTTTTGTCATGTAGATGTGAACTAACAGTTAGCTTACAAGATATCATTATGGGATCTCGTAATCGCGATTCCCGCATTCGTGACCAACACTGTTACGTTGTGTCGAGTGCCTTCTCCACTCCAGTGGAACATCCACCACTCACATTATAGCCCTAATCTGTGATTTACGGTGTGGTGTTCTTTAATTTCAGTTTTTTCATGTTTGTTTTTTATTGGAACGAAGTTCCTCATTTTTTTTGTTCTTGATAAAAACGTTTTTTCTATAATTTTGTCTTATTTTATGCTTAGATGTATGCGAAAGGCTGCATACGTCTTTACATTTTTAGTATTTTTCTTTTTTTTTATGTTTTTTAATTTTGGTTCGTAGATATTGGAATTCATTTGAGTTTATTGTTAAAGACACCTACAGGTCTTTAAGGTGAGCGGTATGTTCCGTACTGGAACAGATATCGTGTTCACAGGTTTTTAAATTTTCTTGCATTATTTCTTGTGTCGTGATACTGAGCTGCAATACTGCACACACACACAAGATATACTTTTATTGGAGTATGATTTCCATGAGCTGTTGACAAACCTTTCGTTCCGGTAACCCGTGGCCGAATACGTCGCACGCCCATTGGCTGCCGCGAACACCAATTAAACAGACTTCATGTTTGAACGCGCGAGCAACAGCTGATTTTGCTACCGTTGTAATAAGATCCGACGCGAAAGTTCACACGACTCCTGTTAGTGCATAAACTACACATCCAAGACTTCACCAGCGACCTGTGGATTGTGTGATATATTCCAAGGAATTTGTGAGGGCTTCACCAACGACGGCGACCACAGCTTCGCATCGCGGACGGGCCGGCCGACAAAAGGTAAGTCTCAGCTCCAAGGGATATCATACAACATTAATGACTTAGTTTTTCGTAAATCTATCAAAATACCATAATTTTATATTTTTATTAGCTTGGGGCGTAATAGCATATTGAGTACCTCCTAGGCCAAAAAGAAGCTTTTATCACAAAATTTAGCGCTAACGTGCAAACATACCTTTAGTACCAACAGTGATGTTCCTCACGTATTCCCTTCTCCTGACGACGTCGGCCATCATGTATTGTCTGATGACGCCCCGTATCCGCTTGTCGGGCTCGCGACCCGCCAGCGCGTACATTCCCATGAAGTCTAGCGGCAGACACTTGTTCGGTATGCCCTGGATCATAATAATATATATCATTACAAGCTTTATATTAACTTGCACTGGATGTAACTATGAAGCTTGCGAGTCAAATTTGACGTTCTCGGTTTCCGATTGAGCTGACATTTTGCACGCAGATGTATATCTTTTATTATTTCGTCGCCTCAGTGCTTGTTTGGCCAATCTGCACTCGGGACAATTTTACAGGAGACAGCAAACAAGCACGGAATTTACGTTAAGTGCCGTGTTGAGAGAAAAGTTGAAATGAGATTTTTATTGTTTTAGAATTGAATATTTTAAAAATATATTTTACCAGTCGGATGGAAATTTTATTCTTTATAATACTGCATTAAAAAGTCATTTTCGTAAAAATGTCAGGTTGGCCAAACAAGCACTGAGGCGACGATTTGTTATTCTTAATATATATATATTTCTTTTTTGTATTGTAATATAGTGGCAGTACTTATACTGCTAATCTGTATGTAGTTGATTTGTATAGTTTATTTAGTACACTTCACTACCTCTCTGTACGATGTCATATCTGTTTTTTTTTTTCATAAGTTTGCTGTAAGAAAACTCATATTTGAGTTAAGCTCGCCTTTTGTGCTTATTTTTTAGCACTGTAATTTTCTTTACCTGGTGTACAATAAAGTGTTCAATAGAAATATCACTTGACAATGCAATAATATGACAAAATGGCGCTGATCTGATAATGAATTAGGAAGGTGGTCATAGGAACTCTTGTACTAAACAATTCTTTATTTTTAATGTAGTCCGTTAGTTCTAAAACTTGTTTACATTTTATTATTGTCAAGAATTGTTCAGTTTCTGAACGCATCAACTTCCGGGCTACCATTTCCGAAAAGGACCGCCATGACAGTTCAAACACAACTTGTCTACAGCCGATAAGAGCATACTAATTTTTAATAACAGTACATTTTTGACCTTTGTAGCAAGTTATTACCGAAATAAACAAAAAAACTTGAGAGGTGTCATGGGACACCCGAATAGAACGAAGTTCCTTTCGACAAAGATTTTTATTTATTTATAAAAAATATTTCCTTTCGTAACGCGCGATAAGGAACGTATTTTAAAAGATTTTGATCACAGCGCCATCTAGCGATAATCATCTAAAACAAAAAAGTGTCGTGACAACTTTTCGTAAGATTTTTTTCCGTCTAGCACCCTTCACAATAAGGAACTTCGTTCCAACAAGTAAAAAATAATACAGTACACTGATTTCATGAAGAGACACCAACAATAACACAGATTGAATGTATACATTCATGTTATAACAAAACATATTTTACCTTTGATAGTCCTTTGTGTAATTTGGCCGCGAAAGCTTCTCTTACTTGTGGTACCTCGTCCTAAAAGATAAACAAGTTTAATTTGAAATTGTATTAAAAGAAACGTATGCGAGAATGTTCAATTATATGGTTAACAATTAACCACTCAACTGGGAACGTCACTTTCCGCTAGATGGCGAACTGGGGACTTCGTTCGGAATCAATACCGTGTTTGAGCCTCTTTTTAAAAACATTTCTTCTAATAAATTTTAATTTCGATTTTTAATTAAACCTTATATTTTTGTAAATACATATATATTATTAAATGACGCTGTATTGCATTTTCAGCGAAAATATATTATCTCCGTAAAATATGAGACGATTAAAAAATGTAAACAAAACAAGTTTTTGAACTGTGCTCAATTTTGGCTCCTGCAAACAGACTTGGCAAAAGTAAACAAACCACTTTGTTTGCCGATCCCAGTTGACTGGTTAATTGGTTTACTCACTCTATTATCAAAATCACAATATACTTACGACCATAAGATGTGATAGGTTATAAAATTGTTCCGCTGTGAACTGATCTCCGACGCCCTTCTGTTCGCATATTTTCAACATGGCTGCTCCGGCCGCCAATCTTAGATGCGCCATTTCCGCTTTCGATAATCGATTTTGCTGAAAAATTCGATTGTAAATATATTTTTAATTACATTTATGGTAAAAACAAATCAGATATTTTTAACAACTTTTTCAATGTTAATGTTATTGAAAATCAATAAACACAATTTATAAATTTTGAATACTGATATATAAATTTGATCGTTTTTTGAATTGAATATACTTCAAAAGTACTGAACTGATTAGATAAATTTTCCATTGAAAGAAACCTACACTATACCTATATAACATAGGCTATGTTTGGTCCTAGTACCAGGAAAAGTCTAGTTTTCTATAGTTTTACAATATCGTCCCCTTACAAGTAATATTTTCTATACAAAAGTGAAAACTTCTTTACAACAAAAAAATCATCAAAATCGGTTTATAAACGACTAGCTGATCCGCGCAATTTCGTCTGCGTCACAATGGGAAACAATATATCCTATAGCCTTCCTTGATAAATGAACTTTCCAAAATCGAAACAATTTTTGAAATCGGACCAGTATATTCGAAACAAACAAACAATCAAATCTTTTCTCTCTATAATATTGGTATAGACGGAGTTATCCGCGAATAAACATAAAAAAGCACATATACAAATTCAAAAACCCCCTTTATTGAAATCGGTTAAAAAATAACCAAAATCTCACCTGTAACAGATCCCCTTTGTGCACAATAAAAGCGTTCAGCATTCTAAACGTCTTCTGAGCTGACAGCTCGTCCTTCTTCAGTCCGAGCAGCCACCGAGCCATGCACTTCAATCCTTCAAGTTTGCACCGAGTCTCTTCCGGTAACTCGTGTTCCGGACACCAGGTCTCTTCTGTGGCTGGAGGTGGAGTACCACCTTCTCGGACTAATAGTTCCTTGACGATCTGATGGAAATGGGTATGAAAATATAGAATTAGAATTTTAATGATAAAACCAGTTTTTTGTCCCGTTAAACGCCGAGAAAAAAAATCTATTGTCTATTCAAAGGCGTGCCGGTCACCGGTGACCCCGATGGCGTTTAACCGCTTAACCCTATGCAAAGTAGTGTTTCTTACTCAAATTACTAAACAAAAAGTGTTTTACAGAATATCATAAAAAAAATTATTTAGTTGAAAACTGTATTCTTAAGAGTGTCAAGCGAAAAAATTCAGTAACCCGGAGCCGACCCATATATTGTCTATGGAACAGATAGACTGCGCAGCTTATCTATCGGTTCTGGGGTTAGCGCCAATTTGGAAAGGTCGCGGAAGATATGTTGGACTTGCTTAAGATTCAGATGAGTATTATTTTTATTTATTAAGTAAAGGAGGTTCCTTGCAAACCACACCATAATGAGTTCTGTTTAAAAAGTTAAACCACTTCTGGTTCATAAAAATATATTAGTTTCAAGACTATAATTATCACTTAGAATATGCAATTTCTAAAATTTGTGCTAAGATTACTCGAAGCAATAACATCCAAAGACTACCCCAAATGTTTTTGACGTGACAACGTCTTATAAATTGGTTTGGGGGGTGACACTTCACTTCACTGCGTTACGCTCCGCTCACGTTATGCGCTCACAATGAGAGCGAGTGAGAGGCACGCGTGCCGCGTCACTTTTTATGTCTGTCTCTCTCGCTCTTAGGCGGGCTAACCATGCCCGAGTCGTTGTCACGTAAAACTTTCGCCCGTATACCGACTTTACAGGAAACCAATTTTTTTTTTGAAACACGTGAAACTTTTAGTTTTAAATTATTGGATATTTGATTATTGTAATTGTTCATCAGTTGGAGTGAATCTTCTAGACGAGAGGTTTCTAAAGTTTTTGACTGGAGGGTCAGTTTGGCTACAATATTATTTTTTTACAACTTTACAGGCAGGTATACCGACTTTACAGGCAACCAATTTTTGTTGGTGGTGTTTTAAGTAAGTATTTAATCATAGCATAAAACATAATAAATTTTATTCCACAAGGTCTGTAAACTGAATCACAGAGTAATTTAGACAAAAAAATCCGAACTACTTCGCTATCAAAGTAATATTAACCACTCAACTGGGATCGGCAACCAAATTGGTTTGTTTACTTATGCCAAGTCTGTGGCAGGAGCCAAAATTGAGCACACTTCTAAAACTTGTTTTGTTTACATTTTTTAATCGTCTTATATTTTACGGACAAAATATATTTTGGCTGAAAATGCAATACAGCGTCATTTAATAACAAAAATACAAAAATATAAGGTTTAATTAAAAATCGAAATTATAATTTATTGGAAAAATATGTTTTCAAAATGAGGCTCAAACAGGGTAGTGATTCCGAACGAAATCCCCAGTTTCGCCATCTAACGAAAAGTGACGTTCCCAGTTGAGTGGTTACAATGAAAAAAAATCATTGAAATAACACCATTTAAAATCTAAAAATAAAAAATTGTCTATTACCTTTCTAGAAACGATATTCTTGATATGAACAGGGAAGTTATCAGGTAGATTGTGTGCGATGTGTCCTAATGTTACAATGGCCGTCCTGTAGTGTTCCGAATGTGGGTTCAGTGTAGCTTTCAACGTCTCCAATATATCAGTGAATATCTGGCTCCTTTGTTCTGGCACGTTGACGAATAGACATCTGAAATAGTTAAAAAAATAGTGTTATTGAATTTTAGAACTTGCATATTGGAGTTTGTGATGAAACTTTGTTATTACAAATTTTTACATGCAAATTAGAAAGATGTCGTCGAAAAAATGATGCAAAACTTAAGCATGCATACTGTTCCTTAAGAAAAAAAAATTGTTTGCCTGTAATGTCGGTATACGGGCGAAAGTTTTACGTGACAACGACTCGGGCATGGTTAGCCCGCCTAAGAGCGAGAGAGACAGACATAAAAAGTGACGCGGCACGCGTGCCTCTCACTCGCTCTCATTGTGAGCGCATAACGTGAGCGGAGCGTAACGCAGTGAAGTGAAGTGTCACCCCCCAAACCAATTTATAACACGTTGTCACGTCAAAAACGAATTACGCACATTTGAAAATAAGAATTTTTTTTGTTACAAGCACTGTTTTTCTATACATGTGCATGTTACTTAATGCTAAAGCACACCAACATATTATGCATTAAAGACATATTGTTACAAAACTATATATTTAATGCTTACACAGTTATAGGGGTGACAATCATCTTATAACAGGGGAATAACATACAATAAAAAGTATACTTTCTCTTAATATCATTAAGAAATGTATTTCTTCTTACCTTACAGCGTTCTTGGCTTGTTTCGGTGTTCCTACTTCTGCGTACGCTTTACATAACGTGATCAATTTCGGGAACAAAGTCGGACACGCTTCACCTAATCGAAAACAAATAAAATTATGTGTTATTGTGGAAACCAAAAGCTTTTACTGTAATGTTATGAATAGAAAATATTTAAAAAATAATATCTCAATACTCCAGGGTTTTTAAGATGTCATCATCGAGTATTCGGCTTAGCAAACACATCACTTAAGGTTTCTTTGAACAATCCTACTTTGCGTATGGCTCAACAATTCAATGATTTGGACAATAATGTTAGCATTTTTAGCTCCAGTTTTTGTTCTTTTAAATATACTATATTACGAACATTTAATGAGACTACGTAATTCATATAATTTACCCACAGTATATATAGTTAAGTTTTAGATTTAGTATAAAATTATGTACTTCTGGTAAATGCTGTGCATACCTTTAATTGATTTATATACACATCATAGATTTAACTTAAATGTACTTTACTCTAATAGGATTAAGTGTATGTAAATTGTTAGTGAGTTACAAAATAAAAATAAAAATGTGAACCGATTTTGATGTTTTTTTTTAAGAAGCAGACTATTTGACATTCTCATATAAATTTGTTTAAGATCTGACTGGTAGTTTTCGTGCTATGCTTGAGAAATGGAAGTCGTAATTTTTCATTTTTTTTTATATTAATTTGCACTGGTTATAATTATGTACTACTGTAACTATGTAAGTTCGATTTGAATTTTGCTAGCCTAATTTGACAAACTTCCCGGTTTCCGATTGAGCTGACATTTTTCACGCAGATGTATATCGCGTGACAATGCAATAACATGACAAAATGGCGTTGATCTGACGAATCGGATAGCCATAAGAACTTTTTTACTAAACAAGATACGTTGTGTTACTTGTATTAGCTAACACTATTTGTTAAGTGGATACAAAAAGCGAGGGATAAAAAATTATGGTACTTAATTTAAAATGAATATTTTATATCTTTTCAAACTTGTTTTTTTAATTTACTATTTTAGTTGAAAAAATTGTTTAGAATTTAACTTATAAAAATGAATTTATATAATACCAGCTGCTCCGCGCAACTTCATAAAAAAAGGGGGGTTGAAAAATAGATGTTGGCCGATTCTCATAGATACCGGATAAGCACAAAAAATTTCATCAAAATCGGTCAAGCCGTTTCGGAGGAGTATAGCAACGAAAACTGTGACACGAGAATTTTATATATTAGATGTTTTTTATATTGATTTGAATGTATTATAAAGAAATGTGCAATTATTGTAAAACAATATTTAAAAAAAGATGGAAAGATAGAAAGACATGCCCGCTGAGTTTCTTGCGCCGGTTCTTCTCAGGACGGAGGCGTAATTTTAGCGAACTGGTGGTAGAACTTTTGATTTTATTTTTGACTTTCAAAATGTATGTGTGTCCACATCTAATTTGAAATAAATGATTTGACTTTGACTTTGAAGGAATAATAAAGGCACTCTACTGCTACATGTTATCTATAACTTACTCAAAGGCCTGTATTTCCCGAGGAAGGTGAGCGCGGCGAGTATGTGCGGCGCGACGGTCTCGTCGTCGAGCTCGAGCATGGAGGTGAGCCTGTTGAGCACGTCCTCGTGCAGGAAGTGCGCCGGGAACACGAACGACAGCATCACTAGGAGCTTTAGACCGCGCTCGGCTGCCTTTTTGATGTCAATACCTGTATAACAATCATGAAATTGAAATTCGATTGATGTAAGAGAAGAGGAAGGTCTTTTTTTTTTCAGTTGGAGGAAATCACCGGATCCCGTATGTGGGAGTTGAACCGCACTAAAACATCCAAACGCTCACACTTAGCGTCCGAACCCCGGCTGAGGCCAGAACCCAGCACGGGGTTTGAAGGGACGGCGCGACGCGTTACGCGCTCGGCACTCTTACGGAAGGTTTTAAAGGACATATTTGTTTATATCACACTCAAAGTCCATAGTAATTATTAAAGGTGTTACAACACTATAGTAGTGAAATCAGTTCACATAAATTGTAACAAATTAACAATGTCATAATTGTGGAATAACGAACACTTATTTGATAATGGATAGTCTAGCCTCACGGATAAAGGTGAGGATAGTGTTAGCGCTTATGCCAGATTAGGAATGAATGGAGATATACAACATATTGCGCTAACCCCTTTTGAATGAGATAAAATTGAGCTAAAGAAAGAAGACCTGTAGAACAATAACAACAAATATCTATCCCTATGCATGCTTACATATTTAAAACTACGCAAGAGATAGAAGTCGTGGTGGCCGAGTGGTCGAAGCGCTTTCTTCCGAACGGGAGGTCGCGGGTTCAAAACCGGCTGGCTTGTACCTCTAAATCTAAATGTGAAAAGATTTATGTGCAATTTTTCACAACACCACTGGCTAAAAACGGTGAAGGAAAACATCGTGAGGAAACCTGCATGTCGGAAAAGGATTCTAAAAATCCTTTGAAGATATGTGAAGTCCCCAATCCGCACTGGGCAAGCGTGGTGGACTATGCCTAATCCCTCTTCTGAGGAGACCTGAGCCCAACAGTGGGCAGTAATCGGTTGGTACAGTACTAGATTCGGATTACAGAGGAAAATACGTACATAATATTTCACGGAAACATTGAAAACTTTAGATGATTTCGATGTGATCTCATAAAAAAATACATGTTCATCTTCAACTAGTTTTAATAACAAATTCTTACCGCACTCCTCGGCTATAAACGAATCAGTCCTGGTCACAGATCCCTCTACATACTCCACAAGTATGAGCAATGAATCGTGATCGATCATGACAGAGCTGACCCGTTCTAGAAGCATCTTAACCGTGTTGTAGTACAAATTCGTCATCACCGGCTGGCCTAGTTTCTTTAATACGTTCGACTGAAACAGAAATTGATGTTTTTGAGATTATTTTATGAACATTAGTATAACAAGGATAATGTATTTTATAATGGTCATTATGTGAACTACAGAAGGTTTAATAGCAACTTTGCCTTCGACTGAATAAAAAATTCAAATCTGTTTGAGATTCTGAAGCTGATTTAGCTTATTTGTCTTTTGATTCTAACAGCCTGATTTAGCTTTAGCTTATTTGTCTTTTGATTCTAATAGCACACTATTTTCTCCACAGAAATCCACTGCTGGACATATGCCTCGACAGGTATTATGTTGACTTTTTGAAACGAAGTTCCTTATCGCGCGTTATCGAAAGGGGCCTAGACGGAAAAAAATCTTACGAAAAGTTTTTCACGACACTTTTTTAGTTGTCACAACTTTTTTGTTTTAGATGATTATCGCTAGATGGCGCTGTGATCTTCTAAAACTTTTAAAACACGTTCCTTATCGCGCGTTACATTAGGAAAAAAAAATATAAGATATCTTTTAATCGAAAGGAACTTCGTTCTATTCGGGTGTCCCATGTCACCTCTCAAGTTTTTTATTTAAGTTAAATTAATAATCAATAAATACTCACAGTCGTACGCACGCAGACTTCACAACTGACATTTGGATTGAGTATAGTTTCCATTCCTTGCAACAGTTCCGGCGACTGTTTCATGTGCTGAGAAAACTTATTGAGAAACTCCTGAGCCTTCACCGACTCAGGCAGGAATTTAGTACTTATGTGCAACACTTTAGAGATCAATTCCTTTTGCACGGTCGGCGATGGAGGCTTCCTATGTAACTCTATCCATTCGGCCACTGTACGTCGAACGGCTAATTGATGCTTTTGGAGTTCTATGAACGCTTTCGTGGCGTTGTCATCAACATTTGACATTAAATAGTATAGTTTCTTCATTCTTATTGGAGCTGGTAAAGTGTAGGGAACGAGTGACGTGTTTAGAAGTCTTTCAACTAGTAAACGATCTTCTAATGCTGTCATGTAGTATCCGTGAAGTATTTTATCTTTGATCCATTGTACTGCCTTTTCTGTAGCAGGTGGAACGGTTTCTTCCGTCAAGAACTTCTTGTAAATCATCGCGAGACCGGACATGGCCTCTTTTCTAATTTTAAATTTCTTGTCGAGCGTTCGTTCTTTGACGAAATGCAGCAAGTCTTCTGACTCGGCGACTGCTTGGAAATCTTTTTGTGCTGTTGCTATGATCGCCATTACAACTTCATACCTAACTTGTTCGTTGGCATCGTGTTGCCTAAGTTTTAGCGTTTCTGTTATGTCCTTCCTCAAATCGTTGTGGTGGACAAGGAAATGCATACAGTATTGGACACATTTGATGCGAATAGGTACAGAAATGTCGTTGAATCTGCCTAAGAAAGCCCTCCAAAGCGCAGGGTACTGTTTGGCTAACTGCGATCCGGGCTCAGAGAACATTCTAGCTAACAATGCGACGCCGCTCAGTCTGTCTTGGAAATGAGCCGATTTTAATTTACATTCGAGCTGTGGTAGTACTGCTAATAATATTGAAGGACAGCACTGATATAATTCATATATTAACTCGTAGACTTTTGAGAATATTAATAGACTTTTTTCTTCTTTGCCGAGTATTAGTACGTGGTTGAAAAACTGGAAAAAAGAAACCTCAGTCGTCAAATGACATTTGAATTTTGTGATATTGCAATGACAGGCGACCCAACTAGGTTGGACCTCTACAATGTCAGAGGCCCTCTTTAAGGACTGTCTTTGAAGAAGGACAAATCTATTTCTGGTAGAGACTAGGATGCATATAGTTACATTTCTTTTAAGATCATACTCATTAAAGATACCTCATTAATTCATCAATTATTTGAAGCTATGTTTTCAATGCAAGAGCAGTATTTATAAACATGTACAACCAAACAAGACCGAGGAAACGGTTAGATAATTTCAAATATGGCGACATAACATCCTAAATCAACAACATTACACTTCATTGAAGTATAAACTTTATATGGTGTTTTAAGTCTTTATGAGTTCACTTTCGCCATGATAACAAATGGCATTAATATAGCAAGAGTATTTTCACGCCACCCTTGGAAAAGCCGATCTAATTATGCAACTAAATATACAGGTCCCAGAGTTCCTTTTTGAACTAACCCACCAAAAGAACCGATGATACAAATGTTCTAAGAGACCGTTTCCAAGTGTCGCTATAGTACAGAGTCTATACAGGGTGATTTCCTAGTGAGGGTACATATTGAAGGTCATGGTAGCTGATGGTTATTTACGACTAGTAAAAATATTATTACCAAAGAATATGGCTTAATGCCTTAGTAATCGCAACTTAAAAATATCTAAATTCTTGCAAAATGATGGTTTTTCGACAGCTGATGGGTGTGGCGGAGGTATGGGGTGCGCGAGATCACTAGAGGTCATTAGTCAACACTCTTTAAGCCGAAATTTTTTGGGGTAGTTTTGTCGAATTAAAATTAAAAAAAAAAGATATTTTGTAATTTTATCTATTTTTTGTAATTTCCGTATTAGAACAGAGTACTCATTACCCTCCTACAATATGTATCCTCTCTGAAAAATCACCCTGTATAACTTTGGACCAGCTGAAATGAAGTGTAAGATTCCAAAAATAAAAGTACTTCTATGTTGTATTTTGATAGGTCATTCACCCAACTTCAGCTGGTCGAAAGTTACAGATAGACTAATTCCTAAAAAAAACAAAATCACAAAGACTTACCGCTTGTATATAAGGTTCTAAAGTCTCACTGGTCTTAACAATAAGCTCCTTTGCCAACGTAAATGCGTGTTTGTGCTCCCTCTTGTTCGGTTCGACAAGGTTTATCAAAATCACGTTGAGAAGTTCATTTGATACAACATCGGACTCTGTTATCAGTGGACAGAGCACGTCTAACATGAAGGCTTTTACTTTGCTCGAGTGCTCTACGCTGTAGGGGAGACAATAAAGTTTACAAGCTTGGTAAGGCTTCCTTTGTTAGTAGCGGAAATGATGGTATGAGGACGATTGGTACACGAAAATTTAGAGTTTTTAACACTAACTAGCTGGCCCACATAACTTCGCCTGCGTCACATGAGGAAATTTTCTCACCGTTTAAACCTTCCCTGGACTTCTACGAATATTTCGAGATTAAAATAAGCCAAATCGGTTCAGTCGTTCTCGAGTTTTAGCGAGACTAACGAACAGCAATTCATTTTTATATATAAGAAGAAGATAGCCAAGATATTTGAATAGTAGCGGAACGAAACTGTGGACGAAATCCTTATCACTGTTTTGGTTCAATCATTGTCTTATTTCAATAACTATGCAAACTCATGGCTCTGCGAGTCTAGTTACATGCATAGAATTATTACATCAGGAATCAACATCATGAACAACAGAATGAAGCCAATTTAAAGTGCACCGATCGCGCGTAACAACACGATATTTTGAATCAACATCATTAAAAACAAAGTGAAACCTTATAGAACTTATGTGTATGTAACATTTTATTAGTGTGTTAAACGAATCGAGTGTCATCACACAGTACACTAACGCCAGAATATCGTGTAGTTACGCGCGATCGTTGTACTTTAAATTGGCTTCATTCTGTTATTCATGATGTTAATTCCAGATGTAATAATTCTATGGTTACATGTAAATCTGACGGCTTCTTTTTACAAGTTCGAAGCTTTATACTGGAAGCTACACTAGGGAAATAGTACATTGACTTACTGGAGTTATTTAAATTGTGCTAACGTCACATTTTGACGTACAATCAGCCTAATTAGTGCATTCATAAAAGCGAAATTCGCTTGCACGAAAACCCAACGACGTAAGTGATTTGTGAATTGAAAAAGTTAAGTTGCGCTTATGCGACACGGTTTTGAAACACTAATGAGACTGATAGTACCCAAGTATCTTTGGTTTTCAGACTTAGATATGGACATCATTAATCTACTATATATATTTTTTTTTATTGCGTGATAGATAAACGATCCTACGGCCCACCTGATGGTACGCGGTCACCGTCGCTCATGAACCTCTGCAATGCCAGGGCAATGAGGGGCTGTTATCTATCGCCTACCGATACAGGACTTTTCTTAAACCTCGTTTAAAGAGGGACATGTCAAAGCGCTCCGGGAACACCGCGGATGGGAGTCCATTCCAAATCGGAATGGTACGGGGCAAAAATGATCTTCTGAAGCGAACCGTGGAAGATCGCAGCGGTTCCAAGTAAAGGTAAAAACCTTGCCCCTGCGGCGTGTGGTACGATGGTAAAAGGTACAATATTTGTTAGAAAATTCCAGGAATAATAGCTACTATTATGAATAGTTTAATAAGATAGATTTAACTTTACAATTAATACGTCAGACACAAAAACGCTCCTGTACTAATTAATATTTTTTTATACATTCAAAAGTTGGCAACATTCTCGACTTTCCTGGTGGTAACAAATTCGCGAAGTTTGTCAGAAAATGCTTGTGTTTTACAAAGCGAGCTAAGTTGTTCTGTGTTCAGAAACAGGAGGAACGTTCTAACTAGGGATGTAACAAATATTCGCATTCGCAAAAAATCATTCGAATATTTCGGCAAAAATTGGGTTGTGTACATGTAGAGGGAATTTGTCGTGGCTAAAATGAAGGCCATAATCTGCCTTATAAAATGAGCCCATTCGTCAATAGGCTTATGACATTTTGCTCTCATGACCGACCGACGATCTGGACAAGATCGCGGGAGGTCACTGGATGCAGATGGCGCAGGACCGGTCGATGTGGCGAGGTTTGGGGGAGGACTATGTCCAGCAATGGACGTCTATAGGCTGATGATGATGACGATGATGATGCTGCTCTCAAGATAATTTGCGGTGTTTTGAATTATTGGTTGGGGGCAAGCAAGTACACCCCTCCTTTAGTAAATTATGAGTACCTATTTTAGAATACCTTTTTAATTGTTATGATTTTAGGAAAATTCTAATCACAAACCGGAAAGAAAACCTTGAACACTTTGTTGAAAAGGTCAACATTCTTTAATATTTCTGTTATTAAACAAGATATTTAAACGACCTTACGGCCCACCTGATGGTAAGCGGTCACCGTCGCTCATGAACCTCTGCAATACCAATGAGGGGCCGTTATCTATCACCTACCTCAGGACTTCTCACTCACATAATTTGAATGTCCAAAAATCGATATTAGCAACATCCCTAGTTAAAACTACTTATATTAAGTTGAGCCTAGACTCGAGCGAGGTAAAGTTTAGCACTTCACGTTGTTTCCTCTGAAATTGAGAGCTCAAGTTTCTTTGGAGGATGTTGATTATGTTTTACGTTTAATATAACAGACTTCAACGATATTGAGATTGCTTTTTTTGAACTTGGTTTATGCGTAAATTCAATTTTAGAACTGATGATACATGTTCCTGTTTTTCACATAGATTTATAAGTTAGAAAAGCGATAATGGAGTGAAAGAGATAGCAATCAATGACAATTATACGTGTAGAAAAGAGCCAACCCTATACCTATACTATGCTTATGGTTATTCACATTCGCACTAATACATAGCAACGTTACCGAATGATTCGTAACATCACTAAATCTTCAGCCATTTTGTAAAATCCGACTTTTATAAAGGCTGAACTATTAAATTGTTTTACTAACCACTCAACTGGGAACGTCACTATTCGCTAGATGGCGAAACTGGGGACTTCGTTCGGAATCAATACCGTGTTTGAGCCCCTTTTTAAATACATTTTTTTTTCCAATAATTTTAATTTTGATTTATAATTAAACCTTATATTTTTGTAAATCTTTATCACTAAATGACGCTGTATTGCATTTTCAGAGAAAATTTATCATCTCCTTAAAATATGAGACGATTAAAAAATATAAACAAAACAAGTTTTAGAACTGTGCTCAATTTTGACTCCTGCCACAGACTTGGCAAAATTAAACAAACCAATTTGGTTGCCGATCCCAGTTGAGTGGTTAAAATACATGCAGAAGAATTTAGTTTGAGAGAACAATAAGCGTCCACTCGTCTTATTTTTTTCGATTTCTACATTTTTTATCATCTCACCACAATAATTTAACAAAAATCAAAACTTGATGCATTAATTTTGCAATAGTACTGCAAACAGTTGTCACTGATCACTACTCGTCCATTGCGATCAATTGGCATGACGTCAAGCCGTCAATCAAGAAAATTACTTTTATCTGTACATATTCGACGACTTGCTACTATTTTAATTTTGTATTATTTTCGTGTATTGTATTGTAATAAATAGTAGTAGTAGGTGGCCGAGTGGTTGAAGCGCTTGCCTTCCGTATGGGAGGTCGCGGTTTCAAAACGGGCCGGCTTGTACCTCTAAATCTTAATATGAAAAAGATTTATGTGCAATTTTTCACAACACCACTGGCTAAAAACGGTTAAGGAAAACGTCGTGAGGAAACCTGCATGTTGGAAAAAGGTTCTAAAAATCCTTTGAAGATATGTGAAGTCCCCAATCCGCATTAGGCAAGCGTGGTTGGACTATGCCTAACCCCTCTTCGAAGGAGACCTGAGCTCAGTAGTTTTTTTTTTTTTTTTATTGCATGATAGATAAACGAGCCTACGGCCCACCTGATGGTAAGCGGTCACCATCGCTCATGAACCTCTGCAATGCCAGGGCAATGAAGGGCTGTTATCTATCGCCTACCGATACAGGACTAGGTAGTGGGCAGTAATGGGTTGTTACAGTACAGTATTGTAATGACCCATCGCTGCCTACTTCTCCTCAGTAACGGGAACAGGCATAGTCCACTACGCTTATCCAATGCGGATTGGAGTCTTCGCATATCTTCGAAAGATTTTGGAAATCCCTTTCCAATATGCTAGTTTCCTTACGATGTTTTCTTTTGTCGTTTTTGATTGTATTTACTACCCACAAACAACATTTAATTTCTTATTTCAAGTCCTGAAAATGACTAAGTTATACCGAGAATCGCCCCTCACACGCACAATCCTAACCCTCAACATCGTTGCTGACAACATAGATATTTTCACTTGTACTCTGAATGAATTCACAATAACGGCATTGTGGATCATAAGTTATACTTAATGGTTTTTTTTTAATTTTTAATTTCTTATTGTTAAAGTTTGTAATAATTTAGTACATATAATTTGATAAGAGATGCTACTGAATTAAGTTAAACCTGTAATGGTAGTATTTTAAGAAAATAAATAAATAATTTATAATTCATTATAAAAGTTACTTACTTTGGTGTTAAAGTGAAGTAGTGCCAAGTGTTCATTATATTATATATTAACTGGAGAATATAACAACTCTGGTATGAATTAAAAGTGCAACTTTAACTGCTGGTCACAAACACACATAATATCACTTTAAAACTTGGAACGGAACTCAATACAATGCCACTGCCAAAGAAAAAGGTTTCTAATACTAAATCCGATCCTTTGGAAGCCATCAAGGATCTGGATAGTAGATTTGAGGAGTGTATGACATCCTTCGAAACGCGTATGAAGTCCGCTGCAACTCAGCCATCCATGGATCAATTAGCTGCCGATTTCCAGCAATTCAAGTCCAGTATGAAGTTAGCAATTGACCTTCTACACTCGCAAATAGCCCAGGTTACCACAGCGGTTGATGATCTTGAGAATAGAAGCAGACGTAAGTTTCTCATCTTTCGTGGTGTTAAAGAAACCAAAGACGAACAGCTGTGCACGCTCTTGACCAATATTATTCGAGAGAAAATCAAAATCGACGACTTTAACTCAGGTCATATTCTTTTCTGCTATCGGCTTGGTAAAGACACTGCAGGCACCGGAAAGCGATCTATACTGGTGCGCTTGAAAAGCTATGATATTCGTGCTCGCATCTGGAGAAGTAAACGTGAACTCAAAGGAGCCGATATTTCGGTTGCTGAATATTTAACTAACACCAGAAGAAATATTTTCAATGAGGCTCGAAAACTATATGGAGTACATAAATGCTGGACACAGGATTCTACTATATACCTCGTAACACCAGACGCTGCAAAACATCGAATTGTTTCACTTGAGCAGCTTAAAGGAATATCAGGAAAATATCCACCACAAAACGAATCTGTTCCGGCCAGTAAATCTTCGGCAAAGCTTAAATCATCACGAAGATAAAGTGTCTTTTGAACACTGATTCAATTGTAAAGGTACAAAAATCGCACACTATCTTTTATCGCCACTTGCCTACTGCACTGTCAATACTATATTAACATGATGAATTTTGCGTTAATTTGAGTTGCGCGTTGTTCGATGTCGAACATATTTGAATGTTGTCAGCAAAATATAACTATTGTATTTATAGATAATCCCGAATGCGTGGCAAAAGTACGCAGACAAAGCACTAAGTTTATACGAATAACATATAAATCGCACTAAAACTTAAACTGTTATTGTTAGACTGTATACCTAAATGTAATTGTATAAAATACATAGTTATTGCAACGTTGAGCGGGCTGCGATGTGAGCCGCGATAGCTATATGAATGTGGGTACTTAGCTGGTGTATTAAAATAACATTATATTTATGTGCATACGTAGTTTATAAGGCAAACTTCATTTCTACCTGTGTGATTCTTATTACTTTGAATATAATGGGTATAAAGTAAAGTAAATAAAAAGGGTACATGGTACATATAAATGTACACTACATTGATTATTATTATTTTTTTATTTTTTATTTAATATGCTGTGATGTTTCTCGTTATTGTTTACGTTACGCTATTTGTTACTTCCTTTCAATGTCAGTATAAATGGATCACACTGTATTTTTGCTTTGCTTAATATTTGAGTTATATAGAATTGCTGTCGAAATGTTGCGATTAGGACAACTGCTTTGTTTTAATTTAGTACTATATGATACTGTAGGTACTAATTCAATCTGTTACTGCCCGCTGCTGGGTACAGATTTCCTCAGTTTAAGACTTTTAGCATAACATAATAATATTTAAGAGGGTTATTACCTGTATGTACAACAAGATTTTCATCAAAGTATTGAATATCTTAATTACTATGATTTTATTTTTATTTTTTTTAGTATTGCTGTGCACTAATGTGTAAAATGTTATAGTTTTTCACTCTTTTTATTTTATTTTTTTGTTGTAAATATTTCAATTACTCTGCTTTGTTTGAGTTTCTCTTATGATGTATTTAACTTTATTAATGTTTGTTTTTTCCCTGTTCTGCACGATCTGACAGATAGCATCGGTGTTTGTGGCAGCAGTTAGTTTTTTGGGATTGTTTTATTGAAGAGATAAATATTATATATATTATTATTTATTTATTTTTTGTATTTGTATAACACTATTTTTTATTTTTTTTTTTCTTTGGTATGGATTGCTCAAGCGGATCAGACATGTACCAATCCTGTGATTCTGACTCATTCTCTGACGCTCTTGACGATAACATGTATGATATTCCTCTGGCCGAAATTCTCCACAAAACGTTCAGCAACTATAAATGCCAATTTAACTTGTGTCACATCAATGCTCAAAGTCTGCCGGCTCATTTCTCAGAGTTTCAAACCACGTTCATCAGCGAAAATATTCATGCTTGCCTTATTTCTGAAACTTTTCTCAAACCCACTCTCTCCTCTAAATTATTTATGATGCCTGGTTTTAAATTAATCAGAAATGACCGAACTGGCAAAGGTGGTGGGGGTGTTGCGATTTATCTGCGCAATGAACTATTATCAAAAATTATCTCAAACTCACCGTCATTGTATTCCGGTTCAATGGAGCATTTACTCATTGAGGTGACAATGAAGTCAGCTGTTAAAATACTGATTGGAGTTGTCTACTCTCCACCTACTATAAATTATTTCACAACCTTTGAACGACTACTTGATGAGTTTCTGCCTCAGTATGATAATTGTTTGATCATGGGTGACTTCAACACCTGCCTGCTAAAAAACGATGCTAGATCAAATAAGCTTATCAATATAATTTCTTCATTCGATCTCGGTCTATTAAATCTTGAACCCACATATCATATGAATGGTAGTCACACTAAACTTGATTTGATAATAGTCCGAAATTCGGAGAAAATATCAAATTATGGTCAATGTGCTGCACCGGCTTTCTCACATCATGACTTAATCTACGCTTCTTACAATGTGAAAAGTCCAAAAATTAAACCAAAAGTTGTAATGCAAAGGAATCTCGCTGCCATTGATAGGGTGGAACTAAGTGCGGGAGCTATGGCACTCGACTGGGCTGAACTTTTGAATGCATCTGACATCGATGGAAAAGTGCACATATTTAATAATCTTCTAAATCAGCTATATAACCAGTACGCCCCGCTAAGGCCTGTAAGAATGAAGAGATCTCCTGCTCCTTGGCTAACAAATGACGTGAGGAAGTTGATGGCAAGAAGAGACTACCTCTACCGTAAATATAGGAAATACAGAACTGAGGAAAACTTTGCTGCCTATAAAAAAGCCCGGAATCGCTGCAATCAATCAGTTAGAAACGCTAAACGACGCCATATTTTTGATTCAATAAGCAATAGTACTCCTGAAAGTGTCTGGAAAATACTGCGTGAGTTGGGCTTTGGGAAAAATAAATCATGCCAGGTCAATCTGTCTGCCGATATCAATGCACTAAATTGTCATTTCACCAATGTACCCTGTCGCGTGACTGATGCCAATAGGACTACAACTATAGCGCATTTAAAATCAATCAAGAACGGTAACCACAATAACCTAGAAATTGAACCTGCGAATGTCAACGAAGTGAAAAGAATAATAATTAGTATTTCTAGTAAAGCAGTTGGACACGACAATATTGGCCGCGAGTTGATAATACCAATTATTGATGAACTTACCCCTTATATATGTCACATCATTAACTTTTCTATAAAGTCCAAATCATATCCGACATCATGGAAAGTAGCTCATATTATACCAGTACCAAAGAAAACCTCCGCAACCGATCTAAAAGATTTTCGACCTATATCGATCCTTCCCTTCCTGTCCAAGGTGATGGAGCGCGTGGTTCACCGGCAGCTAAGCACTTTTCTCCAAGCACACAATCTTCTATCACCTTACCAGTCTGGGTTCCGCAAAGCTCACAGTACCTGTACCGCTCTAATTAAGATTACCGATGACATAAGGTGGGCCATGGACAATGGCGATCTTACTATCCTCATATTGTTAGATTTCAGCAACGCCTTTAACTGCGTTGACCATCATATTTTACTTGCTGTATTGGCCAGTTTGAATTTGTCACAAAATACAATTGACTGGTTTGACTCCTATCTTTATGGGCGGAAACAGCGTATCAAACTCGATGATCGTTTGTCGGACTACTGCAATATTGACATAGGCGTTCCTCAAGGTGGTGTACTCTCACCACTCCTCTTCTCAATCTTCATTAATACATTGGTCCCCCGTCTGTCTTACACATCTTACCATCTATATGCTGATGATGTTCAACTCTACTTGTCCTTTAACCCATCTGATTTAAATCTCGCTGTTGATCGTATCAATTCTGACCTCTCTGCCGTCTATAACTGGACTCAACAATACGGACTTACCATCAATACCGCAAAAACTCAAGTTATGGTAACTGGACGGAGGGGTTTGTTATCAAGGCTGGACCTACTGACTATGCCGAAGGTTAAGTACAATGGCATCCCACTTTCTTACTGTAAGGAGATTAAGAACTTGGGCCTCAACATTACCTGTGACTTAAATTGGGATAGGCATATCACATCTGTGAGCCAGAAAATTTTTGGTACGCTGCATAGCCTCAGGCGATTAAAAAACTTTCTCCCATTACATGCTAGGTCAATCTTAGTGACCTCACTATTGCTACCTCTGCTTGACTACGCAGATATATGCTATACAGATGCTACAGAGGAACAATTAAACAGGCTGGATAGGTTACTGAATCTATGCATTCGGTATATCTATGGCTTAAAAAAATATGATCATGTGTCGGAATATAGGGAGAAACTTGGTTGGCTTAATATAAGGTATCGTCGTGACGCACATACATTGTATCTGCTCTTTAATATTCTCTCCAACTCAAATTCACCACATTACCTTACTGAACGATTCTCTTATCTCTCTGTAACGGGAAGAACACAACGCTCCTCTCAGCAAAGAATCCTGTTTTTTCCTCCACATAAAACTACACTATTCACCAACTCATACACGGTGACTGCGGTTAGGTTATGGAACAACCTACCTCTTGATATCCGTCAGGCGACAACCATAGATATCTTCAAAACAAAAACCTATAACCACCTTCTCTCATTGCAAAACGGACGTTAATTGAGCAAATTCTAACCAAACTATATTTTAATTATTCGTAATTTTTATTTATTAATATATTCTTTATCGTATATTTGTAGTTATTTATGTATCGACTTATCTTATTTATGATGTTTATAAATCTTAAAGTGGCTTATTTTAGAATACAATTTTGTTTTAATAATTCATATCTTAAATGTTTCGTGCACTACCTTATGCTATCCACATAACACCAGGGTTAGCTGGTAGATAATGCTGTTTAGCATTAAGTTCGCCCATGTACATTTATTTTTCGTGTACAATAAAGAATTTTCTATCTATCTATCTATAATTGACTACAGGCCCATGAAGAAAAATTATGGGTCATTTGAACCACCAGGTGACCTATCTAAAACGAAATTCTAGCATAAAATAATAAGATTCAGTACTATGCCGTCACTTGTAAGCTTACAAGTTTACAAGAATTTCGTTTTAGATGGGTCACTTGGTGGTTCAAATGACCCATAATTTTTCTTCATGGGCCTGTAGTCTATAAACACTTACTTGACAATCTTGAACATCAGCGAGAAGAGAGCGCAGAATATCTCTTGACAGTCTTCAAGCTCGAAGCACATATTAAAGGACTTGACGTACGCGAGATTCTCCAATAGGTAAAAGTAACGTTTGAAAGCCGGATTCTTTGGATCTCGTAAACCTTGGAGCTGATTTATGAGGAAGAGGAATATCGTTTTGACCTGTAGAAATATGAAGATAGGTTACTGTTATAGTTTGACTGTATTTATCTAGTTGTGATATGATAGTGGTTTTAACTACTTTGTTTTCATTAACAATCTTCTACAGAAATTCCCAATTAGTATCAGCTAAAATATACTGAAAACTGCACTGTAATGATTCACCACTGTTAAAATAGTAATCTTCACTACGATACTTATCTGCTGCTGACATGTTTTTGATTACAAATTTAAGATCCGTTTATAATTTAAACGTTGCCAGACGTGGTCTCTAAGGAAAGACCAAGAAGAAAAACTAGCAGTTTGCCAGCGAAGGATGGAAAGAAGTATGCTTGCACTAAAACTTTCCGATAGAAGAACTAATAAAAGTATAAGAAGAACTACGAAAGGATATAATAGATATCATTAAAACAACAAGATCATTGAAGTGGAGCTGGGCAGGACATATCTGCAGGATGGATTCGGCAAGTAATATTAATATTCGATTCGAACGATATTCGCACACCCCTACTTTAAAGTTATTGTATAACTAGTTTAAACTGAAATATTGTTAAAATAGTTTTTTTTAGGTAATAGAACAAAGGCTTTTTTATTTATTTATTTAATACTTTATTGTACACGACAGAAAAATAAGTTATATTAAAAAATGTTCACAAAAGGCGAGCTTAACTCAATACTGAGTTTTTTTTTATTTTTTTTAACAAGAACAAACGAGAATACTACAACCGCAGAGACACAGTTCCCTAAAAAATGTCGCACGCAGATGTAAGCCAATTCGTCTGAACAAGAATTCACACCTAAACATCAAAAAAAACCCTTATTTTACCCTTACCTGTTCCTGATCTTTGTACGGTGCTTCCGGTGCGTATACCCTCAGAACGTCAGCTATGCAGCAAGCTATCAACAGCTGGACGTCCTTCGCCGGATGGGTGAGGAAGAACTCGTCGGCCAGGTGCAAGGCGAGGGGTATGTACTGCTGGTACATCCCCTCATCTTGTCCTAGACCTTGTAATGTGTGGGCTAGTACCTGGAACAGAAGGGTTCATTTAGGTGTGTCATATTCAGTAGCGTGCAGTCACCAGATTGGTTTAAAAAACACAATAAAAATCGATTAAATGCTGTATATTTCATAGAAATACAATTATCATTCCCATTATTTGCGTGTATTGATCGTAAAAGTGTTATAAAAATTATTTTATGACTAGCTGGCCCACACAACTTCGTCTGCGTCACATAAGAAGATTTTCTCACCGTTTAAACCTTCCCTGGACTTCTACGAATATTTCAAGATTAAAATAAGCCAAATCGGTTCAGTCGTTCTCGAGTTTTAGCGAGACTAACGAACAGCAATTCATTTTTATATATTAGAAGATTCATTAACTCTACTTGTTCCTATTCTGACGTACGTCTTACTCTTGTCACACCGCAAATTCTAATATCTTCTATCACAGTCCACCAATATTTTCCGAGGACTTCCTCCCGTTACATCCATTTACAATTATTGCACTAACCAGTAGAAAACGCTACTACGACAATTAATTTTGACTGCAACATGACTAAATAAGACTAAACGTATTATTAAAATAAAAGCTACAATCTATGCAACATTTTCCAACACTGTTTATGGAAGTGTCACCCACCATCTACTATTATTATTTCCATTCATACATCACTTAAAGATAGGTATAATTTCTTCTCGCATTGGATGAAATCCAACTTCAGAATCTTAGTATCGAACGGTTAGTGCCAAGTTTTCCAAACATTTTTTTCTATCTGCATTGAATAAAAAGCAAAAATAGATCCAAAATTCTCGATGACTAATGAGTTTTTCTACAGTTGATATTGTTTTTTTTTATTGTTACTACTTGCATAGTAATTAACACACAATGCATGCGTGGCCTTGTCGAAGACAAACATTCGCTAGTATTTAATTAATGTGTTCATTTAACCATTATAGCTGGAAACCATTTTCAGATAAAGTAGTCGAAAAGTTTATTTATTTATTCATTTGGATCATCTACAAAATTGCATGTTTACAATTATGAGCATTTTCATGCAATTTTACTTAAAGATGAACACATTATGCATAAGGTTGAAACAACACAAACAACAGAATCCATCATTTATAACAATATAGGTATTCTATAAAATTAATAAAATAAAATACAATTATCAAGTTACACTGAAAATTGGAAAAAAAAAATT